>CM057483.1:167167207-169721374 GCA_030035585.1 Dugong dugon
GTCTGAAAAACCATACGCCCAGGCTGGTTAGATGGATACTCAGCCTGCAATTAAAGGAAAGATCTATGTGGAGGGAGGTGTCTGGGGTTGAGGGGCTCACCTGTGAGAAAAGCACAAGAATTGCAGTTGGGTAGCATTGACTTTTGACTGTTGGGAGGGTTTTTGCTTCCGCCCCTCCTTACTTCCTTGTTCTCAACAGCATTTGGGATATGTACATGATCTTTAGGAGCCCTGGTTGCACAGTGCGTAGGTGCTCGGCTGCTAACCAAAAAGTCGGCAGTTCGAACTCACCAGCCGCTCCACAGGAGAACCATGTGGCAGTCTGCTTCCATAAAGATGAAAGCCTTGGAAACCCCATGAAGGAAGTTCTACTCTGTCCTATAGGGTTGCTATGAGTCAGAATCGACTCGACAACAACGGGTTTTGTTTTTGTTTTTATGTGAACTTTGGAAAAGCTGGATATTATGAGCCCCAGCAGCCTTTCTTATCATTGATAGGAACTCAACCATTCCATCTTCTTTTAAAGGAGTTCCAAGATTGTCGAAGACAATAAAATATTCTGGAATAATTTCAAGAGAGAGAAGTGTGATGTAACTGGAACCAAAGTCAGCTTTTAGATATTTCTTCTGTAGACATTTGAGTTTAAGAAAATCTCATTTCGTAGAATGGCTTTTTGCTGAGGTGGAGTTGCTCCCTCGGATTTTAGGCGTGCCATCTGACTTCAACCACATTGCAACCCTTGGAAGTAGGATATTGTGTCTTATATTTCCTTGGGAGTTCCATGATACCTAGAAAAATCTCTTATGCCAAGTAAGTGCTAGATAGATGCGTTGACTAGTTAATGAAAATGTAGAAAAGTTATCCATGACATTTTGAAAATATAAAAAAAACCCATAACCTATGTAGATTCTCCATAGAGAAAGAAATCATGCAGTGATTTAGATGAGCCTTTTGAACAGGCGCTGGTGGTGCAATGGTCAATGCCTGCTAACCAAAAGGTTGGCAGTTGGAATCCTTCAGCTGCCCCTTGGGAACCCTATGGGGCAGTTCTACTCTGTCCTGTAGGGTCACTGTGAGTCGCAGTTGACTCAACAGCAATGGGTTAAAGTGGGTAATTTTGCTCTGCTGTGAACCGCTCACGTGGACTTTTCATGCAAATGGCCTCTGATGAGGCTCTAAAAAGGAAGATGCTGCAAAAGTTGTAGAATCTGTTATCATAAGACCCTTATTACGTGCCTCTGACCTCCTAGTTCAGATGATAATAAACTACCATCAAATTTACAATGATAGATCAATGTGAGTTTTTCTTCTTTAGGACTGAGTTGCGTTGCTTAATATAATAAAGCTTTATTATTAGTATTATTATTACTATGACAATTATTAGAGTTTTAGGCTTTTAAAATCCTTTCAGCCCTAGGTGTATTCGATGGTTCATTTGGGTGGGCCAAGGAGGGGAAGCCCGGACTTTCAGCCTCTTGCACAATGAGTGTGCAGTAACTGATAACGCACATACTGAGTCCTCAGGGAAAGACGGAATTATAGTCCATGCCTGTTATTTTCAGAGGATGATATAAAGCAGAAAGAGCTGTTTATGAATTAACCTTTAAAAGAAATTGTCTAGCAATAGGGGGCTGGTTAAAATCAAATATGTCACATATAACATTTAAAATGAGAATGTCAATCTGTATTTGTTGCCATAGAAAGATGTTTGTGGGCACATCATTGAGTGGGGGAAAAAAAAAGGTTTTTAACAGTCTCCTTTCTCAACATTCTGCTTGCTGTCTCCATTGAGAGCTGTGTAAGGGGCTGTTCACCCAAACAAAAAGCTTAACAGTAACTCTGTAAGGGACTCCTTCCTGAAAGTCTCTGGGTAGCCAAGAGTTAATTTTATTTCTTTTAAATAATCTGTGAATGCAACAAACACAGGGCAAAGACGAGAAGTTTGGGGTGTAACGCTTCTCATTCAGCAAGAGTGATGAGTCCAGGGATACAGCTGGATCTCCTCTAAGCCCGGGGCTCATTTAATGTTTGTTCTCGGGGCGGGGGGTGGGGTGGAGAAAGTTGATCTTAAAATCAAAGAAAAAAGACAGTGATATATATATATATATATGTATGTTTTTAAGTGTTAGGGTCCCTTTCAGATGAGTAGTAGAAACTATCTTAATAATATAAGCATTCACAGAAAAAGTTCATATAGTTTATAATTTGAAAGGTCTGTAAGCATTTGCTAAGTGCCTGGTGGGGCAATTTTCAGGAAAGGAAATTATATACAGGTGGATAATATGGTATTTGAGTTATAATTAACTGGTAAGTGTTGGAAGTGAAAAATGTTACAGCTGGGTTAACAGAGGTAACACAGTCATGTAAAAACAGGCATTTGTATTTATTTGGCAAAATACACCCAAGTAAGTTGCACATTCCTCTCCTGGGGTTCAGCGTACACATAGACGGATTGGTAGTTTTTAAACAAAATCAAGACAGTATGCTGGAGAACTGGGTCTTGGGTACCATGTAGCCTGGGTCAGAATTGTTACAGGCGCGGGGGGACCCTGATGTCCCAAATCGTGATGGCTTATAGACAGGAGTGAAGAGGCGAATGAAGTAAAGGAGCACAATGGTTATTTAGATGAAAATTATTGTTCAAGAATATCTGATGGGGAAAATCGCGCATTGGGGAGGTTACTTTAAAAAAAAAAAACAACCAAACATAAAAATTGTTATTCAAAAAATAAAACGAGATAAGCCAGTGGTTTTTACTTTCATGCTGAATCATTCTAAATTATTATAAATCACAAGTTACAAATCATTTCATTGTAATCATAGTGTCAATACTTCAAAGAATATATAAATTTGGAGTTGGGATGTTCTGTGCTACCACTTTTAAGAGTGTATTAATGGTTCTCAAAGAGTTTTACTTAAGTCAACTTTAAAATTACTCTGCAGCCTGTAAACACAAAAGGAGGCCTGAGATTTGATTTTTACCGCGGCTAATGAAAACAAGTGGGCCATCACAGTTTGATTATATCAGACTAATTTAACTTCTATGCTGGAATGGGGGAGAGAGGGGAAACTCCTGGGCTTTAGAAATACGTAAATTTCAGAAAGTCCATTTACAAACATGGCCTCGCTTCTGTTCTGAAATGTGTGAGCGGAAGAGGCACTCATCTGCCCTGGTAAACCCATTTATAAATGAGCAGTGTCCATGGGCCTTTCTAGTTCTCAGGATCTGCCCTGCTCAGAGTGGGACTCTTAGAAGGATGGAGGCAATTGTTGACACATCTCGTGCTCCCGATTCTGAGGAAGTATTTTCTCACGTTGCCTTAATCTCTGCAACCTTGCCCCTCCAGGACTTGATACTTTGTGCATGGCAGCCGAGCACTTAAACATTTGCGCCACCAGGGCTCCTTTACCGTGTCCTTTAGGATGTGGAATAGATAGAGCATCTGACAGAGGGTGGGTCTAACAGAGCCACCATACAGTTAGATGACAGCCAAACTTTTGGAAAAACCTATCTGTATGGTGGTTCATCTGGAAAGGCCTATTCCCCGCTCAGCACAGACAGCGCAGCCTCATGGGAATTGGCTTGAATTAATCATGTGACCAATCTTAAGCTCAGAAATCTTAAATTCTTGCCTGCAGTGTGCTATGGACCTCCAGGACCTCTTTCCAAATCTTTCTATGACACAGTAATAGCCACATCTTCTTAAAAACACGAGTTGGGATCACGTAGACCCATGGGTCTCCACCAGGGTGATTTTAACCCCCAGGGGACAGTTGGCACTGTCTGGAGAGATTTTTGGTTGTCACAGTTGGGGTGAGGGGTGCTGCTAACGAGCATTAAGTGGTAGAGGCCAGCGATGCTTCCAGGAACTAAACTCCTCCTTTTTTTTCCGTCCTCAAAAATTGGGAAGACAAAGTGTATCAGTTTCCTATTGCTGCTATAACAAATTACCATAAACATCGTGGCTGGAATCAACATATGTTTATTATCTCACAATTTGGAAGTCAGAAGTCCGCATGAGCCTCACTGGGCTAAAAAGTCAAGTTTGACCATCTGATACTGGCTTCTCAGCTAGACTGTAAGCTCTATCCTATAGCAGACCTACATTTTACACTTATTTTCCATCTCCCCTCCCAGTGCCTAGAAGAGTGTTGATCTCATTGTAGGTGCTCAACAAACACTGTTTGATTGATACACTGCTTTTGAGCTAGGGCTCTCTATCAATACATGTTATTGTTGTTAGATTCAGCCCCTGGCTCATGGTGACCGTATGCACAGTGAAACGAAACACCACCCGACCCTGCCACCCCCATGATTGATTTTGAATTGGACTGTTGTAATCCATAGGGTTTTAATTGGCTGATTTTTGGAAGTACATCACCAAACCTTTCTTCCTAGTCCATCAAAGTCTGGAAGCTCCACTGAAAATTGTTCAGCATCATAGCAACACACAAGTCTCCACTGTCAGATGGGTGGTGGCTATGCGTGAAGTGCATTGGCTGGATCTTCCGCATGGAAGGTGAGAATTCTATCACTGAACCACAAGTGCCCCAATATATCAATACATAGGCTGTGGAAACTTGACTCTTTGTGAAACTGTTGAAGTATTGCCAAATATCTCCAAGCCTTAATTGCCTCATTTATAAAATGGGGATAATAATATCTTTATAGAATTGTTCTGGGGATCAAATGAAATGATGTAAACAAAGCACTCGGAGCAGTGTTTAACCATGTTGTTGTTGGGTACCATCGAGTCAATTCCAACTCATAGCGACCCCATGTGACAGAGTAGAACTGCCCCCATAGAGTTTTCTTGGCTGTAATCTTTACAGAAGCAGATAGCCAGGTCTTTGTCCTGTGGAGCCTCTGGGTGGGTTCTAACTGCCAACCTTTCGGTTAGCAGCCGAGCACTTAACTGTTGCACCACCAGGACTCCTTAGTGCTTAACCAGAGTAAGCACTTAATAAAGTGAGAGTTATGAAATATTCTTTGCTTGTGTGAAACATCTGAAGTCATAAAATGGGAGAGTATCATCCTGTGATGATTTTCTAGCAAAGCAGAACAGCCAAGGCCAGGTCCTATTGGATCTATTTACAAACTGCTTCTTGAGCAGCCAAGGAGACCTGGTGGTGCAGTGGTTAATTAAAGTGCTCGGTTGCTAACCAAAAGGTCGGCGGTTGGAACCTACCAGCCACTCTGTGGGAGAAAGATGTGGTGGTCTGCTTCCGTAAAGATTGACAGCGTTGGAAATCCCATGGGGCAGTTCTGCTCTGTCCTACAGGGTCGCTATGAGTTGGAATCGACTCGACAGCAACGGGTTTGTTTTGGGGTCTTGAGTAGCCACCTACTACTTCCTTCATAATGTAATTTTAGAAACAGTGGTTCTCCACCCCATCTATACCTTGGAAACACTTGTGGAACTTTTAAAAGAACGTCCATGGCTGGGTCTCATTCCACCAAGAATTGATTGGTCTGGCGTTAGGCTTACCTTGGACTCAGTTAATTAAAAACAATCTCCAGGTGTTTCTAAGGAGCAGTCAGGGTTGTGAGCAATCCTCCCACTCACATTGGGGTTTGGAGTCACCTGGGGAGCTTTAAAAACGATCCATGCCTAACGCCACCTCCAGAAATTCTGTTTCAGTTGAGTATAAGGTGGAGCCAGGGTTGAGATCAATGACGTACATCTTATTGCATTTCATGAATTACTACCTACACTTGTCTATTAGGCCTTTCTCGGGGCCTTGGTGGTGCAATGGTTAAGCATTCGGCAGCTAACCAAAAGGTCAGCAGTTCGAATCCACCAGCTGCTCCTTGGAAACCCTATTGGGCAGTTCTACTCTGTCCTATAGGGTCACTAAGAGTCGGAATCGATTTGACGGCAGCGGGTTTGGTTTGTTTTGGTTTGGTTATTAGCCCTTTCTACTACCCATCTGTGAGTTTGTGGTACTGTGTTGGCTTGCATGTTGCTATGATGCTGGAAGCTATGCCACCGGTATTTCAAATACCAGCAGGGTCACCTATGGTGGACAGGTTTTAGCTGAGCTTCCAGACTGAGACTAGGAAGAAAGGCCTAAAACAGCCTAGGAAGAAAGGCCTGGTGATCTGCCTCTGAAAATCAGCAAATGAAAACCCTATGGATCACAGCAGAATATTGTCTGATACCATGTTGGAAGATGAGCCCCCTAGATTGGAAGACACTCAAAATACACACTGGCTGCAATAACGGACTCAAACATACTAACAGTTATGAAGATGGCACAGGACCAGGCAACGTTTCGTTCTGTTATACATGAGTCGTCGCCATGAGTCAGAACTGACTCAACAGCAACAAACGACAGCAACATCTGCCCTTTACTGTATATGGCAAGCTGTAGTTTTATCAACTTTGCCCAAAGCAGTGCTGTTGTTGTTGTTTTTCCCTTTTCAGTGGATTCCATTCAGTGGTTTGGGTCGAATTACGAACACTCAATGCAATGACATGTGTGGTGATAAAGGTAGTATCTGACCCACAGAGAATCATCAGTTTTGGCAAGATGGAAGACCCACAGCGAGCACTCAGAAAATGTTTGCCGATGATGGGCATCTCAGTGTTTTTCATGGTCTCCTGGTTTATTCATGAGTGTTTCATTTCAAACTGAATCTCTCTCAGTCTGCTTGAGGCTGCTAAAGTGTTGATTCAGTGGATGGGCGCGTTTCAGGAGCCACCCACGTGAGGAGGTTTCTTTGGGTGTAGCCGTTTTGATTTTTCCTTCCTCTGATATGTGGTTTTGTTCATTTAATCAAACAAATCCAGTTGTTTTGTCATTTTGTAGACACATTCTATGTGTGGCCAAGAATCTTGTTTGCGGTGGCCACACCACAACTAGCTTTGAATGCAAAGCAGCCCGGCAAACAAGTGCTAATTTGAATCAATTGTTAAGATTGCCAGCACCAAACCGACCTAACCTCCATTACACTGGGTTCAATTAGCAACCCGGTGGGCAAGGCACTGTGTTTATTCCATTATCATTTCCTTAACTGCGAAATAATAACAATCTCAAACTTAAGGCATTTGTTGTTCATTTTAACTTTCTCCATGTCCTTTTTTTAATTACAAAAGTAATCCAAAAACCAAACCTGTTCATGTCGAGTTGATTCCTACTCATACTGACCCTATATTACAAAAGTAATGTGTTTGTAAATAAATCCAAACAATAAAGAAGTGCATGAGACAGGGTCCCTCAGAATCCCACCCTCGAGCAATAACCACTAGAACCATTTGAGAATATAATTCCAGAATTTTCCATGCATACACTGATATATATATTTCTTGTAAATATTATAATAGACATAGTAACCCTGTTTAACTAAATACATAGTGGACATCTTTCCAAATTTATACAGAGAGAGAGAGTTCATTTCTCTTAATGGCTGTAGAGAATTCCATTGTATAAATATCCCATAGTTTACTTAGCCAGCCACCCACTGATAGACACTTAGGTTGTTGATGTTTCTTTTAAAAAATGTTTTTGTTTGTTTTTTGGTAAAGTATAACACACAAGTGGAAAAGTGCACATAATGTGAGTATGCAACTTTATGAATTTCCACCAAGGGAACCTACCAGTGCCAGATGAAGAAACAAGACAGCCAGCACCCCAGGGGGCCCCTTGGACTCCCATCCAGTACTTCTCCCCAAGGAGGACCCCTAGTCTGTCTTCTCATAGCACACATTGGTTTTGCCTGCTTTTATACTTGGTATGAATGGCATCATGCAGTATGCTTTCTTCTATGTCAGGTTCTTTGTTCACCATGGTATCTGGGGGATTCATCCATACTGGATGCATCAATTGCTACATAGTATTCCATTGTGTGAATATACCATAATTCTTCCATTCTACCTTGATGGACAGTTGGATAGTCTTAGGCTATTGTGAATAATATACTTCTACGAATGTTCTAGAACATATCTTTTGGTGAACCTAGGCATGTATTCCTATTGCATGGATCCTGTGGCTCTCAGTGTCCTTCACCTGCCAGGCTGAGATTGTCCCATTTCCCGGGTTATGATAAAGAATTCAATCCCAGAAATGAGAATCACATGATTTACCAACACATGGCCAATTCAAAATACCATATCATTTGGGAGGCATTAGGCTAGAGCAGAGACTCCCACCCTCAGAGCTATTGACATTTTTGGCTGGATCATTCATTGCTGTGAGGGGCTGTCCTGTGCATTGCAGGATGTTGAGCAGCATGCGTGGCCTCCACCCACTAGATGCCAGTAGGTCCCTCTTCTCCAGTGTGACAACCAAAAATATCTCCAGACATTTCACCTTGAGGGTGGAATTACCCCCAGTTGAGGTCCACTGGGCTAGTGCTTATGCAGGACCCTGGCCTCACCACTTGTTCTTGTGTGACCTCACTCAAAGTACCTAAACTCTCTGTGCCTTAGTTTGCTTATCTGTAAACTGGGGACATTAGTAATAATACTTGATCAGTTGTTGTAAAGATTGAATGAGATTCTTTGTTTTTTTCTTTGACTGTAACACATGATGACCTCATGTGTGTCCGAGTAGAACTGTGCTCCGTAAGGTTTGTTTTTTACTTGCGCTTTAAGTGAAAGTTACACTTCAAGTTAGTTTCTCATACAAAAATTTATACACGCATTGTTATGTGACCCTAGTTGCTCTCCCTATACTGTGACAGCACACTCCTCCTTTCCACCCCCGGATTTACCGTGTCCATTCAACCAGCTCCTGACCCTCTCTGCCTTCTCATCTCACCTCCGGACAGGAGCTGCCCATTTAGTCTCATGTATCTACTTGAGCTAAGAAGCACACTCTTCATGAGTATCATTTTATGTCCCATAGTCCAGTCTAATCTTTGACTGAAGAGTTGGCCTCGGGAATGGTTTTAGTTTTGGGCTAACAGAGAGTCCAGGGGCCATGTCATCTAGGGTCCCTCCAGTCTCAGTCAGACTGTTAAGTCCAGTCTTTTTACTAGAATTTGAGTTCTGCACCCCACTCTTCTCCTGCTCTATCAGGGACTCTCTGTTGTGTTCCCTGTCAGGGCGGTCATTGGTGGTAGCTGGGCACCATGTAGTTCTGCTGGTCTCAGGCTGATGGAGTCTCTGGTTTATGTGGCCCTTTCTGTCTCTTGGGCTAATATTTTCCTTGTGTCTTTGGTGGTCTTCATTCTCCTTTGCTCCAGGTGGGTTGGGACCAATTGATGCATCTTAGATGGTCACTCACTAGCTTTTAAGACCCTAGACGCCACTCACCAAAGTGGGATGTAGAACATTTTCTTAATAAAATTTGTTATGCCAGTTGACCTAGATGTCCCCTGAGACCATGGTCCCCAGACCCCCACCCCTGCTACTCTGTCCCTCGGAGTGTTTGGCTGCATTCAGGAAACTTCTTAGCTTTTGGTTTAGTCCAGTTGTGCTGACTTCCCCTGTAGTGTGTGTTGTCCTTCCTGTCACCTAAGATAGTTCTTTTCTACTATCTAGTTAGTGAATACCCCTCTCCCTCTCTCCCCACCCTTGTAACCATCAAAGAGTGTTTTCTTCTGTGTTCAAACCTTTTCTTGAGTTCTTATAATAGTGGTCTTATACAATATTTGTCCTTTTGCGACTGACTAAATTCACTCAGCATAATGCCTTCCAGATTCCTCCATCTTATGTTTCATGGCTTCATCATTGTTCTTTATTGTGCGTAGTATTCCATTGTGTGAGTATACCATGATTTGTTTATCCATTTGTCCGTTGATGGGCACCCAGGTTGTTTCCATCTTTTTGCTATCGTGAACAGTGCTGCAATGAACATGGGTGTGCATGTATCTATTTGTGTGATGGCTCTTATTTCTCTAGGATATATTCCAAGGAGTGGGATTGCTGGGTCGCGTGGTACTTCTATTTCTAGCTTTTTAAGGAAGCACTAAATCGATTTCCAAAGTGGTTGTACCATTTTACGTTCCCACCAACAGTGTATAAGTGTTCTAGTCTCTCCACAACCTCTCCAACATTTATTATTTTGTGTTTTTTGGATTAATGCTAGCCTTGTTGGGGTGGGATGGTATTTCATTGTAGTTTTGATTTGCATTTCTCTAATGGCTAGTAATTGTGAGCATTTCCTCGTGTATCTGTTAGCTGCCTGAATGTCTTCTCTGGTGAAGTACCTGTTCATATCCTTTGCCCATTTTTTAATTGGATTTTATGTCTTTTTGTTGTTGAGGTTTTGCAGTATCTTATAGATTTTAGAGATTAGATGCTGATCGGATTTGTCTTAGTCAAAAATTTTTTCCTAGTCTGTAGGTTGTCTTTTTACTCTTTTGGTGAAGTCTTTTGATGAGCGTTTAAGTGTTTGATTTTTAGGAGCTCCCAGTTATCTAGTTTCTTTTCTGGTGTTTGTGCATTGTTACTTATGGTTTGTATTGTGTTTATGCCATGTATTAGGGCTCCTAGCTTTGTCCCTATTTTTTCTTCCATGATCTTTCTCATTTTAGGTTTGATATGTAGGTCTTTGATCCATTTTGAGTTAGTTTTTGTGCATGGTGTGAGGTATGGGTCTTGTTTCATTTCTTTGCAGATAGATATCCAGTTACGCCAGCACCACTTGTTAAAGAGACTGTCTTTTCCCCAGTTAATGGACTTTGGGCCTTTGTCAAATATCTGCTGCTCATAGGTGGATGAATTTACATCTGGGTTCTCAATTCTCTTCCATTGGTCTATGTATCTGTTGTTGTACCAGTACCAGGCTGTTGTGACTACCGTGGAGGTATAATAGGTTCTAAAATCAGGTAGTGTGAGGCTTTCCACTTCGATCTTCTTCTTGAGGAATGCTTTAGTTATCCTTTACTTACGCTTCCCTTTTCATATGAAGTTGGTGATTTGTTTCTCCATCTCATTAAAAAATGCCATTGGAATTTGGATCGGGATTGCACTGTATCTGTAGATTGCTTTGGGTAGAATTGACATTTGCACAGTGTTGAGTCTTCCTATGCCCATGAGCAAGGTATGAATGAGATTCTTAATGTGAAGCTCTTAGCACAGTCTTTGACACAAACTAAGTAATCGAAGCTGTTAGCTTTATTAGTCTTAGCATTTATTTTTATTTTTATTAAAAAAAATCTGAGGCGGCGTAAAAGACGTTTTCACGTGTATATTCTGGAAAAGGATGTGGATATTGGGTATCTGAAAAACATCAAAGGACAGTGGGCTCATAGCTCTTGGAACAGTCTGTGGGAAATGTGGAGAAAGCATTATTTCAGTGCTACGAAGGCAAACAAGGGCATTAGTTTGTATCTCTTTGTTCCTTCTCAAGTTAACATTTATGGAAAATGCACTTTGGGAGCAGAATTAGGTGTTTATCACTGGAGAAATATTTTATTGCTTTACTGTTGTTAATATGGAGTTAGTAAATCTTCATTAGTTGGTATGCACAATTACAAATAATGTAATTACAATTACAAATAATAAAAATATGTCAGCACTAAGGCGGTCGTATTGTTTTGGATATTCTTTAGTGGAGGATTTTATCTATTATGAGCTGCATTGGGTTGATTCTTGCCTGATAGCCTCTTTTCCCACCAGAGGTCTAACTTTCATAAAGCCGGACACCAGGAAACCATGTCTTCCTCTTGTCAGTGGGACAGAGTGGAATCCTGAACCAGGCTGCAGACCTGGAGAGTGAAGCCAGGGTTGTGTCTTGGTGCAGTCAAGGTGCCATCTTGACGTGGTCCTTCTTCCCTTTGAGCCTCAGATTCTCAACTGAGCAGATGGGATTAGTTCAGTATCTCCCAACTGCATTCTGAGGAACTGGAGTGATATAAAGAGATGTTCTGAAAATAAAGACTAAAAGGAGGTGGGTTTATAGCAAAGGTATTTAGGAGGTAATGATGGTTGTGCATATCTGTGAATATACTAAAAACCATGGATTTGTACACTTGAAAATGGTGAATTTTATGGCATGTGAATAGTATTGTAATTAAAAAAAAAGATGCATCCATTCGTTATAACTCTCTAAGCCCCTCTATTATTTTGTTGCTGTTGCTAGTTGTCATCTGGTCGATTCCAACTCATGACGACCCCATGTGTGCAGAGTCGAACTGGGCTCCATAGGGTTTTCAAGGCTGGGACCTTTTGGAAGCAGATTGCCAGGCCTGTCTTCCCCAGTGCCTCTGGGTGGGTTTGAACTGCCAACCTTTTGGCTGGTAGTCAAGCACTTAACTGCTTGTACCACCTAGGATGCCACCTGTTATTTTAGTATAATTTATTTAACATTTATTTATAATTTAATGAATGAATTCACTACAATTTATTTTTTTGTTTACAATTTATTTAAATGTTCCATTGCTCAGAGGAAGCTGTATTTTTCATGTATCAAAGTAAAAGTATTTCGCCAGGTTTGTGAAACAATTTTTCACTTATCATTTAAAGTAGTACACTGAGAAAACATTTATGAAAAAAAGGCGAAGAATGGCAACTGAAAAACCGGATTTGTGCCAGTGAGTGTAGATGGTTTGTTTCTATGCCACGCCTGTCATTCTGGGTCATTTTACAAATCAGCGTCTCTCTGATCAGTTGCCTCGTGTACATGTTTTACACTTTACAGTGAAATCTGGTGTATTATTTCCTAGGATGCCATAACAAAACAGCACAAATTGTGGGTGGCTTTAAACAGTGGAATTTATTGTCTCACAGTTTGGAGACTGTTGTTTTTGTTGCGTGCCGTCGAGTTGATTCCGACTCATAGTGACCCTAATAGGACAGAGTAGAACTGCCCCATAGGATTTCCAAGGAGCAGCTGGTGGATTCAAACTGCTGACCTTTTGGTTAGCAGCCATAGCTCTTAACCACTGCACCACCAGGAGATATGAGGTTAGTTTTTTTTTTTTTTTTTTTTTTTTGGAAAATAATTCATGTTTAAACATTCCCAAGTCCCCTCTTGCTTCCCTTAATGTGACGTCACATGTCTCCTAGACATCTCAAGTGTCTGTCATTTGGGGCCTGAATGGAAGCAGGTTTGCCTTCTTGTATAAACATAAAATGGATGTCCTTTGGTCATTTTTTCGTGTGTTTCTCACAGTGCCGTAGGAAACACTCTTGTGTTCCAGATGAGATGATTTTCATGCTCATTTGAACCTTTGTGTGATGGTTTATAACAAAATACCACAAAGTGGGAGCCTTCAAACAACAGGAATTTATTGGCTCACAGTTCTGGAGGCTAGAAGTCCAAATTCAGGGTGTTGACAGGGCTATGCTCTCTCTCTGTCCTCTCAAGGGGAAGATTCTTCCCTATCTTTTCCAGCTACTGTTAGCTCAGGACGTTTCTTGGCATTCTTTGGCTTGTTAGATGCATCTTCACATGACACCTCTCTTCGCCCTGTGTGATGCTGTCTCCATGTCTCTTCTTCCCTTTGATAAAACACCACACAGAAGGGATTTAGGACTCACCCTACTCCCCTATGACCTCATTAACCAGATGAAAGATAACAGAAGAAAAACCCTATTTCCAAATAAGGTCTCATTCACAGGTACAGGGATTAGGACTTCGGCATATATTTTGGGGGCAGACACATTTTAATCCATAACCGCTTCTCATAGGAAGTGTTGGCTTGCAGAGTGTGTACAAGTTGGGTGATCCAAGACACTGGGAAGGCTGAGGGCACCTCCTGCGTGAACACCTCTGGCGTGCCTCAATCAATGTGTTAAAAGTAATTTATTATTGATGATAGTTAAATATTTTACGAACTTGAGAAGGTTACTTTATAAGAAAATGAAATGAGCGAGGATTTGGAGTTACCCTAGAATTACCTCATACCTGCTGTCATTCTCATGTTCTTTCCTGAGTAGGAGAGAAAGGTGTGGCACTTACAGTGAGGTAGCCAAGGGCAGTGGTGAAGACCATCAGCCCTGAACTTGAGGTCCCTGAGTTTGAATCCTTCCTGTGCCACTTACAATCTGTTTCCTTGGGCAAATTACTTAACCTCCCTGGGCCTGGATTTCTTCCTCCTGGAATGTGCGGTCTAGCAGGGAGAGAAGAAGGCACAAGGATAGGGAATCAAATAGTTTTCCAGTGTTTCAATGAGCCTGTTGCTGTTGAGTCGATTCCGACTCATAGCGACCATATATGACGGAGTAGAACTGCCCCCTAGAGTTTCCTAGGCCATAATCTTTATGGGAGCAGATCGCCAGGTCTTTTCTCCCGTGGAGCGGCTGGTGGGGTCGAACTGCCGACCTTTCGGTTAGCAGCCAACCGCTTAACCACTGCACCACACCAGGGCTCCTTAATGTTTAAATAGAAGTGAAGAAAGAGCTGAAATGTCAGAATTGGATAAAATGGATGTAATAATAGAACTTACCTCATAAAACTGATTAATGATTAAATCAGCCAATGCACAGTAAGTGCTTGGAGTAATATCGATCACATATTATATCCACAAGAAATGTTAGCTTTTCCTAACATATCTAAATCGCCCCTGGGAATGGGCATAGCTCCCAGCTTATCTTGTCTGTGCTGTGAATCACTCATGAACAATCCTGACCACCACGCACCATTAATAGTTGCGTTGACTACAACTTCTCATGGTGCTAATGGGGTGTAATTCATAGTTTCTTACATGAAAAGGAGCCCTGGTGGTGCAGAGGTTAAGAGCTTGGCTGCTAACCAAAAGGTCGGCCGTTCGAATTCACAAGCTGCTCCTTGGAAACCCTATGGGGCAGTTCTACTCTGTCCTATAGGGTCGCTATGAGTCAGAATCCACTTGATGGCAACGGGTTTGGTTTTGGTTTTTGGTACATTAAAAAATACCAACGATTGTGAAGATGGCACAGGATCGGGCACCGTTTCATTCTGTTATATGTAAGGTCGCCATGATTCAGAGCTGACTCGACAGCAACTGATAACAGCCACAGCATTAAACCAAAAGACAAATATTTAATAAGGAAGAAGGTAACAAGATGCAGTGTAGAAAGTGCAAATATGCGTAAATCAATAGTGCCTGTAAATGAAAATGACTTTTGAACATGTTGTTAGGCTATCGCAGCTGAAATCACCAAAATGTCAGCAAAGAGATTATGGGACTGAAAATTGGACAACCACACTCTTGGTGTTGATATCATTGAATTCCAGAATTCTGAGTCTTGCTATTTTTACAAATAAAATGGTGTTTATGTATGTTTATTAGTACATACTTCCTTGTCTTATTAATATTTCATTGGTGGCATAGAAGTTAATAAAAATGAACACCCATCGAAATAAGTAAGTAAGTAAGCTCCATATTTTTTAAAAATCAGATTAGCATATTTGTTTATTTATCCTGATAACACTTTTCTAAATGATCTTCACATTGCCAAGTTAATTCACCATGTGCTTGGAACATGCTTTTATGAATTCCGTGACTTCTTCCCCCAAATGTTTACTCTGTGTGCATGTGTGTGCTTGTGTGTGCGGGCACGTGGGGAGGGATCAAAATCTGGTTCTAGGAGCAAGTGTGACACATGTGTTATTCATCATGTGTGTTACATGCCTTGCCTCACTCCATCCTCCCCACAGGACTAATTTTATTCCCATTTTACAGAGCAGGTAACCGAGGTTTGGCCTTGCTAGAGACTCACCCCACTAGTTCAGGGCTGAGCTGGTACTACCCCAGGTGGCTTTGAAAGTTGCTGTGGGTGTTTTCTCCAGATTTTTTAGGGGCCAGGGTTGGAACCAGAAAAATAATTAAAATGTTGAGTCCCTGGAAGGGTTTTGCTAACCAGAGAGCTGCTGAGCACAAAGCAGTCATCCTTTACCCATTTAACCCCTCAGTAGCTAAGACTAGAAGCCAGCAATGTATAGCCCCAGAATCCGTGCCACTAACATTCCTTCTAGCTTCTCCTTGGCCCTGGATTCTGAACTCTTTCTGTTTATGCCGCTGAGGATATTTTGCACATTCAGAACCTTTCTGCCAAACTGTTTAGGGGGACATATTACTGATTATAGAACTCGCTTGCTTAAAACCATTTGAAAAATGAGTTGCTTACTCATACATTTCATGTTAAAAATAATATATTGTTGTTGGCTGCTGCCAAGTCGATTCTGACACATGGCAACCCCATGTGACAGAGTAGAACTGTTCCATAGGCTTTTCTTGGCTGTAATCTTTATGGAAGCAGATTGCCAGGCCTTTCTACTTCGGAGCCTGTGGGTGGGTTCAAACTGCCAACCTTTCAATTAGCAGTCCAACATTTAACCATTGTGCAACCAGGGCTCCTTAAATAATATATTAAACGGTTTTAAATGAAGCTCTACCTTCAGTCAACAATGCAGAATTTTGAGTATCCAGTCCTATCTGAGCCATATTGCCTGACTGCTGGGATTATGAGTATTGTAAGATCCACATTTTTTGTAGAGGTATGTTGTAACAGGTAGATTTTACTCATAAAGGAAACCTTTTGACATCTTTTCTTGTTTTAAAATTCCTTCCTCATGCTAAATAAATACCAACAGCGACAGAGGCTGTGTGTGGCTCACATCAAGGGCTGACCTACGTCTCTGAAGCCTAGTAAAAATCATACGGAGTCCCTTAATTTTGAGTCCATCGTAAGACCGTTCATGAAATCATTTCTCAGTTTGCCAATTCTAATCACAATGATTCTTTTGTTGGGATTTCCTTGAGATCACTTCATATCGACTGGGAAACAAAGATGACTTTTAGAGTTGTCTTTGGGTTGGTGCCACGGGGAACACCCAGCGATCAAGCAGGAGGGCAGTGTGGGTTGCATCTTGCCTTTTCCCTCTGCTCTTCGTGGCTCCCACCCTCCACCCCGCATGCAACCTCTTCCACCTGGCCGGTAGTAACGTTCGCTCTGCCCCTCACACCCTCTGTTCAGGAAATGAGCAACTTCTCAAGGCCTGTTGTTCCACAAAGAGCATAAAATTCAGAGCATGTGCAGACTTCAGTATAAAAGAGAATGAACAGCTTTTTTTTTTTTTTTAATTTGAAATGTTTGTGGCTAGTGTTAGAAAAATGAAGAAGTCAGGGATTTTAAAATATAACTTAAGAATGGAGAATTTGCCCTAAACCAAGGAAGCATTCTATGTGCTTTATCATATTCTTGGCGGTTTCACCCGAGGCTCCCAGAATTCTTTGGTTAATTCCTATTAAGGACAGTTTTAATCCAATTACCATTTGTAGATCCCTGTGGAAAAAAGGTAGGGTTTTTTTTTTTTAAGAGGAATCCTTTCTTAACTTCAATATATTTCTTCAAAATAATCTCGTTAAAATAAGAAGCAGGATATCCAGTTTCAATTTCTCTGCATTTTTTCTGACCCTTCTCTCCTCCTCACCTCCCCACCCTGCCGCCCACTCTCTCTTTGTCTCTTTCACACACACACACACACACACACTCCCGACAGCCTGCCTGCGTTCTGAAATGAAGGGACAGGAGCTTCTCAATAGCCTAATGAAAAGATAGCATTTTTTCAGTCCCAAGATTCACAGTAGCCAGAACTGAGGTAGGTCCCTGGCAACAAAAGGTATCGTGGGAGTCACAGCGATGCCAGCTGGGCCATTTCTCAGACACTTGGTAGGATCTGCCGTTTCTGGATGCCTTTTTCACCAAACAAAATAATTCCGTTAAACAGACTCGAGTTCCTATTCCAAGCTTAGTTCAGTTAAATTAGAGAGGACGGCAAAGACACGACCGAATCTAATTAATGGGTAAGCAATATGTCCATCTGTACTTATACTTCTTTTCCAGAAAATTCTTGTGATAATATTGTGTGATCCTTCTACATCCATCTTGTGATTTGGGGAAGAAAACTGGACTGATGAGTGTCTGAGATGTGTGGCAGCTAAATATTGTCGGTGCCAAGGGAGATTCGGGAGAACTTTTTTTTTAGATTGATTGCTGATGTTGGAGCAGCTTCAGCAGGAAGGAGTGTGCCTTGATTGAACGGAGCCGTCTAATGGGGCTGATTTCTGCAGAAGATTCGGGCACAAGCTGTTTTGAGGTCTGGGAGGGTGTAAAGTGGCTTGTACTCCCCTCGACTTCCTGAACACGGCTTAGCATTTTAGTTGCTGTGCTCAGGAAAAGGGGATTCTTAACTATGGGCTTTGGCTAACAACTCAGATATTAGACAGTCCTAAAACACTGAATCTAATGTGCTCTGTTTTACAAAAGAGGGATACCATAACCTCCTGGATGTTTAAACATTGACTGGCTTACCTGGTTATAAGGGTGTGTCTCCTACCGAAAATGCTCGTTGGTGGAACGAGGCAGAACGTTTCCACTCTGCTACTGCAATAGTTAAATTCTTAACTATTTTGCTCGTTGCCGTGCCAGTTTGTAAAGTGAGGGGATTTAAATCGGTTTGTCATGAGAGATGGTGAGATAAATATAATGGTTACAAGTCTAGATTTGTAATTGACTTCAAATGTTGCCTGCCTTTGAATCTCAACTCTGCTGTTACTAGATGTGTGATCTTGGCAAGTTACTTACATTCTGTGCCTCAGTCTCCACATCTGCAGTGTGGGTCTAATAATGGTAACATAACTCTTAGGGTCCTTGTAAGAAGTAAGTAAGTTAATGTAAATAAAAGGATTAGAACGGTAACTAGCGTAGGATGGACTCTCCATAAATGTTTGCCTCTCTGAAGGTCTGCCGTTCTAATTTCAGTGAATCAGTTTAATTCTAGAAAGACAAGCAAGCCCCTCAGCTGCTGGCCCTGTTGTTGAGAAGTTTCTTATTTTTGTGTTTCCATTCTCCACAACTCTGGGACCCGTGCAGGCTGATTTACCTCCTTTCAGCCCAAGATTCAAAATAAGCTGAAAACTAAGAATTAAATTGGTAGTAGGTAAACCAGTCCACAATTCAACTGAGGATCCACAGAAATGAAATTGGCTTCATTGTCCTCAATGTTTCTTCCTTTGGGGATGTGTTCCCCTTCTGTGAGCCATTGGAACGTTCTTTCCACTGGACACGAGACAGGAGTGACATTGGTTTTCTAAATGATGTTGGCCCAGCACTGGGTTTGACAATGTTCATTTTTACTTCGTTGGTTTAATTATCAATAATCCAGATGGATAGGCCGTTTGCAGAGAATCACTTTTATTTCACCCTAGCATTTACATACTTTCCAGTAGCCCAAATTATTACTATGCTGTGTGTTTTCCTCACAGGCTCTTTGTGATGTTTCCCAGGGAAACAAAATCTTAGGAGAGGAGAAAAATGTTGATCCAAAAGGCAAATCCTAATCATAGATATGCCTTTACTTTTAGTCTAGGCCAAGGGCCAGCGAACATCTTCTGTAAAAGGCCAGATAATAAATATTTTAGGCTTTGTGGACCATATGATCTTTGTGGCAACTGCGCAACTCTGCCCTTGTAGTATGAAAGCCGCCATTTACAATATATAGATGAATGAGCGTGGCTCATTATTTACAAAAACAGGCAGTAGGCCGGATTTGGCCCACGTGTTGTAGTTTACCAATCTTTGGCTAGTCAGCTTGTATTAGCAAGGTCCTTAAGCTCTGTCTCTCACAAGGGCTGTTTACTGGACAATCTTATGCTACTTAAAGTATGCCACTACCATCCTAAGCACTTTGTAAATATTAACCAATTTACTCCTCATCAAAATCCAGTGAGATAGGAACCACTATTATCGTCATCCCCATTTCATAGATGAGAAAAGTGAAGTATGGTGAAGGGGTAAGTAGCTTGTTAAAACAGGCATGGCTAGTAAGTGGCAGAGCTGAATTCAAACCCAGGCAGTTCAGCCTGCCAGCCCTTGCTTTTAAGCCCTACCCCATGTTGCCCTTATGTCAACCCATCTCTGTGCTTGGAATTCTTGCCCCCTGGTGGCACAGTGGTTAAGAGCTCAGCTGCTAACCAAAAGGTTGGTGGTTTGAATCCACCAGCCACTCCTTGGAAACCCTGTGGGGCAGTTTTATTCTGTCCTGTAGGGTCGCTATGAGTCGGAATGAACTCGATGGCAAAGGGTGTGTGGTTTTGTTTGATATCCACCTGGCTCACTTCCTCTCCCTCTGTGAGTGTTGGCTCAAATGTCACCTTCTCAATAAGGCTGCCCTGGCAACCCTGTTTCGAGTTCAAGCAACCCTTCCAGCATCCCTGATTCCCCTCACCCTGCTCAAGCGTCTCCTTTCCTAGAAATACTTCTAACATTGTACTGTGCTGTGAAATGTAGTCAGGTGTTACATTTCTCATTTCTGGTCTGTTTCCCTCCACCAGAATGGAAGCTGTATGAGGGCAGGGACCTAGAACAATGCCTGGCATGTAGAAGGTGCTCATTTAAATTTGTTGAATGAATGAGGTGGGGGTTTCCATAATGCTACTGTCACATGTTTTGACAGTCCTCATGTAGCAGTCAAAGTCCCTGGGTGGTACAAACAGTTAACGCACTGAGCTAGTAACCGGAAGGTGGGAGGTTTGAGTCTACCCAGAAGGACCCCGGAAGAAAGGCCTGGGAATTTACTTCTGAAAAATTAGCCACTGAAAGCCCCACAGAGCACAGTTCTACTCTGACACACATGGGGTCGCCATCAGTCAGGGTTGATTTGAAGGCAACTGGTTGGTTGGCTTTTTGTTTTCATGTAGCAGTCAATGGACTGTCATCTCTATCGAGTGTCCAGAATGTTTTAAATTTCTTCAACAAAACTAGAATAGATTTTAAAAAATCCATAAAAAATGTGTATGGTGTAGTAGAAGTGTTGACTCTTCTTTAAAAACATCTGTTGAGAAGGAGTGGCTGAAGAATCAAGAGGGAAAGAATTAACAAATGTTATCCTGTTGTTCACAAAGGAATAACCTCTTTCAAGAGTCCAACCAGGGGTGTGCCGGCTGTGCTCCTGCCCTCAGCTTGGCCCGGAAGCTCGTGAAGAACGGCGTTCCTCGTCACTGGAGATGTGTTTATTTTGGAGTTACAGAGAACTAGGCAGTCCTTTTCAGAAATGTTGATTGTGGGCCTGGTATTTAAACCTTGGCCACATGGCCATCATATGGAAGCCTCAGCTTTACTAATTATTAATAAATGACAGTTGGCCACATTAGAAGCGGCTAAAAAAATTAGCCCCTAGCATGGTTTGACCCAAAAGGTCCGCGGTTCAAACCTACCAGCCTCTCCTTGGAAGAAGGAGGTGGCAGTCTGCTTCCATAAACATTCCTGCCTTGGAAACCCTATGGGGCAGTTCTCCTCTGTCCTACAGGGTTGCTGTGAGTCGGAATCCACTCGACAGCAATAAGTTTGGGTTTTTTTAACCTACATATCTGGTCTGTTCTTCTGCTTCTCACCCATATGAAACCATAGTCCAGCTGGCTGGCTTGTAAGCACCTAGAAAGCTGAGTGTCTTATACATAGTAGAAACATTTATTCACGAATTCAATGCACATTTTTTAAGAGTTCATGGTGTCACTAAAACTGTCATGCTTGAGAAAACCAGTTGTCTTGGAGTCGATTCCAACTCCTGGCGACCCCACGTGTGTCAGAGTAGAACTGTGCTCCATACGGTTTTCAATGACTGTGATCTTCCAAGTTCGAATCGCCAGCCTTTCGGTTAGTAGCCAGGTGGTTAACCATTCGTGCCACCCAGGGACTCTGCCATGTTTGAGAAGGTGATACAAATTCAGAGAAATGATGATTAATATTAGTTATAACTTAAATTTCCACTTATTCAGTGCTTTCTGGGAGCTAATGAGCAGCTGTACAAGAAGTTTGCTTGCACTGTCTCATATGATCCCTACAAACCTGAGAGAGAAGTCTTGTGCTTTGCTGCGTCTTGTTGATGGGGAAAGCGAGGCTCTGAGGTGTTCTGTCTCTTGCTAATGAACTCACAACTAGTTGAGCCCAAGTCTTAACCACCACACCAGTGGTGCAAAAATAAATGTTTTCTGGAGATGCTTGTTTGCAGTGGAGATGTGGGCCCCATTCCTTGAGACCCTAATTCCACGAATCTGCCTTTGAGCCCAGGCATCTGCATGTTTAACAGGTAGCTCCAGGTAATCCCTGTGTCCTGGGTCTGCAGGCCATGCTTTGAGCAGCCCGCATCACTCTTTGCTGGCACCCCCTTGGCCTTGGGGACTTTCCAGTTGGCTGAGGTTAAAGAGATGCTGCAGTTAGACACTAGTCCCAGGGACATAAGACAGCAATGTGGTGTAGACCAAAACCAGAATTATTTCAATCAATTTCATTTCATGGGAAAATTGAGCCTGTTTGTAAAGATGCAATTTAGCCCAGAAGAACAATCTTTCAGAATAAAACACAAATATTAGATTGTTGTTGGGGTTTTTTTTTTTTTAGTTTGTCTTTCACTTCTTTTTTCTAAATATAGAGACATACGCTTCTGGGGGAAAGGAAATCTCTCAGTTAACACTTTTGGTGAGTTGTTCTCCAGTTAATCCAGATTCTGTTGTATTGAGCCTTTTTTTTTTTTTTTTTTTTGCTTCTTTTAAATTGCTTCTTAATGCATGTTTGAAGTAAAATGATTCATAGGATTCTGTTCATGTACATAGTATACAAAATAATACATGTATAATGTGCACAGAGCCCTGGTGGCATAGTGATGAAGAGCTCGGCTGCTAACCAACAGATTGGCAGTTTGAATCCACCAGGCGCTCCTTGGAAACCCTATGGGGCAGTTCTACTCTGTCCTATAGGGTTGCTGTGAGTCGGAACTGACTCGAAGGCACCGAAGAACAACAACAACATAATATCCACAATAATGCATACCATACATAATAATATATAGTGCGTGCCTTTAATGATAAAGAAAGTGTATAAATGATGGTTTTTATTTCCTGACACCATGACTTTCAGTGGATTCTGTGTAATTTGGGCCTAATAGCAGACCTCACTTAGGCTATGCCATGATTTGTCAACCTCTGAACTACTGACATTTGGGGCTGGATAATCCTTTGTTGTCAGAGGCTGTCCCATAGCACACCCCTCCAGTTGTGAGAACCAAAAAATGTCTGCAGACATTGCCAAATATCCCCTGGGGGGCAAAATCACCCGCCGTTGAAGACCATGGTGGTAGTCTGTTTTTTTTTAAATATTATTATATTGTTGGCCTTTATTAATGCTGTCACGTAGTAACCCAGAATAAAAGGATATTTTTACAACTGCCAAGGCTTTTAGTCTACGCAGAAACTTTGAGTCCATTTCAGCTTCACCCACAGTTAGGTAATTGAAACACATTCGAAATTATCCATTTTCAATCCTTAAAAAAAAATCCTACAAGGGCCACTCCAAAGACTGACTGGTTCCAGAGAACCTTAAAATGAGTCACCTATTTATTAGATAGACAGTCACCAAAGAAAAATGCTGGCCTGGAACGCACATTGGAGAGTTGAGGAACAGCCAGAAACCCATTCGAGGCCGTGCTGGTGGGCTGGGGAGCGCTTCTGTGTGCTGTTTCTCATTTCCTTGGTATATGTTGTGAGGATCAGCTGGGGACATTGACCTTCGTGTTCATGTCTTCCTGCTCCTAAGCGGTCTGTTGGGTGTAGGCGTCATAGATTCCCTTTTTCCAGGTCAGATCGTATCACGTTTGTTTTCTATCCTCATTTACTAGTATTTCTCAGCTTATAAACAGGCTGTTTCAAAAGACTGTTTCTTAGCAGTTTATTCAAATTCAGACTACATTCTTCTACATAGATAAACTACATACATGGCTTGGTTGGGTTTCTAGGCAGCCCCAGAAATCCAGTTTCTTCTTTAACTCATGATGTACCTGATACATTTCACCCCTCGTTAGGCAGGTATTTGTTGTTGTTGTTAGTTGCTGTCGAGTCGGCTCCAGCTCTTGGCCACCTTATGTACAATAGAACAAAACATTGCCCAACCGTGTGCCATCTTCATGGTCATTGGTGTGTTTTGAGTTCATTGCTGTGGCTATCATGTCAATCTATATCACTGAGAGTTTCCCTCATTTTCACTGACCTTCTGCTTTACCAATCATGATGGCCTTTTCTAGTGATTGATCTTTTCTGATGACGTGTTCAAAGTAAGTGAGCCGAAATCTCGCCATCCTCCTTTCTAAGGAGCATTCTGATTGTATTTCTTTTAACACTGATTTGTTCATTCTTCTGGCAGGCCCTGGTCTGTGCAATATTCTTTGTCAACACCACAGTTTGAGTGCATTGATTTTTCTTCTTTTTTCCTTTCTCATTGTCCAGCTTTCACAAGCATATGAGGCGATTGAAAAGACCATAGCTTGGTCGAACACACTTTACCAGATAAACCAAACTCATTGCCATTGAGTGGATTCCAACTCACAGCGACCCTATAGGACAGAGTAGAACTGCCCCATAGGGTTTCCAAGGCTATAATCTTTATGGAAGCAGACTGCCACATCTTTCTACCTCAGCGGCTGGTGGGTTCGAACTTGTGACCATTCGATTAGCAGCCAAGCGCTTAACCATTGCACCACCAGTAAGTGACAATTCAGTGTCAGGCACTGTCTGGGATGCTTGGAACACCAAAGGTAAACAAACCAGACAAGGCTCTTGAGCTCGTGAACTTAACCAGTGTGCAGCTGACGGCGCAGAGACCCACGACTGGGTCCCTGGCACATAATGTTGTAGAACTGCCCCATTGGGTTTCCTAGGCTCTAATTTTTATGGGAGCAGATTGCCAGGTCTTTTCTCCCATGGAGCTTCTTGTGGGTTAGAACAGCCGATCTTTCGGTTAGCAGCCCAAGCGCTTAACCATCAGGGCTCCTTTGGCACATGGTAGTAGATGCTAAATAAATATGTGTAGGCTGCTAAACAACCCTGATCTCTCTATATCAGGGCTTGGCAAACTACAACCAGCAGGCCAGATCTGGCCCACTGCCTGTTTTTGTACAGCCTAGGAGTTAAGAATTGTGGTTACATTTTTAAATATTTTTAAAAATTCAAAAGAAGAGTAATATTTTATGACGTGAAAATTATGAGAAATTCAAATTTTAGTTTCCACAAATAAAGTTCTATTGAAACACAGCCACACCCATTTTATTTCCATGTTGTCCATGACTGCTTTTGGGCTGCAATGGCAGAGTCATGTGACAGAGACCCCATGGCCTACAAACCCTAAAATGTTTGCTATCTGACCCTTTACAGAAAAAGTTTGCAGACCTAGCTATAGAAAGTTGAGCACACTGGAATTAACATGTTTAAATACTTCTAAAGAATTGGTGTGCTGTTCCATTTGGACAAGTCAAATAGTAATTGACTCTTTTGTTGTTGTTGCTGGGTGCTGTCGAGTTGTTTTCGACTCATAGTGACCCCATGTGACACAGTAGAACTGTCTCATAGAGTCTTCTAGGCTGTAATATTTGTAGAAGCAGATTGCCAGGCCTTTCTCCTGCAGAGCTGCTGGGCGGATTCGAACCGTCAGCCTTTCTGTTAGCAGCTGAGTGCTTAACCATTTACGCCATCAGGGCTCCCAGAGTTAGCTTCATATCTAAAAGTCATAGTCATCTGGGACTCCCCATTTGGGGAAAAGCAGGCAACTCACTGAGGCTGTACCTCTAGTCTCCTAAAGTTAGTGGGTGTGAGTGAGGGGCACACCTAAGGCCCGAGTCTCTAACTCTGAATTGTTCAACCTTCTAAAACCAGTTGCAATAGAGTCAGTGCTGACTCATGGCGCCCCCATGTGTGTCACAGTGTAGCTGTGCTCCATAGGGTTTTCAATGGCTGATTTTTCAGAAGTAGATCTCCAGGACTTTCTTCTGAGGCGTCTCTGGGTGGGCTCGAACTTCCAACCTTTCGATTAGCAGCCAAGCACATTAACCATTTGCACCACCCAGGGACTTCGTTTAAACTTTTAATTTGTACTCAGTCTGGTTACTAAAAAAAAAAATCAAAATGCACTAGATCTGGAAGGATTTTCTTCAGTCCGCAAAATGTGATTGCAGCCTCCCTTCGTTGCCTAGATTGGCTCACCCACTCCCCTCCCTCCACCCTTTCCCATATCATGTTGGCTTAGCCCCTCTTGGGCTCCTGCTAGTCTTCATCATTATCTGCTGGGTGTAGAGTCATATATGTCAAAACAAACAAAACCACCCTCACGTCTCCTAGCTCTTGCTCAAAGGCTGCCTTCTCAGGGAGGTCTCTCCACTGTTATCTAAAACTGCAAATTCCTCTCTTCAATGCACACTTCCAGCCCCCTTCCCTGCCTTTTTTTCCCCCTACCTAGCAGTTATCATTATTTAACACACTATATTCTTTGCTTAACTTGTTCATTGTCTCCCCCTACTAGAGTACAGTTATGCATTGCTTAACATCCACGATATGTTCTGTGAAATAGAACGTTATTTGATTTGGACATTGTACGGACACCGTATTATGGATGAAAGTCCTTTCAGGCATTCGCTGTAAGAATAAGCAGGTTTCGTCCATACTAAAAATTTGCTGGGACAAATAACCTCCCTCTATAATTCGTTTATCTAAGGTTCAACAAATTCTGCTGCCGCCTTCCCATCAGCCTTCGCAGACTAACCACCCTCACATTATGCAGCGAAAAGCAAGTTATTTGAAGTACTTGAACCACCCAGAGCTAACACTATACTCGGTATCACAATCTGGTCCTGCTTTTGCTTTAAGCATCTCGAGCAATCTTTGTGTCTTAGCGGTGATCCTCAACATGCTGAAAGGGATTTGCTTTTGTGTTTGGTCCTCAGTCCACACCATCAGCAATTTCTCCATATCTGATATAGGCCCCGCTCTCATTTTCATTAGCCTTGTAGCTTTCGTTGGACAGCTTGGAGAATTTTTTCTTTGTTTTTGAGAATTGTTGTGGGTGCCAAATGCGACATGCCTAAATGCACTACGTCCGGTTCTCCGATTGGGATTTCTGAACTCTGTTATAATCTTCACCAAAGACAGATGTGACAGTCTGCTTCCATAAAGATTTACAGCTTTGGAAACTCTATAGGGTGGTTCTACTCTGTCCTACAGGGTCACTGTGAGCCAGAATTAACTCCATGGCGGTGGGTTTGGGTTTGGGTTTTTTTGTTGTAAACTTATGGGATCATGGACGTATATGTGGTCGGACCTTGCCTGAACAGACATTATATGGCACATGACTATATAAAGGAGTCCCAGTGGCACAACAGTTAAGCACTCAACTGCTAAGTGAAAGGTTGGTGGTTTGAACCCACCCAGAGGCTTCACAGGAGAAAGACCTGGTGATTTGCTCCCATAAATATTTGCTGTTGTTGTTAGGTGCTGTCAAGTCAGTTCCTACTCATAACAACCCTGTGTACAACAGAACGAAACATTGCCCCATCCTGCGCCATCCTCCCAATCATTGCTATGCTTGACCCCATTGTTGTATCTACTGTGTCAATCCATCTCGTTGAGGGTCTTCCTCTCTTTGACTGATCCTCTGCTTTACCAAGTATGTCCTTCTCCAGGGATTGGTCCCTCCTAATAACATGTCAAAAGTAAGTGAAACAAAGCCTCACCATCCTTGCTTCTAAGGGGCATTCTAGCTGTACTTCTTCCAAGACAGGTTTGTTCGTTCTTCTGGCAGTCCACGGTATAGTCAATATTCCTTGCCAACACCACAATTCAAATGCGTCAATTCTGCTTCGGTCTTCCATAAAGATTACAGCCTAGAAAACCCTGTGGGACATTTCTACACTGTCACATGGGGTCACTGAGTCAAAATCAACTTCCACAGCATCCAACAACAATAATAACACTAGAGTGTACTATTTTCATTTATTTTAAGTGAATGAATGAGTAAATGACTGACTGACTGAATGAATAAATGAAATTCCGGATACTGAGGGGGAAAAAAAAAATCAAAGAATTAACATAGTGCCACTCAGTCTTTGGGATGAACATTCTAGGCATGATGCTGCCAGCATTATGGAAGAAAGGTATCTTACTAGTTGCTGGGCCAGTCTCTCTGTCTCCCTTCTTTAAGGTGAGTGATGAAGAGGGTGAGGTCTTCAGAGACGCCTTATAAGCAACAAGTCTCTGGCGGGGCCTGTGTGGTTCAGTATTGCTTCTTCCCACCCCCTGCATGTTTTTTTTATTTTATTTTTTTGTCTTTCTTGTTGAGGAAACAGGAGCGGCCTCTTCAAAGCTGTTGTGCCATGACTGGCACCTATGATTTGCAGGAAGTCCTTCTCAGTGAGGGAGGACACTTGGCTTTAGGGGATTTCTAAGTGCTGTTTCGTAGGCCCTCACTTGCTCACTGTCCACATGGGGACGGAGCCATCTACTCTTCAGCAGGCGGGCAGCAGAGGTGTGCGTGCACAGGAACATACCCTTAGGGTTGTGTGAATCTTTTCTTTGACTCTTTGACGTGGAATATTTTAGCATCAGATGTCTCTGTAAATACGTGATGCTCTAATCGATCCTATCTCTGTACTTATCATGATCAACATAGCTCACTCAAGTGCTATATGCAGAAACACAGAGGTTATGATTAAGCCTAGAGGTTGAGCCTGGACTCTGAATCTGACAAGCTTTATGATTTGGGGAAAATTACTTAACCCCCTCAAGCCTTAATTTCATCATGCGTATTATTATGTTATGTTATGTCACGTATCAGCTAATAATATACTGTGTAGCCCTGAAGGGGCACTGTGAGTTGGAATCGACTTACGGCAATGGGTTTGGTGTTCTTTTTTTTGGCCCCTGGGTAGTGCAAATGGTTAACACACTCAGCTGCTAACCAAAAAGTCAGGGTTTGAGTTCACCCAGAGGTGCTTTGGAAGAAGCCATAGTGAGCGCCTTCTGAAAATCAACCACTGAAAACCCGGTGGAGCACAGTTCTACTCTGACACACTTGGGGTCACTATGAGACGGAATTAACTCCATGGCAACTGATATGTTATACTGTATTATATTATGGTATAATATAGTGTACTATATTATTATACTCTAATAATATAAGTCATAAGTATATATTGTCAGGAGCCCTGGTGGTGCAGTGGTTAAGTGCTTGGCTGCTAACAGTAAGGTCTGTGGTTCAAATCCACCAGCCACTCTGTGGGAGAAAGATGCGACAGTCTGCTTCCGTAAAGAGTTACAGGCTTGGAAACCCTAGTGGGTAGTTCTACTCTGTCCTACAGGGTCACTATGAGTTGGAATCAACTCGACAGCAATGAGGTTTTTTTGTTTTCTATATTATAATATATATTAAATATCTTGTATATTACATATTACATGTTATGTATTATTATATTTTTATGGTCAAACACAATGATTTATTAAAAATAAAATATAAAAATGATTCCTGTGCATATGCCTGCAAATTTTAGGCATGAGATCCAAGTAGATTTCTAGAAAAAGCTCTAGCCAGGTATCCAGTTCTGACAACAAAGTATACTACTCCACATCCCAACTCCTACCCAGTATTTGCTACAGAATCAGCAAGTTTTCTCCCTCCCACCCAAAAGACCCCACAAATTAAAACAAGACATTTTGCTAATGTAAAAACAACCAAAGTTCAAGTAATTAAAATAAAAAGAAAAAGGAAGAACTAGAGTCCATCAATGTCTGTAACACAAAAAATGTGTATGTGGGGCAGAGTGCATCTTCAGAAGGAGAGACAAGATAGGTGGCAGGCAAATAGGGCAGTACCCCCAAGGGGAGGCAGCCTTAGTGGCTCCACCAAGGGCAAAATGAGGATGGCAGTGGGAGGGGGAAGGGACTTAGGAGCTGACCCTACCTGAGTTGTTGAAAAGATATATATGTATGTATGTATGTATGTGTGTACATATGCATGTGTGTGGGTATATATATATATATATATATATATTTATATAAAATGTTGTTGTTAGGTGCCATCAAGTCAATTCTGACTCATAGTGACCCCATGTGACAGAGTAGAACTGCCGCATAGGGTTTTCTAGGCTGTAATCTTTATGGGAATGAGGGGTGGGGCGGATGAAGCCCTGGCGGTGTAGTGGTTAAGTGCTCGGCTGCTAACTAAAAGGTCAGTGGTTCAAAGCCACCAGCTGCTCCACAGGAGAAAGATGTGGCAGTCTGCTTTCCAAAAGAGTTACAGCCTTAGAAGCACTATGGGGCATTTCTACTGTGTCCTATAGGGTCTCTGTGAGTTAGAATAAACTCAATGACAATGGATTTGGTTAGGTTGTTTTGGTAATCTTTACAGGAGCAGATTGCCACGTCTTTCTCCCAGGGAGTGGCTGGGTGGCTTTGAACCACTAACCTATTGGTTTGTAGCTGAATGCTTAGCTGTTGTGCCACTCAGGCTCCTTAAATGTAATATTATTATATTATTAAATATCATATACATAGGGTCCTCATGAGGAACCACCTCATAAGGTTGTTGGTGGGATTAACTAGAAAATCCTCAGCACAGTCTCTGGTACATGGTAGGCTCTCAGTATATGTTCACCCTCCTGTATCTCGTGTGCATGTACAACCGGTGATGGCCATTGGCGGCAGTCTCTGCTGTGTCAAATGTAAGTACGATTCTTGTACACAGGAGATAGGAAAAGAAAAAGTTCCTAATCGTTCTCATAAATAAGACCCCGTGAGAGGAAGGAGGCCCCTCGAGCGATCTTTTTTACATAGTTTTCTTTGGACTATGTATGCATTGTTAGATGGGATCAGGTCTCGTCTCTCCCAGCATTTACTCAAGATTTTGACGTTTGCAACAGACTGAGAAAATCCGCAGTCAGTTAAGAGCTGATTTGATTTGGGGAATTGAGAGCCAGTCTGGGGACACAGAGGTGGCGTTTGTTTGCCTTTATTATTGAGTAAGAGAGAGGGTGGTGTTGGTGAGAAGTAGGTGGCCCACGTAACTCTTGATGTTTTTCCCTTGGCCTGCAGGGTGATTTCACCTGGAACAGCATGTCGGGCCGCAGCGTGAGGCTGAGGTCAGTCCCCATCCAGAGTCTCTCCGAGCTGGAGCGGGCCCGGCTGCAGGAAGTGGCTTTTTATCAGTTGCAGCAGGACTGTGACCTGTGCTGTCAGATCACCATTCCCAAAGGTAAGGGCTCGGCTGCCATTCCGCCCCGGAATGCGGCGAGTCAAACATCTGCTCGGGCAAAGCGCAGGCTGCAATCTTATCTCCCACCCAACATTAACCCGGGAAGAAAACGACCGGCTCTTGGTTGTTGGCTGACGTTAGTGTATTATTTTGAAAGACATGTTCAAGCAGAACAATTTGCATGTGAGCTTGTATGTTTATTTAAAGGGGAAGGCCAACTTGGGGCATTAAAAGGAAAGCTGTGTGTATCTCAGCAGTCTACAGGACTGCGAAACAACCTATTGAGAACAATTTTCAGGGTGGTCAGTTGAAAGCCTTTGAAAAAAAGCTGTGTCTATCTCAACGTGATTTCAGAATAACCAGTTGAAAAGAATGTTTTACCAGTGGGTTACACTCATCACTGGGTCTTATGCAAACCCAGTCTCTCACCCGATGCCCTATGGTGGGGCCTCCCACTATGACCTTGGAGTCTGTGCAGACCTGGTTGGTTGCCTGATGCTTCTACAAGCGCAGATCCTCATTTCAGTAAAGATGAGAAGCAGGCACTTGAATTCTGTTAATTCATACAAGTCTAGTTCTGAATGTTTACTATTTTCTTTTTTTTTCTACTGCTATTGTCACTTTATTTTATTTTATTTTTTTATTGATGTAATTAAATGAAGTTTACATTTCAAGTTAGTCTCCCATACAGAATTTTTTTTTTTTTAACATACATTGTTATGAGACCCCAAGCGCTCACCCCATTCTGCGACAGCACACTCCTCCCCTCCGCCCCTGATTCCCCAGGAACATTCAACCAGCTCCTAACTCTCTCTGCCTTCCCCTCTCACCTCCGGACAGAAGCCACCCCTTTGGTCTCTTATATCTACTTGTCTAAGAGGCACATTCTTCACGAGTATCACTTTATGTCCCACAGTCCAGTCCAATCCCTGTTGAATGTTTACTATTTTCTATAAAGCAACTTTATAATTTTTGTTAGTGTGTAGCAGAAAGCTGCTTTGAGGTGCAACGAAAACCTATGCTGTTATACCAATAGAGTTCCGCTTCTAGTTGCCGTCAGTCGATTTTGACTCAAGGCGACTCTGTGTGTGTCAGAGTAGAACCGTGCTCCATACAGTTTTCAATGACTGATTTTTCAAAAATGCATCTCCAGACCTTTCTTCCAAGGCGCCTCTGGTTGGACTTGAACCTCCAACTTTTTGGTTAACAGCCAGATGCATTAACTGTTTGCACCACCTAGGGACTCCACAAATAGAGTAAAGCCACCATAAAAAGAGACGTTGGCTGATGTGCCTGGAGCTTCAAGGACAGCAGAAGAGAGGAGCATTAAGGTTCTAAAAGCTTTAAGATGGCCTTGGAGGATTTAAGTCTATCTGTAAGACTTCTACTTTGTTTTCATTGAGGGGAATGGGCAAAGGGGTTTGTTATGGATTGAATTGTGTCCCCCCAAAATACGTGCTGTAAATCTGAACCTCTCTGCCAGTGGTTATAATCCCATTTGGGAATGGGGTGTCTTTGTTATGTTAATGAGGCAGGATTACTGTAGGGCGTATCGAGTGAATCTCTTTTGAGATATAAAAGAGCAAATTAAGCAAGCAAGCAAGCAAGCACAAATGGAGGGGAATATACATGTCATATGATCACCAAGGAACCTAGGAATAGAAGCTAAAAAGAGACAAGGACCTTCCTCCAGAGCAGGCAGAGAGAGAAAGCCTTCCCCTAGAACCAGCGCTCTAAATTCGGGCTTCTAGCATCCTAGACTGTGATAAAATACATTTCTGTTTGTTAAAGCCACCCGCTTGTGATATTTCTGTTATAGCAGCACCAGATGACTAAGACAAGGTTGCTTCATGAACATTTATTCATAAAATAAATGTTATATATATTCACACATATATACATGTGTATGTAAATGTACGTATACACTTACACACATACACACATAAATGTGGGTCTCAAGCAGAGGTGGGAATCTGTTTGACGAACCTCCTCCTCCTATGAGACTGGATGATAATATAGCATATTTATCAGCTGCTGGGGGTCGCCATACACAGGGAAGAACTGTGGCTGCCTGAGGGTGATGGCAGTGACTGGAGTGATTTCCCAGAGTGCACTGCAGGGGTAGGGTCCAGGGCCCGAGTGGAAGACCTAACCTTCTCTCGAGCTATAGAAATAGGCGGACATCGGTTCCATGGGTCCAGATGCAGAGATAAGTTAGAAGATGGTGGGAAGAGCATGTGAAATTTCCCTCCAGATTGCTTCTCTGCTCTCTGCGAAATGGGAAGCAGTTCTGTCTGCTGGGAGTGAGGATGGAGGAGGCCCTGGAGGTTTGAGGAAAGAGGACGGGAGTGGAAGAGGAGAGAGCTAGGGGTTGCAGGATTGCTCCAGTTGTTGTCAAGTCACCCGTGATTTGTGGACCCCATGTGTGCAGAGTAGAACTGCTCCATAGAGTTTTCAGGGCTGTGACCTTTCAGAAGCAGATTGCCAAGCCTGTCTTCCAAGGCATCTCTGGGTGGGTTCAAACCGCCAACCTTTTGACTGGTGGTTAAGTGCTTAACCATTGCACCACCAGGGCTCCTTTATTTGGGGGAAGTGGCTGGGAATTTAAAACACAAAATGAACATCCTGGCAGCTAGACACTGCTAAAGCAAAACACACCACTTTAAATTCCCCAGCCCTGGTTAAGTCCAAATCTCCTGTCACTGGGATAGTTCAGTGAAGGTAGAGGCGGGCAGGGGAGTGGAGAGTATATTTGTGGTAACAGAATACTGAACTCAGAGATGTTCACATCCTTATCTCAGGACCTGTGAATAATGTGACCTTACACAGTAAAAAAGGACTTCTTGTTGTTGTTGTTGTGTGCCATCAAGTCGATTCCGACTCGTAGCGACCCTACAGGACAGAGTAGAACTGCCCTGTAGGGTTTTCAAGGAGCAGCTGGTGGATTCCAACTGCCAGCCTTTTGGTTAGCAGCCATAGCTCTTAACCAGTTTGCCACCAGGACTCCAAAAAAGGATTTAGTAATGGGATTAAGTTAAAGATTTTGAGGTGGGGAGATTATCATGGCTTACCGGAGTGGATCTGAACTAATCACTTGGGTCCTTAAAGAGGATAACTATTCCTGCTGTGGTCAGAGGGAGATATAATTACGCGCGAATGATCAGAGAGATGCCATGTTGCTGGCTTTGAAGGTGGAGGAAGGGGCCACGAGCCAAGGCATGTGAGTGGCCTCTAGGGGCTGGAAAGGGCAGGGAAACTTTTCCCCTGGAGTCTTCAGAAGTAAGGAATTCCTTCCAACACCTTCATTTTAGCCTAGTGAGACCTATTTCAGTCTTGTGAGCTCCGGAACTGTAGGATAATAAATTTGTGTTATTTTAAACCACAGAATTTGTGGAACAATAGAAAACTAATCAGTATCCAAGGAAGAGATTATAATCCTGGACCATGGAATCTAAGTTGGATAAAGAGACACGTTAAGAAAAAATGGAAAAGACTTACATTTTCCTTGAGTAAGAAGAATCAATAATATAAAGATGTCAATTATGCCATTAAAATCTATAAATTCAATGTAATTCCAAAAAAAAGTATCAAAGGACTTTTTTTCTAACCATTTAACTAAATTAATCTCAGCTTCACGTGGGAGAATAAATATGTGAGGATGGTGTTACTGTTGTTGGGTGCCGGCAAGTCAATTTTGACTCATACTAACCCCATGTGACAGAGTGGAACTGCCCCATTGGGTTTTCTTGGCTGTGGTCTTTATGGGAACAGATTGCCAGGTCTTTTTCCCGCAGAGCCACTGGGTGGGTTTGATCTGCCAACCTTTTAGTTAGCAAATGAGTGCTTAACCATCATGCCATCAGGGGGAAATCTAGTAAAGAGGTCTAATATCATCCCTATCTGTTTATTAAATGTATCATAAAGCTAAAGGAATTAGCAGAATACTGTACTGCCTCAGGAATAGACAGGCAGATCAAAGGGAGAGAATAGAGTTCAATAATGAACTCAAATATACATCAGAATTTATTATATGACAAATATACTTTTCTTGTCAGGGGAGAAAAGATAGATTATTATAGTATCTGAGACAACGGGATAACCATGGTGGGGGACGACGACTGAATTCTGACTTTATTTCTTTCATCAAAATAATTTGATATGTAGTACATTATTTGAAGATTAAATAAATAAAACTACAAACGTACCCAGTGAAAACGTAGCTGGAGGGTTATGTATTTTTACAGTGGGGAAAACTTTCTTAGAAGACACGCTATCCAGAAAATATGAAGAGAAGTAACAGATTTCACTACATAAAACAATAGAATTTTCTGTATGGTAAATAAATAAAAGTGAAAAGACAAATTAGCAGCATGCTTGACAAACAAAAGACTAACTTCTTTACTATTTAAAGCTTTACAAATTAGAAATTAATATGAAAAAGAGAAACAATCAAATTAAAATACAGGCAAATTACAGACCACTTACAGGAAAAGAAATACAAATGGTTTATAAATATTGGAAAAGACACTCAGCCTCGTATTCATTAAAGAAAAGCCAGCTAAAACAACAAGGAGATTTTTTTTTCCCTCCCGTAAAGATTGTTGTTGTTACGTTATATGCCACCGAGTCGGTTCTGACTTATAGCTACCCCATGTACAACAGAACGACACATTGCTGGGTCCTGCGTCATTCTCATAATCGTTGCTGTGTTTGAGCCCATTGCTGCAGCCACTGTGTCCGTCCATCTCGTTGAGGGTCTTCCTCTCTTTTGCTGACCCTCTACCTTCCCAAGCATGATGTCCGTCTCCAGGGACTGGTCCCTCCTGCTAACATGTCCGAAGTACATGAGATGAATGAAGTCTCGCCATCCTCGCTTCTAAGGAGCATTCTAGCTGTACTTCCTCCAAGACAGATTCGTTTGTTCTTCTGGTAGTTCAGGATATATTCAATATGCTTTGCCAACAGCATAATTCAAAGGCATCATTTCTTCTTCAGTCTTCCTTTTTCATTGTCCAGCTTTCGCATGCATATGAGGTGACTGAAAATAGCATGGCTTGGATTGAGAAATTAAGCAAAACCTAACGGCCGGCATGAACTTCCATTTATACATCTCTTCATATATCCACAATTTATTCATTCATCCAAAACCCATCCACAGATTACTTTTTATATATCAGATAGCGTGTTAGGCTCAATTAATATTATTTTGATAACAACAGTTTAGTACAAAGGGTTTAAGGCAGGGGTCAGAGGACTGGCCCATGGGCCAAATGGAGCTCAAGACCTGTTTTTATTGTTTTATTGACACACAGCCACACACATTTGCTTACAAATAGTCTATGGCTGTTTTCGCTCTACAGCAGCAGAATTGAGTAGTAGTGACAGACCATAAGTGTCCAAGTCTCAAATATTTGCTGTCTATTCCTCTACAGGAAAAATTTGCTGACCCCTCATCTAAGGTAAGATAAAAGAAAGTGACTGATAACCACCACCAGCAGTATTGCAGGAGAGGGTAGGCAATATGGCTTAACCTCATTATATTGTAAACAAGTACTTAAAGTCGGAATGGTTCCACAAGAGAGAAATGCAGATTCATGTTTTCTCTCCTGCTGGTTTTATTTCCCCTTGCTTCAGTTAATTTCTGATATCACAGTTGAGAAAGGCTTTGTTTCTGTATTTTGAAAACACTGAGTGAGGAATGGCTGATGGTTTAAGAAAAAGTGGACAAGAGTCCAATAAAAGTGTACCCTTAGGCCTCCAAATCGCTGATTATATTGTTTCCTTATAAAGTGGCCCCACACCGTCCTCCCTTAGGTAATGTAAAATCCAAGTAAACAACTCAGTGAAATTCAACAAATGATGTTCTTGGCCAGCCAACTTTGCAGCTGTCTTCCTTTCGTGATTTAAATGTTGATTTAGAAGAAGGGTAACCTGGTGTGCAAGGCTGAGGTTTGTGTGTTTATCTAACAACCCTAGACGAAACTAGAACTGCCCCTTTGCTATGTTATCCTTGCTGGCAATGCCTAGTTGAAGAGGTGATGTGTTAGACCTGTTCATCAACATTTTCTGTGTAAGTAAAAATGATGTTGAAGCCTGGGGCAGAATCCATAAACTCCACTGTAAGTGGAAATGCAGAGAACAAGCAAACACCATCAAATAGGATGATCAAAGAATAATGTTAGGCCACTGGACTTAAAGGCCCTCAACAATGTCTGTATAGTGTGAGCTGTGGAGCTACTGATATCTTCTGAGTATCCACCATCACCTTTTCCAGGATCCTCCCATATAAGGGGTGATTTCCTGTGGGGTACGGCTATGCCTTATTTGTCTTCGAATCTTCAGCACCAGGTACACTGACTGACACACCACTGTTCCTCGGCAGAAGTAAATGAATGAATGAATGAATGCATGCATGAATATTCTTTAAAATTAAGCCCCTTTTTTCATTCCTCACCGTCTCTAAAGAGCATCATCTTTTTCTCATTTTCCCCAATAATGATTTTGAAGCAACTTCATGCTTCCCTACTGTTTCACCCCATGCCCAGTCGGTTTCCAGCTTTGACTGATGGCCTCATAGGGTTGATGTAATAGGTGGATGTCATAAAGTCATGATACAATGAATTAATGACGTGATGATTAAGTGAAGCGATAACCCTAATAAAACAAACAAACAAAAAAAGGAGCCCTGGTGGCGCCTTCTAAGCTCCCAATAAAAGGTGTTCCTCACCATAATCTTCCTCATGTCATTATCACCATATTGCTTTGTCTTGTGCCTGTCTCTTCTTACATCTTGAGACTGCCCTCCACTGCATTATTATGTCTCACATGAACTGTAGCCCTAGACCCCACCTGCTTTCCCCCGTTCAGGGCTTCTCCCTCATTCTGCTTACCATGCTTAAGACCACCAGAGCAGTCTTCAACCACAGACGCTACTCCGTTGTTGGAAAAAACCAAATCTCCCCAGGCTCCCCATTGCCTACTGATCTATCAAAGCTATTTACAATACTATTTCATTTAAAAGAAGAAGCCCATTTTGTTTACAGCTTGTTCTTAGAATGTACTGCAGACTTGAGCTTATTTGTCTTAGAGCAGTGGGCTTTAAACTTTTTGTCTGCAATCCACAGTGCGAAATACATTTTACATCTCAGCCCAGGAAACACATGAACCTAACAGTGCTTGTCTTTATCAGAGATACACTTTGATATTCTCTATAATATTCTGACTCGATTTCATTTTCTAAAATATGCTCATCATGACCCACTAAATTTTCATGATCCGTGGCTTGAGTAGCACAGTCTTGGAAGGTAGATGGAACAATGAACAGGCAAGAAGAAAACAATAAAAAATATCAGTATGGAAAACTTCTGGTTGTTTTTTGCTGTGGCTCTTAGGGCCTTGGTAAGATGGATGAAGCATTCAGTTTTTATGTTGCCATTGTGTGCCATCAAGTTGATTCTGACTTATAACGACCCCATGTGACAGAGTAGAACTGCCCTGTAGGGTTTCCTAGGCTGTAATCTTCCTGGGAGCAGATTGCCAGGTCTTTTCTCTAGCATAGCTGCTAGTGAGTTCGAACCACACACCTTTTGGTTAGCAGGCAAGGGCTTAACCATTGCACCTACAGGGCTCCTTTCAGTTTCTACAAACCTGTTGCCATCGAGTCGATTCCGACTCATAGTGACCCTATAGGACAGAGTAGAACTGCCCCATAGGGTTTCCAAGGAGCGGCTGGTGGATTCCAACTGCTGACCTTTTGGTTAGCAGCGAAGCCTTTATCCACTGTGCCACCGGGGCTCCTCAGTTACTATAAACCAAAACCAAACCAAACCTGTTGCCTTTGAGTTGATTCCAACTCATAGTGACCCTGTAGGACAGAGTAGAACTGCCCCATAGGATTTCCAAGGAGTAGCTGGTGGATTTGAACTGCTGACCTTTTGATTAGCAGCTAAACTCTTAACTACTTCACCACCAGGGCCCCTGTGTTGTTGTTGTTAGGTGCCATCAAGTCGGTTCCAACTCATAGCGACCCTGTGCGCTACAGAACGAAACACTGCCGGGCCCTGCGCCACTCACAATCGTTGTTATGCTTTGAGCCTGTTGTTGCAGCCACTGTGTCAATCCATCTTGTTGAGGGTCGTCCTCTTTTTCGCTGACCCTGTACTTTACCAAGCATGATGTCCTTCTGCAGGGACAGATCCCTCCTGACAACATGTCCAAAGTATGTGAGACGTAGTCTCGCCGTGGGAATGCACCTAAGGCATGCAGTGCCTTCTGTCTCTAGAGTCCATCGCTGGGTGTGTCACTCACGGGCTTTCTGCACTGCTTACTGCTCTTTCATGACACCAAGCTGGGATCCATCCTAGAGGAGGTACGTAGGGCTTTATATTCTAGCTGCAGTGGAGGGTACAATGATACGTCAAAAGTAGTCCCTATCCTCAAGGAGTTCCTAGGCACAAATGCGTTCATTGTGTTAAAAGGTGGAGCAGTAGATATGATCTGCCCAAATTACCTGTGGTGACCCTTCTAGATAGAGGCTGCCTCATCCACCTACCCAGGTGAAAGCCAGGAATGAGGGAGAGGCTGCCCTGTGGGTTCTTCTGTAATTTTCTTCTTGGATGTTCTCTCTCTTGAACCCCAGGGCCTTTTCCATGTCAAGTTCCCAAGTGCGCGCTGCCGTCTGATTCCAGGCTGGTGTCGAGCAGGCGGCCACGCAGTAGTGTGCTGTTCTCTAAGCCATAAACTCTGTGCTCAGTATTCCCAGTCGGCTCCCTTTATGTTCTCAGACAGTATAGTTTTCTCTCCAAAATCTTATCTCCACTGGTCACATTTACACATATTTATATAAATTCGTTGAAGCAGCAACTACTATTGCACAAGGTTATGGCATCTTGAACAAAACTTTTGTCACTGCAGTTTCTGAAGTATATTCTGGCACAGTTCAAAGATTTCAAAACCACACTGTTCTCTCTGTTGGGATCATGGCCCAAAAGTAAACTTGATAATTACAAAGAATGTCTCATCCTTGAAATATGAACAGGAACTTCTTCCATTTTTACTTTTCTCTTGGTTTCCCCGTGAGCAAAATAAAGGCAAATAAGTATTAATTGAAATTCAATACTGAATTTTTTTTAATCAACTTGGACGTTCTTGATAACTTACAGATTCTATTAGTGGTAAAGGAGCCCTGATGGCACACTAGTTAAGCACTCAGCTGCTAACGGAAAGGTCAGCGGTTCAAACCCACCAGCCGCTTTGCGAGAGAAAGATGGTGGCAGTCTGCTTCCTTAAAGATTACATCCTTGGAAACCCTATGGGGCAGTTCTACTGTGTCCTGTGTGTTCACCTATGAGTCGGAATCCACTCAACGGCGACCAGTTTTTGGTTTATTAGTGGGTGATTACAAAATTTTTACAAATGGATAGCTGTGGAAGAGTTGTTTAAGAGGTCTTCACTCAAGACAGAAGTGGGCAAACTATAGCTCACAGGCCAAATCTGGCTCACTGCCTGCTTTTGTAAACAAAGTTTTATTAAAACACAGCCATGCCCATTCACTTCTGCATTACCTATGGCTGCTTTGATGCTAAAATGACAGAATTGAGTAGTTTTGACAGAGACCGTATAGCCCACGTAACCTTAAATAGTTACTATCTGGACCTTTACAGAAAAAGTTTGGCAACCTCTGATTACTGTATTTTTATGCAGATAACGCGTACCTTCTATGTTGGTTTGCCAACCACTCCCTCCCCCCACGAGGTAGTTTCAGAAACGCAGCTATGCCAATTTTTTTTTAACATGTTGCTGTAAAGAAAAAATTAACATGGCATGCTTCTGAAAATACCTCTTCGGGGGAGGGAGTGGTTGGCAAACAAACATAGAAAGCACTCGTTATTTAAGTAAAAATACTGTAATATTAATTTGATACAGTAATTTATAATTATTATCCATGCAGTTGATCAACTATACTATCCTAGCCATTTAAATTTCTTCAGTCTCTTCACATTATTTTGTCATAGTTGAGTGCTTTTCAATGATCAGATCTTTGTGACTCTCAGATGTTTTAGTATTTATATCATGTGATCAAATATCTTTTCCAAGTGGAAGAAGTTCCCGTGGTGACACTTAACAAGAAAGAAAAAATAATATTATTATTACGAGTTGTTTAAACCACTGATGTCACCGTTCAGTCTATAGGTATATAAGTTAGACATTAAATGAGTGACTTTAATAAGTCAGTCTCCATTTTGCGTTATTAGATTTGTTATTACTGTCTGGTTCGATAACTAAGAAGTTAGCAATATTTACCTTTAAAGACTCTATTTACTTATTTGCAGAGCTACAGTTCTTTGCAATTTTATCCCTCTCCTTCTCTTACTCCCTTATCTTAGACCCTGCCCACACGCATAAATTCAGAACTTCTAGTGACATCTTTTCTCAAGGATACCTGGCATCACATAACACAGCTGATGTAAACATAAGTAGAAAAACACATCCCACAACAGAGTTTTGGATTATCCACTGTTAAGATACTCTGGCTGCAAATGATGGAAACTTAATCAAAAGTGGATGAAATTTATTATCTTATTTTATAAGGAGCCCAGAGGTAGGTTAATTCCAAGGCTCATTAATTCATTGACTTTCCACCTTTCCTCTCTGCCGTCCTTAGTGGGTCACCTTGTCTTTGGCTGGCTTCCCTCATATCAAAATGGCTGCAGCAGCCCTTGGTATATAGCAGCCACTGGTCATACAGCGGCATTAAGAGGCAGAGAAGAGCAGTAACTTTTTAAGAACAGAGGATTGTCAGTGCTGCCTCCCAGTAGACGTCTCCTTCTTTGTCACTCCCTAGAATTGCAATACCTGCCCATGCCCGAATCAATACTGGCAAGTGGAGAGAAATCACCAGGATTGGCTTGAACTAAGATTCCTTTCCTGAGGCTGGAGTGAGGACCCATCCCAGGGTATATGACGACAGGGAGGGTCAATACCCAACAAAACTGGTACTCTTGTGGCAAGGAAGAAGTTGGGGTGTTGGAGGGGATCAAAGGATAGACATGGATTTGAATCGGAAACTATTGGTGTACATAATAGCAATGTCATCTTCTGCCATTACAGGCAAGCAATAGGGAGGAAATGATCCCTGTATTCATTTGCTCTAGTGCTTAGCAGTGTGCTCTGTGTATACCTGCTGTCCAATAAATATCTGACGAATGAAATGAAATGGATTAAAAATCCAACCCCTAGGCCGTTTATTTATATAACCACCAGTAAACCAGTTGCCTTAGAGTAGATTCTGACTCATGGTGACCCCACATGTGACGGAGTAAAACTGTGCTTCATAGAGTTTTCAACAACTGAGTTTTTGAAAGTCAATCACCAGGCCTTTCTTTTGAGGCACCTCTGGGTGGGTTTGAACTGCCAGCCTTTTGGTTAGCAGTAGAGCACTTAAACATTTGCATCACCCAGGGACTCCATTTATTTATGTAGTGTTTCTACATCATATAGAATTGCTTCAGATGGCTCAAAGAATAATCAAAACCGGAAAGTTCAAGATGAAAGGACGAGGAGCCAGTTAGCGCTTCATCTAGTTGGGTCACGTGTCCAGTTACTGTATCTGAGAGAGACGTTTTTGTGTGAAGAGCTCTCAGAGATGTTGAGGACTCCCCAGGGCTTAAAGTGTATGGTTGAAGGCTACTTGATTCCCTTCTTAGCTGTTCATTATAAAGCAGTATCTATCAAGAGAAAGCTAGGTAGAATTAGTCCCTTACACGGGTCAAAAATTCTCACACTGTGTTACATGGGTCAAAAATCATCACACTCTGTGTAGACACCATGGTCTGACTCTCCCTTTTCAACTTGACCTACAAGCTTTGGCTTTAAAATACGTCATGATGAAACTTCCATGATTTGGGGTTTAGTTTTCTTGAGTTAACAGTCTAGGGTATTTCTTTGGGATAAGTGATTTTGATCTTTTTCTTCTCCTACCTGCTTTCTTTCCTTTACCATCCAGGAAGGAAACATAGCTTAAGGAAATGACTTGCCAAAAGCCATTTTTCTTGCTCTGATATTTGGAAACTTCTGTCTGCAGATACAACACCAATACTAAGTTGAAAGTATTGTTTTCCGTTCAAGGAATGTGTGGTATGAGATACAAATTTGGGAGCCTGGAAGGACAGACCAGCTCCTGACTTAGGAAAAGGCAGCAGCAGGACTGCCCTTTGGGAACGTATGCCTATAACTTTTCTCATTTTGTTCTCATAGCACTTGAATATGGAAAAAATGACAGCAAGTAAGATCTTTCTTGGGCATAATTTGATCATGACCAGCTGTTAGAGCAAGCAGTGATTACAACGAACCCCTGGTTAAGGAGTTGAGCTTTTAAACCCCCGGCATCCAGACCATGAGATCAACTTCCCTTCCTCACTTTTTGACAGAACAAGGAGCCACAGTAACCAAATCAAATATCTTATTGATTTTCTGCAATAGAAAAACACGGGCTTTATGGCTCAAGAACCAACAAGAGTTTCTTTTTCCTCTTGAGGATGATGGAGAAGTCATCCTAGAACTAATTACCTTGCCAAAATCATTTACAGAAAACGGAAAAGGTTTCTTAACGTTTAATTTAGCTGGAAGCATGGTGATTTCCCTGAGTTGAGTATCTTTAGAGCAGTGACGGACTCACAGAGTGTTCTTCTCTTTGACTGCAGCTTTGATAATTCACCACCGCTTTTAGTGCATTTCACAAGTACTTTTGGGAGCCTCTGCCCTAAAGAGAGACATCACTATTACTTGATAACATAAAACATTTCCCCCAGGGAAACATATTGGAAAACCTTAGCCCACAAGGTGCTAGCGACCCCTATAGGACAGAGTAGAACTGCCCCATAGGGTTTCCGAGGAGTGGCTGGTGGATTCAAACTGCCAACCTTTTGGTTAGCAGCAGAGCTCTTAGCCACTGAGCCACCAGGGCTCCTATCAGGATAAAGAGCCTGTGTTTAATTCATTGGGATTCACAACAAGAAAAAATGAGCCAATCACCCTGCTCCTCCCTGCCTTGCAATCTTTCAGTCAATGATGTAAAATGAGCTCCAAAGGTGAGTCAGTGGTAGGGCCAGTTTGGGCTTGAATGCATCGTTTTCTACTTTTCCCATGTAGGTTATTTTCTTCTAGAATGCTTACTTGCCACTCTCTTGGACTCTGGTTCCCATTAAAGAAACTAACAATCCTCCCCCGAATTTGCAATTTTCTCATCTTTTTGCACCAGTAGAATTCTTGCTGGGTGAAGGACTGGACTACAAGGAATAAAACATAAGGAGGCTTAGGATAATCAGCAGACTAACTAGTCACTATATGATTTAGTGGCCAAAATGCAAAGGCCCCTGAGAAGGGTAACCAGTTAACTGCCCTTCATCCTTTAAGCTTGAACTCAAACATTAGCCTTCACAAGCAGAATTAGGGACAGCCTTCTCTCTTCTATCCTGCTGTTGCTAGGTGCCGTCAAGTCGGTCCCGACTCATAGCAACCCCATGTACAACAGAACAAAAGACTGCCCAGTCCTACACCATCCTCACAATCATTGCTGTGCTTGAACCCATTGTTGCAGCCACTGTGTCAGTCCATGTCGTTGAAGGTCTTCCTCTTTTTCACTGACCCTCTACTTTACCAAGCATGATGTCCTTCTCCAGGGACAGGTCCCTCCTGATAACATGTCCAATGTAAGCAAGATGAAGTCTCACCATCCTCGCTTCTAAGGAGCATTCTGGCTGTGCTTCCTCCAAGACAGATCTCTGTCCTACCGTCCAGTAAATGCCTCCACTGAAGTAAATCTTGATTTTGCTTTAATTAGGTTTCACATATCTGCCTCTAACACTCAACTATGAGTTCCTCAAAGGCAGGGATAGTGTCCATTCATCTGGGTCCCTAGCACCTAGCCCAGAGTATCACCTAGCGTGTGTGTTTAATCAGTGTTGGTGGACGGATGGATGAGTCCACATTCTAGGGGGAAGATGATATTTAAACAGATAACTATTATATAGGAAATAATATTCCCAAGCCAGGGAGATCCATCATGGTTTAAGACATCACATCCCTGGATAGAGCATACTTGCTTTAGAATAGAGAAGAGCTCCCTGCTTCAGCTCCGCTCCAAAATCTCTGGGATCCATTGCAGTTCAACCCTTAGTCCAGAGCATTGCACTAGTCCCATTTGTTTCCCTGTCCTGGGCTTGCTGCACACTTTCCCTGCCGAGTGGCCATTTTCCTGGGTAGCACCTTCCTCCCTTCTCTCAGGGCTCCTCTCCCTCCCATTTCTTGGCATGGACTTTGGATATGAAGAAGGCAGCTCAGAGCAGCAGAGACAGTTTTGAATTAATTCCCCTCATGGTGGTGGTAGCACTCAGTGGCTCCAAGGTCCTGCCCAACTTTTCCTGGGGTATGATTTTGACTGGTGTTTTGGTAGTCCGGCTCCTCTCAGTCCCTGTCTGTCTTCTAAGGTTCTCTAGTTTCTGTCACTTTTGCAAGCTCCCCAATATCCTTCTGCTTAAGTTATCCAGACTTGGTCTTTATTGTTTTCCATCCAAGAACCTTGCTTAGTACAGAAATCTATTTTTCAAGCTCTCAGGCCTGTCTTGATAAAACAAATTATTTTTAATAAAATGTAAAATATATTTAAAAATGTGAATTATGTGAGATTATACAATCTATAGGAGTCCAAATAAATGCCATTTTTTCCCTCTGGACCTAGTGACCATATAAGGTAAAGTGTCCATTTTCCTAGCTAAAGGAAGTTAAAAGTCAGAAAAATCAAAGAAATCTCTAGAGCTCATCACTCATTTTCTCAAAAAACACTTATCAAGTGCTTACTGAGTGCCCAGTCCTGCTAGGAATTCACAGGGCACCTTTGGGTACAGTGGAAAATGGCACTCCCTCCAGGGAGGTCAATTACAATCAGATGTCCCTTCTCTCACGTGCTTGACAACTGTGTTTCTGGCTTTTGCTACAGCACATTTGGTGTTTGGGAGAAAGGGCTTTTTTTTTTTTTTTTTTTTTTTTTTAAATTATTTAAAGGGAAGACTGTTTTCCTGGAATAATTTTAGATTTACAGAAAAATTGCCAAGATAATACAAAGTTCCCTTATGTCCCTCACCTGTCGTTGTTGTTGGGTGCCATCAAGTCAATTCAGACTCATAGCGAGCGACCCCACGTGACAGGGTAGAACTGTCCCATAGGGTTTTCTAGGCTGTAGTCTTTACGAGCCCTAGTGGTGCAATGTTTAAAGCCCTCAGCTGCTAACAGAAAGGTTGTGTTTCGAACCCACCAGCTGCTCTCCAGGAGAAAGATGTGGCATTCTGCTTCTGTGAAGATTACAGAATTGGAAACCCTATGGGGCAGTTCTCCTGTAAGGTCACTGTGAGTCACAACTGACTAGATGGCAGCGGGGTTTTTTAATCTTTACAGAAGCAAATCACCAGGATTTTTCTCCCACAGAGCCACTGGGTGGGTTTGAACTGCCAATCTTTCAGTTAGCATATGAGCACTTAACTATTGCGCCACCAGGGCTCCTTGCCCCTTACCTAGTTTCCCCTAATGTTAACATCTTATATAACCATGGTACATTTGTCACATCTAAGAAACAAATACTGGTACATTGCTATCAACTAAACTCCAGACTTTATTCAGGTTTCACCAGTTTGCCCATTAATGTCCTTTCTCTGTTCCAGGATCCCATCCAGGATACCACATTGCATTTAGCTGTGAATCCTTTCCTTTTTTTTTTTTTTTAACAACAAACATTGATTACTGCACCCAGTTTCTGGGACTACCTTGGCTAGATGGCTCTGGCTTAGGGTCTCTCGTGCGGTTGCAGTCAGGCTGTCGGGTGAGGCTGCACTCATCTGAAGGCTTGATTGGGGCTGGAGGATCAGTTTCCAAACTAACTCACGTGGCTGTTGGCTGGAGGCTTCAGTTCCTCACTATGTAGCCTTCTCCATAAAGTTGCTCAAGACATGGTTTCTCCCAGAATGAGTGCCCACAAGACACAGAGAGAGAGACTAAGAGAGAAAGAGAAAGATAGAGCAAGATGGAAGTCACAATGAACGGTGCTTTGCTGAGGCAGCTCATTCCATTGCTAAACAGTTCCATTTGCTGGGAAACCTGTTTTCCTATAATTTCCTCCTGAATCCTTCCTTATTCTGACCCATGGAGGGCTGGCCAGTAAGTCTCTTTATCCACCATGTTTAGTCCTCTAAACCCGTTGCTGTCGAGTCGATTCTGACTCCTAGCGACCCTATAGGACAGAGTAGAACTGCCCCATAGGGTTTCCAAGGAGTGGCTGGTGGATTCCAACTGCTGACCTTTTTTTGGTTAGCAGCCGAATGCTTAACCACTGCACCACCAGGGCTCCGTTTAGTCCTCTAAATAATAGTAAAGAACCATGGTGTCTTTCACACAACCGTTCACCATCAGACACTGTTCCAGACATCATCTTGACCATTTGAAAGGAGAAAAAACACTTCATACAAAGAATTGAAGGCTATTTGCTCAAGGAACTTGCTTTATCTCCCACCTGTAGTCCCACCTGTAGTTAATGCACTTGGCTGCTAACTGAAAGGTTGGTGGTTTGAGTCCACCCAGAAGTACCTCAGAAGAAAGGCCTGGCAGTTTACTTCCAGAAAATCAGCCATCGAAAACCGTATGGAGCACAATTCTACTCTGACACACATGGGTTCACCGTGAGTCGGAATTGACTCGATGGTAACTGGTTTTCTTTGGTAGTCTTAGGAAGTTGGTAGAAAGATAACTATAGGCAGACTCACGTTTCCTTACAAAATGAAGGAAATGATATCGGGTCAAAAGTTCAACCTGACATATAAGGCCCAACGGTTTGTAACCATTTTATATTGTTGTAGTTAAAGCAGAAACTGAGGTTGGTAAAGATGGAGCATTGCGACAAGTGGGGAAATATGAATGCTTTTGTCATTTGGGCTTCGCAGGGCTTGAACTCATAGCTGCTCTCTAGGTGGACTCGCGCATACAGCAGTGGTTCTCAAGGGGGTGATTTTGCCCCCTGGGGAACATTTGACAAAGACTGGAGACGTTTGGGGGAATAGGGAGAGGTGCTGCTGGCATCTAGCCAGTGAGGGTCACGGATGCTGCTGAATGTCCTGCAGTGCACAGGGCAGCCCCCAGAACAAAGAATCGTCCTGCCCCAGATGACAACAGTGCCCTGGTTGAGAAACCCTGGCGTAAATTATATGTAGTTTCTAAAGGGCCATTTCCCACTCTGTCACCCAAGTGTCTCTTTATATCACTTTTCCCTCACTTTTTCACTGAGTTCCCTCATTGCCTATGAATTCCTTTGGTTTGCTTTCTCTGAGAGTCTATTTTTCTGGTTCAAGTAAATAGTGAGGCGGCTGTGGTTGGGAAAGGCAGGGGAGGTGGTGCCAAAAAGCATTCCTCCAAACTGTTCTCAGCAGGTTTTCCTATTTTTTATTTTTTAAAGCTTTGAAATAATCAGGAACCCTCCTTTTAGGCTAGGATGTGGTTGCAAATTCCAAGGCCTGCCAGATAACATGAATGGGTGCAGCAGCCCAGGTTTAGGGCTCTGTGGGGCCCTGTGGCGAATGTAAGGAGCATGGGACCCAGTGAAATTGCCAGGATTTTGCACTGGGGCTCAGATTTTTTGAATCACTTTGAGGGCTAAACACCCGAACAGCACGGGGCTGGATCTGGCCGTTTTGCATTCTCTGTGCTAGTTCTTTGCCTGTGGGTGTAGCAGCACCAGCAGAGGGCCTTAGCCACAGCACGCATTGAGTAACTCTTTTTCTTTTTTTATTTCAAATCTCAGTGCAGGCGATTTGTTTGCCTTTCAAGGAATGTAAATGAGGCAGTAGTGGTTCCGTGCTAGAGTTCTTGCCTTCCACGAGGGAGACCCGGCTTCGATTCCCAGCCAACGCACCGCACGCAGTCGGCACGCATTTGTCAGTGGAGGCTTGCGTGTTGCCTGGCTACTGACTTTGGATCAATCATCCAGTGAAAACTCCATGGATCACAGTGGTCCAACCCACAACCGATCATACGGATGGTGTAGGACTGGGCAGGTTGTTGGGCCCTGCCCCAGGGATCCTGATTCAGCAGATCTGGAGTGGGGTTCAAGAATTTACACTTCTAACCGGTTCCCAGGAGCCCTGGTGGCGCGGTGGTTAAAACTCGGCTGCTAACCAAAAGGTCAGCAGTTCAAAGCCACCGGCCACTCATTGGAAACCCTGTGGGACAGTTCTACTCTGTCCTATAGGGTCGCCATGAGTCAGAATCGACTCAATGGCAACGGGGTTTTAATAAGTTCCCAGGTGATGCTGATGCTACTGGTCTGGGAGCCTCGCTTTGAGAACTGCTGCCTTAAAAAGACTCTTGGACATGCATATAAGGAGGCATGAACAAAATGATCCGTAAACGTTGTACCTAATAGGCCCAAGCTAGAAACCCCTGGAGGGTGCAAATGGTTAACTTACTCGGCTGCTAACCAAAAGCTTGGTGGTTCGAGTCCGCCCAGAGGCAAGTCAGAAGAAAGGCCTGGCAATCTCCTTCTGAAAAATCAATCATTGAAAAGGCTGTGGATCACAGTTCTACACTGACACACATGGGGTTACCAAGAGCCAGGATTGACTCGACAGCCACTGGTTGGCTGGTTGGATGGCCATACAAGAAAAGAGTGTATGGCAATCAAAATGAATAAGCTCCGGTCCCTGTCTTTACAGGATGAATCTCACTAAGTGTTGGTGAACAAAATCAACAAGGCAAAGAAAGAAGGCCTGCAGTGTGATTCCATCTATACAAATTCAAACACAGAAAAAATGAAGCTATCGTCTTTGTAAACCCACTCATAGATACTAAAACCATAAAGAAAAGAAGACTTGGAACAGCAATTTCCTGGGATGGAGTGAGGGCGGAGAATGGGATGCGAGGGACACAGGGGCTCCTCGGGTAGCAGCAGTAGTTGATAACTTGATTATGTGAGGTTTGCCTTCTAACTATTATTTAAACGGTACATTTATATTTATAGATATTTGCAGTACATGTTTCATAATTTTACAAAGTTTTAAAAATTATTCCACCTTAAAAGAAAGTGCTCCCAATTTTGTATGTCTTCTGGTTCTTTGACAACTTGTTTGAAATTTAGGATCTGTCCATTGGTTATGAAAATAAATCTCTCGAACTTTAATATATGGTTTAGTTATTCTGCTGGGTCAACTATTAAAATAAGGAATTACGGGGTTTTTTGAAGGAAGACCATTTTGTTACCGTCAAATACATATGGTGATATGAACTCATGATGAACAAAGAGTCACGAAGTCTCGTCGTTCCTATTTAGAGATCAGATGAGCACCTTGGGTAGTTAGTACAATTATTATCTACCTATACATAAGTAGTCATGGTAAAAACCAGTTGCTATATAGTTGACTCCAATTCATGGCGGCCCCACGTGTATCAGAGTAGAGTTGTGCTCCATAGGGTTTTCAGTGGCTGATGTTTTTGGAAGTAGATCACCAGGCCTTTCTCGAGACGCACCTCTGGGAGGACTGAAACCACCAACCTTTGGGTTAGCAGCCGAGTGCATTAATCGTTTGCACCACCCAGGGACTCCAGTAGTCATGGTAGGCTTTAGTAAATAGCTCATCTTTAAACTTGAGAGATACGAACATATACCTGACTAAGGGATCACTGAGTCTTTGCCGCATTATGTAACTGTTCTCTGTACAAATCTCGTGACTTCATTGGTGAAGACTCTTAGGAACTATTTCCATTTCACGGGAGAGGAATCATTTTTGAAGTCTTTCTTTGCTTTTTGAAAAGGGAAGAGGAATTGAATGCTCCTGTTGATATTGTGATGTTCTTTTACCTCCAAAAATTCAGAAAGGAGGAGTTGGCTACATCTGTGGCCCCGCAAGGATCCCAGGAATGTTCATGTCTGGTATTAGAGTCTTGCTTTTAGATTCTATTGGGCTGAGTTGCTTTCTTTAATACACTCTTTAATATGTCTTTTAAAAAAACAAGTCTTAATCCCCCTTTAAACATCAGCGAAGTTTGCTTGTGGCATGGACTGCCGTTTTCCCTATTTAATCATAGTGTGGCTCCCGGATTTGCACATCCCACATGTTAAGTTGACAGCTGCATAATCCCGGAATGCATTCCTGCAATGATGAATGCCAGTATTTTATGATGACATCCCAGGAATCCATTTGCAGCTGCCCACTAATATGAGTGGCATCTTTATTATTTGACGAGTCAACCAGACATATTAAGTACATTTGTTGAGAGTGCCAGATGCTAAAAGGATGTATTCCATACTTATTATAGTGAAAAGTTACAAACAATCCAAATGTCCATCTATGGGCGAATGGTTCATTAAATTATGATACAGCCATACCATCCACCACCCGTCTGTCAGTTTGTACTCTGGAGGCTTGCGTGTTGCTGTGCTGCTGGAAGCTATGCCACCGGTGTTTCAAATACTAGCAGGGTCCCCCGTGGTGGACAGGTTTCAGTGGAGCTCCCAGAGTAAGACAGACTAGGAAGAAAGGCCTGGCAATCTATTTCTGAAAATCAGCCAATGAAAACCCTGTGAATCGTAACAGAATATTGTCCAACATCGTGAGGGAAGATGACCCCCCTAGGTTGGAAGACACTCCCCATACACAGTGGTCACGACAATGGACCTGAGCATGGCAACAATCACAGAGGTGGAGCAGGACCGGGCAATGTTGCTTTCTGTTGTACCTGGGCTCGCTGTGAGTTGGAGCCACCTCAGCGTCAACTAACAGCAAATACTATGCAACACCCCCCCCCCCAAAAAAAAAAGTAGATTTGATCCTTCTGGCATGTGTTAAGCTCCCCATTAAGCACTTTATAAACATCTTCTCAATTGATTATCACAACAACCTATCAAGTTACTCCCATTTTGTAGAAGAGGACACTGAAACTTGTCCAAAGACAAACAGTAAATGGTGTAGTGACAGAACTGAGTTCAGTGGACCCTAAATCCATTTCCTTCTCCAGCTATCCTCTGCTCCATCGTGATGTGACAGCTGTATTGTTGACTCTCCTCTCCTGGAGATTTGATTCAAAATGAACTTTGATTTGCATAGACATGGCGCCCAGGAAGAGACTAATATAATAGTAAAGGTAAACACATCCAAATATTAAAAGGAAATTATTTCCAAAGAGGTGAGTTTCCTGTTCTTTCTATAGACTGAAACAGAATTTAAGAGCATGGTTCAAGACTCTGGTTATGTGTACTGTCCAATTCCCAGATTTTCAAGTATTCTCTGTTAGAAATGTCAAATTATGAGCAAAGTAAGTGAGAAATCATACTTTTGCTCAAACGTAGTTCATGATAATGTAAAATCTCCCTATGCTTTTTCTTAAAACATCTCATTCTTTTAATATTTACAGATGGACAGAAGAGAAAGAAATCTTTGAGAAAGAAACTGGATTCCCTAGGAAAGGAGAAAAACAAAGACAGAGGTAAAGCACCAAATGAACTAAAGCGAATGCATCTTCCATGGCGCATAATGGTTGAATTTGGTGGAGTTTTCGAATTGCATAGATTTACGAGGTTCAACTCTATTATTTAAACTGGGTTGCTCCGATGGAATGTCATTAAGGGCTGCTTTGGTTTGCTCTTCTGTGTTTGAGTGGCCCTGTACTGAATTACTGAATTCAACTGGTTTGCACAGGGTGTGACTTCAGCCAAGTTTATGGTTCCAATTATGATTCTGGCCAATCAGCTATGCATAAAGAGAACCTGGGTTGAGTAGCCATGGACGGCATCTCTAACGTTAACCAGCTGTCTGGCAAATCCAGACCATTAGGCAAGGCTCGGTGAATTTGAAAGAGTTTGGATTCGCCTACCATGACTACTGGAAAGAAACAGGCTAATACTCATGGGTTACTGAAGATGGGCCGTTCTCAGTATTTCTGTTAGATCACAGAAGGCTCAGGCTTTGCACTATGCTTACCCACCTATATGTTTTGCAAATTGTTGATGCTCTTCCTCTTGTGTGTGCCCTTCTAGGTTTATTTAGGGAAATGACTCTTTAGCCTTTCTGAGGCATTTGGGGTCATTTTTAACAAGCATTCATTGAGCCTACTCAATGGACACCTGGGCCCCGTTAGCACGGTCCAGTTTTTTGTGACCGGTTTCTCTGGTCTTACGTGAGATGACGGCAGAGTGCTGTGGTCACATGAATATATTTCCATTTTGTGTGACATAGTGAGCGAGTGCTGAGCAAGGACACCCAGATGTCTCACCTGGGAGCACCTTGCTATGGTGATTCAATTTTTGCTTGAGAAGAAATGGAGAGCAATGAAACTGAGGGTATTAAAGTAAATGCAAGTAATCCGAGACCAACTGCACACCCTGAATCCCCGTCTCTACGCCCATGTCTGGAACTCTGCCAAAACTGTCATGACATTTGGTTCTTTGGAGCAAAAAGGAGATTAAGAATTCGAAAGAATGGAAAAATGTTTTATTTCCCTTAGAGGAGGGTTTCTGAATCCTGGCGCTATTCACATTTTAACCGGATATTTCTTTGTGGTGGGAACGCCCATATGTGTTGTAGGATGTTTAGCAGCGTCCCTGAGCTCTCTCCACTAGATGTCAGTAGAACTGGTCCAAATCAGAATACCTCCAAACCTGTTGCCGTCAAGTCGATTCCAGCTCATAGCGACCCTATAGGACAGAGTGGAACTGCCCCGTAGAGTTTCCAAGCAGCACCTGGTGGATTCGAACTGCCGACCTTTTGGTTAGCAGCCGTAGCTCTTAACCATTATGCCACCAGGGTTTCCCAGAATACCTCCAGACATTTCAGATATCCGCTGGTGGGCGAACAGTCACCCCTGCCTTTAAGGGAATATGGACACAAATCACAGAAGCAGTCCACAGATCCTGATTGCTGCAGTAGCGCATGAAAAAACAAAACAAAGGGAATATCTATGGATCGTCACCCTTTAGTGTTGCATTCTTTTAAAACATTATCTATAGAAGAGCAAATGGTCAACTATTTTAAAGCATAGATGAGAAGGTTGGGAGGTAAGGAGTTTCAGTTAATGGGAGTGAAACAACTAGAACAGAAGTAACAAGAACATTGACACAATGAGAAGAATGTCACTGATGTCACTGATCATTATGTCTAGAAGCTGTGGCATGGGAGTAGGTTTTGCTGTGTATATTTTCACCAAAAATAAAATAAAATATTAATTTAAAAAAAAAAAAAAAGGAATATCTATGGAGAAATCACCTGAGTGATTTGAGGCTGTAGACACAGAAGTAGTGTGTCTTTTCCTTTTGGCTTTGGAAAAGCCCTGTTAAACCACACACAGTGTTCGCTGGTTCAGTGCCAGCAAGAAGAAGCTAGAAGCTTTCTTCTAGATACAGGTAGAAAGCGTGGTACTTGAAGATAGAGACATCCTTCTAAGACTGGTGCCTTCAGAGGTCAAAAACAAAAGGCAGGGGGTCAAATCATTCTTCCTTGGACTGAGTCTCCACTCTACCTATATTCTCCCTGCCCTACCATCTCACTGAGAAGTATTCAATTTCAGCAAACTGTAGCATGACAAGGGACACTTCCAAGCTAGTTATCTCCAGTGTACAATAGGAACTTTCATAAATGCTGCAAGTTAATTCCTAAGTGGAGAAGTTGATGCCAACGTCATCTTCTCATTAGGTTGGCCACCCTAGAAGCCAGCAGCTGACCTCAAATCTGAAAAAAAGAGGTGAACACACCAGTGGTTGTCAACTCTGACTGCCCAATAGAATCACTTTTGGAACCTTTCAAAAATGCCCACTCCAGATTCCCATCCCAGAGAGGCCATTGGTCCACAGTGAGGGCCAGGCATGGATATTTTTATGCGCTTTGGGCATACAGTGTCTAGGACAGAGAAGTCTGGTCCAGATTAACCAGGCTACTCACTGGGACACCATCACAGCCGAATTTGCTGCTGGACTAATGAAGGCAAATGGCGTTAACTCTTCTGCAGCTACCTGTCATCATTGTCTGATAAATTCAAATTTATGTCACTGGTTGAGGTGTTCTTGCCCTTGTTTTGTGATGACCTATTAGTACCCGGCGTAGCTCTTTTAAACTAGAGTTTTTGATCATTCTGTTCCTGCACTGTTGTTGTTGTTGAGTACCGTCGAGTCACTTCCAACTCAATAGTGACCCTACATATCACAGAAGGAAACACTGCCTGGTCCAGCACCATCCTCACAGTTGTTGTTATGCTTGAGCCCATTGTTGCAGCCACTGTGTCAGTCCATCTCCTTGAGGGTCTTCCTCTTTTTCGCTGACCCTCTACTTTACCAAGCATGATGTCCTTCTCCAGGAACTGGTCCCTCCTGATAACATGTTCAAAGTATGTGAGACAAAGTCTCACCATCCTCCCTTCTAAGGAGCATTCTGGCTGTACTTCTTCCAAAACAGATTTGTTTGTTCTGGCAGTCTATGGTATATTCAGTATTCTTCACCAACACCATAATTCAAAGGCATCGATTCTTCTTCGATCTTCCTTATTCTTGCAACAGAGCACCTTTACTTGCCTCGCTAGATTAGAGCAGTTAGTTCTCCATGTTTACCGAGTGTATTAAGGGGATCACCTGGTTGTTATTAGTCACGTATAGTGAGACTTGTGAGCTGGAACTTAACGGGACTGCCTTGTCTCTCCAGGTCTTACACGTTTCCACCTTTGACAGGTTGAAGTCTTACCGCTTTTCTGTCTCTCCTTTTAGTAGACAATATTTGAGTTTTCCTCCTCTGACAGGTTTCCACGTTACACGGGTTCTGGCTTTCACAGGTTTTACTCTATTACCTTTTCAAGTTGGCGTATTCTCGGATGGCATTATTGACATTGGGATTTAAATACTTGTAGTATAGACTTTAGGTGAGTCTTCAGAAAGTGCCCATCAGGCTGGGCTAAGCAGAATGAGCATTTTTGTGGGAGACAAGGTTTGGGTTTCCTCAGCGGAGGGAGGGAGATGTATGCGTAATTGCATGTATTACACACCAGCAGGAGGCAAGGTTGTGAAGGAGCGTTGAAGGGCCCGGGGAGGTAGTCAGCCAGTGTGCACTGGGCCAGTATGCACTTTTCAGATCCAGTCATATTTGCGTGGGCTCATACGAATGCTCAGTGAACACTCAAAAGGGTGCTATTAGACTGCCTGGCTGGCAGAAGGAAGGCAGGTCCTGGGTGATTCTAAAGCGAAGATGCATCACCCATCCAACTCAGTGACAAAATGGCCAGCTTCGAGGCAAAACAGGGTTTTGTTTTTTTGTTTTTCTAAGTAGCTTTGATGTTTAAACACAGGGAGTCCTGGGGTTAGGCAAAACTTAAATTACGCGGCATCTTTCCGAAACATAAAGTCCAGTCCATGTCAACACTGGAAGCCATGCCTTGGATTCCGGAGAACCAGGGTGTGAGTGGGGTGGTGTGCAGTTCTGGCCCGGCTGTAATCAGTTCGTGTTGTTTCCTTTCAGTTGAATATTGGCATTTGGGTTCATAACAGCTGCCATGTGAAAAGTGATAATCATTTGAATCCTATAGTAAGAGAAGGAAAACAGGAAACTCTCAAAGACTGCTATTGCTGGGTCATCTAAAAATAAATAAGAATAGGTGCTTAGGATTGAATTACTCTCCCACTAAAGAGTGTGATTCATAAATGTTGGCTATGCCACTATATTAATTGATTCAATCAGAATGACTCATGCCCTGGATTTTCATTAATTGCCTTGATATAATATACAGCAGTTACGTGACCCTCCGGGGTCCCTCCTGCCACTTAAACAGGGCCCGTATTACTTTTGATTTCCACGTGGAAACTAATTTGAGACTGCTGCTGATTCAGAAACCCTATTTCCACACAGAACGGTTCCAAGTTCTTAAGTTCTCTTAATTAAATTACTTGGCAACCAAAAATAAATTTATTTTGAAAACTTACAGAACTTCCGAAAATTTCTTTCTTGTTTTGAAAAGAAATAGCTTTTTGTTGTTGTTGTTGTTGAAGGTTTAAACATAGCTCCTTTTTTCCAGTTAGTGCAGTTCCTAATCGAAGCGTTGAGGAATAGGTTTTCCTGTGGCATTAATTCGAGAGATAGGTCCTGCTCGGGATATTTTCAGATTATTGCATATACTTAAACCATCTACATAAAACTCTTGTGTGCAGTTCAGGCCTGGCGCCTCTCTTTATGATGAAATTATATTATGTAGTGTTTTATTGTTCTTCGCTAAGTATGTTACTATATGAGACCTGTGAAGTAGTGCTATACAGGAATACATTGATACAACTTTTTGAGTTTATTAAATAAACGGTATTAAATAACCGTAGAAAAATCTAGTATCGGTTACCACTATTTAGACATTCTTAAAGAAAATCTATTGAATGCTATCATTGACTGGTTTCTTGGTTACCTGTGGCTGCCATAGCAGAAAGAACACAAGTGGGTGGCTTTAAAGAACAGAAATTTATTCTTTCAGTTCTGGAGGCCAGAAGTCCAAATCGGGATCTTGGCTGTGTCGATTCCTTTTATGGGCCTCTCTCTTTGTTTCTGGTGACTGCTGTCAATCTTTGGCGTTCTTTGATGTTCCTTGGCCTTCCTTGGCATCTGTCTTCCCCCTGTGTGTGTCTCTGTGTCTATTCAGCTCTTTTCACAATTCAGAAGTGATGAGGTTTAGAACCCACCCTACTCTGGTGTGGCCTCATTAGCATAACAAAGAAACTCCTGTTTCCGAACAGGGTCATGTTTACAGGGGTTAGGATTTCAACACAAATTTTTGGGGGACACAGTTCAATCCGTAACAAGCAATATTACTAGAGAAGAGAGACTGAGGGGAAGAGTCGTTCCAGGGAGGGCTAGGAAGAGGCTAGCTTACACAGGACCATGTGGGCCATGGCACAACTTTTGGTCTGCATGCCAGTAGCAGTGAGACAGTGTCAAAGAGTGTTACGGAGGGGGTGACTTAATGGTGTCTTTAAATCAATGCCATGCTCTAGTGTAAAACATGAACTTGAGGTGGGAGTGAGACAAGAGTGGATGGAGGAAGGCCAGTTAGGAGGCTACTTGGAAGTCCAGGAGAAATATAATGGTGCCTTGGACTAGGGTTGGTGTGATGGTGTAAGTGGAGAGAAGTGGATGGAGACAGGAGGTAATGTGAGGGTAAAATGATGAGGATTTGTTGCTGAAGTGGAGATAGGATGTAGAAGGAGCAAAGCTTCAAGGACGACTCTTAGAAGAACAGAGGTCAGTGGGAATGGGAGTAGGACCTGGCGCTGGGAAGACGATGTGTGAGAGATGTCTTTGGGACACCCAGGTGTAAATATGGAGGGAGAGATTGGTGCTCAGAGGAGACATCTGGGCTGGAGGTCACAATGAGTTGTCAGGTTCTCATGGATGGAAATTAGAGCACTGGGCATGGATGATCCTGCTTATGGAGAGAGGACAGAGTGAGGAGAGGGGTTGGGACTGAGCTCTAAGGATCTTCCACATTGAGAACCTGGGTTTTTGTTGTTAGCTGCCGAGGAGTCAGACCCTGACTCATGGTGACCCATACGCAATGAAACAAAACGCCGCCCAGTCCTGCACCATCCCCACAATCAGTTGTGGATCAGCCCATGTGATCCATAGGGTTTTCACTGGCTGATTTTCTGAAGTAGATTGCCAGGCCTTTCTTCCTAGTCTGTCTTAGTCTGGAAGCTCCACTGAAACCCGTTCAGCATCACAGCAACACGCAAGCCTCTACTGACAGATGAGTGGTGGCTGCACTTAAGGTGCATTGGCGGGGAATTGAACCCAGGTCTCCTCATGGAAGGCAAGAATTCTACCACTAAACCACCGCTACCCCCTAGAAAACACTGGGTAGAGAACAGTAAACCAGCAAAAGGCACAAGAATGTAGCCAGAAAAGCAAGAGAAAAACTAGGATAGTATGTCTGTCCGGGATGCCAAGGACAGAGAGTGTTTCCGGGAGTGGCCACAAGGGTTGAAGGCTGCCTGTGAGAGGACAAATGACATAGGGCTGGTGAACACACTGAATTTAATGTCCTTGAAGTCAACCATGAATTTAGAGAGAGCTGTTTTAGAATAACGGTGGAGGCTACAGCCAAACTGGATGAGATGAAGAGAGAGTGGCAGGTGAGAAAAGTAGAGGCCAGAAAGTAAAGGTGACACTTGAGAGAATGTTAACTAGGGAGAAAGGAGACGTGGGAAACTATTGAGAGAATAGGGTGGATTGAAGGTTATTTATTTTTTTTAAGAAGGAGCAGCTTGAATACGTTTAAATGCTGAAGAGGGCATCTGATAGAAAAGAAGAGGTGAAGGTACAGGCATGAAAAGGTATCATTTATACCTGGGGTTGGCCCGCTGCCTGGTTTTGTAAATAAAGTTTTATTGCAACATACTGCACCCGTGCATTTACATATCATCTATGGCTGCTTCTGTGCTGTACTGGCAGAGTTGAGTAGTTGCAACGGAGACCCTATGACCTGCAGACAGAGCTGGGACTAGGGTCAGGTGAATAAGGCACCTAGCCCATCAGATTTAAGGACGTACTCACTCTGGTGCCGACCCTGCACTGGCCAACCCTAAGCAGGAGCACAAGCAACAGGAAGCAGAGGACAAGGGAAACCTTGCAGCAGCAGGTCTGCCACACAGTGGGGGCGGGGGGGGGGGAGTGTGTGGGGGTGAATGTCTGGACACAGCACAGGGGAGAAAGAGGATGGCCTGCCACCTCCTGACCCCATGGTTGATGGGAGAGTAGACAGTCGCTACCAGTGAGGAGGACAGGGGAAGCAGTCTCCTTGGGGATCACACGCCATCACTTGGGACATGGTATACATTGTCCCTAGCCCTAGGACAGTGAGTCTTGGGTAATTTCCTTGCTGTATTAAAAAGCTATCACCAAATTTATTAGCCACTGTCAACACAGCGTCTCAAGGTTCCTTTTTCCCCTAGTGGAAGACCTTTGGGCCCGCAGATCCATAAACGTTTGCGCCCAACGCTTTGTCTACATGTAGAGGAAAGATTTGCTCAATAGCCTCGTGAGGAGCTCTCAATTTCACAACAGCCATGTTTCAAGAAGCAATAATATCCCAGAATCCTGCCTAGAATTTTACAGAGACTAAATAGACACTCCAATAGAAGCTAAGAGCAAAGAGAGGTCTCCTTTCTGAGGCTTGTAGGTGTCCTCGAGGGAAATTAACAAGAAATTAGGTACCACATCAAAACTCTACCCCGGAAAGAATAAATACACTCAGCCAGGAAAGAAGTCTGTTAGAGAGAGATGAAAATCTGTTGGCAATTCTTAGATGGGGAAAAAAGAGAAATGAGAATTTGACGAGAGAGAATGGCTTCCTGTGTTTCACCTGTTTAATTTGTACCCAATTATTCCAGTTTACAAAGAAAGTGACAGACTTTCAGATATTAAAAATGACAGATTCCAAAGGAAACCATTTTCTTCGTTTTGTCCAGAGCTACTAGAAATCTCTAAGTGAGTCTGTTTCATTTTCTTTTTTGGAAAAATGGCTATGAGAAGCATCAATAGTCTTCATCTCGTATTAAACCCCTATTATTAGTTTGCCTACATGGGCCGATTCACGTCACTTAATATATTTATCAATGTCATTTTTACTGTTGCCATCTCTGGACAGTTTCTGTGTATTTCCTGTAGCTGTCAGCCTTGCCATCCTCATGTTCCCAGACTTTTCCCAACCTTTTTGGAGTAAGTCTATCTATTTGATTATTTCCACAGACAAGGCAGTGCTGATTTATATAAGTATTCAGCATAGGAAGCAAGTGATCTGATATTGTCCCCTTGCATTTGATTTCTGTTTTCGCTAGTATTAGAAACAGCCTTTCATCAGTAGTGAGTACTGAATCTTGCTACACTGTCCGTAGAAGTCCCTAGGTGGTGCAAACGGTGAAGCACTCCACTACTAGCTGAAAGGTTGGCAGTTCGAACCCACCCAGAGGCATCTTGGAAGACAGGCCTGGTGATTTGCTTCTGGAAGGTCACAGCCTTGAAAACCCTTTGTAGAAGTTCCACTCTGCACACCTGGGGTTGCCATGAGTTGAATCAACTCGACAGCAACCAACAACAACACACTATCCACATTGGTCATTCAAAAGAGAAATGCCTAATTTTTTTTACAGTATTATCATGTGCAGCTTCTGGTTTGTTGATGGAGGATGACTAGCATCCCCTGAAAATCTCCAGATGCTGAAGTTTTGATTTGTTACTTCATGAAAATTTTCATGTTTTGATAGAGCCAGAGGTGCACGCTTTTCAAGGACCATTTCTGCTTTTGATGTAGATGTGGTCATTAGCCCAGTGATGTTTAAAATGTTGCCATGGATTGAGGAGAAAACCTTTTAAAACTGCTTTCCACTTGATTTAATGTTAGCTTTTTCTTTCAAAGAACAAACAACCTTAGAATATTTGCCTTTGATCATGCCTGTTTCATTCATATTCAACCAAAAATCCGTTGCCGTCGAGTCAATTCCGACTCATAGTGACCCTATAGGACAGAGTAGAACTGCCCCATCGGGTTTCCAAAGCTGGCCGTAATCTTTATGGAAGCAGACTACCACATCTTTCTCCCAAGGAGCAGCTGGTCAGTTCAAACCGCCAACCCTTCACTTAACAGCCGAGCACTTTAACCACTGCTCCACCAGGGCTCCTGGTTTCATTCATAGGAGTTATAAAAACAAGTGCAAGGCTAGACTCCGACTTGCTGCTTCTAGTGGGCCTTTTCATGTTGAGTCTAAAAGAAATTATGCATTTAATTCAGTCATCAGTGCTTTTCAGTATGAAACTAAAATATTGCCAATGCAATGCCTTGGCCCTCCACGTGTCTGTCAGTTTGTCCTACTGTGGTGGCTTGTGTGTTGCTGTGATGCTGGAAGCTATGCCACCGGTATTCAAATACCAGCAGGGTCACCCATGGTGGACAGGTTTCAGCTGAGCTTCCAGACTAAGATAAACTAGGAAGAAGGAAGGACGGTCGGTCTACTTCTGAAAAAAAATTAGCCAGTGAAAAACTTTTGAATAGCAGAGTATCAGGAGGGATCAGTCCTTGTAGGAGGACATCGTGCTCAGTAAAGTGGAGGGTGGAGGGTCAGCGAAAAAGAGGAAGACCCTCAATGAGATGGATTGACACGGTGGCCACAACAATGCGTTCAAGCATAACAACGATCATGAGGATGGAGCAGGCCTGGGCAGTGTTTCATTCTGTTGTGCATGGGGTCACTGTGATTCGGAACCCACTTGACGGCACCTAACAACAACCATGCCTTGGCGTGCTTGCAGTGTATATGTAGACAAATTTACTACAGAGATCCAGAAAGCAACTGCAGGTACCTTGCCAAATAAAGCCATAGATTTCTGCGTTATGCCCAGTCCCCAAAATCGTACTTACTAAAGGACTTAACAAATTGTATCTGGAGCCCTCCCCTACACAGTTTGTGGTGGAGTCCACTTTTGCACGTGGCCAGCAGGATGGCTTGAGTATAGGTTATGAGGGTGACAACCCCAATGCAGCTGGCTGGAGATAAGACATGGGGATGAGGAACACAATGAAAAAGGAGCAAACTGCTCCTCTCCCTCCCACACTTTCACTGTGGACCCCAACGTGTATCCACTTAACTGAATTTCCATCTTCACCTCGTATGTCTCTACCATAGCACAGAATATACACACTCTGTGATAGTTATTTACATACCTGACTCTCTACTCCTCTCACTTCTCCTCACACTCTGAACCCCTCAAGAGTGAGGACTGGACCGTCCGTAAGCTTTGTACCCCCCATTGTGTAGCTTGTCATGATATTGTTGGTAGTTGCCGTCGAGTTGGCTCTGACCCATGGTGACATTACCTATAGCAGAGTGACACGTTGCCCAGTCCTGTGCCATCTTTTTGATTGTTGGTATGTTTGAAGCATAGTTTTGGCCATTGTGTCAATCCACCTCGTGGAGGGTTTCCCTCGTTTTCGCTGATCCTCTGCTTTATCCAACATGGTGTTCTTTTCTAGCGACTGGTCTTTCCTAATGACGTGTCCAAAGTAAGCGAGCAGATGTCTCACCATCCTTGCTCCTAGGGAGTATTCTGGTTGTATTTCTTCTCAGGCTGATGCTTGTCATGATACACAGTCGGTATTTAATAAATCCCTATTGAATGGATAAATGCAGAGTCTCCCCATGCCTTGTCAGCTCCGGGGGCCTCTGAATCTTATAAATCGAAGACTAGTTTGTAAAACTGCGTATTCATGAGGACAATAGTTGTTTTGATCCCCAAATGTCACATTTCTCTATAAAGTGATTTCCTTTAAAACAGACTTGTGACAGGTGAAGAAAAACTAGAGGCCTAGATTTCTAAAACCCGTGTTTTTTATACCTACTAGCTTTCTTAATTTAAATAGAGACTTTGGTCATGCTGATAAACACCAATGTTTATCTCCAGTTTTTGACTGATGAATCAATACTTGGGAAAACAACCACTTGACTGTGTCTGCCTGTAGGTCTGAAGCGCGAGTGAGCGTGTTCCCTGGCCAGGCTTCCTCTGAAAGTGAATGTTGGTGTTTCGATTCCAGAATTCATCCCGCAGGCATTTGGAATGCCCTTATCCCAAGTCATTGCGAATGACCGGGCCTATAAACTCAAGCAGGACTCGCAGAAGGACGAGCAGAAGGACGCATCGGATTTTGTGGCTTCTCTTCTCCCATTTGGAAATAAAAGACAAAACAAAGAACTCTCAAGCAGTAACTCATCTCTCAGCTCAACCTCAGAAACACCAAATGAGTCAACATCACCTAACACCCCGGAACCGGCTCCTAGGGCCAGGAGGAGGGTGAGTAGGCCGGTATTTTCTCTGATGCTGATGTTAGGAAAACTGAGGGTGTATAAGGTTATTCCTTGAGTTTTTGCTCATGTGAAACCTGGAAATGTAGTTCAGGTCCAGGGATTGGTCAACAGCCTCGTTGAGCGAGAATTTGCACTGGGCATGTGGTACCTGGCACCTTCTCAAAGCTTTTTCTGACCCCTCTCAAGGCTGTTGGGTGGCCCTCCTTTGTTACCCCCATGCCCTATGATATCCGGAACATTCTACATCACCATTGATCCCATCTATTGTCATCTTCTGTAGTCTTGCTAGACTTCCCACTGAATTCTGAGGCTTGAGGGCAGGGACTGGTGTTTGCTCGATCTCACCATCTCCAGGCTGAGAACCACGTCTGGCTGAATGAATTGGCTGCATGCGGGTCTTCGTAAACAATGAGATTTTTCCTTATCTATTGGAAGAATGATTTTTTTTTTTTTTTTTGATCAAACAGTACTGGAGAGAGGTATGTGTGTGTATATATATATATAGATATCTATATATATATACGTGCATATAAGGAGCCCTGGTGGCACAGTGTTTAAGCACTCAGCTGCTAACTGAAAGGTTGGCCATTCAGACCCACCCAGTGGCTCTGAGAGAGAAAGACCTCGCGATCTGCTCCAGAAAGAATTACAGCCTAGGAAACCCTATGGGGCAATTCTACTCTGTCACACGGGGTCACTATGAGTCAGAGTTGGCTCGGCTGCACCCAACAACAACATGTGTATACGTATCTCTATCGAATTAATACTGTAATAATGTGGTTCCTTTTACCGAGTGAGTACTGTGCTCTAGGAACTATGCTATTATTTGTTTGGCATTTCAAATTTCAAATCAGGCAAACTGCATTTTCCAGGCCAGCCGGTTGGTAATCGGCTGAATAGGTTCATAATAAGCATTCCTAAAATGTCCTAGATCACTAGGAGATCCTCTCCACTGTGTTTCGTCTCACCTAGAGGCTCCAGATCTTTGCCTCCTCTAGCCGTTGACTACCTCCCTCCCTCCTTCAAACCCCAGACACTCCCCACTGAAAACCCCCATTTCTCAATCAGCCCCCAACATTCAGCATTTATCTGAGGTTCGGGGAACCACAACTATTTATCGATGCTTCTGCTGTGCTTAGAAAGGAAGAATTGATAAAATGATGGAATACTTGAATTTGCATGATGAAGTTGTTCTTTCAGTGCATCATCGTTTCTCAGACTGTGTGTCTAAACCCATCTAGCAATAAAATCAAAAGTCTAAATCTGAGCATTCTGGGAATCTAGGGCTTAGGCAATGGGCCTCCCAATGCCCTCTCCTCTGCCCAGGCCCTGCTAGGATGTGAGCAGCCAACTTCTTCATCTATGTTTCATGAAAGGATGGGTGGGTACAGCAGATACGGATAGTGGTCTGCTCCCTTCTCCTCAGCCTTCCCCATTCCTAGCACACCAGCTCACCTTTTACCTGCCAGCACCTCATCTCTTTGCTGAGGGCTTTCTCTCACTCATAGAGCCTCCCAGCTCATGCAGATGGTAGACAACAAGTACTGAGACACTAACGCCAACTCCCTGTCCCAGCCAGGAGCTACCCTTAACCAATGACTCTTGGGAGTGGTGTATAAATACCCCAGCTCGCTGGCTTCTTAGCAGGGATAGCTCCAAGGTGCTCTACACTGTCTCCTAGAGTTCCCCAGGGGCGCAGAGCTCCCGTTGCCCAAAGTGGTAATTGATAATGCTCCCTTCATTGTCTGCCTTTCCTTCTCCATTCCCCTACAGGTGTTTCCCGGGACCACCTCCTTAATAAAGCACTACATGCTGCTTCTGGGGGGAACCAAACTAAGACAGCTTTATGGAATCCTCCTATTTTACAATCTACTTCCTACAGTCATAGTTGAATTTTTTTACTCACAAGATGTCTATGACTATCTCATTCATTGAGTATGTGATTTCTTTTCTTTTTTTAATTTATGTTTCAAGAAATGAAATAGTTGGGCCGAAGTATTTTAATTTTATGTTTTCCATCCCTTGTCTTTCATTTGGCAAATATTGTCTGTGTTGAAATGGTAACTGCCCATTATTTTACCCTATGTTGTATTGGTTTCCTGACTTTTTCAAAAGACTTTTTTCCCCCGGTTTTTAATATACAAGCAGCACAGTTAAATCAAGCAGTGTCATTTCAAGTGTGATAACTAGTCATGGGCAAGAGGGTTTGTTGGCTGGCATCTGCAGGAGGTTTTTGTCTTCTCCATTTTGCCCTCTTGGTTCATGCCTGTGTACGATTTGCAGGGCGCCATGTCAGTGGATTCCATCACAGATCTTGATGACAATCAGTCTCGACTTCTGGAAGCTTTGCAGCTCTCCTTGCCAGCTGAAGCGCAAAATAAAAAAGAAAAAGCCAGAGATAAGAAACTCAGTCTGAATCCTATTTACAGACAGGTCCCCAGGCTGGTGGACAGCTGCTGTCAGCATCTAGAAAAGCACGGTAAGTAGCCTAGTTCCTCGCTCATCAAGTACCAAAGATGGCCTTTATCCAGCATCATCCATTTCACCACCCAATTTCAACTTTTGTTCCTTTGATCAGACTCTGGGCTGTGAGGAAAGTTTACGGGTGTGAGTGGTTGCTTAAGAGATGACGGGCTGAACAGGATTGTGGGAGAAGGTCTGTTCAGACTGCTAAGCCACCAGAATTCCTCAGAAGTGAGTCTGGAGGCCAAGCGATTTGGGGAAAGGGTGGGGTCTTTTGGCTGGATCTGTCCCCAGAGCCCTCTTCAATCAGAGCAGAGCCACTTTTATCTTCTTTTTGTATACATTGAGGTTACTCACTAGGTTTCCTTTAAAGAGAAATGAGTCCAACTTCTTAAAAAAAATTATTGGAAAACCATTGCTTAAGTGAATAGAAAATGTGTATATAGCTTTTGACAATAGATTTGCAGGCTGTTAATTTCATTCTTGTGAAAGACGGCCACTTAAAATTTCTCCACCATGCCCTTTTTGGCAACTCAGTTAACGTGTTGACTTAACAATAATAGAAAGGCAGTTCTCTGAAAAATATTCTGAAATGTAGACTTTTGGCTCAGCAAACTACCATTTCCATAATTTAGATGTGTTTGCTTTATTTAGCCTGCATTTTATGGGCATGAGAAAAAGTTTCTTAATTGTTGCTTTATTATAAAAATAATCTGTTCTCTGTGAAAAATAAAATTTAAAACTAAAAAAAAGAAACAGAAAAGCAAAGAAGATTCTGAGGGCTGCCATGCACACAAAACTAATGGTAACATTTTCCTATTTTTCCTTCTAATAAATGTGAGACTTACTTTTTTTTTGAGATAAAACTAAATTTCTTAACTTAGTATATATGGAAGTCACAGGACAACATATAAACAACTTAATAAAGTTAATATGTATTGAAACCTTACCTTATTTGTTCTATACAAAATTTTCAGCATGGAGTTTTAAATTTATCTTTCTGCCTGTCCTTGGAAGGCAAACTCGAAGACAAGGACAATGTCTTAGTCATTTTGAATTCCCAGCTCTTAGTATCGTGATTAACACAAGGTAGACGCTTAAGAAATGTTATTTGAACAGAATTGTTTTTAAAAAGTGGCTTAGCAACTTAAGATTTCCCTACTGTGAATATGGAAATTCAGTCTAAACTACACTATAGAGTAGAAAATGGACAAACACTTTTATAATTATAAATGTTCCCTATAGGACTGAATTGCTGGGCGGAGGGCTGTGGGGACCGTGGTCTCGGGGAACGTCTAGCTCAATTGGCATAACACAGTTTATAAAGACAATGTTCTACATTCTACCTTGGTGAGTAGTGTCTGGGGTCTTAAAAGCCTGTGAGCAGCGGTCTAAGATACTCCACTGGTCTCACCCCTTCAGGAGCAAGGGAGAATGAAGAAAACAAGATATAAGGAAAAGATTAGGCCAAAGGACTAATGGACCACAACTACCACGGCCTCCACCAGACTGAGTCCAGTACAACTAGATGGTGCCCGGCTACCACCACTGACTGCTCTGACCGGGATCACAACAGAGGGTCCTGGACAGAGCTGGAGAAAAATGTAGAACAAAATTCTAACTCACAAAAAAAGACCAGACTTACTGGCCTGACAGAGACTGGAGAAACCCCGAGAGTACGGCCCCCGGACGCCCTTTTAGCTCAGTAATGAAGTCACTCCTGAGGTTCACCATTCAGCTAAAGATTAGATGGCCCCAAAAAACAAAACAAGACTAATAGGGAACAACAGTTCACGGACAAGGACTAGAAGGCAGGAGGGGACAAGAAAGCTGGTAATAGGGAACCCAAGGTGGAGAAGGGAGAGTGTTGACATGTCATGGGGTTGTTAACCATTGTCATAGGGCAATATGCGTACTAACTGTTTAATGAGAAACTATTTGTTCTGTAAACCTTCATCTGAAGTACAATTTAAAAAAAAAATGTTCCCTATAAAGAATATAGAGAATGAACTTTAAGCGTTTTAAGGAATTTTAAGCAAGAAAATTTCACCCCAATCACTCAAAAATCTCGTGCCAGGTTGAGTAACTGCTTTTGTGAGAGAGAACTCAGAGTTTCTTTTTATTTTATTCTTTGCCTCTACCCGCACGTATTACAGTTTGTAAAATAGCACTTTTTCAGGATGGTTCAGAAGTAGGGCAGTTTGCTTTCTTGTTTGGAATGCAGCTTAGGGCCTAAAGGCAAGAAGATAACCTAGATAACCTTTCAAGGCCCTCATTCGACTCTGGATTTCCAAGGTGTATTTAGACCAAATGGCTCCAGAAATAAGAGACCCGTTCAAATGCAAACATATTAATCTTGGTCACTGTAAAACAAATGAAAAAAAAAAAAAAAAGGAAACTCCAAAAGTTTGTAGGACGTTATTTGCCAGATTTTGAAGTGAGTAGCAGAGGGCTTGATTCACTTTGGCCTTATAAACATTTGTCAAAGATCTTTCCACCCTCTCCAACATTGGTCTTGGAGAGTTGTTTTGACCTCATCTATATGCATGTCCAAGGAGCCCTGGTGGCACAGTGGTTAAGCACTCGGCTGCTAACCGAAAGATTGGCAGTTTGAACCCACTAGCCGCTCTGCAGGAAAAAGATGTGGCAGTCTGCTTCCGTAAAAATTACAGCCTTGGAAATCCCTGGGTCAGTTCTACTATGCCCTATAGGGTCGCTATGAGTCAGAATCAACTCGAAGGCAATGGGTGTGGTTTTTTATATTCATGTCCACCACCCTTCCCCGTGTATATTTCACTCAAAGGGTTTCTGTACTTTTAGAGCAAAAGTCCTAATCGTTTTTAATTTCCCAGAAGCATACATGCTCAAGAAAACAGACCTGAAGATAGAGGAGAGGCCTACAGTATTAGGTTTCTGGGATTTAGGCTGGTTTTAGGGTGGGGCCTACTGCTTATTGTGCCCGCCCTGATTTCTTTAAGTCTCTAAGCCTGCGATTCCGGCCCTTCTAGATCTAGTTTCCATTTCAATTTCTATAAAAAGGGGAGAAAGGTGATCACTTTGATTTCTGGGGCAGGACCCCAGCAAAGTCACATGTCTTTGCCAGATTACTGCCTTTTTTGATGTACACCTATTTTTATCAGTGACTGTCTTAAGTCAAGGTTACTGAAAGCCTAGGTTGTATCTTCTCTTTGAGGAAAATCTCCGTAAGGTAGTAGGCTCATATCAGAAATAGGCATTGGCTGTCTTTAGTCTGCCATTTGTTTTCCCTAAACAGAAAAAAAAAAAAAAAAAAAAATTAAAACAGATCATAACCAACTGAGATACATAGGAATTACTGCCACCTATCACCAACCACTGTGTGACACAGTGGCCTGCACCAATGGACTCAAACATACCTATGATGGTGAAGATGGTGCAGGACCGGGCAACATTCTGTTCTGTTGGACATAAGATCACCGTGAAGTCAGAGTTGAATCAGCAGTAACTACCAATAACAACATCATCAACTACTTATTTTTTCATCATATTCATTTTTAATGAGTGGAAAGTACTATAATTGAGTAAATAGCGTCACAGAAATGGGCATTTCTGAGCAGCCTGGAGAAATTCAGCCAACTGAATAGCCCCAGCTGTGTAGAAAATGCCCTTATGTGAGATTTCAGTTATCTAGAAATTTCAACTATTCAGAAACCATCTGAGAATAAGAAAATAAGAGCAGGCAAAATTTAAATTACTAAGACCTAATATTATATTAGGAGCCCTGGTGGCATAGGGGTTAAGTGCTCGGCTGCTAACCAAAAGGTTGGCAGTTCGAACTCATCAGCCACTCCAGGGGAGAAAGATGAGGCCGTCTGCTTCAGTAAAGATTACAGCCTTGGAAACCCTACGGGGCAGTTCTACTCTGTCCTACAGGGTCGCTATGAGTCAGAAGCGACTAGATGGCAACGGGTTATCACTTTACACGAAATAAACAAACAAGAGGAACATATAATTGACACCACAGAGTGTCCAGATCCAGACAGCATGGAAATCTATAGTGGGAAATCAATTCCATTTCTTCATCAAACAAATTATTAAGGAAAAAATAAACGGAGAGGGGGAAACAAACGTATAGATTAAAAGAGACTTACTAAAAGGCATATCGACCTGTCCTAGTTTATGAATCTTATGTATATGCCAACGGAAAATTATAAGGAACTATTGGAAACCCTAGTGGCGTAGTGGTTAAGAGCTACGGATGCTAACCAAAAGGTTGGCAGTTCAAATCCACCAGGTGCTCCTTGGAAACTCTATGGGGCAGTTCTCCTCTGTCCTTTAGGGTTGCTATGAGTCGGAATCGACTCGTATGGCAACGGGTTTTTTTTTTTTTTTTTTTTTTTTAGTGTTAAAAACATTAATGTGTGACAGTGATATGATTTGTTTAGGAGACCTAATCTTTTAGAAAGGAGCCCTGGTGGAGCAGTGGTTAAGGGTTTCGGCTGCTAACCGAAAAGTCTGCAGTTTGAACCCACCAGCCGATCCACAGGAGAAAAGACCTGGCTATCTGCTTCTATAAAGATTACAGCCTTGGAAACCCTATGAGGCAGTTTTACGATGTCGTATATAGGGTTGCTATGAGTTAAAATTGACTCAGTGGCACACAACACACACGCACTCACACAATCTTGTAAAGCAGGATTTCTCAACCTTAGTAGTATTGATGTTTTGGACCAGATAACTCTTTGTCGTATGTGTGGACCCTATAATCCCACTTCTAAAACTTGATCTTAAAAAAATTAGAAATGTGACCGAAGACCTATGCACTGAGTTGTTCATAAAACCAAAAACCAAACCGTTGTGGTCGAGTTGGTTCCAACTCATAGCTACTGTATAGGACAGAGTAGAACTGCCCCATCGGGTTTCCAAGGAGTGGCTAGTGGATTCGAACTGCCAGCCTTTTTGTTAGTGGCCGAGCTCTTAACCACTCCAGCACCAGGTCTCTGAGTTGTTCGTAGTAGGATCATTTATAATGGCAAAAATAGTGGGTGTTTGTTGGGGGATCTATATGCCAATGCAATAGGAAGTAAATTGTGACACATTCGTATAATATTTTGCATCTGTTCTTTATGATATTTACAAGGTTTTTACTGGCATGAAAATTCTAGTGGCATAATATCGAATGAAAACAGAAGCATTGAAAACATATATAATATGATCTCATCTATGTAAAAAAAATATGCATATATTGGCTGGAAAGAAATAAACCAAAATATTATGAGTGATTATTTCTGTATCAGATATTTTTAAAATATTTTATTTTTCTAGATTTTCTTCAACAAGCACTTGCTTTTATTATGATCAGAAAAACAAGAAATATTTATTTTAAAAATTGATACAATAACTAAAAATTCATATAAAATTCATGCATAAATCATTATTCTGAACAATAAAGAAATGCTACATTATCTTCCTTCATATGGAGAAGGCACGGAAATACATAATAGCACATGGAAATTTTTTCATCAGAAACATTGAAACAAAGCAATCCTGGCACTGAAAGACCTGGAGAATATAAATAGAGTGGGATAAATTAGCATTTATATACTTCCTATTGCTCTACATGTTACATAGCTATGCTGGCATTCTGTTTGATTTCTGTTTGATTTCCTCCAGAGTTCTAAGCACTAAAACAGGACTGTTGATTTTGTTTGCTTCTTTGCAGGTCTTCAGACAGTGGGGATATTCCGAGTGGGAAGCTCAAAAAAGAGAGTGAGACAAGTAAGTGCAAAGTGAAGATTATATTGTACATTTCACTTGACTTCCAACTGAATGACCTTGTGCAGAGTTCAAGCTTATGCAAATCCATTTCTGAATATCTCTTTTTGACGCTCCTGCGGCAGGGTCATTGACTCGACAGCAATGGGTTTGGTTTCTTTTTTCTGACATAACCAAAAAAAAAAAAAAACCCTTGCCTTCTTGCCTTCAAGTCAATTCTTAATCCCAGGAGGTGAAAGGCAACAACTCAGAAACTCAGAAATGTTGTCATCGAATTAGGGCAAAATGCCTAAAGGCAAAATGCCTGGGTGCATCCATATCATGTCCAGCGAAACAAAACTAATTTGTAATCATCTTATCGAGCCATAAAGCAGGAGATTCAGACAGAATCTGATCAGCAAGTGAGAGTAAATAGAAAATAATTGTAGAGTACCCATTATTATCACAAAATGTTGTTAGGTGCCATCGTGTCTGTTCTGACTCATAGGAACCCTATGCACAACAGAATGGAAAGCTGCCCAGTCCCGGACCATCCTCACAATCACTGTTATGCTTGAGCCCATTGTTGCAGCCACTGTGTCAGTCCATCTCGTTGAGGGTCTTCCCTTTTTTTGCTGACTTTACCAAGCGTGATGTCCTTCTCCAGGGACTGGTCCCTCCTGATAACACGTCCAAAGTATGCGAGACGTAGTCTCACCATCCTTGCTTCCAAGGAGCACTCTGGCTGTGCTTCTTCCAAGACAGATTTGTTTGTTCTTCTGGCAGTCCGTAGTATATTCAACATTCTTCGCCAACACCATAATTCAAAGGCATTAATTATTCTTGGGTCTTGCTTATTCATTGTCCAGCTTTCACATGCATATGAGCTCCATAAAATACCATGGCTTAGGTTAGGCGCACCTTAGTCATCAAAGTGACATCTTTGCTTTTCAGCACTTTAAAGAGGACTTTTGCAACAGATTTACCCGATGCGATACAATACGAAAAATGCCATTAATATAAGATACTATGTTTATAGCTTTACTTTCTCAAAAATAAATAATTCTAAGTTTCCCTAGAACTATCGATCCCCAATTCATTTTTCCTGTAGGGATCTGTACCCATGGTGACCTTGGCTACTATGTCCCAGTCTGGCAACAAACGTTTGATATTAGACCTTCAGGAATAGTATCCCGCAATGGGCAGGTGTCCGCATTCATAATGGCTTCAGAAAAGACAAACCATCCTTTGAGAAAAGAATTCATTTGTTGGCTGAAAGAGAATTAAAATGCTATTTTCCCTCTGTTGGTTTCAGCAGAAGGAAATAAAGAGCTCAGCAACTCAGTAACGAAACCAAGAGAAAATAATTTTTAGTTTGATAGAGCTGAAGAAATGATATTTGTTCATATTATTGAAACTACCTGAAATAAATATCTCCTTGTATCTTTTTTGTCAAAATAAAAGGAGCTTTCAAAAGAAATGTGTTTTCCATTTGTTTGGTTGGTTTTTGTTTAATAGTCACACAAGAGACTATTGAACAACAGTCAGCGTTTCACCACAAAGCTTACAGGAAGGAATATAGAAGAGGAACATTCGTTGGGCCTTGCATCTGTGCAGAATTGCGGAGTATTTTCACAAACATTATCTCATTGAATCCACCCACCAGCCATGAGAGTAGCTTCTTTCATCTACTTCTTTTTAGGCTGAGCGAGCTTAAGAAACTTATTTCAAGATCACACACATTAACCAGTCCATAGAACAAATATTTTCCTGCATGTGTGTGTGCTCAAAAAAGAAAGATGTTGGGTTCCGGTCATCGCAAGTCAGAATTGTGCCAATGGAAGAGTGGTCTTCATTCTGGGTGCCTAATGCACGTTGAGGGTATGTTGTCTGGAGTCAGTCAACCTTTCAGGGCAGTGATGGGTAGGTAGTCTCCTCAGGAAGAGAGGTGACAAGTGTCAACAATGATTTCTCAGTTATATCTGGATTCACCAAACGGAGAATCTTTGCATGGAGATTGAAGAAGTAACATTTAAGGATGGATGATCGAGTACAAATATAATTAGTGGCCACTTTGATTTGAAGTATGAAGTATGCTCTCTCATTCACCAGTCTGTCTTGTTATATTGCCTCTTAGCAGCCTACACTTGCTCTTCAGAACGCTTGTCACTATATTAAGAGCTAGTCATTTGTAGAATTAACCTGCTGATCACCTGTCTCTCTACCAGCCTGGGAGCTGGGGGAGGGGAGGGACTTTGCCTTTTTGTTCACCACCGTATTTCTAGGGCTCTTAAGCGACTACGTATGAAGAGTGCAGTAAATCTTTGTCAAGTGAATGAATAAATGAATAATTGAACAAATGAATTCTTATAGAAGGTTATTGCATAGAGTAGATTCATTAACTCACATGGTTATCTCTACAGTAGAGAATAATGCATCAAAGAAGTTGAGCTGTCAGGGATGAAAGTAGGGTGTGGAGTTATTACTCCCCTCTTGCTACTGTGGGTTCCTACTGCAATAAATGCTAACAAACCGAGTGTAATGGTTAAGGCAGAGAGGCCTTCTGGGAATTGTTAATAAGGCTGCTTGGACAAATCTAAGACAGCTTTTGTTTCGTGATTGTTATCTTTCAAGGCTTAGTCATGAATGGCTTATCAGGGTTTTGAATTTCATTGTCTGCGGAAAAAGCTCATTGCTTTCTTGTCGAATGCCTCTGTTAAAATTTCAAAATTCCAACATGGCAGGATTGCTGACATGCAGAAAGGCTGCGTAATAGATGAATTACCTCCTCCCACATTTAGAGTTGACCTAAGTTCTCCTCCACCACTTTGCTCTTCCTCCCAACCTTCTGGTTGTCGTTATTGAGCCCTTCTGCATGCATCATCAACAGTAAGCCCACAGATAGTTTTATTTAATAACCCATGTAAAATATATATACTGTATTCATGGCTGGGTTGCACAGACTCTGCAGATTAAGGCGACATGTTGTTTGCTTCTCCTTTTCGGGGGTCTGAACAAACTTAATACCAGGTGCTTCGTGCCAAAGCACTTGCTTTGCTGGGAGCTGAACGTTGAGGTATGTATGGTGTTATGTGACTGCCACCGGAACCGTTCTTTTCCAGTTACGGGAAGAATTTGACCGTGGGATTGATGTCTCTCTGGAGGAGGAGCACAGCGTCCATGATGTGGCTGCCTTGTTGAAGGAGTTCCTGAGGGACATGCCGGACCCCCTTCTCACCAGGGAGCTGTACACGGCCTTCATCAACACTTTGTGTGCGTAAGGCAGCCCTTTGCGGGGAAGTGCCCCTGGAATACCAGCATATCCAAGTCACTCATCAAAGCTTTGTTCATGTTTGCCCTGATAGCTTTTTTTGTCTTTATTTATTAGTCTCTAATGAGTGGGCTATTTGGGGAATTTTCTGAGATTTACCCTAGGGAGAATTAGCAAGAAGAATTTGGGATGCTTTCAAATGACCCCTAAGACTGTAGAAAGTGCTATGTAAATTGATGCTTTGGAATACTAGCAAGAGTTCATATTAAATCTGTCCCTAAAAATAAGTTTGCCTTTCTGGAAGGAAAAAGGAGGAAGCCACAGGAACCCAGAGAGGAGGGGGCAGGGAATGATCCAAGGGAAGCCCAATGGTAGGACTTCTAATGTGGCTACTTCTGGGCTCTAGATACAGATCCCATGGAGGAGAAATGGAGGGTGATGGGGACGAAGGACAGACTCAGTCAGCCTCCAGTGCTACAATTAATATAGGACCATGACAGAGAGAGAAGACACTGCCCTTGTGCCGTGTCTTGGGTACTGCTAACAGAAATTCTATCCTTCGGGTGTTCCTCAACAGAAAAGAGCCCCAAACCCATTAGAAACTCAAGTTCCAGAACCTTCATTAATTTTCAGCCATTGTTCGTAGATATTTACCAACAACGAAGGATTGAAATCCATAAAGTAAGTGATGAGTTACGTCAGGGAAAGAAGGGAGAAGCAAGTAAGGAAAATTAAGTTACCCTTCCATTATGGATTATCATGATTTCTCTAGTTGTTCCATTTCCCCAGGGTTACTCCATCTTTATATCCTTCAGAGAGATGGGCTGCTAGTTCACTAACCTAATGGGAGAGTGAATGAATGAATGAAATGTGACTTGCCTTGATAACCCCTTCCGTAAGACAGTTCCTCAGTGGCTGGTTTGTGCACCCCTGACTTAGAGCACCTCTTTTTGCCTTGCTTAGTGTTGGAGCCAGAGGAACAGCTGGGCACCCTGCAACTCCTCATCTACCTTCTACCTCCCTGCAACTGCGACACCCTCCACCGCCTCCTGCAGTTCCTCTCCATCGTGGCCAGGCATGCTGATGACAACATCAGCAAAGACGGGCAAGAGGTACGTCCCCCTTGGCCACCAGAGATGCTGTGACTCTTTCTTTTCCCTGTTTTCAAAGGATGAGCCACCAGTATGCTCAAGCATTTCGCCTGGAAGAAATGACACCCTCTCCCCAACTTCTCTGACTATGTGTGGGAAGAGAACTAATGTCAAGCTTTCTCTGGATAGACAGCTCCTCGGAGCACATGGGCCACTCACCTCCTTGTAGGTTCTCGATGATGCTTCCCAGTGAGGCTGTCATTTTCCATGATGATGCTCTACTCAAGCCCCTGAATTTCCATTTGTGTGAGGAAGACAAGCAAAGAGTTTCAGAGGTGCTTGGAATCAGGAGACAGTAGAGTGACGGGAGTGGGGACATTGCTGTCCTTGCAACTCATTTGAAGTCCAAGTATGATGTCACCTCTTTAATCTTCCAGTTTATCCCTGGAGCTCCTATCTGTCCTAGTAGCTAGAATTCCAATATCTGTCTTCAGAGGGGTCCTTCTCTCCTTAAACCTCCCCCCAAAGTAGGAACTGGCTCTACCCAATGGAGGGTCAATCCTGCTTCCACCACCAGACGTAGAGGGAACTAGAAGTTCTGCTTTACTGACCATTGCCATCGTATCTTGGTGCAACATGGTGTCAACTGTTGAAGACAGTTCTGCACAGTCCCACAGACTCTTTAGTGATATTTTGGTGAGACCTAGTCCCCACCCAGGCCCCGGTGTGACCCACATCTGAGGTCTTGGGCTCTAGCTCTCTTTGGCCACACTCATATGCTTCAAGGTGTTTTTTGGTTTCACCCTTGGACAAGGGAGGTGCTGGCCTAATTTTTAAGTGACCTCCTACCAAGCTACCTATTTCATCTTTACCTTAACGGGAAACTAGCTTCCCTCTTTGATACCATGCAGCCTTACTTCTCCCTGACCCTGGATTCCCCAGAAGCCATCAGGCCCTTTAATAGGCAAGCATGCATTGTAAATCAACAAGGGGCCAGAGGCTTCCCAAATTAACCACTGAAACTTTTATTTTATATCCTTGTTAAGCAGAACTCAGCTGTATGGGGGATCCAATTCCATGAAATGGTCAAATGTTTTTCCCAAAGAAGATAGTCATATATATATATATTTTTCCACTTAAATGCAGAAAGACAATTCCATATTTCTTATGCTCATCCTCTGTGTTGGGGAGGGAATGGAACTTCCCTGAGTTTGCCATTTATCACTCTAGTAGTTATAATCACTGAAACTTCTGCTGGCTGCCGATTTAATACTATGGCCCTGCCACATTCTTTCAGCACACACACAGCTCTTTGATGGCTATGGTATAATTCTCATAATTGCTGAGTAGTTCTACCACCTGTCTGGGTGTCAGCCTTTGTTGGTGGTAGAATGATGTGTGTAATCACCGGGTAAAGTCAGAGACAGCCCTGTGTTCTTAGGAAGGTCGGTTGCTTTGCTGGTATTTCTTAAGTGCTATGTCAGAAGGAGAAAGTCAGGTCTAAGCTGTTAAGAAGGCATCAAGGAAAGAGAAAAGTCCAGTTGAACTCACTGTTGCCTTTTTAGAATCATTTTCAGATATTCTTTCCATCCAAATGCTGAACAATAGAACATTGCCTAAGCAAAAAAGAAGAAAGTATTCTTGGATGGGTGTAAATGAGAGGTAGTATGCTGGCACACTAGCTACCATTTTTGTATCTCCTACCACGTGCTGGAGCCCTGGTGACACAGTTGTTGAGAGCTACAGCTGCTAATCAAAAGGTCGGTAGTTTGAATCTACCAGCCACTCCTTGGAAACCTGTCCTATAGGGTCACTATGAGTCAGAATCGACTCGACAGCAGTGGGTCGGGGTTTTTTACCATGTGCTATCATTGTGCTAGTAGCTTTACATATATTGTCGCTATTCCTCCTGACAGGCAAGAGAGACATCATTGTTCCGATGTATTGGAGGTAGAAACTGAGGGCCCAAGGAGTCAAGTAACTTACCCGGTGTCCCACTGGGAGTCTCCACTTCTGGTTGTGCATGTTGCGCAGTTGTGCATTTCACAAGTCGTTGGGAGGCACCACGTGCCCCAAAGTCCCTGTAGATTTGCGTAGCTATTAGGGCAACGTCCCAGCGGATGGCAGTAAAATGTCTTGAAGAAGGGGCTCCTTTCTCTAATTCACATAAAGTTATCATACTGGCTAGTGGTGGGGTCAGTCCCATGACTAAGAAAATCCCAGCTGTGCCTCCAACCCAAGCCAGTCTAACATACCAAGAACATACATACAGAATAGGAATTAGACCTGTACTGGAGGTCTAGCTCTGGGTTTCTCAGCTTCAGCACAACTGACATTTGAGGCTGGATCCTTCTTTGTGGTAGGGCTGTTCTGCACACTGTAGGCTGTCTAGCCATATCCCAGGCCTCTACCCACTAGATGACTATAGTTCCCCGTCCCCAGCGTGACAACCACAGATGTCTCCAGACAGGGCCACATGTCCCCTGGGGACAAAATCATCCCCTGTTGAGAACACTTGGTAGCTTTATAAATCACTAGCCGTGTGTTTTGGCACAAATCCATCAACCTGCCTAAACCTGGTTGGTTTTCTTACCTGAACTTTGAGAATAACGGTTCTTGAACTGTCACTGTACAGTGGTTGAGAGGACTGGCTTACTCTAAGGAATGTGAAAACCTCTTGTCAACAGCAAAGTTGTACAAGGCAGCAAGGGGTTGCAAAGGTTTCTAGACACTCTGGACCTCAACCTTGCGTCCAAATGAAAGAGTAATAATCAAAGATTAAAGCGGCGTGGGAAATGTAAGGAGAGCTTTGCTTCTGTGCAATCCTTAGAAGTTACAGTAAGCAAGTAGCCTGTGCCGCCATCTTAGACTGGAGTGAAGAGTACCAGCGGGGAAGTACTGAGGGGCCGGAGGGCTAATCAGGCTATGCTCATAGGATACCAAATGCCTCTGTAAGGGCAAGGTGGTTGATTTTTAAGCCGAGAATCCTTGGAAGGATTTGACTAACAGACGAGATGATCCATGCTGTCAGTTGGTTATTGATGGGAGAGAGGGAGTTAGGAAGCTCTGTTAGTCTCTCGGGGCTGCCATGACAAATCACTACAAAGTGAGTGGCTTACAACAGAAGTTTATCTCTCATAGTTCTTATCCAAAATCAAGATGTTGGCAGGGCCAGGTTCCCCTGGAGGCCCTAGGAGAGAATCTTCCCTTGCCTCTTCCAGCTTCTGGTTGCTGCCAGCATTCCTTGGCATGTGGCAGCATCCCTCCTGTCACTGCCTTCGCCTTCACATGGCCTTCTTCTCGATTTGTATTCTCATCAGTCTATTAGAAGGACACTTGTCATTGGATTTAACGCCCATCTGGATAATTCAGGATGATTTCATCTTCAAATCCTTAACTGAATTACATCTGCAAAGACCCGTTTTCCAAATAGGCTCACATTCTCAATTTCTAGGATCTTTTAGGATCTTTGGTGGAGCCACTATTCAACCTACTTTTATACGAATACCTTTTGTAAGAACAGCAGTATGTAATACAGTAATTATTTGAATCAAGCGTGTCCTGAGTGTCTACCTTGAGTAACAGTAAACCAGTGATCATCGTTCGGGGATTTCCTGACTACCGTTTTCTGTTTGCTGCTGTTCTTAGCTGCCATCAGGTCGGCCCCCAACTCATGGCGACCCCATGCACAAGGGAACAGAACTCTGCTGGGTCCCGCACCATCCCCACGATCAGTTGCGGATTACACTGTTGGGATTCATAGGGTGTTCACTGGCTGATTTTCCAAAGTAGATCGCCAGGCTTTTCTTCTTAATTTGTCTTAGTCTGGAAGCTCCACTGAAACCTGTTCAGCATCATAGCAACATGCAAGCCTCCACCGACAGACAGGTGGTGGCTGCGCATGAGGTGCATTGATCGGGAATGGAATCTGGGTCTCCCGCATGGAAGGCAAGAATTCTACCACTGCGCCAGCGCTGCCCCCCTCGGTATGCTGTAGTGTCCAGGAAATGGAGGAGGTGAGGACACAGGCAACTGTGGCGTTAGGTGATGCTCTGCTGAGTCACTGCAGGCGTTCAGAGAATGAGTGAAGGAGGTGGGCAGAGAAGTTAGGAATGGCTTCAGGGAGGTAATTGAACATAAGCTACACATGGAAGGGTGCATAGGCATTGAGTAAACCGAGAGCATACGCATGTCATAGAGCTGGGAGTTAGCTTCCATCCCTTCTGATAGAAGTTAAGAGTAGAGATAGAGGAATGAGAGAGAGGTTCTTCATGTATTATTATTTTCGTTGGTTTGGCACGTTCAGATAGAAAATACCAGAATTGGGCAGACCGTAGCGAGACTGAGAATCAAATTTCAAATATGGTCAGGAAAGCGATTTTCAGCTTTTTCTCTTCTCTACTTGTCAGTTTGTGTTAGTTGTGTCGTCTCTTTGTTAGGGAGTTGCTTTTCTAGATTGAAACAAGGAATGTTACCGAACCAGAGCGTCGAGAAGCTTGGGGCTCACACAGACTCTGCCATCACCTTGCTACGTGGCCTTGTCTTTATAAAAAATGACAGAAGAGGAAAGAAAATGGAGGTTGGCGGGGCTAGATAGAGGGTCGTAGTTTCCTTATCTGTAAAAGGAACATAAAACCAAACCTGTTGCCATCAAGTCAAGTCCAACTCATGGTGACCCCATGTGTTACAGAGTAGAACTGCTCCATAGTGTTTTCTTGGCTATGATCTTTATGGAAGCAGATCGCCAGGCTTTCTTCTGTGGCACTGCTGGGTGGGTTGCAGTTGCCAACTTTTAGGTTAATAGTGGAGCGCAAACTGTTTGAGCCACCTAGGGACCTAAATGAACAAAATATTTCCTTTCTAATGGGTGTTAATTAGTTTTAAAATTCAATGCGTCATTAATTAATGGAATCTTAAAGATGTCTATAAGAAGGGCATGAGAAACATTGTTGACTAGTCCCTCGGTGCTTTTTTTGGAAAAAAAAATAGTGATCTTTTATCGAATTGTGGTGTTTTGCTATCTTTTTTTTTTTTGTTTGTTTTTATTTTATTCTGTTTTGTTTAGTTTGCTATTTGCTTTGCTCCTTAGGGGAAGCAGAAATTCCCAAATGTAAGAAAGATTTTATTTCTTCTAGAAAGAATATTACAGGATCAAAATTGAAACAGCCTTGAGGAGCGTTTTTTCAGGAAGTCCAAGAACCCCCCGGCGTTGCATGGATAATGTGGTGTGAAATTGTACTTTTCTGGTGAGAGAACCCATAGCTTTCATTTGCCCCTTAAAGGGCCTGTATGACAAACAGGGAGAACCAGCGTGATTACTGATCTTTGGGGAGGAATATGCACTAGGAAATGGAAGATTGGCTTTGGAGCTTTAGCGTAAGGATGGAGGGGAGTGAGGCACTCACCTGGGTGCAGAATTCAAGGGGGCTCCAAAAAACTCAGTCATCATAGATTTTTCTGCATTCATGGTTGATTTTTCAGCATTTGGCATTCAAACACTATTTATCTGATGACTGAGTTTTTTGGCGCCCCCTTCCATTTTGCGCTTGAGGTGAGGGCCCTCGTCCCTGCCCTGCTTTAAAGCTAGTGGTCCCATTGCCCATTGCCTATTGCCCATGGAAGAGGGGCCAAGGAAGAGTGGGGCCACCTGCTTCCCGGCTCCAGCACCTCCCAGCTGTCGTCTCTATGTGTTACTTCCCTCCTCCAAAAAATAAGGACAAAAACAACAGCTGCTGCAGAAGCCTAGAGAGAGAAAGAGTTAAAATAGCCTGTGGGAAGCCCCTAGCCGAGTGACTATCCATGCGAAACGGTTAATAAATATGAGCTTTTCCCATTAGGCTCAGAAATGATCAAGGAGGCTTATTCAGTGAAGATCAAACTTGTCCTTGAATTTGCTGGCTAATTAAATAATAACCCATCATCAAGTGCACATTGTACTACCTAGACATGGCCACGTGCGTGTGTGTGTATGTGTGTGTGTGTGTAGGTATATATGTATATTCATATTATATATGTTTTATCTATATATGTATTATATATTATTTATATTTTATATACGCATATATAAAAAAACTCTGCTGTCAGGTTGACTCTGACTCATGGCAACCCCATGAGTGTCAGAGTAGAACTGTACTCCATAAGGTTTTCAATAGCTATAATCTTATGGCAGTAGATCACCAGGCCTTTCTTCCGCAGTGTCACGGGGTGGATTCGAACCGCCAACCTTTCAGTTAGTAGCTGAACATCACCCAGGGACCTCTATATGTGTATATATGTATACGTATATATACATATCTATATACAAATACGTATATGTACATACATATATGTATATATAAGTGTATATACGTATATATGTATATAAAACCTGTTGCCATCAAGTCGATTCCAACTCATAGTAACCCTAGAAGACAGAGCAGCACTGCGCCATAGGGTTTCCAAGGCTCAAATCTTTACAGAAGCAGACTATCACATCTTTCACCTGAGGAGCAGCTGGTGAGTTTGAACCACCAACCTTTCGGTTAGCAGCTGAGCACTTAACCACTGTGCCACCAGGGCTTCTGATATATGTTGCTGTTGTTGTTATTAGGTGCCGTTGAGTCAGTTCTGACTCATAGCGACCCTGTGTACAACAGAACAAAACACTGCCGTGTCCTGCGCCATCCTCACAATCCTTGTTATGCTTGAGCTCATCATTGCAGCCACTGTGTCGATCCATCTCGTTGAGGGTCTTCCTCTATTTCGCTGACCCTCTACTTTACCAAGCATGATGTTCTTCTCCAGGGACCGATCCCTCCTGATAATATGTCCAAAGTGTGTGACAAGAAGTCTCACCATCCTCGCTTCTAAGGAGCATTCTGGCTGTACTTCTTCCAAAACAGATCTGTTCATTCTTCTGGCAGTCCATGGTATATTCAGTATTCTTTGCCAACACCACAATTCAAAGGGGTCAATTATTTGATCTTCCTTATTCATTGTCCAGCTTTCCCATGCATATGAGACAATTAAAACATATATGTATATGCATGTATATTATATACATATTTAACACATACATGTATATACATATTTAAACAGAGAGAGCAAGGGTCGATGATGTCTGTGGGTAAATCTACTTTCCAATTTAAAAAATGAAACAAAGCAAAACAAAAAAGGCATTAACAAACCACAAGCAAGGAATGGCTTGGTCCGCAGCTGGAATCTATGCGATTTTACAGACGGATTGTGTTACATTCCCAGAATAGCACCAGGAGAAGGACAGGGAGGAAGCAGAGCTTCAGAATGTCCTTGTACTAAACATTCTTTTAAAAGAAAACACACTCTTCTATTTGTTAATGTTAAAAAAAGGAGAGAGAGAGAGAGAGAGAGAGAGCAAACTCTGATATTACTTTGGGGAGGGGACAGGATTCCCAGTGCTTCCTAGTTCTAAAGGGAAGAATTTGAAATTGCATATGTTTGATTTTATCCTTAATCATGAATTTCCAGCGAGAGAAATGAAAAGTAAAATGAAAACTTGTCGTGTTTTATCAATGAAATAAAGAGAAAATAAGCAATCGTAGATAAAGGGTGCTCTACTTAAAGTTCCCAGCATTTAGCACAGGAAACAATTTCACTTGGTTGCAAATTGCCTTCTGAAAATCACAGAACCCGTGGACCATGCTGAGATTGCAGGCAAGGAACTGCCAGCTCTGGCTCCACAGGACACGGTGTGACTCAGGAGGCTTGTTCTCAACTGTCACTTGCAACTCTTGAATTCTATGCTGTGCACCCATGTGCTTTTCAAATCCGCGCAGATCGGCCCAGGCAGTCTCCCCACCAAGCAGCCACTTCCTGTACTTATCCAGGCTTGCCTAGAATTTTACCTAATTTGACAAGACAAATAAAAATTCACCTAGAATAGTGGTTCTCAACCATGGGCCACGTTGCATCCCAGGGGACACTTGGCAATGTCTGGAGACATTCTTGGTTGTCAAAACTGGAGGTGGGAGGGATGCTACTAGCATCTAATAGGTAGAGGCCAGGGATGCTGCTAAACATCCTATAATATATAGGACAGCCCCACCACAAGGAATGATCTGGCCCCAAATAGTGCCGTGATGAAGAAACCGTGGCCTAAAGAAACTTAACCAGTTCATCTTTTCCGTCTTAAAATTAAATAGGTAGATGGATGGAGGGATGGATGGATGAATAGATATAGACAGATAAAGTAAGTAGGTAAAAGGAACTCTCAAGCCTTTTAAAATGCTAGTATTCCTTGTTACGGCAATTCCACCTAAAGGGATTACTCCTAAGACAGTGCTCAGGCAAGTTCCCAAAATGTCTTTTTAAGGCTATTCTTTGTACCAATGTTTATAACAACAGAAAATTGAAAGCAGTGTAAGTGCCTATCAGTTGGCTGTGATTAAAATGAATTGTGATATTATCCATGCAGTGGGATGCTAGGGACAGATCAGGATGACAACATAGCATTTATTGCAGTGGAAAGATGAATGCAACATATTGTTAAGAAACAGTAAGCAAGTTACAAAATAATATATGGACTATGATCCCAGTTTTAGAAACGAAAATAATAGTGTAGACGTATATGTGTATATGTGCATAGAAAGAGTATGAACGGCTGGTTCTTGGGAGTGATGGGATTATGGGCAATTTGTTTTCTTTATGCTTACCTGTACTTGTTAATTAATAATATATTGAACATGAGTAATTTTTTTTGTTTTAATATTTCAGGTAAAAAAAAGAATTCCCTTCTTTCTCTTTAGCTCCTGCTATCTTTCTTCTGCCTTCCCTGTCACATACTTTTTGGAAAAACTATCTCCATTCACTGCTGCTGCTTTCTCCTCTGCCCCTGGAATGGTTCTTAGTTAGAACCATCTGATGGTCCAACCTTCCTGGATTCTAACAGAAACAGCATGGGCCCTGCCGGAGAAAATAAAATGGAAAGGAAAAAAGTGTCATTGATTATCAATCCCTCCTGCATTTTCGTAAAGCAAAAATAACAACAGTCCTGTGTTCCCTCCTCCCATAGGTCACTGGGAACAAAATGACATCTCTGAACTTGGCCACCATATTCGGACCCAACCTGCTGCACAAGCAGAAGTCATCAGACAAAGAGTTCTCGGTCCAGAGTTCAGCTCGTGCTGAGGAGAGCACCGCCATCATTGCTGTGGTGCAGAAAATGATTGAAAACTACGAAGCCCTGTTCATGGTAGGTGGCCCTGCTTGGGGGTGACCTCATGGTGAATTGCCTTTCTGTTGCTTTACGGCTGCATAATGAAACTCTAGTGCATCCCCTTCTGGTCTCCAATACTGGTCGTTTAAATGAAGTCACGGGAAGCTAGGCAGTTTCAGTAGGAATCCAAACTTTCAGAACACATGATTTCACTGTAAGTTTTGTGACTCTGTCACTCTACTTTTAAACAAACATACCCAAAATTATAAATTTCACTCTGTTGCCCCCTAAACGATGGTCACTCTTTGGAGTCATTTAACTATTCGTGTAACGATGTCCTTGTTCAAAGTGTTGTTGAAACCCTTTCTTTTGGCATTGTATCTGTGGTCCTCATGTATTGTAACCATCCTCTGTGATGGCACATTTCTCCAAGAGCAATCTTGACATCTTATCTCCCACGTGAAACTTTGCCTGTCCTTCACCTGTCCTTCCCATGGCACTTCTCGTGTCATTTCTTTGTACCTTGAACCCCATTACTTGACTTTGTGGTGTTTATCTTATTCATCATTGTGTTACGGTAAGTTATGACTAACTCCCCTAGTAGATTACAAACTCATTTAAAATAAGGGCTGTGTCCTTGTTATCTCCTCTCTGTATCCTCCGTACACTTTTGGAAGGCCCTCCATCTGGCAGTCATTCAATAAATATTTTTTTGATTTGTATTGAATTACCAGTTCCTGTTTTCCTTCATAAAACTGCATTACTTGCTCCAACTTCCCTTGAATCATTAGAACAGATGCCAACTCTTTTCTATTTCTGTTCACCACTCAAATTGCATGTCAGAATTTACAGAAACTTTCCCCATGTTCCTTCTCCCATATCTGTTGTCAGTTTGCAAACCCTCGCCATAAATCCTACCTCCTCCACTCCTACGCCACTCAAGCCTTTTGTGACTTCTTCAACGAAGCGTGCTAGTTCCCCATTTTCGATCCCCTTTATGTTTTGTCTATATTTATCAAGCGCCATGCATTAGATTTGTTTCCAAGCTTGTCACATTACCAATTAGGTTTTGTAAATGTGAGAGTCAGTGATTCAGAATCCTTGCCCTCTGTGTCTTACCTATGTGATCGTGAACAAGAAATTCAGCACTCAGGATCAATTTCAGTTTCTGTGAAATGGGAGAAATAAAAATATGGCCTAATTCTCAGGGTGGTTACCAGAGTCTGTTGATATCTGAAAGCATTCTGCAAACTGTCAAATTCTATATGCATGTTTATTAATAAGTATATTGGTTAGGCAACGCAAGCTGCCCCAAATATCAGTGCTTCAACACAAGACACACAAATATCTCGCAGGCAGAAAGTTTAATTTGATGTTTGGTGGACAGCCTTCCAGGTGGGGATTGAGGCATCCTAGCTCCTTGCACCTTGAGGCTCTGCCATCCCCTAGGATTTTATGGGCCAAGCCTAGAAGGAGTATCCATCCCATCTTCTCAAATCCCATTGGCCACAGCTCACCAAGAAGCCACAGCTCACTGCAAGGGAGGCTGGGAAATGTGTTCCGGCTGGGTGCCCAGGAGAAAGAGAACATGGAGTTACCACAGTGACAAGTTCACTGAGGTAAAGCGACCGTGTCTCTGAAGCACTCTCTGTGTTGCACACAGTAAGCTCTCAAAGATGGTGCACTGACGCTGTATACATTTCACACTAAAGCCAAAATCCTCATAATTAATTACATGTTTGGATGAACCAAGTGTCTGAACTTCTCAACATTTTTTCCTCACGTTTCAAGTCATGTATCATCTTGCCAAGTAGTCTTGGCATCATTTCATGCTCTCTGGCGTTTTGTTCTAACAAAATAAAATAAGCACCTCTCTTTGATCCTAATTCTATTCTCTAAATTCTGTATTCTAAGCAAAGTTCTCCTGCATATCTGTCCTTCCACAAACCATCAGGCATTTATTTCTTTTCCTCTCAGATACTGACAGAACACTTCCTAGTCTGTTTTTGTGATGTGGGAAAGTACAGCTGCCACCATTTGGATTGTGGCAGTCCTCTGTTTCCTGTTCCCTACTTCCGGGATTACTAAGGACAGCAGCTTTTGCCGTTAGTTGCCATTGAGTCAGCCCTGACTCAGGGCAGCCCCATGCACAACAGAGCAAAACACTGCCCAGTTCTGCACCATCCCCATGATTGGTTGTGGATCCTACCGTTGTGATCCATAGGGTTTTCACTGGCTAATTTTTGGAACTAGACCACCAGGCCTTTGTTCCTAGTCCATCTTGGTCTGGAAGCTCTGTTGAAACCGGTTCAGCATCCTAGCAACCCGCAAGCCTCTGCTGACAGGCTGGCAGATAGTAAGCAGCAGTATTCTGCCTTCTCCACCGTTTTCCAAATCTGATCTTGGTTTGCAGTTCGTTGTAGGGATTGATGTCGAGAGTGTCTTGGGTAGTAGCTCATGTTTGTGTTCCCCATTTGTGGTCTTCGCTTCTCTGCGAAGCCTTCCCTGGCCACCTTCTCTGAAATCACAAACCTCACACACATCCACACTCCCTATCCCCTTTCCCTGCTGTATTTCCCTCCTTATCACTCACCACTAATACAGGCTACTAACCTCTCCCCACTAGAATGTAAACTCCAGGATGAATTTTGGTCTGTTCTTGTCTTTTTTCTTGACTGCATGACTCCTGTGTCTGGCACATGGTAGGAGCAAAAGAAATAGTATTTGAATTAATGACTGACTCCATGGTAATTCTGTTTCATATGATTTCCATCTTACCAGTTCTTACTCCTTAAACGTATGAAAAGGTTTGGGCATGGAGGAATTAAAGGTAACTTTTTTAGAGTAATTCAGCCTTTAACAGAAGCATTCTTAATCTCCTTGGACTGATTATGGGAATTGTATATTGAGAAAGAGGACAGTGATGTGGGAAGGGAGGCAGATCAAGGATTCCAAGCCTGGATCAGTAGAGAGATACTAGCTCTGAAACTAGAAAACTTTGTTTTAGTCCTACTTCTGCTGTGCATTAGCTACGTGACCTCATCTCCTTAGATTTCTATTTCTTTAGGACTAGGTTCGAATGAACGATGTCCAAGAGCACTTCTAGGTCGAAAAACTGCATGGTTCTCTGTCCTAGTACGGGCTTCCCCTCTTTTATTCCAGAAAGCACAGAAGAATTTTTAGTTTCTCTCAGCATAGTTGACATTTCAAAATCGACTTGTTTATACCAAGGCTAGTGGTTGGTTGGCAGAACTGACCTGTGTGGATGAACAAGCATTTCATCGTGTATACAGTTGGTGTTTGTTTCTGTTTTTTAAAGAAGCTTCCAGAAGTATGATGGTATTTTCAAACAAGGAAGGATGAAGCTAGACAGGACCTGATGGTTAAAAGTAGTTAATAACTGTGGAACTTCACAGTCCTTGGAAGGATTTATGAGCTTGGAAAGGGGAGCATCACTGCCCATTGGTGTCGGGAAGGAAGACGTGCTAGAGAAGTTGATTGTGAACTTTTCCTTGAAGACAGAATGCACCCTGGAAGCAGCGACTTAACATAAGAATTGATGGAGGGGATGTAGTAACCCACGTTGGTTCTGACTGTCCTGATGTCGTTCATTTCCCGACGCTAAGAATGCTTCTCCCAAGTTGCCAGTATCTAGGTTAGTGGGAAAGGATGGAAAAGAACGTAATAATAATAATAATCCGGAAGAGGCATCTGGATTCAGGGGCTGACACCGGTTCAAGAGTCTGGCTAGGATATAGTATTCTGCATTGGTTGTTTACTTTTCAGGCACTGATTTGGCAATGCAAGAGCTGGAAATATGTCATAATAACAACCATCATGATCACTCTCCCAAAGAACCCAAGAAGCAAATGATAACAGTGGTTCTCAAACTTGAGTGTGCAACAGGGTTACAAGGAAACCTAGACATTCAGATTCCTGGGCTACATGCCAGAGAATCTGATTCAGTAGCACTGGGATGGGACCCAGGCATCTGCACTTCCTAATGAATACCTCCAGGGGGTGTTGATGTAGGTAATGTCCTAAGCACACCGGTACGGTGGAAAGTCCATCAGCTTTGCAATGAAATGAGCTACCAGATTCAAATCTCTACTAAGCCATTGAATTGCTGTGTGATCTTGGGCCCTGAGCTTAACTTCCCTAAGCCTTCATTTTCCTCTTGTGAAAAAATGAGATGAGGCTACCTACTTTGCAGGACCATTTTAAGAATTAGAAATAACATCCTAAGACACGTAGGACAGGAATTGGCATATATCGTTGTTGTTAGCTGTCATCCAGTCACCTCCAACTCACGGCGATGACCTTATGTACAACAGAACAAAACGTTGCCCAGTCCTACATCATTCTCATGATCATCGGCATCTTCAAGTCCACGTTGTGGTTACTGTGCCAGTCCATCTCACCAAGTGTCTCCCTCGCCCTTGCTGTCCATCTAGTTCATCAAACACGATGTCCTGCTCCAGCAATTGATCCCTCTTAATGAGGTATCCAAAGCAAGCGTGTTGGACAGTGTTCTGTTGTGATCCATAGGATTTTCACTGGCTGATTTTCAGAAGTAGATTGCCAAGCCTTTCTTCTTCGCTGCCTTAGTGTAGAAGCTCTGCTGAAACCTGTCCACCATGTGACCCTGCTGGTATTTGAAATATCAGTGGCATAGCCTCCAGCATCACAGCAACACGGAAGCCACCACAGTGCTACAGCAGACTGACAGACAGGTGGTAGTGGAATATACTAGGCACTCCAAAAAAAAAAAAAAAAAGAGAGAGAGAGAGAGAGAGAGCTGCTATTATATTAACTTGCTAATGTGCCTGAATATCACACCATCAAAACAGGCTCAGGTCTCCCCTTGGCAATGAAGGCTCCTCTGACCTCGCTGTATGAGATGGTGACCTGTGCCTGCACATATGGACTTCTGCTTCTCCCTCCACTCTTTTTCTATTTTCCATAGTGCATATCACCTTTTGGAGCCCCTGGGTGATGCAAACTGTTAACGTACTCAGCTGCTATCCGAGAGTTTGGAGGTTCAAGTCCTCCTAGAGGTCCCATGGAAGAAAGGCCTGGTGAGCTACTTCCAAAAAAAAAAAAAAAATCAGCCATTGCAAACCCTATGGAGCACGTTTCTACTCTGACACACATGGGGTCACCACAAGTTGGAGTCTACTTGATGGCAATTTTTTTTTTAATTACCTTCTAACTCACTATATGGAAACCCTGGTGGCGTAGTGGTTAAGTGTTACCGCTGCTAACCAAAAGGTCGGCAGTTCAAATCCACCAGGCACTCCTTGGAAACTCTATGGGGCAGTTCTACTCTGTCCTATAGGGTCGCTATGAATCAGAATTGACTCAACGGCAATGGGTATAACTCACTATGTAATGTACTTATTTATTATACTCATTGAAACCTAAGAGGATGCAAACTTGATGAGGGCAGGGATTTTTGTTTTGTTCACTGGCATATCCAAAAAAGCTAGACCAGGACTCAGTTTGTGGTAGGTACTCAGTAATAATTTGTTGAATAATTCCTGCAACCTTTTACTACTGGGAAAAAAATGTGGGTTTTGTTTCTGTGTGGTTGGTTGGTTGATTGGTTTGGGTTCAGTGCCTTAAATTTCCTTACCTTTAAATCATACCCCTCCAATTCTGATATCAACAATCATTTATAAGCTGCATAGCATAAAGTGGTACTTTCCGGGAACACAGGAACTAAAACATCAGAAGCAAGCATATACAGACACGGTCACTGTTATTGCAAGCAGAATGCATCACCCACTCAATCACTGACACAGCTAATTGTTCTGGAAGCTGTTAAGTTCGCACCCTAGAAAAAACTCATAGTGCTCTTGGGATTAATATGAGCTTTGAAGCAGAGTGGAGAAAACCATCATCTCATCCTAGGAGCCAACATGAGATGATCCCTACTAGGGCTTGTTGTTCTGAGAGGGGAGAGGAGGAGAAGGCACCGCCCTTGAGGGCTGATGACAAGCTGGGCTGTGAGTAGGCGACATGGGAAAGCCAGCATGTTCCCACCCGCTGGGTCGTCAGCCTGAGCTGGGGACCAGCACAGTGCACGTGGGAAATTCAACTGAGAATGACTGGGAGCAAGGGTCAGAGGCTGGGATGAGGACTCCAAGCTCGGAAGCCAAGCTTTGCTTGGTGTTTTCTTCATTCTCCGATGCAAATTGCATTTTCTTAAAACCTCTTTTGCATGCAAAATCAAAAGGAGTCAAGCATGATCCAGGCCATCAAACAGGAAACCACCCCCTACCGACATATCCAGATAATTAGATATGATTTCCATTTCCTTTTTTCTGTGGTGAAAGTAACCACTACTTATGTGCCAGGGCTTGGGCTGGTCATTAGGAACATCATTGGCTAATTTCTTTTCTCCACCATTTCATAAGGAGTAAGCCAAATTCTCACCACGCATCTGTCAGTGTGTCGTACGGTGGTGGCTAGGTTATTGCTGTGATGCTGGAAGCTATGCCACTGGTATTTCACATACCAGGAGGGTCACCCAGGGTGGACAGGTTTCAGCGGAGCTTCCAGACTAAGGTAAGCTAGGAAAAAAGGCATTGTGATCTACTTCCAAAAATTAGCAAAATGAAAACTCTGTGGATCACAACAGAACACTGTCCTATATAGTGCCGGACGATGAGCCCCCTAGGTTGGAAGTCACTCAGAATACATAGTGGCTATAACAGTGGTCCCAAATACACCAACAATTGTGAAGATAGCGCAGGACCAGGCAACCGTTCACCATGAGTCAGAGCCGACTTGACGGCGACAACAAGCAAGCCAAGTCCTTTTGCCTATCAGGCAGCTACTAAGTGAATTATTCCGACAGCATGATGCCTCCCTACGCAGAAGAAGAGGCTCTTTGATGTGGCATCTGAGATAAGGGGTCTATTTAGGGAGAAAGAAAGAGAACATTTATGTTAGCCAGTCTGAAAATGAGGAGCGAAGGAGACTTTTAACAGCACAGTCCCTCTGGACTAATCGGAGTTCCAGCCTGCTTGATGCTGAAGCCAGCAGGTTGGCTGCAGGAGGCAAGATGTGTCCCTGCTGAGGCCAGCTCACATTGTCCCTTTGTGCCATGAAAGGATATAGGGACTGTTGGCGTCACACACAGGTGGCAGGGAGCAGAAGCATATGCCGCCTGGGCTGTTTCCATTTCCTTTAACCCGTTGCTATGGAGCAAAATCTGCTCATTTTTCTGTGTCCTTCTTACCTGCGTCATCCCCCATGGAGCTCCATGAGGCCTAGGGTCTTCTCCTCAATTGCCAAAGACACTTCCTGGCAAGTATCAGGCACTTGAGAAATATTTGTCTAATTTAATGCTTCTCAACCCTCCAAGTGCACCCGGGCCTTCCTAACCCACCACAACAGAGCAGCACAGAAGGTTCTCGGCTGGGCCTGCTCGGGTTGTAGCTTTTGCTCCCATAAAGAGCAAAAGCGATTTCTTTCCGTGTGTTTTGTTCACTAAGAAATGTCATCATGACTTCCAGTGATATTTACTCGTGTTAGGGAGCGTTAGCATTTTAAAATACCGAAGCAGGATTCTTGGTCAAGTGCGAAGTGGTGGATTGGTGCCTAAACCCCGTGGCACGGGCAGAAGGGCTGGGTCCTGGGAATCGCTCTTCTAGAAGCCCTTCATGGTTTGCTATGGCGACCTAGCAAATGGAGAAAGCGCACCATTTTCCCCTCTCTGTGCTTTATGGAATAACTACATCACAGCAGTTATACCCTAGGCAATCATTCAAGGTTTCTGTTTTAATTTGAAAGGGTAGGTTTTAACTGTGACACTTTTATTCCTTCATATGTGCGCTGTTTGCATTTTATTCTCAGAAGCGGGAGAGGCCAAAGTTCTTTTGATTTTTGGAATAGCATTATGCTATGAAGGAACACATTAAAATCTAAGGAGTTGAAGCTCCAGATAAACACATCCATAAATGGTGCCCTTAGAAAATATCTAAAATTACTGAATAGCTGACTAAAACCCAGTAGAGATTTCGATGTGAAACAATAAACTTCAAGTGAAGACGGTCTTTTGGCTGCATTTTGTGTCTTAATTTTAGCCTGCAGAATTGACTGACTTAAAAAAAAAAAAAAAAAAAAAACCTTCATGTTTTTCACTGTAGCGCCCCTTAGTTTCCATTTGTGATATAAAAAAATTTCCGAAGCCAAAAATAAAAAAAAAAGTTTAATCATCTGAGCCATACTTTTCATTTTTAGGGTTTTTGTATTGAGGGCAGAGCCTTGGTGGCACAGTGGTTAAGCACTCGGCTGCTAACAAAAAAGTCAGTGGTTTGAACCCCCCAGCCGCTCCACAAGAGAGAGACGTGGTGGTCTGCTTCTATAACGATAGCAAACTTGGAAACCCTATAGGGCAGTTCTACTCTGTCCTATAGGGTTGCCATGAGTCGGAATCGATTCAACGGCAGTGGGTTTGTATTGATGGGAACAGTTGTTTAAGAACTCATTAGAAAAATTCTGATGATCTTCAGTGGGGAAAGGAAATTTATTTTCAAACTCTAGAAATGAAGAGCAAGATTTTGCGACAACATGACATTGATAACATAGGTAGAGAGAGAGAGAGAGACGTCTGAACTAAGATATTGTAACCATCGTGAAGAACAATACTCCCGGGTCATTTTTTATTTTTAGCCATTCCAACAACATTTATTAAATATCCTGTTGGGTGGAAAGCACCACCCTGACCTGTGTTCTCAAGAGCATAAAGTTGATTGAGTGGGTGAGTGAATAAGTGAGTAAGGGTCATGGATATGCACAGAGAAACTTCCAAAGAGAAAAGAGTAAGAAGACAAAGTAAGAAGAAGAAGAAGAGTCATCAGTTAGGATGCACTGGGCTGCAAGGAAGAGAATAATCAACTACAGGTGGCTTCACCCATCAGGATCTATTAACCTCACATAAGAAGACGCCTCAGAGGCTTTAGCAGCTCGGATACTTTTACTCTCTTTGCTCTGCCATCTTCAGCTGTAGGATGACTGCAGCAGTTGGTGGCATCTCTTGCAACCATCATCACATATTGACAAAGAGACGTTTCCTCTCATGCATCTCTTTTCAATATGGAGGAAAATCAGAAAGGGCAAATCTGTAAGCTTTTCCAGAAGCTTCTACCTGAACCCCCTCAGGGTACCCTGGCCAGGAATGACACCCATGGCCTTGTCCTCACCGTGAGGGAGGCTAGCTGACAGAGAACTACGGCATTACGAGCCTGCATCTGTTCCAGGTGGACAAGGCAGATAATTTCTTCCCTCAGGGAGCTTACCTTCAACTTACCTTCCAATAATGTGACCAGCAGGAAAACACAAGGTCTAGGGGAAGAGAAGGAACTGGAATGGGGAATCTACATGCAGCCTGGCTTCAAGACCATTGCACTTGAGTGACTGAGAGGTCACAGGCTGTAACTCTGGAAATTCAGAGGGAGGTTGGGAGCATGTATCGAGAGGAAACCTCGTAACTTAGTTGCCTACTAAAAGTGTGAAGCAGAAGAGAGAGTGAAGCGTCACTCCACCATACAGGTTAAGAGACAGTGATAGATGACTGTTAGTCAAGAAAAAGCATCCAAGAGCAAATGTTGGCCATCTCCGTGTTATCTGCTCTGTTTCTTTTATGTTTTAAATTTGTTAATTATTTCCTCTATTTCTAACAAACCTTTTTATTACTAGCCCTCATTGCAATTGGTGAGGTGCTTTCAAATCTTTTAGTCCGTTTGATCCGCATTGTTGTTACTGCCATCAAGTCGATTCCGACAACCCTATGTGTGCAGAGTCAAAATGCTCCATAGGGTTTTCAAGGTTGTGACCTTGCGGAAGCAGATCACCAGGCCTGTCTTCCCAGGTGCCTCTGGGTGGGTTTGAACCACCAGTCTTTCAGCTAGTAGTCAAGTACTTAACCATTTGTGCCACCCAGTCACCCTCTGATCCCTATAAAACCCCCATAGAGGAAATGAGACGAGTAGGATATGTCCGGATTTTTAGCTACAGGTGCTAAATCCGAAGGAAGGCAGGTGATGTGTCCAAGTTTGCATTAATTATAAGCTGCAGAGCCGAAGCTGGACCTTGGGGCTGGCTGCCCACGCTTATTCTTTCGACCGCATCCCACTTCTTAATTTTGGCCGTACGTGAGGGATTGGCCTGGATATTTCTTTTTTACTTTAAACGGCTGTTTCCTATCAGTTGCTCCGTTTGACTTTTGTTTCTCTGCTAAGTATCTTCAGTTGATAGAAAATGAATGCTCATCCAATTGAACTGAGTGGGTAGGTTGAAATTTTTATTAAATGATAGGCAATAAGGTCTGCAACCATAGACAAAGAGTAGAGGAAGGAATCAGACAACTGGACGGACAGCGGCACTGGATGCTGTTGGGTGAGCATTACAAGTCAGTTCCAGGCATCCTTTCTCACTCCCTGCCCTCTTTTTCCCACTGGCCCCAACTTTCTGGACCATTATTGCTTTATTTATTTATTTTTTTAAAAAAGGACATAGTTTTAGTATTATGAATTTTGAGGCTGCTTTAAATCATTTTGTAACAAGATGGGCTATGCATGGATTGATCAAATTAACTAATTACGTACACCGTAACTAGTCTTGCATAATACATAGGAACATCATCTTATCTACCCTTCCTGAAATACATGGATCCCCATTTTTTAACAGTGTCTTTTTATTTATTTGTAAATAGGGTCTCCAAACCAAAATGGTATCATGAGTCTTTTAAGAAGAAACTGTCGATCGATCTATAGCCCTGATCTTTCTGTTTCATTTGTGAACAAGTAAGAGTCACGTATGCTCCATAAAATTAAAAACTAACACAAAGAACATGTTGCTGTCAAGTCGATTTCAATTCATGGACATCCCACGTGTTACAGAGTAGCATTGCTCCATAGGGTTTTCTTGGCTGCAGTCTTTACGGAAACAGATCACCAGGCCTTTCTTCATGGGTTTGAACACCAGCTTTTAGGTTAGCAATCACAAAACACTTGCACCACGCAGGGACCTTAAACCAGTTACTGTAGAGTCAGTCTGACTCACGGCTACCTCATGTGATTCAGAGTAGAACTGTGTTCCCTAAGATTTTCAAGGCTGTGAACTTTCAGAAGCAGATAGCCTGGCCTTTCTTCCAAGAGCCCCTGAACGTGTTCAAACCGCCAAACTTTCAGTTAGTAGGGCAGTGCTTAACCATTTGCACTGCCCAGGGACTTGTTGTTGTTGTTAGGTGACATCGAGTCTGTTCCGACTAGCAACGCTACGTACAACAGAACAAAACACTGCCCGGTCCTACACCATCCTCACAATCATTGTTACGCTTAAGCCCATTGTTGCAGCCACTGTGTCAATCCATCTTGCTGAGGGGCTGCCTCTTTTTCACTCACCCTCTACTTTACTAAGCATGATGTCCTTCTCCAGGGACTGGTCCCTCCTCATAACATGTCCAAAGTATGTGAGATGAAGTCTTGCTATCCTGGCTTCTCGGGAGCATTCTGGCTGTACTTCTTCCAAAACAAATCGGTTCATTCTTCTGGCAGTCCATGGTATATTCAGTATTCTTTGCCAACACCACAATTCAAAGGCATCAATTCTTCCTCAATCTTCTTATTCATCAACCAGCTTTCAAATGCATATGAGGCCATCGAAAACACCATGGCTTGGGCCAGGCACACCTTAGTCCTCAAAGTGACATCTTTGCTTTTTAAAACTTTAAAGAGGTCTTTTGCAGAAGATTTGCCCAATGCAATAAGTCGTCTGAATTCTTGACTGCTGCTTCCATGGGCATTGATTGTGGATCCAAGTAAAATGAAATCCTTGACAACTTCAGTATTTTCTCGATTTATCATGATGTTGCTTATTGGTCCAGTTGTGAGGTTTTTTTTTTTTTTTCCCCCCCCTTTATGTTGAGGATGTAATCCGTACTCAAGGCTATAGTTTTTGATCTTCATCAGTAAGTGCTTCAAGTCCTCTTCACTTCCAGCAAGCAAGGTTGTGTCATCTGCATAACGCAGGTTATTAATGAGTCTTCCTCCAATCCTGATGCCCCATTCTTCTTCATGCAGTCCAGCCTCTCAATCAGCATACAAACTGAATAAGTATGGTGAAAGGATACAACCCTGACACACACCTTTCCTGACTTTAAACCATGCAGTATCCCCTTGTTCTGTTCCAACGACTGCCTCTCAACCTATGTGTAGGTTCCTCATGAGCACAATTAAGTGTTCTGGAATTCCCATTCTTCGCAATGTTATCCATAATTTGTTATGATCCACACAGTCGAATGCCTTAGCATAGTCAATAAAACACAGGTAAACATCTTTCTGGTATTCTCTGCTTCAGCCAGGATCCATCTGACATCAGCAATGATATCCCTGGTTCCACATCCACTTCTGAATCATGCATGAATTTCTGCAGGGCCTAGACCTCAATAATTATTGGGAGTTAAGGCTAGTTGAGTGAGTAAAAATTCTTTGGAACTATAGAATATTTTAACAAAATGAATGAACAGTTATTTTCACAATAATGGTACATCCTCTAAACTGTTCTCATAATGCATCCAAATGGATAATTTATCTCAGACATAATCCATCTACCCTTCAAGAATTAATGTTATGATGCTTGCTCCACTCCAAAAGACATATGTTCTTCGTTGTTTATTTGTTAGTGGGAATGGATTAATGCTTGGAACAAAAGTTTTTATTACATGTCTAATCATAGCAAGGGGCCCTGGTGGCGCAGTGGTTAAGCGTGCAGCTGCTAACCAAAAGGTCAGCAATTTGAATCCACCAGCTGCTGCTTGGAAACCCTATGGGGCAGTTCTACTCTATCCTATACAGTCGCTGTGAGTCGGAATCGCCTCGAGGGCAATGAGTTTAAACATAGCAAGTTTAAATTAAAATAACTAGAGGAAACTGTATGTACATTTCCAAATTTGCTTATGGAAGATTCTTTTTAAAAGAGTTCCGGGTATACATTTTTGGACTGTATTGTTTTTGCATCACTGCTCATTTTACAGTGAGTTCTCTCCTTGTTTTCAACCCTTAGGTAGTACCTTTAAAAGAAATTGATATAATAGTACATATCTATTGGGTCATGTTGTTTGGAAAAATTACAGTAGAAATTATCAGTCGTTTGATTTGTTGAATTTGGTCTATAAAGTAAAAGAACGGAAACTCTCAGCCCTGACCGAAAAGTCCCGCCCTCTTCTCTTTTCTTTCCGTTTTCATTCCCAGGCCATTGCATACAGTCAGAGAGCTTTAAATACTATCTATGTGTGTCTCCCAAATTTCTATCTCCAGCCCGGACCTCCTCCCTGAACTCCAGACCCTCATATGCAACTGCCTGCTAGATATCTTCCTCACATGGGTGTTTCACAGGCCTCTGAACCTTAATACGTCAAAGCCAAACTCCTAGTCTTGGCCCCCAGCCTTCTCCTCCTGCAGCTTCTCCACACCAGTCAGTGCCAGCCAGCCTTCTAGCTGCCTAGGCCCCAGACTTTGAAGTCATCTTTTTTTTCTTCTAATTCTTCTACTACTACTTCCCCCTCTCCTTCTACTTCTCCTTCCTCTTCTTCTTCTTCCTCTTTCTCTATCCATCCAGCCAGCCATTCAATAAATATGCTAACACAATCTTCTTTATCTTCACTATCTCCAGGATCCAAACATTTCTCATCACCTCACCCTCCTGCTTCAGCATTCCATCATCTCTCATCTGGATTATTTCAACAGCTCCTCTCTGCTCTCTTTGCTTCCCTGCTATCCGTGCTCAAGTCAACAGCCAGAGTGATGCCAGTTTCTGTCCGTCCTCTGCTCAAACCTCCAGTGGCTCCCTGTCCCACTTAGAATGAGAGCAGATGCCCTTAACACGATCCATGAGAGTCCACAACATCTGGCCCTGGCCTCCTTGCTGACCCAGTTTCTACTGCTCGCCTCCTTCCTCACGCTTTTCCAACCTCACTGACCTCGCTGATTCTGAATCAAGATTTTTACAGTTGGTTTTTTATTTTTCCTTCTGTCTGGAATGATTTTCTCCAACTCTTTCACCAACCTCGGTTCTCTGGTGAAATGTCAGTTTCTTTGTGGCCTCAGATCCCCCCAGCATTCTCCATCACTCTTCTCTGCTTTGTTTTTCTCCATGTGATCTCCATGAGGACAAGGGTTCTGGTTCGGTTTGTAGCTGAGTCTTCAGCATCTAGTGCCTGGCACTCAATAAGCACCACCAGGGCTCCTCATCAAATGTTCAGGTGATGAATTAGAGTAATGGGGATGGGAAAAGGCCAAAACTGAGAAGCACAACAGTGCTAAAGTAGAGGATGTGTGAGAATGCCCCCTAGGAGAGGAGACTAGAAATATATATTAAAGACAGCAAGTAAGTGGAGGGCCTCAGCTGTAGGAATAAAAAGGTTGTGTTTTTGTTTTTGGTTTTTAATTGTATTTTAGGTGAAAGCTTACAGCTCAAGTTAGTTTCTCATACAAAAATTTATACACACATTGTTATGTGACCCTGGTTGCTATCCATATAATGTGGCAGCACACTCTTCCTTTCCACCCCGATTTCCCGTGTCCATTCAACCAACTCCTGACCCTCTGCCTTCTCATCTCACCTCCGGACAGGAGCTGCCCATGTAGTCTCATGTAGCTACTTGAGCTAAGAAGCACTCTCTTTACGAGTATCATTTTATGTCCCATAGTCCAGTCTAATCTCTGTATGAAGAGTTGGCTTTGGGAATGTTTTTAGTTCTCAGTTAACAGAGAGTCCAGGGGCCATGTCTTCTGGTGTTCCTCCAGTCTCAGTCAGACCATTAAGTCTGGTGGGAGAAGAAGGGTTTTGAGTGAGTGTGTGTCTTGAGCAGAGCATTCTGACAATCATGTAGAGAAGAAATTTGATGCACATGTTGAAGACGATAGCTAGTACACAAGTTAGCAAGCTGTTGCATCAAAGGACCATCAAGGATGTATCTTTCCTTTAAAGTAAAAACTCAACTCAGTCTAGCTTAAGGAATTCTTGGGTTCACATAGCTGAACAATCCAAGAAGGAATAAGACTTCAGGCATAGCTTTATCTAGGACTCAAATGATGTCAAGAGCTCCCTTTTCTCTCTGTCTCTGTTTCTTGATACTGCTTCCTCAATGGTTGGCATATAGTCCTCAGGCCCCATGTGGTCACAAGATCCCAGGACCTGTACCTCTCTCTCAGAAGTCTCAGGGGCATTCTCATGGCTTTCCATTGCCTCTAATGGAACCACATGCCTATTGTTCACAGTCACATGCAACCACAGTGGTCTGGGGCATGGATCGACTTAGACTAGGCTGCATGCTTTACCCTTGAGCTAAGGGTTAGGGAGCAGTTGATTCTCCAGAGGCAAATTGGGGTATAACAGTTACAAGAAGAGAGAAAGGGAGGCTTATAATGGCCAACAGATGACCATTACAGAGGAGTAATTAGCATTTGAACTTGGGTAATTCAGTTGGAATGGAAGAGAGAGGAAAGAAATAACATGCATCATGAAGGTGAAATCAAGTTGATCTCCTGGCTCTGAGTGGGGAGGGGAAAGGACACAGAGGCTTGAATACAATTCTGAGCTTGTGAGCTTGTGTGACTAGGGTTTGGCGATGTCATTAACGAAGATGCAGGATGAAGTAGGAGGAACAGATTTATGAGAAAAGGAAAGAGTTTTCTCATCCCTGTTTTTATTAATAAAATTATTTCCAGCTTCTCAGAACTCAATAGCAATTGAGTTCTGCAAGAAGCAAGAGGAAAATTCTTCCACCAACCACTTATTCTCAGAAGACTTGCCCTTGCGGTCATTAAGAGTCTTCTCTTTGAGCCCATGTGTGAGAGGATCAGACTGAAACTTTATTTAACCCTGATAGTTTCGGTTTCCTTTGGTTGGGATGCCAGCATCTACAGAGTAGAAAACCAAATGGAGTTGGGTTCAGTCTTCTCTCATCAAACATTTCCACCTGCCTGAGTCAGGGCTGTGAGGCCTCTTCTAACGCACTGTGGGTTGGGCTTAGAGAAGTATGTGATGCTCGGTTATAGAACTCTAGTGAATGCCTCATGGAATTAGGAAGCAAGGGACTATTAATTGGGGATGGCCCAGGGTCCAGGAAAGGAGTTAAGGCAGCACAGAATGTTAAAGTGGCATGCACAAGTGTAGTAGACAATGTGTTGTTGTTGTTGTTGTCTTTGAGTATTTACTATGGGCCAGGTACTGTTCTAAGTTCTTAACACGTAATAATTCGTTTAATTACCACAGCAACACTTTGTGATGAGTACTGTTATTATCCCCGTTTTACAGACGAGGACACTGAGACCAAGAAAAGTTGTGTACCTTGTCAAAGATCCCACAGCTAGTAAGTAGTGGAGCTAGGATTCAAACATAGTCAGCCGGGCTCAAATGCCGGTCTCTTAACAGATAGGCCATATGTTCGAGAACTACCCAGGACAGTCATAATGTATGCCTGTCGTCTTGGCATAATTACCACTATGAACTCTAGAAAGTGTCCCCATTTAGACAATAGATTATGGACACTGTACCTCTTAACCCACTGTATTTTGCTTAGTCAAAGTCAAGAAAATCTAATCTGAGCACCAGAGGCATCCAAGTAATTAGACTGTGTCCCCAGGCATAGGAGGGGTGGCATTTTGGATTGAATATGACTATTTGGTAATCATCCAGCTGGTCCTTAGGATTAAACTGGCTGTATGCATTGGTATAGGTTTGGTTTTAACCAGCAAGTCACTCTGCTCTCTTACGACACGTATGGCTCAGTTTTATGCTCTTGTGAAGTTGCTAAGGACCATATGGTACCTTTTCCAAAATGGTGTTATTCATGCCTCATCATTTGGCCCCTCTAGGTCCCCCCGGATCTCCAGAACGAAGTGCTGATCAGCCTTTTAGAGACTGACCCCGATGTTGTGGACTATTTACTCAGAAGAAAGGCTTCCCAGTCATCGTGAGTATTGCAGTTTTTCTATCTTCTGAATCTGTGTTAGGGATTTCTATTTCCATCTCTAAAGAATTGGAAACGTCTGCATAACTCCGTGCAGGGTGACCTGAAATGACATTTTGGCAGCTTTCTGCAAATCTGATCAGTCCACCTAACCAGAAAGTGCTTCAGTCTTACCGATCCACTTAGCACATTGGAAACCATTTTACGGGATTTTTTTCGGGTCCCCTCCCCCTTCCTGTAGCCTGTTTAGGTGCTTTTGACTGTGTTTACTGGGGCGGGGGGGTGGGGGGTGTGGTGGGAGGGGTGAGCCGTAACTCACTGGGAAGAAGTTCCAGGGACTATGAAGTGCATTAGTGATTCTACTTCTGAAATCCTGATAGCTGTTCTTGGAGGCTCCTAAGGCAGCACCTAGATGTGTCTTAGGGGTGTAGCCCCACCAGCAGGAGTGGCGCATTTGCTGAACCACAGGACAGGCCTTAGCCGAGGTCTGCTGGCCCATTCGAAATTAGAGGTGGGCACCCTCTTGACTCTCCCGTTCTCTGTAGCTAGTATCCTTTTGGTAAAAATGCACAGTGGTCTCCACATGTGCCGTGTTTGTGATGAAGAAAATGGATGTCATTCTGCAGGCAATGGTTGGGCACCATTTTTGCCCTCAAAGGAGAAGCTCTGAATTTTTGTAATAGTCTGATTTCATGGTTAATACCAACACACACACACCAAGGCAGAGTGAGTATGGGTGCTGAGCATTTGGCAAAGTCAATTAAAGAGATAATATCACATCATTAGCAGGAGCCAGGTCACTACTATGACACTGGACCTTGAATTTGTGACAAGAATGTTGTTATCCTCTCATGAAAGTCATTTGTATTGTATATCTAATCTACTGAATTTCAACAATTCTAAGACGTATTTTCCTCAGGTTTTGTCTTCTCTGAATTTGGGATGAATCTTACAGTCAGTGACTTGTCCTAATTTAATTCATAGCGTTTTTCTTTCTTGGTCGGATATAAAATAATGGTATGTGTTATGTTCAGTGGTGCCTTAGAAGCAGTAACATATGGTAAGTTGTTTCTATGTATTGATGTCGAATTTAATAAATTAATTTCCATTTAAGCTATTTTAAATATTAAAAATTGCAAGACTGTTTAGAGAAATATGGTGAAGAGAAATTCTATGTTGTGAAGTCCCCATTCTTTCCCGGATCGGTATGTTAATGTTGTCAGAGGCGTGTCTACGTAAACTAGTGCCTCTGGCAAGCACTGAAATTGCACCCCTCAGAGCCTTAGCGAGGGTAAGGAGCGCCCAGGGGCAATTTCTATGTTGCAACCCCCCTCCCCAATTTCAAGATGAATGAACATGGATAGCAGCAACGTATCAGCAGAGACTCCTTCCCTCCTCTTGTCCGGCTGCCTCAGTTAGGTGCCTTTCATATTTGTGGTGCCTCGGAATGCCATTCCGTGCCTTGTCGGGCACCCCCTTGGAACTGCGCCCAGGGGCAAGCGTGGCGCGCACCCCGCTACCGTGCTTGAGGAAGGACTGCTGGGTGGTGCACGTGCGCCCTCCCCCTTCAACTGGCGTCCAGAGCACGTACCATACCTGCCATACCTTAGATGTGCCTCTGAATGTTGTTGGGTGACGTCGATTTCAACTCATAGCGACCCCATGTGTTACCGAGTAGAACTGCCCCATGCCCCATAGAGTTTCCTAGGCTGTAATCTTCATGGGAGCAGATCGCCAGGTCTTTTTCCCATGAAGCCTCTGGGTGGGTTCAATTGCCGACTTTTCTTTCGGTCAGCAGCCACTAGCACTGCTAAATTCAGCTTCACGCCATTTCTTACTGCTAAGCAGAGAAGAACTTTTCATTGGGTCAGCCTTTCAAATGCATCTTTTAAAGCCCACCTCTTCACCCATCGTCATCAGGCCAAATTTGGGTTCATGTAAGATGATCTGCCTGTATTCAGACGCCAAGTGCCGCAAGGGAGTGAAACCGCCTTCAGATCACATACAATGGGCTGGCGTTGCAGGGTCTGACTTTTCATATCAGAGTTGGGCTCAGTTAAATAGTTCCTAGGTTTCTAACGCTCATCAAGGCGTAAAATTCTACTTTTAGCTAACAAATGGCTTTTCTTTAAAGCTGATCATGTATCACCAGAACTTTAAAGAGCTCAGTCATTTCTCTCCCTTGTGCAAGAAAACAGACACGGCAACATTTCTATTTGTGAATCCCTCATTAAGCAGCATTTATAACATAATCTCCAGGGGATCCTGTTAAAATGCTGTTGCTGAATTAGTAGGTCTGAGGAGCCTGAGAATCTGTATTTTGAACAAGCGCCCAGGTGCTGCTGCTGCTGCTGCTCCATGATCCACACTGAGCATCAAGGGCTTAAAATACCAAGGCTTATTCTTGCCTTTAAGAGCTTGCAGACTTGTTGACGGAGGCCTCCAAGGGTCAAAACAGTAGGGAGCATGTTATGAAGGATGTCGCAGAGTGCAAAACAGGATGTGCCGGACCAGTGGTCCTCCTTTTGCCTGCCCACTGGAATCACCTGGGGAGCTTGACGAAATACTGTGCCTGAGCACCAGCCCCAGAGATGCCAATTCATTTGGTCTAGGAGGCAGGCTGAGCATTGGGTTTGATCAAAGCTCCTTACGTGATTGGAATGAGCTGCATGGGCTGAGGTCCACGGCTTAGAAGCACCACATGGGTTACATGTTTACTGTTACATGGGGACTTGAGGAGACTGTTGACATTCGGAAGGGGCCTTGGTGCTGAGAAAAGAAGGGAACCACTGTTACAGACTGTAAATCCATGTGGAGTTTGGAGAAGGGAAAGAGGTGCGACCTATAGTCTCAGGGATGGCTTCCAAAATAGGAAGGATTTGCAGTGAACTTTGAAGACTGAGGAGGATGACTGGGGAGCCTGAACCAGGGCCTGGCCGTAACAGTAAATATGTTGGGTGGCTGGGGCATAAGAAGGAGGCTGGCCAGACAGAAGGCCAAACCAAACCAAACCCATTGCCATCAAGGCTATTCCAACTCTTAGCGACCCTATAGGACAGAGTAGAACTGCCCCATAGAGTTTCCAAGGCTGTAATCTTTACAGAAGCAGACTGCCACATCTTTCTCCTGTGGAGCGGCTGGTGGGTTTAGACTGCCGACCTTTCAGTTGGCAGCCGAGCGCTTAACTCTTGCGCCACCAGGGCTGGCTAAGAGGCAATGCTTAAGTCAAGGAGCAGTGACAACAGCTTACAGCGATGATAGATTATAGTCCCCCAAACTGCCAGACAGCTATGCTGACATGTCAATTATCCATAAATAACACAGTTTTCCCAGGGATAGCCTTGTATAGTGTAACATACTGGTTACGAGCTTCGGATCTGGAGCCAGATCACCTGAGTTTGAATTCCCGTTCTGCTGCTGTTAGCTGTGTAGTCTTGGGGAAATTCATTAACCTTCTGCTGTCTTAGTTTCGTCATCTATAAACGAGGTAAAAAAAGGTGGTGCCAACCTGACAGAGTTGTACTCTTAGAATTGTGTCAGGTGTTAACGAGCATTATCCGGTTACTTCAGATTTCACCATGTATTCATTTACAACCACGGACCAAAGACTTGGGTATCACTCGATTCTACCATGGTTTCCATGAGATAGCAATCTACGAAGGCAATATGGCGCAAGAAAGGGCCCATCCACTTTGAACTGTGGCGTTATGTCTAAAAGCAAAGCCACCTATACATGCATGATCTCATCGGCATCAGGGAGATGGTGTTGGTTCTGGAACAGAGGAGCGAAGGAGCAAAGGCATGGATGTGGGAAGATGACCTGTTCACAACAGGCCAGGTAGATTTCGGGAGGACCTAGAGGTGATTGCATGCTTGCAGGTAATGAGGTAAAGGGCCTGGATGAGACGTGTCACAGTGAGAATGGACAGGGCTCTTGTTTTGCAGCCTTTACTGAGTGAAAAATCAGCTAAAAGATTGAGATTGATTTCTTTTCCTGAAGATTCTGTCCTTCGCTGACCGTTCACATACTGAAATGACGGAGTAGATTCCTGTGACGCCAAGTGTCAACCGCACAGGATTTTATTTGGAGGGACAAAGAAACAAGTTTTCAAAGGAGTGTAAAACCAAGAACAAGAAAATGTTTATTATAATTTCTGTTTTGAAAGATCAAACATTTTGTGATACTCGGGAACGTAATGTTTTGGTTTGCGTTTTCTCCTTCTTTATGCAACAGTGGGAATTGGGGGAGTGAAAGGAAGAGTTATTTGCTACTTACATTTTTGGCTTCACCCAAAATGGTATGCCAAAGGGAGATTCAAAGAGATTTTTGTTACCAAGGATGCAAAACTTCCAGAGTTTTCAATTGCTTATCTGGTATATTTATTAGAATTATATACTCTTTTCTTCAAAGACACTTAAAATAGATTCTCTGTCCCCTCTTTGACATATGGATGCATGAAAATAGGGGATGAGCATCGAAGGTTAATCAAAGAGGATGGGCATATTGGATGCAGCAGTTTGCAACAGAACAAAGGTATCAGAACAGGGCAGGGGTAGGGTGAGGCAAGTGAGGCACCCACAGCAGGCTCAAAATGTAAGGGGGCATCAAAAAACTCAGTCATTCAAATAAATGATGTTGGAATTTAGTATTTTAAATAATCAAAATTAATGCAAAAATTCCATGAGGAACAAAATATCAAAAAAAAAAAAAAAAAACAAATTTAGAAGACTAATATCATGCCAGAAGGAGCCCTGGTGGTGCAGTGGTTAAGCGTTCGGCGGCTAACTGAAAGGTCAGCAGTTCGAACCCACCAGCCACTCCACAGGAGAAAGATGTAGCCATCTGCTTCCGTAAAGATTCCAGCCTTGGAAGAAACCCTCTGGGGCAGCTCTGCTCTGTCCTATAGGGTCGTTATGAGTCAGAATCCACTCAACGGCGATGGGTTGTTTTACGGGTAGTACCACGCCAACCCATATTGGAGCCTGACGCAAAAGATAAAATGGGGCTTAAGCGGAAGCAAAACACATCAGTAATATTTTCGAAATCTGCTTCTTCGCTTATCTCGTTCTCAACAGAGAGAATTGCCATGTTTCACAATTTCCCTTGACCAAGTGACAATCTTAAATAAGTTTAAATTAATTAAGCTGAATCAGGAGTCCCTGGGTGGTGCAAATGGTTAATGCACTCGACTAATAACTGAAAGGTTGGAGGTTCGAGTCCACCCAGAGGTGCCTTGGAAGAAAGGCCTAGCAGTCTACTTCCAAAAAATCAGCCATGGGGTCTTTATGAGTCAGAGTCTCAAAGAAAGACAACTGGTTCGGTTAAGCTGAAATCACATTATAATAAAAGTTTATTTTGGCATAAATGTTTAACTTCAAAATAATGCACCAACTTTTTTACTTTTCAACTGCTTTAATGTTCTGGGGGAGAAAATTAACCATTAAAAAAGACATAAAAGCAGGTATACGGTGGTGCAGTTTTCTTTTTGCCTCAGGCTCCTTGGGTCCCTAGGATTTTGCATAAGGAATGCTTTCCAAAATTGAACATGTTTAACACAAAAATCCTACATAAACACGGAGCTAGGTAGAGCTCAGATCATCTGTGGCACGGTAACTAGTTCCAGCAGTGGGTCATGTCATTTAAATATGGGTTTGAGAAAATGTGTAGGGAGGTTTGGCACATCTTCGCTCAGACCTGTCAGTTTCCCCGGGAACGTAACATTAATTACACAACATCTTCCCTGCCGTAGTCTGAAAGCAAGATCAGAACAAAACCAACCGAACCCCATTTGGGAAGAAGGCCTGTATAGATGAACCAAACACATAGGGGTATATTTTTTAATGGCATTGTGGTCATTCCCTTTAATGGCCTACATAAAGTTTTCACTGAAAGTTTTTAAAAAGGTGGGGCGGGGGGGCGGTGTGTGCAGCAAAAAAACAGTTCCTAGCCAGTCAGGACCACAGACAAAGACCATGTTCGGGGGAATAAAATTCCAGCACTGGAAGATAATTGTTTTGTTTAGCTGGATGTTCAGCCTGTTGAATAAGAAATCTACCTTTTTCACTCTGGAGGACTGTTAGACTTTCTCGGAATAGAAAGGTATCCCACTGAAATTATCAAATCAATATCACGCCAATGATTTATTTTAATCTTTCAAAGATCATCATGAAAAAAATGCCTTCTTCCACAAAACCATTCTCCTGGAGTGTTATGGGATGGACTGTAGTTTTTGTTTTCGTTTTACTAGGATTTGTAAAGTCAGAAAGGTTTTCAAGACGTTTTCAGAGCTAAGAGATCTGACATCATCAGTGTAGTTGCTGAGTTGCAGTAGCCGGTGTTCTCAATGGTCATTCTGTTCCAGTTCCCTGGAAGTGACAGAGCATTGCGCACACACACGCGCGCGTGCACACATAACAACAGAACGACGAAACACTGCCCGGTCCTGCACCATACTCACAGTCTTTGCTAAGTTTGAGCCTGTTGTTGTGGCCACTGCGTCAGTCCATCTCGTTGAGGGTCTTCCTCCTTTTCGCTGACCCTCTACTCTACCAAGCATGATGTCCTTCTCCAGGGACTGGAGCAAATTAATAAGGGAAAAAGCCGAAGGGAAAATTTGCACCAGAACCCGGTGCAAGTTCTGATGTCAAGGGTGCTGGCATGGGTGGGTGGCAAGTTTCGATCCATGTCAGCTTCTCTTTGAGGTGGGGTGCCTTGGCCCCTAGGATTTGGCATAAGGGATGCTTTGCGGAACAGAGCACGGTTAACACGAAAATCCTCCCTAAATCCAGAGCTGCTCTGGTGACAGATTCCTTTCCCAGTAGAATTCATAGCATCCGAGATGGCTACGTGCTTTGAGTTCCAGCAGACTGAGGTTTATCAGTTGAACAATTGTGCCAAGGATGCAGCCAGCACATGTTTGACATCTCCAGGGGTATTGCTCGCTGGGGTAGCTCAGCGATTGAACTGGAGTTTTCCATTTATCCACAGAACAAGTTCTGTGCTTCCGGCTGCAGGGCAGGCCTGCCCACAGCACCCGGCCAGCGCGTTTACACCCTGACCTGGAGGGACCACGCTAAGGGTGAGAACGTGACTCAGTCTCCATGCTCATCCCAGGCCTGTTTGGTTAGCTGAAACCACCCACGCGTGGTGTGGGTGGGCCTGGGGCTTTCAGATCTCATGAGGAAACCCACCGTGCATGGAGGCAAACCCATGTCAATGGGCAACCCATCCACCCAACACTCCCAACCTCTATCCATTAAGCCCTGAGACTTAGAAGAAAGAGAGACCACTGTGTGTTTCTAGACTCTTCCTCACCTAGAGAATCACTGATTGAAGTAAATATTTTCTATAATGAAATACATGAATGTTTTGATGTATTTACTTGGGGCTCTGAGCTCAAAGCTGTCTTCTTACAGTTGGGCAGGTCTTAGAGAAGATGTTGGTGGCCATGTGGCTCGTTTTTCAGAGATGTCCGAAGGGGCACCCCTTTTTCTAGATTTGACACTGAGCGCCCTGTGGAAAATCACTAATAACCTACTTCCTGGGCTCATTTTCTCACTGATGTCCAGAAATTGGAGAGCACACTAATTTGGAGCTGGTCTGTATGATGGTAATGCCCATTTAGGGGGGACCCCAAAGTGGACTTATAGTAGTGGGTTGTAACCACCCCCAGGGGACCCTGAGCCTGGCAGTTGCAGCCTAGAGGGAAGTCTCCTATTTTTTTTCTGTCTCTTTTTTTTCCCCCTCCAGCTTGCAGACTCAGGGAAATTTTCTCTCCTGTGTTTTTAACCTCCCACATTTCCACTCCGCTCTGCCTGGGTTTATTCTAAATCATGAGGACTTATTTTCTGATTTATGATTTTTTTTAATATGACAAATCTTTCAGAGCATCATAAATATTATCTAATTTACTTATGCATTTACCAAACTTCCCTTATTGGAAACAATCATTTCCATGAAATTAGGACTATCCCAGAAACTTTGGGATAGAGTAGAAAGATTCAGAGGTGGAAAATAGGCAGACAAATGAAACGTAGATATATAACAACAGTGTCCACAATGTCTGGGCATCTAGTCCCCACTGGGAGACAAATTTGCTCTGAAAAGCTCCAATAGTTCTGTATCTAGAACTCCGGACATTTCTGCCTGGCACATAATGAACTCTGTATAAATGTTAACTTTTACTGTTCTCACAGGCCAAGGGATTGTTACACGTAAGTGGAGTTCACAAAGCTGCTTGCCATGTGTACTCAAACTGTATCACCTTCCATGACCAAGACATGCTGGGTGGCTGAGAGAGGAAGGATCAGCTCTCAGTAGATGCCCCCCCTCTGCCTTATTTATGTTCCTGGCTTTGACCTCAGCTGCCCCCAGAGTATGGGCTGTGCCCACCAAGAGACACCTCTACCACCAGGGTCAGCTGCAGCCACCTTCCCCCGGTTCTCCTCTGATTGGAGCCCTTTAGTTCACTTTAGTGGTTTGACTTAGGAGGATGAACCAGGAGAGCAGAGAAAGGTGAGTTGGTCTCTCTTGCCCCCCCCCCCCTCACCTTAACATGTTCTGATCCACAAGCTTTCAGTTATCTGGATCATGCCCACTGCAAAGAGAGGAAGTCCAGGTGCCGGCTGGGATGGGCACACCCTCCTTCTTTGCCCAGCTATGGCCCCAGCACCTGAGAGTCCAGGGCCTCTCTCCTCCTATAGACCACCACATTCACCTCACTGCCAGCCCTGCAGCTTTAGCCACCATCCATGGTATCCCTCTTAATTTGTAGCTTAGCAGACCCATAGCACATTATCACAGCTACAGATTCAGAGGGGAGGGATAGTTGGGTTGTCAATGGTTCTCCAACTTCCCTGTCCATCACAATCACCTGGAGGGCTTGTTACAATGACCTGCAAAGTGGCACAGGGCCCCTACGCTCAGAAGAACCCCGTGCTTGGTTTTATGCTCTGCTGCCGCCGTCTTGAAATTCTTGAGAATTTTCGAACAAGGGGCACCTCATATTCATTTTGCTCTGGGCCCTGCAAATTATATAGCTGGTCTTGTCAGTAGTTCTAGGGTGGGGCCCAAGAATTTACATCCCTAAGAAGTTCCCAGGTGATGCAGTTACTGCCACTCCAGGGCCCACTTTGAGAACCACTAAGATTTTCCATAGTCAACCTATAGAACAGAGGAAAGGTGAGGTGGCTTCCCACCACCCCATCTCTCACTTCTCGTACACCCAATCGTGGATACAGAGATGGAGGGGGAAAAATGGAGGAAAAACCAGAAGCCATACGCAGCTTCGGTTATTTTTGTTATCGTTACAATTGTGTTGTGTTGTGTTGTTTTAATGAGAGTAAATGCTCTCATGAAGCATGCTGCCTTTTCACCCTCCCCCCCCCCCATTAATGTAGGTGTGATCTCCCTGTCTGTACAGCCCATCAGTCAAAAACACTTTTTTGAAGAAGCTTGCAAAAATACGCAAAGTTGAACAATTATAGTAAGTAGATTGAGAGGCTGGGGAAAAGAAAATAACAGAAAGAGCAATAAGATGAAGTTGGAGGGTACAACACACGTAGGTGTCCCGCCAGCTCCAGTATACCAACTGGAGTTGAGCTCCAATGACTCGGAGCCTTTTGGCAGTCATTGCAAAGAGAGATGCATTATTTATCTCATGATTCATGGTCCCATAGGTTAAAAGTAATCTACTTGCTCAGTAGTAATCCAAATATCCCCAGGACTGAGATTTACAAGAAATTTCCTTCACCGGGGTAGCCCTCTTTATGCACGTAACTCCTGGCTGAATCCTCGACTTCTGACAGTTTCTGTAAAGTGCTCTATTCCGTATGTTTTGTAAGACAGAGAAGCAAGACCTGGAACAGAGCTATTGGGCCCCCTTTGAGCTAAAACTGACCTTCCAAGAACTTTACTCCAATCCGAGGGGGCAAGAAACATCCGTAGCCTTGATGGTCGCTTTGTTTTGGTTAATGAGTTGACTCGCTTGCAAACATCCCACAAAATAAGGCTTTACGCACCCACTGTTATTAATGTAAAACCAACGACTTCTTCTTGCTGAGCAGACATGGACTTTTTTGTTAATTACCGGAAACGTGAATTTACGAGGGAAAACAAATGAGATTAATCTACTAATATAATTCCTAGTCCTGGTCAGAAACTAGAAGCCTTGTTGTGAGCTGAGCTCCGCAGTAGCTAGCAGTTCAACCCATTCGATTTTCTCAGGTTCATAGTAAAGTGTCTTCAACCAGCACCTTACCTCATGATGATAGACGAGATTTGTTGTTGTCTCACAGCTAGAATTAATGAGGCTGTGTCTCTTTAATTAGCTGTGGTGGTTAAAGATTTTTCCCCCACTTTCCCGCAGAAGTGGTTTTTTTGTTCCCCCCTTCAAATTCAGCAGAGGCCTAAAGTTCTGGAAAATAATTCTCACGGTTGTCCCCTAGCTTTTTCCCATAAGATTATCTGACATCAGTTCAGAGATGAGGCAAGGAGAGAGGGCTTACTCCCTCCGTGTGGGCAGGAAATGTCCTCAGGAGAAAGTCCCCGAGCCCCGCTGCCTCAGTGACAGGTAAGGCCTATCACAGACGCTCTGATAGTTTTCCCTGGGCCCGAACCCCTGCCGGAAACCCAGGTGAAGATGGATCCCCCTGTGGTGAGTGCACCAAACCATTTGGCTAAGGCCAGGCTTGCTCAGGCGTGGCTTTGCCTTCGTCAAGAACACAAAAGATTTGTCTTGAAAAATCAAACCAAAAGAAAGAAAAGACCAGAAAAGGGCAATCGACTAAGGGGAGACGCAGAAGCAGGTTCTGGATGTTTTAATCAACCTGTGACCATTTCCCTTTAAGATGTTGTCAGGGCCACTGTTTTTGAGGAAAGTAGAACAGAAAGATGTTTCAAGGTAAGACTTCACGCGCTCTTTCCGTGTTCCTGACGCTCTTGTTTCCCTATCCCACTTACGTTTTCACTGTGATTTCTGTTGCTGTGACAACTCACGTGCATATAAAACGTCATTGATATGCCAGTTAGTGTGTCTTATCATATCCACTTGTAAAAGCACTGGTACTTTGTAGAATCATTTTAGATGAATTTAAATACAATGGCCTCTGCCATCGAGTCGATTTTGACTCATAGCGACCCCATGTGACAGAGTAGAATGGCCCCATAGTTTTCTTGGCTGTAATTTTTAGGAAAGCAGATCACCAGGCCCTTCTTCCTTAGCACTGCTGGGTGGGTTTGAACTGCCAAGCTTTCCGCTAGCAGCCAAGCACTTAACCATTTCGCCACCAGGGCTCCTTCAGTGGCCTCTAGTGATGGTCATATATTGGTCTTTTGGGTCAGCATTTTATATATTGAAATAATTATTCCCACAGTGGCACCATCATCACTCAAAGGATGAATTTATTACATTAAGTATTTTGGGGGGTGGGGGGGAGTTGTCGAAAAAACCATAATGGACCTCAAGCAAAGTTTCTATTGTAGTTTTATGTGAATTGTTTTAAATTTAGAATACAGAAGAATGTAAAAGATTTCGCTCCCAGCTTTTCCTTGCTTTGAGCACCATCAGACATTAATTTTGAAATGGAGCCAGGAACTAATCCATCCACTATTTCAGCGACACATGTTGGATACTGCAGGGTTCCATCTCTGTTTCATCCTCTCCCGTCTCAGCCCTCCCTTCCCCTGCTGCTGTTTCCCATAACATCTGTGAAGTTTTACTGCCATCTGCTGGCCATTATGTGGAAACGCTTTCACCTTCTTCATGTAGAAGTCTTGGAATAGTGCTCAAAAGATCTTTTGGTTTCAGCTCCTGTGTCCATGCGTTCTCCTGTTGTTTGTGTAATGGTTGCATTGTTTGAACCTGGTCACTAATGGTTACTCATGCTCCTGCCATTGTCTCCTTGCACCAGAAGCCCTGACATGCTGCAGTCGGAAGTTTCCTTTGCCATGGGAGAGAGGCACTCATCCACAGACTCCAACAAGGCCTCCAGCGGAGACATCTCCCCTTATGACAACAACTCCCCAGTGCTGTCTGAGCGCTCCCTGCTGGCTATGCAAGAGGACGCGGCGCCGGGGGGCTCGGAGAAGCTCTACAAAGTGCCGGAGCAGTACACGTTGGTGGGCCACTTGCCATCGAAGTCAAGAGAAAGTTCTCCAGGACCGAGACTTGGGAAAGGTAACTGGAGCCGACGCTGGGCAAATCCAGGGATTCACCTCTTATTGTATGTGGGATGGCATGGGGTGCCTTGAGCCTTCTCTTTCTCCCTTACTTTTTATTTCGCTGTAATTCAGTGCGTATTTATTGAGTATCTACTGAACACCTGCTCCAGAGAGAAGAAGGTATGGTGAACCCAGTGGCTGTCTTGGGGGACCCCTGCAGTCCGTGCATTTATTCTCAGATATCTAGGAAGCTGACCAAGCACGGGAGTCCATGGGTGGTGCAAATGGTTAACTCACTTGGCTGCTAACCAGAAGGTTAGCGGTTAGTGTCTGCCCAGAGGTGCCTCAGAAGAAAGACCTGGCAATCTACCTCTGAAAAACGCTGTTAGCGGCGAGCGTTTTAACTATTTGCACCACCCAGGGGTTGTAGTGAGTTTGATGAGATAGTGGGAAAGCCTCCTACAGGGCATTACTCTTTAAATATCGGGGACAGGCAAAGGGGGTTTACGAATGAATGCATGCACGCAGCAATGCATCTGTTGACGCTACAAGCAGAGTATTCCTGAGGGCGGTGTAGAAACTGTATCTGTTGTTCCTCTGTGGTTACAGCCTAGAAGGCTGTTGCGGGGATTAGGGCGTGGACATCTTTGGGGGCCATTATTCTGCCTCCCACAGCCATGATATGCACAGAGCCTTTTTGTAAGTCCCAAGTCAAATAAAGCTCCTGAAAGGCGGAGCTGAATCCTATAGTGTTGTTTTTATCTGACACAATCTCAGATACACTGCTTTACACAGAGGTGATGTTCTACAAATGTTTGTTTATTGATTTTTGTCCTTGAACTTTAGTTTTGTGTTCCACTTTTTCCTAGATATGTCAGAGGAACCTTTCAATATCTGGGGAACTTGGCATTCAACATTGAAAAGTGGATCCAAAGACCCAGGAATGACAGGTGAAGTATCATTTTTTAAAGATGGTTTGCATAGGCTTTTTAATGTTCGTTTAATGTTTGCTGTGTTAGCAGCATAATACACGTTGGCCAAATAATATTTGGAAAATGCTAAAAGTCGGGGGGGGGGGGGATATTACAATACCCTTAGGCTTTCCAGCCTAGTACTGGCAATCTTTGCCTGTCTTCATTCCATTTCCTTATAAAAAGAGCAGAATAGACACAGACACACACACACACACACACACACACACACACACACACACACGGGGAAGAGACCATCTGAGGAGCCATCTGCAAGCCAAGGAATACCAAGGAATGCCCAGGGCTACCGAGAGGGAAGGCCCCTGCCCTAGAGCCAAGGCCCTGATTTGTAAACATACTTAGAATCAGTCTGTCTATGCAGCTTTATTTCGTGTTAACTTCTTTTCTATTATCATTTTTAATGGCCACGTAGTACTTCACCAGCGCAGATTCTAGTTTTCAATCAAATGCCTTGACAATGAAGTTGTTTCACTCTTTTGTTTCTGTTGTGATAACTTATGCTCTCGGGAACCTTTTTAGGTCAATGTCTTTGTAATTCCAATTACTAACGGATTCCCTAAATTTTGGAAAGGAAGTCAAAGGTGATAAACTCAGAATAGGAAAGTGGGTCAAAGATCATGAACCTTTTCAAGAAGTCAGAGGTATAGTCACATCGCCTTCTGTCTTAGTTAGCTAGCGCTGCTGTAACAAAAATACCACAAGTGAGTGGCTTTAACGAACAGAAATTTATCATCTCACAGTTTTGGAGGCTAGACGTCCAAATCAGGGTATCAGCTCTAGGGGAGGGTCCCTCTTTGTCCATACCCCCAGGTGTTCCTTGGCTTTCCTTGGCTTGTAGATGGTTCCTCATGTGATCTCTTCCCCTGGTGTGTGTGTTTTTCTGTCTATTCTGTTCTTTTTATAAGAAACCGCTCAGAAGGGATTAGGTTTGGGACGCACCCTACTCCAGTATGGCCTCATTTACATAACGAGAAAACCCTTATTTCCAAACAAGGCTATATTTACAGATACAGGGGTTAGGACTTCCACATTTCTTTTGGGGGGACATAATTCAATCCATAACACCTTTCACAGAGAATGCACTAGCTTGTATTCTATAGGCCGTGGATGGTAGGCTTGACTTATTACAGGTTGATCTCTCTCTCGCGTCATGGTGCAGTGTAGACTGTGTGGGGTGAGAAGTGGGAGTGGGTGAGGGCAATTTGTGCCCTGTTCCACAGAGTCATTCAGGGGCCCAGGTTCCACCTAGCCAGTGGCTCCATCATCCTTGAGGCCCTTGATGTCTTCCATGGTTTCTCCATATTGAGAGAAGGAAGAGAGCAAGGAGGAATGTGAATACACTTATTAGACCAAGCCTAAAAGTGGCTCACATCACATCTCTCCACATTTGTTAGCCAGACCTCATTCACATGGCCTTCTAACTGCAAGGGAGACCGGGAAATTTGTTCCAAACTGAAACGATAAGGATATAGTAAACAATGAGCCCGTCTTTCCCACAATGGTGGTGATTGAATGTACCCAGTGACTGTTACACTCATTAACTTGTGGCATTGAATGGGGTATTTCTGACTCAATTCATTTATTCTTACAACTCGTATTGACATGATGACCAAAACCATCGAGTCGATTCCGACTCATAGTGACCCTGTAGGACAGAGTAGAACTGCCCCATAGCGTTTCCAAGGCCGAAATCTTTATGGAAGCAGACTGCCATATCTTTCTCCCGAGCAGTGGCTGGTGGGTTTGAACCACTGACCTTTTGGTTTGCAGTCAAGCGCTTTAACCACAGTGCAACCAGGGCTCCTACTGACATGATCCCCCCCCCCCAAAAAAAAAAAACAACTCATTGCTGTCGAGTCAATTCTGACTCATAGCAACCCTATAGCACAGAGTAGAACTACCCCCATAGGGTTTCCGAGCAGCGGCTAGTGAATTCGAACTGCTGACCCTTTGGTTAGCAGCCTGTGCTCTTAACCACTGGGCCACCAGGGCTCCATTGACATGATAGGCTCATGGAATCATTAGAATTTGTATCTCCCATGGATTGCACATTGCACTGAATGAGAAGGGAATGAGTCCTTCACCTTCTGGCATCAGAATTGTTTTCGTAGGCATATACAGGGGGACTGTCATGAAACGTGTATTAGTGACGAGGATTATTTTATCCAGTTTGACAGCTAACCTGATAGAGTCATGGAGCCGCTACATGAATTGTGCCAATGATGGAGAAAGTATTCGTCATTTCTTTTACTAGGAAGTTTTTTTTTTTTTTTTCCCTTTAGGTGGTCCAGTCGGTTAATGTGCTCGTCTGCTAAATGAAACATTGGACTTTGAGTCTACCCAGAGGCATCTCAGAAGAAAGGCCTGGCAATCCACTTCTGAAAAATCAGCCATTGAAAACCTCATGCAGTACAGTTCTACTCTGACACACGTGGGGTCGCCATGAGTTGGAGTTGACTCAACCGCAACTGGGTTTTATTTTGTTTTTCCTTTAGACAGAGGCAGCTAAGAGTGTATGTGCTTTCTCAGTTTTAAAAGTTGGCAGCGGAAGGATATAACAGGAAAACACAATAAAGATTTGACATTAATTCCATTTCCTGTCTCTCTCTCTCTGGCTTCCAGGTTCCTATGGAGACATTTTTGAAAGTAGCTCCCTCCGACCCGGGCTGTGTTCCCTTTCTCAAGGGAACCTGTCCCCGAATTGGTCTCGGTGGCAGGGTAGCCCCACAGAGCTGGACAGTGGCACGCAGGTCATCCGGAGGACTCAGACCACGGCCACCATCGCGGAGTGCCGGGCCCACCCACCTGTATCTCGCGTCTGCAGCACGCCCCACGCCCAGGGCAGCAGCCGGCGATCGGAGCGGTCCACATCCCGGTCTGAGCAGTCTTTGACTCTGAGCAGTGCCGAAGACCTGAGCGACAGCGAGCTGGACGTGGTGTGGCTGCAGACCCGAGCCAAACCTCTGTACCAGAGACCACGGGAGAGTGGAAGGCCCGACAAGAGGCCTCCCCCTCCTTATCCTGGTCCCGGGAAGCAAGCCTTAGCATCCTCCCAACAGCCTGCAGAGCCCCTCTTGTGGAGGCGTCAGCAGCCAGAGGAAGGTTCCGGAACAGCCTTGGAAGAGGGAAGCCAAACATCCGAGCAGGAGCATCAGGCCACACAGCAGAAACTGAGTAGTGGCTACTCTGCCCGAGCCAGCGATCAGAACAGTAAGAAATTGGGTGACCCCAGCTGGCTCGACTGGCAGAGAGAGCGGTGGCAAATCTGGGAGCTTTTATCAACCGACAACCCCGACGCCCTCCCTGAAACGCTGGTGTAAACCCACGCCCAGGCTTGAGCCCTCACCGTCCCCAACATCCTTCTTCCAGTCAGTGGGGGGAAAAGTGGATGTTGGACAATCGGGCACTTGCTTATTTTTCTTCTTTTACGCATTTAAAAAGCAACACAAGAGAAGCTCCATTCACTTAAAGATGTAGAGCCCTCTTCCCCTCGCCATTTACAATCCGGTCCTGTTGCATAGCCAGCCTTAGGAAAAAACCAGAACCAAAACGGATGACAGTAACCAGTCTAAAAACAACCCACCTTGGCTCTGTGTAAGATAAAACTCTTGCTTTGGTATTGCTTCATTGTATTTATGTGTCTTCAGTTTTGATTATTGTATATTCTGTAACAGATTATGTATGATAATCATATATATTCACAGAGAAGAAAACAGAAGGAACAATTTTTTAATCACTTCACTTATATATTAAGCAATGAGATATAGTAAGCAATGAGATTCTATAGAATGTTCTAGAATGTGCATAAGGGGGTTACTATTCTTTTGCCATAGCCTTTTAACAGGACAGCCCTTCAATGACTAAGAAACACATGTATAAAAAAGAAAACAAAACAGAATCTGAGAAAGCCGTATTTTTATATAGTAGTGAGATACGAAAAATATAGTCACTGAGTACTTTTTCATATTGCATATGTTTTAGGAGTATATTAAATTTGATACATTATGAAATATATTTTTGGAATCTGTTTAGAAAGGATTCAGTTAATCAAGCAAGAGAAAGGCCGTGCCTAACAAAGAAGAATTAACAAGTTGTCCTTCCCCTTCTAGGTCAAGTTCAATTTTATGTAGACCATACATAATATATATTTATAATGTATAATTTTATGTATTTTTCAAAACTACAAACTGGAATCCAACTATAAGGTGTTTAAGAATCTAAATAGGTTTTCAAATTATAGCAGAACATGGTTTTTCCTTTTGCCCCGTAATCAGTGTTAACCAAATTATATGAAATGCTTTGTAAAGTAAATCATAATTGGAAAAAAACTACAGCTTTGTACTTACATTGTGCCAAAGGCTGAGGAAGTGCTTTCTTCAGTCAACTTACGTCGTATTGTAACATGTTCCTTCCGTCCTTCAGTAATACGCGTGGACGTTTTTCAACTGCAAAACCACTGTACGACCAGCAGGTGGCGATTTGCTTCAGTATTTTATGAGTCGTTTTCACTTCATAAGGGAAAGTGTATTATAAAAAAAGATTTTCTTCTTTTTTTTATAAAACATGCTATTCTTAATTTTCATGTTGGCAATGCCGTCTTCAGTGGTGTTTCTTAAAGTTTTATCTTGTGCCATAATGAATAAAAAGTTAAGCAAAGGCTTTGTTCCCTGGCATTCAATTTAGTGAATGAACTCAGACCCCGTTCTGGACATATAATTTACTATCCACAAGTCCATGCGTAATAAATAATGGTAATATTATACAACTACAGAGGCAGTAAACAAGTGTTGTCAGATTCCTTGGAGGCATCAACCCAGTGATACGGAAGCATTTAGAAACTCACAATAATTACTTGTTGCAAGTGAAGGCGATTTGCATATGGATGAGAAAGTGGTTTGCTACTGGACCAGAGCTCCGGTTTCCTAGCTGCCGGACGGCCTTGGATGCGTCATTTGCTTCGGGGCCATGATAATAAGACCGAGAAGTGCTTTCTCATGTTTCTCGTTGGGGGAATGGTTAGAATCTCTTCAGGCTTCGACGTGGGGGTTCGGCACTTCCGCCACGAGGTGGGGCCGAGGAGGATTTGCCTGCGGGCCTCTGGTTCTTCCTGGCTGCCCTCCCTTAGCCGAAGCTGTAAACAAGATCCAGAGCAAATGCGACTTGATTGTGGGCCGCAAGTCGCTGTCTGTGCCAGCTGCTGGTGCTGACCGTGGGCTTGCTTGCCTTTGAAATTGACCACGGCCTGCCATTTTCCTCCCACCTTCCTGGACTGGATGGCCTGGACTATGAGACCCCCCCCCCCCCACTCCCTGCCATGTGCTTATTGTAATACATAACGGTCCTTTTAGAAAACAAGCCAGGTCAGATGGCCCTGAGGTCCACTTCTGTGTCACCAAAGGTAGCGGAAGGTATGTCTCTCTGTTAATAGATCGAAATTAGGCAGTCCAGAAAATTGAGGGCTCACAGTATTTTTTAAATAAGTGAATTTGGCTCTGTGTGTGTGTAAATAAAAATAAATTTAAAACAGGATATCACCTCAACCAGACAAAATTCATAATTGTATGTGTATAAATTTATACACGCACATATAGTGCTAGTTGCCATCCAGTCGATTCTGATTCATGGCGACCCCACATGTGTTAGAGGAGGACTCTGCCCCATAGGGTTTTCGATGGCTGATTTTTGGGAAACAGATTGCCAGGTCTTTCTTTCGAGGTGCCTCTGGGTGGACTTGAACCTCCAGCCTTTGGATTAGCAGCCAGGTGCTTTAACTGTCTTTTCTTTTTGTATGGTTTAAACCCAGTGGCAGTAGTAGCCTTAGTGAGGGAACGCTCTGTTAATTTCTTAGATGCCTTTGTTATATTGAAAATTAGCTGTTTTTAAAACACACACGAGACTCAAATGGCTGAGTGGAAATTGAAGTGAGTTCTAGTACCTTGTAAATAAGCTCATATATGACAAGAAACAATAAAACTCAAATGCTCTCAAATGCGACAGAACCTCTAACAGGCTGTTAGAGTCACTCATTCCTTGGGAGCAAAGAGATCCGACAACGAAGCAAGGAGAAAGCTACATGTGGCACAGAAAGAAGAGTCACACAGAGTTTAAAAGAGGACAACATCTATGAATACTCAAGATTATTTCTGCATCTTTGGAAATGGGCTGGAATGGTGATGGCAGAAATAGCCAAAACTGAATTTTTCTTGATCCATCTAAATACCTATTAACATTCGTTTGTTGTGGGTTTGTACGGGGCGGGGGGGGGGGGAGTGGGTGGGAACTCTTGAGCCAATGGAGTTTGTGCAAATTGAGGAAACCTTTCACCAAGCCCTAAGGAGCTGTCAGAACAAAGTGCAGGCCTGTGATGACCAAGCAGAAGAGTCACACAGCGTTTAAAACAGGACAACATCTCAGCCGGCCAGAATGGAAAACAATGAAATCAGCAGCAAACGTTCTCCAAGAGAAAAACACAAACTGAAGGAAAAATTCCAATAAAGGGTGGCATTCTTCCACACAGTCAAAGCAACGGCTGGAGCCGTGGCCATGTCGAACTGCAGACAGTGGTGTCTGGGGTGTGAACTCCAATTCACCAAAGGGCTCGCAGCACCAGCTCCCAAGTGAAGGCCCCAGGAGGCTGCACAAGGCTCAGAAGATTCTCTAACTTCAGTTCAACCAACAGCTGTTCAGTCTAGGGTGACCAACTCGTCCCAGTTCGCATGGGAAACCTCTCGGTCCCGGGCAAACCGGGGCAGTTGGTCACCCCTGCTGGGCACAAGCCATGCCACTACCCGCCCTCCACCTTGGCACCTCTCAAGTAGGATCGTCACGTAAGACACAGGACACCCAGTTCAATTTGAATGTCTGATAGACAATGGATCAGTTTTGAGTATAAGTATGTCCCAGGCAATATCTGGGGCATACTTACACTAAAAAATGACTTTTTGTCCCAGATATTGCCTGGGAGATACTTGTACAGTGAAACCTGTGAAAGCCGGAACCTGTGTAAGGTGGAAACCTGTCAGAGAAGGAAAATTCAAATATTTCCCACTGAAAGGAGAGAGAGAAAAGTGGTAAGACTGCACCCTGTCAAAGGCGGAAAGCTTCTGAGACCTGGAAAAACAAGGCTGTCCCTTGAGCTCCAGCTGTCACAGGTTTCACTGTACTAAAATATCTGTTGTTTATCTGACATTCAAATTGAACTGGTGTCCTGTATTTCTCTTTGCTAAATCTGGCAACCCTTATCTGCAGCTGTGACATCCTACCTGGTCTCCAATGGCCTGCTTGTCACTTTCACTGAATGGCCCATGGGTGCCTCAACAGTCCTGAAGGGCCAGCTGTCTCTACTATGACACTGAGTCACTTCTCACCAGCCACTACCTCATCCGGTTTCTCACCCCAGCCTCCCCTGGGGTCCCAATGCTGTTGACTCTCGCGTACAGGGCTCCTGCTTGTCCCGACCTCCCACCTCTCCTCCGCACTGCTGCCCTCCCTACTTCTAATATCCACATGTGGTCACAGGTGCGTCCCTGCTTAAAAACCATCGCTGCCCTCCTCCCCCTAGGGCCTATGGGACAAAGTCCACACTCAGCATTAAAAAAAAAAAAAAAAAACCTTTGCCATCGAGTCAATTTGGACTCATAGAGGAGAACTGCCTGATAGGTTTTACAAGGAGCGCGTGGTGGACTCGAACTGCCGACCTTTTGGTTAGCGGCCATAGCTCCTAACCACTCCACCACCAGGGTTAATGTGGAAACACTCCACAGTCAGTCTCAATCTGCCTTCCAACAAGGCGCCCCGTACTCTGGCCCTGTATGGAAAACCCCATTCCCACATACATGATGCATGTTCACACTTCCATTCCGAGGGCCTCGAATGCTGTTCCCTGCTTTTCTTATTCAGTTCAACATGATTTCCTCTGTAAAATTAACTCGAATCTTCCCCTCCCACAAACACAAAGAATGACAATTCTTCTGGCACTGTGTACACAAGCATCCAGGGCGTTACGGCTCCCGCTTTGTTTTACCTGGAGGGCCAGCCCTGAGGACTGGGACTGCGTCCTCCTTTTTTTGGTATCCTCAGAATTGGGCAGAGACCCGCCACATAGTTGGTGTTTGATAAATCTTGCTGAACAGCTGAATATAAATAAACATGACCCACCAGCTGACCATCCAGTGGAGAAAAGAATACCAGTCCATCGACTTCTCGGTCAAGTTTAGAGACAGGCGTATCCTTTCCAAATAAAAAGGCTCTGGAAGAAGGGAGGAGACAGTTGGAGGCGATGCTGATGGCAGCATAAATACATTGGCTCTTAACCAGCAAGACTCCGCAAAGAAGTGTGGTCCAGCTCTGTGTGGCAGGCGGCAAAGAGGACAGGTGGCTTCACCTTCCTAAGATGAAAACTTTAATAGTACGTGTGGGTAGCATGTATAGTTCTAGGCTCCCTTGTTCAACCCGTTGCCTTCAAGTTGATTCCGACTCATAGTGACCCTATAGGACAGAGTAGAATGGCCCCAGAGGGTTTCCAAGGAGCGGCTGGTAGATTTGAACTGCCAACCTTTTAGGTTAGCAGCCGAGCTCTTAACCACTACACCACCAGGGCTCCAGGTTCCCTTGTCAGTGCACGGAAATATTTAACGACGGGGGGGAAAAAATGAAGTTTCAAAGTATGGGCTTCAGAGTCAGGGAGAACAAGGTTTGGATCCTGGCCTTATCATTTCTTAACTGAGTGACCTCAGACTAGCTCCTTTAACTCTGACTCAGAGTAGTTGTTGTTACTGTGTACTTTGAGTCAATTCCGACTCATAGTGACCCTATATGACAGAGTAGAACTGCCCCAGAGGGTTTCTTAGGCTGAAATCTTTACAGGAGCAGACTGACAGGTCTTTCTCCAAAGAGTGGCTGGTGGGTTCAAACCACTTAGCAGCCAAGCGCTTGACCATCGGACCACCAGGGCTCCTTGCTTGAACCATTAAAAAAAAACAAACGAAAACAAAACCTGTTGCCATCGAGTTGATTCCGACTCATAGTGACCCCCTAGGGTATCCAAGGCTGTAAATCTCTACAGAAGCAGACTACCACATCTTTCTCCCTCAGAGCCACTGGTGGTTTCGAACCGCCGACCTTTCGTTGCTTTAACCACTGCACCACCTGCTATGCTACAAAATACAGGCATTATTAAAGGAGTTGTCAGTTCTGACTCACAGTGACCCCATGTGTGTCAGAGTAGAACTGTGCTCCATAGGGTTTTCAGTGGCTGATTTTTTTTGGGAGTAGATCGCCAGGCCTTTCTTCCGATGCGCCTCTGGGTGGACTCGACCTGCCAACCTTTTGGTTAGTAGCCGAGCTCAAAGGATGTGAGAGGGAAGTGGTCCCTGCCCGGTAACACCAGCCTCACCTATGTAAGTTCTCTGCCCCCCCCCCCACCCCATACCTAGAGAATCAGGAACTCTGGGGGTGGGGCTGGCAATCAGTGTTTTAACAAGCCCCTCAGGTGATGCTGACTTACCGAGCTGGGGAAACCAAAAGAGGGAGCGAGATGGAGGGAAGCAGCAGGATCCAAAATGCTGCTCGAATGCAATACTCTGGCTGAATAACGTCAAATCGTAAGTTTACAAAAAGGCAGATGAAACAGGAAATCATGAAATGATTTCATGCTACGTTTTAACTTAAAACACATAAATGCATGCTCATTAGCTAAGGGCAGTGCCCCTACATCCTTCTGACGTAAACCACATCCGTGCACTCCGGAAGCCGTCTGTGATTCCAGGTCCTGTGTCCTTCAGCAAACTTCAGTAACAACTGCAGAACCGTGAGTGAAGAATTAGTTTGGATTTTTACAGTATTTTCCTAACCTTTTACAATTTCATGGCAGTATTTTTTAGAAATTCTCTTTTAAGTCCTTCCAAACAATTCATTAGTCTTTATAGACTCGGTTTATGCATTCATACGGCATAGGCTTTTGTTTTGCTTAATTACTTTGTTAAGCTACTAGCTCTTAGGAAGCTGAGGACTCAGTTGTAGGCGCAGGTCTGCTAGCTGTGGGGATGAGCCAGCACATTTTTTTCTTTTATTTTTTTAACAGCTTTATTGAGATGTGATTCACATACCATACAATTCACCCATTGAAAGTGTACAATTCCTTGGCTTTGAGTATTTGAGTATATTCACAGATTGTGTAACCCTTTCCACTATCTAACTTGAGAACATTTTCATCTTCCCAAAAAGAAACCCTCCTTAAAAATATCCCTTAGCAGTCACTCCATGCCTCCCAACCTCCCCCACCCCCACCCCGCCCCTGCCCCTGGCAACCACCAATCTACTTTCTGTCTCTATGGATTTGCCTACTCTGGACATTTTGTATAAATGGAATCATACAGTATGTGGCCTTCGTGTCTGATTTCTTTCACTTTGCATGTTTTCGAGGTCCATCTGTGTTGTAGCAGGTGTAAGTACTTCATTCCTTTTTCTGGCCAAATAACATTTCATTGTGTGTGTGTGTGTGTGTGTGTGTGTGTGTGTGTGTGTGTGTGTGTATACATATATGTTAATTTCAACTCATGGCCACCCCATGCGTGCCAGAGTAGAACTGTGCTCCATAGGGTTTTCAATGACTGATTTTTTGGAAGTAGATCGCCGGGCCTTTCTTCCGAGGCACCTCTGGATGGACTCACAACTCCAACCTTTTGGTTAGCAGCAGAGCACATTAATCGTTTGCAGCCCCCAGGGACTCCGACAGCAGGAATAGACCCTGCTATTACTCCACTAAGCAGATTCTTTTGGGGGCAGTAAGGTCAGAGAGAGGATAGTAGGTTGTGGCTTATGTCTCATTACTTAGTTGCTTGTTATCCTGGCCTCAGATCTCTCTTCTTGTTGACCACCACGAGGAGGTGAGGGCTAACACAGCACGCGCAGGTCCTACGGGCTTCTCCCGGCGCCTTGTCATAGCACCCAAACAACTCTGGGGGTTTCTGGCTCTTATATTCTCATGTTACAGTAGAGAAAGCTGAGGCCCAGAGACCTTGATCACACAGAGACCAGGGCAGGCCGTCTGCCTCCAGGACACGCTTTCTTCACCACCTTGCCCATTGCCTCAAGCCCAGGGAGATCAAAAATGATCCATAGCACCATTCAGACAGCCACTGCAGAGGGCGATCAAAAATGATCCATAACACCTATCATGGTTTGAATTATGTCCCCCCAGAAATGTGTGTATCAATTTGTCTGGGCCGTGATTCCCAGAATTGTGCGGTTGGCCTCCATTTTGTGGTTGTAATTTTATGTTACAGAGGATTAGGGTGGGATTGTAACACCCTTACTAAGGTCACATCCCTGATTCAATGTAAAGGGAGTATCCCTGGGGTGTGGCCTGCACCACCTTTTATCTCTCAAGAGATAAAAGGAAAGGGAAGCAAGCAGAGAGTTAGGGACCTCATACCATCAAGAAAGCAGTGCTGGGATTTCCAGAGCGTGTCCTTTAGACCGGGGTCCCTGCGCAGAGAAGCTCCTAGTCCGGAGGAACACCGAAGAGAAGGCCGACAGAGAAAAGGCCTTCCCCTGGAGCTGATGCTCTGAACTTGGACTTTTAGCCTACTCTGACTGTGAGGAAATAAACTTCTCTTCGTTAAAACCATCCACTTGTGGCATTTCTGTTATAGCAGCACTAGATGACTGAGACAGCACCATTCAGACAGCCACTGCAGAGGTGAGTGGACCCCGAGCTCCCCTCTTTAGAGGCATGAGTCACTCGGGGAGAGGAGAAACCCTCTGATGATTCAGTACAAAAACGTAACCATCTTTGTATGTTCAGGAGCTCCGATGTGAACTCGTACCCCCTGGATCACCACTAACACTTTCAGTCAGAATTCTACCACTTGCCCCCATTTCTCTTACAGCCCGACCTCCATGAGGCTGGAAGCTCACAGGTAGAGCCTGTGCTTTTGCATCTTTGTGACCCAGCGCGATGCCCAGAGTGTGTGTAAGTCGACACTGAATGAACATTCGCTAGTGAGCTAACAGGAACACCAAATTCACTTTAGTCTGCTACCCTAGTTCGAACCCCCGCCTCGTCTGTTAATGCTTAGTCTGTTGTACAGTCATCTCTCCCGGCTCTGCAGTAGAGTGATTTCCACAAAGACATTTGACTTAAAACCCTGGAGAACATCTAAAATGAATTTCAAGTTATTAGTGGGATCAGCTAGTAGAGCAGAGAAGTACCCATCCCTGGACATGATCAAGTGGACTAGACACACAGTGGCTTCGAACAGCCAGGAGGTAACCTTGACTGGTAGTGGGGAAAGGTGTGTTACCGCTGTTGGTCTTCTCAGCAACTTCCCTTGACAGGTGAGAGGTTGTTTCTCTAGAAATACTGTAGCCCCGGAAAAGGCGTGAATCCCTGCCCAGGGCTTCATTCCCAGGGCCCAGTTCCAGTGCTTTCTTTGTCCTAGTAATACTTTATTCTACACTCATTTAAAGGAGCCCTGGTGGTGCAGTGGTTAAGAGCAACGGCTGCTCACCAGACGTCAGGAGTTTCAAATCCACCAGCCACTCCTTGGAAACCATACTGGGAGGTTCTAACTCTGTCCTACAGGGTCACTATAAGTCAGAATTGACTCAACGCACTTAGGACCAAAATTGACACTATGTGATTAACAGATGAGAAAACAGCTGTCTTAAGTAGGGAGACTGTGGCATTACTTCTGTAAAGATTACATGTCTGAAGAGACAATTGTGAAGTATCACATTACTCTGGAAAGATTTTGAAAACCTGTTACGATCAGCTTTACTTTAAAATATATAAGCATTTTGAAACGTAGACGTGTTTAAGGTTGTTGGGTTTGTAAAACTCCACTTGACAAAACTGATACCACAGAGAAATCCATACCAGATGGACAGCTCACAGACCAACGAGCCCGTCCACAAATTTAGTAACACTACGACGTTTTGGATAAATTAAAGGATTTATTATTATCAACACACACACAAAACCGAAACCAACAGGCATCTGTAACATGCTACTAGAATTAGAGCAACCAGTTTATGAATTACAGGTCTAAGGAATTTCAACAGCAAATTTAGAGCTTCCTTTAAAAACAAATCTGAACTGAGACTGTGCATTAATTCAAACAGCCTACACCCCCACACCAAAAACAGAAAAACTCTTCTTGTGAATTTTAACACTCAAATATAATCACATACGTAATCAAATATAATCAAAATTTAGAGTGGGGACCATCACCGGCAATGCGACTTGAGCCAGGATTTCGAGGGTTGAGATTAGGTCAACCAGAAGGATGACTTCGGACAGAAGGAACAGGACTAAGCTAGGATAACTCAACAAATGCCAGGGACAATGAGGAGACTGTTTGTTTGCAGCAGAGTTGTGTATGAGAACAACAGGAGTTAAAAAGAAAATATTTTCCATTTAGATATATACTCCAAAGCACAACCAAATCTTGGCGTAGTTGAAAACTGTAGGTAGTCCCTGACTTATGACGTATTCCAGTTAGGACGAACTGCACTTATGACCATCTGTTTTTTTTTTTTTTGGTACATCTTATTGTTAGTAATATGTACAATTTTGTAGCACGTCATTTGCTGATGTTATCATTCTCAAATGTTCAATGTTATGATTTATAAGGATACTGATAATAAAAGGCAGTAATAATGAAAGCTAAAAAAAAAAAAAAGGTATTCTACTTACATCAGAACCTACTTACGATGGAGTTGTTGGAACAGAACCCCATTATAAGTCGGGGACTACCTGTATTTTACAACGAGGTCTAGTCTGAAAATTTCATTTAAACGAGAATTTGAAGATCTAAGACTTGCCTTAGTTTTGATCAGTACATTTCCAGTGTATACCTTTTCATTACGTTCAGGGGTCGCTACCACGTTGTACGGACTTTAAAAATACTGATTAACTTTTTAAAAAGCACAACTACCTCTTATGTATGTATAAGGAACAGTTTTAGTTAAAATATTTGATGAAGTAATAGCTCCTGAGCATCAATTTGGCTTTCAGTGTTTGCACATCAAGTATTCATGAGAAAACGGTAAGGACAAAAAAGCAGCTTTCCTCACATTTTAAGAAAAGTTCTTTTTCAGAGGTTGTTCAGACTTTTCTAGTTTAAATACACAGGTTAACACTGCAGTTAAAGGAAAAACTAAGGGGCTACTAGTTAAGCCGAATGGGAAGAAAACGTGAAAGGACCTGCTATAAACTGCAAAGTACAATGTGACTCAAAAGAGAACGGTCCTTCCCGAAGCAAAGGCTTGAGTGTGATTACCGACTTGGAGCTCCTGTTACATCACGAATGTAAATTCACTTTGGGGAAAATAGTTTAATATGTCTCTCAAAAAAATAGTTTCTATTTTTCCATCTCAAACAAAACAGTGGTTATGAAGTCCAGCGCCACCAGGCAACCTTCATCCTGTCCCACACCGCTGAGAGGGAATCCAGGGCAGGACGGACATCCAAGATGGTGAACTGGTACTCCTTGTTCACCTCACCGCCATCGTAGTAGTCAATGACATACCTCACCTCTGTCCCACAGCGGTTGATGATCCAATCGTGCCTGTCAAAAGGCAACTCATATCTGGAACAAAAACATGCTAGTGAGGGTGAGAACACTTCCCATGTGCTCAGTCCTGGTTCAATCAGGAAGAAAGATCCAGAAGAGCATGTGCACATGCCTGCTCTGAGAGTCAGACATCTAACTGGGGAGATGAGACTCACTCGGACAATCACACAGTCTACAGCACTAAAGGAACATGGTACTGAATAACATAATGACTTCAGATCAGATGGCAGCTAGTCTACTTCTACTGGCAAAGGAATCAGTCACTGAGAAAGAGACCCAGGTCAGGCAGGTCAGCTGAGATACTGCAGAAGTCCAGGTGGGAGCTGAGAAGCTGAACTACCCTAGGAAAAAAGGGAGAAATGCTAAGTGGACAGATCCCAAGAGATCTATCACCACAGGAGTGAGAGGACAGACCCAAGAAGACAGGAGACAGCTCAGTTCAGTCCTGCAGTAAGATAGGAAGCAACCCACGAAACCCCAAGAAACCTGCCAACCAACGGGCAAACTTCAGGGAGAGGAAGCAGTTTACACTGTTTAGGACCTCTGCAGGAAAACAGGAGAAGAAATCTGCAGATGAACACTGTTGCAGTTTTGGTAGGTGGCACTGGATGTACTTTCTTGGTTTTTTTGGGCATCATAGGTTTGTTTCTTTCTCTTGTTACCAGAAGTGAATAATCTAAAAAACTATGGAGTCAAAGAAAAGACAAAGTTTACCCTGACCTGAGGAAGGAACAGTAACATTTTTGCACTGGTACTCACCCCATCCATGAACGGAGTCTTGCCCTTGGTGAATACTCTTTAGCTTTACCCCCAAACCGGATCAATGACGGACCACAAGGACATTCCCTAGAAATCCCCAGATAAGAAAAGTCTGTTAAAATATCTTCTTTCCTTTGAAAAAGATGATGTTCCAATTTTTCAATAGTACATTTTCTGAATGCACTTAAAAAATCTCACATGTACAGAGAAAGGTAACTTTTTAACAATTTAAAGGAATACGCCCTCTGTTAAGAACATTCCTCTTATTTCTGGAGTGGGTATGTTCCACTCTCCCTTTCCTTCCAAATACACGCACTGTTCTTTGCAAGAGTCAGGATCGAGGATCACACTTCTCTTTTGAATACAGTGGCTGGGGGTGTTTCAGATGAACGTAAAAAAAGTCCTACACTCTTCTTTCATTTGAAATCAATGAACAGTATTATGAGTAAAGAAAAATGAAAGATGAATTCCTAGGAACTAATTATGATTAGCGTGGGACCATCTCCCTAAATAAATAACCAAACACAAGCTGAGGACCTCCTTGCTGCCGGCACTTGCCCAGGCACCTGGGTACAGCAGTCTCTCACGAGGCCCTCCTGGCCCTGCCCTCCTGGAGTTCCCTGTGGGCCTACACACTAGACATACAATTGTTTCCCCATGGAGGAGGGAAAAACCAAAACCCAAACCCACTGCCATCGAGTGGATTCCAACTCATAGCGACCCCGCAGGACAGAACCAAACTGCCACATAGGGTTTCCAAGGCTGTCAATCTTTACTGAAGCAGACTGCCACAGCTTTCTCCCGATGGAGGCGGCAAAAGAGTGCGTCAACAAGGCTGCCTATCTCGTTAGAGATGTATGTATGTCGGTAAGATAGGCTTTCGTGCTGATGCGTCTCTCTGCTAAGGGAGGAGCAACAATCCTGACTCTAGGAACTCTTTCACTTCTCCCTGTCGGAACAGCTCATTAGCCTCTCTCCTCAAGAGGGCACAGGCAGAGATGAGACTCAATTCAGGGAGACTTTCTGCCGGAGACTGTGGCATGGGTTTTCAACACGCTACTTCGTTTTGACGCAGCTCTGGAAAATGGCTGCAAAGGGAGCTGAAAGTCATCCTTCAACTTCCTCTCTGCTCTTCTCTTGGTTCCAGAGTAGTGCTCGAATTAATTAGGAGAGAGTTTTAATTACAGCACGCTTTCAAACAAAGTCACTGCAGACACTTGCGATTCCCCCTCATTAGCAAGTGGGGAGGTGACTCCTGACAGTTGTGCGTTACTGACAGGGGTGGCGTCACACACACCCATCGCCCATCCCGGGTCCACTGCCCAACCAGTGACACCCAGGGAGGGCTGCTCGTGAATTTCAGATTCCAAATATTAAAAAACAAAACAAGGACTTTAAAAAAATCATTTAACTGGATTTCAGCCAGGACACTGATGGCACCTTCGGAGGATTTCCGCCACCGCTGCCAAGTCAGCCCCGACCACTGAGTCTTTGCAGCCGAGGCCCCAGACATGGTGAAGCAGAGACCAGCCCTCCCTGCTGTGCCCGTGCTGACTGCCCGGCACCCAGCATCCACGGCCATCACAATGCGGTTGCTGTCTGACACCACTCAGTGGGGAGTACCGTCACACAGCATAAAATGCCACATAAATAAAAAACGAAATCTGGCACCATCGAGTCAATTCCAACTCATAGTGACCCTACAGGACAGAGTAGAACTGCCCCATAGGGTTTCCAAGGAGCGCCTGGTGGATTCGAACTGCTGACCTTTTGGTTAGCAGCAGAACTCTCAACCACTACACCACCAGGGTTTCCTAAAATGCCACACAGCATGCTTTATTAGAATAACAAACTTCTGAATCAAGTGTGAAAACTCTGGAAAACTGGTGTGAAACAGGAAGGCTGCTAAAAGGCTTGTTTTTAGGATCTCAAGCACACTTACGTGGCGTGGAGGGCTTCCCACTTCAAAATCTCCTTCCAAGCCTGCTCGTTATTCTGATTGTGGATTTGAATGATATTATACATATCTTTCTGACTAATATCCTCATCTCTCCACTTCCACCTAGGAAAGAACATTTGGTACCATTTTACAAATACTGCTGATAGTGCCATAAAATTAATCCACAGATTCATAGGATGATTTATTAAATGCTACCCTTTCTGAGAGAATGCAGAATGCCCAGTGTCTATCAATCTAAGTGATCTCCGCCTCATTCGGAAGATTCCCTCATAACTGCAGAGTAGTACAGAAATCCACGTATACTACAGATACACTGGAAACAAAGGGTTAACGTTCCCCTTACTCTCTTTCAGAGTCACCAAAAACCAGAGCTGTACAAATACTGTGGCACCATCTATTTTTGGGTGACACCTTTGCAGTTAGTACCACTGACTGAGTATTTCCCCAACTTTTTTCTAAGCATTTTATATGACAGTGGGTTTTCTTGTTTGTTTTCCCTTAGCAATTACTGGCCTTGCGTTTGCATTCTGACAGATCTGAAAAATCAGCTGATTGTCAGAAACTGATTCACTTATAAATATTTACTAAATGTTTGGGGGATAAAAACGCCTTAGCATTTAATTCTTAGATGAAGCTGACAAGCAAACTGCTATTCTAAACAGTAGGCGCACTCACTTACCCTTTCCTTAACATTGCATTCCAAAACATCTGCTCTGACGGGTAAACCCACTTTTTCTGGGAATCTGCTCTTGGGATGGAGGATTCCTCCCTGGCAGTAGACAGTGGAAAGGGCTGGTCGGGGGCCGGCATCTGATTAGGTGGTGGCATCTACATCAAAGCAGCAGATTGTGTAATGTTGGTAACAGGATATAAAGTAAAAATAAGCAGTATAATTAACTACTTTCTGGAAAGAAACACCTCACACACGAGGCACAGGGTCCCTCCAAACCCAGCGGCATCAAAGTTCTAGAAGTCTCTGAGAATTTGGCTGTTCTGCAGAGTCAGAGGGCTGAAGTGCTTTTTCCTCTTTGAGTGAGTTCTCATAAATGATAAATAAACATGTGGTTACATTTCTTGTCTTCTTCTCCTCTGACCAGATTTAAAACCACTGTCAAATGGTGCCTGATTCATCACAGTTTCTAGATTCTCCTGAAGAGCCCGTGGCCCTCTAAAGTGCAGGTCCAAATCCATCTGTCTCGCCATTCAAATGTGATTCCAAAAATGAAACCCTATGATGTATGACCATGACAAAATATGGAGAGGCCACAACCCGTCTTGTTCTCATGCTCTCTGATGGCATTATAGTTGCTGGTGGTCATGCTGACACTGCGCCACACTGGGACTCATGTGCAGGTGGCACCCACACATGCCTGGAGACACGCCCCATCTTGTAGCACACCTGCAAGGTTTTCCCAAGACCAAAACCACCTTTGCTAACTCTATACTCCTTACAGAGTTCCCGGGGCTACCACCTAGTAACTCTAGCCCAAAAGAAAACATTCATTTGGCCCAGCCTCTTTCCGGTAAAGCTATTCTGGCTTTCAGTAAGTGGTTTTCTTTCTCAGGCATTCTCTGAAACTAGACTCCACAAGTCATACATTCCCGATTTCCCCTGTGGAAGGAATACCCAGCGTCTTTCTTTTAAAAGGACAAAAAAATCAATCCCAACAGCCTGCAGTTTGTCTTGGGAGTTCGTGAAAGAATCTCAGCACAGTTAAGTCCTAGCAAGCGGGGATGAGCAGACCTTACCAGATTGGAAGGATCCAGATTCTCCTTATTCTCAGACGCAGCGGCCTTCATGGGGCATTCCACATACTCGTACGCACGCTCCTGGTGGGCAGGCAGAGAGTATGTTTTGCTCTCACAGGTGGAGTCTGATGGTTTTGCGCTCAGTGGACAACCTGAGATAAATCAAGTAGGAAAATGGTGTCACCACAAAGGCAGGACACGTGGCTCTCTCTCTAGGGGCCCTGAAGAGCTTCGTTTTTGACCAATGATTACCAGCAGAGGAAAAGCCAGGTTTCTATCATTTAAAGCTACCTAACTTTCCGAAATCCTAAAGATGTTTTGTATATTTTCTTTGCCTCTGAAAGAGAAACGGAGACCTATCCTCTTATTGTGCCCTGCCCCCATCAAACATAAACGAACAGAAATCCTCATCAGTTGCAAGAGTTTCTTGTCCATGCCATGGTTTTAATAATTGGCTGGAAGGTACTCAGCCTGGACTGCAATGGGGAGCTGCTGCCAAGGAACCTAAGTCGGGACCGGGCCATGTTTAACCCAGTGTCCCTGACTTGCCTTTGCAAGCTGCAGACAAGTTCCTACCCAATTAGGGTACAGTGCAGGCCAGGCGTTCTGTACTGATGCACTGTGTGAATACTGGGGTGAGGGAAGCAGATGCGCACAGTAGCCTTCAAAGAGGCCAACCAGTTGCCATTGAGTGGACTCTGACTTGTGGCAACCCCATGGGTGTCAGAGCAGAACTGTGTTCTGTAGGGTTTCCAATGGCTGAGTTTTTGGAAGCAGATTGCCAGGCCTTTCTTCTGAGGCGCCTCTGGGTGGACTTGAACCACCAACCTTTGGGATGGCAGCTGAATGCATAAACCGTTTGTACCACCCAGGCACGGGACTCCACAAAGAGCTAATGGCAGAAAATCAGAGTGCCGCTATGCCTGCACTTTCTTCCCAGAATGAAACGAGGCATAACACACAACTCTCTGCCTAGGTGTGACTCCCCACAAGCAGATGGCCGTGGTTTAGCAAGAAGAGGCAGACATCAAAGATGCCTCTGAAGAGGGAAGGTCTGAGCCTAGTAAGATCAGCAGCAGGAAGGGCCACAAGGCCCAAGGATCCAGAGTGTGGATCCGTGCGAGCGCAGGGCCTGAGGAACTAGCTCTCCAAGTTAGGAGAGAGCAGGCAGGCACCTGGCAAGCTACTGCCCTGGGAGAGGGCTGCTGGTGTGACGGAATCCCTATCTTAGGCAGCAGCAGTGACCAGTAGTGACCACAGATGTGGCAATGCTGGATGCTGTACACGCTCCGTCTTCTGTGCTTCTCCTCCCAGCCCTCGCCCCCTAGTACCCCATGCCGCTACCCACTTTAGGGGGGAAGGGAGTCCTGCTACCCCTCTCCTCTCTACCAAGCAAAGCTCCAACCCTTTCCACACAGCTGCCCTTAGCTGGGTGTCAGAAAGAAAAGAACGTGTTTAAATTTTTCACATTGTATAACCAGTAGCCCCTTCAATCTCCTACAAATACCTACATTTTTTACTAATGTAAATAAATCTGACTGCTGGCTCTTCAGGATACACCCAAATGAAATAAACCAGTGGACAGCCCTACAGCCTCCCTGGGGACGCTCACAGCAGAAGCACACGTGCTTTGTCAGAATCTATTGGATTTGTCCTTGTCCAAGGTCACAGAATTTTCGCTGGCCTTGCCACTCACTAGCTGTGTGATTTGGAGACTATCAGTTAGTTACTCCACGCCTCAGTTTGCTTGACTGTAAAATAGGGAGAAAACCTATCACACAGAATCCTGTGGACTAGAATATAAGCTCCATTAGACAAAGGATTTTGGTTTGTTTTGTACCCTGCTGTTCTCTCAGTGAGAAGCCCTGGTGGCGCAGTGGTTAAGTGCCTGGCTGCTAACCAAAAGGTCGGCAGTTCAAAGACACCAGCCGCTCCATGGGAGAAAGATGTGGCAGTCTGCTCCTGTCAAGATTACAGCCTTGGAAACCCTATGGGGTAGTTCTACTCTGTCCTATACTATGAGTCACAATCAACTCCATGACAATGGTTTGGTTTGGTTTTTGGTTCTCTCAGTACAAAAGCAAACAAACCCCGGCAATGCTTGGCACAGAGTCGGCAGTGAGTAAATCTTTGCTGACTGAGTGATGGCATGAACGACTGCAACACAAGGAAGTGTTAGTACTCTGGGAGCACTCTGTGTAGGTTCCTCTCTCTCTCACAGGTTAAAACAAGGAGTCAAAGGTCAGACGGACTCAAGACATGCTTGTATACAATCTATAGCAAACATGGACCAATTAAAAATGAAAGAGAGCTTTTCCATCTCACCGTGCATGTGAAGAATGGACTGCAAGGCCACCAGCTGCTGACTTGTTTTTAACCTGTTGCCGTCGGAGTTGATTCTGACACCTAGCGACCCTATAGGACAGAGCAGAACTGCCTCACAGGGTTTCCTAGGAACGGCTGGTGGATTTGAACTGCCGACCTTCTTCGTTAGCAGCCGAGCTCTTAACCACTGTGCTATACATGAATACTGCAGTGCATGCAGGAGTAAAGTTTATTAAGACAGCTACATTTAGACCAGGGCTTCTCAGTTTCGGCACTACTGACATCTGGGTCCAGATGATGCTCTGCTGTGAGAAGATGTCCTATTCATCACAGGATGCTGAGCAGCCTCCCTGATCTCTACCCACGAGATGCCAGCAGCACCATCTCCTCCAGTTGTGACAACCAAAAATGGCTCCAGACAATGCCAAATGTCCCCTGGGAGACACAACTGGCCCCAGATGAAAACCACGTACATAGACACAGATAAACTTTGGGGGTGGGAGGTGATTTATGGGACAATCACTAAGTGTCAAGTACTGTCTGAAACACTTTCATGCATTATCTCAATGAATCCTCACAACAGCCCTTTAAAATATTATCACAGTATCCCCAGCTTACAGATAGCAGACAGACTTAACAGAAGCAACTTGTCTAAAGTCACATGCCTCACAAGGGGCAAAATAAGGACCACACCCAAGCTGAGTCACTCCCAGGCCCTGGTGCTTTACCAACAGGCTATACTCCCTCTTCTTTAAAATCCTTTTGAGAACTGTCTTTTGTTTTTTATTTTCTAGACAGAGTTGATTACCTCTCATTTTCCCTTCATGCACTGGACATCCTGAAGGCGGGGATGCTGTCTGATGATCTGAAGCATTTGAGGTCTGAACTGCAACAGCAGGAGTAGATGCAGACAAACCCATGGCTGGAATCACCGCCTTGACTCCAAACGATTCTAAATACACACAGGTCGAAGCAAAGAAACAGATTAACCCTGACGTCTTGGTGCAGGCTACTCTCCTGTTATTCTTAATCTGGCCAACCTTGTTCTTCCTACCTGTCATCCGTATGGGAACCTACTGGCAGGACACCCACCTCGAGAGATCCGTTTGAGTATATTCCCCTCCTTTGGGAAATACTACTGTGAGATCTATGTCACCCTTTGGGGCACGTTTTTAAGGATGTGCGGGTTTGGGAGGTGAAAGTGAGGAGGTCGCTAAGAAAGAAGATAACATCACAGCGAGGAGCGCAGGCCTGTGGGAGAAGGTCCGCGAGGCGGTAATCCGGATGGGGGAGGGGAGACCCACTTTGCCCAGACCCGACCCCCGGCCCCGGCGCCTTAGCGAAGGGGTCGTGGGAGAGTACGGCACAGAAAAGAGGAATCGAGGAAAGAAGGAAGGGACAGCGGAGGCCGGGATACTGCCAGAGTCTCCCTCACGCCGTCCTCGCACCTCCCACCTGCTCCAGCTCCCAGACTCCAGACCCCACCGGCCGCAACCAGACCGCCCCTCCGCACCTTACTCCTCTCCCGGGCTGCTTCGGGCGGCCGGCCCCCGCCTTTAACCGCCAACCCAAGCCCAGAGCAGCAGTGACCAGCTGCCGCCGCCGCCACCCCACCCCCCCCAGCCGGTCACCGCTATCACCGCGGTCACAGCCGGCGCCCGCTCACGCCGCCGCTTCCTTTTCCGAAGGCGGGACTTCCGGGCGTGCGGGAGGCGGGGCGCGGACTGAAGAGGCGGGGCTTCTGGTAACCTCCGCGGAGCGGATCCCTCCCCCTCTCCCCGTCGGCCTATAAGCGCGAAGGCGCGCTCTCCGGCCCCGCCCTTCCCGGCCAAGCGCCCATTTAATCACGCCTTAGGAAGGTGAGATTTTATTTTGGTTCAGAGACTTGCCCGGAGTGAGGCTGTCGGCTACAGAGGCTGTAAGCGGCAGAGGGGTTACTCTGGATTTTTTAAATTTCTATTTTTAAAATAGGGTCCCGTCAGTTTAAATTATAGTAATCACTCCAGAAACGTCAGTAGGTGTCCGGAGCTGCGGCCGACTCTTGGACTTTCCAAAGTGCACAAGACAGGGTCCTGTCCCCAAGGACTTCTTAGCTGGGTGTGGACTTCGATGGAAAAAAAAGTACGTTTTTATTTTCACTTACCTTCAGCGGCAATTTAGCATTTTCTGCCATTAGGAATGTAGGCAACAAATCCCAGTAGTGTTAGCTCTGTGGCGCCAATGGTAATCACAGGTATAAATGAGATCACATGTAGCTGTTTGTGTCTGCCTCAAAAATACCATGCATCACTACTTAGAAATTAAGGTAGGTAGCCATTGTTGGAAACCCTGGTTGGCGTAGTGGTTAAGATCTGTGGCTGCTAACTAGAAGGTCAGCAGTTTGAATCCACCAGGTGCTCCACCCTGACCTATAGGGGTGCTATGGGTCGGAATGGACTCTATGGCAACAGGTTTGGTTTTTTTTTTTTTGTTGTTGTTGTTTAGACCTTGTTAGGAAGCCCTCGTGGCACAGTGGTTAAGAGCTCAAGCGGCTAACCAAAGGTCAGCAGTTCGAATTCACCAGCTGCTCCTTGGAAACCCTATGGGGCAGTTCTACTCTGTTTTATAGGGTCGCTATGAGTCGGAGTCGACTGGAGGGCAGTGTTTTTTTTTTTTTTTCTTTAGACCTTGTTAGGAGTCCTTGGGTGTCGCAAATGGTTAAGTGCTTGATTACTAGCCGAAAGGTAGGCGGTTCAAACCCACCCAGAGGCATCTTGGAGGACAGGCCTGGTGATTCTGCTTCTGAAAGGTCACAGCCTTGAAAACCCTATGGAGCAGTTCTACTCTGCACATATGGTCACCATGAGTCAGAATTGACTGCAAGTAACAACAACAACAGCACTAACCTAAAGGTTGGCGGTTCAGACCCACCCAGTGGTGCCTCAGAAGAAAGGCCTGGTGATCTACTTCTGAAAGGTCACAGCCTTGAAATTCCTATGGAGCAATTATCTGCAACACACGGGGTTGCTGTGAGTCTGAATCGACTCCACAGTAACTAACAACAACAATAGACCTTGCTACTTAAAGTGTTAATAAAGAATCATGTATCTTTCTACTCACTGTAGTCATCCCCTGGGTGCTGGGAGTGCTGGCAGCTGGCAGCTCTGAGCTGAGTGTCTCTCTAGGATTTGCCCTCTGCCTAAGAGAACTGTCTCCTCAAGCGAAGCCACATTCCCTCCCTGAGAACGGGCTGCATCCAATGAGTGGTCTCTGCAAGGGTGCATATGCCCAGCGTGCTTACCTCAAAGGGGACAACTTCAGAAGGGCCATTCCAGCTTCAGAGCTGCTCATAGGATCCGCTGCAGTTCACCTTCTCCCTTTGCCCAACCCTTCTACCCTCACTCTCTCACAGTTGTTATTCCCGAGAGGACAACTCTTGCATGCAAATCTCGGAGACTCGGCATATATTTCCTGGGAAACCTGGCCTATATCCGTCACAAATCTGTTGTATTTAAATTTTAAAAAATATGTCGACAGCTGTATTCCCATACAGTTTTTTTTGTAATTCCTTATATTTTGTGTTAAGCATGTAAAAATATTACTCTGAGAAGATGTTCATAGCGTTCACCAGACTGCCAAAGGGGTCTATGGCACAGAAGAGGTTAAGAACCCCTGCTAAGGGCAGATTCGGGCATGCAAAGAAGCAACCATATTTGTAACCTCAGTGTCTGTATGTACAGACTGTTTTTTTTTTTTGAGGGGGTGTTAGCGAGTCGATTCCGACTCATAGTGATGCTATATGACAGAGTAGAACTGCCCCACAGAGTTTTCTTGGCTGTAATCTTTACAGAAGCAGATTCCCAGGTCTTTCTCCTGCGGACCTGCTGGGTGGGTTCAAACCACCAACCTTTTGGTTAGCAGCCGAGTGCTTACCTGTTGTGCCACCAGGGCTCCTTACGTACAGACTATTCTGAGGCAAAAAGGAAGAAGTGACTATCGTGAGGGTGATGGACCGGATGTGGGTAGGAAGGGAAGAGTAAGTAACAGGAGGTCTTTATAGAGGAGGAGATACTCAAGCAGCATGTTAAAGGTGGGCAAGAATACTCGGGGTGTGGCAGGGGGGACACCTTCATCCCCAATTCCTGCTCCCCGAAGGCAAAGAATCACTGCCCTTTAGCTACTTCTTCTGGCACGTCCCTCCACATTCCAATCTAACATGCTGCTACTGATATATATACACAGATCTCAGTTTTAGATTATCGATTGACATCTGATTATGGAGAATGAGATTTTGACTCTTTCCCCTTCCCCCTCCTAACGTGGATGCACACACAAACACAAACATCTTCCTGTCTTCTCCCATACCAGTAGTTATATAACAATTTTGGGTAAATTAGGGTTTAGTATTTACATTATTATGACTGTGAAAATATTACCAGTAGCTGAGTCAAGTGCTTGATTATTAGCTGAAAGGTTGGCTTAATGAATGATGATGGATTTTCTTTCTTGTACAAAGTTTTCACTAGAATTTAACACTTGCTTTTTTTTCCTTTGTCTGTTTAGTTTTTATTGATTATCCCTAAATTTCTTGTCAACATTTAAAATTTCCTCTCAATGCACTCAAATATATCAACTATTCTATATGTTTCATTTTTTTTTCTTGAGACTTAACTCCTAGATAAGCACTCCACCCTTGCCACTGCCCAATTCTAGACTGTTTGCAAAGAACTTATGCCAGTTGTCTTCCTGGGACTTGCTTTTCATGTTTTCCTGGAAGTTGTTCATCCCTTTATATTATACTGTGTTAGATCTCTGGTTGCTGGATACCATATATTCTTCTTTCCGTTATTTTGGGAGCACATCAGTTTTTGAGATCTCGAAAATCAGAAAATGTCAGTGTTTCACTCTTTCACTTGATTGTAGGTATAAAATTTTAGATTTGGAAAATATTTTCCTCAGAATGTTAAAGCTGTTGCTTCATTGCCTTCTAGTTTCTCTTGTTGCTGTATGGAGTTTAAATGCCATTTCTCTTTATCTTCTTCAGTATTTTTAAGATCTTCTCTTTCTTACCAGTGTCCTGAAAAGCTGTGCCTTAATGTGGACCTCTTTGCTTTCATTGGCTTGAGCACTCAATGGGCCCATTTGATGTGGAAACTCACAACGTTCAAACTGAGTATGTGTTATTACATTATTTTGGTAATTTACTCTCTTCCCTTTTTATTAGTTCTCTTCTTTAATGAACTCCTGTTACTCGTATATTGGATCTCCTAGACCGATACTCTAATTTTCTTATTTTTTCTCTCTTTTTCATAAGTTTTATTTGTTTTAGGAGATTAAAAAAAAAAAATCTCCTAACTTTCTTATTATACTTTTTATTTCTGGTGCCTGTTTTTAATCTCCAAGAAATGCGTGTGTGGGTGTGTGTGTGTGTATTGGTGTGTGTATGTGTTTGTATTTGTGTATATGTGTGTGTGCATGCATACGTGTGTGTGAGTGTGTGTATGTGTGTGTGCATGCAGATACAAGGTAGCACCTGTGGGGTTGCCAATCTATGATAATAGGATGTGAACTGCTACTATCAGAACTAAGGGTTTAGTACAAAGTAAAAATCCGCAGCTCTTTTGGAGTTACAAACTGGAAAAATGAGTCACCTTCCCAAACCTATGGTTCCTCGTCCTTTCAAAAGTGCTGCTACTTTTGTATTTCTCAGTGCTCCCACAATTCTCTCCCGTAATTCTTCCTTATTTCCTACCATTCCCTATCTCTCCCACAATTCCCTGTCTGTCCCACAATTTTTTGTTTTCTCTGACAATTCTTTATCTCTCAAAATTCTCCATTCTCCTTCACAATACTCCATTCTTTTTCACAAGTCCCTGTTTCTTAAAAAAATCCCATTTCTCTCACAATACCCTGTCTTTCTAACAATTATTCAGTCTCTCCCACAATTCCCCATCTCTCTTACAATTCTTCATTCTCTCACAATTCCCTGCCTTTCCCACATTTCTCCTTTCTCTTCCACAATTCCCTCTCCCACAATTCTCAGTATTTCCCACAATCCCCTATTCTCTCACAATTCCCACTATTTCCCACCATTCCTTTTTTTCTCCATAATTCTCGTTCCTTCTCACAATCCCATCTCTTCCACAATTCCAGACCTGTTTCACAATCCAATGTTCTTTCCTAGAATTCCTTGTCTATCCCACAATTCCCTGTTTCTCCCACAAATCCCAGTATTTCACACAATTCCCTGACTCTCCTATAATACTTTTTTCTCATCACAATCCCTTGTCTCTCCTAGAATTCCCAGTCTCTCCCACAATTCAATATTCTTTCCCCAAATTCATTGTCCCTCCCACAATCCCTGTCTCTCCCACAATTCCAAGTATTTCCCACAATCCCGTCTATGCCACAATTCTTTATCTTTCCCACAATTCACACTGTTTCCCACAGTTCATTAACTATCTCACAATTCCCAGTATTTCCACAATCCCGAGTCTCCCAAAGTTCCTTGTCTCTCCCCCAATTCCCACTTTTCCCACAATTCTCTGTTCATTCACACAATCCCGTCTTTCCCTAAATTCAGTATTCCCTCCCAGAAGTCCATGTCCCTCCAACAATTCTCTATTGTTCCCACACTTCTCTTTTCATTTCCACAGTCCCCTTTCTTTTTTGTAATTCTTTGTATATTCCACAAACCCTGTCTCTCCCACAATTCTTTCTCTTTCCCTCAATTCCCACGATGTCCTACAATTCCTTCACTCTCCCAAATCCTTAGTATTTTCACAGTCAGTTCAATCTCCCATAATTCAGTGTTCTTTCTCAAAATTCCATGTACTTCCCATAGTTCTCTGTTTCTCCCACAATTCTCTTTTCATTCCCGACCTCTCCCATAATTCATTGTCCTCTTTCACAATTCAATGTCCTTTCCCAAAATTTCTTGTCCTTTCCATAATTCCATCTCCCCACAATTCCCACAATTTCCATTATTTCCCACAATTCCCAATTTTTCCCACAATTCACACAATTTCCTTTCTCTTTCACAATTCCTTGTGTATTCCACAGTCCTGTCTTTCCTACAATTCCCAGAATTTCCCACAGTTCCTTCATTCTCCCACAATTCCTAGTATTTCCCACAATTCACTGTTTCTCCCGTAATTCTCTCTTCCTTTCTACAGTCTGCTGTCTCTCCCACAGTTCCCTGTTTCTCCCACAATTCCATGTCCCATAATCCTCAGTTCTCTCTCACAAATACTCCATTCTCTTTCACAGATCCCTGTCTCTTCCACTCTTCCTGGTTTTTCCTACAATTCCCTGTCTCTCTCATAATTCTACATTTTCTCCCACAATTCCTTCTCTCCCCCACAACCACCAGTTCTAACACATTTCTCAGTATTTCCCAGAATTCCCTTTCTCTCCTGTAATTCCCTTGCTTTCCCACAGTTCTCTTTTCTCTTCCACAGTTCTTCGTTCTCTGTCACAATTTCCTGTCTCCCAATTCTCTGTTCTTTCCTACAGTTCCTTGGCTCTTTGATAATTTCCTGTCTCTCCCACAATTCCCAGGAATTCACACAATCCCCTTTCTCTCATACATTTTCTTTTCTCTCTCACAATTCTCTGATCTTTCTCACACTATTCCCAGTCTCTCCCACAATTCTCCATTATCTCCCTCAATTTCTAGTCTTTCCAACAATTCTCTTTCTCCCACAACTCTTGTCTCTGCCACAGCTCTCTGTTGTCTTCAACAATTCTCTGTCCTCAGTCAATTGCCATTCTTTGTTCTCTCCCAAAATTCCCTGTCTCTCCTGTAAGTCTTTGTTTCCTTTCACAGTTCCCATTCTCTCACGCTTCTTCATTCTCTCTCCATTTTTTTTCTTTTTTCCACAATTCTCCATTCTCTCCCTCAATTCTCCACTTTGTGGAAATAGACAAGGAGCACCAAAATAAGAACAAACAATGGCTATCTATTCAAACTTGCAATTGCAAGTGAGTTAGCCACCATTGCTTGCATTTGACAGACTCAAAGGCAGGTAGGAGAGTGGGAAAGCTTTATAGTGGAAAACAGGGAGGGCTTCAGGCATGCTCTGATTGGAGGCTGTTGGCATGGGAAAGCTCGAGGGGGACTGACTAGAAGCAGGGCATCCCATGTGATGGTTCCAACCCAAACTGAACCCAAATTGCCATCGAGTTGATTCCAACTCATAGCAACCCTATAGGACAGAGTAGAACTGTCCTGTAGGGTTTCCAGGGAGCAGCTGGTGGATTCAAACTGCCGACCTTTTGATTAGTAGCCAAGCTCTTAACCACTGCGCCACCAGGGCTCCATGTGATGGTTAGGGGAACATATTTGGCTTGCTTCAGTTGGTCCGAAATTGGAAACAGGGGCCAAAATTAAGGAAGCTGTCAGTTATTAATCAAGTCCTGGCCATTTTGGACCCATTGTTACTGAGGTAGTGGTTTGACTTTCTAGGCTGTTGCTTCAGGCTGTGGGTCAGACTTCTATATTTTATGTATGCTCTCCCCATTCTCTTTTTGAATTTTCAGTCTTCCAGTTCTCTCCCACAATTCTCCATTCTCTCCCCAAATCCCTTGTCTCTCCCAGATCTCCCTGTCTCTCCCACCATTCTCTGTTCTTTTCTACAGTTCTCAGTTATCTGTCACAATTTCTCAGAAGATCCTCCCCCTACTTTCCCCAGTGCCCTGGGCTTCCCCAGGACTAGGGCCTGTGGGGCCGCCCATGAGGGACATGGCCAGAGCAGCTGGAACTTAACAAGTGAGCATGGCCTGGACAAGAGGGGTGTCACACTCAAGGTACAGTCGCTGGCCTGAGGAGCACATGCATGGAAGAAGGGTCGTGGCATGGGCAGGGCCTGGAAAGGGTGGTGGGAGACGCGTTACAGCATAGGGAAGGAGTGTGGCGGGAAGTGTGGTGTGTGTCTAGAAGGTCTGGAGGGGCATGGCCATGGAGAAGTGCCAGGTTTTGGCAAGGCAGGAGGAGTGGTGGTTCTAAAGGAGCGCAGGTGATGTAGGTGGCAGATGGCGTAGACAGAGCTCAAAAAAAACCAAACAACCAAACAAAACACCAGATTGCCTTCAAGTGGATTGCAACTCATGTTTACCTCGTGTGTGTTGGAGTAGAACTGTGCTTCACAGCGTTTTCAACGGCTGATTTTTAGAAAGTAGATCGCCAGGCCTTTGTTCTGAGGCGCCTCTGGGTAGACTTGAACCTCCAACCTTTTGGTTAACGGCTGAGTGCATTAACTGTTTGCATCACCCAGGGACTCCTGAACCACCATACAGGAGCCCAGTCCTCTGTTCTCTCCCACAATTTCCTGTTTTTTCTCACAACTCTCTATTATGACACTTAATAAAAAATTTGTCATTATGTCTTTAAATGTGTGTTTCTCTTACCTACCTATGAGTTTTCTAAAGCTGAAAATTATATCTTAGTAAGCTTTCTAGTCTCATTTCTTCCTTCATCAAGAAAGTCTTTCCTTTAAAAAACATGCCATCCTAACTAAGCACTGTGCTTAGTGATGTAGCAGATTGACATTCGAATTCAGCTTCCAGTTACTAGCAGTTCATGGACTAGCACTGCCTCTGTCACTCGGTCTAGTTCCCAGTGTATAAATGGGCAGTCACTGAAGCAGTCAATAAGCAGGCACTGATGGGATAAAGTCATCAATGGATCCTAAACAACACCATGCATTCAGCAATAGTTATGGAGATCTATGATGTGCCAGGTACGATGTTAAGTGCTGGGAATACAAAGGTGAACAAGCTGAGTCTGAGTTTGCATTGTAACCGATAGCAGGTGATGGTGTGCACAGTACGTCACTCTCTAGTTCTGCCTGGAGCTCCTTAATTGGTTCCCTGCTCTCACTGCCCGTGAACTTCCCAGTGTCTGCTGATGGCCAGTTGATGAAGGCAGGTTCTTAACGCACAGCCAGGGGGCCCCAGTGCTCAGAGGAGTCTGCCAGCACTCACCGTGGTATCTGTAGTCAGAGTGCTGCCTCTCTCTCTGAAAGAAGTGCCATTTTTCTCCAAGGGGATTTGTTGTCGATTAAATTACAGTTTGCCAGAGGTTATCGTTCTATTTAACATTTTCAACACCATTGTAACAACTGCAGAGGATATATTATTACTAATCAGTAAGTCTCAATCGTTTTCATTTTTGAATCCTAGTCCAGAGTCTCTTCTTGTCAATTTCTTAAAAAAATTAATTAATTTTGATTCACTTTACCACTCATAGAATGCTTTTTGAGTGTGGCTAAACCAAAACAAACGAACAAACCCAACCCCACTGTCGTTAAGTTACACTCATGGTGGCCCCATGTATTACAAAGTAGAACTGCTCCATAGGGTTTTCTTGGCTATGATGATCTTTACAAAAGTAGATTGCCAGGCCTTTCTTCTGCAGTGCCTCTGGGTGGGTTCAAACTGCCAACCTTTAGGTTAGTAGTTGAGCACAAACTTTTGTGCCACTCAGGGACCTTGATTGTGGATGACTACCTTTTATGGTGGATCACTTCCAACTTCTCTGAACTCTAGTTCTGTGCCTCCAGATGTATACAGGGCAAGGATCTTTGAAAAAGTTGCTCTAATTTATGGCTGAACCTGTGTAAGGCAGGACTACCCTTGATACCTGCCAAGGGGGTGTGGGTGGGCACTGACCATGCCTGCCACGAGGCCAGTTCAGAAAACGGAAGGCCATCCACCGATGATGCTGGCAGGGAGATGCCCAGCCATGTCCTCTGTTTGGGAATCCACCGTGTATGAAGCTTGATGGGAGGCAGGGCCCTGCTTTCCTCTCCCCAGTGGTTCTCAGTCAGGGGTAATGTTGCTCCCCGCATCCAGGAGGCGTTTGGCAATGTCTGGAGACTTTTTTTTTTAATATAATTTTATTTATTTTGTTGTTGTCGTTGAGAATATACACAGCAAAACATTCACCAATTCAACAGTTTCTGCATGTCCAATTTAGTGACATTGATTACAGTCTTCAAGTTATATAACCATTCGCACCCCTCTTTTCTGAGTTGTTCCTCCCCCATTAACATGAACTCACTGCCCCCTAAGGTTCCTATCTAATCTTTTGAGTTGCTGTTGTCAATTTGATCCCATATAGATAGTTCTTAAAAGAGCATAGTGCTCAAGGTTGACATTTTTTACTAGTTAAGCTGAACTGTTGTTTGGTTTTAAGAACACTTCAGGGGATATTTTTGGTTTAAGGTTTAAGGATTATCTCAGGGCAATAGTTTCGGGGGTTCATCCAACCTTCATGGCTCTAGGAAGTCTAAAGTCCATGAGAATTTGAAATTCTGTTCTGCATTTTTCCCCTTTTGATTAGGATTCTTCTATAGAATCTTTGATCAAAATATTCAGTAATGGTAGCCAGGCACCATCCAGTTCTTGTGGTGTCCCGGTAAAGGAGGCAGTTGCTCATGGAGGCAATTAGCCACACATTCCATATCCTCCTTCTATTCCTGACTCTCCTTTTTCCTCTCTTGCTGTAGGCAAATACAGACCAATTGTGGTGCCTTGGATGGCCGCTTGCAAGCTTTTAAGAGACCCCAGGCACTACGCAGCAAACTAGGAGGTAGAACAAAAATACTAAACATGTCATTAGGCCAATTAACTGGGATGTCACGTGTAATCATGACCCTAAACCTCCAAACCAAGAAACCAAATCCCATGAGGTTTTTGGTTGTACATAAGCAGCCTCAGCAGCTACTCTTTTTTTTTTTTTGTCATTTTTGTAAATATATCTATCACACAACTTTGCCAATTCAACTTTTTACGGGTGTACAACTTAGTGACAGCAATTACAATAATCAGCTGTGAAGCTCTACCCTTAAATCAATGCGATATTTCCATCACTGTTAACCTGCCCTGTGATTGTTAAGGTTGTGTGGCAACTTTGCTGGGTCATGATTCTCAGTGGTTTGGCAGTTATGATGTAGTTTGGCAGTCATATCACTTCCATGTGATCACTTCCATGATGAGATTTGATATAATGTGGTCACCTCCATGATGGGATCTGTCGCAAGTAGCCAATCAGTTGAAAGGGAGTTTCCTTGGGTGTGTGGCCTACATCCAATACAGGTGGACTCTGTGGCAAGGCTCTTGGGCTTTTGCTCACTCTGGATCCTGCAGCTGGCTCCTATTCGTCTGACCTCTGGCTCTTGGGACTTGAGCTAGCAACTTACCTGATGTCTTGCCTGCTGATCTTGGGATTCATCAGTCTTCACAGCCTGTGAACAAGAGCCCTGCTCTCTGACCTGCCAATCTTGGGTTCACCAGCCCCTGTGGCTATGTCAGTCAGGAGATGCCTCCAGCCTGACCCATGGACTTGGGACATTCCAGCCTCTACAACCGCATGAGCCATTTTCTTGATAGAAATCTCTCTGTATAGATATTTATATGCTTTACTGGTTTTGCTTCTTTAGAGAACCCAGCCTAAGACACCCCCTTTACCCCTTCCTCCTGCCACTCAATACGTTTGTCTTTTCTTGTCTTTTTGTATAAGTAAGGTAATACAATATTTGTCCTTTTGTGATTGACTTACTTCATTCAGCATGTCTTCCAGCTCCATCCATACTGTAGCATGTATCAAGACTTCATTTCTCCTGCTGGCTGAGCAGTATTCCATTACATGTATATACCACATTTTTTTTATCCATTTATCTGTTGATGGGCATTTAGGTTGTTTCCACGTTTTGGTTATTGTGAATAGTGCTACAGTGAACATTGGTATACAAGTCTCCAAGTCTCTGCCTTCTAGTCTTTTGGTTATATACCTAGGAGTGGAATTGCTGGGTCATGTGGTAGTTCTACTTTTAGTTTTTTGAGGAACCACCACACTATTTTCCACAACAGCTGTATACCGTTTTGCATTCCCACCAGCAGTAGGTAAGGGTTCCAGTTTCCCCACATCCTCGCCAACATTTGTTGTTTTCTGTTTTTTTTTTTTTTTTTTTTTAATCCTAGCCGTGCTAGTAGAAGTGAAATGGTATCTTGTTGTGGTTTTGATTTGCTTCTCTCTGGTGGTTAATGATGCTAAGCATCTTTTCATGTATTTGGTGGCCAGTTGACTGTCCTTTTTGGTGAGACGTCTATTCAAGTCCTTTGCCCATTTTATGATCGGGTTATTTGTCCCTTTGTTGTTAAGTTGTCAAAGTTTTATATGTATTTTGCTTGTTAGGTTCTTGTCGGATATCTGGTTTCCAAAGATATTCTCCCAGTTGGTAGCTTGACATTTCACTTTTGATGAACAAAAGTTTTTAATTTGCATGAGGTCTCGTTGATTTATTTTGTCTTTTGCTGTTTATGCTTTTGTTATTACATTAGATAATCTATTGTTGAAAGCTAGGCCTGACAGCATTGTGTCTGCTTTTTCTTCTAAGAATTTTATGGTTTTAGTTTGTACATTTAGGTCCTTAATCCATTTGAGTTTGTTTTTGTGTATAGTGTGAGGCATGGATCCTGTTTCATTTTTCTGCATGTGAAAATCCAATTTTCCCAGCACCATTTATTGAAGAGACTCTTCTTTCCCCACAGAATGACTTAGCATCAGTCTGGAGACATTTTTGGTTGTCACAACTGAAGGAGTAGGGCTACTGGCATCTAGTAGAGTCTGGGGAGGCTGCTACACAGCCTCCAATGGGTAGGACAGCTCGTGAAACAAAGAATGATCTGGCCCCAAATGTCAACAGTGCTTTGGTTGAGATACCCTGCTCTAGGCAAACCAAAAGGCCAGACAACTTGCTTGCCCTGATACCTGGCCACTGGAGCATGGGCTCCTACCTCCTGAGCTCAGCCAAATGGAGCCACCCTCCCAGCAGGACTCTAAATCAGGACTTGAAGTCAAAACAGGTTAGAGTTTATGCCCTCCCAGTCGCCAGTGAAGGAAGCCAGGAGCCAGCAGGGGGCAATAGCAGTGGTCAACTAGACTCTCCTGTGGCTTCATCGGGCAGTTTCTTGCTTTCTAGACTCCCTTGGTTTCTGGCCATTTTCCAAGCTGGTGCTTCAGCCTTCCTCTCAGTTCTACCCAATATCCTTCCTGTAAATTCCTTATCTGCTTAAAATAGCCAGAGTCAGATTCTCTTGTGTAATGGTCGGCTTAGGCTAATTGCAATAGCAAACAAGTCAACAACTTCAGTGGCTTAGCGCAATAAGAGCTGCATTATCGCTTACACAGCAGTCCAGTGCAGATGCTCCCGGTCATGTGGCTTTCCTCCAAGCAGTGACTTGGAGACCTCAGTTCCTTCCGTCCTGCATGGGGCTCTGCCGTCCCCAGAGGTCTCCCCAGGGTCTTCTTTATCCAGCTTATCTAGGAGAGAAGAGCATGAGTGAAAGGTCATGGAGGGAGGGTGTTGGGGGCCCAGGTCTGGAAATCTGATATTCTCTTCTACCCCACCCCATTGGCCTATGCTGGTTTCCTAACCCCTTCTAGATGCCAAGGCACTAAGAGACACAGTCTAGCACTAGGCTCGGAAAAAGGACTCTTTGGTGGGCATCTAGCCTGTCTGCTGCATCTTGTTTGCAAAAAGCAGATCCTAACCAGCAGAGCCCTGGTGGCACAGTGGTTAAGAGCTCGGCTGCTAATCAAAAGGTCGGCAGTTCGAATCCACCAGCTGCTCCTTGGAAACCCTATGGAACAGTTCTACTCTGTCCTGTAGGATCCCTATGAGTCGGAGTTGACTTGATGGCAACAGGTTTGGCTTGGTTTTTTGGTTTAAGCAGCAGTTACGGGCGGGAATGCCACCTGAGAGATGGAGGCCTGGAAGGCAAAGGTGCTAGGACTGGGCACCCTATAGATTGGGAGACACCATAGGTTGGGGTTACAAAATACTCAGGAAGGTGCCAGTCTTGGGAGGTAGAGAAATTTGACTAGGAGACGAGAACCACTAATATGGCAAGACTTTAGCATTTGTTTGAAATTGCATTTATCCACATGAGGGTCTCCCACACAGAAGACAGAGAGGCCATTTCATTGTAGAATTTTTCATCATCCTTGTGTACCCCCACCTTCCCTCCACACACCGAAATATCTCATCAGTAATACATTCTATCCATAACAATAATGGCCACCTTTTGCTATAGCCAAGGACTTTCCAACATGCTTATTCTTTTGAAGGGGAGGAACTTGGCAGACTACCATTGTCTGAAATTACCGTCTTACTATATAAAGAGAGAAATATAATGAAGTAAGTAAGGAGAGAGAAAGTAAAAGCGATGGTTGCTGATTTTGAAAAATATGTAGATTTAGGGGCAAGATGAATTCAGCATTGAACATGTTGCAGTTGAGATGCTAATGGTTATCTAGGCGGTGACATCCAAGAAGCCGTTCAGAACACAGAATTAGAACTTGGGAAGGAGAGAGGGTTGCAGATAAAGAAGTGTAAGTCGTCAGTGTATGGGTGAATATTAAAACCAAGAGTATGGACGGTAACATCTTTCAAGACTTTTGTTTTTCTTTGCTATCATTCCGCATTGACCAAAAAGCCTTCTGATATTAATTTGGTTTCCCTACTGGAAAGAGAATACTTGACTAGCCAACCTAAACATATTCCTGTCTACTTTGCAGTTTTAGTTCTTTTTGTAAGCATTGTGAATTAATAAATTGGAGAGGAGAGAAGCAAAAATAGAAGGGAAATAGAGAAGGCAAAGGATGAGTGGCTGCAGAGGAAGGAGGGGAGGGAGCTCTTGAGTGGTTTGGACTCACTCTGAAGTGGGATCGAAGAATTAAAGCCACAGAAGACAAACTGACGAGCCATTCTCTACCCCCACCACATCAAACACTGTGGCCCAAGAAATATGCTTTGGGGAATATTGAAATTCATATTTTAACTCTTGAATCTTAGTAGGTACAGATGTTTGTGATGTTATTCTGTCACATCGTATCCTAATGCAATAAAACCCAAAGACTCACAGGCTCTAAATAGAGAGTTATTGGTACAAATATTGAAAAGATATAATCTGAATGTAGTAACAGTTTAGGTTTTTCTTCTCTCTCTCTCTCTCTCTTGCTCGCTCTCTCTCTCTCTCACACACACACACACACTCTCTCTCTCCCTATAGCAATGGCAGTATAAGGGCTCTACACCCAAAAAAGGAGCCCTGGTGGCACAATGGTTAAGCACTTGGCTGCTAACTCAGATGTCGGTGGTTTGAACCCATCAGTGGCTCCATGGGAGAAAGACCTGGAGATCTCCTCCCGAAAAAATTACAATCAAGAAAACCCTATGGGGCCGTTCTACTCTGTCACCTGGGGTTGCTATGGGTCGGAATATACTTGATGGCACCCAGCTACAACAACAACACCCAAAGAAGAGTCTTTGGGTGGTACAATTGATTAATGTGCTCAGCTGCTAACCGAAAGGTTGGAGGTTCGAGTCCACCCAGAGGCACCTTGGAAGAAAGACCTGGTGATCTACTTCCTAAAAATCAGCTATTGAAAACCCTATGGAGCACAGTTCTACTCTGACACACATGGGATCACCAGGAGTCACGGTCGACTCGGCCACTGGTAACACTCAAAGATATGCATTCTGAATTATAAAACATGAAAGGAAAAACAAAAACAAAAGCCCACTGCCATCAAGTAGATTCCAACTCATAGCAACCCTACAGGACAGAGTAGAAGTGCCCCCATAGGGTTTCCAAGGCTGTAATCTTTATTAAAGCAGATTGCCACATCCTTCTCCCATGGCTGGTGGGTTTGAACTGCTGACCTTTTGATTAGCAGCCAAGTGCTTAATGGCTGTACCACCAGGACTCCTTATGAAAGAAATGGTTAATATTAAATGTTAAAATGTTACCCTTGTCCCACTCTGGGCCCTCTGCCAGTTTGCTGAGTTTCTCTCCAATTGCCCCTCCCTTGATCTAGGTCAGAAGCAGAGGCAGCCATGTTACTAGGAAGCCATATGCATGGACTTATCTGAGGAGTGCTCTCTTGTCCCCAGATCACTATCTTACCAACTATTGATGGAAATTCTACCATTATTTACAATAGCACTTACATCATTTCTCACATGCTTGAGTGTATCTTTGGAATAAATACCTAGAATTGAAACAGCTGGTCAAAGGGAGTGTGCTTTCACAATTTTGATAGATGTTTCCAAATTATCCTCAATAGGGGGTTTTAAGGGAGCCCTGGTGGCACAATGGTTTAGTGCTCGGCTGCCATCCAAAAGGTTGGTAGTTAGAACCCACCCAGCAGCTCCATGAGAGAAAGACCTAGTGATCTGCTCCTGTAAAGATTAAACCAAACCAAACTCATTGCTGTTAAGTCTATTCAGACTCATAGCAACCCTACAGAACAGAGTAGAACTGCCTCACAGGGTTTCCAAGGCTGTAAATCTTTAAGGAAGCAGACTGCCACATCTTTCTCCCTCGGAGCAGCTGGTGGGTTCAAACCGCCAACCTTTCGGTTAACAGCCAAGCTGTTAACCACTACACCACGAGGGCTCCTCCCTGTAAAGATTACAGCCTAGAAAACCCTATGGAGCAGTTCTACTCTGTAATATGGGGTCACTAGGAGTTGGAATCAACTACGCAGCACCTAACAACAACAGGGGGGTTTACCAATTGACACCCCAAGAGTGTATGAGAGCATGTTTTCCCACACCTTCATCAACACAGTGTACCAGCCTTTTTGTTGTTGATTGGTACGAGCTGTTTACATAATAAGAAAATTAACCTATTTTTCTGGAAAAGACAGCACTATAGAGACAGTAAATAGATCATTGGTGGCCAGGGGCTCAGGGGAAGGGAGGGAGGGATGAAGAGGCGGAGCCCAGGACATTTTAGGGCAGTGAAACTATCCTGCACGATACTGTAATGGTGGACACATGGCATAATGCATTTGTCAAAACCCATAGGACTGTACAACGCAGAGTGAACACGAATGTAAACTCTGGACTTTGGTTAATAATAATGTATCGATATGAGTTCATCACTTGTAACCAATGTACCACAGAAATGCAAGATGTTAATAATAGGAGAAACTATGTGTTTTATGTGTGTGTGTGGGGGGGGGCATATGGGAACTCTCTGTACTTTCTGCACAATTTTTTTTGTAAACCTAAAACCACTCTAAAAAATAAAGTCTATCTGAAAACTAAAAAAAACAAAAAACAAAAAAATTAACCTTTTTTTCCTAAAGTATGAGTTATAAATATTTTCTCTCAGTTTGTCATTCTTCTTTTGCTTTTGCTTGTGGTAGTTTTTATTTTGAGTAATTTTTATGCACCTAATTTTCTAATCTTTTCTTTTCTGATTTCTGGGCCTTGTGGCGTAGTTGGAAATACTTTACCTTCTTTGAAGTTCTAAATGAATTCTCCCAAGTTTCTTCAACTTTTTAAAACTTTTCATTTTTTACTTTAAATCATTGATATAATTTAGAATGTACCCTGGTATGAAGAATAAGGTCCAACTCCAAAGCTCCCCCCACCCCATTTTTTTTCAAATGGCTACTCACTTTTGCCAGGACTATTAAATAAAAGGCACCTCCCCACACACATACCCACACATGCAGATTTGAAATGCCACCTCAATATTAAAATACTAGTTTCCCGTGTGTATTTGGATCTACTTTGGACTTTTTACTCTAAACCATTGTGTATCCGGGCACACACCAGTACCACATCGCTTTCATTATTGGGATCCTCTCTGGCAAAGCCAATTCCCTCTCATTGATCTTCTTTTCCGGAATTTTCCTTGATATATTTGTTTATATTTCTAAATGAAATTTAGAATCACCTGGTCCAGTTTTATTTAAAAAAATTCTGAATGGTAATTTTATCAGGATTACATTAAATGGATATATTAATTTAGGAAGCCGCTTTAGAGAAATGAGCCATCCTATACATGACCGTGCACTGCAAATGGTCACATCTTTTGGGTCCCTCCATCCCATTCTTAAGTTTTTCCTCAACTTGTGAATATTTGTTGAGCTTATACCTTGGTGCTTTACCTCTGCTGTTGGAATAGTAAGAAGGACTCCTTTCTGTCCTTACAGCTCCTAACTTGTTGCTGGTATATTTATGAAAGCTGTTGACTCTGCCATGGTTTCAATTCTCTGATTGTCTTTAGTCTTATTTTTGGTTTGTTTATCTTGGGTTTTCCAGGGATTCTTTGCTATAATATTAAATAATAATAATTTCACTCCCTCCTTTCCAGTTTTAGTGCTTCTGATTTCTTTCTCCTGTCTAACTGCATAGCTAGAACTTTCCAGCCCAATGTTAAATAATAGAAGTGGTGGTAGCGAGTGGTGTCTTGAGTGCCGAGTTAAGGACTGAGCCAGGAAAATGATATGACCACCAGATGGCAGTGTTGCAAAACAAGCTATTTATTTTGCAGCCTAAAACTGTGAGGGGTGGGGGGCACCGGAAGGGGAAGAGGGCAAAGGAACTCTCAGGGGAGAGGGAAAGGGGTGAGGGGGTGATGTCCCTCAGCAGCAAGATGGGAAGTCTCTGGGTCAGAGAGCTCCGAGGGGCAGCAGGGGCTTGGGGTCTTTATAACTACAGGTGTTTATAACTACATGGGTGCAGTTTTTTGGGTTATGCAAAGCAGGCAGGCTCTAAATCGCTAAACAGCTACTTATTTGGGCTATTTTAAAAGTAATTGGATGTGTAAACTTTTGAGTATGGTGCTAGCAGCCTTTTTAGGCTACCAGCTCCAGCTTGCTATGAAGAAATGAACAACCTTGGGGCCAATACGCAGTGGACATTCCTCGTTCTTAGGGGGAGTATTTCTAGTGTTTCTGCGTTAAGCACTGGGCTAACTTTTAGACTGACATAGTGTCATGGATTGAATTGTGTCATCCAGAAATGCATGTCAACTTGGCTAGGCCATGATTCCCAGTATTGTGTGGTTGTCCACCATTATGTCATCTGATGTGATTTTCCTGTGTGTTGTAAATCCTACTTCTATGATGTTAATGAGACAGGATTAGAGGCAGTTATGTTAATGAGGCAGAACTCAATCTACAAGATTAGGTTGTGTCTTAAACCAATCTCTTTTGAGATATAAAAGAGAGGAGCGAGCGGGTGGGGGCGGGGGGGGGGTACCTCATACCACCAAGAAACAAGAGCCAGGAGAATAGCTGAAATCAACTTGACGGCAACGAGAGTTTTGGGTTTTGGACCCAGGGCCCCTGTGCTGAGAAGCTCCTATACCGGGGAGGATTGCTGACAAAGACCTTCCCCCAGACCTGATGGAGAGAGAAAGCCTTCCTCTGGAGGTGGTGTCCTGAATTCGGACTTCTAGCCTCCTGGACTGTAAGAGAATAAATTTCTCCTTGTTGAAGCCATCCGCTTGTGGTATTTCTGTTATAGCAGCACTAGATGACTAAGACACATAAATACAGTTTTTTGTCATGTTCAGTAAGTATCTATCTCTATTTTATTATGAGTTTTTATTTTTTAAATCAACAAATGCTTTAGTGAATGGGCTTTCATAGAAGATGAGAAAGGGGCTCAGTTTCCCATCTGGGTCGATGTGAACTCAGCCTGCACATGCAGAAGGAGGGGGTCAGAGGCAGAAGAGACCATGAGAACATAAGCCCTGGAAAAGCACCACGGATTGGGAGGAAACTTGATCTTCTCTGGACTATGGAAATGGAGATGTGTGTGAATCATAAATGGAGCCCCAGGGGTAGGAAGGCCAGGCCAGCTGACAAGTGGCTCACACTTTCCTTACAAGTGCATTTATTAAAAAATTATTATAAATAAGGCAAGTTGATAATAAAACATTCTGAGATCTCACATTTATGTGTGTGTGTATCTATGTGTGTGTCTGTAGAGTTGTTTGTTATTGTTTTTTATTTTATAGACAGCTTAGGCCAGTGCTTCTCAAACTTGACTGTGCACACAAATCTCCTGGGAATCCTTTTCCAAATGCAGATTCTGATTTGGTAGGTGTGGGGTGGGGCCTAAGAGTCTGCATTTCTCACCAGCTCCCATGTGCTGCTGATACTGCTGGTCCTTGGTCCACCCTTTGAATGGCCAGGCTTTAGAGAGCCCTAGGTATTGTTCATGAACAAAGTCCAGAAATCCAGAGTAAGTATTTAGAAACTTTTGTAGCAATTTAAAAGAGTGATTTTATATCCGATAAATAAGAAAGAGATTCAGCTTGCATTTTGGATGATTATTTTTTTATTTCATTTTATTAGAAAATTTATTTTTTGTTTGAACTTTTTTCTACAAAAGTTTTGGTCAGTGATAGATTGGAAATTTAAACAAAAACAGCAATGAGCCTGATCTTTCACTACTGATAGTTTGAGAAGCACTGCTTTAAAGTGGTGGTGAGGGATATCATTGCTGATGTCAGATGGATCCTGGTTGAAAGCAGAGAAAACCAGAAAGATATTTACCTGTGTTTTATTGACTATGCAAATGCATTTGACTGTGTGGATCATAACAAATTATGGATAACATTGTGAAGAATGGGAATTCCAGAACACTTAATTGTGCTCATGAAGAACCTGTACATAGACCAAGAGGTTGTCATTCGAACAGAACAGAGGGATACCACGTGGTTTAAAATCAGGAAAGGTGTGCATCAGGGTTGTATCCTTTCACCATACTTATTCAGTCTGTATGCTAAGCAAATAATCCAAGAAGCTGGACTATATGAAGAAGAATGGGGCATCAGGATTGGAGGAAAACTCATTAACAACCTGCCATATGCAGATGACACAACCTTGCTTGCTGAAAGTGAAGAGGACTTGAAGTACTTACTGATGAAGATCAAAGACTACAGCCTTCGGTATGGATTACACCTCAACATAAAGAAAACAAAAATCGTCTCAACTGGACCAGTAAGCAACATCATGATAAATGGAGGAAAGATTGAAGTTGTCAAGGATTTCATTTACTTGAATCCACAATCAACATCCATGGAAGCAGCAGTTGGGAAATCAAATGACGTATTACATTGGGCAAATGTTATTTGGATCAGGATTCTTAAACAAAACAGATCTGATGAATTTTATCAGGATTCTTAAACGAAAGAGATTTGATGAATTTTACCCTTCTGAGGTGAGGTTGGATGGGTGGCAAGAGGAGGAGAATGTTCTAACCCGAAAGGGTACAAAATCTGAGTAGAGGAAGCTGAAGGACACGTACTTCCGCTCCAGATTTGGAATTGGCAAAAATACTTGGTGTGTAGGAGTTTAGTGCGTGGTGTGTGCCATTTAAAGGACTGCGGGCTCGGCCTTTAATTTCAAAGGGGCGTGGGGGTGGGACATGGCAGGTGGTAAACCAAAGGAGTCGACAGTGATCTGAAAAACAAACTTAGGTACTGACTCCATTGTGGGCAGGAAGGCAAGAACCTTCTATTTTCTGAGTTGAAAATAAGCCTCTCTAGTCTGGACTTGCTTCCTAAATACCACGTCTTCCTACTCTAGAAAACGAGGTGAAGTAATTTAAGCCAGTCACCATAAAGCACAGCCTGCATTCAATGTGAATCTGTGAGTTTATTATGCTACAAAAGGGCCCCTGGTGTTTCGTATGTACACGTACTCTTTTCTGCGACACAGTTCGTGCCTTTGTGTTTTTGGAATCCCACAAAGTCCACATTTTGTTCTTCAGAGAAGACATTCAGTGGTTGTGGCTGGCTGAGTTCTGATCTCTGCTCTGTGCAACCAAGGCCAACTAGATCACTAAGTCATCTTGATGCCAACTGCTGGAGGTTGTTTCTGGACTTAGTGATTTGGTGCTGGTTATTTCCACCTTTTCTGAGGATGGAGCCTCAGCATGGAGACCAGGCTGAAAAATCTAAAAAGTCTCTTTTGCTTTGAGTACCATGAAAGCAGGTACTGCTGCTTATCCATCTTCTGTTCCTGGGGCCTCACAATGTTTGGCCCATACCTAATGAATAAATGACTGGATGGATGCATGCATGGGTGGGTAGATGGATGGATGGATGGGTGGGATGGATGAAATTAAATGTTCTACATCAAATCCTATTGACCATTGAGACTATTCAACTTCATTAAACTAAAAGTATCCATTTCTGCTGACTTAAGGAAACTCTGTCACTACTATTTCTGAATTTCGTCTGGTTGAAGTTTGAAGCCACTAAAACTTTTATTAATTTGCTTCTGCCATGTTATGTATAATCTGCTGAAAGTTTTGACAGAATCTGACAGTGATATTTCTATTTACTTTGTATGGGTTTTATGTCAGCTCTTGCAAAGTTATACCTATATGGTTTATAAACCTTGGCATTTTTTGGCTCTAAGTGCTTGTCTCACCTCCTTAGGCAATGTTTAAAGCATTTTATGGTGGAAAACTTTACAGAGGGAAAGGGTAAGATGAGTCGAAAATCATAGTTAATGAGAGTGATTTAATTGGACCAGAAAAAAATGAAACCTAGATTGAGCAACTCTGAATTAAAACACAAACAAACAAAAACATATATATATCTGGGACTAATCACTTTGCAATGGCACTTTGCAGTAAGTCAGGTAAGGAATTTTTTGCAAGAGCGTGGTGGGTAGTTAGATCTGTCAATTGCATGAGCCCATGACCCTATGACCCAACAGCTGTTAACTTGACATTACTAACATTCCTCCACACAGGCATTTCATAATCTTCATCTGGTGTGTGAAGCTTTTCATTGTGTCAACAGCTTTGGAGGGAAAAAGAACCATAACCTAAATCTTAGGAGTAAGAGACTCCCTAACAAAAGACCTAAGAAACTTCCACTAGGGGGCGATAGAAGTTCAGAAACAGCCCTGCCGGTCCCAGAGGCCAGGGAGCTCTTGAACTGGTTTATTTATTCAAAGCTGGAATTTGGACTTGCGAACCACCAAGCTCAGGGAAATTCCTTGATGGGAACACAGCCCCGGGAAAAACCTACCAGAGGTGGAATTAGCACCTTGGTGGACCGCCTTCCACATAAAGAGCTTTTCCTTCCTTGTGTGTCTTAAGAACTTAATTCAGTTCCCTTCCCTCTGTAACTGAGGAAGCCAAGGTAAACTGCAAAGAGACGAGACAACAAAGAAAGACACTTACTTACCATTGCCTGCAATCACATGTAAGTTTAGGGCACAGTGGACACAGCATGAAGGTATCTCAGCGTTCTTCGGCCAGAGTTTTGGCTGGTGTGAGTGGGCCTCAGTCAGTACCTTTCCAGGGGGGGAGGAGGGCAGTTGTGGAATTCACTTTAGAAAACTTGGAGTCTTAGTTAACACTTGAGGTGATAGTTAAAGAATCTAGTGAGGAGGAAAGATAGGTTTACAAAGGTGTTCTGTAGAAAACAAAGCAGAAAAAAAAGTGTCTTTACCACCCGCTCCCATCAAGTTGATTCTGACTCATAGTGACCCTACAGGACAGAGTAGAACTGCCCCATAGGGTTTCCTAGGCTGTAATCTTTACGGAAGCAGACTGCTACATCTTTCTCCTGTAGCATGGCCAGTGGGTTCAAACCACCTACCTTTCGGTTAGCAGCCAAATGCTTAACCACTGCGCAACCAGGGCTCCTTGTCTTCACCACAGGAGTCATTTTGCAACCACTTGGTGGTGAGCGGTGAGCTTTGTGGATCATCCCTGATGACCCTGCAGTGCTTGGAATCACTGGTAGGATTGGGGTCCAACCCTGGCACCAGACTTTGGCCAGCCCTTGGGGGTCTGTCCCCTAATCCTTCTTGGTCTTGTTTTCTTTCTCAAGATTGCCACCAACAAAGCATCACTGCCCCAAGGATTTTGTGCTACTTCCATTCCAAGAAGGGTCAGTAGACGGGGGGACATGGAACTAACTGAAGGAAGCAAGTGCAGGGTGCACTTTTGTCCATTGTTGTTGTTAGCTGCTGTGGAGTCAGCCCCCGACTCATGGAGACCCCATGTACAACGGAAGGAAATGTTATCTGATCCCGCACCATCCCCATGATCAGGTGCAGACTGGACCTTTGTGAGCCATAGGGTTTTCATTGCCTGATTTTCAGAAGTGGATTGCCAGGCCTTTCTTCCTAGTCCATCTTAGTCAGGAAGCTCCTCTGAAACCTGTTCAGCATCATAGCAACACTCAAGTCTCCACTGACAGATGGGTGGTGGCTGCACATGAGGTGCATTGGCTGGGAATTGAACCCGGGTCTCCCACATGGAAGGTGAGAGTTCTATCTCGGAACCACCAATGCCCTGAATAGAAAATACGAAGTGTGATACAGTACAAGTAATTACTATTTCTGTTTAAGCCACATCACCCATATTTGCACATCCAAACTACCACGTGGGACAGCAAATCTGGACCTGAATGTTGAGGCCACCCCCTCCCCCCACCCAGAGGTTACTTGGTTAGTGATGTGGTGTTTGTGTTTCTTTGCTTGTTTGCTTCAATTTTTTGAGAGATAGGGGAGAGACAGAGAGGTTAGGGGGAGAAAATGTGACTGACTGATAAAAGATTCTAGTTCTGGTCCAGAACAGTGTGGGTTTTTATTTCCACCCTATGATAGTCAATGGTATAATTTCATTCATTCAGTAAATACTGATGGAATCTCAGCTCTGTGGCAGGTGTCTTGCTGGGCGCAGTAGATACAGAAATGACGTAGACGGACAAGGCCCCTACCTCTAAGAAGGTTACGTTCTAGTGAGGGGTGTGTGTGGTGGTGAGGCGGGGAGGAGTAGGGGAGCTTGGGTTCAGAACAGTGACCAACTGAATGAACGAAACCATTATGGAGTGTGAGTTAACTCCAGGAAGCAAACACACAGTGTGATGTGACAGAAGTAACAGGCTTTGGGGCTTGCCATAGACAAAATAAGCTGTCTTTATGCCCTCCTCATGAGTCCCTGGGTGGTGCAAACAGTTAAGCACTCAGCTGCTAACCGAAAGGTTGGAGGTTCAAGTCCACCCAAAGGTACCTCGGAAGAAAGGCCTGGAGATCTCCTTCTGAAAAATCAGCCTATGAAGGGCAGTTTTACTCTGACACACATGGGGTCACCATGAGTTGGGATCGACTCGACGGCACCTTTTTTTCTTTTTTTCTTTTTCAAATAAAACGCCCTCCTTATCTTCCCTTTGGTCCTCTCTTGCCTCAACCCTAAGGCTTTCAAGCTCCTAGTTTCTCCTGAAAATGTTAAATCAAGGTGATGTTCTTATTGGTATCATTGCTAATATATGGGCCACAATAATAATAACAACTACTGTTAACTGCTCACTTCTGGGGTGGTCGCTACTATGCGAGGCATTTTTTTAAAAATAAACTTTTAACTTTAGAATAGGTTTAGATTTACAGAAAAAGTTGGGAAGATGGTAGACAGAGTTCCCATCTACCCCATACCCAGTTTCCCCTATAATTAACATCTTTCATTAGTATGGTACATTCATTACAATTATTGAATCAATATTGATACGTGATTATTAGCTAAAGTTCATGCTTCTTTCAGATATCCTAAGTTTTTACCTAATGTCCCTTCTCTGTTCCAGGATCTCATCCAGAATGCCACATTGCACTTAGCTGTCATGTCTCCTTTGGCTTTTCTTGACCATGATGGTTTCTCAGACTTTCCTTGTGTTTCATGACCTTGACAGCTTTGAAGAGGGCTGGTCAGGTATGTAGCAGAAGATCCCTTAATTGGGATTTTGTCTGATGCAATGCGTTATTTATCATCCTCAAAGCTATCCTTTAATATGTTGTTAGTTGTCATCAAGTCATGGGTTGGAGTTGATTTGATGGCAACTGGTAAGGGGTTCCTGGAACACAGAACTTTCCATGCTAAAACTGGGGCTGTCCCAGGCAAACCAGGACAGTTGGCCACCCTGCCACTGAGCTGTTGTGAATTGCTAGAGCCCAACATTCTGCTTCTAAACATGCTACCCTGTAGGTTATTCTGAGCACACAGAAATCTGAGCTCCACTGCATTAGATATTGGAATGACTTGCTCAGGAAACTGGAAACAAGTTCCCGGAGATACTGACAAACGTGATAGATTTTCATCGGTTTGGGTGTTTGATTCTGTCTGAAGTTGAGAGAAGATGTCACCCAACCTCCAGCCCAGATAATATCACTGGGGATGTTTTGCCTCCTTTACATGAGAAATAGGTACTAACTCCTCGACTCATCATTTCAGCTGAGGAATGACTGGAGTACCCAAAAGATTCTTGGGGGCACACTAGAATCACCAGGGAGGGTTTAAAAATCCCTATGCCCAGGCCCACCCCAGACCAGTTTCACCAAACTCTCTGGGGGTGGAACCCAGGCCTCAGTTATGGTTTGAGAACCATAGATCTGAAGCGTCATGTCCAAGAGAAATGCAACTCAAGCCATAATTTTCTAGTAGCCACATTCTAAAAAGTAAAAGAGAAACAGGTGATTGTTAAGAATATATTTAATTTAATCCCAGATAGCCAACATTTTACCATTTTAGTATGTGATAATTGTGCAGAATTATCAATGAGATATTTTAGATACTTTTTTTCATCCTAAGTGCTTGAAATCTGTGTATTTGAAAGTGTGTATTTTACACTTACAGCACTTCTCAATTTGGAGGTGAAATTGTCATCAGAAATATTTGATCTGTATTTAGGTTCACATACCGAAGTCATTCCAAACATAGTTCAAAGTATCCCAAAAAGTGAATCGAGTATTAGTTATTAAATTTAAATTAATTAAAAGAAACTAAATTCAGTCCATCAGTCGCACAGGTGGCTAGTGGTTCTGTCATAATGGATTGCTCAGCTCTAGAGCAGCACTTAGACTTTAATTTGTGGGTAAAGATCACAGGGCAATCTTATTAAAATGTGAGTTCTGATCCAGGCGATCTGTGGTGAAGCCTGAGAATCTGCATTTCGAATGAGCGCCAGGTGATGCTGATGCTACTTTTCATGAACCACACTTTGGGTAGCAAGCATCTAGATTAATCATCCTCTTTTCAAAAGCTCAAGATGAAAACAATAAGGCCTTTCTGGTTAGGAAATGTGTGTGTTTGTGTGAATATGTGTGTATACACACATATCTAAGTCTATACGCCGGAACTTGTCTGGAAGCATAAGTAAGCTCTGCAAACATAAAGAACTCTCAGTACTACACGTGTTATTTGTCTTCTTCACTTTATTTTAAATTCAACTTACTTTTCTTTGGTTCACTGGAAGTGAACAACAGCCGAATGTTTAATCTTGATTTAAGTCCCTATATTCATTTGTTTGCTTTCTAAAATAAGCACAGTAAGTTCCTGCTTTGTGTTTCAACGTTTGAAGGTATTTAACAAGTGTTGGATGGCCCAGCCTCTCGGTTTTGTGTATGGTATGGCGTAAATGTCAGTCCCGTTTGGTTCCCTTTTGTGCTGAAATGCCGTGTGCCAGTGTCTGTGTTTCTTTCTGTAGGTGCTTTTTCATTCTTCTTTGGACACTGGTAAGGAAAGGTTACAATTGCTTCTGAAGTGTTGTTTCAACATTTATTCAATTCACTGACTCGATTCCACTGAGCCAGAGTGGATTTAATGCTTATGCCAGGGTCTAAACAACAAATAAGCAAACCAAAAACGAAACCCTGAAATTGACTGGGTTCTCTTTTTGAGGGATTATGATCTGAAAAAGTTACTTGGGCATAAAGAGCAAGCAGAATCATAGTGAAATTGGAGAAGTTGATTATGCTTTTCCTCTTATTGTTCTTTAGTTATTTTTAGGGGGAAACCACCATTGTCTTCAGCAGTTATTGAAATTCAGGCAAAGGAAGATACAAAGGGCTATTAAAAACTTTTGGAAAAAATAGGGAAGAAAATAACCTAATAAAATGGAAGGAAATCAAGTGAGAGATAACAACAGTTGGTAGTACACTGAAACCTGTGAGAGCTGGAACTCGATGGGACTGCCTGGTTTCTCCAGGTATTGTGTGTTTCCGCCTTTGACAGGGTGCAGTCTTACCACTTTTCTACCTCTCCTTTTAGTGGAAAATATTTGTGTTTTCCTTCTCTGACAGGTTTCCGCCTTACATAGGTTCCAGCTTTCTCAGGTTTTGCTGTATCAAAGCAGGATGGAGAGGGAAAACAGCATTTTTACTTTAATCTCATTTTTAACTATATTATTTATCATTGGCCATGGGAGGTGGGAAAATGGTGTTTCTTTTTTTTTTATGGGACAAAATACTTATTCTGCATACCATTGTAGATCATGATAGTTATAAAACCTAGCATCATCCATTAAACCGCTACTGATCCAAAAGCTTAATTCATTGAGCTATATTTCTAGAGGGGACTCTAAAGTCCTAAAGGAAATCAAGGTGGAGTTTAATATTAAATGAATAATTCTCTTTTTTTCTTTTGTTTTGACTTTATGGGTATCTCTGGGTGAAGTTTGGAGTATACTACTTTTTTTTTAACTTGTGCATTAACTGCATTTAATAACAGCCAATAATAATAGGTAACATTAATTGAGTGTTTAATATGTTTCAGCGCCTAATTCATTACTTATATTACTTTTTTAAATTCTCATAACAATCCAGTGACATAGGTTCTATTTTCAAAGTATAATTTTCAGAGTTAAAAGCATGAATCTCATATAAATATAGAATGAACACATCAAAAATTTATTCAGCTCACTAATAATGGGAACCATAAGAAGGTAAAGCTGATGTTAAGAGCATTTTGGGGAACTTGGTATTTATAGACATTTTAAGATAAAAAAAGTTGGAATGAGATTTCTAGGATAGATTTAGAACTGGTTAATGTCCTGTAGGGCGCTAAAACCATAGCGTTTAGAGTTATCTTTTCTACTGGGCAGTAAATTAAATTAATATGTAATTTAAGACCTCTGAAGTCTAATCAAACAGAAAATAGAAAGTCAAGCACAGGTACATTCTCTAAATAATTTAGTAACTCTTAGGTAGGCCAGTTAGTGCCCCAGTAAGAGTTTGAAAGGTCGTACAACAACCCATTTCATCTTATTCAAAGTTTTGGATAATTTTTCTTAACAAAACAATAATCGTCCACATTTTACCAATGAGGAAATTGATACTTAGAGATGTTAAATAACATGATAAGAGAGTCACAGTAAGGGGCAGAGCAAAACTGGAACCCAGGTCCTTCTGACACTTGAACCCCACTCTGTAATACTAGTTGAAATCCATTTTGACCTATCCTGTAAAATTCTTTGATTATTGTTTTATTTTGTTTTTTTCTGCGGACTCGACATCGCTTAAAATAAATGGGGTACGTATTTGGGAATGAAAAGCTTTAATTGTGTGAACATTTTTATTACGATGGTATCAGTTACAATGAGAATGGATCTGTCAAACATGCTCACAATAGAGGAACTATGCGTTCTTTGCAAACAAGCGTAGCCAGAACCAGTGGATAAAGGACAGTCAGAATGTAGGAAGTTCTGCCAAGGGTAGACATTAAGCAGGATATGATTTTGGGCTTAAAAATGAAGGTGGGACTTTGGAGCAGTGACCTGACGAGGCTTGAGGGAAGAAAGCTGAGAAGAAAAGAACCACAAGGACTGGCGTCTATTTAGCTCTCACCTCTTCAGTTTGAAGCTGTTTATAGTGAACTCAGCCTATGTCTTAACTAGGCAGATGCCAAAAATAATGACGGGAGCTGGGATGCTGACTCTGGGGATTCTGAATATTGAGCTTATTTATAATCACCCAATTGCTTGATAAATGTCTAAAATGTTTCAGTGCTTGAGACTAATCTATCCATTTGTATTTGATCTTAGCTTTATCATGATCATTTGTGATATTTGTTTATTAATCAGCATGGATTTTGTGTGACTTATTACAGAAAACTCCACTATTCTGACCAGTTGAGGAAATAACCACCTAACTTGCTGAAATTGTGACTAAAAGACATTAAAATGTGTTTGTTGGCTTATTTTTAAAGAATAGAGGGTGGGGGACCTCATACCATCAAGAAAGCAGTGCCGGGAGCAGAGCGCGTCCTTTGGACCGGGGTACCTGTGCAGAGAAGCTCCTAGTCCAGGGGAACATTGATGAGAAGGCCGACAGAGAGAAAAAGCCTTCCCCTGGAGCTGATACCCTGAATTTGGACTTTTAGCCTACTTTGACTGTGAGGAAATAAACTTCTCTTCGTTAAAACCATCCACTTGTGGTATTTCTGTGGTTATGGCAACACTAGATGGCTAAGACAGAATTTGGTACCGAGAGTGGGGTGCTGCTCTAACAGATACCTAAAATGTGGAAGCGGTTTTAAAACTGTGAATGGATAGATGTGCGGCAGTGACAGAGAACCAGCGGCAGCAGAGAACCTACAGCAGCAGAGAAGCAGTAGGAGCAGAGAACCAACAGCAGCAGAACCAGGAGACCAGTGAAAGAAGGCGCTGGAGCCAACCCACAGAGTGAGAGAGCTGAATGCCTGTGAGCAGGAGGCTTCCTGGCGGAGTGGGGTGCCTCTGGGCACTTATCGGTGGAGCTAGGCTTGCCGACCCACAGAGCAAGGGAGCTCAGTGCCTGTGCTCAGAAGGCTTCCCGGCGGAGTGGGGTGCCTCCAGGCACTTACTGAGCTTTGAAACACTTGCCCCAGCAGGGCAGATGCGGGCATGAGGCCCGAGGGCCGAGAGGCCCTAGGAAGCAGAAGCTGAAGAGATTAGGGACACAATAAGCAGAGCTGCTTCAGCCTCAAAAGGTATGGCCATGACCTCAGGGGTTTCAAAGGGTGGAGCCATAGCCTCTGGTGTTTCTAAGGGTGGAGTTGTCACTCCGATGGACTAGGAGAATGGTGCACCTAAAGCCAAGGGAGCAGAGTTGCTGTCCCAGTGGGTCTGGAAGGCGGAGCTGAAGCCCAGGGCCAGGGGCCTCCACTCAAAATCCAGAGACTGTAGCCAATATCTAGAGTCTGGAGGGCAGGGCTATTGTGTAAATTGTCTCAGAGAACAGAAGATTATTTTCAAAGCCTTGAGGGCTAATGAAATGTGTTCTACTGACTTGCTTGGTGCCTGTTATCACTTCTTTTCCTCTAGTTTCTCCCATTTATAATTGAAATGTCTAGCTTGTGCCTATATTGTACCTTTGGAAGCAGATAACTTGTATTCTAGATTTCACAGATGAAGAGGAATTTTTGGATTTTGGACTTGGAGTTAAGACTTTTGCTATGATATGATGGGGTGAATATGTTTTCCATGTTGCAAGGATGTGATTTTTTGGGGTACCAAAGGGTGGAATGTCATGGTTTGAATTATGTCCCCCCAAAAATGTGTGTATCAATTTGACTAGGCCATGATTCCTGGTACAGTGATTTTCCTGTATGTTGTAAACCTGCCTCTATGATGTTAATGAGGGAGAATGGGTGGCAGTTGTGTTAGTAAGGCAGGACCTGATCTACAAGACTGGATTGTGTCCTGAGGCAATCTCTTGAGATAGAAAAGACAGAAGTGAGCAGTGAGACGGGGGACCTCATACCATCAAGAAAGCAGTGCCGGGAGCAGAGCGCGTCCTGTGGACTGGGGTCCCTGTGCCGAGAAGCTCCTAGTCCGGGGAACATTGATGAGAAGGCCGACAGAGAGAAAAAGCCTTCCCCTGGAGCTGATACCCTGAATTTGGACTTTTAGCCTACTATGACTGTAAGGAAATAAACTTCTCTTCATTAAAACAAAAAAAAAAAAAAAAAAAGAACGGAGGGTAATGTAAAGTAGGTTACAACATAGTGAAGGTCCCAGGACACCTAGTTTATTTATTTATTTAAAAAGTAATTGCACTTCAGACTAACCTGGAGTAACAGATTTACTGTCTTACCAGAAACAACCAAGAAGTGGCACAAAATATATGAAACAATGGTTTTTCAAGACATTGATACCAGGCAACAAAGGATAGTGATCCTTGAGAGATGGGAAACAAATCACTGTCCTGTGATTGCCTAAGTTTACTGCCTCGAGAGAGTTTCCAGGCCACCATGCAGGGAGGACAAATCAAAGTGGAGCTTGATGTACTCCCTGAATTGAGGATATGGAGACAAAGGAGTCTAGAGTTTACAGAAAAGAGTACCAGAGAGGAGGGAGCTGCACAGAGAGAGAGCTCAGGAGACCTGGAGAGTATCAGCACAGTACTGATCAGTGCATGAATGTGAAGAAGCTATCTGAGGCCAAAGAAAGACTCCTCTGAAAGCATTACAGGGAGCAGTTCTTGGCACTTGCCCAAGGATGAGAAAAGTGCCTGTTCCAGCAGCAAGACTGGAAAACCTCGTAATTCGTGGGGTATTGGATAGAATACTGAGAAGGGCCTTTCCTCAGTAGTGGGGAATAATTAGCCCTAAACTAAACACAGCTTTGGTCCCACCTAACAAATCTTAAGAGCAAGACCCGAAAGGATTGGAAAGTTAAATACAGACGCGGAAGATATATTAAAGAAACAAACAAACAAAAAAATGCAATTAAACTTCTAGAGATTAAAACTACAATGTGTGAGTTGAAAAATAGACTGCATCCAATTAACGGCATATTAGACACTGTAGAAGAAAAGATTAGTGAACATGAAGACATAGCAATAGAAAGTATCCAAAATAAGACACAAAGAAAAAAAATTTTAAAAATGAGCAGAGCATCAGTGAGCTGTGTGATAACTTCACACAGCCTAACATTTATGTGTAATTGGAGTCCCAGAAGGGGAGGAAGGTTAATAGGAAAAGTATTTCAAGAAATAATGTCCAAAATGTTTCCAATTTTGATGAAACTATAAACCCACAGATCTAAGAAGGTCAGTGAACCCCAAGCATAAGAAATATGAAGAAAATGATACTAAGGCACATTGTAATCAAATTGATCCAAACCTGAGATAAAGAGAAAAATCTTAAACCAGAGAAATAAAGACACATTACATGTAGAGGAACAAAGATAAGGATGACAGCAGATTTCTCATTGGAAACAATGCAATAAAAAAAAAAAAAAAAAGAAAGGATAGTGGAGCAACATCTTTAAAGGACTGGGGAAAAACAAAACCAAAACCTGTCAATCTTGAGTGCTATACCTAGGGAGAATATTTTTCAAAAACAGAAGTAAAATATAGATTTTTTTTAGACATGCAAAAGCTGAAAGAACTCACCATCAGCAGACCCACACTTAAAGAAAGTCTTCCAGGCAGAAGGAAACTGATACCAGATGGAATTATGGATCTATATAAAGGAAAGAAAAGCACTGGAAATGGTCACTATGTGGATAAATATATAAGATTTTTTCTTATTATTTAATATCTTTAAAAGATAATTGACTATTTAAACAAAAATAATAACAACATAGTGTGAGCATTATAACATAGGTAAAAGTACAATGTAAGAAACAGTAATGGATTTTTAATGCATTGAATTAAAAGTAAATAACTCTTGAGTGAGACCAAAAAAGGGAAATGCAAAGAGAAGGAAGAGTTCTTCCTCACAGAACAACAGCTAATAAAATTAGAAGGAATGAGAGAATTAGAAAATTGCCATTATCCACCCTTCAGCATAATTATTGATGCAGCTGAAGATCATCAATGGATGCCAAAATCATTAGATGAAATTTTGTGGGGAGATGGACAGGAATTCACATAGTGTTAGCTTACACATTACTTACTAATTACAAAGGGGAAAATGTACCTTTAAAATGGAGAATTCTAGAGTATACCACCTTATCCAGTGATCAAATTTAACATCAGCAATGATGGAATGCACTGAAGACTCATCTCTATAGTATTCTTGCCGAAAATGTTGAGCTAAGTGAGGGAACAGTCAGATGAGTCTAAACAGTGACTCATTGTACAGAAACAACTGGCCTGGACTCTTCAAATGTTTTAGATTAAAGGAAACTAAAGACATGACAACAGTCTTAGTTTCGGAGGGCTGCCATAACAAAATAGCACAAAGTGGGTGGTTTTAAAGAACAGAATTCAGCATGGTAGGACCACGCTCTCTGTCTTCTCTAGGGGAAGATCCTTCCTTGTCTCTTTTAGTTTCTGGTAGTCCCAGGCATTCCTTGGCTGGTAGACAGATCTTCACATGATGTTTCCCCCTGTGTGTGACTCTCTACATCTGTTCTCCCCTTTTATAAGAAGGGGTTAGAATTAGGACCCACCCTACACTGGTATGAAAAACCAAAACCCAAACCCATTGCCGCTGAGTCGATTCTAATTCATAGTGACCCTATAGGACAGAGTAGAACTGCCCCATAGGGTTTCCAAGGAGCAACTGGTGGATTTGAACTGCCAGCCTTTTTGATTAGCAGCCAAATGCTTAACCACTGCGCCACCAGGTCTATGACCTTGTTTAATTTAACTGATAACAAAAGAAAACACTATTTCCTAACAAGATCACATTAGGTACAGGGGTTAGGACTTCAACATATCTTTTTTGGGGGACACAATTCAATCCATACCAACAATTAAATGCAATAGATAATCATTTATTGGATACTGGAGGATTTTTTAAAAAGCAGTTAAAACGACATTATTTGGGCAAGTAAGGAGAATGGATATGGACTGTGTATTAATGTTATTTTATCAATATTAAATTTCTCAAGTGTGATAATGGTATTGTGGTTTAGTAGAATAATGTTCTGTCTTGAGAGATACATGCTGAAGTATGAGGGGTGAAGTGCTATGAGGTCAGGGGTCGCTTACTCTGAAGTAGAGAGAGCCAGCACAAATGTGGTAAAATATTAGCAGTTGGAGAATTGATAGGTGAGTATATGGGTTGTTTATTTTAGTATTCTCGAAAATTTTATGGAATTGGAAAAATTGTTAAGATGTTGAGAGAAATGGGTGCATGTTTTGTTTTGTTTTTCAAATTTAAAGAAATATCTCCAGGGGAAGGAAATAATTTGCTGATTGATTGAAGGGAAGTGTTTAAAGCCTTAGTTAACTGCTCAAGTGTTCAAGCAGGACTGAAGCCAGCTCGGAGAAGGGAGGATAAAATATAAGGGGGTCAAAGCATTTCCTCCATCATAGTGGTTTCCTGTCTGCTCAGAGCGCTTACCCTGGAGGTTGACGCTGGCTTTAAGACTCTTATTTAAGAATCATAGTCCTAGAACTTGACAATTATCCTGAAACCTTGGCCTTTTCTCCTAGGCTGGTCTCTCAATCTGGCTAATTTTTTTTTCCTTTCTTTTTTTTAATTCCAAGAACTTTTTGAAACAGCAGTTTGCTGGGCCCATCCCTAGAAATTCAGATTCGCTGTGTTTGGTTTGGGGACCTAGAAATCTCTACTGTATTTTGTCCACACTTCCCCAGGGAAGCTTATAACTTATTCCCTGCCACTAAGTCAGAATTTCCAGAGGAAGCACTTGTGAAGCTATATTTTTAACAAGTGTCACTGATGCTTCCTATCATCAGGAGAGTTTGGGGAACACAGCTCTCTAGAAAGTTCTTATGCAGACAAAAATCCTGGTGCTTTTCTCTGATATTCCAAAGATCTTGAGATGAGGTATCCACAGACCTTCACTGCATTAAGAAAAAGCGTGTGTGTGTGTGTGTGTGTGTGTGTGTGTGTGTGTGTGTGTGTGTGTGTGTGTGTGTGTGTGCGTGCGTGCGTGCATGCATGCATGCACAGGAAGACAGGATTTGGGAGCTGGTATTCTAACCTGGATATTTTCAGGGTTTTCATTGACTCAACTTATTTAGATGATATTAATATTTTGACCATTTTTCCCATTTTTAAAGAAGAAGAATCTCATTATGTTTTGCCCATTAAAAAAATCTGTGATTAAGGGGGAAGTCTTCTCTATTGGTTTCTTAGGAGTTGGGCGCGGGTTGCACTGAACCATCACACACATTATCCTCATGCTTGACCACCAGCATGCACTTGAAAACAGGCTGGCTAGGGGTGTTAGACTTTGAAGTCCCGAAACAGGCTTTTCCTCGGTACAAAGCAAAATGTGTTCATGCAGAATCTAAATCCATGAACCCTGGTCTCTAATCAACTCAGCTACCCTGCTTAGATCAAAGAGCATTAATACTTGCCTTTTAGGTATAATTTTAATGAAGATATTCTCTGTAAAATCTTTTGGATTGAGAGAGGGGAGGGAAGGTGGGGAATTGTTTTCATCATGTTGTGCAGTGATCACCACTATCCATTTCCAAATGTTGTTCATCACCCCAAGCAGAAACTCCGAACCTTGCCAGCCACAGCTCCCCATTCTCCACTTTCCCCAGCCCCTGGAAACCACCAATAAACTCTTGTCTCTATGAATTTGTTTATTCTAGATGTTTCATGTAAGTGGGATCATATAGTATTTGTCCTTTTGTGTCTGACTTACTTCACTCACCGTAATGTTTTCAAGGTTCATCCCTGTTGTAGCATGTATCAGGACTTCATTTCTCTTTATGGCAGAGTAGTATTCCATTGTATGTATGTGTCACATTTTGTTTATCCATTCATCTGTTGATGGACACTTAGGTTGTTTCCATCTTTTGGCTATTGTGAATAGTGGTGTGGTGAACATTAGTGTACAAGAATTTGTTTGAGTCCTTGCTTTCAAGTCTTTAGGGTATATACCTAGGAGTGGAATTGCTACGTTATTTGGTAATTCTCTGTTTAGCTGTTTGAGGACCCACCAAACTGTTTTCCACAGCAGCTACACCATTTTACATTCCCACCAGCAATGTATAAGGGTTCTAATTTCTTGATATCCTTGCCAACACTTGTTGTTTTACTTTTTTGTAATAGAGAGTGGCTTTATTTTCTTGACTGAACTTAAAATTATGCAGATTATTTGATGAAGAGATGAGCACCTTAATGATATATTTAAGGAAAATACTATTGGAAAGCAAATGCCATGAGTTCCATATAAGAAATGGCGGTACTTGTAGTAGGCACATTTTAAAACATGGGAAACTTAAAAACACTGTTATTTTCAATTTGACCTTGAGATCTACATGTTTCCTGAGACTTCAATCTGTTTTGGAGCACCATCTACATATTATCCCAGGGGTCAGCAAACTGTGGCCTGTGGGCCAAATTCAGCCTGCTGCCTGTTTTTATAAATAAAGTTTTATTGGCACACAACCATGCCCATTTGTTTACATGTTGTCTTTGGCTGTTTTCACTACAGTGGCAGAGTTGAGTAGTCTCAACAGAGACCTTACGGCACAAAAGCTAAAAATATTTACTATCTGACCCTTAACAGAAAAAGTTTACTGACCCCTCTATTTTCCTAATTTCTACTTCCTTCAAAAATTGAGGTTTTCTTTCTTTGTCAGTATCAACTTAGTTAATTTGGTGGGATGAGACCAAATAAAATTATGAATATTTTTGGAAAGGAACTTAGGATCCTTGCAAAAACCTTTTAGCTGGCTCAACGCACCCACTTACCAACACTGCTAACATGGCACAGCAACATGTCCTTTTTTATGAACTGAATTCCTCCTCAGTCACTTTGACTGCTTTGCAGTGCTTCCCTCCCTGCGTGGCCTAAAATTGGCAGATAAGCTGTTGGTGCCTTCCATGGCTCCCAGAAAGCCAATCCACATGAGGACTTTTCTGAAGAATATTTCTGCTTTCTAATTGGACTTGTGAGTCTCCCGAATGTAAAGAGAATTACTCACTTCTGGTGTAATCTCCAAATAAAAAGAGCCTTAGATGTAAAAGGGGAGCACTTTACTTCTTAAATTCAATTCAAAAGCGACTTAATGAATTACTGGAGATATAGAGGAAAAGGGATTAAAAGGCTTAAGAAACCAAATCCCTTGGTGAGTCTGGCTGAAATATTATTTCTTACCAATTGGCCATGCTAATCTTTTCTCTTTATTAAATGACAAAGGAAGCTCTCACCCTCTCCTCTAAAAAGAGTTGCAATTACAAAGAAACTCTCTGGAAAGATATAGTTTAGAAGACATAACAGCCATGTCATAACATTCAGAGGTGATTCTTTAACCTATTGTGATACCGCCTCTGCTATAATCCAGTTCGTCCACAAATATATAAAATCATGAATCCAGTAATGAATATTATCTAGCTATGTGCACGTTGAAAGTCCAGCCCATGTTCACTTAACTCATTAAATATTTCCCACTATGTGCCAGGCCCCGCTTTACTTCCTGGGTATATGAGGGCAGCAGGCAAATAGAGAATGGAAAGTTCTAGAAACCTCTCTGTCACTCATCTTATTTTTGGAGAAGGAGCTCAGTTATACAAATCATGTATTCGTTGCTATCAAACTAACTGCTTTAGTGTGGCTCAGTCAGGCCCCCTCATCCACATGTACTTGTGTCCTCTTCCTTTATTAGCTCTCCTCACAGAGTAACTGAAAAAACACATAGGAGTATCGTTTTCCACAGATTCTTTTGTGAAGAGTCAACTATAAAGTTTGTATTGGACCAAAGTTAATATGGAGCAGCAGGAAGCCACTTGCACTTCTCCTTCCAGCCCCATCGTCTGATACTTATTCTTCTTGACAGGAAGATAGACTGCCATCTTTGTTTTTAATTATTTGAATAAAATCACATACATCATTCTCCCTTTTCTGGTGCCTTCCTCTGAAATCCCATCTTCTGTGTAACTGATGCTGATGAAATCGCCAGTTTTGGCAATAGTGCTTCTGTCAGCCAAGTGAGATGAACTGAGTTAATATCCACACCCTGAAATGGCGCCAGGAGCATTTGCCCTGGCTTCTCCCTTTCTCCCCTAGCTCTCAGCCCCGCGTCAACCCTTTACCTGCCGCCCTCTAGACATACCACACGTCTCTGTCGCATTTCTCCTGACACCTGAATAAACATTTTCACGTATTTTCTAATTCCCTCCCTTCCCACCTCCCCCTCCCCTTCTTTCTTTCCTTTTTTTTTTTCTTAGCAAAATAGTTGAATCCTCAGTCTTTTTTGTCTTCTAGTGTAAACATGGAACAAATGTGTAACTCATCATAATGGACATCTGTTACGTGAATACTGGTGAGCCCATATCTCCCAGATTAATCACTGTTTCTATTCATTTGGAATTAGCAACCTGTGACTTGGAGTAACTCCCCGATGAGACAGAACACACATTCTTTTCACAGATGTATAAAAATAGGAATAAATCTACAATTTGGCAAAGGCACCAGATACAAAGCACAGTGCATGCTTATAATGGGAAAATATCATAACCGTCTTGGACTAATACGTGGTAACTCTGACAAAGAGGAATTTATACAGTTGAAACTTCTTAAAAACAGCCTCACCTGCATAAGTGTTTTCTAAACTCTGGCCCTGGGGGCCTGCAGCTTCCTGACGGTTTTCTCATGTTATTCCACCTCCTTGGAGACTTGAAATTCCTCATCACTTAGGAGCAAGATAGAAATTTGGAGGCTGTGAAGCTGAACGGAATGATCGTCTGTAGGAGCCAGGGTCTTCCTGGCTACCCTTCCTTGTCCAGGTCTGTTTTTAGAAGGAGTGTGTTTCTGTGTGCTAGGCCTGTGTATCAAAGACATCGATCATACACGGGCTGTTGAGTAATAGAGTCAGCCTAAGCTAATGAGTCACAGTTGTAGGCCAGTGCACATTCAGACTGAACTTTGCACTCAAACCAGAAGAAGGAATGCACCGCATCAGTATTTGCTGAATTCGTGTAAGCTATGAAATATTGACAGCTTTCATAATGAGGCCATTCAGCAATCGTTTAGTGAGCACCTGCTAGGATCTTGGTACTCTTCTAATGTGGGGTATAAAGACATGAACATTTTTCTTAAACCTTTCACCATACTTATTCAATCTGTATGCTGAGCAAATAATCCGAGAAGCTGGACTATATGAAGAAGAACACGGCAACAGGTTTGGAGGAAGACTCGTTAACAACCTGTGTTATACAGATGACACAACCCTGCTTGCTGAAAGTGAAGAGGACTTGAAGCACTTACTGATGAAGATCAAAGACCACAACCTTCAGTATGGATTACACCTCAACATAAAGAAAACAAAAATCTCACAACTGGACCAATAAGTAACATCATGATAAATGGAGAAAAGATTGAAGTTGTCAAGGATTTCGTTTTACTTGGATCCACAATCAATGCCCATGGAAGCAGCAGTCAGGAAATCAAATGATGTATTGCATTGGACAAATCTGCTGCAAAAGCCCTCTTTAAAGTGTTAAAAAGCAAAGATGTCACTTTGAGAACTAAGGTTCATGTCTTGGTTACTTAGTGCTGCTATAACAGAAATACCATAAGTGGATGGCTTTAACAATGAGAAATTTATTCTCTCACGGTTTAGGAGGCTAAAGGTCCAAATTCAGGACGCCAGCTCCTGGGGAAGGCTTTTTGTCTCTATTGGCTCTGGAGGAATGTCCTTGTCATCAATCTTCCCCTGGTCTAAGAGCATCTCAGTGCAGGGACCCCGGGTCCAAAGGATGAGCTATTCTCCTGGCTCTCCTTTCTTAGTGGTATGAGGTCCCATGGCTCTATCCTGGCATCTCTCTGTTTTATATCTCAAAAGAGATGGACTTAAGACACAACCTAATCTTGTAGATTGAGTCCTGCCTCATTAACATAACTGCCTCTAATCCTGTCTCATTAACATCATAAAACCCATTGCCATCCAGTGGATTCTGACTCATAGTCAACTCACAGCAGCCCTATGGGACAGAGTAGAACTACCTCATAGGGTTTCCAAGGAGCAGCTGGTAGATTCAAACTGCCGACATTTTGGTTAGCAGCCACAGCTAGGCATAGCTCTTAACCACTGCACCACCAGGGCTCCTTTAACTTCATAGAGGTAGGATTTAAAACACACAGGCAAATCACATCAGATAACAAAGTGGTGGACAATCACACAATACTGGGAATCACGGACTGGCCAAGTTGACAGATTTTTTTTTCTTCTTTATTGTACTTTAGATGAAGGTTTATAGAGCAAATTAGTTTCTCATTAAACAATTAATACACATGCTGTTTTGTCACATTAGTTGCTAACCCCACGACATGTCAATACTCTCCCCTTCTGACCTTGGGTTCCCTGTTACTGGCTTCCCTGTCCCCCTCTCCTACCTTCTCATCCCTGCCCCTGAGCTGGTGTGCCCCTTAAATCTCATTTTGTTTTATGGGCCTGTCTAATCTTTGGCTGAAGGGTGAACCTCAGGAGTGACTTCATTACTGAGTTAAAAGGGTGTCCAGAGGCCATACCCTTGGGGTTTCTCCAATCTCTGTGAGAACAGTAAGTCTAGTCTTTTTTTGTGAGTTAGAATTTTGTTCTGCATTTTTCTCCAGCTCTGTTCGGGACCCTCTGTTGTGATCCCTGTCAGAGCAGTCAGTGGTGGTAGCTGGGCACCATCTAGTTGCACAGGACCCAGTCTGGTAGAGGCCATGGTAGATGTGGTCCATGAGTCCTTTGGACTAATCTTTCCCTTGTGTCTTTGGTTTTCTTCATTCTCCCTTGCTCCAGATGGGGTGGGACTAGTGTAGTATCTTATATGGCCACTCAGAAGCTTTTAAGACCCCAGATGCTACTCACCAAAGTTGGATGTAGAACATTTTCCTTATAAACTATGTTATGCCAATTGAGCTAGATGTCCCCTGGGACCATGGTCCCCAGCCCTCAGCCCAGTAAGCCAGTCCCTCAGGGAGTTTGAATGTGTCTACGAAGCTTCCATGACCTTACCTTGGTCAAGTTGTGCTGACTTCCCCAATATCGTGTACTGTCTTACCTTTCACCAAAGTTACCACTTATCTATTGTCTAGTTAGTGTTTTTCCCTCCCCACCCCTCCCCTTGCTAGGAACCATCAAAGATTGTTTCTTTCCAAGTTGCTAGATATTTTTTGGGGACACAATTCAATCCATAAAAGTGCGCCTGACCCAAGCCACAATATTTTCAGTCACCTCGTATGTATGCGAAAGCTCGACAATGAATAAAGAAGACCGAAGAAGAATTGATGCCTTTGAGTTATGGTGTCGGTGAAGAATATGGACTATACCACGGACTGCCAGAAGAACAAACGAATCTGTCTTGGGAGAAGTACAGCCAGAGTGCTTCTTGGAAACAAGGATGGCAAGACTTTGTCTCATATAGTTTGGATATGCTATCAGGCGGGACCAGTCCCTGGAGAAGGACATCATGCTTGGTAAAGTAGAGGGCCAGTGAAAAAGAAGACCCTTAACGAGATGGATTGACACAGTGGCTGCAACAATGGGTTCAAACCTAGCAATGACTGTGAGGGTGGCGTAGGCCTGGGCAATGTTTTGTTCTGCTGTACATAGGGTCGCTATGAGTCAGAACCAACTCAACAGCAGCTAACAACAACAAATGAAGGGGACAATAATTCTAAGTAGAACATGGAAAACCTAAATAGAGGGCTCACTGACACAGAGGAGTAAGGATCAGGAGAATGGAGGTAAAAGAGGAGTTTACAAGGAGGATCTCCTTGGAGGAAGTGGCATTGAGAGCCCTACCACTTCTTACGCACAAGAATGAGGTAGGGGGACTCCTACCCCTAACCCCAGTCCTAGTGAGGGAAGCTGCTGTTGGACCCATTCTGAGACATGTGAGATCTGTCCCCTTAGTCTGGGGAACACAGATGGCTGGTTCCTGACTCATCTGAGGAAGCTCAGGTGGCCTAGGGCAGAAGGGAGGGGGCCCCATTTGGAAGGAAACTGCCCTCCCTCTAAGTTGCATGGATCCTAGAGACCAGATTTTCAGTTGCGTGGTACATGCCATATCTATTGGACAGAAACTGTGTTGATACTCCTGAGAGTGAGGGATGTGATTGGAGCTCTTGGAGTAACATGAGAATCAACCAAGAAAGAGAGGGGCTGGGAGCCCTGTGGGGGCAAAGCTATGTGAGAAGAGTTGTTGGGAAGGTTATGAGACAGCAAAATTCTGAATTACAGGGCTGCATGAGGGTGAACTTAAGGAATAGTCATCAATAGTCTTTAGGAATCTTCATATACCTGGAGATACATGAACAGGAGAATCTGCTGTAATGTCGGTGGGGATTAGACCACTGATGAACCAAACCCATTGCCACTGAGTTGATTCCAACCCATTGCAAGCCTATAGGACAGAGTAGAACTGCCCCATGGGATTTCCAAGGCTGGAATCTTTATGGAATCAGACTGCAACATCTTTCTCCCACAGAGAGGCTGGTGGGTTCGAACTGCCAACCTTTTGGTTAGCAGCCAAGCGTTTAACCACCGCACCACCAGGGCTCCTCAACCACTGATTTGGGGGCATTAAAGGGAAGTGTTTACATGAAGCGGGAGCCCTTGGGGGCATCTGTACATTAGTATTGGAGGGACATTAGTGGTTTTTCTAATGCACCACCTTACCCAGGTGATATCTGTATTCATCCTTTTGCGCTGTTGGATGCGGATACTTACCAGAAAATTCTTTCTGATAAAAAAATAAATTCTGGTTTCCTTACCTGCCTCTTCCTAGCTGCTCTTTCCATTCTCCCCACCTCTGCACTTTTTCCTTTGATCAAACGTTACTTTGATCAATAAGCATGGTATATGGAAGAAACATTGGTTTAGAGTCAAGAAAACTCATATTAAACATTGACTCTACTTCTTATTGGCTGCATACCTTTGGGCAAGTTACTTAATGTCCTTCAACCTGAGTTCCCACAGTTATTACTTATAAAATGGGAAACTAAACTATAGCATGGAGCTCTGGGGGCACAGTGGTTAAGAGCTGAATGCTAACCAAAAGGTTGGCAGTTCAAATCCACTCACAGCTCCTTGGAAACCCTGTGGGGCAGTTCTACTCTGTCCTATAGGGTTGCAGTGAGTCGGGATCAACTTGACGGCAGTGGGTTTGGTTTGGTAAACTATAGCTATTCTTTTTGATGCTCAAATTGTCATAGATTTGACTGGTAGGAACCTCTCTGAGCTGGTTCTATTATCCTTTTGACATGACCTTATTTATCTTCCAAAACTTTCTTGATCTTTGACATTACAAGATGTCCCAGGCTCATCTTGTATCTTCCCTGCTGCTGCCTCAGACCTGGAATTGACTATTTCTCCAAGGAACCCTGATTACTTTCAGTAGGGAATAGAATTAGAAGCCAGCATCTTGGGGCTTAGGCATTTATTTCTACTGGGATGCCATTGCTTTTATGTCATTTTAGTAGACAGTGCCAAAAAGTACATATTTTTGAAACTCGTGAGTTCATATTAATATATTCATGTCTGCATATATCCAGATATATAATATGTTATAATATATCTCAGATCTAGTCTGGGGATATCTTGTTTTCATGGTTTTTGCCCTTGTGAAATACCAGGAAGAGGGGCAAGTAGCTAAGCCATTATTTATGGATTGACAATACAATGTAGCCACATGGTAACTCTACTAAAATACTCTCTGCAACTTCTCTCTGTCCGAGCAGAGCTGCTGGACAGTGGTGGAAGGAGTGTGATGATTCATTCTCAGGTTGAGCATTACTCCTCCTTTTTTTCTCAATTTTGTTCTGTGATAAGTTACACATTCGATTCAGCAGAGAAGAAAATGGAAAATAGGTAAAAGGATGATGAGAACGCGGTCAATTTCTTGTAGAAAATATTCTTCAAATCCAATATAAGTAGTTTACTAAGAAATTTAAGTTTGTATATACTTTGAATTTTTATTAACAGGTAGTATGATGCTTAATTTTATGGGTTAACTTGGCTAGGCTACGGTTCCTAGTTGTTTGGCCAAACACTAGTCTAGTTGCTATCATAGAGTAGTTATAGGTGATTAAATCAGCTGACCTTGAGCTGAGCAGATTATCTTCCCTGATGTCATGTCATGTCACGTCATGTAATTACCTTCCATAATGCAATCTAATGTAACGTAATGTAATCCACTTCAATAACATTATGTAATGTAATGAATCCATCCGTTGAGGTCATGCCATTGTAGGGTGGATCCTAAACCTAATCATTTCTGAGTTATAAGAAGACCAGAATAAACACAGAGACATACACACAGAGGAAGTCACATGATATGTGAGGACCATCTACAAGCAAAGGAGTGCCAAGGATTACCAGCAGACACCAGAAGCTAGAAGAGAGACTCCCAGAAGGAGTCAACACAGCCAAGACCCTGATTTGGACTTTTAGCTTCCAGAACTGTGAGAAAATAAATTCTTTGAAGCCACCCACTTGTGGTATTTGTATTATAGCAGCACAAGGAAACTAAGACAGGTAGTAAATGCTATCTTTATGAAAATACTAACAAGCACTTAATTGTGCTTGATCTAAACATTAAGCGTTACATCTCCAATAATTTAAATGTAAACAACTGAGTAATATTAATGACTTTGGACTAAGGGGGGCATAATTCTAGAACTTTTTTTAAAGCTCTTGTAGAATATGTTAATATTTTGGAAAAGATCTCTTATATGAGACGGTCTTTTGTATTCATCATCACTGAACATTTACTTGGTATTTTAAGATAATCCTGTTTATGATGGTAAACCAAGCTTCTTTCAGTTGGAGATGGCATAGTGTAGTAAAGAGTACAGGCTTGGATGTCAGGTCTGGGTTTGAATCCAACCATGGTGAAGATATTCAACAGCTCAGAGACTTGTTTTCTCATTTCTGAAATGACAATGAAAATATTGTCTCAAGGATTAAGTTAGGTAATATATGAAATGGCTAGAGTGCCTGTTTAAGAAAGAATGGTTATTGATATGTATATGCCACATTTTATAGTCTCTCTGCTGAACAGTGAGCCCATGCATGGATGCCATGAAATATCTAGTGAATGAGGAAAGGACAAAGTTCAGAAGCTGTGCAAAGGAAATTAAGACCTTGAACTTTAATTAAAATACATGTTTGATAAAGAATCCTACTCCCTGTCATGCATTTGATTATTATAGCCTAATATTACAAGGAGAAATGTCAGTATTTAAATGAAGCCTCAAAGTTTTCATCCAAATGCCTTATTAGAATAAATTATTTATCACTATGGTTCATATTTTTACCAAAACAGAAGAGATTTTCCTCCAGAAGTTTCAGAGCAAATATATCTTTCTCAGAATTAATCATATTCTCGTCAATCAAATTAAACTTTAGTTGTTACCAATTTACAGGGAATTCTGTCTGAAGAAAGCATTTGTAATTTTGGAATATCATTCACTGCAATACCACAAGAGGGGAACAACAGATTAGAGAAACAGTTTCCAAACCAACGTCTGGATTTTTGTTTGGAATTATCCTCAAAACCCCCAATTCTGGAGCTTAACTGGTAATATCAAATGACTTTCCGTGTCAATTATTCCTCCCATCTCCTCTCCTCCCCTCCTTTCTGCCCATTTTTTCCCCATTCTAACAATGGCATTTTTCATTCAACTGAACCACCATGAATGTGAAGCAGACTGAAAACTCATATGGTGTCAGAAGTGGAAATGTCAGTTCAGATGTTTGATTGTGTTATAACGAGATATTGACTATACATTGTAGTCCATTAATATTGCTTCCTTTGGAAGGTCCTATATTTCACTGACACACAAAGCTAGCCGGGCCTTACCAGAGTTGGAAGTGCTGCATATTTCAAGAAGCAGTTCCTTGTGCAAATATTTGAAACTCACTGTGTGGTGTGGTACCCCACCCAATTACTGGTATGAAACTACATATTTTAAAAATGTCTTGCTTGAGTACCTAGCAGAAAAAGCACCCATGTAACTGTTCGAAGGGAGGAAAAAGAACTAAACTGAATAAAGACGAGCATAAATGAATTTTGGAAACCATGATTGCTTTTCCAAAGGAGATTTCCCCCTTCTTTTTCCCTCCCCTCCTTCCAATTCTTATGGAGCTATTTCAGAGCCACAAAATGAAACATAGGGGTTTGGGGGGAGGGTGATTTTCAACTTCCATAATGCTGCGGTATTCCTTCCCTGACTTCTCTTTGTGTTTTTCTCTTCATGTTGAGTCAAGATTTTGTTTTTGTTGTTTTTTTATCTAAGTTCCTTTTGAATTTGCATTTTTAGCACTTGGTCTGCCACTGGGAAAACACTTATAAAAGCGGTCTATCCTGTTGCTGCCACCACCCATCTGTCAGTTTTTCGTACTGTGGTGGCTTGTGTGTTGTTGTGAGGCTGGGAGCTATGCCACCAATATTTTAAATGCCAACAGGGACACCTATGGTGGACCAATGTATAGGTTTCAGGAGAGCTTCCAGACTAAGGCTGCTAGAAAGAAAGGCCTGGATATATACTTCTGAAAATCAGCCAGTGAAAACCCTATGGATCACAATAGAATATTAAATGATATAATGCTAGAAGATGAGCCCCCCCTAGGTTGGAAAGTACTACACAAAAGCCACAGCAATGGACCCAAGCATATTAACAATCATGTAGATGGCACAGGACCGGGCAACATTTCATTCTGTTGTGCGTGGGGTTGTCATGAGTTGGAGCCAACTCGGCAACACCCAACAACAACCTATTACTGACAATCAGATTTTGCCTACTGCAATCACAGTTGTTAGGTACCGACGAATCAATTCCGACTGATAGCGACCCTGTGTACAACAGACAAAACACTGCCCGGTCCTGCGCCATCCTCACAATCGTTGCTATGTTTGAGCCCATTGTTGCAGCCACTGTGTCAATCCGTCTCATTGAGGGTCTGCCTCTTTTTCACTGACCCTCTACTTTTCCAAGCATGATGTCCTTCTCCAGGGACTAGCCCCTCCTGATAACATGTCCAGACTACATGAGACGAAGTCTCGACATCTTTACCTCTAAGGAGCATTCTGGCTGTACTTATGCCAAGACAGATTTGTTCATTCTTCTGGCAGTCCATGGTATATTCAGTATTTTTTACCGACACCATAATTCAAAGGCATCAATTCTTTGGTCTTCCTTATTCATTGTCCCACTTTTGCATGCATATGAGGCATTTGAAAATACTATGGCTTGGGTCAGGGGCACCTTAATCCTCAAAGTGACATTTTTGCTTTAACACTTTAAAGAGGTCTTTTGCAGTAGATTTGCCCAATGCATTGCGTCACTTATTTCTTGACTGTTGCTTCCATGGGCGTTGATTGTGGATACAAGTAAAATGAAATCCTTGACAACTTCAATCTTTTCTCTGTTTATCGTGATGTTGCTTATCGGTCCAGTTGTGAGGATTCTTGTTTTCTTTGTGTTGAAGCGTAATCCATACTGAAGGCTGTGGTCACTAGTGTCTGCCAATTTGCTGTCGTATGTATTCCCCACCCCCAAACATGCAAATCCATTCCCTTTTTCTTGCCTGTCCTGAAGACAACTGCATTTCTAGGATTTCTATAACACTTATGTATCACTTGGGAACTTCTTACAATTTTGTGGTCCACCAGTTATATTTTAAACCTTAAGGCAATCCTACAATAAATATTAAATAATATTTAATACTAGCTACAGTTTATCTCTTTGCTTATGGATTTATTTTTTGCCTCATTCTGAATCATATTATGAGCAAGATTACAGGATAATTACCCAGGTTTACCATACATATCATTTCTGAGAAAGGAGTAACTGTTAAATTCAAAGCATACTTGTTCCCATTAATTTATTAAGGGCTAAAATTATATATTTAGTTTTGTGAGTCTTTAATTACTTTAATCTAGCTATATTTATGTTGTCTGTTGCTAAATGTATGTGTCTAGGTAGAAACATCAAATGAAATGAAGAGAAAATTAAGGGAAAGAAGCTTTCCTCCTCCTCCCTCTCAGGGGCGGATTAACCAGTAAGCAAGGTATGCCCCGGCTTAGGGTACACAAGGTGCGTGGAAGCTTAATTGTGTTTACTTACTAATCTGTAGTGCACAGTTTCACAGCCTAGAAAACCTGATGGAGCAGTTTTGCTCTATCACGTGGGGTCACTATGAGTTGGAATCGACTCAACGGCACCTAACAACAACAACATATGAAATAAAAGTGTAAAATCATGTGCTGGAAGGATACGCACCAAACTGAGAAGTGGGGAGGCAGATGGGACAAGGACAAGAAATCAAGGGGACTTGATTTGTTTTCTTTTTTTTTTAAATGTAAAGATTAGCTGACGCTAAAATAAACAAAGGTGAACAGTTGTTAGTTTAGGCTGGTTGATAACTATATTATTTTCTTCACCTTTTCACATTTTTCAAGCTTTTCACAGTTAAAAATAAGTACACATAGTCATACTTCCAATGGAAATCTAATTTCTTCTTCAACCTTAAGATTCTTGGATATGTATGCAGATAGATAAAAAGATAGATATAGAGAGATGATAGATGATAGATAATAATAGAGAGATGATAGGTAGGTAGATGACAGATAAAAAGATAAATAGATGGATAGATAAAAGAATAGTTTTTTTTTTTTTAATTTTTTTGACCAGTTGCTGACATTGTGATTTTTTTACTTGGTGCTTATTCCAGTAATCAGAAGAACAGTTTCTTGCCAGAATCTCCCTGCTGTGCTATACTGCTTCACGCCGTTTTATATCATGTATGTGTTAGAGTGCATTTTGTCCTCAACCTTCCCTGTGCCCAAGAGTATTCCTCTAACTAGCAAAATGCCCAGTGTGTTTCCCATTAACCTCCAAATTCCTCCCAGGGTTCAGTCTGACAACCCTGAAATGCCTCCTTTCATTTTAGCAAACATGGAGACTGCTCCCTGAATGTTAAAAGCTGGCGAAAATAAACTATCCAAATCAGTATTCCTCTGAGAAGAAAGTCCCGGGAGGCGAAGATACATTTCAGAAATCGTATTCATACCAAGAGGGGCAAGTCATTAAATAATTGTGCGCGAGGCAGTTGGTGACAGCCTTGTCTCTTTTGGTTTTGCAAAAACGATAACAGAAAGATTTGCAACATCTCGCTTGATTCCGAAGTGGTTAAAATTTTATAATCAGAACTTTAATGGCAAGAAAAAGAATCTGAGAAAGAGGGTTGTTTGCTGAGCACTGACATCACCGTGTGGGAACGAGTATTGTCTTACACAATGGAATGTATTCTCTCCCTCCTCCGAGAGGGAATTTGGCTTGGTATGCAAATTAAAATATTGTTTTGAAAAATCTCTTGCATCAAATGACAAAAAAAAATTCTAATCCAGTTCATTGGTCCATTGTTGGCACAGCGGTTGACAGCAGGCTTGTCTAGCCAGTTTGTCTGGGCCATGCTCTCAGATTTTGTGATGGGACCCAGTCCAGCAGAATTGTCCTTTGGCAGAGAGGCAAAAAGAAAAAACAAAAAACATTTCTGTGGAGTTGATTCTGACTCATAGTGACCCTATAGGACAGAGTAGAACTGTCCCATAGGCTTCCCAGGGTTCAAATCTTTACGGAAGCAGACTGCCACATCTTTCTCCCGCAGAGCCACTGGTGGGTTCGAACCACCGACCTTTGGTTAGCAGCTGAGTGCTTAACCACTGTGCCACCAGGGCTCCTGGCAGAGAGGCAAAGAGCCTAAAATTCTTGGGGCTCTCTGTTCCAGTGGTTTTATTGGGCCTGAGAGAAAGGAAAGATAAGCTACTTAAAATACTTGCAACCCCTTAAATGCATTTAGGATTTGAGTGTTATTTTGTTCTCCCTTTGTTAGGAAGCTGGCAGGTGAGATATTGGATAGTTGGCTTATTTTGGTAAGTGGTCTTCCTCTTCCCCTTTCGAGCTTACCCTGAAGGATTCTGGCCCCAAATGAAGTCTTCCAGTCTCATGTACTGCAGCCTGGAAATAATCTGAAATGATTCAGAAATGTTATCCCTTTCAGGATTGCTCTGCTGTCCAGAGCAATGTGGTGCAAACAGTTAATGTGCTCGACTGCTAACTAAAAGATTGGAGGTTGGAGTCCACCCACAGTCACCTTGGAAGAAAGGCTGGTGATCTACTTCTAGAACATCAGCCATTGAAAACCCTGTGAGCATAGTTCTATTCTGACACATGTGGGGTTACCATGAGTTGGAATCGGCTCGACAGCAACTGGTTACTGCTGTTCAATGTCATTTGACTGGGGTTGAGCCTGTACTCACAGGTGGGAGTTCTGGGAAAACGAGAACAGGGGCCTGGGTAGAGGTGTGGCACAAGGTGATGGGTGCTGAATGAGGAGGATCATGGAGAGGTGTATCCCCGAGAAATAGCCAAGAACTCTCCCATAATGTTAGATGCAAGATTTGTGCCTTTAGTGTTGAAAGGAAGTATTTGCAGACATTAAAAAATGGGATCTACCTGTCTCAGGCTGAGTTCTCGAGAGAAGGAAAACCAGTGAAGTGTATATATATATATACATATGTATATATATATATATAAAGAGAGAGAGATTTATCTCAAGGAAATGGCTCACGCGGTTGTAGAGGAGACTAGCAAGTCCCAAGTCCATGGGTCAGGTGTCAGGCTGGAGGCTTCTACTGACTCATGTAGCTGCAGCAGCTGATGGATGAACCCAAGACTGGCAGGTCAAATGGCAGGCCACTGGCTCACAGACTGCAGAGGCTGATGAATCCAAGATTGGCAGGTAAGACAGCAGGCTGCTGGCTCACAGGCTGTGGAAGCTGACAATCCCTAAATTGGCAAGCATACGGCAGGCAGCTGGCTCAAATCTCGAGAACTGGAGATCAGATGATGATGAGCCAGATGCAGGATCCAGAGCAAGCAAGCAAGCTTTGCCAGAGCATCTATATTGGATGCAGGCCACACCCCTGAGGAGCCTCCCCTTACAACTAATTGGCTGATCATGTCGGATCACATCGTGGAGACGACTACTTCATTATATAACTGTCAAACCACTGAGAATCATGGCCCCGCCAAGATGACACACAACCTTAACCATCACGCTACCCATAATGCTTTCTAATGAAAGTATTTGCACAGGATATTTTCATAAGTAGTATATTTCACATCATGTTTAATAGAGTAAAGATTTTAATTGTATAAGGCATGTTACTGCTGTTGTTGTTGTTAGTTCCCATCGAGTTGCAGAGCTGTTGGGTACAGCACTGCCTGGCACTGTCTTGCATATGGACTTCAGTTGTGTAGGTTAACAAACCCCTGTTGTTGAAGCTACTTTTTGTCAGGCATCCTGTTACTTGCTACTGAAAGTGTATATTCTAGGACCCACATGTTGAGTAGGCATTGGAATAGGGATAAAATCCAAGTTTGACTGATACTAAACCCCATCCTGGTTTGTTCTGTCTCTCACCTGCCCTCTTTTCTGCCACTCCTTCTGACAAAGGTAAAATGTATTTACTTAGACATTTTGTTATCACCAGCCTATGGAATTTGTAGTCCTAGAAAAATGACCAGCAACCACAAGAGGGTATTTCAAAGCATTCTATTGAGGACAGTTTATTTTATACCAGATTCTGACAAGAAATGCTTCATTGGTATTTTTCCAGTAGGCTGATATATTTTAGGTACACATAGGATCAACCAACACATTCTTCTTGTGAAAGTCCAAGCATTACACAAAGTTGGAATCATCTGTGATTTACCCAATCTCACTTTCCTCTCTGAAAGTAACCATGCAGCCCCTGTTAGTTGTTATCTTCCCAGATTATTTTCTATGCATTTATATATTCGTGTGTGCTCAGATTGAGTTGATTGTTAGAAAATACAGAGGGTTATGATGCATGTATTACACTTAGTTTTTTTAAACTTAATATGTCTTATAGATTTTTCCTTATCAGTAGATTAAGTTTGCTTTATTCCTATTATATGCAGCCTAGCATTCTACAGTAGGAGTGTACCAGCACTTTATTTAATCATTCCTTTGGCTAAAGCAATACCTGGCATGTAATAGATTACCTTTGTTAAATAAATTTGTCTTTGAAGCTTCCTTATGTTGTTTATAATTTTTCCTTGTTATAAATAATGAATCTATATGGATTTTAGAGTCAGGTCGTCAGTCTGCCCAAAATAAATCCTGTTGGGACTTTGATTGGAATTTTATTGGAGAAAATTGACACTTTTATACATTAAGCCTTTCCATGCACTTTTCTACATGTGTATTTTTGTAGGATGGATAGCTTGGACAGAAATTGCTGACTCAAATGGGATATGAATTTTTAAAATGTAATAGTTACTGCCAAAACGCTTTTCAATAAGGCTTCTACAGTATACTGCACCATCAATAATATATGAAGATGGTGGTGATGGCGCCGGGGGTTGATGGGAGTAATGAGGGTGGTGATGATGACGGTGATGGTGGTGATGGTGATGAACATGGTGGTGGAGATGGTGGTATTGGCGGTGAGGGTGGTGGTGGTAGTATAGTGGTGGTGATGATACTTTGATGCAAAAGACCTCAGGGCTTTTCTCTAATAATTCAGTTTATCTCTGATTATCCTCGATATCTGATCACCTCCAGGTTTATCACTTCTCATTTTAAGTGTCGAGAGCAATCCTGATTCTTCAGTTAAACTCATGTTAAGAAAACTTGACTTGCCTGAGAGTATACATGTTATGATTGCTACCAATATAGTCGGTCAATCCCAGGTAAGTGTTGTATTGCAACGTTGAATGGTGCCGAATCGCTTAATTAGGAATACCAAAGCCAAAAGCCAAACTAGTTGCTGTTGAGTCAGTTCGGACTCATGGTTACCCAATATGTGTCAGAGTAGAACTGTGCTCCACAGGGTTTTCAATGGTTGCGTTTTTGGAAGTAGATTGCCAGGACCTTCTTCCAAGGTGCCTCTGGGTGGACTCAAACCGCCAACCTTTCAGCTAGCAGCCTAGTGCATTCACTGTTTGCACCAGCTTGGGTCTCCTTATTAGGAATAGGGACTCCCATAACCTTGAATCATTGCTATAAAATGCCCTAAGATGGCAAAGGATGACCTCTAGAAGGGAAGGCAAGCAGTGAAAAGAAATAGTTGACGGCTGGTTCATGCTTATGTAACTGCCTTGCCAGCATTTTAACTGGCTACCTCCACTTAGAACTTATTTCACATTTTCACTGGTTATGCCAAGTCTGGAACTCCTGACCTTAAGCACACTGTGCCTAGAACTTATTTCACATTTTCACTGGTTATGCCAAGTCTGGAACTCCTGACCTTAAGCACACTGTGCCTGGACCTTCTTGTTAAACTAGCAAAACTATGAGTAGATTGAAGAGATCTTCTTTTGCTGCTGCTGCTGCTGTGTGAGTGTGTGTGTTAGTTGTTTGTGTTTCTTTGACAAAGTATTTGTGTGCCCAAGGGTTAATGCCATTGACACAATTAGAACTACACCTGATCAATTGCAATAGCCTTCGTATATCATACCATGTTAAGCATTGATATTTCTGCCCTTACAAATAAAGTTTTATTCTTCTCTCTCTCTCTCTTTTTTTTATTGTGCTTTAGGTGAAAGTTTACAGCTCAAGTCAATTTCTCATACAAAAATTTATACACATTATTATGTGTCACTGGTTGCAATCCCCACAATGTGACTGCACACTCCCCCTTTCCACCCCGGGTTTCTTGTGTCCATTCAACCAGTTCCTGTCCCTTCCTTCCTGCCTTCTCATCCTGCCTCCAGACAGGAGCCGCCCATTTGGTCTCGTGTTTCTGATTGAACTAAGATGAACAATGTTTACGAGTATTAGTTTATGTTTTATAGTCCAGTCTAATCTTTTTCTGAAGAGTGGGCTTTGGGAATGGTTTTAGTTGTGGGTTAACAGAGCGTCTGGGGGTCATAGTTCCAGGGGTTCCTCCAGTCTCTGTTGGACCATTAAGCCTGGTCTTTTTATGTGAATTCGAGTTCTGCTTCAAACTTTTCTCCTGCTCTGTCTGGGACTCTCTGTTGTGTTCCCTGTCAGGGTGGTCTTTGGTGATATCCAGGCACCATCTAGTTCTTCTGGTCTCAGGCTGATGGAGTCTCTCATTTACGTGGACCTTTTGTTTCTTGGGCTAATATTTTCCTTGTGGCTTTGGTTTTTTTCATTCTTTTTTGCTCCAAGTGGGTTGGGACCAGTTGATGCATCTTAGATGGCTGCTTGCAAGCTTTTAAGACCCAGATGCCACTCACCAAAGTGGGATGCAGAACATTTTCTTAATAAACTTTGTTATGCCAGTTGACCTAGATGTCCCCTGAAACTGTGGTCCCCAGGCCCCAGCCCTAGCTACTCTGTCCCTCAAAGTATTTGGTTGTGTTCAGGAAACTTCTTAGCTTTTGCTTTGGTCCAGTTGTGCTGACTTCCCCTATATTGTGTGTTGTCCTTCCCTTCACCTAAGATGATTCTTGTCTACTATCTAGTCAGTGAATTCCCCTCCCTCTCCCTCCCCACCCTCGTAACAATCAAATACTGCTTTCTTCTGTGTTTAAACTTTTTCTTGAGTACTTATAATAGTGGTCTTATACAATATTTGCCCTTTTGCGACTGACTAATTTCACTCAGCATAATGGCTTCCAGATTCATCCATGTTGTGAGATGTTTTTCGGATTCATCATTGTTCTTTATTATTGCATAGTATTCCATAGTGTGCATGTACCATAATTTGTTTATCCATTCATCCATTGATGGGCACCTGGGTTGTTTCCATCTTTTTGTTATTGTGAACTGTGCTGCAATGAACATTGGTGTGCATGTATCTATTCATGTGATGGCTCTTATTTCTCTAGGATATATCCCAAGGAGTAGGATTGCTGGATTGTATGGTACTTCCTGTTTCTAGCTTTTTAAGGAAGCACCAAATCGATTTCCAAAGTGGTTGTACCATTTTACGTTCTCACCAGCAGTGTATAAGTGTTCCAGTCTCTCCACAACTTTTCCGACGTTTATTAGTGTTTTTTGGATTAATGCCAGCCTTGCTGAGGTGAGATGGTATCTCATTGTAGTTTTGATTTGCATTTCTCTAATGGCTAATGATCGTGAGCATTTCCTCATGTGTCTGTTAGCCACCTGAATGTCTTCTTTGGTGAAGTGTTGTGTTTGTATCCTTTGACCATTTTTTAATTGGGTTATTTGTATTTTTGTTGTTGAGGTGTTGCAGTTATCTTGTAGATTTTAGAGATTAGACCCTTGTCTGATATGCCGTAGCCAAAAATTTTTTCCCAGTCTGTAGGTTGTCTTTTCACTCTTTTGGGGAAGTCTTTTGAGGAGCATATGTGTTTGATTTTTAGGAGCTCCCAGTTATCTAATTTCTCTTCTGGTGTTTGTGCATTGTTTGTATACTATTAATAAAGTTTCATTCTGAATAATAAATTAATTCCTTATGTAAAATAGTTGAAGGATTTATGGGTATCCTGAATTATTTACAGTCAATGATTCAAGTGTATTTTTCCAAATAATTACAGGATCTGGAGCACTTGCATATAGATAATATTTTTATTATCTTAAATATTTTTAAAGATTTAAGACTTTCAAAATATGTTGCTAGGGAATGCCAAATATCTTACTGTCATAACAGTCTTACCATCTCTCATAATGCTATTGCCCAAAGGTCAGTCTGGGGCAAAAACTGATATGGTTTTCTCTCGTGTCTGCCTAAGGAACAACCTTGCGCCCGGTGGAGTCATTAGGGAAAAAAAGCCATTTTCTCCACCTGAATATGGAAGCAGGTTCTGGTCCATTCCAGAGAGTGACTCACTGACCTGCCTTCCTTTCTCTCTGGCTGTCAGGCAGGATGTTTCTGCTAAATGATGTGAGCTGTGTGTGGCCCGTGGCTCTGGTAGTAGATGATTCTGGAAGGTGTGCTGCCTGCCTTGCAGCAGCCTCTGGTTAGTGGGAATCCTACATCAGAGGAGGTGTATTGATTTTTAGTTAATACATGAAGACTATATGCCTTTCCTGAATACTTAGTCTGAATTCCAAGAACTCTTCCTGTATCCTCTGCTGGGACCCTATCTTGCCTGATTTGAACCTGAAGCAGTAGAATGTTGAAGCCTGGACCATGAGTCCATATATAGAGAGAGGTGACTTCTAGACAGAGAATATGTTGTTGCTGGGTGCTGTCAAGTTGATTCCGACTCACAATGACTTCATGTGACGGTATAGAACTGGCTGTAATCTTTATAGGAGCCGATCACCAGGTCTTTCTCCCATGGAGCTGCTGGATGGGTATGAACCGAGTGCTTAACTACTGCACCACCAGGGCTCTTTACAGAGACTATAACTCTAGAGTAAAGAATACTTGAGTGATGAGGGGGTGGTATTCTTGGTCCTTACAAGTCAAAGTGTGGTTCATGGACCAGCAACATCTCATCACCTGGGAGCTGGCTAGAAATGCTGAAGTTGGGGCCCCACTCCAGCACTAGTGAATCAGGATCTTCATTTTAACAAGATTCTTTGCTAACAAGCCATCATGACATGCACATGAAAGTACGAGAAGAACTATTTTTGGCGGTATTAAGACTAGAAGACGTGCTTCCCCCCACCTGCAACCACCCTACTGCGTACCACTACTTTTCATCTCTATGGCAGTCGCCATTTCAGAGAAGTCACAAGGAGTCGCCCAGGAAGGTGTTTGCACAGACTTGTTTAGGAAACTTGAGATCAGAATTGGCAATAACAGAGCAATCAAGCAGTTAATGGTAGAGCGCTAACAAGCTGTAACAATTGATGAACTCTGTGTGGTTAGAGTGGGAATCCCCAGTGCTTTAAGGGCTGACCTGAACAATTATAGGCTGAATGGAGAGATTACAGCAGTGAGCACATCAGTAGGTTTTGGACGAAGCAGTATGAGATAACACTGGCTAAAGACAGATGAAAGGGAAGGATCTCTCTTCAGGTGCCAAGGTTGTACCTTTTTATGGCAAGTCCTGTCGTGTCTGCACCCAACTGTTGAATGCTGCGGATAAGAGAAGTATTGTGATTTTTGGGTACCCTACTGAACCTGGCTTTTACCTCTTATATCATGAACTAAACTTGGAGTTGACTCATTCTCAATATTCTGAAATAATGATATTTGATCTTGCACATCTTAAAATTGAGGTATAATTAGGCTGCAATAAACTGCACAAATGTTCATTTAATTAAGTTTTAGCAACTGCGTGTATTAACCACCAAAACAAAATATAGAACATTTCTATCATCCCAGAAGGCCCCCTTGTGCCCCCTTTCCAGTTAATTCAACTACTGTTTTGACTTCTATCACCACGTATTACTTTACTTGCTCTAGAACTTCATAGCCCATTGCCATTGAGTGGATTCTGACTCATAGTGACCCTATAGGACAGAGTAGAACTGCCCCATAGGGTTTCCGAAGCTGGCTGTAATCTTTATGGAAGCAGACTACCACATCTTTCTCCCGCAGAACAGCTGGTGGGTTTGAACCGCCAACCTTTGGGTTTGCAGTTGAACACTTAACCACTGCACCATCAGAGCTTTTGGTTATTAGGAGGGAGCAATCCCTGGAGAAAGACATCATGCTTGGTAAAGTAGAGGGTCAGCGAAAAAGAGGAAGACCCTTAACAAGATGGATTCACACAGTGGCTACAACAATGGGCTCAAACATAGCAAAGGTTGTGAGGCTGGTGCGAGACCAGGCAATGTCTCGTTCTGTTATACATAGGGACGCTGTGAATTGGAACAGACTTGACGGCACTTAACAGCAATAACCAGAGAACGTCATATAAATGGATTCGTACATATATATATATATGTGTTTGGCTTCTTTCACTCAGTGTAATGTTTCTGAGAATCATCCATGTTTTGGTATGTATCAGTAATTCATATATATTTTTTATTGCTGAGTAGTATTCTATTGCATGAACATACAAAGTTTTATTCACTTACATGCTGATGAACATACAGGTAGTCTCTAGTTTTGAGCTATTACGAATAAGACTGCTTTGATCATTCATGAACGAGTCTTTTTGTGAACATGGATTGTCATTCATCTTAGGTAATTACCTAGGAGTGGAATTTCTGGGTCTTAGGATAGCTGTTTACTTAGCTTTATTAGAAACTGCTAGAACAGTTCTGCAAAGTGGTTGTATTATTTTACACTTCAGCTAGAAATGCATGAAGAGTTCTAGTTGTTCCGTATCCTCCCCAGTGTTTGATGTTGTCAGTCTTTTTAGTTGTGGTTTAATTTGCATTTCCCTGGTAATTACAATGTCGGGCACTATTTCATGTACTTACGTGCCATTCATATATTTCCTTTTGTGAAGAGTGTTCAAGCACCTCTTTTGCCCATTTTTTATTGAGTGGTCTGTCTTTTTATCCTTGACTTGTGGAGGTGTCGCAGATGGTTTTCTCTCAACTCCCTGACAAGCCCATGCCTTCAGTATCTGAGAGCGCAGCATGTCTTAGATGGTCTTTTCTCAGTTTTGCTTTGGCGGGTGGCTGCCTTGCACTTGGGAAAGGCCTTGTTCATCTCAGCAGGGGGTCCTTCTGCCCTGTCCCAGCCTTTGGCATGATAGCCCTAAGCATTTGGCGAAAACCCATGGGAATGATTTGATGGGTCAGTGTAGACTTGCTCTGTGGCTGAGCTCCTTGGTATTCTCATCTGTCATGCCAGACCACATGCGACTGTTAAACTTTCATTAAAATTTTTGCTGGTTTCTCCTTACCCCCTTCCATGAAGGATTTCTTCTCCGCCCATCATTCTGCTCAGAATGAAAATAGTTATGCCTCTCTTCCCACCTATGAAGAGCTCATTGTTTTCTGGAAATTTCTTCATTTAGGTTTCTTTGCATCCTCTGTTCTGAGATGGGTTTTATAAACCTTTGATTTTGTAGCTCATCAGGCTTGTTTTTGTGGTTAGGATGAGAATGATGCTTGCTGTCTTGTGACGTTCTACATTCTAAACAGAAGCGGAAATCCTGCCCATTCCCCCCCCCCCCCCCCCCCCACACACACACACTCCATTCCTCCCTGCAATGTGCCAGAAATGCTCTCAGGACTAAAGCCTAGAAGACATTGCTTGAGCATGGCCAGCCAAGAGGTTCACAGTAACCCATTGTGGCAACCCAGGTAACCCATTGTGGCAACCCAGGGAGTTATCAGAAGAACCAAACTATATTATATTGTTGTTGTTAGGTACCGTTAAGTCAATTTTTGACTCAGAGCGACCCCATGTGACACAGTAGAACTGCCCAATAGGGTTTTCTAGGCTGTAATCTTTATGGGAGCAGATCACCAGGTCTTTCTCCTGTGGAGCTGCTGGGGGGTTTGAACCGCTAACCTTTTGTTAGTAGCTGAGTGCTTAACTGTTGTGCCACCAGGACTCCTTAAACTATGTTATACTTTTATATTAATAATTTAAAGTTTAAATTAGCAACTAGTAAACCATGCTAGCTGTTGATCTCGAGCCCATTATTAAACCCTGTGACTTGGTTTCCTTGTCTGACATTGAAATAAAAACAGTGCCTACATCATGAGATTGCTGAAGGATTAAATGAGTTAATGTAAGTAAAGTGCTTAGAGATATACTTGGTACATAGCAAATGCTCAATAAATAGTAGCTCTTATTAATAATAATAGTATACTACTTATAATGATAGTTTATAGTACAAGTAAATAAAGTTTCTCTATCAAGGGTTTAATTCTTCTCAGACAATCACTTCTGTGTCCTAATTAAAACTTAAGTCAAAGCTTTCTCCAGGTACTGGTAAGAGTTAACAGATATAGCCAACCAATGCTATAGCTGTGATCCATGAACAAGTAGATCAGATAATTATGGCTTAGAAATTGGCGTCTGTGGTAGTCATTAATATTGTTTAGCACTATCTTTGATTCTCCTGGCTTTGGGTAGGATTGAACCTTTGTGCCCCCTTGACGTGAGGCATGGCATTTGACTTGTATTGGCCAATGAAATGTGACTGGAAATGTGTCACCTCCAGGCAGATCATTAAGAGCTGGTTTACAATGCACTGTGCATTCTTCCCCCTGCCATGGTGACCAGGGATGTGCCCACTTGAGGAGCCTCTGAGTGAGGGTGATCTGGAGTAGAGTCACAGCTCACCCATGATGGGCATGTAGAAGAAACCAAAAATAAACCTTTGCTTTAAGCCGTGTGGAATTTGGAGTTCTTTATTAATGAAGCATCACCAAGCCTATCCTGATTGATTTCATACCTTCACAAGATCTCGCCCAGACTATCTTCTCTGCTCGGGTTGGGCAGGGTTTAATCTAGTGGGTGCACTGGCCAAGTAGAGAACTCCTGGAGACCAGAGTTTGGATGGAAGGATAGCCCAAGGCATGGACAGCAGAGAATGAGTTCAAACCACATCTAAGACAGGGTGCCAAGGACCCAACTGTCCAAATCTGTCCAGAGTGCAGGTGTGCAGCTGGAAGCAAGAGACAGGAAGTGCAACTGAAAGGTTTGGAGCTGAGTAAAGGTGGGGATGGAGCAGGAACTGGGGAACAAAGCCTGGAACTAGAGAAGAATTCTGTCCATGACGTTTCATTGAGTATGGAATGGAGAGCCAAAGTGTTGTTTTATTGAGTGCAGCTGTTTGGCGTGTGGTGGGCTGCCCAGCTGAAAGTCACAAGGTCAAGTCCACAACACCTTGGGGTGAGTTCTTTTTGAATGAGCTGGTTTTCACACATGCAGGATTCCTACGTACCCCAAGGTGTGGAGATGGTCCAGGGGTTCACTCTGCTCTGGACAAAGGTGTGCTCATTCCCTGTCCTGTGCCAAGCATGTCTTCACCCAGGTTTAAAGTAAGATCACTCTCTGATTAGCTGGAGGATCACACTTGCTCTGCCAGAGAGAATCACTTCTGAAATATTAGAACACATATTTTGGCTCCCCTTTAAGATGCCTTGTCATTTAAATCATATAAAATGTTGCCAACACAGAACTGTCCATGTATGTTTTTAATTGGGTCAGCAATGTTAACGCAGCAGCAATGTAAGCAGAGTATTTAAAAAAATTCTTCCAGTCTTTTTGGAATTCAACTCATGGGTTTAACAGACATGTATCGACATAACTAACTTGTTCAACATGTCTTTCTGTAAGTTGTAAGTGAAGAAGAAGTAAAGCTTTGCATTAAACTAACAGATGAGATTTTTATATTAGGGCTAATATACTAATAGGATACATACTAATAGGACACATATACCAAAGTGTGTTGTTGTTGTTAGGTGCCGTCCAATCGGTTCCGATGCATAGCGACCCTATGTACAACAGAACGAAACATTGCCTGGTCCTGTGCCATCCTCACAATTATTGCTATGTTTGAGCCTATTGTTGCAGCCACTGTGTCAGTCCATGTCGTGGAGGGTCTTCCTCTTTTTCGCTGACCCTCTACTTTACCAAGCATGATGTCCTTCTCCAGGTACTGGTCCTTCCTGATAACATGTCCAAAGTATGTATGCTTCTGAGGAGCATTCTGGCTATACTTCTTCCAAGACAGATTTGTTCTTTCTTCTGACAGTCCATGGTATAGTCAATATTCTCCGCTGTCTTAGGCTGGGTTCTCTAGAGAAGCAAAACCAGTAAAGCGTAGAGAGATTTATAGCAAGGAAACAGCTCTCGCGATTGTAGAGGCTGGAATGTCCCAAGCCCGTGGATCAGAATAGCGGCTTCTCCTGATTCACGTAGCCGCAGGGGCTGGCAAACCCAAGATCAGCAGGTCAGAGACCAGGGCTCTCGCTCACAGGTGGTGAAGGTTGACGAATCCCAAGATTGGCAGGCAAGACTGCAAGGCTTCTCCTGATTCATGTAGCTGCAGGGGCTGGCAAACCCAAGATCGGCAGGTCGGAGTGCAGGACCCTGCTCACCAGCTGTGAAGATCGATGAATCCCAAGATTGGCAGGTAAGCTGCTAGCTCACGTCCCAAGAACAAGAGATCAGACGGACAAGAGGTAGCTGCAGCATCCAGAGCAGGCAAAAGCCAGAACGTCCACTTATATTCAGATGCAGGCCATGTGCCCAAGGAAACTCCCTTTCAACTGACTGGCTATTCACAGCAGGTCCCATCATGAGGGTGATCACATATAAACACTGAGAATCATGGCCCAGCCAAGGTGACACACAATCTTAACCATCGCATCCACCAACAGCATAGTTCAAAGGCAGCGATTCTTCTTCAGTCTCCCTTATTCATTGTCTTGCTTTCACATGCATATGAGGCGATGGAAAATACCACGGCTTGGTCAGGCGTACTTTAGTCCTCAAGGTAACATCTTTGCTTTTTAACACTTTAAAGAGGTCTTTTGCAGCAGATTTGCCCAATGTAATATGTCATTTTATTTTTTGACTGCTGCTTCCATGGGCATTGATTGTGGACCCAAGTAAAATGAAATCCTTGACAACTTCTGTCTTTTCTCCATTTATCATAATGTTGCTTATTGTTCCAGTTGTGAGGATTTTTGTTTTCTTTATGTTAAGGTGTAATCCATACTGAAGGCTGTAGTCTTTGATCTTCATCAGTAAGTACTTCAAGTCCTCTTTCAGCAAGCAAAGTTGTGTCATCTGGATATCGCAGGTTGTTAATGAGTCTTTCTCTAATCCTGATGCCCCGTTCTTCTTCATATAGTCCAGCTTCTCAGATTATTTGCTCAGCATACAGATTGAATCTGCACGGTGAAAGGATACAACCCTGACACACACCTTTCCTGATTTTAAACCACACAGTATCCCCTATCCTGTTTGAATGACTGCCTCTTGGTCTATGTACAGGTTCTGCATGAGCACAATTAAGTGTTCTGGAATTCCCATTCTTCCCAATGTTATCCATAATTTGTTATGATCCACACAGTCAAATACCTTTGTGTAGTCAGTAAAACACAGGTAAACATCTTTCTGGTATTCTCTGCTTTCAGCCAAGATCCATCTGACATCAACAATGATATTCCTCTCTCCACGTCCTCTTCTGAATCTGGCTTGAATTTCTGGTAGTTCCCTGTCAATTTACTCCTGCAACCATTTTTGAATTATCTTCAGTATAGTTTTACTTGCGCTTGATATTAATGATATTGTTTGGTAATTTTCACATTCTGTTAGGTCATCTTTCTTTGGAATAGGCGTGTATATGGATCTCTTCCAGTTGGTTGGCCAGGTAACTGTCTTCCAAATTTCTTGGCATAGACAAGTGAGCACCTCCAGCACTGCATCTGTTTGTTGGAACATCTAAATTGGTATTTCATAAATTCCAGGAGCCTTGTTTTTTACCAGTGCCTTCAGTGCATGTTGGTTCTTCTTCTTTCGGTACCACCAGTTCCCGATCATATGCTACTTCCTGAAATGGTTAAACGTTGACCAGTTCTTTCTGGTACAGTGACTCTGTATATTCCTTCCATCTTCTTTGGATGCTTCCTACATTGTTCAATTTTTTGCCCATAGAATCCTTCAAAATTACACCTCGAGTCTTGAATTTTTTCTTCAGTTCTTTCAGCTTGAGAAATGCCAAGAATGTTCTTCCTTTTTGGTTTTCTAACTCCAGGTCTTTGCACATTTCATTGTAATACTTGACTTTGTCTTCTCGAGCCACCCTTTGAAATCTTCTGTTCAGCTCCCAAAGTGTAGTTTCATCATATAATGCAAATTTACCTTCTGCTTGGAATGAAAGATTATTTTACAGAAAGTATAAATAATGAGAAGACTTTCTGGGTACTCAGTAATAACCAGAGCCGTGAAATAACTTGTACTACTGGCCCTGCATAATATTCTTTTTTAGACGATGATTATCAGGATTCCATGGAGAATGGATTATAAGGTCTAGAGAATGGACAGTTTACTGTTACGATTCATCAAGGACTAAGCTTTGTAAAAAGTTGTTTTTGTTCTCAGTTGTTCCCTTAATAAAAGAGAATTGTTCACCTAAGTCTGTTTGTATTTGTGGCTGTGAGGTTGTTTAACATTATTACTTATGAGTTCAGTTGATTTTTTTTTTATAATTAACTTATTATGGTAATGATGTACATTGATATACACTAGTACATTCACCCTATATAGTGTAGACGTTTAATAAATGTTCGTCAATAGGGATTTTATAAATATATTCATAAAGTTTGAGATCTATTTTGTCAGAAAGCTGAAAAGAGCCCTTCTGTAAGAAAAAATTTCAAAATGAATCAGAAGCTTTCCAATAGTTTGTTTTATTTCTCTCTGTGTGTATGACATATGTGTATATGATGTGTGTGTGTGTGTGTGTGTGTGTGTGTGTGTATAGTTCATGGTGGTACAAATTGTTAACGTGCTTGGCTACTAACTGAAGAGTTGGAGGTTTGAGTCCATCCAGAGGTGCCTTGGAAGAAAGGTGTGATCTACTTTTAAAAAATCAGCTATTGAAAACCCTATGGAGCACGGTTCTAGTCTGATACACACAAGGTCACCATGAGTCGGAATTGACTGGATGGCAAGTGGTTTATATATATATATATGTGTGTGTATGTGTGTGTGTGTGTAATATATATGGGAATATGCTTTATAAGAAATATCTCTAGAGAAACATCATCAAATAATCTTTAGATGTTTAGAGGAAGGTTTGTGCAAGGAAGGTAGATTCCAAGGGAAAAGCTGCCTTAACTTATTTTATTGCTTCTTTGCTGAAGGTATTTACCCAGTACATTAGAAGTAAAGCTTTAAAGGCAGCTGTCTGGAGAAATTTAAATATATGTGACTGCGTATGTTTAAATTGAAGAAGAACGTTGACAGAAATAAATCACTTTTAGAGAGAATTCCCAGGGCCTGGTCCCTTTTAGGAGGGCTCTCCTGGTCCTGGTGCAAATACGTGGCTCTTTAAAGTTCTAGCCCACATAATTTATGGGTTTATGTCTGTATGCCTCTGTTTATTTTTGGTATAAAAATCCCTGCTTATAAAATGGGTAGTTAAGTATGGTACTACATAACTCTGATCCCTTTTGCCCATCTTAAGAGTTCATACTTAAGAACATAAACTGAAGTCAGAGGTAATTCAGTTAACATTGTGAACAGACAAAGGTATGCTTGCTTCTCAGCTGTAAGGCAAAAAGCAGCCCCAGTAAATTATAGCAGTAATTGCACCACTTGTACATATTCTTAAAAAATTCATGAATTGCAAGGCCAAGCTCTAATTTGAGAGCTTTATTCTGCCTTTGGAGAATAAACTGAAATAGAAATCTAGAAGTCAAATAGCTCAACTCTCTGTCCAACTTCACAACACAAACCAAAAAAAACCCACCACCTTCCGTTCAGAGATGCACATCTGATTCTTCCTATTTTCTTTCTGTGCATATCGAATTCATCACTGAGCCCTGTGAATGCTAGCTCAGAATTAATTCTTGGATTTGTCTATTTCTGTCCATTTTTCTTGCCCTTTCTATGGTTCAGGAGACCATCTTTTCTTGCCCATAACAACAGCAGGGACCTTCTACCCGTTCTCCCTGCCCCAAAATTGTCCCCTCTAGTCTGTCCTCCAGGAGCCCTGGTGGCGCAGTGGTTAAGTGTTCAGCTGCTAACCGAAAGGTCGGTAGTTGGAATCCACCAGCCGCTCCACGGGAGAAAGATGTGGCAGTCTGCTTCCATAAAGGTGACAGCCTTGGCACCCCTATGGGGCAGTTCTTCTCTGTCCTATAAGGTTGCTGTGAGTTGGAATCCGTTTGATGGCAACAGGTTTGTTTGTTTGTTTGTTTAGCCTCAAGGAAAGGAGCCCTGGTGGTGGTTCAAACCCACCAGCGACTCCATGGGAGAAAAGACTTGTTGGTCTGATACTGTAAAGATTGCAGCCTAGGAAGCCCTCTGGGGCAGTTCTGCTCTGTCATATAGGGTCACTATGAGTTGGAACTGACTCAACAGCACACAACAACAACAAAGTCTCTCCTCCATTCTGCACAGAATAATCCTTCTGAAAACATTAAATCGCACCAAGAAGGATGCTGTGATTCTCAGCGTGAGCATCACCCAGGCTGTCCCTGCTTTCAACCCCTTTACTCTGTACTTCCGAAGCCCCTGTAATTCCTCTGTGTAAGAATTCCCACACTTTATTGTAACTCCTTGTGTAGTTTGCTTTTTCAGGAGATCCTAAGTTGTGTGAGGATAGGGACCATGCTCGCCTTGTATACACTACAATCCTTGGATTAGAGCCCAGGGTGGACTCCCAAAGTATGAAGGAATTCATCACAACTCTCTGATATTAGAGCAATTCTTGAGCCAAGACATGTACTGACACTCTCCGGTGTGCTCATATATGCTTTTTCTCATGTTAGAGCCTTTATGGCTCAAACGGAAAGTTCTCCAAGGCAACATGTCCCAACAGGCTTTATTTTACTAGTGAGGATAGTGCAATCTTATACATTTCTCCTTGGACTAAAAGCACCAATTTAAATTCTTTCTCTTGACTTTGACACAAATGCTGGAAACGAGATTTGTAAAAATATTTAATTGTGTTTAAGGTGAGAGTTTACACAGCAAATTAAGTTCCCATTTAACAATTTCAGCACAAATTATTCAATGATATTGGTTACATTTTTCACAATATATCGTTATTCTCGTTCATTCTGTTCTGGTGGTTCCATTTCCGGAACTCTAGTTTCCCTACCCCCTTACCTTCTAATCTTTGCTTTAGAGCAATTTTTGACCATTTGGTCTCTTATAGTTAATTTTTTTTTTAAAGAAGCTCATTACTCATGAGTGATATTCTTTATTTTATGATCCAGTCTGTTATTTAGCTTACAGGTGGCCTCAAGGGATAATTTCGGTTTAAGGTTTGAAGTGTATCTCAGGGCAATAGTCTCAGGGAGTCTGGACTTTGGAAGTGAGATTTTTTAGTATTTTTATTTTAGGCATGCTTTATGACATCTAAATAGGACATGACATATAATGATGATATAAAATGTGATATAAAAATCTGCACTTGTGTGGAATGGGATGTGGCATGGGTTTCCTTAACTATTAATATGTTAGATGAAAATGCCCATGTATTTTTCTTATTTCTTCCTTTAATACCTTATTCATAGACTTATCCCCAGGGCTGAAAAACCTGGCTTGATTTAGGCTGGAAGACTGTGATATAGGAAGAGAAATTACATGCGTCTTTCTGTGTGTATTTGTATGTATATATGAGGATTGATTAATGACTATCGTTAATGACAAAACAAAACAAAACACCTGAGAGTTCATGGAGCAGAGGTTTATTCATAGCTCTATTATAAAGGAACCACCCTGTCTGTCAGTCTGTCATACTGTGGTGGCTTGCATGTTGCTGCGATGCTGGAAGCTATGCTACTGGTATTTCAAATACCAGCGGGGTCACCCATGGTGGACAGGTTTCAGCAGAACTTGCAGACCAAGACAGACTAGAAAGAAAGGCCTGGAGATCAACTTCTGAAAATTAGCCAATGAAAACCTTATGAATCACAACAGAATATTGCCCGATATAGTGCTGGAAGAAGAGCCCCCTAGGGTGGAAGGCACTATACAATCGCCACAACAATGGACTCAATCATACCAACAATCATGAGGATGCGCAGAACCAGGCAAAGTTTCCTTCTGTTATGCATAAGGTCATCATGAATTGGACTCGATGGCAACTAACAACAATAGTATGAAGGAAAAGTAATTGTCGTTTCAAATGAAATCTCATGTCTTTATTGTAAGTGTCAAAAAAAAAAAAAAAAGAGCAGTGTTGAATTAGACTGGGTCCCCGTTATGAAAAATAGTAGAAATAAATGCAATTCTCCTTACAGAAGCCAAAACAAATATCCATTTAACTATGACCACTGATATATTTGGCATAAAATCTCACACAAGAAATATAAATTTAAACATATATGTATGGACAGGAATAACTGTAGGTGAAATGGTAAGTGTAGGGTTTGCTTCAAAATAATCTGGGGTGGGGAAGAAAACAAGTAGGGGTATAGAAGAGATAAGAGTGGCCTTGAGTTGATAGTTGTTGAAGGTGAGTAATGGGTATATCGTGATTTATTATATATTCTCCTGACTTCTATATCTGTTTGAAAGTTTCCATAATAGAAAGTTTTTAAAAATCAATTAATTAGAAAAATAAAAAAGAATATGGAGAGATAAGGGCACCCTGAAGCTGATGAAGCTAAGCCTGAGGGCCCCCCACTGGGTGGATCCTGTCCATGACATTGGGAGGAGCCCCCATGATGTTTTCAGATGTTCACGTGTTCTTGTAAAATTTGCAAAAGTGAGATAATTTAACTACATTTGGTTAAGACTGCTGTCTCCTCCCACTTCAGAATCCCCTCTATCACATTTCCCTTTATGGTGAGAAGTCTTTGAGAAGCTGTGGGCATTTGGGGGTTCTAGCTAAGGAAAAGTTGAGTTGGGGATACAGATAGCTAACTTTCAATTATCTTTACTCATAGACAAGCAGAGACACACACTTAGACGCCCCCATACTTCATTGGTGGAATAGATTTATTTGTTATCAGTCTCTTCTGTGTGTATGATGTTATCACAAGTTACTCTAGTGTAGGAGTGGTTTCCGGGAATACTCCCGCTGACTGTGCTGGTTCATGCTACCTTGTGACTTGAAGCACATGGGCCAAAGATTGTAATGGGAGATGAGTGTGCTGCATGGGGTAGCAAAAAGTATGTAGGTAGCGGCACCAAAGTAAAGTATGTAGGTAGAGGAGGAGAAACAAGGTTTGAAATGTACACAAAACCAGAAGCCAATCTCGGGACATCTTTCCCAATCATCAGAAGTATAAAATTGTACACATGGGATTTGGTTCTCATTGATACGTAAAGTAGAAGTTCTCTTCGGTCAGATATATACTTGGTGATAGTGCCAGTGTAGTTAGAAATCAACTGTCCTCTTGTGTTTGTGCTTTTGAAAGAAATCAGGAGAAATGGAATTTATCAAAATTCTGTGTTTACAGTGCTGTTATGGGTTGAATTGTGCCCCCCCCAAAATTATGTTGAAGTCCTAACCCTGTACCTGTAAATATGACCCTGTTTGGAAATAGGGATTTTCTTTCCGTATGTTAATAAGGAGTAGGGTAGGTCCTACACCTAATCCCTTCTGAGTGGAGTCTTATAAAAAGAGCAGAGTGGACACAGACACACACAGGGGGAAGACAGGCAGCATGTGAAGATCCCTCTGCAAGCCAAGGACCACCGAGGAACGCCTGGGGCTGCTGACAAGGAAGGACTCTTCCCTACAGCCTATGCCCTGATTTGGATTTCTAGCCTCCAAAACTGTGAGACAATTAATTCTCATTCTCTAAGGCCACCCACTTGTGGTCTTTGTAATATGGCAGCACTAGCAAACCAAAACAAGCACACAAATCTCAACTACCAGAAATATGAATTTGAGTATGACTGTGTGTAGCTGAAGGAGTCCTGGTAGTTGGCTCAGTGGTTGAGCGCTTGGCTGCTAACTGAAAGGTCAGCAATTCGAACCCATCAGCTGCTGTTCAGGAGAAAGATGTAGTAATCTGCTCCTGTAAAGATTTACAGCCTTGGAAACCCTGTGGGGGCAGTTCTACTCTGGCCTATAGGGTCGCTATGAGTCGGAATCAACTCAATGGCAACGGATTGGTGTGTAGCTGCTTGAACATCCAATCATTGTGTCGTAGCCTATCTAAAGCATTATTTTTCCCTGAAGCAGTCTGGGGTTCCAAATAAAAAGCCACACAAAACTGCCCGTGGTGCAACAAAATCGTCTGAAACACACATGCACACACACGTGCACGCGCGTGCGCACACACACGCACATACTGGACTGAACCAACAATGAGTGTTAGAGGCGTTCAGACATTAGTAAGTGGATGAAAATGTTGCAGTCTAGTGAGTACTCCTATAAACTGAAAGATTTTTGGAAACCCCCTTCCAGAATGACTTAAAATATGGAATGTGCTCCTTTAGGCTGACATTTAAAATAAAATACAGTCAGATGCGTTTCTAGGTTTGAAACCAAAGTTTCTTACTACTTCAGATTTGAGCCCTTTGTGAAGATGGTTTCAAAGATAACAATCTAAGTTGGTTTTTTTTTTTAAAAATAAAGTCCCCCCAGAGAACTGAAGCATAGCCAAAATCCCTCAACCTAGAAAAGAATAATCACTTAAAAAAGAAAAGCAAGTCATCCTGTTTCACTTGACTATTTTGTCTTCCAAATATGGAATATAGGAATCTCGAAAGCAGGTAACAGCAAATTAATATTCATCGTATTTTGTTTATCTTGGCCTTCAAAATACACATTTCTTAAATTTCTGGTATGTATCATTTGTATATTCATTCAACCAACCTTCTATCTTTTCCAATTTATCACTTTAAAGTGAAAATCTTAGTCCATTTTCTTCAAGTTTTCCTTCTCCCCTTCCAGACATGGCTCATCGTTTTTGCTAAGAGTCTGTTTACCCAGAGCATGTCGGCAGGATATTTTGTTTTTGGAACAAAATTTAAACACATTAACACACAAGCAATGATGTGTATAACATGTATGAGTGACTACAATTACATGATCCATTTATATCTTCCATAGCTAAATACAGGATGGCAATTGTTTGTTGGTTTGTATGTGGCTATGCCTTTGATTAAATTCTCTGCTTGCTATGCTTGTAATGGCCTAGAAGTCTTTTTCCTGCTTTTTCTAGGATACTGTTACGTGTAGGGCTGCTCTGAGACAAGGTTCCTTAAACATGCAAGAAGCCTTCCAGTAAACCTAGCTCTCATTGCTGCCTTCAAATGTAGTGTCAGTGTTTCAATGACAAGTGATCCTCAAATTTCCATGGCATAATTCAAGGCAGAGGGGTGATATGGAGACCAACGACTCATGGGCCCAGGTTCCATCCACTTTGTGTCTCTACCCTCCCCTGAGGCCTCAGAATTTCTACTGGATTATCTACAACTGAATGATAGAGAAAGGAAGAGAGAGAACATGGAGAATGGTGCAGGGGTTTTAGCGACCAGACCTAGAAGTGGCAGGCATCACTTCCACCACATTACATGGGTCAGAACTTGGCTGAATTGCAGGGGAGGCTGGGAAATTGAAAACACTGAGCCCAGGAGGACAAGAAAAGGAGGTTTGGTAAGTTCATAGCCTTGTCTCTGCCACCATGCTGGTCCACCTGCTCTGATTTCAGTGGCAACATGAAGGCCCCTGATGTTCCCCAAATGATCCCCAATGGCAAGCTGATACCTTGATTCCTGTTAGGTGAGATTTTATTATTACTCATTTAAGCTCCTGTTTGGATAAAGACTTTGAGAGCAAGTCTTGGTAGAAGGTGGGTGGGGGGAATTCCTGGGCATGTGGGGTATGAGCTGGGTAGTGGAGTTAACATACTACAGGGTGAGCAAGAAGGTTGATCAGTTACTCCTCTACTTGCAATGGCCTGACCTGCTGACTGCCCAAGAGGGACAGTTTTAAAAGCTGCCTGACCCCATCCTTTGTGTGTGTGGCATTCTCCAGGAATCAGTCACTGAGATGGAGGTTTGCATGCAAACAGTTTGTTGTGGAAGGCCCCCAGCATCTTTGGGGGAGCGAAAAAAGTAGATTTAGACCGAAGGAGGAGTTGAAATGGGCGTAGGTCAGGAAGCTCTAGAGCTGAGATGGCTCTTCAAAGTTGTCCTGCCTTGAGGCAAGGGAGCCAGGCCTTTCCATTTAAGAGTCGTCATTTAAGAGTCACTGGATGTCTGCCTTGAGCATTGTGTTCTTTCAAGATCTGTCTGTATGCGATCAAATTGACAACCACTTGAAAGATTAGTTAAGGAACTTTGGGGACAGTGAGTTTGTGTTAACAGTGGAGGAATAACTCGGAAAAGGAGGGTGAGAATGGTTGCACAACTCGAAGAATATAATCAGTGTCACTGAATTCTACATGTAGAAACTGTTGAATTGGTGCATATTTTACTGTGTATGTTTTCAACAACAATAACAAAATAAAAATAAAAGAGTCCTTGGATGTGGGCTGCCCCCAGGGTGGGGTGTGTCCTACAGTGAGGTGGCTCTTTTCAGTCATGGGTAATGCTTAGAGAGGAGCTCAGCTGTGAGTCATCAACAGCCAGTACTCCTGGCAGCCAGGAGTCTGGGCAGCACACTACAGCATCCACTGTTGTTAGTTGCCGTTGGAGTCAGTTCTGACTCATGGCTACGCTATAGGTGCGGAATAGAACTACTCCATAGGGTTTTCAAAGCTGTGAACTTTCAGAAGCAGATTGCTAGGCATATATTCCAAGGCACCTCTGGGTGGGTTCAAACCATCAGCGTTTGGCTAGTAGTCAAGCACTTTACTGTTTGCACCACCCAGGGAGCATCCACTACATTAGTAAAATCTATCTCTAAGAAATTGACTCTGATCCAAAGTTTTATTTCAGAGATGATGACCTTGAGGCCTCCACCACTGCTTCTCTTCAAGCTCCCCCTCCTTGGAATACTATATGAGAAGAAGTACAAAACAGGCTCCATAGTGTACTTTCAAATGTCATTTAGCAAAATGCTTCTACAAAGACCAGCTTTGCTCAAGCTCTGCTTTTCACACTCCCTCCCCCTAGCCTGGAATGGCCTCCCCCCTTGTCCTAGCTTATCAGAAGCATCCTCATCCCTTCAGGTGTATTTCAGTTTCATTTTTGCGAGCCGTTCTCTGCTCACCTCCATTCTAAGGGAATTCACACTCCCCAGGAATCCTTTATAGTAATTTTTGTCTGAGTTATACATCTGCTACTCATCATGTGTTGTTTACATTGCTGGTTGTCTTTTCCTGTGTGTATCTTCACCCACAGATGTAAGTGCTGGGGGCAGAGGTTATGTTTTATATTCTGCGAATCATCTTCAGTGTTTGGTACAATGCTAGATCCATCCAAAATTATTTCATTAGTTTGACAAATATTTATTGGGCATTTGTTATGTTCTAAGCCCTATACTAGATGCTGGAGAGAATTAGGTAAGAGTTGTCACACTCAAGGAGATTATTATTCTGAGAGGGACAGACCTTCATTTATAATGCATATCAATGAGATAAGTACTAATAGAAGTGTGGGTGATGTCTTAGTTATCTAGTGCTGCTATAACAGAAATACCACCAGTGGGTGGCTTTAACAAAGAAAAATTTATTCTCTCACAGTCTAGGAGGCTAGAAGTCCGAATTCAGGGTGCTAGCTCCCGGGGAAGGCTTTCTCTCTTTTTTGGCTCTGGGGTCTTTGTCATCAATCTTCCCCAGTTGAGGAGTTTCTCAGCGCAGGGACCCTGAATCCAAAGGACACACTATTCTCCTGGCTCTTCTTTCTTGGTGGTATAAGGTCCCCCTGTCTCTCTGCTTGCTTCACTCTTTTATATCTCAAAAGAGATTGACTAAAGATACGACCTAATCTTGTAGATTGAGTCCTGCCTCATTAATATAACTGCCTCTAACCCTGCCTCATTTACATCGTAGAGGTAGGATTTACAACACATAGGAAAATCACATCAGATGACAAAAGGTGGACAATCACACAATACTGGGAATCATGGCCTAGCCAAGTTGACACACATTTTTGGAGGACACAATTCAATCCACAACAGGTAATATGGAAAGATCTAACTCGACCTGATGGACAGGGCCAGGTTAGGGACCAGGAGTGGCGGTATGATTCAAGGAAGGTGCCAAGAAGAGGTCAATAACCATTATTGTTAACCGTTAATGACCAACATTAAGGTATAAAGAACTCTGAAGCTCAGATGCTTGCTTCAAAGGGTGGTGGTTGGGGTGGAAGGCTGGGAAACAGTAACAGACAGAGTCTAGGACTTAATGGAAGCAGGTGTTAATTTATGGAACTATGGGGCTAACAAGGAGCCCTGGTGTTGCAGTGGTTAAATGTTCAGCTGCTAACTGAAAGGTCGATGGTTTGAACCCACCAGCCGCTCCATGGGAGAAAGATGTGGCAGTCTGCTTCCGTAAAGATTACAGCCTTGGAAACCCCATTGGGCAGTTCTACTCCATCCTATATGGTCACTATGATCCGGAATCAACTTGACAGCAACAAGTTTAACAGGTATGGGGCTAACACAGTTTCTCAACCATGATGCTATTGACATTTTGGGTTGGAAAATTCTTCGCTGTGGAGGGTTGTCTAGTGCATTGTAGGATGTTTAGCAGCATCCCTGGCCTCTACCCACCAGATGCCAATAGTTTCCCCCAGGTGTGATAACCAAAAATGTATCCAGGTCTTGCCAAATGTTCTCTGGTGGTCCAAATTGCCCCTGGTTGAGAACCACTGGGCTAGATGATTTAACAATAGACAATGCTTGCCATGATAGAAGCTTCTCCAGGAGAGATGGACATTTTTTTTGTGAGGTGGAGAAGTTAGGAGTGTGTTTAATGATAATGGAAGTCCAGATGCTGACACTCTCTCTTGGGAATAATATACTTGTGGTGGGTGTTTTACTTTTACTATCTACTCTTGATGATCTGTCCACCTCACAAAATATTTCTGCATTTGAGATCTGTCATAAGGACCCTATTTTCCTCAAAGCTAATAGCTCAGCCTTTTCAAACATTTCTTTTGGAGTACATGGTCATAGACTAAAAAGATCATAGTTAATAATCATTTGTTTATTATTTTTTGGAAACTTTGACCAGCAGGGAAGTATGAGGATTTCTAGAACTCACCAGGGTATAGTGAAAGTTGCCAATAAAAATGTAAAATAATACAGATGCTGTTATGAAGCAGAAACATGTTATGTTTTAAATAAATCAGTATTCTTAACTATTAGCAAGAGAACTTGAGTTTTGAAAAAAGAACAATGGCATTATAATTTTATTATCCTTTTCCTACACATCTGGAATTTTGAAAAGTTGTTGAATAAAATAAACCATTAGATTATTTAGGTCACTCTTGAGTTTAATAGTGATTTTGAAAATATGTGGAAAACTTCTACCTCAAATATCTTCTCTTGTTTCAGAATCATCTTAAGTAGTCAGAAGAATTTGTGTTAGTTATACATTAGATGTATGCCTGATGTATGTAAATAAAATCCAAATAGGTACTGTGCAAATTGTGTTTTAAAATTACACTTATTATTTTTCTTACATAACTATAAAATTTGGAAAATGGAGACAAGTATAAAAAAGAACATAAACCGAGTTAGTTTATAATATTTTTATGTCATTTTTCTGATCTTTTGTCTTTGCTTATATGTTAGTGGGTCTCAAACTTCAATGTGCATCAGAAACATGGGAAGAACTTGTTTGAAAAGCATGTTTCAGGGCATTACAGAAGGAGGGTACAGGGAACTGGGAACTGGCATTTTTTGTTAAGCAGTTGAAATTTTATTGACCTCTCTGTTTTGAAAATAGTTAAATTTAAGGTCACACCTCTCACTTTGATGTATTACATATAGATCATGCAAACTATGACTATGAAGAGATACAAATTAGTCCATGCCCCTAAAGAGTTACTAGAATACAGAACCATCTTCATAAATACTTGTAAACATTCTTTTGAAGATAAGAGGGGACTGCCTGTCCAGGTTTTCTGAGACACTTTCCAAAGTGATTCAAGGCACAAAATGAACACCATTGTGAATACACACATTCTGGACTTTTCGTGCCTCTAAAACAGCCCATCAAAGATTTGGCATCATATGAAACTAAATGTACTGAATGAGATTCTGCTTCCTGGCTGAAAAACCGCTGGACCTATAAACATATAAATAATTACCCTGTCTTAGTCATCTAGTGCTGCTATAACAAATACTACAAGTGGATGGCTTTAACAAGAGAAATTTATTTCCTCACAGTCTAGTAGGCTACAAGTCCAAATTCAGGGTGTCAGCTCCAGGGGATGGCTTTGTGTGTCGGCTCTGGAGGAGGGTCCTTGTCATCAATCTTCTCTTGGTCTGGGAGCTTCTCCGCACAGGAACATCAGGTCCGAAGGACGTGGTCTGCTTGGGGCACTGCTTTCTTGGTGGTATGAGGTGCCCACTCTCTGCTTGCTTCCCTTTCCTTTTATCTCTTGTAAGATAAAAGGTGGTGCAGGCCACACTCCAGGGAAACTCCCTTTAGTTGAATCAGGGGTGTGACCTTAGTAAGGGTGTTACAATCCCACCCTAATCCCCTTCAACATAAAACTACAATCACAAAATGGAGAACAACCACACAATACTGGGAATCATGGCCTTACCAAGTTGACACATTTTTGGGGGGACATAATTCAATCCATGACATACCCCAAAATACAGAGAATACAAATACAAGCACTTTATCTTAAAAAGCAAACACAAAAGATAGGTGTAAATTAAAAAATGTTTGGATGCTTCCATTTTGGATAAATCGTTTAGAACCTATACAAGTTTGTTCCCAGAAGCTAATGCATCACTAATCTCTAGTAAGGAAAATGAATTCTAAAAATTAACATGGTTTTCAGTAATTCAAATTCCACTATTTATATAAAACCTAAAGAGACCAATAATATCCAATAGTTTCGAAAGATAAGCTGAAGACTGTTTCATGTGATTAACTTTACCAATGTTTGTCCAGATCTGTTTAATATATACATAAGGAAAATATACCCGTTCTATAATTTATAAAAGGACAAGTAAGGAGTAGATATAGGAGACGTAGAAGGAGAAGGAGAATTCATAAAGTCCTTCTCTTCAGTAACTCTCGCTTCAGAAGCACTTCCCCTCATACTCCTTTAAGCTTTGCACTGCATATGAAATTTTATTCTCAGATCCACTGATGTTAACGTTGTTTGGCCACTGGATTCCTTGTTGCGACCAGATTCATGGGTCTCATTAGTATTGTTAGTCTCAGAATTTCTACTTTCAGCAAATGCTGTCCCGACAACCTTATCAGGATTAGATACTTTGTTGTATTGGAAGCTAGCATTTTAACAGATACTCAAAATGATTCTGATTCAGATGGTCTTTAAACAGCACTTGGAAAAAACACTGATATGCACTCTTATGTTGCCATCATATCCGTGCCATCTGTTGACTTGTCTAAGGATGGTAGAAATGATGGATTTTTACCTTTGCTTTGTTGATTTAAGTAATAGCCTCGTTCCTTGTAAAAATAAATTCTTTCTGCAATAATTTGCTTCTATTTAAGACACAGAGTACCTGGGTGATGCAAACGGTTAATGCAGTTGGCTGCTAACTGGAAGGCTACAGGTTCAAGTCCACCCAGAGGCATCTTGGAAGAAAGGCCAGGCCATCTACTTCCAAAAAGATCAGCCATTGAAAACCCTAGGGAGCACAGTTCTACATTGACACAGATGGGGCCGCCATGAGTCAGAGTTGACTTGTCGGCTACTTGTTTATTTAAGACACAGCATTCATTTTAGTCTTTCGCTAGCCTTTTGGGTTATAGTCCATGGACTGGTAATCATTCAGTGTTTCTTTTGCCTTGTGTTATCTGGAGCAGATTTGAAAACTAAATGTGACTGATCTATTTAAAAAGTAATAATCTCCTCTAAACTCCAAGAGCACTTGACCTATATTTCTCTTGGGGTGTGTTAGCTCCAGGCAGGAGGTAGCGGGCATGTGGAACAGTATCAGTGTGGAAGGAGAGGAGTAGAACAGCTCTGGATGATTTTGGGGAACAGAATCTGTAGTAATTAGCACTTGTTAAGTACTAATTAAAAGGCCCTGTGTAGCCAGGGTGAATAAGAAAGGGATGTCCATGGTGACCCCACGTTTGTGAGTCTTGAGGGGAAAGCAGCTAGAAGAGCCATGTTGGGGAGTTTAAGGGACGGGGAATGTAAGAAAGGCAGCATGATGTGGTTTTAGAGGTCAGTGGGATGTCCATTAGAGACGTGTATAAGGGGTTTAGAAATTTCGAACTATGCTTGGGAAGGTGATCAAGGTTTGCAGTACAAAAGTAGGAGCCAAAGTAGCTAATGCACTACCCAAGAGAGAGTAAATATTAAGAGAGGAGGGACAAACACTAACCTGTGGGACATCCCCTCATAGAAGCCTGGGGAAGAATCAAACAGATACAAAATGGATAGAGAGGAAATGGGAACACCAGAAAAGACCTGTCCTGGAATCAAGGAGCGCTTCAGGAAGGAAGAGGTGTCCAACAAAGGCAAACCCAGCAGAGTTGAAAAAAGGTCAGGATTGAAATAAAGCTATTGAGTCTGGTGCCCTGGATTTCATTGGTGACATCTGAGAAAAGCTCACTTACTTGCATAGACTTAAATGAAGTGATAAATCATGAGCTTAAGAAGAGAGAACCTAAAACTCAAAATCACAGTGAGAACTTGATACTTCTAAGTTGACTTATCATTGTTCATCATTTTTGTTTTTGTTGTTGACTTCGGCCTGCAGTAGAAGCATTCACCTGCAGTCGTCCCTCAGTGACCCCTTTTGTGTTATCAGTTCACTATCCCTGCTGTACCTCCATGACCATCATTCCAGGCTCTCTGACTTGAGTGTGCTGTTTCAGTGGAGTTAATTGGCTCAACTGGCAATTCACATTCACAGCACTTTGTCATCTCCCTGACCTCTTAAAATGGGAAGTGAGTTGAACCAATCTTCTGTAACCCTTTCATTTAACATCCACAGTACAATCATTCTCCCATTTGCTCACCTAACACTTCCTCAAGTATTAAAACCACTGGATTCAACTTGTCAGATGCCCAAAATAACTTAATAAAGTAATAGAACACAAAGATTCAGACATTTGGAAGGCCTTATGGTATGGTTGGTGTACACCTACTTCCATTTCTTTCTAAGGTTCAAAGGACTTTTTTTTCCTAAACCAGTTAATTTTCTCCAGTGATTCCTGTTTAATTGTCAGCTTCTCTACTGGGAATTATTTCCAGTATGGCTATAAGGCTCTGAAAAGCTAAGTAACTTGAAAGTTGCAGAGTTGAATTTGAACCCTGATCACTCTAACTCTGTTGCCAATAATATTTTCTACCATACCACAGTACTTTGGCACATCATCTTTCTCTTCAGTTTTTCTTTGTAAAACATAGACAGCTAACGTGTTTTCTTTTTGCCACCTCTTATAGGGTCGCTATGAGTCAGAATTGACTCAATAGCAGTGTTTTTTTTTTTTTTTATGGTACATAAGGAGCCTTGGTGGCACAGTGGTTAAGAGCTTGGCTGCTAACCAAAAGGTCAGCAATTCGATCTACCAGCCACTCCTTGGAAACCCTATGGGACAGTTCTACTCTGTCCTATAGGGTTGCTGTCATGGATTGAATTGTGTCCTTCAAAAATGTGTGTCAACTTGGCTAGGCCATGATTCCCAGTATTGTGTGATTGTCCACCACTTTGTCATCTGATGTGAGTTTCCTATGTGTTGTAAATCCTACCTCTATGATGTTAATGAGGCAGGATTAGAGGCAGTTATATTAATGAGGTAGGACTCAATCTACAAGGTTAGGTTATATCTTGAGTCAATCTCTTTTGAGATATAAAAGAGTGAAGCAAGCAGAGAGACAGGGGGACCTCATACCACCAAGAAAACAATGCTGGGAGCAGAGTGCGCCCTTTGGATCTGGGGTCCCTGTGCTGAGAAGCTCCTAGTCCAGGAGAAGATTGATGAGAAGGACCTTCCTCCATAGTCGACAGAGAGAGAAAGCCTTCCCCTGGAACTGGCACCCTGAACTTGGACTTCTAGCCTCCTAAACTGTGAAAGAATAAATTTCACTTTGTTAAAACCACCCACTTGTGGTATTTCTATTATAGCAGCAATAGATAACCAAGACAGTCACTATAAGTTGGAAACGACTCAGTGGCAATGGGTTTGGTTTTGGTTTATGATATATAAAGGATCCCTGGTGGTGCAGTGTTTAAATGCTTGGCTGGCTGCTAACTGAAAGGTCGAAGATTTGAACTCACCAGCTGCTTCATGGGAGAAAGATGTGGCAGTCTACTTGCATAAAGATTCCATCCTTGGAAGCCCTATAGGGCAGTTCTCCTGTGTCCTGCAGGGTCCCTGTGAGTCGGAATCAACTCAACGGCAATGGGTTTATGGCACATAAAATGAGGCATTGGTGGTCCAGTGGTAGAATTCTCACCTTCCACACTGGTGACCTGGGTTTGATTCCCATCCAGTACATCTCATGCACAGCCACCACCCATCTGTCAGTGAAGGTTTACACGTTGCTGTGATGGTGAACAGGTTTCAGTGGAGCTTTCAGACCAAGACAGACTAGGAAGAAAGGCCTGGAGATCTACTTCCAAAAATCAGCTGATGAAAACCCTATGGATCACAAAGGTCCGATTTATAACCAATCATGGGGATGGTGCAAGACTTGGGCAGCGTTTGGTTCCTCTTTGCATGGGGTCACACATGGAGGATGACTTGACAGCAGCTAACAACAATGACATGGTACATAAGTACAATTAAGAAATAAAACCAGGACTTCCGGCAAAATGGCACTCTAGGCAGAAGTACCACGCCGTCCCTCCACAGCAAAGATCTGAAAAACTAAGCTGAACAGAGAATATAACAATCCTGAAACCCTAAAACATCAAACAAAGAGATAAAGAACTCAGCCAAGCACCAAATGGAGTGAGAAAACTGACAGAGAACGGAGAGTGAGGAGAGATTCATGCAGAGGTCCCCTACCAGCTAATGCAGCACGGATCCGCCATCTTGGACTCCTATCGGAGACCAGCAAACGGGGTACGAGAAAGCAGCCTCACGGATATTCCAGCGGGAGACAAAACAGCCGGTAATTGGCGATATATGCTTTCCCACCCCCCACCCTTCTTCACCCCGACTCGGCCTCCTCTGCTTCCCGCGGCCACAGTCTCTTGACTGGGAAGCAGCAGCTGCTTGGATTCCACATACCCGAACGGGTGGCTCTCTGAGTGCCATTTGCTGGTTGCTGGTGTTGCTTTTTTTCTGCTTCTTTTTATTTCTTCCTTGCCTCTCCCCACCTCCCCCTTCTTTCGCTCGAGTACCTCGCTCCGTGCGCCATCTTTGCTTCTTCCTGAGGGGCTGCAGAGCTCCGGTAATTTGTGATATACGCTTTCCCGCTGTCTACCCTTCTTCACTCACACTCGGCCCCCTCAGCTCCCCGCGGACACAGTCTCTTGTCCAGAAACACCAGCCCGCACTAGCTGGCTCTCTGAGTGCCATTTGTTGGCTGCTAGTGTTGCTTTTTTTTTTTTCTGCTTCTTTTGATTTCTTGCCTCTCACCACCTCCCCCTCCCTTCACTCAAGTACCTGGCTCCGTGCGCCATCTTTGCTTCTTCCTGAGGGGCTGCAGAGCTTCGTTGGAGTGTGGAGCTGCTTCCCCGTTTGGGCTGCCGTGCTGGTGGGATCCTGGGGCTTTTGTTCATTTGTTTGTTTTGAATTGTTTGTTTGTTTTCTTTTTCTTTCTTGAGTTGGGAGCCCTTTCTGGCCAGGCTGAGCTGCGTGGAAGGGAGACTCCCCTTCGGCTTCCACAGACATGCAGAGGGATCCCTGAGGCATTTCTTTTTACATTGGTTTTTTTTTTTTCTGTTTCTTTGGGGGCCTTTCTTGTTTTTCTCTTTTTAATTTGTTTTGTTTCCTTTTTCCTCTTTTTCCCCTTTTGTCTTTCTTCATTGCTCAGTTTCTCGTCTCTCTATATCTTCCTTCTCTTTCTATTCCCTGAATACCTGGCGTATACCTCTATGCCTTCTAGCCAGGCTGTACTGCAACACCTGAGAGCGACTTCCCCAAACCTCATAGCTGCACCGGTGGGATCCCTGGGAACTTTGCGGTTCTTTAACTTTTCTGAGTCTTATTTATTCATTCTTTTCTTTTCTTCCTCCTCCCCTTCCTGTTTTTCTCCATTTCATAGTCTCTCATCTCTCCACTCCAACGGCAAGCTCCCCTAGCATTCTGTTTTGGTTTGTTTGTATGTTTTTGGCTCCTATTCCTCTCTCCTCTCTCCTATATCCATCTTAGCTCCACACATAACAATCTCCCCGCTGCATCCTGCCTACCTGCACCGTCCGCTTGACATCACACCACCAAGCAGCACAGGCACGGCCTACTGGAAATGCCCTGCACTGAATACCGACCCGCTTTGGTGGCTGTAGTAAGTGCCAAAAATAACCCATCCCAGTAACTCCTCTTCAGCTAGACCTGCCCTGCCTTACCATATCTGAGTGACTGACCCTGCCAGTTGAAGGAGGCGAAAAGTATTGTGCCCACAGATGAGCAAACAACAAAGAACACAGTCTGCCTGCTCAGACATAGTCAAATTTTTTTTTAAAAAAGGGACAAAACAAACAAATCTACAATCAATAAATGAGAAAAATAACTACTGAATGCCCCGAAGACAGCAGACAATAACAAAACATTTACAAAAACAGGACAGGATGATTCCAGTAAGCGCCCAAAATAAAACACCAGATGACTCCTCTGGAAGAAAATGCACTAGAACTACCTGATAGGGAATTCAAATCTCTAATACTCGGAATTCTCCAAGAGCTGAGGCAAAAAGCTGACAAACATGAGGAAAAAATAGACAAATTCATGGAAAATACAGACAAAAAATTGGAAGAATTCAGGAAAATAATGCAGGAACAAAATGCCAAAATAAATTCACAACTAGAAATTATACAAAGACAACAATTAGAACTCCAAAAGATAAACAACAAGATATCAGAAATGGACGGTGTCATGGAAGGGCTGAGAAGCAGATTTGAAATGGTGGAAGACAGGATCAGTGGAATTGAAGACAAACACTTGGATACAACTCTGTTTCAGGAAAACTCCTAAAAAAGAACAAAGAAAAATGGAGAGACCCTGAGAGTTATGTGGGACACAATCAAAAGCAAAAATCTGTGAGTGATTGGAGTTCCAGAACAGGGGGAAAAAACAGAAAACACAGAGAGGATCATTGAGGAATTGCTGACAGAAAACTTCCCCAATATCATGAAAGATGAAAAGCTGGCCATCCAAGAAGCTCAACGAAGCCCATATAGAAGAGACCCCAAAAGAGAATCACCAAGGCATATCATATTCACACTCACCAAAACCAAAGACAAACAAAGAATCCTGCGAGCAGTGCGTGAGAAACAAGAAGTCACATACAGAGGAGAAACAATAAGACTAAGCTCAGATTATTCGGCAGAAACCATGCAGGCAAGAAGGCAATGGGATGACATATATAAAATCTTGAAAGAAAAAAATTGCCAGCCAAGAATAATATATCCTGCAAAACTCTCATTCAAATTTGATGGTGAAATTAGGTCATTTCCAGATAAACAGAAATTAAGGGAATATGTAAAAGTCAAACCAAACTTACAAGAATTATTAAAGCGAGTTCTTCGACCTGAGGACAAACAGCTTCAGCTCACAGGCAGAACCTAGGACGCAGGATCATGCCAGCCAGATACCAATCTAGGAAATGAACTCTCGAGGACTATCCAAAACCAAAAGAAATACAACAGGGAATCAGAGCAGTTAATCAATAAATGACAACAACATCAAAACAATAAAAGAGGGAATAAACAGCATAGGTATAGAACCTTCTAATGGAGAGGAAGGCAAGGCGATACCAAGTAATGGTAGACTGCTTCAAACTTAGAAAGATAAGGGTAAAATTTACAGTAACCACAAAGAAAGTTAACAAACCAACTCATAAAAATAAAGACGAAAAACATAAAGTCTCAGCAAAAACAAAACCTACAAAAACAAAAGAAATGAAAAAGAAATCTACAAACAGAAGTAACTCAGCACAAGAGAGTAAGAAGAACAAAGAAAACGTCAGCACCACAAAAAAAGCACTACAAAATGACAGCAACAAACCCACATCTATCAATAATTACACTGAATGTAAATGGACTCGATGCACCCATAAAGAGACGGAGAGTGACAGAATGGATAAGAAAACAGGATCCATCAATATGCTGTCTACAGGAGACACACCTTAGAAACAAAGATGTGAATTTATTAAAAGTCAAAGGTTGGAAAAAAATATATCAAGCTAATAACTAACAAAAAGGAGCAGGAGTGGCAATTCTAATCTCAGATAAAATAGACTTTAAAACGAAATCTAGCATAAAAGACAAAGAAGGACACTATATAATGATTAAGGGGACGATCCATCATGAAGACATAACCATAATAAACATCTACGCACCCAATGACAGGGCTCCAAAATACATAAACTCTAACAACACTGAAAAGAGAAATTGACAGTTCCACAATTAAAGTAGGAGACTTCAACACAGCACTCTCAGTAAAGGACAGAACAACTAAGAAGAAACTCAGCAAAGCTACAGAAGACCTAAAGGGCACAGTCAGCCAACTTGACCTCATAGACATATATAGAACACTCCATCCAACCGCTGCAAAGTACACATTCTTTTCCAATGCACATGGAACATTCTCCAGAATAGACCACATCTTAGCCACAGAGCAATTCTCAACAAGATCCAAAACGTTGAGGTAATTCCAAGTATCTTCTCTGACCACAATGCCATCAAGGTAGAAATTAATAATAGAAAGAGCAAGGAAAAAAAATCAACTACATGGAAACTGAATAATACCCTGCTTACACATCACTGGGAATAGAAGAAATCAGAGATGGAATCAAAAAATTCCTACGATCAAATGAGAATGAAAACACATCATACCAAAACCTTTGGGACACAGCAAAGGCAGTCCTCAGAGGACAATTTATAGCAATAGATGCACATATCAAAAAAGAAGAAAGGGACAAAATCAAAACATTAACTACAGAACTCAAACAAATAGAAAGAGAACAACAAAAAAAGCCTACAACCACTGGAAGAAAGGAAATAGTAAAGATCAGAGCAGAAATCAATGAAATAGAGAACAGAAAAACAATAGAAAGAATCAACAAAACCAAAAGTTGGTTCTTTGAAAGAATCAACAAAATCGACAAACGACTGGCCAGACTGACAAAAAACAGGAGAGGACACAAATAACCCAATAAGGAATGAAATGGGGGACATTACAACAGACCCAACTGAAATAAAAAGGATTATAACAGAATATTATGAGAAACTATACTCCAACAAATTTGAAAACCTAGAGGAAATGGATAAATTTCTAGAAACAGACAGCTTACCCAAACTACAACAATGTGATGTTGAAAATCTGAACAGACCCATAACAAGAGAAGAGATTGCAAAGGTAATAAAAAAAACTCCCAACCAAAAAAAGCCCTGGCCCAGATGGCTTCACTAGAGAATTCTACAAAACATTTACAGAAGAGCTTGTACCAGTACTACTCAAGCTATTTCAGAGCATAGAAGAGGAAGCAACACTTCCAAATTCATTCTATGAAGCCAGCATAACGCTGATACCAAAACCAGGAAAAGATGTCACAAAAAAGAAAATTACAGACCAATATCTCTCATGAATATAGATGCAAAAATCCTGAACAAAATTCTAGCCAATAGAATTCAGCATCATATCAAAAAAATAATACACCACGACCAAGTAGGATTCATACCAGGTATTCAAGGATGGTTCAACATTAGAAAATCAATCAACGTAATCCACCACATAAATAAAAGTAAAGAAAAGAATGACATGATCATCTCAATTGACGCAGAAAAGGCATTTGACAAAGTCCAGCACCCATTCCTGATAAAAACTCTCAATAAAATAGGTACAGAAGAGAAATTTCTCAACATAGTAAAGGGCATCTATGCAAAACCAACGGCCAACATCATTCTTAATGGAGAGAGGCCGAAAACATTCCCCTTGAAAACAGGAACAAGGCAAGGATGCCCTTTATCACCACTCCTATTTAACATTGTGCTGGAAGTTCTAGCTAGAGCAATAAGGCAAGAGAAAGTAATAAAGGGCATTCAAATTGGTAATGAAGATGTTGAACTGTCCCTGTTTGCAGATGATATGATACTATACACAGAAAGGGAAAGACTCCACGGGAAATCTACTGGAACTAATAGAAAGATTCAGCAGAGTAGCAGGATACAAGATAAACATTCAAAAATCAGTTGGATTCCTATACACCAATAAGGAGAACAATGAAAAGGAAATCAGGAAAACTATACCATTTTCAATAGCCCCTAAAAAGATAAAATACTTAGGAATAAATCTGACCAGGGATGTAAAAGACTTATACAAAGAAAAACTACAAAACACTACTGCAAGAAACCCAAAGGGATCTACATAAATGGAAGAAGATAGCATGCTCCTGGATAGGCAGACTCAACATTGTGAAAATGACAATTCTACCCAAAGCAATTTACAAATACAACGCAATCGCGATCCAAATCCCAACAACATTCTTCAAAGAGATGGAAAAACTAATCATTAACTTTATATGGAAAGGGAAAAAGCCCCGAATAAGTAAAGCACTACTGAAGAAGAAGAATAAAGTTGGAGGACTCACACTACCTGACTTCAGAACCTACTATACAGCTACAGTAGTGAAAACAGCCTGATACTGGTACAACGACAGATACATTGACCAATGGAAGAGAATTGGGAACCCAGATGTAAATCCATCCACCTACGGTCACCTGATCTTCGACAAGGGCCCAAAGTCCATCAAATGGGGAAAAGACAGTCTTTTTAACAAATGGTGCTAGCAGAACTGGATATCCATCTGCAAAAAAATGAAACGGGACCCATACCTCACACCGTATACAAAAACTACTTCAAAATGGATCAAAGACCTGAATATAAAGCCTAAAACTATAAAGTTCGTAGAAGAAAAAATAGGACCAACACTTCAGGCCTTAATACATGGCATTAACAGGATACAAACCATAACCATCAACACACAAAACCCAATAGAGCAGCTAGATAACTGGGATCTTCTAAAAATCAAACACCTATGCTCTTCAAAAGACTTCACCAAAAGAGTCAAAAGAGAACCTACAGACTGGGAAAAAATTTTGGACAGTACAAGTCAGACAAAGGTCTAATCTCCATAACCTACAAGAAAATCCAACACCTCTACAACAAAAGGACAAATAATCCTATTAAAAAATGGGCAAAGGAAATGAACAGACACTTGACCAAAGAAGACATTCAAATGGCCAACAGACACATGAGGAAATGCTCGTGATTACTAGCCATTAGAGAAATGCAAATTAAAACCACAATGAGATACCATCTCACCTTGGCATTACTGGCACGAATCAAAAACACTGGAAATAACAAATGTTGGAGGGGCTGCGGGGAGATGGGAACTCTTATGCACTGCTGGTGGGAATGCAAAATGATACAACCATTTTGGAAAATGATATGGCACTTCCTCAGAAAGCTAGAAATAGACATACCATTCGATCCAGCAATCCCACTCCTAGGAATATATCCTAGAGAAATAAGAGTCGTCACTCAAATAGACATATGCACACCTATGTTCATGGCAGCATTGTTCACAATAGCAAAACAATGGAAGCAACGTAGGTGCCCATCAACAGATGAATGGAGAAACAAACTATGGTACATACACACACTGGAGTACTATGCAACGAGAAAGAACAACAATGAATCTGTGAAGCATCTCATAACATGGATGAAACTGGAGGACATTATGCTGAGTGAAATAAGTCAATCACAAAAGGACAAATATTGTAGGAGACCTCTATTGTAAAAACCCATGAAAAAGTTCACACACAAAATGTAATCATCTTTGTTGGTTACCAGGGATGGGAGGGGTGGGTGGGGGGAAATATTAAATAGACAATAGATAACTGGTATCTTAGGTGAAGGGTGAGACAGTACACAATACAGGAGAAACTAGCACAACTTGTACAAGGAAAGGTCATGGAAGCCCCATAGACACATCCAAACTCCCTGAGGGACTGAATTGCTGGGTGGACGGCTGTGGGGACCATGGTCTCAGGGAACATCTAGCTCAATTGGCATAACACAGTTTATAAAGACAAGGTTCTACATTCTACCTTGGTGAGTAGTGTCTGGGGTCTTAAAAGCCTGTGAGCAGCCATCTAAGATACTCCACTGGTCTCACCCCTTCGGGAGCAAGGGAGAATGAAGAGAACAGGATACAAGGAAAAGATTAGTCCGAAGGACTAATTGTCCACAGCTACCAAGGCCTCCACCAGACTGAGTCCAGTACAGCTAGATGGTGCCTGGCTACCACCACTGACTGCTCTGATCGGATCACAGCAGAAGGTTCTGGACAGAGCTGGAGAAGGATGTAGAGCATAATTCTAACCCACAAAAAAGACCAGATTTACTGGCCTAAAGGAGACTGGAGAAGCCCCGAGAGTGTGGCCCCCAGACACCCTTTTAGCTCAGTGGTGAAGTTACCTCTGAGGTTCACTGTTCATCCTGGGAGTGGACAGCCCCATAAAACCAAATGAGACTAACAAGGTATAGGAGTCCAGTGACAAGGGCCAGAAAGCAGAAGGGGACAAGGAAGCTGGTGATAGGGAACCCAAGGTTGAGTAAGGATATTGTTGATGTGTTGTGAGATTGTTAACCATTGTCATAGGGCAACATTTGTAGGAACTGTTAAATGAGAAACTATTTTGTTCTGTAAGCCTTCATCTTAAGTGAGAATAACAGCACAATTGGAAGAGTGTAGTCAATGTCACTGAACTGTGCATGGAGAAATTTTTGAAATGGTGTATCTTTGGCTATGTGTATTTTCACCAAAAAAAAAAAAAAAAAAAAAATTGAGAAGTTAGAGGGTTGATATGTTGTGGGGTTGTTAACCAGTGTCATAAAACAACAGGTGTACTTCTGTTTCATTAGAAACTATTTGTTCTGTAAGCCTTCACCTGAAGTTCAATAAAATATATAAATAAATAGAAAGAAAGAAAACCAAAAGAATACGCAGTATCAAACTGATTATGTATGACCCAAAAGGCTAGGAATGAAAAATTTCACCTTATACCCATTCATACTGCATGCAGGGCTAAGAAAGAGTCCCCGTTTCCTAATGCAGCTCTTGGTGAGCTAAAAAAGGGCCATAATGAGCTTATCTTCTATAATACATCTCTAATGTTTATGTATATTTTATATAAAGTCAGTTAGTGGAGTTCAAATTCTAAAGACGGATTATGGGATCTGACAGATCCCATCTTTTTAAGCCAAAAGTTGAAATGTTGCATTCAAAGGCATCATAAATTATTTATTTATATGGAACTTCAATAATTTTAAAGTCTCAATTTTGGCCTGCCCCCATTTTGAGAGAACAGAAGGGCCATTTTAGATCAGATTCGTGCTGATTTCCCCTCATTTCAAATGCTTAAGAATGGGTCTAGGAATCTATAGTTAGAACTAGTCTCCCAGGAAATTCCATCGATCAAAATCAGATTTGGAAACTAAATAGGCCGTGTTACTGGTTCACAGTAGATTTGAGGTCATTAGCAAATTCATTTTGACTCATTTCTTACAAAAAGCCCGCAGTAGATGAGACAAAGCTTGCTTACTTCATTCAGGCTTGTTTGGAACAAGAAAGGAACAAACTTCCTCGAAACCCTCTTTCACACAGAATTTGCTCCTACCTTTCCCTCTTCCAACTCCGGACCACCTATAAAGTTTAGAAGCTACTTTCAGGCAACTTTTTGGCATGTCGTTTACTAAGACTAACTTGGAATTTAGGTTTAGATTATGAAGTCTTTGTTATGCAATATAAAGGAAATGCAGTTGTTCTGTCAGAAATCTCGAAGCAGATTGCCTAATTGCTCCAGGAGAAAAAAAAAAATCATTGTGCCAAGCAATTGCTAACTGTTCGTGTGTAAGTCTTTTAAGAGTATAGTAATAATAGAAAGCTAAACAATAGTGCTTCCACAAAGATTTAGCCAAATACAGCTGCTGAGACAAATAATTTGGGGCTTTAGTAGTAACATGGCTTGTTCTTACTAAAAAAAAGCAATCTGGTTTTTATAAATGAGTTCAGTAGAGTAATAACGTACAAATGATATATTCTGAAAAAGAAAATAGAAAATAATTTCCTACTTCTGTCACTATAAAAGAGCCCTGGTGGCACTGTGGTTAAGTGCTTGGCTGCTAACTGAAAGGTCAGCGGTTCAAACCCACCAGCCACTCCGTGGGAGAAAGATGTGGCAGTCTGTTAAAGATTACAGCTTTGGAAACCATATGTGGCTGTCCTTCTCTGTCCTGTAGGGTCACTAGGAGTCGGAATCGACTGGAGGACAATACGTTTGGTGATTATAAGTGTTTATGGGCTGCCCTTTTTTAAGGCAAAGATGTTACTGGTGTATCTTTCGTAGATCATCTGCTAGTGGAAATGAATTTATACTGAGCCCCTTTCTTCCTTCCTTTTCTTTCTTTCTTTCTTTCTTTTTTTTTTTTTTTTGCCTGGTTGCCGTTGTTAGCAGTATCATTTATTTTCAAGGTGATTGGTTCGAGTTAGGGACCTAATCAATGACCTTGAAGCAAAGCAGGGTTAATTGACACAGCACAGGGATTTATTAGCACTTGTCTGTCAACCATGAAATCAGATGGGTGTGGTAGCCTAATTGAGAAATGAGCTATATCTTCTTATCTTGACTACAGGCTCTTCACAACAAAAAGGAGACCATTTTCCCCTCTTTTTTTTATGTAATGGAAGAAGCCAGGGGTAGCATATTATATTTTCCACAAGTGGCCACAGCAGTATTTCTAGTCCCACATGTTCTTCCGGAACCTTGCCACACTCCCATCAAGAAATGGAGTCGATTTCCCCTCGTTTGTGACTGGCTCCACAAATAGAATGCAGCAGAAGTGATGATGCTTGACTTCTGAGGCTAGGTCATGAAAGGCAACATGACTTCTACTTAGCTCTTTCTCTTTGAGACACTCGCCCTTGGAACCTAGCCACCATGTTGTAAGGAAGCCTTGGCCACATGAGGAGAACATGTGTAGGTACTCTGGCCAAAAGCCTCAGCTGAGGCCCCCAACTGGCAGCCAGCATTAACTGCCAGAAATGTTAGTGAACTAGCTTTCAAATGGTTCGATCCCCTAGTCCTCAGCCTTCAAGCTGCCCTGATTTGCAGACTTTTAGGCAAAATAAATGTCGTTATTTTAAGGTGCAAAGTTTTTAGGGTAATTTGTTAATCAGGACTAAATAACTGTAATACCAAGGCTTCTTGTTCTGGAGGTCTGTGTATTTTTTGCTTCAGGGGACAGATAAGAAGCTCTTGTTTTCAAAGGTCAAGGAAAAGAAGATCAGAGCTCAAAGGATTTAGGAGGAGACACAGTGGTTCAAGGAGCCCTTGTGGTTCAGTGGTTAGAAGTGCTTGGTTGTTACTGAAAGGTCCATGGTTTGAACCCACCAGCTGCTCTGCAGAAGAAAGATGTGGCAATCTGCTTCCATAAAGATTACAGCCTTGGAAACCCTATGGGGCAGTTCTACTCTGTCCTATCAGGTTACTATGAGTTGAAATTGACTCGACGGCTATGGATTGGGTGCCGTGGTTCATCCCTAAGGAATAGGATTCCTGAGCCCAGTTGAGAAGTGTTGGGAGTGCTCCCAACTGTGCCTTAGGGAAGAGTAGGACCTCTGGTGGAGATGGCTATGTGGGTGCCTGTGGACTGAATACTAAGTTCATTGACTTTGGGACATGTAATAAGGCTGTCATGCTGTCCTTTCAGGTGTGTGAGGTAGAGGGATGGTGCCAGCAAATACACCTACCTTGAGATGGACCACAAGAGTCAGTGCAAAGAGAAATGGCAGAGTTACAACCACATATTGACAGATGTTCTTGGACTCCTTGTCAGCCTCTGGGACTCTTGTATGAGCCAGAAGGGGAACGGACCCTCAGAATTTATTCTGATGCAGATCACACACACACACATACACATATATATTTAATATGTACATATATATATGAAAATGGTTAGCCATTTGTTCTAATATAATTTATCAGCTGGTTAATTCTTTTCTTACCAATTTGAAATATGTTATCATATACTAAGTACTTTTATACATTTCATTTTGCTGTGGGTTTTGTTGTTGTTCTGTTGTTTTGTCTGTCAATTCAGTTATCAATATGGTTCCATTTTAGTGATTTTATCTTTATAATACATTTTAATATCTTATAGGGAAAAGACCATCATATTTTTTTTCTTTTCCTCCTGAAGTTTCTTGGCTATTTTCACAAGTATATTCCTACAGGTGGGCTTTCAAATCAAAACCCTCCAAAAACTTGTTGAGGTTTCGAATGGGATTGTTTTGCATATAAATTGTTAAGAATGGCAGATTGAATACACAAACACTTAGCTCCTCTCCCTCCCACAATCCCACTAAATGAGAGTAAAGGGATTTTAAAGAAGATATACATACACAAGGGCACAGAATGAGATAAGAGACAACAGTGGCAAAATTTGGAAGTTGATAGGCAGATTGAAGAGTTTTAAATGACTTAACAGACTTGAGAAAGCTGAATCCTAAGCTGGAAGTTGGAAAAGGGGAGAAATAACCTGATATATATTGCAGAACCTTCCGTAGGAGCAGAAATTGGCAAGTGGAAGAATTGGTTGAAAGTCTGTTTAAGAATTTAGTCCCCCATGTCCCCTTCCAACTTCCGGCAGCTGAGCAAGCATCTCTCCCTCATCTGGCAGAAGACCAGAGGTTTATTCTTTAAAGAGAATAAGCAGAGAATCTTTTAACTAGTCAATACCAGGCAGAGCTAAAACAAAGACACCAAATAGACAACACAAGGATTAAGATAAGCATTATATATGGGACTTGAGATTTCCAGTCGTCTTCCCTCATATGACTCAAGAATACTGGCAGCCAGACACGTACCTTCTAGGCAAGAGATCAGGAGCATATTCTCAGAGAAATTGAACCTCCAAGAGAAATGAGCACAAGATACTCAAATCAGAGGTCTTCCAAATATCACCCTAGAGAGAAGAGCACCATTAACAAGCATCCCTCCCACCCCCAGCCACACATACACACAGAGCTCTCAGTAATCTTTTTAGTGCCTGTGGTGCAATCAACTGCTTAATATGGCCCTTCTAGCCATAGTCTTTGTGACTCACACAATGATTGAGTGGGACTATGTAAATAAGATGTATGGAACCCTAATGAAGGGATTGGTCAGTTTTGTCATCCCACTAGGCTTAAAATGAGTCATCCCAGAGATGGGAGGGGAGGATCTCACCACCACCAAGGAAGAAGAGCCAGGAGTGGAGCACATCTTTTGGACCTGGGATCCCTGCACTGAGAAGCTCCTAGAACCAGGAGAGAGAGAGCTGTAACACTGAAGATGGTGAGAAACAGTGGCAGAGAATGCGGCAGCAGAGGCAGATCGGCAGGAGACGGCGCTGTGTAATGGGAGCCCATGGAGTGAGAAAGCTGAGCACCTTTGGGCAGGAGGCTTGCTGGCAGAGTAGGGTGCTTCCAGGCACGTAGTGGAGCTAGAGCTGAGGGCCTTTGGATGAGACTTACTCCTGGAGTGGTGTGCCCTGGGGCACTTATTGGCAGAGCTAAAAGAGCTTTGTAACATTTGCCTGAGCAGAACAGAGGCCAAGGACCAGAGAGAGGCATGCCAGCAGGCACTGCTGAGAAGAGGCTGTCCTGATGGAAGAACTGTATCCTGAGCATACCTGAACCTGAATCGTAACCTGTTACTTCCCTAATAAACCCCATAATTGTGAGTATTGTCTGTGTGTGGCCATTGCAATGAATTATTGAACTCAGCAGAGAGGTAGAGAGTGCCGTGGGTGGGGCTGTTGGTGTGTCAGAATTGGTAAAAAGGGCTTGTGAGAGGAGTTATGTCTGACTTCCACCTCATAAGAATTAGCCTTGGGCTGTTGATCTTGATTCTCCTTTCCCCTTGTGAAGTTAGAGAAGGTCAGATGCTTCCACCACACTGTTTTTACAGTGCCTCACTCTTAAATACGAGCGGACAGCCAAGGACTAATGGGCATTTTTGAAAAAAAAAAATCTAATTCGAAAAATCCACAAAAAATGGAAAGAAAAACTTTATAATAACTGTTATTAATATCTTCAGAGAAGAGATGAATCTATGGAACAAGAAGTATAAAAAAGAAACACTCAGAGAACATAAAACCTTAGAAATTAAAAATATAATAGCACAAAATTTTGGATGATAAAGTCAAGAGAATCCCCCAGAAGGTAGAGTAGAAGACAGAAATGGATAATAGGAAAGATAAGTTTAAAAAAAAAATTAGAGACCCATCTAGAATGCTCAACATCTGAATCACTGAAGTTCCATGAATAGAGGACAGAGAAAACAGAGGTAAGGCAATAATTAATAAAATAATTAAAGAAAATTTCTCAGAATTAAAGAACATGAATATTCTATTTGAAAGGGATCGTCAGGTGCCCAGAACAATGGATGAAGTAGATGAATGCCAAGGCATGTTATCAAGGAATTTCAGAAAGCTGGAGACAGATAATAGGTTCTAGAAACTCACAAGGATAACACAAGCAAACAGTTTTCATACAAAGGATCAAGTATTAGATGACATCAGACTTACAAATACCAACAGTGGAAGCTAGACGGCAGTGGAGCAACAACACCCTCAAGTTCTGAGGCAAAACAACTTCAAACCAAGAATTTCCTATTCAGTGTCTTAAAAAAAAAATTTACTTCTCATGCATCCTTTCTCAGAAAGCTGTTTGAAAATATGCTTCTACAAAATGATGGGCTGAACCAAGAATAGGAAGATAGAGCCTAAGAAACAGGGAATCCATCCCAAGAGAAAGGCTAAGGGAATCCCAGGAGGTAGTGAAGGGAGATTCCTGGATGGCTTCCACTTATTACATATAGTACTAGACAGAATTCCAAGATGGTCCCCATGATTCCCATCCCCTGGTATATGTACCCTTTATAGTCCCCTCCCCTTGAGTGTGTTGGGACCTGTGAATATGATAGGGTATCACTCCCATAATTAAGTTATGTTAAATGCTGAAGGTGAGGGATTTTGCATATGTAATTAAGATCCCTAATTGGTTGGAAGTTAATAAAAAGTAAGATTATCCTAGTTGAACCTGACCTAATTAGGTGAGCCTTTTAAAAGGTCTAGAGGTCAGGGATGGGAGAATTCAGAGAGATTTGAAGCAGCAGAGATTCATTTCTCTTGACCTTGAGGATGCAAACTGCCGTGTGATAGAGAGGACCATGTGTCAGAGAATGGCAGGTGGTCTCTAGGAGCTGAGGACCTCAGTCCTACAATTGCAAGGAACTGGATTCTGTCAACAACCAATGAGCATGGAAGACGGCCCCAAACCTCAGATGAGACCATAGCCCTGGCTGACACCTTGATTTCAGCCTTGTGAGACCCTGCACAGAGGACCTAGCTAACCCATGCCTGAACTCCTGACCCACTAAAACTGTGAGATGATAAATGTCTGTTGTCTTAAGTCACTAAGCTTGTGGCAATAGATAACAAATACAGGTCTAGATGGCAACCAACCCAGATTGGAGCAGCTCAGGAGACTGGAGGGATTTATCCAGAGAGAGAAAATTAACAAAATATCTAAAGTGTCATAATGTCTTGAGAGATGTACATACCTTGAGGATAATTGGGAAATGTATTAGTAATAAGTACATGCAAAGCAAACCAAACACAGGACCATATTAACTTTAAGAAAAATGAAATGTTGCACAGGAAAATAGTCCTAGTATATGTCATGATTCAGTTATAAATAGAATTTTACAGAGTCATAATAATGTCAACCCTAAATGATGGTCTAACCACATTTACATGATAAATACATTGGGGGGTTTACAATGTGAATGTGTATGGCTAGATGGAGGTGAGGAGGAGAGAGCAAAATTCTTCATCTTTCATTGTTGTTATTGTTAGTTGCCATTGAGTTGGCTCCAATTCATGGTGACCTTAAGTACAACAGAATGAACCATTGTCCAGTCTTGTGCCATCTTCATGGTCGTTGGTATGTTTGAGTCCATTTTTGTAGACTCATCTTCCATAGGAGGAGAATAGATAATAACTATCCAGAAACCAAACCCACTGCCGCTGAGTGAATCCCAACTCATAGCAACCCTATAGGACAGGGTAGAACTGCCCCTTAGGGTTTCCAAGGCTGTAAATCTTTCTGGAAGCACACTGCCACATCTTTCTCCCATGGAGTGGCTGGTGGATTTGAACTGCCAACCTTTCGGTTAGCAGCCAAGTATTTTAACCACTGCACCACCAGGGCTTCTTAGATAATGACAAGAATGGAAAAATCCATAAGTGGCAATATGCAACTATCATGGTGCTTCTAGGAAGGGAAATATTGGAGGAGGAGGCAGGTGACTTGTTTCTTATAAAAGCCTTGTAGAAGTACTTGACTCTTTAAAATATTTGGATGTATAACTTTGACAAAAATGAAAATGAATTTAAATCAAATACTTGAATGTTCAATTATATTAATTTGAGGATACCTGAGATTGGTTCTTGAGAGCCCTGGTGGTACAGTGGTTAAGAGCTTGGCTGCTAACCAAAAGATCAGCAGTTCGAATCCACCAGCTGCATCTTGGAAACCCTATGGGGCAGTTCTACTCTGTCCTATAGGGCTGCTACGAGTTGGAATAAACTCGACGGCAACAGGTTTGGTTTGGTTTAAAATTGGTTCTTGAGATGACATTTTCGTTTAATTGAATTTTCATATCTCCTCACTTATTTGCTGTTTGCAAATGAACAAGATTATAAACTGTAAAATTCAATTAGCTCATTCTGTGCATGGACAAATACCACAAAAGAAAAGAGTTTCCTTGTCCCAGTCACGTACATTTTCCTTGAAAAGTGACCTTCCGGAAGCTAGCCTCCCCCAATAAACAAGAGCTTCCAGTTCTCAATGTTTTAGCACATGGAAGAGTGAGGGGATTGTTTCTATTTACCCTTTTGTTCCTGAGAGTAATTGAAATATTAGTGATGTATTAACACTCCCTGGTGAATGATCGCAGATGTCATTGTTTGGTTCTTCAACAATCAACTTCTTATTTGAAATAGCTGGAATCTAAATTCATTTTTCTCATACTTTCCACTCTCCAGATGCTGGAATCCAGCTAGATCGTTGGAGATACATTGTGGTTGTCTCTCAGAATTTTGAATTGAATAGCATTCACCAACAATGCGGCAGAATTCGGTGCTGCACAAGCCACGTGCATTTTTTTCCATTATATGTACTCACCATGCAAGTTCTTGAACCTTGCAAGCAGCCATTTCCATTTCAGTATACAGGAAATAGTAATAACATCTCCGACATAGGATTTTTGAATGGCCAAATGAGATAAGTAGGCAAAGAACTTAGCACAATGACTAAAGTAAAGTAAGAAGTCAACAGGTGTTCGCTCTCGTTATCATTGTTATTCAGGAGAACAGAATTGTCATTAATAATAAGCGTTATATTCATGTTTATTCAACTTTAACCCAATAGGAATTTTTCAATTCTGCTTATGGAATTTTCTCACTTGACCGAGGAGATAAATGGTAAGTTGCTCGAATCCTACTCATTTTCTGAAACTAAATTAAAAGTATACAAAACCAAATCAGTTGCCATTGAGTTCATTCTGACTCATGGTGACCCCATATCTTTCAGAGTAGAATGCATGCTCGTAGGGTTTTCAATGGCTGTGATCTTTTGGAAATAGATGGCCAGGCCTTTCTTCTGAGGTGCCTCTGAATGGATTTGAACCACCAACCTTTCCATTAGTAGCTGAGCACTTAACCTTTTATGCCACCCAGGGACTCCAGAATTAAATTTATAAAGCCTGATTATTCACATGCTCTTTGTTCATCCATTTGAATCTATGCAATTCAGAAGTACTTTTGATGCCAGAGATAGGTGTATATCCATGAAAAACATGACTTCCCCAACTTAAAATTTAAAAAAGAATTTTGTTCAAAATCCTCAAACTCTTGAGGAAGTTAGTAGGGAAATTGGGTTTAGATAATAGCCAGCAGACACAAAAACATCCATCTGACCTTATCTAGAAAACCACCTTACCATACATGGCTATTTGCCTATTAGATCAAGAAAGAGTATTAGAGATTTATCTTTGTGAAAACTTGATTCTTTGACCATTAAGACTTTGGCCAGGAAAAAGATAAGAGAGAATGAGGGTCCCCAGTTTAGACTCTTTCTTCATCCATCAGCTACACACATTTATTTCTTGCTTAAAACATTTTTTAAAAGCACACATACCTGTGCTTTCAAATTCTCCAATGATAAATTATTAAAAATTCACTTTAGCTGGATGGTCATCATAGCTCAGGAAAAATGATCAAAACAAATATAAAGAAAACCAGCCCACAAAGGGATATTAATCTTTGTTTTCATTCATTTTGTTCAATTGTAATTCTATTAAAGGCACATGAATGAAGAACTTTGGGTTAGCAACTGCTGACTTGAAGATTTCTCTAGAAGTGCTTTCTTCCTTTATAAACCCATGGAAATTAAATGCAAATACTACGTTACCACCAGAAAAACAAACCAAACCCATTGCTATCAAGTCGATTCCAACTCATAGCAACCCTATAGGACAGAGTAGAACTGCCCCGTAGGGTTTCCAAGGAGCGGCTGGTGGATTCGAGCTGCTGACCTTTTGATTAGCAGCCGAGCTCTTAACCACTGCACCACCAGGGCTCCACATTACCGCAATATCTATGTACAAAGTCCAAGCTTTAGAACAGTTGTCAGGAAATTCCGAAGGTTCTATAGCCTAATTAGGTGGGTGTTGTGGCCTGTATGTAATTTCTCTATTCTTCTTCCCCTTGTTAAATTTATACCTTCAATGCATTTCTGTTCATGTGGTAAAAAGTGTGTCATAATTTGCCCAGGGTGTGTAATATGACCAAGTTCTCATTGCTTCTAAGATCCTTAACTAGGAATTTCCTGACTTTTGATTTTTCACCCTTTAAACAATATTGCATTAATGCATACCATACAGAGTATTAGCTTGAGAGAAGAGGAAAGAACTGAGGATAAGGAGATTTGTAAGCATGTGGCATTCCACAGAAAACAGCTGAGTAAGATTATGCTTGCTGCTTGAATACATATGCTTTTTAGGGCATTCAACTTGTCCCTATATGCATGACAAGAGGAAGAGGAAGACAAATCTTTATTTTGTATTTTGTATTAAGGCTGGCCTAGGCTTCCTTCATTTATCATTCAGCTACAAAATGGAAACTTGGCCTTTGTTCATTCACAACTGATTTTTCAAGAAAATGTGCACAGATTTGAACAACTCCCACTTGTTATGAGTGGTCAACATGAAATTGTAAGTTTTTAGAACATGGAAAAAAAGCAAAGTAAGAACACAGTTGAAGTTAGAGATTCAAACCCTTAAATAATGAGGATTGGGAATGAGGGGTTGGGAATCAGGAGAGATCAAGAATAACCACAAACCACAGTTAAAATAAAACTTGTTCCAGTGTGGTGCCAAGTGGAATTGATGTCAACATAATTAGTTAATATCATAGCTGATTGAAGAACTACATTTTCTGTACAAGTGGAGAAAACTATGATTCCTAGAGAATGGGTTTTGTTTTGGATTTTTTGTTTGTTTTTTCTTAACTGAATTCTTGCTCTTTCTGTCTGAATTTTCTGAGTGGGGCAGAGTTAGCTAGAGATATGGATCCCAACTGCTCCTCCCTTCCACCCTCTTCCCTTTCTTGCCCAGTTCCTCCTACTTCACACCCCTAACTCTGTGGATTCTCACTCTTTTGATCCTTGGCACTGCCCAACCTCTGCTACATGACCGTCCAGCCATCATGAGCACGCTGGCAGGCAGCTGGCAAAGGGAGGGAGCATCACCCCTTTATTGACAGATCTGGACATTTACTCATTCATCTAACAGTTCTTTATTGCATGTCACCATGTGCTTGGCATCTGGATTGCAGTTCCTGCAGGGGGTGACTTTTTCTAACTCACCCTGACTTTTTTTTTTATTGTGCTTTAAATGAAAGTTTATAGTTCAAGTTAGTTTCTCATACAAAACTTTATACACACACTGATATGTGACCCTAGTTACCCTCCCCATATTGTGACAGCACACTCGTCCTTTCTACCCCAGATTTCCTGTGTCCATTCAACTAGCTCCTGTCCCTTTCTGCCTTCTCATCTCACCTCCGGACAGGAGCTGCCCATTTAGACTCATGTATCTACTTGAGCTAAGAAGCACACTCTTCACGAGTATCATTTTATGTCCCGTAGTCCAGTCTAATCTTTGTCTAAAGAGTTGGCCTCAAGAATGATTTTAGTTCCGGGTTGACAGAGAGTCCAGGGGCCATGGTTTCTGGGGTTCCTCTAGTCTCAGCCAGACTATTAAGTCTGGTGTTTTTACTAGAATTTGAGTTCCGCACCTACTTTTCTCCTGCTCCATCAGGGACTCTCTGTTGTGTTCCCTGTCAGGGTGGTCACTGGTAGCAGCTGGGCACCATCTAGTTCTTCTGGTCTCAGGCTGATAGAGTCTCTGGTTTATGTGGCCCTTTCTGTCTCTTGGGCTGGTATTTTCCATGTGTCTTTGGCGGTCTTCATTCTTCTTTGCTCCAGGTGGGTTGAGACCAATTGATGCATCTTAGATGGCCACTCGCTAGCCCTTAAGTATGATGGCCTGTCTTAGTCATCTAGTGCTGCCATAACAGAAATACCACAAGTGGATGGCTTTAACAAAGAGAAGTTTATTTTCTCACAGTCTAGTAGGCTACAAGTCCAAATTCAGGGCGTCAGCTCCAGGGGAAGGCTTTCTCTCTTGGTCGGCTCTGGAGGAAGCTCCATTGATGTATCAGACTTCCCTTGGTCTGGGAGCATCTCAGCGCAGGAACCACAGGTCCAAAGGACATGCTCTGCTCCTGGTGCTGTTTTCTTGGTGGTATGAGGTCCCCATGTCTCTCTGCTTGCTTCTCTCTTTTATATCTCAAAAGAGATTGGTCTAAGACACTATCTAGTATATCTCATCAATATAACTGCCGCTAATCCATCTTATTACATCATAGTGATAGGATTTACAACACATACGGAAATCGCATCAGATGATAAAATGGTAGACAGTCATACAATACTGGGAATCATGACCTAGCCAAGTTGACAGATATTTTTGGAGGACACAATTCAATCCATAACAATTACCATCCCCAATAGATGAATAACCATTGGTATTAAAAGCTGGGTATTAGGGATTCCTAAGAGCAAGCAAGGAGACTGAAGAACAAATACAGAGAAACATATTCATGTTACCTTTATAAGAGAAATGTGAAACATTTCACCTGTCTGCTATTAAAGTAAAAGGAAGGATTAGAAAGTTCTATTCAATAACTACAAAAAATTAGAGCACATTTTGCTACCTTATAATTACATAACATTTACTCTGCCCAGCACTATTCTAAGAAATTTATGTATATAAACTCATGTCCTCCTCACAAGAACCCAATGAAGTCAGTACTGTTATCATTTCCATTTCATTCAAGGTACAAGATGTTTCATGAATAGTAACATACCTCAGTTCTATACTACTTCAGCACATAATGGAGAGACACAGAGGAGGAAAAAGGAAGAAAAATAGAGCAGAGAAGGGATGATGGATGAAAGGGTGAGAGAGAGAACTCTAGTACTGAAGTATTATAGGAAAACAGAGAGGAGACATCGCTGCGTATAGGCTGGCGTGGCTATAGCTGTAAAAACACAATTCTGCCATTTACCAAAGCCACAGGCATTAACAGATTAATCATTTGGGGAGAAAAGAGAATGTATAAACAATTAGATTAAAAACATGTGTAAACACTGTCGAAATTCATTTTGAGAAGTGTCTGAATTTCAGCCTAATACTTGGAAGCACCGACTTTTCTGAAATGTTCTCTTTTCTTCATTCCATGGAGAAAATTCTTATTCACACAATGTGGAAACAGGCAATATCATACATGTTGCCAAGAAAATAGTAGTTTCATTGAAGAAACATCCATCTTCTGCCTGGTCTTTCGGACTTTAATTAATGGCCCCTTAGAGCTCGTCCTATACATTGGTGAAATTAAGCCAAGAACTGTACCCAACCATAGATGCATGCCACTCCATCCTTCCTCACTCTGCCAAGTCAACCATGAAATTAAACCTGGGATGTCATCAGTGAAAAGTAAATGATCTACATTCTACTGCTTGCAATATGTTTAATGTAGCCCCGTATGCTACCTGCAGCAATCAACATACTATCATAGGACTTTAAACTGGAGCCTTTCTGCTATTTAATGAAAAACTCAGGGGGAAGTTCTCATGATTTTCATTTCAAACTAAAGAAGGTTCATTACTTGAGAGGGAAGAGATGATTTAGGATCAGTGTCAAGTTTCTCATTTTCTTTTAAATTTTTCATCTTTAAAAATATGGAGAGGAGAGTGGATTTAAATATGAAAATTGATGTTGTTTCTCTACCTTTATTCTTCATGATCGGGGGATGCTGGGATGTATATTTATAGAGCGTTTTAAGAAGTATTTGGTATTTGTCCCAATATGCCTGCCCCTTCCTCTTCCTCATTTCCATGTATACATTGTCTAGTCTAGGACTGCAGGACCATGGAATTGTACAACTTGGGGGGCCAGGGGACACATCATTCAGGATCTATGTGAATTTTCCTGCTCACTGAGCTAACAGTGGATTCACAATTAATTTCATATAAGTGGCTACCAAAGATCAACAGTAAATACCTAGAATTGGTTAACTCCGAATGACCAATTTTGCTTGAGTTGTTAGCTGCTGTGGAATCGGCCCCGGACTCATGGTGACTGCGTGCACACTGGGATCAGACTGTTGTGATCCATAAGGCTTTTGTTGGCTGATTTTCAGAAGTAGATTGCCAGGCCTTTCCTCCTAGTTTGTCTTAATCTGGAAGCTCTGCTGAAACCTGTTCAGCATCATAGCAACACACAAGCCTCTGCTGACAGATGGGTGGTGACCGCACATGAGGGGCATTGACTAGGAATCAAACCTGGGTCTCCTGCATGGAAGGCGAGAATTCTACCACTGAACTACCAGCACTGTACCTCCTTTCAGAGTTACTGGTATATACGTCAAAGATAGAATGGGAACTTGCAGATTTGCTGGTCTCTTTATGTTCACATATAAAAATACATACTCCCTCCTTGCCTATTCCTTTTCACTGGACATAGACTGTTGTCACAATCAGCTCGTGAAGCTGTCAGTAGGTCCATGGAGACCAATTTATGATGTCAAAGTAGAGGCAAGGGATCAGTGATGCAAATCCCATGGTTATTAACCAAACAAACAAAATTCATTTAAAATGACTTTTACAGTCGATGACTGCTCTCTGGACTCTTCCCCACTAGTGTGTTTCTATTTCAAAGTCACATCTTGGTTAATGACATCACAAGATCCTGAATTCAAATTGGTTGTGTTTTGCTAAGTCTTGGGAAGACTCATGCTAGAGTTCTAATCTCCCTTGGGCACGTTAGAAAACCGCAGGCTATTTAAAAGTTGTTGTTTTTTAGTATGAGTTAACCGCTTTGTTCATTATAGTGCTATATTATTGCATCAGGGTTTAAACTCTTCCCTTGGATTGAGGCTACTGAGTAAAAGAGAATTCAGCTAAAGTTATATCACTAAAGTATTACGCAGATCAGTTAAACAACATTTGAATGAGTACTTCTTCATTTTTTATTCACTCTCCCAAAACGAACATTCATTGAGTGCTTAGTATATGCTAAACTTTGGCTACATGCTACATAGGGAGAAGAGAATAATGCAAAGAAGGAGAGACACACTTGCAACCCTCAAGTATTTTATGAAGTTTATGAGTGAGGGAAACGCAAACACACAATTCTCATACAGCCTGCTAAGGACCATGGTAGGGGTGTGATCCCTGAGATTGAGAACCCAATGCCTGAGAGCATCTGGTTAAGTCTTGGAAGAGATGCATGAACTTGGCAGTCAAAAAGGAAGGATATAGTGGATAGTTTCCAGATTCTGTATCTGCCTAGATTCTTTGAGACACTTGTAATAACTGGGAAATTTTTTCCCTCCCCAAAATAAACCAAACCAAACCCGATGCCATCGAGTCAATTCCGACTCATAGTGACTCTATAAGACAGAGTAGAACTGTCCTGTAGGGTTTCCAAGGAACGGCTGGTGGATTCGCACTGCCGATCTTTTGATTAGCAGCCAAGCTCTTAACCACTGCGCCACCAGGGCACCTCCCCAACACAGAAGCCCAAAAACAAAACAATCCTCACTTTCTGGGCTTCATTTGCAGTGAGAGCACTTGCCCATGACCTAGATTCCAGCAGTCAGAGGTGCCCATAGGAGACATTGACATAGAAATCAGTAATGGAGGTGGTACCAAAAAACCCATTGCCGTTGTGATGGGTATGTGGGATTCACCTTCTGGAGACTGGTTGGCAAAGGTAGAGCTTTGGTGTGAGCTATGCAGGGGTGGGGAGAGCTGTGGCCTTGGAGCCACATGGAGGTGACATGGGTGGTTGGGTCTTGCTCCCAGCTTCAGAGTAGACAAGCTTGTTTCTAGCTCCCTTAAAAATCTTGTAATTTTCCTAATACCATTCAATATGTTCTGTGAACTACTAATATCCTGTAATAAATGGAGGACATTGACGGATAGAAATATATAGATATGTATGGTATGAACAGGCAGAGGGAACAGGGTATGCTAGGCAAGAGGGCATTAAAGAAGTAGACCAAGTTTGGTGCATGACCAGGATGGTTTTGATTAGACCATTGGTGGTGGGGCTGAAGTAGAATGAAACATGAGGGGATGAGATTAAGGGAATACCAGGTTTTGGAGAACTAGGAGGTGTTATTGTTGGGTGCCATCGAGTTAACAGAGTACAACTGCCCCATAGGGTTTTCTAGGCTGTAATCTTTGCTACTATGCCAGGAATGACAAAATGAAGATGAATGGCGTCACATTCATTGTCAAAAAGAACATTTCAAGATCTATCCTGAAATACAGCACTGACAGTGATATGATAATGTCTGTATACCTACAAGGAAGACCAGTTAATACAACTATTATTCAAAGTTACCCACCAACCCACTAATGCCAAAGATGAAGAAATTGAAGACTTTAACCAACTTCTTCAGTCTGACATTAATCAAACATGCAATAAAGATGCATTGATAACTACTGGTGATTGGAATGTGAAAGCTGGAAACAAAGAAGAAAAATTGGTACTTGGAAAATACGACCTTGGTGATAGAAATGACACAGGAGATCAAATGATAGAATTTTGCAAGAGCAATGACTTATTCATTGCAAATACCTTTTTTCAACAGCATGAACAGCGACTATACACGTGGACCTTGCCAAATGGAATACACAGGAATGAATTCGACCACATCTGTGGGAAGAGATGATAGAGAAGCTCAGTATCATCAGTCAGAACAAGGCCAGGTGCCGACTGCAGAACACACCATCAGTTACTCATATGCAAGTTCAAGCTGAAGCTGAAGAAAATTAAAACAAGTCTACGAAAGCCAAAGTGACATTGAGTATATCCCACCTGAATTTAGATACATCTCAAGAATAGATTTGATGCAGTGAACACTAACGACTGAAAACCAGACCAAGTTGTGGGATGACATCAAAGACATCATACGTGAAGAAAGCAAAAGGTCATTAAAAGGGCAGGAAAGAAAGAAAAGCCCAAAATGGATATCAGAAGATCCTATGAAACTTGCTTTTTAATGTAGAGTAGCTAAAGCAAACGGAAGAAATGATCATGTAAAATAGCTGAACAAAAGATTTCAAAGGGCAGCTCCAGAAGACAAAGTAAAGCATTATAATGAAATGTGCACAGACCTAGAGTTAGAAAACCAACAGGGAAGAACACGCTTGGCATTTCTCAAACTAAAAGAATTGAAGAAAAAATTCAAGCCTTGAGTTGCAATATTGAAGGATTCTATGGGCAAAATGTGTATTTTTTATTATTGTACTTTAGATGAGGGTTTACAGAACAAACTAGCTTCTCATTAAATAATTAGTACACATATTGTTTTGTAACATTGGTTACCAACCCCACGACATGTCAACACTCTCCCTTTCTCTACCTTGGGTTCCCTATTACCAGCTTTCCTGTCCCCTCCTGCCTTCTAGTCCTCGTCCCTGGGCTGGTGTGCCCCTTAAGTCTCATTTTGTTTTATAGGCCTGTCTGATCTTTGACTGAAGGGTGAAGCTCAGGGGTGACTTCCTTACTGAGCTAAAAGAGCGTCTGGGGGCCATACTCTCAGGGTTTCTCCTCTGTCAGGCCAGTAAGTCTGATCTTTTTTTGTGAGTTAGAATTTTGTTCTACATTTTTCTCCAGCTCTGTCTGGGACCCTCTATTGTGATCCCTGTCAGAGCAGTCGGTGGTGGTAGTCAGGCACCATCTAGTTGTGTTGGACTCAGTCTGGTGGAGGCTGTGGTAGATGTGGTCCATTAGTCCTTTGGACTAATCTTTCCCTTATGTCTTTGGTTTTTTTCATTCTCCCTTGCTCCAGATGGGGTGAGACCGGTGGAGTATCTTAGATGGCTGCTCACAAGCTTTTAAGACCCTAGACGCTACTCACCACAGTAGAAGGTAGAACATTTTCTTTATAAACTGTGTTATGCCAATTGAGCTAGGTGTTCCCAGAGACCATGGTCCCCACAGCCCTCAGCCCAGTAATTCGGTCTCTATGGGCAAAATATTGAACGACCCAGGAAGCCTTAAAAGAAGATGGAAGGAATACACAGAGTCACTGTACCAAAAAGAATTGGTTGACGTTCAGCAATTTCAGGAGGTAGCATATGATCAAGAACTGATGGTATTGAAAGAAGAAGTCCAAACTGCACTGAAGGCATTGGGGGAAAAAACAAGGCTCCAGGAATTGATAGAATACGAATTGAGAAGTTTCAACAAACAGATGGAGCACTGGAGGTGCTCACTGGTCTATGCCAAGAAAATTGGAAGACAGCTACCTGGCCAAACGACTGGAAGAGATTCATATTTGTGCCCGTTCCAAAGAAAGGTAATCCAACAGAATGTAGAAATTATCGAACAATATCATTACGCTCACATACAAGTAAAATTTTGCTGAAGGTAATTCAGAAGCGGTTGCAGCAGTACATTGACAGGGAACTGCCAGAAATTCAAGCCGGATTCAGAAGAGTACATGAAACAAGGGATATCATCGCTGATGTCAGGTGGATCTTGGCTGAAAGCAGAGAATACCAGAAAGATGTTTACCTGTGTTTTATTGACTATGCAAAGGCATTCAACTGTGTGGATCATAACAAATTATGGATAACATTGGGAAGAATGGGAATTCCAGAACACTTAATTGTGCTCATGCAGAACCTGTGCATAGACCAAGAGACAGTCGTTCGAATAGAACAAGGGCATACTTCATGGTTTAAACTCAGGAAAGGTGTGCATCAGGGTTGTATCATTTCACCAGACTTATTCAATCTGTATGCTGAGCAAATAATCTGTGAAGCTGGACTATATGAACTAGAACGATGGAAGACTCATTAACAATCTGTAATACGCAGATGACACAACCTTCCTTGCTGAAAGAGAAGAGGACTTGAAGTACTTACTGATGAAGATTAAAGACTACAGTCTTCAGTATGGATTACACCTCAACATAAAACAAAAATCCTCACTACTGGAACAATAAGCAACATCATGATAAACGGAGAGAAGATTGAAGTTGTCAAGTTGGATCCACAATCAACACCCATGGAACCAGCAGTCAAGAAAATCAAATGACTTATCGCTTTGCACAAATCTGCTGCAAAAGACCTCTTTAAAGTGTTAAAAAGCAAAGATGTCACCTTGAGGACTAACGTGCACCTGTCCCAAGACATGGTGTTTTCAATCTCATATGCATGCGAAAGCTGGACACTGAATAAGGAAGACAGAAGAAGAATTGATGCCTTTGAGTTATGGTGTTGACAAGGAATATTGACTATATATACCATGGACTGTCAAAAGAACGAACAAATCTGTCTTGGAAGAAGTATAGCCAGAATGCTCTTAGAAGCAAAGATGATGAGACTTAATCTCATGTACTTTGGACATGTTATCCAGAGGGACCAGTCCCTGGGGAAGGGCATCGTGCTTGGTACAGTAGAGCATCAGGGAAAAAGAAGAAGACCTTTAACAAGATGGATTGACACAGTGGCTGCAACAATGGGGTCAAGCATAACAATGATTGTGAGGATGGCGCAGGACCGGGCAATGTTTCATTCTGTTGTACATAGGGTCGCTATTAGTTGGACCCAACTTGACAGTACCGAACAACAACAATTTTTATGGAGCCCTGGTGGCCCAGTGGTTAAGCACTTGGCTGCTAATCTAAAGGTCAGTGCTTTGAACTCACCCGCTGCTCCTCAGGAGAAGGATGTGGCAGTCTGCTTTTGTAAAGATTATAGCCTTGGAAACCCTATGAGGCAGTTCTGCTCTGTCTTGTAGGGGTGCTATGAGTTGAAATCGACTCTATAGCAATTGGTTTGTTTTGGTTTGGTTTTTTAATTTTTACAGGAGCAGATCCCCAGATCTTTTTCCCACAGAGCAGCTAGGTGGGTTCGAACTCCAACCTTTCGCTTAGGAACTGAGCTCTCATCCGTTGTGCTACCAGAGCTCCTTAACTAGAATGTAGTTCTAAGGAATCTAACTTTACCCTATAGGCAATAGGGAACCTTTGGAAGGTTTAAACTGGAAAATTGACAGATATTTTGATATCTGAATTTTCAAGAACCCTGGTGGCAGTGTGAAGAGGAGGCATGAATGAATAGCCTGTCACGGCAGGAAGACCAGTTTAGAGGTTGATACCACAGTCCATTTGTAAGATAATGAGGCCCTAATGTGATAGTCACAGCAAACACAGGAGGGGGTGTGTTGGATTTGCTAGATGTTTAGGAGGGAGAATCAACAGGACTTTCTGACTTTTTTGAAAGTGATGAGGGGTGACGAGGAGGAAAAATAGAGATAACTGTTTTAAAAATTCAAAACTGTTATAATTTAAGTTACTAGATAGATGGTAATAAAGTGTATTACAATGGGAAGTAGAGTGAAAAAGGCAAGTCTTGGAATTAATGTGGTTGAGGGAGCATAATTTGGTTTTATAGACTTATCGAATTTTACGTACCTAACAGAAGGAGATAATTAGAACTACACTTTTGGAATTCTTTGAGAAGTCAATGTTGTAGATAAAATTTGGAATCATTAGTAATTAAGTGGTTGGGATAAACAAGAGAGAGTGTGTAGAGAAAAAGGAGAAGAGATCTAAAGGGGGAGCTGGAGAGGTATCGTTTCATACAGCTACCACCCTAAATGGGTTTAAATATGTACTTGTAATGATCTGTCACTTCTCACACTGGGTAGAAGCATTCCCTTGTAAACAGGCTACTGTTACTTTTGTGGCTAAGAAATTACTTGAAAACATAATACCAGCTTGGGGCAGTCCAACAACCCTTTGCAGTGACCTAGGTACTCATTTCACTGGACAAGTTATTAAAGAAATTTGCTGTGTCTTCCCTATTCATCAACAACTACACTGCCCCTATCACCCTCAATCCTCAGGTCTTGTTGAGAGAATTAATGGAATAATTAAGAATCAGCTAAGCTAAGTGAGTCTTTAAATTTACCTTGAGCTAAAGTCCTTCTTTTATTCCCTTTAAACCTAAGATCTATCCTGTTTGGTCCTCATGAGCTGTCTCCACAATGAGATTGTTACCGGAAGGTCAGTGTCTATCCCTGACATTGTTCTGGTTGATCCACACATTGCACAAATTGACTTGTTAAAATATTGCAAATCTCTGATTGAATATTCTCAAAAAATACCATACTTAAGTTAAAGAAGCCTTCAATAACTTGCACCCACTCGTGCATGGTTCTCCTAACATTGAACCTGGAGACTATGTATACTGGAGAAGACATTTGCAGAAGGATTCTTTAGAACTCAAATGGAAAGGAACTTATTTAGTACTCCTTACTAATGCTTGTGCTGCTAAATTAAAACGCATTAAAGCTTGGATTCATTTATCTCAATTAAAAAAGGACAAATCTTTTTGGACTTGCTAGCCTACTGAAGGACTGGAACTGAAATTCAAGTACCTAACTGACCTTCCAGCCAACTAAGGGACTTGAACTGAAATTCAAACGTTTTTCCTCCTAGACAAGAAGTAGATGACACCTGATGCAGACAGCTTTTCCCCAGATTTCAAGACCAGGCCTCCTAAATCCAAACCTGCTAAAATGAAGCCATTGAACTGCATTTTACTCTTTTCTTTAAAAAAAATTTAAGTTCCTCTTCTTTAGATGAGAAACATCATGCCTACTCTAATATTAGTTGCTCTGCTGCATTATTATTATATGATTCTCTGCTTTTCCAGGCAAATAATAATAGCCACAATAGTAATATTTGTTGTTCTCTAAAAACAATTTTATTCTAACAATTGGTAATGATTCTTTTTGCTTTTGAAATTACTGTGTTTAATCAATTAGGACTGGTAAGAATTACAATAATATCTTTGCAATTAGCTTCATACTTATAATCATTCTCTCTTTATTGCCTTATTACATTATTATAATATTGTCCCTTATTTTTAAGGAAACTTTGTTTTAGTGTCTTTACCATTTTCTATTTGAAATAACCCTGTTTTATATGCTTAATAGAAGTTAACCTAAATATTTTACTGATAAGAATATAATCAATTCATACGGCTCCTAACCGAGCTAGACTTCACTTAAACAAGCTTTGTTATTACTTGTTCCCATGCAGACAATAGACATCTTTGCAATTTGTTTCATACCTTTTGCCATCCTCCTTTCGATTACAATATTGCCTCATGTCGATATTGTTCCTTGCTTTAACATTTTATTTTTTCTTTGTGAACCTAAACCTCTCTTTTTAATGCAAGTTATTGAAGTCATTGCTCTATGCCTAATCCTCATTACATTTATAATAGTTTTGATTTATCAGTTAGATTTTATCACTTGGTAAGGTTTCACTAATATAAATGTTGTTGTTGTTATTGTTAGGTGCTGTCGAGTTGGTTCTGACTCATAGTGACCCAATGTCTGACAGAATGAAACACTGCCTGGTCCTGTGCCATCCTCACAATCATTGTTATGCTTGAGCCCATTGTTGCAGTCACTGTGTCAGTCCATTTTGTTGAGGGTCTTCCTCTTTTTTGCTGACCCGCTACTGTACCAAGCATGATGTCCTTCTCCAGGGACTGGTCCCTCCTGATAACATGTCCAAAGTATATGAGACGAAGTCTCACCATCCTTGCTTCTAAGGAGCATTCTGGCTATACTTCTTCCAAGACAGATTTGTTCATCTTCTGGCAGTCCATTGTATATTCAATATTCTTCTCCAGCATCATAACTCAAAGGCAGTGATTCTTCTTCTGTCTTCCTTATTGTCCAGCTTTCACATGCATATGAGGCAATTGAAAACACCATGGCTTGGGTCAAGTGCACCTTAATCCTTAAAGGGACATCTTTAGTTTTTAACACCTTAAAGAGATCTTTTGCAGCGAATTTGCCCAATGAAATGTGTCGTTTGATTTCTTGACTGTTGCTTCCATGGGAGTTGATTGTGGATCCAAGTAAAATGAAATCCTTGACAACTTCAGTCTTTTCTCTGTTTTTCATGATGTTGCTTATTGTTCCAGTTGTGAGGATTTTTGTTTTCTTTATGTTGAGGTGTAACCCATACTGAAGGCTGTAGTCTTTGATCTTCATCAGTAAGTGCTTCAAGTCCTCTTCTCTTTCAGCGGGCAAGGTTGTGTCATCTGCATATCATAGGTTAATAGTCTTTCTCCAATCCTGATGCCCAGTTCTTCTTCATATAGTCCAGCTTCTCAGATTATTTGCTCAGCATACAAATTGAATAAGTATGATGAAAGGATACAACCCTGATGCACATCTTTCCTGAGTTTAAACCATGCAGTATTGCCTTGTTCCGTTCCAACGACTGCCTCTTGGTTTAAGTACAGGTTCCATATGTGCTCAATTAAGTGTTCTGGAATTCCCATTCTTGGCAGTGTTATCCATAATTTGTTATGATCCACACAGTCGAATACCTTTGCATAGTCAATAAAACACAGGTAAACATCTTTTTGGTATTCTCTGCTTTCAGCCAAGATTCATCTAATATCAGCAATCATATCCCAGGTTCCACGTCCTCTTCTGAATTCGGCTTGAATTTCTGGCGGTTCCCTGTCGATGTGCTGCTGCAACTGCTTTTGAATGATCTTTAGCAAAGTTTTACTTGTGTATTAATGACATTGTTTGATAATTTCTGCATTCTGTTGAATCACCTTTCTTTGGAATGGGTACAAATATGGATCTCTTCCAGTCGGTTGGCCAGGGAGCCATCTTCCAAATTTCTTGGCATAGGCGAGTGAGCACTTCCAGTGCTGTATCTGTTTGTCAGAACATCTCGGTTGGTATTCTGTCAATTCCTGGAGCCTTCTTTTTTGCCAAAGCCTTCAGTGCAGCTTGGACCTCTTCCTTCAGTACCATTGGTTCTTCATCATATGCTACCTCCTGAAATGGTTGAATATCAACCAATTCTTTTTGGTACTGTGACTGTGGCATCCTCCTGGGTTATTAACACAACCTCAAGTACCATCGTTTAATTTAACCCAACCCATAACACCCAACGAGATTTTAGAACATTTAAAGATTTGTCTCAAGTGGCGTCAAGGAATAACACACAAACTACCTCCACCTCCTATTACTTGTTTAACACCATCCCCTCAAGGATGCAAACTCTGAAGCCAGCCAGCGCTCAGGCTATGTAGAGGAATCCCACCTCCCCTTATCTGTCAAATTGGCTATTCCCATCATGGAGAATTTCCTAGATATTTTCCATACTCCTTGTTGTCTGACTGTTGCCCATTTGTAGTAACTCTTTAACAGAACAACTGCTTGAAATGGCTAACCAAAACATCCAATCCCCTTCACTAAATCCTCACAATTATACAAGAGATAACATGATTTGTGCTCCTTATGGATATATATTTTTATGTGGAGAATCAGATTATCCTGCGAAAAAGGAACCAAAACCTAATGATGAACCTTATGCTTGGGCTTACCCTGTTTAGATGGATGGAGTATGATGGGTCAATTTACTTTGGGCCATTTAGGAGTACCGTTAGACATTTATTGCTATAATAAAAGCAAGCATTGGACTAATGACTTAGTCAAGAATTGCAGGGAAATCAAAGATGACTATGGATATTACAACCCTATAAAAAATTACCCTGGCACGGGATTTAGAGTTCTCAGATCATTCTTCTCCTTAGTCAGAGTAGCCCATTTAGAAAGAGCACTCCAAAACATGTCAGCAACTGTGGAACGACTAGCTAGCAATGTTGCAGATAGTATTAAAGCACAAACAGAATCCTTGAACTCCTTAGCTAAGTTTTAGATAACAGAATAGCTCTTGGTTTTCTCTTAGCTCAACAAGGAGGAGTATGTACCATTGCTAACACCTCTTGTTTACTTGCATAAACAATACTGGAAAGGTAGAACAGGGTATAAAGAAAATTCTCCAGAAAGCTACCTGTCTCCATATAGAAGATAATAGGAGCACTGATGACTGGTTTGGCATTTTCAGTTGGTTATGCAACGGCATCCAATCTTGAGCCAGCCACTGAAGCAAAGTACTTAAGCAATAGCATGGTGAAGAAATATAATTAGATGGTGCCTGACGACTATTACCAATGCATAGCGCCCAGGATCTTAAAAGCTTGTAAATAACAAGCAGCCATCTGTATTCCACACTGTCATACCCCAAGACCCTTGTGGAAGAAGAGTTACTCCTTTGTAGGTGATCAGAATCCAATAATATGGATCTGAAACCAACTCACCTTGAATATGAGACTCCTAGCTTAAGCAAGGTGAAGATTTAACAAAGACCATGCAGAAGAAAGTACTTTTAAGTGTGATCATTGAATTCCTAGAAGAATTCTTGATCAAAAGGTGGGAGTGAGGAAGATTATTCCAAAAGTAAGGCTCTTGACATGAGTAAAACTTCTGGCTAAGATCTAGGCCAAATCCCTTCTTGTCCTAAGTGACTCCATTTTATATTTTTAAACGTAGATTCTCATCTTGGTAAAAATTTCCGCTGTACCTTTGAACTAGAAACAAGTAATTCTACACAAAAATACGGTTTTGCCTACCTTGCTCTGCTTAAGGACAAACTTGTGGTTAGAAATGGCCGGTGTTAAGAAGAGATTATCCAGTTTGTGCAGGTGTTAGACATGGTGTTAAACTTGTGACTATAGTTGCTAAGCCAAATTATCCCTAGACCTCCTTTAAAAAAATGTTTTTCTAACCTCCTTTACAATACTCTGTACTTAAAGATAACTATATTTTAAAATGTTCCAGGAAACTCATGGTCAGTCACATCCTGTCACCTGGAGCCACCTTGCAAAGGAGGTCAACCCCTGCAAGAGTGGTCAACCCAGACCCTGCCACCTACAACTTTGTAAATGTTAACCAATCAGAAGTATTCCAGCTGTACCCTCCTTGTTTGTGGTTTTTTGCCTTTATTTAACCTCTGTAACACTGCAGCCCCCCGGAGCACTTTGTTAGATTTCTACCAGCACCATGTTTCCTGTTTTGCAAAATGTTCTTTTGCCATAATAAAACTCTTTGTTTTCAGTTTTAAACAGACTTGTACTTCTTTCTCTGTGACAGGCATTAAGCATTGCTAGGGGCTGTGGAAATTAGTAAGGCTCTTTTGGCAAGAACCTGAAGTTTGACAAGGACCTTAATAATGTCTGTACCCTTTGGCTCACTATTATACTTATGGGAATATGTCCTAAAAATACTTCTAAATCTGAAAGAAGAAAAGAAAGCTTTATGTATAAAAATGTCTTCCCAGCAAGGTTTATATAAGTAAACGGTGATAACCAATATGAGTACCAATAGACAAGTGGTTAAGTAGTTTTAGCCGTTAAGTAATTCCTGTCACTTGATTGAATATTAGCTAAACTGAAAATTATGATTTTGAAAACCATATAATTTAGAAAATACTTATTTTAAATTATTATAAAAACAACTTACAAAAACGGTATGTGATCACAATTACGTGTACAAATGAAGAAAAAAGTATCTATGATAAGCATTGTTGGGAAACATCAATATATTAATAGTAATTGTGTTTGAGTAATGAGACTACTGGTTTATTTTTGCTTTCTTTTTAAAACAAAACACTTTTTTAAAAATGAGATTTTTTTTTTTTTACACACAATGAAATTCACCAATTTTACTGTTGGTAAGGAGCCCTGGTGACGCGGCGGTTAAACACTCAGCTGCTAACCAAAGGTCAGTGGTTCAACCCACCAGCCACTCCGAGGGAGAAAGATGTGGCAGTCTGCTTCCCTAAAGATTTCAGCATTAGAAACCCTATGGAGCAGTTCTACTCTGCCCTATAGGGATGCTATGAGTCAGAATCAACTCAAAGACAATGGGTTTTTGGGTTATACAATTGGTGTTACCACCATCACAACTGAGAAGTTTCCTGGACCCTTTCCCAGTGGATCCCCTGGCCCTAGGCAACTGCTGACCTTCTTTCTGTCACAAAAATTTTCCCTTTTAAAAAATTCCATATAAATGGTATCGTATAGCATATAAGATCTTAGTTTTTAAGTTTTAATCTATATTAAATTTTTTATTCAACGAACACATTAAAAAAAGGATTTGAACCTAAGGTTTATAGATCTCATCTCTTTCTTTTCCCACTAAAGACAAAGCAGGAAAGGATTAACAACTTTGATTACTTAAGAGGAGAATGTCTCCAGGCTGAAGATAGTTAAAACAGAACTGAGTTATCAGGGAGCTCATAAAATCTCTTTACTTAGAGACCATAAATAGATGCATACCTACCCAGTGCTGGTGTCAGACTGATCCTCATTCAAGGCTGAGATGGACCAGAAGATAACTTTTTAAAGTTTATTTCCAACCTGATAAGAGAATAATGGAGGAGAGAAGAAAGATAAGACAGATTTGTTAGCATAAAATTAAAGGAAGCACACTTTCATTGTTTCGTATTCTGAACATATGCCATTATAAATTTAACATTCTGGAATATTCTATTTAAAGAATGCAAAACTGCAATCACCACTCAGCTGTGTTACTTTTTTCTTTTTAAATGTCTGCACATTAATCATTTAGGTTAGGCCATGTAATTGTAAGGCAAACGATGCAAGGTTAACTATAATTATGATGACCATGAACTTAAAGGAGCCATTTTTAGTAAAATTACAGTCTGAGTTACTGTATGTAGTCATATGATCATCTGCATGAAGACCTATGCACTTTAGTATGAAGTATAGGTACAAGTTCAAATACAGAATGAAAAATGCTACACACACACACACACACCCCACACATCCCATACACATATCACATATATATCTCCATGCATATGCAGTTGAGAATGTAAAATAAAAAATCAAATTTTTTCTTTTTTCTATTTTTTTTAGAAAAAGGAAAATTTTTAATATTTTAACTTTCCAATAACTCTTCAATACCTTATTCCTTATTTTTTAATAGTGTGATGTTTCTAGAAGGGTGCCAACATGACATAGAGAAGTTGAACCTATAATAGTACAAAGATGCTCCAGGCTGATTTTCCCATGAACTGGATGCTAGACTGTTAGTAGCTCCATGACAGCAGTAACTATCACCAGAATATGTTACTTAGTTAATGGCATGTTACTTTATAGCCACAGATGGAAACAAAGCAGTCCTTTAACTGGCTGAAGGACTCCCAATACGGATTACTCTTTTAATTCTACCAGCTGCCATTGAGTCGACTCTGATTCATGGTGACCCCAGGTGTGTCAGAGTAGAAGTATGCTCCATAGTGTTTTCAATGGCTGATTTTTTGGAAATAGATCACCAGACCTTTCCTCTGAGGAGCCTCTGGGTGGACTTGAACCTCCAACCTTTCAGTTGCCTCACTCAAGGACTCCAGCTAAGCTTTAGCGGTTCTTTTATTCAAGGTCTGAGAGTAGGAAATTCTCTTAGTCTTTTTCAGAAAATGAAAAGACAGATTACATGTAAAAGATTACATATAAAAGAACAATTAGACTTCCAGTTGATTTCCCCACAGAAGCCATAGACAATGGTTTAGCATCTTCAACGTGTTGAGGATAAATGTCAACCTAAAATTCTATGCACAGAAAAATACATCAGTCAAAAGTAAAAGTTATAGTACTATCCCTGGGTTAAACTGATATTCCCTCAACCGAGGGATAGTACTGCATCTTCTTACCCTGACCACCCAAATGGCAAGGTGGGATAGTCCTTCTTTTTTCCCTGGCACCTGAGGATTTCCCTGTCTTCCTTCCTTCCTTCCTTTCCCACTCTCTCCCTTCCTCATTTCCTTCCTTCCATCCTTCCCTCCCTGCCCCTTCCCTTCCCTCCTTACTTCTTCCCTCCTTTCTAGGTCAGCTATGTATTTAAAACATTTATTGTATCTAGCATTGATATGTATTTACAGTAGTAGCACCACCTCAGTACTACTTTGGCTGAACATTTCCTGTGTTTAAGGTTTTAATTCCTCTGAAATTTACTTCAGAATATATATATATATATATATACACACATATATATATGTAGTCATGAAGATATAATTTGTGTTTTAAATGTCACAGTACTATTTACTGAGTTGGTCTTCCTTTTATCATTAATATGCTGTTCTATCTTTAATATGTAATGTATTGTCATATATATCTTGTAAATTCATATATATATAATATCAGGTATATCATACTTTCTTACCTTTCCTCATTCTTTCAAAATTTTATTTTCAGGTGGTAACTAATTAATCTTCCTGATTCTGAATCACTTTTTAAAGATTCCTCAAATGTCCTGGTGGAATTTTAATTGGAATTGCATTAATCTTCTAGTTTGGGGAGAATTGATGTCATACCAACTAATTAGTCTTTCCACCCAGAAAAATGGAATGCTTTTTCATGTTTTCAAATCTTTATTTTATGTTTCACAATAGGTTTTAATAATTTCTTCTCCTTTCTTATTTAAATTTAAGTTTTTTTCACATTGTGACTATTACATTTATTCTATTATATTTTCTAACTAGTTTCTAGAGGTATATCAAAGAATATTTTATATTTTCATGTTTTTTTATCAAGGTACTTTACCATACTGTTATTTGTTCTAATGCTTTTTTTTTTTACATTTGCTGAGTAGATGAAATGAGTCACAAAGTACTAATTTTCCCTCTCCATGAGACTGTGACTATTACTTTTCTTTCATGTCTTAATACATTAGACAACTTTAGAAAATGTAGTGATAGTGGGCATTCTGAATTGCCCTTGATTTCCATGAGAATGCGTTTGCGCCCCTGGTTAAGTGTGATATAGACTGTTTTCCTAACAGAGATGTTACTTACTATACTAAGAAAATAGTCATATATTTCTAGGTTCTAAGTTTTTTTTTAAATTAGGAACAAGTTTTGAGTTTTACAAAATGTCCCTTAATATCTATGTGAAATAATGTTTTTCTCCTTTGCATATTCAAGTGTTTAATCAAAGTAATAAAATTCCTAATACTGTAGTACATCTTAGGTAAATTCCACTTTTTGAAAGTGTGTCATTTTTATAACACACAGCAGTTGTTTTAATACACAGTTTAGATTTTGCTCCTATTTTATGTCTGAATTTTGCCTATGAATTAAGAATGATTTAGGCTATAATTTTTCTCTTTAATGCTTCTTTGTCGGTTTTTGAATCAGCCTTCTGTTTCCATATTTTTTATGGTCTGAAATGTTTCTAGAGTGTCAGTATTTTGTGCCTTGAAGTTTGTTAGAACACACCTGAAAACTCCATGAGGCTGGTGGCTTTTTCTTTTTAAATTGTGCTTTAAGTGAAGGTTTACAGAGCAAATTAGTTTCCCATTCAATATACACGAATGGTTCTGTGACATTGGTTGCAATCCCTGCAATGTGTCAGCACTCTCCCTATTACCGCCCTGAGTTCCCCATTTCCATTCGTCCAGTTTTCCTGCCCCTTCCTGCCTTCTCATCTTTGCTTTTGGGCAGATGTTGCCCTTTTGGTCTCATATAAATGATTATTCTAAGGAGCACTTTCTTCTTGGGTGTTATTGTTTATTTTATAGGCCTGTCTTATTTGGCTGAAAGGTGGTCGGTCTCTGGGAGTGGCTTTAGTTCCAAGTTAGAAGGGTGTCTAAGGGCCATAGTCTCAGGAGTTCGGTCTCTCTTGAACCAGTAAGTCTGGTCCTTTTTATGAATTTGAATTTTGTTCTACGTTTTTTTCTCACTCTAACAGGGGCCTCCTATTGTGATCCTGATCAGAGCAGTTGGAAGTGGTAGCCAGGCACCATCTAGTTCTTCTGGTCTCAGGCTAGTGGAGGCTGTGGTTCCTATGGTCCATTAGTCCTTTGAACTAATTGTTTCCTTGAGTCCTTGGTTTTCTTCACTCTCCTTTGCTCTGGATGGAAAGAGACCAAGAGGTGTATCTTAGATGGCTGCTCGCAAGCTCTTAAGACCTCAGACGCTACTCACCAAAGCGAGAGGAAGAACGTTGTATTTATGAACTATGTTATGCCAATTGACCTAGACGTCCCCTTAGCCTTCAAGTCCAGTAACTAGTCCCACGAGGTGTTTGGTTATGTCTAGGATGTTTCCATGACTGTGCCCCCTGTGTGCTCTATTATATATATGAATATACTTGCAGCACATACAAATATGTATGTAGAAATATCCATAGCCAAACCTATATAGGCACATGGGTGTACTCCCATACACCCTCCCACACCTGTTCAGCATACATATCTACCTATATATCCACTCATAAATTATTATTTGTTATTACTGTTGTTGGATTGTATATTTTGTAGTATTTATTGTCATTGCCTTTTATTCTTGCATACCTCTCAGTATCTTACCTTGCCTTGGTCATGTTGTGCTGACATCCCCCATACTGTGTACTGCCTTTCCTTTCACCAAAGTTAACATATATCTACTCTCTAGTTAGTGATTTTCCCTCCCTTCCCCTCCCATCCCTGATAACCAGCAAAAAATGTTTTTTTCTGTATGTAAACCTCTTCTTGACTATTTATAATAGTAGTCTTATACAATATTTGTCTTTTTGTGATTGACGTATTTCACTCAGCATAATGTCCTCCAGATTCATCTATGTTGTGAGATGTTTTGTAGATTCATCATTGTTCTATTGTTATGCAGTATTCCATTGTGTGTATGTACCACAGTTTGTTTATCCAGTCATCCATTGATGAGCACTTTCGGTTGTTTCTATCTTTTTGCTATTGTGAATAATGCTACAATGAACATGAGTGTGCATATATGTCTATTCTTGTCTCAGCTCTTATTTCTCTAGGATATATACCTAGGAGTGGAATTGCTGGATCATGTGGCATTTCTATTTCTAGCTTTTTAAGGAAGCACATATCGTTTTCCATAGTGTTATACCATTTTACATTCCCACCAACAGTGTATAAGAGTTCCAATCTCCCCGCAACCTCACTAGCATTTGTTGTTTTCTGTTTTTTTGATCACTGCCATTATTATTGCCAGGGTGAGATGGTATCTCATCGTAGTTTTGATTTGCATCTTTGTAATAGCTAATGATCCTAGTGGCTTTTTTGGAGATAATTTTTGATAACCATAGAAGTGATTTTAAAAGTTATTATTATATCCTCAAGTTTTCTATTTCTTCTTAAGTAAATTTTTGTGATTTATACTGTTCTAGAAAGAAATCATTGTTAAGATTTCAAAATGTATTAGAATATAATTATAATATTTTTATATTTTAAAGACCATTTCCATGACTGTTTTTATGTTGCCTTTCTCATTTTCAAATTCGGATGTTTGATATTTCTCAATTTTTTTTTTTAACTGAAACTTGACTGAGGGCTTTCCCTGTACAATTTTCAATTATCTTTCAATTTCTCAGGTATTTAGTTTTGTAATTACTACTTTCTTCTATTTTCTGATTTGTTACTTTTGACTTTTACCATCATCATTTCCTTTTTTTATTATCTTATTCTCTTCTTAATTATATTAATTCATTTATTCCCATTTTTCCTTTATTAATATCAATAAAATTCAATTCTATGAAGTTACCTTAGAGTATGATTTTGACCCATCCTATATATTTTGCTATGTTGTAATTATCTGTAATGTAGAGCTGATTTCCTTTATAAATTGATACAAATTTAGATGAATGCTTTAAAATTTCCAACTTGTTGCTCCCTTGTGTGTATTTGACTATGATTTTGTTATAAATTTATAGTTAGTTGAATTGCAGAAAGTAGAATTTCTACTTTGCAAAATCTAAAACAGAATATTTTTGATCATTATTTGTAAACATCTGTGAATGTGAATACACATTCTTTGTAGAGGGCTAAGTTCCATATGTATCTATTAAGTAATTTTAGTAATTACAGTATTCTCATTATCTATATTCTTATTTGTTTTGGGCCTGTTTAATATTTCAAGATTGTTTTATAACCTAACACTAAAACATGCTTCCTTTAAACCCTTCCCTTTAATTGTAGCAACATTTACTTCATGTGCATTTATACTAACACCTAGACCTGTGCTGTCCCATATGTTAAGTATTCACCACACTTGACTGTTTACACTTAAATTTGAATTAATTAAAATCAAATAAAATTAAAATTCAGTTGATCAATCACTCTAGCTCTATTCCAAGTGCTCAGTAGTCACATGTAGCTACCATACTGGAGAGCACAGATATAGAACATTTCCATTGCTACAGAAAGTTCTATTGGACAGCACTGACCTAGACTATTGTTTTTTATTCTGGATTATACCTTTTAACAGTGTACTATGACTTTCTTCTATATCACAATTCACACTTAATGCTTTCTGTTTTGTCTTTTAATTGCCTGATATATATTTGCCCATCCTTTTATTTTTAATATTTCTATATCATTTTGTTCTATTTATTAAGTCTTTTATAAATAATATATAGTTCTCTTGTTTAAATATTTTTAAAATGAGTTTAACAAATTTATACTTATTTTCATTCTAATATGTTTGATCTTCTGACATCTTGCTTTATGTTTTATTTCGTTTTCATATTTTCCTATTGTTTCTCTTGGTTTCCATCTTTTGATGCATGTGTAGAATAGTGGTTAAGACCATAAGCTCTAGCATATGCTTGCCTGGACATGGATCCCATTTCATGATTTTAAAATTTATCGGCTACTTCAATTCTTTGTGCTTAAGTTTCCTTATTTGCAAAATGGGGGTAAAAATAGTACCCATTTCACAGGTTTATTGAGAGGTCTATATAAATAAGTGCTCAAAACATGCCCGGAACATAGTACGTGCTCAATAAATGTTAACTAGTATTAGTTAGTCCTGGGCTGTGTTACCTATAGATGCATTGAATACATTTTTATTATTATAGTTACCATTAAATTAAAAAAAATATAAAAGCCTATGTATCTCTAATTGTCAGTTTCATAAAGGAAATAAAATTATCTGAATCCCATGTAAGATGAAGACATTAGCTTACTTCTTCTCCCTTCTTACACTCATTTCATGATCTTTGTTGTAATAATCAGAGATTGTAGAACCATATTATTTAATATTAAAAACAATTTTTAACTCATGTATCTTTACTTTCAAGAATGATGAATTATTTTTATTCTGTAATGCAATCATAGTTATTTAACTCATTTTGGATCTAAGTGTTTTCAGTGCTCATTGCCAATCCTTTTTAAACCTTTCTTATATTTATTTTTTTCTTTTTATGCTTACAGTTTTTAGCCAAACATCACACAAATATTTTGCTACTTTTGAACCTACTTTTATTTCCTTAACAATCTTTGAGAAGCAGAAAGATTCATCCCAAGAGCAAAAAAAAAAAATTAAAGTTCAATTGATATGCCAAAATATGTGAAATATAAATGTTCAGTTTCTTCTATTTATTCCCAGTGTTTGGACCATATAGTTCTCTGTGTTTGGATAGTGCTCATTTGGCCATTTCATTATGGGTGTGTCACTCTCTTCATGCTTTGCTTGGAAGCTGAGATGTATCTCTTCCCCCTGCTAGAGTGAACTGTATCATCATATATGATTCCAAGTACTGCTTGTACCTAGACGACTCCTAAGTCTGCATGTCCATTTCTGGAATGTCTCCCTCTCTCTAGTATAATTACTCCTGGTTTTAATAGGTCGTTTCCACAGGTCTGTTATTCATAAAATATGTGCTTCCTCATCTGTAAATAATGAGATTGGATTAAATGATCTCAAAAGTTTATTCCAGGAATAAAAGTCTATGATCTATATAGCTTCTATTCCTTTATTACTCTACCAGCAGTTCTCTTTAAAAAGCTCCTCCCTCCCTCTGAATTTGCTCTTTTTTCACTATTGGTCTGGAAGTTGGCCATTATTTCTGTATCAAATTAAACTGTATTTTTACTGGAGCATACAACCTTTGTAAACACCCATACTCTGATCCTCTCAATGTAGTGAACCTGCTCGGTTACAATGATTCCAGTATCCAGAGGGAACCTACTCACCACCCGTGTTTTTAGCACTCCCTCTTTCTTATTTATCGTGGATACTCTCCAGTCTCTGAATCACCTCATAACTCATCTTTGGGTGCCACTCAGAAAATGGGGTCATAAGAGCCAGTACCAGTGGGGAGGAGGGATCAACTCAAGGGATGGTGGGTGGGTCTCCCTCCACATCTCTGTTTTCTCTACCTTGGAAAAATTTTTTCTGTCGTATTGACCACTGGTCATTGCCACATCTCTTTCCTGGTTGAGTCTCATGTAAGTGGGAGAGCTCAAACTCCGTTCCTCACTCTCAGGAGCATCGGTACAGTTTCCATCCAATACATATGGCACGTACCATACAACTGAAAGCCCCTGGGACAGAGAAGTAAACCCCTCTGAGGCTGAGTCACTTCAATGAAAGGATGTTGTACCCAAGGACCATGAGCAACAGTGGTGGTTTCTGATTCCAGTTTGCTTGGCTAATCAGAATCCATCTCTCTCGTTCTCCCTAACTCATACTAGTTTTCATCTCTGATCCATACCAGACAACATTGCAGTTCTATGTCCTTAAGCTCCTACTAATGTCACTGCTGCTGCTACTATCACTATTAGACTGTTATTACTGCTACTGTTAATGGTGCTGCTGCTGCCACAACCACTACTGTTACTACAGTTAGGGCTGCTGTTACTGCCACAGCCACAGTTGTCATTCTTGGGGCTCTCACTCTATGGCGTGAAATGGGCAAAACTCTTTACATACGTCATCTAATTTAATCTCTACAACAGCCCTTTTGGGTAATATCAGTTATTATTCCTATTTGAGAGAGGAAGAAAGAGACACTTAGGGAGGTGAAGTAAATTTTCCACTGTGACAGAGCTTGGAAGCAGTGGAGCTGTGGTTTTGGAACAGAAGCCTAGTTGACAACAAAGCTCATTCTCTTAACTGCTAGAGGGTCCCGAACTGGAAAACTCCTGCACACATGCTGACATCCTCTCCTTCCAGAACACTGGCGAATGTGGCTAGTAGACTCCAACCCTCTTTCTGCCTAAGCCTAGATGTGATCTCAGAACCCTTCTCCAGAAAGGGCCTAGACATGTGAGAGAAAGCCTGTTTGTGAACCCTGTACTGTGTGGCATGAAATGGTGACCACCCCCTGCCCCCGCAGCTTTCTATTCCATGGGTCTCTGGCATTGAGATGACAGGGGGCTGAATCCAAAGCTCATTCGTTTGGAAGACGCAATAATGTGGCATCAGAGGGAGAGTTTAAGGTTGTTGCCACTAAATACTCCTATCCCTTTTCTCAAACAACACATATTCATGACTGCTCCAGGTACTTGAGCACTGAGCATTTATTTGATTGTAAAGTCAAGAGTAACCCAAACATTTTGTACCTATTCTCCCTTGATATTTTTACGGTGAAGACATCTCTACTTCTCAACACCTTTGACGACATCATCTCTCCTCACTGGAATCCATTCATGTTACTTGGAAATGGGACTTTCAATACTTTGAACTTTCTGTAACTAGAAAGCTTTCAGAATCATGCAATGTGCATGTATGAGCATCGCCAGAAAGTTCAAGATAATGATAACTGATGCACTGAATCAAAGTCAAACTACAAATGCCTAGCCATATGATTGGACCCTTAGAAAAATGTCCGTTTATTCTTTGTGTTGGTGAAAAATGTGTCAATTCCAGCAGAAGAGATGTCTTCCTGTTATTATGAAGCATTGCCAAAAAGAAAAGATCAGTTATTCTCAAGACACATCTAGCTGAGCCTTCCTCCCACATCCTAAACACTTATGTTTATGTGAGTTACACATCTGTACAATGCAGCAATTGTTTCATCTTTCCCAAACTAATAGAGATGCTGGAAACATCTGGTAGTTGATAGTTAATTCATTTTTTCATTGCACCTTTTCATAGGAAGCAGGGAGTGCAACTCAATATATCCCGAGAGAGCCTTGCGTTTATGACAGACATGTATTTCTTAACGAGTCTTTGTTTGACACCATTGCTTCTCCTAAGTCCAGCTGCAAGTACATTCATCTGGCAATAAAGAGAAAGGGGAGGAAAAGCGAAATCTGACAGGAAGTCGGAGTGTCAGGTGGTTGTTGCATAAAGCATCCAGTTCACTCTGGTAATATTTATTCTGCTTATTTCGTGCAATTTCCTGCAACTGCTTTTTACAAGTCTGTCGCTATGATGACTTTCTCTGTTTTGAGAATGACTTAGCTGCATACTACTAATTTATTTGAGACCCTAAACAGGTTTCTTTTCGGGGCACAGCTAGGAATTGATTCAGCATAAGGCTTGAATCTGTGGGACAGACACCCCATCCCAGCATCCCAGCATCCTAGCTGAGGCTCAGACAGAGCAGAGAGGTGTAAGATGAATCATTCTAGCCTGAATTTTCTGACCTTTTCTTAGGATAATTCTTTGATCTCGAAGAAAGACTCTTTTTTGGCTCCTTGTGACCTCACTGAGATTATCTTTATCCTCCCCAGCAATCAGGATTAGCTAAGGTTATTTTTACTGAAAACATCTCAGGGCTTGAAGTTGGAGGGTGAGGATGCTGCATTCTTGGTGGAAGGCCCAGTATTTTGAATTCTCCCCTTGATGTGACATAATGAATCTTAATTGGCCTGCCCTTGGGCCTATGGTGCAGCAGTTTAGGGAGGGGACTAAAGGTAGCCCAAAGAAAGGCCATTAATAGGCAGAGGATGAATGGAGGATCAAGAACATGGCATCCACCCTACTTGTTCAGTGATGTCCTCATTTGAAGACTTGGTTTGCTAGACAGATATAAAATATTTATTCTGAAAGACTCTCAATGCTAATGGTGTTTATGTCATTCTTGCTTATCTCAGACTTCTCAGACGCCTAGAGGCTATTGACAAACCAGACTCTTAGTTGGCTTAAAGTACTCTTTCCTACACACCTACACACACACACACACACACACACACACTGAATGAAGAAAAGCTCTGCTGTTAATAGAAACATTTGATTGGTCTTTTAACGTTCAATGTGAAAAGCAAAATATGATGCTTGCATGGTGGTTCAGTGACTTCCTCATTCGATTTAAGTGTGAAGGGCTTGGAATACGGACTATTTCTAATTTGTTCTTCAAAATCCATGCAAAACTCTAGCATACAATGCAGCAGTACCCAATTCTTTTCATCCATTTCTCTCACATGTCTTCTAGTAACAAATTGGCGATAATATTCCCATTGGACTCATGAGGTCACTGGAGCAATGAGAGATTTAATAATTTGACCAAGGTCAATGCTAATGAACAAAGCGGCTCTGCCTCCACATTAAATTACCCGGTTAGTCCTGGTCGTATAATTTCACTTAGCACACTAAATTATTTTCATTTCCTTAAAGCGTCTTTCATAAAGCAACACATCTAATCCAAATAAGCAATTGGATTTAGACAGGACACGGTGGAGCGGGCTGTGTGAGCACACAGGTGACCTCAGTGCCCAGGCATCTCTAGCCCCTCAAAGCCTCCTCCTGCTGATAAGCTCAGGAAGGAGCTTGCTCAGTTCCTGCTCTTCCACTTGCTGGCATACCCTCACTTATCGTTACTGCCACTTAATGACTAGAAAGAAATGTGTTTTCATGGGATATCCACTTGGAAATGGCTTTGATGATTGCTGTTTGTGCTGCCTCCGGCCAGTCATCTTTTCCCTGTCATTCGGGTGGTCTCCTGATGGTGTCAGGAATGCCATGAATGTGAAGAATGTATACGACTCCAGGGCTCCGTGCCAATGCAATTTTACCTTAACGCCCCTTCCATTCTTTTGTGACTTGAGTAACTGAGAACTTTAGTAATTAAGTTAATCTCTTTAGGTAAAATTTCTTGGTAGAAGTTGTGTGTCCACATTGGAAAAGTCACTACAGAAACGTACTCTGATTCATCTCGAACTGAGAACTTTAGTAATTAAGTTAATCTCTTTAGGTAAAATTTCTTGGTAGAAGTTGTGTGTCCACATTGGAAAAGTCACTACAGAAACGTACTCTGATTCATCTCGAACTGAGAACTTTAGTAATTAAGTTAATCTCTTTAGGTAAAATTTCTTGGTAGAAGTTGTGTGTCCACATTGGAAAAGTCACTACAGAAACGTACTCTGATTCATCTCGGTCACTCTGTCTAAAATGTGTTCTTTGTCTTAGAAACCAATGCAATCGATGTGGGAATGACCTAATGAGTGTTGTGTTTCTTCCATAGCAGGAAAGAAAGAGATGTCATTTCCCAAGTATAGTCTTCTATTCCTCTTTTCTTTAAGTCCCAAGAGTGGTATTTAATCTTTGAGAACATTATGCTTTGTTCAAGCCATTGGGGAAATTTACCAGGAAATTGGTGCATTGTTTTTCTTTCTTCCTTTTCTTCGCAGAAGTAACAATGATCCCAACGCTCTGTTTTCTATGATCTAAGACTTAATGGTCACAGGATGAGTTTTAAGGATATCACCAAAACCTGTATGGACTGGCTTTGCTACATCTGCTTGGCCATGGGATTCGCAGTGGGGCTCCATCTGGTCTAATGCACAGATTCTGATGGAGACACACCAGAATCACCTAGAGGGTTTGTTAAGACTCAGATTGCTAGGTCACACCCCCAGTTTCTGATTCAGTAAGTCTGGAATGAGGTCTGAAAATTTGCCTGTCTAACAAGTTCCCAGGTGATGCTGATGCTGCCAGTCTCTGTACCACAGTTTAAGAAAACCTGGAAAAGGAAGAAGAGGTTTGGGAGTAAGAACCATTGCCGTCAAGTCAATTCCGATTCATAGCAACCCTGTAGGACAGAGTAGAACTGCCCCATAGGGTTTCTAAGGCTGTAATCTTTATGGAAAGGGGCCCTTCTGGCGCAGTGGTTAAAGCGCTCAGCCACTAACCCAAAGGTCGATAGTTCGAACCCATCAGCCACTCTGCGGGAAAAAGACCTGGCGATACGCTTCTGTAAAGATTTACAGCCTCAGAAACCCTATGGGGGCAGTTCTACTCTGTCCTATAGGGTTGCTATGAGTCAGAATTGATTCCACAGCAATGGGTTTGGTTTTTGATCTTGATGAAAGCAGAATGCCACATCTTTCTTCCTTGGAGCAGCTGGTGGGATCAAACTGCCCACCTTTTGGTTGGCAGCTAAGTGCTTAACCACTGCGCCACCAGGGCTCCTTCTGGGAGTAAAAGGAGGCAACAAATGCCCCATGGCTTCTTGTAGTATGTTGAAGGCATTGGAACAGCCTGTGCTACTCCAACAAAGTATCCTCTGATTCTCTTATCACCCTGTTAGGATGCTTGAAAAATGGACCAATGATATATTTTCAAAATAGAACTCTAGCTTCTTAAGAAACACCCAAGATGCCATTATTTTTGTTGCCTTTTGTTCTAAATCCTTGTCTTGAAACTGTTGTGAGTAAAACGACTACAAAAGCCATCAGGAAAGGAGGTCTTAGTATGGCATTGACTTCCACGCCTCTTGGAGAAGAATCTGTTTTTCCCGTGTCACACGGCTCCAAAGGTTAGGTAAACCAGGGCAAGCCTCGATGTGTCTGGACTGAACTAATGAGTAGCTGAATAGTTTACGCATAAGTGCCGAGTAATCCTCGTGACCATATGATATAATATGGAAAGTAATCAGCAGTTTCAACAACTGACATCACTTGGCCTATTGTCTTCATTTGATTTAACTGATAGTTCCTACATGCCTTAAAGGGAAAACTGGACTAATTAGTAGAGGAGGGAGAAACCACCTGGCAAAGAGACACAACTTTAATTATACATGCAAACCTGGCCACAATGTTCAGTTACAGCTTGTGGAGATGGGTGAGAAAATGGGGCAATATGAAGCCAGTGCCCGGCAGAGATTAGAGGTAGAGCCTGCCGCCAAGGGACTTGGTGACAAGTTCTAAGGATATCACGGATGCTTTGTGAAAGGAACTGCCAAATTATTATGGGACAACTGTTACAAATGAAGTTAATAATCGTGTGCTTCTCTTCTAAATGACCTCTTGAGAGAGGCTAATATCTATCACTCCGGACAACTTAGTAATGTATCAAACCAAAAAAACCAAACCAGTTGCCGTCAAGTTGATTCCGACTCATGGCGACGCCATGTGCGTCAGAGTGGAAGTTCGCTCCATGGGGTTTTCGATGGCTGATTTTTCAGAAGTATATCACCAGCCCTTTCTTCTGAGGCACCTCCAGGTAGGTTTTTAAACCACCAACCTTTCAGTTAGTAGCTGAGTGCTTGACTGTGCCATCCAGGGACTCCTAGTGATGAATCAGTGGCCCCTAAATGCCTAAATGCAAAAAAGTGTAACACTTTTCAGGTGAAAATTAGTTTCTGTTAATTAGTGGCAGGAAATGGTAAAGAACTATAAAGTGAGAACAATAAGTTAACAAATTACATATGGAGGAGAAACCTTAATTTTTGATCTCCCAGCTCAGGACCTCTGCGTTACACAACTCCAGGGGGCGCCATTAGATCGACTATGTGCATGGAGCATCCTGGAGTTGTCCAGTGGGATTTGCCCTCTCAAGTTAAAGAACTAGGGGACAGTTATACAGGTTTTGGGCTCTGGTTGCCTCCTACTACCCAGGCACTTTCCTATCCTGTTCTGCAAGAGTCACCTAATAAGGAAAGCCTAGCAAACATTCGACTGGAGAGGCTAATGATCTTTGTCTCTGGCATTTCCCATCTCTGCTTCTTGGCTGCTATTGTTTCCTCATTCTGTTGCCCTCACTGTGTTAACTGGTGCCTTCACCCTACTTCTGTCTTTGCCTGTGCTGCCTGTGCCTGTATGAAAGTCAGAGAATTCGGAAAACGCCAAGAGATTGTAGTCTGGCTTCTAAGTGACCCCAGCTCTTCTGCTATTTGAGTTTTTGTCAATCACCTCCAGCTAGGTGGGAGTACAATAGGGTACTCTGTACCTTACGAAAACAGCTCCTTCCCAGCCCCTGCCCACAAATAGAGAGCTAAAGATAATAAAAATCATATCTAATGTGTATTGGGCACTTATCATAGTAGGCATTTTTCTAAGTGCTCAAATGCATTAACTTGTTTTATCTGTGTGACAGTCTCATGATAAAGTTCTTGTAACTATCGGCATTTTACAGATGAGGGGAGTGGGCATGGTAGGGTGCCCCAGCTAGTAAGGACAGAGCTAGGATTATAATGCAGACAGTCTGGCTTCAGAATCTGTGCTCTTATACATATGTGTGTGCTGATTCTTGCCTCCCAGGTAGTGAATTCTCTGATCTGCAGGAATATGCGCCGTCTCCCTCAAACACCCGCCCCACCCCTGCCTCCAATAAAATTCAGGAAGTCTCATTTTTCTCCTCCCTTCTATTTTGACAGGATTATTTTTGGTCTCCCAAGATATGACTGCCAAACACAAAGTCTTCTAAGAGACAGGGAAGCGCATATAAATGAGGTTTCTAGTGGTCTGCTGTGTTAGCCCAATATCTAAGGGCCCTGTTTTGACCATTCATTGTGGGAACAAATGATAGACTATGAGAGCTGGAAGGAGAGGCATCATCACATGATCTAATTCCACATTTTATAAATTATTCAAATAAGATCCAGAGGAGCTAGATGGCTTCTGATGTTTTCTGAAAATAGTATTAGATATAATCATGAGGACATGTGCATGCAGTGTTACACAGCTCCTGGTGAAGATATTATACGTGGAAGGAGGATGTTGTCTTGTACCTCGCTGTGGTGAGCAAAACAAATCCTGTAGAACAAATCCTTCAATGAAAGGCTTAATTTTTCACTTAGAGCCATAAACTCTCCCTTTGACTCTTAGATACAGGGGGTGAATGGTAGATTCCTCTTTATCTGCCAGGGCCGATGTCAGTTCTATCAGTCATCCAAACAAAAATAGTTTTATGATGTTCTAAACCACAGCTTGATTCCCTGCCAAAAATGATCCTAAAAACATTTAGTAGGGCATTGAATCACTAAGCACCAAATATATTCTCTTCGCATATTTCAGAAATCTTGAAAAGCAAAACCAAACGCAGAGGGAACTCAGTATCAACAAGAGACCTGTAATATGGAGTGACTGTCCTCAATTTCTCACCTGACATATGAGTATACATAAATGTTGGGGCTGCGAGCCGATTAAACTGCTCTGAAGAATGTTTGGTGAAAATTAAACATACTATATATCGAAAATGGTGACCCTGTTCAGGTCTGAAGACTTAAGCTGATTCATGGTGTGATAACATACAGCCTTAAATATCTCCCTCAGCATCTGAAATCTTCCTGGAAGCTTTTAAAAGCCACCAAATCTCTCAACCAAATTTCACTAAATTCTTTGAAATCCTTCGGTAACATTTTGCAGATCTGGAGTCACATTGATAGGCTGTTATGGCTAAAAGAGCTGAACAGACGATATCAAAGGGTGGCTCCAGAAGACAAAGTAAAGTGTTATAATGACATGTGCAAAGACCTGGAGATAGAAAACCAAAAGGGAAGAACACACTCGGCATTTCTCAAGCTGAACAAATTCAACCCTCCAGTTGCGATAGTGAAGGATTCTACTGGGAAAACATTAAATGATGCAGGAAGCATCAAAAGAAGGTGGAAGGAATACACAGAGTCACTATACCAAAAAGAATTGGTCGACGTTCAACCATTTCAGGAAGTAGCATATGATCAGGAACCGACGGTACTGAAGGAAGAAGTCCAAGCTGCCCTGAAAGCATTGGTGAAAAACAAGGCTCCAGGAATTGATGGAATACCAACTGAGATGTTTCAACAAACGGATGCAGCGCTGGAAGTGCTCCCTCGTCTGTGCCAAGAAATTTGGAAAACAGCTACCTGGCCAACTGACTGGAAGAGATCCCTATTTATGCCTATTCCCAAAAAAGGTGATCCAACCAAATGTAGAAATTATCGAACAATATCATTAATATCACACTCAAGTAAAATTTTGCTGAAGATAATTGAAAAGCGGTTGCAGCAGTACATTGACAGGGAACTGCCAGAAATTCAAGCTGGATTCAGAAGAGGGTGTGGAACCAGAGGTATCATTGCTGATGTCAGATGGATCCTGGCTGAAAGCAGAGAACACCAGAAAGATGTTTACCTGTGTTTTATTGACTACGCAAAGGCATTTGACTATGTGGATCATAAAAAATTATGGATAACATTGGGAAGAATGGGAATTCCAGAACACTTAATTGTGCTCATAAGGAACCTGTACATAGATCAAGAGGCAGTCATTCAAACAGAACAAGGGGATACTGCGTGGTTTAAAGTCAGGAAAGGTGAGCATCAGTGTTGTATCCTTTCACCATACTTACTCAGTCCGTATGCTGAGCAAATAATCTGAGAAGCTGGATGGACTATATGAAGAAGGATGTGGCATCAGGTCTGGAGGAAGACTCATTAACAACCTGAGTTATGCAGATGACACAAGCTTGCTTGCTGAAAGTGAAGAGGACTTGAGGCACTTGCTGATGAAGAGCAAAGACCACAGCCTTCAGTATGGATTATGCCTCAACATAAAGAAAACAAAAATCCTCACAACTGGACCAATAAGCAACATCATGATAAATGGAGAAAAGATTGAAGTTGTCAAGGATTTCATTTTACTCAGATCCACAATCAACACCCATGGAAGCAGCAGTCAAGAAATCAAAAGATGCATTGCATTGGGCAGATCTGCTGCAAAAGACTTCTTTGAAAAGCAAAGATGTCACCTTGAAGGCTAAGGTGCACCTGACCCAAGCCATGGTGTTTTCATTCGCCTCACATGCATGTGAAAGCTGGATGATGAATAAGAAAGACCAAAGAAGAATTGAGGCCTTTGAATTGTGGTGTTGGCAAAGAATATTTAGTATACTATTGACTGCCAAAAGAACAAATAAATCTGTCTTGGAAGAAGGGAGACCAGAATGCTGCTTGGAAGCAAGGATGGCAAGACTACATCTCACATACTTTGGACATATTTTCAGAAGGGATCAATCCCTGGAGAAGAACATCATGCTTGGTAAAGTAGAGGATCAGTGAAAAAGAGGAAGACCCTCGACGAGATGGATTGACACAGTGGCTGCAACAATGGGCTTAAGCATAACAACAATTGTGAGGATGGCATAGGACCGGGCAGTATTTCGTTCTGTTGTACATAGGGTCACACTGTGAGTCAGAATGGACTTGATGGCACCTAACAACACCAGTCATTTTATTTTTACATCTTTACTTCTGTTGTTGTTGTTGTAAATCGTTGCTATGTTTGAGCCTATTGTTGCAGCCATTGTGTCAGTCCATCTCATTGAGGGTCTTCCTCTTTTTTGCTGACCTATTTTACCAAGCATGATGTCCTTCTCCAGCAGGTGGTGCCTACTGATGACATGTCCAAAGTAAGCGAGATGAAGTCTCACCATCCTTGCTTCTAAGGAGCATTCTGGCTGTATTTCTTCCAAGACAGATTTGTTCGTTTTTCTGGCATTCCACGGTATATACAATATTCTTTGCCAACACCAAAATTAGAACACGTCAATTCTTCGTCAGTCTTTTTCGTCGTTCAGATTTCATATGCATATGAGGTGATTGAAAATACCGTGGCTTGGGTGAGGTGTACCTTAGTCCTCAAAGTGACATCTTTGCTTTTCAACAGTTTAAAGAGATCTTTTGCAGCAATATGTTGTTTGATTTCTTGACTGATTCTTCCATAGGCATTGATTGTTGATCCAAGAAGAATGAAATCCTTGCCAACTTCAATTTCTTTGCCATTTATCATGATGTTGTTTATTGGTGCGGTTGTAAGGATTTTCATTTTCTTTATGTTCAGTTATGACCCATACTGAAGGCTGTAGTCTTTTACCTTCATCAATAAGTGCTTCATCTTCATTTTTGGCAAGCAGTGTTGTATCACCTGCATACCATCACCTGTCTGTCGGTTTATCATACTGTGGTGGCTTGTGTGTTGCTGTGATGCTGGAAGCTATGCTACCAGTATCTCAAATCCAGCATTGTCAGCCATGGTGTACAGGTTTCAGTGGAGCATCCATACCAAGACAGACTAGGAAAAAATCCTGGCAATCTGCTTCTGAAAATTAGCCAATGAAAACCTTACGGATAAACAAAATACTTGCAAAGGTATTAAAAGGAGCATGAGGAAACATCACCTTCCCATATGCCCAGTTCAACTTGCCCCTACCCTCCAACAGGTAAATATTGGTTAAGGTTCTTGTGTATTATTCCTGAGATTTAGGATGCATATATAAGCTAAAAGTCATACATCATTTCCCCTGCCATTCTTATTTTAATATGACTCCGTTCAGTTGGAGTTGCTGAATGCAATTAAAATAGAAATAAATTTTCACATACTCAAAGCATATACAACTTTGCAGGCATATATTGTACCTACATAGCACTTAATTTTTAGAAAAATATGTGGAGATAAGAAATTAGCATTAAGAATTGACTTAAGCAGGGAATAAGTGAATTTGCATTACTCTGATAAACTTAAATGAGGAGAAGTACTAGATCCAGAAAAAAAAAATCTTAAAATTAAGGCTTGTTGGTTTCTATATAAATTTTGAGATCGCTTGTATCTTCATCTAACAAATACTGAGTTCCCTTTGTGTGCTTGGCAATGAAAATATAGCCCTGAACAAGAGATATGTTTCCCATCCAAATGGTGTTTACAATCTACTAGGAAAGACAAACACTGAAATAAATAATTACAGTACTATCTGGTGGGAATTATGATGTAGGGTAGAGGGTGGTCTGTGGAAGCCTTCAGTAAGGGGATTTAACCAAGGTAGAAGTGAAGACTTCTGAAAGATTTGGCGTTTATGCTGGGACCTGACAGATGTGGAGGGTCAACTGGGTGATGAGTAAAGGATAAGCATTCCAAGTAGGAGCAACAGCATGTGTGAAGGCCCAGAGGTGAGAAAGTAGATAGTATCTTCAATTAACTGACAGGTCATCTAGAACCAAATTTCATTTTGCTGATGACAACATTCAGATCTAGAAAAGGTGAAGAAAATGGTCCAGTGGAGCTGGTTGTAGAATGCAGGTCACTTGATTTCAAGAGCTGGCTCCTGCCATTAACCCCCGTGGCCTTCCATGGACTAAGTAGATCTTGGGGACAGGGCTGCTGCTACCTCATATGGCACCTTTGCATAGATTAATTGGTTAGGAAAAGACACCCCTTCAACATGGATCTTTACTTCAATTTGTCATAAAATTGTTGTAATATGAAAATTTTGTGAGAAAAGTTCTGCCAGGAAATTATGGCAATAAATATACAAATCTACAGTATCTGCCACCTATACGGCACACCCTTAGATCTACAGCATGCAAAATCATATTGGTAACCGTGCCTTGGAGGATCCAGATGAATGAAACATGAACTAGTAATCTTTTAAGCATCTGTTGGGGAAGAGTCTATAACCATTTCACTCCAGTGGGTTTTTAATGGTTCTTAATGGGCTGCCCAGAGTGGAACCACTGACCTTGGTTTCCTCTTGGGCATTTGTGTTCTCTTAGCTCTTGATTTATGGCCCATTGCCTGCCGTGACCTTCAACATTCTCGCCTGTTCTCCCGCCTGCTTGCCTCCCAGTTTCTGATTTATTACTTTCCATGATCTGGTTCATTTTCCCAGTCTGAAATGAATGTAATCATCAAATCCTAGAATTAGATATTGAATTTTGAATTTTGCCTCCTTATGAGGTGTCCTTCCCTCTCCTAATTAGTCTTATGTGTTTTGTGGTTGATCAGAACCGTGTTTGGGAAGACTGCTGCCATCTCCTCTATAAAAGGCAAGCTGGAGAAAAGAATGGTAGCTAGGCTTGGGGTAGAATAGATTTTCCCAGATGTGCTCCAGGAAACACCAGTTCTGCAGGATGTTCACCAGTGTACAACAAAAAGCTTCCTTGGTCAAATAAACTTAGGCAGTGGTGGAGTAAACAACTGGTAAACAGGGCAACCATTTTTCTATAATGCAGAATATTTACAGCCTTTACTATGCTAATGTGCTTGTGAATATGCAAGTGTATGCAACATTTATGAGATTCATTTGACCATGCAAGTAGTGACATTCTCATGCTCCATGGAATACTTTTGAAAACTGGGCTAGGTTCTCTAACTAGGCGATAGAACTTGGCCCAGAAGACAGAGAAAGCCCGTACTTTGGTGCCCAAGGTGGCATGGCAAACAAAGAGTTTAGTCTGGGTGGACTGCCTACAACCCAGGGCTGTTGGAGTATTTGGTGGCAAGGGAGGGAGAGGCCAGAGAAGGGCAGAGGCAGAATCCCACCCTGGAAAAGGCAACTTGGAGTGTGTTTATGCACACAGATTCAATACCTATACCTCCTTTTATTTTTTGCACACAAATGGTATATTTACACACTGTTCTGCACCTTGTTTTGTTTTGTTTTTTTCTTCTTGATACTATACCTGTGAAACCATTCTACACAGAGCTATTCTTTCAATAATTACATAGAATTCTATTATGTAAGGGTACTGTAATTTAACTAGTCCTGTGTTGGTGGGTATTTATGTGGTTTGCAGTCTTGCAATGCTGCAACAAATATTGAACAAACATCATTTCACACGTATAAATACTTAGGAGTGGAATATCTGATTCAAAAATAATGCACATTTTAAATTTTGATAGATATTTTCAAATTACCCTCCACAGAGGTTGAACCAATTTATGCACACTCCCATACTGTATGAGAGGACATTCCTCATTTCAGTCGTGTTTTTGTTTGTTTGTTTGACTTACACTGTGTTTTTAACAACCCAAATTTTAATCGCAGTCGAATTGATTCCGAGTCATGGTGCCCCAAGTATTTCAGAGTAGAGCTGTGCTCCATAGGGTTTTCAATGCCTGTAACCTTTTGGAAGTAGATCGCCAGGACTTTCTTCCAAGGTGCCTCTGGGTGGATTCAAACTGCCGACCCTTGAGTTTGTAGCTGAGCACTCAACCATTTGCATTACCCAGGGACTCCTAAAAAAAAAAAAAAGGAGATTTAAATTTAAAATTCAGATTTTGATGTTTTCTTGAAAAACTTGGCATTGGCCCCACAAACTCACAGGGCATCAGTCAGCTGGAATCAGTAGTGACCATCTTCTTAAGTGGACTGTGAGCACGCTAGGTTGCCATAGTCCCCAATACTTCCTATTGCCTCCCCAACACTGAAGCCATACCTTAGGTGTCATTTATCATTATGTCTATATAAATTACATGTGTGTATATATATTTACACATAGGAGAGTTAAGAGGAAAGTGAAATATATATAGGAGTTAGGAAGCAGTGGTAGTTCAGTGGTAGAATTCTCACCTTCCATGCAGAAGATCTGGGTTCGATTCCCGGCCAATGTCCTTCATGTGCAGCCACCACCTGTCTATCCATGAAGGTTTGTGTGTTGCTTTGATGCTGAGCAGGTTGCAGCAGAGCTTCCAGGCTAAGATGTACTAGGAAGAAAGGCCTAGTGATCTACTTCTGAAAATTAACCAATCAAAACCCTGTGGATCACAACAGTCCTATCTGCAACCAATCATGGGGTTGGTGCAGGACAAAGCAGCATTTCGTTTCATTGTGCATGGGGTCGCCATGAGTCAGGGGCTGACTCGATGGCCACTAACAATATATATGAATTAAGAGGAAAGTAAAATATTTCTTGTCTATAGTAAAGGGGAAATGTGTGTTGATCATAGACATATTAGACATGGAACTCAAACAGCTCTTTGCCTGGTGCCCCGGCACATAGGAAGCACTCAATAAAAGATGTTTATTAATGGTTGGAGGCAGGATTAACTGGCTTGGAATAGGGTGGGCTTGCCTCCTGGGGGCCTTTAGTCTGTACAAATGAATGGAATTGGGGACTTGGGGGCTACTATTCAATACATGTGTATTGAATTGAATTGAAAAATCTAATTTTAAAAATGGTTCTTAAATCCTAGAATCCTTTGGCTAAGCACACATATATTTTAAATGGTTTAGTTTTACAATCTTGATTTAGGATTTACATCCTGTCAAAAAAAGACATAAAGAACAAGAAAAAGAGCTTCGACTACGAATAATGGAATGTAAGAGGTTCAATGTGAATGCCTTAGGTCTAATATTTTGCATTCCTCTAAAATATCAGAGACAGCCAGGCTTTTATTTCCCTACTTAGGTCTTTATTTACACTGTGTGTATTTCAGGCTGTCTGATTCCAGGGGAGCCTGGGGGCAGTGACTGTCTGGGGGAGCGAGGGGTCCTGGGCCCTCATTAGCCTCGATTTTTACTTCTCGTTTACCACCTTGAGTTAGCTGTCTTCTGAAGCCCAGAGATGCCTATGCCTGGCTCTGTCCTACTCTGTCCTTCTTGGTCATGTAATCTGGTGGCTTTTGTATCACAAAGCTGACCCATAGGGATGACTTCTTTTAGGCCAGGCTTTCTCAACTACAACACTAATGACATTTGCGGCTGGATCATTCTCTGTGGTGGGGGCTGTCCTGTGCACTGTAGGGTGTCTAGCAGCATCCCTGGTCTCCACCCACTTGTCATTCTCTGTGGCGGGGCCAACCTGTGCACTGTAGGGTGTTGAGCAGCATCCCTGGTCTCCACCCACTAGTCATTCTCTGTGGTGGGGGCCATCCTGTGCACTGTAGGGTGTCTAGCAGCATCCCTGGTCTCTACCCACTAGACATTCTCTGTGGTGGGGGCCATCCTGTACACTGTAGGGTGTCTAGCAGCATCCCTGGTCTCCACCCACTAGTCATTCTCTGTGATGGGGGCCACCCTGTGCACTGTAGGGTGTTTAGCAGCATCTCTGGTGTCCATCCATTAGTCATTCTCTGTGGTGGAAGCTGTTCTATGCACTGTAGGATGTTGAGCAGCATCCCTGGTCTCTACCCACTATATGCCAGTAGTATTACCTGCCTTCAGTTGTGATAATCAAAAATATCTCCAGACATTGCCAACTGTCCCCTGGGGGTGGGGGCAGTAGGAGATTTGCCGCTGGTTGTGAATCACTGATTACATGTTCTAGTCCTAAAACATCTCACCTTAGGGAATTCCACTTCTCTGCCCACCTCCCTTAACGGCCCGTGTTACTCACTTCACCACATTCGCCATACCAATGGCTGGCTCTTCACAGACCATGATGCAGAGACCTATGCGTGGAGTGGGCTGCATGGGCTCCAGATAGAGCCTGTGCAAAAGCAGCAGCCCTGAGAGATGAGAGAGGGCCGGGTGGTGCTCAACTGGGGGAGCCCCAGGGCAGGACAGGCTGAGGACCCTGTGCTCATCTTCTTGCTCCATTCCACACCTCTCTCACCCTCATTCCTTGATAGATTTTGAATTTTCATCTCAGGTTGTTGTGTCTCCCCAGCCCTGGGCTTCCTGTCTCCCTCACCTTTCCCTGCTTTCCACCCCTTCCTTGGGGAGTTTGGGCATCCCAGGTCAAAGGAGAGACTCATAGGGAGGAGTTGAATTCTGTATTTCAAAGGATGCTTCATTCTCTCCCAGTGACACTGACTGTCTTAGCTCAGTGGAGTCCTGGCAGCACTTGCCAACTGTGAAATAGATGTATCACAGCACACGTGGGCGCATGTGTGCTTCAACATTAACACAGATAAAGATACTTTGGCTCCTACCGCAGTGGTGTATTTTTGTGCCTCTACTCTATCGTCTTATCTAGATACCTCTTAATGCTGGACAGCTTCAAAAGTCACCTTACCTTTGATTGGGTCCTCCCCAAACTCTGCCGATAGGACCCTCGAGTCCGCTTGGCTGTCTTTAGAGAGCACTAGAGAAAGATGGATGACTCAATGCTGATGCCTTGCCTTGGTGAAGGACACGTAGGCGGGCACTTGAGTCCTCCTTGGTTGGCCCTAAGTATATGGATGGCTAATGTTTCTAGCTTAGTGTTTTGGAGTCTTTCCATGTTGTGGTTGTGTCTGGAAGACCCTGGTGTCATGGTGACCAGGTCAACCATTGTGTTATGGCATTGAGCTATGACAGTGGGCTACGGCTTCCTCTTACTTCCTTTCTACAGTTGCTGGGTGGAGAATTTCACACTCCAGGGGATCTCTTCCAGATCTTAATTTTCTGCACTTGAAAAATGCATGCACCTTTCCTGCTTAAATTCATTGCAAATCAGATGCCTCCTGTTTGCATCTTGTTTCTAGCCATTGTCGTTTTTTTCAATTGCTTCTTTGTTTTTACTTGAAAGTTGACCCTGCCTCCACCACTTCACATTTCTAATTAGAGATTTTTCTTCCTCTTGGTCAACTCTTTTCCCTCTTCCTGTCCCTTGGTTTTTTTCTTTCTGGTCAGCTTTGCCTGGTTTGTACTTACTTTCCTCCTGCAAATTCTTTTACATCTGTGTTCCAATTATAGTCAACGTTTGTTGGTGCTGAATTTGGACACTATTTTATGTTAAGTATTGTGGGAAACATAGATACAGACATGATTCATATCCTACCATCAAGGAGTTTTTAAATTTGAATCATAATCCAAGACCAATTATAGTACTGTATTTTCTCAGTTCATTCATTCAACAAAAATTTATTGAGTAAAATGTATATGACACAATGTTTAGGACATTGGATACACACTGGAGAATATAATAGACCTGTCCTGCCCTCATAAAATTGACTCTACGGCTACGGGTTTTGTTGTTCTTGTTGTTTTGTCCCGCACGTGTACAGCTTATGCCATCAACTGTAAGATGAAACATATATTTAATAATAGATGTGCAGAAATAAATGCTTCATTCAGTGTTCATATCAGCTGTAAGGTACTCCTTGACTTCCGAAAATTTTTAATGAGGGAAAAGGATGTCTTTGGTTGGGTTCCCCAGAAATGGACTCAGAGACAAGGATTTCACATGTGCAAGTGATTGGTCACAGAAATGCTCCCAGTTGAACTGGGTAAGGGAGTGGGGAGAGCCGGCAGCACAGAGGGAAAGCCAGGCAGGGCCTCCCTGTCAGGCAGTCCTTGCCTCCTCCTGATACCCCACAGGGGAACTCTGGAGAATCACCTGCCAGGCAGAGGGCACCACCTCCTCTGGGGCAAGGGAGCTGCACCTTCAGGCTCCTCTCCGGTCAGATATGAGCAAGGGCCACTGGAGGAGGATGTAAACTCCCAGGCAGTCAGGACTTGGGATGCTGCCAAAGCTGCTCCCGTAGCCCAAGGACACTCCCAAGGGCTGTCCCTGGAGGCCAAATGGCCCTGGAATTCAAGGAGGTGGCCCAGAAAGGGCAAAAGGCACATCAGGGGATCTGGAGGGAGCATCTATGCCCACTACAGTGTTATCTCAGAGCAAGAACCCATGGTATGCGTGTACACATATATATGCGTGGGCATGTATATAGTTTAGAAATTAATTTTGCAAGTAAGATGTCAACAATGAAAAAGTTAACTAAATAAATAGACATGGAAGCCCAAACTCCCTCATAATTATAACTTTTAGGCAGATGTTACCTTTAAGATTTGGGTGTATACCATTTCAGCCCTTTTCAATTTATGCCGCTCAGGTTATAGGTATTTGACTTTTCAGGGGACTTTCATCTACTATCCCTAATTCCATTGAAGAGACATTTCTTGACTTTGGGAGGGCCGGGCTAGACTTCCCCTGCCTTCCAAGCAGCCCTGTGCCATGGGAGGAGAGTCGTGTGTGGCAGGCACACGGCAGTTGTGCTGTTGGTGTCTCTTGCAGCCTCTTCGTCCAAGAGAGCTCCTAGTTTGTAAGGTTGGAGTCATGATGATCTCATGCACCATTTGCATTGTTTTCACTGAGAGTTTTATCATTGCCTTTTTTAAAATCATATTTTATTTTGTTTCTGGTGAAAGTTTATATAGCAAATTAGGTTCCCATTTAACGATTTCTACACAAATGTTTCAGTGACATTGGTTACATTTTTCACAAAGTGTCAACATTCTCATTCTTTGCATTCTGGTTGTTCCATTTCCAGTCATCTAGTTTCTCTGCCCCCCTTACCTTCTCGTCTTTGTTTTAGAGTAATTACTGACCATTTGGTCTCATATAGATGATGATGATTCATTCATTTTAATGTGACTTGGTGTTGCTTTAGCATAAATAGGTTTAATTTGGGTGTCAGCAATGCATAAAAACTTTTCCCTTTGCTATTAATGGGAATTTTATTTTTTGCTTATGAGAATTCGCCTTAGGAAGGATTTTTTAGGAGGTAATGACTGTCAAGGAGTCCCTGGATGGCATAACAGTTCAGCGCTCAACTACTAACTGAAAGGTTGGAGGTTCAAGTCCACCCAGAGGTGCCTTGGAAGAAAAGCCTGGTGATCTACCTCCAGAAAAATCAACCTTTGAAGACCCTATGGGGCACAGTTCTACCCTGATACACTTGGGGTTGCCATGAGTTGGAATTGACTTGACGGCAACTGTTTTTTGTTGTTGTTTTTTTTTAATAACCCTTAAAAGGGAGGTGGGAAACTTTGTGTCAGTGGTGTGTGTGTATGTGTGTAAATATAGATGTAGATATAGTTTTTTTTTAAGTTTTTATTTTTAAATAGCTATAAATTTATAGGAAGTTGTAGAAATAGTGTTATAGCAGCACTAGGTAACAAAGACACAGCCACTCCCCTCCCCTGCATCTCTAACCCTTGGCAACCACTAATCTGTTCTCCATCTGTACAATTTTGTAATTTTGAGAATTCTGTATAAGTGGAATCATGCAGTAGGTGACCTTTTGAGATTACCTTTTTCCACTCAGCATAATTTCCTGGAGATCCATCCAAGTTGTTGTGGATATCAATAATTTGTTCCTTTTTATTGCTTAGTGTTATTCCATGGTATGGATGTGCCACATTTTATCCATTCATCAGCTGGAAGATATTTGAATTGTGTGCACTTTTTGGCAATTACAAATAAAACTGTTTTGAACTTCTGTGTACATTTTTGTGTGGACACAAATTTACTTTCTCTGGGATAAATGCCCAGGAGTGGGATTGCTTGGTCATATGTTAATGTCAATGAAGATGTTTAAAAATTAAAAAATATATATTGGCTAGAAGGTATAGACCAAGCCAACAATGTTTTAGAAAAGATCAGCTTAGCCTTAAGATAATGATAATTTTATAAATCACAGATTTATCCATAAGGCATTCACGTTATAAATATTATCTTAGTTTTCTGATTTTTTACTATATTTCTAATACTTTCTCTAACCTATGATTTTTAACAGGCTCTGGCTCCCAATGAATTTACTTGGAATGGCTTCTTTTCTGCAGTAGAAGACATAATGCCCTTAATGTAAAATCAGCAGTATTTCACTTAAATTTACCCTTTCTATGCAACTGATCATTTCAATACCATGAATTTGCAGGCATTGTAAAGGTGGCCAACATATATTGTTTTCCTTTCAAGGGATGCTGTTTTAGTTTTCCATTTTCTATCTTTGTTTTTTTGACAAATATAGATTTAAATGTCTGTAAAAACTGAGAATCCCTCACGTTCAAAGGCATTGCTACTTTGTGGTGATTGTTTTGTATTGCTTTCAAAATTATAAATGTAGTAGAGATAACATGTCATGGTTCTCCCACATGACCTTAAGAACATAGGCTTCGATGGGGCGACTCCAGCCTCATTCCACCCAGTGTTGAGAGCCAGCTTAGTGAAATAATTTCATGGTGTTTGATTTAGTGAAGATTTCAGGCACTGTCGCCCTGGGCTTCTGGGATTCTCATCAGACAGTAAGCCCAGTGTCCGAGGCATGAAGAAGAAAGATACTGCCAAACGTGTCGCAACCGCTGATGTAATTTGCAGTTCATTTATTTTCAGTGAAATCACATAGAACATATGTGGCTAGCCTACACTTATTTTAAGTCAGAAAGTATTCAGAAGTGGAAGAGAAAATGAAAAGGAAGAGAGAACCTCATCAATTAATTGGGTGAAGCTTTAGACATGGGTATAACCAGGCTCTTGAAAGCATGTATCCCAACCCTGGAAGTCTGCACTCTAGCCCTCAGTCCTTCCTGGACAACTCGATTGGCTTTGAGGTTTATGACTGACGACTGGTTATTTATGAAGTCTTCACATTTCAGTGGGGAAGATTCTGACCAATGTCACAATTAAAGGACAAGGGTTGAAATGAGTTGGCCAAGATCACAAAGAAAGTTAATTCTGAAGTTGGCAGCAGACATCTGGCCCTACGTCCATCTTCTTGGTCAAAATTAGTTTGAGTGACCATAAGATCAGTTTTCTCAGAAAGATCTTGGTTAAATTGTCCCAGTTTAAATATTAATAATATCCCTTTCACTCTGAAAAGTTTCCCAGTTTCCAGAGAAATTCTATGTTCACCCTACTGTTAAGCTGCATGGATGTATTTTTCCTGATTCATTAATAAAAAGGTTTCTCACTTGTTCCTTTTGTGTAAAATAAACGGGAGAAGATCATTGTGTCCTTTAAGGTGTTATAACCAAAAACCAAACCCGTTGCTGTCAAGTCAGTCTTGACTCATAGCCACCCTGTATGACAGACTAGAACTGCCCCATACGGTTTCCAAGGAGCTACTGGTGGATTCAAACTGCCGACCTTTTGGTTAGCAGCCAAGCTGTTAACCACTGCACCACCAGGGCTCCATTTATGTCTTTATACTGACATAAAAAGTCCAGTTTAATGATTGCTATTTTCTGTTTGCAAATATTAGAATTTCACTCCTAGTTATATAACCAAGGGAAAGGAGTGTATATATCCACACAAAGATTTATACACATTCTCATTGCAGTTTTATTCATAATAGCCCCAAACTATAAAAAATAACCAACCAACCAATATCCATCAACAGGCATCTGTGGTATATTTAGATGATGGAATACTACACAGCAATAAAAAAGAACAAACTACTAATACACGAAACTACATGTGTGAACTTAAGAAATATTATGTTGAGTGAAAAACACCATACACAATGAGTACCTATTATACAATTTCATTTATAAGAAGTTCAAAAACAGGCAAAACTAATCCTAAGTGGTAGCAATCAGAAAATTGCTTGCCTTGGGAGATAGGGGGTATTAACTAGGTGGAGGCACTAGAAGCCTTCTAGGGTAATGGAAAATCTTCTATATCTTAATCTGGGAGGCAGTTGTACGAATGTATACATACGTAAAAATTCCTCAAGCTTTACATTTCAAATTTGAGCATTTATTGTCTATAAATTTTATCTCTCAATTTATACAAAGCCAGAGAAGAAATTATGTAAGAACAGCATCTATTAAAAATTTCTGTTAAATTTATGCAGTGTGACTAGCACTGCCATATTCAGAAAAGTAATCTAAGCAACTAATAAAAAAAGGTGGTAACTCCTTTTGTTAAGAATCGGTGTCTACTCTTTCCTTCCTCCCTTCACCACAGTCACCATGGCTGAATCCTGACCATGTCTCTCCAAAGTTCTGCAGTCTTGGGTGAAAATACCCAGCAAATGAGAACCTCGTTGTAGAATGAAGGTGGGGCAGAGACGAGGTGGTGTTTGCAGGTTTGGTTGGCAGGTCATGGGGCTCCTAGGAGGTTTGCACTGAGTGTAGGCATCAGGACGAGGTCACAGCTGAGGACACGAGGCGTTCTTCTTCCATGCCTTCCCACCCTCCCAACTTCTGGCCAGAGAAGGGAGACAAGGAGTGAGGGAATTTGAGGTTGGAAGCACACCAAATGGCTCATTCCAAAATTTGCTACAGAATAATATCATAATTATAAACAGACAGGCTCTGTTTTCATGGCAACAAAAACAGACTTTAAGACAAAAGTGTGGTGGGAGTAAGGAAAGATATATGATTGATTGAAACAACTTTACTTTTATTCACCAAAACCTTAACTTTAAATGGCTTTGGAGATAAGGAAGGCTCATAGTCAAAGGTGCCAGTGAGTTCCTTTTCCTCCCACTGGTCATCTCTGCTTTTGCTCCTATTTTGTGATTAGGTTAAATAGGTGCTGAAGGGTTTAGACCAGTGGTTCTCAGCCAGGGATGAGTTTGTTTCTCCCCCTACCCCCTACCGCTCCAGGGAACATCTGGCCATGTCTGGAGACATTTTTGGTTGACACAACTTGCGGGGGGGCGCTGCTGGCATCAAATGGGTAGAGATCAAGGGTGCTGCTAAACACCCTACAAGGTACAGGACTGCCCCACAATAAGGAATGATCCAGCCCCAAATGTCAATAGTGCCGAGATTGAGAAACCCTGGTTTAGACTGAACCACGTGTCTATGATTAAGGGTAAAGGTGAAGCGTGCTAGGATCCAGAATCCCATCATGGAACTAGTCTCCTAATGATCTTTTCATTTTATAATTTCATTAGATATGAATTGACATCAAAGGGCTTGGATGGATCTAACCCTCAAAGCATTTCTCGGTGACTTCGTGGGGGCACTAAGGAAATAGAGCCACAGGAATCAATTTGTTCTTACTATTTTAATGCAAAACACATCAAGGTAAATTGGGATGGAGTTAGTTATAATTGAGGAGCACATCAGTACTGTACAACAATATAGTCTTCTGGAGGAGGCAACAAGGGTAAAGCCAAAACATCATTGAATGAGTCATCAGAAAACCAAGGTCCTAGTCCTGAATTGTTATGGATCTCTGGTTGTGTGACACTGGATGGCTTGGGGACTCAATTTCCTCATTCATGAAATAAAGAGGCCAAAGTAGATTACTTCAAAATCTCTTTTAACACCAATCTTCAATGATCTGATGACAACCAATATATTCTTCACTGGAAAAAAGATTGTTACCATCAGTTTTGGAATGCCTCAGATACTGAAATGACTAGAGGAATGTCAAAATTGTTATTCAAGTTACTCTTCTTAAAAAAAAAAAAATGCTCTCATTATGCCTGTCATGTAAAGGAAGTTCCTTTGTCTATAACTTAAAAATGTGCCTTTCTAACTTGTCATTTTAGCTGTTTGGCAAAATGTGTTCCAGGTAAAGACAAATAACCATGCAGAGCTCTTCAACATTTGTTCCTAATGTTAACTTTTAAACTCTGCTTAGAAAAATAATTCTATTCAGAAATTTGATCTGTCCGCCTTCCTTTTGTATTGCTTTTGGCTCTTCCAGAACTGCAGAAATGTCAATTTGTTATTCATGTTTGCCTTCGCTAATCCTTCCAAAGAATGTGAAAAGGCCCACAGACTTTTCTATTAGGAAATAACTGAGATTAAAATGGATTTAGCCTAAGCTCCTTTCTCTTGCTCTGTGTTGCTGTAAAGAGTGTTATTGCGGCATTTATGAAGGCGATGGGGCTTTTCACAGTAAGCCAACATTTCATTGTATGAGCATTCAGTAGGGGCATTGATACAGTCAGGCCTGGCAATTTTTCACAAGTTAAATGCCAAGATCCTGTGATGTCCTTCTGAAGTGTTGGACAAGGTGGTGGACAGGAGGGCTTAGAGAGACAGAAGTGCATGTCAAGTCAAAGTCATGATGGTGCCGAGTGGGGGCATGGACAGACTGGGAGGTGTTGACTTGCCAAACCAGTGGGGAACATGGCACGGGGGGAGCAGCTAGCTCAAGTGCTAATGAATTGGAAGTGATGTTGCTTACGTGAATGTCTTTTACACAGTATCAACTTTTATCACCAAGAGTAATAAAATGTTCTCCCTTTACACTAAAGATGCTATAGCCCTCCCGTTAGGAGGATGGTGTCTTTATTTATTTTCCATAGTTACAAAGAGTATGTTGACTCATTCACACCTCTTCATATAAGGGTATTTGTCTATTTAGAATGACACTGTGACACAGGGCAAAGCTAACTGACCTACAGGGGCCGAAACACATGGCATTGGGCTTCAATTCTTGCCCTCAAGCCGGCATATTAGAAACATTAAAGAGAACAACTATATTATGGTATTTGTTAGTAATTACTCAGCTAGACTCTCCAACCTAAAGCCGAGAGAATTCTAGAACTAAATTCTCTCAAGAGCCTGGGGCAAAAGCTTTCCCTTTTTAGAGACCGGACGAGAAGACTCACTCCCAGAAATCCAGCAGTTGCATTACCCCAAGGGAGGAAAAGTTCATGTTTGAGTGACCCGTGTTCCATGGTGACTGTCCAACTTCCAGATCCATTCCAAGGAGCCACAGAGCATGCCCCTCAAAGACTGGGTGGGGCTACGTTGGCTGGGTGGATCTGAGTTCTAGGTTAAGAAATGGTTTTTCAGTCCAGCATGGAGGAAGTAGGCAGTCAAATAGATTATTTTTTTATGGCTTACTCAAAAGAATAAGGAGCCCTAGTAGTGCAAATGATAAAGCGCTTGGCTGCTAACCAAAAGGTGGTGGTTCGAACCCACCTAGCAGCTTTGCAGGAGAAAGACCTGGCAAACTGCTTCCATGAAGATTACAGCCAAGAAAACCCTATGGGGCAGTTCTACCCTGCCACATGGAGTCACTATGAGTCAGAATTGACTTGACAGCACCCAACAACAAGAGCAGCTCAAAAGAATAGTTTTGAAGTCAAATCCATTTAGGTTTCAAATGGGAAAATCAGACTAAACCTCTCTATACAATTCAGATGAAGCAGCTGAAAAGTGAAAACCCAAGTCAGTTTTCCTACTGGTTCTCTTCATACCAAACACCAGTTTAACCAAAGTTCTCCCCTTCTTTCCACATTCCCCTCACTCCAGTTGACTAATCGTTTAGATTGAATTGGCTTTTATGTTTTTGATATCATGAGCTAGACTTTACAACTGAGTATAAGAGGAACAAGGAGGGAAGAGTTTCTTTTTCGTACTAGATGATTATTCTGTATTTTATGAGAGTTAATACCTCACTTTAAATGTGATGTTTTATGTCTCTTTAAATGTTAAGTGATTGCTTGAAACTGTGAAAAAAAAATTATTTTTTAAATTCTAATTATTTCAGAGGAGAAGTTTTAGCACAATGATATTTTGAGCCTACTTGATAGCCATTTTATCAGCGTAACCACATGCTCCATTTTTCCTGCCTTAAACAAAAAAATCAAGAAACAAGCATAAAAAGCAAATGTCTGTTCCTACTCTCTCAAGCCGTGAAATCTTCCTGAAAGTTCACACACTCACTTGAAGCTTGCATCTCACGGATCACCCAGGATGTCCTAGTGTGAAAGTCATGGCCTTTTCTTGGTGCTCATTCAACACTCCTGCTCTGTATGTAGCAGTCAGCCTAGCTGACCAAGTCCTCCTTAGCACTGCCTCCCAACTGATCTTTGTGGCACTCTGTTATCCTTGTCTTCCTAGCTCTCTCCTCATTTGGCTTTTATCTCCTCTTTTTGATTCTTCTTTCCCTGTCCTTAATGTGGATATCTTAGTTACCTAGTGCTGCCATAACAGAAATACCACAAATGGGTGGCTTTAAAGAACAGAAATATATTGTCTCACAGTTCTGGAGGCTAAAGGTCCCCAAAATAGCATCTCAGCAGTGTCATTTCCTTCTGTGAGCCCCTCTCCTAGTTTCTGGTGTCTTCCAACAATCCTTGGTATTCCTTTGCTTATAGACAGGTCTTCACATGTCATCTGTCTTCCCCTGTGGATGAGCATTCTTTATGTCTGTTCTGCTCTTTTTGTAACTCAGAAGTGATTAGGTTCAGGACCTACCCTACTCTGATATGACCACATTAACATAAGAAAAATCTGTTTCCAAACTGGATCACATACACAGTACCGGGGTTAGGATTTCAATACACATTTTGGGTGGGGGCACAATTCAGTCCATAACAGTGGGCATTTACCGGATTTCTCTTTCTTACTTCATCCCTTTCATAACAACCTTGTATTAATAAGGCTTTCTCTCCTTCTCCTAAATGGAGAACGCCACATCTTTATTCACTACTGACACACCCCTCCAGACCCACCTAGACCAGGGTTTCTCAACCTCATCACTCTTGACATTTGGGACCAGATGATTCTTTGTTGTGGGCACTGTCCTGTGCATTATAGGATGTTTAGGGAGTTCCTGGGTTGTGCATACGGTTAACATGTTTGGCTGCTAACCAAAAGGCTGGAAGTTTGAGTCCACGTAGAAGCACCTTAGAAGAAAGGCCTTGTGAACTACTTCTAAAAAATCAGTCATTGAAAACCCTATGGAGAGCAGTTCTACTCTGACACATATGCAGTCACTGTAAGTGGGAGTTGACTCAATGGCAACTTTTTTTTTTTTTTTTTAGCAGCATCCCTGGTCTCAACCCACTAGATGCCAGTAGCATGCCACTAGTTGTGACAAACAAAAATGTCTCCAGACATTGCCAATTGTCCCCTGGGGGGCAAAATTGCCTCTAACCACCGAAATAGATATTGACCAACAATGGGTGGCAAGAGGTGGATACAGGTCTTGGAAGAGGAGAGATGGTTTTGAAAGCAAATATATTTTACCCAGCAATGAGATTAGCTGGTGAGTTTTTCTCAAAAGTGAGATCAATCTAACTTCTCCAACAAATTAGGAAGAAAATAGATTTTTGCATTTCCTCATGGAAGGTAGTCAATTTTGGAAGGTTTTTTGTTTTCATACAATGTATTTAGCTATAAAGAGCTGAATGATAATAAAGAGAAATGATGCCCTTAGAACTTTCATCTTATCCTCTATTAGAAATCACTCGTTTGACTTTTTTTTTTTTTCCCCATGTAAGAACAATAAACTCCTTTAGCAAAGCTCTGGAGCATACCCAACACCAAAAGGAAGAAACGTGTGGTTAAAGGTTAGACAAAGTGCAGGGTTAACCTTTAGACATTTCCATTAGACAAGGCAAACATTCTCTGTTAAGCCAAGCGTCTGTCTCTTCAGTGTCTACTATCAGTTTAATTTTATCAGTTTTAACTAACTTTCTAAGAATGAAAGAAACCGTGTTTATATCCTGTTATTTTGGTCTTTAGAGAAGGCTCTAGATTTAGGAGCCAGAGAAAGCTTTGGGCAAACAATCTTGCCATTCAGGTTTTATAAGACATAGATTTTCTGCCCAGGGGATTTTTTTTCAGAATTGTAATTTTCAGACTAAAATTATTTATATGTAGGTGCACAAAACAAAGAAAACCGCCATAAACGTTAGATTAGATAGTTATGCCACTGTTCAGAAAATTAGCCTTATTTTCGATATCTTAGTAAGGTCTAATATGATTTCCATTAACTTTAAATTTTTATTTATAATAAAAAGAGAAGTAATACACTCACGTATATATTAGTTTTCTATTGTTGCTGTAACATATTACCACAAACGTGGCAGCTTAAAGCAATACAGATTTACTATTTCACAGTTCCATAGGTCAGAATTCCAGGTGGGCTTGGCTGTTTTCTCTGCTCAGGGTCTCACAAGGCCGAAATCAAGGTATCGGCCACTGGGCTCTCATCCGGAGGCTCTAGAATAATCCCCTTCTGAGCTCATTCAGGTTTGTGGCAGAATTCAGTTCCTTGCAGTTGTAGGACTGAGGCCCTCGTTTCCTTGCTGTCTCTTAGCCAGGGGCTAGTCTTTGCTCCTAGAAACCTCCCTTCTTCCTTCTTTTGCTTTCCATGTGTCCCTCTCCAGCAGTGAGGGGTTCCTCTCACATTTCAAACCTGTCTGCCACATCTCTCTGATTGCTTGGTCTGCCTTCCCTCTTCTAACTCCAGCCAGAGAAAGCTCTCTGCTTCTAAGGGCCATGTGATTCGATTGAGTCCACCCAGATAATCCAGGATGTTGTTGTTGTGTGCCTTTAAGTCGATTCTGACCCACAGTGGCTCTATAGGACAGATTAGCACTGCCCTGCAGGGTTTCCAAGGCTGTAATGTTTATGGAAGCACCCTGCCACATCTTTCTCCAGTGGAGGGCCTGGTGAGTTTGAACCGCTGACTTTTCGGTTAGCAGTCGAGCGCTTAACCACTGTGCCACCAAGGCTCCTTTAATCCAGGATAATCTCCCTATTTTTAAGTTTATCACCTGAATTTCACCAGCAGAATCCCTTCACTGCAGTACCTAGATTAGTGTTTGAGGGATAACCGGGGACAAGAATCTTGGGGAACATCTTTAGCATTCTGCCTACCAGAAAATAGTTTAAAATTAAAAAATACATACATATGTGTGTGTATATATACATGTACAGCAAAGTCTGTCCCAACCCATTTCCCCTATTCATAACATTCTGGCCCCTTCTACCAAACAAGTAAGCATTATTACTAGTTTCTTGCTATACTTCCAGAGTTTCTTTTTGCATACAAAAAAGTAAAAATAAATAATCTATTTCACTCTTTTCTTTTATAAAAGGTAACCTTCTCTACATAGTGTTCTGCACCTTGGTCTTTCATGTGTGAATGAGTACATCAGAGACCTTTCCATATTGATCTGAACAGAAGTTCTTCGTTCTGTTTACAGACTTAGAATATTCCACTGTATGGATAGACCATATTTTATTTAACCAGTTCCCTACCAGTGGATTGTTGTAAGGCTGCTTCCTGCCTTGCTACTAAACATAATGTAATAAATGCATTATTTCACACAGGTGCAGATATATCTCTAGAATAAGTATCTAGAAGTGTAATTTGTAAATTGAATAGATATTTCTAACTTGCCCTCCATAGAGAATGAACCGACTCTCATCCTTACCCCAGAAATAATGAGTGCTGATTTCCCACAAACTCACTAGCACGGCATGTTGTAACACTTTTAGATTTTGCCTAATCTGGTAGGTGAAAACCGGTGTCTCTTTTTTTATATTTTTCTGCAACATGATATTTGAATTTTAAGACCACATGTATTCTTTGTCTAACTGTATAATGCCTTAAAAGTATATTCTTTTTACAATGAAATATTATTGTTGTTAGGAGCTGTCGAGTCAATTTTTGACTCATAGTGACCCCATGTGACAGAGTAGAAGTGCCCCTTGGGGTTTTCTTGGCTGTAATCTTCACAGGAACAGATTGTCAGGTCTTTCTCCTACAGAGCCACTGGGTGGGTTCGAACCACCAACCTTTTGGTTACCAGCCAGGCGCTTAACCATTACACCACCAGGGCTCCTTAGTGAAATACTATTCAGCAACAAAAAGGAATGAAGTACTGATACGTGATACTGCATGGATGAATCTTGAAAACATTATGCTAAGTGAAAGAAGCCAGTCACCAAAGAACACATATTGTGTGATTCCATTTATGTGAAATGTCCATAATAGGCAAATCCATAGATACAGAAACAGATTAGTGATTCAGAGGAGGAAGGAATAGGGAATGACTGCTAATGGGTATGGGCTATTTTGGGGGGGGCGATAGAAATGTTCTGGAATTATATAGGAGTGATGGTTGCACCGAAAAAAAAAATCCATTGCTATCGAGTTGATCCCGTCTCATAGCGACCCTAGAGGACAGAGTAGAACTGCCTCATAGGGTTTCCAAGGAGCCACTGGTGGATTCAAACTGCCAGCCTTTTGGTTAGCAGCTAAGCTCTTAACCACTTGGCTACCAGGGTTCTGATGATTGCACACTTTTATGAGTATACTAAAAATAGAAACAAAAAAAACCACTGAGTGGTACACTTTGAAAGGGTGGTGTATGAATTATATCTTTAAAGAAGAAACTAGCTTTAGTCCTTACTGTTTGTGTGACATGAGCATATGAATTACTGAAGCTGGTTGAAGCCAAATTTCTCTCTCTAAAATAGAGAGGAGAGGCTCCCACCAGGGATGTTGGAAGGATGAAAGGAGATAATGTTTGCAAAGCGCCTGCATGTGGTCTGCTCTCAGTACGTGGGAGTGCACTGCTCCTTCCACTCCTTGTCCAAATCCCAGAGAGGGGCTTCAATGGACACTAAGGGGCTGGTGCCTGCAGGGGGATAAGGAGAAGGGGGGAGCTTCCCAGTCACCCTTTCCTATTGGGTGCTTTTTCATAGGCTGGTTCTGGTCTTGAGAAAGCCATGTTGAAGCAGAATAGTGATTAGCTCTTTAAAGAGATGACACACTCATTAAAGGTCAAGCGTATGAAACCTTCTGCAGCAGTATCATGGCCAAAATGATGAGCTTGCCTTGTTCGTTAAAGGTAGCTTTTTTCTTTTTAGCTGTGCAGCTGCCAAGCCCTGTGGAAGACAAATAATTTCAAAGAAACTCTTAGAGACCCACGGTATAAGGTTCTCCGAAAGAAATCGAGACCCAGTTGTTATGTGGAGGGAAATGATTAACTTGATTGATTTTGAGGGGTTCTTTCTCAGTTTGGATGAAAGTAGATAAAGTACACTGCCAAATGATTTGTAAGACATTGATGGCTTTGGCAAACACTTATTGACTGCCCACTCTGTTCAAAGCATTGTGTTGGGGAAAAATGAATTAGACACAGTCTTTGAACAGAAGGATGAAGGGAAACCTATGTTTGTTGGAGAGGCTGTGACTCACTTAAGCCCTATAATAGCCCTGGGAGATGAGAATTACATTATTATTATCCCCAATTTTTGGTGGTAATAGGATTGAATTTATTAAAGATTAAATAGGTAGTGAGTGATGAAGATTCAAATCCAGATCAGCTTGACTCAAACATGTACTTTCTTTTCTCCACTCCATGTTACTTCTCTTACTTAAGCTTCTTTATAAGTTGTTTAAAATATTTCCACAGATAGGAATTTTAAATTTATTCTGACACTATCATTGAAACAGTTGGAATATTTCACATGTATGGAAATTAATACATTGAAAATACAAATTTTGAGGCAGTTAGTATATTTAGTATGCCTTAAAAATATAGGTCGGTGTACTTTACATACACATGCAATTAATTTAAGCAAAAAAGTAAATAGCTATATGAAAAAATATGTATCTTTTCCACAAGGATTATATTTCGGCAAGAGCTTAGTTCTTTATTTATTTGGCTAGAATAATGTTAGACATTCTAAAATAAGCAAGATTTTTCCCCCAAAAAATGTTGACATCTTTAACATCTACATAATGTCAGTTTTTTAAAATAACTTTTCCTTTTATGTCTCCTTCTCTTCATCTGTGGACTTCAATTGCCAGCAAAAATTGTTGGAACTACATTGTGAGGTTTTTGAAACCTATGTCCATTGCCATTGAGTCAATTCCGACTCATAGAGATGCTACAGGACAGAGTAGAACTGCCCCATAGGGTTTCTGAGGCTGTAATCTTTTCAGAAGCAGACTGCCACATCTTTCTCCCACAGAGCAGCTGGTGGGCTTGAACTGCCAACCTTTTGGTTAGTAGTCGAGCACTTAACCACTGCGCCACCAGATCCCCTTTTGAAACCTGTAACAAGTATGTATTCGTGTCAGCAGCAGAAGGTGCATAATTCTGTTTTGAATGATGGGAAGCCATGTGATAAAGGTTCTATATTGATGAAAATATTTTGTAACCAATCTTTGCGGGCAGAGACGGAAAGATCCTTACCTGAAGGCAGATCCAGCTATTTGGGGTGAGAGTTCTATGGCCCATGCTGATGTAGCCCATGGAAAATGTCTATTCCAATGAGCTACTTTGACTATTTTAATTCAATAAACATTTAGTGAGCGCCTGTTACGTAAAAGACATAGTTCTTTAGGTCTTATGGCAGAGTGACCCTATTTTCCAAGCAAAGGAAAACAAAAAAATCATTTTGTGTTTATGAGGACAATGGTACAGGACATTTACAATCTGCATGATCTCAGAAAATTTCTATAAATGATCACCGTTGGAAATCCTCATTTAACTAGAGGGTCATGCTCACTCATTGCATCACCCCCACCCACGTCTGTAAAAGGCAGGGAAAAAAAAAGAAAAACACCTTTGCTGTCGAGTAGATTCTGACTCATAGTGACCCTGTGGGACAAAGTAGAACTGCTCCACAGGGTTTCCAAGGCTGTAATCTTTACAGAAACAGACTGCCACATCTTTCTCTCATGGAGTGACTGGTGGGTTTGAACTGCCAACCTTTTGGTTAGCAGTCGAGCGCTTAACCACTGCGCCACCAGAGGTCCTTCCTAAGGGCAGAACATCCAGATATTCTCTCCTACTTTGAGAACGTCTTGATTTTTAAGGCAAGGAAACACCATAAGAGGAAGCAAGAGGAGATATGGATTGCCAGCTGTGGGGATCTTTGGAAAAAAACTAGAGAATGGTTTCTCTTGGGTGGCTCAGATGGTGCCTCCCGGCACACCGACAGTATAGCTAATGGCCTCTCCTGTGTGCTCCCACGATAGAAGCTAATGGACAAGAGGAGGTCCCGAACATGCAGGAGAGGATGGGAACCAGGCTACACAGAGAGGACATGGATCTGAGAGGGAGAGAACACTGATTTTAAGACAAAAGGGGAGAAGGAAACAGCTGAAGATAGATAAAAAGTTGAAAGGTTGCAGGTGATCATGGTCTTCTCAGAAAATGTGGGTTCATCCGAGAGTGAAGTGGGTTGGTGGTGGATTTGCAGTCTCAGGCAGAGTAGAAATATTTAGAGTATCTGCTACTGACCCACTGGTAAGAAATCTTAAACAAACAAAAAAAAAAGATTTCTAAAATCCAGAGATTTATCTGTTGTTGTTGTTGATGTTAGTTGCTGTCGAGTTGTCTCTGACTCATGGCGACCTCATGTACAACTGAAGAAAACATTAACCAGTCTTCACAATCATTGGTGTGCTCAAGTCCATTGTTGTGGCCACTGTGTATCCTGAGTGTCTTCTAGCCTAAGGGACTCATCTGCCAGCACTATATCAGTCCATGTTCTGTTGTAACCCATAGGGTTTTCATTAGCTGATTTTTGGAAGTAGATCTCCAGGCCTTTCTTCCTAGTCTGTCCTAGTCTGGAAACTCTGCTGAAACTTGCTCATCATGGGTGACCCTGCTGGTATTTGAAATACCGGTGGCATAGCTTCCAGCATCATAGCAGCATGCAAGTCACCACTGTACAACAGACAGGTGGTGGGGTGAGATTTATACATGGTACTAATTAGTTACTTTGGGGCTTGCTCCAATATCACTTAAAAACCAAGGAGCAGGAATGAAAACATCCATAATTGGGGATATAAATAAATCAGGATTGCGAACTGGCAAGGGAGGAGTTCAGGAAGGTCCAGAATGAGAGGAATTCTAGCGTGAAAATGAGGGCAAAACAGATTATTGACCATTGATGCTCTCAGAACTGGGTCAGGAGGGCACTCAGCTGGATGGTTGGTGCATTAGTTTCTTATTGCTGCTATAACAAATTACTACAAACTTAGTGGCCTAAAACAACACTAATTTATGATCTTACAGTTCTGGAGGTCAGAAGTCCATAATCAGTCTCACTGCATCTCAAGATGCTGTCAGGGCTGGTTCCTTCTGGATGCTCCAGGGGAGAAGCTGTTTTTTACCTCTTCCATCTTCTAGAGGCTGCCACATTCCTTGGCTCATGGCCGCATCACTCCAGTCTCTGCTTCCATCCTCATATCACCTCCTGCCTCCCTTTTATAAGGATCCTTGTGATTACAATGAATCCACCTGCATAATCCAAGATTATCTTCTCGTCTCAAGATTCTTAGCCTTAATCGAATCTGCAAAGTCTCTTTTGCCACGTGAGGTAACAAACATCTTCACAGGTTTGGGGGATTAGGACATGGACACCTTTGGGGAGCCATTATTCAGCCAACCACAGTTGGTGATCCACTGAGAAAACTGGGAAATATCAAGGAAGTGGAAGTCATGATGAGGAAGGAGACACAACAGGAATTAGGATTGAAAGAGTTGAGAGGTCAGGAATTTGTGACCTGTTAAAAAGATCTCACAGTCTGAGATCTTCGGAGCAATAAGAGGCCAATTAATTGTATTGAGATGCTTCCTTAGTCAGGATCCGTGGGATAAACAGTTGCCCACCCACTTTTTCCACTCTCAAGTTTCTTGAGACTCTACTTTTCCCACTGAAAGTATTTGTTGCTCTCCAGTGGGGACTTATGTAATGGTGAAAGGTGAAAGAAACGTTCGCTGAAGCAAAATAGCTGGGGTATCAGGCTGAAATGTGAAGTAGTGCATCCAGGAAGTGTGATTGGATAAAACTTCTGTCTTGTTTGGCTTTTGTACAGCTAGATAAGCCTTGTAAGCATATTTATGGTTTCCTGTGTAATAGTTTGGCGCCCTGATGGTGCAGTGGTTAAGAGCTGTGGCTGCTAACCAAAAGGTCAGCAGTTTGAATCCAATAGCTGCTCCTTGGAAACCATATGGGGCAGTTCTACTCTGTCCTATAGGGTTGCTATGAGTTGGAATTGACTTGACGCAATGAGTTTGGGTTGGGTTTTTTTGTGTGATAGTTTGGGAGCCCTGGTGGGCTTGGTTTTGTTTTTTTTGTGGGTCATATTTGGAAAACCAGTGGTGCCCAGTGTAACCTAATGGAAGGTGCCCCTCAATACATCCTGCTACCCATGACCGATGAGACAAACGGGTGCCTACCAATCATGGCACCTGAGAAACCCCTGAGTTTTGTGGTACCCATGTATTCCCACATATTTCTCAAAACCCATATTACCACCAAAAATTTAAACACACTCCATGACTCAGCATGTTTCCATTAATGAAAACACAAGGTATTAAAAAAATATATCAAAGCAGAAAATTATTGGGTCTTGAAAGGGTTAAAGGAGAAGTGCTGAAGAAATGCATTTTAGTGCCCTAAAGCACAAGGAGAATCCCTGGGTGGTGCAAATGGTTAACTCACTGGGGTACTAACCAAAAGGTTAGAGGTTCGAGTCCACCCAGAGGTGCCTCTGAAGAAAGGCCTAGCAATCTACTTCCGAAAAATCAGCCACTGACAACCCTATGGAGCACAGCTGTACTCTGACACATACGGAGTCGCCATGCATTGGAGTCATCTCACCAGCAACTGGTTAAAGCACAAGAGTCTATGACATGTGGGGTCAAAAGGGGCTTCAGCAGGGATGTCAGTGCCTTGGAGGATGATGGTCGCTGACAGGGAAAATTGAGGCAGATGCCCAATTTGTTGAAGGATCTGGGGAAGTACCCTAGATGTCAATACCAATAAGTGGCAAAGGGGCAGAGGGCTGTGCAGGCATATGACACAGACTGAAAAGTGCGTGTTGATGGTGGAGTGGGACCTGAAGGCAGCAGAGGGGAGTATGGAATATTCCTTCTCCTCCTCCTCACTCTACCCCTGTCCCCAAATCATGGGAGGTGGGAAAAAAACAACCTACCCTTCTGCGGAAAGGTTGGGAAGCGAGGCAGAGCCTTAAGGATAAGTAAGATTACAGTTAAGGCAAGGAACAGAGAGATTCAAGAAGGTGATGGGATTGTAGAAAGATGCTTTTGGTAGACTGTGAGCTCCAAAATGATAGGAGTGGTGTTAGTTATCTGCTGGGACCGAGCCTAGGATACTTCTGAACTGTGATAGGGAGAGTTTTCTGGAGACTAGAGTAGGAAGATGTTTGTCCTTACAGCACCAAATGAGCATTCAGACCTGAGACAATGCCTTTTTTTCCTAGAGGGAGGAAGAGACCAGTGCACTCTTTCAGGAAATATTCCCCCGTCACAGATATGTGACTGGATAAAAAATACTTCTATGCGGCATCTTGACACTTAGAACGCTTTTTCACTAAATACTATTTCTTTTAATCCTCCAGCTTCACAGTAGGGATTTTTGTCATTGTTTTACAGATAAGCTCACATGACCAGTCACAGGCCATGTGGCTAGTAAGTGGCAGAGTTGAGGTTGGTCCTGAATTTTCCTAATCCAGTCCAATGTATTGATTTTTTTTTTAACTGCATCTAGAAAGGAGAGTAGCCTGAAAAATACTGGCACAATTGAAAGGAGTGTGAGAAAAATAAGAGAATTTTCTTAAACTACCAGATAATTTTAAAATTGCCATTTCACAGAAAAGGGGGAAAAAAGACAGAAAAAGGGGAGGAGGCGGTTAAGAGAATTTGAAAAACTTAGAAGTAAATACGAAAATGATACCACAAAACCTTGGAGGAAAAATTTATTGCCTTGTGAACTACCATTGTGTTGACTTGTTGTTGACTGGTGAACCCTGAAAAAGTTGGCGTAGAAATTTTCCATGTGGTGTGGACACTGCCATTTTGGCTTCCAAAATGACTGTATCATTTTGGAATTTTAAGTGACAGAAAGACAAGACACACGTCCAAGCACAACGGAGCTGAAGTCATCCTTAGAAATTCCTGCATGGGCAAAATGCAGAACAATTCTGAGTGTGTGTGTGTGTGTGTGTGTGTGTGTGTGTGTGTGTGTGTGTGTGTGTGTGTGTATGTGTGCCTCATGGCTGTTTAATTAGGGGCCTAGAAATCACTAGGTTTCCAATTAATGTGCCCTGGTTACAGAGTCTTCAGGATTATTGAATGTGCTCCTACGCCAACTAAAAGAAAATTCAGATGGATAAAATGGAAATATAACACTTCACTTTCTAGAATTTTCACTTAGGAGCTGTGGAAGCTGAGTGTATGCGTAATTTCTTTTAGCCACAACTTGAGAGGCTATCAGTTAGCTAAAAGCTTAAACATTTTCCTAATGTTTTTATTCTCAGTTTCTGGTAAAGATATAGAAAAGGAAGGGAGAAGAAGAAAAACTGAAGAAAGATGAGAATTTTACACACAAGTGAAATTTTTTTTCTATAATTATCATGAAAAGAGAAATTAAACAGTGTCAGAGATTAGGGAAACAAATTCCTTTAGATGAACTCTTTTTTTTTCTTTCCTTCTTTATTTTTCTTTATTTCTTTCTGCCTTTCAACAAAATATTTTACCTCAGCCCAATTATTCTGCTGATGTTTATGTGAAGCACTCTGGAGGAATTTTAGATTTTATTTCTGCCAGTAATTTAATTATATGTCATAAGAGTTAGTTTATTTTAGCTCAACTAGTGATGAATTCTTTCAGCTTCAGAATAAATCAGAGTAAAAAGATCGTGGGGCGTGGGGGTGGGGATTACTCATTTAGAGTATTTTTTAAAACTTTTTCCTGTGTCAGGCTCAGAAGATGTACCTCCAAAGGAGACCAAATGCAGTAAGCACCTGTAATGGATTTTAAGCATGGAGAAAAATCACTGTGTGTTGCTGGAGGAAATTAGGAACCCAGAAAAAGGGCTGCAAATCATATTAACATTGTATTTTCATGTTCAGACATAAATGCTCCCTGACAAGCAACCAGAGATCATTACCAAACACTTTAAGCCCACAAGTCTTGGTAGATGCCTGGGTACTTTCTTTAATGGAAAAATGATGCATCAGTTGCCAAGAGACTGGGTCCCAGAAATGCATTTTCCAATTGCCAAAGGGATGAAATGGCATATATCATAGCGGAAGGGTCGTTAGGAGGGAGGGAGGGATATCACGCTACACATTCCAAAAGGAATATGGAATTATTACATGGGGAATAAGTTTTCAGGCTAGGAAGTAAGAAATGTACATAAAGCATCGTCAGACACTCAGCCCAATCTGAATGATAATGCTATTTTCTAGAAAAAACAAAGAGGAAAAGGGTTTTTCATTTCACTGGGTAACTACAATAACAGAAAGGAGGGATGGAAACCAATCGGTTCTCTTTTAGTTTTGTGAATACTGAAAACAACTTTGAATATCCCTCAGTCTTGCAGAACTGGCTCTTCCTCTCTTCCTTGAATTCTATCTTAGTTTTCTAGTGCTGCTATAACAGAAATACCACAAGGTGGCTTTTACAAACAGAAATTTATTTTCTTACGGTTTAGGAGGCTAGAAGTCTGAATTTAGGGTGGTGGGGCTTTTTAGGGGAAGGGCTTCTCTGTCGGCTCTCGGGGAAGGAAGGTCCTTGTCTCTTCAACTTCTGCTCCTGAGCAGTCTTCATGTGCTTTGCATCTCTCTTCACCCAGTCTCTCTCAGCTAGATTGTGTTTAATCTCTTTTATATCGCAGAAAAGATTGACTTGATACACCCTGCACTAATCCTGCCTCATTTAACATAACAAAGACAACTCATTCTCAAATGAAATTATAGCTACAGGCGTAAAACCAAAACCAAAGTTGCCCTCGAGTTGATTCTGACTCATAGTGACCCTATAGAATGGGGTAGAACTGCCCCATAGGGTTTCCGAGGAGCAGCTGGTGGATTTGAACTGCCGACCTTTTGGTTAGCAGCCAAGCTCTTAACCACTGTGCCACCAGGCTCCACTATAGGCGTGGAGGTTAGGATTTACAACACATATTTTTTTGGGGGGGACACAATTCAATCCATAACACCTTCTCACCATCACTGTCTTAATTCAACAGGTACTCCACTTTGGAGGTCCAAGCTATTGCCTCCACTGGGCTTACTCCAGCAATACCAGTGATATCTGTAGTTAGACAAATCCAAGTTCTCAGGTCTCCTTTGCCATGTCCTAGGTGAGGGACCTCTTTCAAATGTTAAAAAGCAAAGATGTCACTTTGAGGACTAAGGTGCACCTGACCCAAGCCATGGTATCTTCAATCACCTCATATGCACGTGAAAGCTGGACAATGAATAAGGAAGACTGAAGAAGAATTGACACCTTTGAATTATGGTGTTGGTGAAGAATATTGAATATACCATGGACTGCCAAAGGAACGAACAAATCTGTCTTGGAAGAAGTACAACCAGAGTGCTCCTTAGAAGGAAGGATGGCGAGACTACATCTCACATACTTTGGACGTGTGGAATCGGTCCCTGGAGGAGGACATCATGCTTGGTGACGTAGAGGGTCAGCGAAAAAAGGAGGAAGACCCTTAATGAGATGGATTGACACTGTGGCTGCCACAATGAGGGATGGCGCATGACCAGGCAGTGTTTCGTTCTGTTGTATATAGGGTTGCTATGAGTCGGAACCGACTCGACAGCACCTAACAACAACAGACACATGTGGCTATTTACATTTAAATTAATTAACATTAAATTAAATAAAAAATTATTTTCCTCAGTCTCATTAGCCACATTCAAGTGCTCAATAGCTATATGTGGCTTGTGGCCACTATATTGGACAACACAGATGTAGAACATTTACACAGAAAGTACAGTTGGACAGTACTGATAGCCTCTGGTCCCCTGAAGGGATGGATTTTGCTCTTTTTATTTCTGTATTACCTAAACCTCGCACATAGTAGGTGCTCAATAAATATTTATAAAATGGATGAGTATAGGAAGTTCAAAAGCTGAGTTGAGAGAAATAATTTATAACCTCTATTATTTTGGGGCCATAAATTCAAGTTTCTTTCATTTGTTTGGTTGCTCTGGTGAACATTTGATTGTAATTAGAAATGATGGATTAAAAACAAAATTCTCTGGATTGTACGCAAAATTGGCAAATATGTGTGCATTCAAGTGGTCTGGTCTCCAAAGACACTGATTTCCCCAAAGATAAATGGCTATCATCTCGGTGCATTGCCATCCAGCTGTGAAGTTTGCTTGCAAAAATTTGTTAATAAAGGGCGTTGTTCTTGTAATATCTTCAAAATGCCAGACTATTTGGTTTTCTTCTGAAGCGTCAGGTCAGGAAATGCAGCAGTACAGCTACTCTATGCTGTCTTGTATTTTGAAATAGTAATTCGAAAGCTGATTGTAGAATAAATGGGATAGAAAAAAAACATCTATGAAGTGGCATCAAATAAAAGGCTGTGGTAGCATGTTTTCAGAATCAGGAGATTCTCAACCAAACTGACTTCAACAATAAGGAGCAGCCTTATCTCACATAAATGAACATCCATGGTTGGGACATGTTCAGGGTAGTTGATCCCATGACTTAATATGTCAACAAGAATCCAGGTTCTTGATATCACTTGCCCCTGCCATCTTTATTACTGGTTTAAATTAAGGCAAGAGGGTGGCAGGGGCTCCAGGCATCACCTATAGACACACTTTCCAGAGGAAAAAGAGAGGTAGTTTCTCCTGTCACCCTCTTGGAAGAATTAGGAAACTTTTCCCATTGGCATGGGAGTAAAGGATGTTTGAACAAAATAGAGATCCCTTAGCAAGGAAAGAAGAGAATGGATGTTGTGGAGTCGACCAACAATTCTTGTTAATAGACCATCTCAACCATTTTAGAATATATGACAAAGAAATCTTCTAAGCCTCAGTGGAAAAATAGGTAGTTTGATGATCACCCTAGAATATTTTGAAAAGTCAGTAAATTTATTAATCGTATCAGTAGAAATCAATTGCCATATCATCTATATCCTGAATTTGTAATTTGACTGTCTCTTATATTCAATGGAAAATAATGAATTATGAGATTTAGATTTATATCCAAGCAACCAAGTTTAGGGGGATGGAGTGAACAAACCCACACTCTATTTCTTATATCTCTGGTTGAAAAAAATATATAAACTTCACACTCTCTTCATCTCATCCCAATTTCTGAAAGAGTGGAAAATTATTCAAAATTTAGATTGGTGGTGAGGTTGGACAGGGCCATGGCTGTCAGAATCTCTTTGGGGAGCTTCTTCACATACCGCCTTCATTCTTCTTTTCATTATGTCCCTGCTCCTCTCCCTGATTGTTTGAGCAAATTTTTGTGAAATGTATATCATTTCCCAATATTTTAATTCTTTCATGTGTGAAGTGTAAAACAATCTTTTTTTATTTCCTTTTTTATTGTGCTTTAGGTGAAAGTTTACAGCTCAAGTTAATTTCTCATACAAAAATTTATACACATACTGTTATGTGACACTAGTTGCAATCCCTATAATGTGATAGCACACTCCCCCTTTCCACCCCGGGTTTCCTGTGTCCCTCCAACCAGCTCCTGTCCCTTCCTTCCTTCTTGTCCTGCCTCCACACAGGAGCCACTCATTTGGTCTTGTGTATCTGCTTGAACTAAGAAGCATACTCTTCACGAGTATTATTTTATTTTTTATAGTCCAGTCTAATCTTTGTCTGAAGAGTGGGCTTCGGGAATGCTTTTAGTTCTAGGTTAACAGAGCGTATGGGGGCCATGGCTTCAAGGGTTCCTCCAGTCTCAGTCGGACCATTAAGTCTGATCTTTTTATGTGAATTTGAGTTGTGCTCCACACTTTTCTCCTGCTCCATCAGGGACTCTCTGTTGTGTTCCCTGCCAGGGCGGTCATTGGTGGTAGCCGGGCTCCATCTAGTTCTTCTGGTCTCAGGCTGATGGAGTCTCTGATTTATGTGGCCCTTTTGTCTCTTAGGCTAATATTTTCCTTGTGTCTTTGGCGTTCATCATTCTCCTTTGCTCCAGGTGGGTTGGGACCAATTGATGTATCCTAGATGGCTGATCACAAGCTTTTAAGACCCCAGATGCCACTCACCAAAGTGGGATGCAGAACATTTTCTTAATAAACTTTGTTATGCCAATTGACCTAGATGTCCCCTGAAAGCATGGTCCCCAGACCCCTACCCCTGCTACTCTGTCCCTCCAAGTGTTTGGTTGCAGTAAAACAATCTTAAAATAGCAAACGTAAGCAGATGATGGAGTCATTATTTATTGAGCACTTAGTATGTGCCAAGCATGGTGCCAGGTTATTTAATCCTCACTCAAGCCACACAAAAGTTCTCTGTGGGTGTCTTCTCCCTGTTTTGTAACTGAGGACACTCAGGCTCAGGGAAGGGGGGTGGGGGTGGGGGGGAGGGGTTTGATGGAACTGCTGGAGGTGCCCCAGCTAGTGAGTGGCAGAACTGAGACTCACAGCCATAGCTCTCTAAATCCCAAGGCAGCCCTCTTCTCATTAAATGATTAATATGTTATTCTGGGAGTAGTGTTTTAAGCCTGTGGAAAGTAAAGCACAGCATATCCAAAGTTGTGATTTCAGAGTTTAAGAGAGAGAGCTGGTAGTGGGACCACAGTAGGCTATTGGCAGAGAAGCGGGATCCCAACCTTGACTTTGCCATTGGTCAATGAGGAGACCTCAGGCAAAATGTTTAATATTTCCAGGCCTCTCTTTCCACAGAAGGTTTCTACTAGATCAGGGGTTGGCAAACTATAGCCCATGGGCTAAATTTGGCCTGTTGCCTGTTTTTGTAAATAAAGTTTTATTGGGAAGCAGCTACACCCATTTGTTTACAGACTCTATGCCTGCTTTCACACTACAACAGCAGAGTTGAATAGTTGCAACAGTGACCATATGGCCCACAAAGCCTCAAATATTTACTATTTGACCCTTTACAGAAAAAGTTTGCTGGCCCCTGTACTAGATCAGTGATTCTAAACATCGGTGAAACCTTAGAACTTTTAAAAATTACTGATGTCTGGGTCCCACCCACAGAAATTTTTATTTAATTGGTCTGGGGTGGGGCCCAGGAATTACTGCATTTTTTTAAAATTAAAGTATAGCCACAACTTCTCTGAGTCTAACATTCTTTGGGCCCATGAAGGTGTAGATGTTCAGAGATAGTTTTTTTCTTAAATTAAACTAGTAAGTGGCTGAGTCAGGATATAAACTCCTATCTGCTCATCTCCAAACCTTGAGTTCTTTACCTCCATTTACTTGCTAATTCATTTCACTTTTCTGAACCTCTGTCTCTTCATCTACAAAATGGGGATAGTATGATCATTCCTACCTGTCTCAATGATCAACTTGGGATGACCTGTCCAAATGCAGCTTGAAAATTGTCAAGTGTCAAATAAGTGTAAATAATTTCATTCCTGGAAACATTTTCTGGAATCCCTGGGACTGACTTTAAAAGAACAGATATTAATATTTTTGTTGTAGACTCTGGTAGAAAATTTGGCTAAAATATGCATTTTCCAAATGTCATTGTGTTTCATTTTTCCAAAACCCCAAGTATAGGCAACAGCATATACCTCCTTTCTGCATTATTTATAGTTTCTTACATGAACACTTTTTTTGTGTCTCCTATAGTCTTCATCTATGCCACCCTCTTACATACCTGGAGTCTTTTTAGTCATTCTTCACCCGTTAGCTTCTCGAGGCTTCTTCTTTCTGGCTGTGCGCCTCTGAATTCATGTCAGTGACTAAATGCTTTCCAAATTTTTGGACTTTTTTTTTCCATTTTCTCCTTAATGAAGTGCCTGGACCAGACTATATTTTTCCAAGTGTGATCTCATCAGTGTCTTCTAGAGTGAAGGCTATCTCTCACAATCACAGAGCAAAGCCAGTGAGTGTGGCCTGAACCATGATGTGGCCGTTGTCATTGCTGCCATTGGTTCTTTCTTTGAATTTTCTTCCCCTGGATTCGCTGTATTTCTTGATTTCATTTTTTTCTAGACATAAGGATTTTCACTCTGATGTTTTAACATCCATTTTGCTGTTTATTTGTTTTTATTTTTAATAGCAACTATCATTTTCCTGATACTCTCTAATTGTGATTTACACATTGTATCAGCTGTCGGCAAACTATGGTCCGTGGTCCAAATCTGCCAGCTGACTATTTTTATAAATAAAGTTTTATTGGAACACAGCCACACTCATTTGTTAATGGCTGCTTTCAGCAATGGCAGAGTTGAGTAGTTGAGCCAGAGACAGTATTGCCTGTAAAGTCTAAACTATTTACTATCTGGTGCTTTACCAAAAAAGTTTGCTGACCCCTGCATTAAATGAATATGCTGATCTGAACATTCACCAGATAGTTTGGGAAGGGAATGAACTATGATATATTTACATTTCTCTTTCATCTTATACATTCTTATAATAAAATAAGTTAATAATGCATTATCTTTCAGTTACTGATTCGTTCATCACTGCCATATGTCCTGTGCAGGTCTGCGCTCCAGGGACTGGGTGGGGAGCAAGGTATACAGGTCTCTCCTCTTGTGGGCTTCTGTGCTAGGGTGATGACACAGATGAACAAGTAAACAAAACCAGGCACCAAGATTATTGCAAATGGTAAGTGCTGTGAAGAAAATAAACCTAGGAATATGATCAAAAGTGACTGTGTGGGCTTGTTCTATGATCAGAAACATGCTTTTTGAGAATTTAACATTTGCATGAAATTTGAATGAATGAAGGAGGAAGCCACGTGAGAATCATGGAGAAAGAGCTTTCCAGGCAGAGGGAACAGTAAGTGCTAAGACCCAGAGGAGGAAATGAGCTTGGTGTGTTCCAGAAATAGAGAGATGACCACTGTACTTAGTGCAGAGGTGGAAGACGGAAAGGGAGGTGGGAGCAGAGGCAGTGACTGGATCCTGGAGGGCCTTGTAGGTCACTGTAAAGCAGTCTGGACTTTAGATGTGGTGGGAAGCCTTGAGAGGAAGGTGAGTGTGGGAAAGACCTGATCTGATTTATCTTTGTGAGGGATCATTCTATCTCTTCTCTGAAGAATTACACCGGGGGCGGTGGGGGGAGGGGGTGGGTGTTGGGTGAAAAGGCATGCATCCCAATTACTAGCTGTTAACACAATACTGTCCTCAATTACACAGGAAACTCAGTAAAACGTAACAGAGCCTAGACCTTCACTAGGAAAGGGAGATCCAGTTTAACAAACTGGGAGGCAGAAATGAATAATGCTGTCCAATCTCTTGAGGAGTTCAGCCAAGGAGAAAACACATATATATAGATCATGGTCCATTTTGCTAACAAGAACTCAGTTATGGATCCTTTTTCTCTTTTCGCCTTGACCAACAGGAAGCTCAGAGTTAAATTTGCTGTTTAGTCCATCAAATGTGTCAGTGTACGTTTTCTTTCTACATCATGCCATGGTCTCGATTTCCCTATTTTTATTGTTAACTTCCTTGAATATATGTACTTACTTGTAAGTCATCTCAAATCCTGCTTTGAAAGAACTAGCCAAGACATAAAGTAACGATAGAGTCTGTAATTGCCAGAGTCCACTGAAAGTTTTTTTTTTTTTTCCTTTCTCAAATGTTAGTGTATTGGTTTACCTGGCCTGTGGAGAGAGGCCCTCATAGGAGTTTGCCGTATAAATGATGAACTGACAATTATATATAATTAGCACCAAGCACTCAAACGATTGTTCCTAATTGTTCAAGGACGCCATGGAACCTTCTCATCACCACTGAACTCAACAAATTAACTTCCTCTCATATCTAGACATATAAAAAAGAAGTTCTAATTGGTTCACTAATGGAAAAGAGCTCTGACTGTGACAGATTACTCCGCTATTGTTGTTTCTCTGAGCTACATAAGTAATTAGAGAAGAATTTAGAGGAAAATGGCATGTTTAAACAACACCTGCTTTAATTGGTTAATGAAATGCTTGCCTCATGTAAGGGATACCTTTTTCTCAATAGATGCGTCTTCCAGTTTGAAGTACGGTTAGCTATTAAATGCTGAAGGCCAGGCTGAAACCCAGGGTTTGTTTCTGAAGGATTTACAGTCTTGGCCACACTAGAGAGGTGGTAGAGTAAACAGCACTCTGTAAACTGGAGTCTGAAGTCAGATTTTGCTGGACGGGACATGGCAGCGCTATTCAGCGATGCATGTGACATAACAAAGATGGCAGCTACTTGCATGAGATTGAACTCTTGAGGCAGAAATTATTTCTTAATAATCTCATTGTTCTCAGAGCCCAGAACAGTGCTGGGCACTCTACACTTATTCATTTAGTGCATAAATGTGCCAGACCGTGTATTCGGGCCCAGGGCAACAATTAGGAAAAGCCTGGTCCCCACCTTCAAGGTAATTATTGTGTAGTGAGGGACAGAAGGACAAAAGGATTGCTAATATTTGTAATTCCTAAATCTAAATGACACATTTAAAATTTCCACCGACATTCTGCATTGTCTCTCATGGAGTCTACCGTCCCTGAAATCATTGCTGTCACTTCTAGATGTGTGACAGTGTGACTATGTCACAGTGGAGTTCATTATCAGGGCTGAAGTAGGCAACCACTTGTGTGGTTGTCCCTGACATGTGCCAATAGCTCTGCTTATTTAAAAATAGCTTCCCTAGCAACTTTCTGAGAGGACTGCAAGCCCTACTTGAGACCTGTGCCACTGAGATAGAGTACCAGTTCTTCAGAAGGTTCTTGAAGCCATTAACATTAATATAGTATTTCCCAAAGTGAATTCTGTGAAATATCTTTCCTGCAGGACACTCAGAGAGGGAAAAAAGAGTTACATATTTAAACACATTTAAAAAAATATCTGTGCCCCACTATCCTGTGCAAGATACTTACATTGAACATTAACACGCAAAGCTCTGGCCATTAAACGTTTTGAGAAATTTTGACTTCCTGCACTTTAGCCATGGAATCCTTCTTTTCATGGGACTCTTGTTACCAGGGGAACATGAGACCCATGTAAACATCTTGTTTTCATACAAAACCCTCAATGAAATGATCTGACACAGTAGCCACAACCACCGACTCAAACATACCAACGATCACGAAGATGTCACAGGACCTGATGACATTTTGTTCCGTTATACATAAGATTGCCATGAGTCAGAGTCAACTCAACAGCGACTAACAACAACAACTTGTTAACAGCTGGTAAGGCACCTGTCTTTGGGAAAGGCTGGTTCATCAGACTGGTTGGCAGCTGTTGAGAGTTGAGTCTTGAGGGAATGAAACACAAGACAAGCAAATTCAGGTGGAAAAGGAGGAGGAGAAGATTCTGGACATACATTTTCCCAGCAGCCCACTGCCTGCAGTGTTGGCCTTGCCCATACTGTGGGGCTGAATACCAACCTGCAGAAATGGAGCAAAGTCCTGTTCTCGGCTGCCTTGTTACTCAAGGAATTTTTAAGAGACAAGGGTGAGGATTCCAACTGCAAACATATATACATGTGGGTGTAAGAAACATAAACAGAAAAGAGCACTTATGGGTAACAGAAGTGCAGCTGGGACGTTAGAACGAGTTGGTTTGTGTTTACACTCTTTCTTGGTCCAGAGTAATTGGTACAGTACATAATCCATATGGTGTGTTTAAAATAGATCACATAGTCTGAAAATGGAGCTCCTGAGAAATTCAAAGATAAAAATCTCAACTGTTATTTTCCTATGTAAAAGCTGGAACCGTCTTGGAGAGATAATCTGGGACGAAATATTTCCATTCTCATTTGAACACAGAATTATTTGGATTTTATTGCAAAATGCTCCAGCCAGAGCCTTTGAATAAAGTCCCATGCCTAACTCCAGGCATTTTTGAAGAGTCTGTTACAACACTTCGACATCTAGCTCACAGGAGAGGATACAAAGAGAATATAGGCCAAGAGAAGAAGGGAAGATCTTGAATCAAATGTTCAAATAATTAGCTCTACTGGAGAAAAGGGAAGGTAACCTACAGAATTGCAAGTGACAAAGAAACTTGACTGCTCAGATTTACAATGAAAATCTCCAAATCACTTTCAACACTCTTCTTTGATTCACAACTCTAATTCATCCTTTAAAACCATTAACTGATAAAAATGCCATTAATTAGATTAAATAGATATTAAATAAATAAATACATAAATAGATTTTGTACCTAAAATGTAATGTTAGAAAGACTTGTTATACTCACTTTTCTTTTTTTCCTGTCTGACCCATTTTCTTCACCAATTTTTCAACCTTTTGGGACTCACGGTTGTATCATACTCAAAATACACTTACAAATAAAGTTATAGCACAGAAATATACTGTTGGGGAAAAAAAATAAGGTTAAATTTGAGACTGCTTCACAATGTGAAGAAAATAACACGTGCCCAACAGCCATCCAACGTGTTCATCTGTCTTGCTTGGCGTTAAATACCAAGCAAAATTCTTTTGGTTCATCATGGTATATATGGTATGCATGAAATTTGTTCCACTTATTGTATTCTCTGACTAAAAATTGTTGTGTCAAGTAAATTGGTGCATATGTCATTGTCTAAATTAATAACGATGACATATCACTTCTTGTAGTTTATGTAATGTATTTTGGGGTAAAAAAATTGATATTCTGGAAAAAAAAGAATTGTCCCCCCAAATGATACAACTCTTCAACAACAATTATGGCAAAAGAAAATCATCATCTGCACAGCTATTATGTATTAAGTATTATTATATATTAAGCATTATGTATTAGACTCACTGAGTCTATATTATAATTTTCAACTCCCCTTAAAGAAGAGAGAATTGTGCTGTGTGCTTAGTGTTGTTGTTGTTGTTAGGTGCCATTGAGTCAGTTCCAGCTCATAGCGACCCTATATACTACAGAACGAAACACTGCCGGTCCTGGGCCATGCTCACAATCATTGTTATACTTGAGCCCGTTGTTGCAGCCACCTTGTCAATCCGTCTTGTTGAGGGTCTTCCTCTTTTTCGCTGACCCTCTATTTTACCAAGCATGATGTCCTTCTCCAGGGACTGGTCCCTCCTGATAACATGTCCAAAGTATGTAAGACTTAGTCTCGCCATCCTTACTTCTAAGGAGCATTCTGGTTATACTTCTTCCAAGATAGATTTGTCCGTTCTTTTGGCCGGTCATGGTATATTCAATATTCTTCTCCAACACCACAATTCAAAGGCATCAATTCTTCTTCAGTCTTCCTTATTCATTGTCCAGCTTTCACATGCATATGAGGCTACTGAAAACACCATGGCTTGGGTCAGGCACACCTTAGTCTTCAAGGTGACATCTTTGCTTTTCAAAGAGGTCTTTTGCAGCAGATTTACCCAATGCAATACGTCTTTTGATTTCTTGACTGCTGCCTCCATGGGTGTTGATTGAGGATCCAAGTAAAATGAAATCCTTGACAACTTCAATCTTTTCTCCGTTTATCACGATGGTGCTTATCGGTCCAGTTGTGAGGATTTTTGTTTTCTTTATGTTGAGGCATAATCCATACTGAAGGCTGTTGTCTTTGATCTTCTTCAGTAAGTGCTTCAAGTCCTCTTCCCTTTCAGCAAGCAGGGTTGTGTCATCTGCATAACACAGATTGTTAATGAGTCTTCCTCCAATCCTGATGCTGCATTCTTCTTCATATAGTCCAGCTTCTCAGATTATTTGCTCAGCATAGAGATTGCATAGATATGGTGAAGGGATACAACCCTGACGTACACCTTTCCTGACTTTAAACCACTCAGTATCCCCTTGTTCTGTCCAAACAACTGCCTCTTGATCCATGTACAGGTTCCTCATGAGCACAATTAAGTGTTCTGGAATTCCCATTCTTCGCAGTGTTATCCATAATTTGTTATGATCCACACAGTCGAATGCCTTTGCATAGTCAATAAAACACAGGTAAACATCTTTCTGGTATTCTCTGCTTTCAGCCAGGATCCATCTAACATCAGCAATGATATCCCTGGTTCCACATCCTCTTCTGAATCCGGCTTGAATTTCTGGCAGTTCCCTGTCGATATACTGCTGCAGCTGCTTTTGAATGATCTTCAGCAAAATTTTACTTGCATGTGATATTAATGATATTGTTTGATAATTTACGCATTCGGTTGGATCACCTTTCTTGGGAATAGGCATAAATATGGATCTCTTCCAGTTGGTTGGCCAGGTAGCTGTCTTCCAAATTTCTTGGCATAGATGAGTGAGCACTTCCAGTGCTGCATCCCTTTGGTGAAACATCTCAATTGATATTCTGTCAATTCCTGGAGTCTTGTTTTTCGCCAATGCCTTCAGCACAGCTTGGACTTCTTCCTTCAGTACCATCAGTTCCTAATCATATGCTACCTCTTGAAATGGTTGAACGTCGCCAATTCTTTCTGGTATAGTGACTCTGTGTATTCCTTCCATCTTCTTTTGATACTTCCTGCATCATTTAATATTTTCCCCATAGAATCCTTCACTATTGCAACTCGAGGCTTGAATTTTTTTTTCAGTTCTTTCAGCTTGAGAAATGCCGAGCATATTCTTCCCCTTTGATTTTCTATCTCCAGCTCTTTGCACATGTCATTATAATACTTTACTTTGTCTTCTTGAGCCGCTCTTTGACATCTTCTGTTCAGTTCTTTTACTTCAGCATTTCTTCCTTTTGCTTGAGCTACTCGACATTCAAGAGCAAGTTTCAGAGTCTCTTCTGACATACATTTTGGTCTTTTCTTTCTTTCCTGTCTTTTTAATGACCTCTTGCTTCGTGTATGATGTCCTTGATGTCATTCCACAGCTTGTCTGGTCTTTGGTCATTAGTGTTCAACGTGTCAAATCTATTCTTGAGATGGTCTCTAATTCAGGTGAGATATACTCAGGGTTGTACTTTGGCTCTTATGGACTTGTTCTAATTTTCTTCAGTTTCAACTTGAACTTGCATATGAACAATTGAGGATCTGTTCCACAGTTGGCCCCTGGCCTTGTTCTGACTGATGATATTGAGCTTTTCCATCACCTCTTTCCACAGATGTAGTCGATTTGATTCCTGCGTATTCCATCTGTGGACGTCCATGTGTATAGTTGCCGTTTATGTTGGTGAAAAATGGTATTTGCAATGAAGAAGTCGTTGGTCTTGCAAAATTCTATAATGCAATCTCCAAGGTCATGTTTTCTGACTACTGATCCTTCTTCATTTCCAACCTTCGCATTCCAATCACCAGTAAATTATCAGTGCATCCTGATTGCATGTTCAATCAATTTCAGACTTCAGAAGCTGGTAAAAATCTTCCATTTCTTCATCTTTGGGCCTAGTGGTTGGTCTGTAAATTTGAATAATAGTCGTATTAACTGATTTTACTTGTAGACGTATGGATATTATCCTGTCACTGACAGTGTTGTACTTCAGGATAGATCTTGAAGTGTTCTTTTTGACAGTGAATGGAATGCTATTCCTCATCAAGTTGTCATTCCCAGCATAGTAGACCCTATGATTGTCTGATTCAGAATGGCCAATACCAATCCATTTCAGCTCACTAATGCCTAGGATATCGATGTTTATGCGTTCCATTTCATTTTTGACGATTTCCAATTTTCCTAGAGTCATGCTTCGTACATTCCACGTTCCGATTATTAATGGATGTTTGCAGCTGTTTCTTCTCATTTTAAGTCATGCCACATCAGCAAATGAAGGTCCCGAAAGCTTGACTCCATCCACGTCATTAAGGTCGACTCTACTTTGAGGAGGCAGCTCTTCCCCAGTCATCTTTTGAGTGCCTTCCAACCTGGGGGGTCTCATCTTCCAGCACTATATCATACAGTGTTCCGCTGCTATTCATAAGGTTTTCACTGGCTAATTCTTTTCAGAAGTAGACTGTCGGGTCCTTCTATCTTGTCTGTCTTAGTTTGGAAGCTCAGCTGAAACCTGTCCACCCTGGGTGACCCTGCTGTATCTGAATACTGGTGGCATAGCTTCCAGCATCACAGCAACATGCAAGCCCCCACACTACAGCAAACTGACAGGTACATGGGGGTGTGCTTAGTGGGAGGATCTTAATTTTACACAAAAAGGTAGGAATAAATAACTTGTTCAGACATTTATACCAAGTTTATAGAAGTCACTGTAAATTCGTCAGCACAACTTTACCTAGCCATTTTGGAAAGCTTGATTCCAAACAAGTCAAGAAAAGAAAGATTAGTCTGTTGGAATAATCCTAGGCTGCTCTAACAGAAAAGCAGAGTTCCTGTCCAAAATTGGCCACTAACCAGCTCTATGGCTTTGGAAAAGTTGTGTAACTTCTGGGAGCCTCTCTTTCCTCATTTGTAACAAAAGGGGAGTATTTGCACTAGCAATCAGTAAAGTCTTTCAAGTACCCACTATGGGAAGCTGTTTTTAGTTAACCTCCTAACGAACAGAATGCAATAAATAGATGTGGGATTTCCAGTTTAAGATGACTCTCTGGTTACAAGGGAGCCCTGGTGGCTCAGTGGCTAAGTGTTTGGCTGCTAACCAAAAGCCTGGCAGTTCAAATCCATCAGCTGCTCCTTAGAAACCCTATGGGGCAGTTCTACTCTGTCCTACAAGGTTGCAATGAGTCGGAATTGACTCGACGGCAACAGGTTTGGTTTGTCTATGGTTACAGGGTTATTCCTGTACCTGAGGTCCTACAGGGTGCAAATGATTTGTGATTAACTAATGTCTTAGTCATCTAGTACTGCTATAACAGAAATACCACAAGTGGATGGCTTTAACGAAGATAAGTTTATTCTCTCACAGTCTAGTAGGCTACAAGTCCAAATTCAGGGCATCAGCTCCAGGGGAAGGCTTTCTCTGTTGGCTCTGAAGGAAGGTCCGTGTCATCAATCTTCCCTTGGTCTAGGAGCGTCTCTGCAGAGGAACCTCAGGTCCAAAGGACACGCTTTGCTCCTGGCACTGCTTTCTTGGTGGTATGAGGTTCCCTTGTCTTTCTGCTCGCTTCTCTCTTTTATATCTCAAAAGAGATTGGCTTAAGACACTATCTAATCTTGTAGCCCTCACAAGTATAACTGCCACTAATCTGTCTTATTACATCATAGTGATAGAGTTTACAACACGTAAGGAAATCACGTCAGATTACAGAATGGTACACAATCATACAATACTGGGAATCATGACCCAGCCAAGTTGACAGATATTTTGGGGGGACACAATTCAATCTATGACAACTACTAACCTGAAGGTTGGCAGTTCAGATCCACCTGGAGGTGCCACAGGAGAAAGGCCTGGCAATCTGCTTCTGTAAAGATTACAGTCAAGAAAACCCTAAGGAGCAGTTCTACTCTGTAACACACGGGGTCATCGTGACTCGAAATCAACTCAACAGCAATAAGTTTGGGTACGGTTTTGTATAAATGGATAGACAGATAGCTGCTGTCAAGTCGACTTTGGCTGGCAACCTTGTGTACAACGCAACAAAATGTTGCCCAGTCCTGTGTCATCCTCATAATCTCTGGTGTCCATCCTTGCGGCTCTTGTGCCAATCCAACAAAGAGTCTCCCTCACCCTCGCTGGCCCTCTACTTCATCAAACATGATGTTCTCTTCCAGCAATTGATCCCTCCTGATGACATAGCCAAAGCAAATGAGCAAGACAGTGTTTTATCCATAAGGTTTTCATTAGCTAATTTTTGGAATTAGATGGCCAGGCCTTTCTTCCTAGTCTGTTTTAGTCTGGAAGCACAGCTGAAACCTGCCCACCATGGGTAACCCCGCTGGTATTTGAAATACCAGTAGTATAGCTTCCAGCATCACAGCAACATGCAAGCTACCACAGTTCAACAAACTGACAGATGGGTGGTGGACCTATACCTATACGTTTACCTATGCCTCTAACAGAAAGAGAGAGGGATTGATTTGAATATTTTGGAATAAAAGCTTTCTAAATAATCTCACGCCAGCTGCATTTACAGAAATTGTGGGACCCTAGTGGGCAAAAAATAAAGAAGGATTTAAATTACTATATCAGGTCAATAAAAGTAGAACCATCCAGAAACTTGAATTGCAAACACATTCTGAACTGGAATTAATAAATCACCAGATATTGTCAACACCTACTATGTGAAAGGCACTTTGCTTCATGCTTCTCTGTTCATCTCCTGGGTATCAGCTGGTGCCAGGTCAGTGTTTCAGGAAATTAGTTGCCACTGAAAGTTTCTTAGATTATTTCAAGAAGTTGGTTTAGTGCCACATGGATGACTTCAAAGAGGTCACGTGTTAATTTACATAGAAAGGAAAATGTAAAATCTCTACCTTCAAATGAAAGGCATCAGAAGTGTGCTTATGCCATTCAAATCTCTTTTAATGGGACTTATACTGCATGGCCCCATGGAATGATAAACATTTTAAGGCAGGGTTTCTCAACCTCGGCACTGTTGACATTTGGGGCCAGATAATTCTTGGCTGCGGTGCTTTTCTGTGCATTGGAGGATGTTTAGCAGCATCTCTGGCCTCTACCCACTAGATACCAGTACCAATCTCTAGGTGTGACAACCAGTAATGCCTCCTGGGGGGCAAAATTGCCCCCAGTTGAAAACCACTGCTTTATGTCAAGGCAAGTTAGCAATGATATTACATCACAGATTTTGTTTTCTTGAAAATAGCACTGGTGTAATTACACATTTGACAAGTAAAAATAGTTTGATGCTAATTGACGCTTACTTTAATCTTTCAGTGCTGCTATGCTAATCTCTGAATTGGGTTCAATAGAGTTAATTTATTGCTTTTTAAAATACTTAAGTAACATGAAGCTATGTCCTGGCAAATTCACACACACGGAAGAGAAGATGGACAGGGAATTGGGAATTAGTCCATATATTAAAATGGATGAAAGGGGGTTTCCCTCGAAATTGCACAAAGAAGAACTTGTTCCTTTTTCCTTGGAATGGACCTTAGAAACTTAATTTATGTTGTATTTTTTCCATAGGAGTTGGAAGCAAGGAAAATAAAGCCAGATAACAAACACATTTAAAAATGAATAAATCAAAGTATGTTTCTTCCAATTTATTTCAGTTGAGAGTATTCTCACTAGCTGATACTGGATAGACTTAAAGTTCTCCTAAAAGGTCATAATTCCTTTACATAAGAAACCTATTATAATCAAATGTAGGCTGTTTGTGAAAACATCCAAAAAGAGAATCCTGAGGAGTTGTTGTTGTTGTTTTGTGTGTGGGAGGGGTTCTTTTTTTTCAATGTTATAACCCAACCTCGGCAAAAGCAGAGAGACCAGTCAGGGGACCATTGTAATAATCCAGAAGAAAGTTGATGGTAGCTTAGACCTGGGTGGTCAGAGTGGAGATGAGGGCAGGTGATAGGATTTGCTAAAGGATCCAATGTGAGTATGGGAGGAGATGAGGGTGTTTTCAAGCTCTCTGGCCAAAGCATAAAGATGGATGGAGTTGTCATCCATCCATGAGATGGGAAGCCTGGGAGGAACAGGACTGTTGATAAATGGTACATGGGGGCATCAAAAGTTCCATTTTAGGCCCCCAGACACCCTTTTAACTCAGTACTGAAATTACTCCTGAGGTTCACCCTTCAACCAAAGATTAGACAGGCCCATAAAACAAAACAAGACTAAATGGGCACACCAGTCCAGGGGCAAGGACGAGAAGGCAGGAGGGGACAGGAAAGCTGGTAACTTATGTTTCTTCAAAGCTGTGAGGAGAAAGTCCATTTCATTTCTGTCAACATTTTAAGGTCTTGTCTCTGTAATATTCTTTCCTCCTCTAAAGTCCTATAATGAGTTTTACCCAATGGGTCTTGGAGGGATTCTTTGTCTGGAGTACCCCCAGATTCTGAGACATAGGTCTCAACACACCATTGAACATTGAGCTAGAGGATGGTGAGAGCAAGCATTTCATTTTCCCTTCATATTTTTGAACCATTAGGTGTGAAAAAAAAAAGTTCCATTTTGGACATGTTACATTGGGCATGCTTATTGGGCACCCAACAGTGGGTGTCAATGTCAAGCAGGCAGTTGAATATAAGAGCATGGAGTTTAGCCAAGAGGTCTGAGCTGGTGATATACAGCTTACAGATACTACATAAAGCCATATGACTAGATGAGACCCGCTAAAGAATAAAGTGCAGTGGAAAGAGAAGAGGTGGAAGGCCTCAGTCCCAGGGCTGGCTGATATTTAAATTAAGGTCAGGAAGAGGAGAAGAGCGCAGCAAAGGAGACTGAGAAGAAGCAGCCAGAGAGCTAGAAGGCAGGCCGGAAGCCAGGGGTACAAAGTCTTTCCAAAAAGAGGAGTGATGAGCTCTGGGAAATGCTGCTGGTAAGCCACACCTGATGAGGACTGAGAATTGACTGTTGGGTTTAGTACTGTGGACGGGACTCCTAAACCTTGATTAGAGCAGCTTTGGTGAGTGGTGGCTGCAAAATCTTAATCGGACGGTGTTCAAGAAATTGAGAGGCGAGCAACTGAAACAGGAAGTAGAGCCAACATTTTGAAGGACTTCTGTTGTCAAAGGAAGCCAAGAAATGAGGCCTGGCTGGAGAAGGATTGGGTGATGGGAGAAATAACTGCATGTTGTGAAGGTGATTTTAAAGCTTTGACTTATTCCTTTTCCCACCCCATAATTACTCAAAAGTCGCTGGCAGGGTTTACCATTTGAGAGTGAATGCCCTTGCAAATCAATCTATCACCCTACCCTACAATTATCGTGTTAGGGAAGCAACACATTCGAGAAGCACAATTATAGAAGTGCAAGATGACTGAGTGACAGTTGTGTACATAAAGGGTACACAGCACACACATGCACACACAGTCTATTTACTGGCCCTGCCTAAGGCGGATGGAAACACGGGATTTTAATTGTGTATCCTGATGCATTTTTTGGCATTGTACCAGATTTAGTCAGGCTTGTTAATACTAGAAAATGCTGCCACCTGCAAATAATAGCTCACAATAGATGGAGATTTCTGCTGCAGAATAAAGTTGTAGACCATGTTTTCACTGTGATTTTATTGGCCTGTTTAAGGACCCACCATGGGAGAGGGTCCGGATGGGCTAGTGCAAGAAGCCAGCCCTTGAACTAATAATGCACAAGCCTAATTAGGACATGGTCCTCCAATCAGGGAGAGGAGGATTGGAAAGAAAACGACAGGTAGCCTAGAATCAGGGCTGATTTGGTTTGTAGGTTTTCATGTAAATATTTTTATATTTTTATAGTGAAATACAGAAATGGAAGTAGAATAAAATGCAGGGAAGAGAAAGGGGAGTCAGTGAGGACAGACAATTCTTTAGAGGAGTCTTACTACCAATGGCAGGAAATAAAGGGGGTGGCAGTTGGAGTGGGGGCTGGAGTCAAGACATTTTTGTTTGTTTGTTTTTAAGATGGAAAAAAACTTGTAGGATATTTGTCAAGGTGGTTTTTTAAGGCTTCACCTATTCCTTTCCCTGCTTTATGATTTCTCAAAAATTTCTATTATGAGGTGAATGCACTAGCAAAACAATATCCATCACCCTCGCCTAATCACACCATGTTAGATGGAAGCCACTATCACCCTTTCTTTTCCCCTGCATTTGAAAGGTTAACATCATCGGCATGTGTTTCCCAAAATAATAAATCAGAACACAGCGTTAGAAGTCTGCATTTCACCATTTGTGAGTTTGTCTATGACCACTCCTCAAATAAGAATGGATACGACTCCTGTGTTCACTGGCTGGAAAAGGAGTCATCACTATGGTTGGTGACCACTGGACTTGAGAGCTTTGTAGAACATCAAGCCTCATGCAGGGAGGGCCTGGCCTTGAGGATGCCCTGAATTCAGTCCTGTCTCTCAAAGTGGGAAAACACAAAGAGCAAGATGCACAGAGAGGCGACCAGCCAAACATCTGCATTTAATTCTTTAGCAGCAGTGGCCACCCAGGGGGCAGGGGCTTCTTCCCAGGGAAACTCAATGACACCAGCATGAGGTGCCTTCACTTCCTGGAGGAGAAATCATACCTTTGGTCAAGCAGAACAATCCACTTTGGAAAGAATTTCCCAGTATGTTGTTCCTGCTTCAGTTCAAGAGAGAGCCATGGAAATTTTTGTTTCACAGGAAAATGTTCTGAGCCCAGTTGTTTCCTCTCTTGTCCCTAGCAGGTCATGGGAGAGGAGAGGGGAGGAAGGGTCATTTGGGGGCAAGTCAGTTGGGGGAGGGGTTGATGGAATCTGTATTTTGTGCTCAGCTTGTGAAGTAGTTATCATTTTGGGTCAGAGCACACTAACTGGGTATGTTTATGAAAGAATTCATAACTATATTCCTTTAGGTCAACCAGATTTTGAAGATTGACCTCCAAGCGCTAGTATGTGCCAGCAGCATTCTTGAATGTTCCAAGAGAAGCCATGATTGATTTGGGTAGAGACCCAAGGGACTTTCATGCTGCTCCAGGCACCACTTTCCAGCCCAGCCAGGCTGCCCTGTCCTCTGCTCAGTTTAACCCTTTACATGAAATCATGTGCCCTTAGAATTAGCATCAACAATCCTTGGGCTCTAATCTTTCTCCTCTTTGTGCAACAACCTATTCTTTGCCAATCTCTGCCCACTTATGTATTGTAAGGTTTACCTTTATTAGGTCCAATGCTGAGCCTAACTCTTCTTTCCATGAATTTGAATAAATTTATTTGCTGGACTATTTTTCTTTCCACTGACATTCTCTGCTGTTAGACTCTGAGTACCCAGAGGGCAAGACCCATGTCTTATTAATGCCATTTTCATCTTCATCAAATGGCAGTCTGCCCTTGCCCTGCCTACAGCAATGCCTTAAGGGTAGACTTCAAGGGCTTGTCTCTTTTGTCCTTGAGTTTTTCACCATGCCTGGCACATAGTAGCATTGGGTGAATATTTGTTGAATGACTGTTCGGAATTCAACCTGGCAAACTCATTTAAATCTCAGCTGCATCTTTTATTGGGCAATGTGACCTCTCTCTGCCTTAGTTTCCTCATTTATAAAATAGGCAAACATACTTACTGTCTTAGTTATCTGGTGCTGCTATAACAGAAATACCACCAGTGGATGGCTTTAACAAACAGAAATTTATTCTGTCACCGTCTGGTAGGCTACAAGTCCAAATTCAGGGTGTCAGCTCCAGGGGAAGGCTTTCTTTTTTTTTTTTTTTGGCTCTGGGGGAAGGTCTTTGTCATCAATCTTCCCTGTCAAGAAGCTTCTCAGCACAAGGACCTCCGATCCAAAGGATGCACTGTTGTCCTGGCTCTTGGTGGTATGAGGTCCCCCTTATCTTAGACTGGGTTCTCTAGAGAAGCAAAACCAGTAAAGCATGTAACTATATACAGAGAGAGATTTACATCAAGGAAATGGCTCATGCGGTTGTAGAAGCTGGAATGTCCTAGGTCTGTGGGTCAGGATAGAGGCTTCTCCTGATTCACATAGCCACAGGGGCTGGTGAACCCAAAATTGGCAGGTCAGAGAGCAGGGCTCTTGCTCACAGACTGGGAAGATCAACAAATCCCAAGATTGGCAGGCAAGACTGCAGGTAAGCTGCTAGCTCAAGTCCCAAGAACTGGAGGTCAGATGAACAGCAGCCAGATGCAGGATCCAGAGCAAGCAAAAGCCCACAAGCCTTGCCAGAATGTCCGCTTATATTGGATGCAGGCCACACGCCTAAGGAAACTCTCTTTCAACTGATTGGCTACTCACAGCAGATCCCATCATGGAGGTGATCACATCATACGACTGCCAAACCACTGAGAATCATAGTACAGCCAAGTTGACACACAACCTTAACTATCACACCTACCTCCCAGGCATTGTGAAGATTAATAGGATTTATTAGGTAGGACCACCACCCACCTGTCAAGTGGTCCTACTGTGGTGGCTTACATGTTGCTGTGGTGCTGGAAGCTAAGCCACCAGTATTTCAAATACCAGCAGGGTCGCGCATGGTGAACAGGTTTCAGTAGAGCTTCCAGACTAAGACAGACTAGGAAGAAAGGCCTGGCAATCTACTTCTGAAAACTGGCCATGGAAACTCTATAAATCACAACAGAGTATTGTCCGACATAGTGCTGGAAGATGAGCCCCCTTAGGTTGGAAGGTAACAGTGAACTCGAGCATGCCAGTGATCATGAGGATAGCGTGGGACCAGGCAGCCTTTCATTCTTTTGTACATGAGGTCGCTATGAGTTGGAGCCGACTCAACAGCAACTAGCAACAACAGCAATTAGGTGGGAAGAACTGTGGCTGGCACATAGTAAGACCATATAAGGATTAGTCATTTTTCTAATATTTCATCACTCCATGTTCCACACTTTATGCTCAATTCACATCCGCTCTCACAGCTGCATGCTTTGGGGAAGACCTTCTGCTTTCTGGAATGTGGTTTTCCCTCTTTGTTACTTAGCATGTTCCACTTCCTCCAGTAAAGCTTCCAGATTGCCATCTCTGTGCAAGCTGCCTCTCTCATGGACTTTGACAGCGCTACATATGCACCTCGGTAGACTTCCATTATATTACTGCTTATAATATTTTATAACTGGCTGTTGTCTCTCTTCCCCCTCAAGAATGTGAGTTTCTGGAGGGCAAGGACTGTCTCTTTGATGTACAGCTCCTCAGTGGGGCCCATGCACAAAGTTGGATCTCCAAAAATGCCAAACATCGAGCAGTTTCTGGACAACGATGACATTTCTGGGTAAGAATATATCCCTGCGTTTGACTACGTTTTTGAGGCATTAAATGGATGAAACACTAAAGCAGCTTTTCTCCAAGAGTTAGGAGAAGATTTGAAGAACTGAAAGCTGAAAGATAATATGTGAATTACGGGGATGTGAAAGAATGCAAAAGCTAGCCAGGAACTTATCAAATTCCAAGTGCAGTAAATTAAATAAAACCAGAGGCTACTGAGAGAGACAGTTTTGAAACTGATATGGGTCGGGTCGGTGGAAGGAGGCAGCAGCCCCAGCCACACTGCACTGGTAAACTTTTAGCAAGCTTTTCAACCCTTGAAACTCCTCCCGGACTCAGGACGATGTTGTCTTTTATGGGACATTATCAGAATCTCCATCCTCAGAGCAGAAAAGAAAGATTAAATATGTCCGTTGTGAACACAGAGGAAAACCACATTGTGTGCTAGAGTCAGGTACACAGCTTTGGAGGCCAGGACATCTGAAATGACGGCAGTACTTATTTTCTTAATGCCTTTGGCCACATTTCAAATGCTTTGGTTCATTTCTCACCAGTGTTTTGTTTCTGCTCTTATAGAATACTGTGTTTGGTGACTTTTTTGCAGTGATCGAGATGAAGAAATCTTTCTCATGATTGCTCAAGTTCTTTATTAGAAAGGAGTCAATATCACGGAGCAGTTAAGACTGAGCACACTTGTATTAGTTTCCTCTCTTTTATAGATACCACTTAGATGGGATTAGGACCCACCCTACTCCAGTATGATCTCATGTTCACTGATAATATCTTCAAAGACCTTATTTCCAAACAAGGTCACGTTCACAGGTACTGAGAAATTAGGACTTCAACATATCTTTTTGGGAGATACAATTTAACCCATAACAGCTCTGGAGTCAGAAAGCTCCCAGTGTGAATCCCAGCTCCACCACTTAGTAGGAATGTGACCTTGGGCAGGGTGTTCGAACTCTCCAAGCTTTTAATTTTTCATCTATAAGAAGGGAATAATGGCTGTACCCTGGTGGTGCAGTGGTTAAGAGCTCGGCTACTAACCAAAAGATTGGCAGTTCGAATCCACCAGCTGCTCCTTGGAAACCCTATGGGGAAATTCTGCTCTATCTTGTATCCTGTAGCTGTGAGTCGGAATCGACTCGGACAGGGTTTTTTGGCACTGCAGAGGGTGTTGTGAAGTTAACGGGAATCAAAATCTCCCTGGAGGCCAAGAAAGGTCATGGGCACTTAGCTCCATGGATATGAACTGAGGGCACCAAGGGGCCTGCTGGCCAGCCATGAACTCTCCATACTTCAAGGGCTTAAGGCTCTGTCAGGGACTTGCGCAGCTTAACTCTGTTAAAACAGGATGTGGCCAAGAGAAGGGCAACACCTCCCCAGACTGGTTTAGCCAGTTACTCCTCCTTGTCAACAGTAGAGAGACTGACCTTGGCTGAAAGGGTCACAGACCTGGAATGCATAAAGTGTAATGGGATGGTTCTCAACCTTGACAGCCCTGTAGAATCCACTGAGAGCTTTGAACAGACACCAGTATCTGAACCCCACCCTAGACCAACTAAATCACAATCTCTTGCAGGGGAACACCTGGGCTTCAGTATATTTTTAAAGGTCCCCAGGTACTTAGAATGTGCAACAAAGTTGAGAGGAGTTGTGATGACTATTTGATGTGATGGGAAGAACCTGCACAGAACTTAGTTCAAAACTAGATCTACTGGCAGTGCCTCAAAAATCTCAAAATAGAATTTTCATATGACCCAGCAATTCTACTCCTAAATGTATACCCAAGAGAATTAAAAACATATGTCCACTCAAACATTTACATGAACGTCCATAACAGCATTATGCATAAGAGCCAAAAAGTGGGAACAACCCAACTGTCCATCAGCGGATGAATGGATAAATAAAATGTGGTACATCCATACAATGAAAGATTATTCCGTCATTAAAAGGAATGAAATTCTGCTCCGTACTACAACATGAATGAATCTTGAAAGCACTTTGTTAAGTGAAAGAAGCCAGACACAAAAGGCCACATATTGTCTGATTCCGTTTATATGAAATGTCCAGAATGGGCAAATCCATAGAAATAAAAAGTACTGGTTTCCAGAAGCTTGGAAAAGGTGGGAATGGGAAGTGGCTGCTAATGAGTATGGGGTTTTTTAGGGGGTGATGAAAATATTTTGTTACTAGATCACGGTAATGGTTGCACACAATGCTTTGAATATACTAAAAACCACTGAATTGTACACTTTGAAAGGTGAATTTTGTGGTAGGAAAACAAACAGAAAGCTAAACCTTGTCCTTACTGTTTATACTACATGAACATATAAATTATCGGAACTGGCTGAACCCCACATTTCTCTCTCTGTAAAGTGGAGGAGGGGCTCCCACCAGGGATGTTGGAAGGATGAGAGGAGATGACGTTTGCAAAGCGCCCGTACGTGGTCTGCCCTCAGTACATGGGAGTGCGCTGCCCCTTCCGCTGCTCGTCCAAATCCCAGAGAGGGGCTCCACTGGACACTAAGGGGCTAGTGCCTGCAGGGGAATAAGGAGAAGGGGGGAGCTGCCCAGTCACGCTTTCCTATTGGGTGCTTTGTTCATGAGGCCCCACCTCCCATGGGCTGCTCCCAGCCAATGACTAAATGTGGCAGCAGAGATACTGAAGCAGGCCCATTCCTGAGACACATGGTATTCCTTCCATGGGTGACTTTGGCTGAGTATGCCCTGATGGCTTTGTCGAACCTTCCGAAAACTGTAGGGCAGTGTAGGACACTTGCCCCTTCTCTCTCTCCCTCCTTCACTGGGGTCAGGTGTGCGTCACAATCTGAATGCTCTCCCAGCCTTCTCTGGCTCCCATCCCTCTGGTTCCTTTCACACAGGCATGTCCCCTAATGAAATCCTTGCACACTGTGATAGCTAGTTTTATGTGTCAACTCGGCTAGACTATAACACCCAGTTATTTATTTACTCAAACACTAATCTAGGTGTTGATGTGAAGGTAGTTTGAAGATGTGATTAATATGTACAGTCCATTGACTCTAAGTAAAGGAGATTACCCTCGATAATGTGGGTGGGCCTCATCCAATCAGTTGGAAGTCTTTAAGAGAAAAAACTAAGGTTTCTGGAAGAAGAAGGAATTCTGCCTCAGGACTGTAACAGAAATCCTGCCAGAGTTTTCAGCCTACTGGCTTCCCCTACAAATTTTGAACTTGACAGCTCCTGTAACTGTATGAGCCAATTCCTTTTTATCTGTCTATCTCCTATTGGTTCTATTTCTCCAAAGAACCCTGACTGATAGACACACTTCATTCTGTCTCAGCCTCTTCTTCTTGGAGGATGGGGCCTAACACACAAGTAGATCACAGTATTCAGCAGTCATGGCTACAGAAAAGAGGTGTTAGGAGATCCAGTGGACTCTCAGGCAAATGGGAGGAACACATTCACAGGAAATGCGGGAGCCATGGGGACATTCAACAATCCCAGGAAGCAGGCAAGCAGGAAATTTCTGGAAGGTTCTTTACTAAGCTGGTGGGGCACAGGAGAATACTGCCTTCCACCTCTGTAGGAAGTCTAGAAGTTGTGAACTAGCAGTTGTCCTATGGAGGCTGAGCTGATTCTGATTACTGAGATACAAATTGAGCCTAAGAGGTAAGCTGGGAGGTCATAAGATGGGGTGAACGTCCTTGAAGCAAAGAAGAAATCCAGTTACAAGAACTGAGAGTAAGATCAGAGCCAAAATGGTGGCCAGCTGGTGGGCTATGAAAAGATGTTTTGGATATTAAACTGGAATTCCTGCTATCCTCCTGTCATGGATTGAACTGTGTCCTCCAAAAATATGTGTCAACTTGGTTAGGCCATGATTCCCAGTATTGCGTGGTTGTCCTCCATTTTGTGATTGTAATTTTAAGTTAAAGAGGATTAGGGTGGGATTGTAACACCCTTACTAAGGTCACATCCTTGATTCAATGTAAAGGGAGTTTCCCTAGAGTGTGGCCTGCACCACCTTTTATCTTACAAGAGATAAAAGGAAGCAAGCAGCGAGTGGGGACCTCATACTACCAAGAAAGCAGTGCCCCAAGCAGAGCACGTCCTTTGGACCTGAGGTTCCTGTGCGGAGAAGCTCCTAGACCAAGAGAAGATTGATGACAAGAACCTTCCTTGAGAAGTGACAGACAAAGCCTTTCCCTGGAGCTGACACCCTGAATTTGGACTTGTAGCCTTCTAGACTGGGAGAGAATAAATTTCTCTTTGTTAAAGCCATCCACTTGTGGTATTTTCTGTTATAGCGGCACTAGATAACTCAAACACCTCCCAATGAAGATAACAGTGCTTCTAGAAACTGCCACAGGGTTGAACCTTGAATCTTCAGGTATCAGGAGGTATTCTTGTAGGAAGCAGGGGGCCTCACCCATTGGAGAGGAGGTTGCTACTGAGGCTTCTGCTGAGTGGGGTAAAATTCATGTGACCTGGAGAATGAAGCCACCCAATGAAGTGACCCTGACACAGTCATGTTACCAAATATTCTTTGGACCTGGACTGGTGTGTAAGAGAACATAAGCTTGGGGACCAGGGAGGCCCCAGAGGACGGAAAATGCGGAGTGGTTTAAATTTCATTTTGCAGTTTGCAGTTGTTTGAAAATTATTCAAGACATGGTCTGGCTTTAACATGTTTTGGCTAACTAATGTAGAGAAATATTTCTAGAGGTATTCATTCTTTTATTAAAAAATATTCGCTAGACATCTACGTGCAAAGCAAATTTAGAAAGACGCTCATTTGTAAAGATATGTATGTCTTTGCTGTAACATACCAGTTATTTGCACCTGAAAAGTGTATTTGTTTTGTTGAAAGTTTCAAGAAACCATGAAAAATTAAGTGTTGAAATAGCCCAATGTAATCTAAGATCATCAGAATCTAAAGTAATGAGAATCTAAAGTAAATGAGAGGCTCTTGAATGGGTAATTTTATTCGTTTTTATTGAGTATTCCTATAGGTGAAACTAAAGATTCTAGCATATTTCTCCCAAGAAATATGGGGTATTGGCGGCATCAAATCTGAACTTGTTTCATAAAGAAATCTGAAGGCCAATATTTTTCTAACTTATACCATTGTTGTCATGGATGACCAAATTCAAACTAGCTATTCTGGAACCAGATCTTGTGTGAAATTAAAGTGGTCCAAAAAACCAGGAGCAAATTGGAAGTAAAATCTCCTTACTTAAATGCAAGCTGAAAATATAAGCAGAATTGTCAAAGCCCACTCTTTGAGGTCACTTATCCTCACTGTTGCTGGCCACATTGTCATTAATAAGAGAAAAGAATGGTGCAGTTGCGTTAGGTAACACACATTTTTGCAATCTAACTTATTAAAAAAGTTAAGTTGAATGAAATCACTTGAGAACTTTATCCCATTGTCACTGCAATCTTATCAGTGGAGATACTAAAATATTTTATGAGCTTTCAGAAAAGTTATTCCCCTGGTGTCACGGCAAAGGCTAATCTTGTTAATGGGTTTCTGGCTGGAGGTCTTGATGGTCTTCCCTATCCCAGGTAAAAAAAATTGCATGCCATCAGCGTGTTCTGGCTTTCACATAAAGCTGCCCTTGGAACTGCAGAGATATGTGGGTTATGACAATTGCCTCCAGTGTCTCAATGACATTACCAAATGTTATGCCCAAACCGATGGCCTAATGTTGAATTCTGGAAGGCAAGCCTGATTTACTGCCATGTCTGAAACTTTTATTGGAACAGGATACTATGTTTTCTTTCCAATGACTGCACAAGAACTATACACCCTCTCAGGATTAGCCCAAGACACCTATAAAGCTACTTTCAAGTGTTTATAAGATTGGAATCCAAACATGAGCTCATGGTCTTTTGCTGCAAATATCATTATTTGATTCAATGTCCTCTTCTGTCATAGTACAATATTAGGAAACCACTTTAATGTGTTCACTAATAGCACAACTGAAAAAAAAAAACAAAAAACAAAACCAACCCAGGCTCAAAGTATGCCTGGATTAGGTGTCTATAGTGGTTCAACTTAGTCCAAAGGGTGGAAACAGGGAAAAAAATCCCAAGTCATTATCTCATGTTAATTTACCTTAGGTTAGGTGATGGTGTAACTTTTTTCTATCACTATTTCTTAGATACCTACCACATGCAAAGATAGCATCATGGGCCATCAGGAGCTATGACACATGTTCTGCTCTCAATGAGATGCCACAGTTCAGTGGAGAGTAAAGTACCTGACTTCCTTTGGAACAAAACATAAGATGAGAGACAAGTGTCACCAAGCGAGTGCCACATATGGCTGTCCATGTCTTCTCCAATCACGACCCATGGCTCAGCTGTGCCATGGTCACTGATACGACAAGCATGCCTTGGCTCTAATGAAACTGGCATCAGGAAGTAGCTGATGACTCAGCGAGCCACACATCATTCAGTCTTTTTCACATATAATGTTCTTTCTCTTCCTGGAACGATCTCTCCTCAGCATCTCCTCTTCCCCCCTCCCAACCGTATCCACTCACTTGGCCTTTCTGATTCCTATTCATCCATAATGTTTCAAAATAACCATCAATTCCTTTAGGAATCTCCTCTGACTCTTTCCCAAAGGGGCTCCCCGCTCTGTGCTCCACGTCAGCCTCTATTTCTTGCATCACACTACATGCCACACTCTAACTGTGAGAGTTTGCTTAATTCTTTGTCTCTTAGTATAATATTAGCTCCTTAAAGACAGGGACTTCATCAGTCTAGTTCACCAGACTCTAGTACAGAGCCTGACATATGATAAGCACCTAATTAATACTTAATTGAGTGGACCAAAAACCTAGGCTAATTATATAGAAAGATCCCTGTTAAGTTTGTCACCAACAGTTGAGCGGGTTGTACACTATACAACTCCAGGGGGCACTTGCTCACATCAAAGACATTGTGAGCAGCTCTCCCACAGTGGTGGTCTTGCCTCCCATTTGCTAGGTATTGTACCCAGAAATTTCTTTGTTGAGTTAGTTGAAACATAGACTTTAGTGTGTAATAAAAGCCAGAAATTACATCTTGACCTGCATGTCCAATGAAACTCAATAAAAATTCCTTGGAACAACTGCATATGACTTGTAAATCTAACGTTTGCATGACCCTTTACAAGGATTAATGTCTTAGAATCTAGTACAGCAGGGAATTGTTTGTCATTAGAGGAGGTATGCTGTGGGTGGTGAAGGAGATGTTCAAACAGAGGAAATTAAGACAGCCTTGAGAGAATCGACTTTCTTGTTTCTTTCCTGCTTTATGAGATTAAGATAGAGGAAGCCCCTTTACTTCCAATTTTTTAAAAAGGAAGAAAGAATGAGGGGGGAAGGAAGGAAGCAAAAACAGGAAGGAAGAATTTGCAATATACCAAAAGTAGATGGACAAAAAGGAAACGCAAGATGAGAATGGAGAAGTTAACATTTTAATATTGATGTGTTTTAGGCTAAGATGCTATCAAAATCAACTACAAACTAATGCCAGTTTCTTGGATTTTCCCAGCCACAGGAGGGGTGTCCATCACATTGGCCCAAGTCAATCCGACATTGATGTTAAAGTCATTACGGCCAAGGGTTGGTCTAGGAGATATATACTGACAATGTGTGCTCAGTAAGTTATTCACCGGCTAAGACTCTTGGTGTTTTGGTCATCTGACAAATGCAGCACCTTGGGACATAATTTTTGCCAGATGCTCTCAGCTTTACCTATTGCATCCCCAGGAATGCTTTCATGTATTTCCAGAGATGTTCTATCTGTAAGAAGTGTGTTCTCCCTTAAGGAATGCGGATCGCCTTGTATTAATTAATAGCTTTATAAGTATAACAAAGGGACTCATCTATCCCCAGAGGATTGGCTCTATTGCCTTCTAGTTCGGCTCAAGGCCTTTGAATAATTCTGATGACTTGAAGTCTTGGTTACTCTGTTCATTCCTTTCAGATCTCACTAACTCCTGAGTTCATTTTCCTATTCGAGGATTTAAATTGTTCTTTTGGATTTTGAAGATTTAAAAATCAGTCATGACTGTCCATTTTGACAACAGTCACTAGCTAAGTTGCTGATGTGATTTAATCAGCAACACAAATATTTGTGCTAAAGCTAGTTTATGAATCTCCCTTCTCTTGGCCACCATACCAATGTTCGTTCACTATACCTCCCTTCCTCTTTCTGCCCAACAGCCATCTTGCAGGTGTCTGCCTCCACGAAGGATGTAATGCCTAATACTAGAAGCCTTTCCCAGAGCCAAAGAATATGCCCCCATGGGGATGGGGCTGGAGCATCCGTGGGTTTTTTTTTGTTTTTTTTTTTTAATTTTTTATTGTTGTGCTTTAAGTGGAAGTTTACAATTCAAGTTAGTCTCTCATACAAAAATTTATATATACATTGTTATGTTACCCTAGTTGCTCTCCCTATACTGTGACAGCACGCTCGTCTTTTACACTGGAGCATCTCTGTTTTTAATAACGCAGTTCTATGCACAGCAACACTGGAGTCCCATGCCTTAGTTTGTAACTTTCCCAATGTACCTATTTTTCTTACCTCATACTATCAGATCCAGGATACAAGACTCCCCGTCTCCCTGAAGCTGATAGGGATTTAAGAATATACAACTTCCTGTGGTGAAGGAATCAGCAAATACTCACTGAAGGCTCTGGATAATTTCTATATGACTCTTCACTACCCTTGTCCGACCGGAGGCTTTGATCTCAGGTCACATATGGATCGACCATACGTTTCAAGTGTCACTTCCTCTCCCCTTGGCCAAACCTGGGGCTTAACACCTTTTGTTAATTCAACTCTCCCACAAAGTAAATTGTCATGCCAAGATAGGTACAGAGATCGGCCCATCTGATTAAAAATCCAGCCATGCAGCTTAAAATGTCAGACTGTTAAAATGTAGAACTAAATGAAGCAAGTAATCCAGTGATTTCCTAGCCAAGCATGCCAGATGCACACACCTGGAGACCGTTTTAGATGTTGACAGTGCTGCTCAGTTGTAATCCTTTCCAGCTGAGTCGTCTCGTAATGGACTGTGTTGGACAGTCTTTAGTTTGGATAGTTAACCTGAATGACATCAAGGAGGAGGAGATTTCGATTTCAGCGTTAATAGACGCACCATCTCTTCCTTCCAAATATGACTTAAGCACTTTGCAGGGAGGGGCATTTCAAATATTAGGGCAGTGGTTCTCAAACTTGAGCATGCATCAGAGTCCCCTGGAGGGCTTGTTCAAACACAGATGCTGAGGTGCCAGAGTTTCGGACTAGGTAGGGGGCGGGGGCAGAGAATTTGCATTTCTAACGAGCTCCCAGGTGATGCTGCTACTGCCTGGTCCAGGGACCACACTTTGAGAACCACTCTCTTAAGGGATATATAATATATTCCTGTTGCCGTTGGGTCAGTTCCAACTCAGCGACCCTACAGGACAGAGTAGAACTGCCCCATAGGATTTCCAACGCTGTAATCCTTTTTTAAAAATTTTTTCCCATACAAAAATTTATATGTACATTGTTATGTGACTCTAATTGCTCTCCCCATACTGTGACAGCACACTCCTCCTTTCCACCCCTGTTTCCCCATGTCCATTCAACCAGCTCCTAACCCTCTCTGCCTTCCCATCTCACCTACGGACAGAAACTGCCCGTTTAGTCTCTTGTATCTACTTGAGCTAAGAGGCACACTCCTCACGAGTATCACTTTATGTCCCACAGTCCAGTCCAACCCACATCTGAAGAGTTGGCCTCAGAAATTGTTTTAGTTCTGGGCTTATAAAGAATCCAGGGGCCGTGCTTTCCAGGGTACCTCCAGTCTCAGTCAGACCATTAAGTCTGGTCTTCTTACGAGAATTTGAGTTCTGTACCCCACCTTTCTCCTGCTCCATCAGGGACTCTCTGCTGTGTTCCCTGTTGGGACGGTCATTGGTGGTAGCCGGGCACCATCTAGTTCTTCTGGTCTCAGGCTGATGAAGTCTCTGGTTTATGTGGCCCTTTCTGTCTCTTGGGCTACTACTTTCCTTGTGTCTTTGGCGTTCTTCATTCTCCTTTACTCCAGGTAGTCGGGACCAATTGATGCATCTTAGATGGCCGCTTGCAAGCTTTTAAGACCCCAGATGCCACTCACCAAAGTAGGATGCAGAACATTTTCTTAATAAGCTTTGTTATGCCAATTGACCTAGATGTCCCCTGAAACCATGGTCCCCAGACCCCTACCCCTGCTACTCTGTCCCTCAAAGTGTTTGATTGTATTCAGGAAACTTCTTAGCTTTGGTTTACTCCAGTTGTGCTGACTTCCTCGGTAGTGTGTGCTATCCTTCTCTTCACCTAAGATAATTCTTGTCTACTGTCTAGTTAGTAAATAACCCTCCCCACCCTCGTAACCATCAAAGAATGTTTTCTTCTGTGTTTAAGCCTTTTCTTGAGTTCTTATAGTAGTGATCTTATACAATATTTGTCCTTCTGTGACTGACCAAATTCACTCAGCATAATGACCTCCAGCTTCCTCCATATTAGAAGATGTTTCACAACTTCATTGTTGTTCTTTATCGTTGCATAGTATTCCATTGTGTGGATATACCGTAATTTGTTAATACATTTGTCCACTGATGGGCACCTAGGTTGTTCCCAGCTTTTTGCTATTGTGAACAGTGCTGCAGTGAACATGGGTGTGCATATATCTGTTCGTGTGATGGCTCTTATTTCTCTAGGATATATTCCAAGGAGCGGGATACCTGGATCATATGGTACCTCTATTTCTAGCTTTTTAAGGAAGTGCCAAATCGATTTTCAAAGTGGTTGTACTGTTTTACATTCCCACCGACAGTGTATAAGTGTTCCAGTCTCTCCACAACCTCTGCAGTATTTATTAGTTTGTGTTTTTTGGATTAATGCTAGCCTCGTTGGGGCGAGATGATATCTCATTGTAGTTTTGATCTGCATTTCTCTAATGGCTAGTGATTGTGAGCATTTCTTCATGTGTCTGTTAGCCGCCTGAATATCTTCTTTGGCAAAGTGCCTGTTCATATCCTTTGCCCATTTTTTAATTGGGTTATTTGTCTTTTTGTTGTTGAGGTTTTACAGTATCTTGTAGATTTTAGAGATTAGACACAGATCGGATTTGTCGTAGCCAAAAATTTTTTCCCCGTCTGTAGGTTGTCTTTTGACTCTTTAGGTGAAGTCTTTTGATGACCATAAGTGTTTGATTTTTAGGGGCTCCCAGTTATCTGGTCTCTCTTCTGGCGCTTGTGTGTTGGTACTTATGGTTTGTATTGTGTTTATGCCATGTATTAGGGCTCCTAGTGTTGTTCCTATTTTTTCTTCCATGATCTTTATCATTTTTGATTTTATATTTAAGTCTTTGATCCATTTTGACTTAGTTTTTGTGCATGGTGTGAGGTATGGGTCTTGTTTCAGTTTTTTGCAGATGGATATCCAGTTATGCCAGCACCGTTTGTTAAAGAGACTGTCTTTTCCCCAATTAACGGTCTTTGGGCCTTTGTCAAATACCAGCTGCTCATAGGTGGGTGAATTTATGTCTGGATTCTCAATTCTGTTCCATTGGTCTATGTATCTGTTGTTGTACCAGAACCAGGCTGTTTTGACTTCTGTGACAGTATAATAGCTTCTAAAATCAGGTAGTGTGAGGCCTTCGACTTTGTTCTTCTTCTTGAGTAATGCTTTACTTATTCGGGGCCTCTTCCCTTTCCATATGACATTGGTGATTTGTTTGTCTATCTCATTAAAAAATGCCGGTGGAATTTGGTTCGGGATTGCATTGTATCTGTAGATCGCTTTGGGTAGAATTGACATTTTCACTATGTTGAGTCTGCCTATCCATGAGCAAGGTATGTTTTTCCACTTATGCAGGTATCTTTTGGTTTCTTGCAGTAATGTCTTGTAGTTTTCGTCGTATAAATCTTTTACATCTCTGGTTAGATTTATTCCTAAGTATTTTATCTTCTTGGGGGCTATTGTAAATGGTATTGATTTGGTGATTTCCTCTTCAAGGTTCTCTTTGTTGGTGTAAAGGAATCCAACTGATTTTTGTATGTTTATCTCGTATCCTGAAACTTCGCTGAAATTTTCTATTGGTTCCAGTAGTTTTCTTGTGGATTCTTTGGGGTATTCTATGTATAAGATCATATCATCTGCAAATAGAGATACTTTGACTTCTTCACTACCAATTTGGATGCCCTTTATTACTTTTTCTAGCCTAATTGCTCTGGCTAGGACCTCCAGCACAATGTTGAATAAGGGCGATGATAAAGGGCATGCTTGTCTGGTTCCCATTCTCAAGGAGAAAGCTTTCAAAGTCTCTCCATTTAGGATGATGTTGGCTGTTGGCTTTGTATAAATGCCCTTAATTATACTGAGGAATTTCCCCTCTGTTTCTATTGTGTTGAGAGTTTTTATCATGAATGGGTGTTGGACTTTGTCGAATGCCATCTCTGCATCGATTGATAAGATCATGTGGTTCTTGTCTTTTGTTTTATTTATGTGATGGATTACATTGATTCTTTTTCTAATGTTGAACTATCCCTGCATACCTGGTATAAATCCCATTTGATCATGGTGAATTATTTTTTTGATATGCTGCTGAATTCTGTTGGCTAGAATTTTGTTGAGGATTTCTGTGTCAATGTTCCTGAGGGATATTGGTGTGTAATTTTCTTTTCTTTTTTTTTTGTGGTGTCTTTACCTGGTTTTGGTATCAGGGGTATGCTGGCTTCATAGAATGAGTTTGGGAGAATTCCATCCTTTTCTATGCTCTGAAATACCTTTAGTAGTAGTAGTGTTAACTCGTCTCTGAAAGTTTGGTAGAATTCTCCAGTGAGGCCATCCAGGCCAGGGCTTTTTTTTTGTTGGGAGTTTTTTAATTACCTTTTCAATCTCTTCTTTTGTTATGGGTTTATTTAGTTGTTCTACCTCTGTTTGTGTAAGTTTAGATAAGTAGTGAGTTTCTAGAAATTTGTCCATTTCCCCTAGATTTTCAAATTTGTTAGAGTACAATTTTTCATAGTATTCTGTTATGCTTCTTTTAATTTCAGTTGGGTCTGTTGTGATATTACCCATCTCATTTCTTATACAGGTTATCTGCTTCCTCTCCTGTTTTTCTTTCGTTAGTTTGGCCAATGGTTTATCAATTTCGTTGATCTTTTCAAAGAACCGGCTTTTGGTCTTGTTAACTCTTTCAATTATTTTTCTATTCTCTATTTCATTTAATTCTGCTCTAATTCTTATGATTTCCTTTCTTCTGGCACCTGAGGGCTTCTTTTGCTGCTGTCTTTCTCCTTGTTCCCGTTGTAGGGTTAAAGTTTTGATGATGGCCCTTTCTTCTTTTCGGATGTGTGCATTTATTGCTATAAACTGACCTCTGAGCACTGCTTTTGCTGTGTCCCAAAGGTTCTGGTGGGATGTGTTTTCATTCTTGTTTGATTCTATGAATGTCTTTATTCCATCCTTAATTTCTTCTATAACCCAGTAGTTTGTGAGCAAGTTGATGTTCAGTTTCCATGTGTTTGATTTTTTTTCCTTGCTTTTTCTGTTGCTGATTTCTACTTTTGTGGCTTTATGGTCAGAAAAGATGCTTTGTAATATTTCGATGCTTTGGATTTTGTTAAGGCTTGTTTTATGGCCTAATATGTGGTCTGTTCTGGAGAATATTCCATGTGCATTGGAAAAGAAAGTATACTTGGCTCCTGTTGGGTGGAGTGTTCAGTATATGTCTATGAGATCAAGTTGGTTGATTATAGCATTTAGCTCTTCGGTGTCTTTTTTGGGCTTCTCTCTGGATGTTCTGTCCTTCACCGAAAGTGGTGTGTTGAATTCTCCTACTACTATTGTGGAGCTGTCTATCTCTCTTTTCAGTGCTGTTAAAGTTTGTTTTATGTATTTTGGAGCCGTGTTGTTGGGTGTGTAAATATTTGTTATAGTTATGTCCTCCTGGTGTATTGACCCTTTAATCATGATATAATGTCCTTCCTTATCCTTTGTGGTAGATTTTATTTTAAAGTCTATTTTGTCAGAGATTAATATTGGCACTCCTGCTCTTTTTTGAGTGTTGTTTGCTTGATATATATATTTTTTCCACGCTTTGAGTTTTAGTTTGTTTGTGTCTTTACGTCTAAGATGTGTCTCTTGTAGGCAGCATATAGACAGATCATGTTGTTTTATCCAATCTGCCACTCTCTGTCTCTCTATTGGTGCATTTAGTCCATTTACATTTAGCGTAATTATTGATAGGTATGAGTTTAGCGCTGTCATTCTGATGTCTTTTTTTGTGTGTTGTTCGGTTTCTTTGTTCCACTTAATTTTCTGTGCTGAGTCATTTTTCTTTATGTGTTTTCTTTTCATCTTTTTCATTGGTGTTGATTTTGTGCTTGCTGAGTCTTTATATTTTTCTAGTTTTCTATTTTGACTCGTAGGATTGTTAGTTTCCTTTGTGGTTACCTTAATATTTACCCCTATTTTTCTAAGTTTATACCAATCATTTATTTCTTTATATCACCTTGACTTCCTCTCCATAAGAAAAATCTGTGTCTACATTTTTTTAAGGCCCTCTTTTTTGTTTTAATGTTGTCATCTTTTTCATATTGGCATCTGTTTTCCTATTTTCATTGTTTTAGCTTTGATTTATTTTTGTGACTTCCCTATCTGGATTGATATCTGGTTGCTCTGTCCTGTGTTCTAGTGTTGGGTTGTTATCTGATGTTACTGATTTTCTAACTGGAGGATTCCCTTTAGTATTTCTTGTAATTTTGGTTTCGTTTTTGCAAATTCCCTAAACTTCTGTTTATCTGGAAATGTCCTAATTTTGCCATTATATTTGAGAGACAGTTTTGCTGGATATATAATTCCTGGCTGGCATTTTTTTTCCTTCACAGCTTTATATATGTCATCCCATTGCCTTCTTGCCTGCATGGTTTCTGTTGAGTAGTCCGAGTTTATTCTTATTGACTCTCCTTTGTAGATGACTTTTTGTTTATCCCTAGCCGTTCTTAAAATTCTCTTTTTATCTTTGGTTTTGGCAAGTTTGATTATAATATATCTTGGTGATTTTCTTTTGGGATCTACCTTATGTGGAGTTCGATGAGAATCTTGGATAGATACCTTGTCATCTTTCACGATATCAGGGAAGTTTTCTGCCTACAAATCTTCAACAATTCTCTCTGTATTTTCTGTTATCCCCCCTTGTTCTGGTACTCCAATCACTCGTAGGTTATTCCTCTTGATAGAGTCCCACATAATTCTTAGAGTTTCTTCATTATTTTAAAATCCTTTTATCTGATTTTTCGTCAAATAAGTTGGTGTCAAGTGCTTTATCTTCTGTCTCACTAATTCTGACTTCCATTGCCTCAAATCTGCTACTATGACTTTCTGTTGAGTTGTCTAATTCTGACATTTTATTGTTAATCTTCTGGATTTCTGATTGCTGTCTCTCTATGGATTCTTGCAGCCTGTTAAATTTGTCATTATGCTCTTCTCTAATCTTTTTAATTTCCTCTTTCGTGTTCTGCGATTTTCTTAATTTCCTTCCTAATTTCTTGAAGCAGTCTGTATATTAATCTTTTGTATTCTGCCTCCAGTAATTCTAAGAAATCTTACTCCTCTGGAAAATTTCTAGGTTCTTTGTTTTGGGAGCTTCCTGGAGCCATCATGGATTCCTTCTTTATGTGATTTGATATTGACTGTTGTCTCTGAGCCATCAATAAGTTATTATATTTATTTATTTTATATTTGCTTACTGTAGCCTACCTTCTTGGTTTTTTTTGATATGCCCAAATAGGCTGCTCACATGAGCTAGTTTGATTATTGACACCTTTGAAGCTCTAAGGTCCTGTCACCAGGTGGGTAAATCTGTTACTGGGTATGTGAGCTCAGGAGTCCGCCCACTACTGCCGTATGGATTCAGCTGAGATGCCCTGGTAGATAGCCACCAAGTGTGTGGTGTAGGCTCTCACTTGCAGTCCTAGACAGGCATGGGTGATTGGTGTAGGCACAGGCATCTGGCTGCAGGAGGAGGGCACACTCTGAGCAAGGCAGGGGGCTGACGGCTGCCCCCGAGTGTCCAGGAGGAAGGCATGTCCCTGTTCCCTAGAGCGTGTAGGTGGGTGGGTTTTGCGGCTGGACTATGAGCACCTAATGCTGTTGGCTGTAAGGACTGGGGGGCATCTCTTATTCATGGGCCCCTATCGCAGGTGGCTAGGTGGCGTGGGTGGAGCCACCAGTCCTCAGGCCCCTGATGTGTGTAGGTGAAGACCCTGCTTAATGGGCAGAGCGGTGTCAAATGTCAAGAACCTGCCACTTCACAGCTGAAACAGTTGAAGTTAGAATTCCGGTATATACCTGTCATAATGCGGTAATGAAGGCCTACACTGTTGAGATGGGCCCACACGAGTCTGTGCAGGGGGAAAGGCACTCAAAGTCTGTGGATCCCTTTTGCCTGTGCCCAGGTAAAGGAGCTGTGACTACCCTGGGTTCCTGGCTTAGGGGAGCTGGCGGTTTATTTTTTCCCATTAGTTAATTTGTTCACTCTCCAAGGCTGGGAGAATGGCTCAGGGCTTGGGACGGATCCTACTTCCGGCCCAGGGGACTGGGCAATTGCTGAAGCCAGTCCAGGAACCAGTGCAGAGCAGGGAGCAGGGAAGCAAATGGCAGAGAGGTTTTTCCCTAAGGTGTTTGTTTTTGATCCGCGCGGTAAGCCGTTTACAAGTACTTATCTTTTGTGGAGGGCTGCTTCTCACTGGCTCTGGGTGGCCGTGTAGACTCTCAGCAGCTGGGTCTCTCCCGGTGCAGAAAACGTGCCTCCCGAGCATGGCTGCTTGCCTGCCTCACCGCTCACCCATGAGCTGCTCAGGCCTGAAGGGCTCAGGCTCTCGCTGGGTCAGGTCTGGCAACTGCTTGCTGCTTCTGAACTGTCTTTCCCACCCCCTGCCACTCAGTCCGGTTCCTCAACTCTGCCTTTGATGTTCAGGGCTCCCATATTGCCATATATAATTGAATCACTTGTTTTTTCGGGTCTTTGTTGTAAGAGGGTCCACCGGAAGCGTCTGACTACTCCACCATCTTGGCCCTGCCTCACAAGGCTGTAATCTTTACAGAAGCTGATTGCCATGTCTTTCTCCCATGGGGCAGCTGGTGGGTTCGAACTTCCAACCTTTCAGTTCACAGCCAAGCACTTAACCACAGCACCACCAGGGCTCAAATATACAATATATAGCCACCATAAATCCTGAGTTGTCCAGGATGGTTTCAATATCTTTCCCTTTTTATTCTTTTCGGTCAAGCTGATTTTTAAAAATTTGTGCCTTAATTTTTGTACATTTGTCAGATGTTTTGTGTAAATACTCATCCAAATTCATTCATTCGACAGTGAGTTCCCACTGTATGGCACTATGCTAGCTTCTGGAGGATGCAGACATCACCCAGATAGACTGTCTCTTACAGAGATTGTGGTAGTGGGTGAGGGCAGGGAGCACGCCACAATGTAAACAAGTAAATATGGTAGTGATAAGATGTTATGAGGGATGGAGCACAGAGAGAATGAAAAAAGACCCACATCACAGCCCATCGTTGTGAAAGGAAAGAACATAAAGGATAAGGAGAACCAAAAAACCCAAACCCATTGCCATCAGTCAATTCAGACTCATAGTGACCCTATAGGACAAAGTAGAACTGCCCCATAGGATTTCCAAGGAGCAGCTGGTGGATATGAACTGCCAACCTTTTGGTTAGCAGCGGAGTTCTTAACCACTGTGCAACCAGGGCTCCATGATAAGGAGACAATCCTAAAATATTCCATGGAGAAAAATCAGACTCTGTATGAAGGCTTGGGAATGAAAGCAATTTTGGACTTAGCAACTTTGTTATGTTGTTGTTAGCTGTTGTGGAGTGGGCCCCCAACCCATGGCGACCTCATGCACAATGAAACAAAACTCTGCCTGGTCCTGTGCCATCTCCATGATTGGTTGTGGATCAAACCACTACGGTCCATGGGGTTTTTACTGGCTGATATTCAGAAGTAGATCACCAGGCCTTTCTTCCTAGTCTATCTTAGTCTAGAAGCTTTGCTGAAACCTGTTCAGCATCATAGCAACACACAAGCTTCCACTGACAGGTGGTGGCTGCCCATGGGGTGCATTGGCCAGGAATTGAACCCATATCTCCTTCATGGAAGGCAAGAATTCTGCCACTGAACCACCACTGCCCCAGCCACTTTGGTAGCTAGAAGAAGGTAGAGAAATACCTTCCAAAAATGTTGGAGGAAAATAATTTCCAGCCTAAAATTATATGCAAGCCAAACTAGTCATTGAGAATGAGAATAAGACAAAGATATATACTATTTAAAAGTATCTCTCATGCCTCTTAAGAAGCTCCTGGAGCATGGACCATACCACAATAAGTAAAGGAAGAAGTGAGGTCCAGGAAACAGGGAAGAGGAGAAGAGCATCCGCAGGCTAATGGCAGAGAGAATTTTCAAGGGAAGTGTGCAGAAAGCCAAGAAAGTAACTGGTCCTAATGGGACATGAAGATGGAGGGCTCTAGGGAGGAAGTCAGAGAGGAGAAAAAGGTAACTGATACATGAACTGAGAGACTTGACGGCATGGAAATCTGTATTGCCATAATATTATAGGATATGGGAAGAATGGGTCATAGGTAAAATAATAACTAAGCTAAGGAAAATGAGACAGTTATTAGCTCTAAAAATATTACAAGAAATTTAATTCACTGATAATACACATTTAGCCCAATAATACTCGAATAACAACTTAACACAAAGTTATGACCTACCCATATTTGGATGATGGGTTGAGGTGAAGGGGGATGTAAGAGAAACTGTTGTTGTTGTTAGGTGCCGTTGAGTCAGTTCCGACTCATAGCGACCCTATGTACAATAGAAGAAAACACTGCCCGGTCCTGTGCCATCCTCACAATCATTGTTATGCTGGAGCCCATTGTTGCAGCCACTGTGTCAATCCATCTCTTAAGGGTCTTCCATAAGAGAACTACATGATTATATATTAGTTAATAAATAGATGATGTCACCTACAAAAGAAAAAAACTGATTCTGTTATGAAACTAACTGAAAATCAAAACGAAACCAAACCTATTGCTGTCGAGTGGATTCCGACTTTTATCTCATAAACCATTTCCCCCGTGTTTCCTAAGGAAATGTTTAATAAAAGTTGAGATTTTCCATCAAGATGGCTCAGTAAGTTCATGCATTGGTGCGCAGTTTTTGCTCCCAACAAATAGCAATGAGAGATGAAAAAAAGTTCATGATGAGAGTAAATATCTCTGTGGCCCAGAAATGTACCAGAAAAGCAAAATAGTAGGCAGAGGAGAAGCCAGAGGCCTGGGCCATCCTCATAATCGTTATGCTTGAGCCCATTGTTGCAGCCACTGTGTCAGTCCATCTCGTTGAGGGTCTTCCTCTTTTTTGCTGACCCTCTACTTTACCAAGCATGATGTCCTTCTCCAGGGACTGATCCCTCCTGATAACACGGCATTAGTGGGCTGAAATGGACTGGTATTGGCCATTTTGAATTCGACAATCATATGGTCTACCAGGAATGACAAATTGAAGAGGAATGGCATTGCATTCATCATCAAAAAGAACATTTCATGATCTATCCTGAAGTACCACTCTGCCAGTGATAGGATAATATCCATAAGCCTACAAGGAAAGCCAGTTAATGTGACTATTATTCAAAGTTACACACCAACCATTAAGGTCAAAGATGAAGAAACTGAAGATTTTTACCAACTTCTGCAGTCTGAAATTGATCAAACATGCAATCAAGATGCATGGAAAATTACTGGTGATTGGAATGTGAAAGTTGGAAACAAAGAAGGATCTGTAGTTGGAAAATACGGCCTTGGTGGTAGAAATGACACAGGAGATCGCATGATCGAATTTTGTAAGACCAATGACTTATTCATTGGAAATACCTTTTTTCAATAACATAAACAGTGACTATATACATGAATCTCACTAGATGGAATATACAGGAATCAAATTGACTACATCTGTGGAAAGAGACGATGGAGAAGCTCAATATCATCAGTCAGAACAAGACCAGGGGCCGACTTTGGGACAGACCATCAATTGTTCATATTCAAGTTCAAGCTGAAGCTGAAGAAAATTAAAACAAGTCCACAAGAGCCAAAGTATGACCTTGAGCATATCCCACCTGAATTTACAGACCATCTCAAGAATAGGTTTGACACACTGAACCCTAATGACCGAAGAACAAACAAGTTGTGGGATGACATCAAGGACATTATACATGAAAAAAACGAAAGGTCATTACAAAGACAGGAAAGAAAAAAAAAAGACCAAAATAAATGTCAGAAGAGACTCTGAAACTTGCTCTTCAACGTCGAGTAGCTGAAGTGAAAGGAAAAAATGATGATTTAAAAGAGCTGAACAGAAGATTTCAAAGGGTGACTTGAGAAGACAAAGTAAAGTATTATAATGAAATGTGCTAGACCTGGAGTTAGAAATTCAAAAGGGAAGAACACGCTTGGCATATCTCAAGCTGAAAGAACTAAAGAAAAAATTCAAGCCTCGAGTTGCAACATTGAAGAATTCTATAAGCAAAAAAATGAATGACGGAGGAAGCATCAAAAGAAGATGGAAGGAACACACAGAGTCACTGTACTAAAAAGAATTGGTCAATGTTCAGCCATTTCAGGAGGTAGCATATGATCAAGAACCAACAGTGTACTGAAGGAAGAAGTCCAAACGGCACTGAAGGCATTGGTGAAAAACAAGGCTCCAGTAATTGACGATATACCAGTTGAGGTGTTTCAACAAACGGATGCAATGCTGGAAGTGCTCACTCATCTCTGCCAAGAAATCTGGAAGACAGCTACCTGGCCAACTGACTGGAAGAGATCTATATTCCTGCCCATTCCAAAGAAAGATGATCCAATGGAATGCATAAATTATCGAACAGTATCATTAATATCACATGCAAGTAAAATCATGCTGAAGGTCATTCAAAAACAGTTGTAGCAGTACATTAACAGGGAACTGCCAGATATTCAAGCCAGATTCAGAAGAGGACATGGTACGAAGGATATCATTGCTGATGTTAGATGGATCTTGACTGAAAGCCAAGATGTTAACCTGTGTTTTATTGACTATGCAAAAGCATTCAACTGTGTGGATCATAACAAATTATGGACAATATTGCGAAGAATGAGAATTCTAGAACACTTAATTGTGCTCATGAGGAACCTGTACATAGACTAAGAGGCAGTTGTTCGAACAGAATAAGGAGATACTGCATAGTTTAAAACCAGGAAAGAACTCTTCAGACAGGGATTGGTCTGGATTGTGGGACATAAAGTGATACTCATGAGGAGTGTGCCTCTTAGCTCAAGTAAATACAAGAAACCAAAGGGGCAGCTTCTGTCCAGAGGTGAGATGAGAAGGCAGAGAGGGTTAGAAGCTGGTTGAATGGACATGGGGAATCAGGGACGGAAAGGAGGAGTGTGCTGTCACAGAATGGGGTAAGCAGTTAGGGTCACATAACAATGTATGTATAAAATTTTGTACGGGAGACTAACTTGAAATGTAAACTTCATTTAGACTACAACAATAATAAATAAATAAAATCAGGAAAGATGTGCATTAGGGTTGTATCCTTTCACCATACTTATTCAATCTGTATGCTGAGCAAATAATCCAAGATGCTGGACTATATGAAGAAGAAAGCAGCATCAGGATTGGAGGAAGACTTATTAACAACCTGCAATATGCTGATGACACAACCTTGCTTGCTGAAAGGGAAGAAGACTTCAAGCACTTACTGATGAAGATCAAAGACTACAGCCTTCAGTATGGATTACACTTCAACATAAAGAAAACAGAAATCCTCACAACTGGACCAATAAGCAACATCATGATAAATGGAGAAAATATTGAAGTCATCAAAGATTTCATTTTACTTGGATCTGCAATCAACACCCATGGAAGCAGTAGTCAGGAAATCAAATGACATATTGCATTGGGAAAATCTGCAGCAAAAGACCTCTTTAAGGTGTTAAAAAACAAAGATGTCACTTTGAGGACCAAGATGTGCCAGACCCAAGCCACGGTATTTTCAGTCATCTCATACGCATGCGAAAGCTGGACAAAAAATAAGGAAGACCGAAAAAGGACTGATACTTTTGATTTGTTGTGTTGCTGAATAATATTGAAGTTACCATGGACTACCAGAAGAACAAATCTGTCTTGGAGGAAGTATAGCCAGAATGCTTCTTAAAAGTGAGGATGACGAGACTTTGTCTCACGTACTTTGGACATGTTATCAGAAGAGACCAGTCCCTGGAGAAGGACATTTGCTTGGGTCACCAAAAAAAAAGGAAGACCCTCAACAAGATGGATTAACACAGTGGCTGAAATGATGGGCTCAAACATAGGAATGATTGTGAAGATAGTGCAGGACTGGGAAGTGTTTCATTCTGTTGTACATAGGTTCTCTGTGAATTGGAACCGACTGGAGGGCACCTAACAGCAGCAACAATAGGACAGGCTCATTGCTTAAAGCTAAGGCTGAGGTGAGGCTTCTTTCCCCATTAATGAAAGGAGCTGAAAAACCTGATGCCACTTACTGCATGAGCTGTAGCCAGGCTGTTGGGAGAACTCTGACATAGTTGGTCAACCAGGAGATTAACCAAATTACCGAGTGGTGTGGGGCACAGATCTGCGATAACTTGAGCACATTGCAAAGAGTGGGGCCCTTAAACTGCATTTTAGACCTGGTTCTAGAAATGGGGTCTAGGATCTGAAGAAGAAAGTCAGAATTACTAGAAAGAGATTTAAAGACTGCTAGAAAGAGACTGGCAACACTGAAGGAGAGAGAAAAAAATAAAACAGGATCTTCCTCTCAAATGAGCATGCAAGGCGGGTGAGAATGGTTGCACAAGTTGAAGAATATAATGAATATCACTGAAATGTACATTTTGACACTTGAATTGGTGTATGTTTTTACTGTGTATATTCTCAACAACAACAAAAATAAAATATTGGAAAAAAAATGAGCTTGTAAACCAAAATGCTAAAACAAGTAAAGAAATCAAATGGAAGAAAATCAGCCAAAATATTGATAATTAAATTAATATTTAAGTTTTTCCCACTGAAAATTAATTTATAGAGAAGTCTGAAAATGACTTTAAGATGCATATGTTTAGTATACCTTCAGCTTCTGGGAAAATAGAGTTGACATACTTTTCCCTATACCTCCCTCTAAGTATAACTAAAAACCCTGGACATTATATACAAAACAAAAATAAGAAGACTCCAAAAGGTGGAAAGAAGGCAGAACGGCTAGGGACCTTGGGGCCCATTATTTCCTTTTTACATCACATATCCCAGTCTAGATACCTATAAATGCCAAAAAATGCCAAAAAGCATAGCCAAAAGAACCAGCAAGAAAATCCAACTCTCTCTAGCCAAAGGACCAGGAAAGGGGAAGCCTGGCAATATGAAAAACTTTTAGACAATAACCACTGTACTTCAGCCAACACCACAGGAAATACCGCAACCACACCACCACTGCGCCACCAGGGCTCCATTGAAGATATACTTTGTTGATGTTGTTATTGTTAGGTGCTGTCTAGTCAGTTCTGACTCATAGCGACCCTATGTACAACAGAACGAAACACTGCCTGGTCCTGTGCCATCCTCACAATTGTTATTATGCTTGAACCCATTGTTGCAGCCACTGTGTCAATCCATCTCATCGAGGGTCTTCCTCTTTTTTGTGACCCTCTACTTTACCAAGCATGATGTCCTTCTCCAGGGACTGGTCCCTCCTGATAACATGTCCAAAGTATGTGAGACGATGTCTTACCATCCTTGCTTCCAAAGAGCAAGCACTCTGTCTGTACTTCTTCCAAGACAGATTGGGTCATTCTTCTGGCAGTCCATGGTATATTCAGTATTCTTTGCCAGCACCATAATCCAAAAAAGAAGAATATAGAAAAAAGTTATTAATCCTTCATAAGTCAGAAAGAAACCAAAAAACCAAACTCGTTGCTGTCGAGTGGATTTTAACTCATAGCAACCCTATAGGACAGAGTAGAACTGCCCCAAAGAGTTTCCAAGGAACGCCCGGAGGATTTGAACCACTGAACTTTTGGTTAGCAGCCGTGGCTCTTGCCCACGATGCCACCAAGTTTTCCGAGTCAGAAAAGGAGAAGAAAAATAGTTACAAAGAAAAAGAGTAAAGAAAAAGGAAAAAAATAAGATGAAAAATTTATCTTGTTAATGAAAGTAAGTGCAAAGTGATTAACATATTTATTAAAAATGGAGCTTATCAGATTGGATGAAAAAGTAAAATACACCCATACGCAGCTCACAAAACACATAAAACAAAATATTTTAAAATAAAGTGATTTTTTTCAAAAAGATATACAGGGAAAGACCAATTTATAAAAATGCATACTTATATAAAACAGAATTTTTAAAAAAATATTAAAAGAGACAAAATGAGATACTAAAAAAAGGAATGGGTAAGGAAAATGTAATCATCTTGTAAGACTATAAAGGGTTTTGGTATCGGTTAAATGTGTTTGACTAACAGTTGGCTGTATCAAGAATGGAGGATCCCAAGGATTTCTGTATATTTTAAGTATTTTATTTAAAAAATAAAATAATTTTAAAATAAGAAAGAGAACTGATATCCACACTAGAAGCACAATACTTAAAAAGAGGCATACAGTGTGTGATTTACAAAGGATGAAGAGTATGTTTCTATTTTACAATTTCCTGATTATCAGAAAACAAGGTGATTAGGCTGGATAGTAATGACGCATTCATATTTATTAAGCTTTTATTCTCAGTTTGTAGTATCTGTAGCAGAGAAATGCAAAACTCCTAGAAGGGAAATTCAGTTTTGAAAAAGCTCCAAATAAAAAATTAGAATATGTGAATTGGGAAAGACATTAAAGAAGCTATTCCTTATGTAATTGATAAGGAAATAAATATTTATCTTGCATGAATATTGAGGGTTTTGATATAGATATTAGTTTGACCTGGGAGTTGGATGTATCAAGAGTCACATTTTTAAAGATAAATTACAGAAAAGATATGGTAGGAAATTGACTCCATGGAGATGGATGATTACAGTAGTAATCCTTTTGAATTTTCAAAGAATGTTGATATTCCAGTGTGTCTTGAAAATCAGTAAGGACATTTGTTCCCATTGAATTATTTGTCACAAAATTTTTATCACTTGTCATTTTCATATCCAAAGGCTCACACATTATTAACTCTTACATGTTAATTTTGTGCAGGTTTGATTGCTTTACAAAGCTCCTGTTTGTGTTAACAGAGCCTTAAAAACAGATACTGACAACCTAAATGACCCATTGAAAGCAGGATGGTTAAGTAAATTGAGGCAAATCACTTGGTGGAATATCCAACCTAATAATTACAAAACAGAATTGGCTAACATGGGACTATGTCAGTAGTGTCATGTGGAGTGAAAGACGTTTGAATCAGAATTCCACGCCCACTCTGACTGTCAGTACACAAGATGTTGTTTTTTGTTAGCTGCCATGAAGTTGGCCCCGACTCATGGCCACCCCGTGCACAATGGAATGAAATGCTACCTGGTCCTGTGCCATCCCCATGACTGGTTGCGGATCAGACCATGTTTCCATTGTGATCCATAGGGTTTTCATTGGATGATTTTCTAAGTAGATTACCAGGCCATTCTTCTTAGTTCATCTTAGTCTGGAGGCTCTGCTGAAACCTGTTCAGCATCATAGCAACACACAAGCCTCCACTGACAGACGAGTGGTGGCTGTGCAGGAGGTGCATTGGCTAGGAATCAAACCCGTGTCTCCTGCATTTGAGGCAAGAATTCTACCTCTGAACCACCAATGCCTTCACTTATATTAAAAGAGAATAGATCAAGCTATTGCAACTGGGAGGTGTCTTAGTTATCTAGTGTTGCTATAACAGAAATACCACAAGTGGGTGACTTTAACTAACAGAAATTTATTTTCTGGCAGTTTAGGAGGCTAGAAGTTTGAATTCAGGGCGTCGGCTCTAGGGGAAGGCTCTCTCTCTGTTCACCCTTGGGGAAGGTCCTTGTCTCTCTTCAGCTTCTATTCCTAGGGTCCTTGGCAATCGTGTGGTGTGTATCTTTCCATCAGTTTGTGCGCTTGCTTGCTTATCTCAAAAGAGATTGTTTTAAGACACCTGTAACCCATTGCCATCGAGTTGATTCTGACTCATAGTGACCCTATACGACAGAGTATAACGCCCCATAGGGTTTCCAAGGAGTGGCTGGTGAATTCGAACTGCCGACTTTTTGGTTAGCAGCTGAGCGGGCTCGTTTTTTAAGACACACCCTACGCTAATACTGCCTCATTAACGTAACAAAGAAAACCCATTCCCAAATGAGACTATAGTCACAGATATAGGGATTAGGATTTACAATACGTGTTCTGGGGGGACACAATTCAATCCATAATAGGTGGTAAGATTATAAATGATTTTCTCTTCTTTTCCAAGATTGTTCATATAGTCATTACTTTTATAATCCAAAATAATTGCATTTTAAAATTCCTTGAGGGATTTGAAGAAGAGTGGGAAGAGACATAAACTTTTAGAAATGAAAAAAATATCAAAGAAGAAAGGAGAATGAACCCAGCATTAAAAGGGAGGTTCACAATGGCACATTTGGCAGTAAAAAGAGGGTTCAAGCCAAGGAACAAATCAAATACTAATGCTCAGAAGAAAAACAATACTTGAGAGTTAAGCACTTCAGATTTTTTATTAGCTCTTAGTAAATAAAGTAAGATTAAAGGAAGGCATTGGAGACAGCCAAGAAATCTTTGCTCCTCACCCTCCTCTTGGTCTTGGCTGTAAGCACGAAGAGCTAAACAAAGACCATATGTTTCATTATTTTACCTGGCCAGGAGGCTGTAGGGATTTGAAGAGCATTCAGGTGTTCAGCTCAGATGAGGGAGCTGAACTTTACTTTTGCTTGAAGTGGCCACTTAAGGCGACCAAGAATCATCAGTGCTACAACAGAATTGTGCACAGCTTGATTTCTCATGGGACTTAAGAATTCTACTCATGACCGCCTGGAGCACTGGCTTGGCCTTTTTCCCCCTTCAAAGCATGTTATGCATACCTACCACTTACTTAACCAAATCTCCACTCTTCCCTAGAAGTTTATTTCACAGATGGAAGAGACTGAGGCAGACAGATGAGCATATTTCTTGAATTTGAAATGGAACTGGAATCAGGACAGGACTCTCAAGGCCACATCCCCGACTAAGGGTTTGGTTTAGTAACTTATTCTTGAAAAGCTTTGATCTCGTTAAAAAAAAAAAACATTTAGGTGAGCTGTAAGTGAAAAATGAGTGTCCAGTTAAGAATGCTGCATAGAACGTGTTGATTTTCTGTGTATCACCATTCCCTGGCTGTGCCTAACCCTCCTGAGTGGTAAGGGTAGAGAGGGAGGGCCATCCCAGCAGTAAAGGCACTGATACCCACCCCCTACTCTTCACAGAGCACCAGGAAATGGAGCATTCATTGGTTTCCAGTCCTGGATCTTAGTTTCCTGGACTCTTCTTTCTAAGCAGGGATCCTAGAGCAGACTAAGTAATTCAACTTGGATGCTGTTATGGATCGAATTGTGTCCCCCAGAAAGATATGTTGAAGTCCTAAACCCTAGTACCTGTGAACGTGACCTTGTTTGGAAGTAAAGTCTTTGAAGATGTCATCAGTTCAATTAACATAGGATCATACTGGAGTAGGATGGGTCCTAATCCAATATGAGTGATAGATATAAAAAGAAGAGAAGAGACACAAATACAGACACAGAGGGAAGACAGCCATGCAAAGACGGAGGCAAAGATTGGAGCAATGCATCTGTAAGTCAGGGAATGTCAAGGATTGCCAGGAACCACCAGAAGCTGAAAGAGGCAAGGGAGTATCTTCTCCTGGAAAATTCAGAGAGAGCATGGCTCTGCCAACCCTTTGATTTAAGACTTCTGGCCTCCAGAACTGTGAGAGAATAGATTTCAGTTATTTCAAGACACCTAATTTGTGGTACTTTGTTACGGCAGCCCTAGAAAACTAATATAGATGCATAGCCACATTTCTTGTATTATTTAACATGGAGTCCATGCAGAGTCCACTGGGGAAGCAACACGTCAGCAGCACCCAATTAATGGTAATTTTTAATATTCTTCTTCTTCATGATGTTATTCATGGCATCAAACCCAACCTTCTACTCAAGACTTTGTCAAGATAGAGCCAACCAGATGATTTGCTGCTCCAGCCCCAATTACTCTTCTCCTAATTAGCATGTAAGTTCTTTTTATAATGCCATTAAAATAAGATGAGGGCCTTGGTTCATGGTCAACCAGTACTGGAAAATGTACAGAGCTATTGTGGCTCTGGATCCTGCAGCTGGCTCCTGTTTGTCAGTGCGGTGGATTAATTACTTCTGTGTATGGCCTTTCTAGCCATGGTCTTGTAACTCCTACCCAGGTGATCGTATGATAGGGTAATTGTGGCCTGCCAATGGGATTGGTCAGTTTACCTTAAAAGACAGCCAATTCCAGAGCAGAGAGGAGGAACCCACCACCAGCAAGGAAGGAGAGACCAGCAGGAGAGACCCATCAGCAGGAGACGGTGTGGTAGGCTTCCTGATCCACGGAGAGAGAAAGCTGAGTGCCTTTGGGTAGAGACTGAGGGACAGAGAGAGGCATGCCTACAAGCATGGCTGGGTAGAGGCTGTCCTGATGGAAGAACTGTATCCTGAGTGTTCTTGAACCTGAATTGGAACTGTTACTTCCCTAATAAATCCTATAATTCTGAGTATGGTCTGTGAGTTCTCTGTGGCCATTGTGATGAATTATCGAACCTAGTAGAGTGTTGTGGGAGGGACGGTTGGTGTCAGAATTACTAACGATGGCAGAGAGAGGAGGTATGTCTGACCTCTGCCTCATAGGAATCAGCCTTGGGCTGTTGATCTTGATTCTCCTTTCCTCTTGTAAAGTAAGAGGAGGTCAGACACTGCCCTCAAGCCGTTTTTTACAGTCCGTCTTCACAGCCTGTGAGCAAGAGCCCTGCTGTCTAACCTGGCAATCTTGGGTTCGCCAGCCCCTGCGGCTACATGAATCAGGAGAATCCTCCAGCCTGACCTACAGACTTGGGACATTCCAGCCCTACAACCAAGTGAGCCATTTCCTGGAATAGATCTCTCTCTATATGTATTTATACGCTTTGCTGGTTTTGCTTCTCTAGGGAACCCAGCCTAAGACACTTGAGTTCTCGTTAAAAGAATCCAAACCATATCACAGCTTGCCTGTTTTCTCTTCTTGCATTGTCTTTCTCCTGCCCCAAGGTTTGGCTGACTTACACAGGGTCTTTTGAATTTACTAATTTAACTCCTACTAGCTGATCAGGAGCGCTGGTGGTGCAGTGATTAAAGTGCTGGGCTGCTAACCAAAAGGTTGATGATTCGAACCCACCAGGAGCTCCACAGGAGGAAGATGTGGCAGTCTGCTTCAGTAAAGATTTACAGCCTTGGAAACCCTATAGGCAGTTCTACTCTGACCTATAGAGTCGCTATGAGTTGGAATCTACTCAACAGCAGTGGGTTTGGTTTTTGTGGTAGCTGATCTTGAGGCTTTCCCCCTTGTCCTACACAAAAGAGATCTCCTCCATTGATTCTCCACACTCAATAGTATTTTTTAATAGATTGGCATTATTTATTTAAGTCTGGGCTAATGTTTTCAATTATAAGGACATCTAAATGTATTCTTTGCCTCTAATTTATTTCCACAAATTTGGGAATAGGGTTAGTAAGAATTTCTAAGACTGCCAACTTTCTTTGTTTTGGTAAGTAATTTTCTTAGTTTCAACAGACAATTGTGGAATTTCTATAAGCAAGACAGCTCTTATCTACAATGGGGTTGATATTTGCCATGAGCTGCTCATCTGCCTTACCTCTTCAGGGATTTCCTTGGCATATTCAGTACTTATCATAGAAAAGAAGTAGAATTACCTTTCACAATTCTTATTATCTCCAAGAAAACTCAAAGCAAACGGTATCAACCAAATTTGCCTGTGAGATAGTTTAGCATTTCAAAAGAAGTCTTTGCTGAGAAAAGCAGCCAGAGCCAAAGAAAACTCAACACTATTGTATCATAAATCCATCTGTGCTGAATTTTTTACTGGAACTCATAGACTCCATGATCTATGGAAATATTCTTTAGAATCTGGAAGTTCTTTTGTCACAGTTTTTAAAATGATGTGTTTTCATGTCAATGATAATCTAAAAACAATATAAACATATTCTGGATCACATGGATTATAATGTACCCAAGAAACCCATCACCAATTACTTATTCCAAATCCCTGGAGCCAGATGTATTCTAGAATTAACAGTTTTCCAGATTTTAGGAATATGATATGCTGCATATACTACATATTAGATAATACCTATGGTGGGGGCTAGGGCAACCCCAAGAAGTCATCTATATGAATATTACTATAGTGAAACCTGAATATTCACTAAGTGGGATGAACATAGAATATACATAGACCATATTCTGAACAATAAAACAAGCCTCAACAAATTTAAAAGAATTAAAAGTATGCAAAGCATGTTCTCTGACCAAAAAATAATTAAACTAGAAATCAATGATGGAATGCTATCTGTGCTATTTGGAAGTAAAACAGCATACTTCTAAATAACCCATATCAAAGAGGAAGCCACAAAGAAATTAGAACATGCTTTGAATTGAATTAAAACAAGTGCACAACATATAAAATATATGAAGTACAGCTAAAGCAATGCTAAGAGGGAAATTTATAGCATTAACTGTTTAAAAAGAAAGGTCTCAAACCAATTTCCTAAACTTCTACCTTAAGAAATTAGAAAAAAGAGCAAATTTAGCTGAAAACAGGAAATAAAATAAATAAATAATAAAGATAAGACCAAAAGCCAATGGAATTGAAAATAGAAAAGCAAGAGAGAAAAATCAATGAAACCAAAATCTGTTTAAAAAACTCAAAGAAATTGATAAAACTTTAGCCAAATGGCTAAAGAAAAAAGAGAGAGCTCACAAATCACCATTAGGGATGAAACAGGGAACACCACTAAAGATCCTAAAGACGTTAAAAGGAAAATAAGGGAATATTGTGAACAACTATCCCAATAAATTTGGCAGCTTCGATGCAATGGAAAAAATGCTTGAAGGGCACAAGCCTACCAAAGCTTACTCAAGAAGAAACAGGTAACCTGAATAATCCTATATTGAATAAGGAAATTAACTTTGTAGTGAAACATCTTCCAATAAAGAAAATTTTAGGTTCTGTTGGCTTCACTGGCAAATTTTACCAAACACTTAAGGAAGAAATAATACAATTCTATATAAAACTCTTCCTGAAAATAGAGGAGGTTGAAACACATTTTGATTCAAATTATGAGGCCAGCACTACCCTGATACCCAACCAGACCAATTTTTTAAAAAAAAATTCTATAGACCAATATCCTTCATGAACATAAACATAAAAATTCATAACTAAATATTAGCAAATTGAATGCAGGAATATATTTAAAAATTGTATTATGACCAAGTGGTACTTACCTGGGAATGCAAGGTTGGTTCAACATTCAAACATTAATCAATAAAATTCATCATGATCATCTCAATAGATGCAGAAAAAGCATTTGACAAAATTCAACATCTATTCATCATACAAACTCTTAGTAAACTAGGAATAAAAAGGAACTTTCTCATCCTGATAAAGTGTATCAACAAAATCACCTATAGCTAACAGCATACTTTCTAGTTAAAGACTGCAAATTTCCCCCCAAGATCAGGAATAATGCAAGAATATCCTAATTAACATCACACTGGAGCGCCTAGTAATTGAAATAAGGAAATTTTAAAATAAAAGGAATATAGATTGGAAAGGAAGAAATAAAAATGTCTTTATTTGCAGCAACGTGATTGACTATTTAGAAAATCCCAACAAATCTACAAAAAAAAAAAAAAAAGCAATTAGAACTAATAAGTGAGTTTACAAGGTTTTGGGATATGAGGTAAATTGCTGGTTGGCATGTAAAATGGTACAGCCACTTTGGAAAATGGTATGGCAGTATAGATAAAGTTACTATATGATCCAGTAGTTCCATTCCTAGGTACTTACGAAGAAAATGAAATCATATGTCCACAGAAAAACAATGAATGGGAAAGTCTTTAGCAGTTTTATTCATAATCATCCTAGAACTGGAAACAACCCAAATGTCCATCAACTGGCAAATGGATAAAGAGGTTGTGGTACATCCATAAAATAGACTGTTGTTGTTAGGTGCCCTCAAGTTGATTCTGACTCATAGCAACCCTATAGGGCAGAGAGGAACTGCCCCATAGGGTTTTCTAGGCTGTAATCTTTATGGGAGCAGATCGCCAGGTCTTTCTCCCGCAGAGCAGGTGGGTGGGTATAAAACAGACTACTGCTCAGCAGTTAAAAGAAACAAACTATTGATGCGTGCAGTAACATAGATGAAGATAGTCTTAAAAGGCCATATACTGTATGACTCAATTTATATGACATTCTGGAAAAGGCAAAACTATAAGGCCAGAATGCAAATCCGTGGTTGTCAGGGCCTAGGGGTACAGGACACAAGAGAAATATTTTGGGGGAAAATAATGGAATTATAATGTGCACAATGTCACAAATTCTGATGGACAGTGAAAGAAAAGCAAACTGACTTTTATTTTGCCTTTTAAAGACAGAAGATGAAAAAAAATCAAATGACTGCTATGATAGTTTTGATCTTTAGAAGTCTGAAGACTCCTAAAATTGCCAAATCAATGTCAGCCTTTAAAACACTCCGATTTGTCATGGCAGCAAACCTGATCTCCACAGGCAAGGCAACGCTAACAACTAAGAACTGTGAAGACAGATGCCCGGTGGGGGACTTGAATGGAGGGATCTGTGGCACCTGAATTGTCAAGAGCATATTATGAAAATTAAAATGCACTGTAGTGATGAAATCACTTAATCCTCAGACATGTTCCCTTTAGGGGGAGCTGGGAGTATTGAATGGATGCAGTTACTCATTCTATTTTTACAGTAGCTGGGCTTTTGCAAAGGAGCCCTGGTGGTGCAGTGGCTAAGTGACTGGCTGCTAACCAAAAGGTCAGCAAAGTTCAAATCTACCAGCCGCTCCACATGAGAAAGGGGTGGCAGCGTTGGAAACCCTATGGGGCAGTTCTACTTTGTCCTGTAGGGTTGCTATGAGTCTGAATCGACTCGATGGCAGCGGGAGCTTCTGCAGATGAAGAGATACATATTGCGTGCAAGCAAGGCCTTCGTATTCTAGCATACTCTAAGGAGAACAGCTCCTCTTCTGGATAACACAAAGGTAGTATTTTCTGATGAGATTTGTTCATTAAAGATAGAGAAAGCTTAACAGAGGGGTACTTCAGGAGAAAAGTGAACAAGACCGGAGACCTGATTCTCCAGTTGAGAGCAGATGTTTGTCTTTTGACTGTGTTAGGGCCCAGAGTGCAATGAGCTGATAACAGAAATCTCTTTGCATCCTCCATGCAGTCATTCCAACTGGTTAGGAGCAATGTCTAAAAGAGCATCATTGCAAGTAACAGGGAACAAAACCATCTTCTGTGAAAAGAATGGAATTCGAAAAATACTATTTGGTTGATATCCAAGTCCTAATCCCTGGAACCTGTAAATGTGTTCCCTTACATGGCAAAAAGGCTTGCAGATTTGACTAAAATTGCCCCTGGTTGACTGGTTGGGAAGCATTGCTACACTTAATGTAACTGATGATGACTAATGCCTTCGAGTCGATCCGGACTCATGGCAACTCTATAGGACAGAGTAGAAAGCTCATAGGCTTTCCAAGAAGCAGCTGGTAGATTCCAACTGCTGACCTTTTGGTTAGCAGCCGAACGCTTAACCACCGCACCGCCAGGGCTCCAGACTTAATGTAAGAGTAGGAAATTAATAAAATTACTCTCAAATGGGGAGAGTTACCTGATGAAGAGTTGCCCTCATTATGACAGGACATCCCTGACTTATCTCAATACTTCCAAAATCTTATTTTTCCTTTGAAATGGTTTCTCTTTTTGTTCCTTTTTTCCTTATTCCCATTGCCACTATTCTGCTAATCAGGGCTGGATTAAGGCACGTGAGGGCCCTAAACACTGATAATCTGTGGTGCCCCCTCCTCTGCTTACTTACCCGTTCGAAAGAGATATGTGAGTTATATTTATACATGTATATATGTATGTGTATGTGTGTCTTAGCTATCCATGATGTAACTTCTTTTTAAATGAGACTATAGTATTAGCGATTGAACACAAAAGTGGTATATGCCATTTTAGCGAAATGAGATGAACTGGATTATAAAATTTTTAGTGGATACAGGGTACTAAGATTTTTACTATATACCACATTTTCTACAAAGAGTATTCCACATATTCTGCAACAAAGAAAATGAATCAGGGAACTTAGTTGTTTCAACAATCAATGTAAAATTCTGTTGATCTCCCACAATGAAAAATTGACTTTCACCAAATTTGCTTTAAACGGCTCATACTTCAGTTTTGATGCTTATTTCATAATAAATGCTATAATTGTAAATGAACAAGTGAAAAGATGTTATAAAAGAAAATTTAATAATCAGAAAACAAATATTACAACAAATTACTATATTTTCTTTTTAGATAGATCTTTCATCTCTAACATGTTATAATTAAAAACAGGAGATAGATGTCAACGAAGGTGTTGAAGTGATAGGGGCCTCATAGCTTAAACAACCTTGCGCGTGGGCGCCCTCATGACCCTGCATGAACTTTATTTTTGGCTGGCACATTCTCACGCACTGGAGCTGGTATCAATTTCATTTAATGCTCTGCCAGTTCGCTTCCACTGCAGCACTCGCTTTTCCTTGTGTCCTGTCTGCTTAGCATCTATGGGTCTTTGCTTCGGTCAACTGGTGCCCCTGTTTTGTTGATGCCCTAAGCACATGCTTACCTCGCTTATTGGGTAATGCATCCCTGCTGCTAATGAACTTTATTGATCCATAGGAAGAATATAAGTTCATTTCATTGTTATCTCCTTGGCTTCAGATTTTCCCTTCTCCAATCTTTCCAGCCCAGTGACACATGGATGATATTACTAAGTAATTGTGTTGGTCATGACATTCCCATACTCAAAAAACTTTTAGGTCTCTGTGTGACAAAGAACTCTGTTTGGCCTTTTTTCTTTGGTTCCTAAAAATAACTCTTGAAATTTGCCAGCAATCAAGGTGCCTTTTGTTTTCTAAAATAGCCAGGTTACACTTAAACATATTCGAATGAATAGGGACTACACAGACCCCACCCTGGCAGCAAACCTCAGGAAGGGAGGGGGGCATGATGGAATTAGTCATGCATACTTAGTGTTTCAGTCAGTCATTGACTGTGCATTGAGGCCCCAATCATTGACTATCAATGAGCCAGTAAAAGCCCCACTAAGGAAGTTATGGATGGTGGGCGTGGTGGGTTAGCCAAAACATCCAAGCACGGGAGAGGGTGGCACATCCCTGGGGACAGTGGAAGACTCATGCAGGACCTCTCCCAGCCACACCTGATGCATCTCTTCACTTGTATCCTTTCCGGTTATAATGAAGAACTGTAAGTATAGGTAATGAATTATTGAACCTGCTTGGGACAGTGAGAGCCAGTAGAGAAGCTGGTGTTTGCCTATTTGGCAGGGACTAGAAGGACAGAGTCCTAACTTGTGAGAACCCAGCTCTGGGTGGTTAAGGTCAGAGAGAGAAAATGCCACGAAAGTGGCTGGTGTCAGTGGAGAAGTGGGAAAGTGGGGATATGAGTTATCTTTGCATTTTGGGACTTGGCCTTATGTCGATTATTATTAACACAGTTTCCAAACTCTTTAGCTTGCCTGCCGAAGTGCTCCATAATAATCAATCCAGCCAGCCAGCCATCTAGGCAAACAGCCAGACATCTATCTTAGGAAGGTGATAATCACTAGGAATAAGAAAATGATGAGCTGGACATAGCATCTATAAACTGGGGGAGTAGGTAATCAGTGGTACAAACTGAGTTCTCCGAAAGAGCTCAAAAGAGAATGAGATCACCACCATGAAATGGCCATTGAAGCTGTACAGGTGTTCTGGTTTGGGGATTTGGGGGAAATAGAGAGGTCATGAGCCAAACCAAGGTGTGAACTCACAGAATGGGTCCTAGTCCACACTGACCATGGTTCAGGGCTCTTGCTAGTGAGATGTTAGGAATAAGGTTAGGCTGTGGGCTTCCTAGACTAATGCATACACTCTCTGAGGATAAGAATCATGTCTAGTGCCACCTACTATCCTGTACTACCTCTACACAGTAGTTGACTGTGGGGTGTATGAATGAGTGAGTAATTCAAAAGACTGAAGGTGAATACCTGTCTTGCTGACTATAAAACAGTGGTTCTCAACCAGGCCAAGTTTGCCCTCTAGGGGAAGTTGGGCAATGTCTGGAGACCATTTTCGGTGTTACAACTGTGGGGAGAAGTGCTACTGGTATTTAGTGTGTACAGGCCAGGAGTGCTGCTGAACATCCTACAACGCACAGGAGAGCCCCTACCACAAAGAATTATCCTGTCCAAAATGTCCATACTGCCAAGGAGGTGGAAAAATCCTAGTTATAAAAGACCACTTCAAGTATTTTTGCCTCTCTCATCTGGCAGTAAGAAAACATGGTTGTACTAGGTAGAAGGAAGCAGTGACTTTGCCAACTTGTTTACTCTAAAGAAATTTGATGAGTAACATGATATCCCATTGGCTTTGGCATATGGGTCCATTATACTAATGAAAAACCTGGCATTGTCCTCCCACCGATGAAAGTCTTGAAAGATGCTCTGAATCCCAAAGGGAGAACTTGGCAGAAACCAAATGCAATTGCAAAAAGACACAATGCCCTGGGAGAAATTTGCCTTGAGTGCAGACAACTAAGTAGAAACTTAGATGTTCAGGTTCTGATGGTGACTAATTGAATCCATGAGAGGCTGAGTGTGTTCGTGGCTCAGTATATAAAATCCCGCAGTGCTTAAAACACTGAGTCTTCTAGAGTTGCCCTGAAAGTGAAACTACAGGACATTTTGAAGCTGGAAGTAATGTAGTGAGCTAACTTTATGAAATAAAAGAGTGGGCAGAAATGCTAATGTTTACTTTTTAGCTACCATTAAAGGCAAATGTGTGGATTGCTAAGTTGCACCATGATTCAATAAATGAGATGAATATTCTCCCCGATGAAAACCTATCTCAGCCCTTGTGAAGGGCACACTCACTGTGATGATAACTCAAGTGTTCTTAAATATTTAGGCGATTGATGAATACATTCCAGGGTAATGCATCCTCCTTTCAGGACTCTCTCAGCTTTTCCAAGTTTTCTTGATGTCAGCTTTGTCCCCTGGGAGTAAAGCCCACATACCTTGGCCCAGGTCACCCAACCAAGGCAAAACAAAACTTTAAAAACAAACAAAACAACCCACAAGTCTTTTTAAAAGCTCCTCCTGGGTACCAAAAGCCAGGGTTGTAGAATGGATTGGACTTTTCAAAACCTACGCATTTTTCAGACACAAGATTTAGAAGTGCACCTTTGTTCCTGCCACATAAAAGAAAAGCAAACCTTTGTTTAATGGTTAACAATTCTGGGCAGCTACTACCTTTTAAACCAGGGCCGAGATGACTATCTGGAGAGGCAAATTGCAGATCATTTAGACAGGAGATTATGCCGTGTTGACCTGCTCTGAAGTTTGATTTTAAACAGTGATTATATTCTTATTGTGCAGGCTACATTTACTTGAGCCTTGTTATCAGGAATAAATGGTAATAGAGCAAGCAAATACATTTGTACAAATGTTGAAAAGAGCTCAGGGCTGCAGGTACCCACGTAAGACTGCGCTAAGGTTTAAATTGGAGAAAAGCCTTGTTATAACCAGGAATTTAGACTAAAACTGTTAATAAAAAAATTACAACAGAACACACTGAGTTGCCGATCGTCAAGTCAAATATTAATTTATTGATTTTTTATGACTCAACTGTGAACAAAACTAAATTTTAAAAGATAAAAGAAACAGTGGGACCAATACGAAGTATCGTCTTGTCTATGTGTTATCTAAAGTGAAAGAAAAGACTGGTACACCAAAAAATTCCTTTAACCAAATAAACCCAAAATTGCATTTGGCTGAAGCTCCTGACACAAAACACCACACACACACACACAGCCCTCTTGATAAGTTGTTTTATTAATTCTACAGTTGTGTAGAGGACCTACCATAACAAGCCTTGTTTGGAACAACAGCAGATGAGAAAAGCAAGTTCTTTCTGTCCTGTGGCCAAACAAAGAACCTTTTCCCATGCCCCCACCCCTACATTTGCCCTCTCCCCGCTACCCTGGGCTAATAGTGCCAACCCATGTATTTACTGTCAACAGAATCAATCAGCTGCATTGTCTAATAGTAGCAAGCAGCTTTTAAGTGTTTTGATCTGTGGGTTAAAGGATATACCAATTCTCTATTCTTAGTATCTGCTTTATGGTCTCCAATTGCTGTTGTGTAATAAATATATAATTATATAATTTGAAATAGCTAAACTATAACTTGGGTAAAATCTGAACTACAAACTATTTCTGAAAATTGAGCAGAACCTCAATTATCTGGTGAAAGTAGAACCTCAGATTTTTTCAGCTTCTTCCTAATGGCATGAATGAATTTCAAGTTGAGCAAACCAACTTTTAAAAAGACACTTTTGAGGCAATTGGGAATATTTGAACATAGACTAAATATTAAATGACAATAATAAATTATTAATTTAAAAAAATGTGATTTCATGTTGTTTTATTTTTAAGGTACTTCAAGGGATCCATATTGAAATATTTAATAGTGAAGTAAAATTAAGTGCAGGAAGTCCCTGACTTACGATGTATTTGAGTCACGACAAACTGCACTTAGAACCGTCCATTTTTTAAAATTTTTGTACATCTTATCGTCTGTAATATGTACTACATACAATATTACAGTGCATAATTTGCTGGTGTCATCATATCTGTAAGTTTATAGGTAATGTTTCCAACCCCTAAAGACAAATAAAGATAGGATTTATAAAGATACTGATAATAAAAGGCAATAATAATGAAAAAACTATTTAAAAAAAAATAAGGTGTTCGACTTAAGTCAGAACCGAGTTAAGACAGAGTCGTCGAAATGGAACCCCATCGTAAGTCAGGGTCTGTATGAGATTTGCTTTAAAGGACTCTGGAAAATTAAAAAAAAATTTTAAAAAGTGGAGGGAGTGATCGATGCCACAAATTGGCAAGATGTTGATCGTTGAAGCTGGGTGATCAGTTTACAGAGATTCATGATACTCTCCTTAGTACTTCTGTGCAAGATTTTTAAAATGCTATGAAACAAGCAATAACAACAAAACAAGTTACTTGCTGGGAAAAAAGCTAAACAAACCTGAGTCAGGCATCAAAACTTCAAAGACCACGATGAGACACCACTACACACTTAGAATGGCTAAAAAACAAAGAAAAAACCACCCTAACAATATCAACTGTTGGCAAGGATGAAAAGCAACTGGAACACTCATACACTGCTGATGGGAAAACAAGATGGCGGGGCCTCTTTGAAAAGAGTTTAGCGGTATCTTATAAGGTTAAACATAGAATTATTATCTAATGCAGCAACCCCACTCCTAGGTATTTACTCAAGAGAAATAAAAATTTATATTCACAAAAAAAAAACTGTATGTGAAATGTTTATAGCATCTTTATTCATAATTATCAAAAACTAGAAACCACCCAAATGTCTTACAGCTGGTGAAGAAATAAACAGTGGCGTATCTGTACAATGAAATACTATTCAGCAGGAAAAAGAACAAAGGAACAGACTACTGACGCATGCAGCAACATGGATGAATCTCAAATTCATTATGCTACGTTAAAAAAGCCAGCCTCAGAAAGCTACTTACTATTTCACCCTATTTATATGACATTCTGGAAAAGGCAAAACTATAGGGACAGGAAATAAATCAGTGGTTGTCGTTGGGTAGCAGAAGGGTTGACTACATAGGATCATCGTGAGGGAATTTTGGGGGGTATTGGAATTGCTTTCTATCTTGATTGTGGTGGTGAGGACATAAGTGTATATGTTTGTCAAAGCTCAGAACTATACACAAAAAGGAGTGAATTTCACTGTATGTAGATGATACCTGAAAAATAAAAAAGTTAAAGGGGAAATTTTCAATATGGTCCAAAAAAATTGTTGCATTTGATTCAAACTACAGTAAAACCTGCAAAAGCCAGACCCTGTGTAAAGTAGAAACCTGTTAGAGACGGAAAACTCACGTATTTTCCAATAATAGAGAGCAACAGGAAAGTGGTAAGACTGCACCCTTTCAAAGACGGAAAACTTGTGAGACCCGGAAAAACAAGGCAGTCCTGTTGAGTTCCAGCTCTCACAGGTTTCACTGTATCAGGTTCTTACAGAGTATAGTACTTTCTTCTTTTCTTATCTTTGCGTCTTTTCTTCCTGCTTTTTCTCCTTCTTTCCTTCCTTCCTTTCTTCCTCCCTCTCTCTCTCCCCCCTCCATCTCCCCCTCCCTCCCTCCTTCCTTCCTTCCTTCCTTCCTTCATTAAAATAGTGGAACCAAGAGATGAATCACATAAAATTTCCTGTCTGTATTGCGGTGTGAAGGGGTGCATGACAAGGTGGTAGTCTTAGTGGCCTTACCTTAGAAGGATCACTACTTCCTAGGTCTCTCAACCCTGGCTGCATGTTAAAACCACCTGGGAACTAAAATAATAAATGAAATACTGATACGCAAGCCCTAACCTCTGAAAGATTCAGTTTTAGTTGGTTGGGTAGGACCCAGGGATCATATTTCTTAAAAGCACCCTCGGTGATTCTAATGTGCGTCTAGGGTTTCGTTCGAACCCTAGACTCACGCTAACGATACTTAGGAAAAACTAAGTATTTATGCTAGACAAACCTTCTTCTAGTTTCATGTCCTTTCCAATCACCTGGGATCTTGTTAAAATGAGATTCTGATTTAGTAGGTTTAGGGCGGGGCCTGGGACTCTGCATTTCTAACCAGCTCCCAGAAGCTGGGATGCTGCAGATTCCCGTGAATCAACTTTGAATTGCAAGGGCTAAAAGGGTTTTAAAAATTCTGCTAATGCTAAGACTCACCTGGGAGGCTTGTTCAATATACAGATTTCCACCCTCTTCCCTGGAAACTCTGTTTCAGTCCATCTGGTTTGGGGCCCAGAAGTATGTTCTTTAGCAAGAACACAGTTACTTATCTTCAGATTAATTTGAGCATATTAGAAAGTCGATTTATGGATTCACGGCAGGTCATTTGCTGTCTTTGGCACAGTGCTAGATGCCTTTCTGACTCTTGCTTTTCTTTTTTTCTAAGTTGACTATATCACAGGAACATGTTCATACAAAAACTTGTGCATGAATGTTCATAGCAGCATTATTCGTAATAGCCAAATAGTGGGAAAAAACCACCTTTTCATTAACTGATGAATGGATGGACAAAGGGTGGTATAGCCATACAAGGAAATATTATTTGGCTATAAAAAAGGGAAGCCCTGATACTTGCTACAACATGGATGAACCTTGAAAACATTATGCTGAGTGAGAGAAACCAGTCCCCGAATGACCACATACTGTGTGGTTTCATTTGTATGAAATGTCCAAAATAGGCAAATCCACGGGGACAGAAAATAGAGTAGTGGGTTGCCAGGGGTGGAGAGAGGGAGGAATGTGAGCGACTGCCAATGGGCATGAGGGTTTCTTTTTGGAGTGATGAAAATGTTCTGAAAGTAGATTGCACAATCTGTGACTATACTAAAAAAACCACTGAATTTTCACGTTAAAATGGTGAATTTTGTGGTATGTGAATTATATCCCAATTTAAAAAAATACCTTAAGTTTTGCCAATTAAAAAAAAAGAAACTCTTTCTTTATATACAGGTAGTCCTCAACTTACGACAGGGTTCCGTTCCAACGACTTCATCATAAGTCAGTTCTGACATAAGTCAAATACCTTTTATTTTTTTTAGTTTCATTATTATTGTCTTTTATTATCAGTATCTTTAAATCTGATCTTTATTTGTCTTTGGGGGTTGAAAGCATTACATATAAACTTACAGATATATACTAACGTTGAATGTAGTACATAGTACTAACAATAAGATGTTCAAACATAAAAATAAAAACAGTCATTGTAAGTGCAGTTCGTCATAACTCGAATGCATCATAAGTTGGGGACTACCTATACATATATTCTACAGATCAAGTAACAATCAAGTTTTTGTCTTCAAGATAACGGGTATTTGATCTTGGCCTTTTGAGTTGCTTTTACTGTTCTCATGCTGGGATTCTGAGTATAACTTGTTCTCACGTCTACGAATTGCCTTTATGAATACCAGTCATTTGCCACTTTCTAAAAATATAAAATCATTGGTTATTTCGTATGGGTCTGGGTCGGTCTTTGTGAACATTGTATTCTGAGGCCCGGCATGTGGCTAGGATGAGCTGTTCATTAATCTTTACTGAATGATTCTTTTGGGTGAGAACCAGCCCTGTTTAGTTTGAAGAGTTTATCAAACTTCCTTTTTCTCAGTTATTCATTATTTCATTGAAAGAATTTTACCTGAATGTTCCTCTAATTTGGATTGAAGAGCCTACATGAGAACTGAAGACTTTGAACCTTAAAACAATTCACCAGTTGCATGCAACTCTCTGTGAATTCCTTCCAGCTAAATATTCCATCACTCTTTTGTTCATTAAAAGAAATGAATTCCAGCAGCTCAGCTTTGTAAACAACTTTGCAATAAAAAACAAGTGTTCACATTCAATGAATGAAAACCATTTGAGACAGGAAATGGGCTTCAGGTTCCAAATGCAGAGCCTGTGTTCCACCCAGGAACATGATTAGGAAGATGTTGGCATAGGAATTGAGAAGACTTTTCTCAAAATAATTAAGAGTTCTCTGTTACTTTGAATTTGATATGAATAATTGATTTCAAAACTTTTCCTTTTGTAAGGTCAAGGAAAGACTCCTCTATTAAGTATTTAGGTAAAAATGAGAAGAATAAAATATTATCCTTTGTTTGCTAGAATGAGAAAAGATTTTGAAACTGTTACTGGCCAGTGAATACTTTTTCAGGCTGCTGAGGTCGGGGAAAACTACTAAACTTGGAACAGATACCCTGAGTTCTAATTCTGATTCTTTTGCTCTTCTGCTATGTGACCTTGGACTTCATAAAATGAGGATAATATTGCCTAACTGGAAAGACATTGTGGAACTTAATCAATTGATAATAAGTTGGAGAAACACACTACACAGGGGCTGATGGCCCCAGATGCAGCCAATCGAACTAAAATAGTATTGAGTTTCCATGTTGTTGTTGTTAGCTGCCACTGAGTCAGCTCCCACTATGATTCATAGAGGTTTCACCAACTGATTTTTGGAAGTAGATCACCAAGCCTTTCCTCCTAGTCTGTCTTTAGTCTGGAAGTCCTGCTGAGACCTGTTCAGCATCACAGCAACACGCAAGCCTCCACTTACAGATGGGTAGTACTGCACATGAGGTGCATCGGCAGGGAATTGAACCCCGTCTCCCACATGGAAGGTAAGAATTCTACCACTGAACCACCGATGCCTTATTGAGTTTCTGTATTGTGTGCAAAACCCCATAGTAAGTGCCGATGATACCCTGAAGAACAAATACTCGATGTCCCTATCCTAGTGAGGGAACACAGACAATTTCTTAGGCAACGGAAACACGAGTTTTTGTTTGTTTGTTTTACCTGGTCTTCATTCATTTATATGAGTATATTAGTGGGTGCAGGGAGGTTTTGTATGGTCATTTTCAAGGGCATTATAAGTAAACAGGAAAATTTTAAAATAAATATTGTCGTGATTGGGCAACCCAAAAGAGTTGAGACTAATAAACACAGTCAGTGGTGCTCTGAATATTCCACAGAAGGTTAAATGAAAAACTGGAACAAAGCGAGAGGCTCCGTGGACTAAGTATATCCACCCGGTAGGGCATATCCCTGGGACCATCACCCTCTCGGGAAACGATGTCACACTCCGACCCTGTCTTAGAGGTTTTCTTTGAAACTTTTAGACATGCTCACTCCATTAGGCCCTCCTGTTTTATGTAAATGTTAGATTGTAACTCAACAAGTTTCGTAAATGTTGTTGTTATTAGGTGCCCTCGAGTCAGTTCTGACTCATAGTGACCCAATGTACAACAGAACAAAACTCTGCCTGGTCCCACGCCATCCTCACAATTGTTGCTGTGTTTGAGCCCATTTTTGCAGCAACTGTGGTATCTTTCTCTTTTTTCTCTGATCCTCTGCTTTACCAAGCATGACGTCCTTCTCCAGGGACTCCCTCCTGATAACATGTCCAAAGTATGAGAGACGAAGTCTTGCCATCCTGGCCTCTAAGGAGCATTCTGGCTTGTACTTCTTCCAAGACAGACTTGTTCGTTCTTCTGGCAGTTCATGGTGTATTCAGTATTCTTTGTCAACACCATACTTTAAATGCATCAATTCTTCTTTTCATAATGTAACCACAAAATCAAAAACCAGTGAAGAGTATGTAGGCATTTTTCACATTTATTTTCTTTTTCTTTTACAAAGAGAAGTCTGGGTATTTGCTTTCCTCTCATAGGCAAGGAATTAGAGTGGGAAGTTTTGATCTAGATCAAAGTGGTACTGCTGGTCTGACTCAATTTTTATGAAGCCAAACCTTTGAAGCAAGATGTTGACTAATGTGTTTCTGAAGCCTATTCATCCCTGTTCTGCCCCATGTCTAGGTGCGTTGCATGAGTTTATGGAATTTCTCAATGTGTATTGTGGATGACGGCATTCTACTCCACAGCCCAGGAAATGATTAGAAGAGCTTGTATGATATTTGTGGCTGCAGTCTTTCCTTTAAAATCATGGAGTGCTTCAGTAATTCTATATTTACTTGAGAATACACATATTGTTTTCCTGATCAGAGAATGTATTGTTTAAATAATTTACTCAAATATTGAGCTGATCTTTCAAAGTGGATGACTCACTTGAAGGCTTTTAATATACACACCAAGAAAAGCCCCTGGCATTGTGAAATCAACAAAAAAAGAACTGGAAATAAGGTTAGCATAGGTGCTGACAACTTTTCTCAGCTCGGAACTTGCAAAATTGTAAAAATATTGCAATTTGAAAGACTCTGTTGATTCACGTTATTGCTTACTTGGGGTGACTGAGTCTTTCTGTATCCCAAGATCAATATGAGGGTAAACCCACTCCTTCTCTACTGGAAATTCCAAGTGTTTAAGTCAAAACCTCAGAATGGAGTGCTAAAATTGCTCGGCAGTGAATATTTTTCAGTGAGCCCGTATCTTACAACCACATCTGCTGACCCATAAGGTTTATCAAACTGTGGTGTGGTCACCCTCCAACTGCCCTGTGCCCTACTTCATTTGTGCCCAAAGGAATGTCTGAAAAGAATAATCAGAATTTTCATAGCCTCGAGACTCAAATGATTCTATAACCTGTTTACTGGTTTTGGGATGTGAAACTATTATTTTTGTTCCTAAGGGAAAAGCAAATTGTTGTGCTTGCTTCAGCAGCACATATACTAAAATTGGAACGATACAGAGATTAGCATGGCCCTTGTGCAGCGAAGACAGCCACATTCAGGAAGCATTTGATATTTTGCACGGCTCCTGGAGGTGTGACCTGTTGTTGGTTTACACAAAGAAAATTGCATGAATCAAAGCAACATGTGGCATTTAATATGGAAACTGATTTTTCACTATTCACACAAAAGTAAATAACTAAAAAGCAAATTGCTGACAAGTTTCTTACATGAAAAACAATTTGTTTAATATTTAAGCTCCAGTAGTACAAAATAGTAGATTGAGACACAGATCCTTGTATATTTTATGCTAATACTCACTCTAACTAAATTAAAAACATGAAGGCATCTCTCTGATATTTTACTGAAATTGAGTCTTCTTCTTCAAATCAAATCTCCAAAGTATGATACATGTTTTAAATTAAATTTCCAGAGAACTAATGGGACATTTTGGAAACTAAAAATGTTGAAAGGTATTTTTCGCTTTTTATTCCTCCCCCAGGTAAGTGGCCACACATTTTGGCAATCTTGCATTATGTTTGCATCTATATAACTCCCAAGGCTGTTAAAATGATAAAACATAAGAAAATTAAGTTAGCAAAGAGTGCTAACTTTTTGTTTAATGCTACTTGCGTGTAAATATACAGACATATATTCACAGGGGTTCCAGTTATAGGGAAAGGATTTGAAAGATTCAAGAAAAGCCCAGAGGGTACAAGGAAAATAGAAGTGCTATCTTACCCCCAAAAGTGTTAGTCTAGCATTTTCTATATGTTTTAACCCTCCTAGAATGAAATGATGGGAAGTTCTCCTCTGGTTTGTCCTCTTCTATTTAGCCACCATTATACTCTAAAAGCTTATATTTCAAAGGTATAATGTTTAAGGTGAGCGTTACGCAAAACCCCAGGCCACAGATGAATCAAAGGATGCCCAGGACGTTAGTGTTTCCTTTATTTCTGCTTACTGAAATAATTTAAAGCCAGAACTTTGGTTCAAATTACTCATATCATAAAATTCCAAGTTAAGAGGGCATTTAACAATAACAGTGGCTTATATTCAACTTTAGTTCAAAACATCTCAAGAAACCTCAACATAAAGAATTTCTAAAATCTAACTTCCAAATAAAAGTGTGTAGTGTATCTAATCTGGGGGAATGCATTAGAAGCATAAGTAATTTGGTTAAATTCCAACGTAGCACACTTACTCCTCTATCTAGAAAGAGAGCAATAACTAGAGTAACTCAAAGACCCCTCACTATCAAGGAATCCGGGAGAAGAATCCCCCAAATTGTTATGCCTTCTCTGAAGTTTCTACAGTTATTTTTTTGTTCTCTGTCCCTGAGGGAGGTTTTTAAGTCAGGACAGGATCAACCAAGAGGTACAGTTGAGTCTTGTTATTTGCAGTAATTATGTTCAATAAAAGTTGCCACAAAAACTGAATTAGCAGGACTGAACCATTTCTCTAGGAAAAATACAAGGTTAGGTTCCTTGGTCCACTGATCAGAACATTTCGTCAACTAAGCTGAACAATTTCTGGACTTTGGCTAATAGCATAATGCTAAGGTTAATTTCTTGGTTTTGATAAATATTCCATTGTTACAAAAGATGTTAACAATAGGGGAAACTGGGTGAAGGATATAGGAGAACTCTCTAAACTATGTCTGTAACTCTTCTGTAAGTCTAAAATTATCCGGGGAAAACAAGAACAACTGTTAAAGATAAATTGTGTCTTGGTTCCTGGGGCATGTCATTTTGTAGGAATCATGCTAGCAAAATTAGCTCCAGAAGTTCCCTTTTAATCTTTTCTCACTTTCCAGTATCTCTACTATTTTTGCTAATTCTCCAAATTAAAAGATTCTCAAGGTTGACAGTATAATTAATTAGTCCCGTAACCTGTGTTGAGTTTGCTTGGCTCTAGTGTCCGGAGTCCAGTAGCCAATAATGAGTCTTCTACTTAGCAGGGCTGATACGTTTTCCACTCGAGAGGATGACCCTGTAGAGACTTCATTCCAAGCTGTTGTTGTCAGGTGCCATCGAGTCAGTTCTGACTCATAGTGACCCTATGGACAACAGAATGGAACACTGCCCAGTCCTGTACCATCCTCACGATTGTTGTTATGCTTGAGCCCATTGTTGCAGCCACTGTCAATCCATCTCGTTGGGGGTCTTCCTCTTTTTCACTGACCCTCTACTTTACCAAGAATGATGTCCTTCTCCAGAGACTGATCCCTCCTGACAACACGTCCAAAGTATGTGAGACTTACTCTCTCCATTATGCAGGTGACACAACCTTGCTTGCTGAAAGTGAAGAGGACTTGAAGCACTTGCTGATAAAGATCAAAGACTACAGCCTTCAGTATGGATTACACCTCAACATACAGAAAACTAAAATCCTCACAACTGGACCTATAAGCAACATCATGATAAACGGAGAAAAGATTGAAGTTGTCAAGGATTTCATTTTACTTGGATCTACAATCAACACCCATGGAAGCAGCGGTCAAAAAGTCAAATGGCACATGGCATTGGCCAAATCTACTGCAAAAGACCTCTTTAACGTGTTAAAAAGCAAGGAATGTCGCTTTGAGGACTATGGTACCCCTGACCCAAGCCATGATCTTTTCAGTCACCTCATATGCATGCGAAAGCTGGACAATGAAAAAGGAAGACCGAAGAAGAATTGACGCATTTAAATTATGGTGGTGTTGAAGAATACTGAATATACCATGGGCTGCCAGAGGAACAAACAAATCTGTCTTGGAAGAAGTATAGCCAGAATGCTTCTTAGAAGTGAGGATGGCGAGACTTGGTCTCACTTACTTTGGACATGTTATCAGGAGGGACCAATCCCTGGAGTAGGACATCATGCTTGGTAAAGTAGAGGGCCAGCGAAAAGAGGAAGACTGTCAATGAGATGGATTGACACAGTGGCTGCAACAATGGACTCAAACATACCTGCTAGTGTGAGGATGGCACACACCTGAGTAATGTCTCATTCCGTTATACACAGGGTTGCTAAGAGTTGAACTGCCTTGACAGCACCTAATAACAACAACCTGGCCCACCTTTGTAGACTATGATTTAGTTGCTTTTGTTTGAGGCATTGGTATTTTGAAAAAATAAAAATGTTTGTAATGTGCAGCCAAGTTTGAATTTCCCGAAGATGCTTGATCGTAAGTCTCACCAAGGGAGCATTTCAAAACAAAGACTGACATGCAGGCCTCCCACCTAGACATTCTATAGGACAGGTATGGCCCAAGAGTTGCCATTTTTCCCAGGTGCCATGGATGATTACTATGATCCTAAAGTTTGGGTGGAGGCAGTGGTGGTTCAGTGGTAGAATTCTTGCCTTCCACGTGGGAGACCCAGGTTCAATTTCTGGCCAGTGCACCTCAAGCACATCTACCACCCATCTGTCGGTGGAGGCTTGCATGTTATTGTGATGCTGAACAGGTTTCAGCAGAGCTTCCAGACTAAGATGGACTAGGAATAAAGGCCTGTTGATCTACTTCAAAAAACTCAACCAATGAAAACCCGATGGATTACAACGATCTGATCCCATTATGCATGGGGTCACCATGAATCAGGGGCCAACTCACCTGCAGCTAGCAGCCACAACAAAGTTTGGTAAACTCTGATGAAGAGACTAAATTGGAATACAAGACTAAACAACTATGGAAAGTACTATTCAAATGTAAGTTTTTATTATCTTTCATTGTATCCACGGATGGGATGACTCCTTGACTGAAAACAGTACTGTATTCTCCTTTTGGAAAGGAGATTTTTGGAAAATCTGGCTCTTCTGAGCTTACAGGTGCAGGGGGTACGTATATCGGGAGGGCCGTAAGAGAAAGGAAACACCTTTCCAACCAGCGAAATCATTAGAATCAACCCTGGGACCAGGGTGCTGGCATTTGGTAGTTCCCATTCTTTCATACAGAGACTATTTGAGTAGAAAACTGATTGTGTTCTCATGAGATCATAATCCTGTTTTTCAGAGCGAAATCAGTAGATTTCAGGTAGGCCTTCTAAGATAGGTTGGTCCCAAACTGCCTACCGTGGTGTGTTAGTTCTATCTGAGGGTCATAATCCTAGGAGAAAGGTAATTCCATGAGAAAGGAGTTGTGTGGACAAGTGATTTGGGGAAAAAAACACATTTTATATTCTTCTTTTGGAGATCCGCAGCACACATTAGCACATTAAAGGCTCTGATAAATCCTACATGCCTAGTTAACATTGTTTAATCCAATATTTTCCAAGTCAATTTTACTATAGAATTCTTTCATTTGTTTGTTTAAACAGGGATATCTGTTCACATCTGGAGAGCTGCTCCTTCAAGAAATCTTGAAAACCATTGTTCTAAGGTACAGATATTGAGCTGGCATTTTGGAGACTTATTTATGGGATTTAATACGGATGACAAGGGATGGGTATTTATACTATGAGGATGAAATTAAAATAAAAATTGGGTATATTGGAAAAATTCACCTGTTTAATAACTGGTGCAAATAACCACATAGAAAATAGAAAAGGAATTTTATGTTTTATATGCCACTGTTTATATTGTGGGATTTAGGGAATCATCCAAGTTATAGAGCTGTAATTTCTGAATCAAACACTAGGCATTTATTAATACTATTATTTATTTTTATTCTGTTAGTTGCTGTGGACACTACAAAGGGATATGGGGCAAAGAGCTTATAATTGATTTGTGCTGTTAATAGCTAATATTTACTGAGTCCTTAATATGTGCTAGGATCCATTCTAGTGCTTTTTATATATTATCTCACTTAATCCCTGCAATAGCCATAGAAGGTAAATACTGATATTATCCCTGTGTTGTCTGAGGCACAGAGTGGTTCAAGAACCTCTCTAAGTCACACTGTTAGTAGGTGGTGAAGCTGGGATCTAAAACCAGGACGTATGACTCCAGAAACTCCAAGCTTGACCATTATACCATACTGCCTCCAAAGTGCATGCAGGGGTCCATGCTAACCAGGCATGTGGAAGAAAGGAACACCAGGCTTGGCGGCTATACTGGTTTGAGTATCATCCCCCCAAATTCATGTCCTCCCGGGAACCTCAGAATGTGAACTTATTTGGAAATAGGATCTGTCTTGGTTATCTAGTGCTGCTGTAACAGAAATACCACAAGTGGATGGCTTTGACAAACAGAAGTTTATTCTCTGACAGTCTAGTAGGCTGCAAGTCCAAATTTAGGGCATCAGCTCCAGGGGAAGGCTTTCTCTGTTGGCTCTGGAGGAAGGTCCTTGTCATCAATCTTCACCTAGACTAGGAGCTTCTCCGTAGAGGAACCCCAGGTCCAAAGGACGTGCTCTGCTCCCGGCACTGCTTTCTTGGTGGTATGAGGTCCCCTGTCTCTGCTGGCTTCCCTTTCCTTTTATCTCTTGTAAGATGAAAGGTGGCGCAGGCCACACCCCAGGGAAACTCCCTTTACGTTGGATCAGGGATGTGACTTTAGTAAGGGTGTTAACAATCCCACCCTAATCCTCTTTAGCATAATCTAATCTTACCTCATTAACCACAGGCAAAGATTAGGATTTACAACACGTAGGAAAATTACAGTCACAGAATGGAGGACAACCACTCAATACTGGGAATCATGGCCTAACCAAGTTGACATACATTTTGGGGGGACACAATTCAATCCATGACAGGGTCTTTGCAGATGTCATTAGTTAAGATGAGGTCATACTGGAGTGGGGTTGGCCCTAATCCTATATGACTCGTGTCCTTATAAGAAGGGGAGAAGCGAGATAGAAACAGGTACAGGGAGAATGCCATGTGATGACGGAGGCAGAGACTGCAGTGATGTGTTTATAAACCAAAGAACACCAAGGATTGCTGTCAACACCAGAAGCTAAGAGAAAGGCATGGAACAGATTCTCCCATAAAGCCTTCAGAGGGAGCATGGCCTTGCAGACACCTTGATTGCAGACTTCTAGTCTACAGAACTATAAGAGAATAAATTTCTGTTGTTTAAAGTCACCCAATTTGTGGTAATTTGTTACAGCAGCTAAATACAAGGGCTCATTAAGAAGTTCCCCACTTTGCTGTGGCCTTACTTCAAAATCTCAGCTTTGCCCAACTTAAAAAAAATAATATATATACATATATTTATATGTATGTATGTAATATGCATCTGTGTATATATATGTGTGTGTTTATTATTTGTTTTAATAAACTCACTGTAACCTATACATTTGCTTTCACACTCCTATGTCGTCAAGGGAGCTCCTATCCCTTGCTTTTGCGACTCCTTTGTGCTTTAAAAAAAAGCTTGGCCAAGTGCATTGTTCATTTTTCAGTCATTTCAACGGCAGGCGGCATGTACAATTTCCGTCTTGTTTGGGCTCTGCGCATGGATGGATTTTGTGGCTTGTCATTATTTCCCAGTGACATGGAATTAAAGGCCTTTCCTTGTGTTTGTTGGCAACTTTTGGTTCCTCAGTCATACTGGGGCACGATAAGCATGAAGGGACCCTGCTGGGTTGCTGGGAGTTTCAGTCTGGCATGCCAGGTATTATTTCAGGCAATCCCTACTTGTTCGTTTTCTCATGGTTGACTTTGGTCTCCTCCTGTACCTTTGGATGTCTGTCTTTGGATATTTATTGATGCTTCTGTTGTTTTAGATTGCAAGCTTCCCTGGTCCATGGTATCCTTTCAGAATATGAAGTTGACCATGAAAATGACAAAGCATCCTGATTGAATTTTCTTTTCTCGTGTCGCCTGTTCCCTGCAGTGTCTTGGTGGGGGGCTAGGGCAAAACTTGCTACTGACCAGGTGCCAAGCTGTTCACCACATCATGTCTGCTGAACGTACACACGGCGAGAGCTCATGTGCAGAGCCAGGGGTGTTCTTGGATAAGCCTCTTCCCTTCCAAATCCCTTCTAGGATGATTTTCCCATTTCCTGTCCTGCCCATCATACACTTGGAGGGGATTTGAAGTCTGTAGCGTTCTTTGATGTTTGTTTCTGGCCACGCCAAAACCTCCCCAGGGAACAAGGATCTCTCGAGCCCGTGCAAAAATGGGCTTTCAAGTCCAAAGCGCCTGCCAAGCTGTTGTGTTTCATGGCTCTCTCCTTGATGTCCATTCCTCACCCAGTGCCTGGCATGTAGCAAGTCCTCCTTACCACGGGCCAGACTTGCATGGAAAGTATTTCTGGAGCTCTCCCTGCTCTCCCTCCTCCTCCCCCAAGTTTATTTCCTTCTTCCTGTTCCAGCTCCTTTGCTCTCTCCTCTAATGTACAGACATTTGCCTGTTGTGAAGAAACTTTGGTAAATTGAAACAAAACAAACAAATAAGCAAAATCAGGGTGAGATAAGGGTGCAGTTCCTTTAAATAGTGAACTTCAGGGTTGGAAACAGTTTTGGGTTCGTTTTTCTCGTATATTGAGAACCTAGGGTTTCAAGGTTCTTTTAAGGCTTTGGACTTATCTAATAAACCCAGTTTAAATACACCCTGTCCTTGTTCTTCCTGAGGTTTGGGAAAAGTATTTATAGGTATTATGATACAAAATGAGGTGCTAAAAAATAGCACAATCCCTTTCACCACCTATTGACATGCACAAGGACGTCTACTGATGATTTACACCGCATTCATTTTATTTTAATGCTGACTAGTTGATTTCCAAACCAAATCTTTTTTACACGAAGAAACTAGTGAACTAGTGGGTAACCTGTAAAACCACCAGTATTAAATCAGTTTGACTTGGACCTTATATATGCCATAGTTTCTGATTCTCCTTTTTATAAGGATATATTTAAGAGTGGCTCTGTCTTAGTTATCTAGTGCTGCTATAACAGAAATATCACAAGTGGATGGCTTTAAAGAACAGAAATTTATTCTCTCATAGTTTAGGAGGCTAGAAGTCCGAACTCAGGGTGCCAGCTCCAGAGGAAGGCTTTCTCTCTCTGTTGGCTCTGGAGAAAAGTCCTTATCATCAATCTTCCCCTCGTCTAGGAGCTTCTCAATGCAGAGACCCTGGGTCCAAAAGACACGCTCCACTGCCAGCACTTCTTTCTTGGTATTATGAGGTCCCTCTCATGTCTGCTTGCTTCTCTCTTTCATATCTCAAAAGAGATTGACTCAAGATATAACCTAATCTTGTAGATTGAGTCCTGCCTCATTAACATAACTGCCTCTAATCCTGTCTTATTAGCATCATAGAGGTCAGAATTTACAACACACAGGATAATCATATCAGATCACAAAATGGTGAACAACCACACAATACTGGGAATCATGGCCTAACCAAGTGACACACATTTTGGGGGACACAATTCTATCCATAACAGGCTCTGAGTATGAACATGTTGGTGTTTGCTTTGGCTGCCAATCATGTGATGCACCAATTTGAAATCCCAATTTTCTGGTAGTGTATGTGAAATAAAAAGGAGCCCTGGTGGTGCAGTGGTTAAGCGTGCAGCTGCTAACCAAAGTCGCAGTTCAAAACCATCAACTGCTCCACGGGAGAAAAATGTGGCAGTCTGCTTCCATAAAGATTTACAGCCTTGGAAACCCTATGAGGCAGTTCTATTCTGTCATATAGGGTCGCTATGAGTTGGAATCAACTCAATAGCAATGGGTGGGTATGTGAAATAAACTGTTATGAACATAGCTGTGTCATAAAAGAGTGGGCATCTAGGAAAAATGAGGAGCAGAGAGAATACTTACTTTTCTGTCAGGATTTCATTTTTGCCACCAGTAGGAACACAAAGGGTGAAACTTCAAAGGATGCTATTTTAAATTTGTCCCTGGGTGGTGCAAACAGTTAACTGAAACGTTGGAGGTTTGAGTCCACTCAAAGGCACCTTGGAAGAAAGGCCTGGAGATTTACTTCCCAAAACTCTGCCATTGAAAACCCTGTGGAGCACAGTTCTACTCTAACACACATGGGGTTACCAGGAGTCGGAGTTGCCTCGACAGCAACTAGTTGTGGTAGATATTAAATTTAGAGTTTGTAAAAGGCACTGATGTCATTCAAAATATACATACATACATTTCAATCAACAGACTTTTAGAACTAAAAGGGACATGAGAATTTTCCATTGTAACTCTATCGTTATACAAAAGAGGATGCTGAGGTATGGAGACTTGAGTTGAGGAACTTGCATCCAAGGTCGTTCATTGAGCCATATTTTCTCTCAAGACTTTGTTTAAGCACTCTCTTCCCTTTCCTCCTGTTGGACCATTCTGGCTCTGCTGCTTCTGGGAATCTCCAGCTACCTTCTTCTTTTCAACTTGAACTGTTCTACCAAACACACGTCAGTCCTTTTTATTTGGTATATTTCCCTGAAGCAGTTCCAGTGGATGCTGCTCTCCCCTTTCCTCTCTACTTCGAGTATCTGACAAGTGTGCCTGTTTCTGCTTCAGTCTCTGCTGTGTTGTTGCTCGTCTTAGTTGATAATCTAAAATGAATGACTTGCCAGCTGTGGGTTATTAAGACCAGCCTAACATTGGCAGACCATAGCCCTGGAGGCATTTCCCAGGGGACTAGTAGGGCTCTAATAAGCCATAGGGTTGGCAGCGTCAAGTTGCTTCGAGTGATAATAAATAATGCAAGGAGAGGGGCAGTGTTTAGGGGGACAGAAATGTTACTTCTGTTAGTTCTTTATTAACTATGGGATGGAGGTGAGGAGAAGGACAGATAATGAACATAATATTGGAATGTGGCTTGAAACGGTGCCTTTGGCAAAGGATTTTGAATGTGAGCCTGTAGACCTTCTAGCCATTCATTCACACTTTAAACACCAGGAGCCCTGGACCGAGGCACTGGGCAAGTTGTCCAGATTCCTTTTCCTGAATTCCTCCCTCCAGTTCTCATTTGTTGAAAATAGGTGGCTCAAACTATTCTGGCAGTGGATAGTTTTTTTTTCACAGTGCAACTTGCCTTCCGAGTTGAAAGAGAAGGCCATCATCAGAAGTGTCAGCCCAGCATTTCCACCAATCTCTTCTTCCTCCTTCAGTGCATCTTAGCTCAGAAAGTCCTCCCAAAGTGATATTCAACACAGAGGGTGGTTTCTGGCAATGTCCTGCTTTCACGATTATGACCAAGTATGTTTTCAGAAGGAAATAGATAAATGCATCAATACACAAATACATACAAATATATAAACTTATAAAATATTTATATTTGTTTATGTATTGATGTAGTCATTTATTTCATTAAATGAAAATCAACTTCCTGCTGGAGTAAAATAAAGATTTATCTATGGTAAAAATCATGGAAAATAAAGAGTTTAAGAAATCACTGGATCAAATGTCCATCGAACAAAAGAGTGTGTGCCTTTAAAAAAACAATTTTCCAAATTCTTTATAAGCATTTATGAGAATTTTATAATGTGTCTTGCATTGTCTTAGGTACACTGGTATCTAAAAAATAAAGGACTTACAATTCTAAAAAGAGAAACTTTGCATTCAACAACCAGGTGACAGTTAAAAAAAAATTGAATGAAAGTATACATACTGACTTAAATTTATAGTGATCGTAAGAAATGGAGAAAAATGCTTTATTTTCACTTAATGCCAGAGCCAATATAAATTTAGAAATATTTCCTCGTGAGAAATAGCTCAGAAATTTCTTAGCAATATGCTCCAGTCAGCAAAACCTCTAACTAAATTTACTGTCCTATCTTTGCCCAGAATATAATAATAGCACATAGACAACAAGAGAAGGAGAAAGAGAACCAGGCAAACAGTAAGGTCAGAATTCATGTTAGACATGTACTTCCACTCAACCATGGCTAAAGTTGATTACAAAATATCAGATTAAATTATAGTCTCTTTTGAACTCCAAACGAGATCATTCAGAAGATGATCAGAAAACAAATTGGAAGAACAAACAAGTCTGCCTAGCCAGTATTTGAGACTACCGGGATTCAATTGTTAGCACACCCCGGATGCTTCCACCTAGTATCAAATGGTAACTGTAGACGTTCAAGGGTCTTAGACACAAATGTGCTAAGTTTACACAATGTTTTCTAAATGGGGAAGGAATCGTAGATTAGATTACATTATATCTTATGGCATGACAGACAGGGCCCCTCCTATACCCACAAATGTTTGTTGATTCTTCTGCTGTTTCCCTCTCCAAGGCCTCCTACAATTTAGCCGCTGCCAGCCACTGTTGTATAAACAATCTGTGGTTGATAAGAGAAGGGACTACGGTTGGTTTTCACTAGGGAAGTTTATATGGCTGTATTACCCAGCCCATGAGCCTAATCCAGGAAGGCGGTAACAAAAAGGTCTCAATCTGAGGACCATTGACTACTCTTGCATCAGGCTCTGCCTGCCTTTGCTTGACTTGTGTTAGTTTCCTATGGAGGCTGTAATGAAATACCACAAACTGTGTAGATAAGAACAGAAATTTTGTTGTTCTGGAGGCTGGGAGTCTGAGATCAGGGTGTCAGCTGTGTTGATTCCTTCCGAGGGCTCTGAGGTCTCAAGAATCTACTCTTTGCCTCTGTCCTAGCTTCTGATAGCTCCAGGCATTCCTTGGCTTGCCACTGCAGCATCACATGGCATTCTTCCTCTGTCTCCCTGACTCCAAGTCTCTTCTCCTCTTTTATAAGGCCACCACTCAGACTTAATTAGGACCTACACTACTCCAGTATGACCTCATGTTAACCTAACTGATAACATCTTCAAAGACCCTATTTCCAAACAGGGTCACATTCATACATACCAGGGGTTAGGACTTTTAACATATCTTTTTGGGGGACACAATTCAACCCATAACGACGTTTAAGAATGGGGTAGTTGGCTACAGGTGTTTGAATTCTTTAACTTGTCAATTTGCATAACAGCCTTCTTTATGTAGAATGTAAATTGGACATACTGGGTGCTCACGGGCGAGCACATCTCATGTGTGAGGTTTAACAGGACATCATATATCTGGCAGATTCCCCAGTTCTCTCCACTAGAAGCCTGGCCCATCCACACTGTGTGGATGGGAAGGTACTCCATTAGCCACAGTTTTGAAAGGAGAGGTTTTTCTATTGCTTGTACAAGTCTGAAACTGAAAATAGAAAGCCAGAAGGAAATTTAGGTATGCAGGTAAACCCTCAGCTCCAGAAACCCTTTGTTAACAGACAGGAAGGGACATGTGCTCATTATTTTCATGTAACTAAGAAACAGAAGTTCAATTCAACTTTATACATAATTTAACCCTGTGATAACTCCTAGCAGGCTAATTAAATTTTACTAGGTGCTTAAATGTGCCACTAGGCACATTTCTTTTTTTTCAGTTCTGCTCATCACACTCCAGAAAAATAGCAAGTAAAAAAGAGGTGGGTACATTTGAGGGACAGGGAGAGAAGGTTTGGATAACTAACATTTCTTGAATATTTAATATGTGCTTTTTTTTCTCAAAAAAAGTTCAACACAAAATTTTAGCAAGTCCAATCCAGCAATATTTAAAAAGTATAATACGTTATGACCAGGTGGGGTTTATCCCAGGAATGCAGGTTGGCATAAGATATGAAAATCAATCGATGTAATTCACCATATTTGACAAACACTATATGATCATCCCGAAGTACATAGAAAAAGCATTTGTCAAAATCCAACATGCATTCCTGATAAAACCTCTCAGCAAATATAAATAGAAGGAAACTTCTTCAACCTGATAATGGGTGTCTATAAAAAACCTTCAGCTAACATCATACTCAATGGTGAAAGACTGACTGCTTTCTCCCTAAAATCAGACACAAGATAGGAATGTCTGTTCTCACCACTTCTACTCAACATTGTACTGGAGATTCTAACCAGAGATTCAGTTAAAGAAAAGAAATAAAGGCATCCAGATTGGGAAGGAAAAAGTAAACTTGTCTATATTCACAGATGACATGATTGCCTATATAGAAAATCCAATGGAATCTATAAAAAAGCTTCTGGAACTAATAAGTGAATTTAGCAGGGTTGCAGAATACAAGATCAATATATATTTAAAAAAACTATTTCTAGCATTGAACAGTAGGAAATTGAAATTTAATATCATTTATGATGACATTAAATTATGAAATGATTAGGGATAAATTGGACAAAATATGTATGGTGAAAACTATAAAACATTGCTGTGAAAAATTTAGAAATTACCTAGATAAATGGCGAGCTATGCCTTGTTCATGGGTGAGAAGACTTAATATTGTTAAGATGTTACTTCTCCCCAAACTGATCTGTAGATTCAGTGCAATCCTAATCAAAATCCCAAGAGGCTTTTTAAAATAGAAATTGAAAAGCTGATTCTAATATTCATATGGAAATGCAAAGAACTGACAACAGTTTTGGAAAAGCAGAACAAAGGTGGAGGCTATTCTGGGTTCTTTGCAATGTTTTATAGTTTTCACTGTACATATTTTGTCCAGTTTATCCCTAATCATTTCATAATTTGATGCTATTATAAATAACTTTTTAATTTCAATTTCCTACTGTTCAGTGCTACTGTAATCAAGACAGGGTGGAACTGACATAAATATAGACAAATATATCAATAGAACAGAATCCAATAAGAGACCTACACATATATGGATAACTCAATTTTTATATAGGTGCAAAGGCAATATCAGTAGAGAAGGTGCAGTCTTCTCAACAAATGATACTGGAACAATTGGATGTCCAGAGGAGCCCTGATGACATAACTGTTAGCACTCGACTGCTAACCAAAAGGTTGGCGGTTGGAACCCATCAGCCCCTCCACGGGAGAAAGATGTGGCAATCTGCTTCTGTAAAGATTTGCAGCCTCGAAAACCCTATGGGGCAGTTCTACTCTGTCTTATAGGGTCGCTATGAGTCAGAATCGACTCAGTGGCAGTGTTTGTTTTTTAATTTGGTTATATCAAAGGAAAAGAACGTCCATCCATACCTCACACCATATACAAAATTAACTCAAAATTGATCATAGATCAAAAGTAAAACCTAAAATTATAAAACTTCCATAAGAAAACAGAAGAGGAAGTTTAGACAAAGATTGATTAGGTTAGGAAAAGATTGCTTAGCTTTTTTCAAAAAGTTGTCACCAGAATATCACAGCCACTGGTGAGCTTTTCACAGAAAATGGGCATTCCGTTATCTTGGAATTCAGTGTCCATAACGGTAAAAGAAAATACTTTCTGAATTGTTTTCTAAACATAATTATTATATTTTCACCCTAGCCATATACATCCCTTCTCCCCTCAAAGCAAAATACTAGGTTGATGTGCATTTTAGACTTGACATTTATCTTTGTGAGGATTGGTTTTCTCTAACTGAATGTGTTTTAGAAGACATTGTGCTTATAGCAATATCCTGACTGTGGAGACATGGACCTACAAAAAGCAGTCATTTTAAACTTTTAAAATATTTATGATTTTATTGTGGTTTTAGGATTTTTCCCTTCGTTTAGACACTGTGAGCATTTCCAAGGATGATCTCAGTTCTGGACACATGAAGGACAATCATGTGTTCCAATATCAGACCCAGATGAGAATGATTTGTAACACCCGTGACAGATTTCCCTGCTCTAGAGTAACCAATGTTTCATGGTTTGCCCAGGATTGTCCTGGTTTTAGCATTGAAAGTCCCACATCTTGGGAACCTCCCCAGACCTAGGCAAACAGGGATGGGTCATCACCCTACCCTGCTTCCACCCTCAAACAAAAGAAGAAGGTGCCATTGGTAGCATGGCCATTCTTGGCTGGCAAATTACACTCCCCAGTTTAGTTTCAAGGATCCCTGGTGGTGCAATGGTTAAGCTCTTGGCTGCTAGCCGAAAGGTCGGGGGTTCTAACCCACCAGTAGCTCTGTGGGAAAAAAAACCTGGTAATCTGCGCCCGTAGAGACTGAAGCCTAGGAAACCCTATGGGGCAGTTCTACTCTGTCCTATTGGGTCGCTATGAGTCAGAATCAACTCAACGGCACACAACAATAGTTTAGTTTCACCTTTTGATAGCTTCGATTGCTGTTGCACTATGTCAAACATTTAAGAGTCACATTGATATAGGATATCTCACTGATTTACCCATAGCCATTGATGTATCAGAATATGCTCTTCTTAAATACTGAGCAGATAACAAAAAACTGTTTATTTTCCAAAAGCAATGAAAGGATGGAAACAACTGTTGATTTCAACAGTCGACATATATATTTACTTTTTGTTCTCTCCCTTGAGTTTGCTTTTATTCAACTTCTAACTCCCTGGAAATGCCCCAAACGAAGAAATCAAACCATGCATGCACTGCACTTTTGCTTGATTTTAACTTCAGTTGTGTATGTGTGTGTGTGAGTGTGTATGTGTATACATATATCCATATATTTATATTTCATGGTACATCTTGCAAATCAGTAAATCTTAAGGGAGAAAAATAGAAAAGTGGTAGTTTATTCCTCAAAGCAAATTCAATCCAACTGAATCACTATTTTGGTTCACAATGTGACAAAGCCAATTGGGAATTGCCAGATGCAGGAGAGGTAAAAACGCCAACTTTATTAAAATGTAAGCCAAAGCAAAATCACAGTCTAAAATGGAAATGGGCTTGAGGAAAAGGCTGATTTTGTTTGGCATGTACTGTAAAATTCTAATTTCATGTAGGTTTAAAAAAATGAAACCTCCACCTTTTAAACCATAGAGGGAAAGACAAGCCCACACTGAGAAGATTGTCTATGGTTCTTAAATTTTTATGTTAATAATAATTCCAATTGTTGATAAGATTCTGGGGCTCAATTGCTAATGGCACTGGAAGATTTCATAAACTAAAACAAATTATTTTGGTAGAGACCATCAAACGGGAGACGCAATATGATCTTGGGAGACCAACTTGGACCCACCACATATGTGTACATATCCTACAGATGAAGTCATAGGGGGCCATATTTCAGGAAAGGACTGGAAGTATGAGTACAATCTTTCTATAAACTGAAGACAGACAGTTTTCTTCACTGCTTCAAGCATGATTTCTCTTAGGAAGATGACCTTCGTATGTGTCTATAACCAATAGATGAAACCATAGTGGAGCCACATTGTCACAAAAGATTGAAAGTGTGAGTATGCAAGAAAGCCCATCTTCTCTATGAACTCAGGTGTGATTCCCCTTAGGAGGATGACCTAAATCCTGTGCATGCTCAATTGATAATCTATAGGATTTAAAGTACTTTGATACATGCTAGAAAGATCATGGGTTTTGGAGTCAGGTAGAACTGGGTTCAGATCCCAGCACAACTTACTAGCTGCATGAATTGGGGAAACTTAATTAAATTCTCTGGACTTCACTCTCCTCCCACAAAATGAGGATGATAGTCTCTACCTAGTATCGTTGTGTGGATTTAATGACTACAGGTAACACTTCCTGAGTGCTTAGTGTGTACCAGACAAGGAACTGTGCTAAGTGCACTGCACAATCCATTCAATCATCACAACCACTTGATGAGATAAGGACTCTTCTTTGTCCCATCTTACAGAAGAGGAAATTGAGGCTTATAAAGGGCAGGTAACTCACCCAAAGTCATCAATTGTAACAAATATACTACACGAATGCAAGATGTTAATAATAGGAGAAAGAGTGTGCAGGAGGGGAGAGGGAGTATATGGGAACTCTCTGTACTTTCTGCTTAATTCTTCTGTCAACCTAAAACTGTTCTCAAAAAGAAAACCCATTGCCGTCAACTCAATTCCAACTCATAGTGACCCTATAGGACAGAATAGAACTGCCCCGTAGGGTTTCCAAGGAGCCACTGATAGATTCGAACTGCCGACCTTTTGGTTAGCAACTTAGCTCTTAATCATTTAAAAAATACTTATTGAACAGTAACAATAAATAAACAGAATTTAAAAAATGGATAAGTCTATATGGACTGAAAAGGAGCAATGGCCGAGATAATGTCGGTAAGTAAAGAAAGCAAAAAGCAAGGTTAAGAACAGTGTGTGCATTCTGCTTCCATTTGTGTTAATAAATAGAGGGAAGAGGTAATGACTTTCTATCAGATTTAATTACTATTTTAACATTGTGTAAATGTATTGATTTTTAATAGAAATCGGGCAATTGTTTTATAAATAAAATAAGAAAAACTAAAACATTGAAACATTTAGAATTTGCAGAAAAGTAATTTATTATTGCTTCCCCAGGCTCATATAAGAATTGTCTTCTTTCTTACTGGATTTGCTACTGTGCTTAAGTCAGTGAATCAGAATAGCAAGTCCATGTTTCAGTACCTACCACTGTGGCCAAATATCTCAATGGGGACCCAAACAGCTTTAGCATGTAACAAACGTGGGAAAATAGGAAGCAGATTCTAGCATGCTCTGAAGGTCTATCGTTCTCCTGACCACTCCCTAGAAGGGAGTGCCTTTTTCAATTATAATTCATTTATGCAAAATATACCACATTTCCCCTAAAACACTCCCCCCCACCCATACACACATGCACTCATAACCACCTTGGGAAATATTACTTTTGTTCCTGCTTTACAGAGCAACAAAAGGAAACCCAAGATGATGGTGGTTTACTTAAATTATAAAGAGGCATTGGAACTCTGAGTATGTGTATATTCTCAGCTGTGAATTTTAGCTAGTTGAGCACCATATGAAATCTGCCTCCCTCTTTTAATCACTTGGCACAGAGGAGAGAAGGCGAGAGAGAGTATGCGTTAGTCGAAGATGGAAGAGCCTATGGTTTGTGCAATAGCTTCATATGTTAGTGGGAGACCCAGAGGAAAATAAAAGATATATGAGCCCCTTGCCTCCCTTCACTGAATCTCAAATAAGCATGAGGATGCTGATGAATGTGATATATGTGGTCAAAATGGTGCAGGTGCCCAAGCTGGAGGACTATAGGTGAGTCAAACTTAAAACCATGAAATGAAATAAGATACCAGGCAGGATAGCACAGGTTGTGCTGCATTAACCACCCCAAATTCTTAGTCACTTAACAAAATGAAAGTTTGTTTTTTTACAATGCCTCATATATAGCAAATGTCTGTGAAGAGTGTTGCTTTATGTCATCCTACCTCTGGGATGCTGAGCCCTGGTGGCATAGTGGTTGTGCTTGCCTGCTAACCAGAAGGTTGGTGGTTCTAACTCACTAGCCTCTCCACAGGAGGAAGATGTGGCCATCTGCTTCCATAAAGATTACAGCCTTGGAAACCTTATGGAGCAGATCTACTCTGTCCTATAGGGTCGCAATGAGTCGGAATTGACTCAGCAGCACAGAGCAACAACAACAACAACCCCTGGGATCCAGGCTAATAGAGGTGCCAACATGTGGAACATCCCCAATCATGGCAGCAGTGAGAAGAGAATGCTGTAAGATCTTACAATGACAATAAAATTTCCCAGCTAGGAAATGACACAAGTTACTTCTGCTCACAACCTATTGACCATTACTAGTCACATGGCTTTGTCCAACAGCAAGGGGTTTGTTAAATGTATGTCCTCCTATAATTCCTCCCATAGTTCCCAGGGGGAGAGGAGACCCAGATATGAGTGAGCAGGAGTCGTCTCTACCACCAGAATGAAAGCAAATGCAGGCAGGAAGAACTGTGAGCTGGGATCCAATGGACTGGCATCCCCTGAGATATCTTCAGCTTGGAGTAATTCTCCAGGATCTCCCAAAAATGTGAGTCTCAGGTGAAGTTTTTGGCTGAGAGAGCAGTTTTTTCCACTGGACTTCGAGATCCCTAGAACATTCATACAAGATCTAGGGATTGACATAGAGCTCTATTGACTTTTTTCCCATACTCTGTCCAAGTACAAGTTATCCAGGGAAGGAAATGTCTATAAGGAATCAGACCTTATGGCATGTATATATATCAGTTACACTGAAATCTAAGGGTGTCCAAGAGGGAATGTGTGGCTTCAGTAAGTTCAGAGATGATACACCATGCCTTTGATTCCATTATTGGTCATTAGGGCCTACTTTTGGCAGATCTCAGAGAAAACCTTGACCAAGTCTAGGTCTTCTCTGGAAATGGAAGATGATGCCATTTCCAAGGGTAACAATAAACACTGGGGAGGGAGAAGAAGCTGATTTCCAAAGTTGCACATTATATTATTTCAGATGTCCACTTTTCAACAAAAAATTACACGACATGCAAAGAAACAAAGTATGGCTCATACACTAGGGGGAAAAAGTCATCAAAAGAAACTGTCCCTGAGGACGCCTGGACACTGGCCTTACTAGACAATGACTTTATATTAGCTATTTTAAATATGTTCAGAGAACTAAAGGAAACCATGTCTAAAAAACTAAAGGAGAGTATGAGAACAATGTCTCACCAAAGAGAGAATATTAATAAAGAGATAGAAATTATTGAAAAAGAACCAAATAGAAATTCTGGAGTTGAAGAGTACAGTAATTGAAATGAAAAATTAATTAGAGGGACTCAACAGCAGATTTGAGCTGGGAAAAACCCTGGAGTGAAAACAACAGATACCAAATATTCCCAGATTTTATTCACAAATTCCCATATAACTTAAAGAGAGTTGGAAAATATGGCCTAGGTGATAAAAACAAGGCTGGAGATCGCATGACAGAATTTTGCAAGACCAGCGACTTCTTCATTGCAAATACCTTTTTTCAACAACATAAGTAGTGACTATATACATAGACCTCGCTGGATGGAATACATGGGAATTAAATCAACTACATCTATGGAAAGAGACAATGGAAAAGTGCAATATCATCAGTCAGAACAAGGCCAGGGGCTGACTGCAGAACAGACCATCAATTGCTTATATGCAAGTTCAGGTTGAAACTGCAGAAAATTAGAACAAGTCCACAAGAGCCAAGGTACGACCTTGAGTATATCCCACCTGAATTTAGAGACCATCTCAAGAATAGATTTGACGTGTTGAACACTAATGACTGAAGGCCAGACGAATTGTGAAATGACATCGTACATGAAGAAAGCAAGAGGTCATTAAAAAGACAGGAAAGAAAGAAAAAACCAAAATAGATGTCTGAAGAGGCTCTGAAACTTGCTCTTAAATGTCAAGTAGCTAAAGCAAATGGAAGAAGTGATGAAGTAAAAGAGCTGAACAGAAGATTTCAAAGAGCAGCTCGAGAAGACAAAGTCAAGTATTATTAACGACATGTGCAAAGACCTGGAGTTAAAAAACCAAAAAGGAAGAACACACTCTGCATTTCTCAAGCCTAAAGAACTGAAGAATAACTTCAAGCCTTGAGTTGCAATACTGAGGGATTCTGTCTACAGGGAAAATATTAAATGATGCAGGAAGCATCAAAAGTAGATGGAAGGAATACACAGAGTCACCATACCAAAAAGAATTGGTCGACGTTCAACCATTTCAGGAGGTAGCATATGATCAGGAACTGATGGAAGAGGTCCAAGCTACACTGAAGGCATTGGTGAAAAACAAGGCTCCAGGAATTGACAGAATACCAACTGAGATGTTTCAACAAACAATGCAGCACTGGAAGTGTTCACTTGTCTATGCCAAGAAATTTGGAAGAGAGCTACCTGGCCAATTGACTGGAAGAGATCCATATTTGTGCCTATTCCAAAGAAAGATGATCCAACATAGTGCAGAAATTATCAAACAATGTCATTAATATCACACTCAAGTAAAATTTTGCTGAAGATCATTCAAAAGTGGTTGCAGCCATACATCGACAGGGAACTGCCAGACATTCAAGCCGGATTCAGAAAAGGATGTGGAACCAAGGGATATCATTGCTGATGTCAGATGGATACTGGCTGAAAGCAAAGAATACCAGAAAGTTGTTTACCTGTGTTTTACTGACTGCAAAGGCATTCAACTGTGCGGATCCTAACAAATTATGGATAACTGCGAAGAATGGGAATTTCAGAACACATAATTGTGCTCATGAGGAACCTGTACATAGACCAAGAGGCAGTCGTTCAAACAAAACAAGGAGATACTGCGTGGTTTAAAGTCAGGAAAGGTGTGCGTCAGGGTTGTATCCTTTCACCATACTTATTCAGTCTGTATGCTGAGCAAATAATCCCAGAAGCTGGACTATATGAAGAAGAACACAGCATTAGGAGTGAAGGAAGACTCATTAACAACCTGTGATATGCAGATGACACAACCTTGCTTGCTGAAAGGGAAAAGGGCTTGAAGCACTTACTGATGAAGATCAAAGACTACAGCCTTCAGTATGGATTACACCTCAACATAAAGAAAACAAAACTCCTCACAACTGGACCAATAAGCAACATTATGATAAACGGAGAAAAGATTGTGAAGTTGTCAAGAATTTCATTTTACTTGGATCCACAATCAATACCCATGGAAGCAGCAGTCAAGAAATCAAAAGACGCATTGCATTGGGCAAATCTGCTGGAAAAGACCTCTTTAAAGTGTTAAAAAGCAAAGATGTCACCTTGAAGACTAAGGTATGCCTGACCCAGTCCATGGTGTTTTCAATCGCCTCGTAGCCATGCAAAAGCTGGGCAATGAATAAGGAAGACTGAAGAGAATCGATGCCTTTGAATTATGGTGTTATCGAAGAATTTTGAATATACCATGGATTGCCAAAAGAACGAACAAATCTGTCTTGGAAGAAGTACAGCCAGAATGGTCTTTAGAAGCAAGGGTCCGTCTCACATACTTTGGACATGTTATCAGGAGGGACCAGTCCCTGGAGAAGGACATCATGCTTGGTAAAGTACAGGATCAGCAAAAAAGAGGAAGACCCTCAATAAGATGGACTGACACAGTGGCTGCAACAATAGGCTCAAGTAAAACAACGATTGTGAGGATGGCGCAGGACCAGGCAGTGTTTCATTCTGTTGTACATAGGCTTGCTATGTCAGAACCAACTCGATGGCACCTAACAACAACGATATCTTGAAAACACATGCACTGGTAACTGAGAAGTGTTGAGTTTCTTCTCTTCTTTGTGCCTCAGATGACTCATCCAGAAAATGAACTGGTTTTTACCAAATGAGCTCCAAGAAGTTCCTCTTTGCTCTAACTTTCTTTCACATAGTAGCCAATCATTGTATACTGTTATGGGTTGATTTGTGTCCCCCAGGAGATACGTTCAAGTCCTAACCCCTAGTACCTGTGAATGTGACCTTATTTGGAAAGCGAGTGTTTGCAGATGTTTCAGTTAACATGAAGTCATACTGGAATAGGGTGGCTCCTAATCCAATATGAGTGGTGTTCTTATCAAAAGAGGAGAAAAGACACAGAGACACAGACACAGAGGGAAGACAGCCAAGTGAAGAAGGAGACAGATTGGAGTGATATATCTTCAAGCCAAGGAGTGCCTGGGACTACCAGAAGCTGGGGGAGACAAGAAAGGTTCTTCTCCTAGAGCCTTCAGAGAGAGAGCGTGACCCTGCCAACACCCTGAGTTTGGATTTCTAGCCCCCATCACTGTGAGACAATAAATTTCTGTTGTTTTAGGCCACATAGTTTGTGGTACTTTGTGATGGCAGCCCTAGGAAACTAATACGTAAGTAATCTGAGTGTTGTTGTTAGTTGCTGTCAGGTTGGTTCTAACTCATGGTGACCTTATATACAACAGAAGGAAACATTTCCTGGTCCTGCACCATCATCATGATCGCTGGTATGTTTGAGTCCATTGTTTTGGCTATTGTGTCAATTCACCTCATGAAGGATTTCCCTCATTGCCCTTTTCTAGAGACTGATCTTTCCTGATGATGTGTCCAAAGTAAGAGAGTTGAAGTCTCAACCATCCTTGCTTCTAAGAAGCGTTCTAGTTATTTACAAATGGTTCTGCGTAGATGGGGTGGATAATATTGTCCCATTTAAGAGGAGGAGGAGCATGAGGCTTAGAAAGATCAAGGTCCCCCAGATGGTGAATGGCAGAGTGTGGACCGTGACTCAAGCCTTCTGTCTGAAAAGCATGCCCTCTCTCTTTCCACTAAATCATGCTATTTCACACTTAGTCTAGTTCCTACATATGTCATCCAAAATGCTTTCCAACATGGCATTTTTTATTTCATAATATTTCATGTGTTATGAGATGATTATACTTGTGAGTGAGAAAGAACATTCTACTTATGTTTCCTAAGTGCTGGAGTAGTCACTGGTGGTGATGGAGGGGAAAGGGCTGCAAGTTTTCCCTCCCTGGAGGACCTGAAGGCATATGTCTGGATTGGCCGGGAAAGGAGGCAGCAGGCTGCATGGAAATGAGAGGCCTACAAAAGTCATCGAAGATGTTTCTTCAACGTGGGCTGACATCAGAGGGAAGTGAGTGGTTGGTGACCTGATAGCAAGATCAAGAAGAAGAGAAATGATAGAATTTTTTAAAATTTATCCTTCATTTTTAAAAAGTCCCTCCAGTGATGTCTGGGTTTAAATTTTTTTTCAAATAGATGGTACTGGAGGATGATGAATGTCCAAATTTTTCACTTGACAATATTTGTGTAAAAGCGTTTGGAGCCATGTGCATTATCTTCAGAATAACAACCCAGGGCAAGTGCCTGTTTCTTTGGATTTTAAATCCACAAGCATCTACCATTATGTGTGAAGCCAGCTCTTATTTATACAAAATATTGCTTTCCAACCTTGAGTCCACTCAGAGTTCTTGAAGTGCTGCATTGCATTGTTTTATCATGTGATCATGTGTTTTGGGTTACCCTAGTCATAAACTGCAGCTGCAGGAACAAACTGTGTACCCAGTTCACTTTAAACTTTATAAAGTCTTCCACATGGAAAATAAATTAAACCATCCTATTATGGTATGTGTTTATTGTGACGACAAGCAAGGGGATGCTTGGTTTTCTGTGGTTTTGGTTCAGGACATTGGGCTTACAAAGCTCCCTTGGAAGTCATCCTCTCCAGAGCAAATCCACAGGGGCCTCAATACTGAAAGATTGAAGTGGGGAAGTCTCTGAGGAAGAAAGAGGAGGCCAAAGTGATTTTGAGGCTCCACCTCCACCCTTTCCTTTCCACCCTGATCAAATCTACGAGGTACCCTCTGAACTCCCTCACCCAAGCAGGGGCTCCCTTGTAACCGACCCCCGAAATGGTTAGAACTGAAAATGTTTGTGTTAAAATAGGTTTGGAACACATAGATGCCCTGAAACTTAAATCCAGAATCTACCTTCAGGGCAGATTTGGTAAAAATAAGAAAAGGATAGAAGAGGTTTTCCAGGAACAAATAATCAGGTCCAAATGTAGAGTTTTCATGGATCATCCAAGCCACTTTTGTAGTTTCATGGGCCTAGTATGGGCACTGAAGTAGTATTTGTTTAGTAATTCAAGAGGCTTTGAACCTATCTTCTTTCCCACAGTATGAGAAAAGCAGATTTCTAGGAAAGCTTGTTCTTTCACCCCACCCCCATCAATTAGCATGTGTGCATGCACACACACACACACACACACACACACACACACTCACACTCACACTCACAAACCCACCACCACCACCACCACCAAAGCTTAAATGCCTGGAGTGGTGATTTTGTAAGAAAACTTCCATGAAGGTATCTGTCTCCTCAGAAAGATTGAGTGCCATAATCTGAACACACCCACATACACACATACACACACTCACACATATACATACACAAACCAAAAAACCAAGGCTTTCCAAGGAGTGGCTGGTGGATTCGAACTGCTGACCTTTTGGTTAGCAGCAGAGCTCTTAACCACTGTGCCACCAGGGCTCCATACTTACACAAGATGCTTTTATTAATGCCTGTTATGTGACATTACACTTCAAAGCACGGACCAGTAAAGATACAGATGAAGAATCGGAATGAAATGAACCAAATCTTTTAAATCTCTGATCACTGGCTGAGTTTTGTGTAACTCTACACTGCTCATGATTCTGGGATGGGTTAATCTTTTGTTAGGATGGTTGTTATTATTTTGATAAATTTGGGATATAGGACATGGAAGCCGTGGGGCACCTTGGAACTTCTGCTGTCCCTTTTCTCCTGGGAATGATTCTTTTATGCACGCTGAAGTATCCTCAATCTAATCACCAAGAAATCCTTAAAGATTACTGTTTGCTTTTTACCATACACAATTGATAAGATATGGGAGAACATCTGAAGACTTGCTGCATTTAATGCCTACACTTAAAGACAAACAAAAGTACAAATAGTTTCATTAGTGCCACTTGGAATAACACAGACACACATACTTAAGACTATATTTACTGTTTAATGAGAAACTATTTGTTCTGCAAACCTTCCTTTAAGGTAAAAAAAAAAAAAAAAGAATTATCTATGTGAGATCAAATTGACAACAGCAACTCAAAAGGTTTGATGGGAAACCTAGGGGACAGTGAGTTGAAGATAATGGTGGTGGAATAATTGGGGAAAGGATAGTGAGAATAGCAGCACAACTGGAAGAATGTAATCGATGTCACTGAATTGTACATGTAGAAATTTTTGAAATGGTGTATCTTTGGCTATGTATATTTTCACCAAAAAAAAAAAAAAAAAAAAAAAAAAACAGGTCCTCCAAGGTTGAGAAGGGAGAGTGTTGACATATATTGGGATCGTTAACCAATGTCATCAAACAATATGTGTACTGACTGTTTAATGAGAAACTATTTGTTCTGTAAATCTTCATCTAAAGTACAATAAAAATAAATAAATAAAATAAAAAAACTATATTTAACTCTTTTAGTTCTAAATACGCCCATAGTTATATTTGGGAATTTCTTGCCTATTGACCAAAGAAGTAACAACTTCTTTTATGAAATACTTTACCCAATGTTAAAACAAGGGAAGCAACAAAGTATCTCAAAGGCATTTGATGAAATCACAAGAGGCCTAAGGTAACCATGGTTGTTATCACTTTGGGGCACGGTGTGCACACACACACACTCACACAGACCTTGTCACTGAACGGACCCTGTGTAGACTCCTAGAACGGGATCTTTGAGGGGTGGATTGGCAGAGGAATCGTAGTCATCACCTTGCATTAACTGAAGGCACAGGAACTACAGCACTGCCTCAGGGATCTGCCCAGATTCCCTGCAGCTCCTATCAGCTCTCCTTCCAAAGTGCTATGGAATGGTTGTTCCTCTCAGACTTGCTGCAGTATGTGATTCTTGGCACCTTAACTATGCTCCAAACTCCACACCATTTTGAAAACCAGTTTCAGAGTTCAGGGCTGGCTTGCCCCATATGTGGTTTCTCAGAGTTGCTGACAAGGGTCATAAATTATCAGATAGATTAGAACGGTGATCACAAGACATGTTTGATTTTGTGTGCCTAGAAGTAAAACAAGAAAGAAAAGAAAAGGAAAATGTGCACATATCCTAAATACAGGTAGTCCCTGACTTAAAATGTATTCGAGTTACAACAAACTGAACTTATGACTGTCTTTTTTTTTTGTACATCTTATTGTTAGTAACCTGTACTACATACAGTGTTGCATCGTGTAATTTGCTCATGTTATCATTCTCAAATGTTCACTCACAGATGCTCAATTTTATGATTTACTGATCAAAACACTGCCATATAGCAGTCTATGGCCTGATCTACAACAAAATCTGTGTCAGTAGCAGTGTGGGGAGTCGTAATGGATAGAAAGTTGGGCAGTGTTCAACTCTAACAGCATATGACAATTGAACTGCACATGCCCCCAACAGCCATTAGGACTGAACCTTCATTGTTACGACACTGACACCAGCAAATAAAGATCGGATTTATAAAGATACTGATAATAAAAGGCAATAATAATGAAAACTGAAAAAAAAAGTATTCGACTTCTGTCAGAACCGATTTACGATGGAGTTGTCGGAACAGTTCCCGTAGCTGGGGACTACCTGTATATGTATATCAATTTATAAATTGTGTACATCAACCAGGAACCAATACACTTTACGTATTATGAAGCATGCATAATGAAATAAAGATGAAGTAAGTAAATAATATTTTTCAATGTGTTGTTCACAGTGATGGCTTCATCCTATGGGAGGGCACAATTCACAGTTCACTCTTAGGGTGGTGGTGGTTGGTGTTAGTTGTCGAATCAGCTCCAACTCATGGCGATCTTATGTATAACAGAATGAGACATTGCCCGGTCCCGCACCATCTTCATGATCATGAGAATGTTTGAGTCCATTGTTGTGGCTACTGTGTCAATCCATCTCATGGAGGGTTTCCCTTGTTTTTGCTGATCCTTTACGTTACCTGATGTCCTTTTCTAGCAATTGTCTTTCCTGATGATATGTCCAAAATAAGCAAGCCAAAGTCTTGCCATCCTCAATTCTAAGGGGTATTCTGGTTGTATTTCTTCTAAGTAGGGTTTGTCTGTAACGGAAGTGCTTGTCATTCAATATTTTATATGGATTTCTTGATAATGTTACATATTTGTGGGTTAGTTACCTTGAGTTCTTGTTAGAAAGTCGTGTTTTTTACCCCATAATGTGGCTGATGATGGCCTAGTTGGAGTAGGAAAAGTGTCACTTCTGAGATTTTTTTTTTTTATTATTACCTTGTAATTGCAATAATTACATTGGTAAAAGCAAGGCTATAGGAATTGACAGAATACCAATCGAGATGTTTCAACAAACAGATGCAACACCGGAAGCACTCACTTGTCTATGCCAAGAAGTTTGGAAGACAGCTACCTGGCCAACCAACTGGAAGAGATCCATATACATTCATATTCCAAAGAAAGATGATCCAACAGAATGCAGAAATTATCGAACAATACCATTAATATCACATGCAAGTAAAATTATGCTAAAGATAATTCAAAAACGGTTGCAGTAGTACATCGACAGGGAACTGCCAGAAATTCAAGCCGGATTCAGAAGAGGACCTGGAATGAAGGATATTACTGCTGATGTCAGATAGATCTTGGCAGAGAATACCAGAAAGATGCTTACCTGTGTTTTATTGACTATGCAAAGGCATTCGACTGTGTGGATCATAACAAATTATGGCTAACATTGCAAAGAATGGGAATTCCAGAACACTTAATTGTGCTTATGAGGAACCTGTACATAGGCCAAGAGGCAATTGTTCAAACAGAACAAGGGGATAGTGCGTGGTTTAAAGTCAGAAAAGGTGTGTGTCAGGGTTGTATCCTTTCACCATACCTATTCAATGTGCACGCCGAGGACATAATCCAAGAAGCTGGACTAGATGAAGAAGAATGCCACATCAGGACTGGTGAAAGACTCATTAACAACCTGCGTTAAGCAGATGACACAACCTTGCTTGCTGGAAGGGAAAACCATGGATCCACAATCAACACCCATAGAAGCAGCAGTCAGGGAATCAAATGATTGCACTGGGCAAATCCGCTGCAAAAGATTTCTTTAAAGTGTTAACAAGCAAAGATGTCACGTTGAGGACTAAGATGTGCCTGATGCAAGCCATGGTATTTTCAATCACTTCATACGCTTGCGAAAGCTGGACAATGAATAAGGAAGACTGAAGAAGAATCGACACCTTTGAATTGTGGTGTTGTCGAAGAATATTGAATATACCATGGACTGCCAGAAGAATGAACAAATCTGTCTTGAAAGAAGTACAGCCAGAATGTTCCTTAGGAGCCAGGATGGTGAGATTTCGTCCCTCGTGCTTTGGACATGTTATCAGGAGGGACTCGTCCCTGGAGAAGGACATCATGCTTGGTGAAGTAGAGAGTCAGTGAAAAAGAGGAAGACTCTTAACGAGGTGGATTGTCACAGTGGCTGCAACAATGGGCTCAAACATAATAACGATTATGAGGATGGCGCAGGACCGGGCAGTGTTTTGTTCTGTTGTACATAGGGTCCCTATGAGTCAGAACTGACTCAAGGGCACCTAACAACAACAATTGCAGCAATAATAGTATCTCAACTCTTAGTTTTCTAACAGAAAATGCTTAAAGCCATTTGCCCATATGTGAGGTTTATTCTAGTTAAAATTAGATAATATAAACTACAAATTCACTTTACGAGATTCTTATAAAATGCCATACCTCACAATACTCCAGAATGAGGGTGACCATCTGACATAAGGACCAACTGTAGGGTGCTAATATAAATTCATATATTAAATATTGGCAAAGCTTAATTTCTTTATTATTTAAATAAAAATAAATACAAATAGAATTTCTAGTCTTTTCTCCCTATACCCTAATAGATTATCTTGCTCATCTTCAGAGGTGCACATACCCCACTTTGGAGATAAAGAGAGGGCCGTAGGGATCTGGGATCTTAAGAACCTATCGTATGAACTAGTTACCATCAAATGACAGCACAAATGTCCCTTTCCCAGAGACATCTTCCCTTAGAGTAGCCTCCCCTGTGGCACAGATAGTCTAGCATGTCACTGCAGATAATATTTACCCTTCTCTGGAATTAACTAGTTTATATATTGGTTCACTTCCCTATTGGTCTATTAATCCCCTCTTGTCACCTATTCGAATGTAAGTGCCATGAAAGTAGGTAGGTATCCTGTCTGTGCCACCCCGTCCCTTGACTTGACAATAAGTAAGCCTTTTGATTGCTATAACTTTGTTGGGTAGCCATTTACTAAAAAAGTAACAACAACAACAACAAAATCCGTTGCTGTCAAGTTGGTCCCAACTCATGGCAACCCCAAGTATGTCAGAGTAGAGCTGTGTTCCATTGCAAAGGCTGATTTTTTTTTTTTTTTGGAAGTAGATCAGAGGGCCTTTCTTCCAAGGCACCTCTGGGTGGACTCGAACCTCCAACTGTTCAGGTTTTAGTCAAGTGCATTAACCATTTGCACCACCTAAGGACTCCAGCCATTTACTAATGGTCCTCAACACAGTGACACAACTATGATAGCTTTATGGTGCTAAGAAGTACAAGCTGGCATTCTTCAGATTTTTCAATTATCTTTTCGGTTGCTGAAATGGATAGTCACATATGATGGTTGGCTTGTAATATGGGGAGGAATTCCTAGCTTCCACCACAGAAACCAGAAACTTCTTCCAAGTTCCTATCTTATAGAGAGCCAAACCCAAAAGTAGTTAAATAAAAATTATATGTAGGATGAAAAAATGTGTTTCCTCTGCATTAATTTGGAGGATAAGAGGATACAAACTAGGAAATGATTTCATGGAGCTTTCCAAATCACAAAATGACAGCTGAAGCCTAAATGGTTATAATTAGTAGCATTGAAATATTTATTTTTCTTAACTTAGGGAAGGTAATGTGTATAAAAGTGATATGTAGTAAAGACGGAACTGTTTTTGAGTACTTTCTCTACATCAGGAGTGTTATCTGTATTTAAAAAAAAAAAAAAAAACCTAACCCGTTGCCGTGAAGTCAATCCTGACTCATAGCGACCCTATAGGACAAAGTAGAACTGCCCCATAGGGTTTCCAAGGAGCAGCTGGTAGATTCAAACGCTCAACCTTTTGGTTAGCTGCCAAGCTCTTAACCACTGTGCCACCAGGACTCCTTATCTGTATTAGTCATTTAAAATAAAAAGTTTAAACCCTTTGAAGTGGTGATTTTTATTCCCATTTGACATGTAAAGATATCAAGGGAACAGAGCATGTCTATGTTTTTTATGGCCTTGGGAGAAATACTAAAACACTCATGAAATCCTTTTTAGTTTTTATTTCCATCGTTTTTCATTATTTATAATAGCAAAGGCAAGGATTTCTAAATTTTTAAATCATTATTTAATAGGTATTGTGATCAGCAGAATAATGCCACCCGCCCGCCCCGCCAAAGATGCCCATGGTCCTAATCCCTGAAACCTGTGTGTATGTTACTTTACATGGCAAAACGGACTCTGCAGACGTCGTCAAGTTAAGGATCTTGAGATGGGGTGATTATCTGGACTCTCCAGGTGAGTCCAATGTAATCACAAGGATCCTTATAAGGGAAAGAGGAAAGCAGGAGGGGCAGAAAAGGAGATGAGAGGACGGAAGCAATATCAGAAAGACTCAACCGGCCATTGCTGGCTTTGAAGATGGAAGGCGGAGCTGCGGAATATGACCAGCCTCTAGAAGTTGAAAAAATAAGGAAAGGGGTTCTCCTCTAGAGCTTCCAAAAGGAACACAGCCCTGCCCATACCTTGATTGTAGCCCAGTGAGACCCATTTTGGACTTCTGACCTCCAAAACTGTAAGATAATAAGTTTGTGTTGTTGGAAGCCACTACCAAAAAAAAAAACCCGTTGCCGTCAAATTGATTCCGACTCATAGTAGAACTGCCCCATAGGGTTTCTAAGGAGCGGCCGGTGGATTCAAACTGCCAACATATTTTCTGTGTGTGTGTGCTTTAAGTGAAAGTTTACAGTTCAAGTTAGTCTCTCATACAAAAATTTATACACACGTGGTTATGTGACCCTAGTTGCTCACCCTATAATGCACACTCCTCCTTTCCACCCCAGATTTCCCGTGTCCATTCAACCAGCTCCTGTCCCTTTCTGCCTTCTCATCTCGCCTCTGAACAGGAGCTGCTTATTTAGTCTCATGTATCTACTTGAGCTAAGAAGCACACTCTTTGCGAGTATCATTTTATGTCTTATAGTCCAATCTAACATATGTCTGAAGAGTTGGCTTAGGGAATGGTTTCAGTTCTGGGCTAGCAGAGAGTCCAGGGGCCATGTCTTCCGGGGTCCCTTCAGTCTCAGTCAGACCGTTAAGTCTGGTCTTTTTACTAGAATTTGAGTTCTGCACCCCACTTTTCTCCCGCTCCATCGGGGACTGTCTGTTGTGTTCCCTGTCAGGGCAGTCATTGGTGGTAGCTGGGCAACATCTAGTTCTTCTGGTCTCACTCAGGCTGATGGAGTCTCTCAAACTGCCAACATTTTGGTTAGGAGGCTAAGCTCTTAACTACTGTGCCACCAGGGCCCCGTGAGCCACTAAGTTGGTGGTAATTTGTTATAGTAGCAATAGGAAACTAATACGATGTGTTTTTAGAATAGGCACTTTAAAAAATTTATCAGTTTCTCTGTATAGCCTCTCACATTTAGCTCATGACAAAGTTTGACGGCTTCAACAAAATAAATTAGTTAGAGTTCCTGAAACCTGAGCTCAGAACCTATTAGAAAATCATTTTAAGTCACGCCACTTGGATAATAATGCCAGATCCTTGTGGGTGATTATTTATAACTGAGTTCACGTGCAAAAAGACACACAGTTGACACAAAGGGCTAATTACGCCATAAACTATTTGAAAGTGCAGTCCAAGCCTCCTATTTCTTGCAAATTGTGCAAATAGGACCATACTCTGCAAGGAGTGTGTGCTCAGTAAAGGTTGTTGACCGACCAACACAAGAGACATGGTCATCCAGGATGGGGTCTTTGGACCTGCAGATCTTTCCTGCGTTCAGAGTCTGGTGCTTGGCTCACCGAAACCTCTGCCTGTGATGAACTGTTTGGGATCGAATACCCCGGCATTGTTTCTCAAATTGTTGTTAGGTGCCGTCGAGTCAGTTCCGACTCATAGCGACCCTGTCTATGTACAATAGAACCAAATGTTGCCCGGTCCTGCGCCATCCTCACAATCATTGCTATGTTTGAGCCCATTGTGCAACCACTGTGTCAATCCACCTCATTAAGGATCTTCCTCTTTTTCACTGACTCTCTACTTTTCCAAGCATGATGTCCTTCTCCAGGGACTGGTCCCTGCTGATAACATGTCCAAAGTATGTGAGACGAAGTCTCGCCATCCTTGCTTCTAAGGAGCATTTTGACTGTACTTCTTCCAAAACAGATTTGTTCGTTCTTTTAGCAGTCCATGGTATATTCAGTATTCTTCACCAACACCGTAATTCAAAGGCATCAGTTCTTCGATCTTCCTTATTCATTGTCCAGCTGTTTCTCAAATAGAACTAGAAATAAGAGTCTGGGAAGTATACCATCAGCTGGAACTGGAAAGAATTGTGGTGCTTGAAGAGTTTCACTCTGGGGGGACTAGGCTTTTCTCCTAATCAAGTCAGGCATTGCTATATAAATACAGACAGTGAAACCTATGAGAGCCGGAACTGGACAGGACTGCCTTGTTTTTCTGGGTCTCACAAGCTTTCCACCTTTGACAGCGTGCAGTCTTACCACTTTTCTATCACTCTGTTAGTAGATATTATCTGAATTTTCCTTCTCTGACAGGTTTCTACCTTACATGGGTTCTAGCTTTCTCAGGTTTTACTCTATCTATATATACTTCACAATAGAGTGTACTAGAGATCATGATCCGCCAGTAAATACTTTAAGAGCAATCCGTATAGAAACCATTGGCAGTAATGCATCCTGGGTTATGTGTTGCATGGATATGTACAAAAATAAGAACTAAATATCACAAGCTATTTTAATAGTGAAATTATATTTTTACCCACCACCATGTCTCCAACAAAACACACCAAAGAGTCCCCCCACCCTTCCACTACCCTGTTACTCCCAATAGGAATGTGAATTGTGTAATAATGGGCCGGTTCAGTCATTGTACTTGTCATGGTCCCAACAGGGAGCAGATGGCATACTCACATGGATTTCAGTGAAGAGAATTTAATGGGCTTTTTGCAGAGGGTTGGGCAGGCTTGAGGGGGATGATGGTAGAACACCAACAGATCCAGATTTGCAATAGTCAGGAAGACGGTACCACACCCAAAAGGGCAAGAGAAGGGAATGTTCTCACTGGTGCCCGTGAGAGTGAGAGCTATGGAAAAGGGGTGTCCTGACAGGAGCCATGGCTATAGCAGAATGCAGCCACTGGCAGGACCACAGTGCCAGGGAAGGAGGATTGTAATTACCATGGCCTCTTCCACGAAGACAGAAGAAGAACTGATGTCTTCAAACTGTGGTGTTGGCAAAGAATATTGAACATACTGTGGACTGCCAGAAGAACAAACAGACCAGTCTTAGAAGTACTATAACCAGAATGTTTTTTGGAAGCAAGGATGGTAAGACTTGGACTCTTACTTTGGACACAACATCAGGAAAAACCAATCACTAGAAAAGGACATCGTGTTTGGTAAAGCAGAGGGTCAGTGAAAATGAGGGAACCCTCAATGAAATGGATTTACGGAATAGCCACAGTAATGGGCTCAGACATACCAACGATCGTGAAGATGGTGCAGGATCGGGCAATATTTCATTCTGTTTTACATAACGTTGTTTGCCATGACTTGAAACTGACTAGACAGCAACTGACAACAACAACTTCTTCCACCCACTCGTCTGTTTCTGCCAATTCCTCCTCTTGGTCAAACCCAACCAAAATGCAGCTGATAAGGGATCTGGATGATACAGCCCATAGGTATCACCCTCTGGGACTCCAGAACTGGGTAGAGGAAGGTGGAGAGTGGAAGGAACTTAGAGAATGTCTAGGACAGTTGTTCAATTCAGCAAACATTTTAATGTGCACTTACTGTGAGCCATGCTGTATGCTAGATACTGGGAACAGAAGTGACCTGGTTGGCCAGACAAAGCTCAGAAACTTCCAGAGGAAGACAACAAAACTGGCAATGGCGATATGATACAGGAAGTAGAGGGTGCTATGAAAACACTTAAAGGAGCAAGCCCATACTTGAGCACTCAGCGAAGGCTTCCAGGAGGAAGTCAAATCTAAGCCAGAACATGAAGGATTCATTGGCTGTCACTAACTTTTATTGAGTACTGTTCTAAGGGCTTCACACGTTGTGACACATTTAATCCTTCCAAGAACCCCATAAGTCAGGATCCATTATTAATCCCAGATCTAAAGACGGGGAATTTGATTCATAGAGATGTGACTTGCCCAAGGTTAACCAGTAACCAGTTGCCATTGAGTTGATCCCAACTCATGGCAACCCCGCGTGTGTCAGAGTAGAGCTGTGCTCTGCAGAATTTTCAATGGCTCACCTTTTGGAAGGAGATGGCCAGGCCTTTCTTCCAAGGCACCTTTGGGTGGACTTGAACATCCATCCTTTCGGTTAGCAGCTGAACACATTGACCCTTTGCACCATCCAGAGACTCCAGCCGTTTACTAGCTGTCCTCAATCCAGTGGCACAGCTATCATCAGTTTACGGTGCTGAGAAGTACAAGGGCTTTCTAGCGGGCCATTCAGTAGCTCTCTGCTGATGAGACTGCCTAGAATTTTTACATACAAATTTTCTGGCATTGGAAGGGAGGCTTTGAGTATTAGCAAAATAGTTTGGACTATGCTCTTCTCTGAGACATACGAGGCACAAAGAACAAGTGTAGCACGATGTCTATGCAGATGACTATCCTCATACGTGTCTATCAATTGTCTCTACAAGAATAAGGATATCTGGATTCTTGAGTTAACCCCCTTTTCCATGTGGGTAGTGACATTTTGGTATCACTTGAGGAATGTTTTGGCTTTGAGGTCCCCTAAGGTAGCTTTAGAGCCAAGAAAATGTCAGTGATCTTTCTATTTTCCCCTCGAGCCACAATAGAATCCAGTCTCTCATTAGTTGTTTGGGCGACACCTAGTCTTGTTTTGATGGAGTTTCGGAAAACAAGTAAGAAGATCCATTTTTCCCAGGCTCGTGAAATGTGCGTAGTGGTAAGAAAATTGGGTTAGGCTGTGTTTCCCCTGCCAGGACATAGAATTCTCCACGTAGTTCAATACCCCCTAAGGGATGGTGGAACCTTTCAGCATATGGTTAGTTAATCTATTTTATGCTGGGTTATCAGTGGGTCAGCTGAAAGGTCAGAAGCTGCAACAAGAACATGAGAAGTCTGGGCTTGAAGTTCTGAATTGCACGGTGACTTTTAAGAACTTGGAATGGGGGATGGGTATGCGTAGGGCAGGTTAGGAAGGGAACTGCTCTGAAGGTACTGTTTCTTTCCTGCTCTGTTTCCGCAGCTTTTCTCATGTTGCCTTTTCTGCCTCTCCGATGTACGACTTTGCTCTGTGTCTTTACATTTCAGGCAGCTGGTAGGCAGATGTAGTGGAGTTCTGCCCCACAGAAACGTTCTCAGCAAATCACCGATTTTAAGCTGAGACCTGGAATAGTTTTGATTTAAAGCAAGAAAGTTCTTCTGGTTAAAATATCTTGAGAGAGCTGATCTGAATCAACAATCTAAGCTAAGGTTTTTTTTGTGCAGAGCGGGACAAATCTATGCTGGATGTCTGATGTGGTTTCAGCTGTGAGGCTTAAGAACAGGCAAGTTGGGGTGGCAAGGGGGAAGCGTTTGCTTTAACTCTTGATCAACACGTCCCCTAGGCAGTATCACGTGGTATCCCTCTACCCTTGAGAGTCACCCATGGAGCATCTGAGAACATTCCTTATCTACAAAAGACTCTTTTAAAGTTTCACGCTGCCTTGAATAAGTCATATTCTGTCGCCCTTTTAATCAGGGAAACCAAGAGAGGACCACATGGAAGGAAGAGGGCCTCGTTTTCTTTCTTATCCTTTTAGTTCCTTATAAGTCTTCAAATTGCATTGTTGGCTTTGACAATAACAGGACTTTTTTCATCCCAGGCACTTGGGAAGCAAGTAAGCAAACTGAATTCCGTGCCGCCTGATAGAGTGCTGAGTAACATGCAAGCTAAAATTGGATTACTGGATCGGTCTGAAGAGAAAAGATTTAAGCGGCAGATGGAAGGCAACCCAGATTTCTCATGCTGTGTTTGAAGACCTTGCAGCTTGCAATAACGTATCTTGATTCCAGATGAATTTATTAGGGACTTACCAAGAGAGGATAAGTAGAGAATGCTATGTTCTGTTGTTGAGAGGCCTTTTGTCGACAATAGCATTTGCAAATCTGGAAGCAGAAACTGAAAGAAACTTGAATCTCAGCAAAGAAACACTGAAGAGTGACTTAGAGAGCTTTTCTTTTTGTATAGAGGCCTAATTATTTGTATTTCTTTGTTTAAACCACGCCTGCCCACTTACCACATAATGCTTTTATTTTGTGGAATTTCAGGCCTTATTGAACTCACAAGGAGCATGAGTGAAAATATATTTTTGGTAGCAAATTCAGAAGTTAACTCTAGTTGCTTCTGAAGACAAGAGAGGCACCAAAGTCCTTGACTCTTCAGTTATCTCTGGCCTGAAATACGAATCTTTAGGGTCTGTAACTGTTTCCCTTAAGCAGTGAAGGAGTTTTGGTCAGATGGTCAAGAAAGAGAAATGCATCAAGTTTAATATCTGTGCCAATCTAATTAATTTAAAAATGCTCTCTCTATAGTAGCACATTCTTTTTTGAAGTAACTCTGCCAGATTCCAGGAGAATTTGGAGAGAATTAAACATTAAACTTCAGCTATTCTGATGAAAATTAAAAAAAAAAAAAAAAAAAAAACAGTCCTATCTACAATGGCCAGGATTTAAACTGGAAGGAGACATTGGATGAGGGCATTGGTTAATTTCAGGATACCTTGTAAAGGAGAGGCCTGGAGCCAACTAAGATCTGAACGAAGGTCAACGTCTTTGAGTCTCACCCAGATGACAGTTGACAGCTGACACGGAGTCCAGGTCATGGGGTGACAGCTCCCTGCTGCAGATTCGCCCTCTCAAATGTGCCCCTGCGTTCTTCTACACTAGTGGTTCTCAGTCGGGGGCGATTGTGCCCCACAGGGGACATGTGGCAATGAACGGAGACATTTTTGGTTGTCACAACCGGGGGAGAGGGGTACTGCTGGCATCAAGTGGGTAGAGGCCAGGGATGCTGCTAAACAATGCACAGGACAGTCCCCACCACAAAGAATGACCTGGCCCCAAATGTCAATTGTGACGAAGTTGAGAAACCCTATTCTCAAGGCACGATCAATGAGGGGCTTGTGATATGACCTCAGTATAACAAAACTCTAGAAATGTAACTGAAGAGTTGTTTAGCAAATTAAAAATCAGGTCAAGATTGTATTACTGTATTCCCCAAACTGAGGAATACAACCACGATCCATATCAGAATTTAATTCATAATTTCAGCAAACTGACAAGCTTATTATTATCAGTTAACATTTAACAACTCACCGATCACCTCATCTGTGTTGGAAATAACATCTGATTTATCTTGTTTTACTCAGGAAAATCCACAGTATAAACTTCACAGCCTTAGTTATCATTTAGGTTTAATAGTGTGCATTCTCCTATCATTTATTTGTTCATTCATTCAGTAAATAAGTAAGCAAGCATTGGTTGAATACCAACTAAGAAAATTTTCTACCTGCGCCATAAATATTTTTCCCAAATATGTTTTAATAGCTGACTTAGGAGATGGTATTCCAAAACTCTGTGTGTGTGCAGGTTAAGTTAAAGATGGTATATGTTTTAAAACTCTATATAGCAAAGAAAAACTTAAGAATTGGACTGTTTCAAAAAATTACCAAACATATAAATTCATAAATTCCACAGGCTCTGAATTAGTTGTATGAGATTATCATGTGTGTGTGTTTTTTTAAATTCATTTCAAATACAGTATTTTAATACATTTCAAATACAGTATTTTAATAAATTCTAGAAATAATATTTAATATTATTTTATAATGCATAGTACACTCCGGTTTCAGACTGTCTCAGGGCCTTCCCTATTACCATGATGTGTTGTTGTTGTTGTTAGGTGCCGTTGAGTCGGTTCCAACTCATAGCGACCCTATGTACAACAAAACGAAACACTGCCCCGTCCTGCGACACCCTCATGATCGTTATTGGTCCAGTTGTGAGGATTTTTGTTTTCTTTTTTTACCGCGTGAGGTAACCTATTCATAAATTCTGAAAATTAGGACATGAACATCTTTGGGGGGCTATTATTCTGCTTTCCACAAGAGCCATTGAATAAAATGTCTATGTCTTGATGCTAGTAAAATGTTTGTCTCTCTTTACATCATGAGAACTATGTAATTTGTCTTGTTTTCCTTTCTGCCTTGGCTGCCAGGACTCTCAGAGCTAAGCATCATGTTCAGTTGTAATACTTCTGTTGCTCTTACTTTCTAATCCAACTGCTTCCCTTGGTTCATTGTTTCGTTCTTGCTCTATTATCCTTGTTTTAATGGTTCTGTTTTGTCTGTGTCATTTATTATGTGTTGTATTTGAAAAGTAACCAGAATATACAAATCCCCACATTTAGCCTTAGCCCCTGATTCCCCTAATTTCTAATTTCTTATCTTCCAAGGCCATCTGCCAACGAAACTTTTCACTTGGTATCTGAACTTTCTTCTATATCTCACTCCACCGCTCTTCGTCTCTCCCTCCCACTCACCCCAGCCCTCCAAGCCACTCTCCAAAGTAGTTGTTGATTTCTTTCAAGGAACTGCAGGTAAGGAGTTCGCCCTCTACCCAACTGGGTAGATCCTGCTAAGGCCCCTTGCACTGTGGTGAATGAACTAGTCTCTGAACCCTTGGTCAGCCTGCCTGTGGACGAGAGAACCTCTGAACTGAGTTCAAGTTCACTGGGCTCATTAAAGCACTTGAACAAATTGCCCTAGCAACTCCAGTAATAGCCACACACCTCAGGGAGACAAATAATATCATCCATATGTTACAAGAGGAAATACTGAGTCAAAGAAGGCAAAAAAAAATAGCTGTGGATTGTATTTCTTTGGGAATATTATCTTGGTTTCAAAGTTTTAGATGACTTAGATGGATGAACCCCAATCCTGGCTTTCCACTTCATCAGTATACCCCAATTATTTTTAGAGGTGGTTTGACAAAATAATTTTGTTAGCCTAATTAAACTATGAATTTCAGATGCCACATTTTTGGAATGATCAGAGTAGCAGAGAACATAGTATAAAATGTAGACACATGTGATTAAAGTATCTGTCAAAGTGTTTTGAAGTTAAACATATATGTCCAGCTTAATAAATTTTTATGAAAGCGACACCCATTCATTGGCACTTGTTCTTGTTGATTTCGGTTCATCCTCAGGGAAAATCTAAGCGGTAGACATTAATACCCTCTCCTTCTTACAGATAATTGAATCAAGGAGCCTCAAAGAGTTTTAATGGCCTGCCAGAAGTCACACAGCTACTTCTGAGTCTAATGTCTGCATTCTACTTGCTATGCGGCAGCTGCAGTGCAGAGGGGTCTGATACATATTGAGAATGCAGACCCAGGACTTTTGATTCAAAGACAGTGACCAAAGATATTCTAACGATGATCTGTGCTTAAGATTAAAGTTTAGGAAAGGACAAATATTGTATGATCCCACTTAAATGAAATAGTCAGATCCATAGAGACCAAAGCTTATTCCAGGGGTGGAAAAGAGGGGGAAAGGAGAAGTCATTGCTTAGGAGACACTGAGTGTCTTTTAATGGTGGTGGAATAATCTGGAAAAGAATAGTGGTAATGGTTGTACAACATGACGAACTTTATTCAATGAATTGCACATGTAAACATTATTGAATTGGCAAATGTTTTGTTACATAAATTTTTACCACAATACAAACAAAAAAATCCAGAAAAGAAAATTGTATAATATTTTCTATTTTATTAGGATAGTCCAATTTAATGGGATAGATTCTAAACTCTACTTCTAACTTGCCACTCACCAAATTTACTTGCATTTCATCCAAATAAAGCCATAGCAGGAAAAAAAAAATTAAAGATTAGAACGAAGTGTTACCAGTTACATATTCTTGAGAAATGTGCCATGTTTCATTTTAGCTGATAATGAGTGAGTGCCTACTATGTGCTAGCCACTGGAATGACCATTTTACATGCAGTCTTGAATTTTATCCCCCCAGTAATTCTAGGGGTATGTGCCGGGGCAGATTACCCCATAAGCAAGGTAAGCATAAGTATACCCATGCTTACCTCGCTTACTGGGTCATCCACCCCGTCAGGGATTGTAAATTTGAAAAGAGGCTTTGATTCTGTAGGAGATGCTCTCGGTTTGGGAGAGAGACAGATGCCAGCCATACCTACAAGCAGAATCTTTGATGTGGTGAAAAAAAATGTGAAATTGTTCACTACAGATGATCTGGTAAGCAAGATAAGCACTGTGCTTACCTTGCCTATTGGATAATCTGCCCCAGGGTATGTATGAATCTACTTTTCTTTTACATGAAGAAACTACGGCTCAGAGTGATTGAGTGACTTACCCCAAATCATAAAACGAGTGATAGAGAATTTAAACACAGGTCATCTGACTGCAGACCCTGTATGTTTGCTAATTGTGCCTTTACTCAACAAAAACGTACTGAAAACCTTCAGTGTGCCAGGCCCTCTTCTAGGTGCTGCAGATAGAACTGGACCAACGTGAGTTCTTTTGAATATGGTATTCTTTGACAGTTTTGGACTTAGCTATTTTACCAAAATCTACACTTGTAGGCAGTTTAAAATATATAGCCACATCATTAAGGTACAAAAAATATATCCGTCTTTATTTCTCCATTGTTGTTGGAGCCCTGGTGGCACAGTGGTGAAGAGCTTGACTGCTAACTGAAACATCGGCAGTTCGAATCCACCAGCCGTTCCTTGAAAACCCTATGGGGTAGTTCTGCTCTGTCTTATAGGGTCGCTATGAGTTGGAACCGACTTGACGGCAACAGGTTTGGTTTGGTTTTTTTTGGTTGTTGTTGTTAGGTGCCCCATAGGGTTTCCTAGGCTATATCTTTATGGGAGCGGATCTTCAGGTCTTTCTCCCGAAGAGCCACTGGCGGGGTTCTAACCGCGAATCTTTCAGTTAGCAGCTGAGCATCTCCTTTATAAAGGGCTCCTTTATTTCTCTATAAATAAATTCAACTGAAGCCCTGTTTCCATTTAGCATAAGAATGTTTTGCTAATTCAATGAGAATGGTCTCTTCTGGATCAAAATGTGGTCCATTCAGGGTTTAAACTCAGCCAACTCAAGAAGTTCTCTGCAGGTGTCCTAGGAAGGTTGGTCTCAGTTGTGGGAGGCAGCAGGGAAGGCTAGTTCACTGGTCTGGTGTGGGTAAAAGTGGGGTGGGCAATGCCTGTGACCACCATCATGAGATTGTCTCGTCTTTTCACTGGTGCCCCAATCTGGGATGGCCTCTCACTGCAGCCTCCGGCATGGGGACCCCATGTCGGGAGTGGCACCACACCCACGCCTCTGAGCAGGTTCCGAGCTCTCAATATCAGCCATACTGTCTGTGTCATACAGTTAAGAATCACTGATATCTATATATCTATAGAAAAAAATGAATGAATGTTATAGTAAAACACCCAGGCTTCAATCTGGCATGATGACCAATTGAGAAGGTAAAAAAGATTAGTGGGATTGACTTATTTATTTTATTATTTATTAATATGATATCATGTAATAAATATATATTTTTGTATTATAATAATGTATACTGTATAATAAACGCAAGATAATATTTTGAGATCCCCTGTGCCTCCAGGGAACATTTGGCAATGTCTGGAGACATGTTTGATTGTCACACTGAGGGATGGAGAGGTAGCTACTGGGCTTCTAGTGGGTGGAGGCCAGGGATGCTGCTAAACATCCTACAGTGCACTGGACAGCTCTTCACAACAGAGAATTACCCGATCCAAAATGCCAAGACTACTGAGTCTGAGAAGTCGATAGATAGATATGTGAACAGATACTGCCTTAGTCTCCTAGGGCTGCCCTAACAAAATACCACAGGGGGTGGCTTTAAAGAAGGTAAATTTATTGTCTCACAGTTCTGGAGCCTAGAAGTCCAAATCAGGGTAACAGCTGTGTCGATTCCTTCTGAGGGCTCTGAAAGAAGAACTGTTCCGGGCCTTTCTCCTAGCTTCTAGCGGCTACTGGCAATCCTTGGTGTTCCTTTACTGCAATTAGATGTATCTTCATATGTTGCCTTCTCCCTGTGTGTGACTCCCCTTTTATAAGACACCTCTGTGTCTGCTCTCACCACTCAAAAGGGATTAAAGATTAGGACCCACACTGCTCCAGTATGACCTCATTGAATTTAACTGATAACAAAAGAAAAACTCTATTTCCAAACAAGGTCACACTCACCGGTGCAGGGTTTAGGACTTCAGCATTTCTCTTTAGGGACACAATTCAATCCATAACAGATACATAGATACAGAGAAAGATATATAGATACATAGATGCATAGGTAGATACATAGCTACATAAACCAGTTTCCATCCTGTCTACTCTTACTCATGGTGACCCCATGTGTGTCAGAGTAGAAGTGTGCTCTGTAGAGTTGAAAATGGCTGAGTTTTCAGAAGATCACCATGCCTTTCTTCCGAGGCACCTCTGGGTGGACTCGAACCTCCAACCTTCCAGTTAGCAGTAAGTGTATTAACCATTTGCACCACCCAGGGACTCCTCATAGATACATTGTTGTTGTTAGGTGCTGTCAAGTCGAATCCCGACTCATAGCAACCCTGTGTATAACAGAATAAAACATTGCCCGGTCCTAGGCCATCCTCACAGCTGTTGCATGTTTGAGCCCATTCTTGCAGCCATTGTGTCAGTGCATCTCGTTGACATAGGTAGATAGAAATAGAATTATATATACACTAAGTGTCATACGCTGCACTTGGCGGAGAGTACCAGGACATTCTTTGGTGGCAGCAAAATTTAAAGTCACCGTCGGTCTTCACACCTCAGGATCCCAGCTTTGTCTTCAGCTTATGTGCAAACCCAGTTCCTTATGGGGAAGGTGAAGTTTGGCTTTTCCCAGGATTTATTGCCTTTCTAATCGGCACTTTTTTTAGGAGTAAAACAAGCAAAACATGCATTTCTAGGTGAAGTTAATTTTCTGGACGGAATACATAGTTCCTGGTGCTGATACCAAATTCAGCAGGCTTAATCAGATTCAGATTTGGTATGCTGTTTCAGTGGAAAAGGAAAACAAATATAAGAGAGCACTTTAGAACTTTGGCTCTTGTTAAAAGTTTATCTAACATGCAGCATTAAAGCTTAAATCCAAGCTCACGAGAACTTCACATTGATGATATAAAACCAATGCAAGATGAAATATGAATTCTCCCGAGATGTTCTCCATAGCTCTCTCTCTCTATTCTCCCACTCTCAGCACGCCAACCATCCCCCAAATCACGGTCAACTTCTAGGTAGAGATTTCCTCCATGCAGTGTGGTATGTGGATTCTCCGATCAATATCAATAAAAGATTGGGAGCCCTGGGTGTGAGTATCCCATCCATGAAGTCCATGTTTGGACTGAAGTAAGGCACTCACTAATCAGATACTTTTGATTGGCTGTTAATATCTCACCTCACCTGGTCAGGGCTACCCTGGCTTAGCTTTAATACTGTTTCAAGTTCTTTATAGAAAACCACCACGGGAGGTGTAAGTCAGTGCAGGAGGGTCTGCAGAAATGCTTAGCATGTGTTAATTACAGATTAACTGCAGGGTTAAATGATCAGGGAATCCTCTGTGAAATACGGGGACTGTTCTTCTAAGAACAGAACCCCTAAAGGTTTCCTATATGCAACTGTGAAAACTTAAATCTACCTTAGGGGTTTTTTAAGCTATCTTTTATTTATTTGCTTCCCATGATATCTATTCCCAGGTAGACCAAAAACTAGATTGATTTAAAAATAGAAGCGCCCATTCGGATGATGTATCCTGCTGGCATCGGGACACTAGAGAGTGTGGGTTTCTTAACAACTCTATGGCACGTGACAGCTTTCAGTGTCAAAAGCTTCGCGAGCCATCTCTCCAAGGTTCCTGAAAAACTTGCTAAATCAAAGCTATTCATTCACATGTGTGCAAAACCTTCCGCATCCCATAGAAAAAATTACTCCACGTCTGAAAATAGAAAAAGGCAGAGAAGTTTCTCTGTGCTCTAATGTATGTTTCCAACCTTTGTCAAGTCTCTCAGTTTTTGTAAAGAATGACCCTTTTCTCTGATCCCTGTAGCTTAGGAGAATAGCAGGGAGTCACATAACGAGCCTTTTGAGCTCCAATCCCCTCCCAGAGTTCACCAGCCTATTTCTGTATCTGTCTGTTTCTCTTTGCCTGTCCTTCCCTCTGTACCTCTGTTTTTCTTGCTTGCAGTGGATCCTTTCTCCATCTCGTTTTTCCTTCTCTGGCCACAGTATAAAACTAGTGTGGTATATTGCTTTGTTGTTCTTGTTTGTTTGTTTGTTTAAATGATCTTTTAAATAATAATGTTAGATTAATTTAAAAAAAAAAAAAGTCGCAAAGGTAGTAACTACAGAGAGAACCTCTATGCCCTTCACCTGGTTTCCCTAAAGTTGTCTTACGTTACCGTGGTACATTTGTCAAGACTAAGACATCAACATCAGTACGTTACTATTAACTGAACTCCAGACTTTATTTGGATTTCCCCAGTTTTTCCACTAATGACCTCTTTTTAGTCCAGGATCCCCTCCAGATCCCTCATTGCATTCAGGCATCGTGTCTCCTTAGTCTTCTGTGGGCTGTGACAGTTTCTGAGTCTTTCCTTGTTTTTCAAGATTTTGCCAGTTTTGAGGAGTACTGATCAGGTATTTTGTAGAATGTCCCTCAGTTTGGGTTCACCTGATGCTTTCTCATGATTAGACTTGGATTATGGGTTTGGGAAGGAGCCCTGGTGATGCAGTGGTTAAGAACCCGCCAGCCACTCGGCAGGAGAAAGATGTGGCAGTCTGCTACCGTAAAGATTACAACCTTGAAAACCCTACGGGGCAGTTCTACTCTACCCTCTAGGGTCGCTATGAGCCAGAATTGACTGGACAGCAATGGTTTGTGTTTGTTTGTTTTTTTATGGGTTTGGGGAAGAAGACCACAGAGATGAAGTTCCCTCTTCATCACAGAGTAACAGGGGGTACATGCCATCGACATCACGTGTCACTGGTGATGTGGTCTTGTTGTTTTTTGATACCACGAAGTGCACATTGTTCTTAATTGAAAAGCAAGGAAATGAAATGTTTTATATGGAAGACATAAATTTGGAAACTCCTCCAACTTTTAATTGTTTTTATTTAGACTTACATAGAAATGTGTGTCTGACACATAATATCTGCCCAATATTACTTGTTGATGAATGAATCTCTCCTTCGGTCTCCATCCTCATCTATACCTTGGATCAGGGTCTCTGGATGGGAAGAAGAGAAATCTTAGGAAGTCTAGATGCTAACCATTTGATAATCCATCTGCTGTCATCGATTTGGGTTTTAAAGAGTTAATTAAAAATAACTTTGGGAAGCTGTTGATATATCCTCACCTTCCTAAGAATGTTCTAGGTTTGCATTTGGTTTTGAAATTCAACTGTGGTCTTTTAAACAGTGCTAATGAAGTGAGAACTAAACATTAGGAGTTAAGAAATACAGACCTAGGGAAATGGGGAAGTGGTTTGGAATTAGTATCATAAAATTGCTCATTTTCATTGCCCTTTGAGGGGTTTCCCTCCCACGTGGTCATTTGCCATCTCATTAAATGAGAAAAGCTCAAGTACATCATCTAGAAACACCTGCCTGGCCAAACGGAGATAGGCAAACTTTTAGGGGATGTGGTTTTATGTTCTCTGTAGCCCGACCACTTTGCAGACTTTACCCAAAGCAAGGCGTTTTACCCTGCTGACAGACGCAATTGAAAGATGCAGAGCGTCATGAATCGCTTACAAATTCAACTTGCTTTATTTTGTGGAACATGCATTCCCTCAAATCTAAGTTCAAAAGGACAAAATAGTTCCTAGCCTTTGCAGCGGGGCACTGCTGGCTTAGGGGGTGATGGGGGAGAAGTCAGCATCTCTTGGGCCAATGCATACAGAAAACTTACCTGGCGCTGTGGACCGGTGAGGGGGTGAGGCTGATCCAGGGAACAAGTGGGGACTTTTGTTGTTGTTTTTCTGTTCTTTTCTACAGTGGCTATTAATAGTTTTAAACTGGCCTGGCAATGTGCAAGCAAGTTGAAGGCCAAATATCCCTGGGCGGGAAGATTGGATGAGGAGCAGGGAATCCTGCAGTTCTAGTCTTCTGTTGGGAAAGCAAACATTCTTGACTAAAACGAAGGTGCAAAACGCCTTTTCTCCAAGACATTCAGATGATCTTATGTCTGGAAGGGGAATTGAAACTATTTCTTGCCTTTGCTCCTCTTTAGGTTCAAAAAATAGGAAGAAAAAGAATTGAAAGCAGCAACACAGGCACATGTGCACCAGTGTGCATTGCAGCACTGCTCACGATAGCCAAAAGGTGGTAACAACCTAAATGTCCATCAACAGCTGATACACAATGTGGTCCGTCCATACAGTGGAATATTACTCAGCCATAAAGAGAAATGAAGTCCTGATGTATGCCACAACGTGGATGAACCTTGAAAACATTATGCTGTGTGAAATAAGCCGGACACAATAGGACAAATACTGTATGATCCCTCGTATATGAAATGTCTAGAATAGGCAAACGCCTAGAGACCACAGTTGATTAGTGGTTTCCAGGGGCAGGCAGGAGGGAGGAGGAAAGAAGGACTCAATGATTAGGGGACACTGAGCTTCTGTCTAAAACCTGTTGCCGTCGAGTCGATTCCAACTCATAGCGACTCCACAGGACGGAGTAGAACTACCTCATAGGGTTTCCAAGGAGCAGCTGGTGAATTCGAACTGCCGACCTTTTGGTTAGCAGCCGAGCTCTTAACCACTATGCCACCAGGGCTCTGAGCTTCTGTTTAGGGTGATGGAAAAATCTGGGAATGGTTAAGGGTGATGGTTGAACAGCATGATGAACGTAATTAATGTCACTGAACTGTACATGTGATGTTGAAATGGCAAATGTTTAGTTACATATATTTACCACAATTTAAGAAAATGGGGGTGAAAAAAAAAACAAACAGGAAGAGAACCATGGATGACCAGAAGGACTTTTGCAAGGAATCAAACACCCAAAAATCCATTTGAAAGAGAACATCAAAAATAAACTCCACAGGCAGGACAATTCATCTACTACAGCAAAATTGGTCTTTGGGTACTTGGACACTGGATCGCAAAGGAAAGGTTTCTTAGGATAAGCATTTGTGTTTCAAATTTCCCCCACTCTGCTCCTTATGATAACAGCTTTCGTAAATAGCATAGCAGTTGAAACATTTATTATTGGAACAGAAATGCAATTACATGCAGATGTTGCCCTGTGATTCATTGCTTTGGGTTACATACGTTTTCAAGCTGGGGGAAGAACAAGCAGGTCATCAAGTAAACGCTCTGGGCTGAGCCCTCTTATCTCCCCTCTTATTCTCTTGACTTGACTTATCTAATCTCTTCTTGGAGTGTTTCCACAATCGAGGCGGCCTCTGTGGCCCTTCTTGGGAGCCTGCTTCATTGTACAATTACTCCAACTACCGTCAAGAATTTCTTTTCATCCAACGTAAACGTTCTTTACTTAATCTGAGCCTGCTTCTTTCTCCAACATTCCTGATCTGTAGCATATAAAATGACCACCACCTTTATTCTTCCAGGTTTGTCGTTGTTTTCTGCTTTTTGTCTAGGTTTTTTTTTTTTTTGCTTACCTGTTCTACTTCCTTCGAATATATGTTTTTTATTTTATTGTGGTAAAAAGAAACCCTACACATTAACCATTTTTAAGTGCACAATTCAGTGGCGTTGATCACATCACCATGTTGTGCACCCATCGCCACTATTTTCAAAACTGTTTCATCACCCGAAGGGAAACTCAGTACCCCTTAAGCAATAGGCCTCTCTTCCCCCTCTCTCCAGCCTCTGGTAACCACTAACAAACTTTAGTCTGTATGCATTTGCCTCGTTTAGATATTTCATATAAGTGGAATCATACAATATTTGTCCTTTTCTGTCTGACTGACTTCACACAGCATGTTTTCGAGGTTCACCCATGTCATAGCAGGTATCAGGACTTCATTTCCCTTTATGGCTGGGTAATATTCCATTGTATGAGTAGACCGCATTTTGTTTATCCAGTCATCTGTTCATGGATGCTTGGGTTGTTTCCACCTTTTGGCTACTGTGAAAAATGCTGCAGTGAACATTAGTGAATAAGTATCTGTTTGAGTCCCTGTTTTCAAGTCTTTGGGGTATACCTAGACGTGGGATTGCTAATAGAAATGCCTAGTTCATGTATTGAGCATCCACTCAGCGCACAGGCATGTGACCCACGCAGTCACGTAGGGCTCCTGTGCCCAGTAGGGCCCTGCGCTTGGTTTTATGCTCTGCTATTGTCATCTTGAAATTTATGATAATTTTTGAACAAGACACCCCACATTTTCATTCCAGGTCTCCCAAGTTATGGTGCTGGTCCTGACTATGGGCCAGGCACAGTTTCAGGAAGCAAAAAGACAATGAACACAGCAGAATGAGTACTAGAAAGACAGTGCATAAGAAAATAAACCAGTGAATGAACTTGGTAATGTCAGGCAGTGATCAGTGCTATGAAGGAAATACATGGGGTAACGGGATATGGAACCATTAGAGGTAGAGTGGGTGGCAACATCAGCCATGGTTGTCATGGTGCCCTGCTACTGGATAAAACATTTACATAAACTCTGAGGATTGAGGAGTTAGCAGTCAAAATGCTACATGTATTAGTTTCCTATGGCTGCTGTAACAAATTACTAAAAAAAATGCAACTTAAGCAACACAGATTTATTATCGTACAGTTCTAGAGGTCTGAAGCATCAGATAGGTCTCACTGGGCTAAAATCAAGGTGTCAGTAGGGCTGTGCTTCTTTCGGGGGTGTTATGGATTGAATTGTGTCCCCCCAAAAGATATATTGAAGTCTTAACCCCTGTACCTATGAATGTGACCTTGTTTGAGGGAATAGGGTCTTTCTTTGCAGAAGTTATTAGTTAAGTAAACATTCATACCTGAGTAGGGTGGGTCCTAATCTTTTCTGAGTGGTATCTTATAAAAGAGGAGAACAGACAGGGAGACAGAGTCACACAGTAGAAAGACGGATGTCATGTGAAAATGCATCTATAAGCCAAGGAATGCCAAGAAACACCTGGGGCTACCAGAAGCTGGAAGAGACAATGAAGCCTCTTCCCCTAGAACAGACAACAGCAGAGTTGAGTAGTTGCGACAGAGACCTTATGGCTGTCAAAGCCAAAAATCTTTACTATCTGGCCCTTTGCAGAAAACATTTGCTGACCCCAGACCTAGCGCACTTTGTCCTTTAGAAATTTCTGCTTTTCAAGGCTGAATTTGCCCTGTTTTCTTACTTTTAAAAACGCGGATCGCCAGTACAGCAGTATTCCGAGAATTCCCATTTTCCAGTGCTTTCATAGTCAATACCACTGAAATTTTGAACGTATCCCAAGAGCCTCTACGAGTAAAAATGCTAAGCTGCCAGTATATATTCAACTTATAGGTATTAGCTCAATGTATTTCTTTTTCGACCACGTGTTTTCTAGATCTTTAATGCCAATCCTGTATTTGTCGCTATTGAACATCTGCTTCTTTCTTCATGTCATTTTTTTCTACTCTTCAAGGTCATTTTGAATTCTAATGCAATCCTCTGAGGTGTTTGCTATCCAATTTGGCACCATCTGCAAATTAAATCAACTTGTCTTTTATTTCATCACCCAAGTCACTGACAGAAATTAAGAAGAGCCTGCCTCAGGACATCCTTTTAAAATGTCACTATTTCCCTCAAGTTTCCGCCAAAATCATGAGTCTTTGAGTCTACCCCCTAAGCCCTCACTCTTGTGGAAACTGGATCTAGTAATTTCCAAACCTAACATGCCAGTCATTATGCCAGAAAAGGGTATGGAGTATCTCTACTTAATTGACCCTTTCCTCTAGCCAGTTACCTGCCACGTCCGTCGCATCTTCATCTGTCATGTATTCTGGCTCTCCTGCTTTCTTTGAATCTAAGCAGGGCCAGAGGACTTGCTCTGGCCAATGAAACGTGAGTGTCAGTGTGTCAGTCACGGGGCAACATTTTGAGAACCAGTGCATGATTCTTCAAGTCCCTGTTTCCTGTCTCAGCAACTGTGGAAGTATGTGTTGAAAGGAACTTCATCAGGCTGGGCTCCTTAGTGGCTCCGAATAGGAGCACCTTCCGTGTTGACCTGTGATAATATGTAGCATGAGTGACAAATACACCTTTACTGTTTTAAGCCACTGAGATTCGGGGCTTGCTTGTTACCGAAGCATAACCTCACCTATGCTGCCTGGTACAGCCTTGGGCACCATAGCGTTTTTCTAGAAATAAGATCCTTAAGGGTAGGGACCATTCTTTTCTCTGTGTATCCTTTTCTGAGTGCATCCTTCATGGACCCTTACTCACGTTGTTGTTGTCAGCTGCCTTTGATTCGGCCCCCAACTCATGGCAACCCCATGCACAACTGAGTGAAACCTTTCCAGGTCCTGCGCCATCCCCGTGATCAGTTGCAGATCAGACCGTCATGATCCATAGAGTTTTCACTGGCTGATTTTTGGAAGTAGATCACCAGGCCTTTCCTCCTAGTCTGTCTTAGTCGGGACGCTCTGCTGAAACCTGTTCAGCATCCTAGCAACATGCAAACCTCCACTGACAGACGAGTGGTGGCTGCGTATGCGGTGCCTTGGCCGGATAGTATGCATTAATTAAATGTTTGTTGCATAGAAGTGAATTACTAATAGATTAGTCAGTTGGTAACTGGCTACAATATTTAGGGGATCTTTCCTATGCTTTCCCGTCACTTCTTTATGTCCAGAATTAATGATAAAAAGAACTCCACTGAACGTCCTGCTTCCTGAGCATCTTCAAGATGTTTTTCAATTGAACATACTGGTCCTCTTCAATTGTTAGATAATAGGACATTGTCATGATATGATGGATGCATCAAATCACATACTTTCCCTGGTATTTGTGTTATTTGGCTCAGCCCAGTTCTACCAGGTCTAACAACGGCCATGTTAGCCTCTGGTCAGTAAGAGTAACTAACTGCAGTGAGAGCTTTAGCCTGGACGCTTTGTCTACTGATGTTCCCCAATGGATGTGCAATTTCAATTAAGCATTCTTGTGTGGTGAGAAATTTAGGGAAACGTTAGAGTTTCACATCCCATAATACAGGTGTGCTTAATCTTTCCTGTAAGCTCCATAATGGACAGGGCCATGCCTGAGTTGTTTATGGCTCTACTCCAAGGACCTAGCAGGATGCCTGGGCCGCAAGAAGCATCAATACATATACGTGCAGTGATTGGGAAACGGTTTCATTGGGCACTTTCAATGATCCATGAGAGGTGCCGCCATTTTGATTTCCGTTTTAGAGATGAGGCTCAGAAACATTAAGTAACTCACCCAAGGTCACACAGCTAAGAGATAGATCTGGGACTGAAACATCTTCGGACTGTAAGCTCTTTGCTCTTTCTCGGATAGTGCGGTACCCCCACGGTGCAGTCAAACTAGGGAACATTCTGGAGTCTGATGGACCGTATTTCAATCATAGCTCAACTACTCATTAGTTATATGTCACTGGGAACTTCTGAAATCTATCCCCTGATGTTTTCTTTAAACCACAAGGGTATTTTCTTTGCTTCAAGCAGGTCCTATATTTGATTTCGTTTCCCATAAGTGCCATTTTTTTCTTTCCACAGTGTCATGATCCGGCCGTAAGTACCCTCTCATTGGTGTCCTCTCTGGTTAGGTTACATTCATGCTGCTGCAGTGACCCAGCCTTTCCCAAAATGACTTTAGCAGGGCCTTATAGTGCCTCTCTGAAATATGCTCCTTTGAGATCCAAATTACATTTTGACCTTCCAATTCAATAATTACAGTCTGGGATATTTTGTGTTTAAAACCTAAATGATTGTTTGCTTAGAATTGTAAGAACAAATCGGGAGGCCAGCTTAAGGCATTTAAAGGGCAACAAATGCATTCTTAGTCTTGCATCAACATGTTAGTAAAGTCTAAAGTTCTTGCACAAACAGAACTTGCTTCAGAGGGAATTACGAGGACACAAAGTGTGCAGGATCATAAATGCAATATGGTTGGTGAAGACATCTATCTCGAGTGGCACACAGAGCTTTATTGAAAACTAGCAAAGCCCCAGGAAGAAAGCACTCATATCCCTTGCAGTGGGGGAGTCAAGATGAGGTTTAACTTGATGCACTAGAGATGTGTGGACTGTGAACAGAAAAATGTGTGTAATATTTGTAAAGTTATATTTTCCAACCTAAATTCGTATTCGGTAAAAATAGATTCCTATCTCATTTTGTGATCTTCCTGGAGTCATTTAAAGGCAGTGCGTTATGGCTTTACAAAGTGTATTTTGATCCGTTTGTAGATTGCATGTAAACTCTATGGACATATGATTATTAAAAATTATATTTGAACGTGGAAGACTGCCATGTTAATGTTCTTCTGTCTCTTAAAGTTGGTTCTATGTTTGGAAATGCAGTTGGAGTTAAATTCTAGAAGATCAGGGATTTGAGATCTGCCACAAACTGGCCATGAGACTTTGGAGGAGTCACTTGATCTCAGGGAGCCAATCTTGGTATCATGAAAAGGAAATAGTAATACACACTTCACAGGCTTCCTGCAGAGATAAGAAGAGAAATGGCATGCAAATGCCTTTACCCAGTGCCAAATGCTATTCAGTGATTAGTCACTCTTTCTGGAAGTGCGGGCTTTTGAGATGTTCTACTCTTAGCAGAAGGCTTTCTGATTGGTTTGTGTTGGTGGTGACTTAGGTGGCGTGGGAACATTCTCTCTATCACCTTTCCCAAGCAGAGACCTAAATAAAACACAGCACTTAGGTCTTTTTAAGAAGATTGTCGCTAATCCAAGAGCAGGCAACCACTGGATAAAATAAAAATGAATGATTCACTTTAAGTTATGTCTTATTTAGCAGGCAGTCTTCCTCGGAAATACAGAGGAAAGTCTCAAGTCTCTCTTTCATATAAAGATTTCAGTAGAAGTGGTTAGAATTACAAAGAATTACTGTTACTAGGTGGTAGATAGGGGTAAGGGCAAAGAACTCATAACTAAACAAATGACATGTTACTTACATTTAAAAAGTCTCTTTTTTAATTCTACTCCTAGAATTAAAACTGACACTTGTACACCAATGTTCACTGCAGCATTATTGACCATAGCCAAAAAGTGGAAACAACCGAATGTCCATCCACAGATGACTGGATAAACAAAACATGGTACATACATACAATGGAATAGTAGTTCGCTGGGACACAGATGAACCTTGAAAACGTTATGCTACGTGACACAAAAGGACAACTATTATATGATGCCTCTCATAGGAAATACCTGGAATAGGCAAATGCACAGAAACAGAAAGTAGCTTAGAGGTTACCAGGGCCTGGGGGCAGGGGAGACATAGGAATCATTGCTTGGGTCAGAGTTTCTGTTTGGGGCAATGAAAAGCCTTGGATATAGAGAGTGGTGCTCATTGTACATGGTGAATGTAATCAATGTCACTGAATTCTATGCCTGAAAATGGTTAAAATGGCAAATTTTGTGTTATTTCTATTTTACCACAATAAAATAGTAATTAAAACACCAACAACCATGTTCTGAACCTAGATTTAGGCCTTCCACAGAGTTCTTTTAATGCTGTCTTATCTTCTTAAATCCAGGAAGTTGTTTAAAAAATTTAAATGTAATTATGCAAATTCACAAGTCCTAGATTTCTTTCCTGAAACCATCAAATAAGGCTTCAGTACGTGGGCTCAGGAGGGTTATCACAGGAATGGATGTCATTAGCTGTCATTTTACCCATCCAAAAATATAGTAGCAATGACTGAATTGTAAAGAGAGTCAACTCTAGATGATCATATTGCATTATCTGCTACAGGCCTGGGGAAGTTGAATAACTCTTACTTACTCTGCTCAAATAAGGCCTTTGAGCCCTGATCTCGTTGAGGTTTCTTCGCATTCCTCTTCCAATCACAGGTAGTATTTATTATTCACTTCTTTTGAAAAATAAGTTCAAGAGCAGTTACCCTGGTTTTTAAAACCCTGAAAGACAAATTATAATATTTTTCTACTCGGGCTTGACTCCCTAAGATGTCTTCGGATAATATGAGGTCGGTCACAGCTCCTGATAGAAAATACTAGCTGTTGACTCACAGTTGTACTAGAAGGGCCAATTTTACAGACTGCCAGGATAAAGATGATTTTAATTAAATTGCACAAATCCCTTTGTACTGTAACCAAACCCTCTGCCGGGGGATCAAGGCTGAGCCCTTCTGGCATGTCTAGAGTTAACCAGGTTACTGGGATTCCTAGTTAACTCCTTTCACCAGGAATGCAATTCATGTTTACCTATATAAGGAAACCTGTTCGGCTGACCTGAGTTTGTCGGATTTTTGCGCTGACTGCGAGGCATGTAAGCACACACCCTAGAGAGGGGGAGTGATTCTGAGCTGGACAGAGCACAGCTTCTGGAACGCCCCAGCCATTCAGCTGATCCAGAGGCCGGCGGCACCAGCCTTGCCTAGAGCAGCCTGTGCTGAGCACCTCCAAGTTTGCTTCTTCCCGGGTCACAGTCGAGGAACAGAAACCCCAAGCTGGGAAAAATGGGGAAGCCGGTGAGTCTTACTGATTTTTCTCTGCTTGCTCCTGCTGAGTGGCCGCCTCCCTGTTCTCACCCAGGAAGCAAAGGCAGAGGCGGCGCGAAGCTTAACCCCCAGCTCCTTCCTGCACCAACACAAGGCTTTGCAAACAACCTAGACACCTTGTCTCCCTGCTTTTAGCACCTTAGACAGCCCAGAAAGTGTTCTTACTGGGAAATGGTTGCTATAGCATAGCAGTGAGCAAACTTTCTTAGCTTTGCTCCACTCTCGAAGCATGGAAATGAGCCCTGGGGTGCTTTGCGTGGAAGACTTCGTCCCCAAGGAAGGCATAGTAAATCTGAAGTGGGGGTCTTGAAACCACAGGCAGTGGGCTAGTCCACAGGAGTAATTTGTCACCGAAAACGCAGTCTGGACGTATCGTTTTGCATTCATGCCGCAGCAAAGTTCCTGTAACCGTGCTCATGTGAGGAGGAACACCTTCTGAGACACTTAGGGAAGGAACAAGGCAAGCTGTGCTCTTTGTTCTAGTCGGTGCAAAGAAGCTGGGGTGTGCATTTTGACAAGTAGCATGTGGCTATTTATATATATGGTGAGAAGGATGAATAAATGCTTCATGTCAAAGGTGGTGCTGTCGGTTGAGTTACCATTTTGCTATATTTCATATGTATACAAAAATCGCAGTCAGAATGTAATTAAACATCGAAATGTGAAAGAGTTTAACAGGCTTGCTGGGGAATTTGACTTATACTTGGGAACAGCCAATTATAAGAGGCGATGGGGAAAACAAACTATTCCAATTGAGTTCTGGGGCATAGGTACAATTTTTGAAAAGAAAGTGATGTTTTAGAATTGTCAGAAGTGATTGGGAAGCAGGTATGGCTTGTTTTTGTTTTTTGTTTTTTAATTGCTTCATGGCAAAGTGGTGTTCTTGATTGAGTTAGCTTGAATAAATGTGTTTGAATGATTTGGATGTTCATCTAGCAGAGAAGTATTGTCAGTATCTGTCAAGCACACCAACTTAATCCTGAGAGTTTGGAGAACAGGATTGTGCTACAAGCGGCATGATGATCCCATTTCAGATTTTTGATATCCACATTTTTTTAAAATTAATTTAAATAAGAATAATCTGGGCAAACAAGCAGAATGGAGAGAACTGGGGAGAATGACCACTTATTTTTTTTTTTAATTTGCAAGTCATAGTCCACACCCCAGCGAGACAATTAATTTAACACAGGGATTGATAACTGGAGAAAAGCTATGGTCAATTTTATGTACGGTCTTTGACTGCAAAAAGCATAACTTTTCACAATAGCATGGTTTCAGTGAAACCTGTGCACCTCACCGTGAATGGAACCTGGAGAAGCAGTGTGCGTGGTACAGCAGACATTTCATTAACTAAAACTCTTAATGTATAGCACCAGCAGCTGAACAGAAGGGACAGTGCTTGCTATCACCTAGGTGCTAGGCAGAAAAACAGGCATCTGGGCCGTGTATTGCTTTCAGTGGGCATCAGTAACCCGGGAGACACACAACGCTGTTTTTAAATATACGGTTAATAACAGATGTTTAATACTGGTTATCTCACCCTGCCGATGAGATGGCCCCAAGCCAGCTAAACCAGCACGCCCGCCGTTTTTCCTGTGAGTTGATATGTACACAGTTATTATACACTAATTACATTAACAGCCAAGGGACTATATAACCAGAAAGATAGATGAGTCTCTTGGGGCAGGGAGGGTGAGGGATACCCGTAGGGTTTGGGATCTTATGTTTAGAATACTCCTTCCAGTGACATGTGAAATCCCACAGATAACTGGCAGGCCGAGTCCTGAAGCTGCTCACCCCTGGCTCCTCGGCAGCTCTTGCGGGTGGAGGGGTCATAATATTGGTGATTGTATTTAATGCTTCAGTGCTCATAGAGTTCCAGGACAATTCCTTCTTGAAAAGGCAAGTCAGGATGCTGTGTTGTTGCCTTGAACCTTTTGGTATCACTGGTACTGTGTTTGTGTGGAGGATTTAACCATTCAACAGCCTTCTGACACCTGTGTGATGTCCTGGTTCGAGGAGATTGAAAAATTCTGGAATAAACAAAAGGAAGCAGGTCTTCTCAGAGCCTTAATATGCTAATATGTTAATAGGTTTTGCAGCTTCCTGAGAGAGGCATGTTGTTGTTAGGTGCTGTGGAGTTGATTCTGACTCATAGGGACCCCATGTGACACAGTAGAACTGCCCCCTAGGGTTTCCTAGGCTGTAATCTTTACGGGAGCAGATCACCAAGTCTTTCTCCTGAGGAGCCGCTGGGTAGGTTTGAACCACTGAACTTTCGGTTAGCAGCCGAGCGCTTAACAGCTGCGTCACCAGGTCTCCTTTTATATATATATATATATGGAGAGGGGCATGGTGTGTAATATGTGTAGCATGGGGTTGCCATGAGTTGGAGCCAACTCCATCGCAGCTAACACCAACAATAATAAACATTCACACGGATCCCTGAGGAAGCGCTTCGCCGTCAGCTTTCCAGGAGATCTTTAAGAAGAGATGAACACACACACACACACACACACACACACACACACACACACATTTACACACACACACGATAGAACGCCTCTAACTTCTTTGTGGAATGAAGAGGATAAACTGAATGACAGACAGAGGGCTGCAAACTTACTTGATGGCTCATCTTTTAGCTGATCATCCCAAAGAACATTCTTTAAGACAGAGCTCCCCAATGGGTGGGCCACGGAGCACTGGTAGGTCATGAATGGGTTGCAGACATGTCCAGATGTTGATCCCTCTTGGCACCTGGGCCATCAGGGTGTGCCTAGGCTGGGCGCATGCCCCCGAAGGTTACCTCTGAATCACATGACTTCTTCCGTTTATCCCAGTAATATATATATAGATAGGATCGATTTAAAATTCCATACCACTGTGTCAAACTTGGCCTTGGGGCTCGCTGTAAAGAAAAACAGCCCATTTTTTATTATCCTTTATGCACTCATGGGAGTGTCAAGGCCCTCTGTCTGTCATTCAGTTTATCCTCTTCATTCCACAAAGAAGTTAGAGGTGTTCTATTGTGTGTGTGTGTAAATGTGTGTGCGTGTGCATGTGCGTGTGTGTGTGTGTGTGTGTGTGTGTGTGTGTGTGTTGATCTCTTCTTGAAGATCTCCTGGAAAGCTGATGGCAAAGTGTTTCCTCAGGGATCCTTGTTAACGTTTATTGTTGTTGGTGTTAGCTGCGATGGAGTTGGCTCCGACTCATGGCAACCCCGTGCACAATGGAACGAAATGCTGCTCAGTCCTATATCAGACAATATTCTGTTGTGATCCATAGGGTTTTCACTGGCTCATTTTTGGAAGTAGACCTCCAGACCATTCTTCCTAGTCTGCTTAGTCTGGAAGCTCCACTAAAACCTGTCCACCATGGGTGACCCTGCTGGTATTTGAAATACCAGTGGCATAGCTTCCAGCATCACAGCAGCACACAGCCACCACCAGACAACAAACTGACAGACAGGTGGTGGTTTTAAAGTTTACTTACCACTTACACTTGCCTTTCTCAAACTGGTATCAGGATTCTCCCACCACTAGTGGGGCCTAGTCCAGGGGCAATGACATAAAAGAACCTGGTTTCAAAGATTATTTATTAAATGCAATAATAAATTGCATTTATTATTGCACTGTACCAAGTATGTATATAGCATTCCCACCCCCAGTGACCTTCCTCTGGCTTTCTTTACGTACCATTTGACATCAATTACCTTTTCAAAACCATTTTACGTTGTTAATTCCTGTTACATTCATTCAGCAAATATTTATTGAGTGCCTTTTGAAGTCCTACACTAAGTACTCTGGAGGGAAAAAAAAAGACATACAAGAGACAGATGAATTTAAACCAAGTCTTCATGTAACCTATAACATTTCTGCAAAGAGAAATCTCATTACCTGAATGGGGTACAGCATGTGAGGTATGGTTTCCTGCAAATGTACTTGATGCTCACTTTTTGCTGATCAGCCAGAGGGACATTCATTAAAGATAGAGCTTCCCAACTGGTAGGTGCAAAACATTCAAGTCCGGTGAACGGGTAACAGACATGTCAAGCTGTTCATGCTTTATTGACCTGAAGGTTTTAACATCAGAGGATGCCACATAGAGACCCATGAATTCATGGGGTAGGGAGAGGCTTGCAGGGAAGAGACACCACCCGACTCCCCCTTAAGAGTATCTATAAATGACAGAGAGCTATCGTAAAGGCGGACGGTGCCTCCTTATATTTTGTTATTGTAATTTGCAAAACCACTCTCTTGGGTTGTCAGGAATTCCTGGAGCACCGCACGGAGAAGAGATATTTCCCGAGTACTGGGTAACTTGAGAGCTTTTATTACTGTTTGTAACCACTGGAAATTATTAAGGTACAAGTAGCAGTAGCAATCCTTATGAAACAGACAAGAGCAGCCGCCATTACTTCTAAGACTTAGGATTAGGGACCATCAATTAATAACTGGTTTTCGCCAGTGGAGTTTTCCAAGTATCTAGGTCATTGACAAAACCAATTTGAAATATATTTTTATTTGACAGAAGGTTAGCTGGTAAGGTGATAGACAGGATTAAGACTCCTAGTTAAATGTAAAAGTACATTTCCATTGTTTAATTAATTTCTTGCAATCACATATAAGGGAATCTTCTGTGAATGAACCTTTCAGACAAATTGAGTTACTTTATATATTAACGCAAAGGGTTCTGTTAATTTTATTTTGTATTTAAAAGGAAAATAAAAATGGATAGCAGTGCTTTGCGGAATGTAGTGTTCTCTGATATTAATAGTCGAATCTTCCTGAAGAATGACCCTGACCGTCCACATGCATACATTCATACACTCTTGTGAGTTGCTGTTCATTTGTCTAAACTTGAGACAGAAATGAAATTAAGCAGAACCTCCTCAATTTGACAGTTTTGAGTTTTAACACGTGACGGAATTGGAATTTTGGTCAAAGAGCTTGAGCCAGGAAATGCTGCATTATTTATAGTTATTGTTCCATGACTGGGGCCTTAGTTACTTAAACCAAAATTATGCTCCCCCCTGAGTATCTAATTGTGCAGTTATTTAGATCTGCACTGACACACTCATCATGCATTGCCTTAGGGAGCAAAGCAGTATGTAAACTACTGGGGAATGAATACGAGTTTACTCGAACTGATATCCTTGGCTTAAAGTTAGGAAACAAAGCCTGGCAGTGTTGCCTCAATTTCTTCCAAAGCAGTGGGTGGCGGGCTTGGCCAAGGCATCTTGAACTTCTTGGGGATTCAAGTTCCTTGTGTATCAATGGAGACATAAATACACACTTTATTGGGCAGTTATAAGTATTGGAAATGGTGCCATATGGGAAAGCCCTTGGCACAATGCTGGGCACGAGGTCAATCAATAAATATTAGCTGGCTCTGAAATGGGATGGACTAGGTGTCTTCAAGTAAACAAGGGGGTTGAAGAAGGAGAAGCAGACACACACTGGTTGGTTGCGTACAGATTGAATTTAGACTGTATTTAATTTTGCACAGTCAGTGATTGAAAATTTGTCTCTCAGTGAAGCATGACTACCTTCTGGTGCCTTCTACCAGGTCCTCTTGGCTGTTTTGTGTTACTTGATTTTCCTCTGTAGGTTTTTGTGTGTGAGACCCTAGTTTTAAAGGCATCTTCCTTCTGTAGCAGTCTGTGTTATCTCAAGCTTGAATTTCTACCTTTTAAGGTGTTTTTCCAAAAGTAAAATGTTTTATAAACTTCATGCTTATTAATTTGACGACTTGAAAGCTTTTCCAGCGGTGACAGCATGAGGAAATGGGCTAGAAAATTCATTGATAAAAGCCACTTTTTGACAACAAATAGAAAGTTTCCCTGGCTTCCATTCATAGCAAATGTTTTTTGGGAGTCTTGAGGGTGGACCTCTCTCAGAGTGTTACACCCCCAAGATTCCCCTCAGCCCTCACTTTCTCCCATTTCCCATCCACCACACCCTACCTCCATGGAAGTTAACATTTAACCTAATGCAGCTCCCGAGATGTGGAGAAAATGTGTCCCATGGGCTGACATGCTCTGGCAAGAGTTCCCCTGGCTGAGGCAAGTGGGGACCATATGTTGTCGGCATGATGAGGAAGCAGAGTGGCTTGAACAAAATACGGAGTAAGTGTCTACTTCTTGCTTATTTTCCTTGACCCTCAGATGCCATCTATCGTAACAACACTAAGAAAGGAAAAAAAAAAAATGCTTCCAATTAGACTATAGCACAATGTTTTCTTAGCATTTGAATGATTTATTAAAAGAATTCCTGTAGTCTTGTTTAGACAGATTTTTTTTTAAATCATACATTCCTCCTCTGCGTACATAAAAAAGGAGAATGTAGGTGAGATAAACTTTTTAAGATTCTGACTTTTCTAAATCACTTTTCAACTGAAGGTTGTCGACGTCTGTGCTTTCCTGTAATGTGTCCCCACGCTTTGTGCCAAAATGCAGCATTTCTTTAAACAGTGCTTCTCCGCTGTCTCTGAATTTCTTCCAGAAGGTAACAGTCAGGGCCATATTCCTCCCTCAGATGGACCTCTGAGGGAGTGTAGCATTCATTCCTTCTGGGATGTCCACCAAGTTGCTACACTTCTCAGCAAGTGAATTCGGTAACCCTTCTAACACATGTCCACGAATGCATTAAGAACCAGCATGCTTGGTGGGTTCCATGGGTCTCCTGGGTATGTATCCAGACACCTCTCAGCCAGTCCCACCTGAGTCCTGAGAGGATGTCCCTCTGGCCTGAGGGAGATTCCTCCTCCTTCCCGTTCCTTTGAGAGGCTTTGCCAGGTGGGTGACTTCTTTCTCTTCTCGTAATGGGTGAGGCTTGTTTCAAATAATGCATATAGCTCCACTGAAGTGACAACAGTAGGAATTGCTATGACCAAGCCGGTTCGTAGGTGAGCAATGATAATTGTATCGTGATCGCAGCCCGAGCAGCAACAAGTAGAAGATGCATCCCAATCAGTTAGTGTTAATGTTAAGTTGTGAAAGAATTTCCCCTGAGAGTGCATAAAGTAGAATGTCTCTCTCCCAAGCCACTGAGGTGCTTTGAATCTCACAATAGAGAAGGATTCAGCTGTCTTTGAAGGCATCAGGAGTGTCCTATTAGAAATCAAATGGTTCAAGGCAGAGCAACCCCTGGAGTTGTGTATTTACCACTTTGACATGGATTTCTTTCTGATTAAGACTAAGTAAGTAAAAGAGCAAGAGCTCATGAGGATGGGACAAGAAATGAGATAGGGACGAGGGTGCGGAGTGGAGGAAGGGCAGACAATGGAGAGAAACAAGGAGACGCCCAACATTCATTCACCAGTATTTACCCAGTGCCCGCTCGGAGCTGGGCTTCACGCTGCGTGCTGAGGCTACAGAGGGACCGGCGTTGAAGTAGATAACAGTCTAGCGTGGGAGACAAATGTGGATGAAATAGTACACAGGAGTAGAAGTGCTAATCAGGGAGGGAAGTCAGAGAAAGTTCTCTGGAGAAGGGGATGGTTGAGTGTGAGCTCATAGGCGAGGACATAAGTCCCTGTGTGTGGAGGGGTAAGAAACAACCAGACTGTATTAGGATGTTCTCAGGAAAGGGTGGCATTTGTCTTTTGAAAAGGCCGCATCGGAAGCTACCCAGAGAATGGAATGAGGGGTGTCAGAGTGAAAGTGGGTGGAAAGATGACAGCAACTTGTGCTAATATCATGGTGGTCGAGGTGAAGAGAAGTGGATGGATTCCAGATATATTTCAGAGGTGACATCAACAGGGGTGGGTTGTGAGTGGGGCCCAGGGAATGGCAGGGACAAGGAGGGTCACAGAACTAGAGAAATAGTGGTGCCATTTAGTGATGTCGGAACCAATGAAGGTTCACCCGGTTTGGGGGAAGTGAGAGGAATCACGAGACTTTGTAGCCGGGTGCAGTGGAAATTGCGCGCACTTTGGGGCTGAAAGCCTTGGTGTGGGTTCGTAGTTCATCCATTCTCTAGCTGTGTGATGCTGAATTTCTCTGAGCCTCGTTTCCCCCATCTTTAAAAATGAGGCCATTGACAGCCACCTGCCAGGGTTGTTGGGATAATACAATGAGGTCGGGAAAAATGAAAATCGCTTCATATATCGTTGAACGTCCTACAAACATGAGTGATTGTTGTTGTTGCTTTTGCTGGGTGCTGTCAAGTTGACTACGACTGATTAGCGACCCTATGGGACAGAGCAGAGCTGCCGCATAGGGTTTCCTAAGCTGTAATCTTTACGGGAACAGATTGCCAGGTCTTTTGTCCTGTGGAGCCACTGGGTGGGGTCGAACTGCCGACCTTTGGGTTAGCCACCAGAGCTCCTGAGTGACCATTATTACCCCCACTGATTTGCCAGTAACAAAGCCTAGAGGGAGAATAGTTATTTTGAATAACTTCCTGAGGGGGCAGGGTGGTGTGTGAGCATCTTGACAGCCAGGATCTCAACACTCTGTAAGTTTACCTAAGTGAAGTTTTCTCCTTGTTGATAATGTACAGGGCAGCTATTAACCTCGCTTATCTGGTGAATTCCTTCTATTTCGTTCCAACTTCCCCCTGCTTCCCCCACCAACCTGGATTACAGGATCCCATACAGGAACAAGCTACACTGCTTTTCTCAGCTGCAATCCCTTATCTCTTGTAAGAGGACTATAGGATTTAGTAAAATGTAACCGGAGAGTTTGCCCTAACAGACGAGCACACTCTATTAACCTCACACTCCCTGTAGGGTTTGGATGATGGTTTTCGAATTCTGTTTTTCTAGCGTCAGTTTAGTGAGAGCATTTTATACGGCACGTGTATTTCCACTGCCCTTGAGTGACCTCAGCAAATTCCTTTTTGGCTTCCAGATATTCTTCCATTAAAAGGAGTCATTAGTCTGTGAAGGCTAGCCAGAGGAGGGTTAGGAAAGCCTTGGAATGCACAGGTGAGAGCAAGGAGGGGGTTAAGCCCCGTGGAATCCAGGTATTTGCTCCCCTCTGCAGGTGTCCTGGCATTGTATAGATCCAAGTCACAACCAAAATTCCCCTTTGCCTTGTTCCATTTCTTTCACTTTGTTCTTGACACACGCCATTAAGTCTCTTTATTTTAGAGTTGAACTGTATGCGTATGGTTTGGGTGGTGGTGTTCGTTGCAGGCGAGTCGCCTGAAACTCATGGCTACCCCATGCACAATGGAATGAAACCTTGCCCGGCCCTGTGCTATCCCCATGATCAGGTGCCGATTGGGCCATTGTGATCCATGGGGTATTTATTGGCTGATTTTTGGAAGTCGATCGCCAGGCCTTTCTTCCTAGTCCATCTTAGTCTGGAAGCTCCACTGAAACCTGTTCAGCATCCTAACAGCAGGCAAACCTCCACTGACAGACAGGTGGTGGCTGCGCATGAGATGTACTGGCCGGGAATCAAACTCAGGACTCCCACATGGAAGGCCAGCATTCTACCACTGAAGCACCACTGCTCTCGTATGATTTGGGTATATGTGTGTCAGACCACATTTTTCTCTCACTGAATTATTAAGATTGGTTTCCATCAGGACCTCAGTCAGTTATTTTTGCATGCATTTATCTGCAGCAAACCCTTGTTTTTATAAAGAAAAGCGTGTGGGCATTCCTTGTAGTGATTTTACTTGTGTAATGTTTGGAGCCCTGGTGGCGCGGTGGGTAAGCACTCAACTGCTAACCAAAAGGTCGGCGGTTTGAACCCACCAGCCACTCTGCGGGAGAAAGATGTGGCAGCCTGCTTCTGTAAAGATTTACAGCCTTGGAAACCCTACGTACGGGGCAGTTCTGCTCTGCCCTACAAGGTCACCATGAGTCAGAATTGACTCGAAGGCAGTGGGTTTGATTTGTTTGGTTAATGTTCGGGTACAAAATTTTGAAACATTTGTATGAGTTTATTAAATAGAGGGTACTACGTTCTCAATCTGGATATTTGAGATATTCCTCAGGTTGGGATTTGGGTGTGGGGGAGGGGTGGGGATGGCAGCAAAGGAGTGGAAGCTGTTATCTGAAATAGAAATCTTAGGCGTGTTTTTAAGCACTTCCTCTTCCACTACCTTCCCTGCCTTTGTAATTTTTTTCTCTGTGTGCTCCATTTTGGTGCATATGCATTTCAAGATATGTGCTGTTGTTGTGGTGGTGGTGGTGGTGTGCCATCGAGTCGATTCGGACTCATAGCGACCCCATGTGATACAGAGGAGAACTGCCCCATAGGGTTTCCTAGGCTGTAATCTTTACGGAAGCAGACTGCCACTCGTTCTCTGGAGGAGCAGCTGATGGGTTCGAACCACCGACCTTTCAGTTAGCAACCAAGTTCTTAACCATTGTGCCACCCAGGCTCCTTGCTTTCAAGATATAAGGGCAGTTTAAAAAGGCAATTGGAATCGGAATTGTATTTCCCAGAGGGGCTGCCATTTTCACTTCATAAAGACCCACCTGGCTGGGGCTCTGCTGCGTTGCAAGCAGGAGCATTCCATGAAGACTTCCAATTAGCATGTGCAGGAGTAGTTGCTCCAAGTCTGGATGTTTTCGGAGTCACGATGCACCAAGAAGGAAGCCGAGCTGGTCAGTGTCAAGCCAGAGAGCACGTTGTTTTACCCGTGAATGTAGCTGCCTGCCAATAAATCAGCTGCTGATAGTTTGACGATAATGAAGGAACCTGGTAGAACAACCCAGAGTGAAGATTGCACATCAAACATTGCAATGAATGAAAACTGGGTGAGAACTTCTCTTTCCAGGCCCCCAAATAAATCTCTGGCAGAGATAAAGATGCAAGCCTTCCCCACCATCAGGCCTTTGGGTCTGTTTATCCTGCTCAGAAGGATTGGAATTGGGGAGGACGACGGCCTCGGCCAGCTGACCCTAGGTTGTAAATTTGTTCATAAACTCTGTCCTGCGCTATCTCTGCAATAGCCTATTTTACATATACCTGTCCTTTAGATTTATTTGTTTCTCTGCTTACTCAGGGCTCTATTTTGGTAGCATTAGTTAATATATGGGTTTTAGATTATACAGAAGTTTACATATAAATGACCTGCCTGGTTTCTGTGGGGAAAATAATAGGTGTGTGTGGGCGTGTGTGCATGCACACATGTGCACACATGTTGTATACAATTTGGTGCTGTTGACCAGAAATTTCTAAGTTTAGATTTTAATATATGACACTAGTAATTCCAGTGAAACATGTATATTGGTATATGCCAAAATAGATTTATTTTTGTAATAAAATTAATTTCTATCGCCACTTCCACCACCTTTTCAAGGTTTTTATAGTGGCATAGGGCCAGGCAACGTTTCCTTCTGTTGTATATGAAGTCGCCGTGAGTTGGAGCCAACTAGACAGCAACTAACAACAACATAGTTCTAGTAGGTTATTTCTGCATATTAACGTTAGTACAACCAGTTCTGGTTTTATCTACTAGAATCACTATCAATGATAAAGCAACACTATATGTATCTATGTACATAGCTGTGTATTACCTGTATTCAAACCCACGTGATTTGTGTCAGTTTGAAAGTTTCTCTATATTAAGGAGGGTAAGCTTTAGCCATTCTTTATTGATTTTTTTTTTTCCAGAATGGTACTGAAAGATTTTAAAAGAGAAACTGTCATAATTTTTCAGATTAAATATAGTGCATTAGAAGATGAGTGTGAGTCCAAAGAGGTCAGGGGACGAGAAAGCAAGGGGACAGAGGGGACGGGGTGGGGGTGGGGGAAACAAAGAAAGCAAAGCAGAAGATGTTGGAGGAGGGGAGAGAGACGGGGGAAGTCAGGGGGGAAAAAGTCCGAGATTTTCTTGGCAAAGGGAAGTCCCAAAGCAACCAAAAACTAATCTCGCCTCTCCCAGTCAAGCCTCCCTCCCTCATATATAAACAAAAGCCCGGCAAACAAACAAGTAGAGGAGTAAGGGATCAGGAAGGGACGGGGCAAACCACAGATCCTTAGAAAAGACCAGAGGCAAAAATAAGAAAGAGAACAAAAGAAAAGGGTGAGAATGAGACTTCAGGAGAAATGCCTGCAAAGTTAGAGCAAACGAGGGGGAAAAACAGGGAATAAAGAAGAAAGTAAAAAAATAAAGATGTAACATTAAAATATGAAGACCTGAAGAGAGACAAAAGTGGGCATTGTGCTTGAGTTGGTGGATGGCCGGGAAGAAGCTGTTCTCTAGGTATGTTGATGAAAGGAGGAGACGAGGCAGCAAGAAATGAAGGGGTAAGTGGAAGAGAGCAAGAAGGCTATTCTTGGATAAGGCAAAGGGGGCGCTGTTAGCCTGTGAGAAAATAGCCAGCCAAATAGTGGGTCCCGGGAATGGCTACAGAATAATGTCCTAGTGGGGTTCATTCCAGTGAAGCTGACCCCTGAAGCTGACCAAAACAACAAACCAGTTGCCACTGAGTGGATGCTGACTCATGGCGACCCCCTGTGTGTCAGAGTAGAACTGTGCTCAGTAGGGTTTTCAATGGCTGATTTTTTTGGAACTAGATCACCAGGTCTTTCTTCCAAGGTAACTTTGGGTGAACTTGAACTGCCAACCTTTCAGTTAGCAGCTGAGTGCATTTACCATTTGCACCACCCAAAAACCCAAAACCCAAACCCATTGCCGCTGAGTCGATTCCAACTCATAGCAACCCTATAGGACAGAGGACTCCCTGAAGATGACAGGGCTAGTCTAATCTTTGTAATTAGTCCAATTCTGCAATAGTGGTGTAAATGCAATTTCCTTTTTATTTTAAATTTTTTTGTATTGTACTTTAGATGAAGGTTTACAGAACGAATAGTTTCTCATTAAACAGTACACGTATTGTTTTATGATATTGTTTAACAACCCCACGACATGTCAACACTCTCCCTTCTCGACCTTGGAGGACCTTTTTTTTTGGTGAAAATATACATAGCCAAAGTTCCACCATTTCAAAAGTTTCTACATGTACAATTCAGTGACATCGATTACGTTCTTCCAGTTGTGCTGCTATTCTCACTGTCTTTTCCCAAATTATTCCATCACCATTATCTTCAACTCACTGCCCCCTAGGCTTCCCATCAAACCTTTTGAGTTGCTGTTGTCAATTTGCTCTCACATAATTCTTTTTTTTTTTTGTACCTTCGATGAAGGTTTGCAGAACAAATAGTTTCTCATTAAACAGTTAGTACACATATTGCCCTATGACAATGGTTAACAACCCCATGACATGTCAACACTGTCCCTTCTCAACCTTGGGTTCCCTGTCACCAGCTTTCCTGTCCCCTCCTGCCTTCTAGTCCTTGTCCCTGGACTGCTGTGCCTCATTAGTCCGGTTTTGTTTTATGGGGCTGTCTAATCTTTGGCTGAACGGTGAACAATCTGGTCTTTTTGTTGTGAGTTAGAATTTTGTTCTATGTTTTTCTCCAGCTCTGTCCAGGACCCTCTGTTGTGATCCCGGTCAGAGCAGTCAGTGGCAGTAGCTGGGCACCATCTAGCTGTACTGGACTCAGTCTGGTGGAGGCCATGGTAGTTGTGGTCCATTAGTCCTTTGGACTAATCTTTCCCTCTTATCTTGTTTTAGTCATTCTCCCTTGCTCCTGAAGGGTTGAGACCGGTGGAGTATCTTAGACGGCTGCTCAGCAATTTCCTTTTTTAAACGTCCTTACTGTCAAAGGCTTGTGTGGCAGAAATTCCGGTCTTCTAAGCAGTGAGGCACTCCAGAGGAGGCTGGGGATCCCTGACTGAGTAAACGATTATTCCAGAGCAGTGAACGATAGTTTGGTAGTCTAAAAAGAGTTAATCCCCAAATGTCTTCCATCCTCCCAGCAGTCATTGATGGAAGCAGCAGCATCTGGCTTCATATTGACAAAACACTTTGAATTTCTGAAGGGGAAGAGGGAGGGAGAGGGCGTGTCATCTGAATTGATTTCCACTGTCAGGCTTTACCAAAGTACCCCCTGCTTGATCTGGTAACCGCCAGCTTTAGCACTGCACATGGAATTCCCAATCCAGTCTCTTGTGGGTTTGGTCTTGCTCATTTATTTTTACTGTGATTTTGCCCATAATAACTTATGTTTGTAGCTGAGGAACCCAAGAAACTGTTTTTATGGCAAGTTTGGATCTCAGGGTCGGTCATACATTTCAAGGCCCATTTCAGGAGAGGAGTCTGACGCAACATGTTAATGGTGAATTATGCGTTGTTACCTGCGGTAGGAATGATGCTCAGTGTGGATGGGGAAAGCCTCCCAGTCGTTGACTCAAAGGTAGGCAGCTGTATTTAAAACTCCAGTGGGCAGCTCTGAAAATGGGAACTTGACTTTGGGACAATGCCATAGCATCTCCATTAGTGCTTTGCTTAGACTGCAGACATCTGCTTGCTTTTATTGCCCATATGTTACTTAAGACGTTCTGTTTCTTGATGACGTAAATCGCTGGAGTCTACTGACCATTTTTAAAGACTCTTTTAGTGTTTCCCTGAAAAGATCACTCTTTATGCTTGTTTAATAGATAATTGGCCCTTTAGGTACACAAAAATTATAACGATCAGATTTTCTAGTTCCCCAAGCTTTTCAAGGATGACATTATAACTAAAGTACCCTGGCCTACTGCAGAATTCATTGTCACTTGGAGCTGTAACAATCTTAGATTCATGTTAGCACATTAGGTTGGAGGAAACTGGGCATTTCCAGTCACTGAATAGGAGCCGGTCAGCTGCTGTGCTTTGCTCACTGACCATAGACCATAGCTTTATGGCTTTGCCTGGCTCAGTTTGCCCTGCAAGGGCTTACTGTTTCCTTTTCTGCCTATTTCTCTTGCCCTGGCGAGCTGCTGGGCATTCTGTTTGCCCTCGAGGCTGTGCACATGTCCAGGAAGGCAAGGCCCATCGCTTTAATTCCAGTAAACTGGCTCCTTCCAAGTCTTCTTGGTGGGCAATTTTATCTTACCGTTACGGTAAGTAACGATTTGAAGCTGATGGGACTGCTTGAGAAAATGAGAGCCACAAAACAAAGGCTCGACCTGTGGGAAGAAAAGACAACCGTCAATCATGATCCCAGATTTGGGAAAGGCTGGCATAAAGTCTAATGAATAGTCAAGTGGGTCTCCTTAGCCCACGGATCGGAAAGACTTGGAGGGACATCTGTATGCTTACAGGGTCCTGTAACTTGTAGGATGTTACAAAGTAGGCCACCTGGAAGAGTGCTTGCAGGATATTCCATAAAATACGGCTCTTACGCCTGTCCTAGAATTGTGTGGAGGCAGGAGGCATGCTTGGAATCCCCAAGGGAAGAATACTGGAAGATCTTCACATGAGGATTGTGAGAGATCCTGGAATCTGGCAGAGAAGTAAGACAAGGACCAACTGGGAAACTCCTAGAGACCAGAAAGAACAAACGTGGGAATACTAGGTTGTAGTGATTTCTTTCCGTTTAATATCTGCTTGTTTCTTACTCTCTCTGCGTTCCAAAGATTGGATTTATAACAGTGGAAGGGAGGAAACGAGTGTGTACCAAAGGGAGGCAGTTAGGGGTGGGAGGGAAGGGTACCCACTGCCTAGTGACTGTGGAGAGGAAAAGAATGCAATGGAGAGCTTGGAGGTCAATGTGGTAAACGCAACAATTGTGACCTAGTGTTTAAGGAAAAGAATCGGGTGTTCCACAAGTCACAAATGGAGCTGTGGAGTAAGAAATGTAAGTTACAGTTCAAATTAATTTCATTTAGTCAGTTGAGAATACTAGATGAGTGATCTTCGACCAATTTTAAATCTTTTTCCTCTCTCTTTCACACACACACACACACACACGCATAAAGGTACACACACACACAAAGGTACGCACACACAATGCAGATTATCCCCCCATAAATAAACCAAAATAAAACCTGCGTCTATGTGTGTGTTGCTTCCCATCCTAGCTAAGGAGAGATGTAGAAAAGAAGAGCTCACCTCCTTTTCACAACCCACAGTTGGGCGCTGCCACCATCACTAGGTGTCTACTGTCCGTAAGGACATGCAGAGTGGTTAGAGGTTAGGAGGACAAACTTCTGCGCCACGCAGACCTGAATTAGAATCTCTGCCATGTCACTTGCTAGCTGGCCTTCCCTCTCTTAACGCTTAACTCTCTGAACTTGGTTTCTTTCACCACCTGCCTCCCCAAGTCACTGGCTGTCATAGGTTGAATTGTGTCCCTGCAAAAATATGTGCCAACGTGGCTAGGCCATAATTCCCAATGTTATGTGATTGGCCTACATTTTGTGGTTTGACTATCCTCCATCTTGTGATATATTGCAAATCCTAGCCTCTATGCCTGTGATTATGGTCCCATTTGGGAGTGAGCTGTCTGTTTTGTTAATGAGGCAGGATTGGGTCATGTTAATGAAGATTAGGGTAGGATGCAACACCCTTACTGAGGTCATAGCCCTGATCTGATGTAAGGGGAGTTTCCCTGGGGTGTAGCCTGTATCACTTTTTATCTTACAAGAGGTAAAAGGAGAGAGAAGTGAGCAGAGAAAGAGGGACCTCCTACCACCAAGAAAGAAGAGCCAGGAGCAGAGCATGTCCTTTGGACCCAGGGTCCCTGTGCCGAGAACCTCCTAGACCCAGGGGAAGATTGATGCCAAGACACATGGAGATTTCCAAGGAAAGCCAGGCCCGCAGATATTGAAAGGAGACAAGGACCTTCCCCCAGAGACACACAGAGAGAAAGCTTTGCCCTAGAGCTGGCGCCCTGAATTCAGACTTCTAGCCTCCTAAACTGTGAGAGAATAAATTTCTGTTTGTGAAAGCCATCCATTTGTGGTATTTCTGTTATAGCAGCACTGTATAACTAAGACATTGGCTGAGAGTAAATTAGATGATGCATGTGCAGTATTTTGGCACAGAGAAAGCATTCAATAAATGCTGCTAGTATCACCCCCTTGAAGCATTTTGGGGGTTATGGCCCAATATTTGGTAAACGTGGGAACTGTGGAGCTGTCACTACGAAGGGCAAATGCTACAAAACACACCACCTTGAGGGAGTAGGTGCTCGCTAAAAGGCTTTTAGGGTGTTGGTTAATACTGCTTTTACTCAAAATCACTCAGAGTTGTTTAGACGTCCTTCAGAGGCCTGTGGACTTAGGCAGGCCTTGGGATCTCTGTTAATACAGTGAAACCTGTGAGAGCTGAACTTGACGGGACTGCCTTGTTTTTCTGGGTTTTGCAAGTTTTCCGCAGGGCACGGTCTTACCACCTTTCTATTGTTCTCTATTAGTGGAAAATATTTGAGTTTTCCTTCTCGGACAGGTTTCTGCCTTACACAGGTTCTGGTTTTCACAGGTTTTACTGTATAGCTGATGAAGAGAATTGACGGCATGTCGAAACAGTGACCTACCAGAGCTGAATGCGGGCATTTGTTTTCAATCACCCTGTCCTTTTAGTTCACGACGGACAGTTTTATACCTTCCAAGAAGCGTTCTGAAGAATGTTTCCAAGACTAGATCAGCCTGAAGTTTTGCATGTAAAATATTGCTCAAATAAGTTTGCACTAATGCTGCTAAAATATTCTGTGATGGCAGGCAAACGTTGTAATGTTCGTTACGTCAAGACTAGCTCTTGAGAGTCTTGCCTGGAGACAAATTCTCTGTAAAACGCTTGAACAAATTAAACATAAAGTTAAAATTTGTTTGTAAGATAACGTTTTACCCCGTCTGGTTTTGTGTTTCCTCTTGGATCGGAAGCGTGTTTAGTCATTTATACATGTCCTGAAGACATAGTTCAAGAGGGCAAAGACCCTAATCAAAAACAAAATCCTATTTCTATAAATTCACAAAAAAAAAAGGCACCAGTATTGAAGGGAAGAAATTAATACACGTGGCCATTTCCTCTTCCTGTCACTCTCAAGGAAGTATTCTTTATCTTTGATGGAAAAGAAAACCATGTTGGAGTCATCCGAAAGGTTATTAATAGTTATAGGAGATTTCCAGAAGTACTTCGTTGCTGAATGTTGTTGTTAGTCACCGTCTAGTCAGCTTCGTGTAACAGAACAAAACTTGGCCTGGTCCCGTGCTGTCTTCATGATTGTCGGTATGTTTGAGCCCGTTGTTGTGGCGACTGTGTCAGTCCATCCCGTGGAGGGTTTCCCTCATTTGCATGGGCCCTCTACTTTACCAGACAGGATGTCCTTTTCTAGCTATTGGTCTTTCCCGATGACATGTCCGAAGTAGATGAGTTGAAGTCTTGCCATCCTCACTTCTGAGGAACATTCTGGTTGTATTTCTTCTAAGACTGATTTGTGTGTTCTTTTGACAATCCACAGTACATTCACTCAATAATTTCATTCTGCTTGGGTCAGTGATCAACGTGCCTGGAAGCAGCAGTCAAGAAATCAAAGGACGTATTGCATTGGGCGAGTATGCTGCACAAGACTTCTTTAAAGTTTTAAAAAGCAAAGATGTCACTTGGATGACTCGGCGTGTCTGATTCAAGTCATAGTCTTTTCAGTCACCTCATATGCAGATAGAAGTTGGATGATGAGAAAGGGAGACAGCTGATGCGTTCAAACTGTGGTGTTGGTGAAGAGTATTAAATATACACGGACTGCTAAAGTCTACTTATCGTCGACACGTAATGTTACGTTTTTCTCCTCTTAGGAGCATAGGTAAATGATTTCTTTACTTGTTTTACTGAAAGGTAAATTACAAGATTTAGATCCCTCTGTAGTGTTCTATAACAAAGACCATCCCAGAAACACTCAGAATTTCCTGACCTTCAAATGGGCTATCTGAAAAGAGCACAGGTCTTCCACGCGAAGTTATCTTACAGTCTTGAGCATAGATACTGTTCTTTTCTGCTTGTTTGTTTGTTTTTATTATTGTGATTTAGGTGAAAGTCTACAGAGTGAATTAGTTTCTCATTCAAAAATTTACATACAAATTGTTGCGTGCCATTGGCTGCAATCCCTCATTGTATTGTCTCAGCACTCTCCCCCTTTCCCTTTGCACCCTGGGTTCTCCGTGTCCATTCGTCCGTTTTCCTGTGCCTTCCTCCCCTCTCGTCTTTCTTCCTGGGCAGGTGTTGCCCCTTTGATCTCGTATACTTGATGGATCTAAGAAGCACGTTCCTCACCTGTGTGATCGTTTGTCTAACAGGCCTGCCTAATCTTTGGCTGAAAGGTGAACTGCGGGAGTGGCTTCAAGTCTGAGTTAGAAGGGTGTGCAGGGGCCGTAGTCTCAGGGGTTCCTCCAGTCTCTGTCAGACCAGTAAGTCTGGTCTTTTTTGTGAATTTGGTCATTCATTCTACATTTTTCTCCAGCTCTGTTCGGGACCCCCTATTGTAATCCCAGTCAGAGCAGTAGATAGTGATTGCCAGGCACCATCTAGTTCTTTTGGTCTTGGGATTGTGTAGGCTGTGGTTCATGTGGCAGATTCTGTGTTTTTCCTTCACACATATCTGATCCTTCAAAGGTGCTCATTTGTCAAAATACCTTTCTGTGGACATATCAGTTGCTTTCAGTCTTACAGAATAACTCACAAGCCAGAAAAACTTAAAAGTTTAACATCAAATGACTTGAGAAGTCCCTACTTTAATGCTGGAATTGGATTATCTAGTGAGACTGTATAATTTGGTTTCTTAGCTAGAAAAATTGCAGTAGAAGTTGGAGCCCCTCAACTGAACCGGCTGAGTATCTATTGCCCCTCTTTCTGCTATGTTGTTCTATGAGTGACCCTTCTGAAAGAAGACACCTCTTCACAGGTACCTTTGTTCACCCGCTAGACTCTTCAAAAATGCTCCTGAGTTCCATTTTGTAGGTAATGATGTTAGTTAAACGATATTCAAAATGGCACATACTAAATTAGTTTTGCCCACATGCACATGGAGATAATGTCCGTAGTAGAATTGTTTGGAGTTTATTCAGGAGTGCCAGAGATACAGTTTAGTTGGTTGTTATTTATTCAACAACATTTATGAGCCTGTTGTGTTCAGGGGGGAATGGTGGTTCAGTGGTAGAGTTCCCGTCTTTCATGCGGGGGACGCAGGTTCGCGTCTGGCTAGTGTACCTCATGCACAGCAACCACCCATCAGTGAAGGCTTGGATGTTGCTATAATGCTGAACAGGTTTCAGCAGAGCTTCTAGACTAAGATGGACTAGGAGGAAAGGCCTAGTGATCTGCTTCTGAAAATCAGCCAATGCAAACCCTACGGATCACAATGGTCCAGTCTGCAACCGATCATGGGGATGGCACAGGACCAGGCGGCATTTTGTTCTGTTGAGTGTGGGATCTTCATGAGTTGAGGACCAAGTCAATGGCAGCTAAAAACACAGTAAATTGTGTTCAGGGAAGTCTGCTGGATACTTAGGGACAGTGAGAAAATTTTCGGGAATCTAAGACAAATAAAACCCACATCTTCTCCAACCCTAAAGTCCATTGTTTAGTAGAGGACTGTCATGGATTGAATTGTGTTCCCCCAATATGTCTGTCAACTTGGCTAGGTCATGATTCCCAGTATTGTATAATTGTGTAATCTGATGTGATTTCCTTATGCGTTGTAAACCCTATCACTATGATGAGATTATATGTGATCTGCTTATGTGCTATAAACTTTATCACTATGATGAGGTTATACTGATGATGTCTACAAGATTGGATAGTGTCTTAAGCCAATCTCTTTTGAGATATAAAAGAGAGAAGTGAGCAGAGACACATGGGAACCTCACACCACTGAGAAAGCAGTGCTGGGAGCAGAGCGTGTCCTTTGGACCTGAGGTTCCTGCGCTGAGATGCTCCCAGACCAAGGAAAGACTGATGCATCACAAGGACCTTCCTCCAGAGCCGACAGAGAGAGAGAGAGAGCCTTCCCCTGGAGCTGATGCCTTGAATTTGGACTTGTAGCCTACTAGACTGTGAGAGATTAAACTTCTCTTTGTTGAAGCCATCTACTTGTGGGATTTCTGTTAGAGCAGCACTAGATGAGTAAGACAAGGCCTAAGCAACTATAATTTAAAACAGAATACATTCGTTAGTTCAACAAACATATATTAAGCACCTATTTATTAAGCTATTGAGACACATGTTTCCTTCCCTCAAGGAAATTACAGTTTGATAAAGAATGTTAAATAGGTGCTAAGTAGAAATACAAACTGGACATTTTCATTAGAAACACAACTTACATGTAGCATGGGTGAAGAAAGCTACAATCTGTTGAATGTCAGAAATAACAACTCTGGTTTATGTTTCTGTCAAGATTGACTTCGTGAACACTGTGTAATTGACGGAAAAGGACTGAAACCATTTTGCTGGCTGGTAATTTTTTATACTTATTTTCAAGCTTTGACTTACATTTCTTTTGTCTACTTGAAGTAGCTCTGAAGTAGTTGAAAACAGTGTTTCTCAAGGACTTTAGTGAGCTTCAGAATCTCCAAGCAGATTCCTGGGCCTCATCTACAAAGTGTCTGATTCAGTAAGTTTGGGGTGGGGCCTGAGAATTTTCGTTTCTAACAAGTCCGCAGGTACTGCTAATGCTGCTGGTCCCCAGACCTCACTCGGAGTCACACTGGTTTAAGATACAGATGCCTTGATGCAATGCCTCCTAGATTCTGAAGCGAGAGTAAAGGATGGCAGGATTTCTGCACATCTGGTTGGGGGCCAATGGAGTGAAAAAACCAATTGCAAATCTAATGCAGAAACAAAATAAACTCCTCTTTGGCTCGCTCAGGACCTCAGAACTTGTTTGGTAAAGCTTTAGATATCAGGAATTGAAATTTATGCCACGGACTGCCAAAAGAACAAACAAATCCGTCTTAGAAGACATACGACCAGAACACTCCTTAGAAGCGAGCATGTGGGACTTCAGCTTGCTTACTTTGGGTATATCATCAGGAAAAGCCAATTGCTAGAAAAGGACATCATGTCTGGTAAAGCAGAAGGTCAGCCAGAATGAGGGAAACCCTCCATGAGATGGATCGACAAAAGAGCCACAACAGCGGACTCAAACACCAATGATCGTGAGGATGGGGCAGGAGCGGGCAACATTCAGTTCTGTTGTACATAAGGTCAGCATGAGTTGGAGCCTACTTGACGGCAATTAACAGCAGCAAAGTTCAACCCTCTCTAAGTCTCTAATCAGCATTGTCAACTTGCTAATCACAGAGCTGTATAACCCCCAAGGCCTGATGAAAAGTTTGTTTGCTGCTGTGGTCACAGAGCCTTAGAGTTTCAGTTCCCATGCAAAACCCAGAGAATTGGTAAGGTTGTTTGTTTGTTCACATTTTGCATCCCTGATCACTCTGCCCCAGCCGTGAGGTAGTTTCATGTTTTGAGTGGAGAAGCCACTCAAGACTCCATCTAGGGAGGCTGTGGCAAGGACAGACCATGGAATGTGAGCTCACCACGTCCCAAGAGTCAAGGAAAGAATGTTCTCTCCCCCCAGTTCGTGGCAGTTTCAGCCTGTGTTTTACTGGGCCTGCGTGTTGGGTGGAAGCGCTAAATATAAAGGCCAAAGAATTGATTTCTTGTCCAGACTTGGCCCCCACTGCATACTCCGTGACTTGGGACCGTGTTGGGTCCATGAAGGTCTCTGGTCTAGAATGTCTGGGTCTATAAAATGAGAATGCAAGGCAGTGGGGGAATTCCTAAAGGGACTTTACCGTGGTGTCATTTGTTACCAAGTGTTTTTGAAGTAATGTGAAAAGAGCATATTTTGAAATATGTGCAAAGGGAATTTTTAAAAAGGAATAAGATACAATCACCATTATGATCCAGCAATTGCACTCTTGAGCATTTATCCCAGAGAAATAAAGAACTTAGGTTCACACAAACACCTGTACATGAATGTTCATAGCAGCTTTATCCATAATAGCCCCAAACTGGAAATACTCAAATGTCCTTTAGTGGGTGAATGGTTAAACAAACTGTAGTACGTCCATACCGTGGAATACTACTCAGCAATGAACAGGAACAAACTATTGAGACGCCCAACAACATGAATGAATCCCTAGGGAATTATGCTGAGTGAAAAAAGCCAATCCCAAAAGCTTACATAATGTGTGATTCCATTTATATAACATGTTTTTAGAAATGTTAGAAATGGAGGACAGATTGGTGGTTGCCAGGGGTTAGGGATAGGGGAAGAGAAGGTGGTGGATGTAGCTATAACAGGGCAACACAAGGGACCCTTATGGTAATGGAACTGTTCTGTATTTTGACGATGGTGGTGGATACACAAACCTACATAAGTGATAAAATTGTAAAAAACTAAATACACACACAGACGCGAGTACAAGTAAAACTGAGGAAATCCGAATAAGGTCGGTGGATTGAATCAATGTCAGTATCCTGGTTGTGATATTATACTGTGGTTCTGCAAAATGTTACTATAAGGCAAAACTAGGCAAAGGGTTCAAGGGATCGCTGTGTATTATTTCTTACAACTGCGTGTGATTCTACAGTTATCTCAGTAAAAATTTTAATTAAAAACATCAAAGATCTTTGTTTATTGTGAGCTGCCTAGTGATCAGAAACTGGTTTAATGTGATTTAAAATGTCAAGTTATAATCTAGTTTACACTAATTACTTATGAACAGACCTTCTCTTACACTTTTGTAAACTTTCGGAAAGTAACATAGAGGAGAAAAATAAAGTAACAATTTCAGCCGCAATTTCAGAATTCAGTGTCCGTAAATAAACTGTTATTGGCACACAGCCACGCCCATTCATTTACAAAGTGTCTGACCGCTTTTCGTGCTACGATGGCAGAGTTGAGTAGTTGCGACAGAGACCTTTTGGCCCGCAAAGCCTAAAACATTTACTATCTGGCTCTTTACAGAAAAAGTCTGCCCACCTCTGCACTAAGGGGATAATAGCCCAGGATTTTCTGGGCTGAGAGGGTCTCCCATTGTCACGTGGGTTTCCTAAGGTGGCCCTGAAGCATTATCTCAGTTCCCAGGCATTCCCTGAGAAAACTGAGGGAAATAATGCTAACATTTCACAGCATAAACTCTCCAGGAAAAGGTCCTGAATTAATAGCGTGTGCCCTAGGTTGCTTTGCTTGTATAGTCTGCCCTGGCAGCTCACAGGACAAAAGGCATCTGTTTAGAGGAAGAGAGAGAGCAGGGGTTTCTTGTGGGACACAGGAAAGAATGTGGTTACAGAGTGAGACAGACTTGGGTTCAAGTTCAAATCACCGTTTAGTCATTTGTCAGCTATGTGACCTGGGGCAATTTAGCCATCTTTCTGGATTTTCTCTACCCTTATTTAAAATAGGGATGAGAATCCCCAGTTGCAGGGATGTAGGGAGGATTCTGTGAACTCCTCTGTTAAGTGTCTGATATGTAGTGGGCCTGGCAAATGCTGTTCCAGGACGGGAGGCCACTTTGTTGTCTGGTTTTGTGTCTGTGCTCTCTAAGCCTCACGTCCCTCAGTCTAACTCTGGAATCTACCAAGAGGCATCAGAATCCTCTTTTAAACATCACTCAGGCCCCATTTTTGCACAGTCCTCCACAAGTGTCTATGGAGTGTCTTTTTCCAAAATTAGTCCAGCTCCCTGCTGCCTGGACCTGCGTAGAGGCTCCGACACGATGGAATACAAATCAAATCTGGTTTTTAATGATAGGATGAAATGTATCTTCAGTGCTGGGGGAAACCTGCAGATTGATGTGCTCCCAGTAGGCTCAGCACTAGACTCTGGGAATAGGCCAATTCGGGCTGTAAACTGTTTCCGGGCCTTGGGGTTATAAAGACAACCTTCTTGCTGAAATCGGTACAGCCTGGAAGGAAACACCCAGGGAGACCAGCTTGCCTGCTCTTCATAGGGGAACATTAACTTCAAAGTGCCCTGGCTTGTGAGTCACTCTTAAAATTGATTCAACAGGGGCTCAGTGGGCTCCCCACACCAACTTCTCCCAGGGCAAGTCAGGACAGCTGGGAGGCCTGTGTTCCATGCTGCACACTCAGGAAGGGACATCCAGCCAGTCTCAGATGTCCTTACCCCCCTCAGCCAGGCAGAGTAGGACTGGGATGACTCGAATGCTGACAGAAATACACAACCCTAATCATCGCTTTAATCCCTCGTATAGGAGGTGTAGGAGTCCCTGGGTGATGCAGTTGGTTAAGCACTCAGCTACTAACTGAAAGGCTGGTGGTTCAAATCCACCCAGAGGCATCTTGGAAGAAAGCCCTGGCTATCTACTTCCAAAAGGTCACAGCCATTGAAAACCCTATGGAGCACCGTTCTACTGTGACAGACACGTGGGGCCACCGTGAGTTGAGGCTGACTCGATGGCAACTGGTTTTACGGAAATGGAAATCATAAGAAGGAGATTTGATAGTTATCAAATATAATTTCATCATAGGGAGGGACAACAGAGGATCATTCTAGAGAAGTCTATCACAGACAGGAGCATCTTAGAGACTTCCATGTCAGCCTCTCCTCTCTGGACACTAGATCATGTGCTTTCCGAGAACAGGGGTGGGTGCTATTCTTCTTTACCTTTCCAATGTCTCATGCGTACTTTGGCACATAACAGGTGCTCAATCTTGTTTGTGGAATGAGTGAATGTATATCATCTCTTCTATACACAGTCTTTGAAAAATTTAGAACTGTTACCCCTTTTTTCTTTTCTGAAGACTGAATTGGTCTAGTTCTTAGAGAAGTTTTCAGTGTGCTGAATATTCCTGACTTCTTCCCATCCTGAGATTCCTCTGGATAGCCCCCCAAAGATGTCCCACCCTAATCCCCAGAACCTTTGACTGTGATGAGATATCCTCCCACGATTATGTTATATTAGCTGGCACAGCTGGCCTGGGTGGGCATGATCTGGTCCCATAAACCCTTCAAAGCAGAGAACTTTTTCCAGCTGGTGGCAAAGAGATTCAAAACACAAGAAAGAGTTGATGCATGGTTGCTGGCTTTGAAGACGAAGGACAGAACAGCAGCCTCTAGGAGCTAAGAGCAACCCTCTGCCAACAGCCAGCAAGGAAACAGGAACCATAGTCCTACAACCACAAGGAACTCAATTCTGCCAACAGCTTGAATGAGCTTAGAAATGGATTCTTTCCCAAAGCCTCCAGATAAGAGCCCTGCCAGCTGACACCTTGATTTTCGCCTTGTAATACCCTGAGCATAGAACCCAGTTGAGCCTGTACAGATTTCTAACCTACAGAACATGGTTGTTGGCAGGATTCAGTTCCTTGGGGCCTGTTGTCTTCACCTCCTTGCTGGCTGTTGGCCAGAGGCCACCCTTACTTCCTTGCCACATGGGCTTCTCCAACATGGCAGCTTGCTTCATCAGTGTCAGCTAGGGAGAGATTCTGCCAGCAAGATATATGTCACAGTCTTCCGTGACCAAATCATGGAAGTGACATTCCTCCAGTGTTGCCGTGTTCTAGTGTTAGAAGCAAGTTACTTAAGGGGAGGGGATTATACAAGGCCATGAATATACCAGGAGGTGGAGATCACTGGGAGCCGTTTTAAAGGCTGCCTACCACAGTCCTCATGGTGGTTTGAAGGGCAGCATAATTTAAGAAGCCAAAAAACCAAACCCATTGCCGTCGAGTCGATTTCGACTCATAGCAACCCTATAGGACAGAATAGAACTGCCCCGTACGGTTTCCAAAGCTGTAAATCTTATGGAAGCAGATCGCCACATCTTTCTCCCGAGGAGCAGCTGGTGGATTCAAACTGCCGACCTTTTGGTTAGCAGCTGAGTGCTTAACCACTGTGCCACCAGGGCTCCTTGCAGCATAATTAGCTAACTATTATGGCTGTTTTTGCAACCCCTGGAAAATCAGAAAGACTTCTAGAGCCAGAAATGAGTTGAATCCTAGCTCAACCACTTCCAGTAAGTCTGGTGTTTGGTAAAGTTTCTTGACTTCTTTAGGTCTCAGTTTCTCCTTTGGGAGATACGGGGATGACAGTACTGGCTTTGCCTCCTAATAGTTGTGAGGATGTAGGAAGAGCACCTGCTGGTCCCCCACATGGTGAGTGTGAGTGTCCACTGAATGTTAATATCCCTTCACTTCCTTCATGGCTGCACTGAGACTTTAATTAGCCTGTTTGGTATTTCAACCCTGCCCTAAACCTCCTGGAATTTCTGGAAATATGTTGAGTTGCCATGATTTTTGTGATCTCTCATCCCAACCACATATTGATTAACTCAGTACTGAATAAAACCAAAACCAAACCCACTGCCGTCGAGTCAATTTCAACTCATAGGTTTTTGGTAACGGTTGTTTCTGATGATGATATTTTTATAAAGTCAACCAAGGGATTCAATTCTGACCTTATGCTGTCATAAGATTTGTTTCTGGTACTTTCGTGCCATGGCCTACATACATAATTAGAAATCTAAGGTTCCTTCAAACTCCATGATATTTGTTGTTTCTTGTTGGACTGTCTATGCTGGTCAATAATTGATCACTTTGCCCAAACTCAAGTAGTATTCAAATCCTTCATTGCCTTTGCTTACAACTACAAGATGCTCATTATTTATGATTGGTTATTCTAGAAATTACATGAAGGTTATTTGGGAGCATTTATACTCCTTCTCCTGAAGTTAATCCATAATGTCAATATGCCCCCAAGCCACTGTTGACTTAATTGATGGGAAACCTATAGAAAGGAAGGAAGGGTATTTAAATTGCCATTAATCTAAGCTCAAAAGGCCTCTAATCAAGTTTTGGGCTGGAGACCTAAACTTTCCCCATACCCTACTGTGATCGTTAAGGTTATGTATCAATTTAGCTGGGCCATGATTCTCAGTGGCTTGAGAGTTATGTAATGATGTAGCTTGGCAGTTATGTAATGATATAGTTTGGCAGTTATGCAATGATGTAATTTGACAGTTATGTAATGATGTAGTCATCCTCCATAATGTGATCTGATATGATCAGTCAATCAGTTGTAATGGGAGTTTCTTCGAGGGTGTGGCCTGCATCCTATATATATATATATATATATGGACATTCTGGCAAAGCTTGCTTGCTTGCTCTGGATCCTGCATCCAGCTCATCATCATCTGACCTCCAGTTCTTGAGACTTGAGCCAGCAGCCTGCCATCTTACCTGCTGATCTGGGGTTCATCAGCCCCTGCAGCTACGTGAGTCAGGAAAAGCCTCCAGCCCTATTCCTGACCCACAGACTTGGGACTTGCCAGCCTCTACAACCACGTGAGCCATTTCCTTGAGATAAATCTCTTTCTTTATATATATAAGCTTTCAATGCTTCCCTAGAGAACCCAGCCTAAGACACCTAGCCTCCATGTTTGTGTTGAGCCCCCCAGTGCTTAGAGAAGAATGCTGGATACCTGCCTGCTTCTCTGATGAGCCACATTCCTTCCAGCTGATCACCCTGAACATGGCCTAGTTTGGGTTTTGTTTATAAGAAAGGCAAGGTGTTAAATAGATCACAAGATGCAAGCTACTCATAGACGGCTTAAAGCAAAGACACAAATTAGATTGCAATGGATTATGTGTCGAATGTTTTTCTTCAGCCCAAACAGAAAGTGGGGCTCGCAGAAAGCAACTCATGAACCCATCAGGGAAAAAAAAAATCATAAATGATGATACTAATCAACTCTTCATCTCTCTGTAAACAACCTTTTTAAAAAAAATTACACCATTTATGCCAAATGTGCATCTGGTATAAAATCAATAACCATAAAATATCATACAAGAAAATCGTGAAAGCAAACAAAATCACACAATGCTGTGACCAGGCCATAGGAGTGTGCCACTTTGGCCAGCTGCTTGCATAATGTGAAATAATGCCTGTAGGATGGTTGACAGCAGTTAAACTGCACTTTTTCAATTAGAATAAATTATTCCTGGGCAACTAATAAAATTTATGAAAACCTTGAAGGAGAGCTTTTTCTAAATCCATGTCAGCTTTTCGTGAGAAGGCGGGTGGAGATTTATGTTAGACTTCTTACTTATCCTTCCTTCCCACCTACTGCCTCTTGGTGAACAAACTCAGAGCTTCATTCTACCATGGGAAAAACAGTGTGTAGAGTTTTGGTTGATGGCCTTTACCGAGTAAAGGCAGATAAGAAGTTTTATGAGTAGCAAGATTTAGACTTGGAGGATTTGCTCTTGGATTATAACCAAGACAAGGGAATGAGGCAGTTGGAACACATTTTCTTTAGGTTGTCTTTATAGATTGTTTGCTGATTAATGGCCTTTTCAGAGTTGTAAAATTTTGTAAGGCAGATACCACGGCTAGTTCTGCTCTTTCTGTTGTTAATCTAAATACATCGTCATTAAGAGAGGTTAGTTATTTTAGCAAAAGGCAGAGACAAACGACTTGTTTTTTCATTGGTTTCAAACTAAAACCAGCTCTTTCCTTTCCCTTTAAAGAGCTCTTCATACAAATATTATGATATTTAAATGTCTGGTTTGAAACCAGTTTTAAGATTGTTCCACCACCAGCAAATAATGCCGAGGCTCCAAGGCAATTATTTATGGGTCCTGGTCGTTTTTAAAAAATGTAATCTTGCCATACAATTCTTGGTGATGACATAAAACTCTGTGATGAATTTCAGAGAGTTTTTGTGAGAAAGAGAAATCCTGGCCTTATGGCATTTCAGAAAGATCCTGAACAACATTCACCACTCAAACGCAGCAACAAATGTTGGAAGGGGCACTGTCTTAGTCATCTAGTGCTGCTATAACAGAAATACCACAAGTGGATGGCTTTAACAAAGAGAAATTTATTTCCTCACAGTAAAGTAGGCTAAAAGTCCAAATTCAGGGCATCAGCTCCAGGGGAAGTCTTTCTCTCTCTGTCAGCCTTCTCATCAATGTTCCCCTGGACTAGGAGCTTCTCTGTGCAGGGACCCCGGGTCCAAAGGACACGCTCTGCTCCCAGCACTGCTTTCTTGGTGGTATGACGTCCCCCCTCTCTGCTTGCGTCCTTTTCCTTTTATCTCTTGTAAGATAAAAGGTGGTGCAGGCCACACCCCAGGGAAACTCCCTTTACATTGGATCAGGGATGTGACCTTAGTAAGGGTGTTACAATCCCACCGTAATCCTCTGTAACATAAAATTACAATCACAAAATGGAGGACAACCACACAATACTAGGAATCCTGGCCTAACCAAGTTAACACATATTTTGGGAGGACACAATTCAATCCATAACAGGCAATAAGTATAAATTCTGGGTTGATAACTTTGTAATGTCCAAGAAATAAAGTGTGTCAGCATAGGTTGAAAGAGGAAAATAATTAGAGGGCATTAGCTAGTCGTTTTTTCTTCTAGTTTTTGTATATTAGTGTTTTGAACAGTAATTTTTCAACTGGGGGTGATTCCCCCCAGGGGACACTGGGCAATGTCTAGAGGCATTCTGGGTTGTCACAACTGGGGAAAAGGGGGCTGCTGGCTTCTAGTAGGTGGAGACCAGGGATGCTGCTAAACATCCTACAATGCAATGCACAGGACAGCCCCTTCACAAAGAATGATCTGGTTCAAAATATCAGTAGTGCTGAGGCTGAGAAACTCTGGTCTAAAATCATCACTAAGTCCGTGGAAAGTTCTAATTGTGGGGAGAGTGAGAGAGAAAGATGTTTTCGTTGGCCCAGTATGTATATGAATTAAGAAAAGGTCGAAGGCTTGAGAATTTCCACCTTTGAATCTGTTACTGGATCAACTGTTATTTCAAAGAATAAATTTTTTTAAAAAATGCCCTAGGTAAGTGTTGAATTTATAATGAAGTCATGTCCCTTCCTGTCTCTCGATCTGCTTCCAAAGAGAAGACAAAGGAAATCAGCCACAGACTGAAGTTGGCACTCATTTTGTGCTTGGGTTCGTTAAACAGACAGTGAACGGCAGTCCCCGTTTGGGGCGAGCAGTGTCCATGTCTTTATTATAGTTTTCCCAGAAGGCACAGCACTTGGCCAGTGAGTTGGCCGCTCCCGGGTGCTGGTGCAAACTGTCATTGGACTCAGTGATTTATCGGGTGTGTCACCTTCCATCACTTGGTTTCCAGTTCCTTAGCTGTGGGCCGGCCGCCTGGTTTCCATGCAACAGTTGGGCTTGTGTTGGGAGCAGCTGGTTCCTCTTAAGTGCCTGTGCCTATGTTTGCTACATTTCTATGACAATGTGTTCACACCAATATAATTATGACTGCATTAGCACTTGGGCTGTAAACCACATGATTCAGGGGTTTACAAGTAGGTAATAAAAACTCTCTTCAGGCCGAAACTTGTCTTAGGCTTGGCACTTTTGGGAGTGGGGACAGTTGTCAGTGGTTGGTGTTGGTTAGGCCTTTCTGAAGTTTGCGGTCGTTAGAACACCCATTGACCAGTTAACCCTCAGCAGAGCCAAGACCGTGTGCCGTGGGATTTAGGTCTTTAGTCGTCTAGCTAAACATAGGGCCTTTGCCAAGTTTCATTGGTGTTCATCAGTTCTTTCAACAAGTATTTGTGTGCCTGGAGTGGGCCAGGGGCTGATGATGCTTCAGTGAGCAGCACAGAGGTCATGTTCTCATAGAACAGATATTCTCATGGAGGGAGGGGAGGCAGGCAGAGAGGGAGGGAGGGGAGAAGGAAAGAAGGAAGAAGATATTGAGGAAGGGAGAGAGCAAAGAAGGGAGGAAGAAGGGGAAAAGGGAGGAAGGAGGGAAGAAGGAAAATGGGAAGGAGGGAAGAAAGGAAGGAGTGAAGAAGGGAGGAAAGGAGAAGGTTGAAGGAAAGGAAGGAGGGAGGCAGGGAGGAAAGGAAGAAAGGAAAAGAGAAAAGAAGGGAAGGAAGGAGGAAGGGAAGGAGGAAAAAAGGGAAGGAGAAAGGAAGGAAGGGGGGAATGAGGGAGAGAGAAAAGAAGGAAGGAGAGAGGAAAGGTATTTAAGGATGGTCTCCGTGGGCGGGAACCTGAATGAGGAGCCAGCCAGGTGAAGAGGGTCGGCTAGAACAAGCTCGCAAGGCAGGGAAGAGCTTGATGGGAAGGACGGCCCAGAGACCTGGTGCAGGATGGGCCAGGGCAAGGTGCTGCACACGTGATGGCCAATGGAACCAAGGCATCTAGGCCCTTCTAAACCCAGTGCGGAGCAGGGGAGGGGCACCATCTGACTGAAGCTGTAAACAGATCCTTCTGACAGTTGTGAGCGAGACAGGGAGCAGGGAGAGCAGTGGGGAGGCTGCTGCCGAAATCCAGATGGCAGCCTGATGAATTTGTTTGCTGGGCCTTGTATGCACCCCCTTTCAGAGACCAGAACACCGCTGAGGTCCAGAAAGTGAGGCGTAGGCCGACCACCTCCTCCTGTGTGGGACACTGTCCACGTGAGACCATCAGGAATGGGGAAAACACATGGGCTTTGCTCATCAGTTTGCTCCTCTGTACAATGGGGTTTATAACGCATGGGCTGCATGTTGTGGGAAGGATCAGAGCGATGGCTGAAAGCCCAGTAAAAATCACTTTGAGTCCAGGTAAATCTGTTGTTGACTCATAGAAACAGATCAAGTGTCCGTGGCCATTTTCCAGTCATTTGGAAAGGTGAAGTGTTGCCTTTTAATTGCTCTCAAGACACGATAGTGTCCTTTTGTGAACGAATAGATGGGTCTAGAACTCTCCCAGTTGCTGAAATAATTTATTTTATTATGCTGCTTCTCATTTTCCACCTCTTCTTAGGTCTTATTCCTTCCCTGCATACACCCACCTGCACATTTTCAAGACTTTTAATATATATTGCCTTCCAGAAAGATGGTACCAAATTGTACTCCCACCAGCAACATATGAGAATGTCCTACTCCATCCTTTTTTAAATTGACATATAACTCATATACCAGACACTTCACCTATTTAGAGTGTACAATCCAGTGGTTTTTAGTATATTCACAAACTTATACAACCATCACCACTGTCTAATTCCAGAACATTTTCATCACCTCAAAAGAAACCTCGTAGCCATTACCCATGACTCTCCATTCCCTCTCCTCCCTGTCCTAAACCAAAAAACCAACCCCTTTGCTGTTGAGTCACCTTCAACTCATGGCGGTCCCGTGTGTTACAGAGTAGAACTGAGCTCCATAGGGTTTTCTTGACAGTAATCTTTCCGGAAGTAGATCACCAGGCCTTTCTTCCGCAGTGCCACTAGGTGGGTTCAAACCACCAACCTTTCAGTTACAGCCAAGTGCAAACTCTTTGTGCCGACCAGAGACCTCTCCCAGCCCTAGGTAACCACTAATCTATTTTCTGTCTCTGTGGATTTGACTATTCTGGACATTTCATATAAATGGAATCACACAATATGTGATCTTTTGGATCTAGCATCTTTCACATAGCATAACATTTTCAAGGTTCATGCATGGTACAAGTAGCTCCTATTTCTAAGCTATATACAGTGAAACCTGCAAGAGCCAGCACTCAGTGGGGCTGCCTTGTTTCTCTGGGTCTCACAATTTTTCCGCCTTTGACGGGGTGCAGTCTTACCACTTTTCTATCTCTCCTTTTAGCAGAAAATAGTTTAATTTTCCTTCTCTGACAGGTTTCTGCCTTACACAGATTCCAGCTTTTGCGGGTTTTACTGTATTTATTTATATATTTTTTTGTATAGTATTATACTAGGTAGGAAATTCCATCAATAAATTTTACTTTATCACAAGGCAGAATACGTGTTCTGTTGGTCAGAGTCTAGTGATATATTGTTATTTCCTTTCCTTCTCTATAGTCTGGCACAGGATTGGCAAACTATAGCCTACGGGCCACATCTGGCTTGCCGCCTGTTTTTGTAAATCAAGTTTGATTGGAACAGGACCGTGCCCATTCGTTTGCACATTGCCTATGACTGCTTTTATGTCCTGACATTGTTGAGTAGTTGCAACAGAAACCATACAGCCCACAATGCCTAATATATTCACTTACCAGTTGCCGTGGAGCCGACCCTGACTCATGGCGATCCCATGTGTGTCGGAGGAGAATTGCGCTCCATAGGGTTTTCAATACTGATTTTTTCAGAAGTAGATCATCAGGCCTTTCTTCCGAGGTACCTCTGGGTACCACCAACCTTTCAGTTAGCAGCGAGCACATTAACCATTTGCGCCACCCAGGAACTCCAAAATATCCACTAGCTGGGCCTTTACAGAAAGTGTTTGCAACCCCTGGCCTAATATCTGATTGTTTGGCTCTGACCGGAATGATTAGGGACTTATCGTGACCCCTCCAGGCTGGGGCAACCCACCAACAAAATCATGAAGACATAAAAGCATTCATTAAAATCACTGTTTTCCTCTATACACTGGGTGGAAGTCAGGAGGGTAAAGAAATTATTTGAATGAAAAAAGGTGTTAGAAAGTTTCTTAATATTCCAAGGCAGAGAAAGAATGTTGGTGAACAGAATTGCTAACTTGAGGATTGTAAATGTCATATTGTAATCACACATACTCATGCACACCACCTGGCTGTCTTTCCTTCTTGAATTTGAGGAGCAACAGAGACTTTGCAGTCATATTAGCCAGCATGTTTCCTGAACAAAATTGAAACAGGTTCTTGTTTAATTCCTTGTTTCCAGTTGCCTACCTTGCAAAGCTTCCCCGTTGGACAGCAACCTCCTTCTTGAGTCCATTATGCTCCTAGCTCACGTCTCTCTTATGCCCCCCTTCTCTGTCTTCCCCACTGGTCTCTGAACCTTTGAGGAAAGAAACTGTTTCCTTTTCATCCCTGTACTCCCAAACACCTGGAGTCACTCGATGGTGCAAACTTAACGCGCTTAGCTGTTAACCGAAAGATTGGAGGCTTGAGTCCACCCAGAGGTGCCTTGGAAGAAAGGCCTGGAGATCTACTGAAAAATCAGCCATTGGAAACCCCATGGAGCACAGTTCTACTGTGACACACATGGGGTCACTTTGAGTCAAAACTGACTCCATGGAAACTGGTTTTTTACTCCCAACACCTAATGAAGAGTGGGATGGATGCTCATGAGGAGCTGAATCAGTGTCAGCTGAATACATGCATGCGTTTAAATTGTCAAGCATTTTTCCCCACGTATGTTTTTATCCATCCGTTGTTTCCTTATACTAATATTGCATTTTAGTAACGATTTATTTCATGAAAAATGCAGGTGTCTATCCTCAGTGATGACATTGCCTGCCCTTGAATCCGTCCATCCAACCAGCATTAGCAAAACAACCACGATCCCTGTGGAACTTACACAATTGTGTGGGGTCTGGGGACAGATATTCCACAAAGAATCAAAATACCGACACGCGCACGCACATGTACAAAACATGATAAGAGCTGGGAGGGAAAAGTACTGGGTGTTGTGGAAGACTCTATCTGAAGGCTAAATGATTTAGACTGAGAAGTGTGAGTGTTAGGGTACTGACCAGAAACAAAATTCACTCCAGGTGGCTCAAATGCAAATTTGTTAACAAACAGCCTACTTCCAAAGGTGGGGGCAGGGTTTAGGAAACGCAGGAAAGATGCCAGCTCACCCAGAGACTAGTATCAGCTGGAAGGACGTGGGATAGAACAGTGGCACTAGGCCTTAAAGAGAGCTGGCGCTCTTGTGGTAGGGGGAGAAAGTCGCTGCCAGAATGGCACGCAAGTAAGCAAAGGGGTGGAAATACCTGGACCTCCTTCTCCTCCAGTCCTTAGCTCCCAGCCGGTAGGGGCTTGTTCCAGCCGCCCCTGCCCCTGGGCTGAAATGCTCCGCTGAAATGCTCTTCACCTGGCTGGGTCCTCATTCAGGTCCCCTCCTACGGAAACCATCCTTGAATACCTTGCCTCTTTCCTTCCTTCCTCCCTCTCTCCTTTCTCCCTCCTTCCTTCTTTCCTTCTTTCCCTCCTTTCTCCTTCCCTTCTTACTGTTTTCCCTAACTCGATCCTTCCCTTTTTCACTCCTTTTCTCCCTTCCTTTCTTCTTTTCCTCCCTGCCTCCCTCCTTCCCCTCCTTCCTCTCTTTCCTTCAACCTTCTCCCTCCCTCCCTTCTTCACTCCTTCCTTTCTTTCCCTCCTGTCTTCCTCCTTCGCTCCTTCCTCCCTTCTTCTCTCCTTCCTCCCTTCTCCTCTCCTTCCTCCCTTCTCCTCTCCTTCTTCCTTTCTCCCCTCCATTCTCCTTTCTCCCCTCAATGATACTTCGCATTGGCCAAACCAACTAGGAATCAGCCAGCAAGGGCACCCGAGTCACACAGGGTGGAGAATGGATCAGGAACTGGGGATAAAAGGAGAACAATTGGCATAGGAAGTTAGGGAAAGCCTTTGCTAGGGCATATTAGGGTGCCATATAAAACATAAAAGGAGTACTGGTGGCGCAGTGGGTAAGCGCTCGGCTGCTAACTGAAAGGTCAGCAGTTCGAACCTACCAGCCACTCTATGGGAGAAAGATGTGGCAGTCTGCTTCCGTAAAGATTTACAGCCTTGGAAACCCTTTGGGGCAGTTCTACTCTGTCCTACAGGGTTGCTGCGAGTCAGAATCGACTCCATGGCAATGAGTTTGGTTTGGGTTATAAAACATAAGGACTTACATTTTGTTCTGTAAGCCTTCATCTTAAGTGAGAATAACAGCACAATTCGAAGAGCGTAGTCAATGTCACTGAACTGTGCATGTAGAAATTTTTGAAATGGTGTATCTTTGACTATGTGTATTTTCACCAAAAAAAAAAAAAAAAGGTTGAGAAGTTAGAGGGTTGATATGTTGTGAGGTTGTTAACCAATGTTACAAAACAACATGTGTACTTCTGTTTCATGAGAAACTATTTGTTCTGTAAGCCTTCACCTGAAGTACAATAAAAAAAAGAAAAAAACAACATAAGGACTTAGTAGTGTTGTGTGTATGTAGAGGGGAGAGTTCCAGGTAGAGGGAACAGAGTGTGTGAAGCCTCTGTGTTGGGAAAGAACTTGGAGATCATTGTACTGACACAGACTAAACGCGGTGAAGGTGGTGAGGTGGGCGGGGTTCGGGTAACCGTGGTCTTGTAGGTGTTGAAAACAAATTTGAATTGTTTCCCCAGTGCAGTCAGAAATCCTGAAAGAGTGTTGAGAAGAGACAGCCTCATCCTGGTGTACAGCAGTATGAGGGAGAGATGATGAGGGCTTGGCCAAGGGTGGTGCAGACGAATGGAAGCTCATTCCCCTAAGAATGGAGAACCCCCTACCCTTCCTAATTATATATTAGCCCATTTCTAGAAAATTATGCTTTGTCTTATTTTGACAGATACAAAATAGGATTAAAACATTTAATTTCTAGATTTACATTTTTAATCCACTCTTTGTCATGGAATTTTAAATTCCTTTACTTTCGCCAGCATAGACATCTTCATATGAAATCTACGAAGGGTGATATGCCTTACCCCAGGGTTTCTTCACCTTGGCACTATTGGCATCTGGGGCCAGATAATTGTTTGCTGTGGAAGTCGATCAGGGCATTGTAAGATACGTAGCAGCATCCCTAGCCTCTACCCACTTGATGCCAGTAGCACCCCTATCCCAAGGTGTGAACACCAAAAATGTCTCTAGACATTGCTGAATGTCCCCTGGATGGGCTACAACTGCCCCTGGTTGAGAACCACTGCACATACCCTGGTGTTGCCCTTCTTTCTTCCACACAAGGTTATTATTTTCCACCTATTTTCCCAGTGATCTCGGGTTCCTTGAAAGCAGGGATGATGACTAGTTCTTCTCCCTGACCCCAGTACCTATGCACACAATATGCAACATATTAGGAGCTCAATACATGCATGTGGAAAAGTGAATGAATAATGAATGGACCTCACCATGTGATACAGCCGTGAGCATGGGATTGGGGTACGAGGTAACCCAAGTCCTTCTCTACCATGACTGGTTCCACTAATTAAAGAAAGGATCCCTGGAGAGACTGTGGAGAGAAGTTATTAGAGACCTCCAAGACTGTAGAAAGTATCACTATTGCATGCATAATTACTTTAAGTGAACTCATTAAACTTAATGAAAGCATTAATTATCTAGATTGTTTTGTTTATCTTCTCTAGTCAGATTCAGCTAGTCAGTTTCTCTGAGCTGTATCTCTTTGGGTTGAGGGAATGCGGTGGTTAACACCTGAGCTTTGGAATCAGAATTTGGATGAAATGCTGGCCCTGAAACTTACCGAGTGAAGTCAGCCAAATGGTTTAATATGCCTGAGTTTCTGTTTCCTCATCTTTAAAACAATGATGGTGATAATCTGATATATAAATAAATGTGATAATGAATGTAAAGAGCAATTTCTAAACCCTAAAGTACTGTATAAATGTTCATTATCATTAATGAGAGTTAATCAAAAGGCAATGAGGAGTCTTGCTTGATTTTTTTACTGTTATGTTTTCCTAAAACCTCTGTTTTAAAAACATGCTTTTTTGTTTACACCATATTTTAGGGGAAAAATCCTAGGTCAGGGAAGAAATTGTTTCCTTTGCTTTTCTTTAAATAAAATGGTTTTTATTTTCTTAAATAACTGTTACTTTTGGTTACACAAGTAGTATGTGGAAACATTCTTGTTATAAAAGATTCAGACTAGCAGAAATACATAGAAAAGATTATAAAAAAAGTGTCCTTCATTATCCCCCAGTACCAGTACTCACTTGCTCATGGGAAACCAGTTTTAACAGGTTGAAGTTCAAGTTCTTTTCCTATGCTTTGACATATATTTATTTTTTACATAACAAGAATCATGTCTTTTTTTTTTTTTTTTTTTTTCCACTTAACCTATATGTCTTAAGGAAACCCTGGTGGCGTGGTGGTTAAGAGCTGTGGCTGCTAACCAGAAGGTCAGCAGTTCAAATCTACCAGGCACTCCTTGGAAACTCTATGGGGCAGTTCTACTCTGCTGTGAGTCGGAATCAACTTGATGGCAATGGGTTTAGTTTTGGTTTTATATGTCTTATATATATATATATATACATATATATATATATATATAGCCATTATGTTCTAACAAATGGTGGTTTATTGAGATAAATATATTGTATTTTCTTTGACTTATGGGCCTATTCTTCGTCTAAAATATGTGCCCACAGTAAATTACAAAAGGATGCCTAGAAACCTGCATCTTTCTAACCTTCTCAGAATTGATGAAGAACAGCAAATGTGCTGTGTGTTGGTGCTTGAGCTTCTCAAGTATTGTGCTTTTTCCACGACGGCACAAGCAGACAACTTCAACATTTTGAAAATACAACTCGTAAGTGGAGTTGGCATTGATGTTGGTTGGTGATTTCCCATAATGAAAGGCACACAGAAAACTGTCAATTGTATTTGACATTCAGGTTTTCAAATCTGCTATGAACACTGCTGTTGCCCATTGTTGGAAAGTAACATACGTTTCCCATTCCCTTTTGTGCAAAGGCGTTGTGAAGTTTCGATTCTTCAGAGTGCTGTATTTGTGAGTCGGTGTGGTATGTAATCCCTATAAAAGTCTAATGAGGCTTATTACATTGGTGGCAGCATATACTTAATTATTAAGTATCTTAATGTTTGGTTTGGTGTGGTTAATTTCGTGTATTTGAATTTTATAGCTTTGTAAAAACAGGATCAAGTGTAGAACTCTGAAATAAAGGAGAATGCATTGTACTTTCTTCTCACCGTGTCTATAAAAATAAACATTGTTTATTTGTAGCAAAATATTGTCCCATTCAGAAGTCAAAGATCTTTCATGAAACTGATGGGGGAACTGCTTTTATATTACTAAGAATATGTTTCTGCCAACAGAAGTGCCATTTTAAAAAAAAAGCTACAAGTCTGGTTTTAATCTCAAATTTAGTTAAGGAACAGTCCTGATAGAGGTAAAAGGGTTGCCACAGGAAAATGCTTTCCCGCTGCAAAAGAAGTGATGAGACAGGCGCTGTGTTTATTTTCATAACAATGTATTTTGATCCTGTGACAAATGTTTCACTGTCGTTTTAACATTTTTCCTATTCTAAACTAAATTGTGTATGTTAACATTCTGATCTGTCTCAACTTCTGAGAACACTAGGATACATTGTTGGTGTTGGGGAATTTTCTTTCTGGTTTCATGTAGGTTTAATCAATTTCATGGCTGTTGAGTGTTTCCCATTTGCAGACTACCGGCTAGGTGCTGTCTCTGAATGGCAAGATGATTAAATCAACAGTTCTCCATCTAGGAGAGGTTGAACCCATCCCTCAATAACTTGGACAAAAAGCAGAGAGTAATAAGTTCCATAACAGAATTAGAAAAGTACTGTAAGAGGAAAACAAAGAGGGAAGTTAATTTAAATAAGGAAGATCCTGGGGGTTTTCTTGGAAGAGGTGAAAATAAAGATTTACATTGAAAGATGGATGAAATTTAATAGGTTACTATGTGAGCGCTGGGGCTGAGAGACAAATATTCTGTCAGTTGCCATGGGATCGACTGTGACTCATGGTGACCCCCTGTGTGTCAGAGTAGAACTGTGCTCCATAGGGTTTTCAGTGGCTGATTTTTCTGAAGTAGATTGCCAGGACTTTCTTCCAAGGCACCGCTGGGTGAACGGGAACCTCCAGTCTTTCAGTTAGTAACTGAGCCTGTTAACCATTTGCACCACCCAGGGACTCCTACAAATTCCTAGGTGGGCTGAAAAACTCAAAATATGGTATAGAGCTGACTCTATGGCTGTCTATTTAAGAATATAATCTAGGGAGCCTAACTGGGCTGTTCAATGTGGTAGCTACTAGGCACAAGTGGCTATTTAGATTTATATTAATGGCAATTGAATAAAGTCAAAACTTCAGTTCCTCAGTCAGACTAGCCACATTTCAAGTGCTTAATAGCCCCCAGGGGCTACAGGGGGTTGAAGGAGTGGTAAAAGATCGTTAATCAGTCTTTCTCAAACTTTAGCGTGCACCAGAAGGGCTTGTGAAAACACAGAATGCTGGGACCCACCCCCAGAGGTTCTGATTCAGTCGGTCTGGGTGGGGCCTGAAATTCTGCTGTTCTAACAAGCTCCCAGGTGATGCTGATGCTGCCGGTCCAGGTACTAGGCTTGGAGTAGCACTGTTGTAGGACAGCGTTTCTCAGACTATCACTGTGGTAAATTTCCAGTTAGTCCCAGACTGGTATATATATTTTCAGCAGTACAAACAAATTACTAGAAAAAAAGATATAGAGGCGGAGGAACAAATAGGTGGAGCACAGAGCATTTTTAGAGCCTCGAAATTATTCTGTATGATACTGTAATGGAGGACACATGACGTTAAGCATTTGTCAAAACCTATAGGACTACGCACAAAGAATGAACCCTATGCAAATTATGGACTTTAATTAACCATAATGTGTCAATATTGGTTCATCAAGTGCAAGAAACGTGCCACACCAGTGCAAGATGTTAATAGGAGAAACATTGTGCAGGGGAGAGGGGATATATGGGAACTCTTTGCGCTTTCTGCACAATTTTTCTGTAAACCTAAAACTGCTCTGAAACATAAAGTCTGTTTTAAAAGAAAGGTATTAAAAGTATCAAAAACCTACAAAATTAAAAACTTTAGTAGTAGACTGAACCAACATATTTCAATAACCATAATCCGAATGAAGATACCATAGGAAAAAAGGAAAGAAGGTGTAAAGAAGGTGTACTATGACCACTCTCTGTTCCTCTATATGACTCCATCATGAGTGGACCAAAGGGCTGGCAGACCAGTCCTGGTCCACGGACCACACTGTTGTAGTTTGAAGAGCAGCTGGAGGATCCTGCCCTTTGTACTGCTTGTAATAGCAATTCCACACTGCTTTTGCGCAAGAAAATAGTATCGTCTAATTCACTGGAAGAGAAATGGGAAGAAAGGATGCTTCCAGAGCTGGAGAGGCCAATTCCAAGACCATGACAAAATCCAGACCTATGGAACTAAGGGTGGTGGACAGGAGAGGTCAGATGCCAAACACGCTGAGGTCATAGAATGAACAGGATTGGGCAGATAATTGGAGATGGGGTGTGAGGAAAAGGAAAGATGTAATGATGACTTTGAGGTTTCAATCCTGAGCAACTGGAAGGACAGTGATGACATTAGCCAAAATAGGAAACACACGCGGCGTCTGAATCACTTTACACTGAGGAGCAGATCAACTCCCTTTGTTATCCCTAAGATCAAATCTAAGCTTCATTCATCTCTGTAATTATTCTTTAAGACATTAGTGGCCACTTGTTTCCGAGGTGTACTTTATAAGTCATTGTTACACACATCGGGAAAACATTGTGTTCGGTGAGCGACTCATAACGTAGATGATTTGTGTAGGAGATGGATATTTAAGGCAGCACAGATAAATAGTTTTCTAGCAATCCAAAGTCCCTAGGCAAAACACCGTGCAGCTCACAGATTTAGCAGTACTCCGGAGTTCTTGAAACACCTTCAGTCTCTTGCTATTTGGAAAATGTTTTGTTTTATATAGGCAAAATGACATCTCTAAGAACAACAGGTAACACTGATCAAACATTGAAATGTAGTCCCAATTAACCAAAAGATCATCCTAAATACCATTTATTTACATGTGGAGGTCGTAAAGGTGGGTACTGTTTTAAACCCACAAAAGCAAGTGAAGCAATTACCTTTGAACTTGATTTCTTAACAATTCCCAAACACTTAATAGTAATAATTTGAAAAATATACCACAAATGCACCGTCTACACTAACTTTCTGCCTAAATTGGAGCCCTGGTGGCGCAGTGGTTAACAGCTCGGCTGCTAACCAAAAGGTCAGCAGTTCAAATCCACCAGCCGCTCCTTGGAAACCCTATGGGGCAGTTCTACTCTGTCCTATAGGGTCGCTACGAGTTGGAATCAACTCCACGGCCACGGGTTTTGGTTTCTGCCTATACTGCCGAGAAAAAGAAGTACTCTACCCAATATTTTCAAAATGATGCCTCTGACTACACTTTTAGTGGCCATATTTTTCTTTTATATGAAATCTTTGAGGATTTCAGCGACCACAAATTAAGGTCATATGATGCACTAGAGAGGCTCTGGGAAATATACTCAATCACTAAAAGAATGCGATGGTTTTCTTTCTTGTTCAATCTCCGTAAGACATCTATCAGATTAAAACTTACTAAGAGCAGTTGGGAGCCTTCTTTCTGTGAGGCAGCCGTTTTGAGAAGATTGTTTTCAAGGGGCCTGTACTCACAGGGTATACACTGGGAGTTATCACTAAATGTTCTGGACAAATTCTCATTATGCCAGGTAAGGAGACTTTATTTTCAGACATAAGTCTTACTCTTTACACTTTTAGAAAAAGTACATTGTTTACTACCTACATCATATAAAACTCGTATGTTCACAGATTAAAGGAGATTTGATATTTTTTAAAGTTTTGATTAACTCAAGCCAAAAACATGCTTCGTGTTGTTTTGTTTTTCTGTCTTATCCAGGCCATTTCAATACTCAACTCTCAGCTTAAACTGTAAACATCCAACCCGGGGTAAAGGAACTCGAGAATTCCTTGTCACTTTTTCCATGTTTCTCTTGAATCTGGTTGGCTTCATTGCTTCTTGCCTCCCAAACTACATTTAAAAATATGCTTCTGGCTGAAATTAATGTTTCAACAATTAGTTTCGTTTGACTCCCAAAACAAATTAAAAGATTTATCTCTCTATTTAGGACCAAGTGCCTGGATTAAGTTTTTTACTTCTCTCGGATGCTACCTGCCGTTTATACAAACACAATCCCTACTTTCAGTTCTCCACCCCTCACACCCCTTCCACCATCAGAGCCCCTGGTGATGGATAGAAAGTAATGAAGTAAATTTTGAAAGCCCCAGGATTGAGAAGGCACAGGATCTAATTTCCTCAGGTAATGGACACTTACAAGCTATCGTAACCCCAGCTTGACCTGCACTCCAAGTAGGAGCATCACAGGCACTCAGATTTTACATATGTATAACTGAACTCTTTATTTCCCTGTTTTCCCCCTGTATTAGTTTCCTATTGCTGCTGTAACAAATGACTACAATCACAGTGGCTTAAAATGACTCAAATTTATTCTCTTACAGTTCTGGAGGTCAAACGTCCAAAATAGGTTGGCAAAGCTGCCTTCCTTCTGGAGGCTCTAGGTTAGAATCCATTTCCTTGCCTTTTCCATCTGCTAGGGGTCACCTGCATTCCTTGGCTCCTGGCCCCATCCTACATCTTTGAAGCCAGTAGTGTCATTTAACTTTGCCAAGTTAGGGCCTTCTTCAGGGAAACCTTCTCTCACTCTCCAAGTAAACTTTACAGCTCCTTCCTCCGGGATTCCACTGCTCCTTGTATGACATTTGTTCATCCTAGAAGTAACTTCACTGCATACCATTTGTCTATTTGTGTATGTATTAATTCCCTAGAGATCTATGTATCCCCGGCACATAATAGCACAGTGCCTGCACATAGCAGGTGTTTAATATACATTTATTGAATAAATGATTGAAAATAAGTGAAGTAGCTGGTACGCCAGTCTCCACCTTCCCTACTTGGAAAAACCTAACTCATTTAGCTGTTTATTTCCCTTCTAGTCTCCCACAGTATACAATGAGCTAGAAGGTAGGGAATATGTCTGTTGTCGTGTGCCGTCGAGTTGAATCCAACTCATAGCGACCCTGGGGTCACCTGGTTTTGAATCAGCCTAAATTTATGAGCTGACATTCTTGGTCCCATTCCCTACAACAGAGAGTCCAGGGGACAGCCCGTCTTCAGAGCAGCCAAGGTTAGCTTGTAGAGTCTCACTTGCTACAATCCCTTGACAGATGGAAAGAAACTTCCAATATTTCTGTCTGATACAAAGGCTTCATTTAATGCTGGAGTTATTCTATTTTAAAATACTCAATGCTACACTTTTTCATAATGAAAGTTTTCAATGCATCCAAACCAAAAAAAAAAAAAAAACACCCCACTGCCATCGAGTTAATTCTGACTCATAGCAACCCTATAGGGCTGAGTAGAACCACCCCATAGGGTTTCCAAGGCTGTAAATCTTTATGGGAGCAGACTGCCACATCTTTCTCCCACAGAGCAGCTGGTGGGTTTGAACCACTGACCTTTCTGTTAGCAGCCAAGCTCTCTAACCACTGTGCAACCAGGGCTCCTGTCAATGCAACATCTAAAAACAAATAATTCATTCATGACTCAATTAATGAGCATTCACTTGACTAGTATATAAAAATGCACGAACACCTCCTGCCTCCTCATCTTCTTTGGATACCAGGGAGCAACTAAAGCTCATCTGGGCCTTGTGATCTTTGGTGTCTAATCTGGAGACTTATCTAATGTGAACTGAAGTCTGTTGCCCCAAATTTCTTGTCTTCCCTCTTTCTAATCTGCCTTGCTCTTCCTTCTCCACGCAACTGACCCTTTTTGCAGCTCTTTTCATTGCAATCTCTTCTCTTCTGATCCACATTCTCCCTCCTTCCTCGCTCCCAACTCCTGCCTGGTGACCTTGGAAGAAACTGCATTTGTTCTCTCTTTCTCTTCTGTCTCTGTGTCTCTCTTTACCTCCTTCACCACTCCCCTGTCCCACACTACCCAGTGTCATTCAGGAGCTCCAAAAAACTTACTAATTATGTAATGTGCTTCTTGCTAAGAATAAGAAGCAAAGCATTCTGGAGCTGGAAGACAGTTTCAAGATCATCCACAGAAGAGTAGTCAGAACTATATCACTTTAGCAAAGAAAATAAATGGCGTGGAGACTTGAAGTAGACTTAGATATAATAAAGAGCCAAGGATGCCAATCTCTAAAGCCATTGGAAGTGTTTAGAAGCCCCCATCAGAATTTGATAAATGTCTTTGGCCACCTCCATATTCTCTTCTAAATAAAGCTGCTTTTTCCTGGAGTACCAGAATTCAAGTTAAATTAATTTAAAAAAGTGTCCCTGTCAAACTTTATTTTTCTGTTTTAGTTAAGTAATATGCTTACACTATTGTTTTTTAAATATTTTCTCACAGCAAATATATAAAGCATGACTAAAGTCATGGGACTAATTTAATAGTTAATTGCAAACTGGCCGTAGGAGGAACTTTTAAAGAAGTGATTCTGAAACTCTTGAGCAAGTTCTGCTTAATTAGAATTTACATGTAAGCTTCCAAGATGGCTCCTCCTAAGGACCAGCACGTTTGGATGTGTAGGCTCTGTCATGTCCATTAATATTCACTCTCGGAGTTCTATGTCTTTATTATTATTTGTGTGTCCTAGAACATGACATACAACCAAATTAGCACCCAACCAGCTTAAACATCGACTGTTACACAACTTGTTTGTGAGCTGGGGCCTACATAGATTCTATATCAACTTTAAGCTCTTCTTTTCAACTTGGTTTTGGAACAGTTATCAGGAGTTCCTTTTGGTTTTATGCTTCCACGCCCTCTGTGAACTTAATGAAGCATTTTAAATCATATACTCTGATACCTGAAATAAACCAGGACAGATGTGAATGAAAAAGGTGAGAGAGGAAATAAACACAGACAGATGATTTAATGCCAGGGTCACTGGCTTTAGGGAAAGCGTTGAGTCCCATAGTGACCATTTATTAGATCTGTGACCTTGAGCAATGTACTTAACCTTTCTGTGCCTCAGTTTCCTTACCCATAAAAATGGGGGTGGTAAATAACTAATTAATCCAGCTCTTATGTTAAAATGAGCTGAGATACGGGGAACATCTAGCTCAATTGGCATAACATAGTTTATAAAGAAAATGTTCTACATACTACTTTGGTGAGTAACGTCTGGGGTCTTAAAAGCTTGTGAGCAGCCATCTAAGATACTCCACTGGTCTCACCTTGTCTGGGGCAAGGGAGAATGAATGAAAACCAAAGACACAAGGGAAAGATGAGTCCAAATGACTGATGGGCCACAGGTACTACAGCCTCCACCAGACTGAGTCCAGCACAACTAGATGGTGCCTGGATACCACCACCAACTGCTCTCATAGGGATCACAGTACAGAGTCCTGGACAGAGCTGGAGAAAAATGTAGAACAAAATTCTAACTCACACACACACACAAGAAGACCAGACTTACTGGTCTGACAGAGACTGGAGAAACTCCAAGAGTATGGCCCTCGGACACCCTTTTAGCTCAGTAATGAAGTCACTCCTGAGGTTCACCCTTCAGCCAAAGATTAAACGGGCCCATAAAGCAAAACGAGACTAGACAGGCCAAGATGGCAGAGTACTCAGACGCTTCATGTGGTCCCTCTTACAACAAAGACCCGAAAAAACAAGTGAATCAATTATACATGACAATCTAGGAGCCCTGAACATCAAAGACAAAGTTGAGGAATCTGACTGAGTGGCAGGGAGAGGGAGAGAGAGTTCAGAAGCAGTGAGGAGTGCCAGACCTGACCTGGCGGGAACTGGCACCCTGCAGGCAGGATCGGCTGGTGAGAACTGTGGGGCAAACAGTGGTGCTCAGGACGCATTTTCCACATCGGGAGAGACCGAGTGGTGGAGAGTCGGCTCAAACCTCCAGAACCAGCGAGAAACGGCGCTCGATCAGAAAAAGATAAGTACAAGTGTCTAGCCTACCATGCAGATTAAAAAAAAAGAAAAAAAAAAAAAACCTTCCTTTTGGGAAATACCTCTCTCCCATTCACCTGCTCCCTCCCAGCTCTGCTCCAGGTCCCAGGTCCAACTACAGAGATTGCTTTGCTCCCTGGGCTGGAAGTAGAACCCATCACGTGCCCCCAGCCATTCTCCTAGCTTTGGAGAAGGAACAAATTAACAAACAGAAAAAAATAATCTGCCTGCTCCCCTAAGCTGGAAACTCAGGGCAGTCACAGCCCGTTTGCCTAGGCACAGGCATAAGGGGTCCATGGACTTTGAGTGCCTTTCACCCCTGTGTAGACTGTGTGGGGCCATTTCAACAGCTTAGGCCCTCATTAGCACAGTGTACCAGGGCATATACCTGAAGCCTATTTTCATCTGTATTTGCTATAAGGGAGAGTGGCAGTTTCGTGACATTTGACACCACTCTGCCCATTAAGGAGGGTCCTCACCTATTCACATCAGGGGCCTGAGGACTGGTGGCTCCACCCACTACACGGAGCCACCCGCAAAAGGGGCCCAAGAATAAGTGGTGACTCCCAGTCCTTACAGCCAACAGCACTGGGTGCCCATAGTCTGTCTGCAAAAGCCACCTACCTACGCACTCTAGGGAACAGGGACATGCCTTCCACCCAGACACTCAGGGGCAGCAGAGGTTGAAGAGAGAATGGAACACTTACACACTGTTGGTGGGAATGTAAAACGGTACAACCACTTTGGAAATCGATTTGGCGCTTCCTTAAAAATCTAGAAATAGAAGTACCATATGATCCAGCAATCCCAGTCCTTGGAATATATCCTCGAGAAATAAAAACCATCACACGAATAGATATATGCACACCCATGTTTATTGCAGCACTGTTCACAATAGCAAAAAAGATGGAAACAACCTACATGCCCATCAACAGATGAATGGATAAACAAACTATGGTACATACACACAATGGAGTACTATGCAACGAGGAAGAACAACAATGAATCTGTGAAGCATCTCATAACATGGATGAAACTGGAGGACATTATGCTGAGTGAAATAAGTCAATCACAAAAGGACAAATATTGTATGAGACCTCTATTATAAGAACTCAAGAAAGGTTAAACACAGAAGAAAGCATTATTTGATGATTACGAGGGTGGGGAGGGACGGAGAGGGGAATTCACTAAGTAGATAGTAGACAAAAATTATCTTAGGTAAAGGGAAGGACAACACACAGTACAGGGTAAGTCAGCACCACTGGACTAAACCAAAAGCGAAAAAGTTTCCTGAACACAAGCAAACACTTTGAGGGACAGTGTAGAAGGGGCAGGGGTCTGGGGACCATGGTTTCAGGGGACATCTAGGTCAATTGGCATAACAAAGTTTATTAAGAAAATGCTCTGCATCCCACTTTGGTGAGTGGCATCTGGGGTCTTAAAAGCTAGCAAGTGGCCATCTAAGACGCATCGATTGGTCCCAACCCACCTGGAGCAAAGAAGAATGGAGAACACCAAAGACACAAGGAAAATATCAGCCCAAGAGACAAAAAGGGCCACATAAACCAGAGAGTTCATCAGCCTGAGACCAGAAGAACTAGGTGGTACCCAGCTACCACCAATGACCGCTCTGACAGGGAAGACAACAGAGGGTCCCTGATGGAGCTGGAGAAAAGTGGGGTGCAGAACTCAAATTCTAGTAGAAAGGCCAAACTTAATGATCTGAGTGAGACTGGAGGCACCCCAGATGACATGGCCCCCGAGCTCTCCGTTAACCCAGAACTAAAACCATTCCCGAAGCCAACTCTTCAGACAAAGAATAGACTGAACTATAAGACATAAAATGATACTCATGAAGAGTGTGCTTCTTAGTTCAAGTAGATACATGAGATTAAATGGGCAGCTCCTGTCCGGAGGCGAGATGAGAAGGCAGAAAGGGATAGGAGCTGGTTGAATGGACACAGGAAATCCGGGATGGAAAGGAGGAGTGTGCTGTGACATTATAGGGAGAGCATCTAGTGTCACATAACAGTGTGTGTATAAATGTTTGTATGAGAAACTAATTTGAGCTATAAACTTTCACCTAAAGCACAATAACAAATAAATAAATAAGTAAAACAAAAACGAGACTAAAGGGGCACACCAGCCCAGGGGCAAGGATGAGACGGCAAGAGGGGACAGGAAAGCTGGTAATAGGGAACCCAAGGTCAACAAGGGGAGAGTGTTGACATGTTGTGGGGTTGGCAACCAATGTCACAAAACAGTAAATGTACTAATTGTTTAATGAGATGTTAGTTTGTTCTGTAAACTTTCAGCTAAAGTACAGTTTTAAAAAAATTGAAAAAAGCATGAGCTGAGATAAAACACCTAGCATGGAATTTGCATGACTCAATGTTAGCTTTCTTCTTCTATGGCATAAATGGTTAGTATTAGTCTGAGAAGTTAAAGGAAAAGCCCTCTAAGATGTATGTATGATGTTCTTGATAGACTTATGCTACTGTTTCCTGGATAAGCTATATTACATTACTTTTATATATTCTAATAGCTAGAGATGGCTTCTTATTTTTTTCTGGTTGCTATTGTGAAAGGCATTACTTTTTCACTGTTTTCAGAGTTTCAGTATTGATGTTGTACATCAATGCTATTGACTTTTGTATAGTTATCTTTTATCTCTCCACTTTACATAATTCTAATTAAGACTAGTTTTTTAAAGGTAAGTCCTTTTGATTTTCTAGATACAAAATTATATTATCTCCATAAAGTTATAGCTTTTTCAAAATGTAATTTCTTGTTTTATTTTTTAATTTCTTAGTAATCGACATTTATAAATACTAAACCAGCAAAAGTAATGGTTAAAATGTACATTCTTGCCCTCCCTACACCTTGAATAAAGAAACATTCTCTAGGGCTGTATTGTACTTTATGGTTGCCACTAGCCACATGTGGCTTTTTTAAATTTAAATGAATAAAAGATAAATAAAGTTTATAATTCGTTTGCACAGTTACACTAGTCACATGAAGTGGTCCGTAGCCACACTGGCTAGTGGCTGTCATATGGGCAGGATGGATAGAGAACATTTCTGTCACCACAGAAAGTTCTACTGGACAGCACTGCTCTAGAGCGTCACTGTTGATTTTCGGTGTAAAATAGGTCTGTGATGACACATTAAAAAAAACGCAAAAAACCGTTGCTGTCAAGTCAATTCCAACTCATGGTGACCCCATGTGTTACAGAGTAGAACTGCACCATAGGGATTTCTTGTCTGTAATCTTTATGGCAGCAGATAGCCAGGCCTTTCTTCCAAGGTGCCACTGGATGGGTTCGAACCATCAACCCTTCAGTTAGTAGTCAAGTATAAACCGTTTGTGCCACCAGGGACCTTGATGACACATTAAGGGGCACTATTCATATTCCTATTTAATTTTGTAAAGGGTGCATTCGTTTTTATCAAATAACTTATTATCTATTGAAATACTCATATGATGTTTCTTATTAAAGTATAGAATATTCTATTGGTTTCCATTTATTGAGCTAATCTACTATTTCTGAAATAAGTCATACTGGATTGGGGATAATTATTTTTTCAAAGCGTTGCTAGATTCTATTCATTATTTTAGTTTAATATTTCATTTTTAAGTCCATGTGTGACTTGGGCCACTAAAACTTTTTCATGGAAGTTTATTGGATTTTAGAATGAAGGTGATTGTCTTAGTTATCTAGTTCTGCCATAACAAAAAATACCACAAGTAGGTGGCTTAAAGAAAGAACAGAAATTTATTTTCTCACAGTTTAGAAGGTTTGAAGTCTGAATTCAGGGCGTGGCTATAGGGGAAAATCCTTCCTTGTCTATTTCAGCTTCTAGTAGCTGCTGGCAATCCTTGGCGTTCCTGGGCTTGTAATGCATCTGACATGTGTGTCTGTCTTCATAGGGCATCTTCCCCGTGTGTGTGTCTCTGTGTCTCTTCTGCTCTTTTTATAATTCAGAAGTGACTAGGTTTAGGACCCACCCTACTCGAGTGTGATGTCGTTAACATAACAAAAGAAAAACCCCTATTTCCAAACAGGGTCATATTTATAGGTATAGGGGTTAGGATTTAAACACACATTTTTTTTGTAGGACACAAGTCAAACCATAACAGCCATAATTATCTCTAGGAAAGAATTGAGTAGCTTCTCGCCCACGCTCTTATCCCAGGCAGATTTTGCTAACATGGGAATAGCTACTCAGAGACTTTAGAAGAATTTACCACTAAATTCATTATTTCTTGGTATCTTTTAGAATTCTGAGTTGAGGATAAAGGAGGATTTTTTTCTCTTATTCAACAGTTGAGGTTTTCTCGTCTTTATTGTTTGATTCTTTATTATCTTGTTTAGAACCATGGTGAGTTCTCAGAATGCCGGGCATATTCACAGTTGAAATACACCAAATACCCAATAAAATATAAATAAATGTAACCTTTTTTCTGTTATTTTAGATAATTACTTAAAACTTAGATTTGATTATGCAGATATTGCAGTAACTAAGATATTTATGACATTCATGTCAATGAGGATATAATTTATGTTTTAATTAAATAGTTTCAGGAAGATTAATGCTTTTATCAGGTTGTTTTCATTTCAGTTTTTAATTAACTTGGCATGATTTGCTGATTATTTAAGTTTTTACTAAAATGCTATTTATAGGAGCATTTTTCTCACATTTCAGTGATTCAGCTTCAAGTAAGTGAGGGCAGGAAAGATGAAAATATTAATTTTAAAGGTTTGAGTAAAGGCGTGTTGGAAGGAATTGGAGTTATTTGTTCTGGGGAAAGGACAGTTATGTTCAGCAAGTATGAAGTAATCCTCTGTGAGGGATTTGTTACATAGCTCACCCTGTGCCAAGATGGAGCAAAGGTCTAGGGGAGAGATAGAAGCCACCAACAAGAGGCTTCCAATAAAACTGAGCAGACTTACCTAATACACAACAAACAATAAACAATAGTGTATAAAACAAGATAAAATATAACCAGGGAAAAAAATCTTGAACTTAAATTAAAAAAAGATCAACTGCACAACTGTAGAACCAGAGAGATTTGGATCAACATCAGTCCTAGTGAAAAATGCTTGGCAGCATTGGTTGATGAAAAGCTCTAACAGTAGGCCCAATGTGACTTAGAGGCCAAATGGGCATGTACGCTGAGGCCTCATTAATACAATTACAGCATCTAAAGTGGAAAATCATTAGAGCTGCGGTTCTCTGCACTGATCAGAACACAACAGTTAGGGGAAGGGAGGTAGAAAATAGCCAGATTTAAAACACGTGTACACACACACATGTGTGCACCCACACACCCAAACACACACCCTCAGTGCTCTAAGTCAATTCACCAAAAGTTAATAGATACATTTACGGATTAATTAAAAATTGGCCATAGAGTGTTCCAAGGACTGTTGAAACAGCTTTAACAGAATTATTCCACCTTAATATCAGATGATGAGTTACAAGTACTTTTTCTTAGAGCCAATTTAGTAATTAATAAAGCACATTAAATACATTCAGAAACGCATGTTTCATTATCAGTAATCAAAATATCAGAATTGATCATTTTTTCAGTTTAAACAAAATTTTAATAATACTTTTTAATGCAATTTGGTTTTACCGTCATCTTTCAGCATTTTTAGGAGTTTTAATCAATTTATTTTTTTAATCCTTCATTTCCAGTTACACATTTATAGTTAATGGATTTCAAAGATGAGCTGTCACTCATTTGGCCCTTCAAATTTGTCCCTTCTGGGTTTCCATACTCCCTTTTCATTGATTATGTTTGTTATGTGATTTTACATCATGCCATATCTTTCAAAATATCTCAACTGTTCTTTAACAAAAACTAATATATAATCATCAAACTACATGATGAAATTATTTTGATAATTTATGAATTTTTTACTTTTGAATTTAAATTTAAATACTTAATTTGAATTAAATTTAAACTTTATTTTTCATTCTAAATTCTGGTTTATCTGATCTATTTTTGCATTTGTATTTAAAATTATACTTACATTTATTTAGTTAAAGTTTAATTTACTTTAATGTAATTAGTATTTACTTTAAATTTAAATTCTAAATTTAAAACATTGTAATTGCTAGGTATGCTAAGATGGATAGTCCATTAAAAAAATTGGATAAAGTGTGAAAAAAAGCAGGGAATGTCATTTAAGTGCATCCAGACAATATCAGAAGTAGCTGAAACAATCCTGTTACATATAAAATGCCAGATTTTTGGTAAGAAAAATAGTTTTTTATATGATAAGTTCATACTTACTTCTCTTTTGCCAGACGTTTACGTTTGGATGCTTCTTTGGCTACCCTTAGTTTACTTAACTTTCCGAAAATACTCATCAGTCAGTAAAATCAAACATTCCACTTAAAACTATTAATGCGTTTAAACCTAAATTTGGTGACTATGGCTTCTTGGAAAATTAGCTTTCTTGACTAATTTTGGTCTCCTTCTGCAAAAGCTAGGTAGAGACACGAATTTAAGTTTATAATAAAGTGTAAGAAGAGATTCTTACAGAAGATAGTTCTGAACTGTTTTCTACAATTTTGAGACAGATAAAAAGAAATGGTTAATTATAATACAATGAAGGATTTGGATTAGTGTGAAGAGTCATTTTCTCTCATAAGGAACACGAATATCAGGCACATAACTGATGAAAGGTACATATCTCCTGGGTTTTAAAACTAATTGGCCTGCCTTGCAGAGTTTAGGCAGAAAACTCCATCAGGTTTTCCTTCCAGTGAATAGAGAATCTTCTGCATACCTTCTTAACATTAAAACTAGCCCGGATACAAACACTCTTCTCACACTGCGCTGGGTTCCATAGTGGGAACGATCACGGTCTGGCTCCAATCCCAGAACAAAGGGCTCAGCATGGGCTCCCTCAGCAAACAGAGCGAGCAACTGAGTGAATCCATTGTGCGAAGCCGGTCTTCGGAGGCCAATGACATTTAGAGAAAGAAAATTAAAACTCACATAGAGTTTTTCATGAATGGGATCAGTCTTAAGACCCTTCCTCATAGCCCCAAACTGCCTGCTTTGAATGTGTTTGCCACGTTACAGCATTAGCAAGGGCAATGCGCACGGTTTCCTGTCTAAGGGAAGAGATGCGGCTGGCCCCTTGCTGACGCGTTGTCATGGTGATGACATTTGCGCTTCTTTGGAGTGGAGAATCTGATTAGTCACTCGGTGTCTTCCCTCATTTCACTTCATTACAAAGGGAGAGAAACTCCTACATACACTGTCTCCTGAGTATTGGCATTTGATTCAAATAGAAATATGTGTCATGCCCACTCATCTATGGAAATGGCAGCTGTACCATCTCAGCCAAGAGTTTACACAAAAAATCGGTTGACTAGACTGAAGAGGAAGCCTCGCCCTAGTGCCATACGGCTTGAAACGTGAAGCCTTCAGTAGAAACAAACACAGGGCTCGTGCTAGAGCACTCCCAACTCAATTATCTTCACCTCCTTCTGTCCAGGCCTTATAGAGCGTCAGGGAAAGGTTCAGAGTTCCTGTATATTTGCCTTGATGCGTTGGGGACCTTGTAGTTAATCTTCTTATTGAAAAGAACAGGAGTGGAGAAAGAAAATGCAGAAGTTAAAACAGAGTCTTTGTTTGCTGAGAAATGTATTTGTCGATGGCCAAACAGAATCTAAGGTATTTTTGATTCTTGTGCTTCTTGAAAGAAAGAAAGAGAGAGAGAGAAAGAAAGAAAGATGAAATGGGGGTGCTTTCTCTTAGAAGGCAGCCTGGCTATCTCTGTGTTTCACAGGGTGTGTGACAGGCAGTCCCAGGGCACAGAGGACATAGTGGGGAGAGAGCACGTTCTTCCTCCTTGCCTCTCAGTTGCCATTGTTTGGAGAGTGCCTGTTAGTGAACAGTCAGTAGATGGCACTGTTTGGTTTAGAGCTAAATTGAGAGGTTTTTTTTTTTTTTTTTTTTTTTTTTTAGAGGAAGTAGGATAAAAAGGGTTTGCCTGTCAAAAAGTTTGTGTAAACACCAATTCTAGCTGTTATAAAGTGTCGTCGTGGGCCATTTGGATACGTTTTCTAAATAGGCAGGGCGGGAAAGGAAGGAAGATAATATGCCTCTTTTGACAACCGCACTTGTGGGTCATAATATTATGTAGCGCAGCCTTGGTATCATTTTCATCTTTTTGGAATGGTAGAAAATTAGATGAAAAAGTAGATGTCACACCTTCGCTCTCGCCTTCTGCATGTATACGCATGCGCACACGCACACACACATCACTGTCGGACAGTTCTCAGTAGGGCTGCCGCCATATATTTTTGTTTCCTGACACCCCATCGCTCATCCGCTCATACAGAAAAGGAATTCATTGAGGTTTGTAGTCGCTGTTATAGGAACACTGACAAATATTGCAAATCGAACTCTGACAGATCCGCAGAGGGGGGAAGAATGTATGAGTCACCCTGTTGGAATCATCTTCCAAAGTTGGTGCGATAGATGGAGGTTTGGCACTGCTCCCGGTGACCAGTCGGGGATGGCGTCTTCAACCGGAAATGAGGAGGAGGGTGAGGCACGTGATCTCTAAACATCCTTCCAGAACTGACATTCTTTTATTCTATGTAATGGCAATTGAGGGCTGAGAAGGGACCAGAGTCAGCACTATTGTCTCATCCGCCCAGGGCCACAAAGTCCTTTGTGATTTCCTGGAGGTAAATGGGGCACAGAGAGTTGGCTCCGGATGGAACCAGCGACACGGGATGATAATAAGAAGGGCTGATTCCATATCCTCAGCATCCTCCGCACATGGAAAGTGACTTTCCTTTTAGAAGCATCCCCTGTGCTCCATCCCCTTGTTCCAAAAAAGGAACAACCTTTTTTGTTGATTGTTAAAAGACAAATTTGGCTGTTGTTAATGATTTTTAAATGTCTAAGACTGGCATTTTCTCTCGTTGGTTCCTTTTGGGGGAGGTGCAGAAAGGGCTTTTTACAATTATGTAGGCTTTAAATTGACATTAATTTATTGAAGTTACAAAATAAAAATATTCCTCAAGCTTTTACGTTCAACTTACAGATCTTATTTTTCTGCTTATAATTCTAGTATCTTTTTGTATAAAATAAGAGCAAATAGTTTCACAGAGGGTTTTGATTAATGCTCAGTCAGTTTAAGTTGAACAATCTAAACTCAAACAATTGCTCTGATTTATAAACATAATTAGCTAAAGTTCTTTATACATTTTCATCTACACGTATATATTTAATATATTCAGTTTTCTGTTAAAACACTCCGGGTCTCTAACTGGGCAAATTTAACAACCCCAACAAACAAAGTCTTTTTAAAAATTTAAACAATTTTTATAAATCTAATAAATGCATTCGTGTATTCAACAAGTATGTATATTTAAGTTCATTACCATTTAAACTTTTAAATATTTAAACTTATTACCATTACAACTTCTAAATATTTAGACTTTTGCCATTTAAACTTCTTAAATATTTAAATTTGTTAAATATTAAATTTTTCATACTTAGAGAATTGATACTTCACCTGAAGTTTCCAATACTATTTACCAAACGGTAAAATTTTCTTATATTTTCAACTTACAATTGCAAGTCTAAAGTCAATTGCACATTTAAAATTGGAATGAAAAGGCTAATGCATTTATTCATTTGACAAATATTTATCGACTGAATAAATATGTCCATTCTCTGGACACAGGACATCCGAGGTGGAAGGGAGGAGTGTGCTGTCACAGTACAGGAAGAGCAACTAGGGTCACATAACGATGTATGTATAAATTTTTGTATGAGAGACTAACTTGAATTGTAAACTTTCACTTAAAGCACAACAATAAAAAAAAAAAAAAAAAAGCCAAAATCTCTCAAACATTAAAGATGTTTTTAATCACATACCCAGCTGGCCCCTATGATGACTAAATGTATTCCTAAATTTAAAACACAAGAATTAACACCATGAAATTCCTTTACTGTCCCCAGGGAGTTTCCATTCCAGGCTGACTGAGAATGCTAATGTGGGAGCTTATCGGTTAGAGATTTGACCCAGCATGTGGGACGTGGAGGCTGCTGTCACCCAGGGTGTGTGTCCTGCATCCCAAGGGACATTCCTTTTTAAGAGTCACTGTGTCGACATATGACTCCCGATCCATTTCCTTACCCAGTCCTTTAATCTGATTTGAGTTGAAAAAAGTTAGCTTTCTTTGTATAGACTTTTTCTAGCAAAAACTCTTAAGAGATTTTAAATCTTCTCATCTGACTCTAAACATATTTTGAAACCATCCTATCATATTCCAAATAGTTCTCAAACCTTTGTTTGGTTCTGTTCCTGTGTGGAAGGTTCCCACGTGACCGCACCAACTGGAACCTCACAATGTTTGCCCCTTGAGAGGCTGGTGCTCTACAGCTCACCATACCTCCGCCTTCCTGCCTCCCCAGGCCAGGCAGGGTTTCTCAGCACTCTGACATTTGAGGAGCCCTGGTGGCACAGTGGTTAAGGGCTCGGCTGCTAACCAAAAAGGCTGGGGATTTGAGTCCACCAACTGCTCCTTGGAAACCGTATGGGGCAGTTACGCTCTGTCCTGTAGGGTCACTATGAGTCGGAATCAACTCAACAGTAATGGTTTTTTTTTTTGTTTTTTGTTTTTTTTTTGACATTTGGGGCTGGATCATTCTTTGTGGTGGGGTCCGTCCAGTGTATGGATGGATGCGTAGCAGCATCCTACACAACCTCTACCCGCTAGATGCCAGTAGCATCCCAACCCCCAGCTGTACCAACCAAAAGTGTCTCCAGCATCACCACATGTCCCCTGAGGAGCACAATCACTCCGCCTCTTCACACAACCCTCCCCCCTCCACACACACACACACACACACACACACACACACACACACACACACACACACACACGTTGAGAACCACTAGCCCTGGTTACTGTCCGCTGAACACAGAGGGAGAGTGATGGAACCATGTACGGCACAGTTAACCAGTACCAGTTGCCATCAGGAAACCCTGGTAGCGTAGTGGTTAAGAGTTCAGCTACTAACCAAAAGGTCGGCAGTTCGAATCCTCCAGGCACTCCTTGGATACCCTATGGGGACAGTTCTACTCTGTCCTGTAGGGTCGCTCTGAGTCAGAATCGACTCGACGGCAATGGTTTTTTGTTTTTGATTTAGTTGCCATTGAGTCGATTCTGACTCATGGCGCCCCCATGTGTGTCAGAGAAGAACTGTGCTCCAGAGGGTTTTCAATGGCTGATTTTCCAGAAGTAGATCACCAGGCCTTTCTTCCAAGGCACCTCTGGGTGGACCCGAACCGCCAACCTTTCAGTTAGCAGCTGAGTGCGTTCACCCTTTGCACCACACAGGAACTCCTTTGGCACAATTGTGTTGTTCTTTTTCTTCTCTCCCGTGGGGTCCTCGGCCTGCTCCCTGCCTGGCTCCCTGGGGGTGTTTGTGAGCATACACCCAGCTCAGGCCCTGAGGCCCCAAGCTCTGCTTCTGGGAATTGAGCACCATTTGTTTTTCTCTTTGTCACTCAGCGTCCTTGACATTAGACAGTGTGCTTCCTAGATAAAAGGATTCCATGCTCAGCTTTTAACTTTGTATTCACAATTGTTACACGATTCCTACTATTAAAAACATCCGTTTATTTTCATTTGGTATTGGAAAGGGGCTTTTAAAAACACTGATGTTTCTACACATGCTCGTTGTCCAAACCAGGACTCCAGTTTCACATGAAGCCCCCGACTATGTCTTTCTTTACATTAACAGTGATGATCTGGAATAAAAAGCCCACATTGGCAACAATGTTGACTATAATGGTTTGAAACCAAAAATAATCAAAATCTGGGCAGTAAAAAAAAAAAAAAAAAAAGAGTCTTAAAAACTGGGACACAGACAGGTTCAGAGATGAAAGGGGATGTCGTGGCTGATCCACCGCATGCTACCTGATAAATCTTTTCCTCCTGAAGACAGAGGCGCCTGCGTCTTGCCTCACAGGATGCATATACTGGGCTGTCTTGCTTTCTTTCCCAATACCACCCTTTGAAATTAAGGACAGATGAAACCACCCGATAAAATAAATGTCACACTGCGAGATGGCTGAAACCCATCTTGATCAATGAAACGTTTTTCATGATGGAAACCTGGAAAAAATGCATCTTGAGCTAGCTGGCTGTGCAGTAGGCTCGGTGCTGTCATGGAGGTCCTCACGAGCCATGCGCCGACATCTGCTCACCACACCGAGCGCCCCGGGAGTGCTTCCTCAGCGTTTCCGGCAGCTGGGGTAGGGGCACCGGCACACGGGCTACCTTTCCCTAACGTCTTTCTTAGGGGCTGAGCGTCTTCTCAAGGGTGAGCCACAGTGACTCACGGCTTCGTGTGAGAGCCTGTTGACATGACCGGGGCGAAAGAAAACTATTGTTAGAATATGACTAAATGATGCGCTTTCAGGAAGCTCAGAAGCCGAGGAGAGGTTCCACGTGAAAATCTTTGGGAAAAATATGTGTTCCCACTCGTAGTCCTATTGATTCCTACATGGAAAACACAAAGTGCACTGCCCAATATGGCCACCAGCCAAGGACAGATTACCCAATAAGCAAGGTATGCGCAAGCTTACTTGTGCTTACTTACTAATCTGTAGTGGTGAAACCCATGTGAAAATCATACACTACAGATTATTAAGTAATCACAATTAAGCCCATGCATACCTTGCTTTCTGTAAGCCTGTGCCTACCTTGCTTACTGGTTGATCCATCCCTGTCACCAGCAAAATAAGATGAAGTAGCAAGCAGATAGGAGGAAATGCTAGTACATTGGGGCTATATAGACTCAATGTTAATGCACGTGGAAATAGCAGAATGAATGTTCTAAGCAGAATAATTGTGTAGAAATTGAATTACATCAGCCTGACCAGGCAGGATTTGTGCTAAGAAATTCTGTTCTGCTAACGTTGGGAACCTCTGGGCCATGAGGATAGACTCAATGCGACCCTACGCGTGCGGAATGAAGTGCTGACCAGTCCTGTGCCATCCCCAGGATCGGTTCATGATGATCCACAGGATTTTCATTGGCTGATTTTTGGAAATTGATTGTCAGGCCTTTTTTCCTAGTTCATCTTAGTCTGGAAGCTCCGCTGAAGGCTGTTCAGCATCATATCAGCATGCAAGCTTCCACTGACGGAGGGGTGGTGGCTGCACACGAGGTGCATTGGCTAGAATCAAACCTGGGTCTCCCACACGGAGGTCAAGAATTCTACCACTGAACCACCACTGCCCCCACGGGAATAGATACAGTGAATAGAACCCAACCTTAGGGTTGTCCTCAGAGAACTTGAAAAACAATTCTAATATTAAAAGGTGAGTCCAAGAGATATTTACATATAGTGTGTGTATTATATCAAAGCACGTACTGACACTTTAGTGTGGCTAGTTTTGCATTAATACCACATGATTTTTGTCTCCTAATTTAATGTTTATACCAGCGGTCTACAAACTAAGGCCCACGGTTTTTGTATATAAAGTTTTATTGGCACACAGCCAGGCCCATTCACTTACTTAGTGACTATCGCTGCTTTCATGCTACAGCCGCAGAGTTGAGTAGTTGTGACAGCAATCATATGGCCCACAAAGCGGGAAATATGTACTATCTGGCCCTTTTCGGAAAAAGTTTGCCCACTTCTGGTTTCTACCTTTGCTGTATAATATGGCAAAATCATTTGACAATCCTTTCCAAACTAAGATTGCTTTTGTAGCTACAACAGAAAAGAAGGCAACGTTTTGTTGGCATTGCTTCATACACAATAGGCCACGGGCTTAGATGAGGAAACATGTCACGATGTCCAATACATACTTGAGGGAGTTTATAGAAGACAGGGGAGAGAAGGGAACGTTCACTTTTTGATTTTCTTTCAAAAGAACTTTTTGTTTGAAAATTTGTCCCTAACATGAAACTTGTGTCCAAAGCAATATAAATAGCTCGGTGGGACTTACCACTTTTGGTAAATTCAACCCTTTTGGGCACTGGGCACAAAGAATGGCAGACTCTATACTTGAAATTTTCAAAAGACCTAAGGCAAGGAAAAGAGAGGAGTTTTATAAGTGAAACCAGAAGAAAATGAGCAAAAAAACAAAAAAAGAAAGAAATTAAGAAAGAAGAAAAAAGTCATGGAACACAAATAATGACTCAAGTATAAATAGACTTTCTCTTGCACATCCTACCGAATAAAAATAATAGCTAACATTTATTGTTCTACCATACACTGGGTACACTACGGACTTCATCCATTGAGTTCTACTCTTCAAGTTAAGTATTGCCATTCTTGTTTTGCAGATGCACAAACTGAGGCTCTGAGAGGTGAAATACATTCTTCTGTATGGAATATAGAGCCATGTGACTCCATAGCCGGTCTGTTTCCATTAAGCTTCATTTAAGATTATATTGAGTAACATTAATATTTTGTTATATTAAGCTAAAAAACAAGTTAAGTAAGTAGACCTGTCTTAGTTTCCCAGTGCTGCTGTAACACAAATATTACAAGTAGATGGCTTTAAAGAACAGAAATGTGTTTTCTCACAATTCTGGAGGTTAAAATCCAAATCAGGGTCTTGGCCACATCAATTCCTTGCTTGTAGGTAGTTCCAGGCATTCCTTGTTTCCTTGGCTTGTAGAAAATCTTCATGTGGTATCTATCTTCCCCCTCTGTGTCTAATTTGCTCTGTTTATAACTCAAAAGTGATTAGATTTAGAACCCCCCCTACTCTGGAATGATCTAATTAATATAAGAAAGAAAACCCTATTTCCAAACATTACACCCACAGGTATAGGGGCTAGGATTCCAACACATATTTTGGGGGGGACACAGACCACTACCAATCAGTGCTGTAAACACAGCCTGCCTGATAGTGATGAAATGATACAACAGTTAGTTAATACTGCATAACAAACTAGCCCTACACTTAGTGGCTTGAGACAACTATTATTTATTATGTCTCCCATGTCTGCAGATTGACTGGGGTTGGCTAATCTGGCTTGGCTTGAGGAGGGCTCTGCTCTAAGTGTGTCACATCCTCCTCCTGGGACCAGTAGGCTGGCCAGGCATGTCCTTCTCAAGATAATAGCAGAGTTGCAAGAGAGCAAGTGCAAACACACAGGGCCTGTTGAAGCATATGCTTACGACTGGCCCACCGTCACTCCTGCCTCGTTCCCTGGGCCACATAAGTCACGTAGCCAAATTGAAGGCAGAGAAGGACACCCCGCCCCTCTGCCCGCAGTGTCCTGTGGCAAAGGAGAGGTGAAGGATTAGAGCCAATCTTCTACTTGTGGATTTGATTAAAGTTACAAGTCCTTTATTCCAAATATTACAAGTTTGGATTATTTGAAAGTCAGGCCCAGAGTTGTGCTTATTTTCCATTGTAATTACCCTGTAACCGAAGAGGCAGCCAAATATTGTTCTCCACCGAGGCCTCGTGAGAGCAACATCGGAGGTCCACATGGGAGATCCTGGACAGACAACCTCACAAAGTTCCTTGGACCCTTTTCAACCACCTGAGTCCTGCTTTATACTAAACTCTGCCCCGAGAGCAGTGTTCTTGGCCAGAGAACAAGAACCTGTTGGTGCCTGGCAGAACACATCGTCATTGATTAAATAAATAAGTCTACCACTTAAAGACAGCAGCATTTCCTTCATGTGTAAAAGGTTCAATAGTGCACGTGTGTGTGTGTGTGTGTGTGTGTGTGTGTGTAATGGTAGAACTGAACACAGATTCCCCCATAATAAAACGCTTGTAACGATTTACTTGAATGTATTAGTCTGCACTGTAGTAAGAGAAGTCATCTCTTTACTGTCAGTTGTTGGAAGTAAGAGACAATGGTTGATTGCAGACAGGGATAAGATAATCACTTCCTGCTGATCTCAGGCACTTATACAGTCATTAATAGAAAGTAAGAGTGATAGTGAAGCGGAGACAGTTGGTTTTAAGGCAGGAGGTATTGACTGGTACAAATATTCTATGGGTTCTACTCATGGTGGAAGGGCAGGCAAGGCAATTACGGAATTTTCTCAGTGACGAACAGCAGCTTAGGACAATTCAGGTTTTGCAAAATTTGTGCAGTTTTCTATTTTGTTGTTGTTGTTTTCTTTTTGGCAGGACAAACACAACTTCATCTGAATATTTTCCCCCAGTAATGCAGTCACAAAACCCTATGGTTATGGAATGTGTACAGGGACAGTATAAAAAGGCAATGCGACATTTTCATTTTCTTTGCTGTCTGGGTCATAGCCAAGAAAATAAAAGTCATTTTACAGTTGTGGGGTGAAGACCATAAGTGCTATTACATTGTCCACATCTTTGAGGAAAAGCAAACCAAACCCGCTTCCATCGAGTTGATTCCGACTCAGAGCGACCCTGTAGGACAGAGTAGAACTGCCCCATGGGGTTTCCAAGGCTGTGAATCTTTACAGGAGCAGATCGAGACATCTTTCTCCTGTGGAGCGGCTGGTGAATTCAAACCACTGACCTTTTGGTTAGCAGCTGAGTGCTTAACCGTTGCACCACAAGGGCTCCTTATCTTTGAGGGAGTGAGGAGGATTCAACTAGGTAAACCAGCAGAAGAATGAAGAGAGAATGGCATGCTGTATTTGCAGTGATCAATATGGAAATGGTGTAATCTCGTGTAATCGTAGGTTCACAGAACAAATTATACTGTTTTCTTTCCCCCTGAATGAAAGCTGTCATCTGTCCTTGACTATCCAGGGCTCGCGTTACGTCATGCACTGAGCATCGATCTGTTAGAGGTAGAGTTGGTGGTTGACTCGACGTAATGGGGTCAACTCAGAAAACAGATTGGCACCAAAATGTGTTTCCTAGGATGGGACTATGGTTGTGCTGACAAAGGCCGTGTGTGGCTGGAAGGGGAGGTTTTAGGTGGTGTGAACTGCAAGATGACAGATCGTGTCAGCAGGGGACTGGTGTACTCAGGAGTCAACCAATAACTCCAACCCAGATTTCTGTTTGGCCTCTTCTTGCCTGAGTGGTGCAAACAGTTAATGTGCTCGGATGCTAACTGAAAGGCTAGAGGACCGAGTCCACGCAGAGGTGCCTTGGAAGAAAGGCCTGGTGATCTATTTCTGAAAAATCAGCCATTGAAAACCCTGTGGAGCACAGTTCTACTCTGACACATGTAGGGTGATTATGAGTCAGAACCGACTCCATGGCAACTGGGGTTTCTTTTTTTTTTTTTTCAGTTTAATATATCAAGCATCTAAATTCACTTGCTTATAATATTTGTTCTGTCTTTAATGTGTTCTTTACAAACCACACAGACATTCCTTATGCTAGAGCAATTGTGCAGCGTTGTCCTGGAAGAGAGGAGTCAAAAATGGAAAACTTGTGCAAATGAGATAGGTGCATAGATTCTCCTATCAAAGATGACTGTTGTGGGCTTGTGTCCTCAGAAAGATGTGCTGAAGTCATAACCCCTGGTACCTGTGAACGTGACCTTGTTTGGAAGTAGGGTCTTTGCAGATGGAATCGAGTTAAGATGAGGTCATACTGGATCAGAGTGGGCCCTAATCTAAAAGCAGCTATCCTTATTTAAACAAAAATAAAACACACACACACCTGTTGCCATCGAGTCTTTTCCGACTCGTAGCGACCCTATAGGACAGAGTAGAGCTGCCCCATACAGTTTCCAAGGAGCACCTGGTGGATTCGAACTGCCGACCTTTTGGTTAGCGGCCGTAGCTGGTATCCTTATCAGACGAGGGAAATTTGGACAGAGATCCACGGGGAGGAGAGTGCCGTGTGAAGACACAGGGGCGCGGAAGGAGACACGGAGGGAGAGGGCCATGTGAAGACAGAGGCAGAAATAGGAGTGACACAGCTACAAAACAAAGAACACCAAGGATTGCCGGCAAGCACCAGAGGCTAAAAGAGGCAAGAAAGGAGTCTTCCCAGAGCTCTCAGAAATCAGGGCACTGCTCGGAGAAGGGAAGAGTACATAGGTGCTCCCAGGTGAGCAGGTGGGTGAAGGCAAAGGTGAAATCACCAAGGAGGAAGAAACTGAGTAAGGTCATCTCGCTAGTCTGCATAGGTCACAGAAGCATTCCTTATCTCCATACACCGCTTCAGAACTCAGATTTGGTGCACCGATGCAATCATGTTTCAAACCCCTCCACTGCAGGAGAAAGTTCTGAAAATAATCAGAGCCACTTGTCCTACAGCCTAGAGGCACAACATGGAAGTTGAGCTTCCACCGTGCTGCTTAGGAGTAAATTTCTTGGGGAGCCTCATGCTATATGAATACCGTGTCACACATCTCCAGGGTAACATTACCTGGGAAACTGCATGGTTTCAGCCATGCCTTCCTCGGTGCACAATTCGAATACTGTACATGGATGTTTTCAAGGTCCCTTGCAAATGAACTATATTCTGAGATCTACCGAGAAAGACATGAGGGTTTTACCAGGTAAAAGATTCCAAATGGTAAAGGTTATATCTTGGGAACATCTGCAATCATTTGCCTGCCAGTGCAAAATTAATGAACTGCTGTTACAGATCTTAAATAGCTCGCTTCATCTGCTGATTATATATAGTTTGTGATTTGCGTTCTCTAAAATTGTGCAGCTTTTTGTAAAGCTGGAGATACAAGATGTTCAATCTATTTTAATCCCATTTGGAGGAGAGTGGCATAGTAAAAAGTACTACTTAAAGATTGTTCTCACAAAGACAGAAAGCCATTCAGAGACCTGACAAAACTCTTTGCCCATGGCCAGTAGATTCAGATGATGGTTAATAAGGAGAAAGAATAAACCAATTTAGAGCAAGGAAGCTTTCTTTGCATCTGGTCCTGATAGATGAACTGGTCTGTAATGCAAAATATGAAGTGAATTATGAGTGCAACTGATGTACATCAATATGGTTTAAAATCATTACCAGGATTAATAAAATTTTGAGTTTCCCACAAATTAAATTTTTTGCTGTTACATATTAAATTAGTCAAGATAGAGAATCTGTTTTGTAAATAACTACATTGTTCTGATAGAGTTCCATTTTCTGTTGAAAAATAAAATCCAAGAATAAGAATATCCAACTTAAAGTACGTAATGCTTTTCTTTAAAAAGACATAAAGTTTCAATAATTAAAAAGTTCTTTTTCTAATGAAGTAGTTTCAGGAATGCTTTATTTAACCAAAAAAAAAAAAAAAGGCTTATAAAAAGTCCCACACTTCTTGGAACTGCATGTGTAAACCTCACAATTGCAGCATTTCACAATTACAGTTTTCATTACCGAGACGACTTCTTCAAGAAGGTTCCATCTCATTGATCTTGCATATGGAGATCATTTGAGCCCCCTTCTGGAAAATTCTCTTAAAGGATGCTTGTCAATATTTTCCTGATGGCCGTGCTAGAAACCTCACACTGTGTCACCATTTTCATGCACAGGTGATGGATGTTCACACCCATTACCTAGTCAAATAAAAGATCATCATGTTCATCAAGCAATTCAAGTAATCCAATTGCAACCAACCTAAATTGTGCTAGCGCTGTGTGCTAGATCCAAGTGTGATCCGAGGACCAGCAGCATCAGCATCACCTGGGAACTTGTTTGGAATGCTACTTCTGAGGCCCCAGCCAGGCCTGCTGAATCAAGAACTCTAGGGGTGGGGCCCTGCGACCTGGGTTTGAACAAGCCCTTCAGGTGATGCTGATGGCCGCTCAAGTTTCATGTAGTAGGATGCTAGGATGTCTGGGCGCACAGGGGTTAATGAAAATGTTATGGGAGAGCGAGATGAAGATTTCCTGCTATTCAGTGGCTAAGAGGTGATATTCAGTTGGGGGGCTTCATGGAGAAAGTGGCTTTTCAACAGCAAGAGAGCACATCTCTCATCTATGTTTCCCAAGGACAGCGATGGCCTGGTAGTGTGATTTGGGCCCCCTCCCCTGGGAAATTGCTGGCATCCTTTACAAGTGAACTTGGCCCCTTCGTCATTTTTACTTCATCTGAAAGTCCGTATCTGCCACCTGGACTCTCAGCCCACAATAGGAAGGCATGGCTTCAACTGTGATAAACCTGTCTTCTGTGCAAAGTTTGTGCCTTTTTCCAGGAAGAGAATCCACTGCTACAAATGCACGCCAAATTGCTTTCCATCTCCTCTTCCTCTCCGTGTTTGAGGGCGTGTAGACAGATCTTCCCCTCCTGGTGTACGCGTAAATGACTGGACACACAGCTCCGACCCCAGCTTGTGTGTGTGATTTCACGGAGTAGGAATGTCCTATGATCTCAGGCGCCTCTGCGGAGCGAGGGAGTTGGACCGGAGATTCCCGAAGGCCCTCTCCACCTCCGAACGCCTCTAGTCTGCTGGCGATACATGTTTTTACTTGTCCTTTGTTCACTATATGATTTAGCATTTTAATTAGACATAATCAATCTTAGTACTCTCTTCGAAATGTTCCTCCCAGAATGAAAAGCTCCTGATGAAATTGTTCTACCTTGCTCCAAACGTGCAATGTCCTGATGTTTCATTTCACGGCTCCTTCATAAATGATTACATTCCCCTTATGGTCAAATACTCTGAGAAGCTTGTTTGAAAAGACTTGTATAAATAAAAAGTGTGGGATTTTTATTTTCCTTCCAAAGGAGCTTAATTTATATGGAAACTATAGAAAACCTGTATGTTGTAAATAGCTGCTATAGTCTCTTAATTTTGCTTCTCCATGAGACTGGAAGTGTGCGTGTGTATGTATATAGAAAAACTTGGTGATATCTTTGACATCGTGTTCGTTTGATTTCTTAAGTTGATGTTATGTCACCAAGAAAATTAGTGACAGATTCATGTTATAGAACAGAATTCTGTTCATTGGAATTTTTTTTCCAAAGCGTGCCTTCTTTTTCTGCTTCCTCATGAGTTTGGAGTGTGTGGATGGACAAGCAAGGGAAACATTTAGTAATAGAAAATGAAAACAAGTCACATCCCCTTTTCAAAGGTTGTCCCATCTCAATTTTGTCTTTGGATTTCTTTACTTCACGTCTCATGGGCCATCTCTGCCATTTGGAAATTTCTGGAACTCTTTGTCAGTTCTCTGAGCTATTCTTCATGCACCTCTGTTTCTCCGAGGACGATAAAGAGATAAACTCACACCAAGCTGCAAGCCCGTCCGCTGGTAAATTGCTGACATTCTTTCCCACCGAACTCTGCTCACTCCATGTTTATTAGCTCATCTGGAATTCCGCAGCTGCCACCTGAGCATTTCTGCTGTCGATAACGACCCGGGCCCGGCCTGGGGGCTGCTGAGATTCAGCGTTAGCTACTTTGGAGTCTGCCTTTTACCAAACGTCTAGGCCGTGAAACAGGGGTAAATCTGTTCTTTTTCTCACGTTCCATGTGAAAGGACGGAAAACTCCCTTTGCTACATGAAAGCATTGTTTGACGTCTAGTTTGTTGTTTTTTTAAATTCATTTTTCCATGCTCACTGGCAGGTTAGGTACTGACTCCCATCAGCAGCTCTTGAAAAAAAAAAAATCTGTATTCTGGACAATGGAAATGATTCAATATTCTTTTTTTTTTTTTTTTTTAACTTTTTGTTACTGTTTCAGGAAGAGAAATGGATTCTGGTTTTCTACAATCTTCTCTATGAATGACTTTTACTCTCATGTAGCATAATGGAGGGCATATTGGGATCCACAATGCTTTCTGCTTTATTATCCAAAGCATATTTATCTAAAGCGTCAATCTATAGACACATCAACCACAGTCCACCTTATAACTAGCCAAATAGGATTTTCATGCTTATCTTTTTATATAAATAGCACTTTACGAGGACTTTTAAAAACTTTTCCTGCAAGTTCTCTAGCATTGTGCTTCTGGTGTAAGCATACAGAAAAATCACATATCTTAGAAACAAACTCAGAAGAAAAAATATTTGTAGTTAATGTAAAACTCGACATTTTCATCTGTTGGTAGCCAACTTCTTTGAATTTGGATAGTTAGCAACACAATAAAGTAAGACTTATGTTTTATGCATTCTGCAACTGAATAATTACCGTTTATGAATAGAGGCTTTTCATTTGGCATGATGGGGGCTGTCGTTGCCTAGACCCTAGACTGATGGTGGAGATTACAGGGTCACTGGAAAAGAGCCTTCTAGTCTCATAGGTTGAACTAATCACATCTGCTCCATCAGCCCAGCGTACCTTGCTCACGGGAAGGAATACAAGATAAAGCAAGCAGCCGGGGCAGGGGCTCAGGGGGTTTCTTCTTGAGCTCAGCTTCTCTCTGTTTGGGGAATTATTTATTTTAAAAGATAAAATTCCATTTTAGGAGTTCTTAGGAGATAAAATTCTAATTTGAAAAACTGCCTTCATTGCTTTGATGGTTTCTTTGTGTTGAGGTTATTCATAAAAGCTTTTTTTTTTTTTTTTTTTTTTTGGCTAAAGCCTATCACAGAGTTTATTGTTTAGTGAGAAACCTGAAATTTCTGTACATGTTGTCTTTAATGGAAGCTCACGCGACAGGGGGCCAGCAGATGACAACAAAATGCTCTTGTAGCTTCTAATAAGACAATTCAGTGCAAATGATGTCGTGAGCTCAAACATCTCTCTCCTTAGGAATTCAGCACTTAGGCAAGTATTTCACTTGTCCTCATAACGTTAAAAAAAGAAGATTGCTCTGCTCTTCCAAAATTTGACAATGTAACTGTCTCTGTCAAATATTTTCCATACGCTTATTCACATTAAACTAAAAATCTACCATCTGTACCGCTTTTTGGAAGATTTGCAACAAGACTGAAAAGGATTTTAATTTTGTACTTGAACTTTTGACAACTGCTACTAAGAATATATTGTCCAAGCTATGTAGTTTCATAGCCTCCAATTTCAAAAGGCTTTGCTTACTCAGAATTACTTCATAGCTTCTTTTCGTCTTTTGATAATTGTGGTTCTTAAAAGGAGATTAATAAAAATGTTCAGTGCTCTTTTTAGCATCCAACTTTCCACCTACCAATACGTAAATCCATATTTGCTAAATGTGGCTGTCTCTTGGCCATAGTATGAAGATATTTTTACAATTTTTTAGAATTTTCCTCAAAATTCATTTTCAAACTCTAGGCAGAGAAAAATGTCGCAGACTTAGGAGTTTTTAGAGGTTTTTTTTTTTTTTTTTTTTTTTTTGAGCAGGGCTATGTTCCCCAACATTGCATTTTTTATCCTGTGAGATTTTAAATGCCTCTCATTTAAAAGTTAAGAAAATAAACATGCCCTGGATATGTCTAATGAACAGTCCTTGAAAACAGGGTCACCTTATTTATAAATTCAATTCTCTTTCCATTCATACTAGGAACTTTATCCTTCCTCGGGGCATATATTTAATAACCATTAATGAAATCTGAAATTATATATGAGCACTGAGACCCGAATTTGCTGGTCATTTTTTTTTTTTCCAGTGGAAATTTCATAAGGGTTTTGGCATGGGAACACAGCAGGCATTTAAGGCAGAGGGAATAATATGGTTGGCCACAATGGCTCTGAAGGAATCGTAACAGTTTATAATCAATAATTTGCTTACTAGGAAAGACAGTCTTTTCAGCCAAACCAGAACAGAGCATACCGTTCAGCCTCCCAGTTAGACAGCTGACTACTGCTGCCCAATTTCCATGGATGGTACATGTGGAAGTGTGGGGTGGGCGGGGGGTGAGGGGCGGAAGGCTCAGCACTCGTTGGTTGCCTTTTAAGATATCTGCTTCCACACACCCTCGCCCCCAACCTTGTCCAATTTCCATCTCCCCTTCCTATCATAGAAGCCACTTCAGCAAATGGACAACAGAGAGGCCAGATGTCACCAGCTCCCAACCTTCTTGTGCTGTCTGTTGGCCACTCCTTTGTAGCCACGTGGACACAGCCGGGGATCCCCAGTCTAAACCAGATGAAGAGTCAGCAACACCCTCCCCATTAGAAAAGTTTTGCACACTCGCCATGGCCTCCACACTGGTTAAAATTAGTGGCCATCGAGTTGACTCTGACTCCTGGTGACCCCATGTGTGTCAGAGTAGAACTGAGCTCCATAGGGTTTTGAATAGCTGATTTTTGGGAAGTAGATCGCTGGGCCTTTCTTCCAAGGTGCACCTTTCCGCTAGCAGCTGATTGCTAACCATTTGCACCAGCCAGGGATTCTTTCAACACTGCTTAGATATGGCTATCCCTACTCTCAGATACTTTCAACAGAATCTGGGGGTGATGCTGCTAGATGTGAGAATTGTGTGTGAAGTTTCCACTATGCTCTAGGATGTGGGGCCAGGGGTGGGGATCCCTGAGGTATTCACAGAAGCTTTCTTGGACTTCAGGTCTGAAGAGACAGGGAAGGGGGTCTCCCTGCAAAAGACTTTGCAGTTGTGTGTCCCAACCTCCTCATTTTCCAGAGAAAGCCACAGAGGAAGTGACTTGGGAAAGGCCACACAAACAGCTAGTGGTAGTGTCAGCACGAGAATCTCAAGACTTTCAGCTCCAAAGAGAGGTTGGTTCTTTTCACCACATTAGATGTGCAATTTCCAACTCCAAGGGGAGAAGGAGAACCGAAAAAACTCAGTGCACGGTGTTTGAAATTGTGTTTGATAAATGTTATTGTTGTTAGCTGCTGCCCGGTCAGCCCCCCAACTCATGGCAACCTCATGCACAATGGAAGAAAACACTGCCCAGTCCTGTGCCATCCCCGTGATCGATTGTGATCCTTAGAGCTTTCATTGGCTGATTTTTCAGAAGTAGATCACCAGGTCTTTCTTCCTAGCTCATCTTAGTCTGGAAGCTCCACTGAAACCTGTTCAGCATCGCAGCAACACACAAGCCTTTAGTGACAGACAGGTGGTGGCTGCACTTGAGGTGCATTGGCTGGGTGTGAGTAACAGTGTTGGATAAGTAGCTGTGGTCCTTAGGAACAGGCATAGGGGCTTCTCTATGATCTTAGGCTTTCGCACACATGATATGGCTTGGGGGAGGCCAGAAACGACCATGTTTCATCGTGGTGGTGTCCTTCTAAACTGGCTCTCCAAAGGGGAAAACAGCCCTGATTTGTAGCATTTGCAGACTTTTGTACTGTTAATACTCCCACCGTGCCGATTGCAAGTTACCAACGATTTAACGACCAACTGTGAAAATTCCTGGATCCTGAACAATCAGCTCTCATGGGCCAGTGGGAGCCAGCTCCACATACCCCTGCCCCATCGCCAACACCGCCAAATTCAATGTCATTGGATGCCAAGTTGGCCATCTGGCAGGAGCTGGGTGCCAAGGAGCACTGAGCTGGGGCATCTGGGATTCAGTAGGCTCCAGGCAGAAAGGGGTGGGACTTACAGAGGAGGAGGATCCATTTCAACTGGTTCTAGGCCAGAGACAGGGGCGGCCTGTGGAAGTTCAGATGTGTCATGGTTGGGCATGCTAGAGTGAAGTCCTTTGGGGATTTTCTTTTGAAAAGAAAACAGACCAAACTGTAGTGAGGCCTAGACTCTGAGAGGTGAGGTTAGCAAAAAGAGGGCAAAAAAACATGTCCCCACCCAGTGGGCTGCAGTGAACCCTGCAGTAATGGAGAAATTGGTACCCAGGAGGCCAAGGAGGACAGGGTATGGGCAGCTGGCCTCATCTGCTCCTGCAAGCTTCTAGGTGAAGGGGCCATTGGGGAAGCAGATTGATGATGCTATCTACTAAGCACTTTCCTGGATCTTCTCATTTAATCTTCTCCACAGCTCTGTTGTTGTTGTTAGGTGCCATCGAGTTGGTTCCAACTCACAGCGACCCCGTGTACAACAGAACGAAACACTGCCCAGTCCTGCGCCATCCTCACAATCGTTGTTATGCTTGAGCCCATTGTTGCAGCCACTGTGTCAATCCATCTCATCGAGAATCTTCCTCATTTTCTCTGACCCGCTACTTTACCAAGCATGATGTCCTTCTCCAGGGCTCTGTGGTATAGGTATTATGATTATCCCATTTTCTAGGTGCCAATCTGAAACACAGGGACTCTAGGTAACTTGCCCAAGGTCTCAGAGGTGGTAAGAAGCTGGTGCGATTTGAACCAGGCAGACTGACCCAAATTTCACCTTCTGGGCTCCTATGCCACACTCCTTATGTTGGCATCTTTGGGGAAACAAAGATTATTTCCAAATTTTGATGGTACGTGAAGCAAGGCCCCTTGTGAGAGAAGCCAACTGGCTTCCTATGGCTCAAGGGGAGGGGTGGGACACTCTGTGGAGAGCTGGGGGTTTCTTCTGAAGCCTCTGGAAGGGCCAGAGAGGGCAAATGCTGACAGTTGACCAACCACAGGGCCTGAAATTTCCTTTTCATTTCAGGCAGTAAAGACTCCTGTTTTAACTGAGAAAACGATCTGAGAGAAGTCACGTACTAAGCTTTTACCCTGCACTGATATCTTATAATTTTCTGATGAGGTTACAGCATCGCAAGAAGACCACTGTGATATGGAGGACACAACCCTATACTCGCCCATATTCTGAATCCCTTGACATTTCCGCTCCACAAAGGCATGTTCACAAATCCGCTTCTAAAGAAACACTCAGTGCTTCAACAGCTGTCTTGGATAACTCTGGTCAGGCCAACGTCAAATGTAGGTCTATGACTTCAAGTCTTCGTGGTCCGTAAGTGTGAAGATGGCCATTCGTGGCTTTAGGAATGTCACCAGGTTACTCAGCAACCAAATCCTGGTGTTGAGTTCAGTGGCAGCCAAGAAGTTATAATGGTGCCTTTGATCCACCAGGCGGGTTCTCCGGGCCTCACCTCCTTTTGATTTTAATAAAATCAGTTCTTTCAGGTTGGAACCCCTGCTGAGAATTTGCATCTCCAGCCCAGATATACTGAATCAGAATCTACATTTTAAAAAGAACCCCAGGTGATTCTTATGTATAACTTCCTGGGAACTTGCTAGAAATGCAAATTCACAACAGGGGTTCAAACCAGAATGAACTGTGTTCAAAGCCCTGGATTTTATATATCGAGGTCTTTTCTACTCTCACTTCTAGAAGTTTGAAAACTTCAGTGACTGCTCAGGAGGCTAAAGAGAGCTAGGCGAAGCACAGAGAGCTCTATGGGAGATCCAAATGCCAGCCAGATACATGAGAATCACCCAGGTGCTTGCTAAAAATGGAGATTCCTAGGGCCCTTCCTGAGGCCAGCACAATTTGCCTCTCCGGGGTATGATCTGGAAATGTGTATTTGTAAATATGGGTCAGATGCCCACCCTGCTTTGGCAACCGGTGAGGAGAATATGGCTTAGGAAGAGTCCTCAGCAAAATAGCCAGTTTATCTTCAACCATCTCTTCGGCTATGTTGGTTTAGCCATCTCTGTTCCTTCCGTTTTCCTATCAACACTGCCACTCTTTCTTCAAGGTCAGGGCAAACTGTAAGTGCACGCAAATGATCCTGCTACAATGCAGGCTCTGAGTCAGCAGGCCTGCAGCGTGACGGTGAGACTCTGCATTTCTAAGAAGCCCCCAGGGGATGTCAATGCTGCTGGTCCACGTTCCGCACTTGGTGTAGCGAGGTCCTGGTCTTCTCCCCAGGCTCAGCCCTTCCTAGTGATGATATCTCTGCTCAGACCCTTTCTGTCTTCCTCTTCCACGGGACATCTGTAGTTTGTAAGTGTCCTGTGGAGACAAAGCTCTTTCTGGTCTGGTCAAACAATGAGGAAGGCCCCTGTGATGGAAATCTCAGGGAAGGTTGGAGGAAGGGGGCTGAGGAAAAGGTAGACTATTAGCAGATGCATTTCTGGCAGGTGAAGCTATACCAGACGCTCCACATTCTAGAGTGCAGCTATGTACAAGGATGGCCTTCCAACCCTCCGAAAAGAATCGACTCTGCGGAAGGGAGACAACTAATGAGCAGTAGGAAGAAGGGGCACTTGCACTGGAGGTGTCAAAGACGATCTTGCCTTGTTACAACGCCGGGGTGTGCCTGGTACTCACGTGCCCTGGCACGGATTTAATGAATGAGGATTCAAGTATGAGAGGGCAGGCCCCTGTATAGTTTATAACCCACCGTCTTCTGCATGCTGTGGGTAAAGCCATTCTTCTTTGGAGTGACATTGCATACATGCTACATGCCCACAAAACCACAAAAGCATGCATTGATAACCTTGACGTTGGTTTTACATCTCTCGGAATCCTACTTTGTTCTCCATCCAGTCACTTTATTATAATGATTATAGTCCCCACCAGCTTTTAGGGACGTTAATTCATAGCAATCAATGACTCAGATGCTAACTATCTAACATTACGGTCAATTCATATACAGTAAGAGAACAGTTGTCTCAACATAACTGTAAAGATGAGGCGTTCAGTATCCCGCACACAATTTGGAGTTGCTTGTTGTTTATTTTTCAGACCCAACAAAGCACACTGAATAAGTCAAAGGTGTGTTCTCATATGTAACTGTTTGCTGTCCTGTAGGGGAATGCTATAAACTGGACCCGGACCGAGGACAGTGAGTCCCTGGCCTGGCTGCTGCTGCTGGGGCTGTGTCTCAACATCCTGACAGCCGCTAGATGGGCCGGGGCCAAGGAACAATAAGGCTGCTTAAAGGGAGGCCCCGTGAGCAGCAAGCAGAGAGCAGCCAGCTGGGTGGGAGAAGCCAGAGCCAGCTGTCAACGGAAATATATTAGTCCCAGGGGCAGCAAGAATATCTAAGCTCCTAATGATTGGGGCCACTAGAATCTCACGGACCATTATCATTTCCAGCTCACTAAATGGATCCCAGAAGCATCAAGAATTGACAGGCCTCAAAAAAACCGAAAGCTCCCCTTCTCTTTGCCCTGCAAGATCAGGTCTAGCGTTTGCAGCTTTCGGTTCAGAAGGGTCATAGATATTATGTGAGGAGCTTCAGAAGGTGTGTACAGATTGCAGATGCAGAAACATGTCTTCTTGTCAGATAACCCTCACAGATTTGGAGTTGGAAGAGGAGAATACATAATGGGAAGATTCCAAATATATGTAACAGGGGAGTTAATGAGATAGATTTCCTTGCAGAAAGGAGCTTAAGGCTTAGGGAAAATGTAAAAAAAAAAAAAAAACCCACACACACATACACAGAAATGACCATTTATCAGGTAAATGGCCAGGTATATCTGCAGTAAATTAATATGCCAAGACAAGGACACATTTGAGATCACAAAAAGATCTAAGAAAGGTCTAGAGACTTTCAAATCATCAAACCAGACAGGCTCCTGAAGAAATTGAAGTCTGTGAAATAGTGTTCAGAATGGATCTTGAAAGCCAACACCATCACTTGACTTTCTTATTACCCATCTCCCCTGCCCTAATTAGGAAAATTTACACATTAGTGAAATGAGGTCATGAGGGTGTGGTTTTTGAAGAGTTGCTCTCCCTTGAAATTCGAAAATATCAGAGTTTAGAAATGAGTTATAACCCCAGGGGATACAGATGCTGCTGGTCCATAGGCCACACTTTGAGTAGCAAGACTTTAGATATAACTTAGTCCAGTGTTTCCAAACTTCCTTTATGTTAAGAATCACCTGGAGATACCTTGTTTAAAATGCAAATATCTAGCCTCATCCAAACCCACTAAATGAAAATCTCCAGGGGGGTACACCCAAGAAGCTGTGTGTTTAAAAGCTCCCTAGGTTATTTTTAGCATCAGGGAGGTCTAGAAAATACTACTGATTTCGTCTGTGTCAGGTGTAGCAAATTCAAATACTCCAGAACCCGGACAGGTGATAGGAATGATCTAAACTGTCCAAGTGTAAACAACAGGGAGTGGTGGGGACTGTGGCAAACTTGGAGCCATATGTCACAGCTAAAGGAAGGTAGCCATTTTTCCACTCAAGTCAGATGTTGCCATGAGGGAATTTGAACCTCATGTTTCCAGATCTTTTGATTTTTCACAAGAACCCCCAAATTCAGGTTTCTCAGTGAACTGCCTGATCTTTTAAAAGTCTCCTGCGTGAACAAAACAAACACATCCATAGGCCACCATTTGTGACTCGTGAGGTCCCAACCAAAAAAACCAAGCCTGTTGCCATCAAGTGGATTCTGACTCATAGCGACCCTATAGGACAGAGTAGAACTGCCCCATAGGGCTTCCAAGGCTGTAATCCTTATGGAAGCAGACTGCCACATCTTTCTTCAGCAGAGCGGCTGGTGGGCTCGAACTGCTGATCTTTTGGTTCGCAGCTGAGCATTTAACCACTGTGCCACCAGGGCTCGTTTCCTGAGGTCCAATAAGTGAAACATAGGAATCCATGGCTGTGTTGAATATTTCTGAAGGCCTGGAAGAACTTGAACTCTGGATTGGATCAGGGTGTTCCAGCTAACCAAAATATCAAATTCCTTTACTTTGGGCGGGAATAATGTACCTCAGTGTAATTATTATACCAGTGACTTCATGTCCTGTTCATCTCACATTTCTGATTAGTAAGTAAAAAGCCTGTTGCCGTTGAGTGGATTCCGACTCATAGTGACCCTATAGGACAAAGTAGGACTGCCCTATAGTGTTTTCACAGCTGTAATCTGTACAGAATCAGACTGCCACATCTTTCTCCCGCGGAGCAGCTGGTAGGTTCAAACCACCGACCTTTCGGCTAGTAGCCGAGCACTTAACCACTGTTCCACCAGGGCTCCTTGACTGGTAATTGCTGTTGTTAGGTGCTGTTGAGTCGGTTCCAACTCATAGTGAGCCTGTGCACCACAGAAGGAAACACTGCCCAATCCTGCGCCAATTGTTGCTCTTGGTAACTACATGTTGTTAATTCATTGGTTTTTTTGTTTTGTTTTAATTAAATGGATTAGTACTTAAAAGTGTAAAAACGGATTGTGAATGTGTTTTAATCATCTGATCCATAGATTTATAAAGAACTCACCTCCCAGCTGCCACTGCCTCAACTCATTGTCATGCCGAGTCTCATTCACCCTGTCCTAAACTCTTATGCAGGCCGCAGAATAGTCTCCCTTCCTCTAGTCTCTCCTCTGTCATATCCATCCTTCACGCTGTGCCCAAGCTGACCCCCCTACCACCCAGATTTGAGCACCTAGCTCCCCGGTTCAAAATCCTGTAATGGCTCCCCTCGATCCCACCTAGAGCTTGATATCAAAGTCACTGACAGTGGACCACAGCTCTCTCCCCAAGCCCTTTCTCCCCTCTTTCCATCACCTCTCTTTAGCAGCTCGTATTATTTTCACTTAGTAATTTATGGCTTGTCTATGAAGAATCCCTGGTGGCGCAGTGGATAAGCGCTCGACTGCTAACCCAAAGGTCATCTGTTCGAATCCACCAGCTATTCTGTGGGCGAAAGACGTGGCAGTCTGCTTCCGCAAAGATTTACAGCCCTGGAAACCCTGTGGGCAGTTCCCCTCTGTCCTACAGGGTCACTGTGAGTTGGAATCAACTCAACGGCAGTGGGTTTGGTTTTGTTTCGTTTTGGCTTATCTATAGAGCAATGGAAAAATTATTATCTTTGTAGCTGGTATTAGAATTCGTCTTAAAGAAGTATTTTTGATAAGCCACACAGGGCAGACAAACCAAAAAACCCGTTGCTGTCTGTGAGATCCAAAATGCCTGTTCAGGCAACAAAAATCCACTTGTAAACCACAGGGCATGAGACAAGTGGAGGAATTGGTTTTGCCCCTAGACAGAAGGAGGTCGGGAAGATAATTGCTCTGCCTCACACAGGGAGAATTTGGATTCCCAAAGAACTCTGCAATGGCTCGGAAGATGGTAGAAGCTGTGCAATTTCACCAATCAAAACCTTCAGAAAAGACAACCAAACTTTAGAATGTGAGTCTAGGTATATGAATGATTTTGTTGGCATGGAAATGGAAGGGGCAGCATTCTATGCAAAAATCAAAGAGGCAATGGTCAAGGGTGTAGGATACAAGAGGCTCAACAATCTTGGAAATGCTGGAACTGGGAAATTTCCAGAAACCGTGGCTGTGGATTTGCACAAGTCTAAAAATTGGTAGTGGAAGCAGCCCTGGGGTGTCAGGTTAATGTTACTGAGGAACACAATGGCCCTCTGCTATATGTAGGTTCTTCCAGGGAGACCAGGGAGAGATTAAGGCTGCTACACCAACACACCTTGTTCTAGCCACAGTCCCTCTTGCCTCATTGGCTCTTCCCAAGTGTGCCCTGCATTCCCACACCACCCTGCCTCCATGAGGACACTTCTCTCTGCTCAGGAATGTCCCTTCTTGGCCAGGTGAACTTCAAAGCCCAGATAAACTATCATCTTCTTTGTGTCTCCTTCCCTGACCTCCTCCCAGGCATAAATGTGTCCCTTCCGCTGGGATCCCACTGTTCTTTTATTCCTCATTTCTGGATCTGTCTCAGTGGACAGACTGGGAACACAACAAAAACAGCAGTTGTGTTTCATTTCTCCAGCCTCAGTGTGAACTCATAGAAGATGTCCAGTATGTTAACTGATGGACGAAACCTTTGCTTCAACTCTCTTCTTTACATGTGTAGAAATGGCCTTGGTCACAACATCAATTCTTCTCTGCCCCTCTAGGAAAATGTTAATAATCCTTCATACATTTTGAAGCTCTGTAGTGTTTATACCTGTCAAAAGATGTAATCTTCTCAAAAGCTCTGTAAAATACACAGGAAAACTTGATTTCTGCCCCTTCCCAAATTGATGATGAGCCTTAAGCTTCCAAGTGGCAGAAACAGGGCCAAGACCTAGACTTGGTACTGCTGCTGCCCAGCCCTTTTCTTTTTTCTCCTTGCTTTAGCTTGGTGAAAACTAGGAATTCTTTGCTGCCAAGAAGCAGCCCATCTGGAGGCTAGAACAGCTGGGCAGTTGCAATGATGGTGAGTCACCTGGTACGACAGGGATGATCTTCATTGAGCAGCAAAGCCACTCTACTGCAGAGCTTCACTCTGCAGCCACCTCTTTCCCCCTTTCCTCCATCCTGGGCACCCCACTTTCCGAGGAGCTCACTCAGCAAATGGGGTGAGAAGCAGCCATTCCAATGAACTTCTGCACCCAAGCGTGAGGGCAGAGGGATGATTCTCCTCTACTCCAGAGTGATCATAATCAACATTTATTAAATACTCCATGCCAGGCACTGGGCTAAAGCCTTGACATGAATTTTCTTATTTAATGGTCACCTAGATCCTTGCAAAACAGAAACCAGGTGGTCCCAGGGAACTTAGGAACCAGAGCCAGGGATGCAAATGACCTCAGGAGCTTCTTTCTCCCATCTCTGCATGCCTTTGCTTGGCAGTGTCAATCTCATGCTCTGCAGACCAGCTTTAGTCACATGATGGGAAACATGGTTGCCAGTAGCTTGGCCAGATGTGTCAATGGAAGTGAAGGATCTTCCCCTGAGGATACTGGACCCCACACCCTGGCCTACTTTCTAAAATCTCAATGGCAGGATTCTGATAAGCCTGGTTTGAATCATTGCCCACCCTTTGGACCAATTACTGTAGCTGAGGTGGGAGTGGGTTTGGGGGTATTGATACCCTGATTGACAGCCCCCACTAGAGCCATATGTTGGCTGGGAATTTCCTCAAAATAAGAGAGTGGGGTCTGTCACCAGAAGAAAAGGGGGAAGTGGTGCTGGGCGGAACACAACCATACATCAAGGTTATATTATTATGCCCCTACTAAACACGATAAGGAGCCCTGGTAGCGCAATAGTTAAGCACTCAGCTGCTAACTGAAAGGTCAGTGGTTCAAACTCACTGGCTGCTTTGAGGGAGAAAGATATGGCAGTCTGTTTCCATAAAGATTACAGCCTCGGAAACCCTATGGGGCAGCTCTACTCTGTCCTATAGGGTCACTGTGAGTTGGAATCCACTTGACTGCAACGGGTTTGATTTTTTTGGTTTTAATTGAACATGATGAGGACTCTGAGGCTAAAGTAGTTTACCTAATTTGCCCAAAGTCATCAGACAGTAGAATCGGAACTTGAACTCAGGTTAGCCAGACTCCACTGGCTGCATTCTGGGCTTCTGGGCTGTATTGATCATGCCAGTTGCATAAAACGTCTGTTTTATGGATATTGGGAGCTGGTCAGCTCAGTTTTGTTTGTTACGTGTCATTGAGTTGGTTCTAACTCATAGTGACCCTATGTACCACGGAAGGAAACACTGTCCGATCCTACACCATCCTCACAGTTGTTGCTATGTTTGAGCCCATTGTTGCAGCCACAGTGTCAGTCCATCTCCATGAGGGTCTTCCTCTTTTTCGCTGACCCTCTACCAAGCATGATGTCCTTCTCCAGGGACTGGTCCCTCCTGATAACATGTCCAAAGTATGTGAGACGAAGTCTTGCCATTCTTGCTTCTAAGGAGGATTCCGGCTGTACTCCTTCCAAGACAGATTTGTTCGCTCTTCTGGCAGTCCATGGTGTATTCAATATTCTTTGCCAACACCGTAATTCAAATGCATCGGTTCTTTTTCGGTCTTCCTTAGCTCAGTCAAAGGAAAAGGCCCTTTTTCCTTTTGATGGGCTGATTGAGTCAGCAACACCATTTGGCCTCATCAGTGAGCTCACAGGACCCAGGCCTTTCAAAGAAGAGCTGTTGGCTACCAGGCGAGCAGGTAGCAGAGCGTGCCTCACCCCTAATCCCATTCACTTCATTGCTGGGAGGAAATCACACAAAGCATACCTTTTCCCCCAGGGAGCCTGTAGGACCATCTCCGTCTAGGAAGGGCCGCAGGCTTTCATTTCCCTTTCTAGGTCTTTTTACATCTTTCCTAACAAGACTGCCTTCTTTTTCATTTTGCCTGCGGCAATGGCCCCTGCTGGGCCAGGAGGCAGCCTTATCAAGGCCAATGTTATCACAGCTCACACTCCCTCTGGCCGTTACTAAGTGGCAGCCTCTGTTCAGTTGCGTGTTTCTTAGCAACCAGCACGTGCCATCTCTTCTCGTTTCATTTGCGTCTTCCTTCTCCAACCTAGGGGGCAAATATACTAAGAAATGAACCCCTGCCTTCTCAGATTTCTAAGCCCCAGTAACCAGAAAATTGACAATGATTGCATTTTCAATCTCTTAAAACGATGACCAATTTCAGGGATGGGGGAGGAGAGACAAGAATCTTTCTTAGAGACTGGCAATGGTTTTGCAAAGCATGTGAAGTTTATAATAGCATGTGTAAACTCGTCTTTAGAGAAATTGATTTAAACTGAGATTTTTCGGAAGATCAAACATGTCTACTGTGTCGTAACTCACTGAAGTGCTAGCTAGACTTGCATTTCAGCCTCAATATTTCAAGGCATGAAGACGGCTTTGTTACAAGTTTCTATCAATAACAGCAAGTTCCCCTAGCCGAGTCGTTTTCATCTGGTATGCACTCAGTATGGTTCTGTTTGGGAGGAAGTTTCCACGACAGATGTTTAATTTCTTACAGCCAGCAGACTGCTCGTTCTTATTCCATGTACATATGAATAAATAATTTCAAACAACCCCCACCCCAAACAGTTGTTAGAGTCCTGGAACATGGAACAAAGACTAGAATTCCTTCTCTCACAAAGCTTGGAATCTTGGCTTTAATTTCTATTAATCTGGTTTTCTTTGTTTGCTTTTATTTTGCATTTTAGTACCGCTGTTTCATATTTATCTTTGGCTTTTGTATTCTCCCATCGACTCTACATCCCCATAATTTCGTTTGTTTTCAGCCCTAGCCATTCGGGTTGGTGGTACCCACATGTTTTGGGAAGCCGTGAAATAGTTGCGCAGACTTTGTTCCCAATGACAATCATACAAACAGTCGCCGAGCCCTTGAGTTGCGCCGCTGTAACACGCATCATGTTGCTTCTAAGCCACAGTGGTATTCTTCTGTCTAGACACAGTCTGCTCTCCCCAACAGATGACTGTAATTGAATATGTCAGTTTGCAGGGCAGACTTGCTTCTAATAAGCTTTTAATTCCAAGTAACAAAATTTAGCAAGATACTAAGTCGGTACATTGTTTAAAGGAAGGCTTTTGGAATGATGTTTGGGGCTTGGCCCTAATAAATTGTGTAACCTTTTCCCTGGGCATAATCTGAAAGGACCAGAAAAGTCAAGTCCACCTCATTTGTTTGAACGGCCCCAATAGGCTTATCTGTAGACCAAATATTACAATGCACTCAGCTTTAGTTCATTTGATAGGTTGGAGTTAACGCATTAGTCATGGAGACTGCCAAAATCAACCAATTGTTCCAACAACTTGAGATTTGAGATGTAACAGGGTCACTTATGTTAGGAGAGGGACATGAAAATCTCATAGACTTGCGAAGAAAATGAGTCTGGTTTTTCTACTGAGAATAATTTGTAATTATTTGAAGGAATCAAGAAGTCAGGGATAAAGAATCTTGCCCTCTGTATGTTTAAACCATAAGCAATTTGTCTTCTACCATTTAAAGTGTTTTAAAGATACTAACAAAGAAATCCCATAATGAGGCATTGTAGTTCTCCAGAAAATTCCTTTCCTTTGCTCTTTGAGAAAAGTAGATTTAATTGGGTTGGTTGTTAGAAGGGGCTAAAGTTTACCTTCTGAAGTCAGCACACAATGCCTTCAGGAGGTCAGTGGAGCAAGTAAGTGCAAAAGGGATTTTTTTTTTTTTTTGATGTAGTATGTTTTCACGAAGACCCTTCTGTTCATCTTTCCTCCTTAAACTCCCCTCACTCGTTGTCTTAGTCATCTAGTGCCGCTATAACAGAAATACCACAAGGGGTGGCTTTAACAAACAGAAATTTATTTTCTCACAGTTTAAGACGCTAGAAGTCTGAATGCAGGGTGCCGGCTCTAGAGGAAGGCTTTCTTGTCTCTGTTGGCTCTGAAGGAAGGTCCTTGTCTCTTTTCAGCTTCTGTTTCTTGGTTCCTTGAAGATCTCGTGTGGGGTGGCATCTATCTTCCTCCATATCTGCTTGTTTAATCTGCTTTTATATCTCAAAAGAGATTGTCTTAAAACACACCCTGCACTAATGATCTCATTAACATAACAAAGAAAACTCATTCCCAAATGGGATTATAACCACTATATGGGTTAGGATTTACAGCACATAATTTGGGGGGACACAATTCATTCCATAACACTCACCCTCCCGCCTTCTGGCCATCACATGGAATGCCATGTAAAATCATTCCTTTAGCATTAATTTTTGATCCCTATTAAAACGCAGTTCTGGAAAGAGGAAGGTCATCTCATAACAGCTTTAACACTACTATGGAGTGTCAGACTCTCATCTGATATCAGAAATTAATAAGGAATGCAGAAGGGAGGCAGAAAACAAAGCGAACATTTCCTAGGCTTGTTTGTTCCTACTGATATTTCTTACCAAGACCCTTATGGAAACCTAACATGCAGTTTTCCCCCACTTAAATACAGCTAGTTTTAGCGACTTATTCCTCCAGACATGCCACTCAATTGTAACCCTGAATATTATTTATTGCTATGTTAATTTTTCTAGAATCATGAAGCATCTACATTTCCTGAATTACATGTAGGGCATTATTAGTTTTCTTCTTAAATTCCAGTTTTTCTTGAGACATGATTTTACATGACTCATTTTACAAATTGCTTCTTTGGTAGAATGTCTCCCCACCCCTAACAGTAGAATAAATCTTCTACTCAGTTTTATTTTACAGTGTTCCTACTGCAAGCTCAGCAAATTATGAAAGATTGGCTCCTTCCCCCAGTGGGCAGACTGGGAACAACTACCTCTCTCCTCTAGGTTCTTAATAGCGGTAAAAAGAGCAAAGATCATTTTCAAAGATGGAAATCATTTTTTTTTTAACCTAAGAAGAAAAGAATATATTTAAAAAAAAAAAAAGAAAGAAGGTGCATGGCCCTGTCTGACTTTGCTATCACTCACATTAATTCAGAGTTCAGAGGAGAGTCCAAGGCCATTGTCTTGATCTGCTCTGCCTTTCCACCCACAGATCCGTCGGGTGGAGGCCTCTCACCACCTTAACACCCTATCAGAATTCATCCCTAATTTGACTTTTTGGTGTTGAAATTGGGAGTCTTAACTTACTAATCTATCTTTTCTCTCCAAATTAAATAACAGTGTCAGGAAATGCTTCTTTTTCTAATATCCTATCAGCCAAAATCCTAGAAGTAAGAGCCCCAAGTTATTGCTTGGGCTTTAGACGTTTGGAGGCGTTTAAGCAAAAATGATGTCGACAAAGCCCAGATACTCCTTTGCAGGAGCACAACGAATAGTCTCCTTTTCTTTGCACAATTTCTCCAAGCTAAACTTGGTCGATAATATGCTTGGTTCCACATCTCATATTTGCTTTCTGATCATTTTACCCACTTCTCAAATATGGTGAGGAAATATTTCTACAGATTGCTTTGAAGCTAGAATTTAAGATAAGTTACTTTTTGGTGACATTCTTAACCCCTTCTTTCAAAATGCCCGATTCTCTTAGAGAAAGCCCACAAAAGTCTATAAGCACCATCCTAGACTGATATGCAAGTCAGCACTGAAGGAAAGACTTCTAATGCACACCTTCAGATAATAATATTAATAACAAAAGTAAAAATAGTGAGTGTAGGTATGGGCATTGTCTATGCTAAGAACTTTACGTGTATGGATTTATTTAGTCCTTACAACCACCTGGTGAAGAAAATATTATTAGTATTAAACTCATTTTACAGTTGGAAAAACTAAGGTTGAGTGAGGAAAGAAACTTGCCCAAGGTCCTATAGCTAGTAACTGATGGAGTGGGAATTTGATTCTAAAACTCAGTAATTAATCACTGCTTTCCCATTTTCATTAAGCTCTGTAAGTTGTCTGGAGGCAAATAAAGATCACACAAGATCAATTTACTTTGTATTGGTCATATGGCACCCTGGATGGCGCCTCTGGTTGAATGAGAAAAGTATGGAACTTGTAATCAGAAGCTTGGTTTTGGGGCCCTGATTGGGCCTTCACTTGTTGAATAACAGTTTCCTTACCTCAAAATCGCCAATCAATAATTCCCACCTCATATCGACGTTGGGAGGATTCCATGTAAACATGGTGCCAACTCCAAGTCCTGTATGACGTCTGAAGGGCCACGTAAATATAATATCTGTTGATGTATTGGATTGTCTCCATTTATCTCTCCCTTATATGTCATATTGCTTCCCCGTTCTCAAAAAATAAGAAACAAACAAACAAAAACAGTGGTAGTGGCGTTGTTCCAGAATATCTTTAACTTTAATGCCAAAGCCACAGAAGATTTATTTTTGAGTATGTCAGCATTTGTATAAACCTTTTCTAGACCAATATATCATCTTGGGTTGCAGTTCGGAGCCCTCTCTGACAGGTCAATGCCCACACATGGGGTGTGAAAGTATTCAAAACAGATGCAGCAACACCCTCCTCTAAGTCCTGGCCTCTGGCTAATTCCTTCCTGAGTCCTAAAATCCTGTGGCTCTGTGCTCACAAAAGAAAGTCTACATTTGGGGGGAGGGGAAGAGAGGTGTGCAATGCCCTCCAAGCTAAACAATGCACCATTCAACTTAGATTGGTGTTCTGTTTCTCCATGGCCAGAATGCCCTTTGCCCCAGTTATTTTTTTCTAATCTTCTTCCTTTTACATTCTCATGCCTCCACTGATCTATTTCCATAACCTTCTCCTTTTCCTTGTGACCGTCACATTCTGCCCAGCCCACTGGCACTTCACCCAGAGACGGCTGAACCCCTCCAAACCCCATTTAGTGCCCTGATATTCTCAGAGACTATTTGATGGGGAAGGATAAAACTGTAGCTTAATCATTGTCTTTCATTCCCAAATTTCCAGTGCTAATTCCTTCTGAGAACAAATAGGAGCTATTTCCTAACATGAGGAGGTTCTACTCATTGCCGTCCGCTCGATTCCAACTCATAGTGACCCTACAGAGAACAGAGTATAACTACCCCATAGGGTTTCCAAAGAGCATCTGGTGGATTCGAACTGCCAACCTTTTGGTTAGCAGCCGTAGCTCTTAACCACTATGCCACCAGGGCTCCCGATGAAGCTCTATGACATGATGAGGCTCTACGACATGGTTATTCATTGAATTGGAGAGAAGGCAGTTAGGAATACACAAGGGCATATTTTAATACTCAATGCCAAAAAGTCTTGAAGTGAAGTGGACTCTTTGTTGTTGTTGTTAGCTGCCCTGGAGTTGGCCCCCGACTCATGACTCATGGCGACCCCATGCACAACAGGACAAAAATGCTGCCCAGTCCTGCACCATCCCCATGATCCGTTGCTGACCGTGCTGTTGTGCTCCATAGGGTTTTCATCCGGCAAGGAAGGTGAGAATTCTACCACTGAACCACCGAGTCATTTACTCTCCCGTCACAGCCACCACTCATACAGGAAGGCACTAATAAAGCTCCTGGGGACCATTTTCAGGGACAGGAATCCATGGTTTCCTACCACAGGAACAGGATGTCTTATTGGGAAATTCCACCTCCTCCAGCTGCTCTCCCCGACCCCATCTTATTTCCGCTCCCTGGGTCTTCTCTGAACAATTTCTCTAACCAATTGATGCCTTTCTCAACACACAGCAGGTTTTCTAGTATTTGAGGAAGCAAACACACTGCTTTTCCTCCTGACAAAATATCACATGAATTGAGAGAGAGGCTAGAATTAAAAGCAAAATAAGATGGAAAACACTTGCACGTGGGTCAAGAGTTTAGAAAATTCTCTGCATTTTAGCATTAACTTGCTATACCATGAGGATGAATCCTAGTGTCTTCCATTAACCAACAGATATAAAAAGAGTGAATGAAACAGTGGAATTCGTTAAAAATAAATTAGTGGGGGGTGGGGGGTGGGGGGACCAGACCTGAAATCATGGTTGCCAGATAAAATGCAGGATGCCAAATTCAATTTAAATTTCAGATAAAGAACGAATAACATTTTAGTATCAGTGGATCCCAAATATTGCATTTGTCTCTTTGTTTCTGTCATGCTGTGTCTCTCTTCCCTTCTCCCATTTTACTCCCCTTTCCATAGCGTTCTGTTTCTCCATCCCTCTCTGTGCATGGGACATTATTGTTGTTAGTTGCCATTGAGTCAGCTCAGACTCATGCCGACCTCATGTACAATAGAACGAAATGTTGCCTAGTCCTGCACCTTCTTCATGATCGTTGGGATGCTCGAGTCCATTGTAGTGGCCACTGTGTACTTTGAGTGCCTTCCAACCTAGGGGACCCATCTTTTAGCACTATATTGGACAGTATTCTGTTGTGATCCATAGGGTTTTCATTGGTTGATTTTTGAGGAAGTAGATCGCCAAGCCTTTCTTTCTAGTCTGTCTTAGTCTGGCAGCTCCTCTGAAACCTGTGCTCCGTGGGTGACACTGCTGGTATTTGAAGTATTGGTGGCATAGCTTCCAGCATCACAACAACATGCAAGCCACCACAGGACGACAAACTGACAGACTGCTAGTGGTGTGTGGGGCATGCTTAGCCTAAAAAGGTCTTCTCATTGCTAGGTGTCATCGAGTTGGTTCCAACTCATAGCGACCCTGCATACAGCAGAACGAAACACTGCGCACTCCTGCTCCATCTTCACAGCCACTGCTGTGTTTGAGCCCACTGTTGCAGCCACTGTGTCAGTCCATCTCCTTGAGGGTCTTCCTCTCTTTCACTGACCCTCTACTTTACCAAGCATGATGTCCTTCTCCAAGGACTGGTCCCCCCTGATAACATGTCCAAAGTACACAAGACAAAGTGTCGCCATCCTTGCTTCAAGAAACTTTCTGGCTGTACCTTTTACAAGACAGATTTGTTCGTTCTTCTGGCGGTGCATGGTATATTCAGTATATACCCTGCCCCTCTCCTCAGCTTTTCTCTTTGTCTCTGTCCTTCCCTGTCCCTTTCTACCCCCCCCCCCCCATCACTGTTAGCCATCCCTCTCCAATTGATTTGTCTCTCTTTAGTCTCCACCGGTCTGTCTCAGCCCCTTTCTACTTCCACTCTCTTGCATCCTGTCCCGTCTTTTGTTAGCCCTGTCCCCTCCTTTCCCTTCTGCAGCATTCACCTTCCTCCTCTGCGCTAATCCCCTTCCCCCCACCTCGTTCCTCCTCTTTTTCTGTTTCCTTCTCTTCTAGGTCCCCATCCCTCTCTCCCTCCCCTCTTCTGCCTTTGCCCCTCATTTCCACCCCCTTCCACTTCCTTTTTCTCTCTCCTTCTTGTCCATCAGTCTCATGTGTGCCTCTCGGTGTGACACTGCAGAGGTAGCATTTCTGAGACTGAGGGGGACTTTCTGCAATGGTGGCCCTTTGCCAGCCTTGCCATTGGCCACTGTGCCTTGTTCAGCGGGGCTTGGCCCAGATCTTCATGCCTGACAAAGCTTAAAGGGGCTGCCTCGTCCACCCAGAGGGTGGGGGATTTAAGGAGACAAAAATATAGTCTCTTCTAGCGCCCTCTTGAGCATTAAGAGTGCCAGTTATGAGGGCCCTGATGCGGATGTTTGATGCAATTGCTTGGTTCTGTGGAAACCAGTTTTGCAAGAATTCTGAGAATCTGTCAAATCACTCATCCTTGGAGCTTATTTTTGTTCCTAAGCATATTTTTGAAGGAATAAAAGTAGGATTTTTCATAAGCTCTCTCGAACTGCTTTATTGAGAAGGAAAGGCAATGTTCTCAGACTCTTGATTTCCTACATTGGGGTGGGGGGTGGGGTAGATGCAGAGACTATTTTGAACTAATAATGTGTACATGTACTTATGTGAGAATATACACAGTATATATATATATATATATATATATACACATATATATGCACTTCCCCCAAATATAAATTTTTTAATTGTACTTTAGATGAAGGTTTACAGAACAAAGTTTCTAGCCCCAAATATATTTTATGTAAGTGTGTTTATGTATATATGTACGTATGTATACACTGTATCTGAATGTGAATCTATATTGTGCACATAATACATACAAACACCCTAAAGCCTGCGACTAAAATCTGATTACACAGAGACTAGGAGGTTATTATGAACTACGGTTAGAGATGAAAAACTGGAGTACTTGTGTTTCTCATTTTATTTAAAGATAATACTATGCCACCTCCTGATTTCCACTTAAATTAGGGTTAAGCACCTCCTAAAAAAGAAATCTTAAGTAGCTCTCACAACTAAGTTAGAAAGGAAAAGGGCCCTAGCTCAAAGAATCCTGTAGTGTCCAGGAAAGAAAGCAGGCCTGGGGAATTCACGAAAACCCGGAATCCGGAGGTCTAGAGCCTTTGTCGTGAGTGAACTAAGCCCACATTCCAACGCTACTCTCCTGCTTTTCTGCCACACATCCGGGGTCTGAAGGCAGCCTGGTGACCTTGAGAACAAACGCTCTGCTGTTGACGTCATCAAACCCCGACGCGTGGGAACAGCTGTACATTTGGTTCTCTCTGGGAAGGAGGGGGAGGAGCTCAGAATGGAACAAAACATGAAACCTGAACCTCGCAGGGCGAGTACTTCTCTGCAGCAGTTTCCAAAGAAAAGCTGAATAAGAGAGCAGCTGTGAAGGGTTGCTTTAAAAACAACTCCTCCCACCCACCCCTAAAAAGCCCTCTGATTTCAAATTCAGTGTGAAACTAGTAATTATAATAAAGACAACAATTTTGGATTAAGGTTATCGTAGCTAATCCTTTGACAACTGATTTTAATTGATTTATTATATTTACTCCATGGAGGTTAGAAAGACATTCGAAGGCTCACACTCTGACAATGTACCTCAAAAAACACAAATAAGAATAATTATATGCCAGAATTTTTTGTCTTTAAGGATAGACCATTTTAAAGTTTGAACAATAAGAAATTTAAGCAGAACTTCGACTTGGTACTCACCTATATATAAAATTCAACATGTTGGAGGCGGGGCCAAGATGGTGGAGTAGTCAGACGCTTCCGGTGGACCCTCTTACAACAAAGACCTGAAAAAAACAAGTGAATCAATTATATATGACAATCTAGGAGCCCTGAACATCTACAGCAAAGTTGAGGAACCAGACTGAGTGACGGGGGAGGGAGTGACGGTTTGGAAGCAGCGAGGACTTGCCAGACCTGACCAGGCGAGAGCCTAAGCCCTTCAGGCCTGATTCAGCTCGGGGGTGGGTGGCAACACAGGCAAGCAGGGGTGCTCGGGAGGCGCATTTTCCGCACCGGGAGAGACCCAGTGCCAGAGAGTCTACTCTGCTACCCAGAACCAGTGAGAAGCAGCCCTCAGTAGGCGAGTGATAACTACTTGTGTAAGGCCTACCTCGTGGATCAAAAACACCCTCCTTAGGGAAAAACCTCTCTCCCATTTACCTCCCCGCTCCCTGCTCTGTTCAACATTAGAAAAACAATCCGTGTAATCCATCACATAAATAAAACAAAAGACAAGAACCACATGATCTTATCAATCGATGCAGAAAAGGCATTTGACAAAGTCCGACACCCATTCATGATAAAAACACTCAGCAAAATAGGAATATAAGGGAAATTCCTCAGTATAATTAAGGGCATTTATATAAAGCCAACAGCCAACACCATCCTAAATGGAGAGACTTTAAAAGCATCCCCCTTGAGAACGGGAGCCAGACAAGGATGCCCTTTATCACCACTCTTATTCAACATTGTGCTGGAGGTCCTAGCTAGAGCAGCTATGCTAGAAAAAGAAAGAAAGGGCATCCAAATTGGTAGGGAAGGAGTCAGAGTATCTCTACGTGCAGATGATATGATCTTATACACAGAAATCCCCAAAGAATCCACAAGAAAACTACTGCAACTAATAGAAGATTTCAGCAAAGTTTCAGGATACAAGGTAAACATTAAAAAATCAGTTGGATTCCTTTACACCAACAAAGAGAACCTCGAAGAGGAAATCACCAAATCAATACCATTTACAATAGCCCCCAAGAAGATAAAAGAGTTAGGAATAAATCTAATCAGAGACGTAAAAGACCTATACAATGAAAACTACAAGACACTATTGCAAGAAACAAAAAGAGACCTGCGTAACTGGAAAAACATACCTCGCTCATGGGTAGGAAGACTCAACATAGTGAAAACGTCAATTATACCCAAAGCAATCTACAGATACAGTGCATTCCCGATCCAAATTCCACCGGCATTTTTTAATGAGATGGAGGAACAAATCACCAACTTCATATGGAAAGGGAAGAGGCCCCGAATAAGTAAAGCATTACTCAAGAAGAAGAACAAAGTGGGAGGCCTCACACTACCTGATTTTAGAACCTATTATACCTCCACGGTAGTCCAAACAGCCTGGTACTGGTACAACAACAGATATATAGACCAATGGGACAGAATTGAGAATCCAGACATAAATTCATCCACCTATGAGCAGCTGATATTTGACAAAGGTCCAAAGTCCATTAACTGGGGAAAAGACAGTCTCTAACAAATGGTGCTGGCATAACTGGATATTCATCTGCAAAAAACTCAAACAAGACCCCTACCTCACACCATGCACAAAAACTAACTCAAAATGGATCACAGACTTAAATATAAAATTGAAAACAATAAAGATCGTGGAAGAAAAAATAGGGACAACGCTAGGAGCCCTAATACATGGCATAAACAGAATACGAACCATAAGTAACAATGGAAAAGCACTACAAGAGAGACTAGATAACTGGGAGCTTGTAAAAATCAAACACTTATGCTCATCAAAAGACTTCACCAAAAGAGTTAAAAGACAACCTACAGACTGGGGAAAAAATTTTGGCTATGACAAATCCGATCAGCGTCTAATCTCTAAAATCTACAAGATACTGCAAAACATCAACAACAAAAAGACAAATAACTCAGTTAAAAAATGGGCAAAGGAAGATATTCAGGTGGCTAGCAGACACGTGAAGAAATGCTCACGATCATTAGTCATTAGACAAATGCAGATCGAAACTACAATGAGATATCATCTCACCCCAACAAGGCTAGCATTAATCCAAAAAACACAAAACAATAAATGCTGGAGACGTTGTGGAGAGACTGGAACACTTATACACTGTTGGTGGGAATGTAAAATGGTATAACCACTTTGGAAATCGATTTGGCGCTTCCTTAAAAAGCTAGAAATAGAAGTACCATACGATCCAGCTATCCCGCTCCTTGGAATATATTCTAGAGAAATAAGAGCTGTCACACGAAACGATATATGCAAACCCATGTTCATTGCAGCACTGTTCACAATAGCAAAAAGATGGAAACAACCTAGGTACCCATCAACGGACGAATGGATAAGCAAATTATGGTATATCCACACAGTGGAATACTATGCAACGATAAAGAACAACAGTGAAGCTGTGTAACATCTTATAACATGGAGGAAGCTGGAGGTCATTATGCTGAGTGAATTTAGTCAGTCGCAGAAGGACAAATATTATATAAGACCACTTTTATAAGAACTCAAGAAAAGGTTTAAACACAGAAGAAAACATTCTTTGATGATTACGAGGGTGGGGAGGGAGGGTGAGGGTTATTCACTAACTAGATAGTAGACAAGTATTATCTTAGGTGAAAGGAAGGACAGTACACACTACAGGGGAAGTCAGCACAACTGGACTAAACCAAAAGGTGAGAAGTTTCCTGAACACAACCAAACGGTTCGAGGGACAGAGTAGCAGGGGCAGGGGTCTGGGGACCATAAATACAAACAAGAAAAATAAAGGCAGAGAGAAGCTATGTTTTAATTGGAGGCCACTACTTAGTGTGTGTGTTTTAAAGTCCCTATTGTGTCGGATGGAATTTAAATGAGAAATGGAGGAATGAGATACCAAATGAAAGTGGCCTCTGTGTGCAGTTGACCCCTGAGCTTGCTGTGCTGCATTCTGAACAAACAGACAGTGACTGACAAGCCACCACTATGAGAAAGATGCAGCCCCTGCCACCGCTGAGCTACGAAGAGCAAAGAATTTAGGAATCACCAGCCCTTATTGTTAGTTGAGGTAAATTTGACACCAGGTGAAATGCACGGATCCCGAGTGTATGATTGAATGAGTTTTAGTAAATGGATCCGCCCATGTAACCATCACCGAGCCATGTAGAACATTGTTGCATCCCCAAAAAGTTCCTTCATGTTCCTTTCCATAAGCAAATGACGGTTCTCACGTCCACCACCACATAAATGGAATCATACCCCTTGTACTCTTTGTGTATGGTCTCTTTTGCCCAGCAGAATTATTTGGAGATTCATCCATTGTTGTTGCCTACACCAATTCTTGGTTCCTTTTTTATAGCTGAGTAGGACTCCTTTGCGTGAATGTAACACAATTTGTTTATCCATTCAGCATTTGATTGACATTTGGGTTGTATCCAGTTTGGGGCTCTTATGAATAAAGCCACTCTAAACATTTGTGTACAAGTCTTTGCAAGGACATAATGTTTTTATTTCCGAGAAGTAAATACCTAGGAGCAGAATTGTTAGGTCACAGAATAGGTATGTATTTACATTGATCAGAAACTGCCAAACAGTTTCTCAGTGTGCTTGTACAATTTTACATTCTCAGCGGCAGTGTATGAGTATTCATTCCTCGGGTTGCTTCACATCCTAACATTTGGTCATGTCAGTCTTTTCCGTTTTTACCATTCCAGTAGGTATGAAATGGTATCTTATTGTGGCTTCAGTTTGCATTTCTCTAATGAAAAATGATGTTGAGAAAATTTTTCTGTGCTTATTAGTAATTCGTATACCTTCCATTGTGAAATTTCTGTTCCGATGTTTTGCCTGTTTTTATTGGGTTGATTGTCTCTTGATTATTGAATTGCTCTTTATATATTCTGGATACAAGTCCTGTGTCAGATATATATGCTGATAATATTTTGCCCAGTCTGTATCTTGCCTGGGTGGCACAAATGGCTAAGCGCTTGACCCTTGGCCAAAAGATTGGTAATTCGAACATAGCCAGAGGCACCTGGGGAGACAGGGCTGGCAATCAGCTTCTGAAAGGTCACAGCCTTGAAAACCCTATGGAGTAGTTCTACTCTGCACACATGGGGTCACCATGAGTTGGCATTGACTCAGTGGCAACTAACAACAACAACAACATATCTTGCTTTTTAATTTTCTTAACAGTGCCTTTTAATGAGCAGAACTTTTGAATTTAGATGAAACACTGTTTTTTCTTTTATATTTATTACTTTTTATGTCTTCTTTAAGAAATGTTTCCCTACCCTAGGGCTGTGAGATGTTTGCTTCTGATTTTTTTCTAGAAGCTTCATAGTTTTAGCTTTTAAGTTTAGGTCTATGATCCATCTCACATTAATGACTGTGTGTGGTATGAGGGATAGGTCAAGGTTCATTTTTTTTTCCATGTGATTATCCAGTTTTCCAATGCCATTTATTGAAAAGACTATCCCTTTCCCCATTTAATCACCTTGGCCCCTTTGTTGAAAATCTGTTGCCCATGTATATATGAATATATTTCTGGATTCTCTATTCTATTTCATTGGGTTCAGTCTGTCATTATGCAAATAAAGATCTGTATTGACTACTGTAACTTTTAAGGAATAGTTATTAAATAAAGTAGGGTGCATTCTCCAGCTTTTTATTCTTTTTAAGATTGTTTTGACCAATCCAGTTCCTCTGCATTTCCATATAAATGTTGGAATCAATTCGTCAATTTTTAATTGTAATTGTATTGAGTCTATAGATCAGTTAGGGGAGAAACAACCTCTTAATACTGAGTCTTACAATCAATAATCATGGTATAGCTCCCCATTTATTTCTATCCTTTTGAATTTCTGGAGCAATAGTTTTCAATCTAGATGTTTTGCACATCTATAGTAAATTAATTCCCAAATATTTTATGCTGCAATTATATAGAAAAACAACTGAGTTTTATATTAATCTTGCATTCTGTGACATGGCTAGATGGCATTATTAGTTTAAGCAGTAATTTTGTATATTCCTCAGAATTTTTCACATAAACAAGCACGTAATTTTTGAAATTTGACTATGCAAAGGCATTTGACTGTGTGGATCATAACAAATTATGGCTAACATTGCAAAGAATGGGAATTCCAGAAGACTTAATTCTGCTCTTGCATGACCAGTACATAGACCAAGAGGCAGTCTTTCGTACAGAACAAGGGGATACTGCATGGTTTTAAAATAAGGAAAGGTATGTGTCAGGGTTGTATCCTCTCACCATATTTATTCAATCTGTATGCTGAGCAGATAATTCGAGAAGCTGGACTATATGAAGAAGAACACGGCATCAGGATTGGAGGAAGACTCATTAACAACCTGTGATATGCAGATTACATAACCTTGTTTGCTGAAAGTGAAGAGGACTTGAAGCACTTACTAATGAAGATCAAAGACTACAGCCTTCAGTATGGATTACACCTCACCATAAAGAAGACGATAATCCTCACAACTGGACTAAGAAGCAACATCATGATAAACAGAGAAAATATGGACGTTGTCAAGGATTTCATTTTACTTGGATCCATAATCAACGCCCATGGAAGCAGCAGTCAAGAAGTCAAACTACGTATTGCATTGGGAAAATCTGCCGCAAAGGCCCCTTTTAAAGTGGTAAAAAGCAAAGATGTCACCTTGAGGACTAAGGTGCTCCTGACCCAAGCCATGGTATTTTCATTTGCCTCACATGCACGTGAAAGCTGGACAATGAATAAGGAAGACGTAAGAAGAATCGATGCGTTTCAATTACGGTGTTGGCAAAGAATATTGAATATATCATGGACTGCCAGAAGAACAAACAAATCTGTCTTGGAGGAAGTACAGTCAGAATACTCCTTAGAAGTGAGGATGATGAGACTTCATCTCACATACTTTGGACATGTTATCAGAAGGGACCAGTCCCTGGAGAAGGACATCATGCTTGGTAAAGTAGAAGGTCAATGAAAAAGAAGATCCTCGATGAGATGGATTGACACAGTGGCTGCAACAATGGGCTGAAACATAGGAATGATTGTGAGGATGGCGCAGGATCAGGCAGTGTTTCGTTCTGTGGTACATGGGTGGCCATGAGTCAGAACTGACTTGACGGCACCTAACAGCAATAACAGTTTTTTAAAAGGACAGGTTTACTTCTTCCTTTTAAATCTTCATATCATCTTTTATTTATTTTTCTTGCTGTATTGCTAGCTGTGGCATCCAATACAATGATGAATAGCAGTGGTTCTTGCCTTGTTCTTCATCTTGGGGGAACATGTTCAATATTTTACAGTAAAGTATAATATACACTGTAGGTTTTACATAGATGCCCTTTATTAGGTTGAGAATGTTCCATTCAATTCCTAGTTTACAGAGGGTTTTTACATCATAAATGGATGTTGGATTTTATAAAAATTCTTTTTCTCCCTTTACTGAAATGATTGTAAAGTTTGTCTTCTTTTTTGCTGTTAATGTGGTCAGTTACATTGTTTGACTGATTGTGAATGTTAAGCTAACCTTGTATTCCTGGTCATGATGTGTTATGCTTTCCACATGTTGCTGGACTCATTTGCTAACATTTAGTTAAAGACTTTCATGGTCTGTGATTTTCATTTGTCTTAGTTATGTAGTACTACTGCCCTAACAGATATACCACAAGTGGACGGTTTTAACGAAGAGAAGTTTAAGTCCAAATTCAGGGTGTCAGCTTCAGGGGAAGGCTTTCTCTCTCTCTTGGCCTTCTCATCGATGTTGCCCCGGACTAGGAGCTTCTCAGCGCAGAGACCCCGGTCCAAAGGACGCGCTCTGCTCCTGGCACTGCTTTCTTGATGGTATGAGGTCCCCCTGTCTCTCTGCTCACTTCTGTCTTTTATACCTCAAGACATTGCCTCAGGATACAATCCAATCTTGTAGACTGAGTCCTGCCTTACTAACACAACTGCCACCCATCCTCCCTCATTAACATCATAGAGGCAGGATTTACAACATGTAGGAAAACCACACAATACCAGGAATCATGGCCTGGCCAAACTGATACACACATTTTTGGGGGGACATAATTCAAACCATGACATCATTTCTTATGCTGTATTTGCTTTTTTAGCTTTTGCTGTCAGGATTATGCTGGCCTCATAAAATAAATTGGCAAAACATTCCTTCCTCCTATATTTTCTAAGTTTGGGTAAGATTAGCATTATTTCTTCCTTCTTTAACTGTATGGTAGAATTCACTAGTGAAACTCTATGGGCCTGGTAGTTTCTTTTTGATATGAATTTTCATTTCAAATTAAATTTCTTTAATAGTTGTAGGGCTAATAAAATTTTCTGTTTTATCTTTGTCAGTCTTGGTAACTTGTGCTTTTCTACAAATTTGTCCTTTTCAACTAAGTTGTTGAAATTGTTGGCATAAAATTGTTTATAATATTACCTTATTATTTATTTGATGATTGTAGGATCAGTAATAGTTATCCCCTCTTTCATTCCTAACAGAGATAATTGTGTTTTCTCTCTTTTTTCCTTGATCCCTGTTGCCAAGGGTTTTATTAATCCATGAATTTAATTAGTCCATCCAATGAACCAACTTGTGGCTTTGTTGAATATCTCTACTATTTATCTGCTTTCTATTTCATTGTTTACTGCTCTTATCTTTATTTTTCCTTCCTTCTATTGCTTTGGAGCCCTGCTGGCGTAGTGGTTAAGAGCTCGGCTGCTAACCAAAAGGTCGGCAGCTGGAATCCTTGGAAACTCTATGTGGTAGTTCTACTCTATCCTATAGGGTCACTAGGAGTCAGAATCAACTTGACGGCAACAGGTTTGGTTTTGGAAGGAGACTCAACAGCAATGTTTTTTTCTTTTTTTTTTTTTTAAGGTATAAACCTAAGGAGCCCTGGTGGTACAACTGTTAAGTGCTTGGCTGCTAACTGAAAGGTTGGTGGTTTGAACTCACCCAGTGGCTCCATGGGAAAAAGACCCGGTGATCCATTCCTGTAAATGTTACAGCCTAGAAAACCTATGGGGCAGTTCTACTCTGTCCCATGGGGTAGCTCTGGGTCTAATTTGACTCGACCATACCTAACAACAACAACAAGGTGTAAACTTAGATCACTGTTTTAGATTTTTAACTTTTCTTATTTTGTAAGCATTTAAATCTATAAATATCCCTGTAAGCAGTGCTTTAGCTGCATCCCACAAGCTGTGTGATATACTGTGCTTTCTTTTTCACCCATTTCAATTTGTTTTCTAGTATCCCTCGTGATTCCTTCTTTAACTCATGGACTATACTATTTAGAGTATGTTGTTTACTTTCCAAATATTTGGGGCTCTTCTAAATACCTGATCTTTTTATTAATTGTATTATCACTTACTAAAAAGAGGGTATACAAATCTCCAACTATGATCATGGATTGGTCTTTTTCTTCTTAATCCTGTCTGTCTTCATTTAGTTTGAAGCTCTGGTATTAGGTACGTACACGTTTTGCTGTTATGTCCTCCTGATGATTTATCCTTTTATCATGAAGAAATGTTCCTCTTTGTCTCTGGTCGTGTTTGTTGACTTGAAGTTTACTTTGCCTGATACTAGTATAGTCCTGCCAGCTTTCTTATACTGAGCATTTGCGTGGTATATCTTTTTCCATTGTCTTACATTTAACCTATTTGTGTCTTTATACTTAAATTGCGCCTCTTGTAGGCAGCATATAATTGGTTTTTAGTTTATTTTATTTTGTTTTTATTCAGCCTGACACTCTCGGCCTTTTATTCATAGTCCCTTTGTATTTAATCTAATTATGGGTATGATTAGAGTCAGGTCTACTCCTTAGCTATTTGCTTTCTAGTTGTCCTATCTGCTTTTGATTCTTTCTTACTCCTTTACTGCCTTCTCTGAAGACTAATGGAATAATTGCAAATATTCTTTTCATCTCAACTATTTTTAGGGTTTAATTTCAATATTTTTTGTGCACCTGTGCACTTGAGACACCATGTAAATTAAAAGGATGTTAATCACATATAGATAACATCAATGTCAATATTAAAGGGGCAGAAATAGTAATAAACTAGCTGCTGTCAAGTTGAGTCTAGCCAGATTCAAATTATCGAGATTCCAATAAGATGTGATTTTTCTCTCTTGAGTATCTGATCTAAAAGGTTGGTTGGTGGGAAACTTTTCCAGTCTCCTTGATCCGGGCATCACATGCTTTGATGTGATGCTTTTTTCCTTGTAAAAAACAAAAGGCTAGCTTTTTTTTTTTTTTTTTTTAATTGCCTAAACAATCTCAGAGAACAGAGGATTATTTTTTTTTAATTGTACTTTAGATGAAGGTTTACAGAGTAAACTAGTTTCTCATGGAACAATTAATACACATATTGTTTTGTGACATGGTTGCCAATCCCACAACATGTCCATACTCTCCCCTTCTGGACCTTGGGTTCCCCGTTACCAGCTTTCCTCTCCCCTCCGACTAAAGGCTGGCTTTTGAGATTAGATTTCAATTTTTATTCTTATAAACCTACCCACTCCAAAAAAACCCACTGCCATTGAGTTGGTTCCAACTCGTAGTGACCCTATAGGACAGAGTAGAACCATAGGGTTTCCAAGGCTGTAATCTTTACAGAAGCAGACTGCCACATCTTTCTCCTGTGGAGCGGCTGGCGTGCTCGACTAACCGCTGTGCTAACAGGGCCCCTATAAACCTACATATTATTATATTCTTCCTGCCATATTTTCACGGAGCATATAATCTAAATATCCAAAAATTAGGTGTCAATATTTGTATTCAAATCTACCCTACACTCTACCTTCATAGCAAATATACGCTTGGCTACTTGGTTTACACTTTGTGAAATGTAAAATATAAGAATCCTTTTTCAGTCTTTGGGAAACATTTTACAGTCTCTAAAGTGCCGTTGCTGGAAATAAAAGAAATCCTACCGTAAAAACTATTTTGATTATTTGTAAGAGTTAATGTCCAAGTTCTCAAAATTTGGAGAGAATTGTGTTTCAAAATTAAGAGCTTGAAATGAACAGTTGAGTGACTTAAAAAATAGTCCGTTATTTTATTTAATAATCACAGATACCTTTTTTGAAAGCTAAGTTGGGTTAGCATCTGGATGAGACTTCATTATTATAGCTCCATTTGCAAAATTATAAAGCTAAAAACTTAATTTTTAAGTGAAAATTCTTTTTTTTTTTTTCCTTTTCAGGATTTAGAATGGCGTATATTTGAATAGACACAATGATTGCTTTACTTTTTTTTTTTTTTTTCAGTTTTTTTCCCCCCTTTATATTCAAGACTCGAGGAAGGATTAGCATTCAGTAGCTATGGTTTAAGAATGCACAGTTGATGGCCCCGGGGCAGCCGTGATTTGGGAATTTAATTTGGTCAGCCTAGGGTTTCACAGGACAAAGAGGGAGGAAGGTGATAGCCTGCCTAGCTGTTCGTTCGTTGCTGTTGGAAACATGACCCTCCTCTTTTTGAATGGTCCCCAGTTCGTCTGCAGGAGCAAGCCCCCATGACACAGGAGAGCCGTCAGGGAGGGGAGCGTGAGCGAACATGGATGACAGAAGTGTCTGTGCCACCCATTCATTAGGGACTCACAAAGGGGGCATAGAAATCCTGGGCTTTTGTGGGACTTGAGAGCTTCATATCAAATGTCTGTCGGGTAATTTAATTACGTGGGCATGGTAGGAATGACACAGTGGTTACATTAATAAACTGAAGCATTAAGGAATAATAGGCCAGTTATTGCTGAATTTTGGGAAACATGGTGCCTAGTCATTCCTCATGATATTAGAAGGGAGAAGGAAGGGCTTCCCATTTTGCGCTGGCAATGCATAAAGAAGCAGTTTCTGGCCTCTCCAGACTTGTGGAAAACCTGGTACCGGAGAAGGCCCAAAGCCCGTGCCCACTAGCATAAATCTCGCTTTGTTTAAGATGCTTCAGATATCACAAGCTAAATCTGTTGTGATGGCGCTAAATAAAATTGACTTGAGCCAGCCAATAGTAATGAGCATAGGCCTCCAAATAGCCTTCCCAACAGATCTCAGTCCTGATCCTTGCCATTCATTGTCCAGTGGCTCCTGTTAGTAGAATCCATTTTGTGCCATCATTGGCTACCAGGTTGGTAGTGTGAAAGAAGTAGCTTATTATTTAATAGAGGCTAGATGAATTTTTCCTCTCCACTCCATCCCTTCTGGCCGAGTGGAAGAAAATGCCTTTTTGCCTTCCCGCAGGGGCAGGGGAAATAGGAACACCCATTTTATTTTGTATCATTTTTCACAAAGCGTTTATTTAACTGTGCCAGTGCTGCTCCAAGAACTGTAATGTGGGAGGGTGAGAAGGAGAGGAATAAGATACGGTTCTTGCTTTCAGATTCCAGTAGAGGAATTCATAGCTTACTTAGCAGCCAGCCAGCTTCTCCCAGTAAACTCATGAAAAGTTTTCTGCATGAACTCTCATAATCATTGTCTTGGGGCCTGCATGTCTTCTTGGATTTTAAAAAAAAAGAAGTTAATGATTTTCAAAGATCCATTCCAACTCTAAAATTCTTTGAGCCCCAGAATTCTGAAAAAAAAAAAAAAATCATTTCTAGGAGAAACGAAACATTTCACGTGCACATAACCCAATTGCAGTGTACAGAGAGTGATCCGAAGCATCACTCTTCAATAATACAAATGGTGTTTTGTGCTCTGAGGTTTTAGGAAACTCTTTTGGAATTCAAGTTTGAACAAGTCAAATAATAGAATTTGAGGGAGCAGACAGCTTATATTCTTCAGCTGAACTAGAGTCGTATGGTTTCATGGAAAAAATAAAAAATTGAAGTTTACCTGGTAACGTATTAGCAAGCCCCGCATTTCCCAGGGGAGGCAAACACTGTTTCCTTTCCTAAAAGTCACATGGCAATGACTCTTTAGGCCAGTGGTTCTCAAACTTGAGTGTGCATCAGAATCACCTAGAAGGCTTGTTAAAATACAGACTGCTGGTACCCAGCCTCAGAGTTCTGATTCAGTAGGACTGGGACAGAGCCTGAGAATTTGCATTCCTAACCAGTTCCCAGGTTATGCTGATGGCTACTGGGACTGGGGCTACACTTTGAAAAATGCTGCTTTAGACATTAGAATGACGATTCTCTCCGATCTTGAAGGACATATTGCAGAGTTCCTTTGATTTAGCAGAATTAAGATGGATTCTCATTTGATTTGACCTATACATGCCTCTGATGAACTAATTCTTTATAATTCAAAGAGCAATGTTTAAGAATAATAACAATGAGTGCTCACTTCGGCCGCACACATACTACAATTGGAGCTATACAGAGGATTAGCATGGCCCTGCACAAGAATGACTGCACAAGTTCATGAACTTCTCCATGTTTTACCCGGTTCTTGAAGGCACCACCCATTGTTGGATTATACCAGGCAAACAATATGAGTCAAGGCAACATGTCACATCTAATATTGAAACTTTGATTTTTCTCTACTACTTCTGCTAAGGTAGAATTCTTGCCTTTCGTGCAGGAGGCCCACGTTCGATTCCCAGCCAATGCACCTCAAGTGCACCCACCACCTGTGTGTCAGTGGAGGCTTGCGTGTTGCTGGGATGCTGAACAGCTTTTAGTGGAGCTTCCAGACTAAGTCAGACAAGGAATAAAGGTCTGGCAATCTACTTTAGAAAATCAGCCAGTGGAAACCCTCTGAATCACAACGTTCAGTCGGAGAGAGATTGTGGTGGCAGCGCAGGACCGGGCAGAGTTTTGATCCGTTGTGCATGGGGTTGCCGTGAGTCGGGGGCCAACTTGACAGAAGCTGACAACAACTAATAATAATACTGATGATGTATGAAGTGCATATTTCAGATGTTACATAAATGGAGATTTGATTGCAGACTTAGTTCTTTGCTTCAGCTCTTTGGAGCATTCCATTGGGATCAAAAATGTAGACTTGTAACATTGCTAATTGTATCCTTCCCAGTCCCACTTTGGGATGTGCTTCAGGCAAAGGAGCGGAATCCAACCTTTGCCCACGGGTTTCTGTGTAGCCACAAGCTTCAGAAAGAGTTTTGTCAGCAGTTCATGGCTCCCTGGCCCACTCCAACCGCAGGCTGGCCACCAAAAATGTGGGTCAGTGAGTTGCCAGCATGCCCAAGTTCAGTGGTTTATAGGGACCAGAACACTCAAGTTCTACACATGTGATGCCACCACAGTCTTAAGATGGGAAACGAGGGCAAAGGCATCCTTGCTGTTCTTGGACTTGGTTCTGTTATGCCTTCCATTTCTAAAGCCAAATACCTCTTATGCAATTTTGTTTTTCTCTCATAAATTCTGCCAGAGGGTGGTTTCATTCAGCCAGGCTTGGCTATGATTTTGAGTCAGATGGATCTTCCTTTTTCTGTTCTTTTCACAGAAGAAGAAGCACACAGCTAAATTTTATGTTACAGGCTAAACACCTAAAACCCCCAACCTTCAATCTTAACCTGACTTATAAAACCTGTAGTGCTAGAAATGCCTTCGTTTCTGTTTTTATTTTGTCACAAGAAATAAAAGTAAATAATTTGGTTAAAAGTTTACAGTTTTTTCTTCCTGGGGAATTAGATATTAGCTTCTGAAAATAATAAAAGCAATTTCTATTAATTGCATTAGATGGGGCATGCCAAAATTATCAATTTGTAAACAGCTGCTCAGTTGAGATCCAGATAGTATCTACTTGCTGTTTCTGGTCTAAATATCCAGTGAGAAGACAGGCTTAGATAAGATAAGGCTAAAGGAAAAATCTTCGAACATACAATTTATCTTACGCCTTGCTCACATAGCTTTATCCCGAGGCTTAAAATCACATAGTGGATTTTTTTTCTAACTTCTATCTTGCTCCATTAAGAATTAAAGAGGCTAAGTTCTGGAAATATGATAGAGCATATTAAGAGGACTTGTGAGACAGTGCAGGAAAGAAAAAAATAGTTGGGTACTCTCCAGAGTTTATTGGCTTTATTACTTCTTTTGTGCAATGTGCTCTTATTTTTTGAAGAACATTGGCCCATAGCATGGCATGTGGTTGTGTTCGTTAATGTACAAAGATCAAAAAATTTCACTGTTATTTTACTGTGGAATATTTACCATGACCAGTAGATCTTGCAGTCAATTTTAAGAAATGATTTTATACAGCTTTTTCCCTGTTGAGTAAAATATATTTATGATTTTTGCCTTACATCTTAGAGAACACTGTTGTGTTCTCTTTGCTTTCCTCAAAACCAAATCTCTTTTAAGCGGAGTGTTTTCTGGGAAAGCCATTGGGGAAAGTGAGAGAGATGCAATCTGGGCCTCTGGGTACAAATCATTCTAGCTTTTGACTGGGGCTTGACTGCATTCATTGCGCTTCGTTGGTGCCCTGAGTGGACACAGTTGGATTTCTATACAGGGGCTTGCTGCCACCATCAGTGTCCCAGTGATGTCATCTCTGGGAGGAAGAAGAGGGCTGTGTTTTCTATATTAAGAACATGTTAAGGAAATAAAAGGCATACAGACTGGAAGGAAGAAATAACACTGTCTTGGTTTGCAGATGATATGATCGTCTATGTAGAAAAATCCCCAAAAGTCAACAACAACAACGAAAAACCTCCTGAAACTAATAAACAGTTATAACAAGGTAGCAGGATACACGGTTAATACACCAAAGTCAATTGTCTTCCTAGATACCAGCAATGAACAATTGAAATTTAAAGCACAGCACCGTTTACATTAGCACACAGACACCCACAAAGAAGAAGGAATATTTAGGTATAAATCTGACAAAATGTATATAAGATCTTTATGAAGAAAACTACAAACCTCCGATGAAAGAAATCAAAGAAGATCTAAATAAATGGGGACATATTTCATGTTCATGGACAGGAACAACTAATATTATTAAGATGTCCATTCTTCCCAAGTTGACCTATAGATTCAATGCAATCCCAATAAAAATCTCAGCGAGTTATTTTATGGATATTAACAAGCTGATTCTAAAGTTTATATGGAAAGGCAAAAGACCCAGAATAGCAGAGTTGGAGGACTAACACTACCTGACTTCAAGACTTTCTATAAAACTACCGTGATCAAGACAGTGTGATATTGGTGAAGGAACAAACAAATAGATCAGTGGAACAGAATAGAGAGCCCATAAAGAGGTTGTTACTAACCCAATTGCTTCTGCACTACTACAGGTTTTGAGCTCATGGCCATGGGCTGATAACTGGGATGCTGTAACATAATGGAACAACTCCCTTTGAAAATTAATCCCTCACTGGTTTCATCTGACCTTTGGATGAAAGCTTACAGAAAGGCATGCAAATTGAACCTGCACCCCCTTTTTTTTTTAATTAGCCCTCTTAGTTTAGGATCTAAAACACTGCAGGAATACAGTTCGGAAATCAATCCCCAAACAATTAAACCCTTTTCTCTACAGATGACCACACTTTGTGAGTAAAAGAACATTAGAATCCTATGATTAAACCCCAAAGTCAACCGAGGTGACTAAGAAAAACAGTAAAAGCACAAAGTGGACCAGATGGCAAAAAGGAGAAGCTCATCCACTTATTTGATTTGTTTTTCTGTTTTCCTGCGGAGAAATAAGCACTAAAGAATCTATTTGAAAGTCCCAGCTCAAATGACATCCCATTCATGAAGCCTTTCAGGTTTTTCCCAGCTGGAAATGATCTTGCCCTTGTCTTCTGAACTCCATAGCATCCAGGCCTCTTTTATTGGATCATTAATTTCGGCTACATATTCTCATCATTCCTGTACATGTCTTATCTCTTTTCTTAGACTCCTTCAACATGAGAGTCATACTTTAGACATCACTGTAGTCTCTAAAAAGCCCAGCGTCTTACTCTGACAGTGGTCAAAAAATGCATGCTGAATAGCCATAGGTTCAGGGGCTGTATAATTTATAGAGCCCAGTGCTAAATGAAAATGTGGGGCCCCTCGTTTAAAAATTAAGAATTTCAAGACGATGACCAATCAGTTGCCACAGAGTTAATTCCAATTCATGGCGACCTCATGAACTGTGTTCCACAGGATTTTTAACAACTAATTTTTTGGGAGTAGTTTGCCAAGACTTTCTTCAGAGGCACCTCTAGGTGGACTCAAACCTCCAACCTTTCAGTTAGTAACCAAGCACGTTAACCATTTCATCATCCAGGGACTCCCAGATGGTGCCAGCAGAGCATTAAAGCAAGCTCAGGGACTTTCTAAGTACAAGGCCCTATGCAAGTACACAGGTTGCACACTCATGAAGCCAGCGCTGCATATGTATAAATGAATGAATGAATCCATCAGTCCTATTCACATAACCAGCCAAAGCCATGGTTTTTGTTTGTTGTCTAATCACAGTTTAATATCAGGGAGCCCTGGTGGTGCAATGGGTAAAGCACTTGGCTGCTACCCAAAAGGTCGGCGGTTCAAACCCACCAGCGGTTCCAGAGGAGAAAAGACCTGGCCATCTGCTCCTGTAGATTACAGCCTCAGAAACCCTATGGGGCTGTTCTACTCTGTCCTATAGGGTCACTATGAGTCAGAATCAACTTGACGGTCCACAACAACAGACAACAATCATGGCTTGGGTTTAAAAACAAATAATAACAAAAAGAAAAGAAAACACACACACACACACACACACACACACACACACTGTCCAGGAGCCAACTTTTTTGCTTCCTTGAGGCAATTATATTTTGTCCTCCTTTACTCATTGCTTGTATTAAAACAGATGTTTCTTCTATATCTCAGGGGTTAACAGACGCCACTGAGATGGTCACCAGAATTTGCTGACACTATGCTGATTACCAAAAGCTTCATCAGTCTGCAATGCATAGTGACAGTCTCCTTTCACCACCCCTTAGTTATTTTTAGCTGTTTGAAGTTACAGGTCATTTAAATAGTTCAAGAACTGATAAATGAGGTAAAGCAACTATACCTTTAATGAAACGCCACTGCTTTCCTGAACTTTCTCAAATGACTGTTGGTGTTTGATTATCAATTTTTTGGCTTCATCGTGTATTTCTCAGAAGCCTGGGAAGCCAATGTGATGTGTGCTTGTCATGGCGAATTCCTGTTATGGTTTCTAATAGTGGAAGTACGGAGCACACGCGGGGCTCTACCTCAGAGCACCCTTAGTTCGTAGGTGATGTTTGCCTTTGCAGAGCTGAGAGAGGGGCGCTCTACGAAAGGAAAATTGGAGAGCAAAGTCAGCACTGGAAAAATTCATGAAATGTGGTCTTGTCCAGTTAGTGAGAAAATAATTGTCTCCAGGTTTGATGAAGGGTTTATAGTGCTAGCATTTTCGGATGAAATACAGCTGGTTTCAAATTCCACCATCAAACTCAGAATCAAGCTAATTTCATGTGGTTTGGGGTTTTTGCAACTACTTTTTTGCAGAGTACGCCTCAGGACTTTTTGTTCCAAAAACACCCTGGAGTAAGAAAAAAAAAAATTACTTCAGCCCCTGTAGGAAACTTAGTGGGCAACCGTTTCTGATTCTCCCCAGCAGGGGGCATCATTACACCTTCCTGGCTTCTGCAAGCGCCTTTCTGAAACCTCTCAGAGGTTCTTTAGATCCTCAACCTGGGCACCCAATCTCTCAAATAAGAAAGCAAAAAAAAAAAAAAAAAAAAACCAAAACAAACAAACAAACAAAAAACTAGCAAGAAAAGACAGTTACACTTTCCAGGGACAGCAGCGTCTGCAGTGCTAGCTAGCAGTTGCTACAGGGGATTCTCCCCGGAGAACTTACTAGACGTGCTTTGGGCTGGGTTTCGGACTGCATAGCCTCCCTTTGTTCCTGTCTATTTTCTGAGCTAGTCCTCCAGTCATCTCAGAAATTCCTTTTCTGCTGAAATAAAAACATAAATAAATAATAAAAACTAGCACGTTAAGATACATTTTAGTTTCCCTCTTTCTGGCTTATTTCCATTAACCCTGCTACTGAAAGGACAGGAGATTTCTCAACCAAGGGGAGGCATTTTTGGTAGCTTTCGTCACTGATTTGGACGCGGAGAACAATGGACTAATTCCTGTTTGTCTTAGATTTTTATTTTCCCCCTCTGGAATGGTCATCATGTCACTGGGGATGATTGGAAGATTTATCATCTCCAGTTGATTTATAAGAAACAAGTGGCCAGCATTGACAACTATCCAGATCACATAAGACATACTTCAAGGCATTGATGATACTCCATATCAAATGTGCTTATATAATTTGCTATTATTTATAATAACAACATGGACTTCAGTGGAAACAGGCAGTGGGGTGGACCCTTTTGCATAGCAAAAGAAAATGCTAGAGCTAGAAGGAGCTTTAGAGAAATTTATATCTCCTGTCTCCCAACTCTAGACAAGAAGCATCATCTATTATGGGAGTTTTACGCAGCCATAGGCTTACTTTTAAAATTATCCTTGACGTAGGAGAACATCAAAATGTTTTTTCTAACCATACGTTTACTCAGTGGTATAAGGGCGTGGCTAAAGAGCTGTGTGGGTGGCAATTTGGAAATATTTCTACACTTAATCCCTAATATAACAAGCCTGTGTCCTACAGAAGAAGAGATCTTCTTTATTGAATGCAGAGCTACTGATTTGGCCCTACTTTTCAGAAAGGTATACTCTTAGATTTTAATCCCCTGTGCCCAATGAAATGATCCTTGGTTTTGCTAGCGCTATTTGTCAAGAAAGTTTTTTGCCGTCCCTACAATCCTTACATTCCAAGTTGGGCTTTGGGTGAAAGGAAATTTGATCCTGGGTTTTGGGTGCAGAAATAACCATGGAAAATACTTGTTTTTTGATAGTGTTGCTGAAGCATTAGGGAAGAATGCTGTATCTTTTGATCTGATAAGCCAGAGACTCACAAAATTAAACTTCATATTAATTTATCCCCGAGTTGCAAACAGACAAACATTTTACATCTGTTCTTACTCAGTTCTGTAAATATGGTACTGGATTAATTACTCTTTAGTTCACACTGTGGAAAGCTGTCCTTTTGTTCTGCTTACAGATAAATATATCTATTCACATATGCACATAGGTATGGAAAATGTCCTATTTAACACAAGAAAACCCCTTAACACCTAGCTTCATTTTTGAGAAAAGAACAACTATTTAATGCATGCCGACTAAATTAATTCTTTAAAAACTGCAATATGTACAGTACACAGTACAGAATATAATGTTTTGAATAGCATACAATTAGAATGATAAACACTTTTTTGAAATTGTCATATTTTAGTGGTAGATTTTCTTTTTTAAACAAAGCTTGGCATTCTACATATTGTCACTAATTGCTTTTGTGGTTATTTTTTTCCTTTTGTCTGATGATATTGTTCCCTTATGTTAACATCTTGGCAGGCTCCTTGGATGTAAAATATTTTCAAGCTCTACCAGACATTGCTTCATTTTCATTATGTTTGGAGTATTATAAAACGAGGCTATTGGCATGTTACATGTGACTAATTTTAATCCATAGCTATCTGCAAGCATGGGCTACAGTTAAATAAGCAACACCACTGACAATTGAAACATGAGCCACATTAGAATGTTCCAGATTCGATTAGCAAAAATAGATCTCACTTGAATTTTAAAGAGGTTGTGCTTGTTCTACACAAGATCAGCAACTGTCAGAGGCGAATTTGGAAGAGGAATTCTTTATCTTGCCACCGGGGCACTGTGAGCTGTATAGGTTCCCAGGGATCAACAGCCACATACGTGACTCAGGGCTCCCTTTGGAGTTGAGCGTCTTCCATATCCTCTCTGATTCAACTTTAACCTGGGCTTTGCTTTGAGCTGTGCCTCCAGGAAGCCATGCTTTTTCCATAGGCTGGCAGACAAATGAATGTTTCTGGCTGTGTGGATTGCCAAGGACTGGCACAAAGGAGGGTTCTCGCTAACACTTCAATTGCATCTTTTTTTTAAGAGATGATAGCTGCCGTTGAGTTGACTTCAACTCATGGTGACCTTATGTACAGCAGAACAAAACATTGACCGGTCCTGCATCATCCTCACAGTCTTCAGCATGTTCAAGTTCATCGTTGCGGCTATTGTGCCAATCCATCTCACTGAGGGTCTCCCTCAACCTCGTTGGCCCTCTACTTCATCAAACACGGTGTCCTCCTCCAGCGACCGATCCCTCCTGATGACGTGTCCAAAGCAAGTGAGTCGGACAATGTTCTGTTGCGATCCGTAAGGTTTTCAATTTTCAGAAGTAGATCGCCAGGCCTTTCTTCCTAGTCTGCCTTATCCTGGAAACTCTGCTGAGGTCTCTCCACTATGGGTGACCCTGATGGTATTTGAAATACCGGTGGCGTAGCTTCCAGCATCACAACACCACACAGGCCACCACAGTATGACAAACTGACAGATGGGTGGTCGAGTTTTAAGAGTTGTTGTCGCGTGCCACTGCATTGATTCCACCTCATAGTGGCCCTATAGAACAGAGTAGAACTGCTCCATAGGGTTTTGTAGGCTGTAATCTTTACAGGAACAGATCACGAGGTCTTTTCTCCTGTGGAGTCGCTGGTGGGTTCAAACTGCTGGCCTTTCAATTAACAGCTAGGTGCTTAACCATTGTCCATCAGGCCTCCTTTTAAGAGTAGCAGTCCTTTCGGAATGCAAGGAAAAACATCTTGCTATGGAGCCTATGAGAGGAAATTCTGACAGAGCATAAAGTCCTAAGGGTTCTAAATATATTGATGCCCCTGGGAAGAATGAATGCTTAAACCGGGGTTGTCCTGTAATAGTAACTGGAGACACAATGTTTTCTTTCCTCTGTGTTCCCAGTCCCATCGTCATAGGTCACCCAAATGCCAACATGCGTGATGATGTGTTTTCAAAGATTGAGGTTGAGATGAATTCAGAGATGATCGGAAAACTTCACTACTGCCATCTTTATCGTGAAAAGACTGGGCATGCCCAGCACATTTTATCAAGACTGGATACCCCAGATTTTATATATTTAACTTAAATTGTTGAGGTTAGGGAGATAGATATCTTAATTTGTTCCTGAGTAACAATAGTCAAACCTAGAGCTTCCTTAAGAAATTCCGTCTCTGTTTTTCTGTGTCTCTATCTCTCTGCCTTTTTTTAGTTAAAGCAATGGTTCTTGAACTTGAGTAAGCGTGTTGTCAACATCAACTGGAAGGCTTGTTAAAAGACAGTGAGCCCACCCCGAAAGCTTCTGATTCAGTAGGTCTGGGGTGTTGTTGTGTGCCATAGAGTCAATTCCGACTCGTAACGACCCTATAGGACAAAGTAGAATTGCCCCATAGGGTTTCCTAGGCTGTAATCTTTACAGGAGCAGATCGCCAGATCTTTTCTACCTCTGAGCCGCTGGTGGGCTTGAACCACTAGGGCTCCTTAGGTCTGGGGCAGGGCCTGAGGATTTACATTGCTAAGGAGCTGTCGGGTCTTTTGAGAACCACCGCGCTGCAGTCTCATCATGTAGCGCTCTCCTTCTTTTGAGGCCATGCTGAATGAATTACTTTCAGTAAGAATCCTCCTTAATTCCTCATTTGATAATAAGAATGAGTTTACAAGCCCTACATTATGTTTTTCTAGAAGCCAAAGATGTCGAGAAAAGGCACATTTCTCATTGATTCTCTTCATATTTTCTTCCAATATTAGCCTTAAGAACTCAAATGCTACTGAAGCATTGCCCCTCTACAGAACTTTCTTGTATGAGTGAAGACTTCTACCTAAAATAGGTGCTACCCTTGAATCTTGTTAGATCTCATGTTATCACGGCTGATAATGCTTGAAATAATTGTTCAAATGTCAACTTTGAATTCAATAAACTGAACTTGAAGCACATTAAATCAGGATTTTGCACCCTTGGCTCTATTGATATTTGGGGCTGGATCATTCTCTGTGGTGGGAGCTGTCCTGCGCACTGTAGGATGTTGAGCAGCATCCTTGGTCTCTATTCGCTAGATGCCAGTAGTACCTGCCCCCCAGTTGTCACAACTAAAAATGTCTCCAGACATTGCCAAATGTCCCCTGGGGGTAGGGTGGGCACAAAATTGTCCCCATTTAAGAACCACATCATTAGATCACTCACAAGGTCACTGAAATGTCGAAAAAAACTACCTGGTATATTTGTAAGAACAAGGCCACCATCACTCACTTGAGTGTCCCTTTCAACATGTCTATTGCATCTTTACCCTTTGGCTCATCAACTTTATGCTCTCCCTCTCTTTCTAAGAGGCGAAAAAAAGCCACAGTTCAAATGTAATATAATTTTACTTCGGGCCTCTTGAAAGAGGCATGGCCAGAATTCCTAAACTCCTAAATGTTGTGTATGGGATTAATGTGGCTAGGAGGGTTTTAATCATGGTCTGTGTCATATACACCTCAATGTGTTTTATTAACTTATAATGTTGGAGTGGCTCGTTTGACTTTAGTGGAAGAACTAGTTGCCAGTGAGTTGACTCCAATTCATGGTGACCCCATGTATGTCAGAGTAGGACTGTGCTCCATAGATTTTCAATGGCTGATTTTTCGGAAGCAAATCTCCATACCTTTCTTCCAAGGCACCTCTGGGTGGACTCAAACCTCCAACCAGTTAGCAGCCAAGCACCACCCAGCGACTCTTTGACTTTAGTCATCACTCTAAAAAGGCCAGACAACACAGTGGTTTGAATGAGGTCCCTTAAGGATTTGAAACTCATCAGACCATTTTCTGCCTAAGGTAAGCTCTAAAGTTTCTCTGACTAATTGAAAAGCCACTTGGGGGCTTTCTACTTAAAACAATACAGAAAAACCTCATTAACCAACTGTCACTTTCCTTTACAGTAAGACTGTTGTTCATCTTGTCTTTCTAGAGCACCATAAAAACAGCCCATCTTATGAACACAATACAGAGTCTGAAGTAAGGGAGGAAGGGCGTTGAAGGGTTCCTCTGCATCACCCATGAGCTCTTGCCTCTCCATTACTTTGGATCCAGGGGTGGGGGCTGGGATGTACCATCCTTGAGTGAGAGGAAGAGCCCGTTAATGAATTCTGCAATCTGCCAGGAGACAGGCTGGCTTCTATCTCCCTCAGTTATGATCACACTATTTCCAAAGCAAAATCAAGGCACCTGGCCTGACACAAGGATTTGTGTTACTTCCAAAAGTGAAAAGCATCTGGGAAGGGATATTCGAAGTGGATGTGTTGGAATTTCCCATGATATTTATGTGCATTATGTAAGAGGGCAAAAGAAGAGAGCATAGGAAATCATGACTCTCCTACACATTCGGCATATGATTAGAGACTTGGTGTCCAATGCCTGGACCAGGTAAGTGGTCAGTCAGTGTTTATCAAAGGAGGAGGGAGAGAGAAATGGAAGGAGGATAAAAGGAAGAAAAGAAAGGAGGGTGAGATGGCGGGAAGGAGGGAACTGTGCCCTGGTCTCCTCCAAAGCAGGGAGTGGCCTGACTAGAAACTCTTAAAACAAAGGAATAACTCTTACGTGACTGGTGAATTTGCAAATAGGTCCAAGTTTTAAGGAAAGTAACTTTACCATCTGTATTAAAAACCCTAAAAAAGTCATACACTATTACGGATCAATCCTATTTCTAGGAATTTATCCGAAGGAAATAATTGGACAAATGTGCTAACAGAAGTTGTTATGGATTAAATTGTGTCTCCTCAAAATGTATGTCAAATTGGCTAGGCCATGACTCACAGTATTGTGTGGTTGTCCACCATTTTGTGATCTGATGTGATTATCCTATGTGTTGTAAATCCTAAACCTCTGTGATGTTAATGAGGCAGGATTAGAGGCAGTTATGTTAATGAGACAGGACTCAATCTACAGGAATAGGTTGTATCTTGAGTCAATCTCTTTTGAGATATAAAAGAGAGAAGTGAGCAGAGAGGAGAGGGAACTCATTACCACCAGGCAAGAAGAGCCAGGAGTGGAGCACGTCCTTTGGACCCAGGGTCCCCGTGCTGAGAAGCTCCTAGACCAGGGGAAGATTGATGACAAGGACTTTCCACCAGAACCAACAGAGAGAGAAAGTCTTCCTCTGGAGCTGATGCCCTGAATTTGGACTTCTAGCCTCCTAGACTGTGAGAGAATAAATTTCTGTTTGTTAAAGCCGTCCACTTGTGGTATTTTTGTGATAGCAGCACTAGATAACTAAAATAGGAGTGTAAAATGATGTTAATAACAATCTATATTAGGGCCAAAAGATTATAAATAATCTAAAGGACCAACAAAAGTGGGTTGGTTAAAATAATGTATGGTATGTCCATACAATGGAATATTATGCTACAATTAAAATTGATAATGATAATATAAAAAAGGCAGATTATGGACTAGTATGTATAGGATAATTCCAATTAAAAAAATATATGTTATATTTACATGAAAAAAACTCTGGAAGTTTACACACTAAATTGCTACCGGTGGGTTGACTTTGGAAGATGGGCTACCTCATAAGTTGTTTTGATTTGCTTCTCTGGATTTTCTAATAGTTCAACAATGGTCACAGATTATTTGAGTAACTTAAAAAATGAAGAAATATTTAGAAAATAATTCAATGTACACCCACCTCATCCTCTTAATTCTGATCACAAACTGGTTAATACAGTATCAACCGTTTCTCAAGAGTTATTCTAAGGGACTTTCTAAACATGCATTTGTTAGACATGCCATTTCATCATACACAGGTTTTGACTGCAAGAATGTGACTGTTGCCCAATAACCCATGTACTTAGTAATAGAATGTAATATTTTTATCTCTCTAGAAGCTTCTTACTTTAGTGTAACTTCTTGTGGTGCAGTGGTTAAGAGCTATGGCTCCTAACCAAAAGGTTGGCAGTTTGAGTCCACCAGCAGTTCCTTGGAAACACTATGGGGCAGTTCTGCTCTGTCCTATAGGGTCACTATGAATCGGAATTGATTCCATGGCAACAGGTTTGGGTTTTTTTTTCCCCCCTAAGCAAAACAAAGTCAATGGACGTAAAACTGGCTTTGCATTTCTATAAAGAGACAAATCATGCATTGCTGGATTCTTCTAAACTACAGAGCAGAAAATGATAGTTGCAGTTGCTACCCAAACCCATTACCAGCATGAGACTTTGGCTGCCTCCTGCCACCCCGTCGGTGAACCAACCCCCACCTGTGTTTCCTGCCCTAGCAAATCTCTCAGTGAGTTCCTACACCTGTAATAACAATAGCCTGTGAATGTTGGACCGCCAGGTAGCTTCTTTCCCCAGAGGACGCAATACACATCATCTTCCCCAACGGTCAGACCCATAAATTCAGGGCCGCTAAATGGAACTGTCTCATTTAGAAGTGAATGATCACTTAAGAAAAAAAGGAAGAAGAATCTGCTGTCTTCCTCTCTCCCCACATCCCATACACACTCCCTCCTCCAGCTTTCTCCAGACTCTCTGACTTTTTAACTTCCTTTCCTGAAGCTTGTCTTTGGAATAAAAATTGTCATTGCAGTTAAAGCTGGGTATGCTAAGTCAGAGCAAAATAAGAACGTTTTACCTGGCTCTTAGAACCTGTCACAAGAGGATTACAGCTTCCAAAATGTCATGCCATCCGAAAATGTGCAGGGTTCAGAAGAAAGGAGCCAGTGATAGTTAATAAATAGCATGTGAATTCTCTCCCATATAAGTGAATCCACTTGTATAAATTTGAACTTGAGCTTAAATTTCGGTGGGTGACAACGATGATGGTGGTCAGAATTTGCTAACTGCCTCTGGCTGCCTTCACTCGAATAATTTTCATCCACTTTCGGAAACTTGTCAAGTCACCAAATTCTTTCTTAGACAAATGAGCCAGAAAAGGGCAAAGCTTGCCTAACCCGCCTGAAGCCTGCTGTTCTGCCTCTTCCAGATATGAAAAGACCCGGAACTCTATAATATCAACCACACAGTCCATTGCACATATAATACTTCCAGCAGCGGGAAAAGGAAAGATACCATCAGCCAGCAATTTCTTTCTTTTGCGAAGCTAATGGCTGATCTACCTTTTTGGTTATTGCTGCTGTTGTTGCAAAGTTGGACGATCAAGCATTTAATTTTAGACCATGTCAGTCTTTAGGTTAAAATTATGGATATTCTCCTACATTGTCTTCTACCACTGTTATACACTGAAGGTTTTAGCTTCTAATTTTTGCCCCGGAATCCATTTGGAATGTTTTTATTTGTTAACAGTATTAGTTAATGGTCCAACGTTTTGTTCCGTGAATGGTTATCTTCTTCTCTACCAACCTATGATTATATCATTTATAATTTTGTTTTAAACTCATTAAATCTTAATAATGTTTAGGGGGAAAAATTCTTGTGCACTCATGCCTGTGAGCGTTGAAGGTCAGAGTGTTGGAGATTTTTAATTACCTCCAAATAATACCCTTTGAATTATTTTCCTCCATTAAAGTGCTTCCCCATCAGGAGTATTGAAGGGTTTCTCAGCAGGACATATCTTATTTTACACAAAGGATGCATTCCTGGAAAGCTGAACCTTAAGGCTGAGCCTTAAGAAACCGCCATTTGTGCCGGTCAAAAATGGTCGAATATCGACAATTTCATATGGTTCAACCTAAATATGAAGAAACAGTTTCTATGAACCAAAACGTTTTTCATTGGCCCCAGGGGAAATTCACTAGTGAGATACATTTTATAGTGAATGTCGGAGTGAAGCGTGGAATCCCTTTGTAAATTTAATAATGACCAATGCGTTATTCCTCTGGGTCCATGGTCTAGTTGCGTAAATGAGGCATACCCATTGTCTCAGAGGAAAAGGAAAACCAAGTTTGTAGGTTCTCCCTCACAAAATGCCCATCAGTCCCTTTAATCACTCTTTCTTCTGGTTTTGCCTAGCAGTTTCTGTCTTCTCTCTGATATGAGTCAGGGCTGTATTGAAGTGGCCTTAAGAGAAATGAGCCAATTCGAGGCTTAGCTCAGAGACCCTAGACTCCCCTCATTTCCCTTGTTCTTTCTGACCTCTGCACCGAACTGCCATCAAGCTTGGAAGGAATCGATCGGTATCCTGAATTATGCAGAATGCTCTCTGACTGCTTAAGCTGTTGTTAGCTGCTGTTGAGTGGGCCCCGACTCATGGAACCCCATGCACAACACAGAATAAAACACTGCCGGGTCCTGCACCATCCCCATGGTTGACTGAGGATCCGGTTGTTGTGATCCGTAGGGTTTTCACTGGCTGATTTTTGGAAGTAGATTACCAGGCCTATCTTCCTAGCCCATCATAGTCTGGAAGCTCTGCTGAAACTTGTTCAGCATCATGTTGTTGGTGGTGGATGCCATTGAGTCGATTCCAACCGTATCGACGCCACGTGACAAAGTAGAACTGGCCCACGAGGTTTTCTTGGCTATAATCTTTACAGAAGCAGATTGCCAGGTCTTTCTCCTGTGGGTTCCAACCGCCAACTTTTTGGTTAGCAGCTGCGCGCTTAACCATTTGTGCCTTGATGGCACATTAGGGACCTTGATGACACATTAAGGGGTACTGTGAATGAAACACTGCCCGGTCCTGTGCCATGCCCGTGATCAGTTGCTGATCAGACCACTGTGACCCACAGAGAGTTTTCGTAGGCTGATTTCCCGAAGTAGCTAACCTATTCAGCAGCACAGCAACATGCAAGGCGCCACTGACAGAAGGGTGATGGCTGTACATAAAGTGCATTGGCTGGGAATCAAACCCAGGACTTCCACAAAGAGGGGGAGAATTCTACCACTAAACCACCATTGTCCTGACTGCTTAAGAACAGGAGTTACATTTGTTGCCATTCAATTAATTCTTTTTTACCTAACTGGTTTAAAAAACACACACACAAAAGAATATGAATCATTTATACTTGCCTGAACCACCAAAACAAATTTAGTTTCATAGAATATACACTTTCAATAACTAATAAATGTTAATGTGTTGGTATACAATGCCCAGCCATTCATTTATATGATTTTAATAAATACTAGAAAAACAGAATACCTAAGATATCCATCTGTACGAGTAAAATGGCCAGATAATTCCCACTAACCATATTCCCATTAGCTGGATTTATGATTGTATCTCTTTATGCCATAGCAAGGTCTTAACATTTCAAGATTCATTCACAGAGCTCTAGCAACCCAGTGCATTTATTTAAACCACACTTGACTGGTGGTACATAAATAATCTCCCCCCAAACCATATTGATTTCCCAAAGGGAATATTAAATGCTAAATAACTTCGCAGATTGGAAGCAGTCCTGTCTCTGCCTTCATTTTTGATGCAGTCAAAAATGATGACATTGTAGCTAGCTTATTTTTAATAATTCACACATTAGAGCAAAAGAAAATATTACACCATCACTGGGGGACGTGAACTCCGCACTGCATAGCACATTCTCGTCTCCTTAATGAATGATAATGGATTGGCCACATCGCCATGTCTGCCGTGGATTAAGAATGTGTCTATTCGTAAAGGGGTTATAAATTAGCACAGTATACTTATTCTCCAGATATCAGATACATACATAGCATTTGCATGAAGTGTTTGGGAAGAAAGGGGTTTACACATCATTCGTTAGCCCTCACAGAATCTTTGTGAAGTGTATAATATTCTGATATTTTAAACCAGAAAATTAGATGATGTATGGCTCTTGGTCATTGCAAATGATTTTGATCATATTGGCAAAGTATGCCTAGATGTTGCCCAAACTATGTCCTTTCCCTCCTGGACGCACAGCTGGACTCCATTCCCCAGCCTCCCTTGTACTTAGCGATAGTCGTGTGACTGAATTCTGAACAGTATCGCAATGATTAAGTGCTCAACTGCTAACGGAAAGTTGGCTGTTTGAACCCACCCAGCAGCTCCATGGGCAAAAGACCTGGCGATCTGCTTCCATAAAGATTGTTGTTTTTGCTGTTAGGTGCCGTCGAGTCAGTTCCAACATGAGTTATTACACATGTCCACACACACAGTAGGTACCATGGGTCACATACAACAGAACGAAACACTGCCCGGTCCTGCGCCATCCTCACAATCATTGCTGTGTTTGAGCCCATTGTTGCAGCCACTGTGTCAGTCCATCTCGATGAGGATCTTCCTCTTTTTTGCTGGCCCTCTACTTTACCAAGCATGATGTCCTCCTCCAGGGACTGGGCCCTCCTGATAACATGTCTAAGATTACACAGCCCTAAAGTGGTAGATTCAGGACTTGGGCCAGTACTTGCCTCACTGAGAAAAGAAGACTTGGTGTAACTTTTACCACATGCCAGCCACAGAGTTAAGGATGCACATCCTCTCACTTAAGAGTCTCAACAATCTCTCTGGAGTAGGACTTTTGTTTCCATTCTGTAGAAGAGGAAACTGAGTTTTAGAGATGCCTAACAGCCTGCCCACGATCACACAGATATTGAGAGTCATAAAAAGCGTGTGAACCATAAGAGCTCAAAGCCCAGGTTCTCTCTGTCACAACACACTGGCTTCTTTATGAAACTCCTGGAACCCGGTATCTTCTGTAAAATCAAAGGGTGTAAAGGTGATCTCTTTCAGCTTTACAAAGCTCCTTTTATGTGATATTGACAATGTTTACTGAGCTGGGTGGCAATATCCCACTTTCCAGAACTTTCATCTAGTGTATAAAGTACTCTGCCCAGTATGTTCCACGGGTTTTAAAATCGTTGGTCCCGTATTGGACCATTCCTTGAGAATCAAAGTTAAAATTTTAGATTTAATAGGAAGGAGGAATACCTGTATTCGTTCATTGATTTTTGCCTAACCTGCTTTATCTAACGGATTCTAAGCTTCTTACGGTTATACACTGTATTCTTTTTCTTTTGTGGTAACGCCTGGCCCAGTGCTCCTAATAAGGGTGGTGAGAATTTCTCAGAGCAAAGCTATTGCCATGCTGCCTGATAGAAATGAAATTTACTTGTCTTGATACAGTTTTCATAGTTGTGCCAATTTTTAATAGCAAAAAAGTGACCCCAAAGTACCATAAAACTTAGAGTGACTTCATAGTAACAAAGGGATTTAATAAAGTTTCAAATTTCCTATTAAAGCTTATCCAACATCCATCTTATGCTTAACAAGATTTAGCAAATTAAATTTGACAGTGTTTTGAGAATCCAGGCAAAATAAAATCGTAGAGGAAAGGAGGACCAGGCGGTTGTAATCTTTCTTTTTCTTTCTTCCTTTCTTTCTCTTTCTTGGAGTTTAATATTTCTCAGCTCACCTCCTTTTTCAGTAACATTTGTCAGTACAATGGCATTTGGATTCTGTTTCAACTTTTATTGATATTTCACATGCAATACCAGTCTGATGGAGCTTTGCTGGCTTCAAACAAGCAAATCACAGCAACATTTAGAAGAGTCTGGAGGCCCATAAAGGCTGGGAAGACAGAGCTACTGGCGTTGCTAACAACCACCACTCCCGGTAGCAGCACAGTGGTCCCTGGGCTCTCACTGAAGTGTGTTTTTCTTTAGAAAAAAAAAAAAAAATCGTAGGGAAGTGTTGACCTGCTAATGACATAATAAGTGAAGCTTAAAGGTAAATGTACTTTTAAAATGTCACAATTAAGTAGAGGGACTAAAGTATAAACAGGAAAGACTTCATAACTACTTCAAGAAGTGAGGGAACTGATAGAGAGAGATTACTGTGCCTATTGGATAAGGCACCGGGTGGGATGGGAGACGGTTCGGCAAAGGATTTAACTATTGGGTTTAAAGCATTTATTTACATCTTCTTTTCACGTGAAACTGTCATCATTTGGTTGTGGTACGACAGGTAATAACTAGTCTATCAACAAAAACGATGTTGTAGCAGCTCTCCAAAACATAATTTAAGGATGTTTTTGCAATAGATTCGTTTTAGTGATTTATATTAGGATAGATCTCATTCCCGTCTCTCAGATCTTGGAGATGAAACAGAACATTTTCTTTTCATGTATTGATTTTTAAAGAAAAAGAAAATATTTTGAACCCACAAAGGGAAAGAAGGAATCATTAGGAGCAAAGCTTATCTTATTTTAAGCTATCCTTGTCTCTTTGCCTCTCCCCTCCTCACCTCTCTCCTCCCCTCCCCTCCTCTTCCCTTCTCTTCTCTATCCTTCCCTTCCTACCACCCTCCTCTGTCTGTCTCCTTCCCTCAAAGGTAGGAAAGGTTGGGGTATTTGATGTAGGACGTAGTAAAGGAACTTTAAATAATTGCTTTTAACCAGCTTTTTCAAAGTGAATTATTACACATGTCCACACACACAGTAGATACCGTGGGTCACGTAAGTTGAGGGGATGCTTGAACAAAGTTATACATGTGTCCTTATGTGGGACCTCTCAAAGCCTTGGTTATGGCAAACTTACTTGGTTTCATGACATTTCTAAGGGAGTGCATCTCAAGGAAATATACTTTAGAAGTCACTGCATTTGACAAAGGCTTTGGGACAACTTGTTCTACTCTTTAGAATGCTCCTCACTCACATTCAATCTGAGGCTGCCCAATCACTGGGTCTAAATTATAGCGAGATACAAAAGCAACATCATGCACATCCGTCAGTTTGTCATACTATGGGAGCTTCCTCTCTTCCTTCTTCCCTCCTCGCTCCTTTCTCTTCCTTTTTTCCCTCCCTTCCTCCCTCTTCCCTTCCATTCCCTTTCCTCCTTCTTTCTTTCTTCCTACCTTCTCCTGACATTCCTTGAACATTTACCGGTGTTAAGCTCCATCCTAGGCACTAAGGACGCATATATGAATAAAGCATTATAATCCTTGCCTTACAAGGCTTTCAAATCTAGAGGCAGAGACAGCTGTGCACCTAATTGCAGCCCTATGTGAGTAGTACAACTAGAGCGTGGTGTCTCAGAGGAGAGGTATGCTTGATGGTCTTAAAGCATAAAAAGCAGGTCTGTTGGTGGGAAATAGGAGCAGACGCTCCCAAAAAGGTAATATTATACCTGCATCGGAAAGGGTAGGTTTCCCTAGAAAAAAGGAGGAGGTGAGGTTGGGAGGGGTAGTTACAGCTTTCAAGGCGGAAGGGCCAGCCAAGGTTTAAAGGTAAAAGTCAGTGTAGGGTGGTGTGTGTGTGTGTGTGTGTGTGTATGCATGTGTGTTTACGTGTGCATGCGCTTGCAGAGGATGAGAGTACCCTATAAACCACTTGGTGCCGTCCCAATATAAAATAAGAAACAGCAGGCAGTATCGGTTTTCATGAGAGTAATAACAGATATCTGAAAAGCCAAGGCACTCCACAAATCATCCAGTGTCTTGGAATCTTAAAAGAATGATATAGTTTATTATTTATAAAAAATGGTAATCTACCAATATCGTAACCTTCTCTTGACAGAACACTCTCATCCTCTGATTGTGCCATATATTTAAAAAGGTTTCGGAGGCTAGGGTTACTGAATGAAAACTCAACTACAAAGACAGACAAACCACCCACTGTGTTGCATGGCCTTTGTGCTGTTCCCTGTTAAAAAGTGGGAAGAGAAAGACTGTGTGTGGATAAACTAGGTCCGAGGCTGACGAAAATATTAGTGAATCTGAAAGAAGGTCTGAGTCTTCTGAGGATTTTACCTCATGATACCATCAAACCCAACCCAAGATCAGCCTATGTTTTCATTTAGGCCAGTGGGCAACAGAAATACCCCAAGTGGGTGGCTTTAGAGAACAGAAATTTATTTTCTCACAGTTCTGGAGGCTGAAAGTTCAAATCAGGGTCTTGGCCGTGTCAGTTTCTTCTATGGGCCTCTCTGCTAGTTTCTGGTGAGTGCTGGTGTTTCTTTGCTTGTAGATGATCCTCACATGGCATCTGTCTTCCCCTCTGTCCGTGTCTCTGTGTATATTCTGCTTTTTTTTATAAGACATCACGCAGAAGTAATGAGTTTTAGGACCTACCCTACTCTGGTATGACCTCACTGACATAGGAAAAAAAAACTCCTATTTCCAAACACGGTCATATTTACAGCACAGGGATTAGGACATATTTTTGGAGGGACACAATTCAAACCATCACAACGACTTTGGGCATGTTTCTTAGCATATGCAAGCTCTAAAAAACAGCTTCATTGAAATATAATTTACATCGTCCCCCAAAGAAACCTGGTACCCATTAGCGATCACTTCCTATTACCCCCTTCCCCCAGGCCCTGGCAGCCACTAATCTATTTTCTGTCTCTATGGATTTGCCTCTTCAGGGTATTTCACACAAATGCCATCATACAGCATGTAGTCTTTTTGTGTTTGGCTTCTTTCACTGAGCATAATGTTTTTGAGCTTCATCAAGGTTATTGTATGCATCAGTAGTTTGTTCCTTTTGGTTATTGGATAATATTCTATCATATGGATAGACCACATTTTATTTATCGATTCACCAGTTGATGGACATTTAGGTTGTTTCCACTTTCTGGTCTTTCTCATTTATAAAATGAGAACATTGTATTGGGAGAGGGGATTCAAAGCACCTCTGAAATCCTTAGACTACATCAGACTTTGTTTTGTGCATTACCCATTGCTTTTATTTAGTGTTGCAAAAAGGATGTATTAAACATTGCCTCCAATGGCTCAAAAAGAACAAAAAAAAAATTGACCCTAGATTTAATGGAATTATGACTCTCTGCTTATATTGTGCTGTTATACTTGGTGTGAATGATATGCACTGGAAGTTAAATATAACATCTCATTGTATCGATATTACAAACTGTATAATTTTAGCAAGCAATAGTAACAATACTTAAAGGTTAAAGTTGCTGATGTTGCGATTTGGGGTTACTTTTCCTTCTTGTGCTTGCTCCGGGATCCCTGCTGTTGCAATCCGTTTCCAGCTAAAATAGATTTGAGGTTCTAGATTGTGTTGCTCATTAATTGCAGAAAAGAGAAACTGTCCAATAGATTTTTTTTTTTTTGAGAGAGAGAGCTAGTTTCTTTTTAATTGTGGTAAAATATACACAATATAAAATGTGCCATTTTAACCATGTTCAGGTGTACAATCCAGTGGCATAAATCACACTCACCACGCTGTACAACCATCACCGCTATTTGTTTACAAAACTTTTCTATCCCCCCAAACAGAAACTCTGTCCCATTAATCAGTAGCTCCTCATTCCCCACCCAGCCCCTGGTGACCACTAATCTGCTTTCTTTTTCTATGCACTTGTCTATTCTAGATATTTCATGTAAGTGGAGTCATACATTATTTGCTCTTTTGCGTCTGACTTATTTCGCTCAGCATAAAGTTTTCAAGGTTCGCCCATGCTGTAGCTTGTATCAGGACTTGATTTCTCTTTATGGCAGAGTAGTTTTCCATTGTGTGTATACACCACATTTAGTTTATCCATTTGTCTGCCGATGAACACGTGGGTTGTTTCCACCTCCTGGCTATTGTGAGCGATGCTGCAGTGAACATTGGTGTACAGATACCCGGATCCCTGCTTTCAAGTCGTTTGGGTATATACCTAGGAGGAGAATTGCTGGGTCAGATGGTAATTCTATGTTGAACTTTTTAGGGAACGACCCACCAGCAGCCAATAGACTTTTTGATAACTATCGACTAACTTTCCTGGTAGTTAAATGAACTTTAGGAAAGAATTTATATTGGTGCAAACCTGAATTTACCTTAAAAAAAAAAAAAAAGGTATCTATCCAACTGGCTCATGGATTCTGATAACTGTGTGTGTTCAAAGGCAAATAAGTAAGATGACTAAACTATGTCTTGATATACAGGTAGTCCCCTACTTAAGACATATTCGAGTTACGATGAATTGCACTTAGGACCATCTTTTTGTTTTGTTTTCTTTTTGTACATCTTATCGTTAGTCATACGTACTACATACAACGCTGCAGTGCAAAATCTGCTGATGTTATTATTCTCAGATGTTCAACTGTAGATTATCAGTTTTATGACTTCCGGTTCAAAACACTGCTGTATAGATTTAGTTTTCTCCACTAAATCAGGGGCTTCAATTGCTTGAAAACATGGACCCAAACACTGATCTCTTTGCTAAAGTTGATAGGCAGATTTGGGAAGCAGTGAGATGTTCTCACGAAATATATGAAGAGAAGAAGAAAGGGACCATACGGACAATTCTCACTAATTTTCTGACTAGAAACGCCATCCCCGTTCCCAGGGATAATCCAGATGATCCAGAACCTTCTACAAGTTGAGTTATTACTGCAAGTGACAAAACGCCGTTATCCAACTCTTCTTCATCGTCAGAGTAAATTTTTATGATTTCTGTATTTTTTTTTATGTATAGGGTTGCTATGAGTTGGAATCGACTCAAAAGCAATGGGTTTGGTTTTTTTTATGTATTAAAATATATCTATAAGTTTCTATGTAATGTTTCCAACCCCCAAAGACAAATAAAGATTGGATTTATAAAGATACGGATAATAAAAAGCAATAATAATAAAAACTAAAAAAAAAAAAAAAAAAAAAGAAGAAGTATTTGACTTACGTCAGAGCTGACTTATACGACGCGGAGCCATCGGGACGGAACCCTGTCGTAAGCCGGAGACTACCTGTATATATAATTCAAATTAGAAAAAAGATCATTACTTTTGATAATCAAACTCTTCATAGGCCTCAGTGTGAACAAGATGTACCTTCTGAGCAGAATCTCTTCAATTTTTGGAGACATAGGATAATAAACATTCTTCTTAGAAAAACAATTTCAACCTGGAACTCTTGACAGCTTCTTTTTCAGGCCAGTCAGCTCAGATGTAAATCGAGCTGCCCAAAGAGAGTTGGCAAACTAGTTTACTTGCTTGTAATTAAAAAAGGGAAATTTCTAAACCACAGTGATCACCAATGCTAATGTGAGCAACCGAATGTTATTTCCAGTGGAATTTTTATTTCCTCACTCTTGGCAAGCTGGCACAGCTCTGTGCAGTTGGGAATCTGAAAGTTTTTCCTCGAGATAGAAATGCTCTTTGTGTTTGATGTACAACAGTGTAATTATCCTACACGTTCACTGCCCGCATTCTCTGCGTATACCCAAGTTTAATAATTTCACGTTTGAATGCTTAGCTTTACACTGTTAGCAAAAAAGAAATCATAGCGACTCTGGACTTCTAGCAGAATATTCCATGTGGCCAATGTTATTTACTTATACGATTGGAAAATGACTTGATTGCAACCCTGTTGGAAATCTTTGCAGAGATATGACTTATATTGGATTTCTCTTTACGAGACTAGGTAACTTCATTTTGTGATTTTATTTCGTTCTGCTCAATGATATAACCTGGCTCAGGAGAAAGATCCGACAGATCCTGATAAAGAGAAAAACGAATGCAAGGATTTGGATTAGACATCTTTGCAGATGAACTGCCATAATAAACAATTGCTGTCCATTTGGCTCCAATATTAAAGTTAGTGTATCACCTTGGTATTGGGCATACAAATAAGTAACTCATTGATAACTTTCAGATGTTTCCCTTTTTTAGCTTCTGCCACATCGCCTCTGCTCCCCTTTCTTTAAATGGGACGATGTTTAAATTCTGAGCTCCCCAAAGAAACTTCTGCAAAGTTTTCCATTTCTAACCTACCTATTAGGAATGGCATCATTGTGTATTTGGGAAGAGACAGTGGGGGTTGCAGGGGAAGCTGGGAAACTGGGGGAGGCGGGCTCCCTATTTTGTCCACCTAAGCATGCTAAAGGGGTGTTTGGCCAGCCTTTGGCCGCTGTCTATTGTGCATATGTCAGAGTGTGATACGAAGACGAAGACGCCTGTTGCATGGCTTCACCATTTTTGCGCGTCTCCACGGGTCCTATTTACCAGCCTTGAGATGCAGATGGAAGTAAGGCTACATCTGTTCTGGCTGAGATGGAAGGATGGAAGGAGGGGATAACACATCAACACTAATGGGATTCATACTTTGCTAGAAAACAGCCTTGTTGCTGTAACCTTTGCTTGCATCAGCAGCGGCTGCTTTAGTTAGAGTGAATATTTGCTTTTCCGCTTGCCTGCGAGGTTATATTAATTTCTTTTTTTACAGCTTAATGGTCTGCCTGTTCCGGATTTCAAGTTAAACAAATTTTTTTTTCCAGCACTGCATTCTCAGTGCTTTGCGTTCATGCTTGCCAGCCACTCTTCAAGTCTAACGAAATGACTTGTTGCCTTCATAATTTCAAAGCAGTTTGTTTGTAGGTGGCATTAAAGAAAATAATAATGCTGAAGTCTACAAATTCATTTTCCCCACTGGTGTTGGCAAATAAAATTACCATTGTATGTGTAGACTTCACGTCTTCATAGATTAGCAGTAACCTGGTCTGTTTTCCATCCTTTCATCAGAAATATGATTCTCCTTTAATTCTACCTATCCAAGGCACGGCCAGTTCTTTCCTTAAGATGTCTCAAAGCTGCTTTCCCTTTTCTTTGCCCTGCTGTCACGTAAGATTATGCCCCTTAATCTACCATTTGAAATTGTGCTTTCCAAAATGTAAAGAAATTTTTGCAAACTTCTTGTTATCTCATCTCCTCTACTCATCTTTTGCACAGTCCATGAGATATAAAATCTATTAAATAAAAGGAAAATTATTAGTTTTTTTTTTTTTTTTTGCTCCATCATACGATAACTTTACCTTTTAACTATGTTACACTAAAACTATATCCTAAGACTTTATTAAAGTATTGAGCCAGCCACTTTGTCTGTCCAAAACCTACATGACATGAAAAGATCTAGGCAGGTCTTTAACAGGTGTGAAGAGTAATTCTGTGATCATCTGACTTAAATTATAGGCTCTGTGATATTCAGAAATTTACTTTGCTTCACAGAGGCCAGGGGTGGTACCGCCACGATATAGACAGTGATCCTTCAGGAGGTAGGGGCAAACCCAGCTAACTGTTCTGGGGAAGGGCCTGCCACACCTCTCAAAACATGGCCCCAGAAAACAAACTGGTTTCCAGTGTGAGCCTCCAAGCCAAGTCACAGGGCCACGGCCTTCAGTTTCCAATGGAGCTGCTTCGCTCGAGGGATTTAATGGTGGTTAAAACTGGAGAGGCTAGCTGGCGGAATAAAAGTGTTGATAACGTTTTGTTTTCTCAGATAGGAGATAGCAGTCTGGCCTGTTTGCACAATTGCAGCAGATAGTGTCAGTTTGGTCTGGTTCTACATCGCCTACTTGGGAGGCCTCTTCCAGGCACCAACACTGGGATGTTAACTGTAGAAGTGAGAAGTGGCGACACTGAGCATGTTGATCTTTCTCTATAAAATGAGGCCCATTATCTCTTTTAGTCCAAGATTCAGGATAACACACACATGTAAGTGCAGCCTGCCTTGCATTATAAATACGAACAATCTTCCGGAACCGTGTGCTTGTCGAGACACGAGCTGTGTATTTCATGACATCCATTTTTTAAAAACTAAGTTGGAAGATCGTTTTCACATAGTTTACATTCTGTTTAATTCAAGAGGGGACACAACAAGTTGGTGTTACAAAATGATTTTGTTTCTCTGTTTCTTTTGGATGGTTGCAGAGGATGGGGTGTCACTATATTAGAATGTCAATGTGTGACCCAAGCCTCCCTAGTAAATGGTCCCTCCAGACCAGTGGTGTCACTAGGGCTTGTGTCTCTAGTGCAGTAACTCACGGTGTCACCCCCCCACCATGAACCTCCTTCCATACTAGACCATACAGAATCCTTAGTAATGCTTTCTGTGCTAATGTTACTCCTAAGTCGTAATCCTCGTATGTGACTGAATTTAATGGCAACAGTAGTGACATAAACAGCTAGCAAAATAAAAACAATATCATACGCACGGCCTAAATGTATTTACATATACATAGTTTCATACGGTTAAAGTGGAAATTCGATAAGAATTTTCTTTTCCTTTAATTACTACTTCATTCTCAAAACAGTTATTGCTATAGGTTCACAAATACTACTTATGGCAATATTGTAGCTAAAACACCAGAAAATTTGGCAAAATCTGGGACTATGAAAACACTGGCAGCAACGAAAACAACAGCGTGTGCTTGTAGCACGTGCAGACAAAATGACTTGATTGGACGTGTTGCTATAATTGGGTAATAATGACAGCTCTGACCAGAGGGCGTTAGAAGGTTCAAAAAGTAAATTAGCATAGAGTTTTAGCCTTGGAGGTGTCTTGATACATGTAAGCTGGGCTTACAGAAAAATTTTTTGTTGTTGTAACTAACTACAGGGATAACGTCACCTGGTGCAATCCATACCACCCATGCCCCTCTAGTGACACCATTCCTCAGGACCTCAGCTGGAGTCTCCATCTGCGTGACCTGGGCTGTGGCCCAGGGGAAAATGGATTCTCTCCGTCATTGTCCAACCTGCCAGAAAAGATTTTTAAACCAGTAAAAACCAGTTGCTGCCAAGTGGATTCCAGCTCATGGTGACCCCATTTGTGTCAGAGTAGAACTGTGCTCATAGAATTTTCAATGGCTAATTTTTTTGGAAGTAGATCGCCAAGCCTTTCTTCTGAGGTGCCTCTGGGTGGGCTCCAACATCCAACCTTTCAGATAGCCGTTGAGCACTTAACTGTTTGCCACCCAGGGATTTTTAGAAATACACAAATCGGGATGTGCGTCATTGCTCTTAGGGGTAAGAAACAACCAGGGTAATATGCACGGCTCCTTTGAAGTCTAGTCTTTAATACTGCAGTCAGGGGGTGGGGGATACCTGGCTGAGATTTTATTTCCTCACTGGTTCTCAACAAGAGGGCAATTGTGACCCCCAGAGGGCATTTGGCAAAGTCTGGAGACATTTTGGAGCCCTGGGGGCTCAGTGGTTAAGAGCTCGGCTGCTAACAAAAAGGTCAGCAGTTGGAATCCACCAGCCACTCCTTGGAAACACTATGAGGCAGTTCTACTCTGTCCTCTAGGGTCACTGTGAGTCGGGATTGACTGGATGGCAATGGGTTTGGTTTGGTTTTGGGGACATTTTGGTTGTCACAACTGGGGAGAGAGTGCTACTGGCATCTAGTGGGCAGAGGCTAGGGATGCTGCTAAGCACCCTATAGTACACAGGACAGCCCAATGTGCCAAATAATAACCTGGCCCCAAATGTGGATAGGGCTGCTGTGGAGAAACCCTGGATTAGATCCCGAGTACAGGTCACTGTGTACGCACCCTCTGCCACCCCACCACAGTTCCCAAAACAAACCGTCACCGCAGGACACCCACAGACACCTGACGGATGTGTCTCGTTGACGCTATGCCAAATATCTAGAAAAAGACCAAAACCTTCAACCAAGTCCTGAGAGTCTTGTTTTTAAACAACCACACTGCACCACGAGTAAAGTTATTTGAGCTTTTCTTTTTTTGTTAATCTCAGTTAGAGTGAAATTTTCACTAAAAAAAAAAAAAAGACCATCAGCAATGAGTAGTCACAGGCACCCCTGTATAAAGTGTCTCCCTCACTCTCCTTATTTGAAGGCTCCTTCTGATTGAGAGAGAGGATTCCAATTCCCATACTCCCCATCTCCGAGCTTCTTATGATTCCTCTCACTATTTCTTTGGTTTGAGATGGACTTATAGTTTGAGTTTAGGGAACTTCCCCAGAGGAGGTCTGGGACCCAGTCCTTTGCTTGTTGATCCTCAGATGGGTCACTGAAGATCCATTAAAGAGCTGGCTGGTGGTCCTTTGTACAGTGGTCTACTTTTCACCGGCTGAGTGAGCCCTGGGAGTCCTTTGTTTCTCCTTCTTGGAGGAAGTAGAAAATTTTTGCAACTGAAAAGCAAAACTACCCAGTAGATTTCTGTATTAAATGGGGTCTCCAGTCTCCCACCCGCCTGTCAGTTTGTCCTGCTATGGTGGCTTGTGTGTTGCTGTGATGCTGGAAGCTATGCCACCAGTATTTCAAACACCAGCAGGGTCACCCGTGGTGAACAGATTTCAGCGGACCTTCCAGACTAAGACAGACTAGGAAAAAAGACCTGGAGATCTACTTCTGAAAATCAGCCAATGAAAACCCTATGGATCACAATAGAATATTGTCTGATATAGTGCTGGAAAATGAGGCCCCTAGGGTGGCAGGCATTTCACAATAGCTGCAACAATGGACTCAAACATATCAACCATCATGAAGATGGTGCAGGATCAGGCAGCGTTTTGTTCTGTTATACATAAGGTCACCACGGGGCCAACTCAACGGCAACTAACAGCAACGAATCTTCTAATTCTTTTATGCATGGAAGAAATAGTATTGAGAATCTGGAAGTGTTCCTGAACTTCTTAAAATGAAAAGGGTTAGTAAATGTATAAGAAATTAAAGGTTTCTTACTGAAATGTACTAATAATGACTTTTCAAAAAAAAAAAAAAAAAGCATTTGGATAGTTTATGGACAAGGATCAGCCACATGTTGTTCCAGGCAACATGATCATTAGGATGGAGTTGGGTGAAGTTGCTGGTGGGACCACGTATAGTCAGTGTTATTTTTGGGTGCATCATTGTCCTACAAAGAAATCCTAACCTAGCTTTCCAAGCCATGCCCAGTCTAGAACAGTGCTGTCCAACAGAAATATGAAGTGAGCCACATACGTAATTAAAAATGGTCTAGTAGCCACATTAAAATAAAAAGAAGCCGATAAAATTAATTGTAATAATATATTTTATTTAACCCAATATATCCATGATATTATCATTTCAACATACAATCAATGCTTACAAATTTATTAGTGAGATATTTTACGTTCTTTTTTCATACTAAGTTTCAAACTCTGGTGTGTATTTTGATACTTACCACACATCTCAATTCAGACTTACCGTATTTCAAGTGATCAATAGCCACATGGGGCCGGTGACTACCATATTGGGCAGCAGAGTCTAGCCCCTGCCTGTCTCTCCAACTCCATTCATTTTTTCACTCTCCCTTTTAAAATTCATCTTCCAGCCTTGGTGAACTTCTTTCAACTCCTTCTTTGCCCCAAGTGTTGTTCTCTTTTATTTCTTGGTCTTTGTATAAGTCTCTCCCTAGAACACTCTCTCTCCAACATCCCTCCCACACTACCTGGCTAACTCCTATTTACCCTTCACAAAAGTTAGTTCCTTTGGGAAGGGCCATAGGAGAAGTTAGGTTTCACTAATCCATGCTCTAATGCTGCTTGTACCTCACACTCCATAGTTCTCATTCAGTTTATTGTCCTCAGTAGTTTAGCCTCTGTCTTCTCAAATAGGCTATAACCTCTGCGAAGCAGGAACAGCTCTACATAACCTGTCTGTTACTGTGAACTCATCAGTTAGAATAGTGGACTAGCATATAATAGACACTTGGTAGGTATTTGTGGACTGACTAAACCAAATATAAGTATGCTACATGGGCACTCACATATGTATATAGCAATACTTAATTAGGATATTAAATATCAATGTGTCTATTCCTAAAAATAGATGTGCTTAAGCTCCCACAGTCACAGATAGCCACATATATTTGATCATCATTTAGCCTCTCTAAGTCTGAATTTCCTTCCGAGAATAATACCTGTCATATCTATTTTAAAGAATTCCTCTGAAGATTGAAAAAAAATAATGTGAAACCTATAGCCCTCTAAATTAATTAGAGTGTAATTTGTATATGGGACTTTGTTGTTAAACGAGGCCCAGGTTCCCTCTATCTGGTGGCTCTCCACCCTGTTAGATATTCAGACTCCTTGGCTGGAGTTGCAACCTCCAGTCACCAAATGAGCATGGAAAAATAAATATAGTTTAGGATAGAAGTTGGCGTATTTTTTCAGTAAAGGAACCCAAACCTGTTGAAACCAAACCTATTGCCATTGAGTCGATTCCAACTCATAGCAACCTGATAGACCCTATATTTTGTAAATAAAGTTTTATTGAAACACGACCATGCTCATTTCCTTGAGTAAGAGTAAAGGACAAGAGAGTAAATATTTTAGGCTTTTTGGACCATATGATCTCTATGGCAACCACTCAACTCCGTCATTGTAGTGCTAAAGTAGCAATAAACAATATCTCAAGCAATGAACATGGTCATGTTTCAATAAAACTTTACTTACAAAAACAGTGAGCCAGATTTAGCCCATGGGTCATAGTTTGCCAACCACTTGTCTGGATTCATATGTGCCAAGGTGGGAAAGAAATAGGAATTTGCTTAATATATGGCCTTTGTTCTCCTATAATATATGAACGTAACATACAATGCAATATCACACAAATCAATGAAAAAGGGATAGATTATTCAACATATGAGTATGAAGAAAACTGACTGGGAAGAAAATTGAATCTTCCCTCATGCAATAAACTAATTAAAGATTAATTCAATAATCAAATAGAAAAAATGAAACTATTAAAATATAAGAAAATATATTTGTACATTTATTTGACTACTAAATATGGAAGAATGGTCTGGGTGTAAATATAGTGGACAAAATAAAAAAAGAGATGATTTTATATTTGCCAACATAATTTTCTAACTTCTGAAAGTTCAAAAACATCAAGAAGAAAACAAAAAGGCAAGCAACAAAGAGAAGGCAAATAGTTGCAAGAAACAGGACAAAGAAGTAATATCCTTGCATAAAGAGCTCTGACTAGTAAAAAAAGTACTAAAACCCTGGTTAAAAAAAAATGGAAAAAGGACTTGAACAGACAATCCAGAGAAAAGGACATAAAAAACAGCTAGTGAACTTATAAAAATATTTACAATCCCGTAACTTATCAAAAATATATAAAGAACAGAATACAATTTTGCCCCCTTTCTCCTAATAACAAAGATTTTTAAAAAAATGTTTAATAGGAGGCACAGCAAGATGGCGGCATAAGCAGTTGCACGCTTGTGTACCCCCACAACAAATCCCCCCCCCCAAAAAAAACAAGCAAAATGTGGTGAAATCAACAATCTCAGAACTCTGGACACCCGTTAAATTAGGATTGGAGGACCAAAGAGAACGCTGAATTAAGAAAAAGGTAACATATAAATGGTGGATAAGCAGTGCTTCTCTACATGTTTATACCCCCTCCATCTCACCTCAACCCCCTCCACCTCACCCCCACCCCCTCCCACTCACCCTTAGCACAGCCATTTTGGGCGGCGCCCCCAGGCAGGAGTCCCATGCTGGAACAGGCAACTTATATTTATTTTAATGAGATACCATCTCTCTCTTTTTTTTAAATTGTATTTTATGTTGCTAGTGCTCTTTTGTTGTTATAAATGGAAAAAAAGTCCTTATTTTTACATTCCTTAAATACTTTAAATACTTTGCATCAATCAAATGCTTACAGATACCTAAACAACTAGTTCTTCCAACTAGCAGAAACAGGAAAAGGTGCTTTGCCAGGGAGCATTCTAATTAACTTTCAATTATCCTTAAAAAAAAAAAAAAAATTAGGTCAACCCTTTCCAACAATCATCTCAGGTTATTGCCCTCTGAGGTTCATTTTTTTTCTTTTGAAATATCTTTTAATTTGCTATCCTTTTATTATAAGGATAGCTAAAAAAGTTAAATTGCAATTGCGTCAGTCCAAGATAACCACTGTTAACATTTTGGTGTAGCTTCACTCAAAATGCTTTCAACACAGACTCACACATAAAATATAATTCGTTTTTACACAAAGATTTATTCGACGCATGTTTATTGAGTGTCTACTGTGGGCCAGCACTGCTCTCATGGAGCTGTTCCTACTGGATGGTACCATATTTGCTTCTCTGCCAACTCAGCATTCACCATCATGTGAATGTCCTTCCACATCAATGAATGTGGATCTGCAGTATCACATTAATGGCTACATAATTGGCAGATTGTGTTTTCGAAAATGGCTAAAGCAATCTTTCCATTCTTCCATATTACTTTGTGAGCCTTGCCACACCCCACCAAGAGGTGAAATGTATTTCCCCTCACCTTGAACCTGAGTGAGATTTTATGACTCCACTCAATCCAGTGGGAGTGACACCATGTGACTTCCCAGGGAGACCATAAGAGGTGATATGGCTTCTGCCCATGGAATCATGCCCACTTGCCCATGGAATCCAGCCACCATGTTGTAAGGGAACCCAAGCCACATGGAAAGGCTGGGTGTAGGTTCTTCAGCTGATAGCCCTAGCTGAGGCCTCAGGTGACAGCCAGCATCAACTGCCAGCCATGTGGTGAGTGCTTCTTCAGATGAGTCCAGTCTCCAGCCTTCAAGCCACCGAAGCTGATGCCAAATAGAGCAAAGGCTGCTGTCTCCACTGAGCCATTCCAAAATCCCAGATTTGTGAGCAAAATAAACGTGGCTTGTTTTAAGCCACCAGGTTTTGGGTGGTTTGTTACACAGCGCTGGGTAACAAGAACAGCAGTATTCCTTTGACTGGTCACCATACCACAATTTTTATAGCCAATTCCTTATTTGGGGACGTTTACACTATTACTAGTCTTTTGATGTTACTTTGCTAATATAAATATCACTTGTATATATATCTCTGTACACAATAGTATGTGTATTATTGTTTCCTCACTATTATTTCCCAGAAACAGAATTGCACATCAAAGAATAAGTGTTTTTTAAGGGCTTTTGCTGCATATTCTGGGCAGTTCGATTTAATGTAGTTTAGCAGCTCAGAGGTAGGTATAGTTTAGAAATATTTAAACCTAAAATGCTTTGGCAAAATCAATACTTACAAATTCAGTGACTGGAAAGGAAAGGAAAATCTGCTGATATTTCTATCAGAAAGAAGTCTGGCTTTTAAGTTAAAATAAAATTGGTTCAAATGTTTAAATTAAGGGGAAAACAGTGATTATGCAAACATGAATGTCAAGGTGAGACTCTCCTACTTGAGTCTGATTATGTATTTGTCACATATAATCCCCAGATGGATACCAAATGCATCTAGGCACTTAGTATACCACTCTGCAATAGTAAGATAACCTTTACTCGATGAATTTTAACTTCTTGGGCATAAAGATATCTTCAAGTCTAGAAATTTCCCTGGAGCTTTCGGAAGACTAAATAATTCTATTGTGGTCTGATGACCTTGTCCTGAATAAGGTTTTACCACGGAGTCAATATTGCCGTTCTTTTTCCAGTGAGGAAACAGTGGTTCAGATCATTATGTAGGTGACCAGAGGCAATGGTTTGATGGGTTGTGGAGAATAGCCAAGAGCTGATAGTTACCATGTGACCTTACAAAAAAACAAACAAAAAACCATTGTCTTGATTCCGACTCATAGCAACCCTTTAGGACAGAGTAGAACTGCCCCATAGGGCTTCCAAGGAGTGGCTGGTGGATTTGAACTGCCGACCTTTTGGTTAGCAGCGAAACACTTAACCACTGTGCCACCAGAGCCTTAGCTGATTAGAATTTTTATGTGAAAGTGTTAGGTAGAGAAAAGATTACAAAGTTTAAAAGCCATGTTTTTGTGTTAGGTGTTGCAAATCTTGAAAGTCCTGATTATTCTAATATCAATTCTCTTTACTAATTACACACATGCACACACACACAAGGAACCTGGGGTTGCAACGGTTAAGCGCTTGGCTGCTAACCGGAAGGTTGGTGGTTGGAACCCATCTAGCGGCTCCATAGGAGAAAGACCTGGCGATCTGCTCCTGTAAAGATTACAGCCTATAAAACCCTATGGGGCAGTTCTACTCTGTTACATGGGGTTGCCATGAGTCAGAACCAACTCGACAGCAACTAACAACAACATATATGCACATACATACACACACACACACACACACACACACACACACACACACCCCATTATCTTCCAACATAATAATAGGAATAAGACAATATGTTAGTTTAGTGTAGTAGTTTAAAGTTTACAAGGTGCATTCACACTTGTTTTCATTGTTTTATTTAATCTTCATAACAAAACTGAGGGGTCAGCATTATTTTCCTCACTCTGTAGATGACAAAAGCAAGTCTAGAGAAGTTAAGTAACCAGACAAAGACACAACCAGGACTTGAACACAACTATTCTGGTCCCATCTTTAAAGCAGAAACCAGGAAAGTCTTCCTTATCCTTTTAAGACTGTCTTTTGTGTTATGCTAAAACTCATACACGTAGAGCAGGGGTCCGCAAGTGTTTTCTGTGAAGGGTCAGGTAGTAAATATTTTCAGCTTGTGGCCCATGAGATTCCTGTCACAACTACTCAGCTCTGCCCTTGTAGCATAGACTATATGTAAACAAATGTGCATGGCTGTGTTATTTACAAAAATAAGTCTTCGGACCAGATTTGGCCCTCCCGCTGTAGTTTGCCAACTCCTAACATGAAAGATGAGTAAACACAGAGGAATCACAAGCCTATTCCTGCCCTTTCCACCCCATTCATTTCCTCCCCCATTAGTTTTCTTATTTATCCTTCTAGAGATTTTTTTCCACGAATACATATATTGACTTTTAGTCCTCCCACTGAGCCATGCTTATCTCCCTTGGCCCCATCTTCTCTTCTGCATGTCCTTCTGGATAACCTGGGCATCTGTCCATATTAATACATAGAGATCTGATATTCCTTTCTGTGGTTGCGTAGTGCTTTATTATGTCGATATGCCACTGTTTATTCAGTCTATTGCTAGACATTTGTTTGACTACCATTATTTTGTTTGAACGTGTGACATTTTATGCTTGTACTGGTGGTACCGTGGAAGAGATTCCTAGATGTGGGATTGCTGGGTGGAAGAATACATGACTTTATAATTGCATATTGCCGAGTCCCCTGCATATTCGTGGTAGTATTTTTGTCTTCCCACCAGCAACCTTTGAGAGTGCCTGTCTCCCTAGAGCCTCCCCAACAGAGTATATATGGAAAAACCTTTGGAATTAGACCGCTCTGCTAGATGAGAAATGAGATCTTGGCGTAGTTTTGATTTGCATTTATTTTCTTGCAAGTGAGATTGAACACCTGTCTGTACATTTAAGGACCGATTATATGTCTCCTTCTGCTTCATATCCTTTGCCCATTTTTCTTTTGGGCAGTAGGTTTTTCTCTTTTCAAAACTTAGGAGCTCTTTAACGTGACGGTGATTCAGTCCCAGTTCATCATTTCTTTTGACTTTGCTTATGCTATTTTCTGCCATGCAAAGGTTTTGATTTTTAGGTGGATGAATTTATCAATCATTCATACATATATATGAATGGTTGATAAATCTATAAATATAAATCCATATATATATAATCTTCGGGATTTTTTTTTTTTATCTTCCTTGTGCTGAACATTTGAAATTTAAATAGATGAAAACGGTAGAGGCAATGATGAGAGTCATGAAGATATTAGAGCTTTTATTTGCAAGTAAGTTTGGATTAGAAGTTCAAATGGATTATTCTTAATGTTAAGACTGGTGGCATGTACCGGTACAGAGCAGAACTAAGACATAGAATAGAGCAAAATGGCCAAGGTTAATCAAGAGCTGTATCTTACCTAAGGAGCCCTGGTGGTGCAGTGGTTACGTGCTTGGCTGCTAACCAAAAGGTTAGCGGTTGGAACCCACCAGTGGCTGTGAGGGAGAAATATGTGGCAGTGTGCTTCCATAAAGATTTCGGCCTTGGAAACCCTATGAGGCAGTTCTACTCTGTCATATAGTAGGGTCACTATGAGTTGGAACGCACTCGAGGGCAATGGTTTTGGTTTATATATTACCTGATAATGAGGAAAAGAAAAATCTTTTCTAATCAAGAAAAAATGTGATATTAACTGCAAAACCTCGACAACAAAAAGACAAATAACTCAATTAGAAAATGGGCAAAGGATATGAACAGTCACTTCGCCAAAGAAGATATTCATGTGAGTAACAGACACATGAAGAAATGCTCACGATCATTAGCCATTAGAGAAATGCAGATCAAAACTACCATGAGATATCATCTCACTCCAACAAGGCTAGCCTTAATCCAAAAAACACAAAATAATAAATGCTGGAGAGGTTGTGGAGAGACTGGAACACTTACATACTGTTGGTGGGAATTTAAAATGGTACAACCACTTTGGAAATCGATTTGGTGCTTCCTTAAAAAGCTAGAAATAGAAGTACCATACGATCCAGCTATCCAGCTCCTTGGAATATATCCTGGAGAAATAAGAGCCGTCACACGAATAGATATATGCACACCCATGTTCATTGCAGCACTGTTCACAATAGCAAAAAGATGGAAACAACCTAGGTGTCCATCAACAGACGAATGGTTAAACAAATTATGGTATATCCACACAATGGAATACTACGCAACGATAAAGAACAAAGATGAAGCCGTGAAACATCTTATAACATGGAGGAAGCTGGAGGTCATTATGCTGAGTGAATTTAGTCATTCACAGAAGGACAAATATTGTATAAGACCACTATTATAAGCACTTAAGAAAAGGTTTAAACACAGAAGAAAACATTCTTTGATGGTTATGAGGGTGCAGATGGAGGGGGAGGGTTATTTACTAACTAGATAGTAGATAAGAATTATCTTAGGTGAAGGGAAGGACAGCACACACTACAGGGGGAGTCAGCACAACTGGACTAAACCAAATCTAAGAAGTTTCCTGAATACAGTCAAACACTTTGAGGGGCAGAGTAGCAGGGGTAGGGGTCTGGGGACCATGCTTTCAGGGGACATCTAGGTCAATTGGCATAACAAAGCTTCTTAAGAAAATGTTCTGCATCCTACTTTGGTGAGTGGCATCTGGGGTCTTAAAAGCTTGCAAGTGACCATCTAAGATGCATCAATTGGTCCCAACCACCTGGAGTAAAGGAGAATGAAGAACACCAAAGACACAAGAACAGTATTAGCCCAAGAGACAGAAAGGGCCACATAAACCAGAGACTTCATCAGCCTGAGACCAGAAGAACTAGATGGTGTCCGGCTACCACCAGTGACTGCCCTGACAGGGAACACAACAGAGAGTCCCTGATGGAGCAGGAGAAAGGTGGGGTGCAGAACTCAAATTCTAGTAAGAAGACCAGACTTAATGGTTTGACAGACTGGAGGAACCCCAGAAGACATGGCCCCTGGATTCTCTATCAGTTTCCGAGGCCAACTCTTCAGACAGGGATTGGACTAGACTGTGGGACATAAAGTGATACTCGTGAGGAGTGTGCCTTTTAGCTCAAGTAGATACATGAGACTAAACGGGCAGCTTCTGTCCGGAGGTGAGATGGGAAGGCAGAGAGGGTCAGGAGCTGGTTGAATGGACGTGGGGAATCACGGGTGGAAAAGAGGAGTGTGCTGTCACAGTATGGGGAAAGTAGGGTCACATAACAATGTATGTATAAATTTTTGTATGGGAGACTAACTTGAAATGTAAACTTCATTTAAACTACAACAATAAAAAAATATAAAAGATGTGATATTAAATGAATCCATTTTAAAGCTACCTGGTCCCATCATGTCTGAAAGTCTTTATTGTTGTTGTTAGTTGCCATGGAGTCAGCTCCGACTCATGGCGGCCTTGTGTATAACAGCCCTGTGGCATCTTTGTGATCAAAAGTCTTTATACAAACACTTGCAATATCTTTGCAGTCGCTTACATAGAATTTTATTGTAAAATCTCTTAAATCGAGTGTAAGTGAAAGACATTAGCATCACAGTGCAAGTGTTTAATAGCGATATAAAAAAAAACAGCATCTTCCTTTTGAAGGTTATTATTCTGCTGTCAGATGATAAACTTTTAGAGCATCGAGTTGTACATTTTTGTGTTATTTTGTCTGAATTCTCTACCCAGCACATTCAGATCTTCTACTTCCATTGCCACAGCAAAGGAGGATCAGAAAATGGAAGTTAAGGGGGACAGAGAAGTTACAGCATTGGCTAGGCCCCCCGGGATCATTCTTGCTATCGAGGTGGCATTGTCACCCAGAAAAAGCTATTTTCTTATGAGAGACGGGGATGCTGACTGGAGGCCTGGCATGGGAGGTGCGGACACAGCCGTGATGTCACAGATTGCATTGTCTCTTGCAAACTCATCCATCAAGCCTTCACCTCTGATTCTATGCGGGGTCACTAAGGAGAGAGGCGCCTGCCCCGGTGGGGGCATTCTGCAGTGTTGGTGTGTAGTAGAGCTGGTGGGGTGGAGCCGATTCATTTCCTTTCAAAGGCCCAAATGGCATGCTGCGGAGCAGAGACACAAGCCCAGCAGCAGCTCCTTAGAAAGGATGACGCCAAGGCAAACAGCCCTCACTGCGAACTGTAGAACCGTGCCATCTGCTTTCCTCCTCGGTGATTGATTCGTGCCGGGGTTTTAAATGATGTAATAGAAAGGTAAGCCTCCTTTTTAACCACAGAAGCAGAAATAGGGGTGGGGGAGGGACTTCAGAGGGATGATAGCATTTCATTTCACAAAGATAAGTGAGCTATCTGCCGTTAAGTTAGAAGGGCGTTTGTGTTTCTGAGGTGTGAATATGATTTTGAATTGCAAGTGTGAATCCTGTCCTGGGAAGAGAGGGCCAACTTTAGCTCTTAAAAAAGGCCACACCTCACATCGTATCCATTTACTTTTATTTAATCTTTTAAAAAGCACGATTTTAAAAGAGTGAACTTGTGTAAAATGAGTGATCTTCGGGATCTTTGAGAAGGCGTGGAGAGCTACGTTTTCAGATCTGCGATGCTGCCTTTTCTGGACGAGTTCAATTGATTTTCAAGTTGGGGATAAATGAAAAACAAGCAGCAACCTAACAGTTGTCAAAAGCCCTTAAAAGAAAGAGCTAGATATATTAAGGCAGCTTCGAGCTGATTTCTACGTAACTTGTTGGTCATTAGCTAGTTCTGGGGTCAGTATACCAAAACCCATTGCCGTCGGGTCGATTCCGACTCCTAGCGACTCTATAGGACAGAGTAGAAGTGCCCCATAGGGTTTCCAAGGAGCGGCTGGTGGATTCGAACCACTGACCTTTTGGTTAGCAGCTGAGCTCAACCACTGCACCACTAAGCCTCCATATACAGGGATATAAAACTCAGAGGAAGTTTGCCGCCGAGTTGTCCCCTTTGCATTCCTCAGAGACACTGGCTGGCCCCAGGAGAATCTAGAGACAGCACCAACAAGCACCCACACCTCTCGGTGCCTTGTCACGGACCTGTGTGTTTCAGTCGCCAAGGAGTCCAGAAGGCTGGGGTCGTTGCCTCTCTCTCGGGACTCGCCCAGCAGGGATTGAGTGCCAGCAGCAGCCCCTGTCCGCCCCCTTCCCCTCCCGCCCACAGGAGAGGCGCTTCTGCAGAAGTCATTTGGTGTGTGTGCTGCTTTTCCTGGGGAGAGGGTTAGAGAGGAGGAGAGGGGCTTTGTGAGGAAAATCCAGGGAGAGGTTGCTGGGGAGGAACTACCCAGAGGCACAGCCGACTTCAGCTTTCGGAGTCCCCTCAGTCAAGTGATCCTAAGAAACCCAGTTGCCTGGCACAGAGCGGCTGGGGGTTGCTTGCTTCTGTCTACCTGCAGGAGGGCAAACTGGTAAGGCTAACTTGTTTTCCTACTGCTTTGTGATGCTACTGTGATTTGCTTGAATGCAGTGCAGTGTCCAAAGGAAGGGAAGCCCAGTGATTCTGGGACACCCCGTATTGTCTGTCTCTTGTAAGGCGGCCTGCCTAGTGTATGAGAAAGGCGCTGCTTCCTGCACAAAGGGCTGGGAGCCATGGAACAATTTTACTTTTCTTCTCAAACTTGACTAGCATCAGTTGTGAGCAACCGACTTACAACACATGCACACACAGACACTATACCCCAGACTCAGGAAATACAGGAATGCACTTATTTATAAGCTAATTGCATTTTAAGAGCAATATTTATATCTAAATTTGATTTGTTTGGGGGTACAACTGCATGAGGGCGGCAGGAAATTGGACCTTTCTGGAAAATTCCACATCGTCTGTTTCCTGTCAGGCTGTCTTTTACCTTTGCATGTTTCACCTGCATTGTTAGTAGGGCTGTGGTAAACCAAGTAGGGGCGAGTGTTTCCACTAAAATGAGGAAAGCGAGATTTTGAGTTAGTTGTGAAGAAGTTTATAGTCTCTATTTGCTGCACAGGAGAGAAGAAATGAGGAGCCTGTCCCCGAGCCAGAAAGACCAGGTCTCCTTCAGCGTTTTCAGCGGGGGCTGTCAGCTCATTCACACGGCGGCCGTATCTGGCAAATGTGCTTCTTCCTCCCTAATGATGCTATTCTGTTAGTTTTGGAACTGACTGTGGTATTTGGGTGAAGGTATATCAGATACATACATGATATGTGATATCTATGTATATATAGACATATTATATATATATGTACATATATATCTTTTATTATGTCCTGGGAATCTTGAGCATGAATAGTTTAGAAATATACTCATTCCATCTGAGGCTAACTATCCCTCAAGGAAAGGATACTGATGCTTGCGAGGAGCATGTGTTTGGAGCTGGTGGTGTGGAGAAGAGATAAGTGGCCGACAGCTGTTGCTTCTGCGATGTTCACTCCAGAAGCCTGTCCCCTTAGCTGAGACCCAAATTCCTGAAAACCCTGCCCACCCCTCCCCCACCACACAGAGCAGTGGGGTTATCTTTGGAGTTCTTTTTCTCTGAGAAAGTTTGGGTGCTGTTTAATTTAGGTGGCTCCCTGCTCTTTTTTCCCTTCATTAAAATAAAATGCAAAACTGTGGTCTATGCAAAGTCCTGATGGCAGTTGTTCAGTTTCTAAACTCAACATATACCAGATAACGCTCTTGCTATCATTCCAGTTGAATCTGTTCTTCATGAGAACACAGATTGAAGAAAATGATTCTATACAAATAAATTACACAGGTCTGCAGCTTTTACTTCAATTGAAATTAGGTCCAGAGGGGTTTTTTTTTCTTTCTCTACTTTACTTAACTCCACAGTCTTAAAATGACCCGATTATACGAATAGTAAAAGATTGAAACTAATTGACATTTATTTCGTTTATAACCATTTGGGGTTTTTTTTTTTTAAATTGTGCAACTATTTAAATAAGGTTACTTTGTTATTATTAGTTGCCGTTGAGTCGATTCCAACTCATGGTGACCCCATGAGTGCAGAGTAGAACTGTGCTCCATAGAATTTTCAAGGCTGTGACCTTCCAGAAGCAGATCGCCAGGCCTGTCTCCCGAGGCACCTCTGGGTGGGTTCAAACTGCCAACCTTTCGGCTAGTAGTCGAGCACCTAACCATTTGCGCCACCCAGGGATATTGAAAGCCTGAAAAACTGTATGTGATCTTTCTTTAAAATGACCTAATTATTTGCCAGAGGTATCTTGCAAAAAAAAAAAAAAGAAAGAAAGTCAGTTCCCTCTCAATTTTAGTTTTCATTCTCTTTATCAACTGAAAATGCTAATTCAACCAAGTGGTTTTATCTTTGCCTGTCAGAATTGTTTACTGAAGGCCGGCAGTTAATTCGGGGCTCCTGAGTGCGAGATAACCTTTAATCAATGTATCTGCAAACTGTGAGGACACCTGGGAGGTTTTCAGGTTTGGATCAATGAAATTCACTGTTCTCTGCTTCGTGTTCATTCCAGTTTCAAAGACTATTTACCTTCATAACATTTGGGCCCGCGAGCATGGAGTTTATTAGAATTGATTTTTGTTCCAGATCTATCTTTTAAAATACTTTTGATGGTCATTTGTCATTACTGCCTTATGAGATTTCCCTTCATCTGGCATGGATTTATTGAGTGCCTAGGTGTCCTTAGTATTGTGCGCATTTGCTGTTAGAGATGAAAACTCTATTTTTGTGGGGTTGGGGTCCACAGTTAGCCAAGACTACAAGGGAGAAGATCAACTTCTGCTGTTTTAACAATTGTTCACCTCCTCACACTGTTCAATTGCAAATGTGGCTTCAGCAGCAGTAGAAATACTAATTCTTTTGAATTATTGTTATATTAAAATAGATTATTGGCTACTTAGAACCTCGGAGCTGAGTTCATCAATAATCCTCTCACATAACACAAGACCCTCTGTGTGTTACCGCAATAACGCAGATTGGAGCCACCTGCCTCAATAGCCAATTCTGAGACGGGGTGAGGTGAGCAACAAGATGTTTATTATATATCGATATATAGGTGACAGAGGGGGATAGATTCCTCCAAAAAACCCGTCTCCCCCACTGGGGATCGGCTGGAGTCTTTTATAGGGACAGGATTATGGATCTTTTATGGTAGTTTTTCTCTGAGGTGGTGATGTCTTAGATGAGTTAACCTTCCACTGGTATTCTTACAGGTTATCTGGCGACATCTTTGGGGATTATCTGGCGACATCCTGCTTACTCTTGTCACAAGATGGATGCTTTGTTTGGTTTTTCATTCTTAGATCATTATCACTTGTTTTCCACCCTCCAGGGAGGAACATCAGTTAATCTTAAACCTTTTTGTAGAGATTAGAATGGGAGGGAAAAATCACGAGACAATGACAATGTGGCGGTTAGCAATGGGGAGTAAATAATAGTGAGCTGGGCCTGTGCAGCCTCTTCCATGTGTGTTATTCTCATCGCCGGGCATTTAAATGATTCAAAAGGAAGGTTTCTCATGAATTCATCTGGCCATTGGACATACCAGGAAAAATATGGACCTAAGCCTTTCAGCAAGCTTAATCTTTACATCTTATAAATTATTGTTCCCGTTCATTTTTTCCCTTGCTATATTAGGTTTTTCTGTTATATGGCTTTTGTAAAGTGTTTCGCTATATCACAATAATATACATAATTTAAAATAATATCAATAAGGAAAGGAAATCATGGGGAAAGAAAGAAACAGTTTTTGAATCTACCAAGGGCCAGACACTGCCCTGGCCCCTTTACAAGCATGTTATTATTTAACCTTCTCAACAACACTGCAAAATAGGTATTATTATCCCCATTTTAAAGATGAGGAAACTGAAGCCCAGAGAATTTAAGAATGAAATCAGACCATACCACTTCTAAGGTGGCAAACCCAGATCTGTCCTTTGCTCCAGAAAAGCACTTCTTAGCACACTTCTAATTGCTCTTTTACCAGGCCTATCTTCCTTCCCATTACCTGGGTGGTGCAAATGGTTAAACTCTCAACTACTAGTTGAAAGGTTGGTGGTTCAAACTCACCCAGAGGCACCTCAGAAGACAGGCCTGGCAATCTGCTTCTGAAAGGTCACAGCCTTGAAAACCTTATGGAGCACAGTTCTACTCTGCACTCACGGAGTCGCCATGAGTCCGAGTCGACTTAACAACAACCAGCCACAACAACAACAATGATAATCTCCCTTCTCAGATCCCATTTCAACTGCTAATTCCCTTCAGTTTATCTTAATGCTTCCAGAGAATTCTCCTTGGCAAAGACTCTGCCTGTTCCCTTGACTTCCCTTATGAGCAGATAGACAAAATATGTAGGCACAGATTGGAAAGATGCTGTAAAACTGCTTTTGAAATGTCAATGTAGAAGCAACATATAAGACTAAAATATGGACTGCAACACGTTAGATTTGCTTGGTTAGGAGAAATGAGAAATAATTTTGGTTTGGTTTTGGGCCACATCTGCTCTGGTTTTCACCCTGTAGCCAGAGGGGGCCCCAGTTCATGTACACTCTGGGACGCATGCATTTCTCATCCTCTGTGTAGAGGCCCAGACTCACTTGGCCTCACTTTCTGCCTCCAGCAGGGGAACAGAGGAAAGGACGGGCTTGTGGAAAACTTGGAAATGCACTCCCAGCCCCCAGCTCCCTTCTGATGCTACCGGTTGAGAGAAAGAAAAGCATGGCACGGCATTCATAAAAAGGACTCTTAACATGTATCAGTGCATCAGTCTGGTTCATAGCATAGTCATTAATTTATCTCATCACATTAATTTAGTCAGCACTGTCTATTCAATTGCCTTGTGTACCAGTTTCCTATTGCTGCTGTAACAAATTACCATGAACTTGGTGCCTTAAAACAACACAAACTTACTATCTTACCATTCTGGAAATCAGAAACCTGAAATGGGTCACACTGGGCTAAAATCAAGGTGTCACAGGACTGCATTCCTTCTGGAATTTCTAGGAGCCTTTTCTGGCTTCTGGAGGTCACCTGCATTCCTTGGCTTGTGGATGCATCACTCTGACCTTTGTTTCTCTCATCACATGTCTTCCTCTCCTGTTTCTTCTTTCCTTTATAAGGACCTTTGTAATTACACTGAACCCAGCAGGATAATTGAGGGAAATCTCCCCATCTCCAGACCCTTAACTTAATCCCATCTGCAAAGTCTTTTCTGCCATGCAAGGCAACATATTCACAGGTTCTGGGGATTAGGGCGTGGACATCTATGGGGGCCATTATTCTGCCTACTACACCTTGTTCCATACTGTATTTCTTTATAGCTACTTGATATTTATTACATGATCTTGAAGGCAATGGGGAACCACAGAAGGATTTCAAGCAGAGAGGTGGAAACACTACCCAGGCTTGTGATTTAGAAAGCTCGCTGAGAGAGCCCTATGAAGATGAAGGTACAACTGAGACACAAACTGAAAAGCAAGAGAGAGAGCTGGTGGCAGAGTCTGTAGAGGAGGGGATGGGGATGAGATTGAGAGATAGTGAAGTGAGGCCATTGACCGGACAGCTGCGAGGAGGACGTTTGTGACTTGAATCACTTGGGTGGATGATGCAGAGGTAGAGAGGATGGGTGACTCAGAAAATGCATGTAGACTGTGCAGGAACACCTCTTCCCTCCTGGACCTCAAGACCCGTCAGGGATGACACCAGTAATAATAATAGCAACAAGCACATTACATTTAATCCTCATATCAACCCTCTTAGGTAGACATTATTATAACTGTTATTATCCCATTTTTTTGAATTAAGAAATTGAGGCCCAAGCTCACACAGCTTGAAAGGGGCAAGAAGGGATTTGAAACCAAATAGTCTGGCACAATGGTTAAAGCAATTGACTGCTAACCGAAAGGTTGACCGTTCAAAACCACCAGCGGCTCTGCAGGAAAAAGATGTGGCGGTCTGCTTCCATAGAGATGTACGGCCTTGGAAACCCTATGGGGTTGCTGTGAGTCAGAATCGACTCGATGGCAGTGGGTTTTAGTCTGGGAGTCTGGCTCCCAGGGGGCAGTGGTGGGTCAGTGGTAGAATTCTTGCCCTCCATGTGGGAGGCCCCGGTTCGATTCCCAGCCAGTATACCTCATGCACAGCCACCGCCCATCTGTTAGTGGAGGTTTGTGTGTTGCTAGGATGCTGAACTGGTTTCAGAAGAGGTTCCAGACCAAAGCAGAGTAGGAAGAAAATCCTGGCAATCTACTTCGGAAAATTAGCCAATGAAAATCCTGTGCATCGAAACAGTCCAATCCTGTTAAGCATGGGCTCACCATGAGTCATAGGCCAACTCCACAGCAGCTAACAACAACAACAGTCTGGCCCCAGGCTCCATGTTTTTAACTCGTAGACTTTACTGCCTTAATAAATAAGTAATTAATATTTTATGGGGCATTTAGTATGGGAGCTATCTGTACATTTCCATGGACGGGCAGCAGGGATAGCAATTGCTGCTATCAAGTTGAACTGTGACTTTTTCTGGGGCAAATCCCTGAAGACTTCTGGCCGTAGGGAAGGAGTGATTCTTGATGAAATAAAACATTAGTATAGAGCAATGGACTGGGCAAAAGGGCAAAATTTGAGAAAGATCTTATTTCCTGGCTCTCTAAGAATTTATATCCACGTGGAGAAAACAATACTGCAAGCATAAAAAATAGATGATCAGAGGCTAAATGGTTCCAAGGTCCTCTGGATAAATCTGAAACGAGAATATATAGTCCTTTTCTAGAAGAGAGTGGGCAAGAACAAGGCAACGCGAAGGTCACGATGAGCAGGTATGGAGCGTTATATACATTCATCGAAAGACTCAAGGCGCCGTACACTCTCAATGCATCCGCTTGTATAGTCCTTATAACAATGCTAGGAAACGACTTCTGCCCTACAGATGGAGAAATTGAGGCAAAAGGTGGGGAAGTAAGGTCACAAGGCAGTGATGGTCAGAGCAAAATTGGAACCACAATGCCTTGTTTCTAAGTCTGCATTGTGTGTGTAAAGAATGTTGGGTTTAATACACTAGACAGAGCCACCTTTAAATAAAGATTTTAAGTTCCTCAGGAATCCTAAAATGATTTTTCTGTTTTTAAAAGTCCTGATGTCTTGTTATGGTTGTTCTTCATTATCGCTATCATTTTCACTGACTAGTCTGTTGAGTGGAGCTACCCTGACACATCTGAGTGTCATTCAGCGTATGTGGTTTTTAGAGAAAACCCTCCTTGCCAAGAAAGAAGTACGTAAACTTCTTTGTTACATTCTCCTTTTGCTTCTTTAAGCCATACTAGAATCCTTGTAGAAGCTATAACATGAAATTATAGAACATGCACTCATGGGCTCTCAAAAAAAAAAAGAAAAAATAGTGGTCATTTCATAGCAAATCCTTACCATGAGCTATTGCTGATGGGAATGGTTTCTTTCTTTTATAACTTGAAAATATGAAACCTTGCCATTTAAGTAACTCCTTAATTTATGTAATGGAAAGATTTAGATTTGTTTAACCCTTCTACTTGACATTTATTTAACAATTATTTAGTATCTACTGCGTGTTGATCCATAGAGTTCTTATGGGTTTTCGCTAGAAAAGGACATCATGGTGGGTAAAGTAGAGGGGCCAGTGAAGACGAGGGAAAACACCCAATGAGATGAACTGACACAATAGCTGTAACAACGGACTCAAAGACACCAACAATCATGAAGATGGCACAGGACCGGGCAACATTTCTTTCTGTTATACATAATGTTGCCATGAGTCGGAGCTGACTCGGCGGCAATTAACAACAGCAACGACTGGGCACTCGCTAGATTGCATTTGTTCCTTGCAATTCCTGTTAGGGAGGATTCTCCTTACAGTGGAGGAAAGAGAGTCTCGAAGAATGGTCCAGCCAGACTTGAACCCCTGGCTTCCGACCCTGAGCCCGAATGCTTGCTCCCATGCCCGTCAGCCTGCTTAGCTAAGATGGGCCCTCAGAGCCACTAGAGAAGGACTCCATGATGTCTCTCCATTTGGAACAGCAAACTAAGAGAGTTTGGCTAAATCCCCATGACCAAAGCCAGGCACATTTTGGCAGAAATTATCTATGCTGTCCTGACTAATATTCCTACTGAGCAAGATAAATTACAACTTGCTTTAATAATAGACAGGATTTCAAAGTCTACTACTTGTTGAAAGGATAACTCACCAAAATTTTATAATTTGCTTCAAAGTGAGAATTCAAAAAAATATGAGATCTCCCTAATAGTTTGCTGATAGATTTACATTCAAAGATGACGTCTGCTCAGGCTTGCCTGTTGCTTCTATACTTGTTTGCAAAAACACTTTCGTGAGCCTTCCAAGGCTTCTAACCCCACATTGACTTCTCTCAAAACTCACGACAAGAAAGGGGCAGAGCTAGAATTATCACCCCCGAGTGCCTGACCCTAGGTTCAGTGCTTAGAGTAGATCACAACTCGTTTTAGTAGTAAAGAATACATAATTCCTGACAGGTGCCCTTGGGCATTGGGAAAAAGCGTGGAGAATGATGTTTTCAGTGATATATTGCCTACAGGAAGATGCCATCGTGCAAGCTGAATGGCAGTGCTTAAGACGAGAACTCAGTATCATATCGAAAGGGAAAGCTTGTTCAGATTTACTCATCCACCATCTTATATATCTTAGATTTTTAAGAGTAATGAAAAAAGAAGTTAAAATCCGTAGTGGAAGCCTAAATAAATACAGCTAACAATATGCCAATAAGATATGAAAAGACAAATAGCATGAGCCCTCAATTTTTTTGTTCAATGAGTTTCCATGGCAAAGATCATATACCCTCAGGTCAGTGATACTGCACCACAAAGATGAATTCCGGCTTTATTCTTGCTACCTCACATTAACAAATATGATCAACAAATTACATTTCCATATACACGTGTAGCTTCAAATGCATAGAAGCTTGAAGCTACTGCAAACCCAAGCTTGCCAGCTGAAGTTTATTTGCTAATACCTATCCCTTCTCAATATAACAGCAAGAGGAAACATTCTACAACTGCTTATAAGTCAAAGGAAATCATCCATCTTTGTTAATTATTTGAACTTTCCTTCATTTGTGACGCACTGTATGGACCCAAGAAAAGTGTGGGAAATTGAGCCATAATTGGAACATAATAGGCATTTAAGCCTTATATTTTCATAACAAAAGTGTCCTAAATTAAAATGAAAATGATATGCAAATAGGATTTGTTTAGCTAAATGTGGGCAGAAGGGCTGCAAGATATCGGTATGCATTAGAACAACATGAATAATTTATTTTATGATGTAGAACCTAATAAAGATTTCATGATCCCCCATAAGCCTTTAAAATTATGTAGGTAATCTCAGTACGGCGGGCAAATACAAGCAGCTACTACAACTCTGTCTAAAACTCTGTTTATAGCTGCTCATCTGTTACTTTCTGGAAAGGGTGGATCACAGAATGATGTAATCAATGGTTGCAAAGAAGTTTCTCTCCCAAGATACCCATTCAGTGAATTCTAGAGGTGCTTTTCTCTAAAACCATGCAATACACTCTCTTGCTTCGGAATAGGATGAACCATTTTATGATTTATAAATTTAATAATTTCAATATTATGGAATCATTTCAGTTAAGGAAAACTGTTTTAGGGGCTTTGTTTCCTACAAGTATTGTTGGCCTGTTGCTTTTAATTCCATGATAATGCATGCTACCGAGTAGTTGAGTTAAATCCATCCCATCTCCATTATTCTTTATGGATGCGTTCCAGTTCTCTTGGTGATGGAACTAAAAGCTCACAAGATGCTGTGTATCAGCAACTAAACAATTAGTCTTTGAGGAGCTTTGGGGAAAGTACTTAAGCAGCAAATTAATCATTGTGATTCTGGTCCCCTTAACAAATGCAAGTTCTCTGAAAGAACTCCCTTCCACATCCCTGCCCTCTCTGCTCTTAATAAAAGTGTAAAATTTCATAAACCTTTGGTAAAACATTGTGAATTCTCTTTTTGTGCAATACAACTGGTATTTTTTCCAGACATGTATTTCCATAATTAAACATCCTAAAATACAAATCCCATTATTATTTGTTATGTCTAGTCAGTAATTAGACCTCAGCTGGTAGGGCAATTTTAGAAGAGTTTACCAATTTACATACTAATCCAGCAGAGTCTGGTGGGACATGATTAGCATAGATTCAGTCAACATCTTAATTAGCCCTAATCCCAGCATGCACTCCGAGGTGCCTTACCCACCACCCCGCCCCCACCCCCCGTGCATTTTCTTTAGGTGACTTTTTGTTCTTCAACAAATTTCAGCTCTTCGAAAGATATTTTCCAGTGCTCTTCTTCATAGACAAAATGGTTACATCTCCAAGTGTTATGCCAGGCAAGGAATTTCATAGAAAGCCCTGGAAATGTGAGAAATTTGGCCAGGCAAGTAGTACGTACACAAGTCTGAAATAAAACCAAAGTACCAGAGGGTGTACTTCTAGAATGTTTGAATACACCCACCGCCCAGCTCTAGGTAGTAAGGCCTGTAAGCCATCCTGAACATATGAGAATCTTTTCTATTTTCTAAGCCCACTAGAGAAGAGTATTCTATATTCTTGCCCACTCTTGGGAGACCATTTCATCATTTACCAGCTCTTATGTCGGAAATTCCTTCCACCTAACCGAAATCCCCCATATTGCCTATTTAGGCCTCTTGCCTTTCTCTCTATCCATAGTAGAAGTGGACAACAGGTGGCCACCTCCCCTGTGGAAAGCTGTTTATGTAGCTGAGGACCAGAATTAAATTATCCCCCTAACCTTCTCTTCTTCAGGTTGAATTTTTCCAGCCCCTTAACTCTTTCCTCTGAGGTCCCTTTTCTTCAACTCTTTAATCTTCTTAATGATTTTCCTCTGAACTCTTTCCAAGTTCTCCTGGCCCCTCTTTAATTGTGGAGCTCAAAACTAGGCAGAGTACCTTCTGAAATAGTTTGAATGGCAAGATTTCCTCAGAATGGATATCCGATATTTAGCGTACCTCTATATTCTGCTTACTTTTATAATAAGTGCTTGCTCTTAGTTAGCTGGCTAGGTTGGTTGGCTTATTCTACTCCCATTATTATTTTTTTAAGTAGTTTGATTTTTCTACTTGTGTGTCATTCTATAATCTAGAGGGAGTTTCTTCTGTTTTCTTTGTAATATTGCTTACAATTTATCAAGAGCATTTTGAGTTTCAATTTCAATTTTCAAAGCTATAAACCAAAACACCAAATCCATTGCCACTGAATCAAATTCCGACTCATACCGACCCTATAGTACAGAGTAGAACTGCCCCCATAAGGGTTTCCAAGGCTGTAAATCTTTATAAAAGCAGACTGCCACATCTTTCTCTCATTGAGCAGCTGGTGGGTTTGAGCCACTGACCTTTGGGTTAGCAGCCAAGCGCTTTAGCCTCTGCACCACCAGGGCTTTTTTTTTCAAAGCTATAAACCACTGGAATCTCCTGCGAAGGTGTAAAGTCATTTGCAAACTCAATGTGAGCATTGCCAATGACTTACTTTGAAATCCAAGGAGACGAAGAAAGACTTCAGTGAGGACTGGAATGATCCCAGGGAAATATCCCTTGCTCATATCTCCAGCCCAAGGGATTCATCTCATCTCTTTTTTGTTTTCCTGCTTTCTGCCACATTTCTCCCCTTTCGACCTTTGTCTCTCGACGTACTCCGTCCTTCTTTCTTTCTTTTTTCCCTTTCATTCTTTGCTGCTTCTTCGTCTCCTCCATTTTCACTCAACACCTTCCAGCCAACCCTGCTTGAGATTATTCCCTAGCTAGAAAATTCATCTGGTTATAGGCATTGGGAGTGACACAGAGGGGATAATGGAATAAGAGAAACGTACCAAACAGTTTGCCTTTCTAGACCGGTACTGGATTAGCTGAAATCTGGCCACATAGGTCACAGATAAGAACAAATTGAAAGCGCGGGCTAATGGATGTTATGAAAATCAAGGTGCAGCCCTGGCCGCCGAGGAGTACCCGCCCAGAAAGTGTGAGCATCCCTCTTCACAAAAAGAACTAATCAAAGTGTTGCTGAGTTTGTGTGTCAAATAACCAATCTAACTCACCTCCAGATCCTTACTTGGTTTGTCAGGGGCCTAGCTTTTTGTTGTTAAACCCATTGCCATTGAGTTGATTCTGACTCATAGCTACCCTATAGTACAGAGTAGAACTGCCCCATAGAGTTTCCAAGGCTGAAATCTTTACGGAAGCAGACCGCCACACCCTTCTCCAGTGGAGTCGCTGGTGGGTTCGAGATGCCAACCTTTTGGTTAGCTGCCAAGTGCTTAACCACTGCGCCACCAGGGCTCCTTTTATTTTTGTTGTTGTTAGGTGCCGTCAAGTCAGCTCCAACTCATGGTAACCCATGTACAACAGAACGAAACATCGCCCGGTCCTGTGCCATCTTCATGATCGTTGGGATGCTCGAGTCCATTGTTGCAGCCACTGTGTATTTTGAGTGCCTTCCAACCTAGGGTGCTCATCCTCCAGCTCTATATCAGACAGTGTTCAGTGGTGATCCATAGGGTTTTCACTGGCTGGTTTTCAGAAGTAGATCACCTGGCTAAGGGGCTAATGGAAGTGTTTTAAATTCTGGAAAGAGGTCCACCTTGCCCTAAAAGCTAGGGTCTGTATTGATCCCTGTCTGGAAGCTTAAGAATCTTTGCAATTATAAAAGATTTACTCGTACACTTTTGGAGATTTTTTTTTTAATAGTTGTGTGTCTGTGGGCAAGAAGCAGGTGTGAGGGGTTTTGCATGGGTGTCTTTATGCCAAAAATACTTTGTACTATTGACAAGTATGTAAACAATCTAAATATTTCTTACCATTGCACTTCTTCAGGGGTTACTGATGGAAGATCGGATTCCAAGGATGATGTTGGGATTTTCTGTTGGACTGGTTGGTTGATTTGTTTATCTGTTTGTTTTTTTAATTTTTGGCTGGCCAATTGAATTTTTGGGGGGAGGCGGGGAAGGGTGTATTTATTGCAACGAAAAGTTTTACATTTCCTCACCAAAAGGTGGTTCTACACACTAGATGTATAATTAATAAAAAAACATCCTTAATGTCCTTGTTTCCCATTTTACTTGCTGACCACTTTTCTGAAATCATGGTGAGGCAGATACAGTCTCCCACCTGTCACCTGGACAGACCCAGAAGGATGTGAGAGAAGGGACTTTGCAGTTTACTAATAATAGGCAGTGCCAGGAGCCCTCATAGTGGCTTTGACAGCTCAGCTTTAAGACAAGAGATTTTTGGTGGGAATGAAAAATGATGTAGGCTCTTTGGAAAACAGTCTAGTGATTCCTCAAAAAGGTCAACGTAGAGTTCCCATACGATCCAGTAATTCCACTCCTAGGTATATACCCAAGGGAAACGAAAACATATGCCCACACAAAACTTGTACACGGATGCTCGTAGCAGTTATTCATAATAGCCAACAACTAGGAACAACCCAAATGTCCATCAACTGATGAATGGATAAACAAAATGTGTTAGATCCATACAACGGAAGGTTATTCAGCCACAAAAAGGAGTGAAGTTCTAATACATGCTACATTATGCTAAGGGAAAGAAGCCAGTCACAAAAGACCGTGTAGTGTATGATTCCACTTACAGAAACTGTCCAGGTTAGGTAAATCTGAAGAACCTACAAAATAGATTAGTGATTGCCTAGGCCTGAGAGTGGAGGTTGAGGGGAATAAGGAGTGACAGCTAATGGTTTCATTTAGGGGAAATGAAACTGTACTAAAACTAGATTGTGGTGATGGTTATACAAGCCTGTGAATATACTAAAAAAAAATTGAATCGTGCACTTTAAATAGATGAATTACATCGTATATGAATTATATATCAACTAAGCTATTAAAAGAAAAGGGGTTCTGATACAGAGCCAAGTGTTTCTAAGCGACTCACAAAATGCTTTTAATTGTTATAGTTTAAAAAGAGAGAACTAATTCCTGTTATCCTGATACACTTTTCCTCCAAGTGGCACTATTGAAGATCTTATAGAAGACAATTTAAGTTCAGTTGTGGCTTTAGAGAAGTGTAGCCAGAATAAAGTGCCTGGTGCAAGGCCGCGGAATCTGGGTTTTAATCCCCAATCTCACACTAGCACGCTGTGCAAGATCAAGCAACTGGCTGGACTTCTTTGGAATTTGGCTGCCCTTTTATACCGTGGGAATAATGGCAGCAACCTCTAGCAAGCTCACAGAATTATGTTAGGATAAAAGTCAATATAGTCTAATGGTGGCATCTTAAAGAATGCCACAGAAAGACAAAGATATGTTCTTAAATGGCCAGCAGTATGGGTCATAAATATCAATTATATGTATATTTAATATGTGTGTTAATGTTTGCATTGAATTAGAAGATTCTTATGATCCTCTTGATCCTGACATTGTATGATTACACACCCACTCCCCCTACACACACACAGTCAGTCACACCCGAATAAAACAGGAACAGACATTTACATCGGTTATCATTTTGGTTTGAGGTATGTCTTATATTATGCATTTTAATCTCTGAACTTCACCAACGAGGGGGAGGAATGCAACTAACTATGATTTTAACTGGCAAGAGTTTTTAAAAAGCAAGAGAGAGAGGCAAAGTGAGAGATCCAATTACACAGCCAGATTTATGGGAATTGTGAATATTGTTTTCTTAACGGGACTGGCAGAGCATTTGAAGCCGTAAAAGTCAATAAATCTCTCATTTCGTCATTGTTTACAGAATTCTTTTCTGAATGAACTGACAGCTCGGGGTAGATAGAATTTTAGTTGAGAAAGTTAACTCAATTGTCCCAAACTCCTTTGACGCCAGATGTCATGACAAGGACTGGGGATGATGGCATATGGTTTTGAGGTAATAATTAGCTGAGCTCTACCAAGAAGGCACATTCCTCCACAAGTACAAGCAGAAAAATACATCTTGATTCTGCCTCAAAAACAGATCTCGTTTCTAACTTTTTATGTTGAAAACCCACAAGAGACTGCAAAACTAGTACAGACAGTTCCCGTGTACCATTCCCGAAGCCCCCTCCAGGGAGAACATCTTACCTAACCATAGCATATTGTCAAACCCAGGAAACCGACACTGACACAGAACCATCCCCAAAATAGATTTTTAGAGTGGTAAATTTCCCTGCGAAATTGGAGGACAGATCATCTCAGCAGCTCGTCTACAGTGTCGCAATTGATATTGTTTCCTTGGATCAAGCTTTCATTATTGCAGGGGGTAATTTGATTCTTCATGTAAACAAAATGTTGCCCTAAGTGTTGGTTTGTTTAATTACAAGTATTGCAACACTGATCATGGTGCCTTTTAGCTGACATTTGTATCCAAAAATACTAATAAGCTCCATTGCAAAATATATTACTATTTTTTAAACTCCCAGTTGCTTTCAAGCAACACTTAGATCATTAAATTAGCTCCTCATTGTTCCCTTAGAGGTGGCAGGCATTATTAAAATGTATTCTGCATATTTTGTTTCCATAATTATGTCTAATCAACGCGAATTGATGCTGTAGTAAAATACTTAATTAAAAGCACATATTTTGAGATATAAGCGGGAAACAAAGGAGACACTCGCCTAGTTTGCTTCTAAGTGACAGAAACTGATAGAACCTTGCAATATTAGACAAGACCAGCAGCCTGCAAAAAAAGTGTACTGGTCTGTCAAAAATGCCAAATTTCGGTAGAAATAGCCTGGCCTTAAGACAAAAAGAAGGGGCCTAGCATTGTGTATTCTTTCCCCCCTGCAGAATCAATTCTGAAAGATGTGAAGCTCTCGTAAATGTCTCCAAAGCCTGTTCACAGCACCCAGGGAGTGAAGCTTGTGGAAAGAAATGCCTTCCCAGGCCGCGTAAATAGCATATGTCACGGGGAAGAGACCCAGCCCTGTCGTTGATCGAGCAGGGGCTGCTGTGGGCCCGGTTCCTTTGTGTCGTGGTCGTTTGCATGACTTTACCACAACAATGTGCTCCACAGTCAATAAAACAAGACGCTTTGCCATAGCAACAGTTTCAGAATGTGGCACAGTCTTGGTGCTGTCCCCAGACATAGAAAAAGTTCCCTAAAGAAACAGCCCTTATGAATATGTTCAGCCATTTCTTTATTCCAGCAAGACTTGTTTCAGATTCCGCCGGGTTGAGATCTTCTTTGCGCGGCCCTATCTTTCCTTTGCTCGGTGAGAACGTGCTTTGTGTAGATGTTGGGGGAGATGCAACTGAGGGGGTCGGAGGGCTTGGAATACATCCGTGGCTGGGATGGAAAATACAATTCTTGTGTATGTTCACAGAAAACTATTAACACTCTACAGGAAGTCGTGTAAAACTCAGGAATGTAATATACATGCACCCCTAAGCCATTTTGGGTTGCTTTGAAGCTCTGTCATAAATGGCCCTTTTAGTGTTTGCACTTTTCACTTCTTTCTGTCACATATCAACATGTGCATATAATACAACACATTTTAGCAAATCAGAGGGAAATGCACTCCACACACAACGCTGTGCTCCAAAAGACGGCACATATGTTATCAATGCTGTAATTAAACACCAATACTTTCCTCCTTCCTTGAAGGTCATTGCCTGGCAAGATAAACTTGTCCTGTTAAGCAGATCCACCACCGCCCCTCCCTTTGTTTAAACAGTAATACTTTCTACAAGCCTGAATCTATTGCAGTCTTGTAGAAATGTTATCAAAGAAGGCAAATCAGAGAGGAAACACAGACCAAGAGTTTAATGGTCAGCGATAACAGTTGAGTATCTTCTTGCTACACCGTATACAGTGGGGTTTTGCCTTTGGGAGATCAGTAGAGAACTTGAGAGTGGGTCTGGCTCAGTGGGAAGGAAATTCTTTCACCCGATACCTTGGTGTTGTTGTGAAAAGATGTGCCCTCTATGGTGTGTACACGATATTGTGCTCTTTCCCCACCTCCATTTCCCCTTCGTGGACTTCTGGGAAGTAGCCATCCCTTGATGCTGGAGCTGCCTGCAGCGACAAATGAGACTTTGAGTCTGTGCAGCTGACTCCATACTAACCCATAAATTAGTTATGAGCTGATAATAAACAATCCTAAATGTCCCTGTTTCTCGGTGAGCCACAGACCCCAGGGGTCGCCAAGCAATGAAAGATCAAACTGGACTCGCCAGTGAGACCCAATCAATTATTTACACCCTTCAGCACTGGGCATTGGTAGAATTTGAACCAGGGGATCCTTTGTTTGCTACATTGCTCAATGAATTTGTGCTTCCAAGATGGCAAGTTTGGGTGCATGCTTTTTCAGACCAGAGGGAGATGAACAGGCAGAGAGGGAATCGTTCGACGTGAGCTTGGAGTGTCACATTTTATACGCATATTGATGTCATATGGAGAGTGATGTTGTACATACAGTGATATTTAGAGGAGTTTGGAAAACACAGAGGGTGTATGTGGGTGCAGAGTGGAAGGGGTAGGATTAGAGCAGCAATTATAATTCCCTTATCTCAGTCCAGTGAAGGCAAATTAATTTAACCAGAGCTGGGGAGAAGTCTCAAGAGAGATAACCTTCTGGGTAAAATCCGACTGGAGAAACTCCAGTGACACCAGCGAGGAGTGGCCCCAGCTCACTCTCCTTGGTTACTCTGCTGTCCTCGAAAATGATTTCTGTAGCCCAGCAGGGCTAGTGAGTTCCAGTGGGCGAGCTTCTGGCCCAGTATCATAAGCATTTTATGTGTTAAATTGCGCGTTGGGAGAACAAAGTGTGCCCTCTGAGTTGGGGTGCCTCTAGTGTTTAGCCCCCTCAAAAGGCTGAGCAGGTTTGATTCTTTTCATGGACCTGGGGACGAGGAATAATAATCTTTATTTATTTATTTTTATGTTCTGTAATTTTCGGGGCTTTTCACAGTCGAAGGGCCGCCATCTGAATGCTGCAGATTTGGTGAGCCGCTGCTGAACAATGGAGAAATGTCATTAAGCTGAGCCAAGGCTAATTTTGAAGCAGTTCTAAGACGTTCCCTATTAAGTAGAGAGAGGATTTGATTCCTATCCTGCCTTTCATGCTTGAAGAATCTCAGAACCCTTGACAAAGCCATGACTGAAATACTGGCTGCCAGCAAAGTAAGCCCTATTCAGATGGTCCCCGTTGCCTCCCAGATACTGAAATTGCTTTTTTTTTTTTTCCCCCTTAGAATGATCATCATTCAGAACTATTGAGAATTTTTCCTTTTTGTGGATTTATGTTAAGGTCTTCCCCCAATTAATACAGAGCCTTGACTGCTCACGGTCACAAAAGATGGAGTAAAAATGGTTAATATTCCATTCACATGTACAAGTACAGACTCATAATTTCCTGGACCACACAGACTCCTTGTGCAAGTTTCAGATCCAAACCCTGTTTTTGTACTAATTCCAAAAAAGTCAGTGAAGTCTGAAGACATTTGGCAATAGAACTTTCATAAGGACAACTGATTTAAAGTCTGTTTTAGCCTACAATCAACAAGTTGATGATTCATAACTATTGGAACATAGTTATTTGAACACCCTGGTTATCTTTTTAAATTATACTTTGTTCTTAGACAAGTAACCACATCAGGGTGTCATTTTTCTCAAAAAATCTGCAAAAGAATGCTTTAGTAGCTCCACATTACAAGAAATTAAATTTCACGAGTTTATTGCTCTATGAATCCTGGATGAAGTGACTGATACCCACGCTGTAGATGAATCAGGTGATAACAAAACGTCCCTTGGACTCATCCTTGGTTCAGTTACTCTACTAGCAGGAAAATCACCCAGGCTCTCCAATGAAGGACAAATAGGGCTTAGGGGCAGCTTTAATCCTGTCCACCACCCAGGTGGCTGGTTCTGGTCATCATAACACTATGTTCTTTTGCCTCCTAAATCGTTACCACCACCTTCATAGATACAGCCCATGTTTTACAAGGCATTCAATAGGTGAGGTTATTGTCTTCATTTGGGTTCTCCTGGATGTAGACCTCGATATAAAAATCCAAGTGCATGTAATTTACTTGGGAGAGAACGACAAGAGGGAAGGAAACCAGTAAGGTGTGCAATATCAAGCAAGTTATCACTGTGGGCAACTGGAGCTTAATCCTGCTCGGGAACTCTGGGAGTCAGTGTAAAACCTACTCCTCAGGGTTATCCCCACCCCAGTGGCAAGAGAACTGGGGTATTTATACATCAACTCTGGTTAGTACTGGGTGAGGGCAGAAAAGGTTAGGGGTGGGACTTCAACTCTCCAGCACTTCTGGCCTGCCATCTGGAAGTAAAGTTGGTTCCAGCACCAGAGAAAGTTCTCTGGCAAAAATATGCAGAGGCTGGCAGTTGGACATCAGGCTACTGGGCACAGAAATGGTAAGGCCTTAAGGGAACATGAAGGAGCCTTGATGTTGCAGTGGTTAAAGCGCTCAGCTGCTAACCGAAAGGTCAGCAGTTCGAAGCCACCAGCCACTCTGTGGGAGAAAGATATGGCAGTCTGCTTCCAGAAAGATGACAGCCTTGGAAACCCTCTGGGGCAGTTCTACTCTGTCCTAACAGGGTCACTATGAGCCGGAATTGACCCAACAGCAGCAGGTAAGGGAATATGAGCAGGGCACTGGCCTGTCTAGGCCAGTCACTGTTGAGAACCAATTTCACTGCCTACCAACACTCCACAAGTGTTGCACACTCCACAAGTCCCTGCCATAGCCTTGCCAATATTCTACCAGGAAGAGAGAATTTCCTCATGACTTGTCTCAAAAATAAATTGCCATGTACTTCTGCTGTATACAACTTGTCTTCTAAATATGAATGCTCATAAAGATTCGCACAACTTCTTAGATCCAGCTCTATCTCAGGAAATGGGTAAACCAGAATAGTAAGAGTGGGGGAATCTGGACCTCATGGAACAGAACAGCCTGGAGAGAGGCAGGATCCAGAGCGGAAGCTGACTGTCAGCATTTGTCAGGTGGATAGCTCTCCTACTTGCGGGAGGAAGCCCAAATAGACAAGTGAAGCGTGGTAGCAGTAGGCCCAGCAATCAGTAACAGATGGAGAGTCACATTGTCAAGCAGTTGGCATTGAGAAGAGCCAACAGGAAGTGGCAGGTACAGGCCCTTGGCAAAGGCCATGGGAAGGGGTCCAACCTGGCAGGTTTGAGCATAAGGAGGAGGGGGAAGAAGTTTCTTTAGTAGTTTGTGAGGACAAAACATAGGTGGATAATGGCAACATAGAGGTTGGAAGAGGAAGCTTGGGATTCAGGGTATAAGTTCAAGTCACAGAATAAACTAAACTAATTGATCAGGCACCAAGTCAATGACACAAGCACAGAAAGCCTTGTAATTTTAGTCAGGACTTCTTTTGGTTGCAAATAGCAGAAACCTGACTTATTTTAGAAAAAAAAAAAAAAAGAAAATTTGTTTGTGTTGTAGGGGGAGGTATTTGAGAGGAGTATATCAATTATCCATTGCTGTATAACAAATGATTCCAAAACTTAGTGGCTTGAAACAATCATTAGCTCCTGATTCTGTGGGTCAGCAATTAGCTGGACTCAGTTGAGTAATCCTTCTGCTGGTCTTGCCTGCGGTCACTCATGTGACTGCAGTCAGCTGGAAGGTCACCTGGGCGCTGATTGATCTAGGAAGCAGCAGCTAAGATGGTCTACATGGTCTCTGCTCTACATAGTCTCTCATCCTACAAGTGGCTAGCTGAGACCACTTCATATGTTAATGGAAGGGTTCTCAGCAGCAAGAGAGGGCAACACCCAAAGTATACTTTTTAAGCTTCTGCTTGCTTCATGTTCACTCATGTCCCATTGGCCAATGAGAGTCATATGGCCAAACCGAGATTCAAGGAGCGGACAGATTCCACTTTTTGATGAAATTCATGGCCGATTTTTGCAATCTAGAAAAAGAGGGCAGCTGAGAACACATAGAATCACTGGTAGAATGATCTTTTGGCTTCTCATCATTTCTATCCTCTCTCTACCAAATTCAGTCTCTTGGGTCAAATGTCCCGACAAGGCAGGAGGTTGGTCACTTTCAGCTCTTGGGCTTACATCCTCACTGCATCCTAACCTGAAAGGAAAGTACTCTCTTCTCTTAGGCCCAGTTAAGAAATTCTGAAAATAAAGGTGATTGGCTGGGCTTGGGTATTGGGGGATGAGGATGGGTAGCTCCTATTCAACTCATATAATGGGAGGAGAGGTAAGAAGAACTGTTTGTTCCTCCAGCATTTTCTTTGCCTTTGTCTTGGCTTAGTTTCCCTGTGTCTTAGATTCCATTTTTTTCTCTTTCATTTTTTTTTTTTCTTGGAACACATCATGAAAAATGTTGCATGAAAGGTAATTTTTTGTTGTTGTTATTTTGCATATTCAAATTTTGAGATTTTGCGTGTCCATTCTTCCACCCTCAGATTTGAAGGATAATTTTCCTGGGTATAAAATTCTATAGAATTTGCTTCAACTTTAACTTCCAACCTTTCTACTCTCACATTTTTAATTTCCAGGAGACTTTTCTTATGTTTGGAATAATCATCTGGTACCCTGATCCTGTTTCATGGAATATTTTCTCTTATATGATATCACTCTGAAAATACTAATTATAGTCTCTGTAAAGTTTTTCTCTGTACTCTCCAACTTTCCTTTGATTTTCTTTTTTCTGTGTATTTGATTTGGTCTATATATTTCATAGTAACTCTCTGAAAACATGCTCATATTTTTTGTAACTTTTCATTTTGACATGATTTCAAACTTACAGAAAATTTTCGAGAAGAGTGCAAAGAGCCCTAACACATCTTTTACCTCGATTTACCATTTGTTTACATTTTGCCCCATTTGTTTTTATCATTCTCTGTCAAAAAATAGAGGTACATAGATTTTTTTTTTCTGAACCTTTGAGAGTAAATACTTCAGTGTTTATTTCCTAAAAACAAGTACATTCACTTACACAACCACAGTTGAATTATCAAAATCAAGAAATTTAACATTGAGGAGAGCGGGACACTGGGCTTCTGAGTGGTGACCTTCGAATCGCACGTGATGAGATAGTGAATTCAAAATGGGTGATGTTGAGAAGGGCAAGAAGATTTTTGTTCAGAAATGTGGCCAGTGCTACACTGTGGAAAAGGGAGGCAAGCACAAGACTGGGCCAAATCTACATGGTTTGTTTGGGCAGAAGACAGGTCAATCCCCTGGATTCACTTACACGGATGCCAATAAGACCAATGGTATCACTTGGGGAGAGGACACACTGATGGAGTATTTGGAGAATCCCAAGAAGTACATCCCTGGAACAAAAATGATCTTCGCTGGTGTCTTAGTCATCTCGTGCTGCTATAACAGAAATACCACAAGTGGATGGTTTTAACGAAGAGAAGTGTATTTCCTCACAGTTAAAGTAGGCTAAAAGTCCAAATTCAGGGTGTCAGCTCCAGGGAAAGGCTTTCTCTCTCTCAGCCTTCTCATCAGCGTTCCCCCGGACTAGGAGCTTCTCTGTGCGGGGACCCCGGTCCAAAGGACGCGCTCTGCTCCTGGCACTGCTTTCTTGATGGTATGAGGTCCCCCTGTCTCGCCGCTCTCTTCTGTCTTTTATATCTCAAGAGATTGCCTCAGGACACAATCCAGTCTGTAGATCAGGTCCTGCCTTACTAACACAACTGCCACCCATCCTCCCTCATTAACATCATACAGGCAGGTTTACAACATACAGGAAAATCACACTGTACCAGGAATCGTGCACCTAGCCAAATTGATACACACATTTTTTGGGGGACATAATTCAAACCATGACAGCTGGCATTAAGAAGAAGGCAGAAAGGGCAGACTTGATAGCTTATCTCAAGAAAGCTACTGATGAGTAATAGTTGGCCACTGCCTGATTTATTACAAAATAGTAATGTCCTGTGATTTTTTTTTTTATATGTACCGTATTTAAATTGATTTCATACACCAGAATTCATATCATGAGTGTCTGGTAGACTGTTTTTGTTGGACAGTCCTGAATTAAATAAGATTGGCTGTAGTTAAATAAATATGATGAAACTTTTTAAATTTTAATAGTAATTTCAGTTCAACAACTGTTATCACTCCTTTACCCTTCTAAAGATATGTTTGGAGTTGAGGCTAGGTTGGATGAGTAGTGTTCAATTTTTCACAAAGTTGGTAAATGCCATCTCACAACATATAGGAGATTGATTTTATATTTACGTGTACGTAACTGGTTATGTGAATATATTTAAATACTGGGGAAACCTCTTCACTGTCTCATGGAACAGAGAAGACTCCTCTGTGTTTCAGTTTGTATTCATCAGCCTGTTTAAATGCAAGGGCTGGAGATAAGGTAGCTATGGCCACTTTATCTTTGCTCTTAACTATGTCATTCTAATTAAAATTCCCTGTGTCTAAGATGTTGCCTTTTAGTTAACAAAAGCCATTTCAGTGTGGTTTGTTTATGATATCAAATAAAGAATATTTAACACTTCTCACATTTTATAGATGATCTATAAGGTCAGATGCTTTTAAAAGTCAGCATGAGGAGATACAGTAGCAAGTTGAATTTTGCTTTTAAATTCTTTACTAACACTAAGTTGTAATTCAGAATTGTCTTCAAGCAGCTATTCAAAAACATAAAACTGTTGAACTACTGTATATATGTGATTGGTTATGGTGCTTTTACCAACTCATTAGAAGGATTAAGATAGAGGAGATATATTATTGGCACAGATTTGTAAATTAATGTGGTCATAGTCTTAAAATAATTAAAAATTAACATAACAAAAAAAGAAATTTAACATTGATTCAGTACAATAATCTACTCTAGAGTCCATTCAAATCCATCAATTGCTCCAATTATGTTCTTCTTTATAGTTGTTTTTCCCAGTCCGGAAGCCAATTCAGGATCATCCATTGCATTTTAGTTGTCTTGTCTTGCTAGCCTCCTTTCATCTGGAACAGTTCCTTAGCTTTTTTTGGTTCGTGTATTTTGACCTTGGTGTCTTTGAAAGAGTACAGGCCAGTTTGGTCTTGTCTGAGGTTTCCTCATTGTTAGATTCAGATTATGCATTTTTGGCAGGAATACTGCTAAAGTGAAAACAAGCTCATATTTAAGGATGAGACACTCAAATCTAGTGCAAAATCCTGTGTGCATGGGCAAGTCTTGATGTGTTGTGGACTTCACCAAGGGAAACTGAGCAGGAATTGACCTTATCTGTTGTGGGGCTCTCAGCTGTCTTTTGTTTGTTTTTTCAAGCGGGTGTTTTCTCTTGGACTGGGGACATAAGCCTGGCTTTGAGCATTCTGAAAGCTGAATGGGAGAAGGCTGCCAAAAAAACGTAGTTTTATTGTGAATTTTGTTGTTGTCGTTAGTCGCCGAGTCAGTCCTCACTCATGGCAACCCCATGCGTGCAGAGTAGAACTGCTCCATAGGGTTTTCGAGGCTGTGACCTTTCGGAAGCAGATCGCCAAGGCAGTCTTTTGAGGTACCTCTGGGTGGGTTCAAACTTCCAACCTTCCGTCTAGTAGTCGAGCGCTTAACCATTTCAACTCAATATACTTATTCTCAGCTACATCTGCTGGCCTTGAGTCCAAAGTCCTTCTGGCTAGTACTGAATGAATGACTGAATCAGGCTGAGTCTTCTGGGCCACCTGCTGCTATTGTTGCCTTCTGACCGTCCCCCACTGCACTGTGCACTGTGCACTGTGCACAGCTCCATCTGGCAAGGGTCAAAACCCCACATATTGTTCTTAAATGAATAACTGAATTACTGGGCAAATAAAAAGTAGCCAATACTAATGGGAGAGAAAGTTCTTTTCAGGAGAAAAGTGTTTTCTCCTGAATATATTGAAATTATATTCTCAAGGTAAAGAAATTTATTATATAGAATAAACCCAAATGCTTTTGATTGCTTCTATATCTATATATCATCTATATCTATCTATAACTATGGCTATATTAATACCTATATCTATGTTAAGTCAATAGTATTCCACATTGTATGTTCACATTAAAAATTATAATGGAAGCTAGGGTTCTTTGGAAAAGGCTAGAGACTTCTTTATTTTTTAGGTTACTTATATAGAAATTATCTTCATAACATTTTTTTTTAACTTGTTAATGTTGTTGTTAGTTGCCATTCAGTCAGCTGCAACTCATGGTAACCTTATATATAACAGAGCAAAACATTGCCCAACCCTGCACCATCTTCATGATACAGTTGATATGTTTGATTCCATTGTGATCCATAGGGTTTTCATTGGCTGATTTTCAGAGTAGATCGCCAGACCTTTCTCCCTAGTCTATCTTTGTCTGGAAGCTACTAACTTAGGTGATAAAAATTGTACCTCTGTTATGATGCCCCCCTACAAAAGGAAGAGAATGCTGTAACCATGATATGACTCACAAAACCAAAACCATGTTGAGGTTAGTGGGCACACGCATTTTATTTGCTCACAGCAAGCAACCCTGATCCAGCTAGGAGGAGGGGTAGGTTTCTCTTTTGGCACTTCCCTTTAGCCCCGCATCTTCCTTTCAGCCAGCCATGCTGGGAGGCAATGGAAATGCAAGACCAAAAAACCAAACCCATTGCCACTGAGTCAATTTGGACTGATAACGACCCTATAGGACAGAGTAGAACTGCCCCATAGGGTTCCCAAGGAGCAGCAGGTGGATTCGAACTGCTGGCATTTTGGTTAGCAACTAAGCTCTTAACCACTGCCTACCAGGGCTCCTGGAAATGCAAAGGGGGTGCTAAAAGCTGCAGGGGAAGATAAGATGTCCAGGCTGTACTTAAAAGGACAAAAGAAAGAAAAAAAGAAAGAAAGAAGGCACCCAGGCCATCATTTCCTTTACAGGCAGTCTTGCTAGTAGATGTTTAGGCATAAATGATGCCCACTTATGGGCACACACTTATAGGGGCCAGACTTGTTCTCCAAGGAGTAGCTGTTTGGCCACCCTGGGGAGAGTTTGCCAATGGATTTTGCAAACATTTAGCTGATGTGTTAAGGCATTTCCCCATATTTATTTTAATATAGATTTTGAGCTAGCTTTCTTAATTCTTATTTTACCATTTATTTTAAAATGAAAAGCAGGAAACATGAGTGAGAAGACAATAACTGTAGCCTTAATCAAATCATATTAAATACTTTAATAAATTAAAACTCTGACAGTATTAGCACTTGACTGCTATCTAGTTGCCAATAAGAAGAATCGGTATCATGCTTGCCCTGCCTAGATCTACGTATTCCAATTTGAGAGTAATATGATGCTGGAAGAGAGGCAGGAGGGTTGTGTGGGCTATTTATGAGAGTCAGGCCAGAAGTGATGTTCCTTACTTTTTCCCACAACCCAGAACTCAGTCACATGATCACAGCCTGACCACATGGGAAACTAAGAAATCATGGTCTTCCTGTGCGCTGAGTGAAAAAATCAAAGTATAACAGGATTTGGTGGACATACAGCATTTTCTCAGCCATACCACCTTCTAAGGTATGACAGAATAGTTATTAACAGTTAGTGAATGTTTACTATGCACTTACAGTCTCAATGAGGTAAGTAAACTTTGAATTCCATTTTGCAGATGAGAAAACTGAAGATCAGATATGTTAAGGGACTTTTCTCTCCCTGAGTCACTCATCATATCCTCTTGTTGTTCCAAAATGAATTTGCTTTCTCACAACATTAACTTTGGTTTGTGGATGAGTTTGCAAACTTTTCAAAGTACTGTAATTCAGCATCTTGAAGCGTATGTTTAGGCTTTTGGTAGCTTCAGCAACATAAATTTCCTTTTTTAAAAACCTCGTACATGAAAAAAAAAATCAAACACAGTTAGTTGCAGGGTTGAATAATTCTTTGGCATAAAAGTGTCAGCAAAAATCTTGATGTGTTTTCTCAAAAAACTAAAAATAGCACTACCATATGACCCAGCAATTCCACTCCTAGGTATATACCCCGAAGACTTGAAAGCAGAGACTCAAACAGAGACATGTACACCAATGTTCACTGCAGCACTATTCACAATAGCCAAAAGGTGGAAACAACCTAACTGCCCATCAACAGATAAATGGATAAACAAAACGTGGTACAGACATACAATGGAATACTACTCAGCCAGTAAAAAAAAACGAAGTCCTGATACATGCTACAGTAGGAATGGAGCTTGAAGAAATAGGTCAATCACAAACTGACAAATATTGTATGACCTCACTTATATAGAAAGATAAGAAAAGGCAAATGTATAGAGAACAAAGTTTATTAGTGGTTACCAGGGGTGGGAGCAAGGGGGAAATGGGGAGTTAACGGGGATGGAAAAATTGCACTGATTAAGAGTAGGGTTGCACAGCCAGTTATTCTAAATGCTGTCAATAAGTGGTACACCTGTAAAAAGTTTAACTGGCAAAAGCTGTGTGATAGATATATTTACAAAAATGAGAGGAAAAAAAAAAAAAGAGTTCCTGCTGAGGCTGCTTATGTACAACCAAAAACCTCATAAGATTTGGTTCCTTGGTTTGGAGGTTTAGGGTCATAGTTTCATGGAACATCCCAGTTAATTGGCCTAATAACATGTTTAGTGCTTCTGTTTTACCTCTTAGTTCCTTGTGTAGTGCCTGGGGTCTTAAAAGCTTGCAAGCAGCTATCCAAGGCAGGACAATTGTTCTCTATTTGCCTGGAGCAACAGAGGAAGAAGTAGTGTCAAGACCAGGAAGAGGATATGCAATTTATGGCTAACTGCCTCCATGAACAACTGCCTCCTTTGCCATGAGATCAGAAGAACTGGATGATGGCCGGCTACCATTACTGAACATTTTGCTCAAAGATTCTATAGAAGAATCCTGATCAAAACTGTCACTGAGGCATTGTAACAATACCATGACTAAAAATATGTGCTAAACTATATAAATAGAGGGAGATCCCCTATAGAAATCGTTCTTATTTTTGCTACTTATGTGTTATTGTTGTTGTTGGTTGCCATCAAGTCAGTTCTGACTCATGGCGACCCTGTGTATAACAAAACAGAACGTTGACCGGTCCTTGTGATCCATAGGGATTTCATTGGCTGATTTTCAGAAGTAAATCGCCAGACCTCTCTTCTTGGTCTGTCTTAGTCTGGAAGCTCCACTGAAACCTGTCCACCATGGGTGACCCTGCTGGTATTTGAAATACCAGTGGCATAGTTTCCAGGATCATAGCAACACATGTGCCACCACAATATGACTAATGGACAGATGGGTGGTGGTGCTTATGCGTACATGAACGAAATTTGTAGAAACTAATCCAGAGGTGAATGATAAAAAAATCAGAACCTATAACTGGAGACTAATGAGAAATTCCGTTCCATACTTTTTCATAAAGATGATAGTCACACGGTGATGTGTACCAGGTAGAAGCGGAATTAAATTCAGACAACTGGAGGAGATCCACAAATTGAGAAATAAAAGATGTGGCTGAGTGATCTGTAGTAGTTCTGCCTCTCCTTTACGTAGATACGACTATTCTGATGTTCAGTGATTTCACCCAGGGCCACACTTCAATGGTGACGATTATATTTTCCATGGTTTCTAGTACAATGGGATGGAATTGTTCTGAGTAGACTCCCTGGGTGATAAATCCTTAAACCCATAAGTACCCCCAAATCACAGTCTATCTATTTATCTTGGTACTATGCATAATACAGGCCTTTTATTCTTCCATTTTCAAGTTATCATTTAGTATTCATTTGGTTTCTTTTTGTTTTTAGCACTTCTAAAATATCAACCCTTCTACAGTCTAATTCTCGATTTGATGTTAGGCTTAAAAGACACACAATACTCTTAATAGCTTTCTGGAGATGATTTTGACCTTTCCAACCTCATCTATTTGATTTTTGTCAGAGTAGTATTGGGAAAAAAACAAATATTGACTAAAAATAAAAAGTGATTCCTCTTTTATAGGATGGTAAGCTAAGACAACAAACTAGTTAAAATGTCAAAATATAGATGCAGGGCCAGGATCTACAAGACCTAGATCTTATTCTCTGGCCCTGCCTCTTCTGTTATTTAAATGTTGGCAAACTCTGAACTTCGTTTCCCTCTTCTAAAGAGTAAGGATTCCTGTTACACATACCTCTCAGATTTTTCTTTTAAGACTGATTGGTATAGCTTGGGACGATGCTATGTACACCTGATTTCACTGTGTAAATATTCAGTCATTTTCACATTTTATCCAATAGGTACTATATCAGGAGCATAGTGAGCGAAGGAACCTCAAGTATTTACCTACTATATCCTCCAGTTAGGACAATATTAAAATCATGCTGAGGGACGGATTTCATTTCATTTCTTGAAGCCTCTTCCACACTTCTTTTGTTCTGTAAAATGGCCTTCGGAGAAAAGGTTCTGTGGACAAATTAATGAAGGAAAGGCTGCTTCTATGCTTCCCTCTCAAACAATCACTATATATATTAATATTGTAAAGGCTCATGGAAACCTTGCCATTTATGTATATAAAAAAAGACTGTTAAACTTATTTCCCAAACTTAAATGACGAAGAATACCCTTTCTTCCCCTAACCATTATTAATGTCCCTTGATTCTGTTCTAAAGGGAGGAACGAGACACTTCTCCCATTTTGACACCACACAAAAATGCAGTCTTCAAAGATGTTTCTCATGAACTTTTTTAAAAAAAAAAATATTTTATTTGTTTTCGGTGAAAGTTTTCTCCTGAACTTTAAAACATCTTCTGTATTGAGCAGATATGGAGGTGAAAACTTCCTTCTCCTAAAGTTTGCTTAGCATCAGGGAAAGCAAACAAATAAGAGCAGTTTCTGGGTCTTTCTCATTAGCCTGTTACAGTTTCAATTACTCTCTGCTGTATTTCCTCTCCACTTATACTAGGTCACCACGTGATATAGCCAGATACCCACTGGGGCAGTACCAGCGCCTTATACCTGGTGGCCTCTTGAAGTCAGGCAAAAAGCTGGAAGTAATTTTCAGTTAGCCTGGCCACTCAGCCTCTTCCCAGCCTGTTCTTATTACAAGGACCACTGGGCAGAATTAACTCTGCCGGCAAGCAATTGTGGAACCATCAGTGCTGAGAGCAGGAAGGATGGAAATGCCTGGTATAGAGGATGTGCTTGTCATAGCCTGGGTCCCCCCACGACAAATGCTGAAGCAAAGCCTTGGTGCAGAGAGCTTGTATGGGCGGTGAGGTCAGGAGCAGCAGGGCAGGCTGGGGCAGTGAAACTGAGAAAGTGCTGAAGGCAGGCCAAGGGGCATTGTCAAGTTGGCGCACCTCCCATGGGCATCTGGGCTGCATCCCAGGGAATGTTCTCAGGCGACTTGTCAAACATATCTCAGAACTCCTCATCTGCGGGACAAGAGGAGGAAGCATTTCTCGATGGCTCCACCAGTCTTGGGTGGCCCGTGAGAGTTAACTCCCTGCAGGTCTGTGTTGTACATATAAGAATGTTGGGAGATGGGAGCCCCATGCCCTGTCAGAAAAGCTCCCAGGCAGGAATCAAGAGGTCCTTGGTACAACCAGAGGCAAGACCAGTGTCAGGTGGCATCCAAAGGAAGCAGGCAAATCCCATGTAGAAGTGATCATTATAGCAGGGGCTAGAGGAAGAAGTGAAAATGAGAGGACTCGACTCACTGCCCAAGAGATGTCCAACCCAGCACTCAATCAACCCGAAGTGAATCTGAGTGGAGTCCAACCCCTCACTTTGAGACCCTGCAAAGGTAACCGAGTTATCCTAGGACACAAAGCTTGCTGGTGGCAGAGCGAGAAGTGAAGACAGCTCTCCTGACTCCCTGTTCACTGAGGCTTTTGGCCACATTGCACTGCCACCACTTAACAAGACTTATTGTACCCCACTGCTGTATGAAATCAGGAGAGAAAGATACCGTGTAGTCAGACCCACAAAAGCTTGGAAAGAAGTCAAAAAGCGGTATCTATGATGGTAAGAGCAATGGAGAAGCTAGTGCAAGATAGAACAGGACCGATAATTAAATGGATGATGCAGACAGTGAGTCTCATTGGAATGAAAAAGTAAGCAAGAGCTTTTAAAAGGAAGTTGGGCTGAGGATACCTACTACTTAGGCATGTAATGAAGGAGGAGCCCCAGTGTCGCAGTGGTTAAGCGCTCAGCTGCTAACCCAAAGGTTGTTGGGTCAAACCCACCTAGTGGCTCCATGGGAGAAAGACTTGGTGATCTGCTCCTGTAAAGATTACGGGAAACACTATGGGACAGTTCTACTCTGTCACATGGGGTCACTATGAGTTAGAATCAACTCAACAGCACACAACAACAGGCATGTAATGCATACTTCTCTGAGTTGGGAAGAGAGTGATGTTTCTGTGTCATGCTCGGAAATTGTGCTGTGACTGGCATCGCGAGAATGTCAGACCCTTTTCTGGAGCTAAGAATAGCTGAGATACTAATTAGGTTACCCGAGGAATGCTGAAGAGGAGCTTACCAGATCCAGAGAATTCACAATGCAATCTCGTGGCCAGACCCAGGTCAGCTCTAACTCACATTCTTTCGTTGCCACTGGCATATCTACCATCCTTGATTTCTCAGATGGAAAATAGCAAGATGTGCTAGTGATCTCTAGATTCTAATATCTGAGTACCAGAATTTAGTGATCTCTAAATTCAAATGTTGGAGTATCAGAGTAATTGTACGTTCAATGATTCTGATACTCAAACATATGAATAATGCAAAAAAACAATCTCGGTTGGAAGCAATAAAGATAAGATTTAGAGTGAGCTAAGAACCCAGGGAAGGAGAAAATAGGGCGATAACTGAGAGGAAGGAAAAAGCGAGGTTACCCTACGGAAATTTAAGCCCCAATTTCTACTATTTAGTGTGGTTTTTTTCCTTATGATTTGGTTCTTTATGTTAATCAGAGTGGTTATCAATATTCCTTTACAAATGCACTTAAAGGGCACCATTTTAATGGATTAATGCTGTTAAGGTGTGTAGTTAAGTACGAGGCACATAATGAACAACAATAAATGATTGCCTATTACTATTAATCCTTTTTTCTACAAGAGAATTTTGTCCATTCTTTCCTACTTCTCCTCATTTTAATCACCCATATATTCTTTTGTACTTAAAAAAAAAAACACCTTTTTTTAAAAATATATAATTTTATATTTACGGAAAAGTTGTAAAGATAGTACAGGGGGTTCCCATATATTCCTCACCCAGCTTCCCCTAATGTTAACATCTTATGTAACCAAGGTACATTTGTCAAGACTAAAACATTAACGTTGGTAGATTACTATTAAGTCCTTGTACTTTTAAATAGGTGCAGTCAACTTTTTAGGCATTAATTAGCCCGACTGGGAGATGTCTTTGTGAATGAGCTGTAAGTGGGCCTTCTAATTTTATCATTGTACACAAAGAAACGACCTCGGGTCTTTGGTCAGATAGACGTGGTCCTATCAGAATTCCATTGCCTCCGGCAGCCCTGGGGAATTGCTGGTTTATTACTGAAAATAAATGAAACTGAACATTCTGAAACCAATTTCCACATGTGTTTGAATATTCATCAACTTGCGTTAATTTTTTGGAAAACTTGAAATCTTTTCTGAAAAGATAGAGCATATATTTTTGAACAAAACATACTAGCCTGATGAGTAAATGTGATATGCTCAGGAACGGGGAGCTGAAGATAGCAACTGTCTTTTGGACATGGCATTTGATGGAGGTGAGATTATAATATTAAAGATTTTGAAAAGGGGCCCTTGGAAACATCCAAGATGAGGTAGCTCAATGAGGAACCTACCAGATGGAATTTATGGACCTCTATCCTAAACAGATGTTTTCCAGCTGAGAAAGCTATGACAAAAAAATGCACCCAAATGCTTCTAATGGGTGTATCACTGCACACACACACACACACACACACACACACACACAAACACACACTCACCCACGGCCTCTTAAGAATGAAAATAGATTGCATAAAAATAATTGTTGCTTAAAAATTAAAGTTAGAATTGCCACTGGCCCATCATTTATTTGAGATACTTGGAAAATTGTAGATAATTGTGTATCTCACACTGCTTAAGTGATAAGCAAGTATAAGTAAAATGCTACCCATTGATTGAATGGCCCAAATTGTCAGCTTCAAATCTATATGATTGTCCTTGAGACTAATGAATTAATTTCAAGTCCAACCGAGTTAATTCTGGGCTACCCCCTGAAATCTTTAAGTATTAATCTTCATTTGCACAAAATCTTGAGGACTTGGAGGTCAAGGGGACACCGGCAAGGTGGCCTATGACTTCTTGAGCTTTTGACATTCAGCCACCAGAGGCTGCTCTGAGACCATTATCCTCCTTCCATGGAGGGTCAGAATCCCAGCAGGGAACCTATAAGGACTGATTTTGCTTCTCCCATTGCTTTGGATTTTCCTTGCTCAATGTGGTTCCCTGGTGGTCTGCTGTGTGGAGAAGATGATTAATTATAGTTGAAGAGGAACCGCTGAAGGAGGGAAAAAAACTACAGATTACTGTTTTGCCCTCCTCTCTCTGTTTAAACTCTTAATTTTATTCTGTTTCTTTTAAGTAAAGGAAAACTGGGCAAGGGTGGAAAGAGGAGGTGCTTTCGTACTGGCATTTGCTAATTTTTCACCATTTCTTTTTTGTCTATGTTACTGTATTTTCAAAGCACATTTCTGAAGTTTTTTTTAAAACCTTTATTCCACAATACTTACTTCCACATGGTTTCTATTCTTCCACATTTTACCAGCGTTTTATAGTTGCTTTCATGCTGTTCCCTCCGTTTAATTTTTTTCAATCGTTGCCTTTCTCCTTTAAGTCTTCCTCTTTATCTAACAAAACAAACCAAAAATTAAACCAAGAAGTATCTGTAGTTAAGTAAGAAGGATTAAAAATGGTTTTGATGCCTGTAACGGCTTTTGTGTTTAATCTTAAGCAATGAAGCATTGATTTAAATTGTTAATTGAAGAGTGAAACCAGCTTCTTAAACGTGAAATTGCTTTCAGTCTTCACGAGTGAAGGTTGATTGTGGTAGACAACAACCAACCCATCAGAAATGACTGTTTTTATGTTATTGTTACATGTGCTGCCCTAATTACTATACTTCCATGTTTGTGAAAAGAAATTCCTAAGTAAAGATGTAGAGTTTTAAAGCCATGGCAAATACTAAATTAATAGGTTTGCAGCAGACTAAGTCATCAATGTATAAATGACCTGGAAAATTTCAATACTGCAAGTCTTTAATTCTAGACTAAATTTTGGGGGACAAAATTCCATGTCTGATTGAAAATTATGTAACTTAAGTATATACCTACTTAAATATGCTTAATTTTCTATAGATTCCAGAAAAATTAATTGAACTTGAGGGAAAATGAATACCAATTTTATTCATATTAAAAAAGAATTTAATAATTTCTCTTTGCTCTGGGAAAAAATTCATAAGATACCATCAAACATTGCTAAATGTCTGGTGTTATTATATTTGTAAAGTAGAACTACCCTTAAAAGCAGGTGAAATATTTGCTAATCACAATGGTGGAAATCCTTAAAAAATTAATGACTAAATAGGGCACACGGTCGCTTATGTTTTCCAGAAGAATAATGGCAGTCATATTATGTAAACTGGAGCATATTTCTTTGAATGCATCCACAAAGGTGGACTGCCAATGAAAGAGCTAGATCCCTTCATTGCATTTTGTTAACGCTTTTCAACTTGCCCCTACTAAGGAGAGTACAAGAAAGCATTTGTCCATGAATAATACCTTATTAAACCATCATGAGTTAATGTGGCATATTTTTCTCTCGGTTTGCATGCCTGACAGTTGACTTCCTTGACATCACCTTTAAGCTGAGCCACAGAGGAAAACTAGACCCACTGAAGTAAGGTTAGGTCGGCTTTGTGGGATGTGTTAGCAGCCTGTCTGAACAGAGGTGGGGGACTTAGGCACAGAAACTATAACGTGGCCCTGGGCCCTGGGAGGTGGACTCTTTGCCTTGCAAATGCATTACATGACTCATTATTAAACATGCTGAGAACAGACAAATTCCAGGTGAGTGAAGCATTCACTTGTTCAACTGTAGTTAGGTGGATGGTATGATATTTGTCTTATTTGCTTTTCCTTAAGGAACTCCCATGCCATTTCCGACCGCTCTCAAACACCACATGTCAAATGCACGGAGCAACTATATTCAAATTGTTAGCTTGAAGACAGGCTCTTAAATTAGCGTAACCCTCGGGCCAGGTATACTTCACCCAAATCGCACAGGCTTTAAAATACCAACACTTAATTTAAAAAAAAAAAAAGTATCCATAGCAACCTCTTTGTCAAGGGAATAGTTACCTGACAGTATATACATCTTTTCAAAGAAACAGGGAGAAATAAAACCATTATTAGTTAACTGTGGGTGATATTCCTTATGTTTACATTTAATTAGGGGCATGATTCAGAAGCAGAATCAACTTTTAAGAAACTTTTACAACTTACGTACTTTTTTCACCATTTAGGTGATACAGGAAGGCTAGAGAGGGCTGGGCTTGGTATTTCCCTTCCCCTATATAGGTTAGGAGCCCAGGTGGCGCAGTGGTTAAGAGCTCAGCTGCTAACCAAAAGGCGGGCGGTTCAAATCCACTAGCCGCTCCCTGGAAACCCTATGGGGCAGTTCTACTCTGTCCAATAGGTTAAGAGCTCAGCTGTTAACCAAAGGCAGGCAGTTCAAATCCACCAGCTGCTCCTTGGAAACCCTACGGGGCAGTTCTGTTCTGTCCTATAGGGTTGCTGTGAGTCGGAATCCACTTGACGACAACGAGTTTGGTTTTGGACATAGGATAAGAAGCCCTGGCGGCACAGTGGTTAAATTAAGCACTTGGCTGCTAACTGAAAGGTCGGTGGTTCGAACCCACCAGAAAGATGTGGCAGTCTGTTTCTGTAAAGATTACAGCCTTGGAAACCCTATGAAGAAGTTCTACTCTGTCCTATAGGGTCACTATGAGTCAGAATCGACTTGACAGCAACGGGTACACAGGTTAAAGGAGCCCTGGTGGTGCAATAGTTAAGCAATCAGTTGCTAACGGAAAGGTTGGCAGTTCAAACCCACCAACGGGTCCACGGGAGAAAAGACCTGACAATCTGCTCCTGTAAAGATTACAGCCTGGGAAATACTATGGGGCAGTTCCACTCTGTCATATAGGGTTGCTTTGAGTCGTAATCGGCTCCACGCCACACAACAACAGCAACAACACATAGGTTAAGGAGCCCTGGGGGCCCAATGGTTAAGCACTCAGCTGCTAAGAGAAAGGTTGGCAGTTGAACCCACCTAGCAGCTCTTCAGGAGAAAGACCTGGTGATCTGCTCCCATAAAGATTACAGCCTAGAAAACTCTATGGGGCAGTTCTGCTCTGTCACATGGGGACTCAACAGCACCCAACAACAACGTAGGTTAAACTAATTGCCATCAAGTTGACTCTGACTCATGGTGACCCTATGAGTGTCAGAGTAGAACTGTGCTGTATAGGGTTTTTTAATGGCTGATTTTTTGGAAGTAGATCACCAGGCCTTTCTTCTGAGGCACCTCTGAGTAGACTTGAACCTCCAGTCTTTCAGTTAGCAGTGAAGAGTGTTAACCATTTGTGCTACCTAGGGACTTCTCGTGTGGCTTAAACAAACAAACAAAAAACCCAAACCTATTGCTGTCGAGTCAATTCTGACTCATACCCATTGCCATTGAGTTGATTCCAACTCTTAGTCAACCTTATAGGACAGAGTAGAACTGTCCCATAGGGTTTCCAAGGAGCACCTGGTGGATTCGAACTACCGACCTTTTGGTTAGCAGCAGTAGCTCTTAACCACTATGCCACCATAGCTCTGGTAAAACCCACATTGGTTAGGTTCTGGTAGTTTCCATTGAAGGCAGGGGCCATTGTTAAGGAGAACAGAGAGCTCTGGGTGAATTTCCAAATTGTAACTTTTCCCCTCTCCCTGCCAGAAGCACCAGGGGCATTTTTCTTTGATCTTCACATTGACAGCCTGATGGGGACCCCTGTAAGACTGGGCCTCTGGCAGTTTGTCTCTTTTAAGCTTGCCTAGGCTCCGTCTCCAGCAATTAGTGAATTATCCTTTAAGTATCCCTACCCGATGCTGGTAGGAATACTTAAATTTTGCTGAAGATAATTCAAAAACGGTTGCACTCCAGACACCCTTTTAGCTCAGTGGTGAAGTCACTTCCGAGGTTCACCGTTCAGCCTAGGAGTGGACAGCCCCATAAAACCAAATGGGACTAATGCAGTGCAGCAGTCCAGGGACAAGGGCCAGAAGGCAGAAGGGGACAAGGAAGCTGGTGATAGAGAGCCCAAGGTTGAGTAAGGATAGTGTTGATGTGTTGTGAGTTTGTTAACCATTGTCATAGGACAACATGTGTAGTAACTGTTAAATGAGAAACTATTTTGTTCTGTAAGCCTTCATCTAAAGTGAGAATAGCAGCACAATTGGAAGAGCGTAGTCAATGTCAATGAACTGTGCATGTAGAAATTTTTGAAATGGTGTATCTTTGGCTATGTATATTTTCACCAAAAAAAAGGTCGAGAAGGGAGAGGGTTGACATGCCGTGGGGTTGTTAACCAATGTCATAAAACGATATGTGTACTACTGTTTCATGAGAAACTATATGTTCTGTAAGCCTTCACCTGAAGTACAATTAAAAAAAAAAAAGATGTTAAAAAAAAAAATGGTTGCAGCGGTACATCAACAGGGAACTACAAGAAATTCAAACCAGATTCAGAAGAGGACATGGAACAAGGGCTATCATAGCTGATCTCAGATGGATCTTGGCTGAAATCAGAGAATACCAGAAAGATGTTAACCTGTGTTTTATTGACTACACAAAGGTATTTGACTGTGTGGCTCATAACAAATTATGGCTAACATTGCAAAGAATGGGAATTCCAGAACACTAAATTTACTCACAAGGAGCCTGTACATAGACCAAGAGGCAGTTGTTCGAACAGAACAAGGGGATACTGAGTGGTTGAAAATCAGGAAAGGTGTGTGTCAGGGTTTTATCCTTTTACGATACTTATTCAATCTATGTGCTGAGCAAATAATCTGAGAAGCTGGACTGTATGAAGAAGAATGGGGCATCTCATTAACAACCTATGATATGCAGATGACACAACCTTGCTTGCTGAAAGTGAAGAGGACTTGAAGCACTTACCAATGAAGATCAAAGACCACAGCCTTCAGTATGGTCTACATCTCACCATAAAGAAAACAACAATCCTCACTACTGGACAAATAAGCAACATCATGATAAATGGAGAAACGATGGAAGTTGTCAAGGATTTCATTTTACTTGGATCCACAATCAACGCCCATGGAAGCAGCAGTCAAGAAATCAAATGATATATGGCATTGGGAAAATCTGCTTCAAAAGATCTCTTTAAAATGTTAAAAAGCAAAGATGCCACTTTGAGGACTAAGGTGCTCCTGACCCAAGCCATGGTGTTTTCAATCACCTCATATGCATGCAAAAGCTGGACAAACAATCAGGAAAACCAAAGAAGAGCTGAGGCCTTTGAATTACGGTGTTAGTGAAGAATATTGAATATACCATGGACTGCCAGAAGAATGAACAAATCTGTCTTGGAAGAAGTACAGCCAGAATGCTCCTTAGAAGCAAGACTTTGTCTCATGTACTTTGGACATGTACAGTGCGAGGGATCGCTTTTGTGTGGCCTTTCTCGCCACGGTCTTTTAACTCCCATCCAGGTGATTGGGTGGGACTGTGCAGATAGGGTAACTGTGGCCTAATGAGGAAATTGGTCAGTTTTGCCATTCCCTGGGCTTGAAATGAGCCACCCTAGAGGTGAGAGAGAGAGGATCCCACCTCTCCCAAGGAAGAACAGGAGACCGAGAGAGAGAGAAGGAGAGAGAGTGAGAGCAAGCTCTAATCCTGAAGACAGTGAGAAGCGGTGGCAGAGAAGCCGCAGCAGGAGACAGTGCATTGGGCATCCCAGCCCATGGAGGGAGAAAGCTGAGTGCTTTTGGGCAGAAGCCGATGGCCAGGGAGAGGCGTGCCTATGAGCACGGCTGGGAAGAGGCTGTTCTGATGGAAGAACTGTATCCTGAGTGTTCCTGAACCTGAATTGTAACCTGTTACTTCCCTAATAAACCCCATAATCCTGAGTATTGTCTGTGAGTTCTGTGTGGCCATTGCAATGAATTATTGAACCCAGCATCCAAGTAGAGAGTGCTGTGGGAGGGACAGTTGGTGTCAGAATTGGTAAAGATGGCAGAGAGAGGAGGCATGTCTGACCTCTGCCTCATAGGAATCAGCCTTGGACTGTTGATCTTGATTCTCCTTCCTCCTTGTGAAGAGAGAGGAGGTCAGACACTGCCCCCATGTCATTTTTACAACATGTTATCAGTCCCTGGAGAAGGACATCATGCTTGGTAAAGTAAAGGATCAGCAAAAAAGAAGAAGACCTTCAATGAGATGGATTGACACAGTGGCTGCCACAATGGGCTCAAACATAGCAAGGATTGTGAGGGTGGCACAGGACCGGGGAGTGTTTTGTTCTGTTAGACATGGGGTCACTGTGAGTTGGAACTGACTCAACAGCACCTAACAACAACACAACCCAATGCTGGGGCCAGCGGCAGTTAACTAGGGAAGCTGGCCTGTATCTCCAGTTTTGAGGTGGCAGTTTGCCCTGTGACCTCAATTCCCTGATGGATCTAAAAAAAGTTATGTTGATTTTCAGTTGTTGTTTCTTTTTTCTTGTGAGGACAAACACGACAACTTTCAAGCCCTTCACAAGTCCAACTTATGTGCTTCTTTCCAGTAAAATGAGTTTTCATGCCTTCTTTATCATCAAAAGGCTTTTAGTCATAGGGATTTTATTAAGATGCCATGAAATACCTTTGGATTTCAGATATTTAAGAATAAACATCAGTCCTCTTTTTTTCTGGCCAAACATTCCTTACTACCATTTTCCCAGAAAGATCTTTCATTTAGCATACACGGTGGGTATTTTCCTGCAGTTTTGCTGCGGCGGGGACTTTGGTGGTCATTTCATGGGAATTTGTCACCAGAAAGGGCATAACCAAAACCAAACCCTGTCATGGAGTCGATTCCGACTCCTAGCGACTCTACAGGGCAGAGTAGAACTGCCCCATAGGGTTTCTGAGGCTGTGATCTTTATGGAAACTGACTGCCACATCTTTCTCCCGCAGAGTGGCGGGTGGGTTCAAACCACTGACCTTTTGGTTAGCAGCCATTGTGACACTGGGGCTCCTTGGGTGGAACCCAGTCCTAGTATTTTTAAAATCGCCTCTAGGTGATTTCAGTAGGGAAGCAAAGGCAACAGAGTACTTTCACTTCACAAATCAGAGATCTGTAGCTCAGGAAGTTTAAGTGACTGGGGACTTAAGAGAGGAGTCACTGGGTGTAGAAAATGGTTAAGAGCTCAACTCCTAACTGCAAGGTTGGTGGTTTGAACCTGCCCAGAGGTACCTGGAAAGAAAGGCTTGGTGATCTGCTTCTGAAAAGTCACGGCCTTGAAAACCCTATGGAGCAGTTCTACTCTGACACACGGGGTTGCCATGAGTCAGAATCGATTCTAGGGCAACATTTGGCTTTTTTGTTTTGTTTTGTTTTGTTTTTTAAGACTGAAGGGAGTTAGGAGCCCTGGTGGCGCAGTGGTTAAGAGCTACGGCTGCTAACCAAAAGGTCGGCAGTTTGACTCCATCAGCCGCTCCTTGGAAACCATATGGGGGCAGTTCTACTCTGTCGTATGGGGTCACTATGAGTTGGAATCGACTCGATGGCAACGGGTATTTGGTAAGGGAGTTAAGAGACACAGCAAGAATAGGTACAGCATAGCCCATTTACACGTTTTTTTAGATACACAAGGGTTAAAATAGTCTGTTGGGTAATGGAATGTATTTACCAGAAGCTTCAGGGATCATGTTATCTTCATTTAAAAACACATCTGGAAACATGTCCTAAAAAAAAAGAAAACTAGTTTGGGAAACTTGTTAGGCCAGACATTGCAACTGTAATTGGAAGGACTAAGGTGCCAAAGCACAGGAAAGTTCCATCTGAAAGCACTTTGTTGCTGAGATCTCCAAGACTCAGATGGAGGGCAAGCCAGCCTGCTATGGAATGTCAGGTGGCGGGACATGCTGTGGAACTGCTTTTCAATGTAACTGAACCCCTGCTTCCTGTTGCATGTCTGGAACACACACAAACATACTACAGTCTTAACTGTCATTAATGACAATAAGAAACAAACATTTGCATACCCGGGATGGGTTTTATGACTCTTAAGGATTCCTGTGCCTCGAGGTATTTCTGAGGGAACTTGAAAATGCTGAATGCTTTGTTCTGATTCCTCAGCAAAGGCTCCACCATATCTGTGCATTTCAAGAAAGGAAGAACACAAACTAGGTCCCCAAAATAGAGCTGGAGAAAGGGAGGCACAGGAAGATTACAGGTGGAGTTGTACGAACGTCCGAAGTTAAGACTGTTTGATTCAAAAAAAAAAAAAAAAACCCATTGCCGTCGATCCTGACTCATAGTAACCCTATAGGACAGGGTAGAGCTGCCCCACAGGGCTTCCAAGGAGTACCTGATGGATTGGAACTGCCGACCTTTTGGTTAGCAGCCAAACTCATAGGCAGTATGCCACTCCTTTTGTTTGAGTCCAAATTGTTTGATTAGCTACCTGATAATAATAAAAGCTACTGTTTTCAAAATCTTACTATGTGCTAAGGTCCTTGGGTGGTGCAAACAGTTTGCACTCGACTACTAGCCTAAAGGTTGGCAATCTGAACCCACCCAGTGGCTCTGTGGTAGAAAGGCCTGGAGATCTGCTTCCGTAAAGATCACAGCCAAGAAAACTCTATGGAGCAGTTCTACTCTGTAAGACATGGGGTTGCCATGAGTTGGAATTGACTTGACGCCAATGGAGTTTTTGTTTTATTTTGTTTTTACTATGTGCTAAACTTTTTTTTTTTTTTTTACATTTGTTATTTTCTGTTTTTTTAAATTAGTACCAGTAATGTCGGGGTGAGATGGTATCTCCTTGTAGTTTTGATTGACATTTCTCTAACTGCTAATAATCTCAAGCATATACTCATGTGTCTGTTAGCTGCCTGAATGTCTTGTTTGGGAAGTATCTGTTCATATCCTTTGCAAAATTTTTATTTTACTGTAGTTTAGATGAAGGTTTACAGAGCAAATAAGTTTCTCATTAAACAATTAATCAACATATTGTTTTGTGACACTGGTTGCCAACCCCAGGGCACGTCAACACTTTCCCTTTCTCAACCTTGGGTTTCCCGTTAGCAGCTTTCCTGTCCCCTCCTGCCTTCCAGTCCTTGTCCCTGGACTGTTGTGCCCCATTAGTCTCATTTTGTTTTATGGGCCTGTCTAATCTTTGGCTGAATGGTGAACCTCATGAGTGACTTCAGTACTGAGTTAAAAGGGTGTCTGGGGGCCATACTCTCGGGGTTTCTCCAGTCTCTGTCAGACCAGTAAGTCTGGTCTTTTTTTGTGAGTTAGAATTTTGTCCTAGTAACCATCAAAGATTGTTTGTTTCTGTCTGTAACCTTTCCATGAGTTTTTATAGTAGAGGTCTCATACAGTATTTGTCCTTTTGTAATTGACTTATTTCACTCAGCATAATGCCCTCCAGATTCATCTATGTTGTGAGGTGCTTCGCAGATTCATTGTTCTTTCTCGTTGCATAGTACTCCATTGTGTGTATGCACCATAGTTTGTGTATCCATTCATCTGTTGATGGGCATCTAGGTTGTTTCCATCTTTTTGCTATTGTGAACAATGCTGCAACGAACATGGGTGTGCATGTGTCTGTTCGTGTGACGGCTCTTATTTCTCTAGGATATATTCCTAAGGGTGGGATTGCTGGATCATATGGTATTTCTACTTCTAGCTTTTTAAGGAAGCGCCGTATCATTGTCCAAAATGGTTGTGCCATTTTACATTCCCACCAGCAGTACATGAGAGTTCCAAGCTCCCCACAACCTCTCCAACATTTGTTATTATTATTATTTTATTGTACTTTAGATGAAGGTTTATAATATGTGCTAAATTCTCATAGTGTTGTGGTTAAATGCATGTTTCCTGGCTCCCAGTCAGCCTAAGCATGTGAACCAGGAACTGCGGTGTCCTAGCTATGGGACCTTTGCCTCTCCCTGCCTCAGTTTCCTCTCCTGGAAAATAGGGATAATACTAGTACTTATTCTCATATGGAGCCCTGGTGGTGCAGTGGTGAAGAGCCCCGCTGTTAACCAAAAGATTGGCCATTCAAATCTACCAGCCGCTCCTTGGAAACCCTATGCGGCAGTTCTACTCTGTCCCATAGGGTTGCTATGAGTCCGAATTGACTCAATGGCAATGGGTTTGGTTTTGGTTTTTTATTCTCACGTGGGTCAAGGAGGATTAACCGTGCTCGTTACAACGTCTAATAACCACTTGATAAATGTCCAATAATATTATTATTTTTAAACGAATCACCTCATTCAGTTCTCACAATAACTTTGAGGGAGTGAGCAGATAGGCCAAGTTCACACAGCTATTAAATGACAGAGTTGGTATTTGGACAGGGGCAATTTCTCTTCTGAATCGGCACCCCTATCCACAATGCTACACCATATTGATTGGGAACAACAAATCAAGCATTTAGGGGCAGTGCTTTTTTTCATGTATACCAAAATAACCAAACCTACTGCCACTGAGTTGATTCTGACTCATAGCAACCCAGTAGGACAGAGTAGGGTTACCACAGCTATAATCTTTACAGAAGCAGACTGCCACATCTTTCTCCCGCAGACCGGCTGGTGGGTTCGAACCGCCGACCTTTTGGCTAGCAGCCGAACACTTTAGTACTTTAACTACTTCATCAGCAGGGCTCCTGTATAATATGAGTGTTTTGGCTTGGTCCACATATCCCTGGACCTTCCTTTTGTCAGGATGATTTGGCAATGCCTCATACTCCCCCTGTATGGGAGGCTGAATCAGGGAGGAGACCTTCTGGCCAAAAGCCCCCCTGATTGCATCCCCTCGCAGCAAACGGCAACTGCACTCTTCCAGCTGTTCTGACCAAGAGCTTGGAAGTTATCCTTGACCCCTCTCTTTATCTCACAAGGCTATTTCATCAGCAAACCACATTGGCTCTACTGTCAAAATATATTCAGAATCTCCTCACGTCTCCCACCTCCAGTGCCACTCCCCTGTCCCAATCCACCATCATCTGTCACTGAGGTGATTGCAAGAGCCTCTTCCCCGTCTTCCTGCTTTTGTCCTGGCCGCCCTGTAGGCCACTATCCCTGCGGCAAACGGACTAAGCTCTACAAAGGCAAATGCATGTGGTCCCTGCTCTGCTCAGAAGCCTCTAGGTCCCCCATCTCGCTCTGAGGAGGACCCAAAACTCTTCTGGTGATCTATTAGACCCTCTATGACCTGTAGATGCACACACACACTCATACACATACACATACTCACTCAGGCACACACATTCCTGAGACCTTAGCTCCTACTGCTGTCACCCTTACCCTGTTTCCATCACCAGAGCCTCCTTGCTTTTCCTGAAACACAGCCAGTATGCCCTGGCCTCAGAGCTTCTACAATGCTGTTCCTTCTCCTGGATAACTCTACTCCATCCTCCCCAATCTGCTCCCCCATAGCTGAATGTCTCGCTTCCTCCCTTCCTTAGAACTCTCCTTAAGTGTCACTGTATACAAAGTAACTTCCTCACACCCTCCACCAGCACTCCCTACCTCCCTTCCCATAGCACCTATCACCAGGCAACCTATTTTAAATTTATCTGTTCATTTGTTTGGCTGTCGCTCTCCATTAGAAGATATGCTTAGCCTATTTGTACCTGTGGAGTCCCTGGGTGGTGCAAACGGTTAATGCACTCAGCTGCTAACTGAAAGGTTGGAGGTTGGAGTCCACACGGGGGTGCCTCAGAAGAAAGGCCTGGCGATTTACTTCCAAAAAATTCAGCCATTGAAAAAGCCCTATGGAGCACAGTTCCACTCTGACACACATGGGGTTGCCATAAGTCGGAATCGACTTGATGGCAACTGGTTTGTATCTCCAGTACCTAGGGCAATGCCGGGCACATAGTAGGTGCTCAGTAAATACTTACTGCATGAATGATAGACCATTCTGGCATAAGGAAGATGTACCATTGCATGTGTTTTAGCACGAGCTTAAGGCGCGAGAATCCCTTAGCCTCTTTTTAAAAAAATTTTTTTTTATTGTACTTTACGTGAAGTTTTACAGAACAAATAGTTTCTCAATAAACAGTCAGTACACGTATTGTTTTATGACATCGCTTAGTACCCCACGACACGTCAACACTCTCCCTTCTCGACCTTGGAGGACCTTTTTTTTTTTTGGTGAAAATATACATAGCCAAAGATGCACCATTTCAGAAACTTCTACATGTACAATTCAGTGACATCGATTACATTCTTCAGTTGTGCTGCTATTCTCACTATCCTTTTCCAAATTATTCCATCACCATTATCTTCAACTCACTGGCCCCTAGGCTTCCCATCAAACCTTTTGAGTTGCTGTTGTCAGTTTGATCTCACATAGATAATTTTTTTTTTTTGTACCTTAGATGAAGGTTTACAGAACAAATAGTTTCTCATTAAACAGTTAGTACACATCTTGTTTAATGACAATGGTTAACAACCCCACGACATGTCAACACTGTCCCTTCTCAACCTTGGGTTCCCTATCACCAGCATGCTTGTCCCCTCCTGCCTTCTAGTCCTTGTCCCTGGACCGCTGTGCCTCATTAGTCCCATTTTGTTTTATGGGGCTGTCCAATCCCCAGCTGAACGTGAACCTCAGGAGTGACTTCAGCTCTGAGCTAAAAGGGTTTCTGGGGGCCATGCTCTCGGGGTTTCTCCAGTCTGTCAGGCCAGTAAATCTGGTCTTTTTTGTGAGCTAGAATTTTGTTCTACATCCTTCTCCAGCTCTGTCCAGGACCCTCTGTTGTGATCCCAGTACAGAGAAGTGAGTGGTGGTAGCCAGGTGCCATCTAGCTGTACTAGACTCAGTCTGGTGGAGGCCTTGGTAGCTCTGGTCCATTAGTCCTTTGGACTAGGCTTTTCCTTGTATCCTGTTCTCTTCATTCTCCCTTGCTCCCAAAGGGGTGAGACGAGTGGAGTATCTTAGATGGCTGCTCACAGGCTTTTAAGATCCCAGACGCTACTCACCGAGGTAGAATGTAGAACATTGTCTTTATAAACTGTGTTATGCCAACTGAGTTAGATGTTCCCCAAGACCATGGTTCCCACAGCCCTCTGCCCAGCAATTCAGTCCCTCAGGGAGTTTGGATGTGTCTATGGAGCTTCCATGACCTTTCCTTGTACCAATTGTGCTGGCTTCCCCAGTATTGTGTACTGTCGTACCCTTCACCAAAGTTACCACTTACCTATTGTCTATTTAGTTCACCCCCCACCCCTCCCATCCCTTGTAACCATCAAAGATTGTCACTTTTTGAATGTAAACTTTTTCATGAGTTTTTACAGTAGACGGCTCATACAATATTTGTCCTTTTGTGATTAACTTATTTCAGTCAGCATAATGCCCTCTAGTTTTATCCACATTGTTAGAGTTTGTTTTATGTATTTGGGAGCGCTGTCATTGGGTGCGTACATGTTTATTATGGTTATGTCTTCATGATGGATCATCCCCTTAATCGTTATATAGTCTCCTTCTTTGTCTTTTATGGCGGATTTTGTTTTAAAGTCTACTTTGTCTGAGATTAGTATTGCCACTCTTGCTCTTTTTTGGTAGCTGTTTGCTTGATATATTTTTTCCATCCTTTGATTTTTAATAAATTTACATCTTTGTTTCTAAGGTGTGTCTCTTGTAGGCAGCATATTGATGGATCCTGTTTTCTTTATCCATTCTGTCACTCTCCATCTCTTTATGGGTGCACTTAGGCCATTTACATTTAGTGAAATTACTGATAGGCGTGAGTTTATTGCTGTAATTTTCTAGTGCTTTTTTTTGTGGTGCTGACATTTTCTTTGTTCCTCTCGCTCTCCTGTGCTGAATTCCTTTAGTTTGTGGACTTTTTTTTCCATTTCTTTTGCTTTTGTAGGTTTTGTTTTTTCTGAGACTTTATGTTTTTCTTCTTTATTTTGATGAGTAGGTTTGTTAACTTTCTTTGTGGTTACCTTGAAATTTACCCTTATCTTCCTAGGTTTGAACCAGTCTATTATTACTTGGCATTGCCTTGCCTTCCTCTCCATTAGAAGGTTCTATACCTACACCGTTTATTCCTTCTTTCATTGTTCTGATGTTGTTGTCATTTACAGATTAACCTGTCTGGTTCCCTGTTGTAATTCTTTCAGTTTTGCATAGTCCTTAAGAGTTCATTTCCTAGGTTGGTATCTGGCTAGTACAATCCTGTGTCCTAGATTCAGCCTGTGGTCTGATGTTGTTTGTTCTCAGATCAGAGGACTCCCTTTAATTAGTCTCATAAGTTTGGTTTGGTTTTTACATAGTCCCTTAATTTCTGTTTATCTAGAAATGACCTGATTTTACCATCATATTTGAACAAGAGTTTTGCAGGATATATTATTCTTGGCTGGCAATTTTTCTCTTTCAAGGTTTTATATATGTCATCCCATTTCCTTCTTGCCTGCCTGGTTTCTGCCGAATAATCCAAGCTTAGTCTTATTGTTTCTCCTCTGTATGTGACTTTTTGTTTTTCTCGAGCTGCTCTCAGGATTCTTTGTTTGTCTTTGGTTTTAGCGAGTGCGATTATGATATGCCTTGGTGACTTTCTTTTGGGGTCTATCGTATGTGGGGTTTGTTGAGCTTCTTGGATGGCCAGCTTTTCATCTTTCATGATATTAGGGAAGTTTCTGTCAGCAATTCTTCAATGATCCTCTCTGTGTTTTCTGTTTTCTCCTCCTGTTCTGGAATGCTGATCACTTGCAGATTTTTAGTTTTGATTATATCTCACATAATTCTCAGGATCTCTTCATTTTTCCTAGTTCTTTTTTCTGATTTTTTCTCAAACAGAGTGTATCCAAGTGTTTGTCTTCAATTTTGCTGATCCTGTCTTCCATTATTTCAAACCTATTCCTCAGCCCTTCTATGACATGGTCCATTTCTGAAGTCTTGTTGTTTACCTTTTGGATTTCTGATTGTTGTTTTTGTATGATTTCTAGTTGTGAATTTATTTTAGCATTTTGTTCCTGTATTATTTTCTTGAATTCTTCCATTTTTTGTCTGTATTTTCCATGAATTTGTCTGCCTTTTCCATGAATTTGTCTATTTTTTCCTCATTTTTGTCTGCTTTTTGCTTCACCTCTTGGATAATTCTGAATATTAGAGATTTGAATTCCCTATCAGGTAGTACTAGTGCCTTTTCTTCTACTGGAAAGTCATCTGGTGTTTTATTTTGGACACCTACTGGAACCATCCTGTCCTGTTTTTGTATATGTTTTGTTATTGTCTGCTGTCTTCGGGGCATTCAGTAGTTATTTTCCTCATTTGTTGATTGTAGATTTGTTTGTTTTGTCTCACTTTTTTGTTTTATTTTGTTATGTCTCAACAGGTGGGCTGTGCATTCTTTGTTGTTTGCTCATCTGTGGGCACGATGCTTTTCACCTCCTTCTCCAATGGGCAGGGTCGGTCACTCAGGTATGGTACAGCAGGGCAGGTCTAGCTGAAGGGGAGTTGCTGGGATAGGTTGTTTGTAGCACGTACTAGGGCTGACAGGGTGGATCGGGAATCAGTGCAGGGCAGGTTCTGGTAGGCCATGCCTGTGCTGCTTGGGGGTGTGATGTTCAGCACACAGTGCAGTTAGGCAGGAATGAGGAGGGAGATTGTGATGTGTGGAGCTAAGATGGGTATGGGAAAGAGGAGGGAGGAACAGGAGCCAAAAACATACACACAAACAAAAAAGAGTGCTAAGGGAGCTTGTTATTGGAGTGGAGAGATGAGAGACTGAGAAATGGAGAAAAACAAAAAGAAAAAAGGTAAAATAAAAAAATAAATAAATCAAGAAACTGGAAATGAAGACAAAAAGGGAAAAAGAGAGAGAAGAAAACAAAACAAAGAAAGAAACAAACAAAAAAACCAAGAAAAAAGAAATGCCCCCAGGGGTGTCACTGTACATCTGCACAGCGTAAGGGAGTATCTCCCAAGCTGCGTGGCACTGCTTGGCCAGAAGGGGCTCCCAAGCCGAGAAAAGAAAAAGAAAACAATCAAACAGATGAAATCAGAACAAACAAACAAACAAAAAGAATGCCCCGGGGGTCCCACCAGCACGGCAGCACGGGCCAAGAAGCAGTTCCACAGTCGAGTGGCACCTGGCAAACCCCCAGGAAGAAGCAAAGATGGCCACGGACCCAGGTATTTGAGAGAAAGGAGGGGGAGGTGGTGAGACGTAAGGAAGAAATCTAATGAAGTGGAAAAAGCAACACCAGCAGCCAACAAATGGCACTCAGGGAGCCCGCCAGCATGGGTGGGTGGAATCTAAGTGACACCAGGGTGAAGCTGGTGCTTCCCGGCCAAGAGACTGTGGCTGCGGGAAGCAGAGGAGGCCGAGTCGGGGTGAAGAAGGGTGGTGAATGGGAAAGTGTATGTCTTTGGTTACCGGTTGTTCTGTCTCCTTCTGGAAGCTCCATGAAGCTGCTTTCTCATACCCCCTGTTCGCTGATCTCCGACAGGAGTCCAAGATAGTGGACCCGTGCTGCGGTAGCTGATAGGGGACCTCTGCATGTATCTGTCCTCGCTCTCTGTTCTTGGTCAGTTTCTTATTCCATTCGGTGCTTGGATTAGTTCTTTATCTCTTCATTTGATGCTTAGGGTTTCAGGACTGATGTGTGACTCTGTTTGACTTAGTTTTTCGGATCTTTGCTGTGGAGGGATGGCGTGGTGCTTCTGACTATTGCGCCATGTTGCCCGTAGCCTCTTTTTCTTATGAGACACTTGTCTCCACACTTGAGATCTTTGTATGCCCTCGTAGTGAGGAACATCAATCCACTGAGATCTACAGATGGCTCTGTGTTGCTAATGAAATCAGTGGCTAACCCACAGATACACCAGTTATCTTTGAATAAGGAAAAACACTTCACAGGCTGTATTCCTGACTGTGGAAATGAATCACACAAATGTATTCTGTTGAGAAACCCATTGAGAAATTCTGCACGGAGAAGGAAAACCTCATTCACACGCCTAGAGAAATAACCCTGAAATTCATATCCTTCCTGATGGAGTGCAATAGCACCATGTTTTTCCATGAGGGATACCTCATTAGTAGGCATATGCATTGTTTTTTCTTTTTCCTACTAATGATATGATGGACACAGCCCACATTCAGAGAAATGTTTAAGGTAAATAAAAGTCATGAGAGTGCTTTGGTTTATTTTCACATGTAATGGAAACTCCTGGCTTACCTTGAAGGCTGTATGATAGGCTTCTGGAGGTGGATTGAGGTTGGGAATTTCAGAGCCAAATCAGGATCTAAGTGGCAAATCCCAACACTCCAGGATGAGGCAAGGAGGCCAAGACAAGATTAGGATGCGTTAGTGGTGAGTCTTTGGTGGTTCAGTGGTAGAATTGTCCCCTCCCAAGTAGGAGGAATATTATTAGGGCTTTTTGATATTACTTAGATAATGTTATGAATAAGAGTACAGTTATTTTGTTCATTATATGATATTATTTAAATCATTCACATTAAAATAATTCTAAATAACTGCACTGTTTATAAAATAAGCAATATAACCTCTTTTAGTGAATTAATAAATCAAAAGAGAAGTCAAACAAATCCTCATTTGTTTTTTAGACATTTAGATCTCTTTGATAAATATGGAGAAAGCTAAAGCACTAACACTCAACGTTTGCATTTTTTTACTTTGCCACGACTCTAGTATTTATCTTGCACCAGGGGAATAGCACAGGAAAGCCTTGCTCATTACATATGAATTTTCATAAGTGGTTCTCGGCAGAGGAAAAGCTCACAATGACCTGTCTAGCTATAAGGAAATAAGGCAAGTATTCTTTCCTTAGGAGCCCTGGTGGCACAGTGGTTAAGAGCTCAGTTGCTAACTAAAAGGTCGGCAGTTCGAATCTACCAGCCGCTCCTTGGAAACCCTATAGGGCAGTTCTACTCTGTCGTATAGGGTCACTATGAGTCGGAATTGACTTGATAGTATCTGGTCTCCTCAAATAAAGGATCCTGGGTGGCACAAACGATTTGCATTGGTGGTTCAGTGGTAGAATTCTCGTCTTCCATGCAGGAGACCTGGGTTCGATTCTCGGCCGGTGGACCTCATGCCCAGCCACCACTCCTCTGTCAGTGGAAACTTGCATATTGCTATGATATGCTGAACAGGTTTCGGTGGAGCTTCCAGACTAAGACGAACTAGAAAGAAAGGCTTGATGATCTACTTCCGAAAATCAACCAGTGAGAACCCTGTAGATCACAATGGTCCCATCCAAAATCAATCATAGGAATGGCGCAGGACCAGGCAGTGTTTTATTCTGTTGTACCTGTGGTTGCCATGAGTAGGGGGTGAACTCCATGACAGCTAACAACAACATTCTTTCCTTGGCTAGTGAAAAGGAGTAAAAACTACCTGATCTGTGTCTAGCAAAGGAAAGAGACTTGTAAACCGTGATTCTTAAGTAGTTTTTATCTTTACCATCATCTTAAATCCAAGCATAGATATTATGTGAGTAAAGTGGGCGAGGGTTTTGGCTAATCAGGTAAAACACTACCATCTTGCCAGTCATTTTGTATAATTGAGAAGTGCTAATCACAAGGACACATCATTGTCTTTTTACTGGGAAAGCAAGGAGCTCAAATCCTGTTCAAAGCTTCTTTTGGTTAAAATTTCTATTCACTTCCTTACATCCATGTGATTATCAGTGAGCCAGCCTGACTTGCTTGTTTCTAACATACAAAGAAATGAGATCTGGCTCACGACAATTCATATTTTGGGTTTTTTAATCTCTAAGGCCAAATTAAAAGTCAGCTTTGGACATTAAAATATGAAAGGCTTGATGGATTCATCCTTTTCACAAAGAAGGAAAATAAGAGAGATGGGAGAATAGGAACAATGCATATAAAATAGTTACAATATGAAGAATAGTAACCATCTATTCCTAGCCAGACTTAAACTTACAAAAAAAACTGGCTTTAATTAAAAAAAAGATGCCAACTGGAAATAAGAAGAAATGGGAGTTTATGATAACGCAAATGATTTATTAAGACATTTAGATTGTAGAATCTTTATTTCTGGAGATCTAGAAGAATGTTTGTCTGAAATAGTTTGAATCATAGCTGTCTAATATATGTATTTCTGGCTATAATGTAAATCAGTCATAAACCTCGAGCAAATTCAAACTGTGGTGGGGGAAACAGGAAATGCCAATCAGATTATATGTGCATGGCGTGGTGACATTAGCACTTTGGGTTCAGAATGGGCCATTAGGCATGTAATTTCTCTAATGTTCTACCACGATTCTTTGGCCAACTATGGGCCAGATAATCATAAAACACTGCTAGCTTACAGAAGGTGAATTTAAAGACAAGAAATTAGTTTAATAACCAGCAAGTAACTTTCTGCCAGAAGAATGAACACATCAGTCTTGGAAGAAATACAACTGGAATGCTCCTTGGAAGTAAGGATGGCAAGACTTTAGCTAGCTTACTTTGGACATGTCATCAGGAAAGACCAGTTGCTAGAGAAGGACATTATGTTTGTGCCTCAAATAAATTGAGGTTCTGCTGAAAACAAAGAACGGGGAGATGAATATTGGATTGTCTACCAGTAGTCACTGGCACAATATGTATCAAAGATCACTGCCAATTTAAGGAGTGGTCTATGACCATCCTTCCTTATTTGTGCATCCGTTTGTTTTTCCTGGAGTTAATAATGGTCTCAGTTTTGTTTAATTTATATGTACCTGTTTATCCTCAAATGTATTCTATCAGTTCCATTTTTCCCGCCTGGAGACCTACCTCCAGGAGCACTCCATCTTTCTGCTGTAATCTAGACAGGGGCCCTTCTAAAACTGCTGATCTGTCATCCTGGACTTTCCTTACTTCCATTTATGTTTGTTCTCTGTTTTCTAAACCCCATTAACTTATTCTTTCTTGGTTTAACTCTCTCAGTTTGCTAAAACACACCATTGAGTGGTTTCTAAAGAAAGAGTACGAGGGATGCAAAACTTTTGAGCCTTTGTCTGACTCAAAGTTCATCCATGTTGTAGTATGAATCAAAACTTCATTTCTATTTATGGTTGTGTAATACCATTGAAAGGAGCCCTAGTGGCACAGTATTTAAGCACTCAACTTAAAATGCAGGATTCAAACCCATCAGCCACTCTGTGGGAAATAGATGTGGCAGTCTGCTTCCATAAAGATTACAGCCTTGGAAACTCTATGGGGCAGTTCTACTCTGTCCTGTAGGGTCCCTATGAGTTGGAATTGACTCGATGGTAATGGGTTTGGTTTTTGGAATATCATAGACTTTTTAAAATTTTTATTTTATTTTTACTTTTTATTATTTTTAATAATATTTTATTGTTTTCAGTGAAAGTTTACACAGTAAATTAGATTTCCATTTGACAATTTCTATACAGTTTGTTCAGTGACATTAATTACATTTTTCACAATGAGTCAACATTCTCTTTCATCGTGTTCTGTTTGTTCAATTTCTAGTACTGTAGTTATCCTGCCCCCTTAGCTTCTCATCTTTGCTTTAGAGTAATTGTTGACATTTTGGTCTCAAAAAAAAAAAATTATTTTTTTTTAATAGAGCACCGTACTCACAGGTAGTATCCTTTGTTTTGTGTGTCACTCTGTTACTTTGCTAAAAGGTGGTCTTAGGATAGTTTTGGTTCAGGGTTTAAAGAGTATCGCAGGGCAATAGTCTCAGGGAGTTCTCTGGTCTCCATTAGTCCAGCAAGTCTGGATTTTTTAAGAATTTGAGTTTTGTTCTGTGTTTTTCTCCTATTCTATCAGGGTTTATCTATCACAGCGCTGTTCAGAACAGTTGGTAGTGGTAGCCAGGCACCATCTAGTTCTTCTGGCTATTAGCTTTGTAGACTAGTTTCTTCTCTGAGACTTTGGCTTCCTGGAATATCATTGACTTTTGTTAATGTATCCCAACATATGTTACAATTAACTACATGAAATTGCTGGTACTCAGTCACTTTCACTTACATAAACACTAGTTTCATATGTGTTGCCCAACAGAACACTGAGAGGTGCACAGGCACTTCTAGTTGTCCTCCAAGGGAGCCGTGCCAATGTCCATACGTGTCCACTATGACCTCTCCACGACCATGTGCCCAGGAAGCTGTGTTAGCTCTGCTGTGTGGGAGACTGTTTGCAATAAAACCTGCACATAACTATAGAGGAGTATTGTCTAGGCTCCTTTTATAAGGAAGATCCGCCAAGACTGCAACACCCCATCAGGTAACATTTGCAAATGTTGTTAACCACAGACTTGGGGGTAGGCGTCCATTCATCTGATGTAGCAAATTCCTTTACTTTGTTTCCAATAAACAGATCTAACCTTCACTTAATGGACAACCCCCAATGGGCTATTTGCCTAATTAGAATTTTTTTTATAAAATTACATTTGTTTATTTGTAAATTAAAAAGACGACTTCCATTTATTTCCGTTGTTCATTTTCCATAGGAGTTTTCTGAATCATTTCTGGAGGGAGCATATTTTAGGAAAAAAGCAGAATTATTCTAATCTGAGCCACAAAGTAAGAACCTGGCTTATTTCCTTTGTTCCAATGATACTGTCTATTCATCCTTAATCTGATGATGGTAATACTTACCTTTTGGTATTCGGACAGAGATTAAACAGTGCACATTGGTGAAGGGCTTGGCACAATGCTTGACTCCCGGTGTGCACTCGTAAATGGTGTTTGTTAAAGGCATGACCCTTAGCCTTCATATCCTGATGCGTTATGAAAAGGTGATAGAGATAATCACCATCAATCACTGTATCACTTATTTACGAAAATACCCTTTCGTGTTGCTGTTGTTGTTGTTAGGTGCCGTCAAGTCGGTTCCAACTCATAGCGACCCTACGGACAACAGAGTGAAAGACTGCCCAGTCCTGCGCCATCCTCACAACCGTTGTTATGCTTGAGCCCATTATTACAGCCACTGTGTTAATCCATCTCGTTGAAGGTCTTCCTCTTTTTCGCTGACCCTCTACTTTACCAAGCATGATGTCTTTCTCCAGGGACTAATCCCCCCTGATAACGTGTCTAGAGTAAGACAGATGTTTATGTTAGAAGTTTGTGGTGCCTTCATAGAAAAATATGAGGTTCTGTTTTAGAAAGCTAGTCTCCTCTCTTTCCCTCTGATCTGGATGTAGCTCAAATTCGGGAGGGTTAGGATGGGAAATGGCCTTGTGCTTATTGTTTTCATAAGTACAGACTAGATGTTAAATTCTGGTAAAAAGGTTAACTTAATAGTTTAATTGTCCAGGAGATTCTTCTCCCTTCCACAATATGGCTGTGGTAGCAGTCTGACTGGTCTTGATGTCTGGGGGAAGCCACACAGTGCATTTGTTTTCTTTCCACAAATGTTTGCTGACTATCTTCTGCATGGTAGGGGTTGTGAAAGTGACTGGGACTACAAAGATAAATAGGACACCACTCTTGCCCTTGCGAGTTTTATGATTTAGTAGGAGAGGCAGATTCAAGAATATATCATTGGAGTACAGAGTGGAAGTGAAACGACAGAGGTGTACTATGGCCTACCCTATCTGGTGCTTACCATCTCCTGATTGGGGACAGCTCTCCCAACTTCCCCCTCAGTGTCCTCACTGCAGGAAGGGAGAGAGTATTTACACCACGGAAGTTGGCAAAGGCTACTACAAATCTGGACTTTTTTTTTTTTTTTTTTTGAGAGCTGGTTGTTAAACATTTTCTAGCACACCACTGAGTGTATATAAATTGCTTTATGAACATAGAGAAGGGAAAGAATTAACTTGTTTTGGGGCGTTCAGGGAAACCATGAAAGAGGTGGTGACATTTGAACTTCTAGGATAGTGGGGGAGTGGTCCAAAGGAGAAGACAAATGGATGAAACTTTGAAAGGGCACATCTTTGAGAGAGGAAATCCCAGCTGACATTGACCTTTGAGGTGATGACAGCAGAAGGCAAACACAGTTGTGAGAAGCTTCTATTGAAGGGGATAAATAGATGTGCTTGGGATTTAACTCCAGTGATATGGCTTTTATTGTGGTAAAATATATATATAAAAAAATTTGCCATTTCGGCCATTTTTACCTGTGTAAGTCAATGACGTTAATTACTTTCACTATGGTGTACGACTGTCATCACTATCTGTTATTGACTGAATTGTGTGCCCCCAAAATATATGTTGTAGATCTTAACCTCTCTGCCTGTGGTTATAATCTTATTTGGGAATGGGTTGTTTTCTTTTATGTTAATGAGGCAGAATTAGTGTTGGGTATATCTTGAGTCAATCTCTTTTGAGATATAAAAGATATTAAACAAGCAAGCGAGCAAACAGAGATGCCAAGCACATGAAGATTGCCCAGGAGCAGAAGCTCAGAAGAGACCTTCCTCCAGAACCAACAGAGAGAGGAAGCCTTCCCAAGAGCCGGTGCCCTAAATTCGGACTTCTAGCCTCGTAAACTGAGAAAATAAATTTCTGTTTCTTAAAGCCATCCACTGGTGGGATTTCTGTTATGGCAGCACTAGATGATAACTAAGACACTAACCATTTCCAAACTTTTCCATCACCCTGAACAGAAACTCAGTTCCCCTTAAGCAATAACTCCCATTCCTTCCTCTCCCCAGCCCCAAACCAAAAAAAAAAAAAAAAAATCCCATCATTGTCAAGTAGATTCCAACTCCCAGTGACCCTAGAGGACAGAGTAGAACCACTCCATAGGGTTTCCAAGGAGCGGCTGGAGGATTTAAACTACCGACCTTTTGGTTAGCAGCCATAGCTCTTAACCCCTGAGCCACCAGGACTCCTTCCCCAGCCTCTAGTGATCACTAATAAGCTGGTCTATACACTTTCAAAGGAGCCCTGCTTAAGTGCTTGGCTGCTCACGGAAAGGTCTGCAGTCTGAACCCACCAGCCACTCCAGGGGAGAAAGACCTGGCAATCTGCTCCCATAAAGATTGCAGCCTAGAAAACCTATGGAGCAGTTCTACTCTAGATACTTCATATAAGCGGAATCATTCAATATTTGTTCTTTTGTGTCTGACTTATTTCACTCAACATAGTGTTTTCAAGGTTCATCCATGTCATAGCATTTCATTTCTCTTTATGGCTGAGTAATATTCCATTGTATGGATAGACCACATTTTATTTATCCATTCATCCTTCGATGGACACTTGGGTTGTTTTCACCTTTTGGGTATTTTGACTAATGCTACAGTGAACAGTGGTGTGCAGATATCTGTTTGAGTTCCTGCTTTCAATTCTTTTGGGTATATACCCACGAGTGGAATTGTTGGGTCATATGGTAATTCTATGTTTAACTTTTTGAGGAACCACCAAACTGTTTTCCACAGCAGCTGCACCAATTTATATTCCTACAAGGGTTCCAATTTCCCCACATCTTAGCCAAGACTTGGGATTTTCCTTTTTTTTAAAGATAACCGTCCTAGTGGGAGTGAAGAAGTATCTCACTGTGGTTTTGGTTGGCATTTCCCTAATGACTAATCTCGTGATCATCTTTTCATGTGCTTATCGGCCATTTGTACATATTCCCTGGAGAAATGTACCTCCAATGATATTTAATGGCCACAGCCCTGGGTAGCTCCCTGTGTCCTAGGACTAAGAGTCCGCCTTGGGCCAGCGTTGTTGTTGTTTGTTGCCGTAGAGTCAATTCCAGCCAACAGCGACTCCATGTGTGCATAGTGGAACTGCTCCATAGGGTTTTCAAGGCTGTGACCTTTTGGAAGCAGATCACCAGGCCTGTCTTAGGTGCAGTATTTCTCAAAGTGAATCCAAATCCTTTGGCAGTGTCATAAAATGCAGATTCTCAGGCTCCCCCTCAAACCTACTGAATCAGATTCCCTTGGAGCAGGGGCCTGGGGATTTGGATTTTAAACAATCTCCCCAGAAATTTTCTTGCACAATTTTGAGAACCGGTATTTCAAAGCCTGTAAATCAATGGTTCCCAACCAGGTGCAAGTTTGCCCCCCAGGGGACATTTGGCAAAATCTGGAGACATTACTGATTGTCACACTATGGTGATGGGGGAGGTGTTCCTAGTATCTGAAGGGTAAAGACCAAGGGTGCTACTAAACATCCTACAGTGCGCAGGACATCCCCGCCGCAGAGAATTATCCAGCCCCAAATGTCAATAGTGCTGAGAATGAGAACCCCTGGTTGATGTCATAGTGAAGGGCTCTGAAATAAGTACCAGAGGTGGACTGAGGTCAGCTTGTGTCATTGACTGCTGAGGTGGGGGCTGGGATAGGGTTATGGACCCCCAGGCTGGGATCTAGGCCTTCCAAATTTTCACCAAACTGGGCAAACTCACACATATTGAACCCATGCAGAAAGCACTGGAGACGTTGCTGATTCATCATTAGCTAAGTTGTTTTTATTTTCCCTCTGATCCCCCAAATTTAAAAATATTTACTGAATGATTTTCACAAAATGTTGGTTACTTCTGTAGGACACAAATATGTGCCACTCATGCAAAATGAAGCATTGAAATCATAGTGGTTAAGAGAGTTGCAACGCTTTTGTGTTTATATGGAGTTAAGAAAGCAAACTTTGGTAATTCTCTTCAGGTCTGGGTTTAAGTTTATAAGAAACTAGCTAGCTCTCTTCTTATCTTGCCGATGTGATATCCAGCTCTTCCCTGTTCATAAATTCAGATCAATTTTGCAGGCGAGGTGAACAGTAGTGAAAGGTAAATATACTTACTTAAAAAAAAAAAAAACTTGCTTAACAAAACTTTAATGTTTATTGTTGTAATAGGAACAAAAACCCTAAAAATTCTTGTTCATTTGCTGTTTTTCAAAGATTTGCGTGCACATTCCATTAAGCTGGTTTTTCTTCGAGCAGCTACACAGTTCATCTTTATGGAAATGAGGTGGGGAGCCCCCTCTTTCCTTGATTGCTGGTGTCAGCTAACGTGTGTTGCAGAACAATTTGGGTTCCTCCCCAGTCTTTGCAAGATCCCCTTTTAAAAATCCAGCTGGGTTATGAGTGTTGAACTTTACCGGCTGAAATATTTCTACACCTTCCAAATGCTACTGTGCTTTTAGGGAGCTCTAAAAATGATAGGACGTAAGGCCTGAAGCTAGTTAAGCTCCGCGTGGACCCAGAGCTCTTAGATAAGAATAGAACTCCGACAGCACAAATGGACTGCCCGCTTCAGAGCTGGAGACCCTGTTTCCAGCTGCTCCCAGCCATTTAAATCCTGAAAGCTCTCCTAATCCTGTTGGAGGCAGCCTTTCTGGCTGCCACGGCCCGCCCCTCCCTCCTGATTGGCGGGGCGGCTCGGGGCCCTGAGCCAGCCACCTAAGAAGTCTCTGAGCCCTGATTTGAAATAAGAGCCAGGCGGTACTCGCTTCCCTGCGCCCGACTTTTCATAGGCTGGGAGAGAAAAGGTTGAGAAACTTGACATTGTCTTGGGCAGAGTGCGTGTAGCAACAGATCAAAGAAAAAGAGGCAGAAAACGTGCTCAGAGCTGCTGGCGGATTTCGCTGAGAGTTGCTTTTGTCTTGCGGGCTTCTGGGGGTTCGGGGTTTGCACTCTTCCGACTGTGGTGTGGGCTTCCATGCAGCTCGCTCCCTGCCGGATGGATCATGGGATTCTAAACATGAGGCAGGTAAGCTCCGGGGGGCTGCGCTGGGGGGTGCAGAGGTGGGGCGCAGCTTGCACCCCTGGGATCTGTTACCCGGAGAGCCTGAGTTAGCAGACGCCTGTTCAACTTGATGCATTTGGCATGGAGACAGGGCTGCGCTTTCCGAAGGGAACCAAAGAAGCAGGTTTCCTGAGGTCTCCCCGGGCCTGGGCACCCCCCCCCCCCCAGTTTGGCCTCTGATGGTGATTGGTGATGTCAGGCCGTCATTGTAAAGGGTATAAAAGCGGTTTGTGGATATGTAAATCAATTCCAGTTTGCGGTGGCTGCAACGTATTGTGCAGGACCTCTCTCATTCTTTTAGCCTGTATCCAATGCCTTGCCTTCCAATAAAGACAAGGGAATGTCCTGAAAAAGAATTACACGGGACCGCTTATCTCCCGTTGGCTTCCCGGTTCTGAGCGTTGACTGTGTTTGTGGGCTGAGAAGGCGGAACCAGGCCGAAAGGAGCACAGACAGTCCTTCCAGAAAAATGCACATTTGTTTCTCTGTCCCAGCAGTTTGGAAACTGTATTGCTTCTGGACGAGAGAAGACAGCCGTGAAAGTGGCAAGCGGGGAAGGGGCTCAGGGGTTACTTCAATGTGCTTTTGAAAAGAATTCTAAACTAGCAGCTTCTTCCGTGGCCCTGAGGCACGGTGATAAAATTCCTTATCAGCCCAGGCAAGTTTATGGCTTTGCTGTTAAGAAAAGAAAAAAGCGGGTGTAGAGAAACCGGGAAGAGGGTGTAATTCACAATTCAATCAAAGTTAGAGAAAGACTTCTATGTCAATATTTAAATATCAAAGTCAATACTCATACACGGGGAAGACTAGACTGAGAAAACATGCCAGTAGCCTGGCGAAGGCAAGGAATTCCGAGAGATAATACTGCTTTTGCCTGGGTGGATGGGATAAATTAGCATCTGTCTTGCCACAAGACAAGCTCTTCACTTTTTCTTCCCTAAGTGGATTCGCACCCATGCCGCCCTGCACGCTTTGCATGAAGCAGCTTGCATAGGAAGCAAACCTTCCATTTAGTAAAGGGGCTGGGGCCGAGAGGTTTGGAACTTTTGATCCAGTTCCTGCAGCTTGCGGAGGGGAAGCCAAAACCCCCACCAAACGGGCAACCGCCTGGCTTCTTGGCCCCACACTTGCTCCCTGACGAAGCGTGCGTGGCAAGCCTCGGCGCTGCGGCAGAGCACTTTTGGGCTCGCGAGGGGCGTGTGCTTGGAATCCATCTCCCGCGCCTGACCGGAGGCAGTTGGGCGGAGGGGCATTTGCTTTAAGTTCTGAAAACTCTCAGTCCAACCTCATTCTTTTTATGCCGAGCAGTCAGCTGGGATGAGGAAAAGAGGCGCGAAGCCCCAATGGAAAGGATTTAAGAGGAAAAAGAGGCACCCAAAACAGGTTCTGAAACAAGATCCTTAGCTGGAACAAAGAAGTCATTGGATCCTGTACGCAGCCACCTGTCCTCTCTTTGGTGGCTGAGCTCGATTTTCAGAATCCCTGTTCCCACACAGTTCCTCTGGAATGGTGGCCTTCCCTGAGCCTGATGCCCAAGGCATGCTGTCCCACGTACGGGATGGTTTGTCCCATGCTTAGCTCACTGTGGCATCGACTTGAAGCTGGAAAGTAGATGAGTACTGATGTTTCAAGGGCGCAGGTACACGCGTGCAGTAACTCCTCAGTTATTTAATGGCTGGACAACTTTGTATGTCTCATCATTTTGGGGGGCTGTTCAGTACTTGAAAGGAGGGTGGGACGGGAGGGAACGGGGAAGAGAGGGGAAAGATCATTGCTGGTCCCAAGAACCCGGACAGTCATGCATTTCAGGAACCTAACATAACCCACTGTTCCATGGCAGCCAGGACACGTTGTTCCACGGCAGCTAGAACGAGTGTATTAGGGGGAAATGGGCTGGTGGAGTTATTGGCCTGGGTTAATCCTAACTTTATGGAAGTTTCTTTTGGGGGAACTGACTGGTGGGCCCAGGTGGGGTGAATAGCACTTACCAGCCCATTTGTCATCTCAGCCCTGCAGCCCCAGCTGGATTCACAGGGTTAACTATCAAACAGGCTTGCGTGTCGTCAGCTCCGCGATGAAATTCAATCTCACGCTGATGAAAGATCTGTCCCTGGGGCTGCAAAATGCTGAACAATGGTGGGGCAGCCCGGGGCAGACCTGCCACCAACTGGCCACACTGACTGGCCAGCAGAACTAGAAAGCTGCCTGCCTGGTGATCAGATTCAGAGGGGTTGGGAGTCCTGCCAGGTTGGCCAAAAAAGAACCGAGTAGAAGGACGGTGTTTGTGGAGCGTTCCTAAGGCCACGCTGAGACAGGCCAAAAGAAAAGTGCAAGCCCAATTCACTTTTCTCAGGAAGCAGTTTTAAAGTGGGTGCCAACCGTTCTCTTCACCCTGATCCTAACGGGAAACTTTCCTGAAACTTCCTTGAGAAGGAATGTGCTTGTTCCCAGGCAAAAGGGGAGGCACAGCCACCTGTTCTAGAAATCCAGCCAAAAACAACAGGTTTGCCTGTGGCATTGCCGCAACTGCAAATACCCTCCCTACACAGCAAGACACCCATTGTCCGCATACATGAGAAGAACAAATAAGTCATTCTCGAGCTGGGTTGGGGGGGGGGGTGCGGGGGGAGAAAAAAGGATCAGCTCTCCAGGCAAAGTTGCCTAGCAGACATGTTTTGTGTTTTGAACATCCTGATGACTTTGGAAAGACCTCGAAGGGAAGAGGGCATGCACTCGATCTCCCATGGACTAAACGAGTCAGCGCAGTTGCCCTATAATGAGAAGGGAAAAAATGAAGTAGTTAGCCAGTGTTTTAAGTAGCTGTTAAATTCTTCCTAAGCTCGGATGCTGCCGTTACTAGGAGCTGTGGCTCCGTTTGATTAGCCTGTTTTGCATTCTTTCGGCTGGAATTAAAATGCCCAAGGACGTCTGGTTTAATAATGAAAGGCTTTGTATTAATCTTTCCTCTGAGGATTAGAAAGTCCTTTACAAACATGATCTATTTATTCTTTGCCACATCCCCAGGAGAGAAGGAGGTGGCAATTTGATCCCCACTGAACAAACGGGAAGGTGAAGGCAGAGAAAGGTTAAGTACAAAGATACATAGCAAGTTAGGGGCAAGCCCAGGAATGACAAGGGATCCACCCCCACCCAGAAGGGCTACCTGTGCAGGCTTGGGGTCGCAAATGATATTCTAGGGACTAAAACATTGATTTCTAATGGCTCTGTAAGCAGTATGTAGTGCCCCAGGTGGGTTGTCTGGTTGCCTTTATTTGAAAGTCAAGCCTTTGAAAGTTTAAAAGGCATTTCTGTTCTCATTTGTTGCAACTCTGAGATAGGCCACCTTTATGACCTCTAACAGGAAGATACTGTAACTAACTGAAATTTTATATATGCATCTGAGAAACGTTCTCTTTACAACTGATGTTTTTAAGTTTTGCATACAGTTTGTGGACCCTAATGTCGTCAACATCTGGTAACGTACTTTAACATACATTGAAATGTTAATTTCTTCCCTCTTATCTCTTCTTTGCTGGAAATGTTGTGCTTCTAAGACTTTTTGTTAACTTACAGAGCCTTTCTGGTCATTTTGATTTTTTTTGTTTGTTTGTTTTGCGTTGGCTTTTCCTTGCCATTTGTTATGAGGCGTATTCGGGGTTTGCTTGGCTGTGGTCTGCGTGGACTGTGAGCAAATCCGTTAATTGGTAGTTGCATGTTATCCGCAGACATTCCAGCAAGTTTTAAGGGTATGTGTGGACATGGATGTCTCCCAGCTTTGATCCCTTGTGTGTAGTAAATAGACACACAAGGTAGCTATGGCAACCTGGACTGTTGGTGAAAGCAGGGGATTTGGTCACTGGACAAAGAGTAGTTTGTTTGATTAGAAGAAGGTGGGGCCAGTCAAGACATGTTTAACGCACATGCTTTGAAGACTACAGTTCATCCAAACCATTTGGATTTTTCAAGATAGGCAAAAAGAATTGATGGCTACCCGTGACCAGAGTATTTTGCGTGTGTAATTTAAGTTGTTTTTCACCAAGTGGTTGCTACTTTCGAAAAGCAATTTATAAAATGAAAGGGGTGTCCCACATATCATCATCAATATCCCCGTCACAGTTAGTGTAATTTTTTTTTTTTTCCAGAACTTGGTGGGACTTTCAAAAGCAAGCTCTCGATGACTGGGAAGCACGCACTTTACCTCTCCACCTGCAGAGGGCAGGCTTGAAGTTTCTGTGGTTGAAGACCAGGCAGGGGACATTGCTTAAGGGAGCTGAATTAGAATTGCTCTTCCTATTTGGAGCAATGAGTTAGCGATTCTTAAATCTTGTGACAAAAGCTACTATGAAAACGAGTGTGTTCAAGGAAGAGAATATCAGATATGCTGTGATTAAAGAAAGGGCTGTAAAACCAAGTCAAACAGGAATCTAATCTTCATGTAGATTTGGGGCAGTTGTATCAAGATTCTTTCCTGCTCATTATCAGTGCTTTTTATTTCACATGAAACCCATCTCAGGGGTTTTGTTTTAGAAGGTTGTTTGCCCAATATTATAGAACTAGCATGTTCTAGAAATTTCTTTAAACAAAAAACCAGAATATTAGGGACCCATCAGCATCTCCAAGATTCCGGCCCCCGCACAGAGAGAATTATTCTATTGACGTGAGATCAGGGTAGTTCATGGTCTATATAGAAGGTCAGGAGGCACTAAGAACTTAGAAGATTGAGGCACTGAGAAAAATGCTAAGGGAGCATTTTCCTGAAAGATACCTAAGAATGTATCTGCTTTGTGCTATCAAAGCGAAGTTCTTGGTAATAGGGGCAAAAAATGGAAGAGGTGCCAATCATTTTTCATACAAGCGGATGTTGAAGGTTTTATATTTAGTCAACGGTTTATGAAGAGTATCACATAAAGACTTTATTTTATATAACAGTCAACAACATTGCCTCAGCACTCACAGAATTAATATATTCAGTCGTTCATTCAATGAAGCTGCATTGACCGTTGCCCTCGAGTTGATTCTGACTCATAGCGACCCTATAGAACAGAGTAGAACTGCCCCATAGGGTTTCTAAGACTGTAATCTTTACAGAAGCAGACTGCTACACCTTTCTCCTGCTGAGCGGCTGGTGGTTTTGAATTGCTGACCTTTTGGTTAGCAGCCGAGTGCTTAACCATTGCGCCACTAGGGCTCCTTAAAGCTACATTAAGTGATTATTATATGCCAGGTCACATTTGGGCTCCCAGGATGTTTTTGAACTGCTCCCTGTCCTCAAAGAATTTCTAATCTTGTGTAAAGTTTATTGTACCAATAGCACAATGTAAGTTATTGTGTAGGCAGAATGCCTGCCCATTTATAGCTATTTTTCTACGGAGAAACTCCTGCTTGAAAAATTGGTGGTATACAAAACTTTACTGAACTGACAAGAAATGGCTTATAATTTCAAAATCCAAGTTGATTTTTACCCACATGTCCACTTGTAGAAATTTATGATTTCCTAGTTGAAATAAATGGTGCAAAAGGTTAAACGCATGACTACTAGCTGAAAGGTTAGTGGTTCAAACCCACCCTGAGGTACCTCAGAAGACAGGCCTGGTGATCTGCTTCTGAAAGATCTCAATTTTGAAAACCCTATGCAGCAGTTCACCTCTGCAACCTGGAGTTGCCACGAGTTGAAATCGACTCAATGGCAACTAACAACAGTTAAATTGATCGTAATTATTAACTAATAATAATTATTACATAATATAGGCAGTCCCCAATCTAGGAATCCTTATGTTCTAAGAGTTTGTTGTTTGAGAGTCAGACCATTTGCCAGTGAGAAATGATACCATGATTGGGACAATCTAAGAACACTATCTTAAAAAATAGTCTGTCTGATTAATGCAAGATTAAGTTCTGAGTTTCGGGGACTGGCACCATAGTATACAGGATCGGAGAGAAGAGGTGCCATACTTATGGTAACAGTCCAGTCTTGGCAAAATTTGAAAGAGGATGAGTTTTTGCACTAGTTTCCAGATTTCCCCCAGGCCTATCCTAATATGCAGGGAGTTGAGTGTTCTTAATTGTCCATCTTCCCACCCTCCCCTCCCCCACCTCCAAACCACACTCCCACTTCCTGTAGACAATGGGCTCATCCAGGTCTTGGGAGAGCAGCAATACAGATGAGCTGAAGCTCCTGACTCTTAGCCCTTTAACCCGAGGGATGAATCTTTAATTGGGGACGCTTCAGCCAGTGGAGTCTGGAGCTACAAAACACATGACGGCCCCTTCCGGGACAATATTTGGGGGCATGGCCATGCCTTTGGCAGACAGGACCTGCTTGTGTGTCTGCCTGCTGGTCAGGCCTCTTCCCTTGTTCTGTTCCCAGTTTCCTTGCCTGCAGTTCTAGTCTCACTGGAGTCCCTGTGAATGCCAGCCAGGGAACCACCGGGGCGGGCGGGGAGCGAGTGCAGGGTCTTGATGGCATTTGTGGATTTAGGTTGTTTGAAAGTGCACTCTTTGTAGGCTGAGCACTGTATTTGGAGTAGAATAAATGGAAAGGCAATAGCTGGAGCTTCTTCTTACCCATTATTAAGACGGTGTGCATTTCCAGTTGATCGTTTAGCCTGCCTATTTTGGGCTGGGAGCCCTGGTGGCGCAGTGATTAAGAGCTCAGCTGCCAACGAAAAGGTCGGCAGTTCGAATCCACCAGCCGCTCCTTGGAAACCCTATGAGGCAGTTCTACTCTGTCCTATAGGGTCGCTATGAGTCGGAATCGACTTAACGGCAACGGGTTAGGCCTTTTTTTTTTTTTTTTTTAGAGGGGGGAGGTATTTTGGGCTGAGTTCTCAAGAGCCAGAGTCACATGTTAATTGCCTTTGAATACTCAGGCCCAAGCAAGATGCCCAACACATAGTAACCAGTTGCTGTCGAGTTGACCCCGACTCATGCAACCCCATGTGTGTCAGAGTAGAACTCTGCTCCACAGGTTTTCAATGGCTGATTTTTTGGAAGTAGATTTCCAGGCCTTTCTCCCAAGGTGCCTTTGTGTGGACTCAAACCTCTAACCTTTCAGTTAGCAGCTGAGTATGTTAAGCATTTGCGCCACCCAGGCACTCCCTGGCGCGTAGTAGAAATCAGTAAATGCTTTGCAGGTGTATGCTGGATGAATTCGAGGAGAAAAGAATGGAAAATGCTCTGCAGGTCAGAGGGATGTGAGGAAGAGAGGGCATTAGAAAGGCTGAGGGAACAGCAAGGAATAAACTGATTGATAATTAGAGAAAAATTAAAAGAGGCTGCAATTGCTTAACCCCTTTGATTTTTGCTCTTGGTGAGGACATAGCCCCAAACATGGCAGGCAGTTTGGCTTACACTGTGCTTGATGAGGCTACAGAAATTTCTTAGGAAATGGAACCCGCTTGTCCAGAGCTCCAAGCCTGATAGGAAAGATAGGACCTGCTGCTGGCTCTCGTTGAGCTTAGCCTGGTTTTGGCCCATGTGCAGTTGGTTTACTCTGCTGGGTGAGTGGCATGACCAAGGTCGCTCGGCAACGGAGAGATCACTCCGTGCATATGGCGGCCACATTTTCTCTGGTGAAGTTCAAGACACGCGGCTGGACAAAGCCTTTTTGCTGCTTCTGGGTGCGACAGACCTTCTGAGAGTTACGGTCAAAAGGATGAAATAGAAATTTTTGAGACATTGGATAGTTTGTGGAAGCAATGAGACAAACACATTTTCAAGGGATCCATGTGGTAGACTATGTTATCTGTCGTATGTCAAGTTTTGGAGTGTGTTTCAGTTACATGCGTATTTAAGCAGTCTTTCCCAAAAAATTAGGAGGACAAGTGTTGTTTGTGGACGAATGGGATTCGTTAACTGCCTGCTGAGCTGGCAGTAACTAGATGAATGGCCAGATAAAGCAGTGTATAAATGGAAGGCATCATCAAATATTAGAAATTTACATAAGTACATAGGACCAGGTCTCCTGTAGGAGATGTAAAGGAATTCAGACAAAAGTACTGGTTAAAAGTTTAGCATTTGTGGGTTCAAATTTTAGAACAGAACCCGAGTCTTCTGAACTCCCCATTCAGTTCTCTGTTTGCTGTACCACATGCCTTCTAGTAAGATATTATTTTGAGTCTTTTGTAGGGGGGGTATCTCATGCTGTAATTTAATATGCTAATAAATTCCAGGACAATTTGAGTGGGTTGATACACAGACTCAAGAGTCAGGAAAGACTGCATCATCTTTGGGAGAAAATGTTGTGTGCCATTGAGCTGATTCTGACTCATAGCGACCCTATAGGACAGAGTAGAACTGCCCCATAGAGTTTCCAAGGAGCGCCTGGTGAATTCAAACTGCCGACCCTTTGGTTAGCAGCCGTAGCACTTAACCACTAAGCCACCAGGGTTTCCAACTCACAGTGACCCTAATAAGGCAGAGTAGAACTGCCCCATGAAGTTTCCAAGGCTGTAATCTTCAGGGAAGCAGACTGCCACATCTTTATCCTTAGAAGCAGTTGGTGGGTTCAAACTGCTGACCTTTTGGGCTAGCAACCGAGTGCTTAACCACTGCCCCAAAAATCTAAATCGTTAGATGGTCTTAGACTTGGGCTTTGTGCTACTTTTGCGGATATACCCTTTGCTGTGATTTTAGATAAGTGTGAAAATGTCAGAGTCAAAACTAGGAGGATTGTGTTCCACAGAGCAAAGTTTGGGGGAGTGTGCTGAGTCATTTTTCTACGAATTAGCCTGATGTGCTTTGCGGAAATAGTGCAGGAAGGTGAAATGGAACAAATAAGAGGGGAAGAATTCTTTTACTTACTTTTACTAGCTAGGATGCGGCAAGCAGAAGAGACACATTGGCTGTTCGGTGAGTTGCTTTGCAGTGGTCGATGTGGAAAGTGCGTTTCTAAAGGGGAGTTGATGCTGCTGCCCTTTGTAGATGGCTGTAAGTGACAGAAGGTTGAGAAGAGGATGGCTTTCTGAGCAAGTGAAAACGCGAATATTTGTTGCTTAATGTGCCTCGGCCTCGAGGAGCCACCTCCTGAATGTTTCCCCTTTCTAACATTTCAGCTGTCAGAATTGACGAGTTCACACGTGAACAACACTGTTTTGGTTTAACTAACAAAGAGTGATAAGACATGAATTGTTGGTGACAGCCCCAAACGTTGATAACGGAAGACATTCATGCCCCGCAGACACAGCCGACACGGTCAAATTCTGGGAGCAAAAATGCTGATTATGTTCGACCAACGTGCTTTGACCTAGTTTTGCTTTTTCTGCTTGGAAATCCTGTCAGTACTAGTTACATCACCCCTGAGGATGGGCGATTTCAGTGTCATATTATTAGTTGCGTCGATGTAGTTCTGACCTCCGAGAAGCCAAACCAATTCCATTGACTTGCATTTTCCTTTTGCAAGGAGGCTTCTGCCAGATAGTAAGGACTTTCTGCATTAACAGAACAATCTCAGATGCAGTCTTCAAAGGTATCCTTGAAGTCAGGGCTCCGAGAGGCCCCCTTCAGTTTTCTGCGGATCAGAATGAGTCTTCCTTTCTTTATCTTACGGGAGTGGGAGAGATTGCTGTGCTTGGACGGCCCTGGAATTGAATAACAAAAAAATTGAACAATGAGCACCTCTCTCCTGAAAACAGTGATTGACAAGACATTTCCCAGCCCATCATCCTTAAATTTGCCCATTTCCTATTTCTGCTTGACTTATTCACCCAGCAGACACTGGCTTTAACATATTTTTCCGATTTAACTTTTTTATTGAATAATTTTCAAAATGAATGATTTCCTCAGTTGATTTCAAACACATTTCCTACCCGGCCCCCCCCCCCCCCCCGCCATTTAATGCTTTCTATCACGAGAGGAAAGAACCATTTAATTCTTTTATACATTTATGAATTCTAATCTTCAAAGAGTATGAGTTATTCCAATGATCAACTTACATAAAATTTACAAGTATAATTTGCTACCAAAAGGCCTTGAACGGGTTTGGAGGCACCAGCTTTGACATTCGTTATTAACAAATGTAATCAGGCAAAAGCCCACAAGAATATGAGTTTGTGGTTCCTCTTCAAAGACCTACCATTTGCTCTTGCTTTCTAATTAAGGCTTTGAAGGTTAAAAATCCCTTTGTTGTCAGCTCCTCGGCTGGGATGCAGAAAACATCGACGTCGACTTGTCTCTTTCAAAGCACAACCGAACCAACTGCATTTTCACCAGGTAAATTCCTAATTAGCTTGGGATCGTTTAAAGAAACAGTCGGAAAGTAATTGGAAGAGGCACATGTCCTCACTGTGGGATCCCGGGAGGCTTCAAACATTGTTTGAAACAGTCAACTCGAGGTGTTGCGTTTTCTGTCTGCTCCTTATGTTAATTTGAATACTAGCATCCTGAGGAAAGACTTCTTTAGAGGATTTCTTGATTCCCTAATTGGTATATAAACATTGTCCCACCTAAGCTGCCAAAAGCTGTGAGATAAACGATGAGTTTCCTATGCCAATATGCATGTCTAGGTATCGACAGGCTAACAGCCATTTTTCTGATTGTTGCGGGCAGATACACATATATTTCCCTTGTCTTACACACAGTGAGGAACCCTGGTAGCGCAGTGGTTAAGCGCTTGGCTGCTAACCATAAGATAAGCAGTCTGAATCCACCAGTTGCTCCATGGGAGAAAGATGTAGCAATCTGGAAACCCTATGGCGCAGTTCTACCCTGTCCTATAGCATCGCTATGAGTTGGAATTGACCTGATTGACAACGAGTTTTACGCAGAGTGGCCTTCCATATACACCATTCTGCATCTTGATTTTTTTTTTCCCTTCACTTCACATTATGTCCTGGAGATCTTTCCAGAACAGCGCACAGAGAACTTCATAATTAACCTTCTACTCTGCCCGATAGGGTCATTGCGAGAAGGAATCGACTCGACGGCAATGGGTTTAGTTGGTTTTTCCGCTGGTTACTTTTTGTGTTCAATCTTTGCCAATACAACAAAGTACACTAAAAAACCTCTTGCATACATCAGTTTGCACGAGGGCAGGTGTGTCTGTATCATAAATCCCAGAAGTGGAATTACTGGGCCAAAGGGCGATTGCATTTTCTAATTTCGATAAATAATAAAATTACTTAACCAGCATGTAAGAGACTGTCTGATTCTTCAAAGCCTCCCGAACAGAGTACATTGTCATTGATCTCAATGTTAAAGTTCTGGTCTTCAAGAAGGTTGACACAGAATCACCCCAACATGCAGAAATATTAAAATCACTCTTATAAATGGTGTGCCCTGATGTTTAGTATCTATCTAGTCAAAGACTCTTCCAGGGTCTTGGGTATCTAAAATGGAGCCTTGACTCTCTTGGAAAATAGTCTCAATTGTCACAACTCAGTACTAGCGATATGAGCATGCTCCTAAAGAATGGAAGAGAAAGGGACAAATATGCCTAGAAACCTAGACTCTGAGATGATTCTTTGCCCTGAACTAGCGAGCCTCCACTTCCATTCATATGACATCTTTAGCATTAGCTCTATGACTATAGAACTCATCTGCAGGTTATTCCCAACATACCTGAGAACAGTCAACAAGTTACATGACTCTAGCAACCGGTTATAAATATGTTGAAAAACGAATAGCAAAAACAAAATCAGAGGATGTGAATAGACGTTCCACACACAACACAAATGTCCTTTAAGTATACGAACAGATGCTCCACATCACTACGAAGAAAATGCAAAACAAAGCTACCCAAAGATACCTCTTTCCACAGATCAGCTAGTCGAAGACCCACAAGCTGGGCAATGTCCTCTGTTGAGGAGGCTTTGGTGAATCAGACACTCTCCTACATGCTGGTTAAATAATTACATTATTTATCAAAATTAGAAAATGCAATCACCCTTTGGCCCAGTAATTCCACTTCTGCTTCTGCTTGTAAGATGCACAGAAATACAGGAGATCCATGGAGAAATGTCTCTGAATAGGAGTCTGGTGAAGTGTCTTTGGACTTTTGCTCCTCAGAGCCCTAAGGGTTCCACAGAGATCCTTGGGGCAGGAGTCAACGTGTTGCACAGATACAGGAAGAGGGAAGACATGAGCAGACAACAGGTGCCCTCTAATCCCCTGCGTCTCAACAAGAAGAGCCCTGATGTTTTCCTTCCACTTTTCTGCTCTTCCAAAATATTAGATTAAGATTTCATTTGAACATAGGCATTTTCTTTAAAAAAAAGAAAAGAAAATACCTGGTTTAGTACAATGGTGTGACATTATTTCGACAATGATAAAACTACTGTTGGTTTAGTAAGAGAATCGCTCCAGGCAGTAGATTTGGAAGCACAATATCAGAGACCTCGGGTTAGGACCCTAACATGCCATTTCCTAGCTCTGTGACTTTGGGTTGATTGCTTAGACCTTTCAAATTTCCTTACCTGTAAAATAGAAATGCTATTCCCAACTCATAGGGTTTATGTTGTGTTTAAATGAAGATCTATATATAAACAAAACACATATGAAGCACTTTGCAGAGTATCAGTTCCATATCAGGCACTCTTTTTCTGGGAATAGACTTAAGGTTTCAGAGAAGTCTGGGAGCCCTGGTGGCTCAGTGGTTAAGAGCTCGGCTGCTAACCAAACGGTTGGCAGTTCGAATCCATCAGCTGCTCCTTGGAAACCCTATGGGGCAGTTCTACTCTGTCCTATCCCGTGGCTATGAGTTGGAATTGACTCGACGGCAATTGGTTTTTTCTGGATTCACCTGTTAGCCTCCGAATGAATACACACACATACAGACATGTATATGGGCACACATGTAACACTCAGTGAAGTAATGTAATACATGGATATAATGATTGTCTTAGTCATCTCGTGCTGCTACAACAGAAATACCACAAATGGATGGCTTTAACAAAGAGAAATTTATTTTCTCGCAGTCTAGTAGGCTAGAAGTCCAAAGTCAGGGCGTCAGCTCCAGGGGAAGGCTTTCTCTCTCTGTCAGCTCTGGAGGAAGGTCCTTCTCATCAACCTTCCCCTGGACTAGGAGCTTCTCCTTGCAGGAAACCGGGGTCCAAAGAATGCGCTCCGCTCCTGGCGCTGCTTTCTTGGTGGTATGAGGTCCCTCTTCTCTGCTCGCTTCCCTTTCCTTCTCTCTCTTGTAAGATAAAAGGTGGGGTGCAGGCCACACCCCAGGGAAGCTTCCTTTACATTGGATCAGGGATGTGACCCGAGCAAGATTTCATCCCACTGTAATCCTCTTCAACATAAAGCCAATCTTGCCTCATTAACCACAGGAGAGATTAGGATTTACAACACATAGGAAAATTGTATCAATCACAAAATGGGGGACAACCACACAATACTGTTTGGAATCACGGCCTAGCCAAATTGACACATATTTTGGAGGGACACAAGTCAATCCATGACAATGATCTAAAGGCATCTTTTCGGGCAATACTTATGAGTGTGTGTGCTCGTGTGCACCTCTCAGTGTATGTATATGTATAACTACCCTGTAAAATGAGAAAACTATAATTCATTGCTAAAAACACGCTTGTAGGACAAATTCTCATAATATGCTAAAACAGCATCAAATCCCATTAATGGACACAATCACTTCATTCATTTATCATTAATTTTCATAACATGATTCTAAAAAGCATTTCTTCTTCATTTTATTCCTTACAATGGTTAAATTCTTTTGCACTATTACACATCTTATGCTTAAGACAATACTCAGAAATGAAATGACATTTATACTCAAGTACATGAGTATAAATATTCATGTGATAAGCAAATAGAGCAGGAAATACAAAGGTAAAAATGGAAAAGAATGCATTTTAGAGAGCGTGATGCCTGGGTTACCACTACCAAGAGTTGTTTGGCCCAAGTCCTAAATGTTCCCCAATAGTCAATCTAGATTCTTCTAGGTCGGGCACTATTTTCAATCTTGGCACTAGTGACATTTGCGACTGGATAATTCTCTGTCATGGGGGTTGTTCTGTGCATTGTGAGATGTTTAGCAGCATCCCTGGCCTCTACCCACTAGATGCCAGGAACACCCCTCCCTATTCCCCCAGTTGTGACAACCCAAAATGTCTGCAAACATTGCCCAATGGCAAAGATACCTCCCCACTTTGAGGCCACTGGTCTAGGTGGAAGAGAAGGAGACACTCAGGCTTCAAGGTAGCTCACTGGGTTGCTTGGACTTGATGAGAATCTCCTCGCCGAGAGGGGCAGGTTTGGGTGCCCACCTGGTCACTTCCGATAACTAGAATCTTTTAAAATTTGTTTCTGCACATTATGGCTGAAGACTTATGGTTAATGGAGAAAGATATCAGCCCTTGTTTTATTTTTCTTAAAGACTTTATGATGATCCTCAATGCTTTAAAATACAAATTGAACACACATAGTTAAACATTTTTTTCAAACAAGCATGATTTTGCTTTACTTTGTATTGATATTTTATCACTTATTAGATATCATTATTATTTTAACAAAATCAATTTATTCTATAAAACAAGGTATATATGCATGGAAAATTTTATACAAATAATGGCACAATTCTTGGATCGTCCTCTGATTTATCCTAAGTTTTACTCTTTGAATTCTTTAATGGTAAAACTTTTCAAAGACATTTAAAAAAAAAAAAAACCCATTGCCATTGAGTTGACTCCAACTGATGGTGACCCCATGTGTGCAGAGTAGAATCGCATTTTACAGTTTTCAAGGTTGTGACCTTTTGGAAGCAGATTGCTGGGCCTTTCTTCCGAAGTGCCTCTGGTTGGGTTCAAACCACCAACCTTTTGGTTAGTAGTTGAGTGCTTAATTGCTTGCATCACCCAGGGACTTCAAAAAGAACTCTAAAACAAGCAAGAGAATATATGACAGGTTTTTTTTTTCGTGGAAATTATGCTTATATGGTAAAAACAATATATTCATTATAAAATTATATAAAATACTGCATTTTGTACTTTAAATTGTATTTATAGGTAAACAATATATTTTATTATATTTATTATGTTTTAATATATAAACCCATTGCCATCAAGGTGATTCTGACTCATAGTGACCCTATAGGACAGAGTAGAACTGCCCCATAGGGTTTCCAAGAAGCAGCTGGTGGATTCAAACTGCTGACCTTTTGGTTTGCAGCCGTAGCTCTTAACCACTGCGCCACCAGGACTCCTTTAATATAGTATAGAAATATATTTTCTATTTTAGAATTAACATAGGGTGAAATAGTTCTTGTTTGAAATACTATAAGAAGTATATTATCTGTATTAGAGTTAAAATATGTATCTCACATTTACATACAAATTATTGGAGAAGAGAATAAACTATAACCTCATGTGAAACAAAGCATTTCTGTATCAGTTATAGAATTTAAATTCCACTCGTGTTTTTCATCTTCACTTCTTTTATTAGTCATAGAATGTAAGTGGCCACCGTGTGCCCTGATTCGACAGTAGTTAGCGTTAACTCACTGCTGCCTTGTGGCCCTGCCAGTAGAATACACAATAGAGTTGTATTCCGAATCCCCTGGAATGCTAAACCAATCCGAAGGAAGCATTCTTTTTCTCAGTAATATTGATTTAGAAGCCGCCTCAGGGTATTGCTGTTTGTAGACAAGGATGTGTCCTGAAGTGTTCTTGTTCCTTTCCATGAGTTTATGATCCCAGCCCTACTAAACTCAAGTGGCATTTCAATACAGCAAAGCCTCTTGGGAGGAAACGAGTTTTAATAAGAAAATTTACCCAGAAAAAATGCTCTGAAATACAGATTGACCTCCGAAATAATAGGATGCATTTGTAAATATATTAGTTTCATAGCATGACAAATAATATTCAAAAATATTTTGAAAATGCTTGACTTGACTCCATTTAAAAAAATATTCAAAGGGATTTGTAGATCATATTGAGAGAAGGCTTTGGAGAAAGAAACATATCCATATAAGCCAAGGATCCTCCTCTATTTATAGGCTTATGCAGAATTTTTACTTATAAAATGAGAATAGGCCAAAATTTCCCTTCATGTTGGAAATGATACAATTTTTGTTTATATAATATTCCTCCAGAAAGTCTCTGAAGTTTTGACGTTATGACTTCAATGTATCCTTCACGTAACTTCTTTTGCAACCTATGGTATAATAACATCATCCACCTTCCTTTTCCTACAGTGAGTGTCCTTATGAACAGAGCAACAGGTTCATTTCTTTTTGGAGGTATATAGCAAGGAGTTGCTAGAACCCAAAATAAAACATCTCTGATTTCCAGTAATTGCCTGGCACTCTTTCTCTATATTTTAAAAGTACAGTATCATGGGATAAACCTAATAACCCCACCTTGGTCCCCACCCATCCTCATCTTTGTCCTTTAGCCCCTTATGAGCAAAGAATGTATAAGGTGACCTTTTAGGGTTACAATGTCTTCTTACAAATTGGGGTTGATTTGCTAAGGTTATAACAGAAGCTGAACATTCTCTCCTAAAATGGCTGCAACTCAACAGGCAGTTTGGCAAGTCCATAAAATGTCAGTAAAGACAAAAAAAATATTTTATTTTTTGGCAATCCTGTTAAACACCTCTGTGAATTAGTCTTTGAAACCTGTACAGTGGATGGTCTGAATTTTCCCCAGTACCTAGCATAAAATTTACAGACCTATCTGTTTAATAGGAGCCCTGGTAGCACAGTGGTAAAGTGTTTGGCTGCTAACCAAAAGGTCGGTGGTTCAAACCCACCAGCTGCTCCACGGTAGAAAGATATGGCAATCTGCTTCCATAAAGATTGCAGCCTTGGAAACCCTATGGGGCCGTTCTACTCTGTCCTTTCGGGTTGCTGTGAGTCAGAATCAACTCGACAGCCATGGGTCTGGTTTTTTGGGTTTATCTGTTGAGTGTATGGATTATTGAATTAATTAGTGGAGAGTGAATTTTTGAAGTGCCACATATTGGTTACTTTGGAATCAAATATCACTTGTGTGTAATGGGAGCTCATAATTGACTCTGTAGAGATTTTTAAATATTAAATAACATTAGTACTAAATCTCATCATAGCCACCCAAGTTGTAACATAAGAAAACAATAAGAGAAAAATGTGATTGTCAGATTTAAAAATGTGTATATCAGAGTCAAGTTCATTTTTTTTTTCTGATAACAAAGCCTTTTAAAACCATTTCAAAGTGTACGATAATTTTGAGATTTCTAGCTTTGAACCAAGGGTAGAAAATATAATTTCAAGAACTGAAGAGTATTGCAGATTGCTTCTCACCTAGGGCAGTGAAGTGCTACTAGATTTTAAGTTATCGTGTTCTGTGTAATTAAGGTCAAGGTAGGTTTTTTCCCTGTGGTTCATGATTTTCTTGCAAAAAAAAAAAAAAAATACTGCCTTGTGTTTTTAAATTTCAAGTTTTTTCACGCAGTTCTTGTGTAATGATCAAACAAGTTTGGGCATATAATGTGTTTTAAGAATCTATATTGAAAGAGTATCTATCTGTCTATATCTGAACAGGTTAAAAATCCTCAACATTTACCTATACATGCATTCCTACTTATCGACATGGTTAAGTTCCAAAGACCAGGTTGGTATGCAAAAAATTGGCATTATGTGAAAATGGAGGATGACCACATCAGATCACAAAATAGAGAATGAATACATCAGTATAGCTTCCAAATTACATAATTGCCAAGTTACATCATTACAAAACTTCCAACATCATTACAAAACTGAGAATCATGGCCCAGCCAAGTTGACACCTAGCCTTAACCATTACAGCCAGTGTTACTCACCATTATAGCCAGTGCTACTCTCGCCTCGCCCCTCAGTGTTCGTTACTGCCAGACATAAGTTGCAAACATATGTGCGAAATAGTTGGATAGTAGATTTTTTACTATCGTCATAAATGCGAAATATCAGATAAGGAGATAGTCAATAAGTGAGGAGTAGATGTAAAAGTTATTTAATCCTTTCCTCTTCATTTGCTAAATTGTTGCATAAATACTTAAAAATTTATCTTATCATTGACATTGAGAGATCATCTTTTATCACTTCCAAATATGCACCAGTCTTTGCCATGGAACCATTATTGTCCCTTTAAACTAAACATCTCTCCTTATCATCACTTTTGCCCCAGAATGGCCATCACTGGGAGTTAAGGTCTTTAGCCCATCTCTTAGAATTCATCATGTTTGGATTCCTCTAATGTCACCGTCAACCCCTTTCAATGCCTATTTATATTACATCGATATCTGTTTCCCTAATACTTTTAGTCATGTTTGACCTTCTCTACAGCACAGAATATGTGCATTTCCTCTGTTCTCTGACAACCCTTTAAAGACAAAGCTAACATGACCTTCGGGGGGCATTTGTCCAGGTTAAATATGTCCAGATGTGTTTGATTTTGACTTCATGCTGTAGGATCAAGCAATGTTAGTAAGTACAAATGCCCAATACTTAAAAGATCTGTCCATAGAGACTCACCTGACTGAGGGAAGAGATACCATTCTGTGTCTAATGCCCAGTGAGCTTAAAGCCATCATTTTAAATTCTCTCTGCCTACAGAGATTTGAGAGACTTTGCCTAGTTTACTTCTGGAATGGAAATTCTGAGTCTTTGCTAGTGTGTGGGCAATAATGTGATGTTGTTGTTAGTTGCCATCGAGTTGGCTCTGACTCATGGCAATCCCATGTATAACAGAACGAAACGTTGCCCGATCCTGTGCTGTCTTCATGATCACTGGTATGCTCGAGTCCATTGCTGCAGCCACTGTATTTTGAGTGCCTTCCAACCTAGGGGAAACCCTAGTGGCGTAGTGGTTTAGTGCTACAGCTGCTAACCAAAAAGGTCGGCAGTTCAAATGCACCAGTTGCTCCTTGGAAATTCTATGGGGCAGTTCTACTCTGTCCTATAGGGTCGCTATGAGTTGGAATCGAGTCGACGGCAACGAGTTTTCCAACCTAAGGGGCTCGTCTTCCAGCACTGTACTGGGAAATATTCTGTTGTGATCTATAGGATTTTCATTGACTGATTTTCAGGTGGTGGAATAATGTGATGGCAAGCATCAAAATACTTTAAAAAAAAGAAAAAGTCAGTAATGGACCACGTTTGCATTTGCTTCTATACTTGTCTGATACTCCATGGATATTCCCAATGTCTTGTTGGCTTGTGTTATGAGAATCAAAATATTAATAAAACAGAGATGGGGTCTTGAGATGGAAGAAAAAAATAGGAGGCAGATAAGTAGGAAGAGGAAGGGAATGAGGAATTTGGAACTTCTTTTAGAAATTTGGAAAGTGGAAGACAACTTTAATTTTGAACATCTTCAGAAACAACATCATTTTTATATAAAAGTCTAAAACTAGAAAATACACACAGTGTGTTGGCAAGAAGATGTTTAGGGCTAGTAGATCAAGCCAGTTGCTCTATAAATATTTGTTGAATAAACAAAACAAACAGAAAGAATGGATGGTGGCAGAGTGACATGTGGAATGGCATTGCTAGACTCATGGGCATCCCTGTAAAGTGTAACCATCACCTGTCTGTCAGTTACTCGCATGTTGCTGTGATGCTGGAAGCTATCTATGCGACCAGTGTTTCAAATTCCGGTAGGGTCACCCATGGTGGACAGGTTTCAGTGAGCTTCCAGTCTAAGACCATCTAGGAAGAAAGCCCTGGTGATCTACTTCCAAAAATCAGCCAATGAACACCCTATGGATCACAAGAGAATATTGTTCAATATAGTGATGGAAGGTGAGCCCCCTAGGTTGGAAGGCACTGCACGATAGCCGTGGAGTCCTGGTGATGCAGTGGTTAAGAGCTACTGCTGCTAACCAAAAGGTCAGCAGTTCAAATCCACCAGCTGCTCCTTGGAAAACCCATGGGGCGATTCGACTCTGTCCTATAGGGTCACTATGAGTTGGAATCAACTCGAAGGCAACATGATAGCTACAACAATGCACCCACACATGCCAATGATCATGAAGATGGTGCAGGACCAGGCAATGTTTTGTTAAGTTGTACCTAAGGTCACCATGAGTTGGAGCTGATTTGATGGCACCTAACAGCAACATAGAGTGTAAGAAAAACCTGTGAGCTATATTCAGTGTTTCAGAAACCCAAGGAGAATTGTGCAGTCATTGCTGCCTCGAAGACAGGCCTAGCGATCTGCTTCCGAAAGGTCACAGCCTTGAAAACCCTAAGGAGAGTTCTACTGTGGATACATGAGGTCATCGACTTCAAGGCAACTAACAACAGAAGTTGAGGGGAGGGGAATGGGGAGTGACTGCTAATGGGTATAGAGTTCCTTTTTGGGCTGATGAAAATGTTCTGAAATTAGATAGCGGTGATAGTGGCGTATCTCCGTGAATATACTGAAAAACACTGAATTGTTTATTTTAAGTGGGTGAATTTATGTGTGAACTACATCTCAATAAAGATGTTTTTTAAAATGATAAGCACGTTGCCCAGCATTTAAAAAAAAGAAGGTATCTGTAGTGATTAAAGTGTCCAGAACCACTTGCTAATTGTTTATGTAGATGTTGTCCCTGATTAAAAAATCCCTAGTCTGTCTTTCAAGGAGTCCTGGCGGTGCAGTGGTTAAGCGCTTGGCTGCTAACCAAAATGTCAGTGGTTTGAATCCACCACCAGCCACTCCCTGGGAGAAGGATTTGGCAGTCTGCTTCCATAAAGATTACAGTTTGGCAACCCTATGGGGCAGTTCTACTCTGTTCTATAAGGTCACTATGAGTCGGAATTGACTCGACAGCAATGGGTTTGGTTTGGGTAGTCTGTCTCTCTAAATGGAACAAACAGAATATTCCCACAACCGTAGGGTTCAGCTGTTAGTTATTCCTCTCCCCCCAAATTATAAAATGTGTGTGTGTGTGTGTGTGTGTGTGTGTGTGTGTGTGTAACAAGGGCAGTGTTCAGAGCAAGGTCATCAGGCTCCCGTGATCTATGGAAAACCCTGCACTATTAAGGGGCAAAACTTCAAGTTGTTTGTACCATTCTCTTACCACATGAAGTAAGCTAGGAGTCCGCAAACTTGTTCTGTAAAGGGCCAGCTAGTAAGTATTTTGAGCTTTGTGGGCAATACGATCCCTGTCACAACTACTCAACTCTGCCACCCTAGAGGGAAAGCAGTTATATAAACAATATGTGAAAGAATAGACAGGGCTATGTTCCAATAAAACTTTATTTATGGACCCTGACATGTGAATTTCACATTATTTTCATGTGTCACAAAATAGTATTCTTTTGATTTTTTTCCCCAACCATTTAAGAATGTAAAAACTATCCTTTATTTATGGGCCGTACAAAAACAGGCAGAGAGAGGGCTGGATTTGGCTCCTGGGCAGACCCCTGCTCTAGGCTAATAGGTTAGAAAAAGAGATATTCTCTACTAATCATTCCTGTTGTTGTGAACATGTTAAATTCCTTAAGCCAATGTACAACTTGAGACAATAATGCTTCATTATGTTTAAAGGCAGACTTATTGAGAGACTAAATTGCAACAGTCAACTTTTTAGCAAATTATGAAAAATTAGCCAGTAGGATCTTTTCTAAAGAGTATTCAGAGTATAATAATGCTACCTTGTGTTGCTTTAAGATTTTTATTTTTAAGTCAGGGAAGCTATGACTATCTTGAACTTTGTCCATTAAGAAGTCTGCCAAGACTGAATTTTAAAGCCATGGGAATTTTTTATTGCCCCTGGCCGCTGAATTTTAACAGCAAAGTTATTCATTAAGTCCACATTTTTTTTTAACTATCATCAATGCTTCTTTATATTTTATCTGCATTTGATATACTTCCAGAAAGATGATCTTTAATTTGACTAATGAGTGTACCCATTATTATTTTAATGACAAATAATTCAGAGAAAGAGAAAATCTCTTCAGGGAGCTTGTCTCTTAAATCTGGAAGTAAAACGCCTGATGTTCCGCTCCATGAAGGGGCAGTTTGTGTGAGTCAAATGGCTTGGACATGACTCAGCCACGAGGAAACTAGAAATGCTCCCTGTGTAATGAGCCCGAAATGCAAGTGGAAGGGAACAGTTTAAAATCTGTTGACCGTTTTATATTACGCCTTTTAGTAGTTTTATTTTCGGATTTGAGTAACAGAATTTCTGTAGGAGAACATGGGCATTTGGGGAGTCTGCCCCATTTCCCCTCATCCCCCCCAAAATCTCATTTTGTTCTGCCATAGAAGTTTTAAGGTGTATTAATTTGAAGCAAGGGGAAAATTATAAATAGTCACTAGAAACATAAAGGAAGAGAATTCAGAAAGAAGCCGAATGACGCGCTCACAACAGGTTTCAGCTAAAATGTCACTCTTGAACTGACTGTTCAATGCCTGAGGAAGTGAAGTGCCTACTCCGGGCACAGTTGTCTGCCTGACCTTATAGAGCTCCAAGATGAATTAAACTGGGCCCTGCCCTCTTGGGGCTTATAGTTAAGTCAACTCTAGAGAAAACCCAACAGAAATATCCTAACAAATATGGCAGCTGGAGAACTTTCTTCCTAATCCTTAAACCTCATTTTACTTATTCTGGGTCAGAGTAATAGACACCCATACCATAAATGTTGCCATTGGGTCGATTCTGACTCATAGCGACCCTATAGGACAGAGTAGAGCTGCCCCAGAGGGTTTCCAAGGAGCGACTGGTGGATTGGAACTGCCAACCTTTTGATTAGCAGCCAAGCTCTTAACCACTGCATCACTAGGGCTCCAGAGTAGTAGATACTGCACCTTAATGTTAAATAATTGTTTCCAGATAATACAGTGCTCTAACTGTCAAGGCCAAAGTACCTCAAAGGACGTTAAGACTTTGTTCTGATGATAATAAAGAGCTAAAGACATTACTTACAAAGCTGCCTCCTCTGAAAACTTAAAAGAATTCAAATTCTTCTCTTCTTGATGATTAAGTGTTTGTATATGCAGGGAAGGAGCCCTGGTGGTGTAACGGTTAAGTGCTCCGCTGCTAACTGAAAGGTTGGTGGTTCGAACCCACCCAGCGGCTCCATGGGAGAAAGACTTGATGATCTGCTTCCATAAAGATTGCAGCCTAGGAAACCCTACCGGGCAGTTCTACTCTGTCACATGGGATCACTATGAGTTGGAATCAACTTGACGACACCTAAAACAGTGTGCTGGGACCTGTTATATGGACCTTTAACTGCATAGCCTGTTTATTCCTCATTGTAACCCTGTAAGTATTGCTATTATCCTTTTACAAATGAGGAAGTGGAGGCCTGGAAAAATTAAAAAACTAGCTGCAGGTCCCAGAGGTGATAAAATACAGAGAAAGCTTCAAATTAAGCCATGCCTGACTCTTAATCTGCGTCCTTCTCCTTTCCCCCTAGCATATGACCAATCACTGCTTCTATTTTCCCTACTGGAAATTTAGGACAATTAAGGCATTGAAGAATATTCGTATTTCCACTTACTTTTTACACAATTCTTTGAGAATGACATTATAGGATAATGGGGGCATTTGAGACTTGGAGAGGCAGAGGAATGTTCTAGAGATAGAAAGAAAAGTTCTAAGCAGGAAAAAGACAATTAGAGTGAAATACAGTGGGTGGATGCATGAGTTGGAGAAGATGATAAACACTAAGTAAACCAGGTGGTGGAAGGCCTGAAGGTGACGAGCACAGAGAACTTGGTCCATGGTGGAGGGTGATTAAAATCCTCCTAAGCGGACAGTTTGTCAGAGCAGAGGTCAAGTGCTAGGACTTGTCTGGCAGGACTGATTGTAGGCTTTCTAAGGGTTGAGGAGGTCATTAACAGGCCCGAGATAGGAAACTTATTTGAACTGATTGTCACTGATCGTCAGATTCTATGGCCCACAAGACCAACATTGCTGAGACACCATCCATTGATGTGATTGTAGAGTGGAGAAGGGAAGGTGTGCTTGTTTGCTATTGCTGCATAACAAATTACCACAAATTTAGCAGGTTAAAAAACAACATCCATTACTGACTCATGGTTCTGTAGGTCAAAAATCTGGGTGCCTTAACTGAGTTCTCTGTTCAGGATCTCACAAGGCCAAGATCAAGTTGTTGGCCAGGATGGGCTCTTGTTGGAAGGCTCCAGGGAGGAATCTGCTTCCGAGTTCATTCCAGTCATTGGCAGAATGCATTTTCTTGTGGTTGTAGGACTGAGGCCCCTACTTCCTTGCTGGCTGTCAGCTGGGGTCCACTTTCCACTCCTACAGGCCATCAGCATTACATTTCACCTAGCCCTCTCCATTCTCAACGTAGCAACGGCATATCGAGTCCTTCTCACGCATCAGATCTCTGCAAATTCCTCTTCTGCCATCAGCTGGTAATAGCTCTCACCTTTTAAGGGCCCCTGTGGTTAGATACGGCCCACCTGGATAATTTCCCAACCCTAAGGTCAACTGTGCTGTATAACACAACACGATCAGGCGTGTGATACCTCGTCACATACCCAAGTTCCAGGATTCGGGTGGACCATTTTAGAAATTCTGCTTACCACAGTAGGGGATGCAGATTTTTCAGCTGCTGCTTTGCTCTTTTGTGAGCTCGCTGGCCTATTATGACAGCAACTTTGTGGGCAATTGTCCCATCTTCTCCCAGGGTTAAAGGGCAGAAGAGAAACTCTGGCTTTTCACCCATCTTCTGACACTTAGTTCTTCCTGTAAGAAAGTCTGCATCTTTTGGCATTCTCGTCAATCCTTGCCCACCGCCTGGGTGTTGGTGCCAAGAAGTGCTGGAGGGAAGATGGTTCATCAGTTGGGGCAATTTAAGATTGTTGGAAAGAGGCATGCTGGAGTCCCAGAGAGCACAAGAGGGCAGCACAGAGCAAGAGCTAGTAAATATTTAGATGCAGACTCGGGTCCTGGCCCTTTCTGTGAGGATCTGTTCCGTCCCCAGAACATTCTCTCACTCAACATTTGCTTCCTAACCCAGACACCAATGAGTCTCTAGTAAGAACTTGGCAGATATAATATTTTTAGACCATAAGCATAACCAAAAGTAAGCTGTCTAAAGATCTGCTTCTTAGGGACTTCGGTTTCTCCAACTCTGAAATGGGCCAGAGTTTCATCCAAGATGACAAGTTTAAAATGGAAAAACTCATCTTTTGAATGTCGGCAACGTAAAGGCCACTCTGTTCAAGTCTGATGCTGTAGTGCAGTGCTTCTCGACCTATTTTTCATTATTGCTCCCCACCAAGCAGCCTTTCCTAATCACCCCTCCATGGAATTTTAATGCCACAAATATACTGTATAACTTTATGTATATCTGTACTTGATACATTAAAAAAGAGTAAGATTTTTTTCACCCAGCAAGAACTAATCTTCACCTCCTTGGGGGCAATATCACCCCCGTTGACAACATATATTTTAGCGGGGAGAAAAAAGAAACTACTCGCATTTTAATATTTATTACAGCTTCAGTTTACATGGTCTATTTGATTTGACAAGCGGCAGTAATACTTCAGTTGTACTAAAAAGTACTTAAGACTAATCTTCAGAAGTCAGAAGAGTATTTGATCATGAAAAATAACCCAATATATTACATTTTGAAAACCACTTGCTAAACAAAATGTAAAGCATGATCCCATTTTGTGGATACAATGCACAGAAAAAAGACGAGAAAGATCAAGCTACTGAATGTTGTATTTGAGTGGTTAGATTTTTCTCTGGGCATTTTGCTTGTTGGGAATGTTATAAATGAATACATATTACATTACTGTTAAGAAAAATACTATTAAAAAAGCTAACCATTCTCCCTTTCTCTCTCTCTCTCTTTTTTTTTGCCTTCAACATTTAGGATTAATGGGCAGTGTAACCTCAATCATTCATGTGTAGCAGAAGGAGAAATATTTGCGTGGCCCGCTCATGACTCCTTCAGCTCTCTAGAGGGCTTCCGGCCTCAAAGTTTATTGTTGCATTCTTCCTAATTCTGGTTGAACGCACGTACATTATTTTCTGCAAGGAAACACCACCTGCTAAAGAATGTTCCTTCTCTTAAAGCAAGGTTCTGGTGTCCCCAGGGTCCCCTTAGTCCTGTTTACTTTGGATATTTCAGGAGTTACTGTAGGATTGAACTTGTGGTGATTCTTTAAGCCCTCTTTTTAAATTCATAAACTGTCTCTAATCTTAGAAAAATGTCAGGTTACACTTTTTGAGAGGTTCGGAAATTTGACGTTTCATAGCCAAGTTGGGGTGTAGGCTGCTGCCATTCTGAGGACCTTGTTCCAATTTATGTCAGGGGGAATTATATCCAGGTCAGGGCTGAGAGCAGGTTGTAATTAATGGGGTGGACAAGTGGATTTTTAGTGTCTCATAAAATAGAATGGAAATCACATGTGCTTGGAACTGTTGTGTGTTTTTAAATATTTACATTTATTCTAGTAAACATTAATTATAACTGATAGGTTTCTCCTGTGAAATTACTAACTGGGAGGTCACAAGCCATTGTTCACTGAGTAGAAAGAATGGGTGACAAGCTAGTTCTTTTAAAAAATAATACTTGGGGGAGATTGGTGTGTGAGCTCTCGGACGCCATCCAGTCGTACGTTTTCCTTCTAATTTTCTCTCATGTTTAAAGCACCCACTTGCCAATATGATCCAGATGTCAGCCTTTCTAAGGGCAAATGGGGAGCATTCAGCCTGTGAAATTCCTGAACAGCTTCTGATGAAGAAAGGACATATGACCGATGCTTAACTATTAGTCTTTTTTATTAAAATTTAGAAGTAGTCAAAGTACTGCCAGAATCTCTAGAGTCCAAATTTCCTTTCCATTCATACAGCAATAGTTCCCAATTCCTTGTGGATGTAGCAGCATGATGCTGAGGAAAGAGGAAATCTTGAAGAGCCAGAGAAACGCAGATTCTGAGCTGGACGCTACACATACCAGCTGTGTGGCCCTGGGCAAGATGCCTTAACTCTCTGAGCCTCTGCCTCCTCATCTGCAGAAGGGGGAAAATGCTACCTACTGTTTAGGGTTGGGCTGGGGCTTAAATTTCTATAAAGTGCTTGGCATATTGTAGGTACTAAAAAAATATATATGGCGGCTATCGTAATATGAAGGAATAGTCAAAAGGAAATTCAAAGGAAGCCTTACTTATAGCATTACATGTCAACCATTTGCTTGTTAAGTATATAAAAGCATTCTCCAATATCCCAAATAAATCTTATTTCCATTAAGTCAACAACTGTATATATATAGGGGTTGCTATGAGTCAGAATCACTCGATGGCAATGGGTTATATATATATATATATATATATATATATATATATATATATATATATATATATATATATATATATATATAAATGGCACATAGATGACCCTATATGACAGGAGAGATGCTTCATAGGGTTTCCTAGGCTCTAATCTTTATGGGAACAGATTGCCAGGTCTTTTCTCCCTTGGAACCGCTGGTGGGTTTGAACCACTGACCTTTTGGTTAGTAGCTGAGTGCTTAACTGTTGTGCCACCAGGGCTCCATAGATACATAGATAGGGTTTTTTTTTTTTTTTTTTTTTTTTTGGTGCGGTTAAGACTCAATAGAAACACAGTAGTCTACCAGGGAATAACAGTTACCAAAGTAGTGTATCATGAGACTTATTTGCCCTATAAAGAGATCTTTTATATGCCCATAAGTGAGATATGGCTGATCTCTTCAGCTTCATTCAGTACTTTATGGAAGTCTCTATGAAGATCCTGCTTATGCCCGGTAGCTGACACAGCTGCTGGCACGTAATAGGATCTCAAAGCACATGACTTAGATTTTGCCTAGTGCTGCTTTGGGGATGAGGGGATGATAACATTCCTCCTCCCCCAAAAGAGGTGTGTGTGTGTGTGTGTGTGTGTGTGTGTGTGTGTGTGTGTGTGTGTGTGTACTGAGAGAGACAGAGCAGGAACTCTATCTAGTCTTCTCTCCCCAAATCATTGCAGGCTATTTGGAATTGTAGAGTTGGGCATTTTTCCAGTTTTTTACCCAGTGAGGGAATTCCTTCTACAATCATCTTCACCAAAGGGCAGGAAACCTGATGTCAGACTAGAGATCTCTTTCTGTTGGGCAATAATTCGATTGAGTATAATGAGCTCTGGTGGCACAGTGGTTAAGTGCTCGACTGCTAACCAAAAGGTCAGCAGTTCGAATCTACCAGCCACTCCTTGGAAACTCTATGGGGGCAGTTCTACTCTGTCCTATAGGGTCACTATATGTCGGAATCAACTCAACGGTAATGGATATGGGTATGATGATACTATTTGGTAGTTCAGGTGGCTCGGTGTAAAGTTCTGTGGGAAATCAGAACAGGGAGCTCCAAGTGAGGGCTGGGCTAGAGAACATTTGGGACCAGCTTTCTCAAAGAGTTAAAATACATACATGGAAGTAATTGACATGATCTTCAATCTGTGCTAATAAAATTAACTTGAAGTACTATATGAAAATTATTTTTCCTTTTTTTTGTTTTTGATTATTATTATTTTTTTTATTATACTTCAGGTGAAGGCTTACAGAACAAATAGTTTCTCATGAAACAGTAGTACACATATTGTTTTATGACATTGGTTAACAACAACATGTCAACCCTCTAACTTCTCAACCTTTTTTTTTTTTGGTGAAAACACACATAGCCAAAGATACACCATTTCAAAAATTTCTACATGCACAGTTCAGTGACATTGACTACGCTCTTCCAATTGTGCTGCTGTTCTCACTTAAGATGAAGGCTTACAGAACAAAATAGTCTCTCATTTAACAGTTACTACACATGTTGCCCTGTGACAATGGTTAACAATCTCACAACACATCCACAATATCCTTACTCAACCTTGGGTTCCCTATCACCATCTTCCTAGTCCCCTTCTGCCTTCTGGCCCTTGTCAATGGACTCCTGTACCTCATTAGTCCCATTTGGTTTTACGGGGCTGTCCACTCCCAGGCTGAATAATGAACCTTGGAGATAACTTTACCACTGAGCTAAAAGGGTGTCTGGGGGCCGTACTCTCGGGGTTTCTCCAGTCTCCTTTAGGCCAGTAAATCTGGTCTTTTTTTTTTTTTTTTTTTTGTGAGTTAGAATTATGTTCTACATCCTTCTCCAGCTCTGTCCAGAACCCTCTGTTGTGATCCTGGTCAGAGCAGTCAGTGGTGGTAGCCGGGCACCATCTAGCTGTACTGGACCCAGGCTGGTGGAGGCCTTGGTAGTTGTGGTCCATTAGTCCTTTGGACTAATCTTTTCCTTGTATCCTGTTCTCTTCATTCTCCCTTGCTCCCGAAGGGATGAGACCAGTGGAGTATCTTAGATGGCCGCTCACAGGCTTTTAAGACCCCAGACACTACTCACCAAGGTAGAATGTAGAGCACTGTCTTTATAAACTGTGTTATGCCGGTTGAGCTAGATGTTCCCTGAGATCATGGTCCCCACAGCCCTCCACCAAGCAACTCAGTCCCTCAGGTAGTTATTTTTCCTTTTTTGCATTCATTGAACATCCGACAGAGATGGAGGGTTTTATTAGTTTCCTTTAACATTCAGATATACGGAACCCCCAGCTTACCTAAATTTTGCCAAAATAATCACACCTGTCCATTCACCACGAGTTTTATACATTGTATTTTCCCGGGAGATTTGTGAAATACAAGGAAGAAGTCGATATTATGGATTAGTGTAAAAATCCATTGTCATGGATACAGTAGATAGTCAACTGTTCTAAATCTCCTATTTGTTATCAAATGAAAATAAATCTTCACAATGATGACCTTGAGGAACAATAAGATTTAGAATTACCTAAGAACCTTTACACTAGATGCAGTATGCCGGGCATAGTCATGCTGTAAAGTGGACTCAAGCATTTTAGCAACGTTTTCTCAAGGAGGATTTGAAAAATGGGTTTTCTAGTTAGAGTTCAGTTAACCAGAAAATAAAATTAATCAGAACCCTCCCTCCCCACCCCCCTTATATCCAGAGAATGTGAATTAGCTGAGGTTTGGCTGTGCTTTTACTGTAGGCTTAGTTCCCATGCAGAAATTAATTCCATGATCTGAAGAATTTCTTGGAGAGTGCTTAACACGGTCATCACCTGGAATGATCAGGGCTGAGCAGGGTCGAGGGTGGTTTGTTTTTGTTTTTGTTTTGAATTTTTATGATCACAGTACAGACACGCATTGCTTAGCATCCATAATACTTTCTGTAAATAGAATTGTGAAAACATAGTTGTAGATTATATTTTTAGCTGCCTGTGGATAGAAAATATCCTGACATATACGTCCGTGGTCCCCTGGTTACAACCGTCCAACTTACATACAACCCATAGTTACAAATCAGCTTCCATAAACCCTATTATATTAAAAATTCAAGGGACATACAATGGTTTGTAAAAACAAACAAGCACTACTTTGTGAAGTGCATCAAAGCATTATTATTATTATTACCGTATTGTTATATTAAAGATGTTTTAGTGTATCTGGAAGTGTATCTTTAATGTTTTTTATGCATAGAAAGGTGCACTGTATACTGTATACTAAGACAAACGTTTGACTAACTGATGTTAGATACAAATTGCACTTAACTGTTCTGATTTACGTACAAATTTGATGTAAAGACGGGTTTAGGAATGGAACTCGTTCGTAATCCAAGGACGCCAGTACTTAGCAGAGCTATATGGGATACTGAAGTGTACTGTACCATTATACGCCTGGCAGCACAATTGCTTTGTATATAAGAGACATGAGACACACTGTCGCACGGAAGCTGTTGTGTTCGCTACGTACCGTTACGTCCACTACGTCCCGTTCTCCAATCAGGATTTCTGAACTCTATCATAACCTTATGGGACCACGGAGGTGTATGCGGTCGGGTGTACCTAAACAGATGTTATGCAGTGCATGCCTGTATGTACACAGAGAGTGAGCTCGCTGGCAGAGGTGTTTAAAGAGATATGAGCAGCTGATGGCTCTGTGATTTGATTTCCATCTTCCTCTTCCAAGTACTCTTTCTCCCTTTCAGCCCCTCCGTTTAGAACTGAAAAGTATTTTCCTAGCATTTGAACAATACTTTCCACTCTGTTTCTTAAAGTAGTGCACAGAAGGAAATGTACTTTGATAAAAATAATTTAGAAGTGAAATGATAATGTTTTGCTAAAGATAACCAGGAAGTGAGGAGCAAGAAGTTCTCAAGTAACAGAGGGGCCAGCTGGTGTATTTTTTACATAGTCACTAAGCAGGAAATTTTGCTTGATTACAAAGACGCTGGTCTTCATTTTCATTCAGCAGTTTTGAGTGTTTTTTTTTTTTAATGGATATGTATGTACACACACATCATACAAACTGTTTTTATTCAGCCAGATGATTATTTGTGCCATTGTGAGCAAGATTTCACTGATGTGAATGTGAAGTCTTTTTTAATGATCGAGAAGAAAATGGGCTCCGATGTCTCTGCTCTGAAAGAACTGGGAATTTGCCCACCACCCTAGAGAGCCTCCATCATTACCATATTCATCATATTGTTGTAGGGCCTGGTGTTTTGTTTTGTTTTCTTTTGATAACCCAGAAGGGAAGAAAAGCTGTGTACCACAGCGACTCACTAGGGTTTTGTGAGCTACACGGTGGACCCAGGGGGAGAAAATAGAGGTTTCGGAGTTCACCACCCCAGGGGGCTAATATGCATAAAGCAACTGCTTAAAAGGAGCTGATTTTAATCCTCCCGGCTGCCAGTCAGCATCATGATGAGGAATCATCCATCCAAAGAATTGTTTCTGGAGGCTGATAGGTCAGAGGCGGTGGTGGGAGGAAAAGGGGAGGGCCCTGATTTGGACAGGTAATGGTTTGGCAGTGACTGTTCAGGGGGAAGTTGGCTGGCAGTGGCTTGGTGAAGTCACCAGCACCCCCAGTACCATCTTGCACCTCTGCCCAGTGCCCCAGGAGTGAGCGATTTCATAATCTATATTCTAAGGAAGAAAAGTAAAAGTGTGAAATGAAATATTTGCATTTATTTATAAGAGAAAGAGACACTTAAGAGAATTTGGGATGGAAAGAATACATTTACACACCTGGCAGAACCATTTGGAGTTGTGCCCTGAAGCAAGTGTCTGTTGACTTAAATAAAGACAAGCCAATGACGCTACATAACCAGAAGGAACAAGCCAATCATTACCATAAAGATGACAAATCAGGTACTAAAAATTACTTGATAAAAGATGCAATGTTTTCTCATATAATTGTGTGATACATTCCCTCATTATCATTCATATTTATTTCAAAATAAATATATCTCCATTTTAAGATAGCTTAGCAACCTTGAAAGCTCACTGTTCTTAAAGCTAGACTTTTTCTCATAAGTGAATTTTTTAGCACTAGAGAGCACGTTGGAGCCCTGGTGGCGCAGTGGTTAAGCACTCGGCTGCGAACCATAGGGTCAGCAGTTCGATTCCACCAGGCGCTTCTTGGAAACCCTATGAGACAGTTCTACTCTGTCCTATAGGGTTGCTATGAGTTGGAATCGACTCGACGGCAGCGGGTTTAGTTTGGTTTAGGCAGCATATTAATGTTAAAAACGAAACAGAGTTTCTGTAAAATAAGAGTTTAATTCAGATTCAAAGATTTGCAAACCGGGAAGTGCTAAAATGAAAGTTCAAAATGGCGTTCCAAAGAGGGCGCATAAGCACACGTTTTTTTATCAGAACTTTGTACAGGGTAGGGAAAGAGTACAAAGGTACATTTGACTGGTTGACATTCACCATGCTCTGTAAGACTCATTTATCAAGAATTTCTGTTGGCTGGGCTACTCAACTGTCTTGGGCTGGGTTCTCTAGAGGAACAAAACCAGTGAAGTGTGTATGTATATAAATATATATAGAGAGAGATTTATTTCGAAGAAATGACTCACGCAGTTGTGTAGGCTGGCAAGTCCTAAATCCGTGGGTCAGGCATCTATCTGGCTGGAGGCTTCTGACCCATGTGGTTGCAGGGACTGATGAACCAAAAATCAGCGGGTCAGACAGCAAGCTGCTGGCTCACGGGCTGCAGAAGCTGGCAAATCCCAAAACCTGCAGGTCAGGTGGTAGGCTACTGGCTCACGTCCCAAGAACCGGAGGTCAAATGATGATGAGTCGGATGCAGAACTGAGAGAGAGAGAGAACTTTGCCAGAACATCCATATATACTGGATGCAGGCCACACCTCCAAGGAAACTCCCCTTACATCAGATCGCAAAATGGAGGGTAATTACATAATATTGAGAATCATGGCCTAGCCAAGTTGACGGGTAACATTAACCATCACATCAACCTTAGCCACAGTTACCTGCATTCCAGAGTTTGTTCCTGCAACGATCTGGGTGAGCCATCTCAGAATGTTGCAGAACAGGTTATTTTGGTCAAGAGTGTAGTCATAGGTCATGCACTCTAAAAATCAGAAGCAGGAGCCTAGGACAAAATGGAGTCTGATTCAGACCTGTGTCAGCCATTTTAGTTATGCCAAGCGCCTCGGTTTCAGAGTGCTCTTTCACATTAAGGACTGACTTCTTTTGATTTTACCTTTCCTTGTATGCCCTGGTGGTGCAGTGGTTAAGAGCTCAGCTGCCAACCAAAAGGTCAGCAGTTCAAATCCACCAACCACTCCTTGGAAACCCTATGGGGCAGTTCTACTCTGTCCTATAGGGTCACTATGAATCAACTCGACAGCAGTGGGTTTGGCTTGGTTTGGTTTTGTATGCAGAAAGCCAGCCCCTTATGTATTTTGTAGCAATCAATTTAAGGATAAAATGTACAGAGTGAAATGCACACGCATTAGTTTCAAATGAAACATTTTCCTTTCCGGATTCAGATAAGAAAACAAATAAGGCACAAAATACAAACAACAACAACAATCCTTGCAGTTAAGTCCCTAATATCACACCTTTTGATATTAATTCCAAGTTAGCATTTATATTCATGTTTTATAAGTTACACTTTTAATTTCCCTCAAAAATATAACAAGAAAACATACTTTGATAATGCAATGTATATCTATACATCTATATCAGCATTTAGTCTGCCTAGAGAGTATTTTTTAAAAGTCATTAAACCTGTTGCCATCGAGTTGATTCCAACTCATAGCGACCCTGTAGGACAAAGTAGAACTACCCCATAGGGTTTCCAAGGAGCAGCTGGTGGATTCACACTGCTGACCTTTTGATTAGCAGCTGAGCTCTTAACCACTTTGCCACCAGGGTTCTTAAAAGTCAGTAGAGGCCAATAAATCCTCATAGCATTTGTGGGATTTTTTTTCTCATCTGGATTACAACTTTTTTTTTTTTTTTAATATGTATAGTTTACAGATTTAGAGCCCTCAGGGAAAAAGTTTAAATCCTGGTTTTGAGGCCAAAAAGTCTTTGGGTGGGGAATAACTCACCCTCAGAAAATGATGTGCTTTGTAACTCCCTGCACACTCCCACCACTCCATCTTCCTATAAGCCTTTGTTTGCTTCACTGCTGTGTATCTGACACCCACCTCCAGAATTCCGAAGCCCTTCGCTTGGCCTCTGCTGTAGCTGCAATAGCAACTCCTTATTCTCCCACAAAAATTGCCTCGGTCTGTTGTCATCATCCTCCTAGCCTCTTCTTAAAGATATGGGCTCTAAAAATCATGAACCAGCTGTTGTAGTTTTACCTAGCCAATGGATTTATTTATTTTGAGATACTTTTTTGATGTTGTTGTTGTTAATAAGATACTGTATCAGTTGTCTAGGGCTACCGTAACAAAGTACCACAAACTGGGTGGCTTAACACAACAGAAATTTATTGACTCACAGTTCTGGAGGCTGGGAGTCTGAAATCAGAGTATTAGCCATGTTGATTTCTTCTGGAAGCTCTGAGGGAGAATCTGTTCAATGCCTGTCTGCTAGCTTCTGATGATGGTTGGTGACCCTTGGCACTCCTTGGCTTGTAGACACATCACTCCAATATCTGCCTCCCTCTTCACATGGCCATCTTCCCTCTGTGTGTCTCTTCTCTTTTATAAAGACATCACTCATATTGGATTAGGACCCACCTTACTCCAGTATGACCTCATGCTAACTGATAACATCTTCAAAGACCCTGTTTCCAAACAAGGTCACATACATAGGTACTGTGGCTTAGGACTTCATATCTTTTTGGGGGACACAAGTCGATCCGTAACAACTACCAACAGGAATTCTCAGGCAACGGGACCTTCAGATCTGAATGCATCCTTTGTCCTCCCCAGTTATGAAGACCTGGCTGCACCTCCTCATTCCCCCCTGCATTGCTCCCCTACTTCCTTCCTTTCCTGTCTTGAAATGTCCTCTTCTTGAGAGGCAAAGCAAGTGAGTGCAACAACAAAAATACAAACAACCCAATTAAGCAATGGGCAAAGGACTTGAGTAGACATTTCTCCAAAGAAGATATATGAATGATTAATAAGCACATGAAAAAATGCTGCAAGTCATTAGCCATTAGGGAAATGCGAATCAAAACCACAATGAGATACCACTTCACTCCCACTAGGATAGCTATTATTAGAAAAATGGAAAATAACAAGTGTGGGCAAGGATGCAGAGAAACTGGAGCCCTCCAGCCTTTCAGTTAACAGCCAAGCGCGTTAACCGTTTGCGCAACCCAAGGGCTCCTAAGTTTCTGTTTAAGGGGATGAGAAACATTGGAAACTGATGGTGGTGATGGTTATACAACATGGTGAATGTAATTAACGTCACTGAATTGTACACTTAAAAAATGGTTAAAATGGCAAATGTTTTGTTATATATATTTTACTATACACACAAAAAAGCAGGTGAGTAAGTCCAGATAAAACCAGCAGTTGGGTCTGATTTTATAAAACTTTCAATTCTTTAAATGTCTCTATTAATTTTCTTTCTACCCTCCCCGTTAACTGTCACTACATACCCATTATTCTTTTAAAATTTGGGTTAACATCCTATGATCACACGCTCAGACATTCGGGTAATTCTAAGGACCATAATTCTTGCTCTTGGGGCCCCTCACCTATTCATGGCTTTTCGCTCTCAAAGTTCGTTGCTAAGATAAATAACGAGACCACTGCTTTCCAGTGATGGAAAGCCATCATGTTGCCTTTTCATAGAAGAAATAGGATGAGGTGGATTTTAATGCTCTCAAAAAAAAAAAAAAAAAAAAAGCAAAAAGAATATGTCCTTGAGGAAATCCTAAACTAAACACATAACAACTTGAAAAATTAAATCACAGCTCTCTACCCAAATGCTGGAAAGCTTTATACTGAAATCAGCATGTTTTTTGCTTGTCTGTTGGAAGGAAGGAAAAAAAAAAAAGCCAAAATATCAAGAGAGTGTGCCCAGATAGGAGTAGAAATATCCCACTAGCTAAAATAGACCTGTACTTAACCGTCTACTTTCTATTCTATCACCCTCTTCTTTCATTTTATGTATGGTTTTTTGAAATCGTGGTGTTTTCTCACCCATTTCCGGGTTTATTTTATGGTTCCTTCATTAAAATGTAAGCTCTCCAAGAGTAGGCCTTTGCTGTCATAGTCACCGTTTTATTCCCAGTGCCAAGAGCACAGCCCAACACACAGCAAGGACTCAAAACAAACTTGCGGAATGAAAGAATTATGAAAGGAATGACTTTCTCTCCAGTTTTACTCCAAAAGAAGTAGTTCTAAAATAAAATTTAAAAAATGACTAATTAAAGTAAGCCAAATTGATGTACTTATAGGATTTCTAATGTCATAAAAATAACAAAAGTGGCTTACTCTTCAAAGCTCAAAATTAGTTAATATAAGAGTGAAGAGTTGAAGTTGCAGGCCAGACACAGGCTAATTTGGGACTAATAAGGAAATTATGAAGGGCTTCAGTTTATTTGGAATCCCTGGGTGGTACAAGTGGTTAACATGCTTGGCGGCCAACCAAAAGTTGGAGGGGAGGTTCAAGTCCTCCCAGAGGTGCCTCAGAAGAAAGGCCTGGCGATCAACTTCTGAAAAATCAGCCATTGAAAACTCTATCGACAAAGTTACACTCTGACACACATGAGGTCACCAAGAGTTGGAGTCAACTCAGTGGCAACTGGTGGTTTCTGTTTATTTGGGCCAAATCTGTTGGTGAGGGCTACCTGCTCTCAGCTGATGGCAGGGGGTGCAGTAGTAAAGAACGGGTCATCTCTTTCTTGCAGGTTCTTTCTGCTTCTGGTCTTCCCTGACTTAGAGGTCATTCATTACTAAGGTAAACTCTGCCCCTATAGTAACCACTAGAAAGCCCAGTGGTGATCGGATTTCAGATGATCTCTCTTGGCCAAATCCCCAGGGGAGATAAGAGTTCCCGTCTATTGGGAAATAATTCTCCCTGGATCTCTCACATGTCTGCATATCTTGTGACCAGAGGCCCTGACTGCCTTTGTTCTGAACTATCTTTCTAAGGATACTTGTATAGCAAACAGCCTTGGAAGACAGAGATAGTCTCTCCCTCCAGGGCAGAGGGCAGTTTTATTTGCTGTTCAGTATAATAGAGATAATGTCTCCCTCCAGGGCAAAGGTTGGGCAGGTTTGCTTGTTGTTGTTGTTAGGTGCTGTCCAGTCTGTTCCGACCCATAGTGACCCTATGTACAACAAAATGAACAGCTGCCCTGTCCTGTGCCATCTTCACAATCGTTGCTATGTTTGAGTCCATTGTTGTAGCCACTGTGTCAGTCCATCTTGTTGAGGGTCTTCCGCTTCTTCACTGACTCTAGAGTCGGAGCCCTGGTGGCCTACTGGTTAAGAGCTCAGCTGCTAACCAAAAAGGTCAGCAGTACGAATCCACCAGCCACTCCTTGGAAACCCTATGGGGCAATTCTACCCTGTCCTATAGGGTGGCCATGAATCAGAATCCACGGCAACGGGTTTGGTTTGGTTTGGTTTGGTTATATAGAGTCACTGTGAGTTGGAATCGACTCAACGGCGATGGTCTGCTTGTAGTCTATAAGAAAAGATTAGGGTTTACTAAGCATGGAGTTACTCGGTGGTGATGCCAACCCGATGTGTGTGTAGCATGTGCCTGGGATGCTCTATGGGACTTGGGAGCAAGGAGAACCAACATGAACATTAAAACAAAAGCTGCTTGCTGTACCATGAGTAAAAAATGTTCTTCGTCTCTGATCCAAGGGTCTTGTGTCTTCTGCCAGCATCCATGAAACTGGCAGTCTCACTGATTTAGCTTTTAAGTCGGAAAAAGCTGAAACCCTTTACTGTTCTTAGTAGTTTCACATGCCCTATCCATGCCAGGATCTCTTACTTCCTACAAAATCAAAAATCCTGGTAGGACAGGAAGACCTTCAATGGGGAGAAGAGAACTGAAGACTCAAGATCACAGTGGGAGATCCAATGGTAGTGAATAGAGATATGTAGAGGCCTAGGAAATGCATGTGATTGCCTATGTGAAGACAATTATTAAAGCATAATTAATGTTAATAATAGAAATGCTAGTTCCTTTGTTATTTATATATAGTTCCATCACATAAGGCACTCAATAAATATTATCACATAAATAAATGGATTTATATCCTTTCAGCTTCCAAAAATGATTTGAAGAGGTTTCCAATAAACTATACATATATTTGTTCGAAAAGGAGTGAGAACAGGTGATTCATGAGCAAAGAGGGGAAGAAGGATATGAGAGCTACAATTTTGCCAGGCACTTTTAAAACTTTGCCTCCCTTCATCCTCAAAGGACCGTTGGAGATTGCTCTCATTGTCTACATTTTACAGATAAGGAAACTGAGCATAAGATATGTAGAGTATCAGGCTCCTCCATGCCTTTGCTAGGAAATGGCAGAGTCGAGGTTTGAATGCTGGTTTATCTGCTTTCAATGTATGTGTTTCTCTGCATGACACCACACTGATGTCTCACCCCAAAACTAGGCCAAGGACACTTGGCCAGTGGAGCTCAGGGTTTAACCCTGAGTTTTCTGAAAGCACATCAAAGAGAAAATGGGATGAAATGCATTATCTAAAAAGAAGAAATCAATCCATTCTGACAAAAGAAGGAAAAGATTGGGAAAAGGGGTAAAGGTAGTAACAGACCAGAGAAGAGAAAAAAAGGCTGAAAGTTTCGATGCAGTGCAAGTTAGGATATGTTATTTATTTTTCTGAACCCCTTTAGCTCAGAGCCTGCAATAATAGTAATAATAATTTACTACTTTGTGACAAGTCCAATAAACTTTATATGAACTCAGATGATGTCTGATTAAAAACGTATCACTGTACTAGCAGCTTTAGCAGAATTGGCATCAGTAGAAAAGTATCAGCTAATACAAGCATGGCTGGACAAAAGCAGTCTTTTAATGTAGCTAGTTAGCTGCTATGATTGCTTCTCAACACGTCGCTTTCCAGGGAGTTACTGAAAGCACAGGTTATAGTTCAAGTTTAAATTAGAGTATGCTGTACATGGATGGAAACCCTGGTGGTGCAGTTGTTAAGAGTTTGGCTGCTAACCAAAAGGTTGGCAGTTCGAATCCACCAGTGCTTCATGGAAACCCTACGTGGCAGTTCTACTCTGTCCCATAGGGTCGCTTCGAGTCGGAACTGACTCGATGGCAATGAGTTTGGTTTTGGTTTTTGTACATGGACAGAGATTTTTTAAAACATTAATTTCCATTAAGGATGGAATAAAGAAATTCATAGAATCAAATGAGAATGAAAACACATCCTACCAGAACCTTTGGGACACAGCAAAAGCAGTGCTCAGAGGTCAGTTTATAGCAATAAATGCACACATCCAAAAAGAAGAAAGGGCCATAGTCAAAACATTAACTCTACAACTGGAACAAGTAGAAAGAGAGCAGCAAAAGAAACCCACGGGAACCAGAAGGCAGGAAATAATAAAAACTAAAGCAGAAATAAATGAAATAGAGAATAGAAAAACAGTTTTGTAAGGTTTAAGAACGCCAAAAGCTGGTTCTTTAAAAAGATCAACAAAATTGATAAACCATTGGCCAAACTGACAAAAGAAAAACAGGAGAGGAAGTGGATAACCCATATAAGAAATGAGATAGGTGATATCACAACAGACCCAACAGAAATTAAAAGAATCATAACAGAATACTATGAAAAATTATACTCTAACCAATTTGGGCACATTTCCAGAAACTCACTACCTACCTAAACTAACACAAACAGAGGTAGAACAACTAAATAAACCCATAACAAAAGAAGAGATTGAAAAGGTAATTAAAAAACTCCCAACAAAAATTAATTTCCGTAGGAATGTACTGTTAGCTAAGTTATTTAATCAGAACAGTACCTTATTTGAGACAGCCCAAAAATAGATCTAGAAATTTCAAGAAGAGGCTCATTGGTTGAAAAGTGGGGTGATTCAATGCAATTTGAAAATAGTTTAATTTTATGACACTTAAGGTAAATTGTATGTGTGCGTGTGTTTTAATGATAACCTAATTTCACCGCCCCACATTTAAAGATCTGTTACTGTCTGGAAAACTGCAGCTCATCCATTAGCATTTAAATGTCTGTTAAAAGTATTTGTGCTCAAATTTCTCCCAAGAAGCCCCTGGCCTTTGTTCTGCCCAGCCGAGCCATGCAGGCCCAATGCTGTACCACCAATATCCTGTTTTCGTGTGTCAGTGCTGTCCTCCTATTCATTGCCCTGCTCCCATCGTTCGCCGCTTTCACGTGGTGGTTTACAATAACGATTCAGAACAAAAGAATCACTCCTCTTTCTGTTGCCTTAAGAAAAAACAAAAAAACCAAAGACTTCATCCCCTGATTGTAGAGCTTCAGTGATCACGGGAAATGTTTAAAGCTTGTTCCTCATAATAGTTAACCAGAAGTTGTGAGTAAGGCTTGGTTTCCTTTTCTCTCTCTCTTTTTTATGATCACAAGCTGCTTCAGGGTATTGTGAGCGTGAGGTTTTCTGTAACTGGCTGACTTTGAAGTTGGGAGAACACGATTTTGTTTAAGAAAAGGAGCGATCACATTGGAGAGAATTTCATAATCTGTTCATACAATACCAGTCATTCTCTTCACCTCAATGAGTCACTGGGCTCTGGAGTTTTGTTTCTTGTTGTTGAACTTCAAGTGTTCCAGTATCCAGAGAACAACTGTGAAATGCTATGGTTTATTGATGCATTTTTTCCCTGGTGGATAATAAGGGGAGAGTGTGCCTTTTCTCTGCTTTCTAGAGTAGTATCGTATAAGCGAAATAAGGAGACGTTTCCCAAAGTGGCAAGCCTTTTCCAGGGTGGAATCGACTTGCAGCTGTCCCTCAGAAAATAGGTCTCTCATGTCACTTTCCTAATTTCCACATATAACACTTTTCTGATAGGAGTAGGCAGCTTTTTTAAAAGTTGTTGATATAAATTGTCTGCAGGTTTCTGATTTTGCACAGAGGAAGGAACGTTTCTCTGATGCAGGAGGGATGCTGTAACTGGGCCATTTCTGAAGAGTGGATTCTATCTTGTGGGTCAAGCCCCAAGTCATTTAAAAAAGGTGCTTTAGTGTGTGTGCGTGTGTGTACATATGTACACATGCATATTGTATATGGCTAGAAAGACTGGTTTCATTATAGATGCATATAGGATTTTGTATGCACATAGAAATAATTCCATGAACGTATATAGAAATGTCCATAAAACCCGTTGCCATTGAGTGGATTCCAACTCATAGCGACCCTATAGGACAGAGTAGAACTGCCCCATAGGGTTTCCAAGGCTGTAATCTTTACAGAAGCAGACTGCTACATCTTTCTACTTCAGAGCAGCTGGTGGGTTAGAACCACTGACCTTTCAGTCAGTAGCCGAGCACTTAACCACTGCGTCACCACGGCTCCTTAGAAATGTCTATACATTATGTTATTTACTTTTCTGAACCCCTTTAGCTTATAGCCAGCAATAACAACAGCAACCAAAAAAAAACCTAACCCCTTGCTGTTGAGTCTATTCCACTCACAGTGACCCTATAGGACAGAGTAGACCTGCCCCATATGGTTTCCAAGGAGTGGCTGGTGGATTTGAACTGCCGACCTTTTGGTTAACAGCTGAGCTCCTAACCACTGTGCCACTAGGGCTGCTAATAATAATGGTAGTTCATTATTATATTAGTCACCCATATGTGAATTATAAACAAGGAGCCCCGGTGATCCAAACCGTTAAGTGCTTGGTTGCTAACAGTCGGTTTGAACCTACCCAGCAGCTGCATGGAAGAAAGGCCTGGCGATCTGCTTCCTTAAAGGTTACAGCCAAAAAAACCCTATGGGGCAATTCTACTCTGTAACACATGGGGTCACTATGAGTCAAAATCGACTCGCTAGGACACAGCAACAACAACATAAAAGTGTAAATGAATATGGAAAAGCATTCAGGGGAAGGTGGAGACGGTTTCGGAGGAATTCAGTGGCTTCCATTTCCACCCCCACCAAGTGTGGGTCCTCTGGCCAGGAGGGTTCCCTTGTGCCTGGGACTGGGTATGACAAACTCCCACTCTCTTCCTTTTCCTTCAAGGTCACTGTCACTGCCTTCGGAACTGAATTCTTGGACGTCATCCAGTGCAGCATATATCTTGAAAACATCTGTAATTTTCAATATAATATAAAATAGGTGCTTTAATCATTTACATTTTAAACTGGATGCTTTATTTTTTACTTAAAATACAAACCTGTTGCTGTCAAGTTGATTCCGACTCATAGCGAACCTGTAGGACAGAGTAGAACTGCCCCATAGGGTTTCCAAGGCTGTAATCTCTATGGAAGCAGATTGCCACATCTTTCTTCCGTGGAGCGGCTGGTGGGTTCGAACCACCGACCTTGCGGTTAGCAGCCGAGCGCTTAACAAGTGCACCACCAGGGATCCTTACTTAAAATGAAAAAGACTTGGAATGTCTGAGACCCTCTGATAGCAGACATTTCCTATAGAGGTTGCCAGATTATGCTCTTTAGAGATTATAAACCAGAAGTACATTTTTTGTTGTTTTTCATTTTCTGGTCTTTTTTCTTTTTGGAAGGGTGGAGTAAATGTTTGTTTCCTGATGTTTTAATTTGAGCTGTTCAAGCTAATCTTCCACTGCAGTGCCAAAATATGGATAAGTGAGGCATGTCTGGTAGAAATGTTGACAATTTTAATGTCATTTTAACAAACACAATGCTTCGAAATCTCTTGATGAAAGGTTCTTTAAAATTGTATTTGATGATATACGCGTGTCTCTTATGTGGACAATGAAGACTTCTTAAGGAAGTCATCCATATGTGAAGTTGAGTAATTGCTTTATTTATTGTTAAAAGACAAATGGAAATATGATTTAGAGAGACATAAACCGAGACTTATGGCTGCATTTTTGTGTCTTAACATCTGAGGTCCCTTCAGTTTACTGTGAGATGTTGCAATGGCATGAAAGTAGCCATTGCAATGGGAAAACTGGGCACCCCAAGGAAGCGGTTCATGTCTTCCGCTCCCACTTGATCAAGACTTGTTTTTAAAACACCTTTGGTGGGAGTCCAAACGTCTGGTGTATAAATTGATTTGTACGGGTTTACAGTTTTTTGTTTTTCTTTCTTTTTTTTTTTTTTTTACACTTTCCTGATGATTACTTCAGTTGCAGTTTCTTGTCTTGCATCCTGATAAGCAACATCCTTGAAAGAACTGCAGTGCTGGACAATTTTTTTTTTTTTTGCTTTTTGAGACTTCTATTTCCCCTTCTTCCTTTAGACAATCAATTTTTAAAAGACTGTTTTCCATTCTCAATTCACCCTTTCTTTGCCATTCTTGAGGCTGGAATGTGGGATCCCCATCATAGATTTGCTTATACACACACACACACACACACACACACACACACACACACACACACGGAGTCCTTTGGTGGTGCAAACGGTTAAGGCGCTTGACTGCTAACTGGAAGATTGGCAGTTCAAACCCACCTAGAGATGCCTCAGAAGAAAGGCCTGGCAATCTGCTTCTGAATGGTCACAGCCTTGAAAACCCTATGGAGTGCAGTACTGCTCTGACACATACATACACATGTTGTTGTTGTTGTCGTGTGCTGTCGAGTCGATTCCAACTCATAGCAACCCTATTTAGGACAAAGTAGAACTGCCCCATAGGATTTCCTAGGCTGTAATGTTTACGGGAGCAGATCGCAGGTCTTTTCTCCCTCGGAGGGGCTGATGAGTTCCAACTGCTGACCTTTTGGTTAGCAGTGGATTGCTTAACCACTGCCCCACCAGGGCTCCATATACATACACATACACACATATATATACATACATGCACGTATATACAAATACACACCTACATACACGTAGAGATAAATATATGTCCTATATATGATATATATGAGATGTAGATATTATATATGTGCATATATAACATGTATGAGTGTGTATATATGGAAAGTCTGTGTCTTTATGTGTGTGTACACACATATATATGTTTCATACTTACATATATTTTAAATAGTTTATCAAGATGATAGATTTACATCTCTATTTCTGGAAGAAAAAAAATGACTGCTTTCTTGTGTCTGTACAGGAGATCATTCTTCCTGCTGTAACTTTTAAAGAAACTTCTTCCAGACATAACACCTTAATCTAGAAGATAAAGACAAAATAATAAGAATATAATAATAATATTAATAAGAAAAACTTAAGCCAGCATCCAAAGCTGGAAGGACCTGACACAAGGGAGGCCATCCAGTTGCGTTGCTGGCCCTGGTAGCTGGGCGGGCCCTGCCCTGTGGGCGGCGTGGAAAGCTGGCATCCCGCTCTGCTCCAGGATACTGACCCAGCAGGCGACCTCTGCCGCTCCCTGTAGCAGTAAAAGTGCAGAACCCAGTGCCAAGTCATCATTTCTTTGGACCACGCAGTGGGTGTCGACCTGACCTGAGCTGCCTTTTCAGTTAGCTGCAGTTGAACGTTGAGTGGGCGAGGGGACAAGGAAGTCACGGTGGGGTGTGTGGAAAAGGCAGCTGGAAAGCAGAGGGAGTCTGGAGGTTTCAACTCAGCAACCCGGCCGAGTGGACGAGGCGGAGCTGGCCTTCCTGGAATTGTCGGGTCGATTTTCCTGTTGTGTTTCGCTGTTGACGCGCTCACAGACACACAGGACTGCTCCAGCTCTGCCTGCCACCCACCATCTGGGCTCGGTGGCCTGTCTGTCGTTTCGTGGGTCCCCATCCTCTGCTTACGGCGATGTTTCTTCAAAAAGAACTAGGGTGCACATTGGTGGGTATGCACGCTGATCTCTTTATAAGAATCTAGACAGATGCTACAAGAACTATTAAGGACGAAAGTACTGACTACTTCCTGTTTTTACTGTGTTTATCAGTCTTTCAATAGCACGAATTGCGCCTCTGAGGCTGCTGGAGTGGGTTTCTTCACTGCTAAGAGAGAGTGGGATAGTGCCTTGTTCCTCAAGAAAGCAGGGTTGCCTGGTCGTGTTGTCACTTGCGTCTTTTGGCTTGTCTGCTTGCATAAATGAACCTCCAGAAGGTATAGTTAAGCATTCTGTTAAGTAAATGTGGAAGACTAGGTTTCAATTAAAATAACCAGCCTGTGTGACCTTGCTCCCATTGTTTCCTTAATGTTTATCGTGAAAGCATTTCCATCCCTAAAGACATCTGCCAGCCTTCCAAGCGATTCTTTTCATGAATGTTCATTCATTATTAATCAGGTTGCGTGGTCAGGCAAGTGTGTGATTATTTTAGACTGCCCTAGAGATCCAATTACTAGAAATGAGCACGTTCTAGACAGATGTGAAATACAGAAAAGCCTTTGCTAACCGTTTAGTTCAATTTGCACAGATTCTACCAGGTGGATGTTTTGTGACATTAGAAGTCTTTCCTGGTTCTCACTTCAGGTAGCAGGTAAAAAAAATAATCAAGTATGATAAATTAACTGCAGCACTCCGTAGAATAAAGGTGAAATGACAAGCTAGCCCAAGATACTTATTGTGCTAATTAATTCTTTTAAAACTTGAGGCTAGTGCCATAGTGCTTATCTGCTCGTCGCTTTTTGTTTTTTCTGTTTTTTCAATCATTCCTTCTGGTCCCCTAATATTGGGTTGGCAGAAATTCTTACTTGTCCGTTCCCAGTTAAGTGACTGAATTGGAGTGTCTGACAGTCTGAGGTTAACCTCACTGATATTTCAGAAGCATTACCTATAGAATGTTAACTGGATCACCTTTTCGTTCACCTGTTCCCACTTGATGTAGTATTTATACTTTTGCTTTAAGAATCACTTAGCGTTTTTACTCTTCTCTGTCATCATCTGGGGGTGAGAAACAGTTTATATTGTGGTGTGAATTTCCAGTCTTTCAGAATGCCAGTGATTTCACTGGATCTCCCTCATTCTATTTCTTCTCACTTCGCTGCCCTGTTTTATTGCGCATTTACAGACATCTCTGCTTCTCCAACCAGCCAGGGCACTTGTCAGTAACGTGGCTTTGGGGTAGTGTATTTATTCTGTGGTTTTTATAACTCAAAATTAAATCTTAAACCATGATTGAATATGAATATGCCAAGTGCTTGCATTACGATATTTAAAATAGCTGTGGTGATTACATCCTGAAGATAGCATCCCGTTTTGATTGTGTTTCTGTTAGATAATTTTCTCACTGAATCGAGAGATTATGCTTATCTGAGATGAGAGCAAGTCCCTTCTGAGTTCAGTGGTGGCTGCAGTGTCTACCCTCCAAACCAAAGTTGACTGCCAATGTTTCCCAGCTCAGTAGTGGAGTGTTCTGAAAGTCCGTATTTCTGCTGATCCAAGATAGAAGCACCATTCCACAGGGCCTGAAAAATACTCTACCCATGGTTCGATAATAGGGACAATTTCTTACCAAAAATCCAAACAGCAGTAAATCAGTCACCTAAATCTTACTTACCCATGGGAAAAGAAAGGTAGGAGGTGTGGATATTCAAGTAAATTGACTTATGTTTCTGAAATTTAGGATTCTAGCAATTAGGACAATTTAGGACTCTTGCTTGCTGAAAACAAAGACGATTTGAAGCACTTACTGATGAAGATCAAACACTACAGCCTTCAGTATGGATTACACCTCAACATAAAGAAAACAAAAAATCCTCACAACAGGACCAATAAGCAACGTCATGATAAATAAACAGAGGAAAGATTGAAGTTGTCAAGGATTTCATTTACTTGGATCCACAATCGTGCCCATGGAAGCAGCAGTTAAGAAATCAAACGATGTATGGCATTGGGCAAATCTGCTCCAAAAGACCCCTTTAAAGTATTGAAAAGCAAAGATGTCACTTTGAGGACTAAGGTGTGCCTGACCCAAGCCCCATGGTGTTTCAGTCACCTCATATACATGCGAAAGCTGGACAGTGAATAAGGAAGACTGAAAAAGAATTGACATCTTTGGATTACGGTGTTGGTGAAGAATACTGAATATGCCATGGACTGCCAGAAGAACGAACAAATCTGTTTTGGAAAAAGTACAGCCAGAATGCTCCCTAGAAGTAAGGATGGCAAGACTTCATCTCACATACTTTCGACATGTTATTAGGAGGGACCAGTCCCTGGAGAAGGACATCATGCATGGTAAAGTAGAGGGTCAGTGAAAAAGAGGAAGACCACAACAAGATGGATTGACACAGTGGCTGCAACAACGGGCTCAAGCATAGCAATGATTGTGAGGATGGCGCAGGACCGGGCAGTGTTTCGTTCTGTTGTACATAGGGTCGCTATGAGTCATAACCGACTCCAGGAAACCTAACAACAACAACAAATAGTGTGAATACGTGGTTACGTTTAGCCGAGTAAAGCTTTTAACCGAAAAACACAAATCAATATAATTATCCTATTCACAAGCTAACTATTTATTTTAAAATACTATTTCCTATTACCTGACAGAGTGTACAGGATCCATATCGACAGCTTCAGTCTTTTCTCCGTTTATCGTGATGTTGCTTATTGGTCCAGTTGTGAGGATTGTTGTTTTCTTTGTGTTGAGGTGTAATCCATACTGAAGGCTGTGGTCTTTGATCTTCATCAGTAAGTGTTTCAAGTCCCCTTCACTTTCAGCAAGCAAAGTTGTGTCACCCGCATATTGCAGGTTGTCAATGAGTCTTTGTCCAATCCTGATGCCCCGTTTTTCTTCAGATAGTCCAGCTTCTCGGATTATTTCCTCAGCATACAGATTGAATCAGTATGGTGAAAAGATACAACCCTGACGCACATCTTTCCTGACTTTAAACCACGCAGTATCCCCTTTTTCTGTTCGAACCGCTGCCTCTTGGTCTACATACAGGTTCCTCGTGAGTACAGTTAAGTGTTCTGGAATTCCCATTTTTGCAATGTTATCCATAATTTGTTATGATCCACACAGTTGAATGCCTTTGCATAGTCAAAGTATTTAGAGCCATCTTTTTCAACAAATCTTCTTTGTTTAATATGAAGTTGCCAGAAACAGCGTGGCCAGGGCTTTTTGGACCTCTGGGGGGCTCTGCGCTCATCTTAAGACACACACACACACACACACACACACACACACACACACACACACACACCCCAAGAAAGGAAACATGGAACCAAAAAACATCCCTCTCTTTTCTACCTTTCACTTAGGCTTCTTGTTCTAACCTCTCTCTGCCCTTCTAGCACCAGCCAAACTTCCTGAATTAGCACTCTGCTTACTCACCCTCCATTTGTTCATTAATTCATTGATGCAGAGTTTCCACTTCAAATAAAACTGCCTAGAAATCAGCCAGTGAAAACCCTATGGATCATAGCAGTCCGATCCACAATCGATCCTGGGGATGGTGTGGAACTGGGCGGTGTTTCCTTCTGTAGCACACGGGGTCACCATGAATTGGCAGTAACTTGACGGCATCTAAGAGCAACAAAAAAGGGCACCAGAACTGCCCAATTACTGAATCCAAAGTCATATGTTAAGTCTTCCTACATTTTACACTGCAGAATTTGAGGCTGCCCCCGAACTGTTGCACACGCGTTATTGACATTTTTACTTGTCTTGGCTTTTGGCTGAGGGCATTTCCCCTCCTGATATTCCTCCTCCCAATCTGTTCTGTGCTTATGCGCCTTCACCCATAACGTAAGTTCATTGTCAAGACTTGCAGCCTCTCTCTCGTCTCACTCTTTTTTTTTGCTTGGAGGTATAGAGTATATTTGGGGAGGGCCCTGCCTCGCATGCACATTAATGGAAATGGTGATGACAGCCTTTTTCAGGAAAATTTAGAGATTTGGGAACCTATGAACTCCTTTTGCTTGAATGGCTCTTCTTGTCTAGACAAGTGCCTTCTGCTAAGGTGAGAGTTGAGACATGGGGTGGATTTTCTGGTTGAGTGTCACAAGTCAGTTGAGGCCAGTGCTCTGGGCATGGGTAGGGGTGGTAGAAGACCCAGAAATGACAGAACTGAAGAGACTGCTGCTGGAGCTGAGTGAGCACTGGGGGACGTTGAAGAAGGTTGGGGGAAGGCTGAGCCTTGGGGTCTCCTGTTGTCTTCTCTGACTTAGTTTCCCCCACAAGGTTGTTAGTGGTCACCTCACTCTTTCTGTGCCCCATGGGCATTTTCATCTCTACAACATTCATTCCCAAACTTTTTTAAACAAGTTGTCTTATGAGCAAAAAATCATTTGAGTGTGTAGCTCCAGAATATTGACACATTTTTGAACAGTACAAAACTGCCGTTGTTCAGTCATCTCATTATATAAATGGCTATGTCACATGGTTTAATCTAATATATTGATTTAAATATTATATATATGTAATTACTGTACTTACTTACATTCTGAAACACACACACAGATGGAAAATTTTAAAGAAGGAGATAAAAATACATGTGTAGATAAGTTGTAGTATTTTCTTTCTGCATGTCATTGGAGTGTCTGTGTCTGCTGCACCTCATTTCATGCACTTATCACTCCATGATATATTCTTGGCATGAATTCCACCTGTAAATTTAAGGGTCCTATTTCCATTGAGCCATACCTACCTGATGTCCTGCAGCCACTTCAAATTCAGTGACTCATAATACAAAGTCATAATCACCTTCCACTGTCCCCAATCTAGTCTCCCACGCATATTCCTTATTTTCAACAATGGTATGACTACCTTCTCTTTCCCAAAGTGACCAGTTGCTGTCAAGTCAACTCCGACTCATGGCAACCCCATGCGTGTCACAGTAGAACTGTTCCATAGGATTTTTACTGGCTGATTTTTTGGAAGTAGACCACCAGGACTTTCTTCCCAGGCACCTCTGGATGGACTCAAACCTCAACCTTTGCTTAGCAGCTGAGAGCATTAACCATTTGCAGACCATTAGAAAACCCCTAGGCTTTGAAAATTCGCAGAAAGAAGAAGTTGTCAGTGGTTGGAGAGGAAAATTAGAAAAGAACAATTTCAATGATACACAGAAGGAGAGAGGGAGGGAAGGAAGCAGGGGCAACGTGAACACGTTCCCATCATTATTTTCCCCCAAAGCATCCGTTTATTAATTTTCCATTTTAAAGAGGGACTTTCCTCAGAAGTCTTGAATCTGTGGGAAAGTTTCTTGTAAAGATGTCTTCCATCTGTTGTGTCCTTGTCACTGAGGAGCCTGTTGCTTGGGAACACGATTGGAGAGAGTGCTTGAGGGAATTGCCGGGAACATCTGTGGAGACTCACCCAGGGACACACAGCTAATAAGTAGCAGAGCTGGGGAAAGGCCTAGATTGTCTGACCACCTGTCCAGTTCTTCCCTCTCACTCATTATTCCATGGCCTATTCTAGATGTACCAACTGTGGAAAAGTAGCCCTGTGAGCTGCGAATTTGCTGCCATTCAGCTTGTTGCAAGGGGTTCCCGTGCTTGTGGTCCACATCCTCCCCTAAATGAGGACCAAGGCCCTCCCATCAGCCCATTCGCAAAAAGGCTGAGCTATAGGATTTCCCAGGGCTTTGAACCATTTGGTTCGGTGTAGTTTGAACTCCTGCTGAGACTTTGCATTTCTAACAAGTTTCCAGGTGATGCTAATGCTGCTGGTTTGGGATCAATTCCAAGAACCACTAGTACAGCGGTGGTTTTCCAGATTCGTTATACATAAGAATCACCTGGGGATCTTGTTCAAATGTAGATTCTGATTCAGTATAACTGGGAGTGGAAAAGAAAAATTCTCAGCAGAGGTTCCAACCAGAATGAACTGGTTCGAAGCCCTGAAATTTCCTGACAATGCTACGCATGTGTGATTTCCTTCTATTGTAGTGAAGGCTAAGTAGCTCATTCTTTTCTCTTTTTTAAGGCATAGAAATTAAATCACTAGAGTTAAGGGGGAAAAAAAGATAGCATTTTGCACAAAATTTCAGCTCCACCCACCTCTATCTGCTCCGTGAGCTGATGATCTTTTCAAACCCACCTCATACGGTGCTTCCTCAGGAAGTGCCTCCCTGCCCCTTCTGCCCCATTATAGAGTTAATTATTCCCTGTCTATCTTTGACATAAGGAGCCCTGGTGGTGCGGTGTGGTTAAGTGCTCGGCTGCTAACCAAAAGGTCAACGGTTTGAACCCACCATCCACCCCATGGGAGACCTGGCAATTTACTCCCATAAAAATTATAGCCTAGGAAACCCGATGTTCTGCTCTGTCCTGTAGAGTTGCTCTGAGTTGGAATCGACTCGACGGCACACAGCAACAATCTTTGACATATATCTTCCATTATGTTGCATAGCAATTTGTTTGTTCATATTTTAGCCCACCTAATGGACCATAGGGGGCAGTGGTGGTACAGCAGTAGAATCTTCGCCTTTCATGTGGGAGACCCAGGTTCGATTCCTGGCCGATGACCTCGTGTGCAGCCACCACCTGTCTGTCAGTGGAGGCTTTTGTGTTGCTATGATGCTGAACAGGTTCCCCAGCGGAGCTTCCAGACTGAGATTAATTAGGAAGAAAAGCTGGCAACAGTCTGATCCATAGCCAATCATGGGGACGGTGCAGGATTGGGCAGCGTTTTGCTCCATTGTGCATGGGGTGGCCGTGAGTTGGGGCTGACTCGAAGGCAGCTAACAATAACCCAGTGGCCCAGGAGATTGCTGAGGCAGGGGCCAGGTGTTATCATTACTTGTCCCGGGACCAAGCACAGAGTGACACTCAAATATTTGGTGAAAGAATGAAGGGCAGTTTGTTGAATTTCTCAAAACAGACATTTTAAAGAATGCTAGAAGATAAACCATGCTAATCTGGGGGAGAGGGGACAGGAAATGGCACACATGCTTGCAAGTAGCATATTGGTGAGTAGTTTAACCAAGAATCATCTATATCGTGACAAAATCCAGAGAAAAGTGGGAAAAAACGGGGTCCGCTATAGCTGTGAAGTCAAAACACTTTCTTTTTGACAGTGTACAGGCAAAGGAGTTAGAAAATCAGATAAGCTTCACTTTGCATCTAGGTATTTTGTCATCACTTAATGCAGTTTACCAACACTCACAGCCTAGACGCTTGTGCAAAGCATCATGCCAAGCGCTATGGCAATAAAAGGAAACCAGCCAGTTCTGAGCTGCTGCTATTAAATCATTCTTACGTGAGCTGCCCCGGAGCAGTAGACTCACATCATTTTCACTGATATTGGGGTGAAATCCCATTGCATAGCATTTCCCGTTAGCACTCTTGACTTGCACGCACTTGTCCAAGTCTTGCTCCACCATTGTTGCCGTCGTTGCTCGCCCAGCATTTCACTCATGCCTCTCTGACAGTGATTGTCCCTTTATATTCTGGCTAGCCGGACCTGTCTCTGTCTTCGAATATCTGAGTTGGCAATCTAAGATCCGCAGACCACATCCAGCCCAATGCCTGTTTCTGTAAAGACGGTTTTATTGGCACACAGCCACACGCATCTGTTTATGTATTATTTATGGTGGTTTCTGTGCTGCAACAGCAGAGTTGAGTAGTTGTGACCGAGACTGTCTGGCCCCTGGTATAAAATACTGAGAGATCCTTGAAGACAAGGGCTATGTTTTCTTCTTTTTGGTTTCAACCCAAACATCAGTACATATATGAATTCAGTCAACAAATGTTTCAGTCCTGCTGTTTAAGTCAGTCAACAAATGTTTGAGTCCTACTGTGTGCTAAGCACAGTTCTAGGTACTGGGGACACACCCCTCCAAGAATAAAGAAAAGTCTGCTCTCATGGAGCTTATATCGTATCGCAGAGAGCAAATAAAGGAACAAACAGGTCAGTGATGAATGCTATGGAGAAAATAAATCTGGATAGGGCAGTAGGTTGCAGCCATGAGTGGTGGTCGTATGGGAGCAGGGGTCTTGGGTTTATGTGGATTCACAGAGAAGGTGACCTTGGAACAGAGAATCATGTGTGTTAGGGGAATGGGCCGTGCTTGGCATGTTTGAGCAATCACGAGGATGCTTTCTGCCCAGAGCAGAACGAGCAAGGGGTAGCCTGGGAGGAAATGAGGTCCCTGGCTGAGCTCCTGTTTCCTGGGCTGGTTGTACTCTGGCGAGTTTCTCCCTAGGTGCGATGGGAAGGCCCTGCAAGGCAGAGCAGAGGGAAGGCAGGCTCTGTCATCTTTTCTCAGGACCTCTGGATTCTTAGTGGAGGATAGACTAACGGGGGTTGGGTGGCAAGAGTGAGCGGAAGCCAGGAGACTGATGAGAAAGGTCTTGTGATAAGCCAGGTGAGAGGTGGTCTAACTTGGCTCATGATCATAGAGGTAGGGTGGCGAGAATGGTCAGACTTGGCCTTCTCAAACTAGCTCAGTGCCGGGCAGTGAGTAACCATCCCTTGAATGAGCGAATAAAATGTTGGCTCTTGCACTGGGGATCAGACGGTTTGATCCATAGGGTTTTCACAGACTGAATTTTGGAAGTAGATTGCCAGGCCTCTCTTCCTAGTTTCTCTTAGTCTGGAAGCTCCACTTAATCCTGTTCAGCATCTTAGCAACACGCAAGCCTCCACTAACAGACGGGTGGTGGCTGAGCAGAAGGTGCATTGGCCAGGAATTGAACTGAATTGAAGTCTCACTGGTGAAAGGCGAGAATTCTACCACTGAACCATCATTGCCCCTGATTATAAAGTCAAACCTTTCCATTTCTTCCCGGCCATCTACAGGAAGGGTTGGAAGGGACCAAGTGTGGACATTCAGTTTCTTACAACAGCAGCCTTGGGGTTTACATCGCAGGTTGTGGACAGATGAACGAGCTTTTGTATTTCAACTCTCAGCTGCTCCTTCCTTCATTCTCATGCAGTAAATATTAGCAAATGGTTGAAGTTTTGTTTTTTTTTTTTTTTTTTTTAATGCCAGGCTTCTCTGAAGCCAGGAGCTCTTTAAATTTGAATAGACCCAGCACATACTTCATACTCAATGACTAGTTACCCTTCAGTTGGTAGCCAGATGAGCATCAGTTTAACGAAAGCACCACGTGGTCTTTTCGGAGGGAGGCTAGTTCAGAAAGGGTCAGGGTATTACAGAAATCGCTAATTTTGCAAATAAATGGAAGTGTGAATACAAAAAGGCAGATTGTCGGAATCACTAAACATAGCTTTGGATGTGAAGCCATCTCATAAATCTGGCTGAGAAAACCCCCTGGCCAAGTGATTTGAGCTTGTGCCCACTGCCCTATTCTCCCACAGTCTGCAGCGGATGCCTCGAGTATTCCCGTCCCCGTTACCGCAGATCTCTGCTAATGGTTTTGAAAGAGAGAAGATTCAAAGAGGCTTGGTTCCCCGGCCTGCTAATGAGCATGAGACCTCTTCACCCCTAATGAACCTGGGATTGTGTGGAATTCTTGCCTCTGCCCGTTTGGAAGGGCAGGCACAAAAGCGTCCAGGTGTTTATGGTGCAGCTGGGCCACCCGGGGGCAGCTGAAGGGAAACAACAAAGCTGGCGGAGGTCGTGCCCAGGCTGCCACAGCTCTGGTGTGAGGCTAGGCCCCCTGCCACCCCGGTCTGTCACTGGCAACAGTGACAAACCCTTGACCAGAGTTTTAGGTCCTTGTAAGCCTCCTTGGGAGCCCTGGTGGTGCAGTGGTTAAGAGCTTGGCTGCTAACCAAAAGGTCGGCAGTTCAAATCCACCAGCCGCTCTTTGGAAACCCTGTGGGGCAGTTCTATTCTGTCCTGTAGGGTCGCTCTGAGTTGGCCACGGGTTTTGGTTGGATTGGAAGCCTCCTTGGGGTGATGTGGCTTGAGGTGTAGTTATCCCGTAATTACTACAACCACTAAGATTCTTGTTCTAATTCCCCCTGTCATTCTAATTAATAAAGTCACCGGTACGCAGGCTCACCATAGCTACTAAAGAGACTCCCAGATACTTTTCTTTGCTTCTTCCTGCCCATTCCCATCCCGCTGCTGGATTAAACAATAGAATTATTCAGAGGAGTAACCAACACATGCCAAAAATATTGCCTCCACCGCAATCACCTTTGGGAAAGTCAGCGTTTTTTTTCTCAGCACTGTATGTGAGAAACAGACATCCCACATTTAAACATTATCATTTCCCCTGGAATCCGTGCCTTTCATTCCCTGTGCATTTCACGCCCGTTTATACAGTCACTGCCTTTCTACTGCTGTAAAGCCTGGTTTAGTACATGGCAGAGTGAAAAGTTCTTAAAACACACACATTAGTGGTGACGGTTTGCACATAATGAACGTAATCGATGTCGCTAAACTATACATGTAAAAATTACTGAATGGGCAAAAGTGTTGTTATATAGATATTTACCACAATAAAAAAATTGTATTTGTTATTTAAAAAATAGCATTACTATCTATGTTCACACATTCGAACTTCTGAAAGAATCTATAGTTCATCGATGAATGTTTTTACATTTTCATTTTCACCTCGAAGTAAAACCTGGATGTGACACGGTAAGATGATCGTGATTGGATACGAATTATGGAAATTACAGTGTTGATAACGTGCCATTTGGGAGTAAGGCCTTTTAAAAAACACAATTGCAAAAAAAAAAAAATTACTATTTTCAGTTCCTTGAACTTCGAGAAAATGTGAGCTGGTGTGCTAGCGTGGGGCGTTTTTTCCCTCCTTATGTTCCCAGTGAATAGAAAGAGAATTACTTGGAATGTACACCAGGCCCCCCCTCCCGTGACCTGGTGTTTGGAGTGATTCGCAGAGGCAGGCAAAGCTGACAGCCCCCCATGGCTGACCCGTGCATGCCTAATCAGATCTCCCGTTCTGTTTCCAGATAGCTGATCAGCTTCCTGGGATTTTGCTGATGACACAGGAGAGCTTTGCCTGAAGATGGAAACACTGGAGTCGGAACTGACCTGCCCTATTTGTCTGGAGCTCTTTGAGGACCCTCTCCTGCTGCCCTGCGCACACAGCCTCTGCTTCAACTGTGCCCACCGCATCCTCGTGTCACACTGTGCCACCAACGAGCCCGTGGAGTCCATCACCGCCTTCCAGTGCCCCACCTGCCGGCATGTCATCACCCTCAGCCAGCGAGGTCTAGACGGGCTCAAGCGCAACGTCACCCTGCAGAACATCATCGACAGGTTCCAGAAGGCATCGGTGAGCGGGCCCAACTCCCCCAGCGAGACCCGCCGGGAGCGGGCCTTTGACACCAACACCATGACCTCCACTGAGAAAGTTCTCTGCCAGTTCTGTGACCAGGAGCCTGCCCAGGACGCTGTGAAGACCTGTGTCACTTGCGAAGTGTCCTACTGTGACGAGTGCCTAAAAGCCACTCACCCAAATAAGAAGCCCTTTACAGGCCACCGTCTGATTGAGCCCATTCCAGACTCCCACATCCGGGGGCTGATGTGTCTGGAGCATGAGGAGGAGAAGGTGAATATGTACTGTGTGACCGACGACCAGTTAATCTGTGCCTTGTGTAAGCTGGTTGGGCGGCACCGCGATCATCAGGTGGCAGCTTTGAGTGAGCGCTATGACAAATTGAAGGTTAGTCTGATCCGCCTTAAGCCAACCCCTTTCTGCCAGCAAATGTCATGGGAATCAAAAGTGTATTCACTGCTAGCTACATGGCCGGTGAAGGGTTTCTCTTCACCTTTGTTATCTGCTGCGTTTTAGCATGTTTTTGGCAGCCTATAAATGTTACACAATAAGAGTATCTTGTAAAAGTTGACTGCTGCTTGTAATTTTAGCGTTGTCAAGGTGAGGGCGAAGTCGAAAAATCTGGATCTGTTTCAATCCTTGCTGCCTCTTTCCGAGAGAGAGAGAGAGAGAGAGAGTGTGTGTGTGTGTGTGTGTGTGTGTGTGTGTGTGTGTGAGAGAGAGAGAGAGAGAGAGAGAATGAACAGGAAAGGATGGCAGATAAAATCTAAAATCTGGCCTTGGACATTTGTTTTCCTCCCTCGTCAGGGAAAACTAATTTCCCTTGCATTGTACCTGTATCTAGTTACTGCACAAACAAAAGAACAGAGTGAGGAATATCTGTAGCAAATGTGGGGTTTTAGGAGACATGGGACCTTTTATGCCTTGTGTAAATGATATCCGCTTATTGGTGAACTAAGATCTCTGGCCATCTCAGGTTTCACAAAAGAATTTCTTTCCGCGTAGTCTCTTTATCCAGTGAGGTTACAGGCAAGACTGTTTGAACTTCACTTTTAACGTGAAATTAATAATTAAGCTAACTCCAGCCTGGGGTATCATAATTAATAGGACTCTATGTCAAATAAAAAAACCACTCTCTAAATACGGATAGAATGTGCCAGGGAAGAACTAACAAGCCATGTCTCCAGCTGGCTGTTCAACCTCAGGCGACTGTGGGTGTAATTATTGAAAACTCAGCTGAGAGAGTTTGCCTCCGATAGCAAGAGACTATGTTCACCAGCTAATTTTAGATCATGGGTCACCAATTAAAAGGAAAGGAAGAATAAATTAAGAGTTTTAAGTAAATATACATTGAAGTCCTTCCTCTCAGGAAAAATACACACCATGTTTTTGCCCAAACAGTGTATCACTTGGACAAAAGAGTATTACCACTCAGAGATGATCGTCACCTTCCACAAATGGTTCCTATCACTTCTCGTTCACACTAATGGGGGGCTGTGTTTACTTGGGCCACTTTGTTTATGTTAGGATGTGGGATTAACGGAGCCCATCTGGGATTCGGCTTGGCTATTCCATGATGTGCTGAGGGAAGTGGACGTGCTGGAAGCAAATCCCTGCTTCTGAGTGTCACTTGGGAAACAAAAGCAACACCTGGGCAGCACAGCTCACTGGAAGTGTACAAAGAGCGACAGGGGCAAATCCATCTGTAAACCAGGTAGAGAAGTTAAACTCAAGGATCGAGGTGATACAGACAATGAAAAACAGACACTGACCACTTTTGTAGTGTGGTACATGGCAGTAGTTCCAGACAGTAACACTGAAGTTTGTAATAACCAAGGTGATGCCTGGATGACTTGAGTCTCTAAAACAAAGTCTTCAGAAATCGGCATGGCTCTCAATTTTTAGAAACCAAGATAATCTTTGTTTTTTCTTCTTTTTTTTTTGAGTTGAGGAGTATATTTAGGATACTCGATGGAGGTGTTTGATTTTTGTTTTCCCAAAAACAAAAAATAAAAACCCATGCCAGATCGTTCTTCTTTTTTTTTTCCCCCTTATCAAAAATATTCCTTTGATTGGACTAACATTATTGCCTTTTAATGCTTGTTTGTTAAAACACCATAATGAAGCTCAATATTCAACAACCGCCAGCCTTGCGATTTCAATCTGAGAATCAAGTTCTGCTCATTACTTGTGCAGTGTCACAATGGAGTTATTAATTATTTAAAGAGCCTCCCCAAATTTATGGGAAGATCCTGTCACGCTCTAGCCCTTTTTGTGATGATAATGCAACTCTTTAATTAAGGCCTGCTCACTTGTCTAATCAAAGCTCTGGGTTAGCCGTCCCTGGCTCTGCCACAGGGAGGACCTGACAATTAACAGTATAGCGTATTTTATTTTCTGATTACAGAAATTGAAGCATATAAACAGCACCCAGTACACCAACGCACTTTTACAGGCATTCAGCTAAATATGCTCATAAGCATTTATTTATAGCCATTCAACAACATATGCTTGCGAGCATTCGAACAATTAACATACTGGCAGAGTATGTTTATTCCAAAACACGCCATTTATGTCAGAATAAAAAAAATCACTAAAAATATATGACGCCCCGGTGTCTATGATATTTCAGTGATCACATATTTGTGAACATATGGACTTCCCTGTTATGTTATTGTAATTCCTTGTTATTGTAACCTAAGTACAATATAAACATTGAGTTTTGAAGGAAGCAATAGCATACCAAGGAAATATATTTTTGTTAATTTTTACTTTGATCTAAAAAAAAATGTGTTCTGTATGTGTATTTTTCTGAGGCTCTACCATCTTATGTAGACAGGGATTTGAGATGATGTGGGGCGCAAATAAAGCGTGGAGAAATTTGAGAGTGCTTTCATCAATAAGATGATAGGTCTGTCTTAGTTTATTTGCATGTGTAAGGACCCAGGTGTCTCCTGTTTGAAAATGTCTTTGTCCTTCTGTTAGGAAAAGTCCATTATATGAAGAGGGGAATTCTACAATAATTTTGGAGAATAATAATTATCACATCTTGCAATAATACTAAGCTTTGGGAGACATTTTTACTCCTATTAGATTTCGGCAGCATGGTGTTTATAAAAAGAATTGGGATACACTTTTTAGACATTACTTTTTTTCTAAATACAAAAGAAAAAAATACATAAAAATGACAACATGTGGAATTCATGCCAATAAAATCGTCTACATGATCTGAAATGGCGTCTTGTCAGAAATCTAACACTTTCAGAGACTATGCATTGGGAAGCACTTATAAAATATTTGAAGCAAAGAGAAAACTGAGCTAGCAGTTCCTGAAAAATATTTAAACCAAAAAGAGAAAAGTTCTCCTGCCAAATGCAACAGTCTCTAAAGGTATCACAAAACAGGCCTTTTTTTTTTTTTTTTTTTGAACATCATTTTAATTGAATTTTAAGAAGCTTCGCTCTCATTCCTCCAAATGTACATTAAAAGTTTGGTTTGTGAGCCACAGTGTTGTTGTTGTTAGGTGCCGTTGAGTCAGTTCCGACTCATAGCGACTCTGTGTACAACAGAATGAAACACTGCCCGGTCCTACACCATCGTCACAATCATTGTTATGCTTGAGCCCATTGTTGCAGCCACCTTGTCAATCCATCACGTTGAGGGTCTACCTCTTTTTCGCTGACCCTCTACTTTACCAAGCATGATGTCCTTCCCCAGGGTCTGAGCCCTCCTGTTAACATGTCCAAAGTATGTAAGACGTAGTCTCGCCATCCTTGCTTCGAAGGAGCATTCTGGCTGTACTTCTTCCAAGACAGATTTGTTTGTTCTTCTGGCAGTCCATGGTATATTCAATATTCTTTGCCAACACCACAATTCAAAGACGTCGATTCTTCTTTGGTCTTCCTTATTCATTGTCCAGCTTTCCCATGCAGATAAGCTGATTGAAAATACCAGAGCTTGGGTCAGGCACACCTTAGTTCTCAAAATGACATCTTTGCTTTTTTACACTTTAAAGAGGTCTTTTGCAGCAGGTTTGTCCAATGTAGTAATACGTCATTTGATTTCTTGACTGCTGCTTCCATGGGTGTTGATTGTGGATCCAAGCAAAATGAAATCCTTGACAACTTCAATCTTTTCTCCGTTTATCATGATGTTGCTTATTGGTCCAGTTGTGAGGATTTTTGTTTTCTTTATGTTGAAACGTAATCCATACTGAAGGCTGTAGTCTTTATCTTTATCAGTTAAGTGCTTCAAGTCCTCTTCACTTTCAGTAAGCAAGATTGTGTCATCTGCATATCGCAGGTTGTTAATGACTCTTCCTCCAATCCTGATGCCCCGTTCTTCCTCATATAGTCCAGCTTCTCGGATTATTTGTTCATCATACAGATTGAATAAGTATGGTGAAAGGATGCAACCCTGATGCACACCTTTCCTGATTTTCAACCACTCAGTATCCCCTTGTTCTATTCGAACGACTGCCTCTTGATCTATGTAGAGGTTCGTCATGAGCAAATTTAATGTTCTGGAATTCCCATTCTTTGCAATGTTATCTATAATTTGTTATGATACACACAGTCGAATGCCTTTGCCCAGTCAATAAAACACAGGTAAACGTCTTTCTGATATTCTCTGCTTTCAGCCAGGATCCACCTGACATCAGCAGAGATATCCCTTGTTCCATGTCCTCTTCTGAATACGGCTTGAATTTCTGGCAGTTCCCTGTGGATGTACTGCTACAACCATTTTTAAATTATCTTCAGCATAATTTTACTTGCATGTGATATTAACAATATTATTTGATAATTCCACTTTCCTTTGGATCACTTTTCTTGGAATAGGCACATGTATGGATCTCTTCCAGTCGGTTGGCCAGGTAGCTCTCTTCCATATTTCTTGGCATAGACGAGTGAGCGATTCCATCGTTGCTTCCGTTTGCTGAAACATCTCAATTGGTATTCTGTCAATTCCTGGAGCCTTGTTTTTTGCTAATGCTTCCAGTGCAGCTTAGACTTCTTCCTTCAGTACCATCAGTTCTTGATCATATGCTACCTCCTGAAATGATTGAATGTCGACCAATTCTTTTTGGTACAGTGACTCTGTATTCCTTCCATCTTCTTTTGATGCTTCCTGAGCATTCAATTTTTTGCCTATAGAATTCTTCAGTGTTGCAATTCGAGGCTTGAATTTTTTCTTCAGTTCTTTCAACTTGAGAAATGCTGAGCATGTTCTTCCCTTTTGGTTTTCTATTTCCAGGTCTTTGCACATTTTGGTATAATACTTTATTTTGTCTTCTTGAGTCGCCCTTCGAAATCTTCTGTCCAGCTCTTTTACTTCATCATTTCTTCCTTTCACTTTAGTTACTCTCTGTTCAAGAGCAAGTTTCAGAGTCTCTTCTGACATCCATTTTGGTCTTTTCTTTCCTTTCCTGTGTTTTTAATGAACTTTTGCTTTCTTCATATATGATGTCCTTGATGTCATCGCACAACTCATCTGGTCTTTGGTCATGAGTGTTCAGTGCATCAAATCTATTCTTGAGATGATCTCTAAATTCAGGTCGGATATACTCAAGATCTTACTTTGGCTCTCGTGGACTTGTTTTAATTTTCTTCAACTTGAACTTGTATATGAGTAATTGACAGTCTATTCTGCAGTCGGCCCCTGGCCTTGTTCTAACTAATGATATTGAGCTTCTCCATTGTCTCTTTCCACAGATGTAGTCGATTTGATTATTTGTGTATTCTATCCGGTGAGGTCCACGTGTATAGTTGCCGTTTATGTTGTTGAAAAAAGGTATTTGCAATGAATAAGTCGCTCGTCTTGCAGAATTCTATCATGCGATCTCCCACTTCGTTTCTGTTACCAAGGCCATATTTTCCAACTACTGACCCTTCTTCTTTGTTTCCAACTTTTGCATTTCAATCATCAGCAGTTATCAGTGCATCTTGATTACATGTTTGATCAATTTCAGACTGCAGAAGTTGACAAAATTCCTCAATTTCTTCATCTTTGGCATTAGTGGTTGGTGCATAAATTTGAATAGTATTTTCTTAACTGGTCTTCCTTGTAGGCGTGTGGATATTATCCTATTACTAACAGTGCTGTATTTCAGGGTCGATCTTGAAATGTTCTTTTTGACGATGAATGAGACACTATTTCTCTTCAATTTGTCATTCCTGGCATAGTACACCATATGATTGTTGATTCAAAATGGGCAATACCAGTCCATTTCAGCTCACTAATGCCTAGGGTGTCGATCTTCAAGCGTTCTATTTCATTATTGACAATTTCCAATTTTCCTTGATTCATACTTCATACCTTCCACGTTCCCATTATTAATGGATGTTTGTGGCTCTTTCTTCTCATTTGGAGTTGTACCACATCAGCAAGTGGAGGTCCTGAAAGCTTTACTCCATCGACGTCATTAATGTTGACTCTACTTTGAGGCTCCTTGGATGTGAGGATGTCAAGACTTCATCTCATGTACTTTGGACATGTTATCAGGAAGGACCAGTCCCTAGAGAAGGACATCGTGCTTGGTAAAGTAGAGGGTCAGCAAAAAAGAGGAAGCCCCTCAGCGAGATGAGTTGACACAGTGGCTGCAACAATGGACTCAAACATATCAATGAATGTGGGGATGGCACAGGACCGGGCAGTGTTTTGTTCTCTTGTACATAGTCAGAATTGACTCGAAGGCACCTAACAATAACAACAACAACTACTTTGAGGAGCCAGTTGTTTTGAGTGCCTTCCAACCTGCAGGGCTCGTCTTCCGGCACTGTGTCAGATAATGTTCCGCTGCTATCTGCGAGGTTTTCCCTGCTCAGTTTTCTTCAGAAATAGATTGCCAAGTCCTTCTTCCCAGTCTGTCTTAGTCTGGAAACTCTGCTGAAACTTGTCCACCATGGGTAACCCTGCTGGTGTTTGAAATACTGGTGGCATAGCTTCCAGCATCACAGCAACATGCAAGCCAGCACCGTATAACAAACTGTCAGACAAGTGGTGGACATAATACAGTAGTGAATTTAATATAGTGCATTCTCCAGTTGTAATGGAATTATAATGCCATAATTCCTTTGTCTGTGCCAACAGACTATGTTGGAGCTCGTGTTTCTTTTCTCTCGTTACACCTGTAAAAATACACAAACAGAAAAAGTGACCTTTCCTTGCCCTTCAGTTTCAGCAGGGCCTCCTTCCAATTAGCTGAAGCTGAAGGGCCATACCATTGTTTTGCTATTCTAACTGTAAACTTGGCAGAAGGGAGTTTATTTGCATAACGGCTGTTTCAGTGGATTATCCTATGGTAATTTTTTAATAGTTTGATAAACCTTCCAATTAAAACTCAACCTTCTTATATAGCCCTGCTCATCTGAGGGTGAAGACATGGAATTTAACTCTTGGGTTTTAATTTACAGATTGCCTCATGTTCTACATTTTTGAGAGCTTCATACTTTATTTATTTGGGATTAGGAGAGTTGGAGAGAGAGCTAGATGCTTTTTTTTTTCTTAGAATTTCTAAAACATGTTTCTTCTTTGAAAATATTAGCTAGCACAGGGAAGGTTCCAGTGAGAGTGTGTGTATGTGTATACATACACATACAACACACGTGCACACACACATATACATATATTCATGTATGCATATGTATATTTATTTATTTTAATATTAGACACTTGCTGAATCTAAATTATATGGAAGTAAATTCAGGTGACCAGTATTACACTGGGGATATTTCATTCTGGTGGCAAGAGATGACAACAAATATAGCAAAGATATCTATATTCCCTTTTCCCAAAATATTTTTTCTATTCCTGGAATGTTTAGTAGAAGTCAGTTTTGAATATAGCATAACTTTTGTGGGAAGAGTTTTACCTACTAATTCAATTTATTTCATGATTATAAAATATTCAGGTTTCTTATTTCTTCTAAGGCATTCTTGATCATTTATATTTTTCTAGGAATTTTTCCATTTTATCTGTTTTTTCAATCAATGTTGTAGCTAATGAATTATTTGTCATTTTCTCTTACATTTTTAATTTTTGTATGTCTTTTTAAATCAATTTTGTCATCGGTTTGTCTTTTTTTTTTTTTTAAGTTGGCCACTGCAAAGATCAGACTTTTCACTGAGTTGTTCCTCTTTATTGAATCTTAATTTTACATCTGTTCTTATCCTTTTTTCTTTCCTTTAACTATCTCTAGGTTAATTCTGTTGTCCTTTTCCTAACTTTTTAAGGATGGTGCCTTAGTTCATTCATTCTGAGACAATTTTCTTTTCTAATATAGCTTTTAAGGCTATAAACTTCACTATAAATTTCACTGTCTTAGCCGCATCCTCCAAGTTTTTTATTTGTAGTTTGTTTCCATTATCATCAGTTCTAAATGTTTTCTAATTATCATTATTGTTTTTTCTTGACCCATGAATTATTTACAAGTTCTTTTTAAAACCCCAAACTTAGGTTTTTTTTTTTATTTTTTAAATAGTACCTTTCTGTTATTGATTTCTAGTTTTGATGCCGTATGATCAGGGCCCAGTACATACTAGGCCTAGTGCATACTCAATTCTTGTCAATATTCTATATGGGCTTGAGACAAATGGACATGTTCTCACTTATGGATGCAGTATTCCATAATAACCATTAGAATAAGCTTGTTTATTGTGTGTTAAAATCTTCCATAAGTCACTGATTTTTTAGTTGGTCTGATCAATCAATTACTAGGAGATATGCATATAAGTCTTCCTCTAAGATAGTGAAATTTTCAAGTTCTCATATCTCTGTCTTTTTTCTTGCTTTATATTATGACTTTCAAAGCTATGTTTTTAAGTACATACAAGTTTAGAACTTTTTGGTGAATTAAACTTTTTATCACTATTAGTGATACTTATTATCTGTAGTGATGCTTTTTTCCATAAAGTCTATTTTGGCAGATATTATAATTGCTGTCTAGTTTCAGGGCTGGCTGTGAGGAGTCTTAGTATTTACCAGGTATGTGATTCTGTTCTTTTATTCTGTGACTTTTTATTTTAGGTGTGTCTCTTATTAATTACAAACAGCTAGATATCAAGTAGTTGTTGTTGTTTTTTAAAATTTTTTTTTATTGTACTTTAGGTGGAGATTTACAGAACAAATAGTTTCTCATTACACAGTCAATATGCATGTTTTATGACATTGGTTAACAACCCCACAACATGTCGACACTCTCCCTCCTCGACCTTGGAGGACCTTTTTTCTTTTTTGGTGAAAATATACATAGCCAAAGAGACACCATTTCAAGAATTTCTACATGTACAATTCAGTGACATCGATTAAGTTCTTCCAGTTGTGCTGCTATTCTCACTATCCTTTTCTAAATTATCCCATCACCATTATCTTCAACTCACTGCCCCCAGGCTTCCCATCAAACCTTTAGAGTTGCTGTTGTCAATTTGATCTCACATAGATAATTTTTTTTTTGTACTTTAGATGAAGGTTTACAGAACAGAATAGTTTCTCATTAAACGGTTAGTACACATATTGCCCTATGACAATGGTTAACAACCCCACGACATGTCAACACTGTCTCTTCTCAACCTTGGGTTCCCTATCACCAGCTTTCCTGTCCCCTCCTGCCTTCTAGTCCTTGTCCCTGGACTGCTGTGCCTCATTAGTCTCGTTTTGTTTTATGGGGCTGTCCAGTCCCCGGCTGCACGGTGAACCTTGGGAGTGACTTCACCACTGAGCTAAAAGGGTGTCCAGGGGCCATACCCTCGGGGTTTCTCCAGTCTCTGTCAGGCCAGTAAATCTGATCGTTTTTTGTGTGTTAGAATTTTGTTCTACATCCTTCTCCAGCTCTGTCCAGGACCCTCTGTTGTGATCCTGGTTAGAGGAGTCAGTGGTGGCAGTCGGGCACCACCTAGCTGTATTGGACTCAGTCTGGTGGAGGCCTTGGTAGCCGTGGTCCGTTAGTCCTTTGGTGTTGTTGTTTTTTAATCTATTCTGACAGGATTTGTTTTTTAACCGGATTGTACAGTCCATTCATATTGATTGTGAACACAGACAGATACATCTGGATGCTTTTAAGCCATTTTAATTTTTTTTTTTTGGGTTGTCTGGCCTTTAAAATATATTTTTTCTCTTTTTTGCCTTCTCCAACTCATGGTGACCCCATGTATGTCAGAGTAGAACTGCACTCCAAATGCTTTTCAGTGGCTGATTTTTTTGGAAGTACATTGCCAGGCCTTTCTTCAGAGATGCCTCTGGATGGACTCAAACCTCCAACCTTTCAGTTAGCAGCTGAGCATGTTAACCACTTGCATCAGCCAGGGACTCTTTTCTCAAACTAGTTCACAATAATTTCAGGTAAAATTCTGATCTCTAAAATGTAGATATACCATATGACTTTTCACCACGTGTGATGGTAAGGTTGTGTGTCAACTTGGCTGGGCCATGATTCTCAGTGGTTTGGCAGTGATGATGTAGTTTGGCAGTTACATAATGATGTAATTTGGCAGTTATATAATGATGTAGTTAGTCATCCCCTATTTTGTGATCTGATGTGAGCAGCCAATCAGTTGAAAAGGGAGTTTCTTTGAGGGTGTGGCCTGCATCCCAGATGTATACAGACGTTCTGGCAGAGCTTGCTTGCTCTGGATCCTGCATCTGGCTCGTCATCATCTGACGTCCAGTTCTTGGGACTTGAGCCAGTGGCCTGCCATATTTCCTGCCAATCTTGGGATTCGTCAGCCTCTGCAACCTGTGAGCCAGCAACCTGCCATCTTGCCTGCCAGTCTTGGGTTCATCAGCCCCTGCAGCTACATGAGTCAAGAGAAGCCTCCAGACTGATATCTGACCCACGGACTTGGGACTTGCCAGCCTCTACAACTGTGTGAGCCATTTCCTTGAGATAAATCTCTCTCTCTCTCTCTCTTTATGTATATATGCTTCACTGGTTTTGCTTCTCTAGAGAACCCAGCCTAAGACACCATATGATGCTATTGGGATGTGTGAATAATCAGACGTATGTCTTCCAGACGATTTCTAAAATGCTTTGGTGATCTGGGGGTCTCACCAATACCAGCTGGCCCCTCCAAAATGCGATTCTGCCTGTGTTATTTCATGGGAACATGTCTTTAGTCTGCAGTACATATTTTTATATAGATCCTATGGGATGAAAGTGAGATTTCCAAATACTTGCAAAAGTACATTAAAACTATATTTTAGTTTTCTTAAAAATATTTATGATATACCAAGTAAAAAAGAGCATCTCCAGAGATATGTTCTTAACGGTAAGCTCAAGGCTGTATCCTTCCACCTCCCCTCCTTCTCACCTGACTGTTGTGCCTAATGAGGCCCCTTTCCCCTCCTTTGCCTGCAGAGAGGAATGTATTATTACTCGATGATTTATTATTAGTGGAATCATTTTTGGTAAGTTCAGAGACTTCCGGAAAATGCACAGACAAGTATACAAGGTACCTCTTAGTCGTGTGGCTGTGTAAACAAATGTGATTCTTGTGCCCGTTCCTTAACCTTTCCGTGTTGCGTTTTACTTGTCTGTAAAACAGGGCTCATAATGTACTTACTTGCACAGAAAGCTGGGAGAACAAAATCAAATGTCTCATGAAAACACTCAGTGTCATGCCAGGCACAGACTAATTCTGCAATCTGTGTTAGAACTGCTGTTATCAACTGAGGGGCAGGATAGCGTTGTGCTTAAGTGTGTGGACTTTGCAAATTGTTTTTTAGTCACCGCTGCTATTATCTGTGTGTGAGATAAGGGTGCATGTTGTTGCTTTCATGGATGTTGTAGGTTTTTTTCTAAAGCACCTGGCAAAGGACAGAGTCACAACAATGAATAAGTACTTGTTGATGGAGGTGTGCTGAATTGATGGTTTGGACGAGGGTTTCGGAATCGGAGAAGGAAGGGATGACTTTGGTTTTGAGTAGACAAGAAACCTTGCTTCAGGGAGGTGAGACTTAAGCTGCCTTGACAGATCGGTTGCTTATGCATCAAAGAAGAAGAGCAGGGCGTCCGTGGGAGGGAGGGAGGCCAGCAGAGACCTGTCGGCAGAAATAGGCAAGACGGCTTTGGGAGTCACGCCAATGCTGGCTAGAGCACGGGGTGCTGATTGAGGGCCAGGAGAAATAACGTTGGAAAAGTCACCTTGGGGGAAGATTCTGGAAGTCTTTGAGTGCCAGCTAAGGGTTTCAGGCACATTTATTCTTCCTTATACTGTCGCTGAATTAATTTTCTTTTTGAGAGAAGGAATGATGTCATGTCTGTTTTGTGAAGGAAAGGTCAGGTGAGGATGTCAGAAAGATTAGCGTGTCTGTGTCCACAAAAGAAATAGAAGGGGAAAGAGATGTTCACATTAGTTTGGATTTTGTAGTCTCTTTTAATTGGCAGAGTGACTTGTGGTGTAGGTAAAAACCCACCATCCTGTCAACAGAAACACATAAAACGTGAGATTCAAGGTCTTGCCTCTGAAGCCTAAGAAGAAATAAGAAGTGTTGCTACTGACTGACTCTCTGGTCCGGGCACAAATGTGATCCTTTTTGTGCTGAGTGTGTTGTTTGCAGGCAGCAAGACACACTGGCGATGACGTGATTATTTATTCTGGCTTTTTGATTTACTCTAAGAAGGATGCCGTAAAAAATTCTCTGAATGCCTACCACAAGCCTACGTAAACCAGGGAGCTCATACTATCCAATTCCCATTCTGCAGATGAGGACATTGAGGCCAAGAGGTCAAAGGAGTTGACCCCAGTCATCTAGCCAGATAGTGACTGTAAACTAGGACTAGATCACGGTTGTCCTGCTGCGCAGTTCCTTGTCTCTTCTGTGACTGCCTGCTGCAGTTAACAGTGCCAGCACTGGCAGCATCGCCTCTCGAGTGGCCCAGTCACTTCTGAGGCCTCTTTTGAGGTTTTCGGGAATAAATGCAGTGATTTCAAACACACTCCTGGCCCGGCTGCAGGCCCCCCGATGGGTGTTGGATGATGCCTCATCAAGTGTTTCGCAAATAACCACAGCGGCATGGCATTGGAATGGTGTCTCCTGGGCTACCAGTCAGGCTACCTTGAAGATATCCCTATATGGGCATTTTCGGCAGTCGAGCAAGGGTGGATTGAAATGTTTTGAAGAGCAAGACTCCATGATGGAACCATGGAGTCTGGGTTCCATGGCAGCTGAGTTTACATAGACGGACCCAGAAGACCTCAGGGACACTGCAGAGGAAAGGAGGTTAGGACAGAGATGTCCACTTGGAAACAAATGAATCCTAATTGGAGCTTGAATGGTCTCACCATTTCCCTCTTCGGATAATTTTTTTTGCTGAAATGTCTAAGGATACAGATAAACAGCTATTTCATTTTATTTAAATATATAAAGTGAGTAAATATAAGACGCGTCGTCAGTTTGTTGCACTGTGGTGGCTTGCGTGCTGCTGGGATGCTGGAAGCTATGCCACTGGTATTTCAAATACCATCAGGATCACCCATGGTAGACAGGTTTCAGCTGAGCTTCCAGACTAAGACAGACTAGGAAGAAGGACCTGGCGGTCTACTTCTGAAAAAATTGGCCAGTGAAAATATAAAACAGGAGTATCTATTTGTGCATGGTATTTGCATTGAACTACTGGTGACTGGAATTCGAAAGTTGGAAACAAAGATGAAGGATTAGTAGTTGGAAAATATGGCCTTGGTGATAGAAACAATGCTGGAGATCCCATGATAGAATTCTGCAAGACCAACAACTTACTCATCAGAGATACCTTTTTTCAACAACATAATTGACGATTATACATGTGGACCTCGATAGATGGATTGCAGAGGAATCAAATCGACTATATCTTCGGAAAGAGACAACGGAGAAGCTCAATATCACCAGTCAAGACAAAGCCAGGGGCCGACTTGACACGGCAGCCACCAATATACCAGTGAGAGTTGGTAGGGGAACACGAAGATGAGCTGGTATTTCGTGTTCCTGGTTTATCTGATCGAATCAGCACCCAAGGTGTGGATGGAGCTCCTATGACTGTCTCCTAGGAAAGAGAAGCTGGCATTTGGGTTGCACTGTGACTGTCACAGACACTTCTAGACAGATGAAGCAAATATAAGTGACACGCCAGCAGGCTGCTAGGGTCAGTCTTGAGCTCAGTCTGTCAGTGTTCTTTTTTGTTGTGGGACAGTCTTTGGAGTTTGAGCACAGGACTAAAGAAGCCAGCCCTGGGCTATGTGTTAGCAGCTGTATCCGTTGGAATAGGAAGAAGGAGGGCTTTCAGTACTGGTTAAGGCTAGAGGAGGCGGAAAGGCACTGTAGAGAAGGAGCTTGAAGAAGGCGATGGCTTCCAGCCGCCACAACTGTAGTGGCCCAGAGGCGTTTTCTTCACTGCACGACCTTCCATCCCAGCTCTACAGAATGCATAGAATAGCAGTGCTGTCATCTGCCACCTCCCTTATATCCCCATTGCTGCTTATTGGGGGAAAAAAAATCAGAAAAATAATGAATGGTTTTCATTCACATTGGGGTAGACTAGGTTCTCATTTCTGAAACAATGTGGAAATCATGAAAACGCTCCTACCCTTTTTGTACCTTTGGAAATGCTCTTATCTCTTTCGGCTTTATCAATTCCTACGTTATGTTTTAAAAAGCACACACCTGATTTACTCACCCAAGGAATACATGTTGTATAGCTACTGTGAGATAAACATGGGACAGATTCTGAGAATGCGGAAATAAATTAACACAGATAACCATCTCTGCTTCCACAGGCTAGAGGTAATTACAACACGCGATAAGAGTATATAGAAGGGCTATGGAAGGAGTTCCGTGGAGCTCAATCCAGGAGATAAATTTTAACGTGAATAATCATTAGAAAATACTGACTTGGGTGTTGATATCTGGAAATTGCTTAATTCCAAAAGCTAAAGTGAGAACACATTTCAATGACAAGTCACGTTCAGAGAGGACAGACAGTGACATTCACACTGCGTGTTCCTTTCAAGTTGCAGGTAACGGCAGGATACGAGGGGGCCAATCCATGGTCAGATCCGCTCAGCTGCTTTCTTATTAATGGTGAACTGTTCACTTGCACAGTTGTTGACTGTTCTCATGCCCTTTCCTCCAGGTCTCCATTTCCTTCCTGAGCAGGGCAAATGCGTAAGGTAAATATCCAGGCACAGAAGCAGTTTATGTCATTTCCACTCTGAAAGGACTCATCTCTAGGAAGCGCTTATGAGAGGCAAACTCTAGGAAATGCTGCTGTGTTACCAAGCCAGTGGGTGGACTTGCTTCATCTGTCAGGGGATTTTTCCTAACTTAGGCATCGGGATAAATATCCTGGCCTGGTAGAAAGTGTTTATTTCCTCTCCTTTGACCCTTGACATGGCTGTCCAGAGCACAGTTGCCCTTCGTTGGCGTGGTCAGATTCCAGGCTGAGAGGTATGAAATGAGCAGGCTTTCAGACTAGCTCTGAGTATGGCTTGTTGCTTCTGGAACACATGGGAGACCAGATGGACCCCTATGAACTCCACCCACCCAAGCAAGGAGCCTAGAGAGAGATGCTTCTTTCTCTCCTTCCTACCCTGTATCTTCGGGTTCTCTAGAGAAACATAACCAGTAAGATAGATATACAGGGAGAAAGAAGGAGGGAGAGAGATTGATTTCTTTTTGAGGAATTGGCTCGCACAATTGTGGAGGGCTGGCAAGTCCAAAATCTGTAGGTCAGGCAACAGGCTGGAAATTCTGGCAGTCTTATGTCCCCAAATCCACATGTCAGGAAGGGCGGAGCAAGAGGAAATTCTGGCAAGATGTCTGTTTATAGTCTGGACACAGAATCTTCCCTCAGGAAACCTCCTTTTGTGCTCTTAAGGCCTTCAACTGATTGGATCAGGCCCACCCAAATTATGGAGAATAATCTGCTTTATTTAAAGCCAACTGATTTAATCACATGTAAATATGTCATAACAACATCTAGACTAGTGTTTGACCAAACAACTGGGCACCATAGCCTAGCCAGGTTGACACACAAAATTAACCTCCAGCGATTCCCAGCAAACACGAGGCAAGTGAAGTAGAAATTTATTCGAGAGCATGTTAGGCAAGGACCTTGTGCTGCCTCCATACCTCTCTAGAAAAGTCCCATTGGCCAGGACTGGGTGGTAGTAGAGGAAGGAGAGGTTGTCTTTCAAGATGCTGCTTTAAGTTGTTTTGAGATGTGGTTCAAGGGTATTTGTTGATTCAACACTGAGAACCAGCTATTACCAAGAATAATAACTAGCATTTGTAAATCTCCAGATTGACAGTTTGCAAAGCACTTTCAAGTATGATTTGATCCTTGGAACTACCGTGTATCTCCTGTAAAAATATGGGAATGATAATACCTGCTCATTAAGGATCTTGGGAGGATTAAATGAGATAATATAGGTCCAAGTGTCTAGCCCAGTGTCTGGCAAGTGGGAGACGGTCCCTAAATAGGAACTTCCTTAATGATGTGGAGAGCAAGGCCATGAGAAATTCAGTAGTGTGCCTGTGGTCAGGGGGGTCAAACCCAGGGACCCCATGCTGCCTCTGACTGATTACCACCTGCGATCAAGGCAGAGGGAACTATGGTGCAAACATGCGACATTTCAAAAAAAAGTAGCGAGAAGGAAAGAGAGCTTGGATGATGGAGAGACAAAGTGCTTTTGCCTTCACTTGTGACACAGGACTCCCTGGACTGAGCAAAGAAGTTTCCTTTAATGTGCTGACTATGATCGAAAACCATCTGGTTTTCGTTTGAGTATAAACAGAGCAAAGAACTAAAAATACAAAGTTGAAATATGAACAGCTATGGGGAAAATTTCTCATTTACTTACAATAATGTGAAATTATTCAATATTTATTATCAGCGACTCTACACCGAAGTGTTAAATGAATGAATGAATCTCTGATGATCCTAAGCTCATTTCATCACTTTAAATGTGGTTCTGTATTTGCCCTGGTGAAAAATTTAAATGTGAGAGCCTTGGTCTATGAGTTGGACGTTTCAAATCTCCTAAGAGACCTACATGAGTTTGTTCTCATCTATATTGAGTTATTCTTGGCAAAACCAAGTTGCAAATAAAAATGGTCATTACTTGTTAGGGCATAACAAAGCTCTTTAGTCTGTTATCCATTCCAGTTTGGTCTTTTCTGGGATTGCATATCCCCCCGAATTGTAGGTTTACTTTTGTTTCTTAGGCCAGTACTTCGCAAACAGTAGTGCGCACACCACTTGAGGGGTCTGGCTAAAAGGCAGATTCTGATACAGTAGGTCTGGGACGAGTTTGGAGTCTGTTGTCAACTTGTGCCCTGGCCTTGTCCGTTTAGAATTGTGGGAACTTAGGGTAAGGAAAAAAACAAAATCAACTTTTCTAAGCCTCATTTCTTCATTGGTAAAACAGAGGTAATAATACAGGATTCAACGCCGCAGTGCTTGACCCATGGGAACAAAATGGTAAAACAGAGGTAATAATACAGGATTCAACGCCGCAGTGCTTGACCCATGGGAACAAAACAAACAAACCCATAGCCATGGAGTCAATTCTAACTCACAGGGACCCTATAGGACAGAGTAGAACTGCCCCATAGGGTTTCTGAGGAGCAGCTGGTGGATTCGAACTGCTGACCTTTTGATTAGCAGCCCACCGCTTAACCACTGCGCCCTAGGCAAAGATTAGCAGTTCGTCTCTCCATTACTACTGTTGTTGTGTGCCGTCCAGTTGATTCTGACTCATAGCGACCCCATGTGGCAGAGAAGAACTGCCCCACAGGGTTTCCTAGGCTGTAATCTTTACGGGGGCAGATCACCAGGCCTTTCTCCCACGGAGCTGCTAGGGGGTGTGAACTGCCCACCTTTCAGTTAGTGGTCGAGGGCTTAACCATTGCACCACCAGGCTCCTTATTACTACTACTATTATTATTTCCTTCAGGCTTCCCTCTTTCCCCCTTTATTCCAATTTTTAAACCTTTTTTATAGTTATAAAGACAATATGAGGTCTTAGAAGAAGTCAGATGATACGGATATAAATAGGAGTAGTCTCCCTCCTCAATCTTCCCAGCCCTTCCTCTGCTAAACCAAAAAATCAAACCCATTGCTGTCGAGTCGATTCTGACTTGTAGCGACTCTATAGGACAGAGTAGAACTGCCCCATAGGGTTTCCAAGGCTGTAATCTTTACAGACGCAGACTTTCTCCCGTGGAGCGGCTGGTTCAAACCGCTGACTTTTCGGTTAGTAGCCCGGCGCTTAACCACTGTACCACTAGGGCTCCAATTCTTCCTCTACTAACTCCTGATTATTCTAGAAGGACCGACTCAAGTCTGACCGTGGACTATCTAGCTTACCTTTTCACAGAATTCTCTCATCTCAGACATTCCCTGTCCTCTTTACCACCCCTTCGTAATCACATACCATTCATGGATTATTTATTACAAATACTCCTTGTACTCAAATCTTCCCTCCTCAGTCATTTGTCAATTTCTTAAGAGGAAATACTGTATCTTATAGTTCTTTTGTATCTGATTGCTCATTTTTTAATGACCAGAACATCATCTTAAAAAGCTACAAGGTATTTTATCAGGAATAAATAGTTGTTGAAACAAATGGCATGGCCAGTAATAATTTAAAGTCATAATTTCATCAGATTGTAGTCTCTATTATTTAGGTGGAGTTTGCCCATCAGATAAAAAGCCCAGCATTCATTCTTTGGAATTTTGAATGCATAAGTGAGCAAAATACTACCTTCCAGGTCTATGCATTCATTTCAATATCTACAAATTACACCCCAATGATTGCTTTCAAGAAAGAATTATCAAGACATCATCCAATTTTTTAAAACTTTAGTTCAGGCAGAGGTGACAAAACATTTGTCATTTGCAAGGAGTAGGCTAAAATAATACTGTATACATACATACAGACATATATGTTGTTGTTAGGTGATGTCGAGGTGATTTTCCACTCATAGCGACCCCATGTGACAGAGTAGACTTGCCCCATAGGATTTTCTTGGCTATAATCTTTACTGAAGCACATCAGCAGGTCTTTCTACCACGGAGCTGCTGGGTGAGTTCGATCCACCAGCTTCCTTTCTGTTAGCCACCAAGAGCTTAACCATTGTGCTACCAGGGCTCCTTTATATGAATGTATATGTACGTGTGTATGTTTCGTGTATATATTTTGTTCCCTGCTTTAATCCCACTTTGAAGTAAGATGGTAAGAAATCATGAGGCCTTTAGGATAAATTTAACCAGTTGCCATCAAGTCGATTCAGACTCTGGTGACCCCATGTGTATCAGAGTAAAACTGTGCTCCATAGGGTTTTCAATGGCTGATTTTTAGGACGTAGATAGCCAGACCTTTCTTCTGAGGTGCCTCTGGGTGGAATTGAACCGCCAACCTTTTGGTTAGCAGCCAAGTGCATGAACTGTTGGCGCCACCCAGGGTAAACTTAGCAATACACAGTTAAGCTTTAGTTAAACCAGTGGTTCTCAACTGAGGGCAGTTTTCCTGATTGTCACAACTGGGGTGGGGGCGGGGGGAGCTGCTCCAGGTATGTCATGGGTAGAGGCCAGGGATGCTGGTCAGCATTCCACAATGCACAGGATGGCCCCCACCACAGAGAATGATGTGGTCCCAAATGTCAGTATTGCCAAGGCTGAGACACTGTGAGTTAAACCTTAGAGAAATGTTCAGTTTCGCTCTTAGAGGCATTTCCTTGTTTGTGTGGCCTCCAAACCCAAATTTCTTTGGGGCTATCGAAAGCACAGACCCTGCGGAGGTCCCCTTCCGCCATCTGTGGGTGCTCCGAGCAGCAGGCTGGCGGGCCGGCGGCCGCCCCAAAGCTCTGTGAGAGGCAGGCTTCTCCCCCCCAGCCCCCAGCCCCCAGCCCGACTCTTGGCGCAGTCTTGGCCCGCCCATGCCGTCCTTCCGGCTGTTTCAGCAGTCTTTAAACTTCCAAAGGCTTATTAAGTACTCTTTAATCCCTTCCCAAAACATTGTTTAGGTGCCCTTGATCTGTGCTGCTACCCCCCAGATTTCCTCTGGTTTGCAGCTTATTTTCAGGACTACCTTCCAGGTGTAGCTGTCTGCATCAGAGACAGAGAGCCTGGGGCCGCCCTCCAAGTGGGGAGTCTGCCGGGAAAGGGGGCTTCCAGCTGAGGTTTCCACCAGAGTGGCTTCTATGTGATTTATCATCATCTTAATTATGATATGTTAAAGGCGAATTATTTCCATAGATCAAAAGCTGGCTCATTAAATCTGCTAATCTATTTTCAGCGTGTCTTCCAAATGAACCATTTATATTTATATAGCACTGCGCGTTTATCCGTGTAAAACTGCAGATTCTAAACTCAAGTCGGAGGTTTGGGACTGGCATGAATCAAATATGAGAGTTCAGTATAGAGGCTGAAATTATTTAGCCATGGTTTCCAAGGGCTTGTTCCTCTTTCACAAGAGGCTCTTTCCTGAAAGCATTGAGCTGGAAGGGCGTTCAAGATTTTCTAGACCAGTGGTTCTCAACCTAGCTGCCTGTGGAACCCCGTGGGAATGGGCCCAGCCCCACAGAACCAGATCCTCTGGGGGTGCAGCCCAGGCACTTGGATTTTTCAACCCCTCACCCCCTAAGTGATTCTAATGAGCAAACTAGGTTGAAAACCTTCGTCTTGCCCAACCTCTCAATCAATTACAAGTGGGGAAACTGAGGCAGGCCCAGAGTAATTCAGAAAGGCAGGGGTCAGCAAACTTTGTAAGTTTTCCTTAATCGTTTGCAATCCCACCATCCTCCATCTGAGGTTTGGCTCTACCTCAGATAAGCTTGACCTTAAGAAGGTTTCTGAATATCTCTAAACCTGTTTACAAATCGTAGAACGGGTCCAGTAATAACTCCACCACCTGTCTGTCAGTTTGTGGTACATACTGTGGTGGCTTATGTGTTGCTGTGATGCTGGAAGCTGTGCCACCAATATTTCAAATACCAGTAGGGGCACACATGGTGGACAGGTTTCAGTGGAGCTTCCAAACTAAGGCAGATGAGGGAGAAAGGCCTGGCAATCTACTTCTAATAATAAGCCGGTGAAAACCTTATGGATCCCAACAGAATATTGTTCACTATAGTGCTGGAAGATGAGCCTCCTAGGTTGGAAGGCACTACACACTAGCTGTAACAACGATCATGAAGATGGCACAGGACCGGGTAATATTTGGGTCTGTTGTACATAAGGTCACCATGAGTCAGAGCCGACTTAAGGGCAGCTAACAACAACAGGAATAATAACTGCCTCTCATAGTTTATGTGAAGAATAAATGAGATCATGCAGGTTAAGTGCTTAGCGCTCCAAAAACTTTCAATAAACAGGTATAGCTTATGATCTTTAATGCTATTATTATCATTCTACCCTTTGACATAACATAGCCTAGGCTGTAAGCCTGAGGCTTCTTTAAGGAAGTGTCTAAGGCTGGGAGACGTGTAGGAGGGAAGAACACTGGAAGTATGACTGTATCCCTCCCACGTACGTGAGGACAGCCATACCCAAGTTATTTCACTTTGTCTCACTCCGCCCTGGTAAAACTTCACTGCTGCCTTAACCTTTGATGTGTGAGTCTCCGGGGAGAGTCATTTTTCCAGTGCTGTTGAGAGTTATATAGCCCTAAGGGATTTTATGAAATAAAGTGTTCCAAAGGACTGTTCTAGAAGATGAGTGATGTGATTTAGTGCCAAGCGGTACTTCTGACACGGAAGTGTTAAGACAAACTGCTGAAAGTTGAAGTGATCCTTACCCAGGTAAGTTCTGACCTCGAGGTTGTCTTTCTTTGTAGGATAGACAATGTTGTTGTTGTTGTTGCTGTTTGGTGCCATCAAGTCGATTCTGACTCATAGTGACCCTATGTGACAAGTACAACTACCCCGTATGGTTTTCTAGGTTGTAATCTTTGTGGGGGCATATCGCCAGGTCTTTCTCCCGTGGAGCTGCTGGGTGGGTTCGAACCACCAACCTTTCAGTTAGCAGCCGAGTGCTTAACCGTTGCACCACCAGGCTCCTAGGCTAGACAATAGGCATAGAAAACGCTATTTAAAAAATAGGTTTGTTTACTTCTAGCTTTCACACTTTACGAAAACAGCTATAAAGAAAAAGGAGTGGGTCACAAATGACATTAAACCTTTGAATGACGATTTATAAATTGCTGCAGGTTAGATGCAGATAATTTTCATGAAGCAAAAATAAAACGTTGCAGAACACAGAACATCCTTTTTTCAAAATCAAGGCAGTTTTTCATTTTATTGTTTTGTTTTTGGCTGTTGCTGTTCGAAGAATAAGTATTACCTTAAAATAGTTTTAAAAGTGTACCTAAGTAATAAATTTCACGGGACAGAAGCCAACAGGTCGAGAGTGTAACATTTTGGGCGTGCCCCAGCCGTATCTGGCGGGGAGGGGAAGTGACTCCGTGGGGGCTGGCCGTCAGTCTTGTAAAGTCTTAAACCACCACGGGGACTCCCTGTAGGACGTGCTCTCCTTTGGGAGTTCTATTTAAAATGCATTGAAAATATTCAAATATTTTTTTAAATAAAGCTCTGCTTCTCTAAACTAGAGCCTATTCACATGCAGTAAAACCTGGCAAAAGCTGGAACCTATGTAAGGCGGAAACCTGTCAGAGAGTGGTAAGACTGCGCCCTGTGAAAGGCGGAAACCTGGCGAGATCCAGAAGACCAAGGCAGTCCTGCCGAGCGCCGGCTCTCACAGGTTTCACCGTGTATTTGTCATCTACTCCAGCAGCACGACACTGCCGAGTACAACTGAAGAAGAAAAAAAACGAAGAGAACGTAAATATGAGCATAATGGACTGCTATAAACTGACAAACAAGAGTTTTTGAGAAGCAACAAAACAAACAAAAAACAAAAAACCAGCCTTGTTATTAAGCGTTGAAGTAGCGTTATTTAGAAGGCATTTCTTAAAAAAAAAAAAACCAGCCTTGTTATTAAGCGTTGAAGTAGCGTTATTTAGAAGGCATTTCTTAAAAAAAAAAAACAGCCTTGTTATTAAGCGTTGAAGTAGCGTTATTTAGAAGGCATTTCTTAAAAAAAAACCAGCCTTGTTATTAAGCGTTGAAGTAGCGTTATTTAGAAGGCATTTCTTAAAAAAAAAACCAGCCTTGTTATTAAGCGTTGAAGTAGCGTTATTTAGAAGGCATTTCTTAAAAAAAAAAAAAACCAGCCTTGTTATTAAGCGTTGAAGTAGCGTTATTTAGAAGGCATTTCTTAAAAAAAAAACAGCCTTGTTATTAAGCGTTGAAGTAGCGTTATTTAGAAGGCATTTCTTAATTGGAAACAGTCTTCATGTCACCCCAGGCAAGCATCCCATTCTGAAGATGTTTAACTGAAACCAGTTGCCATCAAGTCGACTCCGACTCATGGCGCCCTCGTGTGTCAGAGTAGAGCTGTGCTCCATAGGGTTTTCCGTGGCTGATGTTTCAGAAGTAGATCACCAGGCCTTTCTTCCGAGGCACCTCTGGGTGGACTTGAACCTCCAACCTTTCTGTTAGCAGCTGAGCACATAACCATTTGCACTACCCAGGCCTTCTTCTTCTCTTTTAATTTTGTGACCTGAATATTGGTGCAACTTTCACCCTTTTGGCAGGGAAAGGGATTCATAGATGCACTGGAAGAAAACCTGAGCCTTTCTCTGAGTGTAGAATGGGCAGAATGAGAAGAACAAGATTTTGTCTTCTCTTTTCAAACATGCAGGAGAAAAGACACAGGCTCCCAAAATACCTTCAATTTGTCAACCTGGATCATGGTAGCCTACTGCCTGCTGTAAGTCTGATCCATCTGAGTTTCAAGATCCTGCTTGAAGAAAAGAAGGGCTGAAGAACCTTCCATAATGTTCTCTAGCTTGGGTTTCAGAAAGGCACTTATATTCAGATTTTTTTTCCTTGTTAAGATTCTGAAGGCAAAATGTACACATGTAATGATCTAAAACTTACTTTGAAAGGAAACAGCCTGTGTTTCTACAAATTAGAGTTTATGATTATGTTGCATTTCCACTGTGTAAGACAGCAACATTTTTCACCTGATCTATATTTGTCTGTCAACCTTTCCAAACAAATTCAAATCAAAACCTTTATCAGGCTAAATAAATTTCCCTATAATTGGTAGAGGAGGTAACAAATGTTTAACATGCGTGGCTGCTAACTGAAGGGTTGGTAGTTCAAGTCTACCCAGAGGCACCTTGGAAGAAAGGCCTGGTGATCTGCTTCCGAAAACTCAGCCACTGAAAACCCGGTGGAGCACAGTTCTACTCTGACACACGTGGGGTTGCCATGAGTCAGAGTCAGCTTGACAGCAACTAGTGGGTGATGGCGGAGAATTGGTAGGGATGCAGATAAGAAAATGTTCATGATAAGAGTTTGTAAGATACCTGTGGTATTAAAGGGATGTGGACATATAATGCAATATATATTTCTATTCATAAGTTATATTTAGTCCTATTACTATTTATGAAACTCTGAATTAAGTCAGTAGCCCAGAGCTGGTTTTGTTTAGAATGAGTTGGACATTAACAACCTGCAACATGCAGATGACACAGCCTTGCTGGCTGAAAGTGAAGAGGACTTGAAGTGCTTGCTGATGAAGATCAAAGACCACAGCCTTCAATATGGATTACACCCCAACAAAAAGAAAACAAAAATCCTCACAACTGAACCAATAAGCAACATCATGATAAACGGAGAAAAGACTGAAGTTGTCAAACGTTTCATTTTACTTGGATCCACAGTCAGTGACCATGGAAGCAGCAGTCAAGAAATCAAACAACACATTGCACTGGGCAAATCTGCTACAGAAGACTTCTTTAAAGTGTTAAAAAGCAGGTATGTCACTTTGAGGACTCAGCTGTTCCTGACCCAAGCCATGGTATTTTCAGTCGCCTCATATGCATGCAAAATCTGGACAATGAATAAGGAAGACCAAAGAAGAATTGACGTCTTTGAATTGTGGTGTTGGCAAAGAATATTGAATATACCATGGACTGCCAGAAAAACAAACAAATCTGTCTTGTAAGAAGTACAGCCAGAATGCTCCTTAGAAGCAAGGATGGCAAGACTTCATCTCACATACTTGGGGCATGTTATCAGGAGGGACCAGTGCCTGGAGAAGGACATCTCATGCTTGATAAAGTAGAGGGTCAGCAAAAAAGAGGAAGACTCTCAACGAGATGGATTGATACAGTGGCTGCAACAATGAGCTCTGTCTTAGGCTGTGTTCTCTAGAGAAGCAAAACCGGTGAAGCATATAAATATATATAGAGAGAGATGTATATCAAGGAAATGGCTCATCCAGTTGTAGAGACTGGAAAGTCCCAAGTCCATGGATCAGGCTGGAAGCTTCTCCTGACTTACGTAGCTGCAGGAGCTGGTGAACCCAAGATAGGCAGGTAAGCTGTTAGCTCAAGTCCCAAGAACCGGAGGTCAGATGAACAGGAGCCAGCTGCAAGATCCAGATTGAGCAAAAGCCAACAAGCTTTGCCAGAACGTCCACCTATATTGGATGCAGGCCACACCCCTAAGGAAACTCCTTTTCAACTGATTTGCAGCTCATAACAGATCTGATCATGCAAGTGATTACATTATATCAGATCTCATTATGGAGGTGATTACATCATTACATAGCTACCAAACTACATCATAACTGCCAAACCACTGAGAATCATGGCCCAGCCAAGCTGACACACAACCTTAACCATCACAGGCTGAAATATAGCAAGGATTGTTAGGATGGCACAGGACCAGACAGTGTTTTGTTCTGTTGTACATAGGGTCGCTATGAGTTGGAGCCAACTCAGTGGCACCTAACAACAAGAACATTTCCTTGTTGTCTACTGAAAAAGAGTTGAATTCATTGTAGAACAGCATTTCCCAAATTAAGGTCTTTTCATTAAGGCCTTGTAAGCAATTCCAAAGGAGTCTTCGTGGCACAGTGGTTAAGTGCACGGCTGCTAACTGAAAGGTCAGCAGTTTGAACTCACCATCCACTCCTAGGGAGAAAGATGCGATAGTCTGCTTCCATAAAGATTACAGCCTTGGACACCCTATGGGGCAGTTCTACTCTGTCCTGTAGGGTTGCTAGGAGTTGGAATTCGCTCAATGGCAATGAGTTTGTTTTTTTTAAAGTAATTCCAAACATGCCTTTCCCCAAAAAAGGTCCTTCCAAATGGTACATTTAGTGCTGACTTAGATTTCAAATCCTTTTGATTCTAACCAATATCACTTAGACAAAGAATCTCACTTATTTGCTCACCCCTGGTGGCACAAGGGTTAAGTGCTCACTGCTAAACGAAAGGTCAGTGCTTCAAATCCATCAGTGGCTCTGCGGGAGAAAGACCTGGCGATCTGCTCCCGTATAAAGATTACAGTCTGGAAACACCTATGCGGCAGTTCTACTCTGTCACATGGGGTCACTATGAGTCGGAATTGACTTGATGGCACACAACAAAAGCCCACATTGTAACCTTAGAAATCCCAACCTCCCCTTCCACGCACTGACTCTTCTTTGGCGTTTCAAACCAAACACATTGTGCTCATAACAGGCCTTGTCACGAGATGGTACAAGGGAGCCAAATAATGAATAAAATGTGTTGACCTTTAGAGAAATATGCTGTCAGAGTCAAGACAGAAATTGGAAAGTGTAGAAGAAGAGAACGGGCTTTACGATCAAATGGAGCAGGCATGGAGGCCCAGCACCAGCGTTCACTGTGTGGCCTGGGAAAAGTGAGCCTATCTGAGCTCATTTCTTCATCTGTAAAAAGCTGGGTAATAAGGCCTTCCTTATATAGAGCATTGTTGAAAGGACTAGACATAAAATAGGCAAAATACTTAGCACATAGTATATGCTCAATAAATGGTAGCTGCTATTATTATGGGTTGCTACTAATACAACTACTACTATTAGCATCGTTACCGTTATGACTCCTGCTACTACTTCTACACATCGGCTAAGCGCTCTGCTGCTAACCAAAAGGTTGGCAGTTCGAACCCACTGAGCGGATCTGTATTAGAAATACCTGGTGATCTCCTCCTGTAAAGATTACAGCCTAGAAAACCCTATGGTTAGTTCTACTTACAACATATTCGAGTTATGATGAACCACACATACGACCATCTGTTTTTTTTGTTTTTTGTACATCTTATTGTTAGTAATACGTACTATATACAGTGTTGCAGTGCGTAATTTGCTGATGTTATCATTCACAGATGTTCACTTGCAGATGTTCAATTTTATGATTTCCTTGTTCAGAACACTGCCCTGTAGCAGGCCTGGTCTACAGTGAAGTTGGTTTTGGTGTCAGCAGCCATAACGCATAGAAAGTTGGGCAATGTTCAACTCTAACGACATATGACGGTTGAACTGTGCACTCACCCAACAGCCATTATGACTCTGACTTCACTGTTACAACACTAACGCCAGCTTCACTGTAGACCAGGCCGATAGCGTGATCTTATTCAGCACTTCCTACCATAGGAAGCATCAGTTGTTAATTCGAAGCAGAGTTGTTCAAATTTCTCTAACTGTAACATCTACAATGTTTCCAGCCCCTAAAGACAAATGAAGATCGTTTTTATAAAGATACCGATAATAAAAAAAGTGGAGGTATTCGACTTATGTCAGAAATGACTTACCACAGAGTTGTCAGAACAAAACCCCGTCGTAAGTCAGAGACTACTTGTATATTCTAGTGCAATTCAAGAAACATTTACTGATCCTCTGGGATGCTCTGATGGGAAGTCACCACTATTAGCACAAAGATCCTTTATCACTAAAGAGGTTACTATCCAGTAAACCTGGCCTGGTATATTGTATCCATGACCTTTTTAAAAATTTTGCTTTTCATTATAAACTTGTTACAATAGTGAAGAAAGGAAAATATTTAGGACCACTAAGGTTCAAGTTTACCTGCTTTATCCTCCAGCTTTTTGTTTAGACACTATTTCTGATGTTAAATTACCAGGTTAATTAATCAGATCTTAAGTTCCGCCGCCGCCGCCACCACCACCACCCCCCACCCCCCCGCCACCCCACCCCACCCCACCCCACCCCCGCCCAGCCCATAGCTCTTTCATTTCTTACTACTGGACGACATTGTTGAGTAATGAGCTACAACATTTTATTTTTTCTTTTTAGGTCCTGAGTATTTAATCCAACGGCACAAAGTGCCCTATAGAGACATTGTATACACTAATAGGAATGAGCAAATGTTTCTTTTATCTTTATAATTATTTTGGAAAACCATATGATTGCCAAAGACAGCATGCACATGGTCAATTTGGATTCATCCCAGCCTTTAAAAAAATCTGCAAAACATGTTAATAGTTGTAATGTATACAGCTGAAGGAGTGAAGGAAGGTTGGTTGGTTTCTTTTTTGTTTTTTGTTTTTTTCTTTTTCCGTGCCTTCCAGCTGTACATTTGCAATGTTTAATTTAGGTTAAAATTCTATGAAGGATTTAATTGATAGGATCCAGAAGTCTATTAACCATTTTAAATGGCCATTGATTTCACCAAATTCCATGCTATGCCATAAGAACATTATCCACACTCCAGTTTTTTTCCAGTTGCCGTCAAGTTGATTCCAACTCATGGCCACCCCATGTATGTCAAAGTAGAACTGTGCTTCGCAGGGTTTTCAATGACTGATTTTTCGGAAGTAGATCACCAGGCCTTTCTTCTGAGACACCTCTGGGTGGACTCGAACCTCCAACCTTTCTGTTAGCAGCTGAGTGCATTAACCATTTACACCACCCAGGGACTCTGTTGTCCACACTAGGTTTTATTAATAGGGATAAAACTCCCCTGCTAGATTTGACTCTTAAGTGTGGAACATGTCTGCTGGGAAACAAAGAAACAAGAGTCTTGGAGAGTCTGATTAGGCCTGGAAAATCCAGTGGGAATACATAGCAACAGAGCGTCTCAGAAGTCCTTGGAGTAAAGTGCTTCTCCCTTGAAGCCCCCTACACATATGTGGTCTTCTGACTCTGATTCTCCATGTGCTCAGTAAATTCATCCTTGAGCGATTTTTATGTTTTGTGGAATAAACACACTTTTGCACTTTCCTTTCACATTTCTAGAGAGCTGTTTCAAATGGATGCTCTTTAAACTACAATTCCAGGCTTATGTGTTTTGGAACTACTTGGCTTAGATCCTCTGCTATACTACTACACAGTTCAAAGAATGTAAAACTATGTTCGTCTCCACATTTTAAAGCCCTCGTTGTACCTTAGGACTAACACAAAGAAAATGCTTGTCAATGGACAACTTAAACTTTGGTTTTTTCAGTCTTGGTTATCAAAAGAGAGAGTGAGAGCCTGCTTCAGAGAACATTCAAGAATATTTTCTTCAGATTTAAGTTTAAAGTTGGTGAATTCAGATACTGAGATGTTGTAATCACCAGCTATGAATTACTGGGGGGAAAAACTGTTAGCTGTACCTGAGCTCCGTGTTTTCTGTTTTGTCTAGAATCCAAAACAAGTGTCTGCTAATGCCATCCATCTAATGCCACCTGCTGACGTGTGGCAGTGACTCTCCAGGCAAAGATGTAGCCCTTGCAGGGAGGTCTTTCTTTGCAACAAATGCCCAGGAGAGCATAGGGGTTTCTGGCAGAGGAGGAGATCAATAGACATTGCATTTGGTATCTTCCGTAGGGTGTCAGAATGCCAAGTAATTGGACCAGAAACATCTCAATGGAACCAGAAGTGCCCCATCAAGAGAACTGGAAAAACTTGCAACTCCTGGGCCGCACAAGCATAGAACATTCTGCAGCCCCTAAATTCATTCTCAGGATTTGGGACTAAAGTGCCAAATTATTTTCCCAAACTCTGTAGAAGCCCCGACCCCTCCCATTCCCTCATCAACCTGCCCTCTATAATCCACCCACCCACTCAGCCATTCTCCCATCTACCCTCCCATTTCTGCCATCAGATGTTTGCTGAGAATCTGCTGTGCAGATATGGGTCCTGTCCTAATGATATTTTCCTTCTAAAGGAATTCATGAGTATTTTCTGCCTGAAGTCCCAACTATAGGAAGAGGCAGGGGGAGTCTCAGTACGTGCAACTAGAGACACTTGGCATTTGGGGATTTAATGTTCACCAACTTACTATTTGGACGGGACCCCCATGATCCATGCCATACGTTAACTTGAATAGAACCTTCTTAATTGGAATAATAGACCCATGACTCCAAGGATGAGCTATTGGGTCTCAGGTGATGAAAGACAGACTGAGTCTCACACTCTGAAATGATGCATGAGACCCTATATAGCTGTGAACCCCTTTCTTTGAGCCTCAGACATTATGGGGGCCAAGACCTAAAACCACTTGTTTGGAACACTAACAGCCCAGGAAGTAGACTAAGGTCACGGGCAGCACTCTTTGGACTGATTTCAACAGTTCAATTTCCAAGGTCTGGGAACCTTGCAAAGGCCAGGGGTCTTATTCTCCATAGGCCTGCAGGCAGCATCTAGGGGTCTCCTTCTATCTGAGCTTTCATCCTCACCCAACAAAGCACTCGTGTGACTCTGGTGAACAGAGTTCCAATTACCCTATTACCTACACAACAGGAGAGTAAGAGATCAACTGCCCGGTACTGCTATGTCAAGTGACTTCTGGCCTTGATTTGCTCTGTAAAATCTTAAGAGCTAAATGGTCATTAATTTTCATGGAAACAAGTCAGGATTCCCCAGGGAGCCAGGAACCCTCCTACTCACTAACTTTCAGCCTCCTTCAGATCCCAAGGGCTAGCCATAGCCAGAATTAAATCTCTCTGGTATCCCAGCTTAGAGTGGCTTCCTAAGGGGTTCTTTTTCTAGACCTAGGCTTTTGTCTAGAACCAGAATACACGTTAGGAGCTAGAGGCCAAGAACGGGAGTACCAAATTCTTTAGCAATACCATTCTATCTTGACAAAACACAATGTGCCTTTCTGATTGAGGCACCTCCAAGTAGCTCGGCAGATTTCTTGTGGCATCATCAGATCAGCCTCTCCCAGGGCACATCAGGTCACTTTTCTATCATGAACACCGAAGATGCCATGCTTCATTAAACCAACATGGAAGTCCCTGTAAATATAATTTTTTTTAATTTTAAGATTTTTGATTGTTTGGCTATTGTGGAAATTATAGCTGCAAAGAGTTAGTGTTAATTTTCAGGAAACTAGTTGAGTGGTAAAACTCAGAAGACCACAATAATTGAATTTAATCATGATGAAAAAGTGAAATATGTGGCTTAGTTTCTTTAGCTATCATTATGTAAAATAGATTACCATCACAAAGAAAAATCGTATAAAAGAATATAAAAACCACGGGGCTAACATGTGCTTGAAGCAATTTTGGAGGTCACGGGTAGTGTAAATTCCCTGATTATTACCAGGCAGAGATGAGGCTTTACAATAGGGAGATAGATCATTATTAAGTCATCCGTTTGATGTAGATCCAGCAGCACGATCTAATGATTTCATTCTTGGATTACTTTTAATGTGTAGAATTAGAGATATATGGGAAACGTTTGCTATTATTTTAATAGTACAGTTTCCTACTAAATTGCTTTTATAAAGGAAAATAATGTTGCACTGGAAGAGCATGTGTATTTCTTAGTAATGCTTCACAATCCCTTGTCCCGCAATTCAATAAATCATCTCATACCTGTCAGCACATATAGTCTAAGATTTATTGCGTGGTCCATTGTGTAGTAGATAGCTCTTTGACCGGAGAGCAATTTCTCAAACTAATTTAATCAAAGTGTTTTTATAATATAGTGAATTGTGGCTTGATGTCTTAAATATGTATTGATGTCTTCAGGACCGTATGATTTAATTCTATCCAATTTTGAAATAGAACCAAGGTTTGTCTTTATGTGATTTCTGTTATAGACAGAAAACCTTTATTGACGTTAATATTATTCATGTACTCTTTTATTGGGCAAGCAAGTATTTGCATAGCTAGTCCTCTGCTAGATGCTGAGATACTGTGGGGAAAAGAAAAAATTCTAGGTTGGTGGAAAGATACAACCGAGAGCTCAGAAGGAGCAACAGACTTGGCAGTTATTGACCAATACGGGAACCAGTTTAGCTGAAGTTAAGTGTTCATTTTGCAGGATGGTGGTAATTATAGCTGGCTTCTACTGGGGAAATTCAGAATCTCTTATACTTTTGAGGACTTTGAATGCCAATTCAGGAGTTTGAATTTGATACTTTAGGAATGGACAGCTTTTGGAGTTTTGAGGAAAAGATGTGTATTAGTTTCCTAGGGCTGCCGTAACAAATACCCACGACCTTGGAGGCTTAAAACAACAGAAATGTATTCGCTTACCGTTCTGAAAGTCAGAAGTCCAAAATCAAGGTGTCAGCAGAGCCATGCTCCCTCTGAAGGCTCTAGGAGAGGATCCTTCTTTGTCTTTGCCAGCTTGTGATGGTGGCTGGCAATCCTTGGCATCCCTTGGCTTGTAGATGCATCACTCCAGTCTCTGCCTCTGTCGTCACATGGCCTTCTCTCTGTATGTCTTTGTTTTCTTATAAGGACACCAGTCATTGGATTAGGGCCTGGCTAATCCAGTATGACCGCATTTAAAGTTAACTAATTACTTAAACTTAACTGTTTCCAAATAAAGTCATGTTCTGAGATTCCAGATAGACATGAATTTCAGGGGACACTGTTCAACCCAGTATAGAATGGTGTAGTGATGCAAGGTTACTGGGAAGATTACTTGGTGGCCATGAGTAGACCAGATTGGCTGGGCAAAAACTGGACGAGTGAAAACCAGCGATTCATGGAAGAAGATGGTTAGAGTGGCAATCTTGGGAAGGAAAGGGAAAACTGAAGCTAAGGGTTTTGTTTTTTTTTTTTAAAGAAGTAGAAAAATCTTAGATAGTGATTAGATAGAAGGCATGAAGGAGAGGTAAAAATCTAAGATTATGTTACTGTTTTAAGCTGAAGAATGGTAGTATCCTTTTCAAACACTAAAAGGTGGAAAGAAATTTCAAAGGGACAGATGGTGCAGTTAGGATTAAAGTTGAGTTTGACATAAGAGGGGAATGTCGAAGAAAAAAGTTGGTACCATACCAGTTGCCACCAAGTTCTGACTCATGGCAACCCCACGTATGTCAGAGTAGAACTGTGCTCCCTAGGGTTTTCAGTGGCTGATTTTTTGGAAGTAGATCGCCAGGCTTTTCTTCCAAGGCCCCTCTGGGTGGACTCGAACTGCCAACCTTTTGGTTAGCAGCCGAGTGCCTTAACCGTTTGCACCACCCAGGGTATAGGTTGGTATAGGGATGGAAATGAGAGACCAAAGCTTAGGTCAGAGTTGAGATCTGAGATAGAAATTTGAATGTAACTATGACAGAGGAGAGAGTCAAAGCTATAAAAGAGAATGCCTTTGGTGGGGGATATGTATATATGAAGTCACTGTTTTATCATAATTGTTTGGAGACGGAAAGAACACGTTCTGGTGGAAAACTCACTTGCAGACAAAAGTGTGTGGTGCTGAAGTCTGCTTTTAATTATACTAAATGCATTTGATTTGAAATTTATTCATTAGTTACACAGCGACACTTATTCAAATAAAAATAACACGTTGGAGACAATGTTAGTAGAAGACAAAACTCCTCCATATGACTTACTGTCTCCATCAATTATCAAGCTGTCTCTGATGTCATTATAGTAAGATTCGGTGTCCCTGGAGTATCCTATCACACTGATCTTCCAAGGCCACAGACATTTGAAAATCACATGACAAACATCACGGTAAAAAGCACTAAAAACAAAGTTTAATGCCTTTGCTTTCAGTTTTATATATGTTGTGTCGAGTCCAACCAGGGGGAGTGGGGCATCGTTTTTTTTTTATTGTACTTCAGGTGAAGGCTTACAAAACAAGTAGTTTCTCATGAAACAGAGGTACACATATTGTTTATGACATTGGTTAACAACCCCACAACATGCCAACCCTCTAACTTCTCAACCTTTTTTTTTTTAGTGAAAATACACATAGCCAAAGATACACCATTTCAAAAATTACTACATGCACAGTTCAGTGACATTGACTACGCTCTTCCAATTGTGCTGCTCTTCTCACTTTAGATGAAGGCTTACAGAACAAAATAGTTTCTCACTTAACAGTTACTACACATGTTGCCCTATGACAGTGGTTAACAATCTCACAACACATCAACAATATCCTTACTCAACCTTGGGTTCCCTATCAGCAGCTTCCTTGTCCCCTTCTGCCTTCTGGCCCTTGTCAGTGGACTCCTGTACCTCATTAGTCCCATTTGGTTTCACGGGGCTGTCCACTCCCAGGCTGAAGGGTGAACCTCGGAGATAACTTCACCACTGAGCTAAAAGGGTGTCTAGGGGCCGTACTCTCGGGGTTTCTCCAGTCTCCTTTAGCCCAGTAAATCTGGTCTTTTTTTTTGTGAGTTAGAGTTATGTTTTACATCCTTCTCCATCTCTGTCGAGAATCCTCAGTTGTGATCCTGGTCAGAGCAGCCAGTGGTGGTAGCCGGGCACCATCTAGCTGTGCTGGACTCAGTCTGGTGGAGGCCTTGGTAGCTGTGGTCCGTTAGTCCTTCGGACTAATCTTTTCCTTGTATCCTGTTCTCTTCGTTCTCCCTTGCTCCCGAAGGGATGAGACCAGTGGATTATCTTAGATGGCTGCTCGCAGGCTTTTAAGACCCCAGACACTACTCACCAAGGTAGAATGTAGAGCATTGTCTTTATAAGCTGTGTCATGCCAATTGAGCTAGATGTTCCCCGAGACCATGGTCCCCACAGCCCTCTGCCCAGCAATTCAGTCCCTCAGGGTGTTTGGATGTGTCTATGGGGCTAACATGACCTTTCCTTGTACAAGTTGTGCTAGTTTCCCCTGTATAGTGTACTGTCTCACCCTTCACCCAAGATACCACTTATCTATTGCCTATTTAGTGTTTCCCCCCCACCCCTCCCATCCCTGGTAACCAACAAAGATTGTTACATTTTGTGTGTGAACTTTTTCATGGGTTTTTACAAGGGAGGTCTCATACAATATTTGTCCTTTTGTGATGGACTTATTTCACTCAGCATAATGTCCTCCAGTTTCATCCATGTTATGAGATGCTTCACAGATTCATTGTTCTTTCTCGTTGCATAGTACTCCGTTGTGTGTATGTACCATAGTTTGTTTATCCATTCATCTGTTGATGGGCATCTAGCTTGTTTCCATCATTTTGCTATTGTGAACAATGCTGCCATGAACATAGGTGTGCATATGTCTATTTGTGTGATGGCTCTTATTTCTCTAGGATATATTCCTAAGAGTGGGATTGCTGGATCGAATGGTGTGTCTATTTCTAGCTTTCTGAGTAAGCACCATATCATTTCCCAAAATGGTTGTATCATTTTGCACTCCTGCCAGCAGTGCATAAGAGTTCCCACCTCCCTGCACCCCCTCCAACATTTGTTATTTCCAGTGTTTTTGATTCGTGCCAGTAATGCCGGGGTGAGATGGTATCTCATTGTGGTTTTAATTTGCATTTCTCTAATGGCTAGTGACTTCAAGTTTCTGTTGGCCATTTGAATGTCTTTGTTGGTGAAGTGTCTGTTCATTTCCTTTGCCCGTTTTTTAATAGGATTATTTGTCTTTTTGTTGTAGAGGTGTTGGATTTTCTTGTAGATTATGGAGATTAGACCTTTGTCTGACTTGTACTGTCCAAAAATTTTTTCCCAGTCTGTAGGTTCTCTTTTCACTCTTTTGGTGAAGTCTTTTGAAGAGCATAGGTGTTTGATTTTTAGAGGATCCCAGTTATCTAGCTTATCTATTGGGGTTTGTGCATCGATGGTTATGGTTTGTATCCTGTTAACGCCGTGTATTAAGGCCTGTAGTGTTGGTCCTGTTTTTTTCTTCTGTGAACTTTATAGTTTTAGGCTTTATGTGGGGCATCATTTTTTCATCATAAACAGATGAATTTGGGTCCTTGGTTGGCTGGCTGCCCTCTCCCCCTTTCAACACCACTTAAAAATTTTTTCAGATGACATTTGTAAGTAAATGAGAATACACTGGGGCAACATCACCAAGAGTGATTTTTTTGTTTTTTTCTGTTTTTGCACATTCTGAGCATCTGAGTTCTATCTACATTTTGATCAGAATTCAGAATTGTCGATGGTGGTGGTATAAAAAGCATGGTGACTGAGGAGCACATACTCTTCCCTGTGCCAGGACTTCGAATCCCATTTCCTTCCCCAAATTCTCCAGCCCTGCTGTGTTTTCCCTGCAACTTGAATACCATACTCTTCCTCTATGCTTCCTGTTCCCCAGTGAAGACCGAAGGAGCTCGGGAAAGCCCAAGACTATGGCCTGATGATAAAGACTGAGCAATAGGACCAAAAGGTGTCCCTGAGAAAGGAAAGATGCAAGAGAAGTACTGGCATCGGATTTCTCCCCACTTGGCTTCTCTTCTCCCTCTAGTTCTTTCTTAAAGCTAAGAAAAACCTTCAACTCCCACGCTGAAGGATATTATAAGATTGCAGGGAAGTGGTTCTCAAACTTGTGTGGACATTAGAATCCCCTGAGGATTTGTTCAAACATAGATTTCTGGGTCCCACCCCTAGAGTTCCTGGTTCAGTAGGTCCAGGGTGGGGCCCATGAATATGCATTTCTAGCAAGCTCCCTGGGCAGACTGATGCTGCTGTCCTCGCTGTGTTTTGAGAACTACTGGTCTATGTTCTAGACGCCACCAGAAAGATGAGACTTTGTAACTGGTATAACTGACAAGACTTGTCCCAGTTCTCGGAATATTTGACAGTTTTTTTCCTCACTGGGTTCAAAGCGAATGGATTGGTTTTTATTATATTTTTGTTTTTGTTTTAAGAGACATTTCATTTGTTCTATGACTTCCCCTTTAGCAAAATGTTGTATATGGAAACTAAAATATACTCCAGGGAAGTGAGAGTTAGTTCATTTTCGAAATGCATTGACCCTTAAATTGTTTTTAACAATTTTTTGTAAAGGGATGCATGTTAAATAATGACCTCTTAGAAAATATAAATGTTGCTAGTTGTCTTAGTTATCTAGTGCTGCTATAACAGAAATACCACAATGGGTGGCTTTAACAAACAGAAATTTGTTTTCTCAGTCTGTTGTTGTGTGCCGTCGAGTCGATTCCAACCGATGGCAACTCTATAGGACAGAGTAGAACTGCCCCATTGGGTTTCCAAGGAGCGGCTGGTGGATTTGAACTGCTGACCTTTTGGTTAGCAGCCTGAGCTCTTAACCGCTACACCACCAGGGCTCCTCTCACAGTTTAGGAGGCTGGAAGTTTGAATTCAGAGCACCGGCTCTAGGGGAAGGCTTTCTCTCTCTGTCAGCTCTGGAGGAAGGTCCTTGTCTCTTCAGCTTCTGTTTCCTGGTTTCTTGGAGATCTCCATGTGTCTTGGCACCTATCTTTCTCTCTCTCTGCTTCTCTCACTTGCTTGTTTAATTTCTTTTATATCTCAAAAGAGATTGATTTAAGACAAGCCTTACACTAATCCTGTCTAATTAACATAACAAAGAAAACCCATTCCTAAATGGGATTATAACCACAGATAAAGGGGTTAGAATTTTAAAAACTCATTGCCATGGAGTAGACTCCAACTCATAGTGACCCTATCGGACAGAGTAGAACTGCCCCATAGGGTTTCCAAGGCTGTAATCTTTACGGAAGCAGGCTGTCACATCTTTCTCCCATGGAGTGGCTGGTGGGTTCGAACCACCAGCCTTTCAGTTAGCAGCCAGGCACCTAACCACTGAGCTACCAGGGCTCCTTGTCTAGAACATGGACAAGAATTAAAACACCGAGGACTAGCAACATCGGTTTCCCCAGGGAGCTTACTAGAAATGCATGTTCTCGCGCCCCACCCTGGACCTACTGAATCAGGAACTCTGGGGGTGGGACACAGAAGTCTATGTTTGAACATACCCTCCAGAGGATTCTAATGCACTCAAGTTTAAGAACCACTTACCTCCTCTAAAACATAAAGATTTAGGGAGAGAAAAATTGGTATAGAAATAAAGCAAATAATAATCTGTTGCTGTTGTCGTGTGCCTTCTAATCAATTCCAACTCATAGTGGCCCTATGACAGATTAGAGCTGCTCTCTAGCATTTCCTGGGCTGTAATCTTTACAGAAGCAGATTGCCAGGTCTTTTCTCCCGTGGAACTGCCAACCTTTCATTTAGCGGCTGAGCATCTAACCACTGTCCTACCAGGCCTTAAAAGAATGATTAGATCAAAGACTGTCATCTATTTTAGCTTGAAAAGTGTTCAGTATATGCAATTCAACCACCATAAAGTACCTAAAGAGTGTGAGGTTCTGGCTCATAAGAAGATTTTGTTTTCCCACAGTATCTCCAAATCAAAGACGTAGTTTCATACGTTGAAGGCCAAGCATCTACTCTGAAACTAATTTGACATTCAGGTCTGGTAAAAATGTTTGATGGTATCAGTTAAAACCCTATTTAAGTAGAAAGGCCAGAACATGTTCGTTAATGAGTAGCTGGCAATGTCATCATCTGCTTAAGAGGGAGGAAAGGGGATAAGATCAAAATTATTCCATCTCTGAGTGATGGAGGAAGTAAAGCTTCAAGTGACATTTACAAACAACGGGTATGACATTCATCAATATCAGGGGATTTTATAGACATTAATTATCCAGTGCTCTAAGCTCCCCTTTAAGGTATATTTTATTATTAAGAAAAAATAGACAGAGGAAAATAGAACTGATGGAACAGTAGTCAATGAGTCCAAAGTCCACAGTCTGTGTGCGCTTTATATTTAGCTGTGGAATGGAAAGAATGGACTAATCCTAGTGCTGTGCCTTTCTTACTCTTGACCATGATCTTGCTAGAAACCTTGATCCAATTTAAGATCGTATCTTACTTATTTTACCCCAGACCAAATCTTCTCCTCCTCTGAAGCAACGTGAACATGTACATTTATTCAGACATTGCACTTTATCTATTACTTAAAGCTATTCTTTTATTCTTTTATGAGTGAAAAATTATTTTGGTAACTAACAAAAAGAGTCTTCTTTAGAATTATGCATTCCTGAAGACTGAAATTTTAGGCATACTCCTACACTTCCATCGTAGAGAGTTGAAAACATTAAGGGAATTGAGTCAAATTGAAATTTTTAAATGGTTTGGATCAACACAGAAAATGCTATGTGTTAGTTAATAGGAAGGGCTTGGGTTGTTTTTTTTTATTTTATTTATTTTGTTGCTGTTCTTGAGAATATACACAGCAAAACATATACCAATTCAACAGTTTCTACATGTACCATTTAGTGATATTGATTACCTTGTCTGAATTGTACAACCATTCTTACCTCCTTTTCGGAGTTGTTCCTCCTCCATTAACATAAATTCACTGCCCTCTAAGGTTCCTATCTAATCTTTCAAGTTGCTGTTGTCAATTTGATCCCATATAGATCGTTCTTGCAAGAGCATAATGCTCAAGGCAGACATATTTTACCAGTTAAGCGAAATTATTGTTTGGTTTTAAGAAGACTTCAGGGGATATTTTTGGTTTAAGGTTTAAAAAATATCTCAGGGCAATAGTTTCATCCATCCTTCATGGCTCCAGGAAGTCTGGAGTCCATGAGAATTTGATGAGAATTTGAAATTTGTTCTGCATTTTACCCCTTTTGATCAGGAATCTTCTATAGCATCCTTGAGCAAAATGTTCAGTAATGGGAGCCAGGCACCATCCAGTTCTTCTGGTCTCATGGCAAAGGAGGCAGTTGTTCATGGAGGCAATTAGCCACACATTCCATATCCTCCTTGTATTCCTAACTCTCCTTCTTCCTTTGTTGCTCCAGACGAACAGAGACTAATTGTGGTGCCTTGGGTGGCCGCTCACAAGCTTTTAAGACCCTAGGTACTACGCAAGGAACTAGGATGTAGAACAAAAATACTAATCATGTTATCAGACCAAATAACTGGAATGTCTCATATAATCATGACCCTAAACCTTCAAACCGAGAAACCAAATCCCATGATGTTTTTGGTTGTACATAAGCAGCCTCAGCAACTTCTCTTTCTTTCTTTTTTGTCATTTTTGTATACATATCTATCACACAACGTTTGCCAATTCAAATTTTTACAGGTGTACAACTTATTGACAGCAATTACAGTAATAGGCTGTGCAACCCTACCCTTAATCTATATTTCCATCATCATTAACCCTTCCTTTCCCCCTCCCTTCCTGGTAACCACTAATAAACTTTGTTTTCTATACATTCTCCTTTTCTGGTCTTTTTATATAAGTGAGGTCATACAATATTTGTCCTTTTATGATTGACTTATTTCACTCAGCGTAATGTCTTCCAGCTCCATCCATACTGTAGCATATATCAAGACTTCATTTCTCCCACTGGCTGAGTAGTAGTCCATTGTATATATGTACCACGTTTTGTTTATCCATTCATTTCTTGATGGGCATTTAAGTTGTTTCCACCTTTTGGTTATTGTGAATAGTGCTGCAATAAACAGTGGTGTACAAGTGTCTGTTTGAGTGTCTGCTTGCAAGTTTTTGGGGTATACACATAGGAGTGGAATTACTGGGTCATGTGGTAGGTAGTTCTAGAGCCCTGGTGGCATAGTGGTTAAGAGCTCAGCTGCTAACCAAAAGGTCAGCAGTTAGAATCCACCAGCTGCTCCTTGGAAACCCTACGGGGCAGTTCTCCTCTGTTCTGTAGGGTCACTATGAGTCGGAATCGACTCGACGGCAACGGGTTTTTTTTTTTCGGTAGTTCTATTTTAGTTTTTTTGAGGAACCGCCAGGAACCGCCGCACTGTTTTCCACAACAGCTGTACCATTTTGCATTTCCACCAGTAATGGGTAAGGGTTCCAATTTCCACACATCTTCACCAACATTTTTTTTTTCTTTCTTTTTTTAATCTTAGCCATCTTAGTGGGAGTGAAATGGTATCTCATTGTAGTTTTGATCTGCATCTCTCTGATAGCTATGATGCTGAGCATCTTTTCATGTCTCTGGTGGCCATTTGAATGTCCTCTTTGGTGAAACGTCTATTCAAGTCCTTTGCTCATTTTATGATTGGGTTATTTGTCGTTTTGTTATTAAGCTGTCAAGGTTTTATATGTATTTTGGTTATTAGATTCTTATCGGATATATGGTTTCCAAAGATATTCTCCCAGTCAGTAGCTTGTCTTTTCACTTTTTTTGTAAAGTCTTTTGATGAACAGAAGTTTTTAATTTTTATGAGGTCCTATTTATTTATCTTTTGCTGTTTGTGCTTTTGCTACTATATTAGATAATCGATTGTTAAAAGCTAGGCCTGACAGCATTGCCCTGCTTTTTCTTCTAAGAATTTTATGGTTTTGTTTGAACATTTAGGTCCTTTATCCATTTGTGTATGGTGTGAGGCATGGATCCTGTTTCATTTTTCTGCATGTAGAAATCCAGTTACCCCAGCACCATTTATTGAAGAGACTCTTCTTTCCCCATCGTGTAGACTTAGCACCCTTGTCAAAAATCAGTTGACTATAGTTGTGTGGGTTTATTTCTGTACTCTCAATCCTATTCCATTGGTCTATTTGTCTATTGTTATACCACTACCAGGCTGTTTGATTACTGTGACTATATAGTATGTTTTAAAATCAGTAAATGTGAGTCCTCCTACTTTATTCTTCTCTTTCAACATTGCTGTAGCTATTTGGGGCCATTGCCATTCCATATAAAGTTGAGGATTGGTTTTTTTTATTTCTGTAAAGACGGCTGTTGAAATTTTGATCAGGATTGCGTTGAATGTGTAGATTGCTTTGGGTAGTATTGATGCCTTAATGATATTAAGTCTTCCAGTCCATGAAGTTGGAACATCTTTCCATTTATTTAAGTCTTCTTTAACCTCTTTCAGCAGTGCTTTATAGTTTTCATCTTATAAGTCCTTCATGTCCCTGTTAGATTTACTCCTACGTATTTTATTCTCTTAGATGCTATTGTAAATAGAATTGTTTCCTTAATTTCCCTTTCAGATTTCTCATTGCTGATGTTATTGTTTGTTGACCTTCTACCCTTCAACTTTGCTAAATTCCTCTATCAGCTCTAAAAGTTTTCTTGTGGACTCTTTGGGACTTTGTATATTATAGGATCATATCATCTGCGAAGAGATAATTCTACTTCTTCTTTTCCAACCTGGATACCTTTATTTCTTTTTCTTGTCTTATTGCTCTGGCTAGGACTTCTAATACAATATTGAGTAGAAGTGGTGAGAGCTGCCACCCTTGTCTTGTTGCCAATTTCAAGGGGAAATCTCTTAGTCTTTCTCCATTAAGTACAATGTTGGCTGCTGGCTTTTCATATATGCCCTGAATCATATTGAGGAATTTCCTTTCTATTCCAATCTTCTTTAGGGTTTTTATCAAGATAGGGTGTTGGATTTTATCAAATATTTTCTCTGCATCCATAGAGATAATCATGTGGTTCTTTTCCTTTGTATTACGTTGGTTGATTTTCTAATGTTAAACCATCCCTGCATTTCTGGAATAAATTTCATTTGGTCGTGGTGTATGACTCTTTTAATATGTTGTTGGATTCTATTTGCTAGTATTTTGTTGAGGAATTTTACATCTATATTCAGAAGAGAGATTGGCCTGTAGTTTTCTTTTCTTTTCTTCAGGTGTCTTTGTCTGGTTTAGGTATCAGGGTTATGTTTCCTTCATAGAATGAATTAGGGAGTATTCCTTCCTTCTCTGTCTTTTGGAAGAGTTTAAATGGTATTGGTGTCAATTCTTCTCTAAATGTTTGGTAGAATTCTCCAGTGAAGCCATCTGGTGCAAGACTGTTTTTTTGCTGGGAGATACTTGATCACTGATTCAATCTCTTCACTTGTTTTGGGTATGTTGAGACTTTCTATTTCCTCTTGAGTCAGTTTGGGTAGGTTGTGGGCTTCTAAGAATTGATCTATTTTATCAGGTTATTGAGTTTGTTGTCATATATTTATTGATAATATTCTGTCATAATTCTCTTTATTTCTATCAGGTCCATTGTAATGCCCTCTCTTTCATTTTTTGTTTGGGTTATTGGCATCTTCCTCTTCTTTTCCTTGTCAGTCAAGCTAAAGGTTTGTCAATTTTATTGATCTTTTCAAAGAAAAAACTTCTGGTTTTATTGATTCTATTCTTTGTCTGTTTTCAATTTTATTTATTTCTTCTCTGATCTTTGTATTTCCTTCCTTCTGATAGATTTAGGTTTAGTTTGCTCTTCTCTTTCTAGTTGCTTAGATTATTTTTAAAAGGTTTTTTGTTTTGTTTTTTAGGATGCAGCACTTTTTCTATAATGAGCCAGACAGTAAATATTTTAGCCTTTGTGGACTCAACTACTCAGCTCTGCCATTGCAGCAGCAGATGATATGCAATTGAATAGGGGTGGCTGTGTTCCAACAAAACTTTAAGGACATAGAAATTTGAATTTCATGTGCTTTTCATGTATCACAAAATTTTATTCTTCTTTTGATTTTTTTCCAACCATTTAAAAGTATAAAAACCATTCTTAGTAGGCTGGCCGTACAAAACATAAGCAACAGGTAGGATCTGGCCTGTGGGCCGTAGTTTGCTGATTCCTGGTTTAAGAAATTAAATATTTTCCCAACTTGAAAGGCTTCATGTGAGCAAAAGTAAATAACTACTGTTAGTTTGTTTTCCAACTTTCACATAATCTTTTCGCCATATAATTCTAGACTGTCAGATAGGTTTCACCTCTTATGTCAACTCCATGGATATGCAGTGGCAGCTCAGAGTGTTGTGTTGAGGATGCTGAAGCTCAACAGGGGCAAATGAGCAGAGAAGGCAGCAGGAGAGCTGCCCAGTTGGACCTCCTTACTGTTATACATATGCTATAATCTTCGAAATGCTTCCTGTATGCTCCACTGAGAGGTTATAGTCAATGTCTTTGAAACTTTTCTCTCCAGGTAAATTTTGCCACTGAGACCATTATTTATAAGTTAGAGAATCTCAAAGGTTCCTAGCAGTCCAGCTTGCTTTGCTTCATATTGATTCTCAAAACTGAGACATGTATTTGTTGGTCAGTTGCTCACCTCTCTTATTTAGGCAGAAATGGGGCCAGGGATGGGGAGTGAGCAGAAAAGACCATCCACATCTCCAATACCTGGAAATAAGTAGTGGTTGTTAGATCTGCTAAAATTATAACTAAATGGATATAGCTATACAAAGGTATTTATTTCATTCCATTAAAATTTGAAGGCTCTTCTAGACCATAAACAGTATTTTAAAATTGTTCGCTGTACATTATTGACTACAAGATTAGAATAATAAACACTGAACCCCTGACGGTGGAATTTATAAATATATGGAGCAGATTCTGTGGTGTTAATATAGAAATTTCAAATAAAACTTGACAAGGTAAATATAGTATCGCATATCAGAATCACTTAAATTGTAGTCCATGGAACATTAGACTTAAATTTGTATGCAGATTGTGTTTTATTAGGTTTTTGAAGTTCCCTTGGCGGCCTGTCTTGCCAGGGCATTTGGAAATGGTAACTATCATAACCAATGAAAAGGGGCATTTAAAAAAAAATTAAACTGATATAAATCACATGTATTTGCGGTCTGTCATGAGTTGAACCTGAAGATAGCCTTAAACTCCTGCAACGTAATTAAAACATCTTAAGAGTTGAGTTACATATAAAGAATTTATGCTTTTATGCAGGTGGCATGTGTTAATATGGCTGTGTTTTCATATTAAGGGCTATGATTAAAGTTTCTTAGAAGAAAATATACGGGCTGTGGCACTCGACGTGTTCATACCCTGATCGCACTGGAGTGGCGGTGTTGGGTGTCAGGGCTACGAACACGGTTCCTGAATGTCACTCTGAATATTGTGGAATGAAACAAGCCAGATCTCTGTTTGCCTTGAAAGGTATCCAGACCTAATATTATACTTTAAAGACATTCTGAAGCATTGACTTAGGAATAAGAGCAAACATTCTTTAAGGCCTGGGCAAATCCAAAAGGAATTACTCGCCTCTCCTATTTCAGGCATCCATTTTAATAGTAGTGCTCAATGACAAGTCATTAATTCCCTGCAACCTGACACTTTGGTGCAGGCCTCCAAAGGCTAAAATTAGGGGTATTTGTCTGCTTACCTTGCTGTTTGATTGGGTATCAGTGTACGTAGAAGCACAAAGCTCATCTGTTAGCTTGGATTTCTTATTCTTAGCTGGTGTGTGTATACATGCTAAAAAGCTCACGTTGAGATTTGTGGAAAATCAGCTGTCCTTCCGTGGATTGTTAATTATCGACTTGCGCCTCACTAAACACCCCACAAAATGAAGGTGGTGGACTATGGCTCCATGAAAATCCATTAAAAATTTATGAATCAAAACCAAAAATTTTGAGGAAAAATAATCATCTTTTTGCCATAAAGTATATAGAGAAGCCTCATTCTTTAAGCAACACATGTTTTACAACTTCATCTTTCACACATATGACTTGTACTCAATCTTTTGCTTAATATTAAGAAATTAAATCTGCCCGCTTTCATTGTTGCCCATCAGAAGCACCATCTTGAATTATTTTTATTCCTCTTCTTTGGTGATGGCGGTGGGAAGAGGGTACTGAATTCCATCAAATAGTAGCACACTTAATAAAACCTTATCCTTCCCAACAAAGACCCATTATCACATCCTTCCTCATCCCAGAATAAGAGCACTGTGAAAAAAATCACCTGGGGAAGAGGTAACAAATTCCTTAATTCTCCTTCAGACTCTTAATATTTTTTCCTAGGCTAGTAGCAATGTTTCTTTAGTTTTCAGTAGAATTTGAATAGACTTGTCAATAACAAGTTCTAGAATATCACTCTAAATACATTAACCCATGTTTATAAAAAATTGCTCAACAATGTTGTGTTTGCCTTCCCAGTGGTCTGATGGGGTTAATAGCATTCCTTGAGAAGGCTTCTAAACTGCCAAGGCCCTCTTCTTGGGTTCAGACTCATCTCTACTGGTGGCAAAAGCCCTTTAGCGTAGAAAGCCTTGTTTTGTTTGTTTGTTTTGTGGTAAAAATATATATAACAAAACATTTGCCATTTCAACATTTTTTTACATGGACAATTCGGTGACGTTAATAACATACATCATGTTGTGCAACCGTCACTGCTATCCATTTCCAAATGTTTTTCATCCCCCTAAACAGAAAACTTAGTACCCTTTCAGCAGTAATTCCCCATTCCTCCCTCCTCCCAGCTGCTGGTAACCAGTAATAAACTTGAGTCTCCATGTATTTGCCTATTCTAGGTATCTCATAGAAGTTCAATCACATATTTGCCCTTTTGTGTCTGACTTCTTTCACTCAGCATAATATTTTCAAGGTTCATCCATGTCGTAGCATGTATCAGGACTTCCTTTCTCTTTATGGCTGAATAATAGTCCATTGTATGGATAGACCCCATTTTGTTTATCCAGTCATCTGATGATGGGCACTTGAGTTGCTTCCACCTTTTGGCTATTGTGACTAGTGCTGCAATGAACACTGCTGAACAAGTATCTGTTTGCCTTTCTGCCTTTGGGTCTATACCTAGGAATGGAATTCCTGGGTCATGTGGTAGTTTTATGTTTAACTTTTTGAGGAGCCACCAAAGTGTTTTCCACAGCAGCTGCAGCAGCATTTTACAATCCCAGCAACAATGGATGAGGGTTCCCATTTCTCCACCTCCTCGACCACGCTTGTTTCCTGTTTTCTGATCATAGCCATCCTAGTGGGGATGAAGTGATGTCTCATTATAGTTTTAATTTGCATCTCCTTAATGACTAATGACACTGACTGTCTTTCCGTGTACTTGTCGTCCATATGTATATCTTCTTTGGAGAAATGTCAGTTCAAGTAGAAGGCATTCTTTCAGTCTCTGGGTGGTGCAAACGATTAACGTGCTCAGTGGCTAACCTAAAGGTTGTAGGTTCAGGTCCACCCAGAGCACCTTGAAAGAAAGACCTGGCGATCTCCTTCTAAGAAAATCAGCCATTGAAAACTTTAAGGAGCACAGTTCTACTCTGGGCAGAAAAGACCATGAATCAGAATCGACTAAACAGCAACTGGTGGTAGTAGTTGTTAAATTAACTAATCAGTTAGTAGTTTCACTACATTAGATTTCAGAAGGGTTTCCAGTGAATATTCAGTTTTCCATACTAAATGTTCCCACAGTGACCATTTGAGGGGTTTTAATGGGAAGCTGGAGCCCTGGTGGCACAGTGGTTAAACACTGGGCTGCTAACCAAAAGGTCAGCAGTTCGAACCCACCAGCTGCTCAGTGGGAGAGAGATGTGACAGTCCGCTTCCCTAAAGATTTATAGCCTTGGAAACCCTGTGGGGCAGTTCTCCTCTGCCCTGTAGTGTCACTATGAGTTGGAATCGACTCAACGGCAACGGGTTTTTAATGAGAAGGAACTCAATAGTGATGAGTACGCAGCAGGTAGTTGATATAATCTGTGCAGTAGACTGGTTTCCTAATATGCAAATGCATTCCAGACAGAGGGAAGAGCTTGTGCCTAGGCCCAGGGACGTTAGAGATGCTTGGCTCCACAGAGGGCCTGGTTCAGAGTGTCAGGAGCAGAGCAGAGGAGCAAAGGAGTAAGGCGGCGTGGAGATGTAAATAATATGCACTTGAAAAAGAAGGAATTACCTGTTCAGACCAGGAGACAGGGAGGGCTTCCTACATGAGGTGACATCAAATATTAACATTTGCATTCATTGAGATTTAGGACCTATGCAGACCATCACTACTATCCAGTTCCAAATGTTTTTGATCACCCTCAACAGAAAACCTAGTACCCCTTCAGCAATAACTCCCCATTCCTCCCTCATCCCATATATTTAAGTCTAAAGTAAGAGCCACCTGCTGAGATGGAAATTCTGACAAAAATCACAAATTCGTGAGAAAATTGAACAAATTGGATTCAGTGTTTTCAGGAAGTGTAATCTTGGTGAAATAGATTCGCTTAACCGTGTGCTATTAAATTGAAAATTTGTGGAAGAAATAGTTTATGAAACATATGGACATGTTTTTAATTTTGGTGATGGTTTACTTGTTACAAATTAAACTTTTATCAGTATAACCTCAAAACTTGAAAAACAAGTTCTTTACGTGGTTTAACAAGCACTGATAGAACACACCAGGTGCCAGGTGCTGTTCCAAGAGCTTGTAGCCTTTTTCTATTGGACAGGGCTGGTCTAGAGCCTGGGATTTGGAGAACAGGTAACCCCTAGAAAAAGTCCAAAAGAGGGGGAAGAGACAAAACAATCTCTTGCATTTGCAAATATCTTTCAAAAGCAATAAAATATTTTATTAATTTGGCTACTCCATATGTGAAGGCATATTCAAAAACAATGGATTAGGGTGTCTATGGAAAAGGCCTTAATTGAGTTCTCTCAGAAGCTGACCCTGACTAAGAATTTGAATGGGACAGTGGTCCTGGAAGTGCCTGTAAGGGAGAGAGGAGGTGAGACCTGGAAGGGCAGGAAGCTGAAAGAGGGCATGCTATTGAGCAGGTTGTTGCCTGTGGGCAGCTGGGCTCCTTCCCACTGGAAGAGTGTATAGAACTGCCTGGTTGGAGCAGTCACACCAGGAGGTGAGAAAGCTAGACTGTTCATCCCTCCACGCCCAGTAGTTCCTGGTTGAGGGCTATACTAGGGGCACCAGTCCCCCCTCCCCCCATCCCTTGTTCTCCCTGTGTGAGACCAGAGAACACCTTTTATTGGCAAAAAGGGACACAGGTGCTTGCAGTGAACCGCTTGCTGTAAGTGTGAGAATGGTGACTGCCAAGGGAGATGGTTGGGCCCCTCCCTACAGTGTCTGGTATCGAAGCTAAATGGAATGTTTTATCCTGGAATTATAATTTAAACGAACATTTGTGTAGTTTCCTCTGGTGTATGTATGCATTTTTCTCATTTGATTGTGATAGTCACATAGATTGGTAGATTTGCTGTTAACTGCATCTTATGGATAGGAAAACTGAGCCCAAGAGTCATCAAATCATTTGTCTGAGATAGTTGAGACATGAGAGGTCCCAGTGGGATGGTAAATCCCAATCTCCTCATCTACATGTGTGGTCACTCGCACCTGCCTCCCGGGCTCCATATGGAACTGTAAATATACTGACCTTTTCAAAGTGAGAACAGGAAACTAAAGGTTTTTTTTTTTTTTTTTTTTTGGTACTCTGCAGAATATTTTAGATATCCCTAGAGATTTAGATGCTTATATCCACTTAGTCACAAGACTCCTATACCAAAAAATATTATCTCTATTTTGCACAAGACGCTATCAAAATCAAGAGCTTTTAGGACCTGCTGACCAGCACACAAAATGTTAGTTATACAGTTAAAGTCTAGAAAACCTCCACAGAAGTCCTGTACTGGAAGCTATGGACACATGGCTAATTGAGGACTGGATTTTGTTACCGTCCCATTACCCGGGCTCTCTTCAAAAGTGTTGTCAGCCCCTCTGGTACTATTTGGAAACAAGCCTCTCTCCCAGCTTAATTTCCCTTTATTATATTTCTAACCAGCTCTAATTCTTTGTGGACTTGAATAACACTTGTACTATTTAAATTTGAATAAGCCCCAAGGATCTGGATAGGTCAATGTGTTTAAACCACAGACTTTAGGCTAGGTATTAGTTGATTAGAAACAGATTTTACACATGATGTGTACTTGATAAAGGGAGGGGGCTGCCAGCAGATGCTTGTAAAATCTAAATGTGTTAGATTGTATATATTTGGCCCTCTTTTGCTGACTAGCTTTGGAAAAGTCATACCTGTGACAATTGGACCTTAAATGGTTAGATGATGTTTCCCTAGAAATTTCCTGTTGTGACACGTCATCCAAAAAGAAAAGTAAAAGGATTCCCCAAGATTACATACCAAAAGAAATTGACAAAAATACCTTAGAGTTGTAGTTGTTGTTGTGAGGTGCCATTGAGTCACTTCCGACTCCTAGCGACCCCATGTACAACAGAACAAAACACTGCCTGGTCCTGCGCCATCTTCACAATTGTTATGTTTGAGCCCCTTGTTGCAGCCACTGTGTCAGTCCATCTTGTTGAGGATCTTCCTCTTTTTCGCTGACCCTCTCTTTACCAAGCATGATGTCCTTCTCCAGGGACTGGTCCCTCCTGATAACATGTCCAAAGTATGTGAGGCGAAATCTTGCCATCCTCACTTCCAAGGAGCATTCTGTCTGTATTTCTTCCAAGACAGATTTGTTTGTTCTGGCAGCCCCTGGCATATTCAATATTCTTCACCAATACCATGATTCAGAGGCATCAATTCTTCTCCGGTCTCCCTTATTCATTGTCCAGCTTTTGCACGCATATGAAAACACCATGGCTTGGGTCAGGCCCACCTTAGTCCTTAAAGTGACATCTTTGGTTTTTAACACTTTAAAGAGGTCTTTTGCAGCAGATTTGCCCATGCCATACATCGTTTGATTGCTTGACTGCTGCTTCCATGGGCGTTGATTGTGGATCCAAGTAAAATGAAATCCTTGATAACTTCAGTCTTTCCTCCGTTTATCATGATGTTTCTTATTGGTTCAGTTGTGAGGATTTTTGTTTTCTTTGTGTTAAGGTGTAATCCGTACTGAAGGCTGTAGTCTTTGACCTTTATAGTAGTCACCTCTAAAATAGGGATGTTAAATAGTAGAATGCCTCAAAATTATTCTGTAGTCTCTGACCATAAAGTGATTAGTAGTTGCAATTTATTTAATCCAAACAGTAGAAAAACTAAGTTTCAGAAGCAAGTTTCTCTTTTGATGCAAACGTGGGATCATTAAGTTGCACCTAAATCACTCTCTCTGGCTCATTCTTCAGCTCTTTGTTGTATCCATTCTTTAAGTGAGAAACAATCATTTTTCTTCTTTAAAATTTTCTTATTTGGGGCTCTTTGAGTGTTTCAAAGCCAAATTTTAAGATTTCTTGTTGGTGTTCCAGTCCAGATGAAACATACACAAAACGCCCCTCTGAACTCTGAACAATAAGAATTATAGCTAAAATATTTTAAAATGTGTTTTGAAGACTATATAAACCAGTAACCAAAACACCAGTTGCCGTCAGTTCCATTCCAACTCATGGCAATCCCACGTGTTTCAGAGTAGAACTGCACTCTGTAGAGTTTTCAATGGCTGTGACCTTTTAGAAGTAGACAGCCAGGGCTTTCTTCTGAGCTGTCTATGGATGGACTCAAACCTCCAACCTTTTCAGTTAGCAGTTGAGCACGTTAACTGTTGGCACCACTCAGGGACTCCAAAGAATGTATAACCATGCTTGAACACAAATGGAAAGTTTCCAAAGACCAGAAATGGAAAAGAGGTACAAGAATGGTAAGGGGAGGCAGAAGCTGGGTTGCTCACAGGAAGTGGAAACCAGATGAGGCAGTGGGACCAGAAGGGAAACATGATGGAGTATACCCCACACGTAACAGTAGCTTAGGACTGTGACCCCCATACACCCGGAGGCTAGGAGTCCCCCTCCATACACTGGGGTCAAAGGGCACCTCCCATCTTTTCTGAAATTGAAGCCAGACACAGAACTGTCATGGAAGGAAGCGAAGGTGCTAAACTGAACCAGGATCTCTGCCTATATTGCACATGGATGTCTTGTGGGGGAGTACCCTCTTCAGGGAAAGAACCTCAAGGCCTAAAACTAGAGTGTGCACCTCAACTGACTGGACTATGACAATCCCCAAATCATGGCACAGGGAACAAAGTTCACGTGAGATGAGCTGTCAGGCAAAAATTACAAAACAAGACAAAATCCAGAGTCTTGGGAAATGTTAAGCGAACACAGGAAAAGATAGACTTGCTTTTTCTCAAAAGAACTTAAGAATAAGTATGTTTAGTTATTTGGAAGTTATGGAGGAGGGAATTACATCCTTGGAACAGGAAGAGAAAGTAACAAGAACAGGGAGATGTGATCAAGAACCTATTGGAAATGAAAAATGCAACCACTGAAATTAAAAAAAAAAAAAAAAACGACAATACGATGAACAGCAGACTAATAAGCATAACTTCTTTAAGAACCCAAAGGATCTCTGCTTCTAACGTATACATTTTAAGCATTAGTTGAACATGCTTCTTTTCCTTAATATACCTTTCTAAATCTAAAATTTAGGAAAGTAGAAGGAGTGCAAATTTTCACAAGTAGACTTCACTGCATAATAAACTATTATCACCTTTATGAAGCTGTTAATTTTCAAAATCTCTTGTAATCTTCCAAATCCTTTTTATCAGATGCCTTTACAAATCTTAGGTCTATTTTCCTTTCTGTGAAATACCTTTTTGTTTCATGTCTTTGCTGTATTTGTGGAACTATCTATATGCTAAAACATATAGTTTCCCTAATCCCAGGTCTTCTGACATCTCCTCGATGTTGGCACATGACATTGTTCTGTTTCCTGTCCGTGCAATATTCTTCCTCACGCTCACCTCTACCTCCATCACATCTTCCCAAGAAATTCCCATTTTTGTCCACAAAAAAAAAAAAAAAAAATCCCTCTCATCCTTCCAGCCTCAGTTGCAAGATTGTGTCCTCTCAGAAACCTTCGGCAAGCAGCCCTGGGCTCCTCCCCTTCTGTCATTTACAGTGCAATAGTTAAGCGCCCGGCTGCTAACCAAAAGTTTGGCGGTTTGAACCCACCAGCTGCTACACAGGAGAAAGACGTGGCAGTCTGCTTCTGTAAAGATTACAGCCTTGGAAACCCTAAGGGGCAGTTCTATTCTGTCCTATAGGGTTGCTATGAGTCGGAATCAACTCGACAGCAACGGGTTTTTCTGCCAATTGCATAGCCATCTCCTTGTGGGCAGGGACTAGATACTTTTTGTTTGCTGTCTCCAGCATCTCTCTCAGTGTCTGGCATATAGCAGAAGCTCAGTAATACTTGCTGGATGGAGGAATAAATAAATAAATAAATGGTATAAATGAAGAGCATATAGAATGATAAGCATTGGGGGAATCAATGAGGAATCTTAACCAGTCTTACCCAGAACACAGGGTTATTGTGGTTGAAAATAAAATTAAATGGCTATTCCAGCAAACTTTAAATTTGATGCTCTAAGGGAAGAGGAGATAATTCTAGATTCTTCAGCAGGATAGTGACATGGTAAATATAGTGTTTAAGGAAATTCGATTTGACATTATAGGCAAAGAATGGAAGCACATACAATAAAATGCACCGTGGCTGAGTAAACATATGAGTGGCGATGACTTCTCATAAATGCCTACAAATGGCCCTATTGTCAGCACTAGCTGAGCCATTCAAGCCTTCCTTGCAGGGATTGACCTCAGCTTGCCCCTAATATGGTGAAATCCTACAAATCCAATTCTAGTTGATTTGGTGTAGGAATATATTCTTTATATTATTGCCATTTCTGATTCAGCCAAGGAATGTAGAAATCCAATTACTGCCTTTTCCCCTAGTTCATGACCTAGAAGTAACCTATAACTAACTGTTCAGTTAAATATGCTCGAGTTATGCAAGAAGCAGTAAGAAAAAGAATGAAATTTGAACACTTCTATAAGTTCTTTTAGATGCAGCTTTTCAAAATCCAGCTTAAATCTATAAATATTTGAAATCGTATAGATTTCCTGGGGGGTTCTGAAAAATGTATTCATTTTTCCTGAGTGTGAGTAATACTGTGTATGCTAAAGTATTAAAATTATGCAAAGTAATATTTTTTCCTCTCGTTTTTGAACAGCAAAACTTAGAGAGTAACCTCACCAACCTTATCAAGAGGAACACGGAACTGGAGACCCTGTTGGCTAAACTCATCCAAACCTGCCAACATGTCGAGGTGAGTATCCCTGTGTGGTATGTTTCATATGAAATCTGCTAGATCCGGGGCTTTTGTGCTTACATTCCCACCCTTTATATTTTTAAAACGGGAATCTTTATTTTATTTTAAATTTTATCATGGTAAAATACATATAACAAAATTTGCCATTTTTAACCATTTTTAAGTGTACAACTCAATGACATGAATTGCATTCACCATGTTGTGCAACCATACCACTATCCATTTCCAAATATTTTCCAGCACCCCAAACAGAAACTCAGTACCCTTTAAGCAGTAACTCCCCACTCCTTCCTCCGCCCAACCCCTGATAACCACTAATAAACTTTGGTCTCTGCGTATTTGCCTATTATAGATATTTCATATAAGTGGGACCATACAGTATTTGTCCTTCTGAGTCTGACTGATTTTGCTCACCATAATGTTTTCAAGGTTCCTCCATGTCATGGCAAGTATTAGAACTTTATTTCTCTTTATGGTTGGATGATATTCAATTGTATGGGTAGACCACATTTTGTTTATCCATTCATCTGTTGATGCACACTTGGGTTGTTTCCATCTTTTGACTGTTGTGAAAACTGCTACAATCAACACTAGTATACAAGTATCTGTTTGAGAGCCTGTTTTCAAGTCTCTTGGGTATATACCTAGGAGTGGAATTGCTGGGTCATATGGTAATTCTATGTTTTACTTTTTGAGGAACTGCCAAATTGTTTTCCACAGTGGCTGCACCATTTTACATTCCAACAGCAATGGATGAGGGTTCCAATTTCTCCTCATCCTTGCCAACACTTGTTATTTTTTTTCTGTTTTTCTGATAACAGCTGTCCTAGTGGGTGTAAAGTCGTATCTCATTGAGGTTTTGATTTGCAAAATAGGAATCTTTCTTAAAGTTAAATCTTTTGCATAAGCCAAGTATGTAAGATGGATTAAAGTGGAAGGGACTAGGCCCTCAGAGAATCTGTCCCCATCCCCAGCCCTGTCCTGCCCCCACTCCTATGACAGCTGTCCCTGATCTAGCATTACATAGCACTCCTAATATTGTTGATTTTAATCACCCTTACAAAGAACAACCAAATAGCACTATTTAAAAGGTACATGTTATAAACACATCTTGGTTATCTAGTATGCTTCCATGAAATCTAGCACAATTCCAGCAATAGTGGAACCTTCAATGACTCCACACTGTATATGGAAAAAGAAATCAATATCAGTTCCTTAGTGTGATATTCGCAGTCCTCTATCATCTTCTCCCAACCTGTCCACTCTCTACTCCATGCACTCAAACTAAGTGATTGCCCATGCACTCTGCTTTCAAGCCTTCCCGCCTTCAGCCCTTCCCACTCCATATCTACTTGTCCGAATCCTTCCTATCCCTCTCATCCCAAGTCAAGTGACACTTGAATTGTGAATATTTCTCTGGTCCCCTGGACCAGAGTCGTCACTCTTTTCTCTGAATCCCATAACATTTTATCGATAATCTTCTTTTGGCTTTGATCATTATCTCATGTGCTAGTTTCCATTTCCCCAACTAGAATGTGAAGTCTTTGAGGATGAGCATGAGATCTTATTTGTCTTTGTATCCCCAGACTCTAATGCAGTAGTTTGCGCACAGTGGAAGCTCAGGGAGTTTGTTTTGAACATATGCGCATGATGACTGTTCAAATGGCCAATTTGAACACTATTGGAATGTTTGTAAGTTTAGCTCCAAATGATATCTAAGTCTGGAAAAGCAAACCGTTTTGAGTGTGCATTTAAAATTTTTGACAGTAACTGTTTCACAATAGCAATTTTCCTGGAATCCTTTTTTTTTTTTTGGTCATCTAATCATTAATTATAAGTTTATGGTCTCTTATATGCCTATAACTATATCAATAGATGGACAATATAGTAAAAAAAAATCATAATAGCTTAAAATGTGTTTAAAAAACAACATACACACACGACATAATTAGAGAACAGTGGAGTAGCTAATCACTTTCTAAGCTAGTATAAAAGATGCATTTTTTTTCATTGACTAATCTCTCTGAAATTGGGCTGCACCTGAAAATTGATGGTGGGACATAGTGTAATTGGCAGCATTTTTTTCTTTCCTACTGGCACATAAAGTAAGGATGAGATTTACAGTTGCTGGTATTTTAGATTGGATGGGTTATGGTATGGGAAAAACAAAAAATAAAATAAAATAAACCAAACCTGTTCCTGTGGAGTCGATTCCAACTCATAGCGACCCTATAGGACAGAGTGGAACTGCCTCTTAGGGTTTCCAAGGCTGTAATCTTAACCACTGCGCCACCAGGGCTCCGCGATATAGGAAGTGGGGATTAAAAGAGAGAAACAAATGAGTCCAATTTGCCTGAGACTTTATGAAGGAATCAGGACTTAAGCCAGATCCTGCAGATTTTCCACTATTTTTCAAAGTGCCCCAGGAATTGGGGTGCCAGCATATTTATCAACACAATTATGTCTGTCAATGGTACATACCTCAGGATAATAAATATGACCAAACGTTTTCAAATCAGATCAGTGTAAAAATGTCTCTGCTATGCAAACACTGGTGCTTGGATGAAAGGTTTAAAATACTCTGTCTTATAAAGTTTGCACTTTCAGTGACAAATGTTCTATTTGGGATAGGAAATTTAAAACTGGTTAGTGAGAGAAATACAAGAGTTGGCAATGTTTTTAAACTCCAAATTTGTTATGACTTCTGCTGTTGTTTCCAGGATGGGAGGAACTGGGGTGTCCTTCTCTCCTCCCAGGATCATCACACACTTCAACGTGCACCATTCGGGGTGCTGATGAGAGATGGAGGAGGGAAAGACACACAAAGGGAAAAGAAAAAGGGGGTGTTGGAGCAACATGTGGGTGAGAGGGCATATTGGAGCTGTCCAACAAACTCATGGGTTCATGCCAAAGCTCCCCTTGCTTCTAGAACTGTCATGACTGTCAAATTGGAACCAATCTCTTCATCATGTTGGAATAAGGGCGAGTGTACAGGCAGCAGCGATAGCAGTGGCACGTTGCAGAACCCAGGTCTTTCTAATCCTTTGCTTAGACTGGATTTGCTTTTGGCAATGGTCTCTCCAGGGAACATTTTGAGTCTTGTTGACTGAACAACATTGTAAATAATAGTGAACAGGCATCATGTTTTCATTATTAGAGAGTAAAGTGAATACGTATTATAGGAAAAAAAGGATGAACGAAATGGAATGATCCGTGTGCTATATTTTATTTTTATGATGTGATGGCGTTTAATGTTTAGGACAATAAGAAGAAATTATTTCTCATCAGTAAAAAAATTACCTGTTTTATGGGGAGGTCTTATAAATTCTTTATGGCGTGAGTGATTATTTCATTCAATTTCAGCAAGTTACTTGAAAGCATTAGTGTCTGGTTTCCATTATGGCCTGTAGTAGTGATTTCAGAAGAACTTCTTTGCTCTTAATGCAATATTAGTATAGTTTGAATTTACAAAATGGTATTCCTCTTAACATGATGTAAAATTATACTGTGTGGTGTTGAGTAATTTCAAATGATAGATGAATGTTTCAGTCAAGAAATTTACGAGCAAATTTTATTTTTATTTCAGGAGATTATGTATTTTAGTTGCTATACAGCTTTTTAAATAGAGCTGTCACTGCATTGATTGTAGCAGACTTCAAATAGACATATATGACATTAAAAGTTGTTCTAGACAAGGAGTAAGGGATACTCATTCTTTCTCTGTTGTTTCTCTGTAAATCCTTTGGAATCGAAAGAAATGTTTGTGGGTGTCTTAGTCATCTAGTGCTGCTATAACAGAAATACCACAAGTGGATGACTTTAACAAAGAGAAGTTTATTCTCTCACAGTCTGGGAGGCTAGAAGTCTGAATTCAGGGTGCCAGCTCCAGGAGAAGGCTGTCTCTCTCTGTGGGCTCTAGGGGAAGGTCCTTGTCATCAATCTTCCCAGGTGGAGGAGCTTCTCAGTGCAGGGACCCCGGGTCCAAAACATGCTCTTCTCCTGGCTCTTGTTTTTTGGTGGTATGATGTCCCCCTCTCTCTCTACTGGCTTATCTCTTTTATCTCAAAAGAGACTGACTCAAGACAAAACCTACTCTTGTAGATTGAGTCCTGCCTCATTAACATAACTGCCGCTAGTCCCACATCATTAACATCATAGAGATAGGATTTATAACACATAGGAAAATCACATCAAATGACAAAATGGTGGACAGTCACACAATACTGGGAATTATGGCCTAGCCAAGTTAACACACATTTTTGGGGGACACAATTCAATCCATGACAGATGCTTAACATCACTAATTATTAGGGAAATGCAAGGTAGAAACAATGATAAAGATAAATATGACACGCTGTACGTACCACTAGAATGTCTAAAATTAAAAATGTTTACAATACCAAGTGTTGGGGGGACACAATTCAATCCATGACAGTGGGTGAGTAAATTTAGTATTTATTTGGGAAATTTACGTATTCTAGATAAAGATTGAACAAAATAAATTATGACTAGAAAAATAAATAATGATACTAGCAGAACTTGTTTTTACATTTGTCTTAGTTATCTAGTGTTGCTGTAACAGAAATACCACATGTGGTTAGCTTTAACAAACAGAAATTATTCTCTCACAGTTTAGGAGGCTAGAAGTCTGAATTCAGGGTGCCGGCTCTAGGGGAAGGCTTTCTTTCTCTGTCGGCTCTAAGGGAAGGTCCATATCTCCTTTCAATATCTGTGGACCTGGCGTTCCTTGGAGATCTCCATGTGTCTTGGCATCAATCTTCCCCTGGGTCCAGAATGTTCTTAGTGCAAGGACTCTGGGTCCAAAGGACATCGCTGCATTCCTGGCTCTTCTTTCTTGATGATAATAGGTCACTCTTCTCTGCTTTTATCTCTTGTAAGGTAAAAGGTGTGACTAAAGCACAGGTGGTGCATCCCAGCCTAATCCTCATTAACATAACCTAATCCTGCCTCACTGACATGACTGACAACTCACTCCCAAATGGGACCGTAACCGCAAGCATAGAGGCTAAGATTTACAACACATAATTACATCAGATCACAAAATGGAGGACAACCACACAATACCGGGAATTATGGCCTAGCCAAGTTGACACATATTTTGGGGAGACACAATTCAATCCATGACATTCCACCACTTGGCCCCCCAAAATTCATGTCCTTGCCACATATAAAACACTTCCACCCCATCATATCATCCCAAAAGTCTTAAATCAACTCCAAGTCCAAATTCCATCATGGGGCAAAATTCCTCTTCATCTGTGAACCTGTGAAATCTAGAATACAAGCAAGTCAAAAACCCAGCCGAACAATTTACATCAGCTCTTAAGTCTTGAAAATAATCCTCTGTTCTCTAAGACCATCTAGATAGTGGCCCTACCCTCCGGACTCTGGGTGTTGGCCATGCTGTCTGGATTCTGGGTGGAGGTCCTTTGGCCCTGGGCTTCCGCTCTGCCTTCTAGGCCCATTGGGATGGCAACTCTGCTCCCTTGGCTTTGGGTGGCCCCATTCTCTTAGTCCACCTGAGTGGTAAATTCACCTCCTCAGCTCCAGAAGGCCCTGTTCTTCTGCCCTTGGGCCTGGCAGCCCCATCCCCTCAGCTTTGGGCAGCAACTCCGGCCCCATCCCCCGGCACTCTTGAATGGCAGCCCCACACTCCGGAACAGAGTTGGTGAAGATCTGACTCTTTGAAACCTAGGAGGCCGTGGCCCCACCCTTTGAGGCCCAGCAGCCCATGGTTCCACCGTTTGAGACCCCAGAGGACATGGCCCTACCCTTTGAGACCGAGGTAACTCTGCTTCCCATGCTTCTTGTCTCTTCAGCTTTCTGCTTCCTGGTTCCTTGGTTTCTTGGACGCTCAGCCCTCAGGCCTCTTGGGCTGGCGCAGCCTCTGCCCTGCTCTGGCAAGTGTTACAGAGCTCTTTAGCTTTACCAATAAATGCTCAGAGGCACCCCACTCCACCAGTAAGCCTCAGCCCAAAGACACTCTCAGCTCTCTGGCTCCATGGGCCGGCAAGCCTAGCTCCATCAACAAGTGCCCATAGGCACCCCATTCTGCCAGCAAGCCTCCTGCCCGAAAGCGCTCAGCTCTCTTATTCCGTGGGTCAGTTCCCGCACCTTCTCATGCCAGTCTCCTGGTTCTGCTGCCACCGTTTCTCTGCTCCTGCTGCTTCTTGCCATCTGCACCATTTCCGGTGTTACAGCTCTCCTCACTTCCTTCTGAGCCCTCACCAGAATTGTCTTTGATGTCCATAATTCCACCAACAGTCTCTTCAAAGCAATCTAGGCTTTTAGTATTATGCACCTTAAAACTCTTCAAGCCTGTACCCCTTACCCAATTCCAAAACCCCTTCCACATTTTAGGTATCTGTTAGAGTAGCACCCCACTCCTGGTACCAAATGTCTTAGGCTGCGTTCTCTAGAGAAGTAAAACTAGTGAAGCATGTATGTGTGTGTGTGTATGTATATATATACACACACACATACATAGAGAGAGACAGAGAGAGATTTATCTCAAGGAAATGGTTCGTGCTGTTGTTGAGGTTGGCAAGTCCCAATGTTTGTGGGTCGGGCTTCGGCTGGAGGCTTCTCCTGACTCACATGGCTGCAGGGGTTGATGAACCCAGAATCAGCAGGTCAGATGGCAGGCTGTTGGCTCACATGGCTGTGTAAGCTGGCAAATCCCAAAGTCAGCAGATCAGATGACAGGTGACAGGGCTGCTGGCTCAAGCCCCAAGAACTGGTGGTCAGATGATGATGAGTCAGAAACAGGATCCAGAGCAAGCAAGCAAGTTTTGCCAGAAGGTCCATATATATATATATATATATATAGAGAGAGAGAGAGAGAGAGAGAGAGTGAAGGCCACACCCTCAGGAAACTCCCCTTACAACTGATTGGCTGATCACATCAGGTCACATCATGGAGGTGATTGCATTATATCACAAAATGGAGGATAATTATATCAGATCACAAAATAGAGGATAATTACATAATACTAAGAATCATGGCCGAGCCAAGTTGACACATAACATTAACTATCACAGCATTTGTTCCCTTATTTGTAGTTATTAATATTCTTAAAGTATGATTTTCAAAGAGGTGAACACAATTCTCATATAAATATCTGAGTCCACATCAACGATTTATTTAACTCATTAATGAAGGAGCCAGCAGGATGATAAAGCAGGTTCAAAGGAGAACACCAGAAATTGATACAAACATATGTATATATGCGTGCAGTTATTGGGGAAAGAATGCTAGAATATGACAGCTAATGTAGATACAAAGCTGGTTAATGACCTACAGGTCGATAAAGCCATAACACTTGGACAAAAATAACTTGCTTATCATTTTTCTGTAAGATAATATCTAACTTTGCAGAGTGTAAGCCCGAATCAACAGTAAATAGACAGTCAAATTCTGTTACATTCCATTCTAGAAAGTCAGATGACCCTCACTGAGGCGGCCTCGGTGGAGTATGCTGTAATATGACACTAGAAGGACCGGTAGTCATTGTTTTCTCTTATTTCCAAGGTTTGGATAATTTTCCTCAACATGACTTCCTACGCTTTCTGTTCTGAAGACTGTTGGTCTATGAGCTGGGTTTGCTAACCAAGTTTTTCTGGATAAAGGTGTAAACTTTTGTCTGTGGTCAATCACTTTAACCTGTTACAGCATCACTGTAGTTTGTTCATTCCATTAGTGTGTATCGAGCATCCTCTGGGTATGTGTTGCACAGTGCTGGGTGCCTAAGGACCTTGCCCATAGGGAGCTGACTATCTTGCTAAGACAAAAGAGCAACTCTAATACAATATAAAGCAGAAAACTATAATTACCAAAAGAGAGGTGTAGATAATATACTTCCGAATTGCAGAGAAGTGAGAAATTACTTCTAACTGGGAGATGGGAGGGGTAGCACAGATCTGAGCCTGTCTCCAAGAGTAGATAACTTTTGAGAATATGGTGGTAAAGCGGGGGGTGGGGGGGACACTGCTTGCAGGGCAAACAAAGGCATGTGGATGGAGAAACAAGGAGAGTATATAAGCAAAGCAAGTGGATCATTCTGTAAGAAACAGAAGTTGTACGAGGGCGCATAGTAGGAGAGAGCTTTGGAGAGACGGAGAGCTGGGTGGGCTTTAATACCGCATCTGAGTTTGAACTTTGTTTGCCCTGGAAAGTTAGGTGAGGATTCAAGGAACATATAGACCTGTGTAGTTTTTATAGTTACAATTGATATCCCTAACTCTTTTCAGCTACTTAGGAAATGATATTTTTGGAAAATAATATGGGTATCTTAGTGCAAACAATGAAAACTCCAAGGGAAAACTTCATAGCGCTAGTAAACTCCAAAAGAAGTAGTGGAAATTGTTAGGAACCACCATACTATTCTTTTACATCAGTGCAGTGGGAAAGTATTTCCTCATTCACATCCTCTGTTCCTAGACTGTATTTCTTCCTTTTCCTCTTCCTGAGAGTATCCTTGTACTGGGATAGGAGCATTCATCAGGAGAATAATTCCCACGCCAGCTGGAGCTAAACAACTCAAAGCATAGAGGCCACTCTTAATTGTTATAAATTAATTCACTGAAGCCCTTCCCACGGACTCCTGGAGGAAATGCCACGTTCTCGTAAGTCTACACCTCCTTCGGAGATTCACCTCTGCTTTTCTTTATAATGGAAAAGGGTTTGAAGGGCCTCCCTATTATTTTTATAATTTTTTTTTAAGTGAGGGCAGAAATCTGGCTTTTTGATAGTAAGTGGCAAATCTTTTTCACTCTAGAGAATGGGCGATCTGAAGGCCAAGGCATTTTGGGACTGAGAAGGTGAGGCATTGAAAGAGAAACTTCACATAGACTCCCAAGAAATGTTTGTGTCATTTGGGAGCTGAGATTCTAAAAGCTAATGGTGTTTCAGTCCTTTTGGTTTAGTTTCTTCAGTAGAGGAGTACAGTAGAAAACTCCCTTGGGATGAGTTTGGAGTTAATTATACATGAGGAGAAGGACAAGCCTATGAACAGTGATCAAAAATTAGGTCAGCTGTGGGACTTTATGGTCAAATAAGAACGAGTTCTTATTCCCCCCACCCCATTTTCTTTTAAAAATCAGAAGACCCATTTTATTAGCTAAGCAAATATTTAGAATCACTGATGTGCATTCTCCAGACATTCTGTGAATCACGTTCTTTCCCAGCAACTCCAATACCTTGACATGTTCACTTTGGCATTTTGTGGTGATTGTTAGTTGCAGTAGAGTTGGCTCTGACTCATGGCGACAGAACTTTGCCTGGTCTGGAACCATCTTCATGAGCGTCGGTATGTTTGAGTTCATTGTTATGGCTGTTGTGTCAGTCCATCTCATGAATGTTTCCCTCTTTTTCACTGACCCTCTGCCAACCATGTTGTCCTTTTCTAGTGACTGGTCTTTCCTAATGACGTGACAAAGTAAGCAAGTAGAAAAGTCTTGCCATCCTCCCTTCTAAGGAACATTCTGGTTGTATTTCTTCTAAGGTTGATTTGTTCGTTCTTTTGTCAGTCCACAGTATATTTAATATTCTTCAACAGCACCGCAGTTTGAACACATTAATTCTTCTTCTGTGTTCCTTTCTCATTATCCAACTTTCACATTTTGGCGTTACTGGTCACGAGTTACTAAACCCACAGTGAGATGGTAAAGAACTACTGGAAAAGGGAAACTGTTTGCCATAGCGGTTTCGAGAGGATACTAAGGCTCAGCTGACCTCACTGCCCTTGTCCAAGGTCATACTTGAAGGGTGTTCTCTAACTCAACAACCCCTCAATGGCTTCCTTTAAATACCAGGCTAGGCCTTGGCCCTTTTGGCTTATGTTGTTTTGTTTGTAATCACTTTTTTTTTTTTTTTAATCCCTTATGCCGTTGCTTTTCTTGGTAAGTTTTTGAAATATTCTTTTTTTTTTTAATGGAAATTTTGCTTTCTTACTGGCTTTTCTCTGCATTTTTCCAGTGCTAGCTGACATGTAGAGTAACCAACTTCTTGTGGGTAAATTAAGTGCCATTAATGAGATCTCTGCTCAGATGACGGGCTCTGTGAGTCAAGAGGGATGAGGGTGATGTGCTACAGTAGCTTCTAAGAAATTGTAAAAAAATGACTTGACAAACAGGTGGGGGTTGGTAAAGAACTTTTAAAATCTTTCACCAAGCTTTAAAAGCATTCTACTGTAAACTCTGAAATAAGAAAAAAAATATCTGGGTTACAAACAAAGAGAAACCTTTATTTTAAAGTTATTTTTGGTGTGCAGTTTTATAATGTCAAAGCATTCTCTCCCACTATGGAAACCTTGGCAATTGCTTCATCCACAGCTGTTGGATGAAGACCAGCATCGAAACACAAAACATGCAGTTCGTGTCTTATGGACAAGTGTCTGATCCTGGATGAAGTGTACCCTGCTGGGGGCAGACTTGAATGTCCAACGTTAGAATCCATTGGCACTTGCAGATAAGGGTCAGATTCCCACCCTATGTGACCCTCTGTGAGACTGTTCTTCTGGTAAAATTAGAATCAGATACTGGGCTTCATTAAAACACATCACACAACCCACTGTCTGTCATGTCTCTCCATGTACGCTCCTTTGGCTTGGTGGTAATGTGATGATGCCAATATGGCAGCATTCAGAAACCAGATTATGACGAGTCACTATTGTAAAGGCTGACTTCCCAAGTTCAGGTCTTAGGATTTGGATTTCCAAGACAAGGGAGAAAAGGAACTCTTGGCCTGCACAGAAGTTCATTGTCTCTGGGGACCATTCATTTTTTTGACTCCTGTACATGTATAACAGTTGTATATCCAGTCCATGGTACCGTGTTTGCTAAAACTGACAACTCATGAACTAAACTTAGTTTTCGTCTCTGGAGATTAAATTTAATTTTTTATTATAGTAGATCTAATACATACGCAAATATCTACCTTTAGATTCAATGCCCTTGCCTTAACAAATTGATTCATAAAGGGCATCAGATCCTGTTATTTGGGTATATTCATGAGGAATAATTTGAAGATATCAGCAAAAAGTCTTCTGGAGTTTTAGAATATGGGGTTAATCTGATGAATAAATGAATATAAGGCTTTCTTGGCATTACTTTCGGAATAACATGCCCAAGTTTCAGCTTCCAACTATTTTTTAACATTATCCAAATCTTCCATCTTCTGCTGGTCTTTCCAGTTTGGGAAAAATGAACTATCGCGCCACATTCAGAATTCTACCAGGTGGCTCAGATTGAAATATGATCATGTGTACATGCCCCTGAAGACAGCCTCTCTGACATGATTGAATTTAGTGGTGCGCATTTCCAAGGCTAATGCTTAATTGTGAGATTGTTGGCCTTAATTGAGGGCCCAGTGGATCAGCAGTGGGAAGGAGGAGAGAAAGCGTGGTTTTCCTGATGCATCTTGAATGTGATCTCTTTCCACAATATAGCAGTTCTTTGTCACATCATCCCTACAGTATTCCACACACAACCTCCCTGCCTTGAAATATTTAAACGCTTGGCCAAGACAGCAGGGATGTTTCTGGCGTGGTATAAACAGTAGTAGAAACAGGTGTGACAAATTCAGAATGGCCATTGCAGTTAGCTCTAACTCAGCTATCACATGAGATGCTCGTTGCTGGCTGGATTCAAGTAAGGAGTGAGATGTGAGAGGGGAATGATCCCAAGTGAGAAGGTGACTCTCAGATGGAAGGCAGGGTCCCATTGTTGCTCCCATTCTTGCCGCTCAGAGACGACTGGGATCCCAATGATTAAGCCATCATTTTGTTGCTGTATCAACCTGTTTTGCTTCTGGGTCTTAATATCTAGTTTAAATTACTTTCCTTAATAAATGAACATAGAATTATTCTCTTCGTGACCATCAGGCTGTGTATAAGATAATTACAGATTATGAGAGAAATGAGATGTATTATTTTTTACCTTCATTTGATCGACTTCTGTTTTTAATTGCTAAATGCTGTAGGAAAAACTGAAGAACTTTGTTCTAATTTTGAAATTACCCAGCAAAATAATTGAGTCATGCATATAAAATATTTGTTAACAAGAGTGCAATTATAGCACTGGTTATTTTTGTTTGAAACAGAAATATGAAATTTTAAATTCAACTATTTAAAATGCCTGAGGCTGCTACCAATGTAAAAGGCTCTCAGTGAGGAATAACACAAATAAAGATTTTTACAACCCTGTGAGGTAACTTCTTGCCCTAGGAATTTATGATAGAGCTTTTACTACGCTTTGAAAAGAATTTTCACTAACTATAACGTCAGGTTTATATATATGCGGTGATGAAAACTATCGTATCTCGGACTCAACAAGCTAGGCCTTGGGCTGTGATAAATTCATTAAGGAAGCCTTCCATCAATTTACATAGGATTGGGAAGATGGCGCCTGGTCCAGCTTTGAGGGCGTTAGGAGAGCAGTTCCAGTTTCATAACAAAGTATAGCCTGTAGTGTGGGGAAAGCAAAAGTTGTAGGACTTGTGCAAACATGCACTACAAACAACAAGGACCGCTTGATAAGCTCCAACTATCACTTCCTGATTTAATTCTCTCAATAGCCTTTTACTGTAAATGTCATTTAAATGACCTTAGAAACATGGCCTGAAGCCAGATAGAACAAGAATCAACCAGTAAAGAAATGGGTTGATTCCAACTAGCTAGTAAAGCAAGTGGAGTGGTTACTGAACATCAGCTACCCAGTCTAGGTGATAGAAATGAAAGAGATGATTTAAAAAGTTAAGTTCTTGATATGGGCAGCATAGTGAGAAACAAGCCCATTGGAAGGGGATTGGAAACTTCTGCTGAACTGACAGGAGTCCTGGTGGTGCAGTGGTTAAGCACTCCGCTGCCAACCGAAAGGTGGGCAGATTCGAACCCACCAGCCCATCCATGGGAGAAAGATGTGGCAGTCTGCTTCCGTGAAGATTACAGCCTTGGAAACCCTATGGGGGCAGTTCTACACTGTCCTATAGGGTCGCTATGAGTCAGAATTGACTCGATGGCAACAGGTTTTATTGTTTGTTCGTTTTGGTTGAACCCACTGTAACAAGAATTAGTGAATACCCATTTCCGATACTCATAGAACCAGCGAGCTTTGGGTCCCATGAACTGTTCTCAAATCTTTGAACATTAATAACTGTCGTATGTAGTCAACCAATAACTTTAGCTCAGTTGATGAGATAACCTCACCTAACAGAGCTCATAAAATCCGTTGCCACCGAGTTGATTCTGACTCATAGCAACACTATTAGGGTAGAACTGCCCCATAGGGTTTCCGAGGCTGAAATATTTACGAGAGCAGACTGCCACATCTTTCTCCCTTGGAGCAGGTGGAGGGTTGGAACTGCCGACCTTTCAGTTAGCAGCTGAGAGCTTAACCACTTCGTCACCAGGGTTCCTCACCTACCTGAGCAGGTAACCATTGTTGACCTGTAACCTCAACTTCTCTGAGGTGAGAAATTTGCTTCCATTAGTGAATAAGGTTCTTTTTTTCCCCCCTCCTCCCCAGGAACATTGAGAATTATGTATAAAATTGAAGACCTAAATAAAATCCTTGGTATCGATATTTTGTGTTATGTTATTAGACTAAAATATATGTTTGTACACTGTGTAACATTTAAAATAATTTGACGTATTAGACAAACTTGGCAGATTAGCTCTGAGATTCCAATTTGAAATATGCAATTGATTTTAGATATGTGATTTTAAGTTAAAGTGTAAGAGAATTTAAGTTTGAAAACAATATTAGAATATTCAAGAGAACTTGAGTTTCTTTATATTTTTTAGTTGAATTTATTAGATTTATAGGAGTTACTTAATGACTTGGGAAGAATGGACTTGTTAGAGTTTTACTTCTACCCCGTTAGGTATTTGAAGTTGTTTACCAAGTCAATGGAATATGTTAAATTTATAAATGTGGTTTAAAATGTTACAGGAATTTAGTGATAAAAGTCTGAACAATGATTACCCATGGGGGTGAGGATTGAGTGGAAGAGGATCTCCAGGGTACGTCGTGAGGTGATTGTTGTCGTTAGCTGCAATCGAGTAGGATCCCAACTCATGGCGACCCCATGCACAAAGAAACAAAATGCTGCCAGGTCCTGCGCCATCCCCACGATCGGTTGTGGATCAGACCATTGAGATCCACAGGGTTTTCACTGGCTGATTTTTGGAAGTAGATCGCCAGGCCTTTCTTCCCAGTCTGTCTTAGTCTGGAAGCTCCACTGAAAGCTGTTCACCATCACAGATGGTGGCTGTGCATGAGGCACATTGGCCAGGAATCAAACTCGGCTCTCTTGCATGGAAGGCAGGAATTCTACCATTGAACCAACACTACCTCTCTCTGGGGTGATAGAAATGTTTTATATCTTGATTGGACTGTTAATTACACAGGTGTATGCATTTGTCAAAATCCATTAAACTGTCCCTTAAGATCCATGCATTTCCCTGTGTGTAAATTTAACTCATTTTGAAAGATGTGTGCAGGAATTTAATCAGCTCATATATAGATGGAATTGATTGTTTAATGGAGTTGAGTCTTGCTCAACTTGAGTTAATCAAATGTTAATTCAAGCACCCCTGAGAGTGATTATTCTTAGGTTTATAAAATGTATTGGATTTATGAATAGAATAATTAGATTCATAATGTGATCTTAAAAGCTTAAGGAAAACTACACAGTGATTTGTTGATCAAAATGCAGCCTTTGACATAAATCCACGTGGTCTGTAGGTCCATGTCTGTTCCTTCTCCTAGTTGAGTTGGACTCCTTGGGAGGCAGGACGGTGTCTTTCTTCTCCTAGCTGAAAAAAAACCAGTTGCCCTCAGGTCGATTCCAACTCATGGTGACCCCACGTGTGTCAGAGTAGAACTGTGCTCATAGGGTTTTCAGAGACTGATATTTCAGAAGTATATTGCCAGTCCTTTCTTCCAAGGCACCTCTGGGTGGACTCGAACCTCCAACCTTTCAGTTAGCAGCCAAGCATGTTTGCACCACCCAGGAACTCCTTCTTCTCTTAGTATCTCCTGCATTTAGACCCGGGTCTCCCACACTGCGGACAAGAATTCTACCACTGCACCACCAATGCCTCCTACTGTATGTAGAGAGAGAAGTACAACCTCCAGCTGAGAAGCAAGGATCAAGTAGGTTTAGTTTGCTCATGGAATCATGCTAAGCATTGAGTTGAGATCTGTGGGGCTCCCAGTTTTAGAAATAGGGTTTACAAAGGGAGAGTGTTGGCTTGTTTGATTTTGGTACAAATGGCCCTCCTTTTAGTGTGCTACCTGGAAATAATGATGCCAAAGAGATGGTATGCTAAAGGAAGATGGTTTCTGTGGCATTCTTTCATATCTCAGGCATAGCCTTTATCTAATCTTAATGAAAGAAAGTGTGCCTAGATAGAAAATGCCAACAGATACCCATGTTTTTTAAAAAAAAAAAAAATACACGTGCCCAGCTAACTTGTCATCAGGCTCTGGCTACTTAAACAAAGGATTGCTTTAATTTTTACAGGATATAGTATTTTTTTTCCTCCTGCCTTTCATGAAATGGCCTTAAAGAATTCCTCTTGTTTGTGGTCTTGAAAAAATTAGAACTATGCTGCTGAGGCCTACCTTTAAGGGTCCCATTAAACAATAAGAAGGCTTTGTTCTTGGCAATAAAATTAAAGCAAGCAATGTTTCCAGTACCTGGAAGGATGTCTTTTTTTTTTTTTTTTTTTTTTTCCCTTCCCTGATCTTGACAAACTGAAACAGAGCATTCTGTTTCCCGGGTAGGACTGGAGAGGACGCAAGGTCTCCCAGGTTTGTGTATAGGAATATAGTTGATCTTTCAGATAATCTTAAAAAAAAAGAGAGAGAGACAGAAAAACTTCAAGTAATCCCTAAAGCAGATTTTTTAAAATTAATTTTACTATAGAAAACTGTCCATATTGAGGCTTAAACCTCCAAAACCATTATTATTTTAGGAAGACAATAATAATTTCACAATGAGTTGAAACGATGGCAAATCGAGAGGTCTCACGATAAAGAAGCATATATGTTAGTCTAACTAGATTTCCTGTGTTTTCTTTTCCAGGCAAGCTAGCCTGCCTCTGCCCAAATTTTTACCCATCTTTGGTCAGTTGCAGATGCACACTTGCAGGTAGATTCTGGCCATGAAGTTAGGAAAGACCGAAGTTAAGACAGGAAGTACTGTCACATGTGAATTCCATTTGGCCCCGCCATTAGTCTTAGGTCATTGGAGCTATAGAAGAAACTGGGTGACTGTGACTCCAGCTCCCCCTGACCTCGACTGGAACTCATCTTAAGAAATGTCCAGACTGTAGTCTCCTCTAACAGAAGTGCTCTCCCGTCTGTAGCTGTTGGTGAGACGCCATAGGGCTCTCACTGTCCTATGTCCCTGACCCGCAAGCTTCCAGATGCAAGAGGCTGAGACTCTGCCTGGGGGCATCCTCTGCTCCAGGAACCAGCTAAGTCCAGGTTGGAGTTAATGCCCACTCACCCCCAACAGCCTCAACCCAGTAACTGATAGGAGATATTACATAAAGCCCATGTTTCCTCCTCATCAGCTGGAGTGTTCTTTGTGTTTCTTCAGAGTTCCATGGTGGGATTGAGCTCCGCTTGCCCACAGGGGTCTTGAGAAGGCACACATTCCTGGCTTCCTACCTTTTCCTGACTCCCCTACTGATGTTTCCGGTAACAACTTGTGCTTCTCTCCTTGTCTCTCCCCCTGCTTTGGGGAGAATGCAACCTCTAAAATGGAATGATAGCACTACTTTCTTGCCTATCGTGACCATAACTCACATGTTCAATTTCTCTTAGCTCTCCTCTCTATCACTGTATGATTAAATTTGCATATTGAACATTGGCCACCAAAGCTATTTCAAACTCAATCTACCAGCCTCTGCTGGAATTCTGTGGTGACAACATGCAGGCAAGATACTTCATAGACAGACCAAAGCTTAACAGTTTGTCATTTTCCATTGCTTTACTTCCAAGTTCAAGTTTTATCGGTGATATAATCAAATATATTGCACTCACCAGAAGGAATACCGAAGGGCAGGCATCTGATCCTCATTCGCTGTAACTTTGCAGGGGAGCAGATGGCACATCTATACCTCAGTAACTCAGGCCTGAATAAGGGCTCAATCTTGTATTTTTCCAGGACATCATTATTCAGGAATGATGGCACAACAACTAAAAAGAATGTCACTTAATGAGAAATGACATGTAAGATTGAAAATGAGTAATGTGAGGTCACTGGGTAGAAGATTCCTCTTTTCATTAGCAATAACTTCCCTTCTCTGAAACATCACATCTATCTTCTCTAGCACTCAATCAACAATCATCTTCTGTAAGTTAGTTTTTACCCTCTGACCACAATGTCAAAAGGTTGATTTTTGCTAAATACATTTGTCAAAAGTTACTTAACAGAAAGTATCACCTTTTGGAAACTTTATGAAAAAGACTCGATAGAGACAAGTGCCCATGACAGGTTAATTGATTTTTTTTTTTTTAATTTTTGTGCCCCAGCCTAAACGGAAGGGTGTGTAACGTTTGTTTTATAAAGTGTGTAATTAATGAGAAAAAGGAAGGGAGGAGTTATTGTTTTTGAATGAATTATGAACTACACCTTCCATTCTGCCTCTTCATTTTGGAACTGCTTTGAATAGAGTTTACCATTAAATACAAAAAGAGAAGTCTGTGGCCTTCATGCCAAGAACATAAGATTGAAGCCAGATGAATGTACCCCTGAAAAGTATCCAATCTCGGGGGAGCAACATTTACTGTACCTATGACAAAAGGAGGCAGGGCCTCGTGGGGAAAAGAAAAAACCATACTACAAGTAGATTGTCACGTTGAAGCTGAAAGCCTATTCAGTAATTGCAACTATTCGTGCCTTGAAGGATGAAAACTAGTATTTATCAAGCACCTACTATGTGCCAGGTTGTTTATAGATATTTTTGTTGAAAGTATACAAATGAGAAAACATTTTCAGAGCTATTAAGCCCATTTTCTCCATCTGCAGCTCTTTGACTCCAAAGTCCATAATATTTCTTCTATGCTAGGGGTCAGGCCAAATCTGGCTCGTCATTTGTTTTTGTAAATAAAGTTTATTGGAACACAGATATGTCCATTTGATTACATATTGTCTATGGCTGCTTTCACGTTACAATGGCAGAGTTGAGTAGTTGTGACAAAGACTGTATGACCTACAAAGCCTATAATGTTCGCTAGCTGGCTCTTTACAAGAAAAGTTTTCCGACCCCTACTCTGCGCTATGGAAGAATATCCTCTGCCCACCCTACTCGCCCAGCTTCATCAACAAGCAGTCCTTAAGGAATACATTTGGAGTTTAAAAAGTAGCTCCCAAAATTCTGGAGTTAGTCCTCACGTTATATCTTCCAAAGCCATTGTTTCAATGAAAGATGTAGACAGATGAAAGTTTTGATTCATGTCAGAAAGTCCTCAGGTAGTCAGCACAGGTTGATGGGTTCTAGAATTTGTAGTTTTGATTCTATATGGGCATTCTAGATAAACAATTTATTAACAGTAGTAATAGCTAACATTTATTGAGTAATTACTATGTACCAAGCACTCTCCAAGGCCTTTCGTGTGTCAACTCATTCAGCGCTCACCACTGTCTACCGCAGGCTTTTTCAACCTCGGCACTAGTGACGTTGGGGCCAGATAATTCTTTGTTGTGGGAGCTGTCCTGTGCACTGTAAGATGTTAAGCAACATCCCTGTCCTCTACCTCCTAGATACCAGTAGCACACCTCCCCCCATTTGTAACAACTAAAATTGTTTCCAAACATTGCCAAATGTCCTTCTAGGGTTGAGGGTGGGGAGCAAAATCATTCCTTAGTTGAGAACTAATGGTCTACCAGGTAAGAGTTGATATTTTCCTCCTTAGGCAGAGAAGCAGTTTGAGGCATGGAGAGTTCAAGTAAATGCCCCAAAACATACAACTAGTAAGTAAGAAAGTCCTGGCATTCAAATTCTGGAAGACTCACACCAGTCTGTGAGCTCTGAACCACTGCCTTCTTTAGTACTCCCGCCCTCTAAATACTTTTACCTTGTTTGAAGGTTTTGCTGTTCTGAAAAATTAACAACAGTAACAGACAGCGTCATGGATGGGCATGATGTGTGTGATGCTCTTGAAAGTAAACACTCCTTTGTGCGAAGTTGCAAAATTTTAGGCATCAGCAGTGGCTTTTTTAAATTGTGATAAAGTTTGTATAATAAAACATTTGCCATTTTAATCACTTTTAAGTGTACAATTCAATGGCATTAATTACACTAACCATGTTGTACAACCATTGCCACTATCCATTTCCAAATGTTTATCATCCCCCTAAACAGAAAACTCAGTACCCCTGAAGCAATAATTTCCCATTCCTCCCTCCTCCCTGCCACTGGTAACCAGTAATAAACTTGGGTCTCTATGCATTTGCCTGTTCTAGATATTTCATATAAGTGGAATCACTTCTGTGTCTGACTTATTTCACTCAGGATAATGTTTTCAAGGCTCATCCTTGTTGTAACACATACAGAACTTAACTTCTCATTATGGCTGAATAATATTCCATTGTTAGGCTGGATATACCACATTTTGTTTATCCATTCATCTGTTGATGGGTAACAACAGATGAATGTTAGGTTGTTTCACCTTGGGTTGTTTCCACCTTTTGGCTATTGTGAATAGTGCTGCAATGAACATTGGTGTACATGTCTCTGTTTAAGTCTCTGCTTTCAAGTCTTTTGGGTATATACCTAGGAGTGGAATTGCTGGGTCATATGGTAATTCTATGTTTAACTTTTTGAGGAACTGCCAAACTATTTTCCGCAGTAGCTACATTATTTTACGTTCCCACCGGTAGTGGACAAGGCTTCCAATTTCCTCATATCCTCAGTGATGGTATTTTTGCTGGGCAGCATACTGTACTGTTATAGTCGTGTTTCATTTACAAAAAGAATGTGTTGCCATTTTTTAATGGTATCTTGCTACTTATCCAACATTCAACTTCATAACCTTGGAAAAGAGGATTATCATTAGGTTCTGGGGAGTTATGTTTTCATCTCACAGTTGAAATACAGTGGGAAGCGGGGCCAAGATGGCAGAGTAGTCAGACGCTTCCGGTGGACCCTCTTACAACAAAGACTAGAAAAAACAAGTGATTTGATTATGTACGGAAATCTGGGAGCCCTACACATCAAAGGCAGAGTTGAGGAACTGGACAGAGTGGCAGGGGGAGGGAGAGACAGTTTGGAAGCAGCGAGGAATTGCCATACCTGATCTGGCAGGAGCCAGCACCCTTTAGGACTGAGCAGCTGGTGAGTGAGCAGTGAGGCAGGCAAGCAGCCGTGCTGCAGAGGTGCGTTTTCCGCACTCGGAGAGGCCCAGTGCCACAGAGGCTACACGGCTACCCAGAACCAGTGAGAAGCAGCCCTTGATCTGGCGAAAGAGAAGTAATTGCGTACGGCCTACCTCACAGATCAAAAACACCCCCCTTAGGGAAAAACCTCCCTCCAATTTACCTCCCCACTCCCTGCTCTGCACTGGGTCCTGGACGGGCTTCAGCAATTGCCGCATCCCCTGGGCCAGAAGTAGGATCCGTCCCATGCCCAAAGCCATTCTCCCTGCCTTGGAGAGTGAACAAATTAACAAACAGGGGAAAAAATAAACTACCGGCTCCCCTAAGCCAGGAACCCAGGGTAAGCACAGCTCCTTTGCCTAGACACAGGCATAAGGGATTCACGGACTTTGAGTGCCTTTCCCCTGCAGAGACTTGTGTGGGTCCATCTCAACAGTGTAGGCCCTCATTACCACAGTACAACAGGGTATATACTGGAAGTCTAACTTCAACTGTTTTAGCTGTGAAGTGGCAGGTCCTTGACATTTGACACTGCTCTGCCCATTAAGCAGGATCTTCACCTACCCACATCAGGGGCCTGAGGACAGGTGGTTCTACCCATGCCACCTAGCCACTTGCGATAGGGGCCCATGATAAAAGAAGCCCCCCAGTCCTTAGAGCCAACAGCATTAGGTGCTTGTAGTCTAGCTGCAAAACCCACCTACCTACGTGCTCTAGGGAACAGGGACATGCCTTGCTCCTGGAAACTCGGGGCAAATGTGAGCCCCCTGCCTTGCTCAGAGTATGTCCCCCTGCTGCAGCTAGATGCCTGTGCCTACACCAATCACCCATGCCTGTCTAGAACTGTAAGTGAGAGCCTACACCACACACTTGGTGGCTATCTACCTGGGCACCTGAGCTGAATCCATACAGGAGGAGTGGGCCTACTCCTGAGCTCACATACCTAGTAACAGATCTACCCACCTCGTAGCAGGACATTAGAGCTTCAAAGGTGCCAATAATCAAACTAGTTCACACGAGCAGCCTATTTGGGCATATCAAAACAAGAAGCTAGGACACAGTAAGCAAACATAAAATAAATAAATATAATAACTTATTGATGTCTCAGAAATAACACTCAATATCAAATCACATAAAGGGGCAGACAATGATGGCTTCAGCAAGCTCCCAAACTAAACTAGAAGTTTTCCAGAGGAGGAAGATTTCTTGGAATTACCGGAGGCCGAATACAAAAGATTAACATACAGAACTCTTCAAGAAATTAGGAAGGAAATCAAGCAAAACGCAGAATAGCAATAAAGGAAATATAAAAGATTAGAGAAGAGCCCAATGACAACTTAAACAGGCTGCAAGAATCCATAGAGAGACAGCAATCAGAAATCCGGAAGAGTAACAATAAAATTTCAGAATTAGACAACTCAATAGAAAGTCATAGGAGCAGAACTGAGGCAATGGAAGTCAGAATTAGTGAGATTGAAGATACAGCACTTGACACCAACTTATCTGAGGAAAAAATCAGACAGAAGATTAAAAAAAAAGACGAAACCCTAAGAATTATGTGGGACTCTATCAAGAGGAATAACCTACAAGTGATTGGAGTACCAGAAAAGCGGGGGGAAACAGAAAATACAGAGAGAATTGTTGAAGATTTGTTGGCAGAAAACTTCCCTGATATCATGAAAGATGACAAGATACCTATCCAAAATGCTCTTCAAACCCCACATAAGGTAGATCCCAAAAGAAACTCACCAAGGTATATTATAATCAAACATGCCAAAGCCAAAGATAAATAGAGAATTTTAAGAGCGGCTAGGGATAAATGGAAAGTCATCTACAAAGGAGACTCAATAAGAATAAGCTCGGACTACTCAGCAGAAACCATGCAGGCAAGAAGGCAATGGGATGACATATATAAAGCCTTGAAGGAAAAAACTGCCAGCCAAGAATTATATATCCAGCAAAACTGTCTCTCAAATACGATGGCGAAATGAGGGCATTTCCAGATAAACAGAAGTTTAGGGAATTTGCAAAAACAAAGCAAAAATTACAAGAGATACTAAAGAGACTCCTCCAGTTAGAAAATCTGTAACATCAGATAACAACCCAACACTAGAACACAGGACAAAGCAAGCAGATATCAACCCAGATAGGGAAGTCACGTAAGTAAATCAAAGCTAAAACACTGAAAATAAGGAAACAGATGTCAGTATGTAAAAGATGACAACATTAAAACAAAAAAGAGGGACTTAAAAAAATGTAGACATAGATTGTGCATATGGAGAGGAAGTCAAGGCAATATAAAGAAACAAAAGACTGGTATAAACTTAGAAAAATAAGGGTAAATGTTAAGGTAACCACAAAGAAAACTAACAATCCTACAAGTCAAAATTAAAAATTAGAAAAATATAAAGACTCAGCAAACACAAAATCAACAACAATGAAAAAGACGAAAAGAAAATACGAGAAGAAAAACGACTCAGCACAAAAAATTAAGTGGAACAAAGAAACTGTGAACAACACACAAAAAAAGACATCAAAATGACAGCACTAAACTCATACCTATCAACAGTTACACTGAATGTAAATGGACTAAATGCACCAGTAAAGAAACAGAGAGAGGAATATTGGATAAAAAGACAAGGTCTGTCTATATACTGCCTACAAGAGACACACTTTACACTTAAAGATACAAACAAACTAAAACTCAAAGGATGGAAAAAATATATCAAGCAAACAACACTCAAAAAAGAGCAGGAGTGGCAATATTAATCTCTGACAAAATAGACTTTAAAGTAAAACCCACCACAAAGGATGAGGAAGGACACTGTATAATGATTAAAGGGTCAATACACCAGAAGGACATAACTGTGATAAATATTTACGCACCCAACGACAGGGCCCCAAAATACATAAAACAAACTCTAACAGCACTGAAAAGAGAGATAGACAGCTCCACAATAGTAGTAGGAGACTTCAACACACCACTTTCAGTGGAGGACAGAACGTCCAGAAAGAAGCTCAACAGAGACACGGAAGAGCTAAATGCTACAATCAACCAACTTGATCTCATAGACATATACTGAACACTCCACCAACAGCAGTCAAGTATACTTTCTTTTCCAACGCACATGGAACATTCTCCAGAATAGACCACATATTAGGCCATAAGGCAAGCCTTAACAAAATCCAAAGCGTTGAAATATTACAAAGCATCTTTTCTGACCATAAAGCCATAAAAGTAGAAATCAACAACAGAAAAAGCAAGGAAAAATAAATCAGACACATAGAAATTGAACAACACCTTGCTCAAAAACTACTGGGTTATAGAAGAAATTAAGGACGGAATAAAGAAATTCATAGAATCAAACCAGAAGGAAAACACACCCTACCAGAACCTTTGGGACACAGCAAAAGCAGTGCTCAGAGGTCAGTTTATAGCAATAAAAGCAGACATCCAAAAAGAAGAAAGGGCCATCATCAAAACATTAACCCTACAACTGAAACAGGTAGAAAGAGAGCAGTAAAAGAAACCCTCGGGTGCCAGAAGAAAGGAAATCATAAGAATTAGAGCAGAATTAAATGAAATAGAGAATAGAAGAACAATTGAAAGAGTTAACAAGGCCAAAAGCTTGTTCTTTGAAAGGACACCAAAATTGATAAACCCTTGGCCAAACTGACAAAAGAAAAACAGGAGAGGAAGCAGTTAACCCATATGAGAAGTGAGATGGGTGATATCACAAGAGACCCAACTGAAATTAAAAGAATCATAACAGAATACTATGAAAAATTGTACTCTGACAAATTTGAAAACCTAGAGGAAATGGACAAATTTCTAGAAACTCACTAGCTACCTAAACTAACACAAACAGAGGTAGAACAACTAAATAAACCCATAACAAAAGAAGAGATATAAAAAGGTAATTTAAAAATTCCCAACAAAAAAAATTCCTGGCCCGGATGGCTTCACTGGAGAATTCACTGGAAAAGAGTTAACACCACTACTACTAAAGCTATTTGAGAGCATAGAAAAGGATGGAATACTCCCAAACCCATTCTATGAAACCAGCATAACCCTGATACCGAAACCTGGTAAAAACACCACAAAAAAAGAAAATCACAGACCAATATCCCTCATGAACATTGATGCAAAAATCCTCAACAAAATTCTAGCCAATAGATTTCAGCAACATATCAAAAAATAATTCACCATGATTCCGTGGGATTTATACCAGGTATGCAGGGATGTTTCAACATTAGAAAAACAATCAGTGTAATCCATCACATAAATAACACAAAAGACAAGAACCACAAGATCTTATCAATCAATGCAGAAAAGGCACTTGACAAAGTTCAACACCCGTTCATGAGAAAAACTCTCAACAAAAGAGGAATAGAAGGGAAATTCCTCAATATAATTAAGGGCATTTATACAAAGCCAACAGCCAACACCATCCTAAATGGAGAGACTTTGAAAGCATTCCCCTTGAGAACGGGAACCAGACAAGGATGCCCTTTATCACCACTCTTATTCAACATTGTGTTGGAGGTCCTAGCCAAAGCAGTTAGGCTGGAAACAGAAATAAAGGGCATCCAAATTGGTAGGGAAGAACTCAAAGTATCTCTATTTGCGGACGATATGATCTTATACAAAGAAAACCCCAAAGAATCCACAAGAAAACTACCGGAACTAAGAGAAGATTTCAGCAAAGTTTTAGGATGCAAGATAAACATGCAAAAATCAGTTAGATTCCTTTACACCAACAAAGAGAACCTCGGAGAGGAAATCACCAAAACAATACCATTTACAATAGCCCCCAAGAAGACAAAATACTTAGGAATAAATCTAACCAGAGACGTAAAAGATGTATACAATGAAAACTACAAGACACTACTGCAAGCAACCAAAAGAGACCTGCATAAGTGGAAAAACATACCTTGTTCACAGTTAGGTAGACTCAACATTGTGGAAACGTCTATTCTACCCAAAGTAATCTACAGACACAATGCAATCCCGATCCAAATTCCACCAGCATTTTTTAATGAGGTGGAGAAACAAATCATCAACTTCATATGGAAAGGGATGAGGCCCCGAATCAATAAAGCATTACTCAAGAAGAAGAACAAAGTGGGAGACCTCACACTACCTGATTTTAGAACCTATTATACCACCGCGGTAGTCAAAACAGCCTGGTACTGGTACAACAACAGATACATAGACCAATGGAACAGAACTGAGAATCCAGACATAAATTCATCCACCTATGAGCAGCTGATATTTGACACAGGCCCAAAGTCCGTTAACTGGGGGAAAAGACAGTCTCTTTGACAAATGGTGCTGGCATAACTGGATATCCATCTGCAAAAAACTGAAACAAGACCCATACCTCACACCATGCACAAAAACTAACTCAAAATGGGTAAAAGACTTAAATAGAAAATTGAAAACGATAAAGATCATGGAAGAAAAATAGGGCAACGCTAGGAGCCCTAATACATGGCATAAACACAATACGAACCATAAGTAACAATGCACAAGCACTAGAAGAGAGACTAGATAACTGGGAGTTTCTAAAAATCAAACACTTATCAAAAGACTTCACCAAAAGAGTCAAAAGACAACCTACAGACTGGGAAAAAAATTTTGGCTATGCCAAATCCGATCTATGTCTAATCTCTAAAATCTACAAGTTACTGCAAAACCTCAACAACAAAAAGATAAATAACCCAATTAAAAAATGGGCAAAGGATATGAACAGGCACTTTGCCAAAGAAGATATTCAGGCCGCTAACAGACAAATGAAGAAATGCTCACGATCATTAGCCATTAGAGAAATGCAGATCAAAACTACAATGAGATATCATCTCACCCCAACAAGGCTAGCGTTAATCCAAAAAACACAAAATAGTAAATGCTGGAGAGGATGTAGAGAGACTGGAACACTTATACACTGTTGGTGGGAATGTAAATGGTACAGCCACTTTGGAGATCAATTTGGCGCTTCCTTAAAAAGCTAGAAATAGAGGTACCATATGATCCAGCTATCTCGCTCCTTGGAATATATCCTAGAGAAATAAGAGCTGTCACACGAATAGATACATGCACACCCATGTTCATTGCAGCTCTGTTCACAATAGCAAAAAGATGGAAACAACCTAGGTGCCCATCAGCGGAGGAATGGATGAACAAATTATGGTTTATCCACACAATGGAATACTACGCAACAATAAAGAACGACGATGAAGCCGTGAAACATAACATGGAGAAAGCTGGAGGTCCTTATGCTGAGTGAATTTAGTCAGTCACAGAAGGACAAGTATTATATAAGACCATTATTATAAGAACTCAAGAAAAGGTTTAAACACAGAAGAAAACATTCTTTGATGGTTACAAGGGTGGCGAGGGAGGGTGAGGGTTATTTACTAACTAGATAGTAGATAAGAATCATCTTAGGTGAAGGGAAGGACAGCACACACTACGGAGAAGTCAGCACAACTGGACTAAACCAAAGCTAAGAAGTTTCCGGAATACAATCAAATACTTTGAGAGACAGAGTAGCAGGGGTAGGGGTCTGGGGACCATGCTTTCAGGGGACATCTAGGTCAACTGGCATAACAAAGCTTATTAAGAAAATGTTCTGTATCCTACTTTGGTGAGTGGCATCTGGGGTCTTAAAAGCTTGCATGCAGCCATCTAAGATGCATCAATTGGTCCCAACCACCTGGAGTAAAGGAGAATGAAGAACACCAAAGACACAAGGAAAGTATAAGCCCAAGAGACAGAAAGGACCACATAAACCAGAGACTTCATCAGCCTGAGACCAGAAGAACTAGATGGTGCCCGGCTACCAATGACCGCCCTGATAGGGAACACACCAGAGTCCCTGATGGAGCAGAAGAAAGGTGAGGTGCAGAACTCAAATTCTAGTAAGAAGACCAGACTTAATGGTCTGACTGAGACTGGAGGAACCCCGGAAAGCATGGCCCCTGGATTCTCTGTCAGCCCGGAACTAAAACAATTTATGAGGCCAACTCTTCGGACAGGGATTGGACTGGACTGTGGGATATAAAGTGATACTCGTGAGGAGTGTGCCTCTTAGCTCAAGTAGTTACAGGAGACTAGTCAGGCGGCTTCTGTCCGGAGGTGAGGTGGGAAGGTAGAGAGGGTTAGGAGCTAGTTGAATGGACATGGGGAGTCGGGTGGAAGGGAGGAGTGTGCTGTCACAGTATGGGGAGAGCAATTAGGGTCACATAACACTGTGTGTATAAATTTTCGTATGGGAACAAATAAAAAATTGTTTTTTAAAAAAGAAATACAGTAAAATTCTGTCTGAATAGTTAATCCATATGTAGAATCAATCTTCTCTGGGCCAGATAATTTTCTTCATTGTCTCTCTATGCTAAAGGCCTCTATCCACATTGTCCATAGCTTCTATCCACACTATTGTTACTCCCACCAAAAGCACTTTGTAAACAGATTCAACATTAAAAGTACTGGCCTGTACTCTGGTTACTCCTCAGAAAACAGGGACCCTGGGAACTTGGCCATTCTCCTCTGCTTCCATCCACTTGAACGTGGTCCACAAATATTTGACTCTGCTGTGAGAGTCTCAGGGTGCAGATTACATGTAAACAGATTAGGCGAATCACAGTAATTCAGTCTGCTATTATTCAGTTCTCCTTGGCACAGTTTTATATACAGATTCAAGTGTGAGAGTCTTTTTCATTGTTTCTTCTGGAAGCTCTGTCTGACTTCTGCCCCAGGGTCTGGAATGCTCATCACAGCTGCTTTTGGCAATTAAACAAAGATCACCCTTGGATTCCCATATTCCTCCTCACACCTGGTCAGCACCTGGTCAGCAGTCCTCATGGGAGGGAGGACATTTATAGGCAGGTTGTCCATGTCCCCCCTAGTCTTTCTGGCCAGATGTCAGGTTAGTGATAGCTCTGTTGTGTTTCAGTTGCACCAGCTTTGGGCAGATTGGATTTAACTCCTCCGATGTTTTTCTTTTTCAGAGAGGTGGGATGATTGTACCACATTTTGTAACGCCATTAACCCTTTTAAATTTGGATGCAGACTCAAAATTACATATTCCTATTAATAGTGACACCTGTCTGTCAGTTTACCGTACTGTGGTGGCTTGTGTGTTGCTATGATGCTGGAAGCTGTACTACCAGTATTCAGATACCAGCAGGGTCACCCATGGTGGACAGGTTTCAGTGAAGCTTCCAGACTAAGAAGAAAGGCCTGATGATCTACTTCTGAAAATCAGCCAATGAAAACCCTACAGATCACAACAGAATATTGTCTGACATAGTGCTGGAAGATGCGCTCCCTAGGTTGGAAGTCACTCAAAATACACAGTGGCTACAGCAATGGACTCGAGCATACCAAGGATTGTAAAGATGACGCAGGAGTGGGCAACCCTTCATTCTTTTGTGCATAGGGTCGCCATGAGTCAGAGCTGACTGTATGGCAACTGACAACAGCAAACATTAATAGAGAAAAGTGCTTTTGAGTCTAAACAACAACATCAATATAACGTCCTATAAGAAAGGGTTTTAACCTTCTCAAGGTTAAATTTAAGTCTCTGTAGAGTGGCTTTTACTATGAGGGCCAATTCTCGGCAAACTTGTAGAGTACGTATTTGTCTTTTTAAACCCCCAATCTCATTGGTAGTCATTTCAAGGATAGCAAGATTCAGAGTCTTAAACTAACGGGTCACGGTTGATTGTATACTTTCCCATGGTGGGCTAGAGTGGTAGTAAGCTCCTGGGTCACACAACTCCAGGGGGCACCGTTCTCATGGAATTCAAAGTGAATCGCGGCCTCTGCAATTGTGTGTGTGGGCGCCCCTCTTTCCTCCACATCCTGAAATAAAATTTCCTCTCTCCAACACACTGGGGCTATCCTGTCCGCGCTCATTCCACGTTTCCCTCTGTGTACAAATGGGAAGTCATCTATCAAGTCAGCATATCCTTTTCATGATAGGAAGGAAGAGGTTTTATTCTGAAAATCTGGAAAAGGTTTTATTCTGAAAAAATTGGAGATGGCTGACTCATTTCAACAAAGAACTGCAAAATAAGAACATGAGGATTTCTAAAGTACACGCTCGTCCAATTATGGCCAGATATTTTCCCCTACTGATACTACCTTCTAAGTGTTCCATAAAATATTCCTAAAGGTTTTAAGCCCAAGTGTGTCTGAAATCTAATGATGTTTATAGTACGCACTGTACATCTCATTCCGTAGTTGAATACAAGTCAAACGAAAAGAGTAAATTTTTAGAATGAATGCTTAGAAACTGTTTAGACTATTACAGAACACGTTACAGACACTTGTTCACTGTACAGTGTGTATGTGTAATTGAATCCCTTTAATGTTTATAAGTATATGACATGAAAAAAAAAGGAAGAAATTGTGTGCTTTACCCCACCCCTTCCCTGAAATACTATATACCGTCAGATGATTATACCGTAATACTTAGCAGGAGGATGTTTTATTGGGCCTTGCTAACTAAGTGTTCCGGAGAAAATAGCTAACCCATTCATTTTATCAGTAATGAATCTGGGGGATGATTGAACATAACTGCATTTCTAGAAAGGGAAGGTAAACTGGGCACCCAGTGGCAACTCACATGGAGTTGAAACTGATTATTGGTGTCTGGTAAGGTGGAAATGCAGCCGAGTGACCCTCGGTGCTGAACTTGATCTCATGGGACTGAGATAAAGACCTGAGTGTTAGCCTTTTGCACTCACTTCATTATTTGACTCTCTAATTTCTCTTTTTTCTGACTGTAAAGGGTCAGAAGCACAGAGTCCGTCAAAGAGAAGCAGCCAGATTGCCCTAGGAGTAGACAACAGTGGGTCAGAAGCTCCCTACAGGCATGGATTGGTTCTTGTGTGTCTGTGTAATTTCCCTTCCTGCTCTATCCTTCTTTAACCACAAAATTCTTAAGACGATCATGGGTACACTGGATGGTAAATAAATACATGATTTGTGAGAAGAATCCTTAGGTGGTCCAAACAGTTAACACGCTCAGCTGCTAACTGAAAGGTTGGTGGTTCAGGTCCACCAAGAGGTGCCTCGGAAGAAAGCCCTGACCATCTACTTCTGAAAAATCAGCCATTGAAAACCCTATGGAGCACAGTTCTACTCTGACTCACGTGGGGTCACCATGAGTTGGAAGTGACTCAACAGCAACTGGTTCGGTTCTGGCATCCTTAGATTGGTCCCACTCCAAGCATTTCTGTCAGCCTCCATGACTTTTAAATCAAACGATGTGAATTAGAAATGAAAGTTCAAATCACAACCAGGAGCAACTAGCTCGCAGACCAAACTTGGGAACTAGAAACACCTGAAGACCCTGAAAGTAGCCATATTTGAATTAATTGCCTGTAGAAGAAATGAAGTCCAATCAAATCATTGTTTTTTAAAGTGACATATGAAACAACAAAACTGGAAAACTTCATAATAGAATGATTTTAGAAATATAGTACAGTGTTCAACTTATTTTATTGTCTCTTTTGCAGTGTAAGAACGCAGGATTTACTAAAATTTGAAAACTTCACCAAAATGCAAAAAGATTTAACTTACCTCATTTCAAAGGAAAGTCAAGTCTGAATGCTTTGAAAGATCAAGAGAAAATACTTGGCCTAAAATTAACAGCTCATGTTCCCAAATTTCTGGGAATTTATGTTTTGGGGTGATAGTGGTAATAGTATTAGCTTTCTCAAAATATATCTGTGGCTCAGCAAAGTAGACTTCAGTCTGCTTTATTGAAAAGCAAACCTAGTCATTCTAAAAATCAAATACTCAGAATTTGGATTAAATTGAACCCCATGTTATGCTGGCAACTGGGAAGCATTTCGTACCATTTCCCAAGGATTTTGAGAGTAAAAAGGGTTCCGAACTAATTAATAGCCTATCAACAGAACTACTTCTCAATTTAGACAATAGTTACCTCAGATCTATCAATTACTTCATAATTTTAGGATATTTTCCATATATTGTTTCATTTATTCACCACAATAATCCCACATGGCTGAGAGAGCAGATATTATTCACCTCATTTTGAAAAAGAGGAAAACTTAGAAATGAGACATTCCATGACTTGCCCAATATTTTGGTGAAGCTGGGTACTCCATGCCATGTTCCATGGTTCTTACTCTAGAATTACCGGTGAGATCGCATCAAGTTTAGTCAAAATCGGAAAAGCTTTAAGAACAGAATATGTGTTGATGATAACATCAAACCTGAGGAACTCACATTGTGGTCAATTGGTTTTCGACAAAGATGCCAAGGCAATTGAATGATGAAAAAATAGTTTTTTCAATAAATGGTGCTGGTACAATTGGATCTCCACATGCAAAAAAATGAAGGTGTACCCCTACCTTACACCATGTACATAGCTTAACTCAAAATGGATCATAAACCTAAACGCAAGAGCTAAAGCTATAAAGCTTCCAGAACAAAACATAGGAGTAAATCTTTGTGACCTTGGCTTAGGCGATGGTTTCTCAGCTACAACACTAAAAGCACAAGTGACAGTAGAAAAAATAGATAAATTGAACTTAATCAAATTAAAAACTTCTGTGCTTCAAAGGACACCATCAGTAAAATGAAAAGACAACACACAGAAGGAAGAAAATATTTGCCTACACATATAGGATAAGGAATTTGTATCCGGAACATACAAAGAACTCTTACAATTCAATAATAAGAAGACAACCCGCTTAAAACATGAGCAAAGGATCTAAACAGAGATTTCTCTGAAGAAGATACACAAATGGCCAATAAGCACATGAAAGATGCTCAAAATCATTAGCCATCGGGGAAATGCAAGTCATAATCACACTGAGATCAGCAACATGTAAAAAAAAAAATTGGATAACAACGTTTACAAAAATACCGTGCGTGGGGGGGAGCAGTTGGCAAACAAACATAGAAGGCACGCCTTATTTACTTAAAAATATGGTACTGTTGGTGGGAATGTAAAATGGTGCAGCCACTTTGGAAAACAGTTTGACAGTTCCTCAAAAAGTTAAACATAGAGTTTACATATGACCCAGCAATACCACTTCTAGATATATACCCACGAGAAGTGAAAACATATGTACACACAAAAAACTTGTACACAAATGTTCATAGCAGCATCATTCATAATAATTAAAAAGTGGAAACAACCCAAATGTCCGTCATCTGTTCAATGGATAGACACAATGTGATATATCCATACAATAGACCATTACTCCACAATAAAAAGGAATGAAGTACTAATACATCCGACAACATAGATGAACCTTAAAAACATTATGCTGAGTGAATGAAGCTAGTGTCAAAAGACCACATAGTATATGATTCCATTTTTATGAAATGTCCAAAATAGGCAAATCCATAGAGACAGAAAGTAGATTAGTGGTTGCCTAGGGTTGGGGATGTTGGGAAGAAATGGGGAGTGACTGCTAATAGATATGAGTTTCTTTTTGGAGTACTGAAAATGTTCTAAAATTAGATTGTGGTGATGGTTTCACGACTGTGAATAAAAACCACAGAACTGTATACTTTAAATGAGTGAATTTTACGGCCTGTGAAATATATCCCAATAAAGCTTTTAAAAAAAAAAGATAACCAAAAAACAACAGTAAAAAGCAACCCTGAGGACCTATTTTTGTTTCTACATATTCCTAGAAAGCCAATAAATCTAATACCTGCATATTAAATGTTTGTAGTATATCATGAGAGTGACTTGATTCATTATATTGTACCCTGTCTCTTCTTGAAAGGTTATTTTCACTATCCATCCGTTCAACAAATGTTTTTGGAATGCCTATTTATTGCCAGACATGGCACTAGGCACTTGGGGTACTTTTTTGAATACAATAGTCAAAGATCCCTTCCCTGACCGAGCTTACGTCATATCCGATTTACCTTGATTGTACACTCAAGTACATTGTAGCGTATTGGGCTCATTCTGGTCTATACTTCTCAAGTCTAGGGTGCTACTTTTCAGAAATTTTACTTCCTCCACCATAGTGTACCCACGTTATCAATATGAGCCCATCCTTTTCACAGCTCAATAATGGTCAGTTATTAATTTCAGTCTGAGGTCAAAAAGAAAGAAGGAATTTATTGAGAGCAGTAGTGTTGCAAGTAAGTATTTTAACAAATAGCTAAGTTAGTTTGGGAAACCTCAGGGGAATTAGAAATGACAAGATAAAAGTAATGGTAACAGAAATTGAGCCCAGTGATAAACTTCCTTGAAACATTTGCCTGATTTTGGCATTCTGTTCTTGTCAATCAATGAATGTTTATTTTTTTTCTCTGTTCATTGAACAAACATTTAGCAAATACCTCTGTGTGCTAAACTGAGGTAGGACATGATCACATGGTTTGCTGCCTGTGGACGATGAGCATCGCCATCTCAGTTAGAAGATGTCTCGCACAGTCTCTGTTATATCTTATGACCACCGGGAGTAAATTCGAGGAATACTGGGGCTTCTGGAAACAGGAAATGGTTTCTCGGAGCAGCCATCAGTAGATTTTTATCCTGAACTCATGACCCTACTTCCAGTTTACCTCATTCATAGGAATGAAATGATTCCCATTTAGATAAAGTATCCCAAAGCAGAAGGTTGATGACTGAGTCGTTTCTCCTTCCTGGGATATGCTAGAGTAATCAGTGCCGTTCTCATTCTTTGTGACACCGCAGCTTCTGCTGTGCCTGCGTTAAAACATAATACCACTCTGTCATGCTATCTGCATCTCCCACAGCTGTAAAATCTGGGTCTCTGTTGCGAATGAGCATTTCAGACTGGTCATGAGATGGAGGAAACCGTGTGCAGGGTATTTCCCAAGCCAGTTGCCAAGAATGAGCTCACTGTAACCCTCCCTTGCATACAATGAGTCTCAAACACTTCAAACACAAGCCATTTGATTATGATCCACCTTTCCACGAGAATGGTATGCTTTCGTTGTTGAACCTTGGTCTTTCACAAGTATGTTGTTTTTGTTGGGGGCCATCAAGTTGGTTTCTACTCATAGCGACCCCATATGACAGAGTAGAACTGTCCCATTGGGTTTTCTGGCCTGTAATCTTTACGGGAGCCGGTCGCCAGGTCTTTTCTCCCTCAGAGCTACTGGGTGGGTTTGAACTGCCAACTTTTTGGTTAGCAGCAAAGCACTTAACAGTTGTGCTACTGGTGCTCGTTTTTTTCACAGGTATACAGGAGTTAAATTTCAAATTGTGTCATACGATTAATAAGAAAATTCACCCAACCTATTTGCTGTTAGATGTTTTTTACAGTGATTAAATACAAAATTGATGCCTGTATTTAAAAATAAATGTAAAAGGACTATGATGCAACCTTGCCTACCTTCTTTTGGAAAATCTGTCCAAAAGACATTGACCGTAATCTATCTGCCACTGAAAAACTAAGATTAGTATTTTTTTAATTTGATTTTTTTAATTTTTTCCCATACAAAAACTTATACATACATTGTTATGTGACCCTAATTGCTCTCCCCATACTGTGACAGCACACTCCTCCTTTCCACCCCTGATTCCCCATGTCCATTCAAACAGCTCCTAACCCTTTCTGCCTTCCCATCTCACCTCCGAACAGAAGCTGCCTGTTTAGTCTCTGGTATCTACTTGAGCTAAGAGTCACACTCCTCATGAGTATCACTTTATGTCCCACAGCCCAGTCCAATCCTTGTCTGAAGAGTTGGCCTTGGAAATTGTTTTAGTTCTGGACTGATAGAGAATCCAGGGGCCATGCTTTCTGGGGTTCCTCCAGTCTCAGTCAGACCATTAAGTCTGGTCTTCTTACTAGAATTTGAGTTCTGCACCCCACCTTTCTCCTCCTCCATCTGGGACTCTCTGTTGTATTCCCTGTTAGGGTGGTCATTGGTGGTAGCTGGGCACCATCTAGTTCTTCTGGTCTCAGGCTGATGAAGTCTCTGGTTTATGTGGCCCTTTCTGTCTCTTGGGCTAATACTTCCATTGTGTCTTCGGTGTTCTTCATTCTCCTTTACTCCAGGTGGTTGGGACCAATCGATGCATCTTAGATGGCCACTTGCAAGCTTTTAAGACCCCAGATGCCACTCACCAAAGTAGGATGCAGAACATTTTCTTAATAAGCTTTGTTATGCCAATTGACCTAGATGTCCCCTGGAAGCATGGTCCCCCAGACGCCTACCCCTGCTACTCTAGCCCTCAAAGTGTTTGATTGTATTCAGGAAACTTCTTAGTTTTGGTTTAGTCCAGTTGTGCTGACTTCCCCTGTAGTGTGTGCTGTCCTTCCCTTCACCTAAGATAATTCTTATCTACTATCTAGTTAGTAAATAACCCTCACCCTCCCTCGCCACCCTCGTAACCATCAAAGAATATTTTCTTCTGTGTTTAAACCTTTTCTTGAGTTCTTATAATAGTGGTCTTATACAATATTTGTGTCCGTCTGTGACTGACTAAATTCACTCAGCCTAATGCCCTCCAGATTCCTCCGTGTTCACAGCTTCATTGTTGTTCTTTATCGTTGTGTAGTATTCCACTGTGTGGATAAACTATAATTTGTTTATCCATTCCTCCTTTGATGGACACCTAGGTTGTATCCATCTTTTTGCTATTGTGAACAGTGCTGCAATGAACATGGGTGTGCATGTATGTATTCGTGTGATGGCTCTTATTTCTCTAGGATATATTCCAAGGAGCGAGATAGCTGGATCATATGGTACTTCTATTTCTAGCTTTTTAAGGAAGCGCCAAATTGATCTCCAAAGTGGTTGTACCATTTACATTCCCACCAACAGTGTGTAAGTGTTCCAGTCTCTCTACATCCTCTCCAGCATTTACTATTTTGTGTTTTTTGGATTAATGCTAGCCTTGTTGGGGTGAGATGATATCTCATTGTAGTTTTGATCTGCATTTCTCTAATGGCTAATGATCGTGAGCATTTCTTCATTTGTCTGTTAGCGGCCTGAATATCTTCTTTGGCAAAGTGCCTGTTCATATCCTTTGCCCTTTTTTTAATTGGGTTATTTGTCTTTTTGTTGTTGAGGTTTTGCAGTATCTTGTAGATTTTAGAGATTAGACACTGATCGGATTTGGCGTAGCCAAAAATTTTTTCCCAGTCTGTAGGTTGTCTTTTGACTCTTTTGGTGGTGAAGTCTTTTGATGAGCATAAGTGTTTGCTTTTCAGGAGCTCCCAGTTGTCTAGTCTCTCTTCTAGTGCTTGTGCATTGTTACTTACGGTTCGCATTGTGTTTATGCCACGTATTAGGGCTCCTAGCGTTGTCCCTATTTTTTCTTCCATGATCTTTATCGTTTTCGATTTTATGTTGAAGTCTTTGATCCATTTTGAGTTCGTTTTTGTGCATGGTGTGAGGTATGGGTCTTGTTTCAGTTTTTTGCAGATGGATATCCGGTTATGCCAGCACCATTTGTCAAAGAGACTGTCTTTTCCCCCAGTTAACGGACTTTGGGCCTTTGTCAAATATCAGCTGCTCATAGGTGGATGAATTTATGTCTGGATTCTCAGTTCTGTTCCATTGGTCTATGTATCTGTTGTTGTACCAGTACCAGGCTGTTTTGACTACCGCGGTGGTATAATAGGTTCTAAAATCAGGTAGTGTGAGGCCTCCCACTTTGTTCTTCTTCTTGAGTAATGCTTTATTGATTCGGGGCCTCATCCCTTTCCATATGAAGTTGATGATTTGTTTCTCCATCTCATTAAAAAATGCTGGTGGAATTTGGATCGGGATTGCATTGTGTCTGTAGATTACTTTGGGTAGAATAGACGTTTCCACAATGTTGAGTCTACCTATCTGTGAACAAGGTATGTTTTTCCACTTATGCAGGTCTCTTTTGGTTGCTTGCAGTAGTGTCTTGTAGTTTTCATTGTATACATCTTTTACGTCTCTGGTTAGATTTATTCCTAAGTATTTTGTCTTCTTGGGGGCTATTGTAAATGGTATTGTTTTGGTGATTTCCTCTCCGAGGTTCTCTTTGTTGGTGTAAAGGAATCTAACTGATTTTTGCATGTTTATCTTGCATCCTAAAACTTTGCTGAAATCTTCTCTTAGTTCCGGTAGTTTTCTTGTGGATTCTTTGGGGTTTTCTTTGTATAAGATCATATCGTCCGCAAATAGAGATACTTTGAGTTCTTCCCTACCAATCTGGATGCCCTTTATTTCTGTTTCCAGCCTAACTGCTTTGGCTAGGACCTCCAACACAATGTTGAATAAGAGTGGTGATAAAGGGCATCCTTGTCTGGTTCCCGTTCTCAAGGGGAATGCTTTCAAAGTCTCTCCATTTAGGATGGTGTTGGCTGTTGGCTTTGTATAAATGCCCTTAATTATATTGAGGAATTTCCCTTCTATTCCTCTTTTGTTGAGAGTTTTTCTCATGAACGGGTGTTGAACTTTGTCAAGTGCCTTTTCTGCATTGATTGATAAGATCTTGTGGTTCTTGTCTTTTGTGTTATTTATGTGATGGATTACACTGATTGTTTTTCTAATGTTGAAACATCCCTGCATACCTGGTATAAATCCCACGGAATCATGGTGAATTATTTTTTGATATGTTGCTGAAATCTATTGGCTAGAATTTTGTTGAGGATTTTTGCATCAATGTTCATGAGGGATATTGGTCTGTGATTTTCTTTTTTTGTGGTGTTTTTACCAGGTTTCGGTATCAGGGTTATGCTGGTTTCATAGAATGGGTTTGGGAGTATTCCATCCTTTTCTATGCTCTCAAATAGCTTTAGTAGTAGTGGTGTTAACTCTTTTCCAGTGAATTCTCCAGTGAAGCCATCCGGGCCAGGAATTTTTTTTGTTGGGAATTTTTAAATTACCTTTTTATATCTCTTCTTTTGTTATGGGTTTATTTAGTTGTTCTACCTCTGTTTGTGTTAGTTTAGGTAGCTAGTGAGTTTCTAGAAATTTGTCCATTTCCTCTAGGTTTTCAAATTTGTCAGAATACAATTTTTCATAGTATTCTGTTATGATTCTTTTAATTTCAGTTGGGTCTCTTGTGATATCACCCATCTCACTTCTCATATGGGTTAACTGCTTCCTCTCCTGTTTTTCTTTTGTCAGTTTGGCCAAGGGTTTATCAATTTTGGTGTCCTTTCAAAGAACAAGCTTTTGGCCTTGTTAACTCTTTCAATTGTTCTTCTATTCTCTATTTCATTTAATTCTGCTCTAATTCTTATGATTTCCTTTCTTCTGGCGCCCGAGGGTTTCTTTTACTGCTCTCTTTCTACCTGTTTCAGTTGTAGGGTTAATGTTTTGATGATGGCCCTTTCTTCTTTTTGGATGTCTGCTTTTATTGCTATAAACTGACCTCTGAGCACTGCTTTTGCTGTGTCCCAAAGGTTCTGGTAGGGTGTGTTTTCCTTCTGGTTTGATTCTATGAATTTCTTTATTCCGTCCTTAATTTCTTCTATAACCCAGTAGTTTTTGAGCAAGGTGTTGTTCAATTTCTATGTGTCTGATTTATTTTTCCTTGCTTTTTCTGTTGTTGATTTCTACTTTTATGGCTTTATGGTCAGAAAAGATGCTTTGTAATATTTCAACGCTTTGGATTTTGTTAAGGCTTGCCTTATGGCCTAATATGTGGTCTATTCTGGAGAATGTTCCATGTGCGTTGGAAAAGAAAGTATACTTGACTGCTGTTGGTGGAGTGTTCAGTATATGTCTATGAGATCAAGTTGGTTGATTGTAGCATTTAGCTCTTCCGTGTCTCTGTTGAGCTTCTTTCTGGACGTTCTGTCCTCCACTGAAAGTGGTGTGTTGAAGTCTCCTACTACTATTGTGGAGCTGTCTATCTCTCTTTTCAGTGCTGTTAGAGTTTGTTTTATGTATTTTGGGGCCCTGTCGTTGGGTGCGTAAATATTTATCATAGTTATGTCCTTCTGGTGTATTGACCCTTTAATCATTATACAGTGTCCTTCCTCATCCTTTGTGGTGGGTTTTACTTTAAAGTCTATTTTGTCAGAGATTAATATTGCCACTCCTGCTCTTTTTTGAGTGTTGTTTGCTTGATATATTTTTTCCATCCTTTGAGTTTTAGTTTGTTTGTATCTTTAAGTGTAAAGTGTGTCTCTTGTAGGCAGTATATAGACAGACCTTGTCTTTTTATCCAATATTCCTCTCTCTGTTTCTTTACTGGTGCATTTAGTCCATTTACATTCAGTGTAACTGTTGATAGGTATGAGTTTAGTGCTGTCATTTTGATGTCTTTTTTTGTGTGTTGTTCACAGTTTCTTTGTTCCACTTAATTTTTTGTGCTGAGTCGTTTTTCTTCTCGTATTTTCTTTTCATCTTTTTCATTGTTGTTGATTTTGTGTTTGCTGAGTCTTTATATTTTTCTAATTTTTAATTTTGACTTGTAGGATTGTTAGTTTTCTTTGTGGTTACCTTAACATTTACCCTTATTTTTCTAAGTTTATACCAGTCTTTTGTTTCTTTATATTGCCTTGACTTCCTCTCCATATGCACAATCTATGTCTACATTTTTTAAGTCCCTCTTTTTTGTTTTAATGTTGTCATCTTTTACATACTGACATCTGTTTCCTTATTTTCAGTGTTTTAGCTTTGATTTACTTACGTGACTTCCCTATCTGGGTTGATATCTGCTTGCTTTGTCCTGTGTTCTAGTGTTGGGTTGTTATCTGATGTTACAGATTTTCTAACTGGAGGAGTCTCTTTAGTATCTCTTGTAATTTTTGCAAATTCCCTAAACTTCTGTTTATCTGGAAATGCCCTCATTTCGCCATCGTGTTTGAGAGACAGTTTTGCTGGATATATAATTCTTGGCTGGCAGTTTTTTCCTTCAAGGCTTTATATATGTCATCCCATTGCCTTCTTGCCTGCATGGTTTCTGCTGAGTAGTCCGAGCTTATTCTTATTGAGTCTCCTTTGTAGACGACTTTCCATTTATCCCTAGCCGCTCTTAAAATTCTCTATTTATCTTTGGCTTTGGCATGTTTGATTATAATATACCTTGGTGAGTTTCTTTTGGGATCTACCTTATGTGGGGTTTGAAGAGCATTTTGGATAGGTATCTTGTCATCTTTCATGATATCAGGGAAGTTTTCTGCCAACAAATCTTCAACAATTCTCTCTGTATTTTCTGTTTCCCCCCGCTTTTCTGGTACTCCAATCACTTGTAGGTTATTCCTCTTGATAGAGTCCCACATAATTCTTAGGGTTTTGTCTTTTTTTTTAATCTTCTGTCTGATTTTTTCCTCAGATAAGTTGGTGTCAAGTGCTGTATCTTCAATCTCACTAATTCTGACTTCCATTGCCTCAGTTCTGCTCCTATGACTTTCTATTGAGTTGTCTAATTCTGAAATTTTATTGTTACTCTTCCGGATTTCTGATTGCTGTCTCTCTATGGATTCTTGCAGCCTGTTTAAGTTGTCATTGGGCTCTTCTCTAATCTTTTATATTTCCTTTATTGCTATTCTGCGTTTTGCTTGATTTCCTTCCTAATTTCTTGAAGAGTTCTGTATGTTAATCTTTTGTATTCGGCCTCCGGTAATTCCAAGAAATCTTCCTCCTCTGGAAAACTTCTAGTTTAGTTTGGGAGCTTGCTGAAGCCATCATTGTCTGCCCCTTTATGTGATTTGATATTGACTGTTGTCTCTAAACCATCAATAAGTTATTATATTTATTTACTTTATGTTTGCTTACGGTGTCCTGGCTTCTTGTTTTGTTTTGATATGCCCAAATAGGCTGCTCATATGAGCTGGTTTGATTATTGGCACCTTTGAAGCTCTAATGTCCTGCCACAAGGTGGGTAGATCTGTTACTAGTTATGTGAGCTCAGGAGTAGGCCCACTCCTCCTGTATGGATTCAGCTCAGGTGCCCAGGTAGATAGCCACCAAGTGTGTGGTGTAGGCTCTCACTTACAGTCCTAGACAGGCATGAGTGATTGGTGTAGGCACAGGCATCTAGCTGCAGCAGACGGATACGCTCTGAGCAAGGCAAGGGGCTGATGGCTACCCCCAAGTGTCCAGGAGGGAGGAGTGTCCCTGTTCCCTAGAGTGCATAGATGGGTGGGTTTTGCATCTAGACTATGAGCACCTAATGCTGTTGGCTGTAAGGACGGGGGGGGCACCTCTTATTCATGGGCCCCTCTTGCAGGTGGCTAGGTGGCATGGGTGGAGCCACCGTCCTCAGGCCCCTGATGTCAGTAGGTGAAGACCCTGCTTAATGGGCAGAGCAATGTCAAATGTAACGAACCTGCCACTTCACAGCTAAAACAGTTGAAGTTAGACTTCCAGTATATACCCTGTTGTACTGCAGTAATGAGGGCCTACACTGTTGAAATGGGCCCACACAGGTCTATGCAGGGGGAAAGGGACTCAAAGCCTGTGGATCCATTATGCCTGTGCCTAGGCAAAGGAGCTGTGCCTACCCTGGGTTCCTGGCTTAGAGGAGCTGGCGGTTTATTTTTTCCCCTGTTTGTTAATTTGTTCACTCTCCAAGGCACGGAGAATGGCTTTGGGCATGGGACGGCTCCTACTTCTGGCCCAGGGGATGCAGCAATTGCTGAAGCCCGTCCAGGACCCAGTGCAGAGCAGGGAGTGGGGAGGTAAATTGGAGAGAGGTTTTTCCCTAAGGGGGGTGTTTTTGATCTGCGCGGTAGGCCATACACAATTACTTATCTTTCGCCGGATTGCGGGCTGGTTCTCACTGGTTTTGGGTGGCCATGTAGACTCTCTGGTGCTGAGTCTCTCCTGGTGCAGAAAATGCGCCTCCTGAGTACCGATGCTTGCCTGCCTCCCCACTCCCCCTGAGCTGATCAGGCCGGAAGGGCACAGGCTCTCGCCACGTCAAGTCTGGCAACTCCTCGCTGCTTCTGAACCGTCTCTCCCTCCCCCTGCCACTCCGTCTGGTTTCTCAACTTTTCCTTTGATATTCTGGGCTCCCAGATTGCCATATATAATCGAATCACTTGCTCTTTCGGGTCTTTGTTGTAAGAGGGTCCGCCGGAAGCGTCTGACTACTCTGCCATCTTGGCCCCACCTCTCTCTCTCTCTTTTTTTTAAACTGTTTATTTTTAAAAAGTTATTTTTACAGGTCAAATTTGACACTTTTTTTTCAAAATATAATAGCAGGAATGGTAAATACTTTCATTGCAAGTGTCAATTTCTAACTAATCAGTAGTGACTATATGCATGCTGAGTTAAGAAAGATTCTGAGACTGAGTCTGACTTCTCAGAAAAGACAGTTATCATTGCATAATAGTGTCTTCTAGGGATGCAAGATAGAGAAGTGGCCGTGTAAGTCGTGTATTTACCATCCCTGGATAATAGGAAGAAGAGTTCACATTTATAATATCTTTTTAGAGATTACTAGAAACATACTACTCTAAGCTAAAAATAGCATTTAACTGAAAATAAAGACCATGTTAACACTTAACCATTGTATCTATCCTGTAGGTTAACGCATCACGTCAAGAAGCCAAACTGATGGAGGAGTGTGATCTTCTCATTGAGATCATTCAGCAAAGACGACAAATTATTGGAACCAAGATCAAAGAAGGAAAGGTAAGGTTTCTAAGGCAGACATTTTCATATTCTCTACCTGGAGAAAACATCATACTCACATTATATTCCGGTGGCTTTGAAAATGATGAACACCCTCCTTTTCTGTATTTTCTATAATTTCCTCCTAGGCCTTAAAGACTTAGTTCAAAAGCAATTTCTTTTTCCGATCCCTTCTTTGTATTCTTGGTATCCTGTGCATGCCTCCAGCACAAGGGCTTCTCCATTGCACACCTCTAGGGAGCAGTATGGAGGTCTTAGCTACCATGGCCATTGTTTTCCATCTATCTCTTCTCTATAATTTTGATGGACTTCATCAAAATTTAAAACTTCTCCTCAAAAGGCACTATTAAGAGAATAAAAAGATTAGCCACAAACTGGCAGAAAATATTTATTTCCAAAAATAAGCCAATGAAAACTCTGTGGATCACAACAGTCCAATCCGATTGTACACAGGGTCACCATGAGTCAGGCTGACTTGACGCTGGAAATCTGAGGAACCAGGCAGGGAGAGCAAGTATGGGCAAGGGGCCCCATTGAGGGGCTTGGGGCCCTGCAGGTGGTGACAGGGCAGTCTGAGGGCACTAAGTCAAGAGGAGGATGGTGGGCCCCCTCTCAGAAGTGGGGACCTGGAGGAAGAATCATGCAGAATGGTGGAGACCATGAAGGTAAATGGCATCCACCTCATTCCTTTGCCTACGTCTGTCTCTGGGGCCAACCACAAGGCTGTTAAACTTGGTGTAAACCATCTCACTGCAAATCCTCCAACTGAGGAGCTTGCCAAGCAGGTGATGTTACACATGAATACATACTGGCAATTCCTGCTCTCAGACTGTTGTTCGCTCTTTGAAATAAATAGCTTGACAGCGTTAAGAGTTGGACAGCCTTGGGAGGCACAAGCCCAAAGGCTCCCAGGGAAAGCCTTTTCTTCTTTTTTCAGTGGTAGGGGATAAGTTTCATGTCGGCACACGGAAAGCTGACGGTATCCACCAGATTAAGCAAGTTGTACGTTTACCATTCAGACACCTATCTGTGGTAGACTACTGAAGGCCACAGCTAAACAAGAAAAGAGTCCCTTCTCTTCACTGCCTTTTATCTACTGGAAATCTCAAAAATGTAAGAGAATTAACTGGGACTAAATGTATCGGCTTTCCACAGCCTCAAAGAAGCACTGAGTACTGGCCTCATCATCAGTTTAGATATATATGTTAATTGAAGATTAATTGAACACAGCAGTGTTGGAGTATGTATACTACACATACATACACACACACATATGTAAAAGCTTTTAAAATGCATTGAAGATAAAAGGATGCTTTTGAAAGAGTGTATAAAGTATAATAAGGAGCACATAAAATTATAAACAGGCCTGTGTCCCCATTAAAGGGAGATTCCAATAGCAAAATATTTCCATGATGGGTATAAAGCGAATTCTAAGTTACAATGTGACAAGCTCACTTCCTGAAGGAAAAATGAACAGAGTCAACCCGGAAAACTTTCCCCTGCAGCTGTAATTCATCCATATATAGGATCTTCTTATGTGTGTGTATCTAGTATTTCTTATAAAATAAAATAAAATTTTATTCCTCTTGTTAGAGTTTAAAAATTACGTATTTGCCTGGTTCTTCAAAGATGTGTGTGTGTGTGTGTGTGTGTGTGTGTGTGTGTGTGTGTGTGTGTTATGTAATGAGGAAATAAGTATTTTGCTAAATTTTCGGTGTCTGATTTTGACAGTTCTTACCATGTAGGACCGTGTTTCTCAGACTAGTTCAAATCACAGTCATCTGATCAGAATCACTTCACCCAGGGGTCAGCATACTTTGTCTGCGAAGGGCCAGATAGTCAATATTTTAGGCTTTGTGGGCCATAGGGTCTCTGTTGCAATCATTCAACTCTGCCCAACATTGTAGCACAAAAGCAGCCTGGATAATTCGTAAACAGATGGGTGTGACTTTGTGCCGATAAAACTTTATTTACAAAAACAGGTGGTATGCTGGATTTGGCCCCAGACCATAGTTTGTGGACCTCTAACTTAGACTAGTGTTTTTCTTTCTTTCCTTCTTCTTCTTTTATTTAAAAAAAAAAAAAAACTGAACCCATAGTAAGATGTGCGTATGACTTCCAATCCAACATACGTACACAAGCGAGAAAAAGTTTTACAAAGCACCCTCTGCTGTTTTGTTTTCTACTCTCCTCCTTAATTTTATTAATGCTAATCCTGACCTTACTAATGGTTCATCACCTGCAGATCAAAAAACATTCAATGCTGGTTAAAGTGCAAATTCCCACTGCTCTGCCGATTACAATGCCTTAACTAGAATCTTGGTGAAGGGGCCCAAACAGCTAGTTTTTTTGAAAAAGACCCCCAATTAATTCTTCCACATGCCAGGTTTGAGAAGCCCCAATCTGGTGGATCAGATGGAATAGTACCCAAACCACCAAACCCACTGCCCTCGAGCCGATTCCTTCTCATAGAGACCCTGTAGGACAGAGTAGAACTGGCCCCATAGGGTTTCCAAGGCTATAAATCTTTACGGAAGCGGACTGTTGCATCTTTCTCCCAAGGAGCCGCTGGTGAGTTCAAACCGCTAGCCTTTCGGTTAGCAGCCGAGCACTTAACCATGCGCCACCAGGGTTCCTGAAATTAAAACAATGCCCAACAAGTGCTCTCGACAGACCAGTTCTGTATTTTCAAAGGCTTGCTTCCGTGTAGGGTGTTTTTTGTTTGTGGGGTTTTTTTTTTTTTCTTTCCTTTATGTCACTTTAATGTCCAGCATCATGACAAAAGAAGAAAATGGAATTCAAAAGAAGAAACTGGAGTTCAAACATTGTCATATTTATAATCTGTGTGGCCACTAATGGACATAACCAAACCATACATGATTGAGATAAAAGATTATTCTAAAGAAATATTTTGACCTATTTTATTTCTCTAGTTAAAGAATTGTATTAAACATCCTCAATTCTGTCACATATTTTAAAGCATTCTTCTTGTTGTGTGATTAAATATGCCAATCACTTCATTGCTCTGGGGACTCTAAATTATTTTTCCTTCTGGAATTTTCCTTCCTCTGACAGTTTCTTCTGAATGTGTTCTAATAGCCTGAACTGGACTGAATGCCTTTCTTAGCTTTGCCTCTAGATATGTTGATGTCAAAAGATAAATTCTATTTTGTGTAAAATAAGCGTTATTTTATTCAACTAATGAACACTGTTAATCCGCTGGGAGAAGCACTATAATTATGACGAGTTAAATCTTTTACCAGGCTCAAGATCACATACTATTTGCCCAAACATTTTAACACTTCATTTTCTGACCCCTTACTTGTAGGAATTTTTCTCACCTTTGCACTGAAATATTGTGGCTGCTGCTTCTCAATTCAGCATTAATTTCCTTCGCTTCCTGTAGCGCATAGCTGGGGTTGGACGGTCCTCAGAGGCCTTCAGTTTTGACACCTCTTTCCTTCCTTTTCCTCGATTAGAGCTATACAGGAATGATAATGACGACTTCGAGAAAGAAGGAATTTCTTAGAGTTAGCAGGAATTTTGGAAGGAGTCTGGGCCAGCCTTGTGTGTAAGACAGATTAACTGGCCTCCTCCCTACCCTTTTGCCCAGGGCTGTTTTCCATTCCAGAATGATCTTAAAGCCAGCCAAGACCTGTCCAGGGGAGTGTGGATGGGGTCACTAGGCACACGGCACTTCCAATTAGCACTCTAATTTTAACTTGGCTTCTGGCCAGCGGTCTTCATCTCACAGCAGATTCCAAGCACCAAAGGGAACAGTCAAGTGCATTACCTTGGTCTTATCTTGGGCCTGCCCCAGAGGTTTTGGTCAATTAAGTCTGAGGGTCATTTCGAGCCAGACAGAATCAGGATATGGAATGGAGGTTGTGAACCAAACCTGCAGTGTTATCCCAACTGGAAAAGGCTTATCAAAATAGTTCTGAGTTATCAAGGAAGCACAAAGTGCCTGGAAATGACGTTCCCAGACTGGGGAAATGGCCCAGCTGTGCTTTTTTTGGCTTTCTCTCATCTGCTCAACAGGAAAGAGATTAATCAATGGAAAAAACGCTCCCTTTCTGTTAATTAACACATGGGTTTGAGATAGTGTGGGAAATAGCAATGCCTAATGCTTTCACATCACAATTTTATTACATGGATCGCAAAGAACTTTTTCGAAAGTGGTTTTGACTTAAGCCACAAATTCACACGTATCGAGGTGCTTTATTTTATTCATGGCCCAGCTGAAACACTAGTGGTAGAAAATTCCAGAGTTCCCTAAGGTCTTCAAGTAATTGTGTGGACTAATCCAGGGAGGAGGTCTGGTTGACCCTGTGTAACTTACCACCAGGCAACACCTCTTTTTTTTCCCATCAACAGGGAAGCAATTCACAATTCAGTGTTTCCTCATAAAACAAATTAGCAACACTTCTCCAAGGAGATAAAGAATATCTAAGACGAGAGTACCGTAACGGGGCGTTCCATGTTTCAGTGTCTCCCGATGCCACTTGGTGAACTTTGGTTGAAGGATAGCTTACATCCACCACAGTGCACACATCGGGAGTGTCCAGCTGGTGCGTTTTCACTCGGTGAGTCTCCCCAGGTAACCATCTCCTTGCCTCTTTTGTTCAAGGTGGTGAGGCTCCGGAAACTGGCTCAGCAGATCGCCAACTGCAAGCAGTGCATTGAGCGGTCAGCATCACTCATCTCCCAGGCGGAACATTCTCTGAAGGAGAACGACCATGCCCGCTTCCTGCAGACTGCTAAGAATATCACCGAGAGGTGAGGGCAGGGGCCGCTGGGAGTTCTCAGCTACTGGGCTCTTGTATCTGGAATGCGATTGGTTAGCCTTGCCCTCGCCTTCCTTTTGTTCTCAACTGGAGGACCAAGTACCGGAAAGAATAGAGGCTTGGGATTGTTTTGTTCCAGCAAAAGATGCTTGACTTTGACATGTCAAAGCCCTTTCAGTAACAGCCTGGAGTTCAAGGCCTTTGAAACAAGAGTCTCCACCAGTTCAAAAGAATTAAATCAGCCTGCTTTTGGGGGGCGGGGGGCGGGAGAAAACTTATGATGTCACAAAAACAGCATTTATTGAGACTCTCAGACCTGATCTTATCGTGTGCTTGATAACAAAGAATCAAAATGAAAGCAAACAACATAAAAGGGAATCTTTTCTTCTATCCCAGTACTCATCTGTTAAAAAAAAAAAAATCACACAGATGTTGTTCTCTGTTAGTCTATTATTTGACTGAGAAACTTCACCTCTTCTGAACAGGTCAAGGCCGACTCATGTAGGAGAGAAAAGCCCAAACTGTCTATAGCAATTCCAGTGAATCCAAAGAGAAGCACTAGACTGGGCCGGTTATACCCATTGCCATGTCAATGACATCTCCCACCAATGCCAGTGACCTTGTCTTTTCATTCATTTTAGTTTTCAGAGTCAACTGCTCTTGCCCCAAAGCAATAATAGAGTCCTGTCACTAGAAGACCCCAGATAGCTCATTCATGCTGATCCCCTGACTTCTAGGTTCCAAGTGTTGAATTATCTTTGCTGCTTTCATTTGGACTTCATTCAGTTCCTCTAAATTCATCCTAAAGTTAAAAACTGCAAGCAGTACACTGACACTTCAAGTGTACCCCGAACACTCCAGTAGACAGTGTTGACACTTATGTCATGGTTTCCAACTGGGATCCAAGAGTACTTTTCTCCAGCTATAAATTGTGCAATGATCCCGGTGAAGTGGCTGTTGCCAGTTGCATTTCTCAGCCATCCCTAAAAAAGTCAATCAAGTATTTGTTGTTGTTAGCTACCATCAAGTCGGCCCCTACTCATGACAACCCCATACACAACAAAACAAAATGTTGCCTGGTTCTGCGCCATCCCCACGACCAGTAGTAGATCAGACTGCTGTGATCCATAGGATTTTCATTGGCTGACTTTCAGGAGTGGATTGCCAGGCCTTTCTTCCTAGTCTGTCTTAGTCTAGAAGCTCTGCTGAAACCTGTTCAGCATCATAGCAACATGCAAGCCTCCACTGACAGACAGTAGTGGCAGCATATGAGGTGCATTGGCCAGGAACTGAGCTTGGATCTCCCGCACGGAAGACGAGAATTCTACCTCTGAACCACCAGTGCCTCCCCATAAATGTTAATTCGATCTGTATTTTCATATTTCAATATGTCAGTGAACCCCTCCTTGTCTCTCTTCCTTCCAATCGTAGTCTCTGTCTACCTGCCTCTATTCTTCAGCCTGTCACTTAACATTCTTCCGTAGGATAGAACTTTCTAGTTCTCTGTTTCTTATCACATCAGCCTTGGCTGTGGTTCCTGTACCCTTCCCGACAATCTTAATCCTTCTTCTCAAATGCGGAAAGCCCAGTACCAACTTTTTTTTTCCAGTAACAACTTTGAATCCTGCAGGAATTCCAAAAGTGAAATTTAACATGCAATTTTTCTGCGTTATTAAGGCACTGGAAGGGGGCATATTATTCTGCCATTGGAATCTAAACGGCAAAAATGTCTTTACTTCGGAAACATCCAAAGAACCTAAAGGAGAAAGAGCATCAAACCATCTGTGGTAGGAGCGCTTATGCTCTGAAATCAACTGCTGAGCTCTGCTCTAAGTGTGGAGTAGTCATGGGTAGCATTGGGGCTGCTCCTTAGCATGACCAAGTCTGCTTTTGTTCGAATGCTCTAAGGGGGCAGGAACTTGGCCCTCTGTTGGCACCACAATAACCCCAGCATACAGCAAACTGTCTGCCTGCATGAATGAATCTATAAAACAGGGCCAACTATCCTACCTAATATGGTGGTTGTAGGGATAAAATGAAATAACGTAATAAAAATATAAGCACAATTCCTGGCACATGGGGACCATACAAACAGTGCTAATTCCATTCCTTTCCACCTCACTAAGATGACTACAGATAAAACATATACAATATTCTCGAACTGCACCAGCATGTAGGTCTTTGGTGTGATCAGTTATGCACCCTTATAAAATCATGCCAAAAATAATAATAATAATAAAAAAACTGGTCACTAAATCCAATCTTAAGAAAGTTGATCTACTGCTTATGAGAAATCTAAAAGTAAAATCATGTTGAGCGGCAAATTATCTGTATCAAGAGAGTGGCTAAGGAAAATTCCTTCTGAACTGTGCCGCCTTTTCAGAACATCCCTGAGCTTCTTGAGAGTCCCTGGATGGTGCAAATGGTTAAAGTCAATTCCAACTCATGGTGACCCAGTGTGTGTCAGAGTACAACTGTGCTCCATAGGGGTTTCAGTGGCTGATTTTTCAGAATTAGATCACCAGTCCTTCATTCTAAGGTGCCTCTGTGTGGATTCAAACTGCCAACCCTTCAGTGAGTAGCCAAGCGTATTAACCATTTATCCCACCCAGGGTCTCCATCTTGGAGATGAGGGGCATCAAATTAGAAATAGAAACAAACATCTGTGGCAGTGATTAGTGGTCCAGAGAGTAACGTGCACCCCACCTTCTTAGCATCAGGATGGAAGCCTATGTTCTTACGTACACTAGTATGTTAAGAAGAGCTTAACACACATACGGACAAGTGCATACACACGCACACGCGCGCACACACAGACGTGACTATAAAGCAGGAAACTGAGAAAGTGCCATAGCACTAAGAGCCCTGGTAGATTTTGACAACTTATCAGAAAGGCCAGAAGATGGGCCACAAGGATTTGGGGGAATAAAAAAACATGTAGCCACAAATGTTGAAGTTGGCTGAGTTCCCTTTGCCTGTCACTCCAATGGAGAATTTGAAATGGTAGCCAAAGATATGTATCTTTCCTGCCATCAAACAAATATGTAGGTGTTAAAAGCCCGAATAATCTCCAAAGATTCTGGCTGTCAGTCTTTGCCTCCCAGTCTTCAGAGCTCTTTCAGGTTCCCACCATCAAGATGGCAGGCATTTTTAGCAGTGCCACTTGACTGAAGCGTATTTTTTTTATTTGATTTGGGAGGGGGGGACTATAGAACCAGGTATGGGGCAGTTCTGTTCTGTCACATGGGATCACTGGGAGTCAAAAATAACTCAACGGCACCTAACAACAACAACAATATTGAACCAGGAGAAACTTGAGAAGAAAATCTATTTTGGATGAGTCTTCTGCCACCGGGCAGAGGGAGGTCAGAAGCCCGATGATTTGTGTTCAGAGCCATTGCGATCCTCTAATCTGTTGAGCGCAAGGTCTGTGCCCTACGTGAACAGCAGAAACATGCAGTTGAAAGTCAGGCACCTGTTTCAATGTAAGTCAATGCACTTCTTCCTGCTGGACACCACAAAACAGAATCAGTTGGGTCGTTCCCTCCGAACATTTTATTTGAAGTGGGCAAATGGCACCATAGTATTTCTTTTGAAATTTTCTGCATTGATGCAAATATCTTGAGCTCTTTTGTATGTGGCATACTAGAAGTAGTTGGCAGGTATTTGTTGAATACTTGTTTAATAAGTCTGTGACCTTGTCTTAGTTACCTAGTGCTGCCATAACAAAAGGTATCACAAGTGAGTGACTTTAAAGAACAGAAATTTATTTTCTCACAGTTCTGGAGGCTAGAAGTCCAAATTAGGGTCTTGGCCATGTCGATTCTTTCTGTGGGGCTCTCTCCAAGTTTCTAGTCTGCCAGCAATCGTCGGTGTTGCTTTGCTTGTAGGTGATCCTCATATGACATCTGTTTTCCCCCGTGTATGTGTCTGTGTCTATTCTGCTCTTTTTATAAGATACTACTCAAAAGGGATTAGGTTTAGGACCCACTCTATTCTGGTGTGACCTCTTTAACATAACAAAAGAAAATCCTTGTTTCCAAAGAGGGTCATATTCACAGGTATAGGGGTTAGGACTTCAACGTAACTTTTTGGGGTACACAATTTAATCCATAACAAACTCTGAGTTTGGAGCACTTTTTCTGTTTACAGATGATAAAGAAAGCATTTTCTGAGTACATTTTGAAGATCTGTGAAAAATGCCTAACAGCCATCCCCTCAACCATCAGTAGTAACAATGATTAGCCCAATTCCCTTGGGTGCAATATTGAGCCAACAAAATCACACAACTCTGCTGTCTAGTGCTTCTTGGTGAAAGGGTCAGGAGGTGAGGTTAAATTCTCCACCCTCAACCAAACACTTGAAACCTTTCTTTCCAGGGTTTATGCCTCTTCAAATTTTCATCAGTGGATCCCAATATCACTCCAATGATGACACTGTTGATTCACCTCTTTCCTTCCTTCCCTCCCTCCCATCTACATGTATAGAATATTGAACATGTGCCGGAAATGCCGCAACTATCGTTAACTTGATTTCTAAAGATTTAGAGCATTTCTCAGGTATAGATTTTTATATAATAAGCTTTATTCTTCAGAGCAGTTTTAGATTTACAGAAAAATTGTGTAGAAAGTACAGAGTTCCCGTATAGCCCCTCCCCCCCATACACATAGTTTCCCTTATTATTAACATCTTACATTGGTGTGGTGCATTTGCTACAATTGATGAACCAATACTAACACGTTATTGTTAATTAAAGTCCATAGCTTACATCAGGGCTCGCTCTTTGTGTTGTACAGTCCTACGGGTTTTGACAAATGCATAATGTCATGTGCCCACCATTATAGTATCACATAGAATAGTTTCACTGCCCTAAAAATGCCCTGGGCTCCACCTCTTCACCCCTCTGTCCCTCCTTCCCCACCCCTGAACCCCTCGCCACCGCTGATCTTCTCACTGTCTCTATAGTTTTGCCTTTTCCTGAATGCCCTGTAGTTGGAATCATACCATGTTTGTCTTTTCAGACTGGCTTCTTTCACTTAGCAATATGTGTTTAAGGTTCTTCCACATCTTTTTGTAGCTTGATAGTTCGTTTCCTTTTTGTTGCTGAATACTATTCCGTTGTATGGACGTACCACAGTTTGTTTATTCATTCGCCTATTGAAGGACATCTTGGTTGCCGCTAGTTTTTAGAACTGCTGAATAAAGCTGCCATAAACATTCATGTGCAGATTTCACAGGTGTAATTTTTATAGTAAAGGTATATTATTTTTGTAGAATCTGAAGTTTTGAAGAGCCGTTAAGAGACATAAGAAGAGATATCACCCTGGAGGTAATAACTAGGCTGAAATTTTTCTTGATTAAATGGAAGTGCACAAACCTGGAATTCACCTCCTGGCTGCTGTCAGCCAGGTTTGTGACCTTGTCACAATGCTCTTATTTAGAAAACGAATAATAATCTAGATTTAGAGCTAGATTATTTCAGAGTCATTTCTTCGCTCTAAAACTGACAGTGCCTTACACGGTACCCTGCGCATAAAACCAACCAGTTGCTATGGAGTCTTTTCCAACTCCTGGCGACCCCATGCGTTTCAGAGTAGAACCGTGCTCCATTGGGTTTTCAATGGCTGGATTTTCAGAAGTAGATCACCAGGCTCCTCTGGGTGGACTTCAGTCTCCAACCTTTCTGTTAGCAGCCCAGCGTGTTAACCATATGCACCACCCAGGGGCTCCACCCTGCATATAGTAGCTCCTTAGTAAGCGTTGTTTACCGAATTTAACAAAATTGTCAAAAACAAGATTACAAATCCAACATGGCTTGATATGCTCAGAAGTGGTGTGCTTCATGCTGAAATTCTCTTGTTTTAAGCAAATCGCTCACATTTTTCAATCAGTTAAAATATTCTGCAATAACTGAACTTATCAAATCAACTTGAGAGTACATAGAAGGAGATTGATTCATACCAATGCTTTGCTTTCTGCTTTGCAAGTGAGACCTCTGACCACAAAGAGAAACGGTGCATCCTCTAGGGAATTGGTGAGAATGCTCAGGAATATATTTTTTTGTTAATCTTTACTTTGCCTGTTATGCAGTTTGAAATGTTGGGGACTCTCTTCTTTGAAGCGGGGCAGGGCCTGGGTCTGAAAGGAACAAACAGTTTTCCAGACAGATGTGTGAAGAAATGCCTGGAGCGACATGCTTCTCCAGAGTTAGATGTGACCGGGCCAGGCTGGTAAATACACAACAACATGAAATATGAATATTTGCTCACCTCCAGGGGAATTGGTTTTCGCCAGTAAAAAAGGAACGGAACAAAACCATTCTGTTGTTGTCCCAGTTTCTTTGCCTTTTTGTAAAAATTTGCATTCATTTGTTTTGTCTTAATATGTTATGCCCTGCCAAGATTATTCTTAAGCCTCATGTGTAAAAACAGCACTATTTAAAAAAAACTTTTTAATTATTGTGGTTTTGTATGTGTATATATATAACAAAACATTTGCCATTTCAATCATTTTCATGTGTACAATTCGGTGACATTAATTACATTCGCCAGGTTGTGCAAGCATCACCAATGTCCGATTGCAATGACTCCCCCTTTCCCCTTCCCATCAGCCCCCAGTGACCACTAATAGACTTTGGGCTCTATGCACTTGCTTATTCTAGATATTTCATATAAATGGAATCATACAATATTTGCCTTTTTATGTCTGACTTATTTCACTCAATATGATGTTTTCAAGGTTTGTCTATGATGTAGCTTGTATGTCAGGACTTAGTTTCTCTTTATGGCTGAATAATAGTCCATTGTATGGATAGACCCCATTTTGTTTGTCCAGTCATCTGCTGATGGACCCGTGAGTTGTTTCCACCTTTTGGCTACTGTGAATAGTGCCGCAATGAACACTGGTGTACAGGTATCTTCTTGAGTCTCTGCTTTCGAGCCTGTCGGGAGTGGAATTGCTAGGTCAATTTTTTTAACGATATTTGTTTTCCTTTTATTTCTTTCATTCCTAAGCAATGATGATGAAAGCCATCTTGACATTTCTAAAAAGTTCTTTTGTTTTTTTGTAATTACAGAGTCTCCATGGCAACTGCTTCCTCCCAGGTTCTAATTCCTGAAATCAACCTCAATGATACGTTTGATACCTTTGCCTTAGATTTTTCCCGAGAAAAGAAATTGCTAGAATGCCTGGATTACCTTACAGGTATTATCTTTTATGTTCTCTTTAATATTGTAAACATTCAGTGATACAAACACTTTGCCAAGAGATGAATTTCCTAAAAATCAGAGATATGGGCTTTTGACTTAGGAATGGATACAAGTATTGTCATAAATAATTGCTGTACATTCTTTTTTTTTTTTTTTTAACCAAAACAACACAGCTCAAGATTAAATTGGGGACAGGAGAGAAACAAAAATCTTGATCATTAAAAACATGCTTAGCACTATTTCCCTTAACTCTCAGCGTGGGGTATCACAAATAATAGCTCCATTGGCCATCAAGGTAGCGTGGGTATTTTTCAGTTCATGTTAGCAAGGCATCTATATCAGTTAGGGTATTCCAGAGCAACAGAACCAATAGAGTGTGTGTGTGTGTGCACACACGTACACACACACATATGTTGTTATTGTTGTTAGTTGCGGTCAAGAAGACTCCGACTCACAGCGACCCCATACACAACAGAACGAAATGTTGCCCAGTCCTGCGCCATCTTCACAATCATTGGGATGCTCGAGTCCATTGTTGCAGCCACTGTGTATTTTGAGTGCCTTCTAACCTAGGGGGCTCATCTTCCAGCTCTATATAGGACAATATTCTGTTGTGATCCACAGGGTTTTCTTTGCCTGGTTTTCGGAAGCAGATCACCAGGCCTTTCTTCCTGCTAGTATTTGAAATGCCAGTGGCATAGCTTCCAGTATCATAGCATCACACAAGCCACCACAGTATGACAAACTGATAGACAAGTAGTGGACACACACACATGGATATATATATATATATAGAGAGAGAGAGAGAGAGAGAGACTGATTTATTGACTGAATCTAAGGAATGGCTCATGAAATTGTGGAGCCTGGCAAGTTGGAAATATATAGGACAGGCCAGCAGGCTGGAAATTCCAATAGGATTTCTGCGTTATAGTCTTAAGGCAAGATTCCTTCTCTAGGAAAGCTCAGTTTTTGCTCTTAAGGCCTTCAGCTAATTGGATGAGGCCCACCCACGTTATTGAGAGAAATCGCCTTTACTTAAAGTCAACTGTTTGTGAATGTTAACCATGTCTACAAAATACCTTCACAGCAACATTGAGACTAGTGTTTGACCAAACAACTGGGCACTGTAGCCTAGCCAGGTTGACACATAAAATTAACCCTCACAGCATCTGGCTCACAGTGAGTCAGCAGAGAAAAAGTTGGCAGCTAACTCTGACTGAGCGTCTCCCCTTCCCCAGCCCTTTGTGTTTACGACCTCATTTAATCTTCACAACACCGACTGGAGGTAAGTCTTCCACGCACCACCCATGGTCGTCGAGTCGATTCTGACCCATAGCGACCCTGTAGGACAGAGTAGTACTGCCCCATAGGGTTTCCTAGGCTGTAATCTTTACGGAAGCAGACTGCCACATCTTTCTCCCATGAAGCTACTGGTAGGTTTAAATCGCCAAACTGTCAGTTAGCAGCTGAGTGCTTTAACCACTGCGCCACCAGGGCTCCTTCGGAGGTAAGTATTATAATCCTCATTTTGCAAAGGAGGGAGGTATTCTGACTTGCTGGAGGTCAGATAGCTAAAGAGTGGCAGAACTGGTGTTTGGCTCAGTCTGTACAGACTCCAAAGACCTCCACTTTTTCTAGTAAACGGCTGAATTCCATCTTGGAAATCTATGGCAAATGTAGCAGAAATCCCATTGGAAGTCAGGGTATCATGTTTCAACTCTGTGCTTTTTTGATAGGCTTTTTTTTTTTTTTTTTGGTCAAGCTTAAAAAAACAAAACCAACAACCAAAAGGAAAATGCCATGCTACTCCTATTCCTTCTAAACTTTGCTTTCAACCTCTAAAGCGAGGTCTGGTGAGAATATTTGCTGGTCGAATGTGGACTGTTTCAACGACACTGGTTGAGTTAGCCAAATGCAACTGCTGCTTGTGACTCCAGGAAGGCACAATGTACACAGTGAAGCGAGATGTGCCTTGAGTTCAGGACATGCAGCCTGCGAGAAAACCACCTCTCCAACTTAGCTCAACATCAGCTTCTCAGCTCTCATTCTGGGTGTGCGGGTTTTTAGGAGAGTGGTTGGGAGAGACGGAGCAAGAGAGAGGGAATGGCGTGTGATGTCTTGTGTTGACAGTCTTTGGGTAGAAAACACGGAGTTCTGTATTCGAGGAGCGTATACCCAGAAGAGCAGAGTCTTTTCTTTGCAAGGACCTGCATTCCTGCATTTACGAGGAGGTTGAGTTGTCCCACAAACTTCTTTTTGTCTTGTGTAATTCTCTCTGTCAAACCATACCACTCCTATTAAGGAAGAAAGAACTTGACTCAAAAAGCATTTACAGAAAGGAACTGAATTTGGCTTCAAATATTTGTGAATATAATGCCCTCCTTTTTAAGCTTTTAACTCTGAGATTGACCTCAACCAACACTGTCCATTAGCACTTTCTAGATGGATGGGTGTGTTCTGTATCGCCACTGGCCAGTATGGTGGTGGCCGTTAGCCACATGGGACTATTGAGAACTTGGAAGGTGGCTAGTGAATTTTTACTTTGATTTCACTTTAATTAAGTTTCATTGAGATTTAAATAGCCCTCTGTGCTAGGGGCTACTGTATTGGACAGTGCAGGTCTAGACTTTCCCAGGCTGAGCTGTTTTTCACTATGACATCCTGTTAAAAATCCCCTTTCTTCTTACATCATTTGGGAATGAGTTTGATCACAAGTAACAGTAAATCCAACTAGCAGTGACCAAACCCATCAAGGAATGTTCGTATCACAGAACCAGGAAAACAGCCGCAGGTGGTCCAGGGCTGGGCAGTGGTTCAGTGATAACCTCAGACCCCAGGCTCTTTTCCTTTTTCTGCTCCGCCGTCTTAATTATGCTGTCTTTTTGCCGCATAATTGCAATGTGGCTATTCCATCTCTAAGCATCATACTCAAGTTCTAGGCAAAAAGAAGGGGGCAGAGGGTGGACAAAAAGCTCTGCCAGTCAAGTTTGTCCTTCTTTATCAGGAAAGTAAAAATATACTTCAAAGACCCACGTAGCAAACCTCCACTTGTGTCTCACGGGCCAGAACCATGTCACAAGGTCACAGGCAAGTGCAGAGGAGACTGGAAAATTACGTATTTGGCTGAGGAGATGGCCATTTTGTACAAAATAAGCATATCATTGACAAGAATGTGTCCACTCAATTTCCCAATAATTTTTTAATAGTATTTCAACAATGGATACCCATTCTAAGCTCTATGTGAATGCAAAAGTGCTGATTAAAGGCAGAAATGTGAAATTTGTTTGCAATGAATGTAATGTGTATACCATATATCATCCTGATGGCTGTTTATGCCAAACTAAAGCCCATATGGGGTACCTGTTATTATGCCTTCTTAGCCATCAACCCCAAAGAGAAATCTGGTCCATTTCTAGACATAACATGGATCATGGCCATAACATGCGATGCTTGACTGATATTGCCAAGTCCAAATAGTTTATCAGACATTTGTAAGCAGGAAATGAAGTGTTTGTAGAGTATTAGCTCACAGTTCCTCATGTTCTGTTGGAGACAGAGGCAAGAAAATAACAGCTCTGGTCCCCATTCTGTGGATATTGAAATTGACAGCAGGCTGCTGCTGCCATTTACAGTAAAATGTATATTGACTTTTCAGGACAAAATCCACTGGGCTTATAATCCAAACAGGGCGATTATGTTTAATGCCAGTTAGCTGGCCTGGTTGCAAAAACAAGATTTTTTTTTTCCCCCTGTCATGACTCTAAGTGGGATGTCAAGTTAATAACCCAGAAAGGTGACATTTTCTCCTTGATTGTGACTACGGCCATGTGTCTCACAGTTATTTGCCTATTTTGAAGATAGGTTTTCTTCATATTTAATAAAATATTGTAATGCAGAAAAGAGCAAGATCTTTCTTCAATGTTTGCTGGAGATGTGATTCAATGAACTATTTAAACTATGGAGAACAAGGATTTCTTCACTGATCTCTGCAAGGTTGAGCCCACACCCACAGGGACCACACAGACAGTAATGAGTGCATTTTACTATGCAGCTGAGCCTCCCCAGTGGAAAGCATTTCCTGGTGGCGGAGCTGGTTCATGCACATCCAAGTTACACCATAGCGTGCTCAATCTTGCATGTGGATGCTTCGGGAGGCAGATGTAAAAATACATATTTCAGAAAGTATGATTTAAGTGTATGTAAAAAAAAATCAGTTGCTACTGAGTCGACTCCAACTCATGGTAACCCCATGTGTGTCAGAGTAGAACTGTGCTCCGTAGGGTTTTCAATGGCTGGTTTTCCAGAAGGAGATCACCAGGCCTTTCTTCCAAGGCACCTCTGGGTGGACTTGAACCTCCAACCTTTTGGTTAGCAGCCGAGTGCCACCCAGGGACTCCCAAGGTTATGTAGAGCCCTTCTGTTTTAATGCAGAACTTAACACAGTGCCTGCCACATTGTAGGGACTCAGTAATGTCCATGGAATTCAATCACTAATAGACAAAGCTGGACTACTTGATTTAATACACCAGGCCTAAAAGTTACTTGCTTCTTATTATACTTATCCTGGATATATCATCTTCAGGTGGCAAAGTGAAGAATATTAAAATAATCAGAGTTTTAAAGTTACCATTTTCATAAACTTGGTTCTCTCTTTGAATTTGTTTTGGACTCCTCAATCCTGATCATAGTTTAGAACAGGGGAGATCTCTATAACTGTGTAAGCAAAGCTTGATACTTGTCTGTAGAAGGCAGATATGTTTCTCCTTTTGTAGTTAGGTATGGTGTACAGAAGAGTGAAACCAAAGGCCCTAGATCAGGAGTTGGCAAACCTTTTCTGTAAAGGGCCAGATGCAAAATATTTTAGGTTTTGCAAGCTATTTGGTTGCAACTACTCAACTCCGCTACTGCACAAAAGCAGCCATAGACAATATGTAAACAAATGGGCATGACTGTATTCCAATAAAACTTTATTTACAAAAACAGGCAGTGGGCCAGATCTGGCCCACAGGCCATAGTTTGCCAATCCCTGCTCTAAAATATTATTGCCAGTGGAAAGCACTCATTGCCTTGCCTGGTCTTTTTCTTGCCCATAACCTCTTCTCATACAACCAGTCACTGAAATCAATCCAGTAAAAGTCATTTTAAAATAATTATTTTGGTAGGGTTTAGATTTTTCTGTGTTGAAGAATGCGTTAAGGAAATAAAACAGCAGGCTTCTCTAGGGATAAAGTTAACCAAATGTCAAGGAATCGTGTTTTCCTTAGGGAGGAAAATATACTTCTTAGATATGATTAAATTGTTAATCACATTCTTCTTAAAATTTGAAGTATCACCTTAAATTGAGAAGTGAGAAGAAACTAGGCTGCACTAACAAGTTTTGCTTGTAAGGCATCAAAGCATCTAATGAAAGAAAAGTTTCAAACAATTATTTGGCTTGTTTGCTATGAGATAACAAAGCGTTAGTATTTTTCCAATTAAACCCATTGCTGTCGAGTCGATTCTGACCCATAGTGACCCTATATAAAAATATCTGGCATCATGTAGATCAGGGATTGGTAAACTTTGGCTCATAGGCCAAACCTGGCCCTCTGCCTGTTTTTATAAATAAAGTTTTATGAGAACCCAGCCTTGCCCATTCATGTGAGTATTGTCTATGCTGCTTTCACACTACAACAGCAGAGTTGAGTAGTTGCAGTGAAGACCATATGCTGCAAAGTCTGAAATATTTGCCATCTGATCCTTGATTGAAAAAGTTTGCTGACTTCCAATGTATATGAAACCGTGGTATGTTTACTTTTTGTTTCACATGTTCTTCCATCATGCACAAGGAGCCTCCTAAACCTCTGGTAAACAAAGCTAAGTCCATATTGGCTGACTCTAGCCACACTGCCTGTTGAAGTCAAAAGATAATCAGCAGACCAAATGTTGTTTGGTTTGGGATCACCATCTCTAGGACAGTAGTCCTGGTGGCCATAGTTAGAAAGGCCTGAACTGATGAGCATTCTTGACCCCACAGCTCCCAACCCTCCCACGATTCGAGAAGAGCTCTGCACAGCTTCTTACGATACCATCACTGTCCACTGGACCTCCGACGATGAGTTCAGCGTGGTCTCCTATGAGCTCCAGTACACCATCTTCACCGGACAAGCCAACGTTGTTAGTGAGTATCGCATCACCTCCATTTCTCTCTTTGGCGGTGATTTTCAGAAAGACTGCATTCTGGAATTTAAACATCAAGGGAAGACAAGGAAGGAAAGGGGATGCAATATTTATTGGCTTAATTGTCTTTCCCTCTACTACACTAGTGAAAATAGCTGGCCAAGCATCCAAGAAAACTAATGACTTCCGGTAAACCACATGAATGAATGTCACATATTGTTAAAGGAAAGAAGCAAGAAACAAAAGATTATCTGCAGTATGAGTCCATTTATAAAAGCTTCAAAAACTTAATGATAAACTATTTTGTTGAGGAATGCATGCACAGGTATTAAAACTATTTTTAAAAGTAAGGAAATGCTTACCTCCAGGATGGGAGGGAAGTGACGCCATTGGGAAGAAACACATGGGGGCTCCTGGGGTGAGGTTAATGACAGTTTGTGGATGGGAGTGACATGCTTTAGTCATTATACCATACATTTGAGTTTTATGTACTTTTCTGTGAGTGTGTTATTTCACATTAAAAAAATATTTAATAAAATAAATAACCAAAGAACACCATATACCTGGTGTCATTCCGAGGAAAAGCAGGGGCCTTCACTGGAAGTGTTAGTAATAAGTGTTAGTAATTAGTAATTCTTCCCTACCTGGGAAGAATTCCAGGCCTTGACTGAAACACAGAGGGTTTGCATGAGGCCAGTTTGATGTTTGGCATCAGGGACAATTTTATGATCACAAATAACAGAAGTAGCTGGGCAGAGAGATGATGATAGAGGAAGTACTCCTCCCCACACCAAGGCATCATTTCAGTTGAGTTGAGCAAATTGCAAAGGACCAGAAGAAATATCCTTTCAAGGGAGCAAGTTGAAACTTCTTTAGCGCAAAAAAAAAATGAAATAGGCCAAAGTGAAAAGCAGCAGTCACTTGCAACAAAGAGATGTTTTGAATAAATTCTTATCAACTGAATGTGCTTTTATTATGTAAACTTTTTCTCTCTTAACTACACTATACCTTCCTACCAGTAACTGTACTAGTTGCTGTTGAGTCAGTTCCAACTCATGGCTACCCCATGTGTGTCAGAACAGAACTGTGCTCCACTGGGTTTTCAGTGGCTGATTTTTTGGAAGTAGATCTTCAGGCCTTTCTCTGAGGCACTTCTGAGTCGAATATCCAACCTTTCAGTTAGTACCGAATGCATTAACCATTTGCACCACCCATGGATTTCCTAGTACAAGTAATTCTGAGACACATGATACTTAAAATAGAAACGTGATTTGGAATTAATTAATAAGACAGAAAGATCCCTGCTTCTAAGTGACTAAGTTATAAATGACCCATGTGCACCAATGGCTCCTGTCACCTTCCTTATATCACCTTTTCCAAGTTTCCCATCCCCATCCCTCTCACTTCTCACCCTCTAATTGGTCTTCCTTGGAAGCTCTTATTAAAAACTTGGCTTTTTCCAAGAATGTGTAATTTTGGAGTGAAAGGGGAAGAAGCCATGAAACATCGAAAACAGGTTTGGTGAGTTGACTGAGTAGGTAAGGAAGACGGTGAGGTCAAGAATTGTGGGTGGGACAAAAGGATCTCGAGGGGAGTAGGGTTAAACTAAGTCTTGAAAGATGAGTGGGTGTGTATCAGCCAGGTAAGGGTATCCCAGACAGCTCCATCATTATAAGCAAACCTACAGAGACATAAAACAGCAAGGCATATTAGGAGATTTCATCATCTGATTAATCATGGCAGGGTCACTGAGTGAGGAAGGAAAGACAGTGAGAGATAAAAATAGAGAAATGGAACCAAGACTCAAATTCATGTCAGTTGGGCTCCAAAGTGCATGTTCTTAATCACCAGTCACTAATCCTAACTCACAGGCAACAGCTAGATCATGGAACACCCCCCCAGGTCACATTGTGTTTGGATTTTTTGCCCTGTGCACTTGGGAGGCATGCAGGGCCATACCATGATTCAATGTGCAATTAGAAAACTGGCTGTAGCAGCACTGTGGAAGGTAGAGTGGAACAGAGCAAGACTAGAAACAGAGCCTTCAGCTAGGAGCCTCATAGAAATTCACATAAACAGAAAATATCTAGGACCTGAAAATGGCACTAGCAGGGGAGATGTAAGAGAAGACCATTCCAGAAAGGCTTTGGCCCACATTCCCAGGAAACACCATCCCTGATCTCCAATATTTGGAGTGTTTCAATGGGCAAGTCTGAGAAACACTGGTATGGCAACAGTTAGGCAGCGTTTTTGCTCTCCTTTTAGGATTTTGAATTCCTCTGATGTCATTTCTCATCCTGGGTTCTCTGTGCTCTGCTATAGTGGGTTGAGTATTGAGTTAAGGTCTCACTATTTAGAATGTAATTGTGATGATGATATGCAAATCATGATGAAGTACTTTCCTTTTTTAAGTATCACACAAACACAAATGTGTAGAGTGACAAGTTTATCTTTCTCAATATCCATCAGCCACCCAAGATAATCTATTTATAGACAAGGATACATGAAACACTGATACATTTTTTAGGGACACAAAGAGTAGCATATCATATATAGTTTTTCACCTTACCTTACTTTTTTCACTGAATAATATACCTGAGAGATCATTCCATTTCAGCACATATAAAGAGCTGCCTCGTTCTTTTTTAAGGCAGTGTAGTATCCTATTATGAAAATGTGCCCTGATTTATTTAGCCCATTTTTTATTGATATTTCACTTGTTTATAATCTTCTGTTATTATAAACAATGCTTCAGTGAATACCCTTGAACATCTCTCCTTTCTCACTTGGGGAATTGTATCTGTCACATAATCTCTTGAGGTGGAATTGCTAGGTCAAAGATTATTTGCATTTTAATTTTGGTTGGCATTGCCAAATTACCCTTCAGAGAGGTGAAATATGATTTTTCAGCTGTATGAGCTTATACTTCACTGCTTTTTGATACATACATCATGAATGTAACATGGAGTTAAAGTCCAGTAAGATTTTCAAACCTTGATTATACTTCACTACAAAGCCAGAATAGAAATTACCCTATAGTCATTAATGTAATAGTAAATAGTCACCCTTCATTCAAGCAGTGATTTTCAACCAGAGGCAATTCTGGCCCCCAGGGGATATTTGGAAATGTCGGAAGACATTTTTGTTGTCACAACTGGGTCAGGTATGCTACTGGCATCTAGTGGGTAGAGGCCAGAGATGCTGCTAATCATCCTACAACACACAGGCCACCCACTCCCACACAACAAAGAATGATCTGGCCCAGAATGTCAGTAGAAACCCTAACTTAAAGCAAGGTAAATAAATAGGGTCTACATGATTACATTCTAAATGGTGAGACCATAAGTTAACACGCTAACCCACAAACCACTATACTATATAGCTTCGAATGGAAAACACCACAAAAAGAAGAAAATATAATTAATTTCATTTTGCCTTAAGGAATTACCCTCTCAGTGTTGAGGAATGAAGAGTAGTAGCATATTGGGTGAATGGAATCAGAATTATATCAAACAATGACCACTTGAAGAAAGATGAAATGTGAAAGATGGTCAGAAATTCCCAAGGCAATGGGAGGAAAGGAGGGCTTAAAGGTATGAGAACAGGAAGAGTATGGAGGCATGATTTGTTGGAAAGAGTGACCTGGGTTCAATAAGCATTGTGTCAGATTCAAAAAACACTTGGAGAAGGTTCTCTGAAAACACACAGACTAAAAGAATCATGCCTGTTGATGACTGAATAGTGTAACTACAAAAAGAAAACATTTGGAGTCATTTTGTATCTAAAGGGTGGTTCTTGGCTAGTGTGAGGAATGTTACATTTCTCTGAGATCATTTTTACTTGATCCAGAAGAGATGACATATTAGTTTTCTATCGCTGTGTAACAAATTTATCAAAACTTAGTGGCTTAAAATAGCACTCATTTATTTTTTTTATTTTTTTATTGTGCTTTAGGTGAAAGTTTACAGAGCGAATTAGTTTCTCATTAAGCAATTAATACACAAATTGTTTTGTCACATTGGTTGCCAACCCCACGATGTGTCAACGCTCTCCCCTTCTCCACTCCGGGTTCCCTGTTTCCATTCATCCAGCTTTCCCGTCCTTTCCTGCCCTCTCATCCTTGCTTTTGGGCTGGTGTGCACATTTTGTCTCGTATACATGATTGAACTACGAAGCACGCTCCACGTGTATGTTGTTGTTGGCCCCATAGACCTGTCTCATCTTTGGCTGAAGGGTGAACCTCGGGAGTGACTTAAAGAGGGTGTAAAGGTGAGAGACTTGAGGCTGCAGAGACTTGGAAGTGGATGAGTTAAAAGAGTGTCCGGGGCCCATACTCTTGGGATTTCTCCAGTATCTGTCAGACCGGCAAGTCTGGTCTTTTGTGTGTGTGTGAATTTGAATTTTGTTCTACATTTTTCTCCTGCTCTGTCCATGACCCTTTACTGTGATCCTTGTCAGAGCAGTCGGTGGTGGTAGCCAGGCACCATCTAGTTGTGCTGGGAAGACAACACTCATTTATTATCTCACAGTTTCCATGGGTCAGGAGTCTGGACACGGCTTAGCTGGGTTCTCTGCTCAGCAACTCACAAGCTGAAATCAAGGTGTTGGCTGAGGCACACTCTCATCTGGAGGCTCAACTAGGGAAGAATTCACTTCCAAGTTCCTTCGGGTTGTTGGCAGAATTTATTTTGGTTATGGAATTCATGGCAGCTTGCTTTTTCAAAGCCAGCGACAGATAGTCTCTGCAGCCTCAAGTCTCTCACCTCTACACAATCTTAAAAGGGCTTGCTTGATTAGGTCAGACCCACCCAACGTAATCTCCCTGTTGATAATGGAAAGGCAACTGATTAGAACCATTAATTATATCCACAAAATCCCTTCAGCTTTGATATATAATGTAACATAATCATAGGAGTGATAGCCCATCACCTGTGACCTTTGCCATATTCTATTGGTTAGCAGCAGGACACAAGTCCTACGTACACTCAAGGGGAGAGGATCATACACAGTCATAGGTATCAGGAAGTAGGAATCATGGAGGCCACTCTAGGGTGTGTCTATCGCAGATGGTTATGTCTCTTCCTGAAATTTCTTAAACCAAATTACTGTGAGCATTTGGACAGTACCACAGAACCTAAGTAGCGTATACCACACCCATTGTTGTCGAGTTGATTCTGGCTCATAGTGACCCTATAGGACAGAGTAGAACTGCCCCCTAGGGTTTCCAAGGAGCAGCTGGTGGATTTGAACTGCCGACCTTTTGGTTAGCAGCCGAGCTCTTAACCACTGCACCACCAGGCCCCAGCATATACCAGTCAATGTTTACTCTGGGTTCATCTGGAGTTAGCTGGGGGTCAGCTAGGAGGTCCTGCTGATCTTGGTTTGGCTCACTCACAGTCAGGTTGATGGCTGGTGCAGCTGGGGCCACTCAACTCTGCTGCATGACTCTCAGCCTGCTGTAGACTAGCTTAGCATGTTCTCCTGGTGATTACACAGGAGAAAGTGGAAGGGCCAACCCAATTGCACAGTCACCCTTTGGGCCTCGTCTGTGGCATGTTACCTAACATGCCATTGGCCAAAACGAGTCCCCTGGCTGAGTCCAGAGTCAAAGTGGGAGAGCCTACAGAGTTACATGGCAAAAGGCAGGGATAATAGGAGGGGTGAGGAATTGGGGCCACAATGGTAATCTGCCTTAGAGTTCTAACTCAATGCCAGAGCTTCAGTCCATCCCCAAAATGAATGGAAGGTACCTACTGCTTGAAACTTAGGGTTTCCCAGTTGGCTAAACTGTGACTGACTTCACTTTCATGCTGTTGGCATGGAAAACAATAGTAAAAATAAGACACATGCATGGAATAGATGCAGGAAGGTTACACCTAGAGAAATTCAACAAAAGGAAAATGACTGAGCATAATGAACTCATAGCTATATGTTGGGTGATTCTAGAGAAGACATTCTGTTCCTGGGAATCAGTTGCCAAAAGAAACTAAATGCAAGTGGCTTAATGACACTGATGGACCTGCCTCATTTATCACACAGATGCCAAAAGGACCTGTTCTCCCACGACCAGGTTGAAAACTGTGAAACTGCAGTGCTGGTCAAACGTGGTGCCGGGGGTGGTGGTGAGGGAGTCCTTATCAGTTTGTTAGGATCGGGATTTAGTTGTTACTATGCCTATTATACCATTATACCAATAAAATGAAGTCCTGGTACTTATGGGATTAAACTGTAACGATGAAAGAACAAATTCAGAGAAAAAGCTAACCTTTTCAAATGTTTTTTTTCTTAAATATTATATACATTTGTAGTGATTGAGGGAGACTTGGATTTGAATCCTAACTTTGGAACTCACTAGCTCTGTAATCTTGGGCAAATTATTTAACCTCCTTTGAATCTGTAAGAAGGGGTGATGTTTTAACCTCAGATGGTTGAGATAATCAAAATAAAGGCTTAGCATTCTGTTTCCACAGTGGTAGCACATAGGTAGTGAAAGCTATTATTCCTACGAAAAGATAAACTGCACTAACCTCTTATTGCATGTTTTTAAAAAGCTGATTTTTCATGCCATAATAATAAAGGTTCATCATGCAACTTGCCGGGAGTATCTACGTGATAGTATTTCACACCGACTCAGGTGGAAAGGCTTCCTTTAATGTTGTGACTCCATCCATCCTATGGTTTGGGGGGGTATCCTTTGCAGATGTTACCTTGAATGACAAGATCTAATTATAATGCTCTACTGGAGGTTAGAAGATACAATACTCAAAAAACCAGCCATAGCTCCTTATGGCACTGGGAAATCTTTCACTGTCCCTAGGTGTCTTAGTTGCCTTGCTGCTGTAACAAAAAATAGCACAAGTGGGTGGCTTTAAAGAATAGACATTTACTGTGTCACAATTCTATAGGCTGAAAGTCCAAATCAGGGTCTCAGCCATGTTGATTCCTTCTGTGGGCCACTCTTCTAGTATATGATGGATGACGGGTCCTCCCATGGCATCTGCTCCCCCCGCCCCTGTCCCCCCATGGGTCTATTCTACTCTTTTCATAAGACACCACTCAGAAGGGATTAGGTTTAGAACCCACCCTACTCTGGTAAAATTCTTATTACCATAACAAACAGGGTCATATTTTCAGGTACGGGGTCAGGACTCCCACATAACTTTTGGGGGGACACAATTCAATCCATAACACTAGATTCCTTCACTTGTCGTAGTAACTTGTAGTTAATTGCCTTCAATAGGATTTCGTGAAGGAGAATTAGATCATATCTGTGGAGCTTTTTAATCTCATAAAAAAGCTATCACAAATCAAATGCATATATTCAAAAGCAAAATGAATGACATTGTTAATTTTTATTTTTATTAATAGAATCATGTCAATGAATTGCTTATTAATAAATTGATATGCACTTAATGTTCAGAAACTACTTTAAGTGCCTTATGAAAAATCTTAAATTGGGGCCTTTTCCCAGGAGTTTATAGTTTACTTTTATTATTTTTAAAAAACTGTTTTTAAAAGCCTTCTTCAAGTCTTCATGGCAAAGTACTTCCGTATTTAATTTACTTTAGTCATTTAGAAAAAGTTCATGAATGTTTTTAGACATACATTATCTTTATGGAGAAGGAAAAGAATGTTCTTCTCTGTCCAATCTGTTAGAAAACACAAAGGGTGTGAGAAGCTGGCGTGCGGCCTCTCTGAAGGGTGTCCGCATTGCGTCATGTTTTACACACAGGGTTTTACAGCAGGATGATGGTTGCTGTACGAGGCTCTGTAATCCCATATGTAATTAGGATCTCCTAATGAGCAGCAGTATGTAGAGGAATGCTTTGTACCTCACAACCAAAAAGCTTTGTGAACCAGGAAAAAAAAGGGTACAAAATTGAGTAACTTAATTCAGTTTCATTATGAACTAATTATCTTCCAAGTTCCATTGTTGTTTTAATACTTCAAAGCTGAATTGGAGAAGGTGACTGTTAGAACACCCCCAAAGATGATTGAAAACGAGTTTGGAGAAAAGTGAAGTTTCAGTTAGGATGGTTGTGTGGGTGTTTCATAAAGAGATGAATAAAACCTAGTCAACAGTCCTGACACAGTGGGGTATCAAGACAGAGAAGACTCCCTTAAGAAAGCTAGATGCCATATGCAAGAAGTTAAGTGGTACTGGCAAAAGACCAAGACTAGCAACGCAATAATGGTGCACTCCAAGGCACCCCACTTACTCCAGCCACCCAAAGAAAATTGCCAATGTTGCTTTCTTGGAATTTTTAATCAACTTCCCAATTATTATCCTGGTGATAATAATAATATAAAGGCAAGCCTAAGTAGTAATAGTTGTTAATATTCATGAAGGCAGATTGTGCTGGTGTACAGCTATCCACTCAAATTTTACTACCCCATAACATTCTTGCTATTTTTATATTCAAGGAAAATTAGTGACCTCTTCAAAATAATAAGGATAGCCAAGTCCCTTTTTTTGTTTGGAAAAGGTTTTTGAAACATTCAGTCTTGGTTGGGTTAAGATTTTGGATTGTAGGCCAAGCTGCAGTTTGAAGCAATTTCAGACATCTGCTTTCTGATGTTGCTGAAAGCATTCCCACCACCACATTAAACTCCAGCTTTTGAGTTGTTCAGTGATGTAAAGTTTATTGAAACATTTTTACATTTGCTTTCTTTGACCACAACAGTCATTTTATTGTAACAAATGCAATTAAACAGGAACAGTGTAAAACCAGTAAAATTGAGAGGATTCTCATTTGATTCTACTGAATGCTGTGATTGTTTTCATTCCTGCCTGCCTGCTGTTGACAGAGGTCGAGGAATATGAGTGGATTATCCTAAGCAATATAAAAACTTAATTTTTTTTTGTTTTATTACTGTAGTAATAATACTCTTATTGAATACCTAAAGTGAGTTACAGGCCTCTTGGGGCCCAGAGTCAGAGTTCAAAATGTCCCTTCATGGGTTGGATCAAAATCTAATATTTGGCTGTGGAATTATCCAGAAGTACCGAGTTTATTACAGCTTTGTTCAAGGGAAAGGTAAGGTGAGAAGGATCAAAAGGGATATATAGTCGGGACTCTTCGTACTATGTGGGAATATACATGGGAATATATTCCTGTGTTACTAAGCAATTTCCGATAAGCAACATCAAGATTAATGAAAAAGAAACTGAAGTTGTCAAGGATTTCATTCTACTTGGATCAACAATCAACGTCCATGGAAGCAGCAGTCAAGAAAGCAAACAATGTATTGCTTTGGGCAATTATGCTACAAAAGACCACTTTAAGGTTTTAAAAGCAAAGACGTCACTTTAATGACTAAGGTACATCTGATCCAAGTCATGGTCTTTTCAGTAGCCTCAGATGCATTCAAAAATTGGGCAATGAAAAAGGAAAGCTGTGGAAGAATTGATGTATTCAAACTGTAGTGTCGGCAAAGAATATTGAATATACAATGGACTGCCAGAAGAATGAACAAATCAGTCTTAGAAGACATACAACCAGAATGCTCCTTAGGAGTGAGGATGGCAAGACTTCCACTGACTTACTTTGGACATGTCATCAGGAAAGACCAATCTCTAGAAAAGGACATTACGTTTGGTAAAGTAGAGGGTGAGCAAAAAATGAGAGAAACCTTCCATGAGGTGGATTGACACAGTAGCCACAACAATGGACTCAAACATACCCAATGATCATGAAGAAGTTGTAGGGCTGGACAGCGTTTCATTCTGTTACACATGAAGTCTCCATGAGTCGGAGCCGACTCAACACAGCGACTAACAGTATACCAGTGAGAATTGGTACAGGAACAGAAGGCTAGGAGCTAGGGAAAATTGGAGGGGGTGTGGATTGTGCCTCGAGTTTCTCTATTTTTTCAAATATAAGCAGACACCCACTCATACACACACTTACACACAGTCGAGCTCAAGTCAAGTTTGGCCGTCCTGGTGAAAATATTCACAGGTGGAAATGAAAAGAGGTGATAGAAAATTGACAAGATCAAGTTAAAAAAAAAAAAAAAAGACTGAGGTGAGCCTAAAATTACGATGCACTCAAGGTACAAATCCTATGAGATGAATTTTCACAACCGACAAAACACTTTTAAGTTTTTCTCAACTTTGAGTATACCGTGAACAATGTGAACTCAAATGTTGGAGAAAAGTGTTTAGTAGGATTCAAAGACAGATTTTAGCGAGGCTGGGAATATCTTGAAATGCCACGCAAATATTTGTGGATCGGAGGACATGTGCCTTTGTGCTTTTCTTTCTAAAGAAAGGTTTTGTTATGTTCTCAGAGGCGAAACCAAAAACAAGGCTAAGGGGCTGCTTCTTGAGAGTATCCTAAGATGGAAGGTGCCTCCAGATCAAAAGAGCTATCCCTTTGACTTGCAAATAAACTGAAAGGGAAGGAGGCTGGAGGCCAGTTGGGAGCAGCTCAGGAAGTGGAGGGGCCCAGCCCTCTCCCCCGGACTGGCGAAGGAAATTCAACAGTGAGGAAACTTCCTGACAGCTCAGACACCAGGGGCTGGAAAAAGGTCCTGTTGGAGTGGAGATGGATGGGTGGAGAGGGGAGAGTTGGGCCTGGTACCAAAGCGATGTTTTCAGCCTCAGCCAGCTACAAAACAAAACCAGCTTCCTTTTTCCTACATGTCCCTCCAAGCATCGTAAATCCTTGACCGGCTCCCCAACCTACATCCTGTGAAGCGCAACCAGAGCAGCAGCTCCCCTGACTCTGGGACCAGCGCTCGTAGGGATGCAACTGGCCAAAAATCCCTGTCGATGCTTTTCCAAGGTCTGCTCTAGCACTGAGCATCCCTAGGTGCTGCTGCCCAAGGCTGTCGTAGGCATTTGTCTCCTGAATCAGTTAACAGTTGTCGTTAACTGCCATTGAGTCAACCCCTGACTCATGCTGACCCCATGCACAACAGAACAAAATGCTGCCCGTCCTGCACCAACCCCATGATTGGCTGTGGATCAGACCATTCTGATCCACAGGGTTTTCATTGGCTGATTTTTGGAAGTAGATAGCCAGGCCTCTCTTCCTAGTCTGTCTTAGTCTAGAAGCTGTGCTGGAACCTGTTCAGCATCATACACACACACACACAAGCTTCCACTGACAGACAGGTGGTGGCTGCACATGAGGTGCATTGACCAGGAATCAAACCCAGGTCTCCCACATGTGAGGCGAGAATTTTAGCACTGAACCACCTACCTATGCTACCTCAAATCAGTTAACTAGAGCCACAATAATGCTGGATCCCAAACAAACTCGATGATCATTTTCTTAGCTCCTCTGTTGAAGGTTTGGTTACGGTTGGCTGATCTAAGCTGAGCTCCAAGGCATGGCTCTACAGCTCTCAACAGGACTCGCTCCTGCATTGACTGGGTGTTCCCTAAGTCTCTTGTCCCCCTGCTGGGATGAGCAGGGTCTCCAGGGAATGTTCTCCCCAGGGCAAGACAGAGGCGTAAGGGGGCAAGCAGAAACCCTCAAGGCCAAGTAACCCCTGTTACTAGATGGATTGTCATGTTTGCCTCATCCTATTGGCCAAAGCCAGTCATATGGACAAGTCCAAAGTCATGTGACAAGGAAATGCATTACACCTCTTTAGTGGGAGCAACTGCAAAGTCGCTTAGACCTGGATACAGGGCTGGGTAAAGAATTGGAAGCAAAAATGCAATCTACTACATCTATCTTAGTGAAGTCAGTTTCTCATACATTACTTGGGTCTCTTCCAACCTTGCTTTTGGTGAGGTCCAAAATTCAATGCTCAGCATAAGAACTAAGAATGGTGACGGAGGTAGAGTGGGAGGAATCAGTGGGTCTTTTCTGCTTTCTTTTCACCCTGCCCCTTCCCCACAGCATCTCCTAATGCACTGTGCACATATCCAGTGCTTAAGACATTGGGCAGATCGCCTTTGCTTCTCCTGTTCACACAGACCGAAGTTTGCTGCGTAATAATTTTCAGTGGCTTTTCCATCTAAAGCACACAATGTTGTTGTGTTGTTGAACGCTGTCAAATCGATTCTGACTCATAGCGACCCCATGTGACAGAGTAGAACTGCTCCATAGGGTTTTCAAGGCTACAGTCTTTACAGAAGCAGATCGCCAGGTCTTTCTCCGGTAGAGCCGCTGGGTAGGTTTGAACTGCCAACCTTTCGGTTAGCAGCCGAGCACTTAACCACTGTGCCACCAGGGCGCCGTAAAGCACAATAGGAATATATAGTAATAGATCCAGGCTGATCTTCAACTATGGGCAGAGCACTGAGCCAAGAGCACCCAAGTTTATTCACTGTCTCAACTAAGTTCTACTCTGTCACATGGGATCACTATGAGTCAGAATAGACTTGATGGCATCCAACAACACAACCAAGCTGTGTGCTTTAGATGGAAAAGCCACCGGAAATTATTATACTGCAAACTCTGGTCTGTGTGAACAGGAGCAGGTGACAAAGCACTCCGCTTACCAATTCTTAAATGGTTCAAATAACCTGAAATTACTCAGCCATGGGAATTTTGCCCCATGCTTGCACTAAATAGTTGCGCTGTGTCTGATTGGCTCTGCAGGTCTGTGTAATTCGGCCGATAGCTGGATGATCGTGCCCAACATCAAGCAGAACCACTATACGGTGCACGGTCTGCAGAGTGGCACCAAGTACATCTTCATTGTCAAGGCCATCAACCAGGCAGGCAGCCGCAGCAGCGAGCCTGGGAAGCTGAAGACAAACAGTAAGTGACATGAGCTCAGCAGAGCGTGCTTCCCTCACCTGCTCTCTTTTCAGCTGTCTCTCTCCCTCTTTCTTTTCCTTCTCTCTGTCTCAGGCATCTTGACCAAAGCAAGCAAGCAAGCCCCTCAAGGCCCGCAGAGAGCAAGTGTGGAGTTGTGGCATTTGTATCAGATAGCTCTCGGTTCCAAAACCAACTCTATCCCATCTAACATCTCTGCACTTCTGGCTTCGCGTGGTTTAAATAAATCAACCTAGAAGGGTTCCTGTGAGAATTCAAATATATATATATGTGTGTATAAAGCCCAGCACAGTAATATCTGCCATCAACACAGGGGCTATACTGATGACAGGTATGACTGTTTTCCATAGCTGAATAGCAAACGAGTAGCTCTTTCTTCAGAAATTCTCTTTTACATCAGCTATCTCTCTAGCCAGTGGGTCTCAGTTGGGGATGATTTTGCTCCTCAGGGGGCATTTGGCAATGTCTGGAGACATTTTTGGTTGTCACACTAGCGGGGAGAACTACTGGCATGTAGTGGGTAGAGACCAGGGATGCTTGTCTACAATGCACAGGACAGCTCCCCACCACAGAGAATGATCCTGCCTATGTGTGAGTCTTGTGATATTGCCATTTCCCGCTCTCAGTCCCGGTCCACGTTTGTTTTGTTTTCTCTTTCTTCTTAAAATCTTTTCATCTAGAAATGCTTTGTTATGTAACGTGGTATTTCTTTGTGGTAAGACCTCCCAAGAGAAAGCAAATTGGAGTATGTTAATATGGCGCCACGTAACGGGCTTGCCTGCTAGTCAACAGGAACAATTAACTGCTTTTCAAAAGGATCCTCCATTTAACGTATATCCTTGATTTCCTAGCATCTTGTAGAGCATGGGTTGGGTCTCAGAGACAGCAAAGGGGTGTAAAGAGAGCACTGGGTGAAGGTGGAGAGGACTGAGGTTCCACCACTTGGTACCCATGTGGTCTTGTGGATTGTTTCTTCGTTTTTCTTTCTTTTTTCTTAAATAAGCTTTTTATTTTGGAATACTTTTATATTTATGGAAAAGTGTCAGATAGTACAGAGAGTTCCGTATACTCGTCACCCAGCTCCCCCTAATGTTAACAATGTACATAAATGGGGTAGATTTGTCACAACTAAAATATTAACAGCAGTACATTATTCTTAACTAAACTCCAGACTTCATTCAAATTTCGCCAGTTTTTCCACTATTGTCTTTTCCTGTTCCAGGATCCCCTCCAGATCCCACATTACCTGTAGTGTTTGTTTATTTACAATATGGGGACATTTTAGTTTCTTTTAGGAGCTGTTACAAAGACAAGCTCAAAGCAATTCTAAGTGCATAAGAAAATAAATGTTTCTTTGTAACTGCACAGCTCATGGCATAATACCTATGCATACTGAGATCAACAGCTTTTATTTGATTTGCACTCAAACGTGTATTTGTTCCTTCAAGAAATATGGTCAGCATCTAGTGTATTTTGAGATGTTGTGCAAAATGCTGAGGATACTATGGCAAACTGAACACGTTCCACTCCTTAAGATGTACTTCCCTCAAGGGGCCTATAGACTATTGGGGGATAAAGCACGTCAGTCCTTATTACTGTCTTAGAGTTCTCTAGTGAAACAGAACCAGTAATACACAAACACACACATATGTATGTATACATATATATAAGGAGAGAGAGAGATTGTAAGGAATTATGGGAAGCTGGCAAGTCCAAAATCCGTAGGTCAGGTAAAAAGCTGGAGATTCCTGCAGTCTTGTGTCCCAAAATCTGTAGAACAGGAAGAAAAGAGTAAAAGTTTATTGTATAAATAAGTAACTGAGACTTAAAGTAGCCAGCTGTCTTGTTCAAGACACATTTGTGTTTTAAGGCACGTACTTTTAAACATTAAGCTTATCTTGCCTCTCAATGTTTCTGCTGGTAAAGAAGGAAACATTTTTCAAGTTTAAGTCAGAAAACAATGAATAAATACATACACAGAGGTGAAATTCTGCAGAGTATATCTCTGAGACATCTGGTTTGTGCTTCATCAGGTTTACTTAAGATACTTAAGATTACTTAAGATTCATTAGAACTGACAAACTGGAAGCTCATGAAGGCAGGGACATGTTCTTCTTATTCACCAGTTTACCGTGCCTAGCATGATACTTTGTGAGTTATTGTTCCTTATGTATATCTTAAGTATTATGAAACTGAGCAAGCAAATGTATTTGTAAGTTGTTTATAAATTTGAAATCATTATTCAAATATCACCTTGAGATAGAAGGCATGCTCCAGGGAGAGTTAACTTATCCCTATTTTTAAAATCTCTTTGTGAAAATACATTATTGTTCATGTCAGCGAACTCTTCCTCATCTCTTTTTGTTTTGTGAACTTGTTTCCAGGCCAACCATTTAAACTAGACCCCAAGTCTGCACATCGAAAACTGAAGGTGTCCCATGATAACTTGACAGTAGAACGTGATGAGTCTTCATCCAAAAAGAGTCACACGCCTGAACGCTTCACCAGCCAAGGGAGCTATGGCGTAGCTGGAAACGTGTTCATTGATAGTGGCCGGCATTACTGGGAAGTGGTCATAAGCGGAAGCACATGGTAGGCAACTTATATCTATTGTCCTCCAGTTATGAAAAAGCACATCTCATTCTATACCTTGTCAGAGCATCAACCAATACCAGGATCCGTTGTGAAGAATAATATGCAGAAAAGCTTGTCAGTCAGCTATTTTGACAATAATGCTGCATAACAAACACCCCAAAACTCAGGGCTTCAAATAGCAATCATTCGTTATTACTCACTCACACAGCTGTGGGTTAGCTAATCGAGGCTAACCTCAGTGGGGCTTTGCTTTAAGTGGTAGGTTGGGTCTAGGTCTGTTCTGTGTGTTTTCTTGTGCAACTTGGACCACTGGGCTACCCAGACTATGTTCTTCTCAATGTGGTAGCAGAAACTCAGGAACATTGGCCAAAGCAAGTCATATGGCCAAGTCCAAAACCAGTGGTGTAGCAAAGTGTATAGTTGGGAGGAGAAAGTGAATATTTGCCAAACAATCATCTAATCCCCATTGGACCAATATGAAAAATAACTTGTTTAAAATCCATTCTTTTTTTTTTTTTATTTGTGGAAACAATTGCAGCCAAGATTATAGGTCCCTGGAAGAGCTAGTATGCTGACACTGCCCTTTCATGCCCTAAAACAGGGGTCTGCAGACTACAGCCCATGGGCCAAATCCAGCCCGCCTCCTGTTTTTGCAAATAAAGTTTTATTGGAACCCAACCACCCCCAGTCTTTTATTTATTGCCTAAGGCTGCTTTTGAGCCACAAGGGCAGAGTTGAGTAAATACGACAGAACAGTATCTTCCCGCAAAACCAGAAATATTTACTCCTGGTCCTTTACAGAAAAAGTTTGTTGATCCTTGCTCTAACACATTACTCATCATCATTAAAAAAAAACAAACTAATTTCTGTTGTTTTATATGTTTTCTGACTCTAGACTGAGCCGGTTGGTGCAAATAGTTAAGGGGTGAGGGGTGAGCGTGAAGCAGTGACCATAGGCTGGAAATAATTGCAAAGGCAGTTAGATCCAGCCCACTGACTTTAGCCCCTGAGTTCTCTAAGCTGAAGGGCAAAAGGTCAGAGTGCAATCTACACTGGAATCAGTTAACCTCACAAAGAAAAGCCTACTCCATAACCACAAACTGTACTCCTTACTCTGGCCATCTGTCTCACAACTGTCTGCTTGTTATTGATCAAAAAGGGAGCACCGTATTTTTATTTAGCAAGCCCTTGTTTAGCACAACTATGTGCCAGGGGCTGATCTAAGCGTTTCATAATTGCGAACTAATTTATTCATCCTAGCAGAACTAACAAGGGAGGTGCCAGTATTATTCCATTCTACGGATGGGCTGACTGAGGCACATGCCCAAGATTACCAAGCTTCTAGGTGGCAGAGTCTGGAAGGCTGCAAACAGGGTTCGAGCTCTTAACCAGAGGTCAGCAAACATTGCCTAACGGACCAGGGAGTCAATATTTCCGGATTTTGGGGCCATATGGTTTCTGTTGCAACTACTCAACTCTGCCGTTGCAGTGGGAAAGCAGCCACAGACAATACACACATGGATAGGAGTGGCTGTGTCCCAGTAAAACTTTATTTATAAAAACAGGTGGCTTAGGAGGCACTGAGCTTCTGTTAAAGGTGATAGAAAGATTTGGAGAAGGATAGTGGTGGCGGTTGCACAACATGATGAACGTAATTGACATCACTAAAGTGTTCATGTAAAAATTATTGAAATGGAAAATGTTTTGTTTCCACCATTAAAAACGACAGATGGTGGGCTGTATTTGGCCCGCAGGCCATACATTGGTGATCCCTGCTCTTAACCACCATGCTAGGCTAGGCTACTATCCAAAACAGGGTGATAAGTTTTAGAAACATTGTTAAGTACTCTTTGGGGCTTACAATGGCGTACTTAGTGAGATGGCAGCTTAATCCTTGCCTTAAAAATAAAACAAAAATTTAAACCTGCAAAACCTGAAGGCGGTGAGTATTATAACAGTGTTATTTTTGATACAAGGATCAAACACTTCTTATTTACATATGTATTTTTCTCAAAGACCTTTTGATTCAAGTCTACGCAAATAATGCAATGAATGTGTCTACCTCTCTTACCGTGTTAGGCTAAGCCAATCAAAATCTAAGAACTGGAATCATTTCTCCTGATAATGGTACCAATATTGGCCACACTAGTAGGTTTTCCTCTGTTGTAAGTTATCCTCACGATTCCTCTTGCCCACATCATTTCCTGCTCCGACATCCTGCCAGAGAGTGGAGAGCAAATCCTTCTGCCCCATTAGGCTCTGAACGCCACTGACATTTCCAGTTTTTAGCTGCACTGGGGCAAGACAGGAGTGGATGGCAGGTGCAAAAAAGCCAACGTTTCTCATTAATCCGTGTGCTGTATTAATCTGGGCTGGAATCCAGTGTCTAAATAATTACACCCTCATTAATAATTATTTATGATAAATGATACCTGATCGTGATGATCTCACCGCCATTGATGAATAGCACGGGAAATTCCACCAGACCACTCCAGTTATATAAATACAGGTCAGCGGTATCCTTGAAAATACCCTCCAGATGTCAAAACTAACTCATGGGGGGCAGGAGACGGGTGTCTAAAATTCATCACGGCATATTGGACCTTTCCAAAGCCGACTGTGTCAATTCCTGAAAATTTTCACGTAGAAAGTCGTTGACCATTTCCCGGGAGATGTTAGTGAGGAAGGGGTGACCTTTAGGATTAAATGCCAGCAGACCCCTTGATTTGCAGCAGCTAATGACACATATTTTCTCGTGAAATATAGTCTGGACTGTAAATGAACGTGTACATTATGATCCGTGCACTGGGGCATGTTAGCATTGCTCTGTGGAGTGTAATTTTTATACTTTGTGAATTCTCCATGTTTCGCTGCATGACTTAATGGAACATTACATTCTGCCTGCACCTTTCAAGCTCTGTGGGAATATGTACATAGTTGTACAGATTAATGATAATATAATGGTATTTTCCTTTGGTTAATGGACTATACACCTAGTTATTTTCTTACTCTCTGATGCTGTTAATGGGGGCTTGGCGTTTGATGAAATGGTGTGAACTAAACGAGCAACAGTGGGCTCTTGCAAAGGTTAGTAAGTCAAAACTCTGGGGCAGGGGGGCCACGAGTCTGGATTTTGCTCCTCATTAACTGTGTTAACCTTTGATATGTTTTCCCGTTTGCTAAATGAAGGCAGTTATACCTGCTGCAGCTACTTCATAGAGTTCAGGTAAGGTTCAAATGGGAACTAAACTCAGCATTCTTTAATGAAAAATGAAAATGATGTGCTACAAAAAGAAGGAAATAGTACAGACCTATAGGGTCATTTTGTGACGAAAATGCAGGTTCCAAATCCTCGGAAAAAAGGAAATGGTGTCTGCCAGGGCACAGAGAGCGTCTTTGGGGAAAATACTTAAAATGGCGAAATGAAAACCTTTCCTAAGTGTATGGGTTAGGGTTCAGCAGGGAAACAGAAGTCACTCTAGCTACTCCAAGGAGTAAGGAGCCAGAAGCTTGCACAACTCCTGGAAGGACTGGGGAGTTCATGAAGTCGGGCCGGGCTGTGGTCGAGGGGAAGGGGCTGACAGCAGAGAGGCAGGTGCATCCAGGAGCTTCCCTGGAAGCTGCACAAACTTCCCATCTGCTGTCTGTTGCGTCCTCGTAGACCTCCTGGATCTTGCGTAAGGGCTTCACAATAGCAGAGCCTGACCTGGGCTCCTAATGGAAAGGGGATTCTGAGAAATGCGGCTCCAGGCCCCTCCCCATGATGCAGGGAGGATGCAGAGGGAAGAGAGGCTGCAGGGTTGACCACGGACAGGCTGGCATGCTGGGCTTAATGGACTACTGATTCTGTCCTCTTTTCGAATTCAATGAATTTTCTTTTTTAAGATGCCACCCTTTAGAGTGATTGTATTTTAAATCCAACACATGATTCTTTAAAGAATATCATTTCCCAAAGACTAAGTTTTTCTCTTCGCCTTGAGCCAGGTACCATATGTCAATATCCAGTTAGAGTAGTTTCCACTACAACGTGTTAAACTTGGACTCTGAATTATACACTTTTTATTAAAAGTGATGGGTTTTGCTTAACTTAATAACTGAAATATTACAAATATTATAGAGACGTACCTCAAGGGGAAACAGTGAGTAAGAAGCTTAGAACTTTGTAGACAGAATTCTTAAATTATTTTTTGAGCAGCAAGAGAACATTTAGAATAACCAGGTTATCTGTCTGCTCAAATTAAAACATCAGAGAAGAGATTCAGAATTTTTTTTTAATGTAGTAGGAAATACAGTCAGAAGGGCTCTTGGCAGTGATGAATTACTCAGGGTCTGGTGAGGGAAGGCATTATGGAGTGTTGTTTAAGCTCCTGGCCTTTTGAGTCATCCTAGGGTTCAATATTATAAAGTGTCATCGGGCAATGTTAATAAAATAGCACTTATTGAATCTTATATACCAGGCATTGTGACCAGGGTTTTATATGCATTCTCTCCTTTAGTCCTCAAAGTAACCCTCACAGGCAAATGCTGCCATCATGCCTGTGTTGTTGATGAGAAAACTGAGGCTGACAGATGACAAGGAACGTGTGCCCCATAGGCGCAAATCATTCCCCAAGCCTGCCTTTTGCAAAATGCACTTGAAGTCATGGAAAATGGCAGACATGGGTTCAACTGAAACATTTAAATGAAAATGAAAAAGTCTACAGCTGTACTATCCAATATGGTGGTCACAAGCCATATGTGGCTATTTAATGGAATTAAAATTAAATAAAATTCAAAATTCAGTTCTTTGGTCACACCAGCCACATTCAAGTGCTCAGTAGCCACATGTGGCTCGTGGCTACCATATTGGACGTGAAGAACATTTTAGTCATTCTGGAAAGCGCCATTGGACAGTGCTGGTATAGACAATTCATTGTGTAGGTAGAACTTCATGAGGTTAAAAAGAAAGGCAGCAAAACACATAGTTCAAATTTTATTATAGTGTTTGAGCTGAAGACAGGAATGTGAATAAATACAATGACCTCTTTCCACCCACTCTATGTTGGGGAGGGAAGAAGATGAGAAACACATGTGTCAGGGTTCTTGCCAAGCTTTCACTTAAAGAGAAGGAACAGGGACAACAGGGGATCACGTTTCCTGATCCCTGAGGACCATCAAGTGGATGTAACCTACACGTGCAATCGGGCTCACCATTGTTGTCATTGCTATTTTGTTTCTGCAGGTATGCCATTGGCCTGGCCTACAAATCGGCCCCGAAGCACGAGTGGATTGGGAAGAACTCGGCTTCGTGGGCGCTCTGCCGCTGTAACAATAACTGGGTGGTAAGACACAATAGCAAGGAAATCCCCATTGAGCCAGCCCCCCACCTGAGGCGCGTCGGCATCCTGCTGGACTACGACAACGGCTCTGTCGCCTTTTACGATGCTTTGAACTCCATCCACCTCTACACCTTCGACATCGCCTTTGCGCAGCCCGTGTGTCCGACCTTCACTGTGTGGAACAAATGTTTGACCATCATAACTGGCCTTCCGATCCCAGACCACTTGGACTGCACGGAGCAGCTGCCATAAGCGTTTGGCCACGTGGAGCTGCTGTCTGGGGCAGGAAAAGATGCATGGCCACCATTTAGGGGACTGAGGAAGCACAGGCTTCAAGAGCCTAACAAAATCTCACCAAAAAGTGTCCCAAAATTGGCTCAGATAGGTCTGAAAACGGGCACCTCCCCTCCTTTTGCTGTGTTTTGTATTAAGTACAGGCTTTAATAATGTCTTCAAACTTTTTTTTTTTTATTTACAGGAAAATTTATAGATTATTTATAAAAGAAACATAATCAGATTACAAGCCTTAGGAATTCTTTGGTTTTGCACATTAAGAAGCCCATCTGCTCGAGTTTACCAGCTCTTTGTAACCTTTATTGCATCACGGTCTATGGGCTTGAGAAAAAACAATTATCTTTTGTAGTTTTGTGCATTTGTTCATTTTCTCACATCATAAGCTTTCATAGTCATCCCATGCTAGGTCCTGTCACCTCAACAGTGCACACCAGAATATGCAATGATTTTCAAAATAAACATAATTTCAAGTCTCATGAACAGGAGTCCCTGGGTGGTGCAAACAGTTAAGATCTCAGCTGCTAACTGAAGGGCTGGAGGTTCAAGTCCACCCAGAGGTGCCTCAAAAGAAAGGCCTGGTGACCTACTTCCACAAGGTCACAGCCATTGAAAACCCTATGGAGCACAGTTCTATTTTGACGCGCATGGGGGCGCTATGAGTTGGAGGCAAGTTGACAACTGGTTTAGGGAAATAAACAGGCTTTCTTACTCTGGTTTATTTTGAAGTGTTTTAACTGTGAGGTTAGAAACTTTTATTGGCTCAACTAGAATGCAGAGCAAGAGGATGGAAGGAGGTGACTCTGGAGAATGGACCAGCCGCGGCTAAGTCTTTAGTTACCCTCTGATGGCTGGTGGGATAATGTTGGAAAGAAAGGCTCTGAAACCTTGGGCTGTATTTTGCCCTGCTTCTCCCAGGGTCAAGGATTCTGGGAGAACGTTAAGAATGACATTGCAATTGGAAAGAGTCACTTTGAATCCTACTGATTATTCAGAAATTCAGACTGACTTGTGTTTTATCAGAAATAGGATTCTGCTTCATGATATAAAATCTATTTTGTCCTTCCTTTTAATACCTTTCCTTAGACTTGTGAAATGTCTTCACTACATTTAATAGTTGCCCTATTCCACCCTCCCCAAATTGTTTTTCTTTTGCCTCTGGAGCTGAGGAAAGAAACTTGTTCTGTCACAAATGGAGCCCCATTTTGGCTTGATTTTGCTCTCCAGTACGTCAGCACATGGCACTGATCACCACTAGCACGTCCAAATATAAGTCACCCGAAAAACACTCAATATTTATGAGTTGGTAATGATGAGGGACGTTGCATAAAGTACTATTCACCAGCACACATGCCTCAAAAGTTATTATAAACAGACCTTTATTAAGTATGTCTTGAAAGATGTAGAAGTCTCTCAGTATGCTAGTATAGTTTATCATAGAGTTGTAAGAGGAGAAAAACTTGTTATTCTCACACATGACCTAATAGAACCTGCTACTAAAGTGTCAGATGGAATTTTTCTCATGCTCATCTGACACGCTGGAATGGTCCATGAATTAAGGCTTTCCACAGTGGCCCTTAGAGTGGGAATCTGGCATTGGTTCAACCTGAAGAACGGTAAAACCTTCTAAGTTGTTTCAGTTATGCAACTATTTATCTGGGCTACTGGGTGGGCCATTTTGACTGAACAGACTGATGGATTTAGGCATTGTTTCTAGTGATTTTATTTTTAACCAAACCGATCGATCGTTTTCCTGCAATAAATCAGTGGACTCATTGTTTCAGCCTCACAGTATCACGTGGCCAAAGCTTATGTGATGGCGAATCTGGAATTCATGGGCGCCTATGCCGGCTTACTGTAGCTTATGTCTTCGCCACTTGCAGACACTCCGTTTTCTTAACAAATAGATTCTATATATTTACTCTATTATTTATACCCAGATGGATATTTTGACAGCTACTTCAGACAATTTCACATCTGAATGGTGAACCACCTCAGTGGAAAAAAATTAATCATTCTCTGGAAACTTCATGGAATTTGTTTTTATGATATAGAAGTATCGTGTGTTTGCCTTCCCTGAAGACACTGAAAGGGTTGTCTCGGTAATGTTTACGTACTGTTTTGGGCAGCTGGGACACAAATATTTTAATGCGCTTTGTACACTAGCAGGTTCTTAGTAAAAGGGTCTAAAACTCAGCTTCTGAGTTTTATAAATCGCAGTCTCCAGGTACCAATAAATGCTACAGTTTGCCTTACTATGTTTACCTAAAGCATTTATGAGAAGGGCAGTGTTTCCATGACTATAATGTTTTTCAGTATAAAGAAGTTACTACTCAAATTTTCACTACAAGCCGTATAGGGTATGTTTTGGCTATTTTTGTAAGGCTAAGAGAGATTTTGTTATAATTTTGTGGTGGAAAGCTCACTCTTTGCTAACTTAACACTTTGTGGATAGCAGCAGTTAATATTTCCAGGTTGCCATATTTACAGGAAAATATGTATATGGTGAAAGGCCACAGTGTTTAATTTCTGTAATGATGTAGAAAAGATTTCCATGTGAATTTTTTTGAAAGTTTGAAAAATATATTCTATAAACGTTTGCTGTAGTACAATTCAGCATTTTCTTTAAATGGATTGGGTCGTGATATTTTATTTTTTGAGGTCTTCACAGGAAGCAATGCGGGCGATGCAAGGGAGAAAGATGGCAGTGCCAAGGAAGTCGATTCAACAAAATTGATGCAGCGCCAACCAAGGGTGCCTGGGCCAGCATCATGAGCGGATGAACATTGCGGTCTCGTAGTGCCCGACCTTGGTTCAATGCTCTGCTGCCACCATCTTGAAATTCTTAGTTCTCGAACAAAGGGCTCGTGTTTTCATTTTACACTGGGCCCTGCAAATTATGTAGCCCATCCTCAGAACAGAACTCAAACCTGGTACCTCTCTTCCTGTTGTATTCAAATAAATAAAGAAATCTGGATCCAAAATTGAAAGTGGCTGGCCATATAACTCAAGTAGGAATCTAATGGTGAGGGAGGAGCTGGGTGGAGATTTATTCTGGTATTGATATGTTAACAATCGCCTTCCAGGGAACTTGAAATTACCTCTCAGCCTTAGGCCACATGCATTGCACGCATACATACTCCTGTTCATGCGCATCTTCGTGGGGCTTTCCGTGCTGGGAAGTTGGTCTACCCTTACAGAAGGTAAAAAGGGATCGAAAGACATGATGGGTGGGAGGAGCTGTTGCTTAAAACGGCAGTTCTCAACGGGGTGATTTTTTCCCTCAGGGGACATTTGGTAATATCTGGAGACATTTTTGGTTGTCGCAACTGGGGGCGGGGGGTAGGGGGGCGCTACTGGTATCTAGTGGGTAGAGACCAGAGATGCTGCTAAACATCCCACAATGCACAGGATAGCCCCCACCACAGAAAATGATCTGTCTTCACAAGTCACTATTGCTAAGGTGGAGAAACTCGTTGTTTTGTTTTTTTAAAGCAATTCTCACAGAAGGATTTTAATTTTCCAGTAATTGATTCAATGTCTGATGTATCTAAAAAAAGAAAAGAAAACCCCACCAAAACGTTCACTGGAGTGGCTCCTTCACCTTTAAAAATATTTACCATAAATGGATTATGTATTATAAATAAAATATTTACCCTGATCTGAAACCTCCTAAAGAAACCCAAGCCTGTGTGAATGAGAATCACTGATGAGTGTTGGGAAGCTCTGACTGAGCTTCGCTTGGTTTGGAAATGAAAAGTTGGTTTGCTTTCCACAGCTCCTCCCCGGCAGAAATGCAATCTCTGGTACTTGAGTTCCACTGCCCCTCTCTCAGGCCAGATAATTGCTGGCTGTTGCTTTCTGGTGCAAAATGAAATCATCTTTGGGGTTCCAAGGCCTCTTTCTCTGCTTGCCGATGTTGCCTTTCCATCATTTTGTGTCTCCACATTGATGATTTCTACAAAGATTTTTTTTTCAATGTCTGCTGTTTTTTCTTACTACTTTTACAACATCTATTCCGTTGTCTTTTATGCCTGAAACGTTCTGGCATGCACCATACCACCCCTCTCTATTCAAAGTACAGTTCTTTTCCCAGACTCAAAATAGTCCCCAGGGAATTTAAAACCACGGGAAAAGAAAACCTATATAGGAGTAGAGACCCAGAACAAGGGCGGTTGTAACCACAAGGAGCTAGACGGGTGGGGGTGGGGTGGCGGGGGGGGGGGGCAGGGGCAACGCTGATTGGAGCAGAGGCATGGAGGTCTTCACAGTGTGGTCTGGGACAACAACTCCCGTGTTTGGTCTGTAAATATACCTCCTAGCTTGACCCCCGTGGCTCGGAGGACTTGACCTCTTAGTAGAGCCGCAAGCCCTTGTGGTCTAGGTCAGTGCTATGCAAAGTGGGGTTCAGGGTTCTGCAGCATCAACAACACGTGGGGCTTGTTAGAAATGCCTGTTCTCCGGCCCCACCACACACCTGCTGATAGACTCTCTGAGGGTGGGACCCAGCAATTACTTCTAACAAGTTCTCTGGGGATTCTGATACTAGCGAAGGTTCATGTTCTACCCGGCCTACCAGTGCGTTGTTATGGCAATGTGCTTTAGAGGCAGCATGATGTAATGCGGCGATTCTTAACCTGGCTGAGCATTAGACTCACCTTTTCAAAACTTTTGATTCCTGGATCCCTTCCTGAAAGATTGGGCATGAGAAAGTATAGAGTGTAGCCCAGAGTTCCTGGGTGGTGCAAATAGTTAAGCACCCAACTGCTAACTAAAAGTTGGAAGTTCAAGTCCACCCAGAGGTGCCTCAGAAGAAAGTCCTGGCAATCTGCTTCTGAAAAATCACCCTGTGGAGCACAGTACTACACATGGCAACTAGTCTGGTTACAGTGTGGCCCAGCAACCTGTATTTTTGTTTATGGTGAGTCTAAGGTTCAACCAGGATTGGCAGAGAATGCTATAGCCTCAGGGGTTAGCATACTTTTTCTGTAATGGGCCAGATAATAAATATTTTTGGCTTTGTAGTCCATGTGGTCTCTGTGGAAACTACTCAACTCGGCCGTGGTACCATGAAAGTAGCCATACACAACACAAACGAATGGGTGTGGTTATGTTCCAATAAAACTTTATTTACAAAAACGTGTTGGACTGGATTGGGCCCTCGGGCTGTAGTGTGCCAGCTCCTGCTGTAGTGGACACGGCACTGGACAGGCAGCCAGAAATCCTCCAGCATCCTCTAACTGTCCCCTCACTCACTGAAGACTCAGCTGCTTCCCTTCAAGTCTTTGACCTTTTTTTCATCAGGGTGGAGTACCTTTCAGCGAGTTCTAAAGTCCTTTCCAAGTTTGAATTACATTAATTCTGCGAAATCCCAGAAGTCACAGAGAATAAGGTTCAGAAAGAATTAGTCATGGAGCACTTAAGACAGCACCACTCAAGGATTATTGGGAGATCTGTTCATTCAGCAGATGAAGGGGTGCCAGGTACTGGGGTTCAAATGATTTGCTTTACCTCCTTCATCATTTTGACTTCAGTCAGCCCTGCTCACAAGTGATAGGTTCATAAAATATACTCCCTTTATTAAGCGTTCTGAAGTCCATTCAATTTGAACTTTCAAAACTGAATGGACATTGTTATAATTAATCACCTTTCGAAGTCAACTTGAAGGGCATATCATACACTCTGAGGGTAGTCCATATCCCCCATCTTTTTTTTTTTATTTTATTTTATTTTAAAGAACATTCAAGTAAAATATGTGGAAAAAGGTAGTTGGTCATGATAATAATAGGAACATAAAAAGGAAGACAGGCAGAGCTTGCAAACCCCTTTCCCTCAAGTATCATTCTCACTGAGGGATGAATGTTCTAGAATGTAGAACGAAAATGGGGTCGCGGACTTATGGAAAAGCCTTTCCTGTAGTAGTCCTGTCTTAATATAGGCAGTTTATGGAAAGGAATTCTGGTCTCCCTTTGGGTCTTTTTCAGCCGTGTTCTCCCAAGGGAATTATGAAAGCAAACCCGTCGCCGTCTAGTTGATTCCGACTCATAGCAACCCTATAGGACAGAGTAGGACTGCCCCATAGGGTTTCCAAGGAGTGCTTGGTGGATTTGAACTGCTGACCTTTTGGTTAGCAGCTGCAGCTCTTAACCACTACGCCACCAAGGCTTCCAAGGGAATTATGAAAGCGTGATTAAATAGGAAGCATCGCAATGAATGAACAAATATGTCATGGCTGAAGACCAATTACCAATTAAGGAGCTGCACAGAAAAATGATTCAATGAACAGCAGTTCTTTTGCGTAGTCTGTTCTCAGAGCTCAGTTTTGATGATGGTCATTAAAAGCTGTTCAATTTCACTAAAGAATTTCAGACAATAATGCTTATCTTTTCCCTTCACCAATCTTACCCTCCCTCCAGCTACTGCCCTCTCTTACCTTTTCTTCTCTGTCAAGCCTCGCAAAGACGCTGTTTCTGTCTCCTCACCGCTCGCTGCATCTCCCTACACTCCAACAAGCATTCGATGTGTTCACTCCATCAAACAGCACTCACCAATGTAAAAATGGCATCCGTATCAATATATATCCCAGAGATGTTTGGTTGGCCTCATCTTAACAAACAGCAGCTTTGGGTATGTTGACCACTTAGCTCTGTTGTAACACCGCCCCCCTGCCCCCAAGTAATGTTATCCACACCAGAACTTCGATTGCCATTTGTGCAGATGCCTTCCAAATTTAAAACAACAACAACAAAAAAAAAAAACCTTGCTTATCTATCCTACACTATATGCTACCTATAAGAGACTTACTTTAAATGTAAAGAACTAGATGTGGTAAAAGTCAAAGGATGGCAAAAAGTATAGCATGCAAACACTAATCAAACACAGCAAGTGTTTCTTTCCATTGTGCGTGGGATCATCATGAGTTGGGGGCCGACTCCATGGCAGCTAACAACAACAAATCTTTATATGGACATGGAAAAGTGGTTACTAAAGCTAACAGTGGTTATCGCAACGGAGTAGGAAAAGGGGATGTGGTTTATTTTCCTTTCTATTTCGTTATCTTTGGTTTCTTTCATTAGTTGCAATTGGCATGTATTTAGTTTTTGAAATTAAAGGGAAAAACGCATAAAAATTTTGTTGCTTTATCACATGCAAAAAAATCAGGTTCTCTTACACATCTTTCTAGTGGAATGGTAGGCTGTAAACACCAATGAGGCAATTTTAAAAATGTAAACGGTAAATATACTTAAATAAGACAATAATTCTGAATTTAGTTTTTAACTTTAGTTTTTATTTTATTGCAATTCGACCTAAATCGTATTAGGTTTTATCCACTTTCTTCATAAAGCATTATTCCCTTCTATTCCAGTTTTCTCTCACCTTCAAAAGAATGAGAGCAAGAGAGAAGACAAAGTCAGCTGAGAAAAACAGGATCTGGCACTGGAAAATCTGGAGCAGGAAATGGGGTTGGCTGGGTAGATTTTGGTGGGCCTAATACTTTTTAGAGTCTGGTGGGCACCCAATAAATAAGTTAACGTAGATAATGATGGTGATGAATATTCTCAGTTTAAATCCCCATGTGAAACCTATGAGTCTATCTTGGGTCAGGCCAGGTTCAGAAGCAGCAAGAGAGACAGCAAGAAGAAACGTCCAGCTGTCACCTTGGAATGACGAGCCTCGTCAAGGCCTCTATCAGCCAGGGCCCTGGGGACTTGGCGCACTCAGAGAGAGGAGGAGAGGGTGTCCAGTCACAGCATCTGTTACCAGTTGCCTCTTGCTCCCTCCCCACATTCCAGACCTGGCACTGAGGACATCCTGAAATGGAGAAGGCCGCTGTTGGGAGTATGTCTGAAACCTTCTAATGGTTGACTGAAATCAGAAGGGCCAGGGCGTGAACCCTCAACCCCAGGGTTCACTGGGGCCAACCAGCCTGCGGAGTCCAGCCCTTGGTGCCGCCAGGCAGGCACTTCTCATTAAGCAATGCTGCTGGATTTGGCGCCAAAAAACAAAAGGCCTCCTGCTCCCCTGTGGGCTGGATTTCTAAGCCCTGAAATCCAAGTATTTTCAAAATTTCCAAGGCAATCGATCTTTTTTGAATTGTTTGGGCAATGGTAACATTTCCTGAGCAAGAATGGGAGTACAATTGTCCTCACAGATGGCAGCCTGAGAAACGTCCTGGGGCAACTAATTTCACAGGCCTCCCACTCCCTGTGGGGAACCAGGTCGAAGTGGCGCTTTCTGGACTAACAAATGAGCTTCACCCTGAGGGTCTGCCTGGATGACTTCACAGAGCTACTGCCCATGCCCGGGGCAGCTGACTTTCAAAGGCAGCTCTTTCTTCCTGAGGTTTTTGCCCTTGAAACCAGGAACTCTTCAGGGACAGCTCTGACTCGAGAAAAATCAACACAGCTCCTGACAGCATCCGGGACACAAATGTGAACAATTTTCCATAATGCTGTCGGACAGAGCCATCAAAAAGTCCCCAAAGCGGAATGGCCAGGCTCCGGGCTGTACAGAAATCCCACTTCATGGAGATCAAAATCCTGACACCTTTACAGCTCTGGAAAGAAATTTGATGACTGAGCGTTAAAATACCCTGGTGAATTGGGTGAAAACGAGGAAGTTGTTAATTCTTGCTAATTACCATCTGGGTGTCAAGTTTTCATTTTCAATTTATGTAGGGTATTGCGAACTTGGGGTTTCTTATATATTTGGGTCTAATGAGATTGCCAAGTACAATCTTCTCCTCTTCATGGACACACAGGACAAGAAAGTCAGTATCTGTTGAATATATTTTACTTAACTACTTCCCCTTTCTCACCGCATTTGTTCTGTGAACGATGTCTTCTGATGCCCAGTTTCAACACTGTTCCGTCTTTTCTCAAGTCCTCCCTTCTCTAGAGCAGGGTTTCTTCACCTCAGCACTACCGACACTTGTTGTTAGCCGCTATCGAGTCGGCCCCTGACTCGTGGCGACCCCGTGCACAGTGCAATGAAACACTGCCTGGTCCTGCATCACCCCCATGATAGGTTGCAGATTGGAACCATTCTGATCCATCGAGTTTTCATTGGTTGATTTTCAGAAGTAGATAACCAGGCCTTTCTTCCTAGTCTCTCTTAGTCTGGAAGCTTCACTGAAACCTGCTTAGCATCATAGCAACACACAAGCCTCCAAAGACAGATGGGTGAGGTTCATTGGCCGTGAATCGAACCCAGGCCTCTTGCATGGAAGGTGAGAAGTCTACCACTGAACCACCATTGTCTCGTAGACGCTTAGGGCCAGATAATTCTCAAACAGCACAGCCAGTTAACCGGTTGCCATCCAGTTGGCCCAGATTCACGGCGACTCCACGTGTGTCAGAGTAGAACTGTGCTCCATAAGGTTTTCAATGGCTGGTATTCTGGAAGTAGATGGCAAAGCCTTTCTTCTGAGGTGCCTCTGGGTGGACCCAAACCTCCAACCTTTCGGTTAACAGGGAGCACATTAATCGTTTACACCACCCAGGGACTCCAAAGAGCACAAAGAAAGCGAAGCAAAATAAATGTCTACAGTGTTTCAGGAATCATTTAATCAATGCAATATTTCATTTCTGAAAAAATCTCATTTCTGCTACATATGACTATATGAATCATTCTGCCTTTACATCCTGATTCAAGACCTAATTCTTTACTTGCCATTAATGAGAAGTGCTGTATATTTTTGAAGTGTGTTTAAAAGTCTTATTTTAGGACATGGGCCAAAAAGCAAGGCTCTCAACTCATTAACCTGCTCCATAAACTTTAAACCACTGTTTCCTATGGGAGAAAAACATACGTGGGAATAGAATTACTATTTTAATTCTTTCCTTCTAACTAGCTCAAGACCAGTTTATCCCCATTTCATCTGAAAGAAAATTACTTGAGAACGTTTCTTCCCTCGTGCAATAAGGGACTTAACAATTTAATTCTGGTTAAGAAATATGATTGCTTGTATTAGTCAAAGACCCAGAAAGTAAACAAACATTTAAGTACCCAACTAAATCCGTCACGATGGTGTTCAAAGTTCCATGATGCCTGCCGCCAGTCAAGGGACACTGAGTGAACCTTCTGGCCCCGTTACTCTGAGTGGAGCTTCCTTATGCCTCTGATACCAGAAGGAAGGCCCCATGGCCCCATGTCCTGTTCATCCAAAACCACCCACCCAATCATTTCCTTTCCAATGAGGAAAGAGATTTGTTCGACTGAGTTTGTATGAAGTTCATTTGTTTTTCCACTTCAGGATTATGTTCTTCGGCTAGTCATTTGGGAATCTCATGCATCTGCTCGCCTCCACCAGGACTCCATCACTTCTTCCACTTCTCCTTGCAGGAGAGGCCTCAGGCCAGGGCTTCCTGCTCTGTTCGTAGAAGCCTTCTCTAATGACCAGGAGGAGGGGCTAGTTTCCCAGACCCAGGGCCTGTGTCCATGACCACATTTTAATGACAGGCTGGAGCCAAGTGCTTTTGCTGATTGGGAAACTATGAGCTTGCTTGGGTCTTTTTAGTCATAAAGAGCCTTGCAGGAATTGTTTCCAGGCAGTTTCCCACCTTGGCTTTGGGACTCAGAGCTCAATAGTCCACGCACTGTTGTCAATGTGCAAAATGTTCTGCCGATGGGTTAGAGCTCTCCAGTGCGGTCTTCCCTGGTGTGGAATAAATAAAAGACATAGTGTCTGCCTCAAAAGCCAGGGAAGCATATGTAGATATGAATGTCAACAATCAATCATTGAAAAACATCTGAAATGTAGTAAAACCTTGTTATTCCTCTATTGCTGATCCAAAGTAGCATGTAATTCAAAGCAACTGCCGTTCCTGTCCTCCATTGTTCTTTAATGAAAATATTAAATAACTCAAAACGGGCAGTGTGAGGTTTCTTTTTCCAAGTTCCTGGCATTTCAAATTTTCAGGATGTTGCCTTAATTTTATGTTCATGATTAAGGCACAGATATTATTTTCCTATATCCTCCAATTAAGTTCTCCCTAAGAAATGTCACCATTGGAACTACAACTGCATTAGTATTCTGATCAGAAAGTCATGTCTCATGTTGTCCAAAGAAACTGTAACCATCAGCTGGAAACCCAAGAGGGGATTAGCAGCTCCATTTTTTAAAAACAATTTTATCTGATTAAAAATTGATTTATATTTATTGCAGAAAGTTTTGAAAACAAAGAATAGCACACACACAAAGAATAGCATAAAGGAAACAAAAAAATATGCCTATAACCCCACGTGTAGAGAAAACACTGGTTTAATTACATAAAGGCTATGGCGATGTCAATCCAGATAGAGATGGGGAGAAGTGGACAGATGATGATAGACAGATAGATACAGATGATGGATAGATTGAGAGAGAGAGAATCCTTTATAATTTTCTCTTTTTGCTATCAAAAAATTGATACCTCCTTTATACCAATTTGGACCCGGAATAGAGCATTCAGTCATCGTTGCCAATGTCATAAAGAACGCTGGGTTTCCCCAAGACCCTATTTTCCATGAAGCAGAATTCGTGATAAATTAGATGCACTCACATTCCAATTCTTAAAGAGAAACTCATTACAAGATGAGTTTTTCACTCATGAAGTGAAAATACAGGCTGAGCCCCGAGGACAATTTTATTTGCTCAAATGTTACGCCGGGCAGATTGATTTACACCAGTGGTTCTCAGCTGGGGACAATTTTGCCCTCCAAGAGACATTTGGCAGTGACTGGAGACATTGTGAGTTGACACAACTAGGGGCCGGGGGTGCTACTGGCATCTAGCGGGTAGATGTCAGGGATGCTGCTCAACATCCTACAATTCACAGAACAGCCCCCCCCCCCCAGCAAAGAGTTATCTGGCCCCAAAATGTCAATAGCGCTGAGGTTGAGAAACTCTGAGTTAAACTAATGCCATCCTTCTCCACAGAGAATCACAATCTAAGAGGGCACATGGATGCTGAAAGACCAAGAGGCAACAGACAGCCCGTCAATGACTTGGTAGATGGGCAAATATTCTGACAACATAGCATAATGTTTCAGAGCACTGGTGTGAAGATGAAATGAGTGTGAAATAGTTGAGCACCTGGCAAATTTGCTCAATAAACGGTCACTGTTATCATCGTTGGCTAAACCCAGCAACTTTTTGACACTTGACTTCCAAACTGTCATGCCCAGTTAAGATTTCCTCTGGCCAAGAGTAAGTCAATAAAGGGCCCTAAGAAAAAAAAAAAAAGGAATCATTTTTTTTTTAAGCAATCATTTGAATTCTGAACAAGAGCAATGCATCATGTGGATGGAAGACTTTTTTGCTTACCAGCATTCTGTAATCACGGTATAATCAAATGGTCTAAGAAATTCTTTAGACTATAGGTTGCTTTCCCGAATGCTAAGCACCTTCTAATGACAAATGCTAAATGAATTTGTGGTAAATGTTGTAATGGTATTCTATTGAACAGATTTCCAGCCAAGTAAACCTTTGGCTTTAGAATTCTAGACAGCTATCATCTGGCTGTCCTTCCCAGCATTAACTAATCACCAGTGAAAAATACAAATGTCATTCACAAATCATATCAAAGACGAGAACAGCTGGAATTAAATTCAAGAGACTGCATCATTTTATCATCTTGACATTAATCATTCTACATGGATACCAAAGGCAATCTGGAGCAAAGAATATAATTTATGTTGCAAAATAAACGTTAACCATTTAGGGCTGGGAGACTCCCTTCTTACTCTACTAGTCCCTCTTGCAACCCAGAACACCCCCAGAGACTCAAGTCAAAGGACTACATGAAAATGTTTTATCAAAATTTATTTATAAAGTGACCATGAGAGCTGGAAAGAACAAATCCCAATACACACAAGATTGAGTTGTCTGACAATCTAGGTTGTTGTTGGCAGCTGCCATCGAGTCAACTCTGACTCACGGCGACCTTACGTACAACAGAATGAAAAGTTGCCCAGTCCTGAGTCATCTCACAATCGCCAGCATGTATGGGTCCCTCATTGTGGCTATGGTGCCAATCCATCTCACTGAGAGTCTTCCTCACCCTCCATGGCCCTCTGCTTCACCAACATGATGTCCTCCTCCAGTGATTGATCCCTCCTGATGACTTGTCCAAAGCAAGGGAGTTGGACAACGTTCTGTTGTGATCCATAGAGTTTTCATTATCTAATTTTCAGAAGTAGATCACCGGGCCTTTCTTCCTAGTCTGTCTTAGTCTGGAAGTTCTGCTGAAACCTGTCCACCATGGATGACCTTGCTGGTATCTGAAATACCAGTGGCATAGCTTCCAGCACCACAGCAACATGCAAGCTACCATGGTACAACATATTGGCAGACAGGTAATGGCAATCTAGGTTAGAGGTCAGCAAACTATGGCTGTAGGCCAAATCCAGCCCACTGCCTCCTTCTGTGTGTCCTGTAAGCTCAAAATGCTTTTTACATTTTTAAATAATTTTTAAAAATCAAAAAAAGATTAATATTTTGTGACATGAAAAACATACATGAAATTCAAGTTTCAGTGTCATTAAATAAAACTTTATTGGCACACAGCCATGCATATTTGTTTACATGTTGTCTATGGCGCAGCATTCATTGTCAGAAAGAACATTTCAAGATCTATCCTGAAGTACAAGGCTGTCAGTGATAGGATAATATCCATACGCCTGCAAGGAAGACTAGTTAATAGGACTATTATTCAAATTTATGCACCAATCACTAACACCAAAGATGTGGAAATTGAAGATTTTTACCAACTTCTACAGTCTGAAATTGATCAAACATGCAATCAAGATGCACTGGGGATTGGAATGAGAAAGTTGGAAATGAAGAAGGATCGGTAGTTGGAAAATATGACCTTGGTAATAGAAACGACGCCGGATATCCCATGACAGAATTTTGCAAGACCAACGATTTCTTCATTGCAAATATCTTTTTTCAACAACATTAACGGCAGCTGTACACATGGACCTCACCAGATGGAATACACAGGAATCAAATCGACTACATCTGTGGGAAGAAATGATGAGAAGCTCAATATCATCAGTCAGAACAAAGCCAGGGGCTGACTGTGGAAGAGACCATCAATTGCTCATATGCAAGTTCAAGTGGAAACTGAAGAAAATTAGAACAAGTCCACGATAGCCAAAGTATGACCTTAAGTATATCCCATCTGAATTTAGAGACCATCTCAAGAACAGGTTTGATGCATTGAACACTAAGGACTGAACACAAGACGAGTTGTGGAATGACTTCAAGGGCATCATACATGAAGAAAGCACAAGGTCGTTAAAAAGACAGGAAAGAAAGAAAAAACAAGAATGGATGTCAGAAGAGACTCTGAAACTTGTTCTTGAATGTCGAGTAGCTAAAGCAAAAAGAAGAAATGATGAAGTAAAAGAGCTGAACAGAAGATTTCAAAGGGCGGCTCGAGAAGACAAAGTAAAGTAGCATAATGACATGTGCAAAGACCTGGAGATAGAAAACCAAAAGGGAGGAATATTTGGCATTTCTCAAGCTGAAAGAACTGAAGAAAAAATTCAAGCCTCAAGTTACAATATTAAAGGATTCTACTGGGAAAATATTAAACAATTCAGGAAACATCAAAAGAAGATGGAAGGAATACACAGAACCACAGTACCAAGAAGAATTGGTCAATGTTCAACCATTTCAGGAGGTAGCTTATGATCAAGAACCAATGGTGCTGAAGGAAGAAGTTCAAGCTGCACTGAAGGCACTGGCGAAAAACAAGACTCCAGGGATTGATGGAATACCGACTGAGATGTTGCAACTAACGGATGCAGCAAAGTGAAGGTCATTGGTGGCCAATTTAGAGATAGACTGCCACACTAAGTAAGATAAAGTTGTTGCAATAATGAAAGATAAACTCCTCTCTCACCTTTTATAATAAAGTGAGCACCCTAAGGGAAAGGAATCAGCAGAGAGCTGTCTTAAGCAAGAGTTGGGGGGAGTACTACAAAAAGAACAGGGTTCCTATGAAAGGATGGGACTGCTACACATATTTCTAGTTAAGGTAAACAGGATCTTCTTCAGTCAAAACTTTGAGATTCAACTTGACCTTCTCAATAATTCACCCCCTTTCCTTTCCCCCAAACGCCTCATAAAACAAGCAAAATAATGGGACTTCACTTGGAGCCAAGTCAAAGTCAACATGTGTCATTAACGTGGTATATATTAGTCCATGTAATTGTCATAATCGAAAGATTTTTAAAATTTTAATAAATTAATAAAAAGAATGTTCAAATTCTGAGATTTTTCTACACTGGGACTAAAGACAGGCAATCTGGATCAGCTGGCACCTTTACTTTGTCCATTACTACCAACAACAATAGGAGTCCCTGGTGGTGCAAACATTTAATGTGCTCAGCTGTTAACCAAAATGTTGGAGGTTCAAGTCCAACCAGAGGAGCCTCAGAAGAAAGGCCTGGCAATTCACTTCCAAAAACATCAGCCATTGAAAATCCTATCGAGCATAGTTCTACCCTGACACACATGGGGGTCATCATGAGTCAGATTTGACTTGACAGCAGCTGGTTTACCACCAACAATTGACCTCTTTTGACTAATTTTTTTTTAAGTCCTTGGTGTTAAAGAATGCTAAACCATGGGTGGGAGATGGAGAACTGAAATGAGTTGGGTCTAAATTATTTAAAGGTGCTATCTTAGTTATCTGGAGCCCTGGTGGAGCAGTGGTTAAGCGTTGGGCTGCTAATCAAAAGTTTGGCAGTTTGAATCCCCCAGCCACTCCTTGGAAACCCTTGGAGCAGTTCTACTCTGTCCTCTAGGGTCACTACGAGTCGGAATCAACTTGATGGCAAGGGGTTTGGTTTGGTATGGGTTTTGGTCTTACTTATCTAGTGCTGCTATAACAGAAATGCCACAAGTGGATGGATTTAACAAACATAAATTTATTTTCTCACAGTTTAGGAGGCTAGAAGTCAGCTCTAGGGGAAGGCTTTCTCTGTCAGTTCTGGAGGAAGGTCCTTGTCTCATCAGCTTCTGCTTCCTGCTTCCTTAGAGATCTCCATGTGTCTTGACATCTATCTTACTCCATCTCTCTTCTGGTCATTTTTTCAAATCTCTTTTATATCTCAAAATAGATTGACTCAAGATACAGTCTACACTAATCCTGCCTCGTTGACATAATAAAGACAACCCATTCCCAAATGGGATTATAACCACAGACATAGAGGTTAGGATTTACAACACATATTTTGGGGGGACACAATTCAACCTATAACAGGTGCCTGGAAGCCATTTTGTAGCACCAGTATTTGTGACAATCAACTGAGGTGAATATGTAAATGCATTGTAAATAGTGAAGTACAATGTTAGCTTTCAAACATTCTTCAGATGAAAGCTTGCAAGGAAGCCTGATCCAAAAAACAGACAAACCCAGAGCCATTCTGATTAAAGTTGAGTGGGGGGTCCCAGAAGTCCATCTGCCATGGCCCTCTTCCTTTCTCACTTGTCTTAGTCTCCCAGGGCTGCCGTAACAAAATCCCACAAAGTGGATGGCTTTCTTAACTGATAACATCTGCAAAGAAAATCTTATTTTCCCAAACAAGGCCACATTCACAGGTATAGGGGTTAGGACTTCAACATACCGAACTGAAGGACACAATTCAATCCATAACAGCACTACAGATGTTCTGCATGGTGGATTTGAAAACCACCAGGCTACACAAATGCAAGATATTCTGCATTTATCTCTGTGTGCATTCAATCTCCCAGGTAAACTTGGTCAACTTATTCACCATGGAGACCCTGGCAAGCCAGTGCTTGTCAGATAAAACCTAGAAGTTCCATTTCTAGAAGGGTATCTTGGAAGATCCCAGATATTTTGGAGCTAAGAGATGGCCCCTTTCTGGGTCCCACACAAAGATGGGAGCAGGGACTTCCCAGTCCCCTACCCTCTAAGTGGGCTGAGCTGGGAGAAGAGTGTGGCGTAGAAAGAAATACTTTGGGAGGATCCAGGAAGAAACCATTCAGAATCACTTGTCCTCCAGCCTTGGAGGCACATGTCTCCAGTTTTATAAGAGAGACAATTTCAGAATCTAAGAGTAAATTAAATAAGACTTTTAAGAAACCATAGGAGGCTACCTGTCTGGATTTTTACAATGATGTGTCCAAGTGGTCTCCATAAATTCAGACTCTTCCTTCCCTTTGAATTCACTTTTTTACTTTAAATATATATACATTTTTAAATTTCTGAAAACCTTATACTCTCTTTGTATTTTGATCGTGTGCCCAAAACGTAAGTTAAAACATTTGAACAATAAATTCATGGATTCTTTACATATAGTGTTTTCTTATTTGTCATACATTTTCTCTGTATTAGTGGCGAGGACTATAAATTCCTTGATAATGTCAAATTAAGCATCATTCAATACCAGTACTTTTTCAAAGACTAGAACATTCATAGCTGAATTTAACACAAACATTTCTCTGCTATTTTACCCACTTAATGATATCGACATTTTACTATATTAGTTCATTACAGCGTGAAGCTTCTTGTCTTATTTTTGAAAAGCTATTTTAGTATTTTATATAAAAATAACTCTATATCACTGGGACATAGCAAATGCAATGAAAGGATAAACCACTCGTGGCAATGAACCCATCAAGTTCATTTCAAGTCCCTAGTCATTATTTTAAACGGAGTACATTTTATAGGCTTCTCACTTCATATAGGTAGACCATGCTTTTTACCACAATAGGTTCCTCACAATATCTCTAAACAGAGGAGTGGGGAAAAGTAGATGTGATTTATTTATTTGTTTTGCTTTGTTTGAAAAGCTTGCTTCGCCTCTCCATAGGTCTGGGTAGATGTGTTCATCTTTTTTAAACTGATTTATATTTTTTTTTATTGTGGTGAGTATATATATAAAACAAAAAAATTGCCATTTCAACATTTTTTACATGTACAATTCAGTGACATTAATTATCTTCATCATGTTGTGCAATGTTTTTCTAAAAGAATGTCTACCTGCCTGTGGCAGATTCTATTTCTCCAGTGATGAGCACAACGATATCTCCTATCCTACATGTTCTTAAGATGTGTCTTGGATTGCCCTCCCATCAAAAAAAAGGTGGGAATCTATGTTTCTTCCTCTTCAGCCTGGGTTGGCTTGTGACTGCAGTGACTTCCATGCCTGGTTATCTCTGGAATGTCTTGGAACCTAGACTCCATGTTGTAAGGAAGCCCAAGCAGCCACAGGGAAAGGTCACATGTAGGTATTCCGCTCTCAGCCGGAAGCCAGAATCAACTCCAGATTTGTGAGTGAGTGAGCCTTCAGATGATACAAGCAGCGGCTGTGGTGTCATCCCCAGCCTTTCAATCTTCCCAACTGAGGCCCTCGACATTGTGGAGCAGAGACAAGCCACTCTCTCTGTGCCCTCCTCCAAATTCCTGACCCACAGAGCTGAAAATATAATAAAATGGTTGCTTTATGACACTAAGTTTGGGGTGGCTTGTTATTCAGTAATAGTAACAGGAACACCGACTTTCCATTTGGTTGTCAATTTAGTGTCATGACGGTGTTATTCTTGCACTCCTCAAATATCTACTGAGCACCACAACTTTGAGACCACTGTGCAGATAATAAAAATGCAAAAACATAGGAGAGATCCTTTTGCCAACCAAGAGTTTACAGTTTAGCAGGAAGAGACTGCTTATAAACTAGTTAGTGCAAGAATGGGTCTTAAGCAACATGATGGGTTTACAGGGCCTGGGCAAGAGTTTAAGGAGAGGCCCTGTCGAGAATCCAGCCCCTTCTCTTCCTGCCCCGAGCTTCATCAAAAACCACAGGGACCTCAGGCACGTGAGAGTGGACACTCCAGCTTGCACATTCAAGTGCCTTCCAAATGCTCTGTAGGCAGCCACGCCTTGGTCACCTCTCAAGCCTAGGGACACACACAGCAGCATGGACTTCCCTCAGCCCTTGGATAGATGAGAGGCATTGGGAAGGATCCATGGAGGCTCAGAGAATGGCTTGGGGAATTAGGGTAGGAAATTCCTAGGTCTCAGAATCAAGAAGCGTGGTCTAGAAGCCATCCCCCTCCCCTCGCCCCCATCCATTTAGACTAACAGAATTCTGGGCTTGGGGAGCAGTGCGGACAGAGGAGGACCCTTAGAGTATGAGGCCCAGGACTGGCCCCTGATCCCCTGGGCCTAGGGGAGACACAATGGGACCCAAAGTGAAAGTGTTCATGCAAACTTAGCCACTTAGAAAAGGCATCATAGACTAGATGGCACTTGAACTGCCTCTTAAAAGGTGTGTTTGTCATGAAGCGTGATTGATGGAGTAGGTGTAGATATTGGTATTGGTATTATTCGGATGAACTGCTAGATAGACAGTCATTTGGTTGACTAACTTTTCTCTTTTACTTTGGTTTTTGGTGCAACGTAGGAATCGCAACTTCAGTCACAAAAGGTTGTCACAAGGGGCCTGACTTTGAAATTGTAGCCCTGAGCTCTCTTCTGGGCTCCCACTACCATCTGTGTGTGCAACGTTATGAAGGCCAATTAACCTCTCTGAGTCTGGAAAAGGAGCTTATGAGTCTGGTACCAGATGTGCAAATTTATAAGCAAACAGACTTAAAATTCTTTAGAGGAAGGTATCATATAAATGGACTGAAAAGCCACCAATTGCTCATTGCTCAAAAGGAAATGAGCACCATAAAGGAAAATAAAATAAAAACAGGCATTATTAACTGCCCTTCAGGTTAAGCAGTGGTAGCTACATTCTATGTCAGGAATTGCAAACTTTATTTGTAAAGGGCCAGAGAGCAAATATTTTTGGCTTTGTGCCATATGGTCTCTGCCATTGTAGCACGAAAGCAGCCACAGAGCATATGTAAACAAATGGGCATAGTGGTGTTCCGATAAAAGTTTATTTACAAACAGTGGGCCAGATTTGGCCTAAGGGCTGTAATTTGCTAACCTCTGCTTTATGTTAAGAAATAATATATGAGGTCATTCCATTTTTCTAAGCAGCATGAAAAATATTTAGTCATTTTATTAAAGACAAAATGAAGCAATATGACTCTACTCCCAGCTAGGACCTCCAGAAGGTGCTATAAATAATCGGCAATATTAATGGATTGAATTGTGTCCCCAAAAAATATGTGTCAACTTGGCTACGCCATGATTCCCAGTATTGGGTGATTGTCCACCATTTTGTCATCTGATGTGATTTTCCTATGTGTTGTAAATCTTACCTCTGTGATGTTAAGGAGGCAGGATTAGAGGCAGTTATGTTAATGAGGCAGGACTCAATCTACAAGATTAGGTTGTGTCTTAAACCAATCTCTTTTGAGAAGTAAAAGAGAGAAGCAAGCAGAGAGACGGGGGGACCTCACACTACCAAGAAACAAGAGCCAGGAGAACAGCAGGTCCTTTGGACCTGGGGTCCCTATGCTGAGAAAGTCCTTGACTGGGGGAGATTGATGACAAGGACTTTCCTCCAGAGCCCACAGACAGAGAAAGCCTCCCTCTGGAGCTGACACCCTGAATTTGGACTTGCAGCCTACTAGACTGTAAGAGAATAAACTTCTGTTTGTTGAAGCCATTCACTTGTGGTATTTCTGTTATAGCAGCACTAGATGACTAAGACAGACAGCTTTGCCTCTTTTTCCTCTTTCTGTGGGTTAGTTTTTAACTGCAACAAAGCCTCTGCCATCATTTTGTACAGCACAGTCCATTAGGATTCTGGGCTCGTTGAGCTAATCATAAAAGGGAAATATAAAAGACTAACATAAAAGGGAAACATTTTTCTAAAAATAAGAAGCTATTTTTATTTCTGAGATTATTTACTTTTATTTGGGATGTCAGTTTTCTGAAATCTATTTCTACCTCCAAAGCAAGAACTATGGAGACTATAAGCATTATAAATGTTTTAAAAATTAAAAATATGTATGTGCAAGATACCTAGATAAAGCCATAGGCCTCAAAAAAGTCTAATCTAATAGGAGAAATAAAATAAATAAAGCAAAAATGAAAGCCACTGTAATATAAGATAGAGCAAAGCTTTGCAAGATAGGACAAACCAGCCAACCAGTTGCTGTTGAGTCGACTCTGACTCATGGTGACCCCTTGTGCATCAAAGTAGAACTGTGCTCCATGGGGGTTTTCAGTGGCTGGTTTTTCAGAAGTAGATCATCAGACCTTTCTTCTGAGGTGCCCCTTCTTGGATTTGAACCTTCTACCTTTTGGTTAGCAGCAGAGTGTGTTAGCCTTTTGCACCACCCAGGAACTCCTCAAGATTGGGAGAGTCCTTAAGCTCCATCTGGTCCAATCTCCCTCCCTATGCTTGGATTGCTTTACTACATCCTCAAATAGCGGAGTTCTCAGTTCTTTGCAGACAGACTGCCTTGCAGGGACCCTGCTCCATCAGGGAAATCAGGCACCCACTAGACCAGTGTGCATACTAATGTAGCAGGGAAGAGGGAGCTGGGAAGGCTGTGCCCAGGAAGTTGCATTGTGCTAACAGCCCATCCTGGCATGCAGACCTAGGCCAAAGGGCCTGGCATGAAGACTTGGGCCAAAGGGAGCAGAACCAACTACAGACTCTACCACCAGTGAACTTGAGACGGATGTCCTGGTCAAGACCGGTTCAGAAACCGTTCAGGAGAGAACATGGGGTGGCCAGTATTGGACAGGCACATTGAGTTGATTCTTCAAGCCCGTTGTGTGGCTGCTGGTAAGGATGATTAGTTTGCAGAGAGGTTTCTGATAATACAGTACCTAAAATCTGAAACAAGTTCCTTATGTAATTTAAACTAGGAAGGGACTAGGAAGCAATCATTTTTTACACCATTTAAGATTAAATTTTGTTCTGCCAAGAGCATATTCTACCCTCTCTATGCTCATTTTCCTAGTTGTATTGCAACTTGCTGTGTGATTTTGATCAGGTTATTTAACTTCTCTGTGCTTTTAACCTTTGTATTTTAAAAAATTGGAGGAAAAGCAATTTTTACCTACCTTATAGTGTTGTTGGGAGGATAAATGAGCTCATGCTTAGAATGGGCTATTGTAGGGAGCTGTTGTTTCTGCTGCCCAGACTTCACCTACTCTTCGCCAGTTGCCACGCCCCAAGCTCCCTCCAGGGCACTATATTGGTTGTCTATCGCTGCGTGACAAGTTACTTGGCAGCATAAAACAACACACATCTATTATCGCAGAGTTTCTTTGAGTTAGGAGTCTGAGCATGGCTTAGCTGGACCTTCTGCTTAGGGTCTCTCGCCACAGGGGCCCCTCCAACATGGTGACTTGTTTCTTCAAAGCATGCAAGCTTAGAAGGCAATAGAGAGTGTCTGCTGGCAAGACAGAAGTCACAATCTTATGTAACCTAATCACAGAGGAGGTAACCCATCACCGTTGCCATTTTCTATTGGTTAGAAGCAAGTCACTAGGTCCAGCTCACACTAAAGGGGAAGGGATTACACAAAGATGTAAACACCAGGAGGCTGGGATCATTAGGGGCCGTCTTAGAAACCACCTACTACAGGGACTCTCCTTTATGCTTGGCCAGTAAATTTTGGGTGGGACTCTGCTGATTGGAGTGAAGCGTGTGATCTGGGCTCAGTGAATTGCAAAGCCACATTCTCAAGGTTTTGTGATTAGTGGTTAGCTCCAGGATAAGCCCACCACCCATTCAGCCTCAGTAAGATTCTGCAAAGGCATCTTTCACTCTTTCCCATGGGCTTGAACCTAAGAGCATGCAAAATCTGGACCTGCTGCCGCCATCTTGCTACCACATGAAGTTTGCGATGGAGCCAACACAAAGTAAATGGAGCCAAGAGATGGAAGGAGAGACAAGGAGGAGGCAAAAGAGATTGCGGGAGAGATCCATCATTCATAACAGTTAGAAATATTTGTCCCTTGTTGATCATGCAAGGGGATCTATCTACAAATGTGCACTTTTCCGCCCCTAGCTCTTTTCAGAAGCCGAGCTGAGCACAAAAGGCCCCTTGTTTTTGATGAAAGAAGCACCGAATCTACTGTTTAACAAATAAAAAAGCAAAGTGCATTACTTGGCCAAAGTAGACACAGCCTAAGGTATTTTAATTTCTAAAAATCAAGTTATATACAACCCTCTGAGGTGTTTGCCGGGTAATATTTAGAACTGAGGATTTAAAAATAATCAGCATCCATGAAAAGCAATCTCCCTCCTTTTTTCTTAATGCTTTTCTGACCAAAAGTGTTTCATAGACTGAACTCTCTAATGAGGGAATATTTATATGACATACCGAAGCAGATGTGAGTCTCGTTTTATGAAATCCAAACCCAGATGGTCTTTGCTTTCCATTGTCTTATGTAATTTATATGAAAGCAGAACATGAAAAAAACGCCCATGGAATTTCTTTTCCTCCATTTATGCTTAATGGCCCTGTAATCACGTTCATGGCCTCAGTTTCTCTGCCGAGTCTCCAGAGGGTCTGTGGATTAGCTCATGTCACAGAGGTGCTTTCCAGCAATTGGAAATGGCCGGCAAGAGTGGAAATGGCTGTTATCATGAAACATGCATTTTCAATTTAGGTTTCTCCACCATGTGTCCTCTGTAGAGTCCAAAATACTCTTCTAATTTGAATCAGCCCAGAGGGTATAAACTAAAAGAAAAACCCATAGATGGAAAAAACAAAAAAATATATATAAAAAGCCTGACCCCGAACTCCACTTCTTTAAATGAGTTTTCTTGGGGGAACATTCTATTTCGTTTGGTCATCTACGGGGAAATGGAAAAGAGGGCTGAGAGATGAAAGAGAGCAGAATACAAAAGGGCCACGAGGGGTGTCCAGGAATTTCTTTCTGCTTGAGGATTCCTGGAATATGACGAAGAGAGGGTTTAATTTTTCCCCTTGGCTTAGTGACAGTTTCTGCCACCTTCCCAGACATTACCTTGACAACCAATTCAGCTACATTCTTGAGAATTCGTTAGCAGGCTCGGAACAGAATAATAACACCCATTTAGTTATCCTCTATTTAAAATTGTGGATTGCATTAAACTAGACTGTGTGATGTAGTCTATTTTCCAGCACCTCATAAATCATACAGTATTCATATATTCACAGTATAGAGATACTTGGGATTCTCTTTGAAATTAAAAATTGTTTTCTACTCATTCCTGCTTGAGTTCAAGCGTATCTGAGTGATTATGGGAGCAAGAGAGAGCCGAATTCCCGACTGATTCCCTCCATCAAATAGTGACCAGATACCTGGAGAGTCTTTAGGGTGAAGGAGTCACTGATTTGGAGTCCTTAACCAGGACAGATAGGTGCAGGTAGGGAGGTCTGAGCAGCCAGAAGAAAAGTGATATCAGGCCCCTAAGCACCTGGGGTCTGGAAATTTCCACAAGCCAAGTAGCGCTGGCATTTGGATGTTTCTCTAAGCACAAAATTCTTGGTGCATTTAACTCAAGACACTTGGTGCTTTGTATTTTCCTCTTTGTGCTTCTAAAACTAAATGCAAAAAAATGCATTTCTATATTTGCAGGCTGCAGTTTAGAGGCAACTAGAGAGTTAAAAAATATTTACACCCCATTAATCTGAGAGCTTTTATGACAGATGCTGAAAACATGGACTGGAGGAGTAGGTCCTCTGTCACTTCCCTTGTTTTCAGGTTATGTTTTCAGGAGATGAACCTGCAACATCTTGGCTTTCCCAACCACGAGTTCCTTCCAACGGCACCTTCACTCCCCTGATACACGTCCATAGAAGCTATTTTTACCCATCAGATCCCTTGAGTTCATCCACTGCTGAGTGCCAGCAGAGCTCCGTGCACTTCCCCGGGCTTCGAGCATTCCCACTGGATTTCACCGGGAACAGTGTGTCCCAAGGAAAATGTATGTGGATGGGGGTGACAAAATCAGAACTGTTCAATACACCCAGCGTGTGATTGTTCTTCCTATGACGCATTGTGTGATGGGCCCAGGACTCTGGAGAGCCGTGAACGTCAGTGAAAACACGCCATGTGGTGGAGGTCCCTGGGTGGCCCCTAGCCCTTCATAAACTTTGATGAAAGAGAAACGAAGCTGTCACATGGCCCTGCCCAGCTGCAATTTCACTACGCACCACAAATATTCCACTTTCTATATTCATTTCGCCGCCATTGCACACCGTTGTTTCCAGTGGATGTCGTGGTGTCACCGCGAGGACAGCAATACCCACCAGCCCACCGTTAGAAAGAAAAGTCCCTCTTCTTCTGATCGAAGAAGGAACGAGGACGTTTGGCGGTCGACTGATTTATATCTCCTAGGCAGCTTCACATATTTTCAGAGTTATATCAGTGACTGAAACCACACAGTAAATACCTCCAGATTCAGAGAACTCACAACTTTTTAAAACACAAGCCTTCAAGTCTAAGAAATGTTTTGGTTATTTCTACAAAACACAATGGATTTTAATAACTGCATTACCCCAAAGAGAGCCTTAATGAGGACCACAGCTCCCCCTAAATGGAAGGAGAATAGTTCTGAATTTTAAGGTATTATGCACACAAAGATATATTATTTAATCATTTTTAATGTAAATAGTGCTTCATATGTTGCCACGGCCTGCCATTTCCATAGCAAATGCATGTTTGTAGTGAAACCATCTTTTCCCCATTAGAAATTTTGTTGTAAATGAAGCCTCGCCCAGAAAACGGAAGATAAGCATCTAATTGGAGAGCCCTGGGAGTTTTGAGTTAGAATTTTTATCACGTGGCTCAGTGCCTGCTTTGGGCTGAAAAGGCCTAGCTTTCCACGGGCAAAAGCAGACTGCTCCTTCTTGACATGTTTTTAACTCTGATCTCTGCTATAAAAAAAAAAAAAAAAAAAATGGCTTTGTTGGCCGTTAAAAAGCTTCCATTGTCAGAAGGAAATCTAATCACCCGCCCGCTCGGCAGCCAGGTGTCCTGTGGTACCCAGCCGTGGCGAGAGAGCGCTGTGTCGGCTTTGACAGTGATGCCTGGGTGACATTGCTGAGGTGCCATCAAGACTCTAACAACCTCAGGTTAGAATAAGGCTGGGGGCAGCACACGGTCTCACACAATGGGGCTGGGCCTGGGCGGGAAGCTGCTGGGAGACTTGGGAAATACAATAAGCTTGATCTTTCATGTGGGAAAACCCATGGTGTTTAATAGCTTCATAAAGTGGCCTGCTTTTGTCTCTGTATATAAAGTCCCCAGTAAATTCTTACATTACCGCCATTATCAAACGCAGCCACGGAAATCTGGCGCTGTGCTCTTTGATCCCCAGTGGCAAAGGTTAGGAAGAACCCAAATTCATAATGACTTCCAAGGAAATGCTATTAGAGGGTAATTTAAGGCGGCTTTGTGGCCATAATTTTCAGTGTGATGCAGAATGTGCTTTCGTGACATACACACCCGGACCAAAATGGTAACGCTTGCCGAGGAAAATCGACAAGAATAAAAAAGATGAAAGGTCAGTAGGTAAATGAAGAGTATAATCATTTGCACCAATTGGCTCCGCTGCAAGAGTTCATGAAAGGAGACCACACGTTGTCAGACGTGATTCTGTGATAATGCAGGAGGTTCCAGTCTCCATTCCGAAAGGACGCTGCTTTGTCAGTGACTGTAATTTCAGTGTATACCTTGCAGCTGTGATTTGAGACTGAGACGATCATTTGCATGTAATCACCATGACTATTGCTCACACACAGCAATGCTTACCTTGACGGGGAGTGCTGATAGTCGCTCACACTTACCTTAGAGTAAGAGTCAGGATTTTCCCCAGCCACAGTCCCCAATCTGTGAGTATCCATTTCCCTGTGTTGTGGGGATAATCAGTGAGGAAGTGATCACAAACTAATGGAGCCAATTCTTTCCAACAGAGTAGCGTATTATGGTTATTTAGCTATCCAACTGAATATAGGATTTGCCTAAATATGTCCATTTTCTGGGAAATCAAACACTATGATATATATTTAATATTGAATACAAAAAATACTCACTGCTAACCGTTGCACAACATGAAGAATCCAATCAAGGTCAGTGAATTAAACCAAACAAAAACCAAACCCACTGCCGTCGAGTCAATTCTGACTCATAGTGACCCTACAGGACAGAGTAGAACTGCCCCATAGGGTTTCCAAGGAGCAGCTGGTGGGTTTGAACTGCCGACCTTTTGGTTAGCAGCTGAGCTCTTAACCCATTGCACCACCAGGGCTCCATCACGAATTAGACATGTAAAGATTGTTGAACTGACAAATGTTTCATTATGTGTATTTTTAGTAAAACAATAATAAAAAAATATTCATTGCAAGTGACTAAAAGTCCTGTAATTCGATGGAGCTCTTTGGAGAGCCCTCTGCCCAGTGGGAAAGCAGTACGCTGGCTAGCAGCTATGATGAAGAGGGACATCGTTCCATCTTTATCCCGTGGATTGAAACTCCTCCAATAACACGGTCACCATCGGTGGGGATTTCCACTCAACAGATACAGAAAATTGGGGCTCTGGTATGATTATAAAGGCTCAATAAACCTAAACCATGGTGACAGAAAATATTCTGTATGAGCAAAACTGTGGTGTTAAAGACTAGACAATTTAAGACTGCATTATTCTTGAGGAAAAAAAAGCCACCCCTGACATCTGGGAGCTGGCCAGGCCCTCACAGCTGGGCCTGGGTGTTCTCCTGTTGACCGTGAACGATTTCACCGATCACCAATATCAGACAAGGCCACTCTGTGACCATGGGGGATCAAGAGAAAACAAGATCGCTTCATAATCATGAGTGAACACAGACAATACAAGAACATTGTCCAAGCCACAAAATACAAACCATCCTCCTCTCCCGGCTACTATGAGTGATGGTTGCTTCTTTACCAATTACAGCTTCAGTTACCCCTTAGTCTTCCATCCTCCTAGATAAGATTTATTAAGACATGCAGTCATAGAATTATGCTAGCTTTCCGAGAGCGGCCAATATAGAGCAAAGCCCCATTTCCTTACACCCCCCCCCCCCACAGTCACCTAACATAAGCTCAAATCCTATAATAAGTGTGTCAGGGTACTCTAGACCACCATAGGTTTGAGGATTCACCAGGAAGACTCCCAGGACACAGCATATAGTCATACTCATGGCTACGATGTATTACAGCAAAAGAACACAGAGCAAAATCAGCAAAGGGAAAAGGCGCATGAGGTGAAGTCCGGAGGAAACCAGGTGCAAGCTTCCAGAGTCCTCTCCCTATGGAGTCACATGGGACATGCTTAATTCCTGCCACACTGAATTGTAACAATATGTGTGAAATGTCACCAGGGAAGCCCATTAAAGAGACTCAGTGTCCAGGGTTTTTATTGGTCACAGAGGCACTCTCTGCCTAGGATGTACTGAAATTCCACACTCCCAGAAGGAAAGCAGGTGTTCAGCATCAACCACGTTATTTATACAAACAGTCTAGGCACAGGGAGCCCCCGTCATCAGTTAAGGAATGGTGGGAACCCTCCCAAAATCTAGGCTCCCAGATGCAACCAAGGGCCACTCTTGCAAGCAGTCTCAGGCCTGCTGTGTGAGCTCTTCTCTGCACAAGAAGTCTTGTCTAACATCCTCTTCCTGAGACACCCCACTAGTCCCCACTGTGTGTGTTCTCTTCCACTGCAACTTTCTCAAGACTGTATACACCAGGCAGCTTGATGCTAAGGAAGAGGAGCCCACTCTGTGGCTGTGAATACACATCACAAGCAGTTACTCAATCTGTATATATATATATATATATATATATATATATAGAGAGAGAGAGAGAGAGAGAGAGAGAGAGAGAGAGAGAGAGGGAGGGAGAGAGCCTACTGTGTACACGACACTGTGCAGAGGCTGTAGGAGGTCATGCTTTTTCATTGCAGTGAGGGAACTAAGGTATCACTATAAACCAAAAAAAAAGTTGCCATTAAGTTGACCCCAATTCGTAGCAACCCCGTGTGCGGCAGAGTAGAACTGTGCTCCGTAGGGTTTTTATGGCTATGACCTTTTGGAAGCAGATCACCAAGCCTTTCCTCAGAGGCACCTCTGGGTGAATTCAAACCACTGAAGTTTGGGTTAGTAGTTGCACGCTTAACTGTGCCACCCAAGGATGTATCAATATTTAAGAAGATAAATAATAAAGGATTGAAATGGCCACAATACATAAGATACACATGGCAACGACTCAATTATTGCTAAGGGGTGTAGGGGCTGGGTAACCAGCGTCAACTGATCTGTAGGCCTGGTATATATCATCTGCCTTGATCCTTAAAGCAACTTCATGCCGTAGACAGTCCCCATTTCATCCTGGGTAACTGGGTGTTGGGAGCATTGGTGGTTTAGTAGTAGAATTCTCACCCTCCATTCAGGAAACCCGGGTTTGATTCCCAGCCAGGGCTCCTCATGCACAGCACTACCCGTCTGTCAGTGGAGGCTTGAGTGTTTCTACGATGCTGAACAGGTTTCAACAGAGATTCCAGACTCAGACAGACTAGGAAGAAAGGCCTAGTGACCTACTTCTGAAAATCAGCCACTGAAAACCCTCTGGATCCCAGTGGTCCAATCCCCAACCTATCACGTGAATGGTGCAGGTCCAGGCAACGTTTCATTCTGTTGGGCGTGGGGTTGCCATGAGTCAGGGAACAACTCGAAGGCAGGTAACAACGCAACAACTGGGTGTCAGAAAGGAGAACTCACTTGCCCCAAGTCACAAGGTAGGTGGTAGAGCTGGAATTTGATCCCAGATTCAATTGGCTGGAAATCTCACGCTATGAAAATTTTTCTAGTCTCTTGAATAAGAAACTCTCACCACCCTACCTCCTAGAGGAAGTGAGGTGATGGGAGCAAAGGCAGGAAGGGAGAAAAAGCCAGGTTTTTGTGGAAGAATGTCCCAGGCAGGGTGCTTGGTTGCAAGCAACAGAAACCCAACTCTGGGGCACTTGAGAAGGGGAATTTGTTTGGAAGTTGAAAGTGTAGCTGACAGAGTCAGCGGAAAGTCTGTTGAAATAGGCCCAGAAAACCAGGGGAAGGGGTTTACTGGGGACAGAGGGGCTGGGTGACAGCACACCAGGGACTCCTGAGAGCACAACCAGGTATTTATACCTGTGTAACTGACTTCATTTAACTCTCTTCATTAGCTCATCCCCTTGTCAGTGAGGACCCACTGCTCAGGAACAAATCTCCTGCAAAACAGACTAGGAAAGCAGTAGTCAAGTAACAGCCTCCATAAAATGCTAATGGAAGCAACTAGAAAGGAGCAATTAGTCCTAAGGGAAGGGCACAGGAAAGCCTTATGGAAGTGTCTGTGTTGCTTGAAAAATGGTCTATCTCCTCACCTTTTTGGGTCTCAATTCCCAAACCAGATTGGCTTACTTGCAGTTCCTGGCCTTACCTGCTGGAGATTTTTTTTAAAGACATGACTACCTTATAAGCAAGCACACGCTCAGTAGAAGTACAGAACATCCTTTTAAATCAATATTCTCTTATGTAATAAAAATTAATATGGGATGAGCATTTCACATTCTTGTCATCCTTTTTTTTATTATTATGACTTACTTTTGGACATTTTATATTAAATTTTCCCTTTTTTCATCATGGACTCGTAGCCCTCCATAGACTCAACTTTCTAATAACAACAGAAGTTCTATATCCACCTTGTTTTTTCCTCCAGCAAAACATAAAATCAGATACTCGTAAAGATGCTCTTTTATGGACAATAAAACTAGAGACCAAAATCTGGGCATTAGGGGGACATATCAGAGACTTCCACATGACTACTAGCAGTTGGCTTCTGGGTCATTTTAGTGATAGGACTGGAAAGATCTTTCTATTTAAGGTCATGATTTCTTATGGTTATTTCAGGTTTGGTGCTAATATTACTAAATCCCTTTAAAAACTTTTGTGTGCATCTAAATTTTTAGTATTTCATTTCTGTACAGCATAACAACTTCAAGTTTTAACCTCTTTCCCAAACTAATTGTACCCCTTCTCTCTCTGGAATTCTCCACATGGCTTTTTGACTACCATTTTGTAATCACCTTTTTGATATGTAGGTGCCCATAAAGAATTATAATATTTAGTTCACGGGGTTGTTTTTAAGGACTCAGTGAAATAATTAAAAAAACATACATTGTCCTTTCTTCGTTAGCATACTGATATATAAAAATAGCCACATGGCTTTCACAGGAGTAAAACTAGGAAGATGACACATTTCAGCTGAAGTGAAATAGTTTTGGATCGACTCATAGTTAGTCCTATAGGTAAGCACTTTTCTCTCTGTTTATGTGTATGTACCAAGCCTTAAATACATAAGGAGACATGAAACCTGGACTATTGAAATATACTTCAATCACTCATTTTTTTAACCGAAGCAAGCTCTGTGTCCATGTAAGAGGTGGACAGTACAAACTCTGAAGTCATTTTTAGTCCTAACCATCTGTAACTCTAAGGTTGTAGATGTTCATCTTTCTCAAGAAGTTACTATCTCTATACTTGAAAAGTATATTTGCATGAGGACATCACAAGGAGTGTGAGGAGCCAAAGGGAGAACTGTGGGAAATTCAGGGGACTTAGAGCAGTGGAGAGGCCTTGCCTACACGGTCTGGGCACAGACAGCAATGAAAGCATCAATGCTTTCTTTAGCCTGGGTTGTATTTCATATTTTTAACCCTATATTTAAAAAAAGATACGGAATTAAAGAATTCTACAACTTGAGAAACTCTTGAAATACTAATCAATGTGTGAAGCTAGTGAACACAGTGCCCTTATCCCACACACGTCTTGACCCAATGCAGAAAGCTACACAACTTCGAGAGGCCGACCTCATTCTAGGTAAATTTTGAGAACAATTTGTGTAGGACTTCTTAAGTCAGGGTTCAGGTAGCTCTCGAAACTCTGGCAATTTGATGCAAATTTGAAGTGTGGAGATGTGAGTTTTTTTTCCCCAGAGTTCACGGTTTAATTCAGATTCTCAAAGGACTTGGTGTTACTGTGTACCGTCCGGCCAATTCTGGCTCATAGGAATCCTATATGACAGAGTAGAACTTCCCCATAGAGTTTCCTAGGCTGTAATCTTTACGGGAGCAGGTCTTTTCTCCCAAAGCACCACTGGGGGTTCAAACCACTGACCTTCCGGTTAGCAGCCCAGTGCTTAGCCATTGTGCCACCAGGGTTCCTTTCTTAAAGGACTAGGGCTCCATAATATTTAAGGGCACTTGAAACCATTAGGACCTTTAGCTTTGACTAAAATGTCATCCCAAATCTGACACGGGGATGAGGAGTCAGGACACAGTGGTATGGCAGTCAGGTGAGGAAGAGAAGGTGAAGACAGATCCTGGGCGGGATGTGCTAACATGGCCCCTCTTGGTCCCATACTGATAGTCAGTCCTCTTCTCAAAGTTTTGCTGCATATGGAAATGCAAATACATGCCCCATCTTCATACCGAACCCATGTGCATGTGATTACCATACATTCACTGGGAAAAGACCCCCATTGTTTTAGTTTTTATTTCATTTGCCTGATTATAATTTGTTTTAGCTTATTATTTAGTGGTTATGGAGTGGATTTTTCACATTGCTGCTGGGGGAAAAAAAGGAGGCATAAAACTCGTAAACAATTCACTAAAACTTCTTGATTTCAAACCAGTTGCTGTGGCGTCAACCCCAATTCATGGTGACACCATGTGTGTCAGAGTAGAACTGTGCTCCACAGGGTTTTCGATGGCTGATTTTTTGGAAGTAGATGGCCAGGTCTTTCTTCCGAGGAACCTCTGGGTGGACTGGAACCTCCAACCTTTTGGTTAGCAGCCGAGAATGTCAACCATTCATACCAGCCAGGGACTCCTCTTGATACTAGTTTGGAGATTTTTAGTAGTTGTTTTCAAACTGTCTTCTGGTTAGATTGTGAGAAAGTGTTTCAGGAGGCCATGGGGAGGGAAGGGGAGGCCATGCTGGCTCTCCAGATGTTCAATCCTGCTTCAAACAAAGTAGTTTCATTTCTGTCTTACACACATGCACACACATGCATGCACACAGGCACACACATTTCACTGGAAAACAATATGAAAATTTCTGAATTACACAAACTCCATCAAGCATCAAGGTTGTATTAATCAGTAGAGGCTAGACTATGCTGCAATAACAAACAGCCCCCAAATTTCAGTGCTTCAGCCAACAGAAATTTCATTCTCACCTATATTACACGTCCAGCATAAGCTGGCAGCAGTCTGTGTTCATTGCAGTTACTCAGGGACCCTGGCTGATGGAAAGTCCATCTGGGCCTTCTTTTTCCATGATAAATAGGGCAGGCAACAGGTAAATGCTAAATTACACACTGTCTCTTAAAGCAGCTCCTCTTTTTTTTTTTTTTTTTTAACCAAGGCAAGTCGCCTGACCACACCTAATGTCAGAGCCATCAGAGGAGTGAAATCCTGTGGCATGCCAGGAAGGAGAGGAGAATTAGAAGATTTCTGATGGCACTAATAGCCTCCATAATATGTGTATTACTTCAGCTAAAATCACATGAGGAAGGTTTTATAAAAAGATTAACAGGAGGGTACTTAGTGTTTTATTTGGGATTATCTAACCTCAGAGGATGAGGAAAGTCTGTATCAGGAATTTTCTTACAAAATGTTATTTTGATTCCCTTTTCTTGGAAGAAAAGAGGTTAAAATGTCAAACAAATCATATTTAGGATACAGGCAGTGAGTATATTTCGGCCTGAAGTATATCCCCCATCAGTGGTAACTTTGTACCAGTCAGCATGACCTAGGCAGAAGACTGTTTTGATTTGCTGAATTCTCTAAATTTGATAAAACAGTTGAGTCACAGTAAGTACATTCACCCATTTACCCACCACTGCTCTGACTGGGCCTGGGGGGAAATAATCCGGGAAAGGACAGATTCTGAGGGGTGGGAGAGAGGAACCAGTGAAAAACGCCCTTCCTGTAATAGACCAGAGGTGTGGGTAGGGCATGGAGAACATTCAAGACCAGTGGAATTGATGGGTTCCACCCACCGTAGTCACGTGTTTCCCTGAAACCCCATTCTCTGCTTTTCCAGGACAGGAAAGATGGGGACAGATCCTCATGACCCAGCCGTGAAATGTGAGAGAGGATTCATTTCGTACCAGTAAAAGCCACATCCTAAAAGAAAGCATTCATCTGCTAAAGAATTCTCTCCTAAGGCCAAGTGGGAGAATGGAGGGAGGGCATGTAGTACCACATCTTTTCTTAGCCAATTAATAGGCTTCTTCCCCACCTACATCCACCTTTAAGTATAACGGGTGACGACATCATAATTTGGTAGAAACATGTCTTAGGGATACTTAAATGGGCTGACTTTAAATTATTCAAGCTAGTCAAAAGATATTCTGCAAGATAACTAACATTCTAGCATTCATCTGTCCATTCATTCAATATATACCCATTGAGCGGCACTAGCATATCAACATTGTGGGTCGAATGCACAGATTAGCTGCTGCTCCTTCCTAAAATCCTCATACAAGGCAGCTCCCTAGCCCTTGCCCCTTAAAAATTATATTACAGATACATTTTTTTTTTTACAACTTAAAAATGGTTGACCCAGCTTCCCATTAAAGATGGTGAATTAGAATACACATGTGTACCTCTTCTCCTTGAAATTTCTTCCTCAACTACCATGACTGCAAAGAAACCTACGAAACTAAAAGCATAAACCCACAACAACAAAGAAAAAAGAAGGAGATAATAGGAAGAAAATTTCAGCAGCTGGAAAGCAGATGGATATATGGTCATTGATTTAGCAGGACCAAGAAAGTAGAAACCAAAATCAGCAATGGAATATCAGTATTATGAACCCCGCCCCCCCCGCCCCCCACCGCTAAAGGCTTGGGACTTGATTGGACCAGGTACTGCAGCAAAAAAGTGTGAATGTGGAGCTAACTATTGAAGGGTTAGTTGAATGTTTATTTAAGAATCAATTACACCCCAGATCATCTGCTCATTCTGAGCAACTAAGGATCTAACCCCCACCAACCCTACAACTGAACCAGATGTTTGTTCTTAGGAAAGGAAAAAAACAGAGCATCTCTAGTTTAGGAAACACCACTAAGAGTTAGGTCAGTACTTCTCAACTGGGGGAGATTATGGCCTCCAGGAGACATTTAGCAATGTCTGGGGACAATTTTGGTTGTCACAACTGGAGAGAGGGAGGGTCTACTGGCAATCAAGTGGGTAGAGGCCAAGGAAACTGCTAATCATCCTACATACGGTGCACAGGACAGCCCCCACCACAAAGAATGATCTGGCCCCAATGTCAACCGTGTAGAGATTGAGAAACCTTGGGGTTAAGGCAAAGATTCCATATTGAAAAGAATGAAATTAATAAATGTGTATGTTCTAAATACTGAGATACCAACTATCTTAGTTACCTGGTACTGCTGTAACAGAAATACCATAAGTGGGTGACCTTAAAGGACAGAAATTTATTTTCTCACAGTTCTGGAGGCTAAAAGTCCAAATTCGGGTCTTGGCTGTGTCAATTCCTTCTGTGAGCCTCTCATAGTTTCTGGTGTCTGCTGGTGATCCTTGGCATTTCTTTGCTTGCAGACAACCTCACATGTCATCTGTCTTCTCTTGTGCGTCTCTGTGTCTATTCTGATGTTTTTATAACTCAGAAGTGATTAGGTTTAGGGCCCACCCTACACTGCCATGACCTCAATTGAATGATTGATCACATTACATTTGATCCCATTATGGAAGGTGATTACCTTACATTGTTGCTGTTGTTAGGTGTTGAGTCAGTTCTGACTCATAGCAACCTTATGTACAACAGAACGAAACGGTGCCTGGTCCTGCACCCTCCTCACAATCGTTGCTATGTCTGAGCCCATTGCTGTAGGCACTGTGTCGATCCATCTCATTGAGGGTCTTCCTCTTTTTTGATGACCCTCTACTTTACCAAGCATGATGTCCTTCTCCAGGGACTGGTCCCTCCTGATAACATGTCCAAAGTAGGTGAGACAAAGTCTTGCCATCCTCATTACGTTACATTACATTACGTTAGATTACATTTGGAAAGTAATCTGCTCTACCCAAGGCGAACTGATTTAATCACATGTAACTACTCCACAATAGCAACTAGACTAGTGTTTGACCATACAGCTGGGAACTACAGCCTAGCCAAGTTGACCACATAAAATTAACCATCACACCAATACTCCAACTTCAGCCGGTTTCCCATACTCAACTCCCATAGTGCTGGGAGCTCAGCAGGCTCCTACCAGGCAGGTGTATGGGGGGGGGTCCTGTCAGGGAGATCTTACCAACTTGAGAGAAGGATCCCTATAGAGACTGCCAGCAGAGGCCTCTCTCCAGAGTGAAGCCCACAGAAAACAAACTCCACCCGTGTGCTCAGAGCTTCCTACAGTCTTAGTGCCCCACTCCCACCTACGTGTAGACAGTCAAAGATTGCCAAATGTTTAAGAAAGGCAACTCATGTAAAAGAATCTTTTCTAAAAAAAGCTATTTGGAGGAAAAGAGGCTATGCAAAGAGAAGGAAACTTCACAAGACCTTAATATCCTTGGAGAAATAAGAAATAAGAGTACAGAATCACAAAAGACCATTTCTACTTCCAGAGAGAATGAAAAGTTGGGCCAGCTCAGTAGTCAACAGCATTACATTGTCATGATCATGCAAACCCTGAATATTGATCTGACCAAATCGTAGAATGACTATATTACAAGGATGGGAGGATAAGAGGTGTGCACCTGGGTGTGGGGACATCAGGGTGGTGGTGACATCAAAAAGAGATTGATCCTCAGTCTCCAAAATGGGCAATAGATAATGCAAAAAGTGAAAGATGAACAAGTATCGATATAAGCAAGTTACCTAGAGACATGAAGATCAATTTCAAAATAATCAAAGGAGTTGCCTGTGGGAAGTAAGAAATACAAGGTGAGTAGAGAGGTTAGAGGAGACCTGGTGGCGCAGTGGTTAAGAGCTCGGCTGCTAACCAAAAGGTCAGCAGTTTGAACCCACCAGCCACTCCTTGGAAACCCTGTGGGGCAGTTCTATTCTGTCCTATAGAGTCGCTATGAGTTGGAATCGACTCAACAGCAATGGGATTTTTTGGTTTACAGCAGCTAGAAGGAGCCCTGAGCGAGCAATGGTTAAGCATTCAGCTGTTAACCGAAAGGTTGGCGGTGCATCCCCCTCAGCGACTCCGTGGGAGAAAGACCTGGCGATCTGTTCCTGTAAAGATTATAGCCTAGAAAACTCTATGGGGCAGTTCTACTCTATCACATAGGGTCGATATGAGTCGGAATCCACTCGAAGGCACCCAACAGCGGCAGAAGGGTTAGGGGAGTGCTGCTTTTCAAAGGAAGCGTTGTAGAACTATATAACTTTTTAAACCATGTGCTTCTATGACTTTGATAAAAATAATAACTAAATTTCAAAAGAAATGCTACCAAGTGTGTATTTGCACTAGACTCTGTACTAAACCCCTTGGGCAACCCAACTATTAATAACACATAATTGCTAAACTCAAGGAGTTTACATCATGGGGAGGTAAGATATGCAGACAAATAGCCGCAATACAAATGTGAAGAATCATAAAGGAAGGACGAGAAACTTCCTTCTTGGGATGGGAGGTGGTGGTCAGGCTATCAGAGGCAGCTTCACGGAGGAGTCAGCCTTTTAGCTGGAAGGAGAGTTGGATTTTCTCAAGCTGGGACAAAGATAAAGGGAAGACCACTCAGAATTGGTAATAAGATGAATGTCCTTCCCCCAATATTACAGGTGCTCACCCATCTCAGGTTGATGATGACCAAGTGGAATTGTCACCTTAAAAAAAAAAAAGAAAGCATTCAGTATGACATTCTGAACTGAGTTTGTGGGTTTTGGACAGAGCTTGTGATGTTCAAACTGGCCACGAGGAATCAACCATCTTCCCAGATGAAACTTTGACCCCTGTAGATATACACAGAAGATTCTGTCCTGAGGCCCTAACAATCATAGAGTCAACAAACACTGAATTCACTCAACATACTTGGGTCTTTTTGCTCCTGAAGTCTACTTTCTAGTAAGTCATCTTTTTTCTGAAATCATATGTTCCCCTGAAAATCCTATTTCATCAAACTCACAGTTGTCTTTTTCACATGCCATAGGTTATGGATCCCAGATAATAGAACTTGTCAGAATTCTAAAGGCTGGTTAGCGCTCTTTCTCTAGGTTGATGCTGAATTTACAGATAATGGAAAGTTGATAATAACCAAAGCTAAAAAACAAAAACCAAGGTGGTCTGTGGGTATCCTGGATGATCTGTCTGGTGTGGCACAAGGAGAGAGACTCACTCGGGAAGGCCAGAAAACAAAGAGAATTTAGTTCTCATAGGTTCTGGAGAAGAAAGCACAGTCCACCTCACAGGGCCACACGGGAGGACCACGAAATGGGAACACGCTCAACCAACTAGGTGGGGAGTGAGAGACAGAGAGAACCTGTGGGTCAAAGCCTTTATTGAGGTTTTGGGGTGGGGTCTTGGGGTTAGTGCGCTGAGGTTCTATGAGTCAGTTCAAAGATTTCCAAGGCATTAGCAGGGGAAAAGGGTAAGTTCTTATCATGTGACACCATATGGGGCATGGCCAGGAGGGGCAGGGAGTCACCACAACTGTGGAGAGACCTGGTGAAAGGATAAGGATGGCCATGTCAGAAACTAGGTGTAAGGGCAACTATTATTGTTGGGTGTCGTCAAGTTGAATTTGACTCAGCAACTCCATGGGACAAAGTAGAACTGCTCCATAGGGTTTCCTAGGCTGTCATCTTTACCAAAGCAGATCACCAGGTCTTGCAGAGTTGCTGGGTGGTTTCCAACTGCCAACCGTTCGGTTAGCAGCCGAGTGCTCCATTTGTCCACCAGGGTTCCATGGAAGGGCAACGAGAAGGAACGAATGGATGTCGAGGCAGCAAACTACATAGACTGTAAATTGGCCTTATGGCAAGGTTTTTCTAGAAGTTAACAAAAGAATGTGGCAAATTTGGATGCATGATGACGCTAACAAAGGTGATTTAGTCAACAAACCTAAGAGATAGGAGGTGGTACTCCAAATGCAAATAGTAGGGAAAAGGCAAATATTTGTCAATGATGGCTTCCAAGTGGCAGTTCTCCCAAAGCAGAAAGGTTCCTGTCAGTGAAAACGACTGGTAGTCTCCTACAGTTGACACCCTCCTGTTACTCTATCAAACAGACATGATCTTCCCAACCATTGGAAATTCTCCAGCCTCTTAACTTTTTATAGGGCGAATTTTCAAAGACCTACAGAAGGTGTCAACCACAGACTCCCACTAGTTTTAAAGGCTTGTATTTGATCAAAGCCAGGTGGGTATGATTTTCATTGGCGTTTTCTAAATGATACCCAGTGTCCATATACCTAGCAGATAAGAAAGTGGTGTTTTCTAGTCTCTGAACATTCTGCTGTCAGTAAGTGGTAGGCTGGAAAGATATCTGAGCCTCCAGGATGTCATCATGTCCCTTCCCCCAGGCTGGCCCTGCTGAAGCCCTGAGGGACTTTCAGCTGTGCTGATGCTAACGGTGTTATCATATGCACACCTCCTGGCCATTCTCTTTTAAGCATCCACGTTTTCAGATCCTCTGCCCCCCTTTCTCTTTGAGTGTCTGGGGATGCTTTGAATGTGCTTGCAATCCCATTTTATAAGAGTTGGAAATGAGAGACAGAGCTCCAATGGCTCGCCCTAAGTCAGACATCAAAGCAGATACTCAATTAGGACGCAGGTCTCCAGGGTGTTTTGTTAAAATCTTCCTTTTATTAAATGTTACACATCGTAAATTTCCCAGACAGCCCTATCCTTGGAATGTACAGTGTATGTAACTCAGTGCCCAGTGGAGTTAACTTTGCCACAGACGCCTTGAGACTCACTTCTGGGTTTGCTTCTCTGCTTGTCAGTTTTTAGAAGAAACATTAAGTTTCCTCCCATGTAAGAGATATAACATCATTTCCCAGAAAAGATCTTTGAATGTGGCTGCTCCTTTTTCAAGTTTCCCATCATAAAGATGATTCTTTTACAAAGAGTTTGTCAGCCCACCAGAAGCAATAGAATAAATTGTCAAAAAAAAAAAAAAAAAAGTAAATAAGTAAATTTTTGTTCTTTTCCCCCCAAAGCCTTTGAGTTTCTACTGGCCCGTTTAGTTAATAATAAAAACAATTTATTTAGTGCTTCCTCTTTGACAAGCAGTATACTAGGTAATTTATATGAATTTATTTATACCTCAGAGTCCCTGGGTAGTGCAAATAGTTAATACACTTGGCTGCTAACCAAAAGGTTGAAGGTTCAAATCCATCCAGAGGCACCTTGGAAGAAAGGCCTGGCTATCTACTTCCAAAGAATCAGCCACTGAAAATCCTATGGACCTCAGTTCTACTCTGACACACATGGGTCACATGACTTAGAGCTGACTCGATGGTAACTGGTATTTATACCTTACAACCACAATTCAAAGATGTTATTATTATCATTGCCCACTTTTTACAAATAAGAAGCTGAGGTTTTGAGAAGGCAAGTAATTACCCAACATGGCAGGGCCAGAATTTGAACTCACGGAGTTAACCCAGGCAGCCTGGCGGCAAAGCTGTAGCTCTGGGCCACCTCTGTCCCGTCTCTCTCTACTTATCGTAAAACCCATGTGTTGAAGTGACTTTTAGGAGCTGCTTCAGTTATCTACTGCTGCCCAACAAAGCACCCTAACACTTAATGGCTTTAAAAAATGTGTTATTTTCTCTGTGGTTCTGTGGGTGGACCGGGCTCAGCTGATGGTTCTTGTCTGGAGTCTCTCAGGTGGTGGCTACCAAATGGTGGTTGAGGCTGGAGCCATCTGAAGGCTTTTCAGTCATATATGTGGTGCCTGGGCTGGGATGGTTGGGATTGCTGGGGATGGTAAGGCATCTTTCTCTGCATGCAGCTCCTCCATGTGGCTAGCTTGGGCTTCCTTACAGCATGGTGGCAGAGAAAGTCTACCAAGAGGACTTGGCAAGATTTCTTATGCCTTACCCTTGAAAATTTCAGATTGTCACTTCCACCATATTCTGTTGGTCAAACAAGTCACTGAAGCCATTCCAAATTTAAGGGTAGAATAATCAGACTCCATCACTCAATGGGAAAAGCTAAGAATTACAGCCATCTAAAGCTACCACAAGGCATTGGTGGTTTAGTGGTAGAATTCTCACCTTTTATGTGGGAAACTCAGGGGTAATACTGGGCCAAGGCACCTCTCTGCCAGTGGAGTTTTGTGTGTTGCTATGATGCTGAACAGACTTCAGCAGAGCTTCCAGACTAAGATGGACTAGAAAGAAAGGCCTGGTGATCTACTTCTGAAAATCAGCCAGTGAAAATCCTATGGCCCACAATGGTTTGATTCACAGTCAATCATGGGGATGGCGTCAGACCAGGCAGCAGTTTGTTTTGTTCTACATGAGATTGCCGTGGGTCAGCGGGTCAGGAGTTGACTTGATGGCAGCTAACAACAAAGTTACCGCATAAGTTTTTCTGGAACAACTCTCCTGCATGGCAGTCTGGCAGATGTCAAATACAAGGCAGTTGGTACGCATATAAGCTTGCAGTGACAAAGACTGAGGCTTCCTCAGGCTCAGAGTTCTCCTGCCAGAATCCCTAATTCTACCTTGTCTGTTCCTTCTCAGAACAACTATAAAATTCTTTTAATTCAGGGAAACTGCATCCGCATCTGCCAGTCTCAAGAGGTAAGTCTGGAGTATCTAAGGAATGTCTAAGATCAACAGAAGATACTACAAATGATTCGAAAATGATAAAGCACCCAGCCTTCATTACAGACTGAATTCACCCTGGGAACTAGAGATTGAAATAATGTCATTCATCATCAACATCACGAAAAACAACAACTAGCACGTGACTGATGTCTGGGGTTGCACTTCTCCCAAAGCCTCCCACTTCTCCCACTCCAATGCAGGGAAGAGGGAACCTACAATAATTAGCGTCCACTTTCATCCTAAAGAAGCCTTTCCCAAGGTGACAATCTTCCATTTGCCACAGAAATCCAACAGCCACTTTTCCCAACTGAAGATACATCTTAAAGGAGGCAACAACGTCGCTGTGGTCAGAGTATGTGATTTTTCTACATTGTCTCTAAGTACCCATATTTCCTAAAGGAGAATGACAAATGCATTCTTCGTCTCCTGCCATGATTGACCGAGGTTTCAATAAATAAGCCCCTGCAAGTTCCTGCCAAATCTTGTTTGTGTGCTATTTACTCTTCTGGTCATTTATCTCAGATCAGGACATTAGTCCATCCTCAAAAGCCTTCATCATCTGTCCCCTGCTCCCAAACTCTTCCAAGGATGCTACCATTAATAGTAAAGCATCCAGAAGAGCTATTATTTATCCTCAACTATTACCAGTTCCACTGCTATTCATAAGGTTTTCACTGGCCAATTTTTTTTTTTTTTTAAGAAGTAGATTGCCAGGTGCTTCTTCCTAGTCTGTCTTAGTCTGGAAGCTCCGCTGAAGCCTGTCCACCATGGGTGACCCTGCTAGTATTTGAAATACCGGTGGCATAGCTTCCAGGATCATAGCAACACACGTCACCACAGTACAACAAACTGACAGACGAGCGGTGGTTAGGACTCATTAACAACCTGCGATATGCAAATGACACGGCCTTGCTTGCTGAAAACAAAGAGGGCTTGAAGCACTTGCTGATGAAGATCAGTGTGGATTATATCCCAACAAAAAGAAAAGAAAATTTCTCACAACTGGACCAATGAACAGCATCCTGATAAACCGAGAAGATGTTGAGGTTGTCATGGATTTCATTTTGCTTGGATCCACAATCAATGCCCACAGAAGCAGCAGTTAAGAAATCAAGCGAAGATGGTGCCCAGCTGCCACCAATGACCGCCCTGACAGGGAACACAACAGAGAGTCTCTGATGGAGCAGAGAAAGGTGGGGTGCAGAACTCAAATTCTAGTAAGAAGACCAGACTTAATGGTCTGACTGAGACTGGAGGAACCCCAGATAGCATGGCTTCCGGACTCTCTGTCAACCCAGCACTAAAACCATTCCCAAGGCCAACTCGTCAGTGAAAGATTACACTGGACTATGGGACATAAAATGATACTTGTGAAGAGTGTGCTTCTTAGCTCAAGTAGTTACACAAGACTAAATGGGCAGCTCCTGTCTGGAGGTGAGATGAGAAGGCGGAGAGGGTCAGGAGCTGGTTGAATGGACATGGGAAATCAGGGGTGGAAAGGAGGAGTGTGCTGTCACAGTATAGGGAGAGCAATTAGGGTCACATAACAATGTATGTATAAATTTTTGTACGAGAGACTAACTTGAATTGTAAACTTTCACTTAAAGCACAACAATAAAATTAAAAAAGAAAAAGAAATCAAGCGACATATTGTATTGGGCAGATCTGCTCCAAAGGGCCTCTTTAAAGCGTTAAAAAGCAAAGATGTCACTTTGAGGACTAAGATGCGCCTGACCCAAGCCATGGTATTTTCAGTTTCCTCATATGAAGGTGAAAGCTGGACAATGAATAAGGAAGACCGAAGAAGAATTGATGCCCTTGAATTATGGTGTTGGCAAAGAATATTGAATATACCATGGACTGCCAGAAGAAGCAACAAATCTGTCTTGGAAGAAGTACAGCCAGATTGCTCCTTAGAAGCAAGGATGGGGAGACTATGTCTTACATAGTTCGGACATATTATCAGGAGGGATCAGTCCCCGGAGAAAGACATCATCGTTGGTAACGTAGAGGGTCAGCAAAAAAGAGGAAGACCCTCAACAAGATGGATTGACACAGTGGCTGCCAACAGTGGGCTCAAGCATAACAACGATTGTTGGCATGGCACAGGACTGGGTAGTGTTTCGCTCTATTGTACATAGAGTTGCTATGAGTTGGAACCGACCTGATGGCACCTAACAACAACAACAATCACCAGTTCTTCAAGATAGTATATTTCTCTTGCCTGTTTGTTTCTGGAAAATACTTTGAGATTTTATATAAACTCACTATTTTTTACCAAGTTTCATTGAAAAATTATTATTGTAAACAAAGCGTTACTATGGCATTCAACAAAAAAGAAATTTGAAGAAGGTAAAGGTCTTATGATGCTCAAAATTATATGATAAACTAGGATGAAATGCAAATTTATGATTTCTCCCATTCAGCCATGAGACACCATATTAAGTAGACAAGTTCTCTTTTGACTATTTTCTTCTAGTACGGAAAAAAACTAATTGTTTTCCAGGGATTTTGTTTTATGTATTTATTTATTTTTCTTTTTACTGGAAATAAGCTAGGATCCAACTCTGAAAAGAGAGCTGAGAAGCAACGGGGACATGATGGTTCTGGAAGAGGGTCGGTTGCTGTGCTGTGTTAAGTAGATCTGCAGCATTTTAGGACACTGCACCAGTGCAGCTGCGGAGGGCCAGAAAATTCTCAGGGACCATGAAATAGGGTTTCCAGATTTAGTAAATAAAAACATGGGACACTCAGTTAAATTTGCATTTCCGTTAAACAACAAATAAATTTTTAGTCTAAGCATGTCTCATAATATTTGGGACATATTAATACTGAAAAATTATTCATTGTTTTAAATTCACATTTTACTTGGCAACTTATGCTTTATCTGGCAACTTCGCCAGAAAATGACATCATCCACATTCTGGCTGGAAGCAGGAAGGAGCTCTTCTCTCCAGTAGATTCTTGTTCTAGATTCCTCCCAGTCCATAGTCTGTACTTTGACCCTAATACTTGAGTGTCATTGCCACTTGAATCCAAGGGAATCAGAGAAATAGGACAGCCTGGAGTGTATGTAGCCTGAAAGGCAAAGATGATGCTGACCAGTGGCCCTTTCCCTCTGCAATGACAGCCCAACCCTTTGAAAAGATTTTTCTGCTTCCTGGCAGTGTGGCTATATTTGTCATCAGTGCCAGCCCCCATTGCCCTAGAGAGGCCAAGTGGCTAAGTAAAGAGCATGGACCCTGGAGCCAGACAGTCTGAGATCCAGTCTGGCTCTGACACTTACAGCTCTGTAATCTGAGACAAGATACTTCTTATGCCTCAGTTTCCTCATCTGTAAAATGGGGAAAATATTAGTACACTTATTAACTCATTGGGCTGTGATGAACAGTGCCTGCCTCACCATAATCACTAGACAGTATTCATTAAGTTTTTTTTTTCTTTTAAATAATATTTTATTGTGTTTTCAGTGAAGGTTTACACAGCAGTTCAGGTTCCCATTCAACAATTTCTACACAAGTTGCTCGGTGACATTGGTTACATTATTTACCATGCATGAACATTCTCATTATTTCCGTTATGGTTGTTCTGTTTCCATTAGTTTCCCTGCCCCCTTACATTCTCATCTTTGTTTTAAAGTAATTGGTGACTGTTTGGTCTCATATATGTCATTTTTTAAGGAACACAGTACTTATGGGTGATATTCATTATTTTTTTATCCAATTTGTTATTTTGCTAAAAGGTGACTTCAGAGATTAGTTTGGATTCAAGGTTTGAAGAGCATCTCAGGACAATAGTCTTGGGGGTTCCTCTAGTCTCTACCTGTGTAGTAAGTCTGGCCTTTTTTAGGAATTTGAATTTTGTTCTACATTTTTTCTCCCATTCTATCTGGGACCATCTATTGTGTCCCTGGTCAGAATGGTCAGTAGTGGTAGTTGGGCACCATCTAGTTCTTCTGGTCTTAGGGTAGATGAGGCCGCGGTTAATGTAAACTATTTGTCCTATAGACTAGTTTCTTCTTGGAGTCTTTGGTTTCCTTCTTTCTCTTTTGCCCCATGCAAGTAGAGACCAGTAGTTGTATCTTAGTCATTAATTTTTGAAAGATGACTGGTTCAATTTTTATTGCTCTTTGTGTGTGTAGATTTTCCTTTCATATCTCTTCTCAATCTTCCTAAATGATTTTTTAGCAAATGGGAGACATTTATCTAAACAGAGTTCTAAATTTCATTCCATCCCCAGAAATACCACCACTATCCTCATTGCCAACAGCAAAACAACAAAAAGGACTAAATTGATTCCACCACAAAAAGAACGCCACACTAGCTTGGACTATATTCAGTATAGAATCATTTATCACTGATTCCTCAGCTCCACCCTGGCCTCCAGCCCAGCATGTGGGTTTTGGCCATCTACAGGACTCGCTACCGAAAGAATGATCATTTGCATCTGAACATTCAGATAGCTATGAAAATATAGGAACAAGGGGGTTTCAGTCTCCCCAGTGTTGTCCAATAAGGTAGAGAAAAAGTCTCTTAGCCACAGCTCAAATCTTTTGGTGACAATCAGAATAACTTATTCGATTTTCCCCTACTCTAGTCACTTCATGGTGGTGGAGATGGTAAAACCGAAAAACCAAACCCACTGCTGTCAAGTTGACTCCCACTCATAGAGATCCTATAGGACAGGAAGCAGATGGCCACATCTTTCTCCAGTGGAGCAGCTGGTGGGTTCCAACTGCCAACCTATCAGTTAGTAGCCAAGCGCTTAACCACTGCATCACCATGGCTCCTTGGTGGAGATGGGAGCAGGGTTTTATCTGCTTCTGCCTTTGTTGCCCTTTTGTTTTATAAAACAGGCTCTCTTTCAAGGAACCCAGAGGGTAAATCCAAAAGCAAAGATACTTTGAGACCACCAACCTTGTCTCTGGGAAACCACCTGTGACTAGAGAATACAGGCTGTAATCTATTGCTGTCCCATGTGTTAGCAACACTGTGTTAGCAACCTTCTTTTGTCTCTAACAGATGATGGGGGAAAAATTCATCGGGTCTGGAAAAAGCATCTATTGAACAAAAGGCATCTATGAGATAAAATATCCTTTTTTAAGAATCAAAAAAAAAAAAAAAAAAATCAGAGAGGTGACCTTGCCTCAGAGAAGGTTTTTGTGTTTGTTTGTTTAATGAGACATCTCAGGATATATGACTTGAAAATATTGTTGACCTATTTGGGGAATAAGACTTGGCCCAACAGTAAGAAGAGTTCATTCACTTCGACAAACAAGTCAGCTGTCTCCTCTTCTTCCAGTTGCTTAGCATGAAGTCATTAGTGACTAGATTATTTTATCAGGAATGCAGGAGCGGACATTCTCCTTCTGGTTTGTTGTCTTAATGTTGACCAAACAAGAGGGGCAGTGACTTACACCAAAAGCGAGCTCCCCTGGCTCACTGGAGGAATGGAAGTGATTAAGAGGCTGAAATGTAAGCCCTGATTTCATTAAACTAAATTAAATCATTGTGCTGCACTGAATTCTAATTGTTGAAACAGCTGCCATTGAAGAGCCGATTCTGCCTCATGTAGGTTTCCCCAAAGCCCACATGATCTTCTCTCTCCTGTTATCTGGGACTGATTTGAGAAAGTCATCTGTTTTTAAGAAATTAGTTCTTCGGTGAGTGTCAAACATTCCAACCTGACCCTTTAAATCTGTGTTTAAGTGATAGGAGCTTAATGACACCCTTAAATAAATCCTTATTACCTAGAGGATGAAGCTCTTGGAATCTAGTCCATTCACCACTTGCCCCTTATTTATCTTTGAACTTTACCCCTAATTGTTCTTTTGTCTAACCTTTCCATAAAAATTTGCATGGTATATCCACTGTAGATGGAGTCCCGGGGTAGTGCAAACAGTTAAGCGCTCAACTATTAACAGAAATGTTGGAGGTTCGAGTCACCCAGAGGCACCTCAGGAGAAAGGCTTGGCGATCTGCTTCCGCAAAATCAACCATTGAAAACCGTATGGAGCACAGCTCTACTCAGAAACACATGGGGTCACCACTGTAGCACAATCCCATCTTAGTTCCTTTACCCGTGCGGTATTTTTATTGACAATGCCCTCCTCCTTCCTCCTCATCCTTCCAGGCTCGATGCTAGTCCGGAATCATCCATGAAGTCACCTTTGACAGCTCCAGACCCCTAGTCATCTCTTTTTATCTTCAACTTCTGTTGCTCATCACCTAGGCACATTAATACCTTGCAGTAGTGCTGCTATCATATCGTCTACTGATAATTTGCAAGGACAAGATTATCTGATTACAAAGGTCACACATGTCTTCTAATTAACATCTCCAACTTCCTGTTTTTCTTCCTTTAAATTTTTGCAAGCTCCTTGAAGAAGGGGTCTAAATCTTTAATTTAGTTCAACAAACATTTATCGAACCCAATGATCTATTTAATCCGTTAGAAAAACAGGTTGCAGATTCCTCTAAATCCATTTTATACTTCTTACAAAGAATCCCTTTCAGGTATTGAGCTTTCTAGGCATTTACTGCTCAATTCTTCTTTTTTGCTGCACAAGTTTTTGCTGGTCCCAGATGGAGATTTCTTTTTAACTTATTTCCCCAACATCCATAGAGTTCATATTTTTGAAAAATTATATAATTCAATTAGTAAATTAAATCAGAGGTTAAATGTCCATGGGAAATTTGCTATATGAAGGAATTATATGAAGAATTCATTTGTTAAGTGAATAATCATTTTCTTATTCATATTTTTGGTAAAGTAGAATCATTTTTGTTTAACCGGGTTGGATTAAAATGGTAACATGGCTGCATTTAGTTTTATTTCATTTCCCTAATGGAGGGCTTTGCAGAATGAGGTTTCTGATGCCCACCCCACAACCATCCCTCAACCTTATCCATTTTTTGGTGGAAATGGGGATTGAAAAATGCGGCAAAGTTACTCAGGAGAGTGGTCTAGAGAGGTGCAAGGATAGAGTTTGGACCCATGTTGAGAGCTCGGGTTGGAAAGTCAGAGAAAGAGAAGATCCAAGTGGGAAGGAGCGTAAAGGGAGAGAGGAAGTCCAGCACTCATGCCTGATGCGGCCCTGGAAGGACATAGAGTTGCCAGATAGAGCCCAGAGACAAACAAACAAAACCAAAACCAGAAGGTCCAGGTAAATTTGAATTTCAAAGAAACAATGGATACATTTTTAGTATAAGTAGGTACATAAGGTTGCCATGAGTCGGAGCCCACTCGACGTCAACTAACAACGACGACGACGACGACGACGACAGAAATGCCTGTAATTTTGTAATTAGGTGTATGTGTTTATAAACACGGTTAGCATTTCTCAGTTATTCTCCGTAATCCCTTCGTGTTTTAGTGCCATTGGGGAACATCAGATCTTTATCATTTAAAGCTAGGAGGACCATATGTCCCAGGTTGCCCAGGACAGCCCCGACTTATGTCTGTTGTCCCAGTGGAATTATTAATAGCACTCTCTTTCACTCTCAAAAATATCCTGGTTTGGACAATAACTGATATGAATGCCTTATTTACAATGGCTACAATTCCAGTGACTTCCACTGTCTGCCATGTCTCTATGTTTCACCCAGAAGGAATACACAGAGCTTCATAAGCTGATCAGTGTCCCCATGATTCATGCGAAGGAAAGGAGAGTTTTAGAATTAATATCAGAATGCAAATCGTTCATGAGATACACGAGAACCAGACCTGCTCCAACATATTCACCTCTGTTCCCCTAGAGCCGTGCCTGGGTGTACATAAAGACCTGTTGAATGAATGATTATGAAAGCACAGTCATTATATTACATAAACTTGTCCTTATTTACACTCTCAACAAAGTGAATGGTGACAAAGCACTCCATGTGTAATAAGCAGAGTCGGTGATGGTGACATGTAGCTGAACCCCCCACCCCCACCCCTTTAACTATCACCCAACCTCACTCCATCCCCCAGGGCTGCGTTGCATTCTCTTATTTGTGATGTATTCTTCTCACGGAGGGAGGATGCCCGCTGAGATTTACTGAGCATCTTTCTGCTCCTTGCCAGGCCCTGCAGTAGGCACTAGAATACAAAGTTACGATCTTTAAGAGAGAAGGGAGACAGGTAAAATATTTGTTTCAACCCATAGGATTGACTAAATTTTGTACCTTAGCATAAACCAAGGAGAGCCCTGGTGGCGCAATGGTTAAGTGCTCAGCTGCTAACTGAAAGGTTGATGGTTCGAAAAGCTAAGTTTCCTGAATACAATCAAACACTTCACGGGACAGAGTGGGGGGGGGGGGTGTCTGGGGACCATGCTGTCAGGGGACATCTAGGTCAACTGGCATAACAAAGTTTAAGAAAATGTTCTGCATCCTACTTTGGTGAGTGGCATCTGGGGTCTCAAAAGCTAGCAAGCGGCCATCTAAGATGCATCAGTTGGTCCCAACCACCTGGAGTAAAGGAGAACGAAGAACACCAAAGACACAAGGAAAGTATTAACCCAAGAGACAGAAAAGGCCACATAAACCAGAGACTTCATCAGCCTGAGACCAGAAGAACTAGGTGGTGCCTGGCTGCCACCAATGACGGCCCTGACAGGGAACACAACAGAGAGTCCCTGATGGAGCAGGAGAAAAGTAGGGTGCAGAACTCAAATTCTAGTAAGAAGACCAGACTTAATGGTCTGATTGAGACCGGAGGAACCCCGGAAAGCATGGTCCCTGGATTCTCTATCAGCCCAGAACTAAAACAATATCCAAGGCCAACTCTTCAGACAAAGATTGGACTGGACCGTGGGTCATAAAATGATACTCATGAAGAGTGTGCTTCTTAGCTCAAGTAAATACATGAGACTAAATGGGCAGCTTCTGTCCAGAGGTGAGATGAGAAGGCAGAGAGGGTTAGGAACTGGTTGAATAGACACGGGACATCAGGGGTGGAAAGGAGGCGAGTGCTGTCATAGTATAGGGAGAGCAATTAGGGTCACCTAATAATGTATGTATAAATTTTTGTATGAGAGACTAACTTGCATTGTAAACTTTCACTTAAACTACAATAAATAATTAAAAAAAAAAAAGATTGGTGGTTCGAACCCACCCAGTAGTTCCACAGGAGAAAGACCTGGCGATCTGCCCCTGTAAAGATTACAGCTTAGAAAACCCTATGGGGCCGTTCTTCTGTGTCACATGGAGTCACTATGAGTCAAAAATAAACTCGACAGCACCCAACAACAACAACATAGTAAACCAGGAGTCCCTGTCTAGTGCAAATGATTAATGTGCTTGGCTACTAAGCCAGAGGTGCCTTGGAAGAAAGGCCTGGTGATCTAACTCTAAAAAATCAGTCACTGAAAACTCTATGGAGCACAGTTCCACTGAGACACGTGGGGTGGCCATGAGTCAGAACTGACTAGACAGCAACTGGTACAGTAAACCAAGGTGCTCTAGAAGCCCATTGGAAGGAAGGCTTCATAGAGGAGGTGATGACTGAGCTGAATCTTGAAGGTCACATGAGAGATCACTGCAATAGTCAGTCCAGGCAAACTGCTGTAACAAACTGCCCCCAGATCTCAGTGGCCTAACACCACTGAGATTTTCGGGCTGACACCAAGTCCACTGCAGATGTCCCGGCTATGCAGCTACCCTGGGTGTCTCCCTTTCAATCAGGCTCCTTCTCTTTTGTGGCTCCACCAATCCTTACAGCCTTAGAGTCCTCCAAGGACTTGGGCTATGACGCTCAATCCTCTCTAGCTGATCAACACTTGAAGAAAGGATGAAGATGGAAGATTCTGCAGGACTTTCAAGAGGCCAGTCCTAGAAGGGACAAATGTCACAATTGCCCAATCTATCATGCCGAAAACATCCCACGGCCCCCTCAATGCAAGGGTCTTCCTGTGGGCCCAAGATGAAATGGAAATCGTTGAATGAACATTGCATTGACTTCTCTCCAAGATTCCGAAATAGAAAAGTAAACTAGGCAGAGGAAAGAAGTAGTGAGTCCTGACAAATGAAAATGGGGAAAAATGAAAAAGGAAGTTTAAAATTTGAGGCAAAGTTGGAGAGGTATGACAAAGGGATCACACATGATATAATATCAGGAAGGGAAGTAACTCCAAAAAATAAAGGCAGAGGGGGCTAAGTACGTGATAACAAGGAAAAGGGGTAAGTCCCACGTAAAGAGTCAGAATCAACTCGATGGCAACAGGTTTGGTTTGGTTTGGTTTTATTTTCCAGAAAGACAGAAGGAGGGGGCTAATCTCACTCCAGCTGCCTTCTAGAGTTCAGTTTTGCATTTCCTTATTAAATCTTTGGAGGATTCTATGAACACAGCGCTGATTTTTACAAATCTAAGACTTCTTTATATTTTTTACTTTCTCCTTCTGCAAGCTATAACAACGAGAAGCTTTGAAAGTGGCTTATAAATATACAGGAATGCGGTCCTTCTGGAAAAGCCACAGGGAAGGGACTGAGTGTGCCTAATATTTATGTAAATTTTGACCACATAATGAGCAACTCCAAAAATAATGAGGTGACTGCTGGGACCAGTCCCTTGAACTGCAAACTCGTTTGATTCACAAGGAACAGTGGTGATTATTGACCCTTTCAGTCTGGCTGCTCCGTCAACGGCTGGGATTCTGCATTGAGGTCCGTTTTCGTGGGGAAATGAAAATATAAAATGTAAATATTAATAGGCTCAGGGATGTTTGTGAGAAACATGTAATTTGGAAATCAACCGATAGGCAGGAAGGCTTATTACTCACACCGAGGTCTGAAAAGTGCCTACAAAACAAGACTATGTTATGAAACATGCAAGAGGTTGGCCTTTGCCATGCCGGGTTTCCCTATTTTCTTCTCTATTGTGCCCTTGATGTTGTATCAAACAGTTGGAAAAGTGTGTATAAAAATATAAAATTCCTCGCTTTGGTAGATAGTTCTTTGAAAGATGAAAGACTTGGTGGTACAATAAAACAGATGCCTTACTATGTCCTCCCAGGCTGGAAGGGAAGAAAGCAGAGGGTTCATTTCTTTCTCTCCTTTTTACTTTCCTTCTCTCTCGCAGGCTAGTATTTAGATTGTCTATTCTACTGCGTATATAATGCTTTTGCATCTGTTCTAATTATGCTCCTAGGTTTCAATATTTAAATAATGCGCCTTTGTTTCCGCCTCATTCTGTCCAGAACTAAGAATTTATTTGCATCGTTATAATGTATTCCTCAATTTTATTACCATCTTCAATTCTTTGCAAATGGCTTGTAGAGCTTCTCCAACCACAACTTCCATTTAAAATTTAAAGTCTCCTGAGAATCCCTTGCCTATTCCAAAATGCTCCTCATTCATAGTTAATATGTTTCCTCAAAGGAGGTACCGGTGTCCTTTTGAGAGCAGGGTAGAGACTGGTAGATACAGGAGTTCTCGTGAGCTTATGCTCTCAGTCTGGGTCTGTGTCTGCTCCATAGTTAGCTTGATTCCTGCAACCGAAAACAACTCGAAATTGCAAGTAGAAAAGGACGCCTGGACGTGTGGCCCTAATAGTCAGTCAATCCTACTTGATGTTAGAACAGCAATGTTTATTTCTGCAAATGAATCTGACCTAAGGGGAGGGGGGCACTTTAAAAACCTAATGTATTTTTTAAATGGTGTATTCGTTACCACCCTACTGCTCTCATTACAAATGGAAAAGGTCATTAAAATGCAGAAGACTTTTGTCAGATTATTTAGCTCTCAGGACAAAAATAAGCATTTCATAGCCAGTGGAAATTAACAACTTGATTCCTTCCCAGGAAACACGTCAGTTCCTCTCTATAATTCCTCTTAAACATCATAACTAGTCAAACTAGATTTACACTTGAGAAGGTCACGCATATCCCCCGGGACGCACTCTCCCGCTCAGCTCTGGTTTGATGCAAGACTTTACAGACAGCAGCGTGCTTCACAGAACGTCCTGCCTTCCCTTTCTCGGCTTGGGAACTGAGAGGCAGGAACAACAATGGGAGATGTCTTTTATATTCATTTAAAGCAGGGACAGTTGAATTTGGTTTCGTTTAGAGTTAATTGCACATTTTGAGTGATTCGGTTTTGGCAAAATCCAAAGCATATTTTGCAAATCGCTTTTCCCATTAAATGCTAAAACCCTTTATTTTTAAAAGGAAATGTAATCCATATGTTTGGAATTTGTTTACACTAAAATTATATATATATATATATATATATATATATATATATATATATAAATTTATTCATGTCCCAGAAGCTTTCTGCACCGTTTTGTAAACCTCTTTCAAAAATTAAGAAGCCACGTATTGCCAAAAACTAATGAGAGCAAATCCGTAAATGTTAGAAATATTGGTTTTATGATTCTTATGGTTCTGACCTTAGAAAAACATGTCTTTGGTTTTCAATCATCCGTTATGTAGAAAATGACACCCTTTCTTTGGGGAAGCCTGTACCCACATGCTTTTTAGGGGATGGAGTTCTTGCTGTGTAGGAAGGTTTTCTTTTGTCTACACTTAGCAAGCAGCATGACCAAATTCACTTTTGAAAATGATTTAATTCCGTTTAAAAAACTAGAATTGAGAATTTATTAAATGCTTGATTATTAAGAATGATGTCCAAAATTTTTAAGTTCAACTCTTGGGAGTTCATTAAACACAGAAGGAATGAGGAGGTTCTCCACAGTCAAAAATCTTCCACCTGAAAATGAGGACGGCCAAGAGGAAATAAGAGACCCCAGATGTTCCTTTAAAATGGGGCCAAATATGAAGATGAATTTATCTCTACCTAGTGTCATGAAATTGTCATTGGCTTACAGCAGGGATCGGCAAACTTTTTCTTAAAAAGACCAGATAGTAAATATTTGAGGCTCTGCGGTCTTACAGTTTCTATCACCACTACTCAATTCTGCCATTATAGCATGAAAGTAGTCGTAGACAGTACACACAAGCATGGGTGTAGCTGTGTTCCAATAAAACTTTATTAATAAAAACAGATTTGGCCCACGGTCATAGTTTGCTGACCTCTCTTAGATCCACTTAAAATACTCAACTCTATTTGTTACCTATCAAAGCCACATTTGAAAAAATTGGCTTTAGATGCTGAAAGGCAAGGATCAACTTTTCATCTCTTCTCCTACTACTTGCATTCTTGCGACTTTCATTTTAAGACCCAAAGAATTAGCTTGTGAAGAAACTGAAACCTTGCCCTTTGTGCTCATAGACATGGATCAGATGTCTAAAGTTACTAATGCAAATTTAATCTCCTGAAGTTGGCATATTTCCAGCCTGTTGGGCACTTTCAGACTCTGTGTCATAGGCAGCATATTCTGAATGATGACAAGCAACACTGAAATATTTGAGAACACAGCATGAGCTAGCATTTTAACTAGCATGACCCTGGTGTGGTTATCCTGTCTCCAATGTGTTTTTAACAGTCTTTTTGCTTAATTAATGCGCTATGGTAATTTGTGGTCAATGTTTGCAAGCCCAAACCTCAGACCACAGTCTCATGTTTGTATAGCGTAGCACCTGTGAACACATGCTCTGGGGCCCGGCCACGGCAAATCAAATATCTAATCTGCCACTTACTAGCTATTCGACCTTGAAAAGATGTCAACCCGTGTCGATGGGTTCTTGCCCACATGGTCTTATCTCCTTGAATGCTTGACATTATACTTAAAATATTATTTGTAGGAATAATTTGAAGAGTAAGGTAATATTTTCTTAGTTATGTTTACCTCTGTTAGGTGCCTAGGGCTAGTGCTTGCAGCTCAGCACCATCTTGAGCCAAGTTTTAGATTTGACATTTTCTGAAGACAAATCAGATTTTTACAAATCTAGGCTTCAAATGGCGCGAGGGTTAGTTTATTTTCAGTTTGTCTTTACTTCTAGGGCACAATCCTTTGTGTCCCAGCCTAAGGAGGACTCACATCTTTGTTCCCCTAGATCCTTGGGATCACCAAAAGGACTGCTAAGCATCTCAGATGCCTCTTCTAAATGGGCAAATGCCCCTAGGACAACGTCAGCTTCAAGAGCTTTGCTCATTTTTGTAGGTTCCCAGCCTCTCTAGGATCTCAGTCCAATAACTGCAGAATTGTATATTCATAGCTCTTCGATGCTTTTAGAAGGTTTAAAAAATATTCCATACAGTTTTTTAAGTTGTCTTTAGTGGGAGGATTGGTCCATATTATCTAGTCCAGATTACTAGAAGTCAAATTCTGATATTTCTGCTCGTGTTCTTAAAGGGAATGGGGGAGGGCCGTGCGTTTGTTGCCTCCTTGATCTCCATCTTTCCTTTGGAACATGTTTGGGGTGGTGACAAATCCTAGACCACGTAGATGGGTATGTCACTCTATGGGAAGGCAGAACAACCAGATAACAGAAGCCCAGGCACCTGGAAGGCTTACTGAGCACAGCAAACATAGAATATTGGACGGTCTACCTCTGGCCTATTACATGGACTAGTAAAAAGCCACTGTTATTTTGAACCTCTATTACACACAGGTTAACTCATATCCTAACTAAAAAAGCAAGTTACTTAACTTCTCTGTGGCAGATGATTATAATGATGGTCTCCATTCTTCCCCTAACCTCAAGAAAGCAGAATGCAAGCAAGCTTAAAAGTGCTTGTATTCCAAATATATATTTTGGAAAAGGCAAAACTATAAACCAAAAACCAAACCCATTGCTGTTGACTCGATTCTGACTCATAGTGAGCCTATAGGACAGAGTAGAATTGCCCCACAGGGTTTCCAAGGAGCGGCTGGTGGATTCAGACTGCCAACCTTTTGGTTAGCAGCCGAGCTCTTAACAAAATATCACAAAGTGAATGGCTTTAAAGAATAGTTGTGGAGGCTAGAAATCCAAATCAGGGTATTGGCCATGTTGATTCCTTCTAAGGGCTTTGAAAGGGGAACCTTTCCATGCCTCTCTCCTAACTTCTAGTGGCTGCCAGAAATCCTTGGTGTTCCTTTGCTGCTTGTGGCTGTATCTTCTTCACATGGTGTCTTCCCTCGGTGTGTGACCCTGATTCTGTTTCTTCTCCCCTTTTATAAGACAGCATTTGGAAAGGATTAGGACTAAGACCCGCCCTACTCCAGTATGAATTAATATCTCCAAAGAAAGACCCTATTTCCCTGAACAAGGTCACACTCACAGGTACAAGGGTTAAGACTTTAACCTATTAGTGTACACAATTCAATCCATAACAATTCTGAAAAGAGAAATGTGATCTTTTCAAGAATTACATAGGTGGAGAGGGAGAGAAAAGTTAACTACTTCAAGATTTATTTTAACTAACATGAATAGAATTAATGAGCAAATAAATTGTAAAACTATGAATCCTAACAATTCTGGAAAAAAAATGCTTGCATGTTTCTTCTTGTCCTATTGCCTGCTTTTGCACTCCTGCCTCCACCGTGGGAAAATGCCCACTGGAGGGACATGGGAGCCATGTGAAGGACAGCTGACATGTGGTGGGGTCACCCAACTGAGGCCAACCCAGATCCACTGTCCAGGTGATAAACAGCTGACTACAGATGCATGAGCAAGCCCAGCCAAGATCAGCAGAACCACCAGCCAACACATACACTCAGCAGCTATTGTTATAAGCCACTGTGTTTGGGGAGGTTTGTTACATGACATTCAGTGTGGCATAATTATAATATTTACCTCATAGTTTGATTTTTAGACGTAAGTGAGTTGTTTCCTTAGAACAACCAATGGTACATAATAACCACTCAAAGAGTATTGCATACTTATATGATGGTTACATTTATCATTACTGTAATTATTATTGAGACTCACAATTTCTCCAAGCTGGGAAATTCAGTGATAATCAGATACAGGGGCAAATTATCCAATAGGCAAGGTAAGCACGGTGCTTACCTTGCTTACCACATCATCTGTAGCAAACAATTTCACATGTTTTCACCACATCAGAGATTCTCCTTCTAGATATGGCTGGCATCTGTCTCTCTCCCAACACCACAGATATGGCTGGCATCTATCTCTCTCCCAACCCCACAGCACCTTCCTACAGAATCAAAGCCTCTTTTCAAATTTACAATCCCTGTCAGGGGTGGATGACCCAGTAAGCAAAGTAAGCATGGGCTATACTTGTGTTTACTTACTAATCTGTAGTGAATTAATCTGTAGTTTCACTAATCTGTAGTGAAAAATATGAAATTTCATATGGGTGCAATTGTTCACTATAGATGATACGGTAAGCAAGGTAAGCACCGTGCTTACCTTGCCTATTGGATAATCTGCCTCTGATCAGATACAACTAACGCCAATATCTAAATTCCTGAAGCTCTCTAAGACATTAATTGTCATCCCTTTTGTCCTTCTTCACCTTCTTCCTTCTTATAATCTTTAAGCTCACCTCTCCTATTTAGTACCTTAAAATGCATTTTGCTGGATTCTGTTAAGTATCATGTCGATGAAGCACCTGAATACTTGGGTGAATTCTTCAGCATTCAGAGTTCACATGCGGTTGGTTGCCGTGAATCGGAGTTGACACAATAGCAACTAGTTAGTTGTAGACTTTATATAACTCACCTCAGATCTCTGGTTAATTGTCTTCATTCAAAGATTGAGATAATACAGGGGAAACTAGCACAACCTGTACAAGGAAAGGTCATGGAAGCCCCATAGACACATCCAAACTCCCTGAGGGACTGAATTGCTGGGCGGAGGGCTCTGGGGACCATGGTCTCGGGGAACATCTAGCTCAATTGGCATGACACAGCTTATAAAGACAATGCTCTACATTCTACCTTGGTGAGTAGTGTCTGGGGTCTTAAAAGCCTGCGAGCGGCCATCTAAGATACTCCACTGGTCTCATCCCTTTGGGAGCAAGGGAGAATGAAGAGAACAGGATACAAGGAAAAGATTAGTCTGAAGGACTAATTGTCCACAGCTACCAAGGCTGCCACCAGACTGAGTCCAGTACAGCTAGATGGTGCCCGGCTACCACCACTGACTGCGCTGACCAGGATCACAACAGAGGGTTCTGGACAGAGCTGGAGAAGGATGTAGAGCATAATTCTAACTCACAAAAAAAAAAAAAAAGACCAGACTTACTGGCCTAAAGGAGACTGGAGAAACCTCGAGAGTATGGCCCCCAGACACCCTTTTAGCTCAGTGGTGAAGCTACCTCCAAGGTTCGCTGTTCAGCCTGGGAATGGACAGCCCCGTAAAACCAAATGAGACTAACGAGGTACAGGAGTCCAGTGACAAGGGCCAGAATGCAGAAAGGGACAAGGAAGCTGGTGATAGGGAACCCAAGGTTGAGTAAGGATATTGTTGATGTGTAGTGAGATTGTTAACCATTGTCATAGGACAACATTTGTAGTAACTGTTAAATGAGAAACTATTTTGTTCTGTAAGCCTTCATCTTAAGTGAGAATAACAGCACAATTGGAAGAGTGTAGTCAATGTCACTGAACTGTGCATGTAGATATTTTTGAAACGGTGTATCTTTGGCTATGTGTATTTTCACCAAAAAAAAAAGTTGAGAAGGGAGAGGGTTGACATGTTGTGGGGTTGTTAACCAGTGTCACAAAACAACATGTTTACTACTGTTTCATGAGAAACTATTTGTTCTGTAAGCCTTCACCTGAAGTACAATAAAATATTTAAAAAATAATAATAATAATTAAAAAAAAAAAAAGATTGAGATAGTTGAAGGCAGACAGTGTCTTTTTCATCATTGCATCCCCAGGGCTGAAACATAGTAGGCACTCAGTGAAAGTTTGTTGATTTCATCAAATTGAATTGAACAGAATGGCATGCATTGAATTAAAGAAATTGGCTAAACCCAAGCCAAGTCCTTTTCAGCTGAGTCTTTCTATAATTTTACCACCTTTTTTTTTTTTTTTTTAAATCCTCCTCTTTCAAATAACAGCTCTCCATTACAAACAAACGAAATCAAATCAAGTCTGCTTCTAGCAAAAATCTTTTTATCCTTCCTTCCCAATGGGTGTTATTCTTTGAAACAAACCATTTGGAAAAGATGTTAATGTTAGCCATTTTCTGTGTATCCTTAGACTTTGTTTTCCTGAAGCGGCAGGCTCATTTCCTCCCTTCATCTCCTCAGTCTTGCACCAGGAACCACGCCGTGGGACAAGACAGGCAGGGCTCCCGTATCCAGAAAGGGTTTACTTTTTCTATTATTATTTTAATGCAATAATACACTTTTAATAATAACGGAGAAATCATGACATGTGAAAGCATGAGGGCCCTCAGTTTTCCACCTTGGAACTTCAAACCACAGGAAGTGAGCCTGAAGTTTGAATCCTCAACTGACCTCCTTCAAAATGTTTCTCTTTAATGTGCTGAAGTCAGCTCTTCAGTATGTGTTTTCTGTTCATTGTTTTGTCTCAGTGAAAAATAAAAAAGAGTTTACAGTGTGTAAGCATACCTTAAAACTGAGGCGCCTGGCATGACTAAGTGACTGACACAGGTCTAAATTACACTCTCCCTTTTGCCCTAAATCCCTGTCTCTGCTTTCAAAACATGTGCACCCGCCCCCTTGAATCAGCAAGTATGTGGTTATGCTTACTTATGATCCATAAAAATGTTCTGTATCAGAAGGAATGCTTGTAACTGATGTGTGACAAAGTTATAGTTTATGGTTAAACTGACAAGAATGATTCAGAAAGAAAATGATGAAAATGTCTCCCAAAAAGATGTCTATGTAAAATTGTTCTCAGGAAATTGCTTACACAAAGTCTGTATAACTGACATGGCGAAAGGTTTATTTATGATTCATGTGTAACCCCCAGCCCTCCCTATAAAAATCCCTCTCCCTTTTGGACTTCGCAGCATTCAAAATTTTACCAAGTGTTTGCCCAGCTTCAGCTGTAACAAATCACAATAAAACTATCATTTCTCTCCTTACAGAGTTCTTGTTATTTTTACATTTTGACAATAGTAAACACATATGTATGTATGTTATTTTTTGAAAATAGAATAAAATTTTGTCTTACTACAGGAACTAAAAATTAATAACTGCAAGTTGTCAGGATGGTGGGCAGGAAGTTAGTGGGGAAATGTAATGGTATAATAACTATTAAAGATGGCGGCTTAGGTATCTAATGGGAAGGAATTCTATGCAGCTCTGTTTGTATATCTATTTCTTGACATCAACATTTGGAGGTGCCAGTTCTGCACTTTGGTTAATTCTGGTTTTTTTTTTTTTTTTTTTTAAGTTTTGTCACTAGCCTCATGAGGAAGCATTTTGAAATTAATAGAAGCAAGATGTCTTGGTCAAGAGGTGATTTCTTAAGATTGCTTAATGCACCATGCCATTTATAGGAAGAGAACCAAGATCATATTCCATCCACTAGAAGGAAAATGAGGGGGCAGTGGTGATTTCATGGTAGAATTCTCGCCTCCCGTGTGAGAGACCCTGGTTTGATTCTTGGCCAATGCACCTCAAGTGCAACCACCACCCATCTGTCAGTGGAGGCTTGCAGGTTGCTATGATGCTGAATAGTTTTCAGCAGAGGTCCCAGACTAAGATGGACTAGGAAGAAAGGCTTGGCCATCTACTTCCAAAAATCAGTCACTGAAAACCTCATGGATCACAACGATCCAATACCATTGTGCATGGGGTCGCCAAGAGTCAGAGGTCGACTGACAACAGCTAACAACAACAATAACAGAGGGAAAATGAGAGGAAAACTCATCAGCACCGTATACAGAAAGTCATCAAGGCAGGCCCTCAGGCAGGCACACTCCCCTGAAGGGGATCTGAGAGTCTTTTTTTTTTTTTTTTTTTTTTGGTTTTAACAAAGAGAAGTTTATTTCCTCACAGTAAAGTAGGCTAAAAGTCCAAATTCAGGGCACCAGCTCCAGGGGAAGGCTTTCTCTCTCTGTCGGGCTTCTTCTCATCAGTGTTCCCCCGGACTAGGAGCTTCTCTGCTCAGGGACCCCAGGTCCAAAGGACACGCTCTGCTCCTAGCACTGCTTTTTTGGTGGTATGAGGTCCCCCGGACTTGAGAGTCTTATTTCTGCTTACATCTCAAAAGACCCGTGTAGCTGAATTTTATTAAATTTTATCTGTGTAAATTGTATTGAATTAAGGCCTCTTTCAGCTTTAACAGTTTATAATTTTACCCCTTCTCTGCACCTCTGAATAAACCCAACTCCAGAGAATTTGAAGTTTGGGGATAACCTGGAGATCATACCCTTGGTGTAGGCACAGGTCTCTGAGAAATGGGGTTGTGGCAGCCGTAAAACATCTCCGTGTGGTTTTGTGGGCAATGGATGTGATATGTTGGATCCATATCCAAGAGGAAAAATTGATGTTATAGGTTATATTTTTGTTCCCCAAAAATATATGTTGAAGTCCTAAACCCTAGTACCTTGTGAATGTGAACATATTTGGAAACAGGATCTTTGCAGGTGTAATTAGTTAAGTCAACATGAGGTGATACTGGAGTTGGGTGGGTCCTAATACAATCTGACCAGTATCTTTGTAAGAATAGGAGAAGAGACATAGAGACGGAGACATACAAAGAGAAGATGGCCATATGAAGACAGAGGCATAGATTGGAGTTATGCTGCCACAAGCCAAGGAACACCTAGAAGCAGCAGGAGCTAAAAGAGACAAGGAAGGACTCTGCCCTTAGAGCCTTCAGAGAGAGCATGGCTCTGTTGACACCCTGAAATCAGACTTCTGGCCTCCAGAACTGTGAGAGAATAAATTCTGTTGTTTTAAGCCACCCAACTTGTGGTAATTTGTAATGGCAGTCTTAGGAAGATGGTGGCAATTAAGGCAGGAGGCTGGATGTGACTCTGCTGTATCTTGTCAGGGAACAAAGGAGGATGGAAGTGGGCTGCAGTCTGCCTGCCACCTTTTTCAACCAGAGATGCTCCCCTAGTCCTAATGGACCACCTGGTGAGGCTTCCTTTGAAAAAGGGATCACTTGGTTGAAAGAGAAAGCAACACCTCTGTGACAGTTAAGATTGTGTGTCAACTTGGCTGGGCCATAATTCTCAGTGTTTATACGTGATCACTCCCATGATGGAATCTGCTGTGAGTAGCCAATCAGCTGAAAGGGAGTTTCCTTGGGGGTGTGGCCTGCATCTGAATATAAGCAGATGTTCTCGCTTTTTTGCTCACTCTGGATCCTGTGGCTGCCTCCTGTTCATCTGATCTCCAGTTCTTGGGACTTGAGCTATCAGCTTATCTGCCAGTCTTGGGATTCATTGATCTTCACAGCCTGTGAGCAAGAGCCCTGCTCTCCGACCTGCCCATCTTCGGTTCGCCAGCCCCTGTGGCTACGTGAATTGAGAGAAGCCTCTATCCTGTCCACAGACTTGGGAAGTTCCGGTCTCTACAATTGCTTGAGCCATTTCCTTGATATAAATATATATATACATATATATATATACCCTAAACTGGTTTTGCTTCTCTAGAGAACCCAGCCTAAGACAACCTCCTTCCAGGATTGTGGTTCTCTAAGCTTTTCTCCATGGACCAAGTGAGTGAACAAAGAACAAATTAACAAGCATTCCTACACTAAAGTAAGCCAACACCCTCAGACCCTAAGAAGAGATTGCCTGAGGTCCCAGAAAGGCACTGGTAACACTTTCTCTGGCTTATAATGGGAAAGCTGGATTTCTACTCAGCTTCCAAGATTCCCTTAGTGATGAATGACGTGACCACACAGGAACATTGAGGGCAGTTGGTGATACTCTCACAAGCCTACCCTCGGCTGTGATCTGGGCACTAGAAGGGGTTTGAGGGATTGAATATTAGAGAGACGAGAAAACATCAATCAATCAGAATCAGGGGAATCCAGCATAAAGTAGAATAAAAAATTCAAAATTATGTGAGCAATACTCCTCCACCCTCTGTTTCTTTGGGTCAGAGCTCTTACATTGGTCAGTTTGCTGCCCAGTATCATCCTGTGTCCCGTCATGTCTGAGCCTTTTGTAGTTTCCTTTTGTGTTCAAGATGATCTTGTTCAAACATCTAAAGTAGGACTCTTAGGATGCATGTATACTTGGCGGTTATTACATAGCGTATGCATGGATCTCAGCCAAGTTGTTAGGAATGCCAGGATCCTTTTGAGGGAAATGTTTTATAGTAAGGGGGAGAGACTATATATACCTCATTTCCAAGGGCCCAAAGAAGACCATCAAGGACTGTTGGATTGGGGGCAAAAGCATCCTTCACAGGCTCACCCCTTCAATTCTCGTCATTGCAATTCCTTAGCTTGTTACAAGATGTGGATTGTTACAGCAATGGAGTTGGGGTGGAGGGTTTATGAAAAAAAGTTATAGTATCGAGGGATCAACTTGTATCATGTTGTTGTTGCTGTGTGCCATTGAGTCCATTTCGACTCATAGTGACCCTATAGGACACAGTAGAACTGGCCCATAGAGTTTCTTTTTATTTTTAATTTTTATTTTATTGTTGTACTTTAAGTGAAAGCTTACAATTCAAGTTAGTCTCTCATACAAAAATTTATACATACATTGTTATGTGACCCTGATTGCTCGCCCTATACTGTGACAGCACACTCCTCCTTTCCACCCCTGATTTCCCATGTCCATTCAACCAGCTCCTGACCTTCTCTGCCTTCTCTTCTCACCTCTGGGCAGGAGCTGCCCATTTAGTCTCATGTATCAACTGGAGCTAAGAAGCACACTTTTTACGAGTATTGTTTTATGTCCCATAGTCCACTCTAATCATTGTCTGAAGAGTTGGCCTCAGGAATGGTTTTAGTTCTGGGTTGACAGAGAGTCTGGGGGCCGTGCTCTCTGGGGTTCCTCCAGTCTCAGTCAGACCATTAAGTCTGATCTCTTTACTAGAATTTGAGTTCTGCACCCCACTTTTCTCCTGCTTCATCAGGGACTCTCTGTTGTGTTCCCTGTCAGGGCTGTCATTGGTGGTAGCTGGGCACCATCTAGTTCTTCTGGTCTCAGGCTGATGCAGTCTCTGGTTTATGTGGCCCTTTCCCCATAGGGTTTCTTAGGCTGCAGTCTTTACAGGAGCCATGTCTTTTCTCCCACAAAGCCATGGTGGGTTCGAACTACCAACCTTTCAGTTAGCTGTCGAGTGCTTAACCATTGTGTTACCAGGGCGCCTAACTTAATATCATGCCAACCATCATATACTCCTTGGAGTTGGGCTAGAGATACTGCATCACCTCCTCCAATGATGCTGAGGGGCATCATTGGATCAACAAATCTCCTAACAACCTCCAAGCTAGACCGTGTTCTATCTCTACTGTGTTCTCCTGGAGAACCCAGAGAGGCCACAGCTACTAAGTGGAAGGGATGTGTATTGGTTCCCACTACTATTAAGAGTAGGCACTACAACTTACCTATCTTTATGTTTAGCATATTCCATCAGGGCTCACGTCTGTGTGACACCTTCCATTAGGCCTTTTCTGATTGACCCAACCAGCCACACCCTAGCTCTCTATCTTTTGAACCTGCCTCCTTCCAAGTCCTGTGTGTTTCTCTCATGCTCTCCAACAGTTATTCATGCATGTGTCTTATCTTCACTATTAGGCTGAAACACTCTTGAGAGCAAGACTTGTCTTACATAATTCTGTGTGTTCTGTTGTGTCAAAAAACTGTACCTTTCACTTAATAAATGCTTAATAAATATTAATTATTTTGAATTGAATATAATAGTACAATTCAAGGAGAAGATATTAAATAGCTTGGGGGAAAACATCATCACAGTCCTCCTTCCATCTCTATATTCCCTTCTCCCTTCATTGATTCACTCCTCAGAGCACTGATTTTTGTGACAATCAGTTTATCAGTCTCATAACAATAAACTTAAAATGAATTGAATGTGACCTATCCCTGCTCTCTACTTATTTATAATACATAGGGATTTGCTGTAAGATGGTAATATGGAGAAGCAGAGGAGGTATGGACAGCTAGTGTGGGTGGATAGCAGAGACAAGGCTAGGATCACCACACCATGTCCTCTTCCTGGCCATAAAGGAAGACTACATTTCCCAGCCTCCCTTGCATCTAAATATGACTAAGTTCTGGCCGAAGGAAAGTGATGGGAAGTAGTATAAGTCATTTTTCTCCCTAGTCCTTAAAAACATCTCATAAAACCCTCTAGCCTTCCCTTCCCTGCCAAGAATTTAAAAAATCTCGGAGGCTGTGTCAGTTCATCTTTGCTGCCTAACAAACTACCCTAAATCACCATGGTTTAATACAAAAACAACTATTTTATTTGCTCATGATTATGTAGTTCAGCATTTTGAGAAGGGCTCAGCTGGACAATTCTGCAGAACTTGCTTGGGCTCACTCATGCGGCTGTAAGATGTTGATATGGGTTGACTGGAGGGCTGGTTGGTCAAGGGGGCCTCAGCTGAGCTGGTTCATCTCTACCCCATGTGGTCACATCCTCCAATAGGCTAGCCCAGGCCTCTTCATATGGTGGAAGAATCAGCTCCCGTAGGAAGAAATGTGGGAGGGGACTACATAAGGCAGGGCAGAGGGGGTTTGCAGGAGGCGTGATTCATTGAAGGCTTTTGCTCCAACAAGCTAAGACAGAGATTATGTTCCAAATGATAAAGCTATAAGATGGAACCCGTCCAGATCCCTGAATCATCATTTGGCAGAGAGTGTCCTGATTTGCATCAGCTTGTGATGTGAGTGAGAAATAAAAGTTGTTTTGTTAACCACTGATATTTCAAGGCTTATTTGTTAGCACAATGTAGCCTATTGTGTTACCCTAACGTAGGAGGAATGACAGTTCTCTCAAGTATGGGAGATATGTCCAATATTATCGTATGCAGAATATAATCTTAGTGTTAAAACACTAAATTGGCCTTCTGGGAACCCTTGAGACTCCCTTAGTTGACAATACTTATGTTAGTGTAGACTTTTCCCATTTATACAGTAGTTACACATATATTAATTTATTTAATCGAGGTACTAACCAATGATATGGATAGCAGGACCAGGTACTCTTTAGAGACCAAAAAGAAAAAAATTCAAGCTCAGTGCTGAATGATACACAAAGACCGCAAAGCTAGAATTCACAGAGGTGACACTAAGTTCAGGTTCTCCTACCATTTAGTTCAGCAGACTCACCCTCCTTACATAAGACAATCTTGGGTCATTCACTGTGCTTGAGGTAGGTCAGACATCACCAGAGACTGATATCATCCTATGAACTAAGACATTCCTTGGAGAAGAAACAGAAACTTGATTAGGATCCTTTGGAATTAGAAAAACAGGAAGTCTGTTTATGACTGTGATGACTCCAAAGGAAGTGGTACATACTACCATGTGTCTGTCTGACTGCAATCAAAGCTAGAAGATTTAAAGCCAAAGAGGTGACAGGGTGAAGATGCTGAGTTTCACCAAATGGTGATGCCAAATTTGACACTATCTAAGGAAAGTGCTTCAGGCATAATGGGCCCTGTGTTCTGTAGCCTACAAAGCCCAAAGGAAGACACTTTGGAGTAGACATGGTGCCTCCTTCCCACCTGGGGGAACCAGGGCCAGGTTAGGACACAAGAGAGCACATGCAGCTGTAGAAATGAAATGAGGGGGACTGGCCAGAGATGAACCACATGGCTATGATGTCTACTCACAGAGAAGACTTGGAAATAGATTCTGGGCAGAGTTGGAGAGTCTACCAACAGTCAAAGCAGGGTCTGGGTGGGGTAGAGCAGGGGTCAGCACACTGGCCCATGGGTCAAATCCAGCAGCTTCCTGGGTTTTTGTTTTGTTTTGTTTTAGTTTTGGAGGTGAAATTCACAAAACATAAAATTAACCATTTTAAAGTGAACAATTTGGTGGTATTTAGTACATTCACAATGTTGTGCCACCATGGCCTCTATCTAGTTCCAAAACATTTCTGTGACTTCAGAAGGAAACCCTGTACCCATTAATTAGTCACTCTCTATCTTCCCAGCCCCTGGCAATAACTAATCTACTTTCTGTCTCTATGGATTTTCCTATTCTAGATATTTTGTTTGTCGTACTGTTATGGCTTGCTCATTGCTATGATTCTGGAAGCTATGCCACTGGTATTTCAAATACCAGCAGGGTAATCCATGGGGGCAGGTTTCAGCGGCGTTTCCAGACTAAGACAGACTAAGAGGGACCTTGCGATCTACTTCCGAAAAAAATTGGCCAGTGAAAATCTCATGGACAGCAGCGGAACATTGTCCGATATAGTGCTGGAAGGTGAGCCCCTCAGGTTGGAAGGCATTCAAAATGTGACTGGGGAAGAGCTGCCTCCTCAAAGTAGAGTTGACCTTAATGACATGGACAGAGTAAAGCTTTCAAGACCTCTGTTTGCTAATATGGTACAACTCAAAATGAGAAGCAGCTGCAAATGTCCATTAGTAACTGGAATGTGGAATCTAAGAAGTATGAATCAAGGAAAATTGGAAATTGCCAAAACTGAAGCAAAACACTTGAAGATTGATATCCTAGGCATTAGTGAGCTGAAATGGACTGGTACTGGCCATTTTGAATCTGACAATCATATGGTCTACTATGCCAGGAATGACAAACTGAAGAGGAGCGGCATCGCATTCATCATCAAAAAGAACACGTCAAGATCTATCCTGACATACAACGCTGTTAGTGATAAGATAATATCCATATGCCCACAAGGAAGACCAGTTAATATGACTACTATTCAAACTTATGCACCAACCATCAATGCCAAAGATGAAGAAATTGAAAATTTTTACCAACTTCTGCAATATGAAATTGATCATAGATGCAATCAAGATGCATTGATAATTAGTGGGGATTGGAATGAGAAAGCTGGAAACAAAGAAGAAGGACCAGCAGTTGAAAAATAGGGCCTTGGTGATAGAAGCGATGCTGGAGATCGCATGGTAGAATTTTGCAAGACCAATGACTTCACTGCAAACACCCTTTTTCAACACCATAAACAGTGACTGTATATATACATGGACCTTGCCAGATGGAATACACAGGAATCACATTGACTACACCCGTGGAAAGAGACAATGGAAAAGCTCGATATTCTCAGTCAGAACAAGGCCAGGGCTTGACTATGGAACAGACCATCAGTTGCTGATATGCAAGTTCAAGGTGAAGCTGAAAAATATTAAAACAAGTCCATGACAGCCAAAATATGACCTTGAGTATATCCCACCTTGATTTAGAGACCACCTCAAGAATAGATTTGATGCACTGAACACTAATGACCAAAGACCAGATGAGTTGTGGAATGACATAAAAGACATCACACACAAAGAAAGGAAAAGGTCTTTAAAAAGACAGGAAGGAAAGACAAGACCAAAATGAATGTCAGAACAGACTCCGAAAATTGCTCTTGAACTAGAGCAGCTAAAGCAAATGGAAGAAATGACGAAGTAAAAGAGCTAAACAGAAGATTTCAAAGGGCGGCTCGAGAAGATAGTAAAGTATTATAATGGAGTGTGCAAAGACCTGGAGTTAGAAAACCAAAGGGGAAGAACACGCTTGGCATTTCTCAAGCTGAGAGAACAGAAGAAAAAAATTCAAGTCTCAAGTTGCAATATTGAAGGATTCTGTGGGCAAAATGGAGGCCTGGTGGCGAAGTGGTTAAGATCTTGGCTGCTAACCAAAAGGTCAGCAGTTCAAATCCACCAGCCACTCCTTGGAAATCCTATGGGGCAATTCTACTCTGTCCTATAAGGTCTCTATGAGTCAGAACTGACTCAATGGCAACGGGTTTATGGGCAAAATATTGAAAAATCAGGAAGTATCAAAAAAAAAGATGGAAGGAATACACTGAGTCACTGTATGAAAAAGAATTGTTGACATCCATTTCAGGAGGTAGGATATGATCAAGAACCCATGGTACTGAAGGAAGAAGTCCAAGCTGCACTGGAGGCATTGGCAAAAAACAAGCCTCCAGGAACTGACACAATACCAACTGAGATGTTTCAACACACAGGTACAACACTGAAAGTGCTCACTTGTCTATGCCAAGAAATTTGGAAGACAGTTACCTGGCCAACCAACTGGAAGAGATCCATATTTGTTCCCATTCCAAAGAAAGGTGATCCAACAGAATGAAGAAATTATCAAACAATGTCATTAATATCACAAAGCAAGTAAAATTTTGCTAAAGATAATTCAAAAACAGTTGCAGCAATACATCCACAGGAAAATGCCAGAAATTCAAGCCAGATTCAGAAGAGGATGTGGAATGAGGGATATCATTGCTGAGGTCAGATGGATCTTGGCTGAAAGCAGAGAATACCAGGAAGACGTTTATTTGTGTTATATTGACTATGCAAAGGCATTTGATTGTGTGGATCATAAGAAATTATGGATAATATTGCAAAGAATGGAGCCCTGGTGGCTCGGTGGTTAAGAACTCGGGTGCTAACGGTAAGGTTGGCAGTTCGAATCCACCAGCCGCTCCTTGGAAACTCTACGGGGCAGTTCTGCTCAGTCTTACAGGGTCCCTATGAGTCGGCATCAACTCAACAGCAATGGGGTATTGTGCTGAACATTTAATTGTGCTCATGCGGAACCTGTACATAGACCAAGAGGCAGTCGTTTAAACCGAACAAGGGAATACCGTTCGGTTTAAAATCAAAAGGTGTGAGTCAGGGTTGTGTCCTTTCACCATATTTATTCAATCTGTATGCTGAGCAAACAATCTGAGAAGCTGAACTATATGAAGGAGAACTCAGCATCAAGATTGGAAGAAGACTCATTAACAACCTGTGATATACAGATGACACAACCTTGCTTGCTGAAAGCGAAGAGAACTTGAAGCACTTACTGATGAAGATCAAAGACTGCAGTCTTCAGTCTGGATTATGCCTTAACATAAAGAAAACAAAAATCCTCACAACTGGCCCAATAAGCAACATCATGATAAAGGGAGAAAAGATGGAAGTTGTCAAGGATTTCATCTTACTTGGATCCACAATCAATGCCCATGGAAACAGCAGTCATGACATCAAATGACATATTGCATCAGGCAAGTCTGCTGCAGGAGATCTCTTTAAAGTGTTAAAAAGCAAAGATGTCACTTTAAGGACTAAGGTGCACCCGCCCCAAGCCAAGGTGTTTTCAATCACCTCATATACATACAAAAGCTGCACAATGAATAAGGAAGACCGAAGAAGAATTGATGCCTTTGAATTATGGAGTTGGCAAAGAACACTGAATATACCAGCGACTGACAGAAGAATGAACAAACCTGTCCTGGAAGAAGTACAGTCAGAATGCTCCTTCGAAGGGAGGATGGCGAGACTTCATCTCACTTACTTTGGACATGTTATCAGGAGGGACCAGTCCCTCGAGAAGGACGCCATGCTCGGGAAAGAAGAGGGTCTTCGTTTTTTTCGAAGACCCTCAATGAGATGGATTGACACAGTGGCTGCAACAATGGGCTCAAACACAGCAATGGTTGTGCAAATGGTACCGGACTGGGCAGTGTTTCATTCTGTTGAGCGTAGGGCCGCTATGAGTCAGAATCAACTCGACAGGACCAACAACAACAGATATTTTATATAGAAGGAATTAGACAATATTTGTCCTTTTGTGTCTAGGTTCTTTCATTTAGCATCATGTTTTCAAGGTTCATCTATGTCATAGCATGTTTCAGGACTTCATTTCTCTTTATGACTGATACTCCATTGTCTGGATAGACCACACTTTGTTCAGCCAGTCATCTGTTGATGGACATTTAGGTTGTTTCCACCTTTTGACTATTGTTAATAGTGCTGCTTTATGCATTTGTGCACAAATATTTATTTGAGTACCTATTTTCAATTCTCTTGTGTGTATAGTAGGAGGGGAATTGCTGCCTGTTTTTGTAAATAAAGCTTTATTGGCACACAACCATGCCTATTCATTGACTGTGTTGTCTATGGCTGCTTTCCCACTATATGCAAATTGAGTAGTTGTGACAGAGACCTTATGGGCAGCAAAGCCAAAAGCATGTACTATTTGGCCCTAAATTTACAGGAAAAGTTTGTTGACCCCTGGGATAAAGGAAACACCATTCCCAACCTTCAGGCCTTGATATGGTACATACCCTGAGCTAACTTTTTCCTGGTCCTTGAAATTGTGAAAAAGAACTGAAGTTTTCCCTTAGTCTGTGATGGCAGAGACTTGATGGGGCAGATTTTGAGTTACAATAAAAACAAGTGTCTGACCATTCCTCTCATTCTCCCTGCCTCTTCCTTTCCCCTCCTCTTTGTTTCCTTCCCTTTGAAACTTGCCAATCTTTTCTCAGTAAACCGAGGGAGAAGAACCGTTCTATGCCTGTCATGATAGGTGAGGCAATTGACGCTCTGCTGGTTTCCAGGTGCAGAGGAGGCAGCAGGATCACCTTGTTTGGAAGCCTGAAGAGGGTCCACACAGCTGGGGCTGTTAGCAGCTGGAAACCTGCTGCTTTCTCATGAGAATTCTCTCCAGTGTTCCTCCATCTTTAATGTGCAAGCAAACCACCTGGAAATCCTATTCAAAAGTAGATTTGGAGTCAGGAGGTCGAGGTGGAGCCTGAGCTTCTGCATTTCTAACAAGCTCCCAGGAGTTGCCGATACTGCTGATGGGAGCATCACACCTTGGAGAGCAAGGCGAGCAGGGTTCCCAAACAAGGCTGCCCTTTGCAATTCCCTGGAGAGTTGTAAAGAATCCTGATGCCTGGGCCCCATCCCAGGGATTATGAGGGACTTGGTCTGGGGTGTGGCCTGGGCCTCCAGATGGACCAATTTCCCCCAGTGATTCTAACATGCAACAGAATTTGAGAAGCAGTGCTCTTGAGTCCATGAGGCCAGTGTTGGAGTTGGATTAGCTACGGTTATTTTCAAACACGGTTATTGGTAAATACATATCCGGCTAATATTAATTCAAAAATCAAACTGAACGTCTGCCCATCAAGTGACTCTTATATAAAACTGTTCGACATTCTATAGCTAATTTGAGCTATCCTGGGAGTCAATGTAATTCAAAGCTGGACACATTTTACAAATAAGTGATCTGATTTCATTACTCTTTTTCCTGAGAGTTGTGCCTGGCCAAGCTGTGATCAGCTTCCTGCCTCTCATTGTATCAATAAATACATCAGCATCAGACCACTGGGATCTCATCGACACTGATTGTAGAATGCACTAGACCATCCAGCAGTTAATGTTTTAGACTGGTCTCTTTCCATTTCCAAATTACACTCTTATTGTATTCAGGCAAAATCACCAGGAGGCCAAGTCTGCAGATGCTTGAAAACTTCCAGATGATTCTTTAAGTTGTTCGTTTTTCATCCTAATGCAAAGATGCCTACATCCATGATCTTTAGTGTGTATTTAAAAGGAAGTCCAGTAAACCCAAAGGTTCTCATCCTATCTTCCATGTCTCCAGACTAGGATAGAAGGCACAGAAATGTTTATTATCAAGACTCAAATGCTAGTCGGTGTACCACCAACCCCCCTCCCCAATCTGGCTTCTTAGTGCCTATGCCTATCAGGCTTCCTCTCCATATTGTCTTCAGAGCCTTGTATTCCTTTTCCTTCAGGGGCCAAAACCTATTTTTAAGACAAGAGTCCCTCTCCCCCCGCCCCCACCGGTATGACATGTGTTCTTGTCACTGTAATCTGTTGTCTCCAGGTGACTGATCCTGTTCCCAGCTCGTAGCACATCAAAAAAAAAAAAAAAAAAAGGCTACATCCGAAGAACACAAACATTTCTATTTGTGCAGCATGACCTGCCCAGAGTAGTTAACCCAATTAGCATCCAGTAGTTTATATCAGTGGTTCTCAAAGTGTGGTCCTTGGACTAACAAGACCAGAATCACCAACAAGCTTGTTACAAATACAAATTCTCCGGCCCCAGCCCGGACCAACTGAAGCCAACTTTCTGGGGGAGGGGCCCAGGAATCTGTGTTTTTCCAAACCCTCTGAGAGACACTGGATTAGATTAACCACAGTTATCCTGAAGCTTTTGTGATGCTACCATCATCAAGCGTATTAGGTTAGCTATGAAACATGCAAGGAGCCCTGGTGGTGCAGTGGTTAAGTGCTCTGCTGCTAACGGAAAGGTCGGCGGTTGGAACCCACCAGTCGCTCCATGGGAGAAAAACGTGGCAGTCTGCTTCCGTAAAGGTTTACAGCCTTGGAAACCCTATGGGGGAATTCTAGTCTGTCCTATAAGGTTACTATGAGTCGGAATCGACTCGATGACAATGAGTTTGGTATGAAACATGCCGCCACCAAATCTCAGTGGCATGCCACAACAATTAGTACTTGCTCACTCAGGGCTTGTTCACAGCTTCTGCAGGCTGGCCAGGGAGCTCTGCTCAGGTGGCAGCACAAGTCCAGGCGTGCTCTACTTGCCTTATTATGGGGCCCAGGCTGGAGGGGTGGCAACTACCTGGGCGTGTAATTCTCATGGCAGAAGTTCCCGGAGGACAGAGCCTTTGAAGGCTTGGCCTCATGTGTTAGTCAGGGTTCTCCAGAGAAACAGAAACAATAGGAGATATATAGATATAGATGATGATAGAGATAGGTTGATCTATTTTAAGGAATTGCCTCATGTGATTATGGGGGCTGGCATGGCCAAAATCCTTAGGGCAGGCAACAGGCTGGAAATTCCTGCAGGATTTCTATGTTACAGTTTTCAGGCAGAATTCCTTCTTCTCTGGGAAACCTATTTTTGCTTTGAAGGCCTTCAATGGATTGGATGAGGCCCACCCACATTATCAAGGGTAATCCCCTTAAGAGTCAACTGATTGGAAAAGTCAGTCACATCTACAAAATACCTTCACAGCAACACTAGGCTAGTGTTTGACCAAACAACTGGGCACCATAGCCTAGTCAATTTGACATGAAACTAACCATCACACCTCAGAACTGATACATGGTCTCTTCTGCCCTTATTCCACGGGCCCAAGTAGGTCACACTGTGAAGTTCAATGGGGCAGAGACATATACTCCCACGGAGATGACTGGGGGGGCTAGGGATGAATATTTGCTGAACAAAGATCTAATCGAACACATAAGGACAATGGGTAAATCTACTCAGTGTAGACCTTGCCAGCTATTAAATGCAATTACATTCTATTAGGCTAACAATGGTTGATCAAATGAGAAGAGCAATATATTTCAGGGGAACAGCACTTGCCTATACATGATTTTTGTCATTCTTTTCATATTCATATGATTAATCCTAGACAAAGAATTCCAACCACATTTCCTTTCTGGTTCCACTTCTAAAGAACATATGCAGTGTGAGCTTAAAAAAAATCAAGGGAAATACCTGCCACAGCATTTTTCTCCCCATGGTCATTTCCACTTTGAAAAGCTGACCAAATATTTTTCTCTCCTAATGTGTTTTTTAAAAGAAAACTCTCTTAAATTCCCATCATTGACTCTCTAACCACATTCAACTAGCAAGAGCCAAAAAGAAAAACGTCTTCCCTGAAGACACAATGAAGTCCACCACTACTGACAGAATTAATCATGTGCCCTGCACGGGATTGTTACAGGATTGGGGACAGCGCCATCTTACCCGAGGAGGTTGAGAAGGCAATTTAAAATCCCCTGCTAACAGGACTGAGGGTGTTCTTGTTCCCTTAGCATGTCCTTAGCTCAGTGACTGGAACATCAAACTCAGTAAGTATTCGTTGAACTGAAAATGCATGGATTCCACTCAAGATGCCAGGTAACTGGCAAATTCTAGGCCCAGAGTCCATTTGAGAGGAGAGAAAATGGAGGTCCGTTCCAGAAAGATCATTGTCCACCCACCTGCTCTGAGCCAGACACTAAAAGGCGAATGGGTGCTAAGTGGATGTAGAATGAAGCAGAGCACACAAACAAAAATAGTAACACAGTGTCCCAACTCTTGCTGCCATTTCTCACCACTTGTGCAGACACACTCTAAGGTGACCCCCATTAAGTCATTCCTTTGTGTAATCCCCTCCCTTTGAGTGCAGGAGGGACTTCCGACTTGCTTCTAACCAACAGAATATGACAACAGTGATGGGATGTCATTCTGTGATTGCATTATATGACTCCATCTTAGCAGCTTGGAGAGAGAGACTCTCTTGCTGGCCTTGAATAAGAAAATAGTCATGATGCAAACTTTGTATGGAGATAGCCAAGTGGCCGGGAACTGTGGGTGGTTTCCAGGACCTGAAGGCAGCCTCCAGCCAACAACCAATAAGAAACTGGGACCACAGTCCTACAACCACAAGGAACTGAATTCGGCCAATAATCTGAATGAGCACGGAAGCTATTCTTCCCTAGTCGAGCCTCTGATGAGAATGCAGCCCAGCTAACATTTTGATGCAGCCTGGCGAGACTCTTCAGAGGACCCAGCTAAGCAGTGCCTGGACTCCTGACCCACAGAAACTGTGAGATGATAATGTGCTGTTTTGAGCTGCTATGTTTGTGGTAAATTGTCATCCAGCAATAGGAAACTGATACACCACCATATGGAATTCTATTATTATTATGACTAATAATCAGTTTAATTCTCTAACAGATTAGAATCTGGGGCATGTCCTGTTTGGAGAGAGAAGCCCACTGTGGCTTTTTAATATTGACTGAGGTCAAGCAGCAGGACTTTTCTACCCCACAGTTCTTTTCCTATAAATAAGTACCATGCACACTGCTCACAGGTCTCTAACACAGAGGGGGAAATCCTTTGGGGCGACCCCTTAATTGACTACTCCTAATCAGAGGTCTATCAGTCCTCTGGGTAACGTGGAGCCACACAGACTCTCCTGCATTTATTCATTCAATCCATCTAGCCACTGTGGCCAGGTCCTCCTCCATTTCCCAGTCAGTAAAAACTAAAGGTTGACATAATGTAATTACATTCCTTCTGGGCCGCCTCCAACAAATGAGAACGTGGGTGGCTCCTTGTGTTTTAGCTGTGATCTTCACACAGCATTCAAAGACGTTGATGTTAATGAGAGGCCAGAAGGAGGCCCAGGTGGAGCGAAGGCTGCAGGCGGCAGAGACCTCGATGTCAAAAGCAATACCAAGACTGAGTGCCAAGAATAAAGAAAGCCATCGTTGCTAAAATCCAAATGCTCTCTGATTATTTATGAGAAGACACTCTGCAGGTACTGATGGTACCTGATAGATAGTTATTGAACAACACTTCTTTGTGAGTTAGGTGTCATGAAAACTTAAGAGCAATGCCACGGTTATGTAAGATGTTAACATTAGGGGAAACTGAGTGAAGGGTATATGGGAACTGTCTGTATTATCTTTGTAACTTTTCTGTACATCAAAAATGGTTAATATTACCCAGCTATAAAGAGAAATGAAGTTTTGATACATGCTACAACGTGGATGAACCTTGAAAACATTATGCTGAGTGAAATAAGTCAGTCACAAAAGGACAAATATTGTATGATCCCATTTATGAGAAATATCCAGAAGAGGCAAATGTGTAGGGACGAAAGTTTATTAGTGGTTACCTGGGGTGGAAGGGAGGAGGAAGGGGGACTCGTTGCTTAGGAGACGCTGAGCTTCTTTAGGGATGATGGAAAAGTTTGGAAACCAATAACGGTGATAGTTGCACAACACAGTGAATGCAGTTAATGTCACTGAACTGCACATGTAAAAAATGTGGAAATGGCAAATGTTTTGTTACACGTACACTTACTACAATAGAAAAATTATTTCCAAATAAAAAGCATATTAAAAGAATTGCTATCCAAATTAGAAAAACGAGCAAGAAAAAAACAACACCTTTTGCATGATGCCGTTTAAAGAGTTAAGTATATTAAAACATGGAGGTGAAAAAACCAATGGAAATATACTTCTCATATATTGACCACATCTTTACTCCCTGACTGTCATAGCAGCATATGCATATTTGCTTAACAAACACAATGGAGCACAAAGTTATCAAACGGAAAAACCAAACCAGTTTCCACTGAGTCAACTCTGTTGAGTCCGTGTGTGTCAGAGTAGGACTGTGCTCCATAGGGTTTTCGATGGCCACAGTTTTCAGAAACAGATCGCCTGGCCTTTCTTCTGAGGCACCTCTGAGTTGACTCAAACTTCCAACTTTTCAGTTAGCATGTTAACTGTTTGCACCACCCAGAGATTCCACAAAGGTATTCAAAAGACTAAAAAAAGAACAAAAGAGGAAGAATGAGGGCTCATAACTGCAGTGCCATAAATTTGATAAATACACATTATGAATATGAAGTTAAGGCAGAATCTCCCTTAGGTAGCTTGAATCACCTCTCATTCAAATGTTTAAAATTAAAAAAAAAAAATAATGGAAAAAGTGAAAATAAATATATATATATACTTCAAAGGCTCTATATCCATCATCCCAAGTATGAAATACTCAAATATTATTTTATTGGTCAGAATTCTGACTGGCAAACAATGAAATCCATTCTCTGGCGAGTTGAAGCAGGAAAAGATTGAAAGATATTCGGTAGCTGCAGAATCATTGGGAGGGCTGGAGAAACAAACCCAAAGCGGAGCTTCTGGGAAAAATGCCAAAACCATGCTGCAGATTAGCCTGATTTGGGGGTGGGGAGATGCTGCTGCCACTTTAGGACTGCCACCACCAAGCCCAGGTGCCAGGCCCTCAGCTTGATTGCAAGTGATGCTAGAGCTTCCAGCCCCTGGCTCTTCTGGGTCAAGAATGTGAACTTCAACCACTGCCCCTGGCCCTGCGAGTCAGCCAAGCTGGGCCACCTTCCCTGGCAGCAAGATGGCTGCTCTCTTCAGAGTTGGTTTCCTTCTTGGCTCAGCTCGGAATCAAGGCCCTCATGTAACTTGTTGATCCTAAATGGAGAGTCTCTGTTATATGTCACAGCCTAGCCCCAGAGGAGCCTAAGGGTTGTCACTCTGATTCAACATCTGGGTAGCAAGACCAAGGGTGACCAACTCGTCCCGATTTGACCAGGACTTTCCTGGTTTTAATCAATGAAAACTCCTGCATCCCAGGTAATCCCTCAGTCCTGCACAAACTGGAACAATTTGTCACTCTACTGAGGACTCATAACCCGTGAATTTCCCCAAAGAGAGAATAACTCTTAAGAAGATGATGGGTGAAGCTTGCCCCTACAGTAATGAAAATACAAATTCGTGGCAACTGCATCAGTGGCCAAGTTGGTCGTTAGACCCACACACCTATCTGTTTGATGCTCTACACATATCCCCTTCTACTCTCCCTGCCTTAACCCAACTCATGTCTCATGGTTTGCTCCTGTTCACATATAATCATTTGTATAAAGTGTATATATATCCTGGTCCCCTTGCATTCCTTAAATAGGATATTTGTACCTGAGAATTACTAAAATGGATTTAAAGTTGCCTTTACATTTTAAAAGAAAACTTGGTGGTGCAGTGGTTAAGCGCTCAGCTGCTAACCAAAAGGCAGACGGTTCAAACCCACCAGCTGCTCCATGGGAGAAAGATGTGACAGTGGGCTTCTACAATGTAAGGATTACAGCCTATAAAACCCTATGGGGGCAGTTCTACTCTGTTCTATAGGGTCACCATGAGCAGGAATCGACCCGACAGCAATTGGTACAGGTTACATTTTAAACTTCCTACACACACATACCATGAAACGTCTCTCCAACACTCATTCCATTTAACTTCTAGCATTGCTTTCTGTAATATAGAGGTTGGAAAGCTGAAAACATTCCCAGGCTCCTTCGCAGCCGGGGTTCTGCATGGGACCTAAGATTCTGCCAAACCGATCAGTTGGCATAAGATTTGGATGGTAGCAAAAAGAAACAAGATTTGGTTGTCATGTGCAGGAAAGTAGGATTGTTTGGTGGAAACATTTGGCTCTTCTTGGGCAGCTTCCGGGAGGTTGTTGTATCCTCTGATGCTTAGCAACATGGGTGCTGATGAACAGGCAGGCTGTGGAAGGATAGGGGTTTCCATTGGAACACTGCTGGATTGGTGATGCCTGCCTCCTGGTTGCGTTGTTCCTGGCTGTGTAGTCTAAGCATCCCTGGTCCTCTAGATTCTGTAAACCACCCAATTCGCTGTCGTCAGCGGTGTGCTGGAGCACACCAGCTTATGTGAGCCGATCGTGGGTGCCTCTTCCCAGTGACGACACATTGGTAGCTTGCAGCCCTGGTTGCAGAAGTTGTCAAATGTTACAAATCAGGACTTGGGTTTCTTTTTGGTTTAGGGCTTTTTTTTTTTTTTTTTTTTTTTTTGAGAGCTGGTTGTTAACATTTCCCAGAAAACCAATGCCTATGATAAATCTCTTTCTGCAAAGTCTGTTGTCTGCAGTTAAGTACCCTGGTCATCATTACACCATCATGACAGTTGTTACGTTTACTCTTCTGTCTCCCTAGCTTTAAATCATTGATTAGCTCTACCCAACTAGTAAGAACTACATTTTTAAATAACCAATCTAGCTAAGTTATCTAACTTCTAATCAGTAAATATGCATCAAATACCTACTACATCCCCAGCATTGTGTTAGGCAATATTGAAGAATTTAAAAGAAACGTGAATTCTAAGTTGGAGAGGACAGCAGGAGTGATGTTCAAGTAGGCAATTGAACCATGAGACTTGAGTCTTTTCACATACTAGGAAGTCATTCTTAACATATTCCTAAAAAACATGTTATAACTTCCTTATTCCAAACCAAACCCCATTGCCGTCAAGATGATTCTTACTCCTGGTGGCCCTATAGGACGGAGTAGAACTGCTCATAGGGTTGCCAAGGCTATAAATCTTTATAGAAGCAAACTGCCACATCTTTCTCCCACGGAACAGCTAGTGGGTTTGAAGCACCGACCTTTCGGTTAGCAGCCAAGTGCTTAACCACTGTGCCACCAGGGCTCCTAACTTCCTTATAACAGATTTTAAACAGATAACCAGTTAATTTGAATTTGGAGACCATCTCAAGAATAGATTTGATGCTTATAAAAAGAGAAGGACAGACACAGAAACAGGGTCACACAGGGGAAAGACAGACACCTTGTGATGATGAAGGCAGATTGATCAATAAGCAGCAGAGGAATGCCAATGATTGCTGGCAGCCAACGAGTCCCTGGGTGTGCAAACGGTTAAGCACTCGACTACTGGCAGAAAGGCTGACGGTTCAAACCTACCCAGAGGAAACCTGGAAGTAAGGCCTGGCAATTCACTTCCAAAAGGTCACAGCTTTGAAAACCCTATCAAGCAGTTCTTCTATGCACACAGGGGGTCACCCTGAGTCGGAATCAGCTCAACAGCAACTAACATCTAGAAACTAGGAGAGAAGCATGTGACAGTTTCTCTCTCAAAGCTCCCAGAAGGAATCGACACGGCCAATGCCATGACTTAATCTTCTAGCCTCCAAAACGCTGAGAAAATAAATTTCTATCCTGTAAAGTAAAAAAAAAAAAAAAAGAATAGATTTGACGCATTGAACATCAAGGATATCATACATGAAGAAAGCAAAAGTTCTTTAAAAAGCCAGGAAAGAAAGAAAAGACCAAAACAGATGTCAGAAGAGACTCTGAATTGTGCTCTTGAACGTAGAGCAGCTAAAGCGAAAGGAAGAAATGATGAAGCTAACGAGCTGAACAGAAGATTTCAAAGGGCTGCTCGAGAAGACAAAGTATTATAAGAAAATGTGCAAAGACCTGGAGTTAGAATAACAAAAGGAAAGAACACACTCGACATTTCTCAAGCTGAAAGAACTGAAGAAAAGATTCAAGCCTTGAGTTGCAATTTTGAAGGATTCTAAGGGCAAAATATTGAACAATGCAGGAAGCATCAAAACAAGATGGAAGGAATACACAGAGTCATTGTATCAAAAAGAATTGGTCAATGTTCAACCACCTCAGGAGGTAGTATATGATCAACAACTGATGGTATTAAAGGAAGAAGTCCAAGCTGCAGTGAAGGCATTGGCAAAAAACAAGGCTCCAGGAATTGATGGAATATCAACTGAAATGTTTCAACAAATGGATGCAGTGCTGGAGGTGTTCACTTGTCTATGTCAAGAAATTTGGAAGACAGCTACCTGGCCAACCAATGGAAAGAGATCCATGTTTGTTCCCATTCCAAAGAAAGGTGATCCAATAGAATGCAGAAATTATTGAACAATATCATTAATACCACACGCAAGTAAAATTTTGCTGAAGATAATTAAAAAATGGTTGCAGCAATACATCCACAGGGGACAAGCCAGATTCAGAAGAGGACGTGGAATGAGGGATGTCACTGCTGATGTCAGTGGATCTTGGCTGAAAGCAGAGAATACCAGAAAGATGATTACCTGTGTTGTATTGACGATGTAAAGGCACTTGATTGTGTGGATCATAACAAATTATGGATAACATTGGGAAGAACGGGAATTCCAGAATGCTTAATTATGCTCATGCGGAACCTGTTCATAGACCAAGAGGCAGTCATTAGAACAGAACTAGGGGATACTGCATGGTCTAAAATCAGGAAAGGTTTGCATCAGGGTTGTATCCTTTCACCATATTTATTCAATTTGTTTGCTGAGCAAATAATCCAAGAAGCTGGACTATATGAAGAAGAATGTGGCATCCCAGGATTGGTGGAAGACTCATGAACAGCCTGTGATATGCAGATGATACAACCTTGCTTGCTGAAAGCCAAGAGGACTTGAAGCACTTACTGATGACGATCAGAGGCCACAGCCTTCAGTATGGATTACATCTCAACATAAAGAAAACAAAAATCCTCACAACTGGACCAATAAGCAACATCATGATAAACAGAGAAAAGATTGAGGTTGTCAAGGATTTCATTTTACTTGGATCCACAATCGATGTCAATGGAAGCAGCAGTCAAGAAATCAAACAACATATTGCATTGGGCAATTCTGCTGTAAAAGACCTCTTTAAAGTGTCCAAAAGCAAAGATGTCACCTTGAAGACTAAGGTGTGCCTGACCCAAGCCATGATATTTTCAATCTCCTCATATGCATGCAAAAGCTAGACAAGGAATAAGGAAGACCGAAGAAGAATTGATGCCTTTGAATTATGATGCTGGTGAAGAATATTGAATAAACCATGAAAGAAGGAACAAAACTGTCTTGGAAGAAGTACGGCCAGAGTGCCCCTTGGAAACGAGGATGGGAAATGAGGGTGGTGAGACTTGGTATCACGTACTTTGGACATGTTATCAGGAGGGACCAGTCCCTGGAGAAGGACATCATGCTTGGTAAAGTAGAGGCTCAGTGAAAAAGGGAAGACCCTCAACGAGATGGAGTAACACAGTGGCTGCAACAATGGGCTCAAACATAACAACGATTGTGAGGAGGGCGCACAACCAGGCAGCGTTTCGTTCTGTGGTGCATAGCGTTGCTGTGAGTCAGAACCAACTCGACAGCACATAACAACAAAAATCAGTTAATAAATTCCTGTGTAACTAAGAGATGTGACCCAAATAACCTTCTTAAGTTATCTGAAGCAGCCTTTCTGGTTTGGAAGTCTTTATCAACCCAGATACTTTGGCTTGAATGTACCAGAAACCCTAACTCAGCTGTCACTTTAAAAAAAAAAAAAAGGAGAATTTATTGTCTCACATCAATGGTCACCTGGTCCCTCATCTCACCAATTGACAGGCCCAGAGGTAACTGGGCTCTGGGCCCAGTGCTGCAGACCTCTGTTCTGCTTCTCTATGATTCTCGTGACCCTGCCTTCCTTATGAATTGCTTTATCTTGAGCCTGGTAGCAGGAGCACTGCTGCAGTTTCAGCATCTCATCCAGATTCAACAGTGTCCACCCAAAGAAGAGGCATCATCTCTTCCTTATATCTCTTTCTAAGAGCTAAAAAACCTTTGCCAGAAAATCCTCAGCAAAGTTCTCTTCATTGTTTCGTTGGCCAAACCATGTCATACCACCAGTTGCCATCAAGTCGACTCCAACTCTTGGTGACCCCACTTGTGTCAGAGTAGAGCTGTGCTCCAAGTGGTTTTCAATGGCTGATTTTTTGAAACCCTATGGGGCAGTTCTACTCTGACCGATAGGGTCACTGTGAGTCAGAATCTACTCGACGGAAACGGGTATATAGTCCTTGAGTCATTGGTGATTCAGCGGTAGTATTCTCACAGTCCATGCAGGAGACCTGGGCTTGATTCCTGGCCAAAGCACCTCATGCACAGCCACCACCCATCTGTCAGAGGAGGCTTGCATGTTGCTATGATGCTGAAAGGTTTCAGTGGAGCTTCCAGACTAAGATGGACTAGGAATAAAGGCCTGGCAATCTTCTTCCAAAAAATCAGCCAGTGAAAACCCTATGGATGACAATGGTCTGATCCAAAACCAGTCATGGAAATGGCACAGGACGGGGCAGCATTTTGTTCCATTATACTGTGCATGGGTCACCATGAGTCAGGGGTTGACTTGACGGGAGCTGACAACAACGTATAGTCATCGCAGTCTTTATCTGATAATCCCAACATCTAGAGTCTGCCCAGTCAACATGTACCAGTTATTGTTTTTGCTGATTCATCTATGTTGGCTTCTTTTCTCAAGTATTTTGCAATTTTTTCACGGTGAGCTCCTCTAGCAAGGATTTGCACTGACTTCCGATGGACTCCAGGAGCTCCCAACCTAGGAACTTCTTTAATTTAGTTGACCCATGTGCTTGACTGATATCAATTTGAACATCAGAATCTAAGTGATATCAGCTCAGTCCTAACCCCGGTACCTGTAAATGTGAAATTGTTTGGAAATAAGGTCTTTGAAGATGTTATCAGTTAGGTTAGCATGAGATCATGCTTTAGTGGAGTGGGTCCTAGTCCTACATAAATGGTGGCCTTATGAAAGACGAGAAGAGACACAGAGCTAGGGAAACAGAGAGAAGATGGTCATGTGACACCAGAGTTATGCTGCAGCTGCAAGCCAAGGAACGCTTGAAGCTAAGAGAGACAAGAAAGGGTCTTCCCCCAGAGACTTCAAGAGACAGCATGGTCCTACCGACACCCCGGATTCAAACTCCTAGCCTCTGGAACTGAGAGACAGTACATTTCTGTTCTTATAAGCCACCAACTTTGTTACAGCTGTGCAAGGAAATTAATACAGCCTATTAATAGGGAACTGTTCACGCTGCGGAGCCCTGGTGGCACAGTGGTTAAGAGCTTGGCTGCTAACCAAGAGGTCAGCAGTTGGAATCCACCAGCCACTCCTTGGAAACCCTATGGGGCAGTTCTACTCTGTCCTATAGGGTTGCTATGAGTTGGAATTAACTCAACGGTAACAGGTTTGGTTTTTGGTTTTTATTCAAACTGCGTTTGAATCGTGGTGTTGGTGACAAACACTGAATATACTGCGGACTGCCAGAAGAACAAACAAATCAGTCTTAGAAGAAATACAACCCAAATGTTCCTCAGAAGCAAGGATGGCAACACTTGGTCGTGCTCATTTTGGACACGTCATTAGGAAAGACCAATGGCTAGAAAAGGACATCATGTTTGGTGAGCGAAAACAAGGGAAACCCTCCATGAGATGGATTGACGCAATAGCTGCAACAGTGGACCCAAACTTATCAACGATGGTGAAGACGGTGTGGGACCCAGCAACGTTTTGTTCTGTTGGACGTAAGGTCTCCAGGAGTTGGAGCCAACTCAGTGGCAACTAACAATACAACATTTAAATAAATCCCAGTACATTCATACAAGAGAACACTATGCATCATTTTTAAAAATGAGAAAGTTTTAATGTACTGGTATGATGCAATATTAAGATATATTTTCAATGGTCAAACCTAAGGTGTAGAGCTGTGTATATATTCTGCTCTAGTTTATTTATATCTATTTTTTGCTCTAGTTTATTTCTAAAAAAAAAAAATAGCTGGCCACATATTTGCTTGCATAGCCCTAAAATGTTTTTGGAATTCTACATAAAAACTTCTGTCCATGTTGGCTGTTTCCAGGCTGAGAAACTGGGTGCCTGGACAAGGAAGGTGAGAAGGACACTCGCCATTGTAAACCGTTCGGTGCTGTTTGAATTACACACTGTGTGAACGTATTATCTGTTTTTAAAAGGCTTTGTCAGGTTGCGGTTGGCCCCATGAGGAAGTGCCAGGGAGTGCCGAAGACAAACTTTGCTTTCTTCTCGGTTTTGCCTAAGGCTGTTCACACCACAGCAGAGAGGGAATGTGGGAAATCTGGAAGCCAGGTTGTCCAAGGAAGACGGGCCAGCTAGAGCTGATTTATCTTCCTTGTGTTTTTCCTCCCGACCTCGAGGTAACTACTACCGAGGCCACCGGCTCTGTTCTACTGTTTTTCACCCAGAAATTTAGGATCTCACAGATGGCTGTGCTCTGACGGGAATTTAGTGCACACTCAGACATACAGACCTCTAGAATCAGAGCCTTAAAGAGCAGCAATTCTCTCTTTCGATTGCGTCAGCCCTGTGTTTTTTGTTTGGTGCTACTGACGGACAGCTTCAACTTGAGAGGCACCACCAGACAATATTCCCTGATGCCTCGCTGGCCTGACACCATTTCTTGGTCCAAAAACTTGGGAAGGGAGAGGGAACAGTGAGGTTGCATATAAACACAATCACACAGCAGGCACAACTTTGAAATTCAGAATGAAAGCTAGAAAATTCAAAAGGCTGACTCCAGAGTTCAAAATTCAAAGGGAAATTCCACTGTAGGAAAATTCCAAAGGCTACTACTCTGCTGTATAATTTTGTTCCTGGAAAAATGGCAAAAATATTAATGCGTAAAAAGACTAATCTTTTTTGTTTACTTTGTTTTTCACTTTTTTCTGATTTAGTATGAAATGTTTCAGACATACCGAAAAGTATGGAGACTAGTCTATAGAACACCCATTCACCCACGCAAACTTAACCTTGTGCCATATTTACTCCAGATAATTGCTCTAAAGAAACAAATAATGATGGGTTCAGTTCAAGGCCCCTCCCTGAACTCATCCTCCTTCTTCCACCCCTCCCAAGAGGTAACTGCTTTCAGAATTGGGTGTTTCTCATTCCCCAGAAAGAGAGAGAGATTGATTTTAAGGAATTGGCTCCTGTGATAGTGGGGACTGGCAATTCCAAAATCCATAGGTCAAGCAGCAGGCTGGAAACTCAGGCAGGATATCTATGTTACATTCTTGAGGTGGAATTCCGTCTCTGTGAAAGTTCAGAATTTGCTCTTTAGTCCTTCAACTGGGTGGATGAGGCCCATCCGCATTACAGAGGGTAAACTTTTTTCTTAGAATCCACTGACTGTAAATGTTAATTACATCTAGAAAATATCTTCATAGTAGCATCTAGACTAGTGTTTGACCAAACCACTGGGCACCATAGCCTAGCCAAGCGGACACATAAAATGAACCGTCACAGTGAAGTAAATCACTTAGCCAATGCCGTATCAACTGGTAGAAGGTCAAGGCTGTGCTTTGTCAGCTTGGGTAGGTTGGCAGGACCAAAACATGAAACCTCTAATCCATCACAGATCACCAACCACCTAATACTAAGTAGCAGACAACCAAAAATTCCAGTCTTACTTTCCATATCACATGGAAACTGCTTTGGGCAGCTGGATGGATTGCAACTGTAACTGCAGCTCTGGTTGAACTGACTTGTGAGGGTGTGTCTTCAAGTTCAAGAGCTTATTTTCATGCTTAGTGTTCTTTCACTGAGCTGATTAAAACACACACCATGCTTTTTGATATTAGCAAGTTCATATTTAAAAATTCACTTTCTAAAGTGGAGTGGAAGTTCAGTATTGTATACCTGGCTGTAAGGAAAAATCAAATCCCACTTCTCATCATACTGAGTAATCCAGTCAATTCCCAACCGCTGTTCTGACACCAGCTGCACCTGCAGCACTTCTTTCTCTGTCCCCAACCACCAGGAGCTAGGTCAGACCTCACAAGTTAAAGGGCACAGTCCTCTGGACCGCCAAGTCAGGCCAAGACCTCAGACGCCAGCCGCAAGCTTGGAGTCCCCACAACACCTTTACTTATGACCTGCTGGCTACAAATTCAGAGGTTCCCTCTATCTACTCAGGATACCAGCCGTAAGCTCAGGGGTTCCCAGCCTGCCTCACTTTTAACCTGCAGGTGCCCACTACTCCCTCGGGTTCAATAATTCACTAGAACAACTCACAGAACTCACAGAAAGTGCTATACTTACAGTTAGAGCTTTATTACAGTGAAAAGGATACAACTCAGCACCAGCACAAACAAGAAATGCATAGGGCAAGGTCTGGGAGGGTTCCCAATGTCAAGTTTCCACGTCCCAAAAAGGGATGCGCTACCACTACCCCCACCCTCACTTTTTTCGATGCCTTTCATCAACCAGGAAGCCCTTGGAGTTTCCATTTCAGAGTCTTTATTGGGGCCTCATCATGTAGTCGTGATTGATTGAATCAGCCCACCTCCCCCGAGGTCAGCTGATAAAACAAGGTGATCTTTCTGGCCTGGCCAGCCCCCACCTTTGGCACATCATTAGTGTAAACTCTCAGGTGTGTTCGGGAGGCCTATAGGTAATAAAAAACAAAAAAAACCAAACCTGTTGCCGTCAATTCCAACTAACAGCGACAGAAGCAGAAGCAGACTTTACAGAAGCAGACTGCCACATCTTTCCCCCTAGGAGTGGCTGGTGGGTTCTAACCACCGACCTTTCAGTTAGCAGCCAAGCGCTTAATCACCACACCACCGGGGCTCCTATAGGTAACAAACGCACCTCAAATGCTCAGGAAATCCCAAGGGTTTAGAGTTATCACTCGGAAACCATGGACAAAGACCAAGTTACCTTGGGTAGAGAAAATTCTTTACCCTACACATTTTGTAGACCTAGATCCGAGTCCCAGCTCTGCCACTTTTTGGCTAAGCATGATGGGCAAGTACCTAACTTTACTAAGCTCAGTGTCTTCATCTGCAAAATAGAGATAAAAACGGCACCTACGTCATTGAGTTAGAAACGATAAATGATGTTCCCATAGAATTCTGTACCTTATTCTGTAGCCTCTGGAATGAGCTGTAGCTTCTTCTCATTTGTAAATATCTTATATCCCAAAAAGCAAAGAGGCAAAGCTGAACTTTCAAAGATTTTTTTTCTAACTACGTAATTAACATTAACGTAAAAAAAATTGTAAACTATTCAACAGTACAAAAGATAAAAATGAAACAGTCTCCTACTATGTGGAGAGAAATACCATGAATCACTTACCTCTGCATATGTTGTGTCCTCTAACTTTTACACAAAAATTGGAATTCTGCAGAGTATATACCACTTTGTAAGTAACGTCTTCTCTGAAAGTTTCATGAAAGTGCTGGACATCATCAAATGGCCTTTGAAGGCACGTTTATTTGTTTATTTCTATGACTGCTCAGCATTTCCTCTAATAAATGTCCATGTTTTATTTAATTTAACCAATTCCCTGGACCTTTGCATCATCTCTTCCCAATTTTCAGTGCTTCAATGACGTTCTTTGAAGATATATCTTTGTGTACATCTCTGTTTCCTTAACCCAAATTCCTAGATGAGCCAACCTGGCTCAAATGATAACACTTTCAAAGCTTTGGATACCTATTGCCAAATTTTCCTCCTGAAAGGCTGTTCTAATTTACACGCTGATTCATGGTGTGAAGGGGTGTTTGAAGAAACAAAATATTTTATCGCCTCACAAGAGTTACTGCAGATGCTTTGAGAAAAACAGCCTACAGTCCTGTTCACACCCGCCAGCCTTATTTTAAGTTTGGTTTAAATTTGCACTTCAACACAATTAGAAATTCCAACATTCCTTGGTTCACTGGAGGCACTTGTTGTTGTTGGGTGACGTCCAGTTGATTCTGACTCATAGCGATCCTATAGGACAGAGTAGAACTTCCCCATAGGGTTTTCTAAGCTGTAATCTTTATGGGAGCAGATCACTAGGTCTTTATCCCGCAGAACTGCTGGGTGGGTTTGAACCACCAACCTTTAGGTTAAAACCAGCTGCTGACGAGTCGATTCCAACTCACAGCGACTCTGTAGGACAGAGTAGAGTTGTCCCATAGGGTTTCCAAGGCTGTAATCTTTACAGACGCAGACTGCCACATCTTTCTCCCACGGAGTGGCTGGAGGGTTTGAACCGCTGACCTTTCAGTTAGCAGCCGAGTGCTTAACCCCTGTGCCACCAGGGCTCCTTTGGAGGCACTTACTAGTGGACAAAATGAGACCACTAAGTCCATGAATACCAAGCTTGTATTGGTATTATTGCTTAATTAAAAATCTGTCACTACTACTAGATTCTGGAGGGCAGGGACAACCTGATTTATCTTTGCATCTTAAGTACCTAACCCCCCACCTGGAGTGTTTTATGTGCTCACTTCACTGAATGAACCTCTTTTCAACACTCACAGGTCCCACCGCTCCCCATTCTGGTTATGAGATGCAATCTAAGGTTTTGAATTAATTCCTGCTAAGGTGGATAATAATGGGCTTCCTCTCATTCAACACCTAATACACCTCTCTTACGTGCCAAAGGACTCTGCTAGGAACAAGGATAAAACATCCAGAGTTCTTCACACAGAAGGTAACTTTTAAATTGCTCTACAATGAGGACTTGCAATGTTTAACTCAAAAATTATCATTTTACAAAGGAAGAAATGTAAATAGCCAAAAAAAAAAAAAATCAAAAGAGATCAGTATTTCTGAAAGCAGTGGCACCCTGGCCAGCTGCATCATATCACCTGTGCTTGGAGGTCTCATGACACAAGGGAGTCAGCTAGCAAGTCAGAACTCACAATCTTTTGTAACCTAATCAAAGGAGTTACCTTCCATCACCTTTGTCATATTCTGATGGGTAGAATCAAGTCACAGATTCTCCCCACACTCAAGGGAAGGGGAATACATGTTGTTGTTAGGTGTCATCAAGTCGATTTTCGACTCATGGAGACCCCACGGGACAGAGTAGAACTGCCCCATCGGGTTTCCTAGGCTGTAATCTTTATGGTACAGCTAGAATGCTCCTTAGAAGCAAAGATGGCAAGACTTCATCTCATGTACTTTGGACATGTTATCAGGAGGGATCAGTCCCTAGAGAAAGACATCATGGTTGGTAAAGTAGAGGGTCAGCGAAAAAGAGGAAGACCCTCAACGAGGTGGATTGATACAGTGGCTGCAACAATGGGCTCAAACATAACAACGATTGTGAGGATGGCACAGGATCTAGCAGCATTTCGTTCTGTTATATATAGGGTCGCTATGAGTCAGAGCCAACCCAACAGCACCTAACAACAATAACAAATCTTTGCAGAAGCAGATCAGCAGGTCTTTCTCCCATGGAGCTGCTAAGTGGGTTTGATGCACCAACCTTTCATTTAGCAGCCAAGCGCTTAACGGTTGCAGCTACCAGGGAATACATAGGAGCATGAATATAAGAGGCAGAGACCGTGAGCAATCATCTTATAGTCAGACTACCAAGAAACTGCTTAGAACAGCACAGGCACAGAGTAGTTACTATATGCATATTAGTCATCATTTTTATTCTTATCCTTATTCCTATCAGAGTATAGCCTCATTGATAAGAAGTGGGGTGGGATGCTGGCCATTAAGAAAAGAACAAATGTCTATCATGCTTGTTGAGCAGTTAGCTATTATTAAAACATCAGTTTCAAGCAGCAAACTAGTATGCTCAGTATTACATTTTAAAAAACATCCCTTGGGCTCCTGTATAAAAAAATGGATTGGGGCAGTAATGGTGGACATGGGGACAGAAAAGGACAACGGTGCCTGGACTGGAGTGCTCTCAGTGTATGGCATTTCCTACAGGGATTAACTAAAGATTCAGAACACAGGTGTGAGCATACACTATAGGATGACCTAGCACTACAATAATTTGGGGTAAAATATTTCATATCTCTGGGCATCAGTTGGGGGTTTTATCAGATTCAGAGGCTAGAGTCAATATTGTCTAAGGGCCTTTACAGTTCGCCTCTTCATCATCCCCCTCAAAAGAAGCTGTGGATTCAAAAACAGGCTGGTGCACATGTTCAAGGACTAATCACTGCTCCTCAAGCCCATCGTCTCAGAGCAGAAAGAGAAGAGAAGTAAATAGTGAAACAATCTCAGCATAGACTGGCCAAGTCACTCCAGATATGCACAATTAGCAAGGAAAAGCCAATAGCAAGGAAAAGCCAATGCTTGCTTTGGAATCACAAGCACGGGCCAATGCTTATGAGGCTGACGAAGCTGTGAGAGAAAGCTCTGATCCTCTCTAATAGCCAAGTTAACTGTAGGTGGGAAAACATGCTGTAGGACCCACTGACAGCTCACTTACGTCAGAGCCCAACAAACCTCCTCCAAAAGGAGATGGCTAACAATGGCGCTAACAGTATAGGCAACCGTCTAATCTTGGGAGAATCATTGAAGTTGTTGAGAAGCTCATTTACCTCAGAACCCAAGAAACCACCCTCCAAGAGGAGGTGGCTAACAACAGAGCATGGGCAACCATCTATTCCTGGGAGAGGCACTGGAGTCGCTGAGCAGCTCCTTGGCTCTCAGCCACACAGCAAATCAAGCACACGTGATTCAGGCAGATGGTAGAAAATATTCACAGTTCTACACAATACAATGAACTAACCTTCAATGCTATGTTTAAGAACATGATTTGGGATTTATTTATTCAACAAATGCCTACTGAGTGCAAATGAGGTAAGAAGCACATGATAAGTGTGTGTTAGGTGCAAGATTGAGAATGGATTAAAAAACCAGATAGCTTGTGCACAAAGAGTTCATCGTCCATGTCTTTAGGGCTCTTCTGGTAGCCAGTGACAGAAAAATCACCTCAAATTGTCTTAAACAATGAAGGGGATTTATTGGCTCATGTTTCTGTAAAGTCTAGAGGTAGTGCAAGCTTTAGGGTGGCTCAGTCATGGCACCCAGCTTCTTTCAATCCCTCCAATCAACTTTCTGCAGGGTCACCTTTATCCTGAGGCTCACTTTCAGCATGGTGGCAAAACAGCTATAGCAATTCCAGACTTCGCAGATGCACCCCACACCGTTGAGAGAGAGAGAATAAATCTGAGTCCCTGGATCACCAGCAAAAGTCTTCAGCCTCATTCTGACTGGACATCTCCTGAGTCAATTCATGCAGTTAGAGAGTCCCATGGTCTGATTGGCTTAGGGCTGAATTACCTGAACCAATCACTGAGGCAAGGGGGATGGGATTAGCTTAAGCCAATCAGAGCCCCACATTGAATCTGGAAGCTGAGTCAATGCTGCAAACGTCATAGCTGCTCTCCAGTGGAGAAGGGTAGAATGGATATTGGGAGTCTACAACAGTGCTCACTACATGGTGTGATGTTGGTGTATATGAATATCAAACATACCAAGCAAAATAGAAGACTGGCATAAGAGGCAGTGCAATAAAGCGGTATGGGTATTTAGGGCAGATCTAGAAAGTAAATTTTTTGTTTGAATTGAACGTTCTTTCCATTGTACCAGTGTGGTTCACATAGTTGTATACCTGCAGTGAGTATCCCAAAGGAATTAATCTGTGTCTTATTAGCTCACAATACCCAACGTTCAGCTATCTACCAACGAGTGAGCAACTGCGCCTGGTTTCTCTCACCCACACAGATGATGCAGACACTGCTGCAATGTTAGCCCCAAGCCCAGACAGACACTCAGAGGGCGAGGCAGAACCTCACTGGATTCAAATTATTTTACTTCCGTGCTGATCTCATCCACTACCTGTGGGGTTTTCATACTTTTCAACAAGAGGGTGGTCTCATCTTCAAATAAATCACAATGTTCCATTAAGCAAACGTTAACTTTGAGAAGATTCTATACTGTAATTTAAGATTGTCTTACCAGAAAAGGATATCTGAAACTTAAAAGAAAAAAGCCTGCTAAAATTTCCAATAGTCTTATTTATTTAACCATTAACTAAATAAGAGGAATAAAACATACATTAATATGACTTTTTAGGTAACAAAGTAGGAACTGATAATGATCCTTGCAATGGCCTAGCATAGACTTTTCTCATGGGAGTCAGGGTCTTAGGCTGGGTTCTCTAGAGGAGCAAAACCAGTGAAGCATTTGTATATACATAAATATATATATGAAGAGATTTATTTCAAGGAAATGGCTTATGCAGTTGTGGAGGCTGGCAAGTCCCAAATCCGTCGGTCAGACGTCAAGCTGGAGGCTTCTCCTGACTCAGGTGGTTGCAGGGGCTGACAAACCCAAAATCGGCAAATCAGACGGCAGGCTGCTGGCTCACATTCCAAGAACCAGAGGTCAGAGGATGACCAGGATCCAGAGAGGGCAAGCTTTGCCAGAACATCCATATATACTGGATGCAGGCCACACCGCCAAGGAAATTCCCCTTATATCAGATCACAAAATGGAGAATAATTACATAATACTAAGAATCATGGCCTGGCCAAGTTGACACATAACCATCACAGTCAGTGTTTCCCAACCTTGCCTAATCTTCCTACTTGCCAGAAAAACCAAACCCATTGCCGTCAAGTTGATTCTGACTCATAGCGACCCTACAGGACAGAGTAGAACTACCCCATAGGGTTTCCAAGGAGCGGCTGGTGGACTCAAACTGCAGACTTTTGGTTAGCAGCCATAGCTCTTAACCACTATACCACTCCGAGATAACTTTTAAAAATGAAGTTTCCAGATCCCATTCCAAAATTCTTACTTAGTAGGTGTTATAGATTGAATTGTGTCCCCGCAAAAATTTATGTTGAAGTCTTAATCCCTGGTACCTGTGAACATAACTTTGTTTGGAAATAGGGTCTTTGACGATGTTGTCAATTAAGTTCACATGAGGTCATACTGGAGTAGGGTGGGTCCTAATCCCATCTGAGTGATGTCCTATAAAACAGGAGAAGAGGTACCGAGAGACAGAGGGAAGACAAGCTATGTGACGGCAGAGTTATGCTGAAGCTGCAAGCCAAGGAACGCCTGGTGTTACCAGTGTCTGAAAGAAACAAGAAAGCCTCTTTCCCTAGAGCCTTCAGAGAAAGCATGGCATGCTGACAGCCTGAATCCAGACTATTAGCCTCCAGAACTGAGAGATGATAGATTTCTGTTCTTATAAGCCACTCACTTTACAGTATTCTGGAAACTAAGACAGTTGGTCTGCGGTCAACCAAGGTATTTGCATCCCTTAAGTGCCTCTGTGGGAGAAGGTATTATTCACAAATATTCGCTGTCTTTCCCTGGGGAGAGTCATATTTCTCAGATCCATCAATAAGCTGGGCCATGTCACTGGCCCTGGCCAATGTCTCTCTTTTCTCTCTGCCATGACAACCAGCAATGTTCCAGTTACAGGTTGCTCTGTCATCTTGGTGTCACAGTGAATACAAGAGGAAGCAGAGCCACAGATAACCTACAATGAATACATATTGTGAGCAAGAATATTGCTGTGATAAGCCATTGAGATTTATGGACCATTTGTTACTGCAGCATACATGATCCTATCCTGACTCAATCATTTCCAGAAGTGATCCTGATACACAGCTGTCCTAGTTTCCTAGTGCCGCTGGAACACAAACACCACAAGTGGGTGGCTTTAAAGAACAGATTTTTATTTTCTCACAGTGCTAGAGGCTAAAAGTCCAAATCAGGGTCTCGGCCACGTGGATTCCTTCCTTGTTGGTAGCCCTGGGTGTTCCTTGGTTCCTTGGCTTATAGACAATCCTCACATGGTGTCTGTCTTCCCCCAAGTGTGGGTGCTTCTGTGTCTACACTGATGTTTTTATAACTCAGAAGTGATTAGGTTTAGGATTCATCCTACAACTGATTGATTGATTACATTACATCAGGTTGCATTATGGAGGGTGATTACGTTACATTAGATTAGCTTGCATCCACAGGTATGTCGTTGTTGTTAGATGCCTTCGAGTCTATTCTGACTCCTGGCACCCCCAGGTGTTGCAGAGTAGAACTGCTGCATAGGGTTTTCATGGCTGTAATCTTAACGGGAGCAGATCACCCGGCCTTTTCTAATCGCCAACCAACCTTTGGGTGATAGGGGTTAGGATTTCAACATATATTTTGGGGGAACACAATTCAGTCCATAGCAGCAGCCATGATGAAGAACAGCTGACGTAAATGTCCTCAAACATTACATATATATGCATGTTTGTATGGGGTGTGTTCATAAGATGAAATACATGAGTCCTGACATGGTGACCTTTCTGCAAGCTTGAAGATTCCTGGGCGATATATGAACTTCTGATGAATGAACTTTTTATGAAAAATTCTGCTCATCGCTGCTAGAATCCCCTCTCTCCAAAGAAAAATCTGTGAAAACACAATGGCTTTCTCTAAGGCTTTGTTCAGCTCTTTTTGACTATGAATTAATTCCGCATGGTTTTATAAGGAATTTAAAAAGGAATGGAACCAATTATTGACTGCATTTTCTCCATCACATCCTTGTGGAAATGGGCCTTTCCTGGATTCCAAATTCCACAGAGAGGAGGAGATGGGAGAATCCAGCCTCGCTGTGACTAATATCTTGGGTAGAGAACCAGGCTGAAAGTTATCATAAAAGCTAACCACTTTCAGTTATTTATTAACTGTCTTTTAATAAACTAATGCTTCATTAGAGTCCTTGAAAAACTGAATTACCCTCAATGAATTCAAGAATAGACTTGTACCTCTTTAGCAGAACGAAAGCATGCTACTTTACAGTAGTTTTGGACAGATACAAACTTACTGATAAAAAATAACCAGCACCCTTGAAAACCCATTAATCTAGACCCTCTGTGGAGAACTCTCTCTCAGCCATGGCATCATGGGCAGGCTGTCAGAGTCACTGCAGCAGCCAGGAAAATACAACTAAGGTCGCCACGGAAAATACTCCTGTACCAGCTTCCTTTCTACGTCCACTCTCCTACCCACTAGGAACCTGACTCAGCAGATTTCTTATTTTATTCTTGGGAGAACTCCAGGCCACACTCAGACCTGCAGCCAACCACTTTGGCGGTTTACGTTCAGAGATGGCCAAAGCTGCCTTTAAGCTCACAATTGTAAAAAGGATCCGGGAAAGAGACCCTGAACTCTGTGGAATGGTCCTGCTTCTTCACACTGTCATAGAAGGGGCAGGCTGGAACTGCAGTGGGGTGAGGTCTGGGGAGGACCAGTGGGGACAAAGGTGATTAATTCTGGGCTGCAGAGAAGGGTCCTCAGTGGAATACTTGATTCTGGCAAATCCTAAAAAAGGCACCAAATCATCACACAGATCCTACGTGGATTTACGTTTTACAGCAAATTACACAGAGGATTTCTTTCTATTGTAGATCAGGCATTGTCATAGGACCAACGTTCCCCTTAAAAGTGGACCGACCACTAAAGATGGAGCTAGACGCACCTATTCTTAGAACACACTAGGAAGTGGCCATTGCTAGGCTCAGTAAACATAAAATCACCCACGTCCATTTGTCTTCCGTATCCCAGAACCTTTTGTGCTGTGGGGTTCAAACTACATCTATTTCAAGTCAGTCGGCTGCGCCAAATCCCCAAATCCCATTCATTACACTGAACAGATATAGAAGACTTCTGTATGGATTTTGTGCACTATTCAGACTGAAAACAACTCATATGTTCCAAGTTCAGCAATTCTCTTCCTCTCTCTCCCTCTAATCTGGGTGGATAAATCGCCTCTGACATGCTTGAGATAAAAATCAAGCACAAATTGGCTTATTGGGTCTCTTGGCTGAGCTTCACTTAACACAGCAAAAACTAGTCCACCTTTTCAAAGGTCAGAGACTCCCTGGCCACTTAAGCAGAGAGAAGATCATCATAAATTCATTGTTTGGCTCGTTTTTCAAGAAATTCATGTTTCTAGGTTCATTTAAGCACAATTTAAATATTAAAGGGAAAAAAGAAAAGGGCAAAATCACAAATATTCAGAACAAAAGCAACTTCTAGAAATTCCAGAAGAAAAGTTCTAAATGGCTGAAAAACACAGGGTTATTTTTAATCACCTCCTGACGTAATTTGTAGGTATAATTACTAAAATAGTGTTTGAGGCTGTGCCTCTTTGCTGTTTTCTCTCAGATCAAGATCTGATGACTTTAAATAAACATTGTGCTTTTATTCTTATTAAGATTCCTTCCAGGCCCTTTGTGAATTGGATGGGCTTAAATATTAATGGAAAAAATGGGGGTATTTCTCATTTTTCTTCTCTGGAGCAAGTAACAAGGCAGACAGAATCCTAATGTTGTTTTTGGACATGTCTTATTTCCAAGCATGATGGAGGTATAAAGAAGAAAAGAAAAATATCAGTGTCTTTAAGTTTCAAGCAAGGCCATGGAATTACCATTAAATGAAATGGAAACCAACAGGAAAATGCAGGTTAGTGGGTATTTGTCGTTACCCCTCTTGGACTAAAATTACATGCTAATTAGATGAGTTTTATCAGTGCCATGGAGCTCTTCCATCGTGAGAGCATGTGAGGGATGCTTCTACCCACAGACTTCATTTGTATGTGAACGTACATAGAAATTTACATTATCAGAGCCTGAACGAGACATATATGACTCACAAAGGGAGGAAACGTGTGAACTAATATTTGAATTTTTAAACTGGAAAGAAATTGGAGTTCTGAATTTCAAGTCCTGGAGCAGGAAAGTGACAGATGGGGCGTCTGCGTGATTTTTGTAAAGCATTGGTTCTCATTATTGTAAGTCAGCGCCAGAGGTTGTGAGCAGCGCCACAATCGAGGCACTGTGTTTCGGCAAAGAAATGTAATCAGAATAGACATTGTATGCTAAACACATCATCTTTCAAGCTCTCCTAATATAATACATCAGACAAAATACATCAATTAAAATAATGTAGCAAACAAAACGCAGAGGAAAAGTAGGAAAGTGAAAATCGCTTGAGGGACTTCAAACGTACCACAGGTAGGACATGTTCCCCCAGGATTTCCTTTATGGCCAACATGCTTCCCAGTTGCAAGGTCCAAATGCGGAGCCTGATTAAGAAGGTTCAGGTTTTGGTTCTTTAAATAAAACACCGGGTGTTTACCTCAAAGATTGCCTGGAAGAGACAAACCCAGGAATGTGACTGAGGAGCTCAAACGTGGACTACAAAAGCTTCCATCCCAAATCGACTTGAGGTCACTGCATGTGGGAATGCAAATTTGTCTCCAGCACCAGCTCACCGTGAGAAAGGGCCCCTAGGAATGCCAGCCCTCATCCATGCCAAGGGAAAAATGCACCCCATCTCACCCCACCCCACGCCTCCAAACTTGCTCTTTAAAAATTCAGTTATGCATACTTCAGAAAAAAGGAGACTCTGGTCACATTTGATGGTGATGAAATTTTCTTCCACTTGCAGCAACTTTTCTCGGTGTGCTATTAATTTAAGGGGCATCTGGCCAAGCCATTTATAAAGGTGTAACCTCCAAGAAAAAAAGAAGAAAAGGGACTCACTTTTATTGAACTCTTGTATTAAAGGAAAGGTTTCTATTTTGCCTGCAAAGGTAGAGATTTGAGTCTTGAAATGTGCTGCTCTGCTTGTTTTTGGAGTAAGTGTATCCAAGAGAATGTATTAAAAAGAATACAAGTGTTGAGCCCTATTGAAGGTGTGGGGTTGACAAGGTTCTGGAATTAAAAATTGCAAAAACTGACTTTTCACACGCTGGACATGAATACTGTAGTGCTTTTATCAACTGATTAAAATTGGCTATAGATAGACATAACCAAAATAGCAAGAGGGAGACGTGGTCATTTGGTTTTATGAGCAGGGTAATTAATTTAGGATTGGGATCACTGCTGAGTCAGGCCGATAGACGGTGTGGAAATGAATCCTTATTATTTTCACGAATGCATCAGTTGGACAAGTCATTGTCAAACCAGTGGCTCCATTGCAGACATCGTTCTAATTAACTCACCTCTGAGGCCATCGATTCATTCCAAATGAAAAACGGACTTAGCTTCTGATCGGTGAAGATGGTCAGGATCATAATTCAGATTATTCAACACTTAAAAAGGGGTGCAACAGTAGATATGCCAACAGAACTTTTCAGAGATCTAGAACAATCTTAAGGTTCAATTCTCGGCTTCGATGAAGTAAATGTCTAAGAGTTATCAAAACCCTCCTTTCTTCCTTCTGAATTTTTGTCTCCTTTATGTTTCATCGAGTCTCATTTTCAAAACTTTAGATTGTTATCTGAGTAGTTTCTTTATGTTTGGTTGTTTTTTTTTTCCCCACTCGGACCTTATTTTTAAGGTCATTCTAGCTGATATTTAGCAGACATTGCTTGAGCTCTTATGCGCTAGTCCCTGCCTTCAAGATCCTTATGGTCCTAAAGGATCTTTATAGTTCTGACTTCCCCAATTAAAAAAAAAAAAAAAAAGCCAAACCCATTGCCATCGAGTTGATTCCGACTCATAACAAACCCTATAGGACTGAGTAGAACTGCACCGTTGGGTTTCCAAGGCTGCAAATCTTTAAGGAAGCAGACTGTCACATCTTTCTTCTGGGGAGCCGCTGGTGGGTTCAAACTGCTGACCTTTCAGTAAGCAGCCAAGCGCTTAACCACTGTGCCACCAGGGCTCCTTAATGGATTATAAAATGCTAAAGGGCAGGGACATAATTTTTTCAAGAATGAAAAAATGATGCACCAACATATAGTTGAATATTAAGTGAAAGCTTTTTTGGAAACTGATCTTTTCACAATTTAATTTCTCTTACTCAAAAATTCTAAAATATTCTTAAACACCATTGAGAAAAAGGAAAGTATTCTCTATATTCTTGTAAAAGGAACTGGGGCGTTTTTTCTATGGTGACATTAGCTGATTCTAATCCTCAGCGCCAAATTCAGAAAGTGAAAAATTCAGCACACTCTATATACCCTAGGGGGAGGCAGAAGAGGCCTTGCCTATTGGGAAATGACTTAAAATATGTAAATGAAGTCCTCTGCCCAGCCATCTTTTTCACAGGTGGCTACTGAAGATGTGTAAGAAGAGAGAGCGTAACCTGTGAACGCAGCGGAAAGGAAACCAGATCTACGTCGCCAAAGGGAGCTGGACAGAGAGAAGGCCAAGGGCTCTGAGTCTGGATATAGAGACCCCGGGCCAGATGGCCGCCAAAGGCAAGCATGACCTCTCTTCATGTTGCTGGGATGCCCTTTGCCTAGTGAGCCTACTGAGAGGATTCCACAGGGCTCCCAGATTGTATTGCATTTTCATACTTTCATTTTCTATTATAACCAACCAATTAGTTGCCATTGAGTTGACTCACGATGACCTCATGTGTGTCAGATAGAACTGCGCTCCATAAGGTTTTTAAATGGCTGTTTTTTCAAAAGTAGTTCGCCGGGCCTTTCTTCCCAGGCACCTCTGGGTGTATTCCAGCCTCCAACCTTCTGGTTAGCAGCCCAGCACATTAACCATTTGACCACCCAGGGACTCCCTTTTCATTATAGCCATTCCGAAATCCATGGAGGCAGTAAAAAAAGACATAAAAACAAGGAGTTGCTCTAATGAATCTCCACTCCTACTCCCTAAGCCTTATAGCTATGAAAAAACTCATTAAGAGTGACGCTTCATGGACGCGTTTGGGGGATTGACTGGTTTGGGCTAAAACTAAGTTATTTCTATCACACTAGAGTTTGACTGGTTGTGGCTTCCCCCTCCCCTTCATCCAATGGGTAAAGTTTTGTTTTGTTTTAATTTGCTGAATCCATTTGTGATCTTGGCATTCAGAAGGCCAAAATCTAAACATCTAGTTCAGAAAAACAGAATTATTCCTGTCAAATAAGCAGATAAGAATACCAAAGAAGGAAGAGAAGGGGAAGGAAGGAAATGAAAGAAAAGGAAGGGAGACAGGGAGGGAGGAAAAGGGGAGGAAGAAGTAATAATTAAATCCACTTTTATTCACAGGAAGCACTGTTGTTGGAAGTGGAAATTCTTAGGTAAAATACACGCAAGTAATTGCTATGATTTATGAAGCCACAGAATTTAGAAGCTGATTTAAAACACGTCTCTACTGTCAAAAGAATACACTATAAGGTTTGGAAGAATAGAGTACACGTAAAAATTCATATTCTAGCCTGCTCAGTCAAAGGCATGGGATCTCAGCTTTGGTCTTATTGAACACACACACACATACGTGTCGTATGTGTGAACAGTGAGGGTGTGATGTCTCCAAGTCCCTAAGTTAGCCTTTCTGTATTTGTGGGGAGGGTGTATACGGTGGGAAAAAGGAGAGACCACAGTAAAAATCCTAGTATTTATACAGTGGAGTTAAGAGGGCTCCATCTGGGTGATCTTTCACTGCTGTTATTTCTGGCTGTGAATATAGAGGAAGTCGATGTTCTCTCCTCAACATCTCCATCATCTCGTCCTTCTGGAGACAGGCAGTGGACTGACTGTCTCTTTTAGTAATTGGTGGTGACTTGAGTGGTGTGGCTCTTGTCTGTTTTTCTTTCATAAGCTGGTGCTCACAGACAAGCATCTAAGCTACCTGGTTGTTTAACGTGACTGTAACAAATAGATGGCTCTGATTAAAATTTCACTTGGTAGGTTTTTTCCTTTCCTTTATTTTTTGACCTTTTTTAAAATCAGTTATGGGTTATGGGCACTAGCTGAGACAGAAAAGGTGTACCCCCAAGAAGTTTCCAGCTCATTAGTGCCGCTGGGAAAACCCAAGACACTGCCTCCCTCCGACATGAAAGAAACGTGGCGTCCAGGTTTGGTTAAGTTTTCAGTCTAAAGCAATGGTCCTCAACCAGGAGAAATTTTGCCCCCAGAGGACATTTGGTGATGCCTGGAGACATTTTTGTTTGTCCCAGCTGGGGAGTGGTTCTTCTAGCATCTAATGGGTAGAGGCCAGGGATGCTGCTCAATATACTATAATGCACAGGACAGCTCCCACCACGAAGAATGATCAGGCCCCCAGACTGTCAAGAGTGCTGAGCTGAGAAACCTTGGTCGAAAGAATCAGCTAAAACTCATACATGGGGGAAATTTAAATGCGGTTTTAGAGGGATATGCAAAGTGGGCAAGGAATTTCTAGGCATGTATTGGTCTGGGTTCAGGCAGGAAATAGAAGCCAACCGAAACGCTGGAATTCCAGGAAACTGTAATCTGAGAAATGCTATCAGTGTGCCGCCCACAGCCCCTGGGATTCCGGGTGTGTTTTTTCTACACCAGAGGAGCCCCGGTAGCTAAGTGGGTAAAGAGCTCAGCTGCCAACATAAGGTCGATGGTTTAAATCCACCAACTGCTCCCCGGTAGAAAGATGTGGCAGTCTGCTTCTGTAAAGATTACAGCCTTGGAAACCCTATGGGGCGGTTCTACTCTGTCTTACAGGGTCGCTATGAGTCAAAATCAACTCAGCGGTAATAGATTCTTTGGTTTTGTGCACACCAGCTACCCAAGTCTTTTCACTCATAATTTAGCACCTCTCTTTGTCAAAAACTGTGCTGAGGCTGTTGAAGCCTGTTTGGCCTACAGAAAGGAGAGCTGGGAGGATTTGCCTGGTCTTGGGGGAGCCCTTCACCAATGACTGATGGGCGCGTGAATAGAAGCACCCTAGGCCCTATGCCTGAGGGCAGCACCTATGCGGTGTGGTCCATGCTGTCTCCAGAGCTCCCCTCCATGCAGTTGGCTTGATACCACCCCTCGCTGGTCCTCCCCGCCTAGTCCCGCTTCTCCTGTCCTCCATGGGTTTTTCCTCCAAATCATTCACATGAATCCTGCCTCAGATTCCGCTTCTGGAGAGCTAAAACAAGGAACTATTTACAGAGGTGGGTGGGGTCTTGAGTAACCTCAAAGGAGAGTGCAGCATCTATAATCCCCCACCGTGGCCCACCCCTACCCCAGCTGAGTTCTGGAAACAAGAAATGAGATAGCAGCAGGATGGCCCTCTTGTTGCAGGGAAGTGAGTCAGCGCTGAGCCACAGGTGACCGACAGGGTGCACTGCGAGCTTTGGCGGTCATCGGGAGAGCATACTGAAGGCCAAATGGCCCCAGCCAGCCCAGCAGCCCTGGGGGCAGGGGAGCACTGAACCACAGGCCATTCCCACCTGCCAGGCAGTGGGGAGAGCAGTTGCCCACATGGCAGCAGAACTGTGGGAGGAAGCTGCCTCTCCCCCACCACCACCACCACTCTTCTTGGTGCTTCTGGGGACAAGGACCACAGTTTATATTCTTTGCATACTCCACACCCAGCACAGGGTTGAACTATGTTAAATGTCCACTGGAGAGTTGTTGAGTGAGTTAATTGATTGGTTGATTGACTGATTAATGATTAGCGATCACCCTGGGGGTAACTGGTGTGTCTACAGACTCTACCGTGGCCCCCATGATGTCTGCCTCCTAGTGCTCCCACCTTTGTGTAATCCCCACTGTTTGAGCGTGGGCGGGACCTGGAATTTGCTTCTAACCAGTAGAATAACAGCAAAAGTGATGTGATGTACTGGATTATGTGTAGGGATTACATTACATAAGATTGGGCCACCCATTTTGCTAGATTCTCCCCTTGCTGCCATTGAAGAAGCCAGCTGCCATGTTGTGCACTGACTGTGGAGAGGGCCATGTGGTTGGGTGGCCAACAGGCAAGGAGAAACTGGAACCCTTGATCCAACAACCTATTAGGAACTGAATGCAGCCAACAACCTGAGTGAGATGGAAGAGGACCCCGAGCCTCAGATGAGAAGGCAACCTGGCCAGCACGCTGATGGCAGCCTTGCAGAGAACCCAGGCTCAGCCGTGCCGTGAGATAATCAATGCATGCTGTTTGGGGTCAAAGCAATAGTTAACTAATACAATTGGGCAACGATGAAGTTCAACTGTGGTTTCCTTGCCATGAATCAGAAACACACATGGAGTGGTTTGACTGCCCTGTGCCCATCACCAAGTACCTGCTCTGTCTTGTCTTTGCCTTGAAGCCTGGGAAAGACATGTTCTACTAATCCACCATTGTCTTGTGTGCTAACTGGTCTTTAAACACAATTGGGTATAGAACATTCTTCCAAAGGAGGGACTAATTCTCCCATCATTGCTTCCATTTCCATCACCAGTTCTCATCTCTGAGATGACCCACACCAAAATGAACAGATGTGTCAAAACCCAATTGAGTCATTCTATGCCTATTGTCTAATGCAGCATGATTGCAGGCACTAAGCTTTATAGATATAATTTTTACAATTCCACATGGACCGTAAAATGCAAGAGAGGTGGGAGAAAGAATATTCTGGAAGACAAACTTCATTAGCTGTTAGAATCACAGAGTGCTAGAGATGAAAGAGGCCCCAGAGATTATGGGTCTAAAACTCATTTTACAAAACAGGAAACTGGATCAAGACAGAGAAAGAGAAAGGTTCAGGATCACAGAGGTAGGTAACTCATGGGGCAAAACTTTTCTAACACCCCATCTTTTCATTCCATCGCATTCTGTGCCTTCAAATTCAGGATGAAGATATTTTCAATCTCTATCGCTTGTTGACCCAAGAATTTCCCCAAGCATCATGGCTGCCTCTAAAAGGGGATCCTTCTATCTTTTTTATCTTCTATGTATTTAGCCTTCCAAAACTCCACTGCAGTCCTGCAGAAGAATCATATGAGATGAAGGCAATAGCGGCTGCCTTTACCAAGGAAGTTACTCAGCTAAGGATCCCATTTTAAAATATGTTCAAAATGGCAGACATTTAAAATGGGACTAAAGCTAGCCAAGCACCATCTTTGGTTGGGCGGTTCTTGGCTCGACCTTTGGACTCCTGTCTGTCGTTCTTCTGTGCCCAAAACTAGCATCAGGCTTTCCCCCCCCCCCAAAAAAAAAATTTGGTTTCTCTGAGATTGGACAGCTTTTCAAATTTCCATAATGGGGGTCATTACACACTTTCAGGCCTTGAATAGCCCCACTACCTCCTGGTTGGCTATTTAAAAACAAAGGGTTGGCCAAGTTTAGGCGAATTATTCACATTTGGGGTCTTTATGTATAATTTTTAGACATATGAAGACAAAATAAGGTGCAAAAACCCTTTCATAAAAGTCCCCATCTGCTGTGAGGAAAAATATTGTTATCATGTGTGAAAATTCAACTACATGGCTGAGGGGAAAATCAGAGCATAATCCAAAAGTAAAAAAGATCACGTTTCCCTAAATTCCATCTCTTATTCTGTCTCCTCCAGTTCATTGCCATATAAGATACACATAGCACACCTTCAGCTCTCTGCAACTGTGGCACCAAATATAGCATTTGTTTTTAATCATGCAAAGCTTGATTTTCATTCAGTTAAAGACAAGGGTAATGGTGAACTCATGTGAGAGTTCAGAATGAGGCTAGAGATGTCCTAGGCCCACCTCCTAGAGAAACTGTTTGGTCTAGGCTTTGGGCTTCTGGTGGAATTGCTTTCACCTGCCCAGTGTCCTCTGGCTGAGGCTGACTCATTCTGCCAGCTGGCTCTGGAGGCCGCTAAAGTCAGGTAACGGCTCCTGAGTTGGGGCATCTTGGGTGTCTCTGCTCACTTGAGGTTTCCGGTGCTAAAAGGTCTCACTTCCACTACTGGATTTACTTTTTGACTCCCACTGAGAGAAGGTGGAACAATGACTTATGGCCATCAGGCTCTGAAAAGAAAAACTTTGACCCACACATCCCAAAGTGAATAGATTTGTCAGAGTTTCATTTAGGGTCCTCTTCAAAATATTATTAGTTTCGGAGAGCTGTTCTCCATCTAAACAAAATGCTAAAACATATCTAGAGGTATGTTCTGGGAAGGCTTTTATCTCAAAAAAAAGAAAAAGAAAAAGTATATCATTAAATAGAACCAGTTTCTTACTTAATAAGGTTGATTTTTCTCTTAGTAAGAAATCTTAACATTTCTGAGGTAGATATTATTTCTAAGCCCGTTGTGTCTCAATTTTGTAAGAAGAAAAGAGGGTTGAAGACTTAACCTCCCCTCCCAAAAAATTGTTAACCTATCTTATATATGACTGTAGCCTTTAGCAAGCAAAGACATATAAAGGATTTTTGGTTTTTAATATATTCATAAAATCATTGCATTTATTATTGATATTCCTGAGCTACTTTAAAAGGGAATTTGGTCCTTGGTTCGTGTTGAAACTATATACTGGAGTGATTAATGGGCCCTGGGCTTTATCCCTAGAATTGACAAATACTGAAACATGCTTTTACACTGTTTTATTTTGAGAGGGGTGAAATGGGGCGATAGAAAGGGGAGGGGAAGAGAGAGAAATAAACCATTTTGAAGATCACATTTCCATGATTTGAAACTTTAACACTATGTTATTATTGGAAAATATTGATGTTCCCAAAAGTCTGCTATGGGTGGGGATTGTTTTGCTTTGAATTGCTTTGTTATTCAAGAAAACAGAAACGATTGTAAATAACAACCCACTCAATGTCACAGATGAGTTAATGCTGGCATATTTTGTGACACTATATACTTGAAGCAGCAGTCAAGAAATAAAAAACACATTGCATTGGGCAAATTTGCTGCAAAAGACCTCTTTAAAGTGTTGAAAAGCAAAGATATCACCTTGAAGACTAAGGTGCGCCTGACCCAAGCCATGATATTTTCAATTGCATCATACGCATGCAAAAGCTGGACGATGAATAAGGAAGACCGAAGAATTGATGCCTTTGAATTGTGGTGTTGGCAAGGAATATTGACTATACCATGGACTGCCAAAAGAATGAACAAATCTGTCTTGGAACAAGTACAACCAGAGTGCTCCTTAGAAGCAAGGATGGTGAAACTACGTCTTACATACTTTGGACGTGTTGTCAGAAGGGATCGGTCCCTGGAGAAGGACATCACCCTTGGTAAAGTAGAGGGTCAGCGAAAAAGAGGAAGACCCTCAACGGGATGGACTGATACAGTGGCTGCAACAATGGGCTCAAGAATAACAATGATTGTGAGCATGGTGCAGGACCGGGCAGTGTTTCGTTCTGTGGTACACAGGGTCGCTGTGAGTTGGAACAGACTCGACGGCACCTAACAGCAACAACAACATGTACTTGAAATTCAATCTTGAGATTACAATCATAAGGTAAGTCTTTCTGACGTGTCTCTTTGGCACTCACTTTTTCTCTATCTTGTTGCCTGCTCTCCTCAGAAGTGAGACATTCAATTCCACAACTGACCAGAGTCTAGGTGGCTCAATAGTTAAGTGCTTGGCTGCTAACCAAAAGGTGGGTGGCTCGAACCTACCCAGCGGCTCCACAGGAGAAAGTCCTGTTGATCCGCTCTCGTAAAGATTACAGACTAGAAAACCCTATGCGGCAGTTCTATTCTGTCACATGGGGTTACTATGAGTAGAAAATCGACTCGAAGGCACATAACAACAACCACAGTTGTTCATTTATTGAGTGTGTGATATGTTCAAGACACCGTGCTGAAAGCTGTGTTCAATCCTTTAAGAATGAACTAGAAGACCTCAGAGACCTAACACACTATCCTGTCATCTGAACAAAGTTTCAGTCAATATAGTCTCAAATCAAATAAACTGTCTGGCAGCACAAATAAGAAAACCAGAGTGTGCTTTTTGTATAGACATAACTTAACAAAATAAGAAGAATATAGCTTTCTTGTAAAACAACAAATATACATTTGTATTTTTTTCTTCTAGAGAAAAAATACAAAAGAACTATTTTTAAAACCATATTGGCTCAAAAAAGAATAAATTACATAGTCATCTTTTTGCAAACCCAACTAGATTAAAAATAAGGGAATATAATTTTGGTATTTGTTGTGGATTGAATTGTGTCTCCCAAAAAGATATGTTGAAGGCCCAACCCCCAGGACCTGTGAATGCGGCCTTGTTTGGAAATAAAATCTTGGAAGATGTTATCAGTTAACATGAGGTCATGCAGGAGTAGAAAGGCCCTAATCCAAAAGAGAAGAAGAGACACAGAGAGATACAGAGGGAAGACGGAGACAGAACTGAAGTGATGCATCTACAAGGCAAAGAACACCATAGATCAGCAGCCACCACCAGAAGCTAAAAGAGGCCCGGGACAGGTTTGCCCTCAGATGGAATCAACACGGCTGACGCCTTGATTTCAGACTCCTAGCCGCACAACTGTGACAGAATAAATTTCTGTTCTTATATGCCACCCAGTTTGTGGTACTTTGTTAGAATAGCCCTAAGAAACTAACATTCTGTTGTGAAACTTATCACACCTTTAAGATTTAAGGGGTTTCATGAAGGTATCACAACGGTTGTTGTCTTCTTTCCAGATGAGTCTTTTTATTTTTTTTTCCCTTTTAGTTAAAAAAAAAAAATTCAGGAAACCGATACCTTGCTTGTCCAGTTTCAGAGTTAATAAAAGTACTTTCATAAGACGTTGTGAAATGCTGTCCCTGTGCTGTGCAAGTGTCTACACTTTGGGCTGCTTCCACATCAGTGCAATCAAAAAAGCATTTTCCAGGGAGTATTAAATATCTCCAGGATATTTAGGAGGTGTGGAGGACAGAACGGTGATCTGAAGCTGACAGTCCAAGGTTAGTTGGACCTAGGGTGCCTTATCTGTGTATTAGGTATAATAAGAGCCTCTTCGAAAGGTAGGATAGCATATGAAAACCATCTAGTACCACCGTATCTGCCTTACAATAGATGTTTTTAAAATGTTAATTTCTTTTAAAGAACAAAATACCCATAAGAAATATCAGCTGTTATTCCCATTGCCACTGGGGAGGAGAGTCTGGGAAAAATCTGGACATTCTCAGAATCTATCTTTAGCACGACTTTACCCAATTAGTCTGTGTCTCGTTTCCTAAGAGTAATAAGAACTTGTTGTATTTATTGGGACCTCTTCCATGGCAATTGAGAGAAACCCAACCCCATCTAGGTTAAATAAAAAGAATTGGCTCCATAACTGGAAAGTCCATGGATGCATCTGGCTTCAGACCCAGGGTCTCAGATGTTGTCAGTTCTCTCTCAGCTCCGTGGAGCTTGGTTAGCCCTCCCCTTTCCACTCAAGATTTCCATCCTCCTGTTCTATCTTTCCAGCTACCTCTGCTTGAAAAATCCTAGAATTACTCTGATTGGCCTGTCATGGACCCCATGCTTATCTTTGAACCAATCACCGTGCCTAGTGTAATGGACCGTGACTGGTCAAGCTTGGTCTATGTTCCCTCCCCTGTGAGTGACAAAGAGCCCCAGCAGGACCACATGGAGGAAAGGAGCACATTCTCTAAGGAACCAGAAAAAGGAAGATGGACGAGCATACCAGGCGCTCAAAATTTGTGGCTGTCACAGTCCGTTACATGCATAGTATACATTTTCTACAAGACTTTGAACTCATCATAACAAATGCAGCTAGTGATAATGGAAAGTATTTTAAATGTGATTCACTCATCCAGAACACTTTATGGAATATGCTTTGAATTACTGAATTATTTGTCTTATCTCCCAGAATGCCCCAATAAAAACCCAGTGTCCCAGCTGAGCTGCTCTGCTTGCTCTCCCCAGCTAGGCAATTGTTCCCTCTGCATGTAGTGGACCACTCTGACCTCTCAACGCCAATCATCAAAGCCCTGTCCATCCTCCAAGGCCTCATCGAATACTATCTCCACCATGTTGCTTTTCTGGGGATCCTCAAAAGAAAGTGTCCCTGCCCTATCCAACTTGTACAAAACTAAGCCCCAGGACTTTGGGTAATTGATATGGTATCTGTCTCATGCCTCCTCATCACTCACGACCTCACAACTCCCCAGCCTCCTTAAACTGTGAGTTCCTTAAGAATATCTTATGTAATGTGGTGTATACCTTATACAGCTTCGACACAGTTCCACAATTACCACTGGATTTGAAATAATACTTGTTTAATGAACTAATATATTGATTTCCATTTCTTAGGAATGTATTGAGTGGATAAACCTTCCAGTCGTGTCTTTCTTCAAAGCTTTACCTTCAACTGAATGGCTGTTTATTTAGGAGCTGGCTTGTATGTCTATCCATAGACATACTAAAGAGGACAGTTTAAGACACGCTTTTTCAATCCCTTGGAATTTGTTTTATGAAAGAACAATCACTGGATTGGGAATCAGAAGACCTGGCTTCTAGATCCGACACTGCCACCTATGAAGTGTTGAACCTGGTAAAATTACTGTGCCTCAGTCTCTTTATCTGTGACATGAGGGGTATCCCCAAGGTTTTTTTATGGCTCTAAAACAATTTTGTGATTCATTGTTCCCTCGTGTGCTGTGGTCCTTCATTCTCTTAGGGACCCTCTCCACACTAAGTGCTTTGAATTTTGTAAGTCCCAAAAATGGCCCAGTGCATTCCTGGTGTAACAATATCTTAATATAGCCATACCTCTGTACTATACTAAATAATTTATCAAGAACCTTCACAACCACAGTTTCGTTGGATTCTCATAACAATGCTTCCTGGTAGTTATTATCATCCCCATTTTAATGATGAGAAAACAGGTTCAGAGAGGTCTCATGAAGTCACTAATTTAAGTGTCCAGTATTAGACCCACATATTTCGACTCAAAGTCCAGCACTCCACTACTCTACAATGTCAGGAAAAGGACATCAAATCTCTAGTGGAAAACCTAGGAGGGCCCACTTCGTGTGTGTTTCTGTACAAGATGAACAGAACATCAATTAGTATTGGAATGTTCATTCTAAATCTTTGGCCTGATCTCAAGAGAAAGGCAATCGGACTCGGAGACTACACAGCTTCGGTCCCCATGCAGGCTTGGTCTCACAGCTCGTCTCTGGAAGCAAAAAGGAGAAGCTGAGTGGACTCTCTTTGCCACCTTTGGTTATATTTTCAAGGAAATTACAGGTCAGGTGCAAATATGCCAAAGGTCAAACCAAGGTACACTTGAAGTCAGCGCTGGGAAGGACTCTGCCTCACAAACTCACAAGCCTATTTATGATAACCTTGGAATGTGTGATCTGAAACTTAAGAGGGTTTTCCTTTGAACCGTGCCCTTCCTTCACCTCTCCTCCTTTCATCTCTGGCCTCTCACTTGCTCCTTCCCCTGCTCCCCAGACAGCCTTTCTGATTGGAAGCCTGACCATTTCTTCCAGAATTGCTCTCCATGGGGGAGCGCCCCTAGGGATTATCAGTTAATTTTCCTGTGGCTTTGAAAGGGACTCATCCAACAGATCTCTACTCTTTTTTCTTCCCATTTTTTAAATTGTTTTCTTGTGGTAAACTATATACATATAACAAAACATCTGCCAATTCCACATTTTTTTGCACGTACAAATCAGCGACACTGCTTATAGTTCATCATGTTGTGCAACCATCACCACCATCCATTTCCTAGTTATTCCACCACTATTAAAAGCAACTCAGTGGCCCCTCTCCCCACTTTCTGAGGCTATTTTATCATCAGCATCACTATCATCAATGGTTCTGAGGACTTGAAGAAGACCTAAGACCACCAACCCAGCCCCTGATGCTAACCAGATGAGTCTCACTCACCACTGTTTACCGGTACCCCAGTGGTGTGACCTTCAACCCATTTCTTTCAAATAAATTTAATATGAGCCAGTGGCATGGTGTTCAGGGAGAGAGCTTTTCTTGGTGGTTTAAAAAGCAGAAGGCAAAAAGAAGTCAAGTATGGGGTAGCAGTGTCTCAGCTATGATGCTTTTGTGAAGCCGTGCAAAGCAAAGTGACATTCAGATTGACTAGTCTACATTATAACTGGATCATGAAGATAATGTGTCAATCCTCTTCTTAAGATTGGATTCTGATTTTTTTAATAAAGGAATGAGTCAATTAAAAAAAAAAAAAGCAGAAGGCAATCAGGGGAGTTTACCACCATCTGTGAGGAATAACTGAAAACTAGAATTTAACAGCAAATTTACACAACAGTAGTGACCAATAAGGTCCCTGGGTGGCACAAACAGCTTGCTGTCAGCTACTAACCAAAAGGTTGGCAGTTTGAATCTCCCCAGCAGCACTGCAGAAGAAGGGCCTGGCAATCTACTTCCAAAAAATCAGCCATGAAACCCTAGGGCGCATAGTTCTACTCCGACACACATGGAGTTGCCATGAGTTGGAACTGACCAGATGGCGACTGATTTGGGCATGTCACTAGCTGGATATCTGTGTGTCAGTATCTACAGCCAAGGACCCTGCTACTGATTCTTTTACTTGAGCATGTGGATTGACAAAGAGCACTCAAAATGTAAGGTGCTTAGCATTACTGAAGGGGCTGAGAAAGGAGTAGGCTGAAACTCCATTTTATTTCTGTTCCTCTTTTTATTTCCTTGTTAACCGCTATACTGGTTTCATGGAGCCCTGGTGGTGCAGTGGTTAAGAGCTCGGTTGCTAACCAAAAGGTCGGCTGTTCAAAGCTCCTTGGAAACCCTATGGGGCAGTTCTACTCTGTCCTGTAAGGTCGTTATGAGTCAGAATCGACTTGACAGCAATGGGATTTGGTTAACCTCCAGAACTGTAAGACAATAAATGTGTGTTGTTTTAAACCACTAACCTTGTGGTAATTGTTACAGCAGCAACAGGAAACTCATCCACTGCAGAAATCTGATGTGACTCAGCATCTCCCACTGACGGCCTAGAAACAGAAATTACCACGCCTCACGCTTCTCCTTTTGGACAAGAGTAGGAAGTTTGTTCCCAATGCTGTGAACCATGGCAGTTTGGAAGCCATTCAGTCAGAAGGTTGTGATGATGAATGGGGGAAACATCCAGCAAACACCAACCCAGCTCTACTTTTTGTTGTTAATTTTACCACGTCGTATGCAAATAAAGGCATCTTGAAACACGGATTTCATGTAGATATGAACTGGAGTTTTCAATGCCTATCTTCATCTGCAAAATCTCTTGTTTGCAGTTCAGATGAACTAGTCAACAGAGATTTCCTTAAAACTAATAAGAAACAGAGATGAGTCGGGTGAGTGACTACTTACTGCTCCTGGTCTCTAAGGCAATACCAAAATGAAAGAATAACCAGTGAGGCTACTTTCTTTCCCATTGTAAGATTTTTTTTTTTTTTTTTTTTTGGAACCTCGAAGTTTTAAAAGCCATTAGTTCCATATAATTCTCAATCACTCAAAGTATTTTTCTCCGCTTTGGCTATTTTTCAAGAACTTCTACCTACTTCCACTTCTCTAGCAGGGGTTTCTCCCCCTCTCATTTTCTCTTCAGACTGGGTGTTATTTGATAGAAAAATAACCTTCTGGCAAGTTAGGAGTCTAGAAGAAATCTAGACTTTGGGTAACACCTTGCCGATTTCTTTAGGGGTAAATATGATCCTAAAAAAAATTCCCAAGCTTTTCTGTAAGCTTTTATGAAACATTTTCTGGCACTCAAAGTAAAGTTATTGATTCCAGGCCTTTCCGTGGGATCTTTGATCTGGACCTGCTCCAGAAAGTGCATTCTCTATGCATTATGCATGCTCTAATCTGCAGTCACCTGGTCCATTTCCTCAAATCCTCAATCAATACAAACTTTCCCCAGCCCTGTTGATTTACTCTCCCATCACTTTCTTTCTTTCCTTCCTGCCTTCCTTTCTTTTTTCCTTCCCTCTTGCCTGCATTCCTTCCTTGCTTCCTTTCTCTCTCCCTTTCCTTCTGTTTCACATTCATTTTCTCTCTTTTTTCCTTCTCTCTCTCTTTCTCCCTCTCCCTCTCTGCTTTTAACCAAGCCATCTGAAACAGGTATTCCTAACCTTCAAACTGAGAGGGCTTAGTATAAGTCTTTGTTGGAAGACATAGATTTTCCAAGGGCATGTGGTTGGTCACGAGTGTTGGTAGCTTCGCGATGCCCCTGGAGAATCTAGAACAGACTCTGTCTTCACAATTAGCCATTACCGTGTTAATATCATACTGCCATGGGGAGGCTCACAGACAGATGGTGATGCTGATGGATTTACACTCCCATTAACTCCATAGATTAGACTGTAGGTAAGGAAATAACCATGTACACAAGAGAACACGCATTATTAAATAAGGTGGCATCAGATTGCTAGAATGGTTCTTTTGTAGTCTTGTGTTTATAAGGTCATGTTCCACAAGCATCCAGGAAAATCCAAAATCGCATCCTGGGAGGGATGAGAGTGCAGTGGTTATGACTTGGGCTCTGCCTTCTCAGCACCTGGGTTGAATTCCTGTTTTGCCACTGACAAGCCTTGTGACTTTGAGCAAGTTTATTAAACTCTCTGAGCCTTAATGTCCTCATCTAAAAATTGTGGAGAGTGGTTTAATAGTGCTGTTTGGAAAATTCAATGAGAAAGTGCCCATAAAATATATAACAAGGTGTCTGCCCCATAATAAAACCTAATAAATGTTGTTTACTATTAGCTTAAGGAGCCCTGGTGGAGCAGTAGTTAAGCACTTGGCTGCTAATCAAAATGTTGACAGTTCAAACCTACCGGCTTCTCCATGGGAGAAAAGATGTGGCAGTCTGCTTCCATAAAGATTTAACCAAAAACCAAACCCATTGCCGTCGAGTCGATTCCAGCTCATAGTGACCCTATAGGACAGAGTAGAACTGCACCACAGAGTTTTCAAGGATCAGATCAGCTGGTGGATTTGAACTACCAACCTTGGTTAGCAGCCAAGCTCTTAATCACTGTGCCACCAGGGCTTCCCATAAAGATTACAGCCTTGGAAACCCTATGGGGCAGTTCTACTATGTCCTAGAGGGTTGCTATGAGTTAAAATCGACTCAACAGCGCACAACAGCAATTAGCTTAGGAGTCCCTGGGTGGTGCAACCAGTTAAAGTGCACTCAGCTGCTAACCAAAAGGTTAGAGGTTTGAGTCCACCCAGAGGCACCTCAGAAGAAAGGCTTGGTGATCTACTTTTGAAAAATCAGCCATTGAAAACCCTATGGGGCACATTTCTACTCTGACATACATGGGGTCACCTTGAGTCGGAGTCAACTGTACAGCAACTGTTGTTGTTGTTGTTGTTTTTAAACTATTAGCTTATCATTAGGGAAGGTAAAAGGGAAGTAGAAGTTTTGAGCTCCCCCATGCCTGTATGATCTAATATAATGCCCTTAACAGCTCCATATGGTATGCATTGTAAATTCAGAAACTCTGAAGAGTCTGAGGTCTTATCCTACTTGATCTGACAAGAGACAAGAGGCTTTCTGGATTAGAGAAAGAGACAGTTTATTACCCAAGGCAAAAACAGCAAGAGAAGCATCTCAGCATCAGTTCCCCAAGCTCTAATCCCCACAGGGCGATACAAGGACGGCCAGATGTTTCCAGAAGAGGAACCCCAAATTATGAGACTGAAGTTTATGTAGGCTGCTGGCATATCTGCTCATCCCTGCCTCCAAAGAGAGAGAGAGATGACTCATTAAACACATTTCCTCTGTTGGGGGCGGGGGTGGGGGACACTATCTTCACCACCCTGAATGTGAGCAAATGGCCTTGGAAGGTTCACTCTCTAAACCTCTCTAACGTTAGGGAGACACCATCTCTAGCTTCCAAAGCCTTCACTCAGAAAACTTGGACCATGCAGACACATGAAAATAGTCATAGAGAATTGTCTCCCAACACATCTCACCCATATTTTACAGAAATAATATTAGTTTTACACTTTGGGATCAGCAGTAGGAGATGCTGAGGGTGGGTCATTTAGCCGACTCTGGTTCTTTAACCAATAAATAGTGTTATTTATTGTATTTGTAAGAGCCAAGTGTTAAAGGGATTAATTTATCTGAACCATATGGGTGTCTGTGGGAACTGAAATGGGCTATCAAGCAATGAAGTTAGTAACAGAAAGTTTTCCTGCAACATACCCCTCATCTAGGTCTATTCCTCTCCAACACCGAAACTGACCTTTTGTCTGTTCCATTTCTCCAGGGCATTGTTAAATTATATTTAAAATAAATTTATTCTGAATAGTAATGGATGAGAACTTTCCAAAGAATTTGTATTAACATAAAACACTGTTAATAAGTGACTTAACCCAAACCAATGGAAGGTTTCAGGCAGGTAGATATCTTGGTGGAGGATCTGTCTCACATAAAACACACCTCTAATTAACAGCTACAAGCATATCCATGTATATTATCTTATTTGATCCATTAGAAAACCCAGGGAAGAAGCACTTCATTGGAGAAAATGTAGAGTTCAAGGTTAACTAGCTTACTATTAAAGGCTAAGTAGAGGCAAGCTGAGACATGGGCCCCAAGTCTTCAAATTTGAAGGATGCTGGTCTATGGTCAACTCCTACACATTCTAGAGCAGTGACTCTCAACTATAATGTGTGCATGTGTGTTGGTGGCGGGGATGGATGAGGACTCCTTAGAAGAGTCAACATATCAGATCCTCTTGGATGGGAGCTCAGACCATGACCCCTTCAGAGATGTTACTGTCTTCCTGAGTGAAAGCCAAGGTGATGTTGGGAACCCCTGTTACTGACAGAATGGTACCGTAGCCCTGGGGGGTGTTCAGAGAGAAAAATCCCTGAGAACAACTAGCCTACTAGCTTGTTGTCATGGATTGAATTGTGTCCCCCAAAAACATCTGTCAACTTGGATAGGTCATGATTCCCAGTATTGTGTGGTTGTCTACCATTTTATCATCTGATGTGATTTCCCTAAGTGTTGTAAATGCTATCACTATGATGCCATAAAATGGATTATCAGCAGTTATATTGATGAAGTCTACAAGATTAGATAGTGTCTTATGTTCTACAGTCTACCTTGATGAGTAGCGTCTGGGGTCTTAAAAGCCTGTGAGCAAACATCTAAGACACTCCACTGGTCTCACCCTTTCGGGAGCAAGGGAGAATGAAGAGAACAGGATACAAGGAAAAGATTAGTCCAAAGGACTAATGGACCACAGCTACCAAAGCCTCCGCCAGACTGAGTCCAGCACAGGTAGATGGTGCCCGGCTACCACCACTGACTGCTCTGACCAGGGTCACAACAGAGGGTTCTGGACAGAGCTGGAGAAGGATGTAGAACAAATTTCTAACTCACACACAAAAAAAGACCAGATTTACTGGTCTGAAAGAGACTGGAGAAACCCTGAGAGTATGGCCCCCGGACACCCTTTTAGCTCAGTGGTGAAGTCACTTCTGAGGTTCACCATTCAGCCAGGGAGTGGACAGCCCCATAAAACAAAATGGGATTAATGAGGCACAGCAATCCAGGGACAAGGACTAGAAGGCAGAAGGGGACAGCAAAGCTGGTGATAGGGAACCCAAGGTTGAGTAAGGACAGTGTTGACATGTAGTGGGGTTGTTAACCATTGTCATAGGGCAACATGTGTACTGTTTAATGAGAAACTATTTTGTTCTGTAACCCTTCACCTAAAGTGAGAATAGCAGCACAACCGGAAGAACGTAATCAATGTCACTGAACTGTGCATGTAGAAATTTTTGAAATGTGTATCTTTGGCTATGTATATTTTCACCAAAAAAAAAAAAAAAATGTCGAGAAGGGAGAGGGTTGACATGTCGTGGGATTGTTAACCAATGTCATAAAATAATATGTGTACTGACTGTTTAATGAGAAACTATTTGTTCTGTAAACCTTCACCTGAAGTACAATTAAAAACAAAAAGATTAGATAGTGTCTTAAGCCAATCTCTTTTGAGATATAAAAGAGAGAAGCGAGCAGAGAGACATGGGGACCTGAGTCCAGGAGCAGAGCGTGTCCTTTGGACCTGAGGTTCCTGCACTGAGATGCTCCCAGACCAAGGAAAGACTGATGCATCACAAGGACCTTTCTCCAGAGCCAACAGAGAGAGAAAGCCTTTCCCGGGAGCTGGCGCCCTGAATTCAGACTTCTAGCCTACTTTACTGTGAAGGAATGAATTTCTCCTTGTTAAAGCCATCCACTTGTGGTATTTCTGTTATAGCAGCACTAAATGACTAAGACACCTGTTAATCAACATCCTTTTAAATAGTTAATAGGAATAATTTAATGTAGTTAATAGAGATATTGTGATAAAATTAACAGAGAAATTTTTAGCGCATTCTGTCATGGCATCAACTCAGCCGTTTACGCAGCATGCACACAAACACGCATGTGAACATCTTTGGATAAATAGCTTTCACTCTTGGTTTCCATTCATTTAATCAGGTTTGTGTCAGAGTTTCACTTCTGTTTATCTTTGGACAATGACAGCTAAAGGTTACATTCCCAGGACGTAGAAAGCTGACTTAAGTGCCGTACTTAAATTCTAATAATAATGAAAAATACCTAATCAGTGTGAACCCTTTTGAAAAAGATCACTCAAGGAGAAAATTGTTCTTGATGGTGTTAAGAGCACCGTTCCACTCCGCCAAAGGGCAATCATGAGGCACACGAGAAAATCAGCATTTGCATCAAAGAAAGGTCTTCCAGATGCCATCAAAACTCTCTCTCATCTGCCACAAGTACAATACCCTGTTCCTCACTACCTATTTCTTTTGAATTAGCTGCAAGAGACAGGAGAGGAATGGTGTACATGTCACTGCTCTGTAACTTCCAAAAATTCAGAATTCATACGGGAAAATATTTGAATTCTGCACACTTCCTCAAGTGGGAACATCAAACAGAATGCAAGACAAACGTTAGCCCTCAATTTGATTCCCCTTCTGCCTAATTTTCAGAGCAGTGCAGGAGTGTAAGAATGACCTTGCAAGCTGATCATGTGCAAAGTGATCTTATCTCAGTCACCAGCTGGAAAAATTACAATTGATCTATGACCGAAACAATTTTTGTCAAAACATTAAGAACTCTCTTAATGTCCATTATAAGTATATTGTTGTTGTTAGGTGCCGTCTAGTCAATTCTGACTCATAGCGACCCTATGTACAACAGAATGAAACATTGCCCAGTCCTCCACCATCTTCACAACCGTTGCTAGGCTTGAGTCCATCCTTGCAGCCACTGGGTCAATCCATCTTGTTGAGGGTCTTCCTCTCTTTTGCTGACCCTCCACTTTACCAAGCATGATGTCCTTCTCCAGGGACTGGTCTCACCACCCTTGCTTCTAAGGAGCACTCTGGCTGTACTTCTTCCAAAACAGGCTTATTCGTTCTTCTGGCAGTCCACGGTATATTCAATGCTCTTCACCAACACCATAATTCAAAGGCATCAATTCTTCATTCGTCCTTATTCCTTGTCCAGCTATAGCATACAGATGAGGCAATTGAAAATACCATGGCTTGGGTCAGGCACACCTTAGTCCTCAAAGTGACATCTTTGCTTTTTAACACTTTAAAGAGGTGTTTTGCAGCAGATTTGCCCAATGCAATATGTCCTTTGATTTCTTGACTGCTTCCTTCCATGGGCGTTGATTGTGGATCCAAGTAAAATGAAATCCTCGACAACTTCCATGTTTTCTCCATTTACCAGGATGTTGCTTATTGGTCCAGTTGTGAGTATTTTTATCTTCTTTAAGTTGAGGTGTAATCCATACTGAAGGCTGTAGTGTTTGATCTTCATCAGTAAGTGCTTCAAGTCCTCTTCACTTTCGGCAAACAAGGTTGTGTCATCTGCATATCTCAGGTTGTTAACGAGTCTTTCTCCAATTCCGATGCCGCATTCTTCTTCATATAGTCCAGCTTCTCGGACTATTTGCTCAGCAAACAAATTGAATAAGTATGGTGAAAGGATACAACCCTAACGCACACGTTTCCTGACTATAAACCACGCAGTATCCCCTTGTTCTGTTTGAACCACTGCCTCTTTGTCTATGTACAGGTTCCTCATGAGCACAATTAAGTGTTCTGGAATTCCCATTCTTCGCAGTGTTATCCATAATTTGTTATGACCCACACAGTCAATTGCCTTTACATAGTCAATAAAAGAGAGGTAAACATCTTTCTAGTATTTTCTGCTTTCAGCCAAGATCCATCTGACATCAGCAATGATATCTCTGGTTCCACATCCTCTTTCTGAATCCGGCTTGAATGTCTGGCCGTTCCTTGTTGATGGACTGCTGCAACTGTTTTTGAATTCTCTTCAGCAAAATTTTACTTGCATGTGATAGTAATGGTATTGTTCGATAATTTCTGCATTCTGTTGGATCACCTTTCTTTGGAATGGGCACAAATATGGATCTCTTTCAGTCAGTTGGCCAGGTCACTGTCTTTCAAATTTCTTGGCATAGACGAGAGAGCACCCCCAGCTCTGCATCCGTTTGTTGAAACATCATCTCAACTGGTATTCCATCAATTCCTGGAGCCTTGTTTTTTGCCAATGCCTTCAGTGCAGCTTGGCCTTCTTCCTTCAGTGCCAGTCGGTTCTTGATTATATGCTACCTCCATAAACATAAGTGTAGTTAGTTAAGCATTTACTAATGTTCATTCACAGAGCAGCTGCTGGGACAACTATTGTGATCCCAGAGCTTCTGCTTGTATTGTCTCCATGGAACACAAGCAGAGTCCTTGCACTGCCAAAGTGGACTTTCAGCTGAGCCTCCAGGAATCATCGCTGGACACCACTGCAGAACTGGTCAACCTATCTTTTTTGTTTTTCTTTTTAAATAATTTATCAAGGTGCAATTCACATAACATAAAACTGATACTTATAAAATGAACAATTTAGTGACATTTAGTATGTTCACAATGTTACGCAACCACCACCTCTGTTTCCAAAACATTTCCATCACTCCAAAGTAATGGTCGGCACCAGTACTACTCAAATTATTTCAGAACATAGAAAAGCAAAGGATACTTCCAAATTCATTCTATGAAGCCAGCATAACCCTGATACCAAAACCAGGCAAAGACACCACAATAAAGGAAAATTACAGACCAATATCTCTCAAGAATATAGATGCAAAAACTCTCAACAAAATTGTAGCCAATAGAATTCAGCATTATATCAAAAAAATAATACACCATGACCAAGTAGGATTCATACCAGGTATGCAAGGATGGTTCCACATTAGAAAATCAATCAACATAATCCACCACATAAACAAAATAAAAGAATCACATGGTCTTCTCAATTAATGCATAAAAGGCATTCAACAAAGTCCAACACTCATTCCTGATATAACCTCTCAATAAAATAGGCATAGAAGGGAAATTCCTCAACATAATAAAAGGCATCTATACAAAACCAACAGCCAACATCATTCTTAGTGGAGAGAAGCTGAAAACATTCCCCCTAGGAACAGGAACAAGACAAGGATTCCTTTATCATCACTCCTATTTAACATTGTGCTAGAAGTCCTAGCTAGAGCAATAAGGCAAGAAAAAGAAATAAAGGGCATCCAAACTGGTAATGAAGAAGCAAAACTGTCCCTATTTGCAGTTGATATGATACTATACATAGAAGACGCAAAAGACTCCATGAGAAAACTACTGGAACTAATAGAAGGATTCAGCAGAGTAGCAGGATACAAGATAAACATACAAAAATCCGTTGGATTCCTATACACCAATAAAGAGAACAACGAAAAGGAAATCAGAAAAACAGTACCATTTATAATAGCCCCTAAAAAAATAAGATACTTAGGAATAAATCTAACCAGGGATGTAAAAGACCTATACAAAGAAAACTACAAAACACTACTGCAAGAAACCCAAAGGGATCTACATAAATGGAAAAACATACCATGCTCATGGATAGGGAGACTTAACATTGTAAAGTGACAATTCTACCGAAAGCACTACCAACAACATTCTTTAAAGAGATGGAAAAAAACAATTATTAACTTTATATGGAAAGGGAAGAAGCCCCAGATAGGTAGAGCATTATTGAAGAAGAATAAAGTAGGAGGACTTGCACTATCTGACCTCAGAACCTACATACAGCTACAGTAGTCAAAACAGCCTGGTACTTGTACAACGACAGATATATTGACCAATGGAACAGAATCGAGAACCCAGATGTAAATACATCCACCTACGGTCATCTGATCTTCGACAAGGGCCCAAAGTCCATCAAATGGAGAAAAGATAGTCTTTTTAACAAATGATGCTGGCAAAATTGGATATCCATCTGCAAAAAAAATGAAACAGGACCCATACCTCACACCATACACAAAAACCAATTCAAAATGGATCAAAGACCTAAATATAAAACCAAAAACTATAAAGATCATAGAATAAAAAATAGGATCAATGCTAGAGACCCTAATACATGGCATTAAGAGGATACAAGCTGTAACTAACAACATACAAACTCCAGAAGATAAGCTAGATAACTGGGATCTTCTAAAAATTAAACACTTATGCTCATCAAAAGACTTCACCAAAAGAGTAAAAGGAGAGCCTACAGACTGGGGAAAATGTTTGGCTATTATAAATCCAACAAAGGTCTACTCTCTAAAATCTACAGGAAACTCCAACACCTCTACAACAAAAACACAAATAATCCAATTAAAAAATGGGCAAAGGAAATGAACAGACACTTCACCAAAGAAGACATTCAAGCAGCTAACAAACACATGAGGAAATGCTCGCAATCACCAGCCATTAGAGACATGCAAATCAAAATCACAATGAGATACCATCTCACCCTAGCGTTACTGGCGCAAATCAAAAAACAGAAAACAACAAATGTTGGAGAGGATGCAGGGAGATTGGAACTCTTATGCACCGCTGGTGGGAATGCAAAATGGTACAACCATTTTGGAAAACGATATGGTACGTCCTTAGAAAGCTAGAAATAGAAATACCATATGATCCAGCAATCCGACTCCTAGGAATATATCCTAGAGAAATAAGAGCCATCACACGAATAGACATATGCACACCGATGTTCATTGCAGCTTTGTTCACAATAGCAAAAAGATGGAAACAACCTAGATGCCCATCAACAGACAAATGGATGAACAAACTGTGGTACATACCCAGAATAGAATACTATGCAACAATAAAGAACAATGATGGATCTGCGAAGCATGTCACAACATGGATGAATCTGGGGGGCATTATGCTGAGTGAAATAAGTCAACCACAAAAGGACAAATATTGTATGAGACCACTACTATAAAAACTCATGAAAAGGTTTACAGACAAAAAGAAACAAACTTTGATGGTTACGAGGGAGGGGAAGGGTGGGGGTGGAAAAACACTAAATAGACAATAGATAAGTGGTAACTTTGGTGAAGGGTAAGACAGTACACAGTACTGGGGAAGCCAGCACAACTTATACAAGGCAAGGTCATGGTAGCTCCATAGACACATCCACAGTCCCTGAGAGACTGAATTGCTGGACTGAGGGGTGGGGACCATGGTCTTGGGGAACATCTAGCTCAACTGGCATAACATAGTTATAAAGAAAATGTTCTACATTCTACTTTGGTGAGCAGCATCTAGGGTCTTAAAAGCCTGTGAGCAGCCATCTAAGATACTCCACTGGTCTCACCCCTTCGGGAGCAAGGGAGAATGAAGAGAACAGGGTACGAGGAAAAGATTAGTCTGAAGGACTAATGGACCACAGCTACCAAGGCCTCCACCAGACTGAGTCCAGTACAGCTAGATGGTGCCTGGCTACCACCGCTGACTGCTCTGACAGGGATCACAATAGAGGGTCCCAGACAGAGCTGGAGAAAAATGTAGAACAAAATTCTAACTCAAAAAAAGACCAGACTTACTGGCCTGACAGAGACTGGAGAAACCCTGAGAGTGTGGTCCTCCAAGCACACTTTTAGCTCAGTAATAAAGTTTCTCCAGAAGTTTACCTTCTAGCCAAAGATTAGACAGACCCGTAGGAAGACTGGTAATAGGGAACCCAAGGTCGAGAAGGGAGAGTACTGACATGTCATGGGGTTGTTAACCAATATCATAAAACAATGTGTACTTACTGTTTAATGAGAAGCTAGTTTGTTCTGTAAACCTTCATCTAAAGAACAATAAACAAAAAAAGAAATCTGAAATACAAATCATCTGGCATAAAGCCTTGGCATGTATTATTGCTAAACTTTATCAGATCTTCTTTTTGTATATAAATTCAAGGTAAAATAAAAAACCTCCATGTTTAAAATAAAACAAAGTGATGGGGTCAGCCTATCTTAATTAGAAAGGTGACAATAAGGAAGCTACTTCTGGAACTGTTGGTTGCAGGAGCTACACCGTGCATACTAGGTCTGCACCAGAAAGAGAAAATAAAAAAAGGATGCCCTGTGCTCTGAGTATCAATCTACACAGTGGGATATTGGTAATGCAGAAAGAGAAAACACTAACACTTTCACAACTAAGTTTGCCAACAGGAACAGCAGAAGCCAGCCCCCACTTTGCTCTGCCTTCTAAATTTCTCATGAGTTCATCTGATTAGTGGGACCTACGGCACACCTGGACCCTAGCTGCAAGAGAGTTTTGGAATTGTAGTTTTTGGTGTTTCAACCTAGGAAGAGGATGGAATGGATGGTACATGTCAATTTACTACCTTCACCATCCACAGTGAACCCACCCTGATATCGTCGCAATGCCATACCCTTGGTCTGGGAATATGGCACTATCATATCTGATTTCTTAGTGCAGAGGATGGGATGGATTGTCCCAAATCATCTACACTCTTTCCCCTAACCTTATTGTCATCTAAAGACTCATAATTGCTATTGAGCAGGCCCAAGTCTGGGAAAAGGAAATGGAACAGAACAGCATAACCTGGCTGATGTGGATCCTAAACCCAAAATCTTCCCTTTGCACATTGTCCCAAGGAGCCAGCCTGCCCACACTAGATGGTAATGGTCATGAAAACTACTTTGCCAGTCAGCCTCAGCCCCCTGCCGTCACATAACCACGTGTTCATTCTAACAGAATTAGCACTCCTGGTCAAATCCTCAGAGAGACTTTTGAAAACCATAACAGAGATAAAACCAAACCCGCTGCTGTCAAGTCGATTCCGATTCATAGCGACCCTATAGGACACAGCAGAACTGCCCCATAGGGTTTCCAAGGCTGTAATCTTTATGGAAGCGACTGCCACATCTTTCTCCCAGCAGAGTGGCTGGTGAGTTCAAACCGACAACCTTTCGGTTAGCAGCTGAATGCTTTAACTACTGTGCCACCAAGTCTCCTTATAACAGAGATAGAGGAGGTGTCTTAGGCTGGGTTCTCTGGAGAAGCAAAACCAGTGACGCCTCTATATTTATAGAGAGAGATTTATATCAAGGAAATGGCTCACGCGGTTGTAGAGGCTGGAAAGTCCCAAGTCCATGGGTCAGGCTGGAGGCTTCTCCTGACTCACATAGCTGCATGGGCTGGCAAACCGAAGATCAGAAAGTCAGACAATAGGCCTCTGGCTCACAGGATTCGGAGGCCAACAAATCCTAAGATCGGCAGGTAAGCTGGCATGCGGCTGGCTCACAGACTTCAGAGGCTGATGAATCCCAAGATTGGCGGGTAAGCTTCTAGCTCAAGTCCCAAGAACCAGAGAGGTCAGACGAACAGGAGCCAGATGCAGGATCCAGAGAGAACAAAAGCCTGAGAGCCTTGCCAGAGAGTCCACCTATATTGGATGCAGGCCACGCCCCCAAAGAAACTCCCTTTCAACTGATTGGCTACTCCTAGCAGATCCCATCATGGAGGTGATCACATTATATCAGATCTCATCATGGAAGTGATTACATCATTATACAACTGCCAAACTACAGCATAACAGCCTAACCACTGAGAATCACGGCCCAGCCCAGTTGACACATAACCTTAATGATCACAGGAGGCGATTTCCACTCTGACTGCAAAACAGCTGCCAAAGAGCCACAGGTATGTAAGTATTTCCAGCTGTAAAGGGCTGAAAGTAATTCAAGATGGAGGTGCTCAATGGCGAGGGAAAGAGATCCAGAAAAGCACTATGTCCTAGCAGATTATTCAAAGGACTTAAGGGGTAGGAGGAGCCCTGGTGACGCAGTGGTTAAGAGCTCGGCTGCTAACCAAAAGGTCAGCAGTTTGACTCCACCGGCCGCTCCTTGGAAATCCTATGGGGCAGTTCTACTCTGTCCTATAGGGTCGCTATGAGTTGGAATCGACTTGACGGCAACAGGTTTGGGTTTTGGTAAGGAGTAGGAAGTAGTGCTTGCACTAGTGCCATACGTGGTAAGAGCGACACAAGGGCAAAGGACCTTGGTCTGTGTGACCCCAGAAAAACATCTCCTGTTGCAACTGCCAGGACTAGTTGGACCCAGGTGGATTACTTTGAGTGAAAGAGGCCTATGGAGTCCTCTGACCATAAAACGGAGGTCGTAATAGCTCTACCAACACTTTCCTCTCACGTGGCCCATCCTGTGAGCTTTTAAAATTTAGATTTGTTTTTAAGGTTTAAAATGGTGTGTTGCATGCCACATTTATATTGATATTCTCCTCGAAATGTTCACTCACTTAGGGACAAGCAAAGATATTTTAAATGTTCCTTACATATGGATTCATTTCCTTGAATACTTTTACTTTAAAAGTCAAATTAAATATCCCTAATACTCTTTCTTCCTGAATTTTTATACAATTTAAGAGGAGGGGACATATGGAAATGAAAAGCTACTCTCTATCCTAATGATTAAAAAGCTAACATTATGGAGAGTCTCCATCTCTGCAAGCATTGAGCTAAAGATTTTGCATGTATTGACTCATTTAATACTCACCTCAACCCTCGAAAGCAGCTCTGTTATCATGCCCCTTTTACAGATGTGGAAACTGAGACATGGGCAAGTTAGGTAACACACCTAAGGTCACACAGCTAGGCAGCATTAGAACCAGGACGCAGATGTAGGCAACTTCCCTGTGATTCTCATCTCCAAACTTCATCACTATCTTTTACCTCATCACTCATTCTTTTTTTCAACAAGCGGGACTGGAGTACCTTCTCAGGTGAGACCCTGTGTTAGCAGCTGAGGGTGCAAACATCCAACCCTAATTTTGCAATGCTTGCCCTCCTGTTGGGGGATTGCAACACATCAACAGGCCATCTGTCCCTGGGTCCCCGTTCTTGACTACTATGTATCGCATTGTTAAAGATAACTCGTTTGTTTGCAGTTGTCTACTTGAAGGTTGTTGCACTTTTCCATAGCAATGGGTAACATTTCGAGTTTACTTCTGAAACTTGTTAGTTTTTCTTCCCCTGCTGGGAAATGGTTTCTCAGTTAAGACTCCAAGTGTTTCAAAGGCATAATTTATACATAAAGCTTAAGAGTACACATCAGCTGGTGGCTCCTGGGGTTTGGGGTTTTTTCTTAATTTTTTTTTTTTTTGGCTTTGCTTTTAAAACAATGGAAAGGGGCCAAGTAGGCATTTCAAAATAACTGAAGTTCAGGGAAATGGAAATTAATTCAACTTAACACAAATATTTACTAGGATGATTTTTAAATTTTACAAATGTTGAGATTTTCAAGAAGAAAAATAAATTACGGGTATAGAGTGTATTTGTTAATAGTCCTTGGTTGAAAGTGACAAAAATCAACTTGACCTGGCTTAGGTAAAAGGGAGATTTATTAAAAGGATGCGAGGTGTCTCATAGAAGCAAGGGGAGGAATGGCGTTGGGCCTCAGGGAGGGAGTGGGAACAAGAACTAGAAAGGAGACCTCCCTCAGAAAAAGCTGAGGGGTGTGTGTGTGTCCTCAAAAAATATGTGTTGGAGTCCTGGTAGCGTAGTGGTTAAGAGCTCAGCTGCTAACCAAAAGGTCGGCAATTCAAATCTACTAGCCACTCCCTGGAAACCCTATGGGGCAGTTCTACTCTGTCCTATAGGGTCGCTATGAATCAGAATCAACTCCATGGCAACCAGGCTGTACTTGCGGTTATAATCCCATTTGGGAATGTGGTTTCTTTGTTACGTTAATGAGGCAGCATTAGTGTAGGGTAGGGTGTGTCTTAAGTCAATCACTTTTTGAGATATAAAAAGAGCAGATCAGGCACAGAATGAGCAAGCAGAAATGGGGGAAGATAGGTGCCATACCACATGAAGATTGCCAAGGAACCAAGTTATAGAAGCTGAAAAGACTCAAGGACCTTCTCCCAGAGTGGACAGAGAGAAAGAGCCTTCCCTAGAGCCGGCACCCTGAACTGGACTTCTAGTCTCCTAAACTGTGGGAAAATAAATTTCCGTTTGTTAAAGCCCCCCACTTGTGGTATTTCTATTATAGCAGCACTAGATAACTAAGACAGTGTGTATACGTGCACACACATACACAAGTCCATTGATTGGCTTTATCTGCTTCTCCACCTGGCAGAATATGGCTAACTTTGCAGGCCCTCATTTGAAATGTTACAGTTCCAAGAACACTCAGAGGCTAACACTCAATACCATTTTAAGTTCCCAAGAGAGAATCTCATTGGCCCAGCTTGGGTCATGTGTATAATCCTGAGCCAATCAATTTTAGCCATGGTGGGCAAGGTCACATGTCATAATCAAGGCCTCCCAGAGGGTCATCCCTCTATCCAGTCTTTCAAAAGATATGTATTAAACGCCTAGTAGACCAGAGGCTGGAGGCCCTGGGTGGTCAAATGCTTAAGTGCTCAATTACTAGCCAAAAGATTGGTGGTTTGAATCCACTCAGAGGTGCCTCAGATGACAGGCCTGGCAATCTGTTTCTGAGAGGTCACGGCCTTGAAAACCCTATGGAACAGTTCTACTCTGCATACATGGGGTCACCATGAATCAGAATCAACTTGAAGGCAACTGGCAACAGTTAACAAAAGACCAGAGGCTGGGAAAACAGCAGTGAACACACAGACATTTGCATTCTTGTGGGCAGTTCTCAAATGGTGAGGATAGCTATGATGTATACAAACTCCCCAAAAGATTTCTACCACACAACGTCTTTAAGTCTTTATATATTTTTTAATCATGAAAACTCACTACCTCACAGAGTTTCCCTAAGATTCTCATCGCTAATCTTAATCTACAGCCTTTGTACATTCTCTCCTTTTTTTCAACAACATTTGTTGAGCCCTTTTTGTATGTTAGATGCTGATCTAGTTGCTGAGGATGCTAGGAATATACACACACTCTAGTCTTGAAGGGCTTAAATTCCTCATGGGGGAATCAGACTTAAAAAACAAAATTCGACAAGACATTTATTAAGGAGCAGGGATAGACCTGTATATGGGACATAGTAGAGAACTAAGGGCCAGAGGGGTCTATTTAACCTTGCGGGCCAGGCAAGGCTGGAAACGTGATTTGGTGTTTCTCTACCTTTATAAGGAAGGCACTGGAAAGAATATCATGAAAGCCTAAGTACATGGTGTACATTAGCAGTGTTGGAAAATCTGGTGTCTTGCTTTTCATTTTAACAGTGTACTATGTTTTAACCTTGTTCAGAAATGCCTTGTAACCTCTGTCATCTTTCTTACCTTCTGATGGGTCAAGACCGAGAGTTGTCGGTGCTCCTTAAACCTCAACCATTCAGTCCTCTGACTGGAATCTTGGGCTGGGTCCCATCTGTGAGCTAAACCATTCGCAGCCCTCTTCTAGAAGGGCAGCTTGGATCATACTTGCACCCAAGCAATAGTGCCTAAAAAACAATCCCTCAACCTTGTTTGAGCAGTGTCTCAAATTTCTTGAAGTGGATTTCAAACTAGCATAAGAGATGTACTTATAAGCCACTTACAGGGGAGTGAAAAAGACAAATGGAGGAGTATGGGATTTATCAAAGTTAGCAACACTTGCTGGTGAAAACTTCCTACTAAGTGATAACTATGCTAAGTAATCTGCCCTAACACCCTCTCACCTCTTCCCACACGGCACGTCTCATTTGTCACCATATCGTAAATGGTCTTGGTGGCATCTGTCATCTCCATAGACTTAAGAACACTAATGGTGGAGTAAATGCAGTGCAATGCCCAAACACCACGAAACCCATTATTCTCGTTTTCTTTTTCTTCTTTCTCCTCATCTCTGGAACCCTGACATTACTGAAGAGTCTGAGCAGAATCATGTCATCAGTATCAGGTGTAGACTAAAATCTGAAACAGGCCAAAGCTAGATGCTAACACAGGCCAGGTTTGAGAGGTCTCGGCATGGAAGTGAGCCGGCATTCCTCTGAATGCCTGGACGCAGAGTTCAAAGGAAACGTCTAGAAAATTCTAACTTTAGTAAATCCCCAGGCCTAAGGTAGACTTTTCAGTAAATTAATAACCCCTGAGTGACATCCGATGAGTGCATTCAAAGACATTTCCCGCCACCCCGCCCTGACCCCTGACCTACATTTCATTCCTTGAGGAATGAATGGAGCTCATCACTGTGACTTTTCCATTAGGATGTGGCCTCTCTCGATAAGCAGGGACCTTGAGAATGCCAGATAATCAATTTACACTTAGGTCTTTCTGCAAAAGCTGAATGTGCCTTTAGTTTTTATATGATTGATTTTAGAGAAGTTTGCCTTAGCAAAAATAAAAAGAATGAAGGTTCGGGTGAGAAGCAAAATAAAGAATGTTCATGGACACATTGTGGGTTTACCCAGATAAGCAGCTCCCAAATGATGTTTTTATGCTGTGTTTTTCTTCCCCTAATAATATAGAAGAGTAACATCATATGAGTCAAAAGTGAAAACTGATTTGCAACCTAAGACTTGAGAGCCTAATTCTCAGGTTAAATTGCATGCCACGCTATAATAAAAGAGCGAACCCTGAGCTGGCAGTAAGGGAAAGGGAACCGACTATGACTGAGTCCCAACCACATGCTAGCAACTCCACTAGACCTTGTGCTTGATCTCATTTGGTACAACTGCCACAGCTACTACCTTCCAATTTGCAGACAAATAATTTGTTCAAGGTCACTGTAATGGACTGAATTGCGTCCCCCAAAAGATACGTTGAAGTCCTAATCCCTGGTACCTGTGAACGTGGCCTTGTTTGGAAATAGGGTCTGTATATATCTTATGTTAAGATGAGGTCATACTGGAGTAGGGTGGGTCCTAATCCTAAATGAGTAGTGTCCTTATAGAAGAGAAGAGACACAGAGACACAGACAGGGAGAAGACAGCCATGTGAAGGTGCATCTACATGCCAAGAAATGCCTGGAGCTACGTGAAGCTGGGAGAGACAAGAAAGGATCTTTCCCTAGAGTCTTCAGAGATCATGGCCCTGCTGACATATTGCTTTGGACTTCCAGCCTCCAGAACTGTGAGACAATAAATTTCTGTGCTTAAAAGCCACCCACTTTGTGGTACTTTGTCACAGCCGCGCTAGGAAATTAATACAGGCCTATAGTTGGTAAGTGGCCAAATAGAATTTAAATCATGTTCTTTTGATTCATTTGGTCATTCATAAATGGTACAGCCACTGTGGAAAACAATTTGGTGGTTCCTCAAAAAGTTGAACATAGTAGTGTATGACCCAGCAACCCCAATCCTAGATATATACCTGGAAGAAGTGAAGGCAGGAACGCAAACAGAAACCTGTTCACCAATGTTCCTTGCAGCACTGTTCACAATAGCCAAAAGGTGGAAACAACCAAAATGTCCAACAACAGATGACTGGATAAACAAAACATGGTACATACACACAATGGACTACTACTTATCCATAAAGAGAAATGAAGTCCTGATACAGGCCACAACATGAACAGACCTTGAAAACATCATGCTGAGTGAAATAAGTCAGTTGCAAAAAGGACAAATATTATATGATCTCAATTATATGAAATAAGCAAATATATAGAAACCAAAGATTATTAGTGGTTACCAGGGGTGGGAGGGAAAGGGAAAAGGAGAGTTTTTGCTTAGGGGGCATTGAGTTTATGTTAATGGTGGTAGAAAATTTGGAAAAGGATACTAGAATGGTTGCACAACTTGAAGAATGTAATCAATGTCACTGAATTGTATATGTAGAAACTGTTGAGATGGCGTGTTTTGCTACGTATGTTTTCACCACAGTAAAAATTTTGTGTTAATTTCATTATTGAGCACCTATGAAGTGCTAAGTGGGAAGGATACTGTCTTAGTTATCTAGCACTGCTATAACAGAAATACCACAAGTGGATGGCTTTAACAAAGAAAATTTTATTCTCTCACAGTCTAGGAGGCTAGAAGTCCGAATTCAGGGTGCCAGCTCCAGGGGAAAGCTTTCTCTCTCTGTTGGCTCTGGGGAAAGGTCTTTGTCATCAGTCTTCCCTGGTCGAGGAGCTTTGCAGCCCAGGGACCCGTGGTCCAAAGGACTCGCTATTCTCCTGGCCCTTGTTTCTTGATGGTATGAGGTCCCCCTGTCTCTTTGCTTGCTTCTCTCTTTTATATCTCAAAAGAGATAGACAAAACCTAACCTTGTAGATTGAGTCCTGTCTCATGAACATAACTACCTCTAATCCTGCCTCATTAACATCATAGAGGTAGGATTTACAAGACATAGAAAAATCACATTAGATGACAAAATGGCAGACAATCACATACTACTAGGAATCATGACCTAGCCAAATTGATACACATTTTGGGGGGACACAATTCAATCCATAACAGATCCCGTTATTACTCTTTATGGAAGTCTGAATATGCACAAAGCCCTCTTCTATATGACTTATCAGGAGTCCTCACACCAACCCTAACAGTCAGGAGCTAGGACTACCTTTCCATTGACTATGGAAGCTAAAGAGGATGAACAATTTTCCCAAAATCACATGGCTAGTAAGTGATGAAGCTAAGTTTTGAATCTAGGTCTGCCTGGTTCAAAAAGCAGTGCTTTTAATTACTGTGTTTTAATTAACCTCCCTGAGCCTCAGCTTCTTCGCCTATAAAATAGAGCTCAGAGAAGCATTATTCATAATAGCCAAAAAGTGGAAACAATCCAAATGCTCATCACTGATGAATACATAAACAAAATGTGGTCTATCCCTGCAATGGAAGGTTACTTGGCCATAAAAAGAAACAAAGTCCTGATACATGCCGCAACATGGATGAACCTCGAAAACGGTATGCTGAGTGAAAGAAGACAGAAATAAAAGGACACAGATTATCTGATCACACTTACATGAAATGTCCAGAATAGGCAAATCCTGAGACAGAAAGCAGATTAGTGGTTGCCAGAAACTGGGGAGAGTGGGGAATGGGGAGTTATGTTTAAGAGGTGCAGTGTTTCTTTTTGGGGTGATGAAAATATTCTGGAATTAGGTCATGGTTGCACAACTTCATGAATATACTAAAACCCACAACACTGTACACTTTAATGGTGAGTTTTATGGTATGTGAATCATATCACAATAATAAACAAATGGATGATAGGTGGATGGGTAGATGGACAGATAGATACCAGTACCTGTTGCCATCAGTCACCTTTGACTCAAGCTAGCCTCACGTGTGTCAGAGTAAAACTAAGCCCCACAGGGTTTTCAGTGGCTAATTTTTGGGAAGTAGATCGCCAGGTCTCTCTTCTGAGGTGCCTCTGGGTGGACTTGAATTCCAACCTTTCCGTTAGCAGCTGAGTGTGTTAACTGTTGCACTATGCAGGGACTCCAGATAGATAGATAGGCAGATGATAGATAGATACATAGCTACGTAGATAGATACAAAGGGGCTAATACAAATACCTAACTCTTAGGGTTGTTGGAAGGATTAAATGAAGTGATTCCAGGGAAGCACTTGGCGCAGGTTCTAGGCACCTGAAAAGCCCTAAATGTTGGACCTGAAAACTTTGTAGGGAAGGGCTGAGCAATGTAGGAGGCCCCAGCCCTGACATGGGCAGACTACTGTCTGCCCTCTTTTCTTCCTCTGGGACAGCCCTTCATCCATCCACCCATTCATCCATCAGTCCCTGGAGCCTGGGAGCTCCCACCCAACTGCCACTTCCCCCTACTCCTCCTCCCTGGGATGCGCCCGTTGCCTCACACCCTACTGGCCCCTGACCCAGTGGAAGGGAAGCAGAACCCCCTTGTTGGGGGATGTGGTTCCCTCGTTTTGACCTCGTATGGCACTGCCAACTGGATGTGAGAACTTGGGGCCCCCAGGGCGCTGGGCATCACCCACTTCCTGAGGGTGCTCTGAATGTGCAGAGGCCCAGAGTAGGTTCAGCATTGCCCATGAGGTCCGCTCCCTAGTGGCTGGGGCTAGTAAAGACGTGAGAGTTCTGGGCGCTCTGGTCCATGGGGGTCAGGCTTTTCTGTTCACGAACTGGGAGCAGCTGGAGGAAATGTGAAAATATACAGGGAAAAAAGTGAATGTGCATGGTATACTTGAGGAACTACAAAGAAGTTAAATACAGTGAGCTCAACAGTTCCCATGGAGAGAAGAATGGAAAGACAAGCAGGGTTGAGATGATGAAGGGCCTCGTGGGCCCTTCTATGGTGTTGGGCCTTTATCCTAAGTATCATGGGAAGCTCTTGAAGGATTTGATTGAAGGAATGCCGGGATCAGAATTCTATTTTAGAAAAAATATCCTTGCAGCACGGAACTAACAACAAAGTCATGAACAAAGAAAGGAATTCAAGGGAGAGCAAGTGGGGAGAGAGGGTGGGCAATGTTGTGTCTAGTTTGGGGTCCTTTTGACATGAATGTGCCTATGGGACTCGAGATGGAGCTTGCTAGGAGGGGTTGGGTGGTTGAGTTTGGCACATTGGAGGGAGACCTAGGAGAGAGAACGCAAACAGTGCTAGGTGGTAGAGGAAGCATGAATGTGGTTGAGAACTCCAAGGGATAGGGACGGAGCGAGACACAAAGGGGCTGTAGAGGGAATTCCAGTAACTACTGCCTTTGAAGCGGGGCGCAACAGGAGCTGGGGTCTCAATACAGCAGGCACATTAAGACAACAGCTGTTATTGCCAGAGTCAGGCATTCAAATCGTAGCTCTTTTACTTCTCAGCTGCAGAGTTTTTTTTAAAAGTTGTGTGCTTTCTTCTCCCATCTGCAGACAGGACACACACTGAAAGATCTCCGGTGTACCAAGGCCACTGCCAGTTTTCAAAGGACCACTGCACAAATTTCAACATGAACAAATGTTGGAATGGGCAGTTGGGCCTTGAGCTGGCATCCAGAAATAACTCGATTGTGGTGTAATTGTCGGTTGAGTCCACCAAAGTTGTGATAGATGTTTCTTTGTTTTTGGATTTGTAAATTTTGTCATTTTTACACTGTCGCAGAGCAAATAAGACAGCCACATACATTGCACAATTCTCATAGCCAATTGCACATCATTGTGATTGTTCCTTCCCACTTCCAAGGACAGAATATTTTCACCTCCATGAAATTAGTGGCGGAACGCAAGCAACTTGTATAAGAACCCTTCAATTGTCTTGAGAAAACCACAAAGTAATCTCCCTGCTTCCTTCCCTCTACTCTTTTTTATTAAGCAAAATCTCTAGCAGCCTATTCAATAAGGGAGTAAGTGTTGAAAATTGTTTTGGCTGTATTTGGAACTGTCTTCCTCAAAAAATTCTTTAATTTTTTCAAAAATGAGTATATTTCAAAAAGAAAAATGAGTTTAAAATATTGCCTGTCTCAAGATATTCAAATTAAGCAGATGTAAAAGAATACATTAAATCAGTTTCTAAAGGATATGCCCATTAAAGAGACATTCAGATGTGACTGAGCACATCAACTCTATCGGAAATGCAAGCCTTCTGTAAATAGTGCTGATTATCACCTCCACCGGCCTGTCAGTTTCATCAGAACCAAATATAGCTTCAGATTCCTTCTTCCTTCTTGCCTGAGAATCCTGAACTGGGAAACACACAGCCATCTGGTTCCCCTTTGAAATTGCTGTATTATAATATACAATCAACCCCAAAAACCAAACCCATTGCTATCAAGTCGATTCCAACTCATAGCGACCCTACAGGACAGAGTAGAACTGCCCCGTAGGGTTTCCAAGGCAACAAGCTTTACAGAAGCAGACTGCCACGTCTTTCTCCTGCAGAGCGGCTGGTGGGTTAGAACTGCTGACCTTCTGGTTAGCAGCCAAGGACTTTAACGACTGCGCCACCAGAGCTCCTATAATATACAATTACACGTGATAAAAGAAACTAGGGAACACATGGTGCAAGGGTCCAAAGGTATTTGAATGATTATACCAAGAGCCACTTTTAGCTCATTTTATACAAGGTTAAAATAATATATATATATATATTATATATAATAATATATATTATATATATATATATATATATATATACTGCAAGACATTTGCAACAGTATATTTGTTTGCCTAGCATGATTGCATTCTTAACCCGTTCCTTTGATGTTAAATCAGAAAGTGACAGTGAGGCAGACTGACCCGTAAATCAACAGGTTGCACTCAGTCTCTCTGGCATTCTTCTCTACTCAGAATGTCATGTCGACCAGCACGTCTTGAGGCAATTCGAGAAATTGGGTTATCTTGGGAAGGGGAGGAGAAGACGAGAGCAAGAAGGAAAAAGATGGAGAAATGAGCAGAGCCAGCTCAAGGAGACTCTAAATTCCTGAGAAGCATCAAGAGGCCTCAGCTGACATGATTTACCATCTTGTTTCATCTACCCTTGTAGACAGCCTGGTCCAAGAGTTTTCAGGACGTATGTTTCTAGTTCAGTAGCAAGCAATAGCAGCATGGTAAGACTGATTGACCTTGCTTACAGAAAAAAAATAATGTATATTTTCCCGATAAAATATCTTATTTGCTTCCCGAGGTTGAATCATTTGCTATCTCAACCCAAGATTCCTAAACATTATACAGTTGATCCTCATTGTTTGTGGATTCTGCATTTGCAAATTCTGGAATTTATCTGTTACTCCGAAGTCAATGCTCACAGCACTTTCGCAGTCATTCACAGACATGCGCAGAGCAGAGAAGAATTTGAGTTACCCGATAAATGCATGCTCCCAACTGACGTCAAAGTGATGCTCTGCCTTCTTGTTTCAACTCTCGAGCTATAAACAAGTGTCCTTTTTGCAGTCTAGTTAGTGATGAGTTTTTCACATTTTTGTACTTTTTTATTTTTGGTGATATTGCTGCTTAAAATGAACCCCAAGCACAGTGCTAAAGTGCTTGCTGTCTAGTATGCCTCAGTACAAGAAGGCTGTGGTGTGCCTTACGGAGAAAATACGTGTGTTAGATAAGCTTTATTCAGTAGTGAGTTATAGTGGTGTTGGCCATGAATTCAATGTTAATGAATCAATACTGTATATTAAATAAGGTGCCTTTAAACAGAAAAATACATTTAAAAAAGTTTATATATTGATCAGTTGACCAAAATGTTGTGACTAGAGGTTTGCAGGCATCTAACCTTGTATTTCCTCAAGGAGCAATTGTTCAGTATTCATTAAATCACTGTTCATGGTAACTTTGCAGACTATAACCACCATGAATAATGAGAATTGACTGTATTTTTTTTTTTATTTAACAACTACTCATACGGAGCTTACTATATGCCAGGCATGGCTCCAGAGGCTTGCAAATATTTTAATCCTCATAATATAGATCTGTTAATCCTTAAAACAACCACGTGACATAAATGTAATTATTACTCTCATTTGCAGATGAAAAAACTGAAGCACAGAAATAAGGTTCCCAAGGACACAAAGCCAGTAGGCGGCAGATCTGGAATTCAAATCCATCTCTTTGATCATCTTGTTGGAAATAAAGAAAGCAGACACACTTGGTTACCTCCGGTAAAAAGAGATATCTCATAATGCACGTGAGCTGATTGGAATTAACGCTGGCTCCTGAAAGCCTCCGGGCAGCGCTAGGGTCTAGAACTCTCTGAGCCTCTCTCAGTTGCATCATGGTCCATTTCTCCCAGACTCTCCATTTCTCTCTGCCTGCCTGTAACCCCCCACCACCAGCTTGCTTGTGGCCCCTCATGGTTCCTACTCTTCCTCACAGATCCTCTCTCTATCATTCTTGCTCTACAACTCTGCCTACCCCACCCCGCTCTGCTTTTGAGTCCAAATTCTCCAGAAAATGGCCAGTTGCTCTCTCAGGCCAGGCCCCATTGTCATTCTCCAGACAGCCTAGTATTGTCTTCCCTTGAGTCAAGTCCATCCCTGCCACCTTGGAGTGATTAGGTGAGTGTGACAACTAATTTCCAAACAGGATTCCCAATAGTTCTTCCCACCCCTGTACGTGCATGTTGCACCTCCCAGCAAGAGATGCATCTATTTCCCCTCCCCTTGAATCTGGGCTGGCCTTGTGATTTGCCTTGGCCAGCAGTGTGCAAAGGAAGAAACATTTTGGACCTTCTGAGTCCTGTCTTAACAATACTGACGGCTTCTGTTTCCTTCCTCCTAGAAATTAGCCACCATCGTAGAAGTCTGACCACTCTGATTGTGAGGAAGCCCAAGCCCTTACACCATGATGCAAAGAGGAGCAATTCTGAGACACCTTCTACATGGTTCCTTAGGAGTCCCCAGTTGTCCACAGCAGTAGCCTACTCGTTGATGCACCCTTTATTGGGTTTTTCCATCCTTGCTTCCTCACTCTCCCTACTCCCTCGCTCCTGCCTCTTGGGGTCACCTGCCAAATAAAAAACTTGCCCCCAAATCCTTGTCACAGGGTCTTATCTCAGGGACTAAGACCAAGAGACAGGTAGAAATGAGGGGTAAGAAAAGACGAGGTGTTGAAAGAAGATCATGCACTTTGGGTGAAAAGAGAGCAGTTAACTAAGCCCGAAGGGTCTTTACAAAGGTAAACCTCCTAAATCCCAGGTTGCCCCATGACTGACCTGGCCAAAAGAGGACCTTGCCCATTAGGTGCTGAAGAACTGAGCAAAATTGGTAGAAATCCAAACATTCCAGTTAGGACAGTCTTGAAGAAAGTCTCTTTTCAGAAAAGGATGCAAAAAGGAATAAGCTATTGATATCAAACAGCAACTTGGGTGGATCTCAGGGCCGTTAGGCTGAATCCGAATGCCAGTCTCAAAGGGTTACATACTGTATGTATGATTCCGTTTATACAACATTCTCAAAGTAACAAAAGTATAGTGGTAGATAACAGACCAGTGATTGCCAGGGTTGGGGGAAGGGTGTGACAATTAAGTAGTAACGTCAGGTAGTTTCTTTGTGGTGATGGAGTAATTCTGTATCCTGACTGTGATCATTACTTGCATCTACACCTGCGATAAAATTTCATAGAACTATACACAAACATACACACATCCAAAAAAAATGCATGTAACATTGGTGAAATCTGAATAAGTTCCCTGTACCTGAGTTAACAGCACTGTACTAACATTAATTTCCTGGTTTTGATAATGTACTGTGTTTATGTAAGATGTTATCATTGGGAGAAGCTAGGTGAAGGGTATTGTTATGGATTGAATTGTGTCCCCTAAAAATGTGTGTCACCTTGGCTAGGCCATGATTCCCAGTATTGTGTGATTGTCCACCATTTTGTCATTTGATGTGATTAGCCTATGTGTTGTAAATCCTAACCTCTATGATGTTAATGAGGCAGGATTAGAGGCAGTTATGTTAATGAGGCAGGACTCAATCTATAAGATTAGGTTGTATCTTGAGTCAATCTCTTCTGATATATAAGAGAGAAGTGAGCAGAGAGACAGGGGGACCTCATGCCACCAATAATCAAGAACCAGGAGGAGAGCACGTCCTTTGGACTCAGGGTCTCTGCACGGAGAAGCTCCTAGACCAGGGGAAGACTGATGACAAGGACCTTCCCCCAGAGCCGACAGAGAGAGAAAGTCTTCCCCTGGAGCTGACACCCTAAATTTGGACTTCTAGCCTCCTAGACTGTGAGAGAATAAATTTCTCTCTGTTAAAGCCACCCACTTGTGGTATTTCTGTTATAGCAGCACTAGATTACTAAGACAGGTACACAGGAACTTTCTGTACTATTTTTCTAACTTCCTGTGGTTATAAGCGATTTTCAAAATAAAAATTTATAAAATTTAAAAACAGTTTTTAAAATTGAATGCCAAAATCCAAAAAAGGGGAGTTACAGCCAGTATTTCCCATTCTTCTCCCTTGAATAGCTCTTTGGGTCACATTACTGGCATTCAAGGATGAACCACTACAATAATCCAAGTCAAGGGCCTGCCCCAGTATGTTCAGAATAAATGTTATCAGTTAGTATGATGATTGTGATTAATTGTTATTAATCAGCCACTATGCTAAGAATAGGAGCCCTGGTGGCACAATGGTTAAGGGCTTGGCTGCTAACTGAAAGGTCGGTGGTTCCAACCCACGAGCAGCTCCGCAGGAGAAAAGACCTGGCCATCTGCTCCTGTAAAGATTACAGCCTAGGAAATCCTGTGGGACACAGTTCTACTCTGTCATATAGGGTCGCTATGAGTTGGAATCGACTTGACGGCACCCAACAACAACAACGTGCTAAGAATTTAGTGAAGGCATTTCACTGCTGCTTAAGATAAGGGACTTGAAGAATTGTCTTAGCATTTTCTTTATCCTGATTCCCCGTGGCCCCAACTGCTAAGAGAAATCCAACTTGGCTGAGCATGATTCCATTGAAGTTGGGAAACAGAGGGGCTGACATTGGTGACCAAGAAATCAGTCTTTGATCGGGGCATCATCCAGAGAACTTTATGTAACAATAACATTGACCCTGATCCTGATGAGAAGCATATCTGCCTGCCATATGCATGGCTTCTGAACAGAAGGCTCTGGGTCTGAAATGGAGGCACACACATGTGTGTCTGGAAGTGCCAGACACAAGCAACTATTTGACTAGAAGCCATATGATGGGACGGATCATTGGGGCCAGGTGATGAGGAAAAGGTTAGCAGCCACATGGTAGGAGAATCAGTCTCTGAGAGCAGATGTTAGAAACCAAAAATAGGTTATGGGGAGGAAAGTGGAATTGGCTGACAGCCTGCTGAGTTTGTCTTTTTACACAAGATATTAAGCAGATCATCAATGGGAGATGTTTAACAATAGTTTTGAAATAATTTTAATGTTTTATTTTGTAAGGAAACCTTAAATGTTAAAGTTGCCAAATTTTGACTTAAAAAATTCTCAGAGGAGTTCCAGCAAAATGGCGCTCTAGGCAGAAGCACCACGCCATCCCTCCACAGCAAAGATCTGAAAAACTAAGCCGCACAGAGAATACAACAATCCTGAAAACCCTAAAACATCAAATGAAGAGATAAAGAACTCAGCCAAGCACCAAATGAAGTGAGAAAACTGACAGAGAACAGAGAGCGAGGAGAGATTCATGCAGAGGTCCCCTACCAGCTCACGCAGCGCGGATCCACCATCTTGGACTCCTATCGGAGGCCAGGAAATGGGGGTACGAGAAAGCAGCCTCACGGAGCGGCCAGCGGGAGACAAAACAACTGGTAATTTGTGGTGTGCACTTTCCCACCCCCCACCCCTCTTCGCTCCGGCTCAGCCTCCTCTGCTTCCCGCGGCCACGGTCTCTTGACCGGCAAGCGCCAGCTGCTTGGATACCACACACCCAAGTGGGCGGCTCTCTGGGTGCCATTTGTTGGCTGTTGGTGTTGCTTTTTTCCACTTCTTTTGATTTCTTCCTTGCCTCTGGCCATCTCCCCCTCATTTCACTTGAGTGCCTGGCTCCGTGCGCCATCTTTGCTTCTTCCTGAGGGGCTGCGGAGCTCCATTCGAGTGTGGAGCTGCTTCCCGGTCTGGGCTACTGCGCTGGTGGGATCCCGGGGCTTTTATTCGTTTTGAATTGTTTTCCTTTTCTTGAGTTGGGAGCCCTTTCTGGCCAGGTGGAGCTGCGTGGCAAGGAACTCCCCTTCACCTTCCACAGACGTGCAGAGGGATCCCTGAGAGCATTTCTTTTTTCGTTGGTCTTTTCTGTTTTTGTGGGGGGCCTTTCTTGTTCTTTTTTTTTTTAATTTGTTTTGTTTTCTTTTCCTTCTTTTTCCCTTTTTGTCTTTCTTCATTGCTCAGTTTCTCGTCCCTCTATATCTTCCTTCTCTTTCTGATCCCTGAATACCAGGTGTTGATACCTCTACGCCATCTAGCCAGGCTGTATTGCAACACCTGAGAGCAACTTCCCCAGACCTCATGCTGCACCGGTGGGATCCCTGGGAACTTTGCGGTTCTTTAACCTTTCTGATTTTTATTTATTCATTCCTTTCTTTTCTTTTCTTCCTCTTTCCCTTTCTGTTTCTCTCCATTTCATAGTCTCTCATCTCTCCATTCCAACGGCAAGGTCCCCTAGCATTCTTTTTTGTTTGTTTGCATGTTTTTGGCTCCTATTCCTCTTTCTTCTCTCCCATATCCATCTTAGCTCCACACATAACAATCTCCCCGCTGCATCCTGCCTACCTGCACCGTGCGCTTGACATCACATCACCAAGCAGCACGGGCACGGCCTACTGGAAATGCCCTGCACTGATTACCGATCCACTCTGGTGGCTGTAGTAAGTGCCACAAACAACCCGTCCCAGTAACTCCTCTTCAGCTACACCTGCCCTGCCGTACCATATCTGAGCGACTGACCCTGCCAATTGGAGAAGGAGGCTAAAAGTATTCAGCACACAGATGAGCAAACAACAAAGAACAAACAGTCTGCCCGCTCAGACATAGTCAATTTTTTTTTTTTTAAAAAGGGACGAAACAAACTAATCTACATTCAATAAACGAGAAAAATAACTACTGAATGTCCCGAAAACAGCAGACAATATCTAAACATTTACAAAAACAGGGCAGGATGGTTCCAGTAGGCATCCAAAATAAAACACCAGATGACTCTCTTGTGGAAGAAAATGCACTAGAACTACCTCATAGGGAATTCAAATCTCTAATACTCGGAATTCTCCAAGAACTGAGGCAAAAAGCTGACAAACATGAGGAAAAATTGACAAATTCATGGAAAATACAGACAAAAAATTGGAAGAATTCAGGAAGATGATGCAGGAACAAAATGCCAAAATAAATTCACAACTAGAAATTATACCAAGGCAATGATTAGAAATCCAAAAGATAAACAACAAGCTTTCAGAAATGGATGATGACATAGAAGGGCTGAGAAGCAGATTTGAAACGGTGGAAGACAGGATCGGTGGAATTGAAGACAAACACTTGGATACAACTCTGTTTGAAGAAAACGCAGGAAAAAGAACAAAGAAAAATGAAGAGACCCTGAGAGTTACATGGGACACAATCAAAAGCAAAAATCTGTGAGTGATTGGAATTCCAGAACAGGGGGAGAAAACAGAAAACACAGAGAGGATCATTGAGGAACTGCTGACAGAAAACTTCCCCAGTATCATGAAAGATGAAAAGCTGGCCATCCAAGAAGCTCAAAGAACCCCATATAGAAGAGACCCCAAAAGAAAATCACCAAGGCATATCATATTCACCCTCGCCAAAACCAAAGACAAAGAATCCTGAGGCAGCTCGTGAAAAACAAGAAGTCACATACAGAGGAGAAACAATAAGACTAAGCTCAGATTATTCGGCAGAAACCATGCAGGCAAGAAGGCAATGGAAAGACATGTAAAATCTTGGAAAAAAAAATTGCCAGCCAAGAATAATATATCCTGCAAAACTCTCGTTCAAATTTGATGGTGAAATTAGGTCATTTCCAGATAAACAGAAATTAAGGGAATATGTAAAAGTCAAACCAAACATACAAGAATTATTAAAGGGAGTTCTTCGATCTGAGGACAAACAGCTTCAGCTCACAGGCAGAACCTAGGACGCAGGATCGTACGACCCAGATACCAATCTAGGAAATGAACTCTTGAGGACTATCCAAAACCAAAAGAAATACAACAGGGAATCAGAGCAGTTAATCAATAAATGACAACAACATCAAAACAATAAAAGAGGGAATAAAAGGCATAGGTATAGAACCTTCTAATGGAGAAGGAGGCAAGGCGATACTAAGTAATGGTAGACTGCTTCAAACTTAGAAAGATAAGGGTAAAATTCATGGTGACCACAAAGAAAAAGTTAACAAACCAACTCATAAAAATAAAGACAAAAAACATAAAGTCTCGGCAAAAACAAAACCTACAAAAACAAAAGAAATGAAAAAAAAAATCCACAAACAAAAGTAACTCAGCACAAGAGAGTAAGAAGAACAAAGAAAACTTCAGCACCACAAAAAAAAGCACTACAAAATGACAGCAACAAACTTACATCTATCAATAATTACACTGAATGTAAATGGACTCAATGCACTCATAAAGAGATGGAGAGTGACAGAATGGATAAGAAAACAGGATCCATCAATATGCTGTCTACAAGAGACACACCTTAGAAACAAAGATGTGAATTTATTAAAAGTCAAAGGTTGGCACCAAAAGAGTGAAAAGAGAACCTACAGACTGGGAAAAAATTTTTGGACAGTACAAGTCAGACAAAGGTCTAATCTCCATAATCTACAAGAAAACCCAACACCTCTACAACAAAAAGACAAATAACCCTATTAAAAAATGGGCAAAGGAAATGAACAGACACTTCACCAACGAAGACATTCAAATGGCCAACAGACACATGAGGAAATGCTCGCGATCACTAGCCATTAGAGAAATGCAAATTAAAACCACAATGAGATACCATCTCACCCCGGCATTACTGGCACGAATCAAAAACACTGGAAATAACAAATGTTGGAGGGGCTGCAGGGAGGTGGGAACTCTTATGCACTGCTGGTGGGAATGCAAAATGATACAACCATTTTGGAAATGACATGGCGCTTCCTCAGAAAGCTAGAAATAGACATACCATTTGATCCAGCAATCCCACTCCTAGGAATATATCCTAGAGAAATAAGAGCCATCACACGAATAGACATATGCACACCTATGTTCATGGCAGCATTGTTCACAATAGCAAAACGATGGAAACAACCTAGATGCCCATCAACAGATGAATGGATAAACAAACTATGGTACATACACACAATGGAGTACTATGCAACAAGAAAGAACAACAATGAATCTGTGAACCATCTCATAACGCGGATGAAACTGGAGGACATTATGCTGAGTGAAATAAGTCAATCACAAAAGGACAAATATTGTATGAGACCTCTATTGTAAAAACCCATGAAAAAGTTCACACACAAAATGTAACAATCTTTGTTGGTTACCAGGGACGGGAGGGGTGGGGGGGAAATACTAAATAGGCAATAGATAAGTGGTATCTTGGGTGAAGGGTGAGACAGTACACAATACAGGGGAAACTAGCACAACTTGTACAAGGAAAGGTCATGGAAGCCCCATAGACACATCCAAACTCCCTGAGGGACTGAATTGCTTGGTGGAGGGCTGTGGGGACCATGGTCTCAGGGAACATCTAGCTCAACCGGCATAACACAGTTTATAAAGACAATGTTCTACATTCTACCTTGGTGAGTAGAGTCTGGGGTCTTAAAAGCCTGTGAGCTGCCATCTAAGATACTCCACTGGTCTCATCCCTTCGGGAGCAAGGGAGAATGAAGAGAACAGGATACAAGGAAAAGATTAGTCCAAAGGACTAATGGTCCACAGCTACCAAGGCCTCCACCGGACTGAGTCCAGTACAGCTAGATGGTGCCCGGCTACCACCACTGACTGCTCTGACCAGGATCACAACAGAGGGTTCTGGACAGAGCTGGAGAAGGATGTAGAGCATAATTCTAACTCACAAAAAAAGAGACCAGATTTACTGGCCTAAAGGAGACTGGAGAAACCTCGAGAGTATGGCCCCCAGACACCCTTTTAGCTCAGTGGTGAAGCTACCTCCGAGGTTCCCTGTTCAGCCTGGGAGTGGACAGCCCCGTAAAACCAAATGAGACTAACGAGGTACAGAAGTCCAGTGACAAGGGCCAGAAGGCAGAAAGGGACAAGGAAGCTGGTGATAGGGAACCCAAGATTGAGTAAGGATATTGTTGATGTGTAGTGAGATTGTTAACCATTGTCATAGGGCAACATTTGTAGTAACTGTTAAATGAGAAACTATTTTGTTCTGTAAGCCTTCATCTTAAGTGAGAATAACAGCACAATTGGAAGAGCGTAGTCAATGTCACTGAACTGTGCCTGTAGAAATTTTTGAAATGGTGTATGTTTGGCTATGTGTAGTTTCACCAGAAAAAAAAAGGTTGAGAAGTTAGAGGGTTAATATGTTGTGGGGTTGTTAACCAATGTTATAAAATAACATGCGTACTACAGTTTCATGAGAAACTATTTGTTCTGTAAGCCTTCACCTGAAGTACAATAAAATATAAAAAAAAAATTCTCAGAGATGTACATTCCATGGCCACCTCCCTTGGGTCATTTTTCTTTCGGGAGATTGAAGGGTGAAAGTTTACCACAAGTCATGAGGAATAGGGCAAAGAGATAATCCACAATGGAACCATGGATAGAGGGCAGGCACTGTGTTTTACACAGGCTTCAAAATGGAAGTCATTCAGCCTCGGTGGCAATGGCACCACAAGGTGCTTACTATGAACCCGCAGATCTTGAAAAGACAGAAAATCAAGGCCATGACAAAAGATACCGAGACACACACACACACATCATCAAAATTTAGAGCAGTGTTTCCTCCACCCAGATTAAGCTCTGGACCTGACTCAGCACTCTAGACTCTCCATGGCTGAGCCCAGTATTGCTAAGGAAAGGGTCAAGACAAGTGGCAGGCTTGAAGTGGTAAGAATGTGCCTGGCTAGTTCAGGAGTCAGAAGTTAGGATGACCTGATTGAGAGGGTAAAACAGTAACTTGTGAAGAGACATTCTAGAAGGGGATTCTCTTTTCAGAGCTAAGACTACCAGAAAGCCAAGAACAGTTTCAAAAGTAGTGCTAAGAGAGGACCAGCCTAATTTCTGACACACAGTAGGCACTCAATGAATATTAATAGAAAGGATGGATGGATGGATGGTTGGGTGGGTGGATGGGAGGGTGGGTGGGGGGTGGAGGGTAGTAGCTTCCTGCTGTTCCTAATCTCTGGTTGCCTCACTCATCCCTTTTTGCCCTTTTTTCCTCTTCTAAACCTATTAGGCAGTATCCTCTATTAAATTCACTCTGTTGAACCGTCTGGCAGTTGCTCCATTTTCCTGACTGGACTCTGACTAGTAAAGGTGCAGGTTCAATTTAATGTCTTTGTCTGAACAGCAGTTCCTCTGAAACTGGGATTGGAAAGCTTTCTGTAAAGGGCCAGAGAGCAAATGTTTTAGACTTTGCAGTCATGTGGTTCTGTGGCAACTACATAGCCCTGCTACTGCAGTGTGAAAGCAGCCATGGACAATACATAAATGAACGCGCGTGACTGTGTTCCAATAAAACTTAATTTACAAAAACAGGTAGTGGCTGGATTTGGCACACGGGCCATACTTTGCCAACCGCTGCTCTACAGCAGCTCAGTTCTGTTCTCTGTGGATTGGAACCTAGTAGGGGACCACTCCAAGGAAGGAGGAAATCATAGCTGGGTGAAAGGAACGGATTCAATCCTGTCCTCTCCAACTGCTGCAGAAAAAGTCTGCCGGAAAGAAACCACCAGGGAAACCATTCAACTCAAAGTTGAGCAAAAGTAGAAGGGCAGAAATTGCAATGGAAATAGATGTCTTTGGTATAAGCGGTTCATTATACAATTATGTCCACTTGTATTAACTCAAAATTCCCTCTAATATGAGGTTAAAGAAGAGGAGGAGGAGAAAGAAGAGGAAAAGAAGAAAAAGGAGGAGGAAGAGATTGTGTGAGTATCTGGTATACTCATATCACACCTGCTTACCCTGCCAGGTGAAAATCTCTAATATTTCATGATAACTGTGTGGAAGGTTATTTCTGGAAATTAGTATAATTCATAGCCCTTTATTTTGGCAAATTCCTTCCATTAAGAAAGAATTATGGTAAGAATCACGGCTAGTATTTTCCCTCAGAAATAGCATGTGCTTTTTTTTAATGATTTCTCTAGTCCCTGAGAAACTATAAGGGCTCAGCTGGCCCCTTAATCTGTAGAGCAGTTTTATGACAATAAAAAAAATATCACCCCAAGGAGGGTCTTTTGTTCCATTGTCAGATTTTATTGGGCTAGCATAAGCTAATGAAACAAAATAAAATTATACTGCTAAGATAATATTTAAAACATGGATTTATTACATTTAAGGCTATACATAGAAAATACACTGGCCTTTGGTGCCAAACAAACAAAATTCATCACACAGATGTATAATAGCTGATTATAATTTTCCCCTAAGAGTTAGTTTCTTTGATTGGACCACAGTTAACAAGATTTCATCTTCCCAAACATAATGAGAATTCTAATGGCAACTAAAAATCGTCTCGTGTCCTTTAGTCAGTCCCTTGCCGTAGTTTGATGTAAATTCATCTAATTCCTCCCAAAGCAAAATTACATGTATTCTGGAGGGGGCAGGGGGCGACTTCTCTCTCTTTCTCTCTTTTTCTCCCTCTTGGTCTTTGGGACTCCGGAGTTTACATAGACTTAGGATCAAACCATGACTCTGTGGCTTTGAGCAAGGTGTTTAAGCTCTTTAAGCCTCAGTTTCTGTATTTGCCAAAAATAAATGACAAGTAAATAAAGGCTGAGGATTAACCTCGGCAAAGCTTATAACACAGTGGCTGGCCTATAATGAGCGCTTAAGAATTGTTACCAAAAAAAAAAAAAAAAAACCAAATCCACTGCTGTCAAGTTGATTCCGACTCACAGCAACCCTATAGGACAGAGTAGAACTGCCCCATGGGGTTTCCAAGGCTGTGATCTTTACAGGAGCAGACTGCCGCATCTTTCACCTGAGGATCAGCAGGTGGGTTCAAACCACTGACCTTTTGGTTAGCAGCTGAGAGCTTTAACCACTGAGCCACGAAGTCTTCTTATCAAGAATTGTTAGCTGTGCTCATTTCTTTGGACTCACTAACTTTTCTCCAAAAATCCACCACCATTTAATCTAGTGCGATAACCAGTCAATCCTCTTTGGCCAAAGACCCTTGGCTCAGTCCTAGGACTGCCCTTCCTGTGTGGTCTGTTGTTGTTGTTACTTGCCACTGAGTCGATTCCAACTCATGGTGACCCCATATGTGCACAGCAGAACTTCATTTTCAAGGCTGTGACCTTTCAAAAGTAGATTGCCAGGCCTGTCTTCCGAGGTGCCTCTGAGTAGGTTCGACCCGCCAACCTTTCAGCTAGTAGTCCAGAGCTTAACTGTTTGTGCCACCTAGGGACTCCTGTGTGGTCTCCATACCCATTGCTGTTGAGTCAATTCTGACTTATTGTGATTCTATAGGACAGAGTAGAACTGCCGCATACAGTTTCCAAGGCTATAATCTTTATGGAGCAGTCTGCCACGTCTTTCTCCCACGGAGCAGCCGGTGGGTTCGAACTGCGACCTTTCAGTTAGCAGCGAGCACTTAACCACCGCGCCACCAGGGCCCCTCCTGTGCGGTCTAATAGTTGTCAAATCTAGCTAAGCCAGCCATAGATCCACTCCAGGACCTTTAACAATATAATTTCTTAATGTCACTGAATTGTACAGGTTACAAAATGTGGCAATTGGAAGAAAAGAAAAAAGGGTGGAGAAGATGAAAAACCATTTTAATTTTAAAAATTAAAAATAAAAATAAAATACAACTTCCCAGACCCAGTGAGTTGTAACCCTCATGGACAAAGCCCCAGAATCTGCATTTTTTAGCAACCCCCCAGGCAGTAATTAAGCCGGCCAACCAGGATCATGAACAGATGCCACTGGCCCTGTTACCACTCAGGTGGGCGGGATTTACAAGCAACATCCCTCACCCACAATCCACCAGTGCTACTTACACCTGTATACAATACCCCACTTGACTTTTTCAGCAGCCAACCCTAAGACAACAAAAGACAAGCACCCCAACGTTATTTTTTTTATGAACTGCTTTCAGTTTCATAATCTGCAGGCTAAAGTCATGTTTTCTCACCCTTGGGATTTCCAGATGTTGGGTAGACTTTGAAGTCAATATAAACTGGAAGAAGAAAAGCAAACAGCGTAACCTGTCCAAATGTCACTGATGTCAAGGATGGTGGCCATGACATTAGGGAGCCTGGGGGTTCTAGTCACATTCAATTATTTATCTCCAATACTAACCATTTTCAGAATAAATGCCATCTCTGGGTGATGGTTTTCAAGCCATGTGAGTTTTCATTTTGCTTTTCATAAAGGACCATTGTCTCAAGGAGACAAACTGACAATAGAAACTGTATTCCAAATGCAGAACAAACAGGTATGTCACCAAGCCTGTGTCACAGCTTCAGCAGATGACAAGGCACCATCCACCAGGGTCCAGTTGGAGCTCACAGGCACCAGGCTGCCACAGGCTAGGAAAGGGCCGGCAATGCTAGTGCCTCTTCATGTCCAATATCTTCGCAGGCCCAGGGTATAATGACAAAATAAAGCCACTGCCCTCCTTTTATTCACCTACTCTCTCTTTTTTGCATTTTCAAAATAGTTTTTATTATGCTCAGCATTCTTTTTCTGTACAAAAACAATACACACTCATTTCGAAGATGCAAAAAAAAATTGTAAAATCAGAGAACTAGGGAGAAAAAAGAAAAATGTCATTTAATCCTTCTTTTTTACATAGTTTATTTTATTTTATTATTGCTGTTGAGAATATACACAGCAGAACATATATCAATTCACTCCTTTCTACATATACAATTCAGTGACGTGGATGACATTCTTCAAATTGTGCAACCATTCTCACCCTCCTTTTCTCAGTTGTTCCTTCTCCATTAACATAAACTCCCTGACCTCTAAGGTTCTTATAAGGTTCCTATCAAATCCTTCAAGTTGCTGTTGTCAATTTGGTCTCACATAGATAGTTCTTAAAAGAGCACAGTACTCAAGACAGACATTCTTTATAAGTTAAGCTACCATTGTTTGGTTTTAAGAAGCCTTCAAGGGATATTTTTGGTTTAAAGTTTAAGGTTTAAAGATTATCTCAGGGCAATAGTTTCAGGGATTCATCCAGCCTCCATGGCTCCAGAAAATCTGGATTCCATGAAAATTTGAAATTCTCTTCTGCATTTTCTCTTTTTTGATTAGGATTCTTCTAGTCAAATAGGCAGTTGTTCATGGAGGTAATTAGCCACACATTCCATTTCTTCCTTCTATTCCTGACTCCCCTTCTTCCTCTGTTGCTCCAGGTGAATGAAGATTAATTGTTGTTCCTTGAATGGCCGCTTGCAAGCTTTTAAGACCCCAGGCACCACACAACAAACGAGGAGATAGAACAGAGGCACGAAACAGGGTATTAGGCCAATTAAACTTCCCCAAGAAACCAAATCCCATGAGATGTTTGGTTGTACATAAGCAGTCTTAGCAGCTGCTCTTTTTGTTGTAGTTGTAAGTATATCTATCACACAGTGTTTGCCAATTCAACTTTTTACAGGTGTACAACTTATTGAAAGCATTTACGTTAATTGGCTGTGCTTCACCTACTCTCTTATAGAGAGAGCCTGGGTGGCACAAACAGTTAACAAGCTCAGCTGCTAACTGAAAGGTTGACAGTTAGAGTCCTCCCAGAGGTGCCTAGGAAGAAAGGCCTGGCGATCTACTTCTGAAAAATCAGCCATTAAAAAGTTTATGGAGCACAGTTCTACTCTGACACACGTAGGGTCTCCACGAGTCAGAGTCAACTTGACAGCAACTGGTTTTTTGTTTTGTTTTTTACCCTCTTATATAGTCAGTTTTGATCTTTGTCTTCTCAATGTTTAAGAGGAAAGTCCTCATCAGAGTAGGCCTTTGGCAAACAACAACAATAAAATAATAACAGCAGCTACCTTCAGTAAGCATTTTTCATTTTTCCCTATGTTATATTTAACAGTCACCCTAAAATATGATATTGCCCCCTGTAACTAGTGACAGAAGTGAGGTTGGTAAAGGTTTAAATGGTTTGTCCAAGGGCGAAGAGCAGAGGGCGGACAGGCCAATGTTCCCCCAGATCTGGCCACCCCACAGCCCAGCTCCTTCCGTTTAGCCTCGCTACTACAAAACGCCAAAGTTGGCAACATTGACTTTGCCTTCCTTTTCTTTGTCCCAGCTTCAAGAGTTCACCATTCTAAAATATTTGCACTGATTTGGGGTGGGGGATTCTTGAAGACTGAAGAAATTTAAGAACACCCATTGAATTTTGTGGGAGGGAGGAAAGGAAGAAAAAAAGAAGGGGAGAAAGGAAGGCGGAAGAGAAAGAGAGAGAGAAGGGAAGAGGGAGGAAGAAGGTAAAAGCGAGGGAAATGGGAGGAATAAAGAGAGAAAAAGAAGAAAGGAAAGAAGGTAGGAATGAAAGAGAAAAGGAAGTGGGAAGGGAGAAAGAAAGGAAGAGGGAGGGAAGGGAAAAAAAGAAAAGGGGGAGAAAGGGGGAAGAAAAAGGAATTTCTTGCGGGTTGTGGCAGACCAACCAGAGATACGTTCAGCAATAGAGCCACCCACGTGACCATCTGAGCACTCCTGGCTTTAAGTGGCCTTCTCTAGCCGAGGAAAGTCAGTCTGATTTCTTCAGCCAAGGCCAATCTTACGTGCCAAGTTCAGAGCCCCAAACCATCTCACCCCCACCCCGTTAATAGTCATCAGGGTTCCCTCTCATTTGTAAAACTTGTGTTTCATAAGGGAAAAAAAAATTATATAGATAGAATATAGAGTTTGGTGCCTTAGTTTATACGTATTTTGCTCATAAGAGGTTCATATAATAGGTATTACTTCTGCACAATCATAAGTTTTCACTTTTCACATCGCTAAATCTTCATAATTTGTGTGTAACTAGAACCAACATTGAGAGTTTACACCAATCGCTTACACAGTAGAATCATTTTCTCACCTGAGAGAGGCATTGATGTGGAATGTTCTTTGGCCTAGAGAAAGGCGATTTGATCTTGGTGCCAACTTACCAACAAACCTTGGGTAAATCACCCATGTTCCCTGCCCTGGGCCTCCGTTGTCTTTTCTGTAAAATGGGTTGGAAGATCCTCGCTACTCAAAGTGTGGCCCAAGGACCAGCAGCCTCAGCATCACCTGGGGGCTTGTTAGGAATGCAGAATCTCTGACCCACCCAGACCTGCTGAATCAGTATCTGAGTTTAACAAGACTCCAGGGGATACAAATGCAGTTAAGTTGGTGAGGCCCTGGGTAGATGGCTTCTGTAGACAGCCAGGATACTTCTCCGGGGCCTCGCTGCCCAGCCTGGTCCAGAGGCCTGACTCAGTGGTTCTCAACCCTCACTGTACATTCGAATCATCTGGGGAGCTCTTGAAAGCTGAAGCCCAGACCAGTTCAAATGGAATCTCTGGCAATGCAGGCCAAGCAAGAGAACATTTCAATCTCCCCAGGTGATTCCAAAATACAGCCAGGTTGCCAGTTGAGGCCTAACTATTCCTTCCATCTTGGGCGCCCTCTAGCTCACCCTGTCTTGTATTTTTCACTCCACCCAAAAAAAAAAAAAAAAAAAAAACCCTTACCGTGGAGCCACTCCACCAGGCAAGCTTATTAGATCTCCAAGAGTAACAACAAACTTGATCCCTTCTGTTCTGACTTCTCTCTTAGCACAACTGACTGCAGAGAGATGATGATGGCAAGGAGACACTGTTGTGAGTCACCAAGCCCCTGGACATGGCATTCATTTTGGACATCCCTGGGATTGTGGTTTAGGGGCATCCAAACAATGTTTGCCACAAAGCCCTGTGAGTGAAACCACCACCAGTAACCAAAAAAAAAAAAAAAAAAAATACTTACCGTCCAGTTGACTCCAACTCATGGCCACCCCATGTGTGTCAGAGTAGAACTGTGCTCCATAGGGTTTTCAATGGCTGATTTTTCAGAAGTAGATCACCATGCCTTTCTTCCGAGGCACCTCTGGGTGGACTCAAACCTTCAACATTTATGTTAATAGTCGAGCTCATTAACAGTTTGCACTACCCAGGGACTCCACCACCACCAGTAACGACACCCATGTATTAAGCACCTCTGGGTTCCCAGCACCGCGGAATGCAAAGAAGTGGAACACTCATGCGTCCTTACTTATTGCTAGACACACATCCCCATTCTGGAGCCTTTAGAAGAGAATCAGCAGAAGTGGGAGAATGGGGAAATCCAAACCAGATTAAACTGGAGGCCACTCTCGAAGCTGCCTTGAAGAAGATCTTTGATGAAGGGGATCGGCACAGGACCTCACTAAGTCATGTTTATAGTTTGCACTGGGTGGTTCTCCACACAACTTTCCTTCAGGTTCCTGAAGTCTTAGGTTAACGAGCTTGTCATGGATTGTTGGATGCAACTGCTCTTCATTCTTTCTTGAAGATCCAGGTTGTAATCTAGTGTCATTTCCTTTCAGCCTGAAGAACTGCTTTTGGCATTTCTTATAGTGCAGGTCAGCTAGCAATAAATTCTCTCAGTTCATCTGGAAAGGTTTTTATTTTCCCTTAATTTTTTTTAACACTTGATTAAGGAAAATCTCAAATATATATCAAAAAAAAAAAACAAACAAACCCCAAAATAGTATAATGAACCTCCATGCCCTTGTTGTTGTTAGGTGTTGTCCAGTCAATTTCAACTCACAGCGACCCCATGTGACAGAGTAGAACTGCCCCATAGGGTTTTCTAGGCTATAATCTTTACAGGAGCAGATTACCAGGTCTTTCTCCAGCGGAGCCACTGGTGGATTCCAATGGCCGACCTTTCGGTTAGCAGCTGAGCTCTTAATCGTTATCCCACCAGTGCGCCTTACCAAGTCTCTACCACTCAGCTTTAACTATTATCAATATTATTCCACTCCTTCTTTTCTCTTTTTAATCTCTTCATTTTTGAAGGGTATTGGTGTTGGAATAGTTTCTAGATTTGCACCTACAGGTGGTTATTCAAACTAGAGGGTCTGCTTGTCTGAGTTTTTTGCAGCAGTAATTTAGGGTTACTGCTTCTGGGTAAGGTCTTATTTTCACTGTAGTTATTTCTACTACAATCAATACTAATCCATGTGTTATGGATTGAATTGTGTCCCCCAAAAAGATATGTTGAAATCCTAACTGCTGTACCTGTGAATGTGACCTGATTGGAAATAAAATCTTTGATGATGTTATGAGTTGACATGAGGCCATACCAGAGTAGGGTGGGTCATAAGCCAATTGGAGTGGTGTCCTATAAAAGAGAAGAAACACAGAGAGACAAAGGAAAGACTACCACGTGAAGACGCAGCTGTTGTTGTTGTTGGGTGCCATCAAGTTGATTCTGACTCCTAGCAACCCCATGTGACAGAGTAGAACAGCCCCGTAGGGTTTTCTAGGCTGTAATCTTTCCGGGAGAAGATGGCCAGGTCTTTCTCCCATGGAGCAGCGGGTGGGTTCCAACTGCAAACCTTTTGTTTAGGAGCCAAGCACTTAACTATTGCCAAAAAACACCTGAGGCTACCAGAAGCTGGAAGAGACAAGGAAGGATCTTCCCTTAGAGGCTTTGGAGAGAAAGTGGCCCTGCCAAGACCCTGAACTTGGACTAGTAGCCTCCAGAACTGTGGAGACAATAAATTTCTGTTGTTTAAAGCCACCTGATTTGTGTATTTTATTACAGTGGCCCTAGGAAACTATACCCCGTATATCTCTTTAATGATATGATACAAAGTTTCCCTAAATAAATCTCAGCTTTAAAAAATGGGTCAATTCAAAGAAAAGTAGTAAATAAAAATATAGGTGGGACAAGGAGATGGCCTAAATCTGAAGATCATAAGGAATGACTGACACTGGGGAAACCCATTATAATCTGTCAAGTGTTCCAAGTTGAGAAATAGCATCAACCAAGGACGGGAACTCTGAGTTAAAGCTGCAAGTAGACTCTCTAGTCTGGGTGACCCCAGATAGGTGCAAGTCTAGAAACTAGACTCCGAAGTGGTGGGATCTTAGAGAACACTGAGTCCAGTCCAAGACAAGGACCAGATAGTTTTAAGTGACTTGTCGAAGGTCACAAAGTTGGTGATGGTCAGAACAAGGGTTAGAACTCAGGACTTCTACCAGTTTGCCCCTGTCCATCACCCATGTGGACTCAAAAATTCCGCCCTCTAAGCTCCTGGCCAGGCTTCTAGACAAAGACATTCCAGGTCTATATCTGACTAAGAGACGTAGCTAGAAGCTCACTCCCACCTCAGGCTAGTTTGGAATTTCCTGCCTGGAGATGTACTGGGCAGTAACATACAGGAAGCAGGAGGTGGAATGAAGTGCAAACGGTTCCTGTGCTGAAAATACTCATCAACTCCGGAGAGAACGGCTCGTTTGGAAAGAACAATTATTAGCTAAGAATCAATGTGCACGGATTTCTTTCTTTTTTTGTAAGGTGCATGAATTTTGTAATATCACGTTTGTCCGTGTTTGATGATTTATTTCTTACGGCAAATTGTTGTTGTTAGTTGCCATTGAGTCAGCTCTGACTCATGGCAACCTTATGTCTAACCATAAAGCCTTACCTGGTCCTGTGCCATCTTTGTGATCGCTGCTATGCTTGAGCCCATTCTTGCAGCCACTGTGTCAATCCATCTCGTTGAGGGTCTTCCTCTCCTTCACTGTCCCTCCACTTTACCAACCATGATGTCCCTTTCTAGCAATTTGTCTTTCCTGATAGTCCAAAGAAAGTGAGCTGGAGTCTCACCATCCTCACTTCTAAGGAGCATTCTGGTTGTATTTCTTCTAAGACTGATGTATTCATTCTTCTGGCAGTCAATGATATATTCAATATTCAGTATATGCCATATTCTTCCCCAACTCCACAATTCAAATGCATCAGTTCTTCTTCAGTCTTCCTCTTACATTGTCCAGCTTTAGCATACATATGAGGGGATTGGAAAGATCATGGCTTAAGTCAGGCGCGTCTTAGTCATCAAGGTGACATCTTGCTTTTCAACACTTTAAAGAAGTCTTTGGCAACTGATTTGCCCGATACAATATGTCGTTTGATTTCTTGACTGCTGTTTCCATGGACGTTGATTGTCTGATTCAAGTAGAATGAAATAATTGACAATTTCAATGATTTGTCTTATGGCAGAAATCAGGCAAAAAAGGAAATCCGTTCATGTGACAGGTTGCAGTGTACTCTAAGGGCAAAAATAAACTCCTTGGATGAGAGATCAGTGGATCCACTATCAATAATTCTTCTTCTCTGCGAAGCTGAGGCCATAAACAAATAACCTGGGACATGGTCCACATCCTACAGAGAGAATGGAAAGAAAGACCTTTCCAATTTTGAACGTCTGTGCCCAGCTCAGCTTCGGGAAAGCCAGGCTGTGATGGCCGTTTCTATTTTGTATCAGGCTGTCTGTGTCAGGCTACTGCAGCTTATCACGAACAAATTATGCCGAAAAGAGAACAAATTCCTAGCTCGTTCCTCCCTTGAGGAAGCCACCAGCCTCAGCAGCTATTGGTAGAAGGTGTTACTATTTCTTACGTTTTAGAGGCAGGATCAGAATGAGCAGGCCGACTCATTAGACTCTGTCAAGGGCCAGCAGATGCCGACAGTGTAATTTGACAGCTGGACGCACCAGAAACTAGAAGGTGCTATTTCCCATAAGTAAAATAATGGGTCATTAGTCCCTGACAAGTGCAAACCTGTTACTCAGGATTTATGAATTGATAATTCTATTTACCATAAGTACATGATGACTCATTATTTTCCCACCCAGCAAGAAAGCGGGCTTTTTCTGTCTTGTGGTTTCCGTATATGTTTGGGTTGGACATGTTTTTGATTCAGAGGTCAGCTAAAAATGGTCTGTTTCCCTTTTTATTGTCTACAGGTGTGTCTCACTTTATGCAATAGGTAACCAGTTGCTATCGAGTCCATTCTGACTCATGGCAACCCCCATGTGTGTCAGAATAGAACTGTGCTCCATAGGGTTTTTGATGGCTGATTTTTTGGAAGTAGACCGCCAGGTCTTTCTTCCGAGGCACTTTGGGTGGACTTGAACTTCCAATGTTTTGCTTAGCAGCCAAGCCTATTAACCATTTATCCCACCCAGAGACTCTATGCAATAGTTATAGTCCCGAAAAATGATGGGAGAATGAAGTTTCTGGAAATGGAGGCATATTGGAAGCGCACAATGAGAAGGAGCAACTTGAATGAAGCCTGTGGTGAATGAGTCTCTCCTTCATTGTTAAGCCCTTGTTCTTTCATCCTGGCCAGAATATCCCAGAGATCGTGCCCTGTTCTCGCAGGCTGTCTCACATTCTTTTGTAAGATAGAAGAATGAACAACTAAAGAAGTGCATGCATTCATTCATTCGTTTTTGATCTTGTATACAAATGAAGACTGTTTTTAGCAGCAGAACAGATGCCAAGTCACAATGTATTTTTTCAATTTTGCAAGCTTTGGATTTTTTATTTTCTCCTGTAAACACTGTGTTGTCTGGGCAAGTAAAAGGGCAAAGGTTGGGAAGCCTTCCAGTTCACTGGGTATTAAAATTCCCTGTGTGTGTCCATGAGGAGTTAGAACTATTTCCTGATGGCGCAGTGGTTAAGCGTTCAGCTGCTAACCAAAAGGTCAGCAGTTTGAATCCCCCAGGCGCTCCCTGGAAATGCTATGGGGCAGTTCTATTCTCCCTGTAGGGTCGCTATGAGTCGACTCGATGGCAATGGGTTTGTTTTTTGCTTTCTTTTTCCAGGGCCTGGGGTGAATCACATGGAAAAACCAGGTCCTCTGTAACTGAAATGTATTTCCTAAGGGGAAATCTGGTTAAATGGACTTCAAAGCCCCCTCAGATCAAGAGAAACCAGAGCTGAAATGTCCGGATCAGAAGGAGGTAAAAGTGTGATTAAAATCAAAGAAGTCATCACAAGATAAGAAAAGTCATCAAAGGGCAGCTTTCAGTTATTTGTTTGAAAGTGATTACCACGCCTCTGCTCACACCCAGCTCTAGCCCAGAGGATAGGGATTCAACAGTGAGAAGGTTGCCCCATGGTTCAAGAAACTCACAAAGGAGCAGTGGAAATGTGCGTGCCAACCAGGTACCACTATGAGTAAGGCTCCAATGTTTTCAGTGCTCAGAAGCCTGAGGGATCACGGCGGGCCCTACAGATTCATTTCTGCCCAGGTGTGCTCCGTTTCACACCCACTCTTCCTGAGGGGGGGCCATCTCTGCAGTTGTTTGGGCCCAGCGGTCACCACACTATCTGTCCAAAACTGAAAAACCAAACTTATTGTCGTCAAGTCAATTCCAACTCATAACGGCCCTGCAGGACAGAGTAGAACTGCACCATAGAGTTTCCAAGGAGCAGCTGGTAGATTTGAATTGCCGACCTTTTGGTTAGCAGCCTTTGTTCTCAACCACTGCGCCACCAGGGCTCCATACTCTCTATAGGGAGTGCTAAATCATTTCTCAAGCAAAGACATTTTCTGAGAGCAATACTAGCTGTTGTTTCAAATGCAACTTGATGGATCTGTATCCTTAGATAGTGGTTTCTTCTGGTCTAATGATAAGGAATTTCTTTCTGTTTCTATTGAGTGGCAACTGTATTCCCTCTTGCAACACATAGTGGCATATTTATTGATTTACTGCAACTGTCAAGGTACCCCAAAGCTCTCTTGATTTAACTACTTCCTTTGACCTTTAGGTGAGGCATTAGGGATCAGAGGGGGGCTCCTGCTCATCACTTACTCATCGCCTCAAAGGATGAGGTGCCCCCCACACATTAACTCAGTCAATAAATCTTTAAAGCCCATTGCCTCTCTGAGGCACTGATCTATGTTCCAGCAATGTGTGATCACTCCCCTAAAATAGCTCATGGGATAAGAAAGGGAACAGAGAGGAAAGCAAGTAATGGCTTTCATTTAAATAACTTTTGTTAAAGAAATATTTGCCACTGCCTGCCTGGGCAAGGTAGGCTTTCTCAGACCTCTTTGAAAACCACGTTTCTGTCTTTGTGACTTAAAACAGAACAACGAACAATCCCAAAGGACACTTTACAATCCTTTCCTCAACCTATTAGAACTTCACACCTAGAATTCCTCCTGTTTCAGTTATCTAGCGCTGTGTAAAAGCCACCCCAAAATTTTGTGTTCACGATTCTGTGGGTTGACTGGGCTCAGTTGAGTGGTTCTTCTGCTTCATTTGGCGTCGGCTGGAGTCACTCATCTGGCTATATTCAGCTGGTGGCTGGGCTGGGCTGGAAAGTTCAAGAAGACCTCATTCACATCTGGTGTCTAAGTGCTTTTCTATGTGGGCCTTCCACATGGGTGTCTTGGGCTTTCTCACAGTATAAGTGGTCCCAGGATAGTCAAACTTCTTAAATGGCAGCTGGCTTCCAAGAGGAAGGACAGCAAAACAGCCATTCCTGTTAAGGCCTGGGCTCAGAAGTTCCAGAAAGTCATTTCTTCCACATTCTATTGGTCAAAGCAAGTCACGAGGCCAGTCCAGATACCAGAGGAGGGGAAATAGACTCCACCTCTTGATGGATGGAACAACATGTGCATACAGGGAGAGCAAGAATTGATGGTGACCATCTTTGGAGACTATCTACCCCACTTCCTAATACAGAATAAAATTCCCCCTTGTGCCTAAGGTTGTCAAGTTACACTGTTAATAATAATTTCAATATTGTGTGACAGGTTACATAAGAGAGGTAAAATTTTGTTACCATGTTGTCAGAAAGGAAGAATAATCAACACTACCTTTTGAAGGGGAGCCCTGGTGGCATAGTGGTTAAGAGCTCGGCTGCTAACCAAAAGGTCAGCAGTTCAAATCCACCAGCCACTCCTTGGAAACCCTATTGGGCAGTTATACTATGTCCTATAGGGTGGCTATGAGTTGGAATTGACTCAACGGCACACAACACCAACAACAAAGGTGGCAACCCTCAAACACTTGAGCTTTAGCAGAAGTGTTTAGGGTACCTAAGGAACTGCTTCATACAGTGCACACTTCTTAGGGAAGAGTAAACTGTGATTGGCTAAAAGCTCTGTATTAGTCAGGATAAGTTAACTACTGCAGGAAATAACTCCCAAATCTCAGTGGTCTCACACTTGAAATGTTTAGTTCTCGTACATAGCACAGTTCAGTGATGGTTATCAGAAAGGCTCTGTTTCACACAGTCATTCAAGCACTAATGGCTCTTCCATCTAATGGCTCTACCATCCCTAGAAGCCCTTGAGATCTTCCATTAGAAGCTCTACATTAGGCCAGCCCAAAGGAAAGAGAAACAGTATGAAGAAGTGCTTGGAGGGTACTTCTGGGCCAGGCCTGGAGATGACATACAACACATGCTATACCTAACTGTAAGGGAGGCTGGGAAATGGAGTCAAGCTGTGTACCCTACACACACAAAAAAAATGGTTTGTGATCAACTAGTTAAGTTCTGCCACAAGCTCTTACCAACCCATCCCTACCTTCCTAAAATGTAAACACCCTGTTCTAAAAAAAAAAAAAAATGCTTAACTTGTATCTAATGTCTTTTAGAAGCCATTTAAGACAAATTGGATATGAGATATCATTGTGAAGAAATATCTGGGCAGGGTCCTATTAAGAGCTTTAGAGGTTGTATGCTCTGAAAGATTAGGACATCCAACTCCCTTTCTCACTGTCAACTTAAATAAAAACAATACTAAGCCAAAAATAAAATGTAAGGAAATCCAGCAAATTTCTAATTTTTCCATGATTATTAGTTTGGTGCTTATAAAAAAATATCTAATCCCTCCCTCCAGAATGGTGTGTATGTGTGTGTGTGTGTGAGTGTGTGTGTCAGTTGCTAGTGTCCAAATCCATGCATAGTCTGTCCATGGGATAATCAAATCTAGAACCACAATGGATGCCGGAAGGTTAAGTGACATGAATACAGAAACCTTTGGCTAATGCACAATTTTCCATAGAGCCCTCCACCCCTCACCCCTACCAAAGATACTCCTCAACACTATTTCCAGGCCAACTCTGACTCATCTTGTAAATAACTTAATATTCCTGAAGAGGTAATGTTCTGCAGTTTTGCATTGACATTCTGTAATCCTGGGTAGTTTGCAGAAGGAGACTACTTGAGCAGAAAACTTGGGTTTTTATTTGTTTGTTTCTGTTTACTTGTGGGATCATACAATATTTGTCTTTTTGTGTCTGACTTATTTCACTTAGGATAATGTTTTCAAGGTTCATTCATGTCGTAACATGTATCAGAACTTCATTTCTCCTTACAGCTGGGTAATATTCCATTGCATGGATAGACCACATTTTGTTTATCCATTTATCTGTTGATGGACATTTGGCTATTGTGAATAGGGCTATAATGAACATTGGTGTACAAGTATCTATTTGCATTCCTGCTTTCAATTATTTTGGATATATACTGTCATGGATTGAATTGTGTCTCTCAAAAATATCTGTCAACTTGGCTAGGTCATGACTCCCAGTATTGGATTGTATGATTGTCTACGATTTTATTATCTGATGATTTCCCTATGTGTTGTAAACTCTATCACTATGATGTAATAAGATGGATTAGCAGCAGTTATACTGATGAGATCTACAAGATTAGAGAGTGTCTTAAGCCAATCTCTTTTTAGATATAAAAGAGAGAAGCAAGCAGAGAGACATGGGAACCTCATACCACCAAGAAAGCAGTGCCAGGAGCAGAGTGCATCCTTTGGACTTGAGGTTCCTGCCCAGAGAAGCTCCCAGCCCGAGGAAAGATTGATGACACAGACCTTCCTCCAGAGCAGATGGAGAAAGCGTTCCCCTGGAGCTGACACCCTGAATTAGGACTTCTAGCCTACTGGACTGTGAGAGAATAAACTTCTCTTTGTTAAAGCCATCCACTTGTGGTATTTCTGTTATAGCATCACTAGATGGCTAAGACATATACCTACGAGTGGAATTGCTGAGTTGTCTGGTAATTCTATGTTTAACTTTTTGAGGAACCGCTGAACGGTTTTCCACGGTGGCTGCACCATTTTACCATCCCACCAATAATAGATGAGAGTTCCAATTTCTCCATGTCTTTTGCAGCACTTGTTCATTTCCAATTTTCTGATAACAGCCACCATAGTGGAGGTGAAAACCAAGAAAACCCTATGGAGCAGTTCTACTCTGCAATACGTGGGGCTGTCATGAGTCAGAATCAACTCATGGCAACGTGTTTGGTTTGTTTTTTTAGTGGGAGTGAAGTGATACCTCGTTGTGGTTTTGATTTGTTTGCATTTTTCTAGTAACTAATGATCTTACACATTTTCTCATGTGCTTCTTGGCCATTTGTGTATCTTCTTTGGTGAAATGTCTATTTAAGTCCTTTGTCCATTTTTTGATTGCATTGTTTGTCTTTTTGTTGTTGAGTTGTCAGTACAACTTTTATATAAATTAAAGTCATTCACCTCTGTTATAGTTTATGATTTAACAGGAATGGTCCCAAAAAGAGCTCAAGTTCTCAGGCTACAAAGTAGCAATCATACCACCCTTTCCCTGTCTGATTTATCCACCTACAAAAATGATTGCCATAGTGTCTGCCTTAAATTTGTCTCTTAGCACTGGAAAATTTTATTATATTGCCTGTGGCATATACTGGATTTCCAGGAAAACGGCGCCACAGAAAACCATTATTATTCATGTTCCCATTGAACCTCAGAGACTAGAATTCAAACTGGTGTACTAGACCTATTTTGCTCCCTTGAATGCAGGGCATGAGGAGTCATTACAGGAATGCATTCCAATTCCTGCACACTCAGAAGAATTAGGATTTTGTTCATTTTTATTTGCCTGCCGGCGAAAATAGCAGCAATTTCAACTCCATTGCTTCATACTGTATGACTTGGAATTTATGCCTTTTACTTAGCTAGCTTACGATGGCCACTTATAGACCATAATTTTATGTGCCACCTTCCCATAAAATTGATTCCCAATTTGAAAACCCAAGGCCAATGATGTGCACACCAGCTGTCTGGAGACACATTAGACAGAGTAGTCTCAGAGAAGTGATAACCTCAAGTCTATGTTAACAATATGTTTCCCTACTATTCCCTAGACCTTGGACTTCCAGTTTAACCAGGCTAACGCCAACTCCCAAACAAAGGAACTCCATACCCTTCCCTAATGGGCCTGTTGGCAGGAAAAAACTTATAGGGAAGGTAGTCTTTGGAATTCACATGACCCTACCTCAGATTCTGTCCAGGGGCAATGACTCTGTGAGGAGAGGTAGGCTTGGTTGCATTTGGGCTTGCCCTGAAGAGTGTGGGTGAGTGTCTGTCTGACCTGCTGTCAGTATTCATCTTCCTGGCTGTATGGAGCTCACTGTCTTAGTTTCTGGTGGCCGGTGGCAATCTTTGACATTGCTTTGCTTATAGATGGATCCTCACATGTTATCTTCCCCACTGTGTGTTTGACTCCCTGTCTATTCTCCCCTTTTATAAGACACCACTTATCGTGGATTGAATTGTGTCCCCCAAAAATGTCTGTCGGCTTGGTTGGGCCATGATTCCCAGTATTGTGTGGTTGTCCTCCATTTTGTGATAGATGTGGTTTTCCTATGTGTTGTAGATCCTAATCTCTGCCTGTGGTTGGTGAAGCAAGATTAGATAATGTTAAAGAGGATTAGGGTGGGATGTAACAACCTTACCCAGGTCACATCCCTGATCCAATGTAAAGGAAGTTTCCCTGGGGTGTGGCCTGCACCACCTTTTATCTTACAAGAGACAAAAAGAAAGGGAAGGAGGCAAGGCCAAGATAGCGGAGTAGTCAGACATTTCCTGTGGTCCCACTTACAACAAAGACCAGAAAAAACAGGTGAATTGATTAAATATGACAATCCAGGAGCCCTGAGCATCAAAGGCAAAGTTGAGGAATTGGACTGAGCAGCAGGGGGAGGGAGAGATTGTTCAGAAGCAGCGAGGCGTTATCAGACTTGACCTGGCTGGAACCGGTACCCTGCAGGCTGGATTGGCTGCCGTGTGCTGTGAGGCAAGCTGTGGCACTTGGGATGTGTTTTCCACAGCGGGAGAGACCGAGCAGCAGAGGGTCTACTCAAGCCTCCAGAACCAGTGAAAAGTGGCACTCAATAGGCAAAAGATAAGTACATGCATCTAACTTACCACGCGGATCAAAAAACATCCCTTTGGGAAGAACCTCTCTCCCATTTACCTGCCCTCTCCCCACTCTGCACCAGGTCCTGGGCCGGCTTCAGCGATTGCCACATCCCCTGGGCTGGAAGTAGGACCTGTCACATGCCCTGAGCCATTCTGCCAGCTTTGGAGAGGGAACAAATTAACAAGTAGGAAAAAATAATCTGCCAGCTCCCCTAAACCGGAAACTTAGGGCAGGCGCAGTCCCTTTGCCTAGGCACAGGCATAAGGGCTCCACAGACTTCGAATGCCTTCCACCCCTGCATAGACCTATGTGGGCCCATTTCAACAGCATAGGCCCTCATTAGCACAGTACAGTAGGGTATATACCTGAAGCCTGTTTTCAACTGTATCAGCTATAAGACAGAGTGGCAGATTTGTGACATTTGGCATTGCTTTGCCCATTAAGCAAGGTCCTCACCTACCCACATCAGGGCCCTGAGGACTAGTGGCTCCACCCATGCCACCTAGCCACCCGTGACAGGGGTATGAGAATAAGTGGTGCCTCCTAGTCCTCACAGCCAACAGCATTCAGTGCTCATAGTCCAGCTGCAAAACCCACCCAGCTACGCACTCTAGGGAACAAGGACACACTTTCCTCCCAGACACTCAGGGGCAGCTGGCAGCCCCCTGCCTTTCTCAGTACGTGACCCCCTACTGCAGCCAGATACCTGTGCCTACTCCAATCACCCCTGCCCATCTAGGACTGTAGGTGAGAGCCTGCACCACACACTTGGTGACCGATACCTGGACACCTGAGATGAATCCATACAAGAAAAGTAAACGGACTTCTGGGCTCACATACCTAGTAACAGCTCTAATCACCTGGTGACTGAGAGTATGTGAGAGCTTCAAAGGTGCCAATAATCAAACTAGCTCACATGACCAGCCTATATGGGCATATCAAAACAAGAAGCTAGGATACAGTAAGCAAACATAAAATAAATAAATATAATAACTTATTGATGGCTCAGAGACAACAGTCAATATCAAATCACATAAAGAGGCAGACCACAATGGCTTCAGCAAGCTCCCAAAACAAAGAATCAAGAAATTTTCCAGAGGAAGAGAATTTCTTGGAATTATCAGAGGTAGCATGCAAAAGATTAATATACAAAACTCTTCAAGAGATCAGGAAGGAGATTATGCAAAACACAGAACAAGCCAAGGAATACATAGACAAAGTAATAGACGAACCTAAAAAGGTTATACAAGAGCATAATGACAGATTTAACAGGCTGAAAGAATCCATAGAGAGACAGCAATCAGAAATCCAGAAGATTAACATAAAATTTCAGAATTAGACAACTCAATAGAAAGTCACAGGAGCAGAACTGAGGCAATGGAAGTCAGAATTAGTGAGATTGAAGATAAAGCACTTGACACCAACTTATGTGAGGAAAAATCAGATAAAAGAATTTTTAAAGATGAAGAAACCCTAAGAATTATGTGGGACTCTATCAAGACAAATAACCTACAAATGATTGCACTGCCAGAACGGGGATGGGGGTGGGGGACAGAAAATACAGAGAGAATTGTTGAAGATTTGTTGGCAGAAAACTTCCCTGATATCGTGAAAGATGAGAAAATATCTATCCAAGAAGCTTATCGAACCCCACACGAGGTAGATCCCAAAAGAAACTCACCAAGACATATTATAATCAAACTTGCCAAAACTAAAGATAACGAGAGAATTTTAAGAGGTGCTAGGGATAAACAAAAAGTCATCTACCAAATGGGACTAATGAGGTACAGCAGTCCAGGGACAAGGACTAAAAGGCAGAAGGGGACAGTAAAGCTGGTGATAGGGAACCCAAGATTGAGTAAGGACAGTGTTGACTTGTAGTGGGGTTCTTAACCATCGTCATAGAGCACTATGTGTACTATTTAATGAGAAACTATTTTGTTCTGTAAACCTTCATCTAAAGCGAGAATAGCAGCACAACTGGAAGAAAGTAATCAATGTCACTGAATTGTACGTGTAGAAATTTTTGAAATGGTGTATCTTTGGCTATGTATATTTTCACCAAAAATAAAACAGATCCTCCAAGGCCGAGAAGGGAGCATGTTGACATGTCGTGGGGTTGTCAACCAATGTCATAAAACAATATGTGTACTGACTATTTAATGAGAAAATATTTGTTCTGTAAACCTTCACCTGAAGTACAATAAAAAAAATTTTTTTTAAAAGTCATCTACAAAGGAGAGTCAATACGAATAAGCTCGGACTACTCAGCAGAAACCATGCAGGCAAGAAGGCAATGGAATGACATATATAAAGCCTTGAAGGAAAAAAATTGCCAGCCATGAATTATATATCCAGCAAAACTGTCTCTCAAATATAATGGCAAAATTAGGGCATTTCCAGAAAAACAGAAGTTTAGGGAATTTGTAAAAACCAAACCAAATTACAAGAAATACTAAAGGGAATCCTCCAGTCAGAAAATCAATAACATCAAATAACAACCCACGACTAGAACACAGGACAGAACAACCGGATATCAACCTAGATACAGAAGTCACAAATAAATCAAAGCTAAAACACTGAAAATAGAGAAACAGAGACATTAATACGTAAAAGATGACAACATTAAAACAAAAAGAGGGACTAAATAATGCAGTCATAGATCTTTCATATGGAGAGGAAGTCAAGGAGATATAAAGAAACAAACGATTGGTTTAAACTTAGAAAAATAGAGGTAAACATTAAGGTAACCACAAAGGAAACTAACATTCCCACACATCAAAATAAAAAACAAGAAAAACTTAAAGACGCAGCAAATACAAAATCAACAACAATGAAAAGAAAATACATAAAGAAAAACAACTTAGCACAGAAAATTAAGTGGAACCAAGAAACTGTCAACAACACAAAAAAAAAAATACACCAAAATGACAGCACTAAACTCATATCTATCAGTAATTATGCTGAATGTAAATGAACTAAGTTCACCAATAAAGAGAGAGTGGCCGAGTGGATTAAAAAACCACGATCTGCCTATATGCTGCCTACAAGAGACACACCTTAGACTTAAGGACACAAACAAACTAAAACTCAAAGGATGGAAGAAGAAAAAAATCAAGCAAACGCTGAAAAAAGCAGGAGTGGCAATATTAGTCTCTGACAAAATAGACTTTAAAGTAAAATCCACCACAAAGGATAAGGAAGGACATTATGTAATGGTTAAAGGGTCAATATACAAAAAGGACATAACCATAATAAATATTTACACATCCAACGACAGGGCTCCAAAATACATTAAAAAAACTCTAAACAGCTTTGAAAAGAGAGAAAGACAGCTCCACAACAACAGTAGGAGACTTCAACATACCACTTTCAGTGAAGGACAGAACATCCGGAAAGAAGCTCAGTGAAGACACAGAAGATCTAAATGCCATAATCAACCAACCTGATTTCATAGACATATACCGAACACGCCACCCAACAGCAGCCAAGTATACTTTCTTTTTCAACGCACTTGGAACATTCTCCAGAGTAGACCACATATTAGGCCATAAAGCAAGGCTTAACAAGATCCAAAGCATCAAAATATTACAAAGCATCTTTTCTGACCATAAAGCCATAAAAACTCATTGCAGCACTGTTCACAATAGCAAAAAGATGGAAAAAACCTAGGTGTCCATCAATGGATGAATAGATAAACAAATTATGGTATGTTCTCACAATGGAATACTACACAGTGATACAGAACAACGATGAATCTGAGAAATATCTCATAACCTGGATGAATCTGGAAGGCATTATGCTGAGTGAAATTAGTAAGTTTAAAAAGGAAAAATACTATATAAGACCACCATTATTATAAGAACTCAAGAAAAGGTTTAAACACAGAAGAAGACATTCTTTGATGGTTACAAGGGTGGGGAGGAAGTAGACAAGAATTATCTTAGGTGAAGGGAAGGACAAGACACAATACAGGAGAAGTCAGCACAATTGGACTAAACCAAAAGCTAAGAAGTTTCCTGAACACAAGCAAACACTGCAAGGGACGGAGTAGCAGGGGCAGGCATCTGGGGACCAAGGTTTCAGGGAACATCTAGGTCAATTGGCATAAGAAAGTTTATTAAGAAAATGTTCTGCATTCCACTTTGGTTAGTGGCATCTGGGGTCTTAAAAGCTAGTGAACAGCCATCTAAGCTGCATCCATTGATCCCAACCCACCTAGAGCAAAGGAGAATGAAGAACACGAAAGACACAAGGAAAATATTAGCCCAAGAGACAGAAAGGGCCACATAAACCTGAGACTCCATCAGCCTGAGACCAGAAGAACTAGATGGTGCCCAGCTACCACCAATGACTGGCCTGACAGGGAACACAACAGAGAGTCCCTGATGGAGCGGGAGAAAGGTGGGGTGCAGAACTCAAATTCTAGTAAGAAGACAAGACTTAATGGTCTGACTGAGACTGGAGAAACCCCAGAAAGCATGGCCCCTGGATTCTCTATCAGCCCAGAATTATAAAACAATTTCCGAGGCCAACTCTTCAGACAGGGATTGGACTGGACTGTGGGACATAAAGTGACACTCATGAGGAGTGTGCCTCTTAGCTCAAGTATATACAAGAGACTAAACAGGTGGCTTTTGTCCAGAGGTGAGATGGGAAGGCAGAAAGGGTTAGGAGCTGGTTGAATGGACATGGGGAATTAGGGGTGGAAAGGAGGAGTGTGCTGTCACAGTATGGGAAGAGCAGTTAGGGTCACATAACAATGTATGTATAAATTTTTGTATGGGAAACTAACTTGAACTGTAAACTTTCACTTAAAGCACAATAAAAAAAAGTAAAAGGAAAGGGAAGCAAGCGGAGAATTGGGGACCTCATACTACCAAGAAAGCAGTGCCGGGAGCAGAGCAAGTCCTTTGGACCCAGGGTTCCTGCATGGAGAAGCTCCTAGTCCGGGGAAAGATTGATGACAAGGAACTTCTTCCCAAGGTGACAGAGAGAGAAAGCCTTCCCCTGGAGCTGATGCCCTGAATTTGGACTTCTAGCCTACTTTACTGTAAGGAAATAAGTTTCTCTTTTTTGAAGCCATCCACTTGTGGTATTTCTGTTATAGCAGCACTAGATAACTAAGACACCACTCCAAAGAGATTAGGACTACCTACATACAACCTACACCTGTATGACTTGACTGATAATATCTTCGAAGAAAGATCCCATTTCCCCGAACCTGGTCACACTCACAGGTACAGGGGTTAGGACTTCAACACGTCTTTTGTGGGGGACAAATTTCAATTCATAACACCCACTGTCGCATTAAAGTGCAGTCTAGGCCCCACATTGGTAGGACATCCAAACCTGAAGGCACAGATTTCAAATGTCAAGTCAGCCTTTTATTTCTAGGGTCAGTTTCAATGCAGTACTGTAGTTCTGAGGAGAAGAGCCAAAAAATGATGGTTGGAAACTCCTTGCTGCACCCACTCAAATCTTGGAACTTTCTCCTTCCCCTTCCCTACCTTCATCTTCCAAGTTCTTTTATCCCTTGAGAGAGCATCAGTTACTTCTTCTTCTGCCAGCGTGCAGCTGGGTTCTCCAGGAAGCAGGCACCCAGGTGGAGTGAGGAAAGTGGAAGGTCTACTGAGAGGAACAGGCCGAGGCAGAGAGAGGAAGGTGAAATGTTGACTGGGGAGTGTTGTTAGGGGCCGTCCAGTCGGTTCTAACTCATAGCAACCCTATGTACCACAGAACAAAACACTGCCCGGTCCTGCGCCATCCTCACAATCCTTGCTATGTTTGAGCCCACTGTTGCAGCCACTGTGTCAATCCATTTCATTGAGGGTCTTCCTCTTTTTTGCTGGCCCTCTCCTTTACCAAGCATGACGTCTTTCACCGTGGACTGGTCCCTCCTGATGACATGTCCAAAGTCAGCGAGATGAAGTCTTACCATCCTCACTTGTAGGGAGCATTCTGACTGGACTTCCTCTAAGACTAAATTCGTTTGTTCTTCTGGCAGTCCACAGTATATTCAATATTCTTTGCTAACATCACAATTCGAATGTGTTAATTCTTCTCCAGTCTTCCTTATTCATTGTATATGAGGCTATTGAGAAGATCATGGCTTGGGAGTACCACCTGGGAAAGGAAAAGAGAGGGAGGCAGACTGGGCAGAGGGGGCTGCCAGACTACAGTGCTGACCTGACAAATTCTCCATCCACCCACCAGGGAGCTCCAGAGCTGAAAAAGACTAGAAGGCCAAGGCTGGCACCCTGAAAGTCCCATGATTCTGGGCAGGAGGAGAACATTGCTCATTGTTGCTCTCCCCAAAGTCACAGGGGTGCTGCAAAGTATCAGAAGGAATCTCTGGCAGTGAACGCCAGGTGCTATGGAAGGTGAAGGAGGGACCAGGAGGTAGTAGGGCCCTCCCTGAGTACCCCGCTCCTCACACCCTGATGCCATCTGCCTGCCTGTGGAAAAGGATCTGGATCTGGCGATGAGCAAGGCATTTCAGCGATCCCAGCTGCATCTCCTAGGCGTCCAGCCTCCCTCCAAGAGATGCCTCGTCAGCACCAAGCACATCACTAAAGGGTTACCGGCCAAGGCAGGAGCACACTTTTGGAGGTCTGAAACCCAGTCTCTGCCCTGTTGCTTGGACTTAAATCTCTCACTAGAGCTCTTACATTTTCCATTAAAAACTTCTCGAGTTTATGGTGGTTGGTTGATCAATCCCCAGATAGAGAGGCAAGCCTGACATTTACTTCGTTCTGAATGTGTGCACAGTTATGGACTCTGGGCCTCAAAATCACACTCAGACTGCATCAGGCAAGAGTTAAAAGGGGACGTGGACAAGAGCTGGCATTCCTCAACTCCGGTCAAAGTTGGCTGAGGGCGGACTGGTGAGGGTGCAGCTGAAGGAGCAGACAGCCTGAGGTGAGCTGAGGAGAAAAGGAGGGGACAGCTGCTTTTTGAGAAGCCATTTTGATGACGTTTCCAGGCAAGGAAAGAACATCTGCTGACCGACAGCGGTTGCTCCTGTGATAGCAGGCAATTTGCGCCAGCAAGTCATTTCTGACTCATAGTTACCCCATGTGACAGAGAGAACTGCCCCACAGGGTTCTCAAGGCTGTAGTCTTTACAAAAGGAGACTTAGTGGCATAGTGGTTAAAGTGCTCAACTGCTAACCAAAAAGGTTGGCAGTTTTAACCCACCAGCCTCTCCTGGGAGAAATATACGGCAGTCGGCTTCCATAAAGATTACAGCCTTGGAAACCCTATGGGGCAGTTCTACTCTGTCCTATAGAGTCGCTATGAGTTGGAATTAACTCAATGGAAGCAGGTTTGCTTCTGGTTTTGTAATTTTTACGGGAGCAGCTTGCCAGGTCTTTTTCCCACAGAGCTCTTGGGTGAGTTCGAACCACCAACCTTTAGGTTAGCAGTTGAGCATTTAACCATTGCGCTACCAGGGCTCCTGGAGCTTGGGCTAGAAAGGCATTTTCTCTTAACCAATATGTCCATATTGCAAAGGCCAGATGTTTGGTGTGTGAGCAAGTAGTTCTTAATGACATTTAGACTTCGGATGGTGGAATCCTCTGCTCTTTGACTCTTTCCAATCCTATTGTTGTTGTTGTTGTTAGGTGTTGTTGAGTCAGTTCCGACTCAGCGACCCTATGTACAACAGGATGAAACACTGCCCAGTCCTGCGCCATCCTCACGATCGTTGTTATGCTTGAGCCCATTGTTGTAGCCACTGTGTCAATCCATCTCATTGAAGGTCTTCCTCTTTTTCAATGACACTTCACTTTACCAAGCATGATGTTCTTCTCCAGGGACTGGTCCCTCCTGATAACACATCCAAAGTCTTGTCATCCTCACTTCTAAGGAGCATTCTGCCTGTACTTCTTCCAAGAAAGATTTGTTCATTCTTTTGCAGGCTATGGTATATTCAATATTCTTCACCAACGCCACAACTCAAAGGTGTCAATTCTTTGGTCTTTCTTATTCATTGTCCAGCTTTTGCATGCATATGAGGTGATTGAAAACAGGTGCACCTTAGTCCTCAAAGTGACATCTTTGTTTTTTAATACTTTAAAGAGGTCTTTTGCAGCAGATTTGCCCAATGCAACGTGTCATTTGATTTCTTTGCTGCTGCTTCCATGGATGTTGATTGTGGATCCAAGTAAAATGAAATCCTTGACAACTTCCATCTTTTCTCCCTTTATCATGATGTTGCTTATTGGTCCAGTTGTGAGGACTTTTATCGTCTTTATGTTGAGGTGTAATGCATACTGAAGGCTTTAGTCTTTGATTTTCATCGGTAAGTGCTTCAAGTCCTCCTCACTTTCAGCAAGCAAGGTTGTGTCGTTTGCATAACGCAGGTTGTTAATCAGTTTTCCCTCCAATCCTGATCCGAGTTTTTCTTCATATAGCCCAGCTTCTCGAATTATTTGCTCAGCATACAGACTGAATAAGTACGGTGAAAGGATACAACCCTGATGCACACCTTTCCTGACTTTAAACAGTATCCCCTTGGTCTAGTCGAACAACTGCCTCTTGGTCTATGTACAGATTCTGCAGGAGCACAATTAAGTGTTCTGGAATTCCCATTCTTTGCAGTGTTATCCATAATTTGTTATAATCCACACAGTCAAATGCCTTTGCATAGTCAATAAAACACAGGTAAACATCTTTCTGGTATTCTCTGCTTTCGACCAGGATCCACCTGACATCAGCAGTGATATCCCTGGTTCCACATCCTCTTCTGAATCTGGCTTGAATTTCTGGCAGTTCCCTGTCGATGTACTGCTGCAACCGCTTTTGAATGATCTTCAGCAAAATTTTACTTACGTGTGATATTAGTGATATTGTTTGATAATTTCCACATTCGGTTGGATCACTTTTCTTTGGAATAGGCATAAATGTGGATCTCTTCCAGTTGATTGACCAGGTAGCTGTCTTCCAAATTTCTTGGCGTAGATGAGTGAGCACTGCCAGCGCTGCGTCCGTTTGTTGAAACATCTCAATGGGTATTCCGTCAATTCCTGGACCCTTGTTTTTAGAATGTCTTCAGTGCAGCTTGGACCTTTTCCTTCAGTACCGTTGGTTCTTGATCATATGCTACCTCCCGAAATTGTTGAAGATCACCTAGGAGCAGAAGCTCAGAAGAGATAAGGACCTTCCTCCAGAGCTGACAGAGAGAGAAAGCCTTCCCCTAGAGCCAGTGCCCTGAATTTGGACTTCTAGCCTCCTATACTGTGAGAGAATAAATTTCTGTTTGCAAAGGCCACCCACCTGTGGTATTTCTGTTATAGCAGCACTAGATAACTAAGACAATGGATGAATGGATAAACAAAATGTGGTACATACATACAACGGAATACTGTGTAGCCATAAAGAAAAATAATGAGTCTCATAACACCTCATAATGTGAATGAATCTGGAGGACATTATGCTTAGTGAAATAAGTCAATCACAAAAGGACAAATATTTTATTATCTAACTTTTATAAGAAGACAAGAATATATATATACATATATACACACACATACAGAGACCAATGCTCATTGGTGGTTACCAGAATGGATAGGTGGGAAGGAGGATGGGGAAGCACTCTTGAGATAGTAGACAATTGTTATTTTTGGTGATGGGAAAAGTAGCATCAGATGTGGGTGAAGTGCACACAGCTTGACCAAGGTAAATGATGTCACTAAGAAGTATACAAGAGAAAAGGACTTTTTTGGTAAAGGATATGACAAATACAATTTTGCAACAATACCAACAACAACCAAAGAGTATGTGTGTGGTTACACAAATATGTATACAGGCATATACGAATATGAATATGTGGATACATATCTGTGCACAAATAGAAGTATCTATAGCATATGTACATACAGGTATGTGTGTGCATGCATGTATATCTCTATATATAATAAACGACATAGGGGACACACTTACGATACTTCTTAGATGAAACCAAACAGCTTGCAAGATTGGTTATCTGGGTTTGAAGGCTTAGGACCATAGTCTCGTGGGACAACTCAGTTAATTAGCATATTATAGTTCATAAAATGTATGTTCTACATCCCAATGTGGTGAGTAGTGTCTGGGGTCTTAAAAGCTTGGGAGTGGCTATCTAAGATACAACCATTGGTCTCTACTCATCTGGAACAAAAGAGAAAGAAGGAAACCAAAGACTCAGAGAAGAAAGTACTCTACGGGACTAATAGTCTACACGTACCACGGCCTCATCTACCCTCAGACCAGAAGAACTAGATGGTGCCCGGCTGCCACTACCGACCGTTCTGAACAGGGCCACAATAGATGGATCCTGACAGAATGGGAGAAAAATGAGGAACAGAACCTCAAATTCTTAAAAAGTCCAGACTTAATGGACTGGTTGAGACTAGCGGACTCCCCAAGACTACGGCCCCGAGGAGCTCTTTACACCTTAAACCGAAATTATCCCTTGAGGTCTCCTTTTAACTAAATAACAGATTAGCTCGTCAAATAAAGAATATCACCAGTGAGTAATGAGCTCCTTTAAAAAGTCATCTCTGTGAGACCAAATGGTCACAAATTACTCTAAAGCAAAGATGAGACGGTGTTACAGATTGAATTATGTCCCTCCAAAATATGTGTTGTAAATCCTAACCTCGATGCCTGTGGTTACAATCCCATTTGGGATTGGGATGTCTTTGTTATGTTAATGAGGAAGGATTAGTGTAGGTTGTATCTTGAGTCAATCTCTTTTGAGATATGAAACAGATTAAACAAGTGAGTAGAAGAGAGATGGGGGAAGACGGATGCCAAGCCACATGGAGATCTCCAAGGAATCAGGAAGCAGAAGCGGAAAAGACAAGGACATTCCTTCAGAGCCGACAGAAAGGGAAAGCTTTCCCCTAGAGTCGGCACCCTGAATTTGGAGTTCTAGCCTCCTAGACTGTGAGAAAATAAATTTCTGTTTGTTAAAGCCACCCACTTGTGATATTTCTGTTATAGCAGCACTAGATGACTAAGAGAGAAGGTCAGGGGGCAGGGATACTACAGTGCTGGACATGGAACAACCAGACAAAATGGATGAGAATGATGGCACATTGTGAAAAATGTATCACTGAATAATTGGTGTAGAAATTATTAAACGCGAGCCTAATTTGCTGTGTAAACTTTGACCTAAACACAATAAAATATTATTTAAAAAAAAAAAAAGACTAAATAAAATCTGATTTCTGGGACCTGCATCTTTGCAGGGTCATGTACTCCAAAAAGATGGCTGGGATTGGGGGAAGGAGCAGAGAAGCTAAACGTCAAAATGCAAGAGGCAACACCTTCCTTTCAACTCCCTAATTCTGGGTTTTTCTTTGGCCTGCACCTTAATTTGCAAGCAAAAGTTTTGCAGCACCCATTTTTCTGAACCTTGATGCATTATCTAGAAAACTCCATGGATGAGCTTAGAAACGAGGCTGTCAAATGGTCCTTCCTGCTTCCGACATCATGCTTTTGCAAATGAGAGGTGAGGCTTGTCAAGCTGAAAAACACTGATCGGGTATCTGCCACTTAGTCAAATCAGAGGTTGGCAAACTACAGCCTAGGGGCCAAATCTGGCCCTCCGCCTGTGTTTGCATGGCCCGCAGACATTGCTGGAGCCGTGAGACCTAGCCAGGGTACTGCCCTTGGCCCTTACTTCCCCCTCTGCTCCTGGAGCCTGCCTCCTGGGCCATCTGACCGGTGAGGCCTCTGCTCTTGGCAACTGCCGGGCACCGAGCAGTCTGGGACCCTCCAGCCAGCTGCCCAAGCTGAGATGGCCCAGCTCTCCAGGGGGGAGAGGAGTGCACCGGGAGCTGGGTGTCATTGGGTCAGAGAGTGAAACTGAAAACGGTGGCATGCTCCTGCCATTGAGTCAACCCCAACTCATGGCGCCCCCAGGTGTATCAGAGTAGAACTGTACTCCATAGGGTTTTTTGATGGCTGATTTCTCAGAAGTAGATCACCAGGCCTTTCTTCTGAGGCACCTCTGGGTGAACTGGAACCTCTAACCTTTCAGTTAGCAGCTGAGTGTGTTAACCATTTGCACCACACAGCAAGCACTCAATAAATGTTAGCTTTAAAGAAAAAAAAAGATACTTCCATTGAACACCACCTTTTTAGTAGATAATTTCTTCCTTGCTCTTAATTTGTTCTTCATTACTGATATGTCCACTTTAATTTTCTTTTTGCTCTTTAATAAAAGAATGTATCGATCCCAGAGCTGGAAAACAAAACAAAACAACAAACCTCCCCAGCCCTCATCATCCTTGTCTGTAAACTGGGGTGGCAAAGGTGTACTCCCCTCGGAGTGAGAATTCAAACAAAGCACACACACAAAAAAAAAAACAAAAACCAAACCCGTTGTCGTCGAGTTGATTCTGACTCATAGCGACCCTATAGAACAGAGTAGAACTGCCCCATAGGGTTTCCAAGGAGTGGCTGGTGGATTCGAACTGCCAACCTTTCGGTTAGCAGCCGAACGCTTAACCACTGCGCCACCAGGGCTCCAAACAAAGCACAATGAACAGAAAATGCTCAGCCTAGAGTCTGACCACGTAGGAAAGCGTTCAAGAACGAAGCACATTCATGAATTAGCCAACCAATTTGGTGAGAAAATAAAAGTCACTGGTGCTTTGAAGGCACTACCAGAGGGCCAGAGCCGAAAAACTTTAGGATTTCAAATGGCCAGAACCAGAAGGGGCTCAAGCAGGGAATTTTCAATGATCTGGATAAGGGATTGTCCACAAATAGTAGGGATAATTGAAAGCAGCGGTTATTCCCAAATTAACCAGACCACAATCAGCGACCGCCATCAACAGCAGATGTCCCTGCCGGCATTGGCTGGCCGACCTGAGTGTGAGAGTCAGGGTCTCTGCTCCGAGAAGCCGCCAGCTGATCCGTGAGAGCAGGCATCGGAGGAAAGCCAACCGAGGCTCTTGATATGGTTATAGCTAATCCACAAAGCTGATTCCAGAAACTAACTGAAAAGAGACTGCTTAATATCACAATGAAGTTTTAATTCCTAAAAAGTAATTCAAAAACACGTAATTAAAAAAAACTTGAATATGTGGCCATACTAGTTTCCTATGTAACAAATTAACACAAAAGTAGTGGCTTCAAACCATACAAATTTATTATGTTACAGTTCTGGAAGCCAGAAGTCCGAATGGGTCTTGAGGGCCAAAATCAAGGGGTCAGCAGGACTGCCTTCAATTCCATCCGCTTCTGTCCTCACATCTCCTTCTCTGCTCTGACCCACCCCACCCACCCCTGTCTCCTTTTTTTAAGAGCCCTTGTGATGACATTAGGGCCACCAGGATGATCTCCCCATCTCAAGATCCTTAACTTACTCGTGTCTGCTAAGTCCCTTCTGTCATGTAAAGCAGCACATTCACAGGTTCCAGGGGTTAGGATGCGGACATCTTTGGGGGTGGGGGGTGGGCATTATTGTGTCTACCACAGTGCAAAGATTCCAATGAAACATTTCTAATCCAAAATGATCCTAATCGTGTCAGATCAGAAGAGAAGAGTCCTTCAGTTATGTCATTTTTAAGACAGTGGTTCAAATCATGCGTGTTAGACGTGAATGCATTAGAGGGAACTAATGCACACAGAGGTCAGGGTGAGTGTGTGATTGGCATCACGGTCAAGGACAGCCAAGAGAATACATGGGAAATCCGGACTGAGAGGTCAGGATAGAGAGGCAGCTCACCACTGAGTCTTCCAGGAAGTTTGGTGGCGTGAGATTTCCAGGGACGAATTAAACGAACGGAGGACAGGTTGTGGGCATTCTAGGCATATGGTGCTACACTGACAATGACTGAGGAGAGCTGATGATAAATACCCCAGCCCCCTTGTCCCTGTTTGAGGGGATAATTCTGAGACGTGTGCTCTATGCTGTCTCCAGTTGCTCACAGGGGCAACTTGCTGGACATCGCCCCCTATATTGACTGCCCGCCCCCCTGCCCTGCTTCTTCGCCATCTTCCTCCTTATGCTGCTTCCTGGCATCACCTTCCAAGTGAATGACTTGCACGTAAATCCTTGTTTCAGGGTCTGCCCTGGGGGAACCCACACTGAGACAGCCTCCCTCACAGAGCTCTTTTATAATTGAATTGTGTCCCCCCCCAAAATATGTGTTGGAATCTTAACCCCATACCTGTGAATGTAATCTTATTGGGAAACAGGGCTTTCTTTGTTATGCTAAATTAGATCATACCTCAGTAGGGTGGGTTCTAAATCTAACCACTCCTGAGTTATAAAAAGAGCAGAACGGACACAGAGATATACACACAGGGAGGAGAGGAAGACAGACAATGGAGACTGATGCATCTCCAAGGATTGCTAGCAGCTACTGGAAGCTGAAATGGACTGTGAGACAATGAACATCTGTTCTTACGGAGCCCTGGTGGCGCAGTGGTTAAGAGTACGGCTGCTAACCAAAAGGTCAGCAGTTCGAGTTCACCAGCCTCTCCTTGGAAACCCTATGGGGCAGTTCTACTCTGTCTTATAGGGTAGCTATGAGTCACAATCAACTCAAGGGCAATGGGTTTGGCTTGGGTTTTATCATATTTTATAAATGAAGAAGTACTGCTAGGGGACAGTGGTGATTCAGTGGTAGAAGGCTCATCTTCCATGCAGAGGACCCCGGTTTGATTCCCAGCCAATGCACCTCATACACAGCCAGCATCCATCTGTCAGTAGAGGCTTGTGTGTTGCTATGATGCTGAACAGGTTTCAGCAGACCTTCCAGACCAAGATAGATTAGGAAGAAAGGCCTGGCAATCTACCTCCAAAAAGCAGCCAATGAAAACCTTATGGATCACAATGGTCCCATCCACAACTGATCATGAGGATGGTGCTGGACCAGGCAGCATTTCATTCTGTTGTGCATGGGGTTGCCATGAGTCTGGGGACCCACTCAGTGGCAACCAACAACAACAACAATATTAGATGAAGAAACTGAATCTTAGAGATGTTAAGTGACTTGCCCAAGGTTACACAGCTAGGAAGATGCATCTAATAAGCGGAGATCAGATTCAAAACTAGGTTCATCCTATACTAAAGTTTAAGCTCTTCAAAATTTTATTTTCACCTGACTTCACCTCTATAAATATGGTGGCCAGGTGTAATATAATCCTAGGATGGGTACCAGCTAAAGCAATTCTCTTTTAGAAAGACACGGATCTCCACCTCACCCTTCTAGACCCTGCTCCCCCAGGAATAAGGCTGGAGTTTTACAAATGAGCCCATCAACACTAGTCGTGAGAAGGAATAGGTTTTAGCAAGTAGAGATTTATTTACCCGGCAGTTCTTCCCTCTGAAGAATGTGAGAATCCAAGGTCTGTTAGTGTCCTAGGGCAGCTGTAACAAAGTACCATACACGAAGTGGCTTTATAAGAACAGAGATATATTGCCTCACACTTCGGAGGCAAGGAAGCAAGAGCGGTGTCAGCCATGCTGATTCCTTCTGAGGGCTCTGAGGGAAAAACTGTTCCATGCCTCTTTGCTAGCTTCTGGTGATGGCTGCGATACTTGGCATTTCTTGGCTTGTAGACGTATCATTCCAGATCTCTGCTTCTGTCTTCACATGGCTGTCTTCCCTCGGAGTCTCTCTGTGTCTCTTCTCCTCTTTTATGAGGAGACCTCTCGTTTTGGATTAGGACCCACCCTACTCCAGTCTGACCTCATGTTAACTGATATCATCTTCAAAGACCCTATTTCCTAACAAAGTCACATTCACAGGATGGGGGTTGTTAGCACATCAACATATCTTTTCAGGGGACACAATTCAATCCATAACACCAGGTGACTGGCACAGACTGGAGGGAAGATGGAACTGAAATTTGCTAAATGACCCATAAGAGAGATGGTGGGATGGAACGGGGCGGGGGGGGGGGCGTCCTTGGAGAGGAGGGGAGAGAAAGGAAGAACAGAAAGTAAGGGAGTAGAGTGCTCTGGCCCAGGCAACAAGGGGGAACAGAAAAGAAATGCTTGCACTGTCTTCCATCTTCCTTGGGGAGCTTTAAGTAAGAATGAAATCTTCTGGTTATAAGATGGGGCCACCATGAGTCTTGCAGCCACTGAAGTACAACAGGAGACCTTCACCAGTGCAACTCTGCATGGGCAACTGTGAAGTGGGGCTCTGTGATATGTTAATAATACGAAGTGCTCAGGTCTGCATATTATATCCTATTTATAGAAAATATAAATTACTATGGCTATTCCCTGTAAGGAGCCCTGGTTGCACAGTGGTTAAAGCACTCAGCTGCTAACCAAAAGATTGGTGGTTGGAACCCACCAGCCACTTTGTGGGAGAAAGATGTGACAGTCTGCTTCCTAAAGATTTACAGCCTTGGAAACCCTCTGGGGCAGTTCTACTCTGTCCTGTAGGATCGCTGTGAGTCGGAATTGACTCGACGACAATGGGTAGGGTTAGCTGTATTCTTCCAACATCATTCCCCAATATTTTGCTTTAGCTTCCTTGAATCCCAGAGAAAGGAACCCAGTTGCAAACAGTGTCCTGGAACTTGCCTAAAAATCTGAGGTCCACTCGTGGGGATATTTGTGCTGGTGAACTTCAGCCATCTTGGATGTCACAGCGAAAAATAATTTTGTGAACCACTTCTGTAAAGAGGATGATGCCGTCTCTCCCTGTAGTCATATTTGTATTCCCCTTCAGATCTGCTTATTATATGCATCTTTTGGCTATTTTTCTACTAAGGCAACAGAATACGGTAACTTAAAGTTCTTATATTTGAAAGACTCTATTAACCAAATCCAGAAATATTGAAATTTAATCTCATTTCTATTCTCTCTCAACATTGAATACCAAAAGAACTTTCCAGTCAGTGGGGCGTTTTTTCCCTTTGATGTGACATGTTGAGTAAAGTCACTGGCGTGGGTTTCCTGAGTGGTTACTCTCCTCGGCATTTAGAGCCTGACACACTTCTTTGCAGGTTGTTTGATCAAAGATACACTGGAGCGTGGAGACTCTTCAGACACCACTTTCATAGTCATTCTTTGGAAGCTCAGGGTCTCTCAACTTAGCAGCCGCCCTCAGGCCATGAAACATCGAGTGGATTCCCGTTTTCTCCTGACACAGACTGTTTTATGTGACATTTTCCACAACGGCAGATGGCTCTCTTTTGGGGGAACGCTCCATACTTCCAGAAAACTTTGCCAGGATTATTTTCCCAGTTTATTCTAAAATGTCCCAGCTAGCTGGAGGGTGGTCATTGTGCCCACCTCAAAGAGGGACTAACATTCCACGGATCCTTCAGACCCTGACTCTGTCCCTATAAAATCCTCTGATCAGCCTCCAGGGGGGAGAGGCAGATTTTGGAGGAGTTCATTCCCCTCTGTCTCCTGTAGCTTAATATACAATAAAACACTCTTGCTATTCACCTCAAAAAAAACAAATAGATAAATAAAATGTCCCAGCTAAGGGATCGGCTCTCAGCATTTCTCTGTTCTTCAAAAATACATGATGATTCTGTTTGGGGGGACGAAAAACTTTTAGAAATAAATAGTGGTGATGGTTGCGCAACTTTGTGAATATAATTAATACCACCGAATTGTGCACTTCAAAATGGTTAAAATGGCAAATTTTAAATGACAAACTGTTATATATATTTTACCACAACAAAAAACAAAAATAAAAAAATAAATTTCTACATATAATTGGAGCCCTGGTGGCACAGTCGTTACAGTTCAGCTGCTAACCAAAATATCAGCAATTCGAATCCACCAACCGCTCCTTGGAAACCCCGTGGGGCAGTTCTACTGTGTCCTATAGGGTCACTATGAGTCAGAATCGATTCGACAGCAAGGGGTTCGGGTTATATATAATGAAATTTATACATAATTAAATATATTAAAATAATTATATATATATATATATATATATATATATATATATGTGTGTGTGTGTATGTAATTGTTGTTGTTATTTGCTGCCATCCAGTGGGCTCCTACTCATGGCAACCTTATGTACAACAGAAACAAATGTTGCCCAGTCCCGCACCATCTTCGTACACTGGGATGTTTGAGTCCATTGTTGTGGCTACTGTGTCAATCTATCTCATTGAGGGTTGTCTTGACGTTTGTTGGCCCTCTACTTTACAAACACGATTTTTTTCTAGCAATTGTATATATATATATATATATATATATATATATATATATATATATATATATATAGTCAACAATATAGTAGATATTAGAACTGCTCCCTGAGAAAGATAATGGAGACACAGCTCCTTGACCTTGAGAAACTCACATTTTTGACCAAGAAAGCCAATCCCAGTTTTTCACCTTCAGGATTCCCACTTTGAGCTGAAGAAATAAAACAGACCCACAAGCTAGCCCATCTACTTCCCAGGACCGGGCTCTGAGAACTTAAACTTAAGCTACTCTTGTTAACTCTTGGAGTCCAACTTCAATGTCAAAGTGTAGCCTTGAAACCCTGCACCGTCAGCCCGCCCGTCTGCGCGGCGGCATGTGCTCTGCCTTCACATTCTCTAGATCCAGGAATTGTAAAAACAAAACCCAAATCAGATGCTGCGGTCTCACCCCGGCAGCCCTTTTCGGAGCCTGTGATCCTTGTTTATACTTTCACATGTCAGTCGGCGGGAGTCCCCCCTCTGCTTTTCTTCTCCCGTTGGCAGCTGGCGCATGAACATTTACTTGAAACATTCCTTCCTGGGGCATACGGGTCGGTCCTCTCGCTCCAAACGACCCGTGTGCAGACTGAGTCATGTGCGTCTTGGTGCAGTGACAAAGCATTGGGAGTGACAATGCTTTGGAGGGGGAGGCTCTTTCACCCCCACGCGCGCTGAGGTGTCCCTCCCCCTTGAAGAGCCGTGCCTATGGTGATGTCTCTCTCAGAGACAATTTGGCGCTCAGGTTACGATCTGGCTTCTGGGCCTTTGAAGTCCCAGGTGCAGGGGCGAAAGTGCTGCGGTGATTAGGGGCCAGCCCTCTCCGGGAAGGGGATGGCTGCACAGCACCTGGGCTAACATCGAAGCAAAGAATGCGACTTTGGCTCCAAGCAGAAGGGGGTGCATTTAATCACACAAGAATGTGCATCTCTACAAAGTGCTTGATTCAAAAAAAAAAAAAACCCTAACTTCAAAAACCAAAAATCCTCTGCCTTTGCCAGCAAAGGAATGCAGGGATCTTTCTAGCACCTTCTGGGCTGCCCAGGTAAAATGAAGTTAGCAGATGCTCCTCGCAGGACTCCGGTGAGAGCCTTTTTAAGCACTCTGGTGTCTTCTTACTTCCCCAGCAGCCCATGGGTTCTTACTTTTTCCCCTCACTTCTCACACTCAGTCTGCCCCTACACCCACAGCGAATTTCCCCGAGGCAGTGCCTGGTCCAGGGCTCTGTGTGTGTGTGTGCTCTGTTTTTATCATCTTCTCTCCGTTGAAACTTATCTGTCTCCTTCTGGATTCTCAACACAGATGGATGGACCCCATTCCCGGACTTGCTCATTCACTGGGTCCACGGTGGGGCAGAGCTTCTGCATTTCTAACAAATTGCTGGGTGATGATGCAGCTGCTGGTCCAGGGACCACACTTTGAGAACCAGTGGGTTAGACCAACCACTTCAACTGAGAGACTAATTTGAGATTAGAGGGGTTGTAGTTAGGGAAAAATTCCTTGGACTTGCGGTCATGAAGAAGAACTCCAGCCAGCCTACCTCCTAGCTATTATCAATGTGGGCACATCCCTGGAGCTCAGGGGTTCTCGATCTGAACCACACATTGGAATCACCCAGCAAACTTTGTAAACAGTTGATGCCTGACCCCACCCAAGATCTATTGAATCAGAATCTAGGGGTGGAGCCAAGGCATTAGTATTTTGTAAAAGCTCCACAGGTGATTCAACTGTGCTTTAACCTCCCTGAATCTCAGCTTTCTCTTCCGAACTATGGGTATAATATTTTTTACCTCACAGGACTGTTGAAAGGAATACATTTAACAAATAAATAATAAAAATCCCTTTGTAAACTACAAAGTGCCATTCAAATGTGAGGTATTAGTTTCCCTCACAGAAAACTTATATAAATTTTAACAGCGGCCATCAATACCATTATTAATATCAAAGTCGGGACAGATATTTCTGGCACAAAAGTTAAGCTATTGGAGAAATTTGGAGGATGGAAAAGCATTTTAACAAGTTCCACTTAATTCACCAGCACACATATCTCTCTTTGCTTCTGACTTGAAAGCATCTCTTCATATTTTCCACCCAGTGTAGGGAAGAAAGTGAAATTACTCTTAGTGGTCATTCAATGGTTTGGTGGCTCTAACTTAACTCTAAGTTAGGAGTGAGTCAGCACACTTTTTTTGAAAAGAGCCGGATAGTAAATATTTTCAGCTTTGCAAGCCATATGGTTTCTCTCACAACTACCCAACTCTGCCATTGTATCTCAAACACAGCCATTATCATTGTTGTTAACTGCCATCGAGTCGGCCCCTGATTTATGGTGACCTCATACATAACAGAACAAAATGCACCCCCGTGATCGGTTGCAGATCAGACCATTGTGATCCATAGGGTTGATTTTCAGAAGTAGACTGGCTGATTTTCAGAAGTAGATCACCAGGCCTTTCTTCCTAGTCTTAGTCATAGACAATACTTAAACAAATGGATGTGGATGTGTGCCAATAAAACTTTATTTACAAAAACAGAGCACAGGCCATAGTTTGCCAACTCCTGAACCAACCTTTCAAAAAAAACAGAAAAATGTTCAAAGTCAACTCAGAAAAGCATCTGGGAGTCTTCCTAATGAGATATAGCAAGCAAAGAGCAATTTAATATTCATGTTTGTGTGTATGGTCTGAAAGTTCGAGATAACAGTAAGGAGGACAGGGAGGATCACACAGACAGTTGAAAGTGAAGTCAGTTGCTTCTAAATCGCCAATTGGAGGGATATTTATGCCCAGTAAGACGATTGCACTCTTTCTGAGCTCATCATTAGGTTCTAGAAAGAAAGAAGCAAAGGCACCCTCTCCCCTTAAATCATTGCCTTATGGTTAAAAGGCCTAGGGAGCCCCAGCCACACAGACACACCAGATGGGTGGGAAGTCTATATCTCGTCCTTGCCTAACACTAGGGATTTTCACCCAACTTTATAAAAAACTCAACAAAATAACACCAAAGAATGGTCTCCTTCTCCATGCTTTGTAAATCACAGTGCTCCCTCTGGACAATGAGAGCAGGGGGGAGACCCGGCCTCCCCGGGGACATTGGACAATGTCTGGAGACATTTTGGTCATCACAGTGGGGACAGAGATGCTACTGGCATCTAGTGGGTGCAGACCAGGATGCTGCTGAACACCCTACAGTGCACAGGATAGCCCCCACCACAGAAAATCATCCCAACACATGTCATTGGTGCCAAGGCTGAGAAACTCTGACATACAGCACCATGCAGAAATGCTCTTGCGACTGGGAACAGGCCTTAGAGACCTCACGCCAAGTGCCTACACCTCGTCTTTCTGGAGAAGCTCCTTCAGCAGCCACATCCCTGCAGCCATGCCTTCCTCTTCCTCTAGACGCATGAGAATCTTGGAGAATGTTGGCTCTTGGGGCTGGAAGTAAACTTGGAGGAACATCTTGTTTAGACCTTTGTCACCTAACACAGAGCTTCTCAGACTTGGATGTGCATACAGATGGCCTGGGTTCTGACTCCTCAGACCCGTAAGGCTGGGAAGTCTGCATTCCTAACAAGCACTAGGGTGATGCTGCTGCCGCCAGTCCCCGGACCTCACAATGATGAACATAAGGAAATGTCCCTGCTTAACTGATGAACATAAGGAAATGTCCCTGCTTTACTGATGAACATAAGGAAATGTCCCCGCTTTACAGATGAAGTGATTGAAGTCCATTCAAGTTAAGCCACTTCTCCCAGGTCATTCAGCTAGGAACTCTGGAAAGACACATAAAGAGACACCCTGTTCTCTGCACTCCTGCCATCACAGCAGTACTTCCCAAGGACTGGTCTTTGGGACCCCAGTGAGATGGGAGTTCCCAATTTAGTTAGCTGCCAAGCTGCTATTTTCCACTGACACCCAGCCACTCCCTGTGGAAATACTGTACCCTGAAGCATAAAATTAAAAAAAATTTACCGTTGAGTGGATTCCAACTAATAGCAACCCCATGTGACAGATTAGAACTGTAATCTTTACAGAAGCAGATTGCCACATCTTTCTCCTGCAGAGTGAGTGGCTGGTGGGTTCGAACCACTGACCTTTCGGTTAGCAGCTGAGCGCTTAACCACTGAGCCACCAGGGCTCCTTCCCATAAAGAGTACAGCCGAGGAAACCCTATGGAGCGGTTCTACTCTGTCGTCTGGGGTCGCTATGAATCGGAATCAATTGGATGGCATCCAACAACAACAACAACATTTCAGTTAGAGATATGGTTGTTTCCACTTTCTAGGTTCAGAGTTCATTAAGAGCAAGAGCTATGTCTTGTTCTTCTTGGTTTTCCCCAGCCTCTAGCAGTTAGCTAATTTACAGTAACCCCTTGCCGTCGAGTCCATTCCAACCCATAGCCACCCTATAGGACAGAGTAGAACTGCCTCGTAGGGTTTCTAAGGCTGTAATCCTTATGGGCGCAGACTGCCACACCTTTCTCCCACAAACTGGCTGGTGGGTTCGAACCACCAACCTTTCAGTCAGCAGCCAAGCGCTTTAACCACTGCACCACCAGGGCTCCTCCCTGAAGCCCTGAGACCTGTTATTGCTCCCCAGCTCTTTAATGATTACCTAAAACTACTGCACATTGGTGGTTCAGTGGTAGAACTCTCGCCTTCCGTGCAGGAAACCTGGGTTCAGTTCCCAGCCAATGAACCTCATGCACAGTCACCATCAATCTGTCAGTGCAGGCTTGCATGTTGCTACGATGCTGCATAGATTTCAGTGGTGCCTCCAGACTAAGATGGACTAGGAGGAAAGGCCTGGCGATATACTTCCAAAAATCAGCCAATGAAAACCTCACGGATAACAATGGTCCAATCTGCAACTGATCGTGGGGATGGCACAGGACGAAGCAGCGTTTTATTCCATTGTGTACAGGTTCGCCACGAGTTGGGGGCCAACTCCACACTAACAGCTAGACTATTGCCCCATGGAGCAACTGGGCTTGGCAAATCCCGAGAGAACGTTCTTCGTTAACCTTGTACACCACCCAGCAGCCATTCCTGGAAGTGCCTTAGTCTTTCTGGAAGCAGGCTGTCGTTTGAGAAATGGGAGAAAGGAAACCTGCTCATCAAAAGGAAGCTTGTTTCAGTTTCTGCTTGGGTTAATATCAGCTGGAAACAGGTGAAAGCCCTGAGAGAGTGAGTGTGTGGGTGAAAGAACATGGAGTCCCGTGGAAGGAAGGAGAGTTCCTCTGGACCTAACCTGTTAGGCAGCCTGCGGGACGGGAATTTATGTATGTGTTTTCAATTTCCCTGACAGAATCTGTTTGGACTGAGGCAGGCTGTTTAACCTTTGAAATATGTGTTCCATAACAAACGCTGGAATCACATAGAAATTGCTGCCTTCGTTCTAAGGAGCCAAATACTGACTAAAGGAGCTTGGAAATCCCCTCAAGGTGCTCTTTGCTTATTGCTCATTCAGAAAGAAAAACCATTTCTTCAATGACATACAAGTTTGAAGACTGCCAAAAGGAGACGCCCCCTATCTGCCTTCACATATGGTAGCTTCTTTCTAGCCAATTAAGTACCAATGAACTGGTGGAGAGCCGGAGCAACAAGCACACCAGGCTCCTTAGTACTCAGCCCGAGTGTGCTGTCCCAGGCGGAGGTGGAAGTTTCTGGCCCTGTCTCAACTCCGCGAAAGCCCCTGAAGAAGCGTGTACAACCCAGACGCTTATTTGCAAGGCCATTCTGGCTAGCTCCAGCTAAGACCCCAGAATTAAAACTGATGGGTTGTCCTCTCTCGGACAAATCACTGCTTGGTCACTCTCCCCCTCTGACTTTTAACTGTATCATGTTAAAGGGAAATCCCCAAGGCCCACAAAACGCTGTTCTTTCTTGAGTTTCCCTAATGAGACTCAGTTCTACATTAACACTATGCTGGAAAGATTTTTGTCTGGCAGTGTGGAAGGTGTTGGTTTTTACTTTGTCTGAAATTCAACAAGCTTCTTGTGTTTTGTGACCTCTTGCTCCAGATTCTAAGCTAAGTAATCATCCAGTATCTATACATAGTTATGCTGTTCTGCTCTCCAAGTCAATGTGAAGCTACAGAGAAATGGGATTTCCTGGTGGCCAGCTCCTTCCCTAATCATAGGCGGCTCCTCTTACCACCGGGATTAAATAGCATTTCTCCTAGGTCAAGGGGGGGCAGTGGTGGTTCAGTGGTAGAATTCTTGCCTTCCACGCGGGAGAACTGCTTTCGATTCCTGGCCAATGCACCTCATGCACAGCCACCACCCGTCTGTCAGGGGAGGCTTTCGTGTTGCTATGATGCTGAACAGGCTTCAGCGGAGCTTCCAGACTAAGATGAACTAGAAAGAAAGGCTTGACAATCTACTTCTGAAAATCAGCCGATGAAAACCCTACGGAGCACAACTCCACAGCCGATCATGGGGATGGCGCAGGACTGGGCAGCATTTTGTTCTATTGTACGTGAGGTCCCATGAATCCGGGTCAACACCACAGCAGCTAACAACTAGGCGAAAGGTATGTGAGCTTTCTTTGTGCTTTTTTTTTTTTCCCCCAACTTTTCTGTAGGGTTGAAAACAAACAAGGGCTTTTAAAGTTGACCAAAAGAACGTCTCGATCTTGGGAGATGATCTTAAGGGTGGGTCTTTAACTTCACCAGATACTACAGCCAAGTCACCAGGGTCAGGTTTCTGGAGGTGCCAGCGGGGAAACATGCTGTGAAATCAGTATCTCTTCCATTTACGACATACTTGTTGAGGACTCCGTGTTTATTTTCAAAAATAAGAGTTCAAACATTTAATTTTTAATAGGGTGCCAATGTTTACACAGACTGTTGCAGTAAAAAAAAAAAAAACCAACAGCACGTTGCTATGGGGTTGTTCCACCACCAAATGCAACTCTGTCATAAAAAGCACGTGCCTACACATCTAGGACAGCAAGTAGAGTTATTACAGCGCCAGTAACAAAACGGGGTCTGGTTAGTGTTTCCCACGTTAGCTATACAGTCTCCCTCCTCATGTAAATCATCGCAAAGGTTAGGAGCTGAATCTGCTAAAACACTGGCCCTGCAAAATTAAAATGAGGCACAACAGTACAATTCCCCAGTAATTCAATGATCCTCCTTGGACTGCTCATCTGCTCCAGCTCGGCGTCTGATAATGAATTCTGGGCAGAATTTGCATACGTTAATAATTTAAAGTAACCACTTCTCACTTAAGTGAAACAAACTGCTCTAAACATTTCAGTATCTGTGACTTATTAAGGGGCCAAAATGTATCTATTTACATGTCTTCTTTGAGCGATCTTTGGGAAATACTGAACAGGGAACTTTGAGACTGCCTGTTTCTTCAACAGCAACAACTGAATACAGAACGATTTACTTCCAGCACGTTTACTTTTCTTTAAAAGCCATGTGCATGCGCACATCTGTATTCCCAGGGATGCGCTCAAAAACACTTAGAAGAAATCTGCTCGTCACTTTCAGGGTAGCCTTTATTTGGCGTCCTACAACACATTTCCTTAGTAAGAGAGAAGGAGGGCAAGAAATCGGTTAATGTGCCTCGTTAGAGAACTTTTTTCACTTTGTATTTATTTTTTGTTGTTTTTACATTAAGAACTGATCTAGAAAGAGTCCAGAAAGTTCTACGTATGTCTAAAGCCTTTGGTTCTGAGAAAGAAAACATTCTAAAAGCTGTTTATTTCGCCTAACCGTCCCGGTTCTCCTCATGTGGCTCATCGCCCCACCAGGGAAAGCGGACGGAGGTTCTGCATTTGGAAACACTCATACGCTCAGAATCCAGACCCACGTGCTTTCTCAAGGAGTGTGCCTGAGGCCCTGGGCCAGCAGGCAGGGGGCCGCGCGGCTGAGTTAGGGCTTCATGCGAGGATAGCAGTGCACTGTGGTGGTCCCCACTGAAGACTCCCCCATCTTGACCTTCACCCACCCACCTGACCCTGGCCTCTTGAGGACAGCCTGAACTCTACAACAAATTAGTTTCCACTGGCGAAGGAAAACAAGGCAGGATCACTGAAGTCAAGAACTCTCCCAAATGTTTTCATGAATTCCCGAACATCTCTATCCCAAACACTAGGGAGGCAGATAGAACTGTCAAATTCCCCCTGGGGACTTTGGCCCAGAGTAAACTATCCCTTTGTTTGTCCACAGCCTCAGCTGGAGTAGAAGTAAATTCTGGGTGTTGAGTGACCTTTGGCTATCTTTTCACTCTTTTGTGTTCCCTTTTGAAACTACTTTTTTCAGCACAAAGGGTCTCCTGGATTCTATAAAGCCAGACCATGACTAATACTCTCTTCCCCACTGCGGCCAAACTCTCAGGAGAGCCAGGTGGGAATAAGACGGGAACTACACGAAGCAATCCTGAAGGCTTTTAAAATTCAAAGTTCAGGCGAATCCAACTCTACTTGCAAACGTTCTGTGGAAACCCTAATGACAACGCCAATGTGAGGCTCTGATACGCAATACATAGGTGCTAGGAACTAGGCAACAAATTTCATTCCATTGTAGGACCAAAGATGAACTGCTTTACTACTGACTGTATATTTCCACACAGAAATGGCTATTTGATATTATTTTTAAGGGATCAATTAATTACAGAAAGAAATTTTCCACAGTTCGCATGATCTGACAAAATTTTTTAACCCAGAGAATCTATCAGTATATTCTGTCCCATCGACCAGAAGTTTCATGAAACCCCACTTATAAGTAGGTTTTTATCCAAAATGAAAAATTTTATTAGAGCTAAGATGGCAGGAACAATGGGTGCTGATTGGGAGTTCTATGTCAAATCTGAGAAGTGTTGGGTGGAAAGTTTAAAGTTGAGTGTTTGGAAGGGTTGGGCAAGAGAGTAAAGACAGGAAGTGATGATAGCGACACAATGATTTCATTCAGAATCATGTGCCTAACTAAAACACCCCTTTCACCGGCTTACATGTAGCTAGGGGGAGCCATGTGACAGAAATCTAGCCAATGGGTATAAGCTGAGAGTCATTGAAAGCTTTGCTTTCTTGATAATACACCTTGTTTCTTCCCTCTTCCTGGCATTTTGCAACTGTGAGGCAATAAGCCAGAGAACAAAGGTAAGTATGGTGGAAATGAAATATCAAAGAAGTCTGGATCCTGGATGATATTATTGAGACAGTCTTGGAGTGTCCCCCACCCCCCAACCAGGTCTCATTATTTGCAGCCAAATGCACACCTAATATATCAAATCTAATGACCAGCACTACCACCATCAGTTGCCAATGAGTTGACTCCAATTCATGTCGACCCCATGTGTGTCAGAGTAGAGCTGTGCACCATAGGGTCTTCAATGACAATGAGATTGAAAAGGATGAGGATGATTCAATAAAAAGGGAGGGACAAAGACTAAAAGTGAAGGGGCAAATGGGATAAATCTTATGATCATCATTCTACAGTGGACCTAAAATAGAACTGAATTCCTTCCCACAGAAAAACAGTAGTCCTGATTAACAGAATGTATCATTAAATTCAAATGCAGAGATGCCTAATGCTTAAATGGGCTGTCTAAAATGTAACTCTGTCCTTCTGTGCTTTGATTGCTAGTATGAAAGTGCATGCTTATACATTAAAGCTGGGTGTTTTGCATCCCACAGAGAAGAGAATGGAACTGATTTAGAATCAATTTAGTACTTCTCTTGCAATCCATTTGGAGGAGTTCCCACTGAGAACTCGTATGCCTCACCCTCTCTGCAGCCGTATTTGATAAGACCGGGGAGGAAAAATAAGTAATAACACTGAGTAGCCTGTTTTGATTCTTGTATACTCTACTTGGAAATTAAAGCACGTTTATGGGAGTATATAGGCCATGGTCCGTGGAAAATGCTGGACTGGTTAATATTTAAGAATGCATAGACAAACAGCAATAGAGAAATGAAGCAAATGCAACAGGGTTGCGAATCAGTGATCAAGGATGTATAACTCCAAAATAAGGATGCATCTCTTCGTATGGGAGGAAATACAGAGCAGCAGTAAATGCTATAGTAGTTCATCACGCAGTCCCAAGACTCAGGTCTTGCATACGAACATGATTTCTTCATACTCATTGTACCAGCGCCATTGGTGTTGGTTCAGAAACGGATGAGTGAACAAAAGAATAGGCTGAGAACAGGAGCAAGAAATGGGATGGTCAAGAGCGGACCCATTTGTATACTTGCAGCTTTCACTATGTTCAAATTTAATTTCTTTTTCCTTTCCAACAAAGTGAGTGCAAATGTCTTTAGTATCATTCAGTAACATAGCAGCAAAACTTCAGGAATTAATAAATAAGGATGCTTACATGCCGACACCCCTTGACGTTTCGGACTCAAAGCTTCACACGTGTTCCTAAGTTACAAATATCAGCCTTGAGCAGGTGGGGGAAAGGTTTCTCCATTTGGCATGTGCATTCAGTGTCCTTGTACAAACCACATCATTTACACCCATCCACATGCCCCCACAGCAGTTAGTAAACTCATTAAGAAACACAGCTGGAAACTCATAAGGGGTTAAAGCTATAAAATGCCTACTCATTGATGCATACTTTTTTAGAAAAAGGTTTCATCCTTCCTCCCTCTCCTTTTCAACCAAAGCTTTTGTTTTCACTGTCCTGGTGCACGATCTTTCATCTGGATAATAATGTATCGTTTGTTTATTTCTTTAAAAATGACACCGTCACTGTGTTTTTCTCTAAATAATTGCCACCGTGTTGCTAATTAAACATGATGGATTCAGGGTCCTGGTTTGCCATCTGGGCCATATGTCTCAGAACATCCTTTTTCGTGATGATGCCAAGAAGTCTCCTGGAGAAGAAAAAACAGAGAGAAGGAAGAGGTCACCCCTGCAATACTGACTCATGCCCGTCCCTAAAACCAAGTCCTTTTCCTCCTGGGCACACAGGTAGACAGCATTTCCCAGCCTCCCTTGTGGCTGAGTGGAGCCAAGTGAGTGAGCTCTGGCCAATGGCCTTTGGGTGGAGGAGATGGACGCCACCCCAGGTCCCTGTGCATTGCCCCACAATGTCTTCTCACCTGCCGGCCAGAGACAAAGGAGCCAGTGAAGGACTTTGAGGCCACAGAGGACTGACTCAGGAGGGAGCGGATGTAAAGACCTAGGTCTCTGAGTGACTATGTGGAGCAGAGCTCACCCCTGCTGCAATCCACACTGGCCATAAGGTGAGCAAGAAATAAACCTTTATTGTCTTAAACCACTGAGATTGCAATCTTGTCTGTTGCCACAGTCAGCCTACAATGACTAACACTCTTTTAAATTTCAAGACTATGGTCAATTAAAAAATGGCTTATGAAACCACTGTTGAAACTTGACCATGCTCCAGAAATTCCAGGTATAAGGTATTTTAAGCAGAAGATAAAAACTGATTCTATTTTTAATTCTCTTACTAGAAGGGTAAAGTTTGACATTCACCTCCAACCCAGTGGTGTCACTACGGTTGGTGTTATCCAGTACTGTAACTCATGGTGTTATTCCACTCCCCACTCCTCACCCCTACCCATGCCCAGGGTGAGCGGGGCCTGCTGGCAGAACCAATCCCATGGTAGCCATGCCTCACGGCCCCACCCCTCCTGGCTCCACCCCCCACAGCTCCCCACATCTCCTCCCCTCTCCCATTGGCCAAGGCAGAGACCCTCTTCTCTGCCCAGTGGCAGGTACCTTGGCCTGGTAACCCACACCCTGACTGGTGGGTGATGGGGGTGTGGGGGTGGTGACAGGTGACACCAACCCTAGTGACACCACTGCATTGGTGGCCCTCCCCCAATGGCACAAATGCCCCCACCGCCACCGCAAACCCTAGGGTCATTTTGGTGTCACCTTTCTGACAGTGTCGGGGGTCACACACATCTGAACCCCCCTGCACCCCCATAGTGACACCACTGCTCCAACCATATGTGTAAATTGCCTCCTCTACCAAAATTCTGTTACTTTCAACCTACAAAAACAATGCTACTTACCAAGGTCATGTATATAAGGCCATCTAGTCTGTACACTGCACACCAGCAGGAGCACCATTTACAAACACTACAATGCAAATAGTGGATTGTGCAGTACGCACCTGCATAACCATTCACAGCAGCCCTCACGTCACCTTCGATTTTATTAAATACTTAAATGACTACCTGCTTGAAGAAGTCATGCCTCCTGGGGGTAAAGTGGAGAGTCTGAGGGAAAGGGATGTGAACAACTTCTTTGGGAAAACTGAAGTTCCACTGCGAAATCAATTTACAAAATGCTGTCTACTATATCTTCATCATACCGAGGTAAACGGGGTGGAAAAGCAAACAAAGGCAGTCTTGCGTTGGAACGTTGTTGTTGTTAGGTGCCGTCGGGTCAGCTCTGACTCATGGCGACTCCATGTATAACAGAACAAATCATTGCCCAGTCCTGTGCCATTTTCACGATTGTTGGTATGCTTAAGTCCATTGTTACAGCTATTGCATCAATCCATCTCATTGGGCGTTGCCCTCATTTTTGCTGACCCTCTACTTTACTAAACATGATGTCCTTTGACAATATAGGTATTAAAATAACAAATTTCTATTTTGTGTCTATATAAAATAATGATATATGAAAAAAAATCAGAAAACACAACTTTAAATAGACTGTCATTTATTTAATAAAAGTCAAATTAGTCAAACTCATCTCTTATTAGGAGTTAATATGAAAAAGGACTACAAGTACTCAAAGTCCAGTAAACAAGGCTGGGCAAATTCCTTTAACCATATGAAAAAATTAAATCCCTTCCTCATACCACATACTGAAACAATTTGCAGGTAGATTAAATCCCTTCCTCACACCACACACTGAAACAATTTGCAGGTAGATTAAATCCCTTCCTCACACCATACACTGAAACAATTTGCAGGTAGGTACACTTCCAAAAAAGCAGCCATAGAAAACCCTATGAAGCACAGTTCTACTCTGACACACATGGGGTTTCCATGAGTCAGAGTCAACTCGACAGCAACTAGTTGGTTACACACTGACCACAACAGCATCAAAATGTCTCTGTGTACGTTGATAAGGACGAATTGAATCTGAAGCTATTTAAATAGAGTATTAGACTAGGTTGTTTTTTTTTTTCCAGTAAAGTAGCCAAAGTACATAATTGAAAAGTAAAAAATCCCTTAATGTTGGTGCAAAAGACCAGAAAAGAGAGCCTTAAAGCCCTGACACAATACCATTTTTTACTTGAAAATATTCTATGCATGCGTATTTAATTCCAATAAAAAATGAGCATTAAATGGCTAAAACTGTACAAGTCCATTGTGTCTGGTGAAATAAATGCTGATTAGTGAGACTGCCAGGCCAGAATTCAGACTTCATCACTGACCACACTGGACCTTAAACAAACTTGAAAAAGTGATTAATTTCCTGTGCTAGTTTCCCTAACTATCACACTGGGGGAGATAGCAAATACCAACATCCCCTGCCCCCGAAGCTCACAGAAACATCTTCAAAAGAAAGGAAAATGGCAAAAGGGACCTTTAAAAGCATATTACACAAAGAGAATAATGACAACATGGGTTACAAAACACTGAAAGAAAATTCCATTATTCTGTAGTGATAAATGTAGAAAGCAGGATAGAATTAGAAAATCGGCATTTTGCAAACCCCCCATGTAATAACTGGAGCCCTGGTGGTGCAATGGTTAAGCGTTCAGCTGCTAACCAAAAGGTCGGCAGTTCAAATCCACCAGTGGCTCCTTGGAAACCCTATGGGGCAGTTCTACTCTGTCCTATAGGGTCGCTATGAGTTGGAATTGACCTGACAGCAATGGGTTTTTGGTTTTTTAATGTAATAATTAGTTCAGGCAATAATTATCAATAGATGCTAAAACCCTGGGTTAATGGTTGCTGGAAAACAGAAAATTCACTCAGTCTCAAAGAATCACTCCACAGATGATATACTGAGAAAATGTCCCTTTACAGTGGAGTGCTCTGGTCTGGACACTTCATCCAAGTGATGGAGTTTATCACCAACAAGGTCAGACAAAACTGATGTCATTACACTACTTACATCAGAATGTTGCCAAAAACAACTTAAACCAAATCAAATCATGAGGAAGCAATCAGACAAATCCAGAATGTGAGACTGACGTGCCCTCTTCAAATTAACAACAACAAAATCTATGTCACAAAAACAAAAAAAGGCAGGGAACAGCTCTCAATAAAAGACAAAAGAGGCAAAATAGTAACGTGCAAGGTGTGCACCTTGCTGGAATTCTGGATGGAAATTTGAATATGGACTGGACATTGGATGATATTATTAAGTTACTGTTAATGTTGTATAATTACGGTTTGGTAGTTATATAAAAGAATGCTCTTAGTCTCAGAAAAAGGAAGACAAAAGAAGAATCGATGCATTCAAACTGTGGTGTTGGTGAAGAATACTGAATATACCGTGGACTGCCAGACGAACAAACAGATCAGTCTTAGAAGAGATAGAACTGGATGGCGAGACTTCACCTTGCTTGCTTTGGACACATCATCAGGAAAGACCAATCGTTAGAAAAGGACATCAGGTAACTAAAATAAAATGACCTACCTGGAGCAACAGAGGAAGAAAGAGAGTCAGGAATAGACGGAGGATATGGAATGTGTGGCTAATTGCCTCCATGAACAACTGCCTCCTTTGCCATGAGATCAGAAGAACTGGATGGTGCTCAGCTACCATTACTGAACATTTTGATCAAAGATTCTATAGCAGAACCCTGATCAAAAGGGGGGAACTGCAGAACAGGATTTCAAATTCTCAGGGACTCTAGACTCTCTGGAGCCATGGGGGCTGAATGAGCCCCTGAAACTACTGCCCTGAGATAATCTTTGAAACTTAAACCAAAAATATACCCTGAAGTCTTCTTAAAACTCAACATTAGTTTAGATTAATGTCATGGATTAAATTATGTCCCCCAAAAATATCTGTCAACCTGGCTGGGTCATGATTCCCAGTATTGTATAACTGTTTGTAATCTGATGTGATTTCCTTATGTGTTGTAAATTCAATCGCTATGATCTAATAAGATGGATTAGCGGCAGTTATACTGATGAGGTATACAAGATTGGATAGTGTCTTAAGCCAATCTCTTTTGAGATATAAAAGACAGAAGCTAGCAGAGACACAGGGGGACCTCATACCACCAAGAAAGCAGTGCCGGGAGCAGAGTGCGTCCTTTGGACCTGAAGTTCCTGCGCTGAGATGCTCCCAGACCAAGGGAAGACTGATGCATCACAAGGACCTGTCTCCAGAGCCGACGGAGAGAGAAAGCCTTCCCCTGGCACTGATGCCTTGAATTTGGCCTTGTAGCCTACTGGACTGTGAGAAAATAAATTTCTCTTTGTTAAAAGCCATCCACCTGTGGTATTTCTCTTATAGCAGCACTAGATGACTAAGACAATTAACTAGTAAAGAATGTCTGCCTTGAGCATTGTGCTCTTTCAAGATCTATCTATACGGGATCAAACTGACGAAAGTGACTCGAAAGATTACATAGGAACCGTAGAAGGCAGTGAGTTTATGTTAATGGGGGAGGAACAACTCAGAAAAGGAGGGTGAGAAGGTTGCACAACTTGAAGAATGTAATCAATGTCACTGAATTACACATGTAAAAACTGTTGAATTGGTATATATTTTGCTGTGTATATTCTCAACAACAACAAAATATATAAATCAAAAACAAAACTACAAAACTATATATTGAAATCTTTGAAGTGGAAAGCCCAAGAAGAGTCACTGTTTGTTTTCTCATGCTACTTTTCACAAAATTGATACTGTTGTGCCTAAATACATTTCTTTAACTGTGGAGGAATCTTAAAAGAAGATAACTCGAGACCAAACCACCAACAAGTACTTTAAAACAAAGATGAGAATGTAAGGGGGCAGGAAAACTAGATTAATGGAAATGGAACAACCAGAACAGAAATAATGAGAACGTTCATGCACTGTGAAGAATGTAGCCAATGTCACTGAACAACTTGTGTACAAATTATTGATGGGGACCCAAACTGCTGTGTAAACCTTCACCGAAAACACAATAAAATATTATTTAAAAAGAAAGAAAAGGACATCCTGTTTGGTAAAGTAGAGGGTCGGTGAAAACGAGGGAAACCGTCAGTGAGATGGACTGACACAACAGGCGTAACAATGGATTCAAGCACACCACTGATGGTGAAGATGGTGCAGGATCGGGCAAGCTTTCCTTCTGTCATACCAAGGTTGCCATGAGTCAGAGCCAACTTGATGCAGCTAACAACAAGGAGTCTCAGAAGATGTACGCTGAAATATTTAGGGGGAAATTATCATGATGTCTGCTATTTTTGTTCAAATGATTCAGAAAAAGAAATAACAAACGTGGAAAAATGCTAACAGGTGAATGGAAGTGAAGGTATATATGGATGTTCATGGAATCACTGGTTCAACTTTACTGCAAATTTAGGAAATTGCACAAGAAAAACCCGGGGTGAAAAATGGGTTGCCTGGAGAGGGACAGAGTCAGGGATTGCTGTTTTTCATTCACGCTTTTTAGGGCCGCTTAACTTTAACCATGGTCATGTGTTACTTTCAATAATATTCTGAAATTTATCAAAATACAGTCAAACTGAACATGCCCATAAAACAAGATGTTGTTACACTAAAACTGCCAAGCTGAGTCTGAGCCCCACTTCCTCTGCATTACACAGCTGAAGCAAAACAACCACGTCTGGAAGGCTGCTTGTTCTACACCGTGTGACATTCTAAACCGCATACTAAGACATCGAGAGCTGACTGAAATAAACCCAGCTCGTTCCAAAAGTGTTTGTTAAAATCCTGAAATGAGACACACCTAAAGGGAACAAACGCTATCGCTGTTCTTTGAATTCAGAGCCTCTCAGTTCGCCAGGGAAAGCCCCTCTGTGAGAATGAGCCCAGCTGATGGAATCAGGGCCCGAGAAGGGCTCCTGTCTCATAGCACAGGAATATTGCTTAGCCTAGTTGGCGCTCCTAGAACCTTCTTTTCCCTCCTGATTTGTTTTAGTTGCTTGGGGGCCAACAGTCATAGCAAGGGCCCATTGCATATACTCAGCTGGAGGTAAAAACTTTCTCAAGGGTGTTATTATTTCCAATTCCTTGCCAAATAGCCCCACTTCCATGGCTGCAGAAGTTCCTGGGTGGTGCAAATGGTTACGCTCTCAGCTGCTAACTGAAAGGTTGTCGGAGGTTCGAGTCCACCCAGAGGCATCTCAGAAGAAAGGCCTGGTGATCTACTTGCAAAAAATCAGCCATCGAAAAACCCTGAGGAGCACAGTTCTACTCTGACACACATTGGGTCATCATGAGGCAAAGTCGACTCAATGGCAATGGGTTTGGTTTGATTTTTTGGTGGTTGCAGAAGCTTCTGGAAGCCCCTGCCTCTTTAGAAAAGCCCAGCCAAGGCCTCCAGACCTAAGGGATGTTGGAGGCTTGAAGGCCCAGGTAAGGAAAAGAGGTTTCCTCCTGGGGTCTGACCAATTTCGCTCTAGCTCCGATGAGTCGAGTTAATGTCAGTGGAGCAGTGACATAAGGAGAAGTGCTTCAGCACAGGGAGGGGCCGCTATTTAGGGACAGCTGCACTCCCAATGAGTCCCCCTCCTATGCAGTAGCACCAAATGAGTTCCAACCTCCATCAGCAGGATTCCCTCCACCAGGCCACCTTCAAGAAGGCTTTGCTGCAGGGTTGCTCAACCACGGCACCGGTGACATTTGAGGCCAGATCATTCTCTGTGGTGGGGGCCGTCCTATGCACTGTAAGGTGTCCAGCAGCATCCCTGGTCTCCACCCACTAGTCATCCTCTGTGGTAGGGGCCGTCCTGTGCACTGTAGGGTGTCTAGCAGCATCCCTGGTCTCCACCCACTAGTCATTCTCTGTGGTGGGACCATCCTGTGCACTGTAGGGTGTGGAGGAGCATCCCTGGTCTCCACCCACTAGTCATTCCCTGTGGTGGGGGCCATCCTGTGCACTGTAGGGTGTGGAGGAGCATCCCTGGTCTCCACCCACTAGTCATTCTCTGTGGTGGGGGCCGTCCTGTGCACTGCAGGGTGTTGAGCAACATCCCTGGTCTCCAACCACTAGTCATTCTCTGTGGTGGGGGCCGTCCTGTGCACTGTAGGGTGTTTAGCAGCATCCCTGATCTCCACCCAATAGATGCCAATAGCACCCCCAGAGTTGTGACAACCAAAACTGTCTCCACACATTGCCTTGGAGACAGTAGTGAGAGATTAGCCATTTGCTTAAAGTAGTCCTGAAACTCTCCTCTTCGGGCTCTGTAACTGTAATGTCTGAAGGTTAAGCTGGTTAGGACAGCACTGGGGAAATGGGAATTCAGAAGCTGCCTTTGGCCCCTGCATAAATCGTGCCCTGGCCTGTAACGGTAATTATCACAAAAGAAAGCTGAACCTCAACCCAGAAGGAGAAGCCATCAAATCCAGCAGTGTGCGTTAGTGGCATGAAATGTTCTACTTGATTTAAATCAAGTGTTTCAACTTTGATCCCTCTGGGTAGCAGTTCAAGCGAATCCAGTGGATTCTAAATGGCTGGATCTATGCCCAGGAACATGGGTCAGATTTGAGCACCTGGGCTCTTCTGAAATGGCTGCCCAGTCCACGCCCCTGGGGACCACCTAGCAGGGGCTGGTGAGAATCAGGCACCATCACCCACACTCATTGTTCCTTTCTAGAATGGCTGTTCGGACAATCTCACGCAATTCCCTCGGAGCCACCGAGGCTTTCTGACCTCTAGCCTTCTAGGGACAAAGACTTCTCTGGTTCCCGGTGTGCGTTCCCGATGACCCTGGATTCCCAGAGCCCGGAGGATGATCCCAGTCCACCCAGGCAGCCCTGGCTCTCAAGCCACCTTGAGCAGGGATGGCAAAGGGGGAGGGAGAGCATCAAAAACATGGGCTGGCCTGATGGGGCCTGGCCTGGCTGAAAGCCCAGCAGATGAAAGGCCCGCCGACCAGGATCCCTCGCCAGCACCAGCCTACTGGCATCTGTGTTTGTTTAAAGGACGAGAGCAAGAGAGAGTGAGACTTTGTTAGCTCGACAAACATTCAGAGCCAATTTCAGCACCCAGCTCTTCACAGGAAAGCCCCGTGGGGCTCTGGGAGGTACGAGCGGGCGTTCAGGGCAGTTTCCTGCCTGAGCTGGTAACTCCAATGACAAACTGACGTGGGGTCATTATTCTAAAGGAAAGGAGAAACTGATCACAGTGCTTTACGTCCCGAGCCCTGGAAATTCAAGGACAGAGTATCCATTTAGGGGTTCTCCAAGTGGAGTCCCCTGACTAGCAGCATCGGCATCCCCTGGGAACTTGTTACAAATGCAAATTCTTGGGCCCCACCCAGACCCTGGGGTCAGGAACTCTCCATTTAACAAGCCAGCCAGAAGATTCTGAGGCCTGCTCCAGTTTGAGACCCTCTGAGCTCCTCTGAAGGAGCCCTGGTGGCGCAGTGGTTAAGCACTCGGCTGCTGGGAGGTCGGTGGTTCGAATCCACCAGCAGTTCCGAGGGAGAAAGATGCAATGGTCTGCTCCCGTAGGTTCCAGCCTTGGAAATCCTAGAGGGCAGTTCCCCTCTGCCTTACAGGGTCGCTCTGCGTTGGAATCAACTCAGCGGGAACAAGGCCCCTTTGAAAGTAACCGCAAGAGGTGGAGTAATTTGGAAAAGGATAGTGGCGATGGTTGCACAACATGACAAAAGTTACCGATGTCACTGAATTGCACGTGCAAACATGGTTGAAATGGCAAGTGTTGTGTTATACACATTTTCACCACAATTTCAAAAAAAAAGTCCCCAGAAGAAATGTCTCTAGCCTCAAAGACAAGGACTCATTTGTTTGTTCCCTAGCTTTTGTACCTACCACATGCAAGACGTCATTCTAGCCACAGTCAGAAGGAAGGCGGCCACTCGTCCTACTGGCTCGGAGTTCCCTGGGTAACTGTGCAAATGTACCCCTAGTGGCCTACCCTGTTAGCAGGAAAGCGGAAGAAGCTGAATGAATAAGGAGTGCCCATCTGGCTACTCCAGGGCATCCAGTGAGGGCATTCAGGGCCGGACTGTTCTTGGCTGGGCTGCTGTCGGGTGCATTGCACGGTGTTTAGCAGCCTCCCTGGCCTTGGCCCACTAGATGCCAAGAGTTGTTGTTGGGTGCCGTCGAGTTGATTCCGACTCACAGTGACCCCATGTGACAGAGCAGAACTGCCCCACAGGGTTTTCTACGCTGTGGTCTTCATGGAAGGAGCCCTGGTGATGCAGTGGTTAAGCACTCAGCTGCTGACCGAAAGTTCGGCGGTTCGAACCCACCAGCAGTTCCACAGGAGAAAGCTGTGGCAGTCAGCTTCGTAAAGATTCCAGCCTTGGAAACCCTAGAGGCCAGTTCTACTCGATGCTAACAGGATTGGTTGGGTAATCTTTACGGAAGCCGAACACTAGGTCTTTTCTCCTGCGCAGTGGCTGGCAGGTTCGAACCGCTGACCTTTTGGTTAGTAGCTGAGCGCTTAACTATTGTATCACCAGGGCTCCAGAGGCCAGAAGTACCCTCTCTCATTTGGGACAACCAACATTGCCTCCAGACATTGTCAAATGTCCCAAGGGCCAAAATCACACCGGTGGAAAACTGCTCGGTTGAACCACAGTATGCTGGCTCTGGAAACATAAGCTCCATTAGATAGTTAAGCTTCTGGATTCTATAAAGGCCTACACTACACAGGACCCCAATGTCTTCACAATCTAGACCCAACTCCTGCCCCCAGGCTATAAAGGAATACAGTGGGCAGAAACCCTAGGTTCCAGGCCACCCTGCCTTAACCAACCCCCTCCTCCAACTGAACTTCTGAGGCTTTGGGATTTGTGCAGGCCTCAGTGACTGAGGACATCTATCAACAACAACCACGCCAAAAGAAGGGCCCTGGGGTGCTAGCGCTGCCATGAGCTTTGACCTCGTGTGTCCTCCACACGGCTGGTTTGTTCTGAAGCTGTGAATATGTTCCAAACAGACTGATATAAACCAAAAAGTTAAACTTGTTACTGTCGAGTGGATTCCGACTCATAGTGACCCTATAGGACAGAGCAGAACTGCCCCATAGGGTTTCCAAGGAGCAGCTGGTGGATTCAAACTGCTGACCTTTTGGTGAGCAGCTGAGCTCTTAACCACTACGCCACCAGACTGATACAGTAGAGGACAATTTGAGCAGAACGCAAATTTAACATTTGCTCAGGCTTGATTTCTAAGCACAGAAAGCTGCTCCCAGCTGTACCCAGAGGTATAGGAACACAGAAGACACACACACACACACACACACACACACACATCCCCCTCAAATCTACTGGGTTGCCCTGGTATGTTAGAAGCCACGCCCAGCCACATCTGGGGTGAGACCTTTCCCTCTGATCTCAGATCACCCACTTTCTGCTCCCTCACACTAACTCAAAGCTGCAGCCCTTCCGACCCCCACGTCCACGCCTCATTTATTCTAGCATTTATATAGTTCTTAACCATTTAACAAGTGTCAAACAGCGCTATCGTTTTTATTAGGATCCTATCTTTTTTTTTAATGTGTTACTGACAACATGTTGGAGTGTTGCATACCTAACCCCACTTTTCCCACCAGCACTGTGGTTTTTGTTACACGTGTTTGCCTAGTGATTGATTTTGAGGACTGCATAAGGAGCATAAGGAGCCCTGGTGGTGCAGTGGTTAAGCGCTCGGCTGCCAACTGAGAGGTCAGTGGTTCGAACCCACCAGCGGCTCCACGGGAGAAAGACGTTGACTGTCTGCTTCAGTAAAGATTCACAGCCTTGGAAACCCCATGGGGCAGTTCTACTCTGTCCTACAGGGTCGTTATGAGTCAGAATCGACTCCACGGCAATGGGTTTGGTTTGCTTGTTTTTTTTATAAAGAGCATAATAGAGGAACTGGCTGTACCTTCTCCCCAAGCCCAGTACCATGTGGGTGGTAAAAAGGCACCCCCAACCTCTTCTCTGGCTCCTCCCCGTTTTGACTCAACGTGCAGTCAGCCCAGGAGCAGTTCTACCTGGAAGCCTCTCCCCCATTCCAGGACCACACTCGACGCTTCTGTTCTGCCTTCCCAAAGCCCCATCCGCTCCCTTCTCAATGTGCTCCCCACAACTTATTGACACCACCTGTCAGGGACTGGTCCCCCCAGTGGACCGAGAACTCCTCAAGGGCTGGACCACATCTTCTTCATCTTTGCGTCATGCTCCGTCAACACATGCCCAGCCACTCACCCGCTCCGTGTCACCAGGCACTGCCGGAGCCCCAGTTTCCGGAAGATGTCCACCACCGTCTCCATGGGGGTGTGGTCCGTGACCGTGAAGGGGCTGAGGTTCAGGATGCGCCGCAGCTTCAGGGGGTGCGGGCTATTGGCCGGCAGCTCGGGGGGCTCCTCAGTGAAGTACATGATGGAGTTGCTCACGATGCCCTCCTGCCTCTGTCTGGCATTCTCTAGATTGGAGTCAACAGAACAATAAGTCATATGAAAATCCCTTTCCTAGCAACTCCCCCCACCCATACCCACACACGCACATGCATGTCTTCCCTCCACCAGCATTCTAGAATCCTACAGAAAAGGGGTTCAGAGGGCAAACTGCACATTCTTAATGAGGGGCTTCAGCCAAACATGTGCGCAATCTGAATCTCTCTTGAGCTATTGCTATGTGAGGTTCCCCCTGCTAGGACCGGATCATTCTCTGCCGAAGTCTGAAGTCTGGGGCCTACTCCAGATGGCTCCTGTGAGGGAATTCACTTGCTGCTTCCCTCCTGGACTCCAGGGCCAAACGGCCCAAGGCTCTTCACGTTTTCTTTCCTAAGACTCCCTCACCTCATCATGGCCTGAAGTTTGACATGACAAGACACCTCACTTAGCTGCCCAATGACCTCAAGACATTGTTTTCACAAACTAACTCCTAACTCACCCAAACGGCACTATGAATCCTGAGAGGAACAAGGCACCAATAGGACCAGCCCAGGCTCCCAGCCCAGAAATGCAGCTCAGTCCCAAATCTGACTACTGGGACCAAAGAAATATCCCTAGAAAAGCAACTTTTTCCCTCCCCCGATCCTTGGAGCTCCTCTCTTAAAAGTGGGCCATTTTGCGGACGTCTCAAGAAAGATAGTAAAACGGTTATGGTAACAATTAGCCTATTTCTGTCTGTAGCGAAGGCCACTGTGAAAGAAAGCTAAAGAAAAGTAGGGTAACAGGAACTCATTAGAAATACAGCTTAATGCAGTGCTAGAAACCCCAGCTATTTTAAGTCACACATGAAATAAATCCATTGGTCTCAAGATATTTCTCCAAGGCGATTTTCCTCCTGTTGGAATTTTAATCTTTCTTTTGGTTCATGGGAAAAGGTTAGGGAAAAATGTACAGTGAGGCTTGCCTTAAACTGGATCCTGGTTTCTAGAAGACATTTTTTGCCTTCTCATAGACAACTATTCACCTATATTGTTCTTTCAAAAATAAAATTCTAACTGCCTCCTCCAAGGCCATTTATTGCAAGAGAATAGTCTAATGGAAAACTGGCAGCATTTGGGATCAGGCTGAGTCTAAAATAGGGTCTCTGTTTAAAAGAGGAACTGAGGGCCCGCTGGGCAAATGCCTACACATTATGTGGGTCAGGTTAAATCGAGTTACATCAAATGGGATGTGATTAAACTACAGATAGAGACGACACTGGTACACAATATGTTTTCAAAGGTAGAAGCTGTATGATACACACTGCACACTTCTTTCCAAAATCAAGATGTTTCCGTCCTTAAGCACTAAGACTGGGAAGCAACAGTCAATACACACTTGCTCGCTCATTTTCCTAGACTGATGGATTCTCTAAAAATCCCACAGAAGAGGAATTCCACCCGTTTCAACAATCAGGTTGAACATTGGGCTCAGAGGGGTCACAAATCTCAATCTAGACTGATCACGTGGATTTGCTGAACACCTTATAAAACTGTATACAACTTAGTGAACTGTTAATCCACTTGTTAAAATAAATAGCAAGCTTCTATTTCCTCTGAATCTACTGATGGGGTTTGAAGCTCTAACAGCAGCTAACTCAGTGAACTCTTACTCATCAAGCAATCCCAGTGCCTGGACAATGTCTAGCACACAGTAGACACTAAACAGATATTCGTCAAACGCACACATGAATCAACACATCAACAAGTGAATGAACGAATGAGCAGGTCTACTGAACGTCAGCATGTCTGTTCTGCCTGCCATATGGAATGGAGTCCATTTCATGGAGGAGGCATTAGGAAGGAAAGTGCTTCCTAGGAAAGTCACTGCCAAGCAAGGGCCATAGGGATCTGCTGGGGTCAGAGCTGGAGATCTGAGCTGGGCTCCTTGCTACTCCAAGAGTGGCAACTACTGCCCTCTCCAGAAGGGCTCTGCTAGGCCAATTTGGAACTCTATTATAAAGACTTAAGGCTTCAAACTTTGAGGGTGGAAGTGCTATCTACTGGCCAAAAGTTGGTGAGTGGAAGAAGAACCAGAAAGCAAGTTCTTTGCATCCCTCTACTAGGGTGAACCATCTACTCCCAGTTTGGACCAGAAATATTTATCAGTCTCCAAAATGCCCGTAATAAGACTACAGAATGTAAGTCCACAGAGGGCAGAGACTGTCTACTGTCATCGCTGTATTCCCAGTCCCTAGGATAGTACGAGTCCCTGGGTGGCGCAAACAGTTAAGCGCTCAACTACCAGCCAAAAGGCTGGCAGTTCAAATCCACTCAGAGGTGCCTTGGGAGGCAAGCCCAGCGATCTGCTTCCAAAAGATCACAGCCTTGAAAATCCTACACACATGGGGTTGCCGTGAGTCAGAGCCAACTCGGCAGCAACTAACAACAACAGGAGAGTACTGGTACGTGATGGATGCTCAAGAAAGGATAAAGCAACTACCTACCCAGAAGATGATGCAGTGCTACCAAGGCAGAGACTCACAAACCCCAAGAGCTCTTGGGAGCCATGATGGAAAAGAAAACAAGAAATACAGACTGAAATGTATGTTTTAAAGGATCTAAAAGATAGGAAAGAAATGCACTGAAATATTAACCAAGGCCTCCTCTGGATGCTGAGAATGTGGGTCACAATTTGTATTTTTTCTTTTGCTTCAGATTTCCACAATATTCTGTGCATTATGTATCACTTTCGCTTAAAAAAATGCAATAAGTTTCAGTTTTAAATGTTTTAAAATTTAAGTAGTTAAACTGTTTTTAAAACTGTCTTTAATGTAGGAGGTTTGTTGTATATTCTACTAGAACTAGGATCGGTAGCAGCACTTTATGAGTACCTGCCGAGGTTATTCAGTCTGGCATTCCACTCTCTAGCAGTGTTACGTTCACAATGTCAGATGTAGAAAGGATAATTAACACAGTGTTGGTAAGATGAATTTCACAAATTATGATTGGCCAAGACATTTTAAAAGATTGGAAATAATCACGCATCTGATGAACTATTAGAATTGCTTTCCGACCAATGGTTCTCAGTTGTGGGCGATTGTGCCCCCGAGGGACATTTGGCCATGTCTGGATCCATTTTTTGGTTGTCAGCACTTGGGAAAGGGGGTTGCTACTGGCCTCTAGTGGGTGGAGAACAGAGATGCTGCTCAACATCCTACAATACACAGGAAAGTCCTCCCCCCACACACAAAATGATCTGACCCCAAATGTCAATGGTATTGATGTTGAGAAACCCTATTTTAGGGTAGTTATACTTTTAAGGATGCAATACTCTCATCCTGTTAATTAAAACTGCTTCCAAAAGACAAGCGTAATTAATGTGGAAGCAACCACAGTGGTGGTCAGTACCGAGATGAAACAGTAAAGATTATGTAGAAGAAAAAGGCAGATTATTTTATGACAAGTTATAGTTCAGTAAGGCACGGAGAGGCCCCTCCTCATGTACGTCTAACATCCCAAGCAGAAAGGCAGAGGTGACACCACTGTTCTCCGTGGACTGTTCCGATATTGAACAGCGCCCCCCTTAGGCAGAAACCCCTTCATCCCTAGCCTAAATATCTGGCCTACAGATCAGACACCTCTCTTCTTGTTCCAACCTGGATGGAAATCCCTTTCTGTATCTTCCACATGCTGGAGAATCATCATTAAGTCGTCCACCGGACGAACAAAATCAGAGTTCTCTAACTCTGCCCTGTAACTCTAACTTTCCATCCCTTTAATCAACTCGGCGGCTTCCCACGGAGTCCTTTTGGAGTCCCCACTCGCTTAATTGCACAATTCAAGACAAGAGGAGTCTGGCTGTGCTAAGTACAGAAAAGAGCCTCGTATTAGCAAACAGCAACGAGATGTAAAGTCTCATTGACGAGGGATTTGAACAAGGGTCTCAAACGGCCCCATGTGTTAATATGTGATGGCACAGAGGGCCACATTGCTCGGTGGTGCTAACTAATTGCTCTCGAACAAAGACAACGGCTATGGTTTGGTATCCAGAGGTGGATTTGAAAAAAAGAAAACCATTTTGGCTTCAGTGTAAGCAGCTGTTACAATTTTAAACACGATGAGTAACAAAAAGCCTTCTTTACCTCATTTTCCCTTCTTTTCTTGCCCAAATCATGTTGGAGGCTTTCACGTTTGCTCCCAATTCCCCTGAAAATGAACTTGGCATGGGATAGCTACCAGCTAAATACTAATGGTTTATTTCTCTATTCATGAAAGGGCATATAATTCCACAGACACAGGTCATCGACCAGAATACGGAGATTCTTCTATTTCCATGGATCAGGAAAACAGCTTTCCTGATTGCTCAGAGCTAAAACGCCTTGCCTTTCCACAAACCACATAACCCTATAGCAGCTACTATACTATTATCGGCTGATTGAAAGGATATAGGTATTATTTACACCGCGTGTTGCCTCTCCAGACATTCCAAACATAGCTTCTAGAAGAATGCTCCGTTGGCAAGTTGAACATTATTCTCTAACTGGTTGATGACAATTACTGCTTCCCACTTGATTACAGTAATGGTTTGCAGTAATTAGAAAGCTCTCTCTTAGCAGGTGTGCCGGGAGCAACACAATAGGTAATAGATGCCTTGACATTTATTACCTTTCGTTTTTAAATTTCAACCTTTGCTTAAAAGATTTTAGGGCATGAAAAACATTTTCTAAAGGCTGCTGATTAAATTATTTTAAAACAAGCCCAACCCTACTTATACAGCTTTTTAGAAAACCTTATTATTGACAGAAGTATTGATGCCTTTGAATTATGGTGTTGGCAAAGAATACTGAATATACCATGGACTGCCAGAAGAACCAACAAATCTGTCTTGGAGGAAGTACAGCCAGAGTGCTCCTTGGAAGTGAGGATGGCAAGACTTCATCTGGCTTACTTTGGACATATTATCAGGAGGGACCAATCCCTGGAGAAGGATATCATGCTTGGTAAAGTAGAGGGTCATCAAAAAAGAGGAAGACCCTCAACGAGATGGATTGACATAGTGGCTGCAACAATGGGCTCAAGCATAATGATTGTGAGGATGGTGCAGGACTGGGCAGTGTTTCATTCTGTTGTACACAGGGTTGCCAGGAGTCGGAACCAACTCAAACAACAACACAACAATCTTTATGGGGGCAGATCGCCAGGTCTTTTCTCCCGTGCAGTGGCTGGTGGGTTCGAACTGCTGACCTTCTGGGCCAGCGCCACCAAGGCTCCTGAAGATAGTTTAAAGATATTTAAAAATCTATTTAACATTGGGAAGAGGTTCTGTAGACTCAAAGGAACAGCCTTAGAAACAGGCAGCCCAGGAAAGGAACAAACAGTCATCTGGCCCAGGTGTGTTCATGGTGGGGCTATTTGCAATCACACGGCGAGAGGTCCACTGACGAGCTGCATCAATACTCTGGAAGAGCTCATCAAATCTTCCAGTGCACGTGAGCCCTGTCATGGCCCCCCCCCACGCCCCCCCCAACCTAAATGGGATGCTGGTCCCACCCCTGTGACATCAGGAGTTGGGCAGGACCCACCCAGAGCCCCCTGGGACTCACTGCTCCTCTTGCCTGAGGCTCCCAACAACCCTCACAGCCCTGGCCCCCGGCCCTTATCTCTGGCATCCTCCCTCCCACTGCCCCCTTCCAACGCACCATCCCAGGCTGACGGTGCTGTGGGCTTGCTTCTCCAAGCCCCCTGTCTTTGGGATGCCCCACCTGGGCCTCATCCCAAATCAACAGCTGCCCCTCAGTATGGCTCATCTCAGCTAGACCATGAGGGGGAACACAATCCCTTGGAACTGACTTCCAGTGACAACATCTGCTCATGACCCCAGATGGGCCTCTGACTGGTGGAAATGGACGGAACAAGTGTTTATGAGAAATGCAGAGTCTCAGGCCCTACCCTGGCCTACCGACTCAGAACCTGCATTTTAACTGGATCTCCTAGTGATACAAATAGACACTAATGCTTGAGAGGCCCGGGCTTCAAGGCCACTGATCTTTTTTACATTCTCTTTAACTTCTTGGAGAATTGGGAGGCTGCCTCTCACCTCTCCGTAAAACACGGCCATCCCCTCTTTACTCACTTATCGCGAGGATCAGTTCTCTCCTCTGGGCAAATCCAATGAGGCGCTCGGAGTCTCTGGAGACCACCACGGGGAAGCCATTGTAGTCGGTCTCCTTAATAAGCGTCTCCACATCCTCGACGGTCATGCTGTCCTGCGTGAGCACGGACAGCGGCGGCTCCCCGCGCCGGGGTCGCATGACGTCGGTGGCCAGCGTGCGGTGGGTGAACTCGTCCTTCACATCCAGAAATGGGTACCCATTCAGGTGGATGTGGGCCTCGTAGATGCCTTCTTTCCCAAAGGCATCAGCCACCCACTTGCTGGTCACAGCTGCCGCCATCAGGGGCACGATGTACTCGAGGCCACCCGTTAATTCAAACATGATGACCACCAGCGACACTGTCATCCTGGTGACCCCGCCTGCAACAGGAGAGAGGAGGAACCCCAAGCTCAGCCGCGGACCATCCTGAGGGTGTGGGCTGTGGCCAAACCTGTTGCCGTCGAGGTCAATTTGGACTCATCGCAACCCTATAGGACAGAGGAGAACTGCCCCATAGGGTTTCCAAGGAGTGGCTGGTGGATTCGAACTGCTGACCTTCGGTTAGCAGCTGAGCTCTTCACCACTGCGCCACCAGAGGAGGGGGCTGTAAATTCCCCACATACTTGCTCTAAGGAGAGTCCTAAATGTCACCCATGCTGGCCCTGTGGAACAGACCAGGCCCTGTTAAGTGTGGCCTTCCACCAAACCCGATCCAACTCCATTGCCGTCAAGTTGACTCCAACTCAAAGTGACCACACTGTTAGAGTAGAACCACCCCATAGGGTTTTCTTGGCTGTCATCTTTACACAGAAGCAGACTGCCAGGCCTTTCTTCTGCGGTGCCACTGGGTGGGTTTGAAATGCCAACCTTTTGGTTAGCAGTCGAATGCAAACCGTTTGTGTCACCCAGGGACCTGACCTTCCACCAGAGAACTGTAAATCACATCCAACTGGGTGGCCCTGCTCTACTGAGGGACCCCGGATTGTCGATTCACCCAGAGCCCTACTAGGCGCTGTTTAGTGAGTGGCTGCTCCGTGGGTTTGGCAGGCTTCTGACTCCTCACATGGGGCTCTCCTCCAGACGCCCATAAACTGGCCAATCATAGCAACCCTTAGGGCTACAAAGAGCTGACGCACCCACCCTTATTACCAGGGTCCTTGTGTCCCTTGATAGGCAAGGGAGAATAGAATCGGTACCCACTCCCGTTCTTCCAGTGTGGTTAAAGCAGGGCTTCTCAACCTTGGCACTAGTGACATTTGAGGCCAGATCATTCTCTGTGTGTGGGTTTGCAGCGGGGTGGGGGCGCTATCCTGTGCACTATAGTATGTTTAGCAGCACCCCTGGCCTCCACCTACTAGATCCTAGTAGCATACCCTGCTCTCAGTTGTGAAAACTAAAAATGTTTCCAAACACTGTGAAATGTCCCTAAACCTGATGTCAACAACTCGATTCCAACTCATAGCGACCCGAAATGACAGAGTAGAACTGCCCCATAGGGTCTGCAAGGAGCAGCTGGTGGATTCGAACTGCCAACCTTTTGGTTAGCAGCCGAGCTCTTAACCACCATGCCATCAGATCCCTAGGGGACAAAATTGTCCCTAGGTGAGAACTACTGTTCTAGATGGTACAGCTACAAGATGGTGGTGCCTCCATTAGCCTGGGTCCCTGAATGACTGGGTGGAGAAAAGCCTTACATGATATTACATATGTATACCATGAATAAAAAGCAAGCCTTTGGTGTGTTAAGGCACTGAGATTTAAGGGCTTACCTGTTACACAGCACAACCTGGCCCACTCGGAGCAATGCACATGCTCACGTCCTTGCCCACCGTCTAAGCCAGACCAGCCTCTGTCGTCTGGTCTGTGTCACCTCTCCTTGCGCCCCCTCCCCCTGCCCAGCGGGGTTATACCTAGGCAGGCGGCAGCTCCCACCATTGCATAGAGCCCCGGGGTGACGCAGTCCGCTCCGGGCCGGCACCAGTTTCGGAAGATGATCCAGTCATGGTGGTGGTAAGCCAGCTGCTCCACACCGATGCCCACCATCCTGCCGGCCATCGCCCCCACTGCCATGCTGGGGATGAAGAGACCCGATGGGATCTTGAGGGGGCACACAGAGAAAAGCCACATGAGGGAAGGGGTCCCAGTGCCCGCTTCACAAAGCCCAGCAAACACGGTCCCCTGACAAGCTGGCTCTGCACTGCGTCTTCCCAGGAGGCACAGCTCATCCACACAGGCCATCTGGGCAGAGGGGCCCTGATGCTCCCTGCTGCGGCCGCCAAGTCTCCGGTGACTCGGGGAGAAGCCACTCTACACTTTCATTTCCTTGCCTTCAAAAGCTAGCCTGTTTTGCCCGCTGTGGATTAAAGAATCATCAATCCCACTGCAAAGCACATTCGGAGTGAGACTGTCACTTGGGAGACTCGCCACTTTCTCTCTCCCCTTGCCGCACCGTTCAGATTGCCTTTGGAAATGAAACGTCGAGCCACAGCGGGAGAACAGAAAAGGAAGGCCTGAGAGGGCTCCTAGGTCAAATAAAGGCGCTGACTGCATCATCGCAGCTGCCACAAAATGGTCAAGAAGCTTTCTAAGGACTGAGGTTGTTGTTCGTTGCCATTGAGTCGATTGTGACTCATGGAGATCCCATGTGCTGACTGCCCTCTTTACGGGGGCTGGCACCTCTCTAAGCGAGGGGAGGGAGGTGGCTGCCTCTTTCTAGCAAAGCCCACTTTCCTGAACATTTTAGAGCCAGCTTACAGGTACCAAAGAAATAGACCAGGTCAACGAAAAGGTACTGGTAGTACCGCGTTTTATATTTTTCTGGATGCAAATACATTTTAAGGAGCCCTGGTGGTGCAACGGTTAAGTGCTCAGCTGCTAACCAAAAAGTCAGTGGTTCGAACCCACTAGTGGCTCCTCGGGAGAAAGACCTGGCGATCTGCTCCCATGAAGATTACAGCTTAGGAAATCCAGTGGGGCAGTTCTGTTCTGTCACATGGGGTCACTATGAGTCACTCAACGGCACCCTACAACAACATTCTAGTTTACTGATTGGTCATCCATGTGCCAGAGAACATGCTTGACCCACCGTGCTCACTGAGATTACACAGGAGGCTGGTCCTGAACGGCAGCTCCATTTATGCCTGCCCCAAGACGGACACCGATTTGAGGATGGAAGTAGGCCTTTCACCTAATTATGGAAGTTAAATTTGCATCCTCATGTGTGATGTCTAGAGCCTGGGACAATCCTTAGGAAGTTGTACCTTTCAGAGCTGCCCCTTATTCCATAGCTGCTTAATCCCCTCTTAAGAACAGACTTTCCCTCCATGAACAACTGCCTCCTTTGCCAGGACACCAGAAGAACCGGATGGTGCCTGGCTACCATTACTGAACATTTGGATCAAAGATTCCATGGACGAATCCTGATCAAAAGTGGAAAATACAGAACAGAATTTCAAATTCTCACGGACTCCAGACTTCCTGGAGCCATGAACGTTGGATGAACCCCTGAAACTATTATCCTGACATAATCATTAAACCTTAGACCAAAAATATCCCCTGAAGTCATCTTAAAACTGAACAATAGTTTAGCTTAACTAGTAAAGATTGTCTGCCTTGAGCACTGTGCACTTTCAAGAACTATCTATGCGGAATCAAACTGACAACGGCAACTCGAAAGATTAGATGGGAACTTTAGGGGGCAGTGAGGGAGGAACGACTCAGAAAAGAAGGGTGAGAATGGTTGCACAACTCACAGAATGTCACTAAATTGTACATGTAGAAACTGTTGAACGGTATATGTTTTGCTGTGTATATTCTCAACAACAACAAAATAAATTATATATTAAAAAAAAGAATAGACTTTCTCCAGAAAGCTCCAAAAGATGCTGTTAGCACCTTCCACAGACACAAAAATAACACCCTTGACTAGGCGATGACCGACTGTAAAGTTAGCTGGTTCATAAGGTCCACCGGTCCTTGTTCTTAAAGCAAACGTTCAGGTTTGCATTTGACCACCACACACTCAGGTACACAGTTTCTCAGACTTTTTAAAAAGAAACAATAGTAATGGGACACCACGGGGCTCCGGGGGGCTGGTAACGTTCTGCTTCTGATCACAGTAGGGGCACACGAGCGTGTGTGTTCTCTGAAAATTCATCATGCTGTACAGCTCTCTGTATGACCAATTTGAATTAAGTCTTCGTAAAAACAAAAATCAATAATAGTAGCATTATTCACAATAGCCAAAGGGGGAAAAAAACGTAAATATCCATCAACTGATGAATGGATCAACAAAACGTGGTCTACCCATACAATGGAGTATTATGCAGCCATAAAGAGAAATGAAGTCCTACTGCATTCTATATCATGGATGAACCTTGAAAACTTTATGCAATGAGGTGAAATAAGTCAGACACAAAGGGACAAATATTGTATGATTTCACTGACATGAAATATCTAGAATAGGCAAATGCATACAGACAGAAAGTCTATGACTGGTGACCCGGGGCTGGGGAAGAGGAAATGGGGAGTGACTGCCAATGGTTACAGGGTTTGGGGTGATGAGAATGTTCTGGAACTAGATAGAGGTGGGGCCCGCATAACATTGTGAATGTACTCAGTTGCACTGAATTGCTCACTTTAAGAGTTGTTAAGTGTGTGTTATGTGAATTTCACCTCAACTTTAAAAAAGCAGTAACTCAATGCCAGTTTCCACAAGAGAACGTTCTGTAGGAAAGGCTTTCGAAGAATGTCTGAACTGATTTAGCATAGTGTTCAATCATATCCATTTAAAAAGGAACTGTCCTTTCGCTGGCTTTAGTAACAAGAATCACGAAAGGCGCCCTGCCCTCTAGAGCGGGCCAGGGCACTCCCCGTCCGGAGAGAACGAGGGCCCGGACCGCATCTGCGATGCCCAGCCAGGCTCAGCTCACGTCCTCCAGTCAGGGGGCTCTGCCTGTGGCCTTCTGTCCCAGGAGCTGGTGCCTTTCCAAGGCCAGCGCTGTGTTGGGGTCTGTAGCCCTAGACTCAGCACGGTACCTAGGATGTAGCTGAGGCTCAAAGCATGTCTACGGATCCGAACCCAGGATTTTCCCACCAGCCAGCAGATGAACCTGGATGACCACCTGCCCTGGGGATGTGATCGAGTGGCTTCGGTTCCTGCCTCTAACCACCACAAGCTGTGGGTCTGAGCAAGCCGCTTCAGCTCTCGGAACCTTCGCTTCCTTGCTTGTAAAATGGGATTAAAATCTCTACTTCATGTTTCATAGGCTTGTTGTGACAACTAAAAGAAATCAAGAATCTCAAGGGCCAGAAACAGGAGAAAATTCAGTCACAGTCAGCTCCCCTTCTCCTCCCATCAATTGTATTTTGGAAAGTAGACTGCTATGCCCAGAAGGACAGGGGTCCCCCCCATCTCTTCCCCTTCACTCACCTTCATACCAAAGGTGAATATGGTAATGACAATTTTGAAGACAAGCGCCAGGGCCAGCTGCCACATGGCCGTGTACACCCCAAGCCCGGCCGGCCGGTCAGGAATGTCGTCCACAGGCCTGGTCATGTTTGGGTCATTGATGTAGTCACAGAGCTGGGAGGACTCAAGGGCACCGCAGTCATTGAACAGCTCGGAAATGAGCTCGCTGGTGCTCTGGCGTGTGTAGGGGTTGGGGTAGGCAATGATGGTGGTGATGGCGGTGACCACGATGACCTCCAGCACCGGGTACTTCCCCAGCTTGGTGGTTTTACGCCTCCGGCACCAGGCGATGTTACAGCGGATGAAGAGGGTTCCCCACAAGCCCCCAAAGACCCCCAGCAGGATGAAGGGGAAGAGTTCAGCCATGTACCAGGGGGTGTGATATTCCACATAGAAGAGGACAAGGCGGCTGTTGCCAAAGGGGTTGATGGATCGCAGTGTGAAAGCCGCCACTAGGGCCGCAAAAAACGACCTCCACAAGGTCTTCAAGGGGAAGTAGTAACTGACCTGGGGGAACAGATGGAACGTTAGACTCTGTCCAGAGAAGGAGGTGCTCTGAGCCCCAGCCCAACTTGTCGGCAGCCACCTGCTGGCCATGGCACCAAAGACACACTCTAAGAGCAAAGGATGGTGGGAATAACTTCATCGATCTAGGTTTACTTCTGACCAAAATGCATCCACAAGAATATTTACAGGACTCTAACTGTCTCTGAAAGTGGAATGCATATGAATCAAGGTGGGCTTGAGCTGTTTTGTTTTAAGAGAAATGAAAGTATTTAATCATAATTTTGTTTATGGCATAGAGACCCTCCTAAAAGCACAGGAGCCTCTGGATTTGATTCTACAGCCAACAAAATAGACCAGGGGTTGGCAAACCGCCAACGCTTCCCCACCAAATGTTTTTGTACGACTCACACACTAAGAATGGCTTTTATATTTTTAAATAGTTTTTTAAAAAAGAATACTTTGTGACATGTGAAAATTACATAAAATTCACATTTCAGTGTCCATAAATAAAGTTTTATCGGAACACATCCATGCCCATTCGTTTACGTATCGTCTATGGCTGCTCTTCACGCCACAATGGCAGAGTTAAGTAGTTGTGACAGAAATGCACGGCTTGCCTAAAAGATTTATTAGCTGGCTTTTTACAGAAAAAGTCTGCCAACCTCTGGAATAAAGCCATTTGAGTTGCCAAAAACAAAAACGCTTAATTGAATATGAGGAAAACAGCGAACACAAAATCTTCAAAAAAAATCATATTGGCAGTTTTTAAAACAATGCTTACAAAGAGATATTTAATGGCAAACATCGTGGTTCCTTAATGAACGGCAGGGATCTCAGCAAACCCTTCTCTGAATCTAGGCCCCCAAGGGTTACAGTGGAAGCCCCCTGCTGTGCCCACCATCCAACTATTCCTTGCTCCTCCACTAATTCCGAAAAGGTGGAAAACAACCTAAATGTCCATCAATGGATGAACGGATAAACAAAATGTGGTCCATGCACAGCTGAAGATTAGGAGAAATGGAGTCCTGATACGTGCTACAACGTGGATGAACCTTGAAAACCTTATGCTGAGTGAGACAAGCCAATCGCTAAAGGATAAACATCGTATGATCTCACTTATATGAGACAACAAGAATGGGCAAACGTACAGAGACTAAAGTTTATTAGTGGTGACCGGGGTGGGGGACGGGGAGAGTTCTTGTTGTTTAGGGAGGTGAGTGTTTATGGTGATGGGAAATTTGGCAACGATTATGGGTGACGGTTGCACAACATGATTAACGTGAGTGAGATCACTACATTGTACACCTGAAAAATGTTGAGTTGGCAAATGTGTCAATAAAACAAAACTGGCAAATGTGTTATTTAAGGAAAAAAGAAAAGCAAAACTCCCCACGAATCCCCTCAGCACCCACTCTCACCTCCTCCAGGCTGAAAAGCACACCTCCAATTGGGGCGCCAAAGGCCACAGAGACTCCAGCAGCAGCAGCAGCGGAAAGTACCTATAAGACAAACCATTCAGTGTAAGCCCACATCCTTTCCTGTAAAGAACCAGGAGCAGGCAGGGCTGGCGAGGGGCTGTGGGTAGATCTGAGCCGGCTCACCTCACGCCTCTTGCCCTCGTTCTTGCTGTACTTGGAGAAAAGGCTACTGAAGAAGTTGCCACAGCAACAAGCCACGTGCACCAAGGGCCCTTCCTTGCCGAGGCTCAGGCCAGAGGACACGACCAGCACCAAGGTGACGGTCTTGATGAGCAGCGTCCACTTGCCCAGGTAGCCCCTGATAATAAAGCCGCTCAAAATGGTCTTTATCTGAAACAGAGGATGGAGAAGGAGGCGAGAATCAGCTGCTCCAACGCCATGGCTAGAAGCATAACTAACTCCTCAGAAACGCATTTTTAAAGCTTAGATGCACTAGATCATATGCAAAATCCAGACTAAACCCAGTAGCCATCCAGTTGATTCCTACTCCTGGCGACCCCATGTGTGTAGAGTAGAACTGTGCTATGTAGGGTTTTCAGTGGCTGATTTTTCAGAAACAGATCACCAGGCCTTTCTTTCGAGGCACCTCTGGGTAGATTCAAGCCACCAACCTTTCGGTTAGCAGGGAGCGCATTAACCGCTTCAGGAGAGGCTGTCTTAATTTATTTTGCTATACTTTTATACCATATTATGTTAACAGAGTTTTTATTTTCTTCATATATAATTTTATGTTTTATTAACAGAAATCTTTAAAAGATCCAATGAGTGGTAAACCTTAAGAATTCCTAGCATACTAAGACATCATAACGAGGGCTGAAGAAGTAATTACCAAGGTCTCGTTTCATTTATGGCATTTTATTCTGTTCATGTTACCCTTTGTTGTGCTGAGAAAAGACATATACCTTTTAACTGTTAACTTTTGACTACTGAAAGATGTCCAATATAAAGAGATGGAGAGCAAATCGAGCAAAATGTCAATTAAATACTTTAGGTCAGGGGTCGGCAAACTACAGTCCAGATGCCAAACGCAACCATTTTCATCTCAGGAGTTATTGATGGAAATCTGCATCTTAATTCAAGGAGAGAAAGAGATAAAGCCCGACACACAGAGAGTGAGCGTGTGTCTGTGTGTGCGTGTTCTGATTCCCAGAACGCAATGACAACCTTCCTATAAGAACATGATGCAGCCTTCTAGTTATACTTGTTATTGTTAGCTGCTGTCAAGTTGGCGCCAACTCATGGTGATCCCATGTATGACAGAATGAAATGTTGCCCAGTCCTGCACCATATTCATGATCGTTGGCATGTTTGAGTCCAGTTGGACGATATTCTGTTGTGATCCATAAGGTTTTCATTGGCTAATTTTCAGAAGTAGATCACCAGGCCTTTCTTCCTAGTCTTAGTCTGGAAGCTCCTCTGAAACCTGTCCACCATGGGTGACCCTGCTGATATCTAAAATACTGGTGGCATAGCTTCCAGTATCACAGCAACACGCAAGCCACCACAGTACGACACACAGACAGGTTGTGGTTCTAGCTATACAGCCAGATGGTATTTCTTTAGCCTTTAACTAACAGCAGAAAAACAAGCGGTGGTTAAACTAGACTTTAACTAGTGGTAGTTTGCCTAATTGAACCTGTGCTCTGGGGATCTCAGATCCCTTTATTTAAGGAATGTTTTATTATGCCTGCCACAATCCTGCCCTTTTTTGTTGCCTTGAATAAAATTATCTCTAATTTTTTGTCAGTTAGTTAATGTGGATGTAGACCCCAGGGTACAGTTGAAAAGCATAATACCATTTAGAAAATTACAAGCATCTAAATTACCCGAGTCTTTGCCAGCCGTGACATGTGGTGAATAGAACAATGTAATAGGTATTTTGTAATTCTCTAAAATGGTTTTATAAAATTGTCATGACCAAATTAGGGGCTGGGAAGGCAAATTCATTCCCAGTAGATGCCAAAATCCAATCACTTGCTTCAATTTGAATTAACAGAGACTGGCCCGGCAGGGCTTTAACTAGATGTACTGCAGCAGATTTGTGACTTCGTGGTGTTAACTTTAATACCAGAATCTTCTCAGAGAAGTAGAATATTTGTAAGATCATTAATGTTTTGTAACATCAACTCAAAGAGTGTTCTAAGAGGACATGATTTCTTCAGCTCCAAATTCCAAAGTCCAAGAAACTATGACTGTTCGCTTCTAAATGTGCTTTACATCAAGAAAACCCGTCGCTGTCGAGTTGATTCCGACTCATAGCGACCCTGTATCAAGAAGCACTGTACAAATTGGGAAAGATCATTCCTTTAGCTTTTCCCAGGCATCATTTTTTTGTCCTCTTTAACTCTTTGTGCTCTGCATTAGGGAAAGAACCTTAGAGATGAGAGGGTCTGGTTTTTCCAGTCCCTCTCCTCCCTGTGGAATTCTCTGCAAGTAAACTTTCTCACATGCAAATGTACAGTTGGAAGAAAAGAACCTCAATAGTACTTTGCTTTTAGAGCTGCTGGGATTCAGGCTAATTCTTTCATCTTCCATCTCTTCGTGGCGGTGTTTTCTTTTAGACAGTGTGTCTCGTGCCAGATAACCAAATGTAGTGATATACAGATTCCAGTTGTTGAGATTCTTCGTGTATTTAGTCTTTGATCTTTTCATTTAGGGACCTTGTTACACTCTCCTTTTGGTTTTGATGAGAAATCTCCTTCCTGCCTTGGATCTCTCTTTATCCCAGTGGCAAGATGCCATACTAACCATTTCATTTCAGAGATACCTATGCAAGTTTCCTTAGCTTTGTTCTTCCAGTCTAGCAAGATGCAGGCAAGTGTTCTTTTATTTATTAGCATCACCTTCCAACTTTAAGACCATGCCTTGCATCTTCTTAGAAAAAAGGAATTCCATAGTGTCATTTGCTCAGTTGACTGTCCAGTACTTTGACCAAATATTTTTCAACAAGTGGTGGCTTTGCCTAAGTTTTGCTAATTTTTCCATTAGCACATGCATCAGGTAGCTTTAGCAACAGAACAAACCACCACCCCAAATGCAGCGGCTAAAAACGATAGTCGATTCTCATTCTTTGTGGTAGTAATCTCCTAGAAGTTCCCTCAGATACCGAACCAGCCTTGTTCAACTTCACTGCTGCTCTGTGCGTACACATATCTGTGAATGACCATGAGTGTTTTCAGTGAATAGGTGAATTCGAGAATATGGAATCCGTCAATACGGAGGATGAGCTGTATTTAGTTAGCGCGTCATTCTGCAAGTCGGCAGTTCGGGCCGGGATCAGCTGGGTGGGTGATCCTTCTAGTTTGGGTGGGGCTTGGCTGTTCCTGCCTGGGCTTGTTCACGCATCTGGAGACCATGGATGATGTGGCTGGGATGACTGGGGCCTGTCTCCATGGGATCACCCATCCCCCAGCAGGCTAGCCTGGGCGTCTTCACAAAGTGGTCTCAGGCTCCAAGAGCAGCAAGAGAACAAGCCCCCATGCACAGAAGCCTGCCACATTGCTGAGCCCAGGTCAGTGCTGGAGGGCACTCCCAAAGGGCTGGGCACCAGCAGCCAAGGGGTCCCCAGTCACATCTGCATCCTCACAGTGAGCCTCTCTATGGCCTCTGGGCATTGCTGAAGCACCAACGTGAAAGGGGAACTGAACTGCCTCCATGATAGATAATATGAGAACTTGAAAAATTATATCTGCCAAAAAATGTTCCCTGTCTGGGCTTTCTGGGAATTAGCTCAATTACTGTCATTCCAGCGGGCAGATCCTCCCAGGTTGAAAAGTGAGTTTCAGGCATTCCCCTTGATCGGTGAGGTCACTTTGCTCACACTCTGGTTACATGGAGGTGCTGAAAACCGGAAATGAGAACTCAGAACGCACAGGGCCATGCCTGCAGAGCACCCACTGCGCGGGGAAGCCCGTGTTTTCAAGGTTGCCATTACCTTGTCACTACAAGCGCAAAGCGTGGCAAGGGAGCGGAATCATCAGGAAACTTTCTCTGCACCCAATCCCCCTCCGGTCTTTCTTCACATGACATCCCAGATGCACTGACAAGTTAGTCCTGAGCCACCTGACGTGTGTGGTTAATGAACTGCGATCCCACAGGCTTCAAGACTTGCCTGATTTGCAAAGACAAGGCTTTCATCATCTGAGCAGCAACAGAGCACAGCAGTGAAGATTCCAAAGCCTGAAGCCAGACTGCTGGGTTCAACTCCCAGCATACTGGCTTGGTGACCTTGGGCAGGTGATTTAACCTCTCCATGCTTCGGTTACCTCACCTAGCAAATGGAGAATAACAGTACTGACCTCATCGGCTCACTGTGAGGATGAAATGAGTTGACATACGTCAAACGAAGTCCCTGGAGGGTGCAAACAGTTAACACGCTCGACTGCTAACTGAAAGGTTAGAGGTTCAAGTCCACCCAGAGATGCTCAGAAGAAAGGCCTGGCAATCTACTTCTGAAAAGTCAGCCATTGAAAACCCTGTGGAGTCCAGTTCTACTCTGACACACATGGGGTCGCCATGAGTGGGAATCAGCGGCAACTGGTTTGGTTTTTTATGTTAAATGCTTGGAACTGTGCTTAGCACATAAGTGCTACTCTTTGTATTGGTACAGAAGACAATCAGCCACACTCACCTCTGGTATACCTGAGCCACAGGCGTAGGGCGCAAATACCCGCACCAGGGAGACGGCCAAAAATGCAAAAAGCAACGCCCACAGGATGTACATTAAGTAATTCAGAATGTAAGCACTGGCACCCTACACAAGAGACACAACACAAGAACACGTGAGCCCTCGCAGGCCTGCGCAATATACCCAGCCCTCCCCTCCCCGGTGAGAAGAGCCGCCTGGACAGGACTGGGCAGGTTCTGTCCCCTCCCGGAGAAACACGAAGGCTGCTGGTGGCATTATCAGCTGTTGCTATTGCTACGGGAAGCACACACAAACACAGCGCCGGATGTTTTATTTCTCTAGGAGCTGTTTACACAGCCATGATGGAAACCGTGAATACGCTGGGTTTTAATCGCCACTTGCACAAGAGTTAATGAAAGGCGTGACATGGAAAAGCCTGCCTTCAAGACCCTGGAGGATTTGTTTTGTCTTGTCTGCAGCGGATGGGTCTCTCTTAGCTTTCGTGAAGTCCACATCCTGGCCACAGCAAGCACCCGCACCGCCAGTGATAAAGTGTCAGAACTGTATTTTAGAGTACTGCCACTCAAAGTGGGGTCCCAGACCCGCAGCCTCAGCGTCACCTGGGAGCTTATGAGAGATGCGATTCTCAGGCCCCACCCCCGACCTGCAGAATCAGGAACTCTGGTCTTTCCAAGCACATATATTCACACCCTACGTGCTGAGAAATCAGACTGAGGGATAGCTTTCACCCACTTCAAAATGGACTTTTTTGGAGACTAAAAATAACTTCTCACTCTTGCTAACAGTAATTCTTTGAACCAGAGTATAAATCTTAAAAACGGCTGAAAAGATAGACGGCCATATTGCTGCAAAACACAGATTGCTAGGAGGAGCGAAGAAAGAAAACATGGTGCCCAGCAAATCCCACCTGCCCACTCTCCCATCAACCCGAGGAGAGAATTTATTTTTGGAAGTAATGGAGAGCACCGAGAACGTGTGAGATTTCAAGCTCTCTGTCTACTTCAGAGATTTGAAGGAATTAAGTTTTAATTCCACTGAGAAAGAGGTTTAGCAAGATGGCAAAGGGCATTCCAAATATCTTCAGCTATAGTAAGTCAATCGGGCAAAAAAAAAAAAAAAAAAAAAAAAAAGTGGGGGAGGGAGATGTAGTAATAGTCAATATATCTTCCAAGAACAGTTCTAGCCGGAACAGCCCTCACATTACCCCTAATACGAATCCTGGCCACCTACCTCCCTCTCACCTGGGTTTCTGATTACTCAGTGGCTCATAGTCACTATGGTCGCAACTGAATTTGATTAGAAATCAACTCTTTTCCAACAAATATTGTATGAGACCACTATTATAAGAACTAAAGAAATGGTTTAAACACAGAAGAAAACATTCTTTGATGGTTACGAGGTGGGGAGGGAGGGAGAGGGGTATTCACTAGCTAGACAGTAGACAAGAATTGTCTTAGGTGAAGGGAAGGACACCACACACTACAGGGGAAGTCAGCACAACTGGACTAAATCAAAAGCTAAGAAGTTTCCTGAATACAATCAAATACTTTGCGGGACAGAATAGCAGGGGCGGGGGTCTGGGAACCATGCTTTTAGGGGACATCTAGGTCAACTGGCATAACAAAGCTTAATAAAGAAAATGTTCTGCATCCTACTTTAGCGAGTGGCATCTGGGGTCTTAAAAGCTAGCAAGCAGCCATCTAAGATGCATCAGTTGGTCCCAACCACTTGGAGTAAAGGAGAATGAAGAACACCAAAGGCACAGAGAAAATATTAGCCAAGAGACAGAAAGGGCCACATAAACCAGAGATTCCATCAGCCTGAGACCAGAACTAGATGGTGCCCGGCTACCACCAATGACCGCCCGGACAGGGAACACAACAGAGAGTCCCTGATGGATCAAGAGACAAGTGGGGTGCAGAAGTCAAATTCTAGTAAGAAGACCAGACTTAATGGTCTGAAACTGGAGGCACCCCGGAAAGCATGGCCCCTGGATTTCCTATCAGCCCAGAACTAAAATAATTTCCAAGGCCAACTCTTCAGACAGAGATTGGACTGGACTGTGGGACATAAAGTGATACTCATGAGGAGTGTGCCTCTTAGCTCAAGTAGGTACAAGAGACTAAATGGGCAGCTCCTGTCTGGAGGTGAGATGAGAAGGCAGAGAGGGTCAGGAGCTGGTTGAATGGACACAGGAAATTTGGGGTGGAAAGGAGGAGTGTGCTGTCACAGTATAGAGAGAGCAAGTAGGGTCACAGAACAATGTGTCTATAAATTTTTGTATGAGAAACTAACTTGAATTGTAAACTTTCACTTAAAGCACAACAATAAAGAAAGAAATTAACTCTTTTCCTGAGCTAAGATTTTTATAACGATCCAAAGCTTTGAGATCCATGAAAGCAAGGATCCAGTCTATGGTTCACCACCACATCCTCCATGCCTGGGACATTCTCATCATGGAAAGCCTAGAAACATCTTTAACACACTTGTAACATGCATTGAAAGATGATAACTTAAGCTACAGTGAGATACCACTTCACACCCACTAGAATAGCTATAATCAAAAACAGGTAATAATAAGTGTTGATGAGGATATAGAGAAATCAGAACCTTCATCCATTGCTGGTGGGAAGGTAAAATGGTGCAGCCACTGTAGAAAATAGTTTGGCAGTTCCTCAGAAGATTAAACATAGAGCCACCATTGTCGTCATTATGCGCTGTCGAGTCAGTTCCGACTCACAGCGACCCTACAGGACAGATTAGAACTGCCCCGTAGAGTTTCCAAGGAGCGGCTGGTGGATTTGAACTGACATCCTTTTGGTTAGCAGCCAAGCTCTTAACCACTGTGCCACCGGGTCTCCATATGACCCGGCAATTCCACTTATAGGTTTATACCAAAGAAAAAGGAAAATATACACCCACACAAAAACTTGCACAGATGTTAAAAGCAGCATTATTCATGATAGTCAAAAAGTGGAAACAACCCAAATGTCCGTCAACTGATGAATGGATAAACAAAATGTGGTATAAGCATGTAATGGAATAAATATTCGGCCATAAAAAGGAATGACATGGATGAACCTTGAAAACATTATGCTACATGAAAGACGCCAAACACAAAAGTCTGCATATTGTATGATTCCATTTACATGAAATGTCCAGAAAAGACCAATCCAGAGTCAGAAAGTAGATGACTGATTGCCTGGGGCTGGGGGCTGGGGGGAAATGAGGAGTGACTGCTAACGGGGATGGGGTTTCCTTTTGAGATGATAAAAATTTTCTAAAATCAGACAGTGGCAATAGTTGTACAACTCTGTCGATATACTAACCACCACTGAACTGTATGCTTTAAATGAGGGAACGGTATGGTATGTGAATGCTATCTCAATAAAGCTGCTATTGAAGAAAAATAAAGACGACTTGTTTCCTCAATTAGAAGCCATAAAAATCAGCCCTATTTCTTCAGCATGATCAACAAACCACCTCAGTAGGAAAAATAAAGCCGAACTCAAGGCTTTAAAAATACATATACAGGGTACACGTGAAACAATGGGGACGGGTTTTCCAACTGAAGTTTGAGTGGTTGCATTAGAGCTAGAAAAAACCAAGTCACACTAGTACTAAGTCATGGACTATTATGGGAACAGACACTTGAGGGTGAAATCCCAGACATCCTGAAACCACCCAGTTGCAACCCTGCCCAGACACCCACCTCCGACTGACTGACCAGCAGCTCCGACCATTTCTGCCACTGGGGACACTTGTCTCTGTCCTCAAAAGTGGTCTCATTGGAAGTCCAGCAGCACTGCTCATGGCTGTACCAGAAGGCGGACAAGCAGACGCCCTCCTTTAGGTCTGTCATCCAGTCAACTGCGAGGTCAATCACCCCAGCCAAGGTGCCTGGAAGAAGGAGCAAGGGCCACTCAGAGGAACCGCTCCATGATGCCAGCGGAGTGTACAACACCAGGCCAACACGGGAGCAAGTCGGCAAGGATGCCCAGAAGAGCACGCCATGGGGTCGCCACTTACCTAGGACGCGTCCTGACTCATGTTCAAGTCACATTAACATCTATGGTGTGGGCAAGACTGTGGCCAGCCCAGTGAGGGACACAGAAGCCAACAGAGTGTGGGCCTCAAGTGGCTAAAAATCCGGCTGGAGAAGAGAGACACACAGGTCTACACTCTTATCAGAAACCACCAGGCCGTGCGGCTTTCGGAGCTCATACCTTTTCAGGATTTTGGAAATAGGTAACATACACCAGTAAATGACATAATCTGGGGCAGAATCTGGGAATCACAGACATTGATATTTCTGAAGAGAAACATGACAACTCCAACAAAGTGGAGGTATAACTATAATAGTTTCATATCATTTAAGGTTTTGCCACCAAATGGCAACAAAACTTGGGAAAAACCTTGTTTATTAGAACTTTCTGGAATTTTCTGAACTATGGATAAGGGCGTGTGGATCTGCAAATAACTACCTCAAAAGCAGAACAGAAGTGGGATAAAATAGCATGCAGTGGGCCACAGAAGGCTACCTCAGGTCTTTTCAGAATAACCTGTTCTAGCTTTTATGAAGGCAGGAATGCTTTCAGACTACTTAATTTTACAAAGTTTTACTGGTCCTCATTATACTTTCAACTCTAAACTCGCATCACCCACAAATGCACCCACATACCCACAAGGGCGCTCACCCCTTCCTCCTCCTGTCCTGTCAGAAAAGGCCACCAGCCCCATTTCTAGGGCTCATCTCCCAGCTCTGCCCTGGATCGCACCCCTCCTCCAGCCACGTTCTAACAGATCCTCCTTCCTTCCCCTGGATCTTCAACTCTCCCTCTCTGAAGGCTTCTTCCTGTCAGCATTTAAACATGCTCTCTTCACTCCCATTTTAGAAATAATTTCATAAAACCCTCTCAGTCCCACTCTGCCCTCTAACTACCATCCTCTCTCTTCCCTAGCATTTCTGAAAGCCTGTCTGGCTACAGGGTGGAGAACCCACTGGACTGAGACAAAGCTGGAGGCAGGGAGGCCAGAGAGAAGGTTCTGGCAGCTTTCAGACCAGGAAGGATTCCAACATGGTGGTCTGAAGGGCCACAGCTGTGGCGGAGAAGGAGGGAAGCGGAGCAAGTTAAGAGAGAGTCCAGGGAAAAAATCCGAACTGCCAGCTGTAGTGATGGCCTGGACGGGGAAGCATGCCCTGTTGTTGTCTGGGCAAGTGCCTGGGTATCGGGGTTCTTCTCTCAGCTGGGCGGAGGACCATTCAGTCCAGCGCTGGACGCGGTGTGAGTGGCGCCATCTAATGGACTCAAAAGGCAACACACTGGGTGTTCCTCCACCATTCCCACTCGGTGGTATCGAGTGCCTGGGACACTGTTAACAAGCTTTGTGAGGGAGGGCCTCAGACGGAAGATGACATTTGAACAAAGACCTGAAGAAGGTCGGGAGGAGAGGGGTCCTGCAGATACGCAGGGGCAAGACCCCCGACCGCCCCAAATGCGGGCGCAGCCTGCTCATTCATTCCTTATCCTATTGCGCCACCTGCTGTCTTCACTGTGGACTCTAGAGCTGACTGCTGTGGGCCTCAGCTTTGTTTTGTGGTACAACAGTGACATCCAGTGGTGCCTCCCTGGTAAACCCATCCTGTAGGAAATGTTCCTGGGTTCCTGTTGTGAGAGTCAGACTATAACCACCGAAGTGTCACCATGGGGGCGACAGGCCAGGCAGTGGAACCCCTGGGTCCTTTCCCTGGGGAAGGGGGAAATGAATGGGGCACAGCTCCCTGATTCTCCTTCCAAGGTGCATCCACGCCGAAAGAACACTTCAGGGAAAATGGAGAGTTACAGCATAATGGGGATATTTCCTGTTTGGGGTAAAGAAAAAGTTTTGGAAATGCATACTGGTGCTGGTGTGCAACCTGGTGAATGTAATTACTGCACTGAATTCTACACTTAAGAAATGGTTAAAATGGCAAACTTTACAATATATATTTTACCACAAAAAAAAAAAATAGGGCAAAAACCACTTCGACCCTCTGTTGTCAATATCATCCCATTCTTGCCTTCCTCCATGTTCCCCTTTGCTGCTATGCCCACGGACTGTCCTTTCTCCAGTAGTCTCAGCCCTGGCTCCACATAGAATCCCCTGGAAGGGGGCATTTTAAAGCCCCAAGGTCAGCCCATCTCCCCAGCTGCTGTTTAATTGGTCTGCTGTGGCATCAACAGCAGTATTTTTCTAATTCCCTAGGTGATTCCTCCTGAAAGAAATGACAGAAATCTGGTTGAGGCTAAAGCCAGCTGGAGAGCCCAGTCAGGCTCTGAGATGGATCCATGCAGCTCGGCTGTGCTGCTGACTCTGGCTAGAATCCAGGCTTCTTCATTTCCCCTATTTCTTCCTCCTTCCTGGGAGCCAGGGACAGTGTTACATGTAAGAGTTAATAATCTATTCTAAATAAGAACATCCAAATTCACAGCACACTCCCACCTCTTCACAGAAGCAGTCAAGCAAAACCAGTGGTAAAACACGGCAGCTCTATGAAATCTAACCCTCCTCCCCCATGACTGCCGGTATATAGTGGGAAAGCCACTGCCGAAGGAAGGGCTGAATCAGAGAAACGGACGGTGGCTGCTATGACTAGCTGGGAAGCCTTCTCCTTCCCAGCATTCCTGTTGGCTCTTTATGACATGCCAAGGGGAACAGAGCCCTTCCCTGGCCACCAAGCCCCTCCTATAATTGAAATTAAATATACCAAAGATAGCCCAGAAATTTCTATCCTCTGTAATCACAAAATTTACATCTGTGCCCCATTAGTGTTGTGCTTCTTACAGCACTTAACTGTATTCTGCCTGATTTATAGTGGAGTCCCTGGTCGATTCTCTAATTGTGATTATTATGCTGTTATATTTAGGAGTTTTTGTTAAGGGGATCTCCTTAGCATACTCATATGTTTTTCTTAAACATTAACCTTCACATCCTCTTAAAAGGATATGTGTTTCAATCTAGGTCAACTGGCATAACAAAGTTTATTACGAAAATGTTCTGTATCCCACTTTGGTGAGTGGCATCTGGGGGTCTTAAAAGCTAGCGAGCAGCCATCTAAGATGCATCAATTGGTCCCCACCCACCTGGAGCAAAGGAAAACGAAGAACACTAAAGATGCAAGGAAAATATTAGCCCAAGAGACAGAAAGGGCCACATAAACCAGAGACTCCATCAGCCTGAGACCAGAAGAACTAGATGGTGCCTGGCTACCACCAATGACCACCCTAACAGAGAACACAACAGAGAGTCCCGGATGGGGCAGGAGAAAAGTGGGGTACAAAACTCAAACTCTAGTAAAAAGACCAGACTTAATGGTTTGATTGAGACTGAAGGGACTCAGGAAGACATGGCCCCCAGACTCTCTGTCAACACAGAACTAAAACCATTCCCGAGGCCAACTATTCAGATAAAGATTAGACTGGACTATGGGACATAAAATGATACTCGTGAAGAGTGTGCTTCTCAGCTCAAGTAGATACATGAGACTAAATGGGCAGCTCCTGTCCGGAGGTGAGATGAGAAGGCAGAGAGGGTCAGGAGCTGGTTGAATGGACACAGGAAATCAAGGGTGGAAAGGAGGAGTGTGCTGTCACAGTACAGGGAGAGCAACTAGGGTCACATAACATTGTATGTGTAAATTTTTGTACGAGAGACTAACTTGAATTGTAACCTTTCACTTAAAGCATAATAATAAAAAAAAAGGATATGTGTTTCAAGAAATGATCTGCACGAAAAGCTCATGTGTTTTGACATTAAAAGGGCAGGTTTCTCATCCAGATTTTCATCCATTCATTCTGGGTACACCTAGCTTGCAAACATGGGGTTTGGATTATAAAAACAAAAGATGCACAGTTCCTGAGAATCAGAACAATGTATTGGCTGGAGATACCTCCCCTGGGACTACCTCAGATCCTGTGGGTGCACAGCACTACATCTTAGGATGGTTATGATTCATTCTAGAGCCTGCCAGTATTAGTAAAAGCCAATCTCATACGGTGGCTTAGCATTGACGATCCAAAATTTCCCATATTGTGTTACCTTCTACATAAACAAGTACTACCGAATGTAAAATGTGTACTTTCAATAAAATCCAGTATGGTAAGAAACCCTTGTACCGGGTGGAGAGAGCCAACCATCTCTATAATTACAGCTCTCCGTATGACCGGGCGTGGGGCCATGCCGCAGGCCTGCCTTATGGATGAGATATTAAATATATGGTCATGTATTTTCCTCTTAGATATTTCAGGTAACAAACCCCTTGGATAGGGTAAAAGAGAAACACTCCGTATTGTGAATTTCATCTCTGCCAGTTGGTGCTTCGGGGCCTGGCACACCCAGCTTTGGCCATGGGAGTACTGCATACCCTACCACGTACCTGCCAGCAAGCCGATAAGCAGCATCACAACCCATCCTGACCAGGCATCCAGCAAACTCTTGATGAACTCCCATATGGACTCCTTGCTTTTGCTGGTTATCTAGAAACAAAGTAGATATAGTGGTTAATCTGAACACATTTTCCAATTTATGCTTCCTTCCCTGAAACGGTTTCCCCTTTCTCCATCCACACCTCACTGCTTTCAGCCCGACCTTCCTCTTTCTCCTGAGCTAACATCAGAGCTTCCTGTTTCTCCCTTTGCAATGCATCTTTATTGCGTTCTGTGGCCTTCAGGATAAAGCACAGACTCTTCCCCATAACCTACTTGGTCGTTCCCAACGTGGCCCCCTCGCCCACACTTCCAGACTCATCTCTACTCCCTCTTCCATGAATTCTCCACCAGACTCTCAAAGCTCCATGATACTGCCCCAACACGCCATGTTCTTTCATACCTCTGTGACTTAAACAGGGCCACTCCTGATGTTTAGAATCCTTTCCCCTTTCTCTCCCTAGCAAACTCTTAGACATCCTTCAACCCCCACCCCCACTAAAATGTCACCCTCTGCTCGCCCCTCCTGTGATCCCTCGCACTTGAAACCTAACTTTATTGTGGCCCATTAAAATATACTGACCACCAACTAAAGGTCAGGTACTGGAATCTGTGCTTTCACACACACACAATCTCATTTAATCCTCTGGTATAACTACCTCTATCTTTCCAGGTAAGAAAATGAGGCCCAGAAATGGCACTCCCAAAGTCGTCCAGCCTGAAGGAGTCACGGGCAGGATGTGGCCCCAGAGTTTCTGGTTTCAGAGTCCCCTCTTTGTCCTCTACACCACTCTCCCTCTATCACATGGCCTCCCACCCAGAGCTCCTGGTATTGTTCATAGTCCTGTGTCTCCCACTAGCCCTTTTCTTCTTTAGAACCTAGCCCAGTGCATGGCACATAAGCCTACACCTCCCTCATTACCTGCTGAATGAAAACTGGGTGCAGCCATTTGAAAGAATCCCTTTCAACATGTCCTCGATGAACACTACATACCTTTCTGTGTCGGTCAGTGTCCCGTGACTTCTCCCGTAACCAGTCGATGGTGTGGAAGTCCTCATATGTCCCCACATCAGGAAACGGCTCGTCGAGAAAATCCATCAGGTTCCCAGAGGCACTCATTGCACCAGCATTGACCATACTAGTCACACCTGGAAGAGAAAGCCAGCGGGTGTCAAAGGAAGCGGGACGTCCACACGGACACGACAGAAGATGATCACGGGCGCTATTTTCTGATATAAGACAAAATGTCAGCATAGACCTCTCTTGCAATGGGATGTAGATATTTCTGAAAAATCTCACGTTCTGGCAAAGCAAGGCATAAAAATCAGAGGGCTGGAGAGGTGAAGGAGGTTGGGCCATACCACTCAAAACCTATGCAGCTGTGTAACCAAATCAGTCATTGGTTCCCAGGAGATGAACTGGACAACCCAGGAGCCAGCTGACGTGGTTGTACACCCAGGGAGAAGGAAAATGCTGGCAAGGCTTGAATTAGCACGTGGCAGCCAAGGCAATCTGAGGCGGCCGCAAAGATGGGCAAGGGAAACAGGCAGCCTGCCATGAGCCGAGAACCGCGCGAGGCTGGCAGCACACCACCCTGGGGAAGGAGCCCTGGATGCAGGCACTCATTTTCAATTGTCTTTAAAGTACAGTTTAAAGGCCATACGTCTAAAGGTGGTGAAATCATTTTGAAATGGATAGTGGGGATGGTTGCACAGCATGATAAACGTAACTAATGTCACTGAATTATACATGTAAAAAATGTTGAATTGGCAAATGTTTTGTTATATATGTTTTTACCACAATAAAAAAAAATTTGTTCTTAATCCGACTGATTTCCAACCATGTCCATCCAATGAGGAAATAAGGTCTTTTCAATAAATGGTGCTGGGACAACTCATCTCCACATGCAAAAGAATGAAGTTGCACCCGTACTTCACATCATAAACGAATGTTAACTCAAAATGGACCAATGGCCAATTAAGAATCAAAACCACAAAACTCTTAGAAGAAAACATAGGGGCAATGCTTCGGGACCTTGTTTTTGACAATGGATCCTTAGATATGACACCAGAAGCACAAGCAACAAAAGAAAAAATTACAGATAAATTGGACTTCATCAAAATTCAAAACATTTGCGCATCAAAGGATTTTATCAAGAAAGTAAAGAGACAACCTACAGACCGGGAAAAATATTTGGGAATCATATATCTGATAAGGGTTTAACTCAATGTCCAGTATATATAAAGAACTACAACTCAAGAACAAAAAGACAATCCAATTTAAAAATGGGCAAAGGACTTGAATAGCTATTTGTCCAAAGAAGGTATACAAATGACCAAAAAGCACATGAAAAGATGCTCAGCATCACTGGTCGTTAAGGAAATGCAAATCAAAACCACAGTGAGATACCACTTCATCCTCACTAGGATGGCTATTATAAAGCACAGTAAGTGTTAATGAGGATGTGGAGAAACTGGAACCCTCATCCACTGCTGGAGGGACTGTAAAATGGTGCAGCCACTGTGGAAAATAGTTTGGTGGTTCCTCAAAAAGTTAAATATTGAATTATCACATGACCCAGCAATTCCACTCCTAGGTGTATACCCAAAAAAGTTGAAAGCAGGGACTCAAGAAGATACATGTTCACCAATGTTCACTGCAGCACTGTTCACAGCAGACCAACGGTGAGACAACCCAAATGTCCATCAATAGATGAACGGGTAAACAAAATGTGGTCTAGTCATACAATGGAATATTATTCAGCCATAAAGAGAAAGGAAGCCCTGATACCTGCTACCACATGGATGAGCCTTGGAAACATGATGCTGAGTGAAGCCAGACACAAAGGACAACTATTGTATGATGCCACTTACATAAAATATCCAGAATAGGCAAATGCACAGGGCCCAAAGCAGGGCTTTGAAACAGTTCTGGCCAGTTGGAACCTCTGCTGAGAATGTGCAGTTCTAATGAGTTCCCAGGTGATGCTGATGCTGCTGGTTAGGCACCAGTTCTGAGAACCACTAGTAGACCAGTGGGTCTCAAAATTGATTATACATAAGATTCACCTGGAGATCTTGTTAAACTGTAGATTCTGATTCAGTATCTCTGGGGTGGAAATCTAAATTCCCAGCAGAGGGTCAAACCAGATAGAACCAGTTTGAAGCCCTGGACCAAAGTTCCTTAGTGGTTACCAGGTGCTGAGGGGAGGCGCAGTTATTACTTAAGGAGTTATTACTTAAGGAGTTTCTGTTTGGGGTGATGGAAAAGTTTTGGAAACAGATAGCGGTGATGGTTGCATAACATGGTGAATTTATGTCATTCAATTGTAGACTTAAAAACAGTTAAAATGGTAAATGTTTTATTATTTATATTTCACCACAATAAAATTTTTAACAAGGGGGGCCTCCTGCTGCCAGGCATGGCCCTGTGGAGGGGTCGTCCTCTGCTGCCTAAGACAATCCCACCCCCACTCTTCGGCCCCCTGGCCTGGGAAGCAAACGCAAGTGAACCTCCACAAGGGATACTGCCCTCAGAGCTCCATTTACAAATCACAGAGGAGCGAATCTGAGATGCAGAAAATGCTTGGCTGCAGGACCCAGGCTCACCACCCGCAAGCCTACAGTTAACAGACAAATAACAAACTCCTACAAAGACAAGAGGCTGGAATAAGCATGAAATAAAAATCACTTCGGCAAGGAGCGTGGAAATTGGAATTACAGGGGGGAGGACCCCAAAAGTGCTGGGATCCACAACTGAAGACCTGAAGGGTGGTTGTAAAAATATTTAACTGTGGACTTCTCTCATCGTTCTTATATATTTTTATATCAGGAGGACTCAACTGAGGCCTGATGAAACGGCATTTTAATCAAATTGAAACGTTCCTACGGGCCAAGTAGGGTAATCACCTTACAAGCAATAAAATGGCCATCATGATTGATTTATTGACCTTCCGTGCAACTCAGCTGCTTTAAAACTTTAAAAGGCCCTTACAGCTTGAGGCTTGAGCCATGCCAACTCAAAAACTACACCCACTGATGAGCACCCAGGGAGGCATCATTGCATAGGTCAGTAGCAACCAGGGATAGACGGGAAGGAGTGAAACTAGAAAGCAAAGATTGGTAATGGGCTCTCATTATATGTGGGAAGAAAATCTCTGATGCTGATCCCCACTGGAGAGCCACCACATAGAAGAATAGCAGAGACTTGGACATTTCATTAAAAAGGCATTCACAGTACCCGAAATTTAACCAAATCGCTACCAAGCAACTAGTCCAGGCAGTCATGCTTGAAACAAAGGCGCCCCAGAGAACAATTACATGTTTAAACTCCGATGGAGCATGGTCATGACTATTAGACATATAATTGGTAGAGGAAAACAAACTCGACCCAATCTGCAGAGCTCCAGGGGGCTTCCCTGGGGCTCAAGGAGGAGGTGGTGACATCACTTCTAAGGGTGGCGGTAAGAGACAGGAGAAATGCAGCAAGAGGGCATCCAGGGCGGAAAAATGCAAAGGACTCTCTCAGGGGTCCATCTGGGAGAGGTGGACGGATGAGTGTCTTAGTTTCCTAGTGCTACTGTAACAGAGGAGCCCTGATGGCTCAGTGGTTAAGAGCTTGGCTGCTAACCAAAAGGTTGGCAGTTCGAATCGACCAGCTGCTCCTTGAAAACCCTACAGGGGTCACTAGAAGTCGGATTTGACTCAACGGCAACCGGTTTGGGTTTTGGTTTGCTGTAACAGAAATACCACAAGTGGGTGGCTTTAACAAACAGAAATTTATTTTCTCACAGTTCAGGAAGCTAGAAGTCCAAATTCAGGGCTCTAGGAAAGCTCTCTCTCTCTGTCCGCTCTGGGGGAAAATCCTTGTCTCAGCTTCTCTAGATTTTTCTCAGCTTTCCTGAGGGATCTACCTCTCCGCCATTCCTGCTTGCTTACTTCTGTGCCTAATCTGTTCCTTTTATATCTCAAAAGTGATTGGTTTAAGACACACCCTACACTGATATGTCTCATAAACATAACAAAGAAAATCCTATTCCAAAATGGGATTACAGCCACAGGTACAGAGACTAGGATTCCAACACATATTCTGGGCGGACACAATTCAACCCCTAAAAATGAGGGACTAGAATCCAGCCAGACACAGGAGCAATGGGCCATGAACTCCACGGACTTGTTAGCTGAGAAATAAACTTCACCTCAGCAAGTCCAACATAGCAAAAGGAACCACCCCACATGAACGCTATCAGCCATTTGCACCTTTGAGGGAAGCCCTCCACTCTTCTCACCTGCTTCTATTCCTTCTCTCCAACTACAGCACTTCTGCTGGCAGATGATACCTCTGCTCATGCCTCAAGAACATGGTTTCAACGCAGGATAGCATCCCAGAGCCTGGATACAGGACTCCTACTTGTTCTTGATTATCTAGGTCAGGGGTCAGCAAACTGTGGACCCTGGGCTAAATCCAGCCCACTGCTTGGTTGTGTAAATAAAGTTTTATCAGCACATAGCCATGCCCACTTGTTGACTTACTATCTACGGCTGCTTTCATGCTACAATGGCAGAGCTGAGTAGTTACAACAAAGACCACCTGGCCCACAAAGCCAAAAATGTTTACTACCTGGTCCTTTATAGAAGAAGTTTGCCAACTCCAATCTATGTGGTAGACTGATTGCAAGAACGGCCCCTATTCTAGGTGGAAATCAACAGACGAGTGGATAAACAAAACGTGGTGTATCCTTACAATGGAATATGATTCAGCCATAAAGAGAAACGAAGTCCTGATACATGCTACAACATGGATGAACCTTGAAAACGTTATACTGAGTGAAATAAGTCAGTCACAGAAGGACAAATATTGTTATGATCCCACTTATATGAAATATCTAGAACAGCAAATGCATACAGACAAAAAGTAGATTAGCATTTACCAGGGGCTAGGACGGGGGGAGGGGGAATGGAGGCTTTATTGCTTAATAGGTACTTGGTTTCTGTTTGAGGTGAGAAAAACCTGTGGAAATAGATAGTGGTGATAAATGTACAATATGGTCAATGTAATTACTGTATTTTTACGCAAATAACGCCATGTGTTATAGGTTTTTTTGCCAACCTTGCCCTCCCCCCCAAGTATTTTCATAAGCTCACTATGCTAGTTTTTTTTTACACATTACTGTAAAAAAGTTAGCATAGCACGCTTACAAAAATACAGGGGGCAGTTGGCAAAAAAACATACAACATGTTATTTGCATAAAAATATGGTAATGTCATTGAATTATACACTTAAAATGGCTAAAATGGCAAATTTTTGTTATATAGTTTACCACAATAAAATAAAAAGCTATCATGTCCTCCGTGACCTTTATTGCTCTAATACATAGAAGTGGAGATCAAAAAATGTAGCCCAAAGAGATTGACAAATATACAGAAAAAGAAACCTACAGGTAAGCTGTGGAGTCTCATTACCAGCAAGGTCAGCAGCTCAGACTATCAGCCGTTCCTTGGAAACCCTGTGGGGCAGTTCTACTCTGTCCTCTAGGGTCGCTATGAGTCAGAATCAACTCCACAGCAGTGGGTTTGGTTTTTGGGTACAACCACTACCACCATCCAATTCCAGAACATTTTCAACCCCACTAAAAGAAACCCCATACTCATTAGCAGTCACTCCCATTCTCCTTTTCCTAACCTCCGGCAACCACTAATCTACCTTCCGTCTCTATGGATTTGCCCATTCTGGACATTTCATGCAAAATGGAGTCAGACAATATATGGTCTTTTGTGTCTGGCTTCTCTCACTTAGCACAGTGTTTTCAAGATTCATCCAGCTGCAGCATGTATCAGTATTTCATTCCTTTTTATTGCTGAATAATATTCCATTGTATGGAAATACCCATTTTATTTATCCATTTATAGTTGACGGACATTTGGACTATTTCCATTTTTCATCTATTACAAATAATGCTACTGTGAACATTCGTGTACAAGTTTTTCTGTAAACATATGTTTTCATTTCTCTTGGGAAGACACCTAGGAGTAGAATTTCAGAGTCATATAATAACTCTGTGTTTAACATTTTCAGGTACTTCCAGACTGAAATAATTTTTCTTCAATAAGCTTTTTATTTCACTACCCCTATGTCAGCTTGACGTACTATGGTGGCTTGTGTGTTGCGATGATGCTGGAAGCTACGCCACCAGTATTTCAAATACCAGCAGAAACAGGTTTCAGCGGAGCTTCTAGACTAACAGAAACTAGGAAGAAAGGCCTGGTGATCTACTTCCAAAAATTAGCCAATGAAAACCCCATGGATCACAACAGAATATCATCCAATACCAGAATATTGTCACTGAGCACACTAACGATAGTGAGGATGACGCAGTACCAGGCAACATTTCCTTCTGTTGTGCATGGAGTCACCATGAGTCAGAGTCAACTTGACAGCAACTGACAAGTTTTTTATTGTAGTAAACATAAAAACACACAAATCATAAGTGTACATACAGCTCCATGAGGTTTTGCTAAGGGAATCCACCCACATGACCAGCACCTGGGTCAAGGAACAGAACACGACCAACCCCCAGAAGTCCTCTTGTGCCCCCTTAGTCCCTACTCCACCCCCAAGGGTAACCACCACCCTCTCACACTGCAGATTACTTTTGCCTGCTTTTGAACTTTGCAGAACTGAATTCTGTTGTTTCCGACTTGTTTGTTCCACATTAATTATAAAATCCATCCATGTTGAGTGTAATTATCATTTGTTCATTCTCTTTGCTCTATAATGGTGTTAGCAAACTTTTTCTGTTAATGACCAAATAGTAAATATCTGAGGCTTTTTCGGTCGTATGATCTCTGTCAGGACTACTCAACTCTGCCACTGTAGTGTGAAAGTGGCCAGACAATATATAAATGAATGACTCTGGCTGTGTGCCAATAAAACTTTATTTATGGACACTGAAATTTGAATTTCATATAATTTTCACATATCACAAAATAATATAATTCTTCAGTTTCCTTTTTTTCCCCAACCATTGAAAAATATAAAAACCACTCTTAGCTCATGAGCCTTACAAAAGCAGACCACGGGCTGAAATTTGGCCCACGGGTTGTAGTTTGCTGACCCCAGCTCTATATTCGATTATGGGAATAAACCACAATGTATTTATCCATTCTACTGTGGATGGATATTTGGGGTGTTTCCCATTTGGAGCCATTTGGAATCATACCATCATTTTTTACACACACCCTTAAAACGCTGGTGTTGAAGACCTGTCTCCTCTCCCAAATGAGGCCGTATCATCTTATTTGCCAACTTGCTCTCTTAGCTAATCTCCAGATGACTTGGGCAGATGGAAAGAATAGTCAGAACTCTAAGTATTAAAAGACTCCAATGAGCAAGGAAGGCTGGTCATCACAGGAGCTAACTGCCAGCAGATTCTTCGACCAGTGCGGGCATGGGAGAAATTGTCAAGAAATCTCCTGCTGGTCTCATGAGCCTTTCCAACAAGCTTTCTCCTTCCTGTCCCCTCATAGCAACGTAACTGACATTCAGGGTCAATAAACATTTCCCATAAAGGGCCAGGTGGAAAATATTTTAGGCTTTGCGGGCCATATGTTCTCTGTCAACTACTCAACTCTGCCATTGTAGCATAAAGCAGCAATAGACAATATGTAAACAAATAGGTGTGGCTGTGTACCAATAAAATTTTATTTACAAAATCAGGCAGCCAGCCAAATTTGGCCTGTAGGCCATAGTTTACCGACTCCCACTTTATGCCACAAACATTTATTGGGCACCTGCTACCTGCCAGGCCCCTGTCTGAGGCACCAGAGCTGCATCTTCCAACAGAACTCAGCAAGCAAATAATTGTGATTCACCGTGACAAGTACAGCTGGAGTCCTGGTGGTGCAGTGGTTAAGCATTCAGCTGCTAACACCAAAAAGTCGGCAGTTCGAATCCATCAGCCGCTCCTTGGAAACGCTGTGGGGCAGTTCTACTCTGTCCTATAGGGTCGCTATGAGTCAGAACAGACTCAACGGCAATGGGCTTTTTTTTTTTTTTTGGTGACAAGTACAAAGTCACAGTCAACCCTCACAGGATTTTAAAGGTGGAAGGAACTAACAAGTACTTAAGGGAAGGAACTGAGACCCAGAAAATTCAACTAAAGGACTTCACTAGTAACATTTCAAGGAGTGCTGGTGGTGCAGTGGTTAAGCGCTCAGGCTGCTAACCGAAACGTTGGTGGTTCAAATCCATCAGCTGCTCTGTAGGAGAAAAGACCTGGCAATCTGCTCCCATAAAGATTACAGCCTTGGAAACCCTATGGAGCAGTTCTATTCTGTCCTACAGGGTTGCTATGAGTCACAATCAACTTCACAGCACACAACAACAGCAAGTATTCAACCCGAAGCTTTGCAAAATTAAAAGGTAGCGCCTAAACACACACATACACAAACACACACACACTGAGATCACTATCATCTGTCTAATCAGAAAAGTGTCTCCACCTAATTAGCTATTCCAGTGCTACAAGATTCCAGAAGCCCTTGGCTCATGAATAAAAGCATGACCATATCAGAGCTTTACAAAGTGGTCAAGGTCATCAGAGCTAGAGGTTACCAGTACTGCTTACAAGACAAGGCAAAAAACACATCAGTTCCAGGAACATACAGCTAAAGGAAAGGACCCCCAGAACTTCGCGTCCAGACACAGGCTCTGGTTAGACAGCACCTAAAGAAAAAATATTCCTAAACCTTCATTTCTTACAGATTTCCCAGAAGCTCCAGCGATTAATCACAGCAGGCTTTAGGAAGTCCCCTTTTCTTGCAACCTGGATGATACAGAGAGCTGAACTCCGGCGCAGTTGTCTGCTGAGTGCCAGCTCTTTAGGGCTGGCTCCTCCTTGAAAGGCCACCAGGCCACAGGCCCCGGTTGCACAGGGGTGTCTTTGCATCACATGGCCACCAGAGGGCATGCTGCAAGCAGCCCCTTCTCCCTGGGGCACCCAGGAGTCCACTATTCCTATTCACGCCAGAGAAGCTCATGCCATTCTAGGACAAAGTTCCATTCATCTGTTCTCTGCAACAGAGACGGGCTGCCTCCTCCTTTTTCCGGCTTGCTCCAACATATACCTCCTGCCTCCCACCCTCGTGAAACTGAAGGGCAAACTTCTTATAGTAAAGAAAAGGCAGGACGACTCCTACCCAGCCTACCTCACCGCAGTCCCTCCTTCAGCCTTTGGACCTTTTGCCCGAACGCCTAACTCGGGTCACCAGAACCTCTTTTTTTTTTATTGTACAGAACTAGCTTCTCATTAAAAAGTTAGTGCACGTAGATAATTCTTTTTGTTGTTGTTGTACTTTAGATGAAGGTTTACAGAATAGTTTCTCATTAAACAGTTAGTACACATATTGCCCTATGACAATGGTTAACAACCCCACGACGTCAACACTGTCCTTTCTCAGCCTTGGCTTCCCTATCACCAGCTTTCTTGTCCCCTCCTGCCTTCTAGTCCTTGTCCCTGGACTGGTGTGCCCCATTAGTCTTGTTTCGTTTTATGGGCTTGTCTAATCTTTGGCTGAAGGGTGAACTTCAGAAGTGACTTCAGTACTGAGCTAAAAGGGTGTCCAGGGGCCATACTCTCAGGGTTTCTCCAGTCTCTGTCAGGCCAGTAAGTCTGGTCTTTTTTTGTTAGAATTTTGTTCTACATTTTTCTCCAGCTCTGTCCGGTACCCTCTGTTGTGATCCTGGTCAGAACAGTCAGTGGTGGTAGCCGGGCACCATCTAGTTGTCCTGGACTCAGTCTGGTGGAGGCCGTGGTAGCTGTGGTCCATTACTTCTTTGGTCAAATCTTTTCCTTGTATCCTGTTCTCTTCATTCTCCCTTGCTCCCGAAGGGTTGAGACCAGTGGAGTATCTTAGATGGCCACTCACAGGCTTTTAAGACCCCACACTCTACTCACCAAGGTAGAATGTAGAACATTTTCTTTATAAACTATGTTATGCCAACTGAGCTAGATGTTCCCCGAGACCATGGTCCCCACATCCCTCAGCCCAGTAATTTGGTCTCTCAGGGAGTTTGGATGTGTCTATGGAGCTTCCATGACCTTTCCCTGTACAAGTTGTGCTGGCTTCCCCAGTACTGAGTACTGTCTTACCCTTCACCAAAATTACCACTTATATCTATTGTCTATTTAGAATCTCCCCCCGATCCCTCCCATCCCTCGTAACCAACAAAGATTGTTTCTTTTTGTGTATAAACATTTTCTTGAGTTTTTACAGTAGAGGTCTCATACAATATTTGTCCTTTTGTGATGGACTTATTTCACTCAGCATAATGTCCTCCAGTTTCATCCATGTTATGAGATGCTTCACAGATTCATCATTGTTCTTCATCGTTCCATAATACTCCATTGTGTGTATGTACCATAGTTTGTTTATCCATTCATCTGTTGATGGGCATCTAGGTCGTTTCCATCTTTTTGCTATCGTGAACAATGCTGCAGTGAACATGGGTGTGCATATGTCTATTCACGTGATGGTGCTTATTTCTCTAGGATATATTCCTAGGAGTGGGATTGCTGGATCATATGGTATTTCTAGCTTTCTAAGGAAGCGCCATATCGTTTTCCAAAATGGTTGTAACATTTTGCATTCCCACCAGCAGTGCAGAAGAGTTCCAACCTCCCTGCAGCCTCTCCAACATTTGTTATTTTCTGTTTTTTTAAATTCATGCCGCTAACGCTAGGGTGAGATGGTATCTCGTTGTGGTTTTGATTTGCATTTCTCTAATGGCTAGTGATCATGAGCATTTCCTCATGTGTCTGTCAGCCATTTGAATGTCTTCTTTGGTGAAGTGTCTGTTCATTTCCTTTGCCCACTTTTTAATTGGATTATTTGTCTTTTTGTTGTAGCGGTGTTGGATTTTCCTGTAGATTTTAGAGGTTAGACCTTTGTCGGATTTGTAGTATCCAAGTATTTTTTCTCAGTCTGTAGGTTCTCTTTTTACTCTTTTGGTGAAGTCTTTTGATGAGCATAAGTGTCTAATTTTTAGAAGATCCCACTTATCTAGCTTATCTTCTGGAGTTTGTATGTTGTTAATTATGGTCTGTATCCTAGAAATGCCACGTATTAGGGCGTCTAGCATTGATCCTATTTTCTTTTCCCCATTTGATGGACTTTGGGCCCTTGTCGAAGATCAGATGACCGTAGGATTTACATCTGGGTTCTCAATTCTGTTCCACTGGTCAATGTATCTGTCGTACCAGCACCAAGCTGTTTTGACTACCATAGCTGTACAGTAGCTTCTGAGGTCAGGCAGTACAAGTCCTCCTGCTTGATTCTTCTTCTTCAATAATGCTTTACTTATCTGAGGCCTCTTTCCTTTTCATATAAAGTTAATGATTAGTTTTTCCATCTCTATAAAGAATGTTGTTGTTATTTCGATCAGGATTGTATTGTATTTGTAGATTGCTTTGGGTAGAATTGACATTTTCACAATGTTGAGTCTACCTATCCATGAGCATGGTATGTTTTTCCATTTATGTAGATCCCTTTGGGTTTCTTGCAGTAGTGTTTTGTAGTTTTCTTTGTATAGGTCTTTTACATCCCTGGTTAGATTTATTCCTAAGTATTTTATTTTTTTAGGGGCTATTATAAATGGTACTGTTTTTCTGATTTCCTTTTCGTTGTTCTCTTTATTGGTGTATAGGAATCCAACGGATTTTTGTATGTTTATCTTGTATCCTGCTACTCTGCTGAATCCTTCTATTAGTTCCAGTAGTTTTCTCATGGAGTCTTTTGCGTCTTCTATGTATAGTATCATATCAACTGCAAATAGGGACAGTTTTACTTCTTCATTACCAATTTGGATGCCTTTTATTTCTTTTTCTTGCCTTATTGCTCTAGTTAGGACTTCCAGCACAATGTTAAATAGGAGTGGTGATAAAGGGCATCCTTGTCTTGTTCTTGTTCTCAAGGGGAATGTTTTCAGCCTCTCTCCATTAAGAATTATGGTGGCTGTTGGTTTTGTATAGATGCCCTTTATTGAGGAATTTCCCTTCTATACCTATTTTATTGAGAGTCTTTATCAGGAATGGCTGTTGGACCTTGTCAAATGCCTTTTCTGCGTCGATTGAGATGATCGTGTGATTCTTTTATTTATGTGGTAGATTATGTTGATTGATTTCCTAATGTTGAACTATCCTTGCATACCTGGTATGAATCCCACTTGGTCATCATGGTGTATTATTTTTTTGATACTATATTGAATTCTATTGGCTAGAATTTTGTTGAGAATTTTTGCATCTATATTCATGAGAGATATTGGTCTGCAAATTTTTTTTTTTTTGTTTTTGGTGGCATCTTTGCCTGGTTTTGGTATCAGCATTATGCTAGCTTCGTAGAATGAATTCGGAAGTTTCGCTTCCTTTTCTACATTCTGAAATAGTTTGAGTAGTACTGATGTAAGCTCCTCTCTGAATGTTTGGTAGAGTTCTCCAGTGAAGGCTTCTGGGCCAGGGCTTTTTTTGTTGGGAGTTTTTTTTATGACCTTTTCAATCTCTGCTCTTGTTACGGGTCTGTTCAGATTTTCAACATCACTTTGTGTTAGTTTGGTCACCAGAACCTCTTAACTCTACTGCTCCCTTTCCGAGGGATGCAAGGGTGATTCCCTCCCACACCTGTGCCCACTCCTGTCACCTTCAGTGCCTCTCCTCCTACCCACCCTTTAACTCAAGCACTTCCTAAAACGTGCTTGCAAGAGATGACTTTTTTTTTTTTAATTGTGTTTTCAGTGAAGGTGTACACAGCAGTTTAGGTTCCTATTCAACTATTTCTACACAAGTTGTTCAGTAATATTGATTACATTCTTCACAATGAGTGAACATTCTCATTCTTTCCATTCTGGTTGTTCCATTTCCATGAATCTAGTTTCCCTGCCCCCTTACATCCTCATCTTTGTTTTAAAGTACTTGTTGACCATTTGATCTCATATAGGTAATTTTTTAAAGAAGTACAGTACTTACAGGTGATATTCATTATTTTGTTAGCCTATTTGTTATTTAGCTACAAGGTGACCTCAGGGGTTAGTTTCAGTTCAAGGTCTGAAGAGTTATCTCAGGGCAGTAGTCTGGGGGAGACTTCCAGTCTCAACCAGTCCAGTAGGTCTGTTTTTGTTTTTTTTTTTTAGGAATACGAGGTTCTGTTCCACATTTTTCTTCCATTCTATCAGGATCCATCTATTGTGGCCCTGATTAGAATGGTTGGTAGTGGTAGCTGGGAACCACCTAGTTCTTCTGGTCTCAGGGTAGATGAAGCCATGGTTCCTGTAGATTATTAGTCCTGTAGACTAGTTTCTTCTTTGAGTCATTGGTTTCACAATGGATAACTCTTAAATGCAGAATACAAAAATAATCCTGTAGATTATTAGTCCTGTAGACTAGTTTCTTCTTTGAGTCATTGGTTTCACAATGGATAACTCTTAAATGCAGAATACAAAAATAATCCAGACACAACAGAATACACACTGCATGATCCATTTATATAATGTTCACAGACAGGTGGAAGGATCTATAATGTTAGGGACTGTATAAAACGTACTGGTAAAAATTTAAAGAAAAGCAGGGAGGTAAATACAATAGAGTTGGGAGAGCAGTTTTCTCTGGGAGGAAGGACGGGACAGTGATGGAGAGGGGACGTAAGACACCAGCAGCATTCTACGTCCTCACCTGGGTCACGGTGACACAGGTGTTTGCTTGTACATTTAGGCTTTATGTACCTTTTGGCATGTTTGCTATATTTCACAACTTTTAAAAATGTGGCTTGTACATCTGAATCACTATGGTGCTTGTAAGCAGGTCCTTAAGTACAACTGGCATCTGCTCGAGGTCTCTCAAGAGGCTGCAGTCAGGATGTTGGCTGGGAATGCAGCCAACTGAAGGCTTGACTGGGGCTGGGGGATCCACTTCCAAGGTGCCTCACTCACACACGGCTGGCCAGCTGGGGCTGGCTGTTGGCGGGAGGCCTGTTCCTCTCCATGCTGGCATCTCCACAGAACTGCTTGAGTGTCCTCCTAACATGGCAGCTGGCTTCCTCCAGAGCAAGTGATCCAACAGAAGCAGTAAAGTTTCTTACAACCTAGCTTGGAAGTCACACACTGTCACTTCCACATTATCCTACTGATAACACAGTCAGCCCTGAGGGGTTCACTGTGGGAGAGGACTCCACATGGGCATGAATACCAGGAGGCAGGATCATCAGAAGCCATCTTGGAGGCCAGCTTCTATACCAGTCAAAACTTTCCACCTCACTTTTTTCACCTTGCTTGAAACCCCAGGAATTTCACATTCATTGGAGATAATGGAGTCTGACTTTTTAAAATGCAGACACCCTTAGCATGGTGAGGGACCATGATTCATTCACCTCTTCCAGGTCATCCTCCAGACACCAAGCTGGGCTCCCCAGAGGGAGAAAACAGGTGGACACCGATGGTGAGAGGAGCCCACTGCTGGCCACCTGGTGAAGGGCCAAGGGCCACAAGACCAAACAAGAATCTTAATGGAAGCTCGGAGCAAAAGAATGTGCAGGCTATTTACAATAGCCAAAAGGTGGAAACAACCTCAATGCCCATCATGGATAAACAAAATATAGTACATACATACAGTGAAATACTACTCAGCCAGTAGGAGAAATGAAGTCTTGATACATGCTACAATATGGATGGAGCTGGAAGACATTATGCTGAGTGAAATAAACCAATCACAAAAGGACAAATATTCATGACCTCACTTATATAAAAAGAGAAGAAAAGGCAAAAAAAAAAAAAAAAAAGAATATGCAGAAAGAGAACTAAAACTTTGCCTGTTTCAAAGTTTTGCCTGGAGCCAACCCCTAACACAGAAATGGGGGAGGCACACTTCCTGTTTCCTCCTCCTCCTTCCTCCTTGGCCCACCTCCAGGCCCCCCAGCACGCTCTGGTGCTCCTCTTAACTACAGTCTGGTTTACACAGCATGGAGGGCTGGTGTGGGACCGTGCCCACCATCCCCCCCCACCCCCCCACTCCCCCACCCCCGCCCCATGGCATGGTTCCTATGGCCCCAGGGCCAAGCAATTATTTGTCACATTTTGGAACACAGTCTGCGAGTGCAAAGGGGATGAGGCCGACTGTGTGTGGCCTCGGGTGATACAATGGACTCAGTGTTCCCATATCCTGGGGGTGGAGGGGTGGCACTGAGATTTCTGTGTTCCTGCTGCCAAGACCCAATGATTTAGAATTTCCCCAGAGACTCTCTTCCCATAATAATAGATAATAGTAATAACAATAACAACAACTTTGTATAAGGCTTACTGTGCACTGGGCACCATCCTAACCACTTGACATGGAACATGTCATTTAGGCCTCCCAAACACCCTATGAATTAAGCACTGTCATCCTCAGCTCCATGTAACAGGCAATTAACAAACTGAGGCACAGGGAGAGGTTAAGTCATGTGCCCAAGCCACACAGATACTAAGGGGGAAGCCGGATTCCAGCCAAGGCAGTCGGCTCCCTAAGGTCCCTTCCTCAGACAACAGCCAAGCAGGCCTCAGTCAGCTCAGGCCCCAAGAGCTACTTGCTTCGGTGAGAGACAGTGTCCTGTGAGAGGACATTGTCAGCCATTTTCTTCCCCTAAACTGTGTGGAAAGAACTCAATTAAAGGGTACGCCCAGTTACCCTCTAACCTCCCAGGTGGGTGAAGGCTCACAAGGCCCTGAAAATGTAGCTGAAGGCAATCCTGTGGGGAAGCCTGCCCCATTTCCCTCCCTCTCCTGGGACCTCGTCAGACTGCCCTTCCGTTGAACATTTGCTGATAAGCCTTCCTCCACAACAATCTATTTTGTGCTTACATGAGGTACACCCCCCCGTGGATTTAAAAAAAAAAATGTAAATAGAAATTTATGACTAGCAACTTTGTAAAGGTTAAGCACAGGGAGGCATTCAACTTAGCCTTGATGAGCTCTTCCTGGGAAAGGAGGCTACCATGTGCACATGGCCAGGGGCAGATGACCCCATAAGTAAGGTAAGCACAGGCTTACTTGTGCTTACTTTACTAATCTGTAGCGAACAGTTTCACAAGGGTTTCACCACATCAAAGGTGTGCTTACCTGGTTTAGTGGATAGTCTGCGCCTACACATGGCCGTGGGTGGCTTAACCATTATTCTAACTGTGTTACTAAGCTGCGGTCTGAAATTTCAGTCAATTCGTGAATTTTGCAGGAAAGCAGCACTGGTGGAAAGCATGACTAAGTGAAAAAGAAAAATAATTCGTCTGCCGTCATTGTGGTTGGACCTCCTGTCTGCTCACCACAAAGCCCTTTTAATCCAACCAACGCCTTCACGGGTAAAATTGGGGGGAGAGGGTGGGAAATAAGTTTCCCATTTAGCCATATAAAAACAGAAGGTAAATTAAGAACCAAGGAGCACAGAAACACAGTCAACCCATAGAAAGAACTCGTAAAAATCGCCACAGCAAGCACAAGTAAGGGAAACAGTGTCAGCCACAATAAATGAGTCAGCAGGCCCCAGCCTACCAGGGCAGAGAACAGAGTTCCCGAAGGGAGAAGCAAAATGAAGCATTTGTGTGCAATTCCCACTTCAGCCAAACCCAAAACCTACCCCGGGCCTCCAAACTGCTGAAGATGGAGGGAAGCCTGACACTATCATCAGAGAGCGCCCACCTCACAGCTGTCTCCTCACGACCCTTGCTTTTGCTGCTGAGTCTTCTCTGGCGTGGGTTAGGGGCCTGAGCTCAGCCCCCCAGGATGCTCCCCTTAAGGGGTGAAAGTCACTTCACAGGGAAGGTTCTGGTCTCCCACTGTAATTCAATTCGACCAGCAGCCCGGGCCTGCTCTCAAGAACCGCACAAAGGCCCGTCCGACATCAAGCAAAGGCTTCAGTGAGCTTTCTAACTGCAGAGGGAAATATATTCTGGAGGAAATGCAAGAGTGGCAAGTGAAGGCCAGGGTGGGTTGATGAGGGAAGGCCACTCAGAGGTGACACTGGAGCATGAATGACCTGGGGCAGGTCAGCATGTGAGGCATGAGCAGAGAACAGGCAGTTCAGAGACCCCTGCAAGACAGGAATGCGTGGGTGTGTTCAAGGAGCAGAAAGAAACCTCACTTCCAACATCTAAAACCCATTCATTTCATCAACCCAGGAGGATCTGCTCCTCTTTAGAGTCTTCACATTGGAATAATACTATTATTAGCGATTACAAAGGATCAACTAACCCAAATGTGCATCAGTAGGGGATTGATTAAACTACCGTATCCTCCATACAACAGAACATACTGTGAGTGTGCTGACACAAAATGGTCTCCAAACAACAGTATGAAGAGAATCCGGGTGTATTGAGTGCTCCCATCTTTTTCTCTAAAAGTGCCATTTACGTGAAAATGGAACGAACTACCGCTACATGCAACACCACTGATGGATCTCAAAATCGTGCTGCGTGAAATAAGTCAGACATAAAACTGTACATGCTGTATGATTCCATTTATAGGAAGTTCAAGAACAGGCAAAGGTAAACCGCTCAGAGAAATCAGAACCCTGGTTGTACCTTGCCAGAAAGTTTGGCTAAAGGAGGGCAAGACAGGACTCTGGGCACTGGTGATGCTCTCTGTCTTGATTTGTCAAAAACCAACTGAGTTAAGATCCGTGCATTATACTCTGTAAGTTATATCTCAATAAAGCAAAAAGAAGAAAGTGATACATACATTCTACAGATGGCTGTATGTGCACAGGCATTTTCTGGAAGAATCTATCAGAAATTTATCAGTGGATGCCTTCAGGGAAGGGAATTAAGGGGTCAAGAATGGGAAGGAGACTTCCTTTCCTTTGTAGAACCTGATACTGCTCGAAATTGTCACTATGTATATGTGTTACTATTTCAATGAAAAACAAATGGTTAAAAAGATTCATCAAGACCTATAAAGCAAACCCATCTCTGCCCTTAAAAAGGAGAGTTTATCTCTAGCCGCCCATGGAAAATGTGGTGAAGCAAAAGTTTGATAACAAGACCCTCCGTGCAGCCAACACACCAGAGCCGATGAGGAGGGCGAGTGGGGGAACAGAGGCGCATCTCCACTGAACCCCCTCGGGCTGGCACAGGTGGGGGCCTCTGGGGCAGAGTCTGAAGGTGAGGCCGCAGGCCCAGATGATCAGGGCACCTGAAGCAAACTTAACAATGCCCCCCGCAAGACCTCACCCCACCACCCACCAGTTACCATCAAGTCGACTCCAACTCATGGGGACCCCACGTGTGTCAGAGTAGAATTGTGCTCCAGAGGGTTTTCAACAGCTGATTTTTCAGAAATAGATCAGCAGGCCTTTCTTCCAAGGCACCTCTGGGCGGACTCAAACCTCCAACCTTTTGGTTAGCAGTGGAGCGCATTAACCATTTGCACGACCCAGGGACTCCAGGGCCTCACCCCAGACCTTATAAATCAGAATCCCTACCTGAGGGGTCCGGGGAATCCTCATTTCCTTTCTATTGTTTTCGTTGTTGTCGTTGACTTTTTATTGCAAACATTTTCAAACACACAGAACAAGATCAAGAAGAGCCCAATGAACATTACCAATCAGATTCAACAACTGTTCTTATTTGGCATATTGGCCTCATCTCTTTGTCTCTCTCTCATTTAACTGAGCTATTAAAGGTAAATTATTGATCTAGAGCATGGTTCTCAAAGTGGGGTCTGGATGCTCTCTGGAGCCCCCAAAGCCCTTTCAGATGCCAAAACTATTCTTATAATAATATTAAATTGTTATTTCTTTCCCCTACTCATTATCTCATGAGTGTGCCATGGAATTTTCCAGAAGCTACATGATGTGTGATATTGAAAGTGAAGGGATGTAGCCACAGTCACCCCAGTAAGCGTCAAAGCCAGTCCTGTACTGGTGCTTAAAGTGTGTGGCCACCACTGCCTTGAGGGGGTGATCCTGGTTGGGGAAAGTGAGCTGCTTTGTTTGCCTTGTCTTAGTGATTGTGGACATCACCTCCATCTTAGCCTCACCACACTCTGCACCATCGCCAGATGTTAGCTCATTTAACCCTTACAACACCCCCGAGTGGGCACAGTGATGCCCACTCTTACAGATAAAGAAGTGGACTCTCAGCTGTTAGGTCATATCCCAGGTACAGTGTTAATACAGACAGTGACCTCCCCAGCCAGGTCTCCTCACACCTTGCTTCTAGTGCTTTTTTTTCTTTCCCTAACACTCTCCTTTCTGCCAAGCCAGCTTCCCAACTATAACTGGCACACACACAAACAGCCCTCCTCTTTTTGACATAAGCTATATTCGGAAAACTACAGCATAAAAAGGCCTTCACATTGTATTTTCCAATATATATGATATTACGAAAGGGAACTGGATTTCTGACCACTGGTTCAACATCAAAAAATCATAGAAAAATGAATTCTACAATGCTGGAGCCAGAGGAACATCTAGCCCAGTGGTTCTCAAACGGGGCTGGGGGTGGATTCTGCCCCCACCAGGGGCATTTGGCAATGTCTGGAGACTTGTTTGGTTGTCATAACTAGAGGGGGGAGAGGGGCTACTGGCATCAAGTGGGTAAAAGCTAGGGATGCTGCTCAACATCTGCAGCAGCAGGACAGTCCCCACCACAGAGAACGATCCAGCCCAAATGTCAGTATCGTGAGGCTGAGAAACCTTGCTCCAAATCACTTTGCTCCTTCAGGATGCCCACAGATACAAAGTGACTTATCCAAGGGTGCACAGCTGCAAAGCAAGGAGGAGAATACAGGTCTCCGCCTTACTCTAAGGTTGGGCTGGAGGAGTAGGAGGGTTGGGAGGCAGGGATCTTAATGCCTGTAGCCAACCAGGACCAAAGGCAGAAAACAGCAATCAAGGGTGCACCCAACGCTTGGAAAGAAATGCCTTCTTCAATGATCGATTAAAGTAACAATGCTTGACAGCTGCGCCCCAAAGTTGCTGGTGGGTCACATTATTTAATAGGGTGAGTTCCAGTCCAGTGTACAGACCCCACAGTTTCCAGCGGAGTCACATTTTACACAAAAGAATATTTTAATATTTAATCCTAAGGGTGCCCACAGGCATCCTTCTGAATCAGAGAAAGGAATGTAAACACAGGTCAGAACCCTCTGAAGAATCCATTTGCATCCCACCCCCTGCCGTGCTAGAACTGAAAAGTCACCTGACCCCCTCCATCTGCCGCTGAGTCATCGAGCCCCTCTTTCAGCAAGCTAATTATTCAGCAAGGGACTCCAAAAGAGGACTGGGAATTCTTGGGGTTTCGGTGTCCTCTGCACCAGCCGCCCCCTCTAAAGACCATTTTGTTCTTAAAGATGTAGCCGATTCACTCTCTCTTACACTTGCGTGTCATCCCTGGAGGCTGCATCTTATTTTATCTTATTTTATTGGCTAGTGGTATTTTTCAATTGACTTAAAACACTTGGAAGGGAAAAAAAATCCATTTTGACATCTCTTTTAAATGCTATCATCTTGCAAAATAATGCAAACCGATTTAGATTGCACATCTAGCTCTTAAAATTGCTACCCAGGAAGTTTCCACTCCCCACCAAAAAATTAGGCCAACGATCGACGGCAAGCCACTGTTAGAATTGGTAAATGTGCCATTATTTAAGAAGCACAATGACAGTTGGAAACCAGTTGACAGGCGTCTTTTAAAAAGCCTCTCTGTCCCCTTATAATGCATGTATTGTCAACATGCCAGATGGTTTTCCTCCTGAGCAGGAGGCTCCTGTCTTGCTGCCTGGCCTCTGCCCGCTTCCCAGGGAGGGGCACGCGGGGACCCAAGTCACGCGTGGGCCTGCCACGCGCCACCTCCGCCTGGTGCGGGCGGCGGCAGCAGCAGGCGGCTGTGGGCAGCGGAGCCACAGCAGCCAGAGACCCCGCGGGCTCTGAGCGGCACCGCCCGGCTGCAGGCCCACGGGCCAGGAGGACGCCCCTTACCTGCACTGCCGCATCGCGCAGCCGGCCGCCCACCTGGACCGCAGCCTAGAGCATCCTTTCACCAGCGCGACGGCAGGAGCGCGCTGACGTCACCAGGAGGCGGGGCCGGCGCGCCACGTGACGTCTCCGGGACCCGGCGGGGAAGTTGGGATAGGGGGGCAAGACCCCACAGGTCCCTAGAGCGGAGGAGCGAGTGGCCGGCAAAGCCTCGCGTGGGCTCCCGTCGGGGCGTTTGCTTGGTGTGTGCAGCTTGCCTTGCACAAAGGATCATGGAAAACAAACAGCACAAGCATGAGAAATCTAAATTACTACAGGCTCCACGCATGTAATAGGATTTCGAAAACAGTAGCAAGAAGGGGATTAGTAATTAAAAGAAACACCGTTTCGTGTTTTAGTTAAAAAAAAAAAATCATTTATCTGTTGTATATATTGCCACCAAAATTAATTAGTAAGAAAACATCATTTATCAAATGCAATGCAGAAATAAATGTATTTTTGTGCAAATCAAAATGACACAAAATATAGGGTTCATGCACATACTCTGTATAAATGTTCAACGTTTCGAATCGTATAGCAAATACCTTATTTGAAGCATATTCATTATAGAATATTATACTAACTGCACTGTTGGATAATACTTTGAATTACCTGCAATAGCTAAGTTTCAATATTAATCTGGATTTGCCAAAAGAAAGCACCGGTGACATCACATATTTATACCACTTTCTCGAACATTTGATTATGTAAAATAAAGCGCAATGCTGTGAGCCAGGGACGGATTTCCCAATAAGCAAGGCACACCTGGGTTTACTTGTGCTCACTTACTAATCTGTAGGGCACGATTTCACATGGGTCTCACCAGAACAACGATGTGAAATTGTGCCCTACAGATTAGTAAATAAACACGATTAAACCCGTGGCGTTCCTTGCTTACTGTAAGCCCATGCATACCTTGCTTACTGGTTACTCCGCCCCTGGCACAAGCATGCTTGTATTTGTGTGTGTCTGTTTTATTAAATCTTCTAGCAAGGAATTTAATCTCTCAAAAAACATCTAAGAGTCAATTCACAGTAACTCATTATTTCGCATGTTCTCATTTTTATCACATTCTGAAGTGAGTCATCTTACTAATACAGAAGATACATAGAATGTCAACAATTCTCCTTCATAACCGAAAACAGTCTTGCCTAAAAAGCCTTAGAAAATTCCAACTGTGATCATTTCTTAAATTTGACCTAGCATATTTCAAACTGAAGCAGTGAACATAACGAATTTTTCCTTGGTCAAACCACAGAAATGCTTTTGAAATGTTAAAGGACAAAAGCAGAAGGCGTTGTACTGTTTTCATTGTATTTCAGTTTCATGTAGATTACTTTTGTCTCAACTTAAATCCCAATTTTAACATTTCCTTTGCTCACACTCTCGAAAGAGATGTGAAATCAACTGTTTTTCAAGCAGGCAGGGGTTATGTTTACTTGCTTTTTATTCCAGCAGCTTGCCTGTCCTTCTATATTTAACCCTGAGGGAGCCCTGGTGGCACATTGGTTAAGCGCCCGCCTGCTAACCGAAGGTCTGTGGTTCGAACCCACTAGCTGCTCTGCAGGGAGAAAGATGCCGCAGTCCGCTTCCGTAAAGATTACAGTGTAGGTAACCCTGTTTGGGGGCAGTTCTAGTATGTCCTATAGTGTCGCACGAGTCGGAATCCGCTCGACTGCCATGGGTTTGGTTTTTTGGTTTGTATTTAACCCTGGCCCTTTGACCCTATTCCCTCCAGATAAATCAAATTTCTGTTCAGAAGGTCAATCGCTAATTTGAAGGTAAATAGAGCCCTTAAGTCTCACAGTGATCTATTATTTTCAACAGCAGCTTTTAAAAATCAACAAAGTCGCAGTGTGACTTTCTAGGTCACGCATCTCGTTCGTCCTTCTGAATGATAAATAACTTACCTTTGCCTTTCAGATTCCTGAGCGAGATACTTAAAACGCTACGGGTAGCCTCCGCGCCTCTGGGTTGAGGGGCTGATGGAGACGGAACCTGACAAGCTCATTTTCCTGCCAGAGGCAAATGTTGACTTCAGCTCCAGGCGCCCAGAGGCCCCAAGACACGCGGGGAGCGTCACGTGCGCGGCGCAGCCACTCAAGCCCTGCCCAGCCGGTTCGGTCACCTCTTGGCGCCCGAGGCCCCCAAGGCGGGATGCCAGGCTCGTCCGCCTGCTATGCTTGGTGTTCAGAGAGAAGCCAGCGGCCCTGACACAGCACGGCCCGCCCTCTGACGGTGACAGGAGTTCCAAGAGGCGATTGGGGAGGGATTAATACCAAATGCTCTCCCGTGCTCAGAAAAGGACCGACTGAAATGACTAATATGCGGGCGGGCCCCTTCCTTCTCCCGGGAGTTTTTTTTTTGTTGTTGTTTGTTTGTTTTGCAATAGGTTAGTTTCACCTTCTCCTTTCCAGGTGCTTGCTCAGTTGTAAAAAGCAGTAGAGCAAACAGACTTCACTCAGTAAAGACCGAAGGCTGGCCATGCCATTTGCAAGAGAATGCAAGAACTTTTCCCACACACCCCCAACTATCTAATTGTCAGTTTCGCAAAGACTAAAAAAAAAAAAAAAAAAAAAAAAAAAACAGAAAAACACACCTAATCCATGAGAATGGAAATTGATACAATCTTCCTGGTGATCCATTTAGCAATTCCAACCAAAAGCCTTCCAAGTACGAAGCGAATAGTTCCACCCAATACAAATGGGCCCGACAGCTGTAGGTACCTTTTGCTGAGTGACTTTATGTCCAGGAATTTGCCCTACGGAAAAAAAAAAAAATTAGGGTGTGCAAAGAATTAACTAAGGAAGGTTTGGTTTGCTGCAATGTTATTTGTGATATCAGAGCACTGGAACCAAGTTAAAGCTCCAGAAACAGGATGCGGTAAATGATAAACCATCTATACGATGGGAAAATTAAAATTCATTTGCTACTTAACCAAATGGAGCCCTGGTGGCGCAGTGGTTAAGAGCTCGGCTGCTAACCGAAAGGTCAGCAGTTCGAATCCACCAGCCCCTCCTTGGAAATCCTATGGGGTACTTTGCTCTGTCCTATAGGCTCACTATAACTCAGAATCGACTCGATGGCAACAGGTTTGGTTTTACTGTCAAATTATTTTTAATTCTTCCATTCAGTGAAAACCCTATGGATCACACCAGTCTAATCCGCAACTCACCGTGGGGATGGCGCGGGACTAGGCATTGGGGCTTCCTTCCGGTGTGCATGGGATCACCAAATAGAGGACTCAAAATCCACCCTTTGCCGTCAAGTCGATTCTGACTCATAGCAACCCTACAGGGCAGAGTAGAACTATCCCATAGGGTTTCCTAGGTAGAAAGCCCTTGTAGCACAGTGGTTAAGCACTTAGCTGCTAACGGAGATCTCGGTGGTTTGAACCCACTAGCTGCCTGCAGAGAGAAACATGTGGCAGTCTGTTTCCATAAAGATTACAGCCTTGGAAACCCTCTGGGACAGTTCTACTCTGCCTTATAGGGTTGCTATTAGTCAGAACCGACTCCATAGCAACTGGGGCAGGGGGTCTTTACAGAAGCACACTGCCACATCTTTTTCCCTGGGGAGTTCCAACTGCAGACCCTTCCAGGTTAGCAGCCAAGCTCTTAACCGCTTCTCCGCCAGGTCTCCAACTACAGGGCAGCTAACAACGATAAACGACTGATGTGGAAAGACAGTCCCAGCATATGAAGTGAGAAAAGCAAGTGCCAAAACACATACGAGTGAGCCTGTTACCCAAAGCAGGTTCTGCTCCGTGTGGCTTCTGGCCAATAAAGACACACCGAGAGGGGAGGTGGGAGGAAAGCCCGCAGGCAAGGAGCAAGGAGGTGTATACCTCAAATCAAGCCCCCGGAACAAAGGGAGGCAGAACGTTTTAAACCATCTCTCGTAAGGAAGTACATACAAACATTATGGACTACATAGGTTATCATGGTGCGCAGGTGCAGTAAAACGAATTGCATTTTTTTTCTTCGGCACGTAGGCTAGTAAACTGGGTTTGACTGGCCTGAGCCACACCCAGTGCTTTGAGGACAATGGACAGGAGGGGGCAGGTTCCTCTAGGTCTGAGCAGCTCCCAGTTGAGCCACACCATCGCCATCACTCTGTTTGCTAATGGACAGGAGGAACAGTCCACTGACAATGGCCAAGCGGCTCCTGGCTGCGTTGGCTATTGATCCCAGTTTTTGTATGTAGGTATAATTTATTTATAGCCACATATACACGTCTATATAAGAGCATAGGATATAATTTGGAAGGGAATACACTAAGTCTGGCATTTCACTGGTTAGTGGGATTAAGGGTGTTTTACATTTTTCTTCTTTTTAGTTTAGCTATATTTTCTAATTTTTCTATAATTAACATGCATTGCTTTTGTAACAAGAAAAACGTTATTGGTTGTTTTCTTAAAAGAACTGTGGTAGACATGATCATGGAATAAAATATTTTGGCTAATTTTTTAATGTACATTTCATTACTTGATGATTCTCCAATTATTGGAATTAGTAGGCACCTTAAATCCAAAGGAGTTCCTGGGTAGTGCAAACTGTTAATGCGCTCAGCTGCTGAAAATCAAAAGGTTGGAGGCTCCTTGGAAGAAAGGCCTAGCAATGGTGATCGACTTAAAAAATCAACTCCCAAACACCCTGGGGAGCACAGTTCTACTCTGACGCACATGAAGTGGCCGGGAGTCAGAATCCATTCGCAGCAACTGGTTACTTGTTAAGTCCAAAGCCCTAAGAAAACAATCGCTAGCCATCTTAGATGATTCTGCTCATAAAAATCTTTAGAAAAGAAGATTTCATTCAGTAGCTGGTGTTAATGTTTCATTGTCCATATGTCCACTCTCAATACCTCTTTCATTTAAACCCACTTCTTTTTCTGCTCCGTGTGGAGATGGAAAATGAGCCATTACCATCCTTCCTGACAAGGTTCTTCAAATAGTTTCAGAATACTCTTTGAGCTTTCATTTCTCCTTCTGCCTTCTTCCCAGATTTCTATTTTTTATCACTGTGAATGGTTTAAATTTTTCCTTTTGATGATGTGCCTCTTCCACACAAACTGCACACAGGGTTTAGAACAGTGGTTCTCAACAGGGGGAAGAGGGGATATTTGGCAATGTCTGGGGACATTTTTGGTTGTCACAACTGGGAAGGGGCTGCTACTGGCATCTAGTGGGCAGAGGCCAGGGATTCTGCTAAATACCCTATAGTATGCAGGACAGCCCCCACAGCAAAGAATCATCAGCCCCCAAATGTCAATAGTGCCGAGGCTGAGAAAGGCTGGTTTAGATTCACTTATAAAGTATAATTTGATACCCAAAATGTTCCCTTTCCAAACCGTTTTTAGAGCTCACCATTGTATAAGGTGTTGGAAGCTCCGCTCCGCTAATGCACCCCTCCAATGTCACACTGCTGGTCCACGAGAAGTATAATTGCATACACTACCTCTGAAAAGATACACTAGAAACTGCCAAGGGTGGTTATCACTGGGGAGGAGAGCAGATGGCTGGGGCACAGAGGTGGCAGGGAGATTTTCCCCAGTGTAACTTCGATAACCCATAGCCATGGAGTGAATTCTGACTCATAGCGACCCTGTAGGACAGAGTAGAGCTGCCCCATAGGGTTTCCAAGGTTATAAATCTTTACGGAAGCAGACTGCCACATCTTTCTCCCAAGGAGGGGCTAGTGAATAGGTTCCAACAGCCGACCTTTCAGTTAGCAGCTGAGCACTTTAACCATTGTGCCACCAGGGCTCCATGTAACTTTCATAGACTTTTTTTTTTTTTTGGTGAAAATACACGCAACAAAACATACACCACTTCAACAATTTCTATAGGTACAATTCAGTGACGTTGGCTACATACTTCAAGTTGTGCCACCTCTCTCGACAACCTTTTCCAAACTGTTTCACTATCATTAACACAAACTCACTGCCCCCTAAGCTGCTCACCTATCCTTTCGAGTTGCTGTTGTCCATTTGATCACATATCGATAATTCTTTAAAAGAGTATAATTCTTCCATGGACACTTCCAAACTCCCTGAGGGACTGAATTGCTGGGCAGAGGGCTGTAGGGACCATGGTCTCGGGGAACTTCCAGCTCAACTGGCATAACACAGTTTATAAAGACAATGTTCTACATTCTACCTTGGTGAGTAGCGTTTGGGGTCTTAAGTTAAAAGCCTGTGAGCAGCCATTTAAGATACTCACTCCACTGGTCTCACCCCTTCGGGAGCAAGGGAGAATGAAGAGAACAAGATACAAGGAAAAGATTAGTCCAAAGGATTAATGGACCACAGCTACCACGGCCTCCACCAGATTGAGTCCAGTACAGCTAGATGGTGCCCGGCTACCACCACTGACTGCTCTGACCGTGATCACACATGATCACAATAGAGGGTCCTGGACAGAGCTGGAAAAGGATGTAGAACAGAATTCTAACTCACAAAAAAAGACCAGACTTATTGGCCTGAAAGAGACTGGAGAAACCCCAAGAGTATGGCCCCCGGACACCCTTTTAGCCCAGTGGTGAAGCCCCTCCTGAAATTCACCGTTCAGCCGGGGATTGGACAGCCTCATAAAACAAAACAGGACTAATGAGGCACAGCAGTCCAGGGACAAGGACTTAGAAGGCAGGAGGGGACAGGAAAGCTGGTGATAGGGAACCCAAGGTTGAGAAGGGACAGTGTTGATATGTCATGGGGTTATTAACCATCGTCATAGGGCAATATGTGTACTAACTGTTTAATGAGAAACTATTTGCTCCGCAAACCTTCATTTAAGGTTAAAAAAAAAAAAAAAAGAATTGTTCATGTCAGATCGGATTGACAACAGCAACTCAGAGGGTTTGATGAGGGGGCCTGGGGGACAGCGGGTTGAGGGTGGTGGTGATGGAGTGATTTGGAGGGGGATGGTGAGAGTGGCAGCGTGGCTGGAGGAGTGTGGTCGATGTCACTGAATTGTACATGCAGAAACTTTCGGGAAGGTGTGGCTTTGGCTGTGTATATTTTCACCAAAGAAAGGTCCTCAGGGTTGAGAGGGGAGGGTGTTGACATGTCGTGGGGTTGTGGACCAGTGTCATGGAACGATGTGTGTGCTGACTGTTTGGTGGGAAACTATTGTTCTGTGGACCTTCATCTAGAGTACAAAAAAAAAAAATCTTAAAAAAAGAGTATAATGCTTAATGCAGGCATTCTTTTCTAATTAGGCTGAACTATTATTTGGGTTGGAGCCCTTCTGGCACAGTGGTTAAGATGCTACGGCTGCTAACCAAAAGGTCAGTAGTTCGAATCCACCAACCACTCCTTGGAAACCCCATGGGGCAGTTCTACTCTGTCCTGTAGGGTCGCTAGGAGTCGGAATCGACTTGACGGAAACGGGTTTGGGTTTTTGTTGCTTTGGTTTAGTAGTAATAATAGATAGTATTCACCACTTGGGGAGGTTGTGAGGCTTAAGGGATGACATGGAAAGAGTAAGCAGTGCCTTGCAGAGCCTTATTGGAGCCTGAACCGCAAGAACAAATGTGTGCCTGTGAATATACCCTTAGCTTTAGACTGGAAATACGATTTTTCTAAAATTGCACTGTTCCAATGTGGTAGCTACCAGCCGCGAGTGGCTATTAACATTTAAATTGATTTAAATTGAATGTAAAATTCAGTTCCTCAGTCACACTAGCCACAAGCAGCTAGTGGTGACAGTGTTTAGAACACTTCCATCATCGCAGAAAGTTCTACTGGACAGCGCTGCAAAGCATGGCTTTTAAACTATTTCCATTGCAATAAAACAGTTTGCCTTTATTACTCATGGGATCTGCGATAATTGCAGGGCAGGAAAGGCAATCTGGCAAGAGTGTCTGGTGAGGAGAATGGGAGAAAAGCACAGATTCCAGAAGGCTGTGTGCCTCGAGCCACAAGCCTCAGCCAGGGTGCTTCCAAATGCCACCAAACGTGCAGCTTCTGCCTTTGGACTTCATCAGGGGCCTACAAATCTCGTCCCAAACGGAGAGGGGAGCCAGCGATCGTTTTTTCCAAAGCGAAGATGGAAATGTGTGGCAAGAGTGCATCTTTATCGGAATCAAGGGACAGCCCTTTCAAGGCTGAGTGACGACCCCTCAAAGTGTCCGTATCCTAATCCCTCAAAAAAACCAAACCCATTGTGGTCAAGTCGATTCTGACTCCTAGCGACCCTATAGGACAGAGTAGAACTGCCCCATAGAGCTTCCAAGGAGTGGCTGGTGGATCTGAACTGCTGACCTTTTGGTTAGCAGCCGAGATCTTAACCACTGTGCCACCAGGGTTCCATCTTAATCCCATAACCTGAGAATATGTGACCTTACATGGCAAAAGGGACTTGGCAGATGTGATTGAGTTAAGGACCTTGAGATGGGAGATGATCCTGGATCATCAGGGTGAGTCCAATGTCATCACAAGGGTCCTTATAAGAGGGAGGCCGGAAGGTCAGAGTTAGAGAAGGAGATGTGACAATGGAAGCAGAGGTCAGACAGAGAGCGATCTGAAGATGTCATTCTGCTGGCGTTGAAGATGGAGGAAGGGGCCACGATCCAAATGAATCCAAGTGGGCTCTAGAAGCTGGAAAAGGCAAGGAACCGGATTCACCTCTAGAGACTCCAGAAGGCACACAGCCCTGCTGATATCTTGACAAAAAGGAAAGGAGGGAGGCAGGAAGGGGGGAAGGGAGGGAGGCAGGGAAGGAAGGAACTCTGAAACTAATTACAGAGAAGGTGCCTTCTTCTCATGGAACATACTGAAAAACTGACTATATCTTAGGCCACAAAGGAAATCTCAGTAAATTCCAAACAGTAAGCACATAAACAGCATTTTCTGACCATACTGCAGTGACACTATAAACTAATAACAAATATTTATAAAGGCCTTTCATCTGGAAATTAAAAAAAAAAAAAAAAAAGACATGCTAATAAACAGCTCTTCGATCAAAGGGGAAATGTAAAGTGAAATCACGGAATTTCTTAGAAATAATGATAATGGAAACTCCACATATCCATTGACGGAGAAAAATTTATAGCACTCAGCCGGTTTAATAAAATAAATTTAAAAATAAAAATAAACACACGTAACTCAAACAACTACCAAAAGGATAACTAACTAAGCCACGAGAAGGCAGAGAGGAAGATTAATAAAAATAAAAGCAGTATTTCATGAGTTATAAAACAGAAAAACAGTAGAACTGATAAATAAAACCAAAAGCTGATTCTCTTAAAAAAGAAACTGAAACTTCAGTACATCGGTAATTCGGTAGCTAGCCCTACCAGGGAAAATCAGAGAGAAAGCACAAGGACAGAAAGTTGGGATTAATCGGTACAGTTCTACATGAATAAATGTGAAAATATAGATGAAGTGGCTAAGTTTTAAGAAAAATACAATTTACCTCACAGGAAGTCTAAAATCACCAATTTCCATACAAGAAATAGAGAAAAGTGGTTTATAGAGCTCTGTGGTGAAAAAAAGCCCAGAGCATGCATGTCCAGATAGTTTAACAACTGAAGTCTCCCCAGCTTATCCCTTCGAACCAAGAAAGAGAAGAAAAACATTCATGTTTGTTTTATGGGGTATAGCAACGATCCCCAACCTGGCAAAGACTGCACTAAAAAAAATTAGTGTATCGATGTAAAAACTGTAAATAAAACACTAGCAAATCAAATTCAAAGCACATTAAAAATATATATCATGACCAAACGGAGTTTATTTTGTGAAAGCAAGAGTGGTTCTCTATTAGGAAATCCATTAACATAATGGTGGCACAGTGGTCAAAGCGCTCGACTGCTAACCGAAAAGTCGGTGGCTTGAAACCACCAGCCCTTCAAGGGAGAAAGATGTAGCAGTCTGCTTCCGTAAAGAGTTACAGCCTTGGAAACCCTATGCGGTTGATATGCGGTAGAATCGACTCCACAGCAGTGGGTTTGTTTTTTTTTTTTCCCAAGAGAAAAATCATATGATCATCTCAATAGATGCAGAAAAGGAATATGAAAAAAATCTTCCACCTGTGTGTGTGTGTGTGTGTGTGTGTGTGTGTGTGTGAGGAGAGAGAGAGAGAGAAATTGAGATTCATTCCGCCCCTCCCCAGCGTCAACATCTTATTTAATGGAGATCACTAGCTTTTTCTCTAAAGTCAGGAAAAAAAAAAAAAGATAAATAGCTGTGCAGTAAGGTATTAACCTTGCCCAAAGAGAGGTCTGGCCTTTGCCCTCAGCCACTGGGACGTGCTCTCCAGGCTCTGGGAATGTAATACCTGATATGAATGTCTTTGTTTGCTGGGGGTCTTGGCCACAGGTCAGTCTAACAATGTGATTTATGAGGGGGGCTGTCTCAGGAAAAGATGACTTTCAGTGCAGTCAGTGAGACAGAGGCATAATATGCTAACCTGCAATCTAATTTTAATCTGGATTTCTAGACTAACAGCTATGTTTTTGAGGAAAACATGTTTTTCCTCGGTGGTCAAAACCAGGATGTGAAACTATATGCCCCGAGGGGGCTTGACCAAGTGACCATCTGCACTTCTCAAAATACGGGTACTCAGAAAGAGTGCTGTCGACAATAAGGTATTTTTGCAAGGTGGACAAAGAAACTACGTGTAAGCATCTTGTGACCATGAGCTAAGCATCCTGTGAAACTATCTGCAATTACTAACTGTAACTATTAATAATCAGTAACCAATCAGAGTGTGATTATTACAATATTCATTGATTTTCCTGTAATTGCCCTCCCTATGGTTTGGTTCCTCTTTTTACCCCATAAGAATACTTGTATAACGAAACTGCCCTGCACTAACTGGTTCCATTTTCAATGGTCTACGTAGTTCCCCAGTTGCAATTGTTTTAAACCCTTAATAAACCTCTACGTTTTACTTAAAAACAATGTTCAAGTTTTTCTCTATACCAGGGCCCTTGGCCGTTTGGCATCAGTTCTATCTCTGAAGGGGCTGGAGACTAAAGGTCGGTCACATGGGCAGGATGTAATTGAGCCCCAATAAAAACTCTGAGCACTAAGGCTTGGGTGAGCTTCCTTCGTTGGCAAACTCTGAGTAGTGTTACACATCAATACCAGGAAGGGAACACTGTCCTGACGCCATGGGAAGAAGACGAGTGGAAGCTCTGGGTTTGGTGCCCTCCTGGACTCTGCCTGTTGTGGATTAAACTGTGTCCCTCAAAAAGATATGCTGAAGTCCTAACTCCTGTACCTGGGAACTGGACTTTGTTTGGATATAAGGTCTTTCTTTGAAGACGTGATCAAGTTAATGAGGTCATATCTGAGTAGGACGTGTCCTAATTCCTTCTGAGTGGTGTCTCGAAAAAGGAGAGAACAGATGTGGAGACAAAGTCACACAGGGGAAGACAGATGCCATGTGAAGGTGCATCTATCAGCCAAGGAATGCTAAGAAATGTCCAGGGCTACCAGAAGCTGGAAGAGACAAGGAAGAATCTTCCCCTGGAGTGGAACTTTCCTCTAGTGCCGATGCCCTGAGTTCAAACTTCTAGCCTCCAGAACTGTGAGACAATAAATTCCTGTTCTTCAACCACAATGGAAATAATGAGAATGCTGATATACTGTGAAGAATGTAACTAATGTCACTGAACAACACGTATGGAAATTGTTAAATGAGAACCTACTTTTCTGTATAATCTTTCACCAAAAACACAATATTTAAAAAATAATAAAAAAATAAATTCCTGTTCTTCAAAGCCACCCACTTTGTGGGTTTTGTTTCTTTGTTTTACGGCAGCCCTAGGAATCCAAGGCACTGCCCTATAAGCTTCCTCCTTTGGCTGATTTTAATCTGTATCCTTCAGCTGTAATAAACCATGATCATGAGTGTAACAGTTTTCACTGAGTTCTGTGAATCTTTCCAGTGAATTACTGAACCTGAGAATGGTTTTGGGAACCACTTGAACTTGCAATGCGTGTCAGAAGTCGGGGTGGACTTGTAGACTGTCCCCCGAACTTCATAGTTGGCTAACTTTTGCAACAGCCTTGTGTGTATGCGTATTTTTCTGATCTTTACATGGGTAAAGACAGAAAATAAAATCATTAGGCATAAACTTGTCAAGAAATATCCAAAATATATACGAGTGAAACATTCCTTTCCTGAAAGACACAGAAGTAGACGAACAAATGGAAAGACATAATACGTCTTGGATAAGAAGATTTACCATCATAAAGATGTCAGTTCTCCCTGATTTGTGTTGTCCAATAAAGATATCAGTACCCCTCCACACACCCCCCCCTCCCCCAGAGCTAGACTGGTTGATTATAAAATTCATTTGGAAGGAAAAAAAAAAAAAAAAAAAAAAAGAGGCAAGAATATCCAGGAAAAAATTGAAAAAGAAAAAAGGTTAGCTCTAGCAGATATTCAAACGTACCAACAAGCCTCTATAATTAAGGCAAGCTAGCTCGTAAGAAAAGCTCACGTTAAGACTGTGCTGAAATACTATTTCTCACCTCCTCAATGGCAAAGACTCACATGGTATTGGTGAGTGAGGGTGTGGGGAAACCAATGCACACACCGTTGGCGAGAATGTAAGATGGCATAACCCTTAGGAAAGAAAGGTGGCGATACTTGGCAAAACTTTATGTGTATTCACCCTTTGATGCAGCGGTCCCACTTCTAGGGACCTATCCCACAGAAGCCCTGAGGAAATTATGAAAACATGTCTGCAGAAGCTTTTCCTTGTTGTTGTTGGGTGCCATTGATTCCAACCCATAGCGATCCCGTGACTGAGTAGAACTGCCCCAGTGGGTTTCCTAGGCTGTAATCTTTACGGGAGCAGATCAACAGGTCTTTCTCCTGTAGAGCCACTAGGTGGGTTCACATCGTCAGTCTTTCAGTTAGCAGCCAAGCGTTTAGCCGTTGTGCCACCAGGGCTCATTATGAGCAGAAGCCTCCAAGCAACCGGGAAGTGGTTGAATAAACTATGGAAGATACATTAATTGTGTGTGCAAAAATAAAAATGAAGAATATTTATATATATCACTGGGTGGTGGTCTCGGGGGGGGGGGACTCTCTCTCTCTCTCTCTCTATAGCTATATATAACAAAACAGTTGCCATTTCAACCATTTTTATGTGACATTACATTCATCATGCTGTGTTACTGTCACCGCTAGCCATTTCCAATTTGTTTACACCACCTTAAACGAAATTCAGTACCCCTCAAGCAATAACTCCCCATTTCCCCCTCCCACCTGCCCCTGGCAACCACTAATAAACTTTGGTCTCTATACATTTGCCTATTCTAGACATTTCATATATATATGGGATCATACAATATCTGTATGTCTGACGTATTTCAGTAGGCATGTTTTCAGGTTCGTCCATGTCACAGCTCTTATCAGAACTTCCTTTCTCTTTATGGCTGACTAATAGTCCATTGTATGGATAGACTCCATTTTGTTTATCCAGTCGTCTGTTGAGGGACACTTGGGTTGTTTCCACTTCTTGGCTACTGTGACTAGTGCTGTAAAGACCACTGGTGAACAACGGTCTGTTTGAGTTTCTGCTTTCAAGTCTCTTGGGTATATATCCAGTAGTGTAGTTCTACGTTTAACTTTTTGAGGAACTGATGAACTGTCTTCCACAGCAGTTGCACCATTTTATATTCTCTGGGAAAAATTTTTTCAATGAAAAAAGCAAGGTGGAGAAAAGTGTGTTTAATGTGCTACCATTTATCCAAGAAAGCGGAGTGAATTCAAATACAGATAGGTACATATTTGTGTGTATAGATGCACATATATATATGTGTATCTGTGTATGTTTGTATATATACACATATATGTGCATGCTTGTATATATACACATGTACGTTCATATATTTGTCTATACACACTTAGGTTTATATATTTGCTTATATTAAAAATAAACAATACAAGGAAAAATAGTATTTTTTAACTGGCCACTTGTAAGTGGCAGGACAAGAATAAAAACTAGACTCCTTTGAATATACTTTGGTATATTCGTCTTTGGAACCATGTCACTATTTTACGTAATTATAAAACAAAATTAAATTTAAAACATCAATTTAAAAAAATCCGAAATAAATATATCCGATCAGTAGCTTAACCACGCAGAAAGGAAATATTTCAAGTGCCTTTAAAACATAGTAATTGGACTGCATACTCCTGGGGAGATACACCGTTTAAGGACTAAAGCAACTTCAACAAACGTTTCAAGCAGTTTTCAGTAGTTATATCGTCGGTGGTAGCGTTGATATTGATACCCTGAAACAACAACACAGTTCAGAGGAACATGTTCGACTATGCCACAGAGACATACAATCAGTAGTTTGGACTGTGACATAAGCTCGTTTCTTCAACAAACAAACTACAAGGGTGTGTGTATGTGTATGTGTAGGGAGGAGGGGTGGGATGGAGGGAAAAATCTAAAGATCCCGTAGATTAGACATAACGGCAATGAGATACCACTTCGCACCCATTAAGGAAAACCCATTGCTGTCAAGTTGATTCCGACTCTTGGGGACTCCGTGTCTTACAGAGTAGAACTGCTCCATGGGGTTTTCTTGGCTGTAATCTTTACGGAAGCAGTTCACCAAGCCTTTTTTGTCCAAGAAGCTGCTGGGTGGGTTCTAAACCGCCAACCTTTAGGTTAGCAGCTGGTCAAAAACCACATGAAACACCCAGGCTCCTTCATACCCATTAGGACGGCTACAATCAAAAAGAGAGATAATAAGTGTTGCCAAGGATGTGGAGAAATGGGAGCCTTCATACACTGCTGGTGGGGATGTAAAATGGTACAGCTGCTTTGGAACAGTCCGGCAGTTTTCCAAAAATTAAAAACCTAGATTTACCACGTGACTCAGCAATTCCAATCCTAGATCTATATCCGAGAGAAATGAAAAATACCTCTGCACAAAAACTTACACAGGAATGTTCACAGTGGCATTATTTATGATAGCCAAAAAGTGGAAGCAGTCCATATGTCCATCAATGGATTAATAACCTGTATACCTGTGCAATAGAATGAAGTACTGATATACGCTCCAACATGGGTGAACCTTGAAAGCATTCTGCTAAGTGAAAGAAGCCAGACACAAAAGGCCACATATTGTCTGACTCCACTGAAATGAAATGTCCAGAGCAGGCAAATTCAGTCGGAAAGTAGATTAGTGGTTGCCGGGCACTGAGGGGAGAGGGGATGGGGGTTGACCTATTAATGGGTATGGCATTTTGGGGTGATGAGAATATCCTAAAATTGATTGTGATGTTTGCATAACTTGGTTAATATACTAAAAACCACTGAATTACAGGCTTTAAATGGCTGAATTGTATGGTATGTGAATTACAGCTCACGACAATTGTTACAAAAACACCATGAGACAACTGGAAAACTGAATATTTAATGACATTAAGGAATTTTTAATTGTTAAGATGTGATGCGTATTGTATGTTTATTAGTCCCTTCCTTTTGGTAATACATACTGAAATCTTTACAGATTAAATGACAGGGTGTATGGGACTGGCGAGGGGGTAGTGGATGGCGGTACAGACAAAACAAGATCGGCCATGACTCATCCCTGTTGAAGCTGGGTGAGAGGCCCATGGGGGTTCATTTTATTATTCCCTCTATTTTTATATAAAAATATAAATATTTTTATATATTTAAACGCCTCCATAATTAAACATTGAAAAACAAACACAAAACACATGTGCACTCTGTTCTTAAGGCAGGTTAGTTTAATTTTATAGAAGAAATACTTTCAAACAATACCAACGACACAATCAGAACGGTGACAAATACAAAGGGATGAACGCTGATAACGTTTCCCCACAACAGAAGCATTCTGGATCTCGGTGATCATCAGGGAAAGCTGGACAAAGCAATGATCAGACGAAGTGAACACCAAATTCCCTTTTACACATAGTACTGTTTTAAAAGAACCTTAGCGGCAGGATTCTGGTCATTTCTTGACTAAAACTGCAGCTAAAACATGGCAGGTTTTTTTTTCATCAGAAAGCACAGCTCACGAGCAAATTTAAATGTAAGATGAAAAAACCCCTTAAGACGACAGAACTTCTCTTTTCTGACATGCTGGGATATTCTGGGGCGTGGGGGTGGGGTAGCAGTCCTAATTAGGCAGAAGTTGCGAAATCAAGCCATGAATGAGAAGCAAATTCGGGTGCTTCGTGTCCTCCTGCCTGCTCAGTCCAGCCCCTAACACTGACCATCTGCCCTTTTCAGCATGGACGGTTGAACACCTCTCCCCTCCTTCACTGGTTTTAATTTTCTTTCCTTACTATGGTCCCGTTCACCGGCAAAAGCCAATACATGCAGGGCAGAGGTAAAACAAAAAGGTGGCAAACACAGGAACTCACGGGATTGACACCGAAGTGGGGACTGCATTGTTTTTTTGTGGGGTGAAGGTGGGATTAAAAAAAAAAAAAAAAAAAAAAAAAAAACCCTTGGGTAGGTTGCCGGGGCGGGCACTGCAAACAGAAGTCTGCATAAACTGGGGCAGTGAAATTTAGTTAAAAACACTTGGCACAGTGGGTTTTCCCCCTACTGTTACCTAATATGGGTTGGCAGAAAAGTTGCCTCAACCCTCGTAGAAAGAGCTATACGCAGCAGCGGCTATAAGGAAGAACACAGGCAATTTGGCCAGGAAACTCATCAAGTGAGCCATGTGCCTGAGACATAACTGACTAGCCCTCTGCATACTCCAGAGTCCAGCGACAGACATTCTTAAAGTCTGTTTAAAGTGTCAACCACTGGGGGGATAGAGAGCTCCTGCTATTGTCTTCATTGCTCAGCGATGCTGTCAGTTGACTGGCAATTCTGGTAAGAACTGATGCTTTGTGAGTTTGTCTCTACCTCTGTTGTGGGTATGTATACAAAAAAACTGGCCAAATAAAATAAAATAAATGCAAAAAAAAAAAAAAAAAAAGCAAGACTAGATCCAGGACTATATAGCAAGAGATGACAACAGTGACAAGCATAAAGTTTTGTCTTACCGCCACTGACCAATTCCATTGTCTGTGACAGGTCGTGTGTCAATGAAATGCTTTTACAAAACTTATTTTTAATAAATGTAAAAAGGAAGGCTGGTTACACAAGGGGGGAGGTTATACACTAACATGATGAGAGAGACCCTGATTAAAAAGCACATTTCCAAAGGGAGGGAAGGCAAGATATAGGAAGAGAGAGTTGTGTTTTCTTTTACAATTTATGTGCTCCACCTCGTTTTCTCATCTAAGCCTCCTAAAGGAGAGTCCATTTCAGACATAATAAATATGTATCGGAGAAAATACTATATCATTTAGCATTTTAAAGGAATAATGATATATTTTTATTACATAAAAAAATTTTTTTCCTCATGAGCTTTTTAAGAGTTCTTGAGAAATATTGGGTAGATTCCAGTATAGGGAGAGCATTCAGATTTGCATTCAGATTTAAATCCAACACTCTCCTGTAAAAGATTCATTGAATAATTCTAGTTACTCACAAATCCCCCCATAAATAAAGCATCTTCAAAAGTTATTGTGTCTGTGTTTGAACTGCTATGTTCATCAATGGTTTCACTGAAAACGTGTGTTCCCAGTTCTTTTCACTTTCCCTCATGATACAATAGGAGTTCCTCCGCCACCCTGAGTCTGTTGCAATGAGACAGCGCAGACTCAAAAGGTGGGCTGGGCGTTGTGTGACGAGCAGGGGCGCTATGGACAGCCCACGTGGGTAGGTAGGCGAAAAACCTGGGTGTGGCTGAGACTCTGGCGCCTTCTCCAGACTCATGGGAAGCTTGGGAAGATGCATAAGGCAACACAGAAAGGAGAAGTTGTTAGTGCCCAGCACAATAGGAGGCTGAGCTCTGCAATGCATACACGGCATTTGCATCACGATTACAACACAGCTGCTGGTATTGGAACATAACATAAAGAGCGTGAAAGCGTACAATATACATGATGAATGCACACGGGCAAAAATGACCCGAGGGACGAATCCAGCACATCGTGCTGGCATTTCAGGTGTCAGAAACCAAACCGGCCCCCAAGCTCCATTCTACTGCATGACACATACTGAAGAACAAAATTTCAGTCTTAAAATATATCTTAAAGTCAGTATTTTCCTTCAAGGAAAAAAAGTACTATAAATAAATTACAATACAGTGAATTTGCCTGCACTCACTTCGTTTCTGTCTTCCAGCCTTTAAGTCAAATAAAACAGCGTAAAAACTGTACACTCTTAACATGATAGTTGATCTTTTATAAAATAACGTGTCTTCAGAGATGTCAATTTCACAACAAGGAAAAACCAAGCCCTGTTGCCGTCGCTATTATAAAATATATATGTATACATATCTGTGTTTTTTTTTTTTTTTTCGTTTTTTGCTTTCTTTGTTTCTTTTTACAAAATGTGTATATTAATAGCTTTGCACAAACATTTTAAAGATAAATTTAGCTAGTATAAGAACTTCATGGAAATAAAACAGGCAGATAAATACTTCATGTGGACAAGGCACTACATCAAACATCGTCGGCTGGCAGAGGAAGTACGTTAAACCTTGACCTGGTAAAAAACGCTATCTTCTCCCTGCAATCAGAAAGAATGACAGGTTAGAAGGTGATCGAAAGACACTGAGAGCTGGCGTGAGGATCTCATATCTATCACGGTTTTTCTTATTCAGAGAACAAATTGAATCTGAACCCCCACAATGCATATGGCGTGGATACAATTCTCACAATTTGAATGTAAGTTACGATGCCCCCATGAGGGCAGGGTGTGGTTTCTCTGCAGTGCTGGTACATTGTAGGTGCTCAGTAAATGTGTTTAATAAATGAACGAATACATGAAAAACGTACAAATGAATGAGTTCTAAATCAATCGAAGGAAGACAGTTATAGTATTTTATGATGGGGACGTGAAAATTAAGGGTATACAAAAAGTAAAGCTTCAAGTCAGGCACGAATTATCTGGCCATAAAAAAAAAAGAAATCAAGTGCTGATTCATGCTACAGTGTGGAAGAAGCCATTCATGAAAGAGCACGTACTGTATGATTCATTTGTATGAAATGTCCAGAATAGGCAAATCCACAGAGATAGAATGTAGACTCGTGGCTGCTGGGGGCTGGGGACTGGGGGAAATGGGATTGACTGCCAGTGGGCATGGGGTTTCCTTTTGGGGTAATGAAAATGTTTGGGAGCTAGATCAAGGTGATTGGTTGCACAACACTGTGAACGTCCTAAATGCCACTGAATTGTTCACTCTAAATGAATTTCACCTTAATTAAAAAAAAGCAGGCACACTCGAGTATATGTTTAACTCTGCAATTTCCTTTATATAAAAAACAAAAACAGATTAGTCTTGTGCGTAGGGGTGCTGATAATGTTTCAATTTTTGCAATGTTCAGTTTGTGAACTATATACACGTGAAATGCACACTTTTCTGTATAGATATCACGCCTCAATCAAAAGTTACTAAAAAAGAAAACGTGATACATATATATGTAAATCGCTGTGTTACTTACAGCAGCAAACATTTGGAAAGAAGCTATAACTACTTGATAAAAATTACTGTACAGTAGAAAAGAACAGTACATAGGAAAAAAGATGAGAAAACATCAAAATGCTCAGAGTTGGGGGACACAGGTTACAGCTGATTCCTTTTTCTGTTCTCAGCTTCTTGGGTACGTGTGGTTGTTTTTTTTTTTTTTTTTTTTACATACCTAGGTTACTTTTTCTGATAACAAAGTATTATAGTCAAAAGAACTCAGTAAAAGTGAGGCCCAGCACAGTTTCCCTGTTTCTGTACCTAAAGGTCTGCACTTGGATAGGCTGTTTGTGGTTTTGCCCTCGCAGCTGGTAGATTTCTTTGGAGGCTTTCTTCAGCATCTTCTCAGCTGCCTGCTCTTGATGGTGTTCAAGTTTGGTCTGTCTTGTCTGGAACAGCAACATTTGATTAATAAGGTAATTTTTCATTTTTATTTTTAAGGAAGAATGAATATATCCACTCCCATCTTTGGAGACCAGGAAGGAACTAACCACACTGTGACACGGAGGAGAGAAAGCACTTCCTGATCTACTACTTCACAGAAGGAGTCAGACTTGGCTACATGGGACCCAGAACATTCCCACCACAAGGGGTGAGGGGCGGGGGGCGAAGATGCCTGCAGGAGGACCTGAGGCTCTTGCTCCCTTTCCCCTTGGGTCCTTCCCTCCAGCCCCCCTCACAGAAGTGCCAAAGCCTCAAGATCTACTTGGTGCCATCTCAAACATCAGGCCCTTCCTCCCCACCCTCCTGGCCCATGGAGGGGGAAAACTGGGCTCCTTAAGATAACTCAGATGCTTGCCTCAGAACCTAAGTTCAACTACAGCAAGGGTCTTAACTGCCACCGGTCAGTCAGCACCTGGGACACCAATGGAAAGCGGAAGCAGGCCCAACCCCTCTCACCTGCCTCTCTGCTTCCTTCAGCAGGTTCCGGAATCGCTCATCCCGAAGCACCCAGTGGGGTAGGTCGGTCTGGCCTCGGAGCTGGGCATCTTCTAATCGCTGCCTCAGTTCTCTAAGGGTGCAGATCTCCTCGTTCAGCTGCCTCTGCCTCGTTCTTGACGCCTGGAGATCCAGCTCCAGGTCGAGGGAGGTGCGGGCCATGAGTTCGGCCAGGGAAGACCTACAGGACTGCAGGAGACAGCAGCTGTGAGCACACACAGCCCACGACAGGCATGCAGCACGCTCGCTGCAATGCAAGACAGCTGGCAAACTCTGGCCTTCTAGAAGGTTCTTCCACAAGTCAGAGAAGACAGGTGAAGCACAGTTATGGTGGAGGCATTTCTTTAAGCATGGTCCAAGGTTACAAAATACAGATTTTGTCAAGATTAATTTAAATCTCTAGTTCAATATCAAGGTTAGTAACTACAAATTGTTTTCTTTAACGATGACCTATGTGCTTACATAAGTGTGAAGAAACAGGCCCTCTTACATGGGGCTGGGAGGATTTAAAATGGGTTCAATCCTTCTGAAGTACTAGATGACAATACATATTAAAAGCTGAAAATGTGCATTTTCCTTGGTCCAGGAATTTCATTTTAGAGTTGCATCTGAAAACACTACTGTAGACGTGCAAAAGTTGTCCAGTTACAGTGTATGACAGGAAAAAAAAAACCCTACCTAAACATGTAACTACAGGAAATTGATTAAATCGCAAGACCAGCATAAAATGTGGTCACTGTAGAAAGTTAAAAAATGTATACTGACATGGAAAGATCTTAATGATCTACTGTACCGGAGGAAAAGTATATTACAAACTGTATGAGCGGTTTTTTTTGTTTAAAAAAATCACACACACACACACACACACACACAAGCAAGCTGCCAAAAACTTTCCTTCCAATATAAGCCTCAGGGAAGCAAACATTCTGCGTTCAAAAGAGTCCTAAGATAAGAACAGACGTTCATATGTGGGGTTTAGAGCAGTGGTTCCCACGCATAGGAAACACAGCCCTGGGGATGGCAACAGCATTTTCGGTGGACTGAATAAGTATAAGCTTTCCACAGCCACATAATACTATTTTGCAGACATACACACAATTAAAATGCATATACATGTTGCAGTTGAATGAATACAAATTCATTTAAAAGCACTGCTGAATTCATAGCAGCTCAGGGGTTCTCAACCAGGGGTGATTTTGCCCACCAAGGGACACTGGCAAAAATGCCTGGAGATACATATATATTTACCACAAGAAAAAAAGAAAAGAAAGGCATCCAAACACATGAACTACAGAGTGTGACGATGAGGTAGCACACAGGTTGAGGCAATGGGATAGTCCTGTATCTTGACTGCAGCAATAGTTACATAAATCTACACACGTGATAAAATAGTATAGAACCATACACGCCCATAAATGAGTGGGTGTAAAACTGATGAACTCTGAATAAGCTCTGTGGGTTGTACTATCGTCAATTTCCTAGTTTTGCTATTGTACTAGAGTTATGTAAGGTGATACCACTGGGGGGAACTGGGTAAAGGGTACCTGGGTCCTCTCTGTACTATTTCGCAACTTTCTGTGAATCTATAATTATTTCAGAATAAAACTTAAAAAAAAAAAAATGCCTGGAGACATTTTGGGTTCTCACAACTTGGGGGTGGGGTGTGGGGAGTGTTACTAGCACCTAGTGGGTGGGGGCAAGGGATGCTGCTAAATAGTCCCCAGCCCCCAGCAAAGAATTATCCAGTCCAAAATGTCAATAGTGTCTCTGCTGAGAAATACTTTTGTAGCTGAACTATATATTTTCTTACAATGCTCAGTCAACAGTTTCTCTAAGTACAATTACCATATGGAAATTTGGGATTTTGTTTTTCCCATTCAAAATGATGTTTGCCTGGAAAGACAGGGAACCACTAGCTTACAAACTAAAAGTGGCAAAACTCTGTATGTAAACTGGCATGATGTGGGGGAAATGAAAGATTAAAGGAAAGGAAAACCACAGGACAGGCCTATGAGAAGAACGCCATATACTGAAATACTCAACATTTCTAATCTTTTACACACATAATGCAAGTGTTCCACTTTTGTTTGCCAACTGCGCCCCCCCCCCCCAACAAGGTATTTTTGAAGTACAAGCATGCTATGCCAATTTTTTTTTACATGTTGCTGTTAAAAAAAAAAAATTGGCGTAGCCCATATAAAACATTACCTCACGGGTGAAGGGCATGGTTGGCAAATAAATGGAGAATGCGTGCATTATTTGCATAAAACTACAGTATATATATATATACTCTACTGTCAAAACAAGATTTTCTATTATATAGAAATGGTTGTCTATTTATTATACAGTCATGCATCGCGTAATGTTCATGATACGTTCTGTGAAATAGGGCTTACGTGATTTCGATGTTGTGTGAACACCCTACAGTCATGTGCCACATAACGTCTGTTTGGGCAACGTTCAACCGCATGTATGTCCATGGTCCCATAAGGTTATATGGGGAAATTAGCAGAGTGTTTACAGCATTTTTGATCTCAGCGCTCATGCCAGCTCTCGAAGTGAGCTGGCTCCCCATTCTGACTCACAGGTGCACAGGCCAACAAACGATCGATCGCAGTTGGAATAACAAATGTGATACATGCAAATTGCCCACCTCTCGTTGCTAAGCGATTGTTTGTTGGCCTGTGCTCAAGGCTCAGTATGGGAGGCCCGAGAGCTAGTGCGATTTCCCCACATAACCTTATGGGACCACGGACATACACGCAGTCGGACATTACCCAAACAGACGCTATGCGATGCATAACTGTATTTAAAAATGTAAAGATCACGAATTATCTTAGACCATAATATTATCTTCAGAAATTAAGAAATATTTGATAACATTACGACATTATATATGCTTTCAAAGATTATATTTGTGAAGTAAACAAGAAAATAAAAATACTACCTTTAATATTACCTTAAATGTTACCTTTTATGGTTTGTAAAAATAACTCCCAGGGAAAATGCAGACCCTTTATTAGTTTATGTGATACACACCTGCTTATAGCGGAGGGTTCGTCTTTCCAAAGTGTTTCGGACAAACGGTGATTTCCGTGGCAGCGTTGAACTGTCGCTGTCACTACGATAAAGCTGCACCGAAAAAGAATGACGTTCAGAAACCCAATATTCATTCTCTCTATGTTCTCTGAATTGGATCATTTCGTTTCAAAGGTACTAAAATGCATTTATGATTTTGGGTGCTTTCAACAAGTCTTTGGGTTTCACCTCAAACATAACTTACACAAGAGTTCTAATTAAAACAAAACAGACAAAAACCCCACCCTGGCCCTCCTCCTTGTTCATAAGGCTAACTTCATCAACAACATTTCGGTCCTAGAAATGCCAACTGCGATCTGATATTATGGAGGATGCTCATGAACGCCAGCTCTGTCCTCAGTGCTTTCCCTTCTTATTCATCACTCTCATTTCCTGCGCTTGTGGCTTTGGCAAGATTCGGAATAAAGATGGCTTTCCTAAGAAGAGACTCATTCCCACGAGTAGGACAAGTCAACATCACTACCCCTGCTCTGCCAGTCAAAGGAAAAGGTCTTATTTGAAAAAGAAAAATAAATAATGCTTTCTTGATAGGAGCCAAGACATTATATCATTTGGTGGCAGATTTCTCACTTCAGGATCAATGTGCATCTGTGTGAAAGCCAAAGTCCTTGCCTTCATTTCCTTACTTTCTGAGTCAATGAACCACAAATACTCAGGAAATGCAGTGGCATGGCCAATTAAATACCACGCGATCATTATACACATACAGAAAAACAACGAGCTCTCTAAAAGCATTGCCAGTGAATGCACACTTTTATTTAGAGCCTGTAGTACACCACAGAAGGGGGAAGGCTTTCTCTGGACTAAGTAAAGGATTTTCTCCCTGTGTTTCTCAATATGCAGACTTGAGTCCGCTCCTTGGTGGGTCGGCAGTTGTCTGCTCTCCCTTCCTTAGAGGATGGCTTTCGAAGTGTGATGGGGTAGAGCACCTGGACGTGACCCTGTGTTTCCTGGACCAAGTGCATCCCAGGGCAGCCACAATCTAGAAGAGTTCAGTTCTGTGGGCAGACCAGCAATAGGTCTCCCAAACACGGATGAGTAGCAATTTTGGCCAACCAAACCCTCTGAGGTTCACTCCTGTGCAGTAAAGGATCAACCTTGCCCAAAAAAAGGTTTGGCCCTTGCCCAGCTCCTGGGAGGTAACCTCCAAGCCCTTGGAATGTCTTGCTTGATAAGAGTGTCTTCGTTTACCTGGGGACCTTGGGCCATGCCAGATAGTCTATGTCAACAATGGGATTTATAGTGGAGATCCTTGGGCCATGTAGTGTATTAGCTGGACCTCTGGAGGGGCTAGAGACTAAGGTCAGGCCTGGGGCAGTCAGCCATGCCTGCATGACTCACCCCCAATAAAAAATCCTGGGCACCAAAGTTCAGGGGAGCTTCCCTGGTTGGCAATACTGTGTGTGTGTTGTCACACATCACTGCTGAGAGAAACAAGAGCTGTACGCAGATTCCACTGGGAGAGGACACCTGGAAGCTGGTGTTGGTGTCTCCTGGACCCTGCCCTACATGCCTCTTCCTATTACTAATTTTAATCTGTATCCTTTTGTTGTAATGAACCAGAATCATGAGTATAATGGCTTTTCTGAGTTCTGTGAATCCTTCTGGTGAATTATTGAACCCCGGGATGGTCTTGGAGACTTTCGAACCGCAACTACCAATGTCTGCTTCAAGGATATGAGGGTCTTACTCTCATATGACAGAACTTTGGCTTGGCTCTAATGGAGCCAGATCCTTGGCAACCCTCTTCAAGGGAAGGTGCCTTCTTTTAACAATCTGAATTCAGCCAAGTAAGAAGGGTCAAAGTTTTCTTCCATCCAAATGGCCCCCTCCAGGCCACTGTGTCATGACCATTTACCCTTAAAAACCTCTTTTCTTCCCAAGTCTATACTGTCATCATCACCCTACTACTGTCTGCCAACCTCCAACATGTTGTCCTGTCTTCAGTGACTACACTGGGTTGGCTCTTCTTCTCCACCTAATGCAGGGTTCTCAACCCTGCCAACATACTAGAATCATCTGAGAGCTTCTAAGCGTTCTGATACTTGGGTCCCACCTGCGACCAACTACAAATCTCTCGGGACAGGACCCGGGCGTCACTATTTTTTGAAGCCCCTTAACATTATTTGACTGCAAGGTGCAGCCAAGGTTGAGGACCAACCAAGTATCTCCCACCATCACCTGTGGAGTGCAAATTGACATGTGGGTGAACCCAAAGCCCATATCCTCAGTGTCTTGAGTCTTTAAGGCTGCCCTCCACTCTGGCTACCCACTGCTATGGCTCTACTCCAGAACTTCTAATTACACAGAGTGACCGGACTTCCCTGAGCTCAACTCAATTCAAGATATGCCCTGTTTTGACTTGCTTCTCCTTAGTTTGATGTAGAAATGATTGACCCTGCTTTCTGATCACGAGCTGGAGCATACACAACACTGAAAACCTGGGGGAAATGTATTATAATCCTGCAGACAACCAGAACTAGATATGCACATGAATATGGGGAAAGGGGATGACACCATACCGCCTATCACAAATCCACACATACGTGGTGGTCATTGATTGGCATTACTGGTGATAATACACACCTTTCAGCATAGCTAGTACCAAAACAAAAACAGAAAAAGGGGGGGTGGGAAAGTTCCAGATAGGTGACAAAGAAATTCCAACTTACTCTGCAAACATACTGGCTTCGCGCTCCAGGCGAGAACGTCTGTGAACGGACAATTGTGCTGCTCCGCACAAAAGGAGATCCGCGGGCCCTGCGGCTGGCCCTCTCTTTTGGAAGACTTGCAACTTCTTCTGGGAAGAGATCTTCTGTGTTGGTTTCCTTATCAACCTAGAGATTAATTCATTTATTATCATTAATTTTCCTGTAATACAAGCCATAAAATTAGCTTAGTCGCTGTTATGGATTGGATTGTGTCCGCCCAAAAAGATGTGTTGAAATCCTAATGCCCGGTACCTGTGAATGTGACCTTGTTTGGAAATAGGGCCTTTGAAGACATTATCCATTAACATGAGGTCATACCGGAGTAGGGTGGGTCCTAATCCAATATGAGTGGTATCCTTATAAAAAAGAGGGAGAGACACAAAGCCACAGAGGGAAGATACCCATGTGACAACAGAGGCAGAGACTGCAGTGATGTGTCTATAAGCCAAGGAACACCAAGGATTGCTGGCTGTCGCCAGAAGCTGAGAGAGGCGTGGACAGATTCTCCTTTAGAGCCTTCAGAAGGAATCGACATGGCCGACATCCTAATTTTGGACTCCCAGCCTCCAGAACTAAATTTCTGCTCTTACAAACTACCCAGTTTGTGGTAACTTGTAGTGGCAGCCCTAGGAAACTAATACCATCACAAAACAACTGTCTCCTTGCCATCTGCACTTGGATGTCTAAGAAGCATTTCACATTTGATGTGTCCAAAATGGCGTTTCTGATATTCCCCCCATACCTCCTCCTCCATAGGTACCTCCACTTACATCTGTTCCTTCCAAAAATCTTAAGTGTCAACCTGGATTCCACTCACACCCCACAGCTGGTCTGAAAGTAAATTCTGTTGACTCTGTGTTCCAAACTGGGCAGCTTCTGACCACTTCACCCACGTCACTGCCATCTCCTGCCTGGACTACTGCAATAGCCTTCTCGCTGGTCTCCCTGATTCCACGTCCTCAACACAGCCACCAGGAAGATTCTGTTAAAACTGAAGTCACATCATGTCACTCCTGGGCTCGGATCCAGCTTCTCAGAGAAAATGCCAGAGTCCTTAGTGAGCCCTGTGATCTGGCCCCTTCATTCCCTCTGTCCTCAGCTCCACAGACTCCTCCGTTCATTCCCCTCCAGCCACACTGGCCTCTTTGCTGTTCTCTCACCACACCAGGCCCCTCCCATGTCAGCATCTGGGCACAGGCTGTTCCCTATCCCCAAATGCTCTTCCCTAGACCTGCACCAGCCTTCCCCACTTCCTTCCTTCAGGTCTCCACTCCAAATTCATCTTCTCGATGAGGCCTTTCAAGACCACTCTTTCTAATAAGTGTAAACCCCGCTTACCTACGATCTTACTCTCTATTAGCTTCTTTGACTATCTAAAACATTATTACGTTTTACTGATGTATCCTGGCTATTGCTATTACCTATCTCCCCCTTGAGGGCAGGGGTTTCCATTTGTTTTGTTCATTGTTGCATCGTAAAGGCCTAGTACTTACACACAGAAACAGAGAATGTAGATGTGGGAAAGTATTAACAATTGGGAACTCTAGGTGAAGCATAAGGAGCCCTGGTGGCACAATGGTTAAGCATTCAGCTGCTAACAGAAAGGTTGGCAGTTCAAACCCACCAGCTTCTCTGAGGGAGAAAAGACCTGGCAATCTCCTCCTGTAAAGATTACAGCCTAGGAAACCCTACGGGACAGTCCTACTCTGTCTTATAAGGTTGCTATAGGGTCACTGTGAGTCAGAATCGACTCGACAGCACCTACCAACAACAACAACAGGTATAGGGTATATGGGTATTCAGTGTATTATTCTAGCAACTTTTCCATAGGTTTGAAATTTTTAGACATTCCAAGTTGGGGGTGGAGGGCACATCGAACTAGCATCCCACAGCCACTCACTCTGATTTGGGCGAAATGCTTTCAAAGCTCTTAGAAAGTACAACGAGGGCAATTACCAGCAGCCTGGCCCCAAACAATTACTCAAGATCTGATATACTTTAATGCAGCCTGGAAAGCTGCCAAGGGTGCGGCTTTTATTGACCTCAGCATTTGTGTTTCGAGGTGAGGGCAGGGGGCATGATGGGAAAATGTTTCGAGGAGTTGAACAGTTTGGGAACCAAAGTTTCAATAGAGCACTGCTACAGTGTCTTCCAACCTCACTGGGTCCCTTAGACATCTGTCACTATAAAGAGTTCTTCACTGAGGATACAGTGATGACCACAACTAAGATGAGAAGAACAGAGGGGAAAATGACACTTCACTGTTCTTAACATCACAAAGGGGAAAAAAAGTAACATATGTGTCTACAACTTTTGGGACCCATGAAACATTTGAGCCTTGTTTGTTCCTGAAGATGGGAATGGGTCATCATAAAATGGCATACGAAGTAGTAAAAATTTACCTTTTTTAGTCTTCCTTTCAATTTAAAGTTGATAATCATTTCTATAGTATCTGCTATGCAAGCTGTAAGCACTTTACAAATACTAGGCCATTTACTTTTTATCCTCCAAGCTCAATAAAATACCATCTTAACTACCACCCCCAATCCAACAGCATTGTCCATTTCATACCACAACTTATCCACGCCACACCACTGGGTACGTCTGTAGGCAAGCCACATGGTTCTGCTCCTGTGTATGTGTGTATCAGCTTCCGTTTCCTTTTAGTTCATCTTACTTGCCAATTCTCTAACGCTTCACGATGGAGGCTTTGAAGACCCACCCCCACTCTCCTTCCAGGGCACTGCCAAGTGTTGTATCACAAAACATCAGGAGTCTAAGTAAACGCCCTTGATGTTTTCTACTTACCTTAAGAGGTGGGGGCTGAAGTTGCTCAGGGCTGTAAGGATCTGCCTGGCCAGCAAACGTGTGTCTGTGGATGGATTCGACACCAATGCAACAAGGCTCTGGATACAGGGGGCTGGTCTGGGTGCAGTTGCTGCACCCACTATCAACCGAGTCAGCTTGCCAACTCCTAAAGGTGGGACATTGCAAAAAAAAAAAAAAAAAACAAAAACAAAACAAAACTCACAAAATGTTCATTCCAAGGACTTCATTTCACTGCTGCTTTCAGACTGCAGCAGCAGAGATGCAAAGAACAAGACTACCTTGCTTCTAATGATTAAAGACACTGCTTTTCTCATAGTCAAAGGGTCTTCATGTTTTCTAGGGAAGACAACTCTATAGGTCTTTCATGAATAGGGTCTGTCTGCCTTTATCACCCAATTGCAACCACTGAAGATGCCAGAATCCTGGTGACGTGCCCCACCCAAACCCTTCCAGCTTCTGGTCATCCCTACCCTCGTACCCTCCACCTCTACCATGCCCTGTTTCTCCCCAAGATAAATTCCTACATAATATAAATTCAGGGAAAGATACTAGGAAAAAGCAGGAAGCTTTGGAAATATGGCACTCTATGTGGAAAAATGGGGAAGTAAAACAGTATGAAAAGTGCCCACAGAGATGATCAGACAGAAACCAGTTCACTAGAGGTGCTCGTTCATCTGAATCCTTCATCTATTTCACATGGGTCTGCTTCTGGTAAAACTTAAAGGGACAGTGCATGATTCCATTTACAGGAACTGGCCAGAGCAGGCAAATTCATAGAGACACAAAGTAGACTGGTGGTTGCCTAGGGCTGGGGGAAGAACAGGGAGTGACTGCTAATGGATACAGGGTTTCTTTCTGGGGTGATGAAAATGTTCTAAAATTGACCATGGAGATGGTTGTTCAACTCTGAATACACTAAAAATCACTGAATTGTTTACTTTACATGGATGAATTGTACAGTATGTGAATTATATATCAATAAAGCTGTTTACAGAAAAACCATAAAGGGACTTCATTTCACTCAACCCTGGCAGGGTGGAGTCCCTCAACAGTCCCAGTCTTTACGACAGATTCCAGAATAGAAGGAAAAGGTGAAAAGCAGCGGGAGGGTTGGGCATAGATTTTGAGGTATTATCCTCGTCCAGAGCAGTATTACATTACCTGACAGAGTAATGGTACTGCAGAATCATCTGGCCCATTCTCTAGAGGCCTGGACGACAGACATAACTTGCCCCCAAAGACACAGCTCCTGGGGTGGAGCCACGTCTGACAAACACGCAAGCTGCCTTGTCCCTAAGGAAGCAAGCTAAATTGCCCTCAGGAGTGTTTCTGCAGGCACATTTTTGGAAAGCTTTCTGCTGAAATAATGTCCACACTCCTTTGCCTGGAGGAGGACAAGTGCAGACAGCGAGGAGACACCACCCGCATCTACCTGTCGGGCGCGGCCTCCGCTTGGCCTTCCCGCAGCTCCGCCTGGAGGATCTCCTCCTCCGTGCACTCCAGCTTCACCTTCTCCTCTGCCAGCTCCCTCTCCACGGCCTGCAGCTGGGCTGTGGTTCTCGCCAGCAGCACTGTGACTGCATCCTGCAGAGAAAGTGGGCATGGGGAGAACCAACTTCAGCAACCTACTGTGGCAGAGCTGAGGGCAGCCACCGTCACACAGCAAGAAAACCATCCCACTGCGTTCCTCAGCTGCCCTTCAGGGGTAGAACTCACCCCCACTGTCAACAGCACAACATCAGCTTGGCCTTTTCTTAGAGCTCTGAGGGCTCAATTTAAAAATAACCAACCATAAGCCACTTGTGATCATGAACACGTTGGCACTAAAAATATTATCATGATGAACAATGCCATCAACGTCACTGAATTGTACATGTAGAAATTGTTAACTGGTGTATGTTCTGCTATGTATATTTTCAACAACAACAAAAGAAATAAAATAATTATTAAAGAACACATTATCATGAAATTGGGATCCGCAAATAATTAAGGACTGCCTGCATGTCCCATTTTTATTATTTTCCTTGAAACTCTACTTTGTCATCTCTACTACATCCTAAGACTTTAAGTCTAAACAGGTGCTTCTTAGAAAACACTTCCCCTAGTAACTGTCTGTCTCAAAGGCAGGGAAGCAGTAGTGAAGGCTCCTGAAAGCAGAGAAAGGTACCGTCTTCCCGAAGACAGAGTGTGCGGGCTTCTGTGCGAGGCGTTCATCTGCACGCTCACTCTCCCTGGCCCTCTGCGGCTCGGAGCTGGTGAAGACCTGGACGGAATACCAGCGTAGCTGCATCTCACTGGAACTTTCATAGTCGGCCAAGTTAATCTGCGCAATGCCCTGCAAGGGCATTAAAGGAAGCCAGAGCAGGCACTGAGTGAATTCTCAGCGGTGAAGTGTTTTAAAATAACAAGTTCATCTTTCAATCTTAACCGAGAAAGAGCTAAAATACGGAATTCCTTTAAAAGGGGAGGGGGGCAGTGAAATGAAAGCGACTGAAGAAGCCGCTAACGAGGGTGGCTCTGGGTCGCTTGTTCTTCTTTAGCTCAATCAGGAGAAGTTCTGTACTGGAAAGGGAACAACAGGGGCAGACAACGGGGAACCTGGGGTGCTGGGCCAGGGTTAGGGCTCTACCCCTTGGAGAGCCACTGGTTCTCTCTGGAGTGTCTGAAATAAGAGGATCAGCTGAACTCTGCTCTGCACTCCCTAATTCTGCTGCTGAGGTGGTATGACCAAGGAACAACATTTGGGCTCTGGAAAGAAAGCACGCTGGCTTCTGAATCCTGGCCTGGGCATCAAATGGCTGTGTGGGCCTGAGGACAACCTGCCGAATTCCTTGGTGTCCGAGTTCTAGGTTGCCAGAAAAAATACATGGCATCCAGTTAAATCTGAGTTTCAAATACGCATGAATTGTTTAAATTTTTGTATAAGTATGTCCTAAATATTGCATGGGATATACTTATACTAAAAAATTATCTATTGTTTATTTGAAATTCAAATTTAACTGGGTGCCCAATATTTCTATTTGCTAAATCTGTCAACCCTACTTAGTTCCTTCAACTGAAAATGAATCCATTTCAAATAAAACTGATGCTATCTCATGGGGGAGGGGCTGCAGTATGAATTGAGATAATATATTTAAAGCATAAAACACTTGACTAGATAAACGGTATTATCATCCATTTCTATCCTCCCAGTCAGAGAGATCATTTAACATCATTTTCTTTTCTAAGCAACCCACCAAAGGAAAAAGGAAGGAAGAGAGGAAAACGGGAGGGAGAGAGGGAAGAAGAAAGGGAGGAAAAAAGAGAGAAAAGGAGGGAGGGAGGGGGAAAGAGGGAGGGAGGAGGGGAAGAAAAGGAAGAAACTATGAAAGAGAAAGAAACACAGAAGGACAAAGATCCAAAGGCAGAAAGAAAGCTAGAAAGACAAGCAAGACCAACCCAAAGACAAAGAAGGGAGGGAGAGCCGTACCAGCAGCTCTTCCTGCAGCTGATGATTCACGGAACACACATATAATTGAAGGGACTTCAACGTCAACATGCTTGAATGCACAGGGATTCTGAAAACTTCATTAAATACCAGCGGGGCCTGGAATTCTAGAGCCTTAGAGCAGTAGGTGTTGGGTGTGCCCGAGTCGAGTGGTGGCAAGTAGACGCGGATGTGTCTGGAATGAGAGGGAGGGGACAGTAGGTAACACTTCTTGGCAGATCTGACTGACGAAATGCATAAGCCACACACACATATGCATCTATATTTTTCCCTCTCTGAATGCCCATGAATTAAATTTCTAAGTCTTTTGGAAAAGGCCCTTTTCTCAACTAAGAGACAGTCCAAAGAGACGGAAGTGACTCTACAGATTAGAGAAAAAAATCAATCACAAAAAGAGGGATGACGTAAAAGTCAGTAATTAAGAATTTTGACAGATTCAGAGGTTCTGCTTTTCATCGTCTTTGTGGGAAACTGTCTGTTCTGATCTTTCTGTGCCCCCCTTGGCTCTCTTTTCAGGCTCCGCACTCTCGTGTGTGTGGTGAGTTGAGTCCGCCTGCCTCCCCTCTCTGCTTGTTCACCTGATGAGGGCACCAACTTCTATGTGCGTCCTGCCGTTTTGGGCCCCAGCACGGACGTCTGCCCATGGGAAGAGCTCGATCAGTTGTGAAGACTGTGACAGGACAGCACTAGAGCGAGCAAAATTCCAGGGGGAATCCTCAGCCATTTAAAACCAGGTTGCCTCCAAGGCCTTTAGAACTCCAGTTTACAAAGACTCTTAGAAGGGGAGGTCCACCCTTGAACTTCAACTGACCATTACAGGTGTGGTCACTCACCTGGGTAAGCAGACCCTCCATCAGGACCCCATCCAGAGTCATGAAGCAGAGTTGGGGCTCCCACCACAAGGCCAAAGTCACCCAGTACCTCCCAACTGGTCACATGAGTATCTCTTTCTCCTCCCGTCAGACAACCCGTTAATCCGTTGCCATCGAGTCGATTCCCACTCATAGCAACCCTACAGGGCAGAGCAGAACTGCCCCATATGGTTTCCAAGGAGCAGCTAGTGGATCTGAACTGCCGATCTTCTGGTTAGCGGCCGTAGCTCTTAACTACTATGCCAACACCCTAATTTCAGCCAGAGGCCTTTGTCTGTGTGTGTGTGGTAAAATATATATAACATAAAATTTGCCGTTTTAACCATTTTTTAGTGTATGATTCAGTGGCATTGGTTACATTCATCATGTTGGGCAACCATCAACCATTATCTATTTCCAGAAGTTTCCATCACCCCAACGAGAAACTCACTCCTCATTTCCTCCTCCCCATAGCCCCAGGTAACTTTCTGTCTCTATGCATTTGCCTATTCTAGATATGTCATATGAGTTGGAACTGACTCAACGGCAATGGATTTAGTTTAGTTTTTAGATATGTTGTATAAGTGGGATCATACAATATGCGACCCTTATGTCTGACCTATTTCACTTAGCATGTTTTTGAGATTCATCTATGTCGTAGCATTTATTAAAATTTCATTTCTCTTTATGGGCTGAATAATAATCCATTGTATGGATACCCACATTTTGTTTATCCATTCATTTGTTGATGGGCACTTGGGTTGTTTCCACTTCTTGGCTATTGTGAATAATGCTACAATGAGCACTGCTGTACAAGTATCTGAGTTCTTGCTTTCAAGTCTCTTGGGTATATACCTAGAAGTGGAATTGCTTGGGTCATATGGAAATTCTATGTTTAACCTTTTAAGGAACTGCCATACTATTTTCCACAGCGACTGGCACCATTTTACATTCCCACCAAGCAATGGATGAGGGTTCCAATTTCTCCACATCCTCGCCAACACTCGTTATTTTCTGTTTTTCTGATCACAGCAATCTTAGTGGGTGAGAAGTGGTATCTCATTGTGGTTTTGATTTGCATTTTCCTAATGACTAACGATGTTGAACAACTTTTCGTGTGCTTCTTGGCCATTTGTATATCTTCTTTGATGAAATGTCTACTCATGTCCTTTGCCCACTTTTTGATTGAGTTGCTTGTCTTTTTGTTGTGGAGTCAGCCAGAGGCCTTTTAACACACAACATGGCTCCATCAGCACCAACCCAGCCTTGGAACCAGGAAGGGTATTTTAAGCCCAAATGCTGCAACGGAGCATTCCTTAGAGTCCTGTCCCACAGCACAGAACTAGCCGGGTCTGTCCGAAATAATACACTAGACTCTTCAAAATTTACAATGCTTTAGATTGCAAATGGACCTTCCCTGGTGTTTTACAAATTCAGGTTCCAAAATCATCTTTTCACCTGCAAAACTGACAAGCAGAACAGGCCAGTGGGCTGTGTTGTCTAACAAGAGACTGAGACAGGACACCATCAGCTGGGCACACCCCCCACTCTCTGAGGAACACGACCCAGCCCTCGCTGGCCCTGAGCTTACATTTTGCAGTCTTCTTTCACACCCAGCCCAGCAAAGTTCTTCAGCTGGAGCACACTGACGAGCAGACATTCGCTGCTGTTATCGTGCCTAGAGAAGGAAACGCTAATTCACCAACTGCAAATCCTCCACGGTGGCGAAACCCTTCTGATTGAACTAGAGCAGTGGCCCTCCAAAGGGGGTGATTATGCCTTCCAGGGGGTACTGGTGATGTCGGGAGATATTCTGGTTGCCAAAACCAGGGAGGAGGGGGTGCTACTGGCATCTAGTGGGCAGAGGCTAGGGATGCTGCTCAACACTTTACAGCGCACAGGACAGCCTCCACCATAGAATGACCCAGCCCCAAATGTCAACAGTGTCGAGGGGGAGAAACCCTGCACTGGAATAACAAGAGTGAGCGAAGGAAAACTCCTGGCACAGGAACACTGTGCCTTGCTCGTGTGGTCATCACCGATCGCGGCCTTTCCTGAGACTGTAATTAGAAACCCAAAAGTGTCCTGTCGCAAATCACCTGGTGATCTGCTCTGGGTATGTGGGGAAGGGACTCGCTATCTGTGTTGTCATGAATGGAATCAACCCCTGGCAGAAACATATGACCATTTTCCCCAAAGAATCAGACTTCTCTGGAGGCTTTTGGTACCCATGGCACTGCAGCCACCTAACGCCCTGCAGCATGAGGTGACAGTTCCAGCTTTGAATCTCAGTGCTGAAAGATGGCACTTGGGGTGGCTGGTCCACCATCGCTCCTTACTGCCACCTCTGCCCTCTCACCGAAGACCAGCTGCAGTGGTCCTGGGAGTATCAAGGATGGGGGCAGCACCCAGGATTGCCCCCTCCATGGAGGTGTGAATTGCTGGGCATATAAAGAGGGACCCTGGCAAGGAGCACTACAATCTACAGATTGCCTTTGAGACCAACAGGGAAGGAGTCTTCTGTACTCACAAAAATCCCACGTGGATCTGGGGCTCTCCGTTACTGCAAGCCTCGCTGTATGCAGCCTCCTCGGCATCTTCGTTCCTACACACAATTGGAAATTCACCCAGGTTTATGCCAAGCAGCAGCGATTAATGCAGATTTTGGTGAAGCGCCCTCATGTCAAAAGAGTGTTCTTGTCTTACTTAGAAGGGCCTTATTAAACTGCCATAGAAGTAAACTCACTACGTGTCTGAAAGGGCACAACAGGTGCCTGGATCTATGACCCATGACATAGCTTATTGGGTAACCTGCTGGCAAACTGTTTTCTTTTTCTTTTTTTAGATAATAATTTTGCATTCTTTTCAAAATCACGTGTGATATTCAGGGTAAAGTTCCAAACAACTTTTAGAAGTTTGCAATAAGTGAGATGCCTTATAGATACCTGAGATTTACTAATGTCCAATGAAACAAATGACGTCAAAAATATCAAATCAAAATAAAGCACAAAATCCCAAAAGCTGTTTTGTCATCGCAAAATGCTTCCTATAGCTATGGAAGGGAGGAAGGAGATTCATTTCTAATTAATGCTCATTCTAGAAAAGCAGGTCTCTCGTACACTGATTCTCCTTTTCCAGCTCTACTGGGTCGTGTACCCACCAAGGCCAGAGAGAAAGAAATCTTCCTAAAACTACAGACCTGAGCCAGTCTCCAAACACCACACAGAATCCAACAGAGTTTGCTCTTCCGGTTTCTAAAGTCCAATCTACCACAGTTGAAACAAGCTTATAAAACATCCTGCTCCCAGATAGAGTAACAAAGTTTCAATACGTACAAATCTCAGTAGTGTCCTTTTGGTTCAATACTTAACAGTAACGGTGTAGTAAGTCTGGTCAGGGTGAGGGAACTAATAAGATCAGCTTCTGACCTTTTGGTTAAAGGTTCAAACACCCCACTGTCGCTGGCTAGCGAATAATCCGAGAGGCACGCAGAGACACGACGTGCTCTCCTCTCCAACCTCTTGGCGCCGTCTTCTCGAAGAGTCACTGCTATAAATAAGAGACACATAAGAGGTTACCAAGTGTTCCAGAGACACGCCATTATAGATATGGGCAGATTTCTAAATACACGGCACCCAATCTTTTTTTTAATACTGAAAAACTTAAGAAATGCACCTTTGCCTACTTCTTTAAAAGCTCTTTAAATTCTCTGGAAAGACACTTGGTGTGATGGTTAAGATTATGTATCAACTTGGGTGGGCCATGATTCTCAGTGATTTGGCAGCTATATAATTATGTAGTTTGGCAGTTATGTAATGATGTAATTTGGCAATTATGTCATGATATAGTTATCCTCCATTTTGTGATATAATGTAATCACCTCCATGATGTGATCTGATGGGATCAGCCAATCAATTGTACAGGGAGTTTCCTCAGGGGTGTGGCATGCATCCAATATATATGGACGTTTTAGCAAAGCTTGCTGGCTCTTGCTCACTCTGGATCCTGCAGCTGGCTTGTCATCATCTGACCTCTGGTTCTTGGGACTTGAGCCTGCGGCCTGCTATACTGCCTGCCGGTCTTGGGATTCACTGGCCTCCGCAGCCTGTGAGCCAGCAGCCTGCCATCTTACCTGCTGATCTTGGATTCGTCAGCCTCTGCAGTCCGTTAGCCAGCAGTCTGCCGTCTGATCTGCCGTCTGATCTTGGGTTCGTCAGCTCCTGCAGCTACATGACTCAGGAGAAGCCTCTGGCCTGATGCCTGACCCCATGGACTTAGAACTTGCCAACCTCTACAACCATGTGAGCCATCTCCCTAAGATAAACCTCTTTCTCTCTCTCTCTCTCTATATATATACGTGCATATATATGTTCACTGGTTTTGCTTCTCTACAGAACCCAGCCTAAGACACTTGGAATCATAAATATCTTTTCACCTCCTTAATGAGCACACACAATGTTCAATGCTGGTGGGAAGCCCCTTCACAATGCACTTTAAGACAGAACGGCAGAACCGAAAGGCCAAGAGAGATGTCCCCAAATGGTTAATGGCAGTTGCTCCCTCTGGGGGGTGGAACGTAGCATTTTCTTCTTTATGCTGTGCAGTATTGTTCATATTTTATACAATAAACATACACTGCGTTTATAATCAGAAAAAAAAAATTTTTTTTAATGATCCAAATAAGTCCTAACAAAATTCAGCGGCCCTCAAGTCACAGGATACAGTCGAGCACAGATCATCCATTTCTACCGGGACGGCCTTTGAAAGCATTTCTTTGGGGATCTGTGGTCACAGGGAAGAGGCTGGGAGGCTTCAGACTGCAATATCACCTCTAGCAGCCCTGAGGCCAGACTCCCCTCCAGAATTGCTTTCTGGGGTGACAACACTACCATCACTAGGCAGCTTATGTGTACGTTTCATATCTACTTTAATCAAGAGCCAAAGATAAGCGTTGACATTTTCCTTTTTAGCATTTCAACAACTTCTTCTAGCCTTTCACTCACACGAACCAGCTCCTTTTAGTAAAAACATGTATATTATCTTCCTATGCTAAACATGAATATGTATGCAGGAGTCTCAACCGTTTTACAGAGAGGCGTGCCTGCTTAGAAAATAGAACCAAAATATTCAGCTTGGAAATGGGCTCATGATGTCGTCTGGTCACAATACATGTCCCTCTGGTACCTCTGTACTTTTCTTAGGCTATGTGAGCTCTCTAACTGGATCCCTAAACCGAGGGAAACGGCCAAGCATACAGTCAGCCCTCTTTCCAACCAAATTCTTATTCACACCAATTAAATACAAGCAACATGTTAAACACTGCACAAAACAAACAACAGGATGGGGCTGTGGCATGTGGTCTCACAGTTTCACTTAGAGATAAAAATGTTAACTTCTGCAATGCAACCCCGAGAGGAAAGCCCAGCGGTGGCCGCCTCCTCCCCTGGTCAGCCAGGAATGAGAAGCTGGGGCCCTTCTGGGCTGCCCAGATGCCCTGGAGCTCCAACTGTAGGTCAGATCTCCTAAGTCCAGCTCTTTTCTTCAAGTTAGCCACGTGCAAAGTTCCTGGTTGCAAACAGAACATACCGCCAGCTGCACTGATCCCCAGCAAACAAAACTGATCAGTGTTTCCACTCCCAGTCCTGAAACTGGCCACAGTTCCTAGACAGAGCCTTACATTCCTCTAAGAGAATAATGAAAAAGAGCTCGATGGCTACCCAAAAGGTCAGTGGTTCAAATCCAGCTGCTCCTTGGAAACCCTATGGGGCAGTTCTACTCCGTCCTATAGGGTCGCTATGAGTCGGAACCGACTCGACGGCACCTGACAACAACAAGAAGAGAATAATGGAGTCCCTGGATGGTACAGTTAACGCGCTTGACTGCCAACCAAAAGGTTGACGGTTTGAGTCTATCCGGAAGCACCTCGGAAGAAAGGCCTGGTGATCTACCAATACATCAGCCATTGAAAACCCTATGGAGCACAGTTCTACTCCGCATACATGGGGTCACTATGAGTCGGAGTTGACTTGCTGGCAGCTGGTTTTGTTTTAGGAAATAACAATGGGGCAAAGCCTAAGCAGCTCCAGTTCACCAGATGGTGGAACTCAGAGGCCACTTCTCTCTCATCACAATGGAAGATGATGAAGAGACAGGAAAGTAAGGACTTAATCTTCAATGAGCCCAGGCTCAGTGAGCGAGCTCACAGAGCACCTGGGAGCAGGAGGTGACTCAAGGATACTTCCAGCTGAGCCCGGGGTGAGCAAAAGGCACCCACATAAACCACACTACACACCCAGACTCCACTCTGAAGTTTCAGGGCAGCCAGGTCGGCCCTGGGGAGCAAGGCAAAGGAAGCAAGGAATGGATACTCCTCCCAACCTGCATTTTCAAGCTCTCTGACCTTTTCATCATTAAAGACAGACAGACATAGAGACAGACCGACACTGAGACCTAAGGACATCAACAGTGCTTGATAAAAAGGAAGAAAATACAAGGAAAATCACATCGTGGGCAAAGCTGTCAGATTCTGTGTTAACATAATGAAAGCTGTGAAATTCTGGGGGAAAACTACATAAACAGTTAAAGCTTTTCGAAAAGTTCTCATACAGCTTTAGCAGCCATCATGAATAACAATGTAGAAAGAACAACAGTAACAGTAGCAATAACAGTTGATAAGCCACAGCACAGTCGAGCTATACAATATGCTCGCCTTGGCCATATCCCAGCCATAAGAAAGAAATTTATCCATTACACAAAGATGCATTCACAGCCTAACCAACAGAGGTGAACGGTAATTCCGAGGTCACTTACAGTGAATGTTTCTGTCGTGCCGCTTGAGGAACAAGATTGAAAAAACAAAGCACCAAGTGAAAGAACTGCAGAATTGAATGAAGCCAATAATTTTAAACAGAGAATATAATAAAAATGTCAAGAAACAGACAAGAAAAGTCAAGGTTTTTTATAGCGTTAGATTAGCAAATACTAATGGGTTGATGAAAATAGAGAAGGATTTCAAAATCATGACACATTTGACTTTTAAAATCCAGGGAAGACAAAAGTGTACTAAGAAACGAAAACGTTAAAGCCTACAGTCGATTTTCCCACTGGGCCTGCCCGCCATCTCCCCACCCCCACCCCGACTGACAACACAATCAATCAATGTGCTTGCCTTGTAAGTTTGGTTGAGGTTTGAATTTTCTCTTACTAAAATGTGATACGCTCTCCGGGGTGATGCAAATGGTTAACGTGCTTGGCTGCTAACCAAAAAGGTTGGAGGTTTGAGTCCACCCAGAGGCACCTCAGAAGAAGGGCCTGGTGATCTACTTCCAAAAAACCAGCCACTGAAAACCCTATGGAGCACAGTTCTACTCTGACACACATGGGGCTGCCATGAGTCAGAGTTGACTTGACAGCAAGTGGTCTGGTTATAATGTGACAGAAACTTGCCTGGGGTCACATGTGAACAGCATTGTCCCTGGCAAGATGGAAAAGTTGGAGGGAACAATTTGACCTTGGGCATCGATAAACGGGAAGGGGTGGCATGATAAGCACTAAGACCCTCTCAGACTTTACGAAGCTTCAGTAACTCTGGGCTCTGGTGTTCCTGCAGGCCCCAAGGGGGGCAAGAAGTCACCCTGTGCCCATGCCTGAAGCTTGTTACCCAACCCAGCCCTCTGGGAGTGCCCAACAGGACCTGCTACCTGAGTCAATCATTTCCAGTTTGTAAAAAGGACACAACTGACAATGGCATGCAGGAGTCCACCACCAGGGGGCAGTATCAAAACGTAGCATAAGCAAATACCTGACTAAGCCGTCTGGCCCATTATGGAGTCGGCCACAGAGTGGGAAGGGGAAGAACAAGAAATCGATGATCAGAAATTAAGTCAGTTCTTCTCCTTCACACCCTGTCTTTCCCCTGGCCCAAAGCGTCCCTTGTTCCCTGTCTTGATTTTCTGGTGGCCAGACTGAATTGATATTTTCGTATCTCAACCTTTAAAGGAAAGTTGGCATAAGAGGGAAAAAGGGGTTAGGAGGGAAAATAAACTTAAGTGATGACGGATGTGCAATCCAGTCCTTGGTGTGTATTTTCTATTTCAAATGAAAGGCATAAACATGGAGGAAGGAACCTGTGCATATGAAGCAGAACCCAGTGAATGAAGCGTCCCTGGATACGTGAATTACAGAACCAGGGTATCTGGGGACATGAAAGTTGTGTTTGCAAACACGGAGAGGAAGATGCCAAATAACAGAGCTAGAAAAGCCTGGTGCTGCCTCAGAACAGGACAGGTCTCTGGTTAAATATCCAAGTGTTAACAGGGACTCCTAGCATATATGTAACTCACGGGTAACAGAATGGTGATCAACACAAGGGACCATAAAGACCACCTTGTTCAAAGATGGGGAAGTCAAGGCTTGGATGAGTGAAGGGATACTTCAAGCTCAAGGTCACACAGCCAGCTAGTCAACAGGGCAGGGAATAGAACCCAGGTCTCCAAACTGCTAGTCTGAAGTGGTTTCCACTATACCACACTGGTTTTTTAATCCAAGTTTTATGTTGACCCTTTGTGTTAAACTACTCCACAGTAGGTTACCAGGTTTTTTCAGCGTTGGCACTACTGACATTTAGGACTGGATCATTCTTCGTTGTGAGGGGCTGTCCTGTGCACTGCAGGGTGTTTAGCCGCATCTCTGGCCTCTACCCACGAGATGCCAGTGGCATCCTCCCTTCACCCAGTTGTGATAAACACAAATGTCTCCAGACATTGCCTAATGTCCTCGGGGTGGGGAGAGGTGATGGCAGTATTGCTCCCAGTTGAAAAGGATGTAGAGATATCAGCTCAGCTACAACCAGACCCCAGCTTGCATGCTGGTCTTCAATGGGCACACACGGAATGTTCCATCTTGGTACACATCCTGCGGAGCTCATTAAGGCCCTATTACATCCTTATCATCCCCTGAACGTGGAATATTATGTGGTTCTTAGCTTATATTCAACAATCAAGTACTTTCTGACAACAAGCCAAATATGTGGGAAAGACTACTTTGCCAGTTGACATTATCCTTCCAGCTGCGGAAAGCCCCACAATGAAAACTCTGCAGACTAGCGCAGGTTTGTACTCTTTCTAATCCTATCTTACTAAATGTAAAGCTCACGAGATAATGGAAATGCCAGCCAGCCTCAATGCAATTGCACACGTTTTCTTCCCTGAATTTTATATCTTTCTTCCTAGGACTGTGACAAGCCACATGCCTTATCGATACTTACTTCCACCTGCAGGAGCGCAGGCCAGCTGAGGTCCTCGATCACGCGATCCTTCTCCGTCGCCAGGGAATCCGTGTGGCTGAAGGGACACTGTTCCCTGCAGCTCTTCATCTCCCAGAGCAGAGGCCTGGGCCCGCAGTCTGTCTAGCACGCCCAAGCCTGGCACCTCAAAGCCATCTGCCATCTGGGCCATAGGAGAGTCCCTTGAGACTGAGAGGAAGGGTGTGTCCAGAGGTGAGCTCGGGGGAGACAGGGAGGACAGGGAGGAGCGGGAGGACAAGGAAGCCAGGGACTGGGGCGTGTCCAGGGACCGCCTCTGCTTGTTGAAGCCAGAGGGTCCAGGGGAATCAGAGAAAGGGGCATCTCGTCCCAGGGAGTCAAAGGGAATTAGGTCGAAGCGCAAAAGCTGGCCACCGTCGGCATCGGGTTTCTCATACTGTGGCAAGCCATAGATGTCGGTGAAGCTGATGGAGCTCAAGGAGCCCCGGCTGGAGGCCAGTGAGCCGCGGCTGGAGGCCAGCGAGCCACGGCTGCTCCCCGAGGACACTGTCAGGGTGCTGGCAGACAGGCTGAAATGAGAGAGGCCACGATCTGAGCAAACCAGCCCGGAGACCGGTGTCAAGAGCTTCTGGTCTGTTCCATGAGGGAACAAAATCCAGCCTCAGGCTCCCATCAACTGGAGGATTTTTAAAACCCCTATGTGTGTGTTTATGTACCTTCATTAATATTACCCTTGTTTCTTTTTAATGTCAGTAGAGAAAACAAACAAACTCGTTGCCATCAAGTCGATCCCGACTCATAGCAACCCTCTAGGACAGAGTAGAACTGCCCCATAGGGTTTCCCAGGAACAGTTGGTGGATTCGAACTGCCAACCTTTTGGTTAGCAGCCTGAGCTCTTAACCACTGCGTCACCAGGGCTCCTGTCAGTATAGAGCAGGGGTTAAAATCAAGGACTCCGGAGCATGAGTGCCTGAGTTCAAGTCCAGGCTGCACAAGCTGAGTACACTAGGTCCAGTTAGTTAACCTCTCCGAGTTTCCCATTTTGTCACCAGGACTGGGGTAATAACCATTCCTATCTCATGATACTATTAGGAGGAATAACTGAGAAAATAAGACACAGAAAGCCTTTAATGTCATACTTCACATTAGAGTAAGTGCTTAAGACATGAGCTGTTATTGAGCATCGAACTTCACTTATTTTTAAACTATTCATACCTTTAAAAAAAATCCCAAAATAAAAATGTACGTGTACATATATGTGGACAGAAATAGATACTTCCAAAGCTGTGAATCAGATTATCAAAACGCTCAGACAAATGTGACTTCACACTGGTTATTCTGAATTCAACTCTCATAGTCGTTGAATCACGTATCTTAAAAAAATACCACTCATCCACTTTTCCATTCTTCCGTTCTGCATTTATACCACCTCAGGTTCCTAGTTGCAAGGGGAGAAAATCTAAGCGAAAGGGAATTACAAAATTCATGGAAATGTCATCGTAACACAATAATAAAGTATCATTTTCTCTTTTAAAGTAACCAACCTCTTTAGCTGAGACTGGAGATAGGACTTTAAGCGGGTAGCTTCTTCCAGCTGCATAAGTAGACAATTTCTTTTCTCCTGAAGTAGAATCCTATAGGTAAGAAAACAGCAAGTTGGTGGATTTCAGAGAGAAAGTATGTTTCAATAACAAGAAATTCAACTGCCAATTCTCCACTGTCAGTACTGCACCTTCCCAACCACAGGAACCCTCTTAATTCACAGAGAATTCCAGGGCAGGGACGACCTCAGCAGAGCACATCCTACAGCAAACAGCAGCCAGTCCCTAAAAGTGACCTGTTGCCTGGAATTTATGCATGCCCAGAACAAAGCTGTTAATGTTTTTCTTAACACTTCTGCATAAATTCCAACCCGATCCGAATTCTATGATCTCAAATACAAAATCAACAGGATCGAAATTGAGTTCTTACCGAAAACTGGCTCCACTCTCAAGTGAACAGGGCAAGATCTCCAGCCCACCACCAAATCCAGCCACTCCTTCTGTCTTCTTCCGTTTACATGTATGACACATGCGTGTGTGTGCACGTGTGCACACATACACAATCACTCATATGTGTGGGACATTGATTTTCGATTGTCTTTGATTAATCAACCATGACTTGTTTTCAGAGTGTTTTATCCTTATTGAAAATATTTTGAGAACAAATCACCGACTTCTATTCAAGACGTCACATCTGTCATTCTACTGAGCAGGTGCATTTCAGAAAGAGACAGAGCAAGTCAGCCACGTCTAATTTCATGCTGGTTATTCTGCAAGTTGTCAATGCCTAAAAAGGTGATTTCCCTACCAAACAGGGGTGGGGACACTCACATAAAGCCGTATCATCAATTACTGAGAGGTCTCAAACCTATCTGGGATGCAAGCTGCTGTGATTTCTAGTTGATTGTCCTATAAAAAGAGGAATCTTAAATATCTGCCTAACTTTTGTACACATTTTTCCAACTAAAAAGAAAAAGGGATTGTTACAGATTAAATTGCATCCCCCAAAAAGATATGTTGAAGTCCTAACCCCTGTACTTGTGAATGTGACTCTGTTTGGAAATAAGAGTCTCTGAAAATGTTATTAGTTACCATGAAGTCATACTGGAGTAGAGTGGGTCTTAATCTGAGTGGTGTCCTTATAAAAGAGAAAAGACACAGAGACAGAGTTGGTGGCCACGTAAAGATGCATTTACACGCCAAGGAACGCCAAGGATTGTTGGCTGTCACTAGAAACTAGGAGAGAGCCATGGAACAGGTTCCCCCTTAGAGCCCTCAGAAGGAATCAACGTGGCCAACACCCTAATTTAGGACTTCTGGCCTCCACAACTGTGAAAGAATACATTTCTGTTCTTATAAGCCACCCAGTTGGTGGTACTTTATTATGGCAGCCGAGGAAACTAATACAAGGATACAGACCATTTCCTGGCAAAACACTAGCCAGGGCCCAAACCAAAAGTAGATGGCCTTGTGTTCCTACTTCAAAGGAATAAAACGCCAAAGAATATTAGGAACCAATGCTATGAAGAAGAGTATAAAAATAAGCTAATAGATGATGAAAAGATAAAGTCTAATACATTGGGTGGATGTGTATAAATTGTGACTGAAAGCGAAATATGACTCACCATTGAACAAAAATAAAATTCACTCTGCCTGTTACTATGAACTGGGCTCTTGAAACACCATCACTTAACCGCCAACACTGATATTTAATCCCTAATACTGTGACACAGACCCGTCTACCATAAAGACTGACAAGGAAGATCCAAGCATAAATAACCCTCAATGAATAAGGAAGAACATCATACAGTTTGATTAAATAATAGCTATAAGGGCATGTGTATGGATAAAATAATTCAGGTGACTACTAAATTCTATGTAGATAACGCTCATATAGATATAGCTTGCTGTTGTTGTTAGCTGCCACTGAGTCGGCCCCTGACTCATGGCGACCTCATGCACAATGGAATGAAACATTGTCTGGTCCTGTGCCATCCCCAGATCATTGTGATCCATAGAGTTTTCACAGGCTGATTTTTGGAAGTCAATCGCCAGGCCTTTCTTCCTAGTTCATCTTAGTCTGGAAGCTCTGCTGAAACCTGTTCAGCATCCTAGCAATGCGCAAGCCTCCACTGACAGACAGGTGGTGGCTGTGCGTGAGGTGCACTGGCTCGGAATGGAAGCCGGGTCTCCCGCATGGAAGGCGAGAATTCCACTGCCGGACCATCACTGACTGCTCCCATGGTACAGCTTATAATCATGATAATAAGCTGAATTTTAAGGAGCCAGTATATTAACTGATAAGGGGGGAGGGAACGCTACAAAGCTCCACAGATGGCCACAGATAAGCTTCTGACAACACCTCAATATGGAAAGCAGATCCCGCTTCTACCAAGTCCGTGATCACACCCGGGAAATGGGAGCCAGGAGCCACGGCACTAGATGAAAGGCCCAACGGCTCAGCGCCAAGAGGACAAAAGACGCTGGGCCGGCTCCATGTTTCCCACGCTGTGCAAGAGTCCAAAGATCAAGCGAGGGGAGGTGCGTTCAGAAACAGGCCCGACAAAGGCTGCAGGCTTCCTACTGCCAGAGAAAGAACATGCTTTCCCAGCCAGAAAAGCAAGGCGGAGATCAAAGTAGCAGGGCAGATTTTCGCAACACTGGCGATGTCAGGAATGAGGAATCTTCCCATTAGCAACAGAGCCACCCTGTTCTAGAGCTGTACCACCAGCTGCCTCCAGTGGCGGTGTCGAGGGATAGTACAATGACACCAAGCCTCTAGAGGGCGATGTCCAGCAAAAGCCGGGTGAAAGCGCAGAGCACCTACACCAAGAAGGTGCGTGGGTTAAGTGGTAGGTGATCCTGTACTTCCTGGCCCCTTCCCCTTCTCAATCAGCTCCCACTTCTGAGCAGGAGGCCAGATGCACACGCTCCTACCTACCTTCTGCCTTCCCTCCACTTGGCAAGGAAACACCCCAGGCAGTAGCTGCTCTGATGACAATCAAGAATGTTCTAGAGCCACATGGAGGCTAAGTTTGTTTTTAAACAGGCTCCCCCCTGGCAGCCGCGTCCCTGCCTGCCCTGGAGCTATCTGGCGTGGCCCACCTTTCCGTGGCGCCCTGCACAGAGGTGGCACGGGCTCGCTGGATCTCCTCCTCCAGGCGTCTCTTCTCCTCCTCCAGGCGCGCCACGTCTTCCTCCGACCTCCTCTGCTGAGGGATGAGCTGAAGCTCCTGAAGCAAGGCTTCCTTCTCTTTGACGAGCTGGAGCCGGTCCCTATCAGCCTCGGCCATTCCTGGCCAGGACTCGTTATCAAGCTGGGCCAGTTGCTGCTGGATACTGGAGACTCTGGAAGAGAGAGACAGGACAATCAGTCAACTCAACAGACCACCGGAGCCCATTCTCGGCGCCGTCACTCAGGCTCTGTAAATCCACCTGTTAAATAAATGCTGAAACTACCGCCCTGAGTAAACTCTATATGATAAAAACAAAGGGTTTGGAGACAATGGGTCATAATAATGGGACGTGAGTCCTTTGCATAATCTCCCCTGGTTGATGAGCAGCTGGGGCGACAATAATCATATCTCATCCCGCTTGTTTCAAAGACTTGAAACCAAGGTGGCAGTCCTCCACACGCCCAGTACTCTGCTGGTTCCGATCAGCGGCCTCCTCCGGGATGCGGTTGTGAGCCGGACGGAGGCGCTCTCTCCTCCCACTCCACCCTCATCAGAAGCTAATCACTGTGCTGGGCCCGCCAGAGAGACTTCTGGCTTTCTGTCTTCACTGCTATGCCTCACCAGTAACACCCACCTTGAGAAAAAAGCAGGAGAGAAACGCACCATTCCCCTGTGCTTCTGAATTCAAGAGCTCGGAAGCCAGGGGCTGCACGCCTGCTGGTTCTGGGTGCTTCTCCCTCCACGACAGACCTTGACCTCATATGAAATCCAGAGCACCTTGCCCGGCTGACCTGGATGCCTGCTCAAGTCTGAGGGCCGCTGCTCTAGGCAAGGAGCTGCCTCCCCTGCTGCAGTGCCGGCCTGGAGGTGCCCACCAGCCTCGGAGCTCTGGGGATGAGCATTAGGCACAGATGTGATGGTCTCCACTTACGTGGGAATGAATAGCAAATGCAGAGCAGGCGCGCTCAGGGCTCATGTCACTCATCAAGGCTGCCCAGCCTGCCCACTGGGTCCAGACTTCAGAATCCTTCTCAACGCCGTGCTCCACACAGATACTGCTAACCGACTAGAGCTGGCTCATCGATGAAAACCTTTGGCCAGCCCTGCTTAAGTCAGGCTCCACCTAAACTAGCTGTGAGCACAGGGAATCACCAGCCTGGCTGGAGGACTGGGCCCGACTCCCTCTGTGAATACTGAGGCAATCAGGAAAACCCACAGTTATGAAAACGCAAAGGGCATATACACGCTATAGCTGAAAAATAAGTACGCATTTCACTCAAGTCCAATGCCCTGAGAAGGTAATGAAACTGGTTTCACGTCAGTAGCTGTATTAGACAAGTTCTTGTCTAACTTAAAACTAATTTCCTGAAACTGTGTTGGAAAATGGTGCCAAATGGTATCACTGAACCAACTAATGGCAGAGGCAGCTGAACAGGGCTATGGATCCAGCTGGACTGAGGCATCTACCTATGTCTAATTAGTGTAACTGAATTTTATGGCAGCCAAGAAATACACCCCAAGGTGACCCATAAATAAATTAGTGCCAAGTCAGACATTATAGACAATGAAATTTCTGGGACCTTCTACTATTGACTGGGACAAGTCAAAGGTAAGGAATAAATGTGAAAGACATGAACACCAAGGAGCAAAAATCATTGTGTTCTCCAACTTTTTTCATCTCAATGTATCTGATTCACAGGAAAGTCATATGTTACCAACAGACCCATTTGAAAAAGCACTCCTTTTGAGTTTTCTGAGGTCCTCTTAAATTGATGGCATGTAAAGAAAGGTTTACGCGTGAGGAGATCAAGACTCCATCTGAGTCGGCCAGCTCTAGGTTAGCTAGCTGCCATTCTGCAAGGATTCGAGCTGCTATGCGTGGCGGTGATCCAATCTTAGACAATCACACCCTTTCCAGGAAAATCTCAAGCACTATCCACTATCAGAAAAAAGAATGGGGGGGATGGGGGAAATGAATTCCAAGAGAAAGGAGAGGTAAAGGGCAAATTTCAAAAGGCCTACCCACTGCTGGCATAGAGGAAAGAGTACAATGGCCAAAAGTGAACAGTGGACTGTAGCTTTCCACAGCTCGCAGGACAAATATGAAAGGACGTATGGTGACGGATGACCTCTCCAGCAAAAACAAAACTCGGATGACGCTGACTTCATGCAACCCATCTGGAAAGTTGTTTTGGCTGTGCTGAACACTAGGCAAACATTGCTGGGCTTAAGAACAGTGCTTTTTTTGTTGTAATAAAATTTCACAATAATGCAAATGTTTGCATGCTCATTTTCCAGCTATATGTGAATCTAGAAGAATATTGGTATATATCAGAAAGTACAATTTCTTTCCCTACATCCTTACCCTTACAGGGAAGATCAGAGGGCTTCTGGATGTGGACATTTGGGGCCTGCCCTCAGCCAGGTAAAGAGAAGTACATGTATATCTGTCTGTCTGTACCGGAAGTTAAAAGAATTAGAACGAGTCCTTCAATGATTTCTCGTACATTTCCCATGGGAATACTTGGGTAGTATAAACAGCTAATGTGCTTGGCTGCTAAATGAAAAGTGGGCAGTTCAAGTCTACCCAGAGGTGCCTTGGAAGAAAGACCTGCCGATCTACTTCTGAAAAATCAGCTGCTGAAAACCCTATGGAGCACAGTCCTACTCTGACACACATGGGGTGGCCATGAGTTGGAGTTGACTTGACAGCAATTTTGGGTTTTTTTTTTTTTTTCTTCTTTTTGCCATGGGATAGATAAGACAGCTTTGCTGTTAGAACAGTACTCCTGGTCCACCTCACTGCTGGCCTGGAAATGCGCCATCTCCAGGGAGTAACTTTCGTGTGTTTGGTTTACTTAAAGAAAACAGATTTTCTACCTACAGCCAAACACAGATGTACAGAGCCATGATGCACGTCTGCGTACATCCACGCCAAGCAGCTGATCTGCACTACGGAACCTCACTTCTGCCAGAGGCTTCCTCCCCATTCTGGGTATATGAAAGGAAAAATAATTTCCAGAAAAACGTTTTCCTAAAATTCCATTTCAGTGAAATTAAAAACACAGAAGCAAAGTAAGGTCACGATTAAAGTGTGTCCCCCCCCCAACAAAAAACAGAAATTTCCAAGTTCATTTTTAAAGAGAATAGAGAGCAATTTAAAATTGGCAAGTTTTTTTTCCACAAGTCAACTATATTCTTTATTGATTCTTATATTTGATAAGTAATACATTTTCTGGCCTTTATATAAGCTTTCACAAATGCCATTAGAAGCTTTCAGCTATATGCCCCTGGATCCTGGAGAGTGAAGAAAGAAAGCGGATCCTCAATCAAGCATTCAGGTTTCATATTTATTATGTGATTTCCAAATTCTATTCCCTGAACAGGTCTAATGTGGAAGAAGTAAAGTATGAATATTTTTTTCCCCTCCTGTTTTTGTCCAAACACCTTTTCTGTTACAACCCAGGCACTAGTAAACCATGAACGGAAACCTGCATTTCTGCTGCAGAAACCACTTGAACACCTCGCCTGGCAATCTGAAATCTGACTGGCATTTTCCTAAAATAAAATGTACCTTTAATATTACAAACAGTATTATTTTACATATCAAGAGTATCTATCGGCTCAGACTCATGGCAACCTTATATATGAGAGTAAGCTCCAGTTAGTTGAATTTGTATGTAAAATATGAAGTCCATTATGTAACTTCTCATGTTCCTAAAAGTGCTGCTGCTTTCTGAAGGAGCAACCAGAACTCCAGGCAGCTCACCTGATGATGATGAGGTGCAACAGGGCCCCAGGCCACCTTCCAGAACATGGCCTTGGATCAGTGCCTTGGTCCTTCAGATTTCAGTGACAGCTACAGATTTGATACTTCTTCTGCTTTTTCTCCTTAGTCTTCTGTCTTTGTTTTAACATCCATTTAAATGAAAAGCAAAGTCTGGCTACGAACTTTAGTTAATAGTGATGTATCAGTATCAGTTCATCCGTTATAATAAATGTACCACAGGAAAGCAAGATGTTAATAACAAGAGAAACTCTCCGCAGGGGAAGGGGAAGGGAAAGGGGAAGTGGGCAGGCACTCTCTGTACTTTCTGTGCAACTTTTCTGTAAACCTAAAACTGCTCTAAAAAACTTTAAAAAAAATTTTTTTTTGAAAAGCAAAGGCTCAAGAAAAGCTCAGCTGAGGTCAAAGTTAGATGGAACAATGAACTCCCAAACCAGTGCCCCTTCCTTACAGCTTCTTGACTCCCTGGTGGAATCAGAGAAATCTGCATTTAGAGCTGGCAGCGTTAGAAGGATCTAGTTAATACACTAATATCACACCCCATTCTCAGCTGCGCTGGCCTCACATCTTCTCCCCTTTGAACATGCAGACCCTTATTTATTTATTTATTTTCAATAAAAAGCAGACAGTCTACAGGTGTCTTCATCTTAATCTGAATGGGTCAGATGGGTCTCTTGAAGGGCAAGGGCATTATGGATTGAATTGTGTCCCTCAGGAAGGTATGTTGAAGTCCTAACCCCATTACTGTGAATGTGATCTTGTTTGGAAATAGGGTCTCCGAAGATGTTATCAGTTAGATTAACATGAAGTCATATTGAAGTAGGATGGGTCCTAACTCAATATGAGTGGTGTCCTTGTAAAAGAGGAAAAGAGACACAGGGGGAAGATGGCCAGGTGAAGGTGGGGGCAGGGACCGGATCACCGGCCCACACCAGAAGGCAGGAAGAGGCATGGAACAGATTGTTCTTATAAGCTGCCCAGTGTGTGGTACTTTGTTACGACAGCTCTAGGAATCAGTTACAGATGGAGAAGATATTTCTCTTTGTTTCTGGTAGCTAAGCCCCTGTCTTAGTTTCCTAGGGCTTCTATGACAAAATACCACAAAGTGGGTGTTATAAGAACAGAAATTCATTGTCTCATAGTTCTGAAGTCTATAAGTTCGATTTCAGGGCGTCGGCACTGCTACGTGCTCTCTGAAGGCTCTAGAGGAAGATCCTTATCTCTGTCAGCTCTGGTAGCCCCAGGCATCTCTTGGCATTCCTTGGCTTGTAGATTCATCTTCACAAGACTATCTTCCCCCATGTGACTCTGTTTCTTCCCTTTTTCAAAACACCACTCAGAAGGGATTAGGATTAGGGCCCACTCTATTCCAACATCACCTCGTTAAAATAACCTATAACATCTGTAAAGAAAGATCCTATTTCCAAGCAGGATACATTCATAGGCACAGAGGTTAGGACTTCGATACATTTTGGGGGGAACACACTTCTGTTCATAACAGTCCCCACCCCAAAACTTAATACACAAAGAAATGAAGAAAATGTCCAAGTGACTGATCAAATCCGACTGGAAGCATATACTACACTGATTGCCGACAACAGATGAGCAGCAGGACTGACCCTGGCAATCAATCATTAAGGCACAGAAACTGGACGGACCAAATGTTTTGTCCCTATCTGGACTGGGAGTGCTTCTATGGAAACAGCTGCAGTCTGCACACTTCTGGGACATGTGCTCTCAGGTAAGAAAGGAGCCATCTGCATCATCTGGAGTAGCTCAAGATTTGTTCCTCCAACTTGGCTTTTCAAAAAAAATCCAAAATTCTTAAATCAATCATTTGAAAATATTCCTATCCTAAGGCCTGCTTTTGAAATCTAAACAGATGTTCTTGAAGGGAAAGGAAGAAGAAGCCATTTTAAAAAATATATATTTTATTCTGTTTTAGGTGAAAGCGTACACAGCAAATTAGGTTCCCATTTAACAATTTTTATACAAACTGTTCCGTGACACTGGTTACAATGTTCACAATGTGTTAGCATTCTCATGATTTTCATTCTATGTGTTCTGTTTCCATTGATCTAGCTTCCCCTCCTTGCCAACTCAACTTTGCTTTTGGGTAAATGTTGACCGCTTGGTCTGATACAGCTGCTTGTTTAAAGGAGCACATTACTCATGGGTGATACTGTTTATTTTATAAGTAAATCTATTATTTCCCTGAAAGGTGACCTTCGAGAGTGGCTTCAATTCCAAGTTCAAGGGTATCTTAGGGCAATAGTCTCAGGGAGTCTTCTAGTCTCTATTGGTCCTGTAAGTCTGGCCTTTTTTAGGAATTTGAATTTTGTTTCAGTTCAGTGGAATCCATGTTTTGTCTCCAGGTAGGAACATTCTTCCCTTTGGTATTAAGACCTCTAGACCCACACAGCACAGGATCATGGGGAGAGGAAGCAAAAATCTTGCAAGTGGGTCACTAGGGGTAATAGTGAGTGGTGCCACTCCCATCGCCATCCCCTGATTCCTGGAATCATGAATCCTGGCTATGGGAGAACCAGCACCATGTGTTGGACACTGGTTTAGAGCATATACAGTCTCCTGGAGAACACTGCCCCAACCCTGCAAGGTACTGCCACCTAGCTGGCACTGCAATGTGTTTTTAGAAGGCCATTCCATCATTCTACCAAGCCAGCTGCTTCAGGATGATGGGGAACATGGTAAGATCAGTGAATTCTATGAGCATGGGCCTACTGCCACACTTCATTTGCTGTGAAGTGAGTCCCTTGATCCGAGGCAATGCTGTGTGGATTACCATGACAGTGGATAAGGCATTCTGAGCCCATGGGTAGTAGTTTTGGCAAAGGCACTGCGTGCAGGGAAAGCAAATCTGTATCCGAACTAAGTGTCTATCCCGGTAAGGATGAAACACTGTCCTTTCCATGATGGAAGCAGTCCAGTGTAATCAACCTGCCACAAAATTGCTGGCTGATCACCCCAAGGAATGGTGCCATATCAGGGACCCAGTGTTGGTCTTTGCTGCTGGCAGATTGGGCATTCAGCAGTGGCTGTAGCCAAGCTGGCCTTGGTGAGTGGAAGTCTATGTTGTTGAACCCATGTACAACCTCCATCCCTGCCACCATGACCACACTGGTTCATGAGTCCATTGGGCAATCACAGAAGCGGCTAGGGAAAGAGAATGACTGGTTTCCACAGAATGTGTCATCCTATCTGCTTGATTGTTAAAATTGTCCTCTGCTGAGGTCACCCTTTGTTTGGTGAGCATTCATGTGAGACACAAATATCTTCACTTCTCTGGCCCATTCAGAGAGGTCTATCCACATACCTCTTCCCCATACCTCTTTGTCTCCAATTTTCCAATCATGTCCCTTCCAAGTCCCTGGCCATCTGGCCAAATCATTGGACACAGCCCATGAATCAGTATATAATCGCACATCTGGACATTGCTCCTTCCAAGCAAAGTAAACAACCAGGTGCATTGCTCGAAGTTCTGCCCACTGGGAAGGTTTCTCTTCACCACTGTCCTTCAGGGAGGTCCCAGAAAGGGGCTGCAGTGCTGCCACTGTCCACTTTCGAGTGGTGCCTGCATATCATGCAGAACCATCTGTAAACCAGGCACAAGTTTTCTCTCTCTCAGTCAATTGATCACAAGGACCAACCCATGAGACCACAGGTGCAGACTGGGAGAGGGCAGGTATTGTGACAGGAGTGGAGACCATGGGCATTTGGGCCACTTCCTCATGCAACTTACTTGTGCCTTCAGGTCCTGCTTGAGCCCAATCTCATATGTACCACTTCCATTTAATGATGGAGTGCTACGGTGCACATCCATCTTTATGGTTCTGTGGGTTAGACAATACTCAGTTCATGATGGGCAGCTCAGGCTGCATGGTGACTTGGTGTCCCATGGACAAGCGTTCAGTCTACTAAGGCCCAGTAACAAGCCAAGAGCTGTTTCTCAAAAGGAGAGTAGTTAATCTGAAGAGGATGGTAGGGCTTTGCTCCAAAATCCTAAGGGCCTGTGCTATGATTCACCAACAGGGGCCTGCCAAAGACTCCAAACAGCATCTCTATCTGCCACTGACACTTCAAGAACCACTGGATCAGCCGGATCATGTGGCCAAAGTGGCAGAGTGGCTTGCACAGCAGCCTGAGCCTGTTGCAGAGCCTTTTCTTGTTCTGGGCCCCACTCAAAACTAGCTTTTTGAGTCACTTGATAAACAGGCCAGACTAGCACACCCAAATGAAAGATATGTCGCTTCCAAAATCCAAAGAGACCCACCAGGCATTGTACCTTCTTTTCAGTTGTAGGAGGGGTCAGAGGTAACAACTTAGAAGGAATATCTCGACGTGCCCCACACCACTGGACTCCTAGAAAGGCACCTGAATTTTTGTGGGGTTAATTTCCCATCCTCTAGCACGCAAATGGAAACCCTGGTGGCATAGTGGTTAAGAGCTACGGCTGCTAACCAAAAGGTCGGCAGTTCAAATCCACCAGATGCTCCTTGGAAACCCTATGGGGCAGTTCTACTCTGTCCTATAGGGTTGCTATGAGTCAGAACCGACTCAACGACAACGGGTTTGGTTTTTTTGGTTTTAGCACACAAATATGAGGCCCTGATGGCACAGTGATTAAGTGTTTGGCTGCTAACCAAAAAGCTGGCAATTCAAATCCACCAGCTGCTCCTTGGAAACCCTGACAGTAACGGGTTTTTTTGGCACACAAATGTTTTACCAATAAGTCCAAAGTCATTGACATTTCTTTCTTGATAGGTCCAACCAGCAAAATGTCATCAATGTAATGGACCAGTGTGATGTCTTGTGGAAGGGAAAGGTGATCAAGGGCTGGAGAGTTGATATATTCCTGCGGTAGGACAGTGAAGGTATATTGTTGGCCTTGCCAGCTGAAGGCTAACTACTAGTGTTCCTTCAAAATTGGAATCGAGAAAAAGGCATTGGCCAGATCAATAGCTGCATGCCAGGTACCAGGAGATGTATAAATTTGTTCAAGTAATGAAACCACATCTGGAACAGCAGCTGCAGTTGGAGTCACCACCTGGTTAGGTTTATGATAGTCCACTGTTGTTCTCCAAGATCCACCTGATTTTTGCACAGATCAAATAGGCGAGTTCAATGGGGATGTGATGGGAATCACCACCCCTGCATCCTTCAAGTCCTCGATGGTAGCAGTAAACTCTGCAACCCCTCCAGAAATGCTTTTGGTTTACTATTTTCCTAGGTAGGGGCAGTTCTAATGGTTTCCACTTGGCTTTTCCTACCATAATAGCCCTTACTCCACTTGTCAGGGATCCAGTGTTGGGAGTGCTGCCAGTTGCTGAGTATATCTATTCCAATTATACATTCTGAAACTGGGAAAATCACTGCAGGATGGGTTCGGGGACCCATTGGACCCACTGTGAGATGAACCTGAGCTAAGACTCCATTAATACCCTGACCTCCATATGCCTCCACTCTGACTGGTGGGCCACAGTGATGTTTTGGGTCTCCTGGAATTAGTGTCAGCTCAGAGCCAGTATCCAGTAATCCTGGAAAGTCTGATTATTTCCTTTTCCCCAATGAACCAGTCACTCTCGTAAAAGGCCATAGATCCCCTTGGGGTAGGCTGGGAGAAAGACCAACAGTATAAATTTTTGGCAGTGTAGTGGGGTCCTTCTTCAAGGGGACATGGCTTACCTTTCACTCAAGGGGTTGTGGGTCTGTAAACTGGCTCAAATCTAGGAATTGACTGAGGGGCTGTGACTCTCTATTCTGGTGATTCAAGTTAGACTACCATTCACTTGACCTAGAATTCTTCCGCTTGTACAGATCAAGTAATTATTTAGTAGATTTCCCATCTATTTCACTCCGAGGGACACCATGACTAAGTAGCCAATGCCATAAGCCCATACGAGTCAGACTATTCTGATTACAGCTTTGACTCTGCTGTCCATTATGGTAACCACACCTACTTTGTCTTTGTCGAATTGAGTGTCACCAACTGGCCACTACCATCATGGGGTCCAATCAGCCCCAATGTAGTTAGGTATCTTAATTCAGTTAGGGTGGTTCCCACTGTCAAATCTGACTAACGTAAAACAGCAATCACCGCAGTCTTCAAGGATGCTGGGCTCCCTTCACAAATTTGTTCCTCACCATTGTGGCAAAAGGTGTGTCCTCTGGGCACTCCATGTGTGGGTCTGTGGGTTTAACCTGACAAATCCACTCTAACATGCCAATTTCCCTAAGCCTTTGGACACCTTCTTCTACAGTAAACCAAAGCAGGTCTGGTACTTCAACCTGATTTTGTGTAGGTCACCGTGAAATCCATGCTTCAGCCACCCAACCCAATAAACTATTAGATCCTTTCCTAACCTCTTGAGCTGAAACATTGAACAATCTGTGCTTAATGGGCCCATATCAATAAATTCAGACTGATCTAACTCTATGTTCCTTGCACCATTAATTCCATACCCTTAATAGCCATTCTCACGTATATTCCCCAGGTTTCTGTTTGTACATATTAGAAAAGTCAAGTAGCTCTTCTGGAGTGTAGCGTACCTCCTCCTGGGTCATACTTTGTACTTTACCTTTTGGGGCTCACTGGGACTTAAGTCTAGTTATAGGTCTAGAACCAAAAATAGGTGGTCGGGGTTGGTCGTGGGAACATTCAGCAATGTCTTGTAAGGCATCTACCCCAGGTGATGCCCCAGGCAATGACTCAGATGCTGCCCCAGGCAATATCTCAGACAAAGGCTCTTCAGACACAGCTGGGTTAATCTCATCAGATGGGGGTAGACAGGATAACGGTTTTACTGGGGAGGGTTGCTTAGCAGGCAAAGATGGAATAATCTGTTCAGATAAGAGTAAGAGGGCTGGTTCCGTTGGCAGAAGCGATTCAACAGAATTTAGGGGCTCAATGTCCCCAGCTTCCTGATTACCTGCCCATATGTCTCTATTACAAGTTTCAGGATCCCATTCTTTTCCAGTCAATGCCCTCACTTTAACTTCAGCCACCATCTGAGGTTGGGAATTCAGTTGGCGTTGTAATTCAGCCAATCTTATAATACGACTCTGGGTTTGGTTTTTGGTAATATCAGCTCTGTTACTACAAGAAATAAGGCTTTCTTTCAGGGCACAAGTGGAAACTCTGAGGTCTCATATGCGGTGCTTGAGCTGTGACTCTGAAGCCCTGAGCTCATCTCTTTCTTTCACCACTTTGTCTAGCGAAAGTAGGTCCAACCAACCAGCTTCCCTATATTTCTCATTCTGACAAAATTGTAGAATAGTATCAAACAAGCTGACACAGAACCTTAACCATTACATAAGGTTAAGGCAAGTCAGGGTAATGATTCATGGACTATTGCTTCCAGAGCTTCCAGCAAGTCTGAAATCTGTAAGAAAATTAATTTTGCTCTTACACCAGGCACCATCTAGTTTCTAGAAGAAGCCATGGTTTGCGTAGGCTATTAGTTCTGTGGACTAGTTTCTTCTTTGAGTCTTTGGTTTCCTTCGTTCTCTTTTGCTCCAGGCGAGTAGAGATCAATAGTTGCATCTGAGATAGCCGCTCGCAAGCTTTTAAGACCCCAGACCCAGACGCTATTCACCAAACTAAGATGTAGAACATTATCTTTATGAACTATGTTATGCGATTGACTGAGTTATCTCACGAGACTATGATCCTAAGCCTTTTAACTCAGTAAACCAATCCCACGAGGTGTTTGGATATGTCTAGGAAGTCTCTGTAACTGTGCCCCCATGTGCTTTATTATATATATGAATATATATGCAGCATATTCAAAAATGTATATACATATGCTTACAGATACACCTATACATGCACGTGCATGTACTCACATATGCCTTCCTATACACATATATGCTTACATATATACCTATGTAACCACACTCATATTTTTTGGTTATTATTACTGTTGTTGCAAAATTGTATATGTAATAGCATTTATCAAAATTGCCCCCTATTCTTGCATAATTCTTAGTGTCTTCATTTGCCTTGGTCAAGTTGTGCAGACTTGACCCATACTGGGTACTGCCTTTCCCATCAACAAAAATAACAAGTGTTTACTATCTAGAAAGTAGTTTCTCCTCCCTCCCCCTCCCATCCCTGGTAACCATCAAAGAACGTTGTTTTCTGTGTGTATATCTAGTCTTGGCTTTTTATAAAAGTGAGACCACACAATATTTGTCCTTTTGTGATTGACTTATTTCACTCAGCATAATGTCCTCCAAATTCATCCATGTTATAAGATGTTCTGCAAACTCCTTGTTATTCTTTACAATTGCATAGTATTCCATTGTATGTATGTGCCACAATTTGTTTATCTATTCATCCACTGATTGGCACTTAGGCTGTTTCCATCTTTTTGCTATTGTGAATAATGCTGCAATGAACATAGGTGTGCATATGTCTATTGGTGTCACTGCTCTTATATCTCTAGGATATATACCTAGGAGTGGGACTGCTGGATCATAAGGTATTTTTCTATTTCTAGCTTTTTGAGGAAGTGCCATACCATCTTTCATAGAGGATGTACCATTTTACAATCCTATCAGCAGTGTGTAAGGGTTCTAATCTCCCCACAACATCGCCAGCATTTGTTGTTTTCTGTTTTTTTGATCAGTGCCATTTTTGTAGAGGTGAGATGGTATCTCATTGTAGTTTTGATTTGCATCCCTCTAATGGCTAATGGGAAACCCTGGTGGTGTAGTGGTTAAGAGCTACAGCTGCTAACCAAAAGGTCGACACTTTGAATCCACCAGGCGCTCCTTGGAAACTCTATGGGGCAGTTCTACTCTGTCCTTTAGGGTCGATATGAGTTGGAATTGACTCGATGGCAATGGGTTGGGGTTTTTTTGGAATGGCTAATGTGGAGCTCTGGTGGCATAGTGGTTAAGAGCTCAGCTGCTAACCAAAAAGGTCAGCAGTTCACATCCACCAGCCGCTCCCTGGAAACCCTATGGGGCAGTTGTACTCTGTCCTATGGGGTCGCTATGAGTCGGAACTGACTTGATGGCATGTAACAACAACAACAATGGCTAATGATCATGAGCATCTTTTCATGTGTTTCTTAGCTGCCTGAATGTCCTCTTTGGTGAAATGTCTGTTTATGTCCTTTGCCCATTTTTTGATTGGACTGTTTGTCTTTTTGTTGTTGAGTTGTTAAAGTTTTCTACATATTTTAAAGATTATATCCTTATCAGATATGTCATTGATAAAGATTTTTTTTCCCAGTCTGTAGGTTCTCTTTTTACTCATTTGGTGAAGTATTTTGATGAACTAAGTATTTAATTGTTAGGAGATCCCAGTTGCCTAATTTATTTTGTGTTGTTCGTGCATTTTTAGTTGTGTTTGATAGACTATTTATGCCAAAAATTAGGTCCCCTAGTTTTGTCCTGATGTTATCTTCCAGGAAAGAAGCAGTCATTTTTGGCACATTTCACACAAGCCATAGTTGAAAACACAGAACTGGTTACCACGATAATGCTAGTTTGGCAAAGCACAGGTAGACCTGTAGAGGGTAGGGAAGCTAACTTCGCAGGGTGGAATGCGCTCAGACATAAGAGCCGGGAGACTGACATCCAAGGGTGAGGGGGCAGAGTAACAACCCCAAATACACTGAATAATGGCAGTAAAAGAACAGATGTCCACCAGGGCAAAAGACAAGGCCACATGGCATTCATGATCCTCAGAGTAAAAGATCTGGGAAGGAAACATTATTCTTTGCCAACACGGCTATTTAAAGCGATGGCATCCTTTTGAATGCTTTGGCTAGTGAATGGGTACATGATGCTTTCTTGTCCAAAGGACACCTTCTCCCATGATGTTCACTAGAGATCATGGAGGCGTCCCAGCTCCATCAGTGAGGCTGCGTGGAAGAGTCGATGGACAGAGCCTCAAAGTCATTATTCAGGTCCAGAGTGTTCACATCTGCTCTAGATTTAGTTCTTGCCAAAGAACTGGTTGCCACTGCTTGCATCCCAAGGTGATATCTCTACTCATGTGCCTCATTTAGAGGCAGTCCGAAACAACACTCAGCGCTGGCCAAGTCTCTGCTCATAAGGCCTGATGATATTAACCCTCCCTAACTTAATTTCAACGTGTCTGTTCGCCCAGGGGGTGGAAATATAAGTGCTTCCTGACAATGTTACAGGTGTAGAAAGTCTAGCACCCTGCCAGGTGAAGCTGGAGATTATAGACCTCTAGGTGTGAGCCAGTGGCTTATAAAGCAGGCACTTACAAGTCAGGCCTTGACTGTAAGAAACAACGTGGAGTGATTAGAGGCAGAACATAATTACTCTAAGGAGTTCCTGGGTGGTGTAAATGGTTAACACGCTCGGGTGCTAATCAAAAGGTTGGAGGTTTGGGTCCACCCAGAGGTGCCTCAGAAGAAAGGTCTGGTGATCCACGTCTGAAAAATCAGTCACTGAAAACCTCATGGGACACAGTTCTACTCTGACACACATGGGGGCACCATGAGTCAGGGTCGATCACAGCAGCTGGTTTGGTTAGGGGGCTGGAGACCCACACAGCCAGCACACTAGGGGAGCAGAGCCCAGAGGGACAAATGGAGTAATCTGAAACGGCTACAATCAGTGACTTCAAGAATGGAGGTCCACTAGTTAAGAACTTCGCCCACAGGAATGCTTCAGGGACATTTTAAAGCAGCTTCAAGTCCACTGGAAGCACCAAATTAATTGTCAAAAATTGACAGGCATCTTCTAAATGATCCTCAACTGTAAAGCAATCCTTTGAAAATTCTCTTGGGGCACCATCTCCTCCTTTAATTCCAGGGACAGCATCATCTGTGTTATACTTCCTATTGGCCAATTTAACAGTGTGGTGGTGGGGATGGGACTGGGCTTGGGCTGCCAACTTTTTATACTCTCAAGTAAAGACTTTGAAAAACCAACAAACATCAACTATCATCATTATTTCATAAGAGAAAGATGTTTTAACAACAACAAAAAATTACCAGAAAAAGACCAGAAAAAAATAGTTGCCATAGAGTTAATTCCGACTCACGTACAGATTTAGGAGCAAGATGGGCAACCCCAAGCTCCCTGCTGTTTCTCATTCACTCTTAGCCAGGGCTTCCCAAACTCAGTGCTATAGACATTTGGGGCCAGACTATTCTTTGCTGTGGGGCTTTCCCATGCACTGCAGGATGTTTAGCAGTGCTCCTGGTCTCTGTCCAATTGATGCCAGTAGCACACGCCCCCAGTTGTGACAACTAAAAATGTCTCCAGACATGAGAAAGCTTCCCCTGGGGGGGGGGTGGTGGTAAAGTCTCTCTCTCCTCACATTTAGAACCACCGTGCTGGTGGGAAAAGGACAGGTACTGGAGAGAACTGAGCCAGGACGGCTTTAGAATGCATCTCTGCTTTTTAAATGGTGTCACTGTAGCCCAGAAAGGTGTTTCTGAGACGCCCTTGCTGTCCCAAAGGTTGCAATGCTGGGATATGCCCCTCCTCTGTGCCAGCCGCAGCTGCAGCGTGCTTCCTAAGAAGGTTCTACCAATCTAGAAATAAGATACTAATGAAGGGCAGTGGTTGCCCCTGAATACTTCTCTACAATACTCTACCCTTTTCACAAATATATCCTTTGAACACCATCTCTAGGAAACAAAGAACTCACTTGCTATGTTTGGGAAATGTCACAGCAAAATATGAAACAATTATGTTCCAGTGGAGCAATGATCCATTTTCTGGGTTTTAATACAGCACAGCAAATTCCAGCACCCACACGGCGCAGTTGCAGTAGAAAGACGCAAGAATGAGCAGAGGACTGCTCAGAGGAGACAATAGTGGCTCACAAACAGCAGCAAGCTGGAGGGAGGAATGCGTGATAAGTGAAGAATGTAACCACAGAGATAGCCAGCCCGGCTGAAGAAACTGTGCAGCATTCCATGGGGACATTTAACGCCCAGCCCGAGGACATCATAACAAGCAAGGAGGAATGACTATAAAACCCCCCTGCACACAGAAGGCCTGTCGTAATTAGTTTGCCCCGCAGCAGGGAGTCATATGATCTGCTTTTGTTGCTATTCTTACATTTTCTAAAAAGCCAGCAAAGTGGATTTCCAGACACTCGTGAACAATTCCCTATACTGAGCAGGCCCAACCATTTTAGTGTTCCAGAAAAGAAGAAAAGATCTCCTGCCCTCACCCTGCCTGGCCTTCTGCTCTCCCCCAGTCCCAAGATAATATTTCATTTGGGACTAAAGAAATGTTAAACAAAAAATATGCTTCCTAGTTTTCAGAAGGATATATTTTAAAAATAACTTGGTTTTAAGACTCTTTCCAGAAGGTGCAAAAGAGAGAAAGTCTCTAAAAAGAGGACATAAAAGCCAGGGAAGACTCAGGATATTGAAAACGGGGCCTTAGGCCCAGGAGGATGGACCCTGGTTGGCGCAAATGGTTAAGCGCTCAATTATTAGTCAAAAGGTTGATAGTTCGAACCTACCCAGAGATGCCTCAGAAGACAGCCTTGGCAATCTGCTTCTGAAAGGCCACAGCCTTGAAAATCCTATGGAGCACAGTTCTACTCTGTACACACAGGCTCGCCATAAGTCAGAATCGACTCGGCAACTAACAACAACAACAACAGTAACAAAAAGGCCCAGGAGGAGAAACATGATCTGCTAAAAATCTTGGCTGTGTAAGGAACACACCACCTCCCAGTTCTGTTCATGACCTATGGGTGAGACAAGAAGAAGGGAAGGAAGGAGGGAGAAATAAGAATTCATAAATGCAGCCAAGTCTCGATTTTCAGAAGGCAGATTATGTCGAATACAGCTCAGTATAAATGACTGCATTTAAACGCTTTCTACCCAAATGAAATAGAATAGGTTCTGCTATCACCTGTTGACCCAATACTTATGAAAATGTCTTTTAAACCAAGATATGTGGCTTTTTCCATTAACCTATGGAGTTAGGAGCCACATATGTAAAAGAAAAAATGGTTTAACTAAAGCTGGTCTGAGGGACTGATGCTCAGTCTACTGGAAGGAGGGAGGGAGGGAGAGAAGGTGTGCTGAACTAGCTGGGAGGATAAGGAAAGCCAAGAGCATCTATTCTTAATGAGTTAAGTCTTTATAACCATTTGCAATATCGAGAATGTCACATTTTAAATGTACTTGAAATTTTATCATATGTATCAAGAAGCTAAATATAATAAATGAAGATCCATTATTTTGTATCATATCAGACACTGCTCTCTGATAAAATTGTGGACAATCACGCCTTAGAATTCTGCTAAACCTCTTTCCATGGGAAAAAGGAAGTAAGCAGAAAGCAAGATTTGAGAAAGAGCTTCTTACCTCTTTCTGGCTTCTTCATACTGCCAGTTAAGTCGGACTCGGTCTACAAGTCTTGTTTTATCATCAAAGACAAACTTTCAGGAACAAAAGAGAAAAAAAAAAAAGAAGGAAAACATACATTAAAAACATATTTTTATGTTTTTATGTTTATGATGAATCTTGAAAATATGATGCTGAGTGAGATAGGTCAGACATACAAGGACAAATATTGTATGACCTCACTTACATGAAATTTTTAGAATAGGTAAGAGTCTAGAGACTGAAGTTTATTCGTAGTTACCAGTGTCAGGCGGAAGGGAGGAGGAATGGGGAGTTACTGCTTCAGAGCTACTGAGTTTCTGTTTGGGATGATGGAAAACTTCTAGAAACGGATAGTGGTGATGGTTTAACCACATGGTGAATGTAATTATTATTACTGAGCTGTACACTTAAAAATGGTCAAAACGGCAAACGCTTTTATATATCCATAACAAACGAAAAAAATGTTTTTTCAAAACAGAAAATTCATCTCAACTATCGGCAACAAATGGAGAACCTTTTCTTTCCATTTCAATTTGTAAAAGGTCTAAAAGGAAACCCACCAAATAATACTCTGCAGAGACCTCTAGCTGGTGGGGGTTGGAGTAGGGATGGAATACTTCTGCTTTCCCCAGAGTGGTGAATTTTTTTTTTTTTTATAGTGGAAGTATATTCCTCCATTGTGTAATTGCAGGCAACAACAACAAATGAAGATTTAAAAGAAATAGGGATACAATGTGGATGAACCTCGAAAACACTATGCTGAGTCAAACAAGCCAGACCTAAAAGGCCACGTGGTTTACTACTCCATCTGTATGAAACAGGAGCCCTGGTGGCACAGTGGTTAAGAGCTACAGCTGTAAACCAAAAGGTCAGCGGTTTAAATCCACCAGTTGCTCCTTGGTAATCCTATGGGGCAGTTCTACTCTGTTCTATAGGGTCGCTATGAGTCGCAATCGGCTCAACTGCAATGGGTTTGGTTTTGGTTCAGGGCTGGGGTTGTTGGGAATGGGGAGTGATTGCTTAATGGGTCTGTGGTGTCCTTTGGGGGTGATGAGAATGTTCTGGAACTAGACAGAGGTAGTGGTTTCAAAACACTGAATTGTACACTGTGAACTGGTTAATGGTTACTTTTATGTTATATGGATTTCACCTCAATAAAAACATAACAGAAAATAGAGAATCACTAAGTAAAAGTTGATACAAAAGCAAAACATTTAATCCCATTTTGGACACATTGTCTCCAGTTCCTCAATACATCTAGCACAATGAGGTTCCACTCAGAAGTCACAAGATCTGAAGAAGACAGACTGGCTTTGTGAAGTGTGGGCTACAGGATTCCTTCCAATGTCACACGGTGTATTACAGAATGAAAGGTAAAAGGGAAGAGAGCATGGTATGGAAATGCCTGGGACTGGGGAGGATCATTCAGGAGTTGAATTAAAAACGTGGTGCTCACAACACAACCAGTAGTTGTACTTAAATATTTTTCATACCAATAATATGGAAGTGAACTAAATCCTATACAAAACCAAAAGGACCTGTTTGCGGGGTGACTACAGCTCAACCTGGTTGTGTCCTCCTTCATTCCTGGGAGTAGCCTACAACTGTATTTTCAATCAACTGGCTCTATCGGTGGATCTGACCTTACCAGACCATATATTAGAACCACTTTTTCTTTTAATTTTTTATTGTGGTAAATATATACAGAACATTTGCCATTTCGACACTCTTCACATGAATAATTCAGTGACACTAATTACATTCATCATGTTGTACAACCATCACCATTATCCATTTCCAAATTTTTCCACCACTTTTACCTAAAGCTCAGTGTCTCCTGAACAATGAGTCCTCCTCCCCAACCTCCTCCATCTAACCCATGGTAATCGCCAATAAACTTTGGTCCCTCTACACTTGCCTATTCTAGATATTTCATGTAAGTGGGATCATACAATATTTGCCCTTTTGTGTCTGACTTACTTCACTCAGCATCATGCTTTCAAGGTTCTTCCATGTTGTGGCATGTATCAGAGCTTTATTGCTCCATATGGCTGAGTAACAGTCCACTGTATGGATAGACCACATTTGTTTATGTATCCATCTGTTGATGGGCATTTAGGCTGTTTCAACAACCTCATATCAAGAAGTATCTGAAAATCTTTGAATTGATTAGTGATGAATTTAATGACAGGAGCTTTGCTATATGCCAGTGAGGAATTTCTTTATACCTTTATTGCCCTGAACGGCGAGATCAAGAAGTGGCTTTTGAGGGACTGAACATTTCCCACTGAGATGAGCCACAGTCCTATACATTTACACAGTTTCAGCTGACATCCTCCTCCACAATCTCCTTGGCAGAAACATATTTAGGCTGCTGCATCACCTTCTGGAAACTATCTGCGGTGCGGATGAGCTACTTGTCACCTCATCCCTATCTTTACTAGAGATCCCTCAATCGACTTCATCAAGCCCAATACACTTCTAAGCATAGACCTCTAAGCTTTGTTTTCACACTCTTCTTTGAGAATAAAATGGATGTCTTGGTCAAAAAAGAAGAAACCTACAGCCAAAACCATCCAGTAGGGTCTTGCCTCACACGCCGACATCATGTACCTCAACTGCTAAATTCCAAGGTTTGCCTGTATTGCTTACAAATCTGTGGTTGCAAATCCCTGGTCTCCAAAAGTATGTCTGATATACACGAACACCTATTCACTAAACTCACTCAAAGCATTAACCAAGTGTGACAGGCAAACCAGACCTGGTATTGTACAATCCACTCCACTTGAGAGTGGGCTGGGCCTACTGACTTGACTTTAACCAAGGGAATACAGCAAAGGTAATGGGAAGTCATTGCCATGAGTAGGTTACAAAAGACTGGGACTCCCATCTTGCTAACAGACTATTGTCTTCTCAGCTTGCAAGCTTTGATGTAGCAAGCTGCCATGTTGGAGACGTCCACATGGCAAGGAACTGAGGCCCTCAGTCTAACAACCTGTGAGGAACTGAATCCTGACCACAATCATGTGAGTTTGGGACTGGATCCTTCCTCAGTCAAGCCTTTGGATGAGACCTCAGCCCTGGCACCTTGACTGCAGCCTCGTGAGAGACCCTGAAGCAGGGGAGCTAGCCCAGACTCCTGACCCATAACAATGTGAGATAACAAAAGTGTATTATATTAAGCTACTAGATTTTGAAGATAATTCGTTATGCAGTAATAGCTAACTAACACGCTAAGTTGTAGCCTTTGCTACATTTTTCTACAATAACAAAATGGAGTAGAAAGTACAGGGTTTAGAGGTTGGAGAAGTAGATTCAAACCCAGATCTGCCTTTCCCTAGCTATCTGATATTAGGTAACCTGACACTTTGGTCTCTTCATCTCTAAAACAGGGACAGGAAAAACTATTTAAATTTTGTTAGCAGCCAGAAAGCTGCCAACCCAGTACCAGCCCCAGTACACTGCAGGGGCTTGTAAGCAATGCTAATGTACTGCTAGCATTATTACAGCAGCATAAGCAGCCACTGCCCACCGGACATTTTTAGAACGTCCTACTTAAATCCTTAGAGAGCCTTCAAGCTTATCTGTTTCTCAAAAACTAGTTAAGAGTATCTCAATCCTATTCTAATCTTACGATAAGTCCCCCAAAAAACCCTAGATGCCATCAAGTCCATTCCGACTCATGGTGATCCCATGTGTTACAGAGTAGAACTGCTCCATAGGGTTTTCTTGGTTGTAATCTTTATAGAAGCAGATCACCAGACCTTTCTTCTGTGGTGCCACTGGGTGGTGGGTTCAAACTGCCAATCTTTAGGTTAGTAGTTGAGCACAAATTGTTTGCGCTACCCAGGGACCTTAATCTTATGATAAGCAATGAATTACTCAAGGAGTTCAGTCAGTCTTGTACTTCTTTGCTTCCCTTGCTCTGAAATCTTTAGGCAAAAGACTGGGCATTTCTGACTTAGAGATTCTTCTCTGGGTGTTACACATGGTGACCATATTCTTTAAACCAAAGAAGACACGTGGTCACAAGTGTACTTTTGAGAACAATGAGGGGAAAACTGAAATTGGGACTGTTCCAGAAAATGCAAGACATAAAGAGTCATTATTTATTATATTATACACCCCAAAGAGGCACTATCTGCCAAAACTTTAAAATATGAGCTAATTATTTAAAACCCTGAATTTTCCATCTTTTTTTCTGTCTTTTGCATTCCACTGATACCTCATCTTTACTTAATAAGCTCAAAAAAAAAAAAGCAGCAGTCCAAACTGCTTTTCCATGTGGTAGCAAATTAACATGAAAGTCCTCTCACCGACATTACAATAGCAGTGTCTTTAAATATTCACCACCCTGCCTCAAACAGTGATTGCCAACCTTGTTTTTTTGGCTAACTCAAGGCTTCACGAATTAACAAAAGGGACATTATAATATTCTTCCAAGTCTCACACAAAATTAATTTTAATTCAATTTCCTGACATTCGGTTAGAGGAATAAGAAACCTCATTCAAGAATAATCCAAGGATGGCTCAGCTACAAAAAGCCTTTAGGAATCACTGGTTGAAGCCAGCCAACTCTGCACGGGCTGGACCACTTGTTTTTGTAAATAAAGTTTTATTGGCACACAGCCACAGCCATTCATTTACGTATCATCTGTGGCCGCTTTTGTGCTACTGCAGCAGAACTGAGTAGTTGCGACAGAGGCCACATGGCCCACAAAGCCAAAAATATTTACTATCTGGCCCTTTATAGAAACAGTTTGTTGACCTGTACTCAAAAGAGTCACATGTCTGTCAAGAAACCATTTAAACTCAAGTATCAAAAAGATTTTGCCATTTGTAAGAATCCAAATCACAAGGTTAGAGGCACTAAGCAATTCAATTGCCTCCCATGCCATTGAGCCTTCTTAGCTGATGTGAGACAGTTTATTTTCTCTTCAAACTGAACTGCACAAAAGCTAAAATAATGCTAACATGAAAATGGAAAATTAAACAAAATGAACGATGGCAACACAAAAGCCACCCGCTTCTCTCGGCACCCGCGTCTCTTCTCCCTGGGTAAATATACCTCTCCGATGATGTCGGTCTGAGACCCAGCATCACAGAACTGTTGAGGTAAACAGGAATCGCCAAGCGTGCCCGGATTGGGAGGGAAATCTTGTAGAGAGTCGGTAAGAGAGCAGCTATTCTTGAAGCCATCGGTAAGCTTAGCCAGGCTCTGGAATAGAATGAGACAAGTGATTTGAACAGAGATGTTGGTGCTGATCTTCCCCTCAGAAGCAGCCTTTCTGCTTTGCTTCTAGGTGTGCTACTTGATTACGAGAGAATAGTCCCACTCTGGCCCCCATTCTCATTAGATTCAAAAGAAATGTTTTGTTTTGTTTTTTTTACCACTTGCACCTTTAAGAAGATTCTTAGTCATTTAAATCAGATAGTGACTGAGTCATCCTGGCAACATGGGACTCTATATATAGAGAACAACTGTGGGACCATTTTCACTATTTTTTAAACCTTCATATTTCCTAAAGAAAAACATGAGCAATTCAATACGAAACTTTCTATCAGTGAATAAGTCTGAAAAAGATTAATGCTTGCTCAAGATCTCAATAGATAAACCACACAGAAGATGAAAACATCTCTCAGATGATATTTACACAGTTTTATAACCAGATTTTTTAGTCACAATTCTACATGGTCAAAAGTAATCTCATATGAGTGTTCAACCAGTTGTCGTGGAGTCAATTCCAACTCATGGTGACCCCATGTGTGTCAGGGTAGAACTATGCTCCATGGGGTTTTCAGTGGCTGATTTTTCAGAAGTAGATCAGCAGGCCTTTCTTCCAAGGTGCCTCTGGGTAGACTTGAACCACCAACCGTTTGGTTAGCAGCCAAGCGCGTCAACCATCTGTACTACCCAAGGACTCCCATATGATGTTAGTTTGTGAAAAATTAAAGTATGTATTCTGGCACTGGAACACTTTGGTGTAGAAGTTAAACAGAAATCAGATTTTCTACCATTTCTTCAGACTTTTGAATATAGTCCTTATCAGTAGACATTACTGCAAACACAAGAAAGAGCAGCCAGGCGCAGGATGACCTGTGTAGCTGGCTCTAGACTACATGGCTGTAGTCTTCTTATCATGGGTCAATAGTGTTGAGTTCGGATAAGAAAGGCAAAATGAATTATTTAATTTTAATGGAAGAGGACTTTGCCTGTGCCTCTCCCTGGAGCTTCTCGGACTTAGAGACTTCAAAGAACATGCTGGGGCATGAAGCTTCTTCCAGAAATTCTATCTCCTGCCTCCCTGGTGGGAACCCAAGCAAGGCAACAGGGTGGCTTACCCCAGCCCTGTACATTGTGGCCTTAGAGAGGCCAGGACAAGGCACCCTTCTCGACTGCCTAGGGTGACACCTCTGTGTCCACACCAGGAAAGACCCTGGTCCACATCAGAGCTTGGGCTTGCCTTATATGGAGAGTAGATGTCCAACTGCTGCCTTCACAGAGGCCTCAGAAATGGCAGCTCTTCTGTTGTCACCATTGCTCCAAGAACACCTAATAATTCATCATTGACTTATCATGACCTGGAGAGGCTATTCGTATGTACAGACTTCTGGCTTCCGTCTTCCAAGGTTCTAATTCAGTAGGCCTGGAGTAGAGCTTTGTAATCTACATTTTTAACAAGCACCAAGGGACCTGAAGCAAGTAGCCCACTGCCTTCGCTTCAGGAACCACCACCAGACCCAGTCATTATTTGTGCACCTATCTCATTTGGCCTCTGAGTCTGAGCAGGCATGTTGTACATTCTACAGAATCTAGACGCAGGCCTTCCAGGCACCAGGGATTCACTTTGTGCAGAGAGGCAAAAAGAAAACCCATCACCAAAACACCTGAATGCATTCCAACATCAAGCAGAAAGACCCGCATGTGCTCACTTGCAAAATTGCAAAAGCTCAATATTCCCAGCTATGTAATTTAAAACATCCACACGGTGGAACACCAGGCAGCCACATCAAAGGAATGAAGTGGCTCCTTGTGTACACATATGGGAAAAGGAAGGGGACAGTAGGGTCACATGAGTAAGCAAGTGTAGAACAGTGTGCAGAGTCCCAAGCTGTGTGGGAGGGCAGCTGAACGCACACTCCTATTTCTGTGTCTGCACAAACATGGGAAGTGTACTTGTCATGGGTTAAACTGTGTCCCCCCAAAATATCTGTTAACTTGGCTAGGTCATGATTCCCAGTGTTGTATGACTGTGTACCATTTTGTCATCTGATGTGATTTCCCTGTGTGTTGTAAATCCTATCGGTATGATGTAATAAGATGGATTAGCGGCAGTTATACTGAAGAGGTTTACAAGATTAGATAGTGACTTAATCCAATCTCTTCTGAGATATAAAAGACAGAAATGAGTAGAGACACATGGGAACCTCATACCACCAAGGAAGAAAGCAGTGCCAGGAGCAGAGTGCGTCCTTTGGACCTGAGGTTCCTGCGCAGAGAAGCTCCCAGACCAAGGGAAGACTGATGCATCCCAAGGACCTTCCCTGAGAGCTAACGGAGAAAGCCTTCCCCTGGAGCTGACGCCCTGAATTTGAACTTGTAGCCTACTGGGCTGTGACAGAATAAACTTCTCTTTGTTAAAGTCATCCACTCGTGGTATTTGTTAGAGCAGCACTAGATGACCAAGACAGTACTCAATCAATCAACCAAAGTAGTTAGAACCGGGTGATAGCAAGACTTCTTATCACACACTTTTTCCATTATTTTGATGGTTGAACAATGTGAATGTATTATCTATTGCTGTGGGTTGAACTGTGTCTCCCAAAAAGATATGCTTAGGTTCTAACCTCCAGCAACTGTAAATATGACCTTATTTAGAAATAGGGCCCTTGCAGAAGTAACCAAGATGTGGCCATCCTGGATTAGGGTAGGCCCTCAATCCAGTGACTGGTGCCCTTGTAAGAAGAATAAATTGAGACAAGAGACACAAGGAGGAGGCCATGTGAAAACGGAGGCAGAGAAAGGAGTGATATGCCTACAAGCCAGGGAATGCCAGGATTGCCAGCAACCACCAGAAGCTAGAAAAGCAAGGAAGGATTCTTCCTTAGAGCCTTTGGCGAGAGCATGGCCCTGCTGACACCTTGACTTTGGACTTCTGGCCCCTAGAAATGTGAGAGACTATATTCCCCTTGTTCTAAGCCATCTGGTTTGCGATTCTTTGTTATGGCAACCCTAGGAAGCTAATACACCTATTTAAAAACATATTTTACATATATATATGTTGGGTTGCTGTTTGTTGTTGTTGTTGTGTGCGTCGAGTTGATTCTAACTCATAGCAACCCCATGTGACAGAATAGAACTGTCCTATAGGGTTTTCTTGGCTGTAATTTTTATAGGAGCAGATCGCCAGGTCCTTCTCCTGTGGAGCCACCGTGTGGGTTCAAACTGCCGAATTTTCAGTTAGCAGTCAAGCTCTTAAGCGTTTGCACCATCAGGGCTCTTTCACGTATATACAGATATAATAAAAACATATGAAAATAACATATATATCTTTTATAAAAGAAATATATATATAAAATATAAAAGAAAGCTAGACAAGCCAGACGACTAAACAGTGGCTCTGAGGAGCGGCCGCATCCTCGCCTCTCACCTGCATCAGGTCCCGCCTCTCCTTCTCGCCTGTACAAATGGCTTTCTTGATGGTCCGGAGCTCATTCATGATGGCCTGTGCCTCATCCAGCTTATAGTTGGTGTGAGCACTTGACATCTTACGGTCAATCCTGGTTAAGAGAGAAAAACAAGAGTCATTCCACATGAGATCCTAACATTCCATAAAACAAGCCAAAAAAGCTGCACAGAAAGGTAAGGAGACCATTAAGAACAATGTTTTGACAAAGAGAAATAAAGATCCCCATAAAACTTTCCTTCCTTGTGGTAAATGCAAAGAAATGAGACTCTGCTGGGTGGACGACTTCCTTTGCTTGTGAGACTCCTCTGCAGGTGAGAATACTCCAGGTGGGACGCCCATGTTCTCTACTAATGATAAACCAACGAGGTAATTGGCTTGAGTAATTTCCCAAGACTATAAACTCCCTGCAAGCAGGACTGCGTCTTATTTATCCCCAGGATCTAGGTTAGTGGTCAAAAATGTATACTAAATAAACATACAAATGAGACCTATGTGCAAGAAGAATATATGGGAAACAGCAGAAAGTAATGAACTTTCAATAATGCTGTCTTTAGCAAAAGTTGGAAAATTCTACGTCTTCTCTATGTATCTCTCTTATTTCATTCTGGTTCTAACTTATTACTCTCTCTCTTACCCACCTCAATTTTTTCCTTCCATTCAAATATCTATCTATCCATGCATCTATCCATCCTTCCTTCCCTATCCCCATCCATCCATCAATCTAGCTATCCATTCATCCATCTATCCATCAATCATTCGTCCTTCCTTCCTTTCTTACTTCCATTCATCCATGCATCCATCAATGCATCTCTCCAAACACCTATCCGTCCAAATATCCTTCTATCCATCCATCCGTCCATCCATCCATGCATGAATGTATTTATCCTTCTAAATATCCATCCACCCATCCTTCCTTCCTTCCATCCATTCAAATACCCATCCATCCATTCAAATGTCTGTCCGTCCATCCACCCAAACATCCATGCATCTATTAAATACTTGTGCGTGCCAGGCCTGGTTCTGGGTGGTAGGGGCAGAACACTGTATAAAACAAGACTTGGCTCTGGTCCCAAAGAGCAGACAGTCTTCTGTAGCCTATCCTCTTTCAAATCACATCTAAATCTTGAGTGCTGGTAGCCCTCAGGGCTAAAGAAGTTGGAAAACTTTGCTCTAGAAATGGAACAAACTCCACTTATGGAAAGTAATTAGCTTATGTTCCCAGGTTCTAGATCCACCATTACATAGGTTCTGGTTCTAAATGTTTTCCCCATGTTATCCTGAAAACCTGGATCCTTCACTACCAGCCCAAAGTCCTCTACTTTCCGCTCACAAAATCATCCCGGCATACCAGCAGCATTCACCACATTCCAGCGCTACCGTTCACTAGCCACGGGACCTTGGGCAGGACACTCCACCTCTTTACACCTGTTTCCTTATGTGTAAACGGAGGTACTAAATATATTTCTCTTCTAGGGTGGGTAAGAGACTTAATGAGGAAATTCAAGGGAAGGGCTCACTGGGCAGGATGCCAGGCGTGTAATGCTTGTGGTAGTTATTATTATCAGGGTAATGCCGAATCTACTCACTCACGGTAGGAAAAGTCAATGATTTACCAACTCCCATCCTTTACTATCATTAACAAATTCCCTGCGGCATATATCACAACTCACAACAAAACTCGGCACGAGAGGTATTTGAACAATCGGCACCCTTGAAACAGAAGGGCAAATAAAACAAGCAGCAGGAACCCATTCACTCCTTGGGAATAAGGGCACTAGAGTTGGACAGCATGGCTGTTGCTCATCAGGCAGAAATAAAATATTTACGGAAAGTGTCCTGAGCACTTTCATGCAGACAGTGGATATGAGCGCACCATCGGACCCCAAACATCAAGTGGTAACACCCCTAAATCCCAATACCACCTGCTCTCCTGAGCATGCCCAGGATGGCTCAAGTGTACAGAGTCATAAGTTTCTAAGACACACATTTCCTTGATTGTTCCTACAAAGCAGAATTCTTACAAATTTTTATCAAAAAGTACATGTATTAACTTGGAAAAGGAGAGTGAGAATGGCTGCACAACTTGAAGAATGTAATCAGTGTCACTGAATTGTACACGTAAGAACTGTTGAATTGGTGTATGTTCTGCTGTGTCTATTCTCAACAACAAAAATAAATAATTTTTTTTAAGTACATGTATTTTTAAGCATAAGAGTGTTTGATGCAGAAAGTTAAGAGAGAAAGAAGGAGAGTCTGGGATGTGGACACCTTTTTTCCCTTTCTCTCTGCTCTCATGAAAGCCCAGCATTGGCACCTTCACGAAACCGTTCATCTGAAAAGGTAGGGTGGTAAGCTTTAACACTTTGTATTGCCTGGAGGGACATCACGGGATTTCACCATCACATATAAAATGCTCTTAGCATAGCGATGGCACTTGGTGGCTATTAGAAAGTGGTAGTGGTAGCCACAGCAAGGACAGGGACAGTGGCAGAGTAAGAATATTAATCCTTTATACATTTTCAAAACTCTTTTATAGTGTCCCTCAAAACCAGCCCTACTTCCACCACAATGACTGGCTTTATCACTCACTGCTGTGGCCTTACACAGGCTTACAAGTCAACTGCGATACCCACGAGAGGCGTATCTTTTACTTTCTGACCCACAATGTTACGCAGGGCGTGCTATATAGCCAACGGGTATAATGGAAAGGGAATGGACCCAGAAGTCGGGTCTTAGCTCTGATGCAAATTAACTATGTGACCTGGAGAAGTCTCAACACCCAGGAGTCTTGGTGATTTCATGAAGGTACCAGGCTTAGGATGGGGTTCCCAAACCCAGCTGACCACCAGAACCATCTGTGAAGTTAAAAAAAATACAGTGCCCTGGGTCCCCCTACAGATGGAACTGGGAGATTTGTTAATTCATCAACCAGATCCTAGAACCACTAGGCTGGAGCCTATTTTCACACTAATTATTAGCTGATGGACGCCATATAACTGTTATAATTAAACTGACAGGGCGGTGGTGGCTCAGTGGTAGAATTCCTGCCTTCCTTGTGGGAGGCCCGGGTTCAATTCCCACCCAATGCACCTTATGTGCAGCCACCACCCGTCTGTCAGTGGAGGCTTGCATGTTGCTAGGATGCTGAATAGGTTTTAGTGGAGCTTCCAGACTAAGACGGACTAGGAAGAAAGGCCTAGCGACCTACTTCTGAAAATCAGCCAGTGAAAACGCTATGGATCACAACGGTCCAATTCCATTGCACATGGGGTCATCACGAGACAGGGGCCGACTTGATGGCAGCTAACAACAACTAAACTCACATGTTCTATACACATTTCTAAATATCCCGTGAATCGACAGTAGAAAGACTTGTAATAGAGAACCATTTCTGCACTAAATTGTTCACGGACAAAGTAACACCAGAAACAGAGATGAAACTTCTCCACTCCATCTCCAGTTGGGGAGTGCAGGCTGGGAGGGAGGCCCTTGTAGAGTGCTGTTCATCTTACAGGGATACCAGAAACGCCAAGACACGTGATGGCAGAATACACAAAGCACAAGGAAAGCCCATATGTTTTTCCATTTTAGACGCTCTATGCAGAACGGAGAATGAAGAGTCTCTGACGCAAGGCAGAAATACAAGGCCATACATCTCACAGCACTAAATCTGCCAACAAAGTGGCCCAACGTTTCTCACATGGAAAATCTAGACTCATTTACGTAACAAAGTCTCCTTGTATTCATCTTCTGATAAAGGGCTTTCCAATACATGTATTTTTAATTTCATGAATCATAACACACCGAGTACGGTGAAGTCTGTCGAAAAGGGTTATTATCCCACTTCCAGACAGGAAATCGGAAGCCAGGAAAATCAGATTGCTCTCTAGCACCTCTGCTAACCGGATCTACCTGCTTCTCCAAAATCAGAGCTACAGCAAATAGATCATCACACTGCATTAATACCCACATAGAGCAACGAAGCTCTACCACATTAAATTTTTTTTTCTCAAGTGCCTGAAAATAAATGCTAATCGAATATCCATATAGGTTATAGACACACACCTATCGTTAAGGCTGCAGTATGAGACTCTAACCATGTCAGCTTGGTTTTATACTTAAACGTTATGATTTACTTACAGCTTTTAGGAGCTATAAATCCTGACGGTGTGGCCATCAGGAAATCTTGGAAGGGACCCAGCAGCCTCTCAAGGCACTGTGTCATAGGATGGGAATGGCTGCCACACAAAGGAAAACAAGGCCCGATTTCCGACAGGAGCGGGCTCAGCAGTCCCTGGAATTGAGTCCATCAGCAGACACTGCAGAGCGGGCGTGAGAATGGAAACTCGACCACAAGGCAAGGGGCCTGGCTACTGCTCATAGCTCTGCTGCATGTGGCTCTGCGACCTTGAAGAAGAGTTAAGTCTCATTTGAAAAAATAAGAAGACTGGACTTGAGCAGTTGTTTTCCTCCTGTTGGCAGTGAGTCCTGGAGTGGGGAGGCAGGAGTAGCTAAGGAGGCTCAGAAACCCTCACCCCTACTTCAACAAGTAGCTCCCCTTTGCTCAGTCTTCTGTATTCCGGTTCCATACAAGTTGTTGTTTATAGGGAGCAACAGTGAAAAAGATTGCACTGTTAAAAAAAGTAGCAAATGGATGTTTATAGCAGCATTATTTATAATAGCCAAAGGGTAGAAACAAGGCAAATGTCAATCAACTGATGAATGGATAAACACAGTGTGGTCTATCCATACAATGGAATGCTATTCAGCCATAAAAAAGAATGAAAAGCTGATTCATGTTACAGCATGCTTGAACCTTGAAAACATTATGCTGAGTGAAAGTAGTCAATAACAAAAGGCCACAGAAGAAATGTCTAGAATGAGGAAATCTATAGAGACACGAAGTAGATTAGTGGTTGCCTGGTGGCCCAGTGGTTAAGAACTATGGCTGTTAACCAAAAGGTCGGCAGTTCGAATCCACCAGCCGCTCCTTGGAAACCCTATGGGGCAGTTCTACTCTGTCCTATTGGGTCACTAGGAGTTGGAATTGACTGGAGGGCAATGGGTTTGGTTTTAGTTTAGGGCATTGGGGGATGAGTGACTGGGGGGAGTGATAGTTAAAGGGTGTGGGGCTTCTTTTTTAAGTGATGGAAATGTTCGAAAATTGACTGTGGTGATGGTTGCATGTATCTGAGAATACGTACAGACCACTGAATTGTACACTTGATATGGGTGAATTGCGTGGTAAGCGAATTATATCTCAATAAATCTGTTTTATTTTTTAAGTGTAAAAGTCATGATATAACATGATCTCAAAGCTCTAGGTATCTCTGACAGACCATCAGGAACTATTATATAAAAATAGCTAAATCTATCAAGCACCTACCAGGTGACTGGGTCTTGCTACGTGTTTTACGTTTGTCATTTCATTTAATCCTCTCAGCCACCTTAGAGATAAATATAATTATCTTAGGCTTTATAATGAATAAATGGAGGCTCAGAGAGACTAAGTAACGAGCCCAAGATCACAAGCTCATACCTGGCATGGCTGGGATCCAAACTCACCTCTCCCAACTCGAAAACTTGGATCCAACCACAATCTGCGCAGTGCTTCTTCCTACTATGTATGCACACTGCTGAGTGTGCTGTCCATCACACCCCTGCAGAAGCTAGGCAAGCTTGGTCCATATGTTTTCACATGCGCAAGGTACGTTTCATACAACTCAAACCACTTCCAGCATTCTAGGCAACCACCACCCTGACCGCCTTTTTACCTCATAAGTTGTCTCTGGTGCGGTGTCTATGCACCTTGAGGCGCACTGGCTGGTAAGAAGGCTATGAGGCTGATCTAGAGACCTCCTGAGAGCCTCACAGCCCAGGGGTCCTGAGGAGAGGGCGGGAAACAAAAGGGCAAAAGAGGGATGAATAGGGGGAGCCCAGGGCAATTTTAGGGCAGTGGAACTCTTCTGCATGATACTATGATGGTGAACACATGACCTTATGCATTTGTCAAAACCTACAGGACTCTACAGCACAAAGAGTGAACATTAATGTCAACTATGGACTCCAGTTAATAATAATGTATCAATATTGGTTCATCAACTCTAACAAATGTACCTCAGGAACGCAAGGTGTTAATAACAGAAGAAACAGTATGCAGTGGGGAGAGGGGATATATGGGAACTCTACTTTCTGTACAATTTTTGTATAAACCTAAAACTACTCTAAAAAATAAAACCTATTTAAAAAATAGTAATAATCTATTAGGTCTGGTGGCGATAGATGTTTTAAAGGAAAACGGAGTAGGGGACAGAGTATGATAAAGAGGGCTTTTTTAGATAGGGTGGTTAAGCAAGAATCTTGGCAAAATGTCATTTGACCAGAGACCTACGGGAAGGGAGGGAACAGGCATGCAGGAATTTGGGGGAAAGAATGTTCCAGGCACAGGAAACTACAAGTACCCATGCGAAAGGCAGGAAGGTGCCGGGTATGCTAGCCAGCCAGCAGGGAGGCCAGTGGGGTTGGCGTGGGTGAATGAGGGGGAAACCAGTGGGAAATGAGGTTGGGACTGGGAGTCCTGTCAGCCAGAGTCTGGATTTTTTTCTAAGTGAGAGAGACAGTCATAGGCGGGTCACAGCAGAGGATATATTTTCAAAGCATCCCTGTGGCTACGACATGAGAACAGTGGTCGTGGTGAAAGCTGTGCGAAAGAATCAGGTTGCAGGTGCGTAGACATCACACCATGGACAACTTAGGAGGTAAAAAGGCGGTCAGGGTGGTGTTTGCCTAGAATGCCTTTCACCATTGTGTCAGTGCTCAAGGATGTTATAGGCACATGGCGGAGAAGGGCTTCGGTGTTAGGTGAGCCTGGGAAACTCAGGCTTCAGCAATGTCAAAGGAGCTTCCTGACTGCAGGACAACTCAGAATCTAACACCAGGTACATTCTAGATCACGAGGTGAGAATTGGAGAGGAAAGTCTCCTCACACCCAATTGGTGTGGCTCGTGGATCTCCCATCTGCATGCATCATTGTTCAGATTCTTCCTCCTTTGCCTCTGGCTACTAGTAACAAGTTACATTAAAATAATTTTACAAAACAAGCTTCCAAAACTTTGGGTCAGGAGGGTCCAGTAGATCTTCCACTGGCAAAGAATAGTCCAATTTTGCTGAAGACTTTCCTTACTCATTGTGTTGCTCCTTGTTGTGTTTTCAAAAACAGTTTCAGCAAGTATTTCATAAAGTGTATATATACCCTGAGGACTTCTATAAAGGGAAGCAAGAGAAATGCAAATCAAAACTACCCTAAGATACTGTTTCTCCCCTATCAGATTGTCGAAAATTCAAAAGCTTGACAACGCATTCTGTTGACAAAGCTGGGGAAATGGAAACACTCATCTCTTGGTGGTGGGAATGAAAAATGGTTCAACCCTTGTGACAGTGAATTTTATCTGTCAGCTTGGCTGGGCTGTGGTGCCCAGCTGTTTGGTCAAACACTAGTCTAGATGTTGCTGTGAAGGTATTTTGCAGATGTGGTTAACATCTATACAATTAGTTGACTTTAAGTAAAGTAGATTACCCCTGACAATGTAGATGGGCCTCCTCCAATCAAGTTGAAGGCCTTAAGAGTAAAAGCTGAGGCTTCCCAAAGGAGAAGGATTCTAGCTCAAGATGATACCAGAGAAATCCTGAGTTTGTAGCTTGTTGCCTGTCTTATAAATTTTAGACTTGCCAGCCCCTACAATCACATGAGCCAGTTCCTAAAATCAATATCCGTCTATCTATCTATCTGGAGCCCTGGTGGCGCAGTAGTTAAGCGTTAAGGCTGCTAACCAACAGGCTGGCAGTTCGAATCCACTAGCCGCTCCTCAGAAACCCTATGTGGCAGTGCTACTCTGTCCTATAGGGTCACTGTGAGTTGCAATCTACTCAATGGCAGCGGGTTTGGTTTTTTTTTTTTTTTTGTCTGTCTGTCTATCTCTCTCTCTCTTCTGTTTCTCTGGAGAACTCTGAGAATGCCCCTACAGAGGGGAATTTGACACTATCTAACAATACCACAAATACATTTGCCCTTTAATCTGGCAATCCTAGTTTCAGTAACTTATCCTGAAAGACACGCACGCAAAACCTTAGATGAACCACTAATGGGAAAAGTTATAAATGGATGCATAAGGCTGACAATGCTGGAAGTCCCCGAGAAGATTCTCATCACAAAAGAAATAACCAAACAGTAATGGCCTCCTGATGGAAGTAACACTCTCACCTGTAAAATATTCTTGCCAAGAAAAAAAAAATCGAGCTTGAATCGATCAAGCCTCTGGAACTAATTGCTCCAGTTTGTATACATAACAGGAGACAGGGGAACACATTAAACGGCACGATGCAGATTCAAGCAGCAAAATTCACTATGAGGGAAATTCTACCAAACCCAAAAACCAAACCTGCTGCCGTCAAGTCGATTCCAACTCATAGTAATCCTGTAGGACAGAGCAGAATTTCCCCCATAGGGTTTCCAAGGCTGTAATCTTTATGGAAGCAGACTGCCACCTCTTTCTTCCACGGAGCAGCTGGTGGGTTCAGACTGCTGACCTTTTGTTTAGCAGCTACGTGCTTAACCACTGTGCCACCAGGGCTCCTGGAAAATTCTACAGAACAACAAATTAGTTTCTTCAACAAATTGAGTTTGTTGAAAAAAAAATGGAAAAGTAGATATTGAAAAACATATCAAGCAAATGCAACGTGCACGTTTGCATTTGAATCTTGATTCAAACAAATCTGGAAAATGTGAAAATTCCCTGGGGAGATGAGGATAGCAAGGAATTACTGTTAAATGTGCTGGAGTCCCTAGGTGGTGCAAACCATTAACATGCTTGGCTGCTCACCGAAAGGCTGGTGTTTCAAGTTCACCCAGAGGCACCTCGAAAGAAAGGTCTGGTGATTTACTTCTGAAACATCAGCCACTGAAAACCCTATGGAGCACAGTTCTGACACACACGGGGTCACCATGAGTCAGAATTGACTGGTTGGTTGGTTGGTTGAAGTGTGCTAAGGGTATTATAGTTATGTTCGTAAAAAGAGTCCATAATTTTAGGAGCTATATTTCTGAATTACGTATGACTCTGGGATTTGCTTCAAAATAAGGCAGTAGGAACATGGACGATGGGCGGGGAGGGGGGGGTAAGAGACAAAACAAGACAGGCCACATGTTGTTAATCGTTGAAGCTAGGTGAGGGGTCTGTGAGGCTTTCATTATACCATTCTCTCTACTTTTGTATAAGTCTGACACTTTCCATCATTAAAAGTTTAGCTAGAGAGTGAAATAACTCAGACACAAAGGGCAAATGTTGTATGATCCCACTTATACAATAGATCTAGAATAGGCAAATGCATAGAGATCGAAGCAGACTGGTGGTTACCGGAGCCTGGGGGCTGGGGAAATGGGGAGTTACTGCTGGAAGGACACCGAGTTTCTATTTGGGTGATGGAAAACTTTTGGAAACAGACAGTGGTGATGGTTGCACAACATGGTGACTGTAATTAATGTCACTGAACTGTTATACATTGAAAAATGGTTAAACTGGAAAAATATTAATAAAAATTTTAAAAAGGTTTAAGTGGCAAGTTTTCATTATACATATTTTCTGATAAAAATTTTTTAAGTTTAGCTACACACGCGTGTGCGCATGCATATTCTATCATAACCCAGAGTATGTGTTCATGACCAGCTCCCCTCTATAAAAATTCATAACATATACAGATTTAAAAAAAAAATACAAAAGGTTCTTTTTTCCTCACTTAGACCTAAGCAGAATGAGGGATCCCTTGCTAGCCAGGAAAGCTCACCAAGATAAACAAGTTGAGTTTAAAATGTTATAAGGAGCCAAACTCCTGGTGAGGTGCTCTGGGAAAAAAATACACTGGATATTCTGGGAAGCAAGAATAGCAGAAAAATTTCTGGAGGAAAATCTGGTCCTTTGCCTTAAGTTGATGTTCATAATAAAATCAGAGAAGTCCATTGATGTCCAAGAGCTCATCCATTATCTGTGTTTCTAGTCAGGATTTTATGGTAGGGCTGAGGGGGTGGGGATCACATTTTCAATGCTTAAAACCTGTTTTTAAAATTTCTCCATAAATAATCTAAATTTGCATTATTAGATCCAAACATAAAAGTCCAATCTTCGATACCAGAAAAATAATTTTAGCCTCGCAGCCCGGGTAACTCAAAGAAAGGCTAACAGATTATTCTTCACTTATAAAGTATTTTAAGAGCAGCGTGTCAGTGCATTCTGTCCTTCCTGTGAGGCTGCATAACAGAATAAAGCAACCACGCACAGGGAAAAAGTAAAGTTTGATGGAGAGAAAACGCAACTTTCAACGGAACCAAGGCAATGTGTAGATTAACCAATGGCTCTGGTGTCTGCTCAGTCTGGGAAACCTCCGTGCCCCGTAGGGTTCACACTGCTGGGTGTGGGTCCCTCAGGACCAAGGCCAGGTCCAGAACTTACCCTATGCCCTTCTCAGGGGAGGCTGCCCCATGAGCTCTGCCAGGCAAAAGGATACTCCCCTTGGAGAGGGCCAAATTCACAGTCCCTGCTCCCAAACGTGGGATCTTGCTAATGAAAGTAGCAAGAGAAGAGCAAGAGTACTAGCCCCTTGCTTTGCCAGGAGCACAACCCACACTCCGCTCTGGCTGCCAGTGTAAACTTCACACTCGCCCAGCACTGGCTTCTGCTTCCCGCTCCATTACCCTGGAGCAGGGCGGCTGCCCTTCCCATCCTTGACATTATTGCAACTAAAAGAGATGAATGCCTTTCTAGCCATTCCATGGGGAAGGAGGCTTTCTGAGTCATCTGAGCACTCTGCAGTTTCTTTTCTAGATCAGTCAGTCTGAAGCTGACTTGGCAATACCACCTTTGTCTTCAAATGAGGACAATGGAGAGGGTCAGAATGATGGCCCCTAAGCAAAGGAGCAGCCACTGAGCCCATGAGCTCATGACAAAAGCCATCTCTAGAAGGGGAAAGCACCGGGCTTGACTTCCCTCTGCAGTGCAGGGTCCTGCGTAGCCTCAGACGGTTCCTAAACCACCCTAAACACTGATCCTCTTCCTCACAGCTTCTGTGAGCAAGGATTAAACTAACTGCAACCTCCAGCACATGGGATGCCTGGCACTAAAATTATGCATGATCTACAGGCGAGGCAGTGGCGATTCAGTGGTAGAATTCTCACCTTTCATGAGGGCAACCCGGGTTCAAGTCCCGGCACGCTCAGCCACCATCCATCTTTCAGTGGAGGTTTGCGCATTGCTATGATGCTGAACAGGTTTCAGCGGAGCTTCCAGACTAAGATGGACTAGGAAGAAACACCTGGCGACCTACTTCTGAAAATCAGCCAGTGAAAACCCTATGGATCACAACGGTCTGATCTGCAACTGATCATGGGGATGGCACAGGACCGGGCAGCATTTCATTCTGTTGTGCACGGGGTCGCCACGAGTTGGGGGCCAACCTGATAGCAGCCAACAACAAGAAGACGATCTACAGACACTGTGGAATCCTGACTCTCCCTCTGAATGAGAGAACGCTACGGTGGGGCCAAATGAAATCAGTAAACAAACCTCAAGCTCAACTAGTCAGTACTAGTCACTTCTGATGATTGTCAAATTAAACTGATTTGCTTTTGCTTATTTCTTATCCACCCAGTTAGCAGAGGGGACCCAGGATGACACTGCCACCGCTTACATGGAAACATCCTGGCAGGCATCTCAGTGTCTGGAGGCTGCTCTCGTGTAAGGGGGAAAGTTACAGAAACGAGATGATGCTCGTCCAACACTCACATTCATTCATTCCCTCCCTAGAAAGCACAACACTGCCCTCACATTTGACACACTGTTACTGAGTCTGTCCACAGGATACAGAGGAGCAGAATTCTGCCCCGTTTATCCATAGCAGCGACAATACTGACTCCCACCACTTACTGTGTGCCAGGCACTGGTGCCGCCCTCTGGACAACTTAGTACAATTATCACCATTTACAGGAGTCCTGGTGGTGCAGTGGTTAAGTGCTCTGCTGCTAACTGAAAGGTCGGCAATGCAGTTTGAATCTACCAGCGGCTCCGCAGGAGAAAGATGTGGCAGTCTGCTTCCGTAAATATCACAGCCTTGGAAAACACTATGGGGCAGTTCTACTCTGTCCTACAGAATCGCTAAGAGTCAGAATCGAATCGACAGCAACGAGTTTGGTTTTTTTTTGGTTTTTTTATCAGCATTTACAGATGAGAAAGCAGGCCCAAAAAGTGTGAAGCACTGCCCGAGTTCAGGAAGTGGAGCCAGGCTCGGAACTGAGACAGGATGACTCTCAATCAACAGGCATGCCACACCCTTTCTTAAGAAAATTCATTCTTTCAGATCAGCAATATCACCGTTTATAAAATAACGACTTTTGTTCATTCCATTTGCTGATGTATATAGCTCACGAATTGTAAGAAATTCGCCCCTAACTCTTAGTAGGGATAAAGTCCTAATTGTAAATATGTAAACCAGACGAAGAGCTATAGACCAGCACTGTCCAACAGAACCTTCTGTGATGATGGAAATGTTCTACTATCTGTGCTGTCCACTGCAGCAGCCACTAGCCCACTGGTTCTAAACCAGATTCGACTGTGCCCTCTGCGGACATTTGGCCATTTCTGCAAACATTTTGGGTTGTCACATGCTGGAGGGTGAGGGGAGGTTGCTACCGGCATCTAGTGGGTGGAGGCCAGGGATGTCACTAAATATCCTACAATACACAGGACAGCCCCCTACAGCAGAGTCATCCAGCCCAAAATGTCAATAGTGCTAAGGTTGAGAAACCTTGCATTCACCACATGTGGCTACTGACTACTTGAGGTACAGCTAGTTAGACTTGGGAACTGAATTTTAAATTTTAATTGAAATGAATTTAAATTTTAATTAGAAAATTAAAGTTTAAGAAAATAAAAAAAACTCAATAAATTTAAATAGTCACGTGTGTGTTAACAGTGCAGCTATAGAGAATATGCAAAAATGTAAGAGGGTTTCATTTCCCAAGTATTTTGATTTAAAAGAACTAAGTATCTTCAAGGAAAAGAGAGATCCTAAGCTGGAGCCCTCGCATGGTCGAACTCATGCAGTTTTATCTGGTAAAGCAAACTAGAGTTGGGACCGAAATGATCTCAACCTATTCTCAAACTTTATATGGGTAAGAAGTTTGGCTCGCTGGCGGGGAATGCGAGTGACTACTGGGCCACTTTTGGTAAGCAGGACTGGCGCTGCAGGATGAACCGAATGCCGGGTTAAGGTGTCCGGTGCCAATGCTCACAGGGCACACCACTGGCCAGTCTCACCCGCAGCGCCGGGAGGTGGAGCATAAGCGTACGTGTTAGGACCTGAAAGATGGTGAACTATGCCTGGACAGGGCAAAGCCAGAGGAAACTCTGGAGGAGGTCTGTAGCAGTCCTGATGTGCAGATTGGTCGTCCAACCTGGGTATAGGGGTAAAAGACTAATCAAACCATCTAGCAGCTGCTTCCTCTGAAGTTTCCCTCAAGATAGCTGGAAATGATAAGCATATATATAAAAGTATGAAAGCAAAATGGCCGTGAAGCTTTAGGACCATGTCCAAGCACCAAACAGGCCAGCACAAGATGAAATCACAGGAAAATTCTCCCTTCTGTGGACACAGGCAACTCACTCTTGCAGGGTCTCCACTCCCTTTTCCTTGTACTGCAGTTCTTGCTTCATCTGGGTCAGTTCTCGTTTTAATCTGGAAAGCTAAAAACAAATCACATTTTTTTTTCCAGAAACAAGCTGTGAAAAATTATTTCTAGTTTTTAACATTGTCATTTAACTTTCTGATTCACTTGCAATTCCGTGGGTCCTGTATTTGCTCCACAAACTTCCATTCCCATTTGCCTAAAACAGCCAAGCTAGAAGAAACGCCTTGCTTATGTACAAAAATCCCGGATCACCGATAGGTTCCTACCCAAGTGGAGAACTGGCAACTATTGTCTTTCTCAAGGTATTGATTTGCACATTACATTTAGCAAACTTTGTAATACCTTTTTCATTTTTACTTCTACTACTACTCATAAGAGACCACATATTAAACATTGTTTCTAAAGTGTGGTCTCTGAACACCTGTAACTCAGTCACCTAGGGTGTTTATTTAAACTGATTCTGGAACCCATTCAGGACTACTTTAACTCAGAGGGGCGGGCCTGAGAGCTCACACTTTTGACAAGCTCCCCAGGTGTTCTTCCTAGGTGCACTAAAATTTGAGAAACAGCGCATTAAAAGAGGGACCCTGGTTTAGGGTACAAGATACTAGGATAAGAGACAGCTTCATTTCCAGGTTGTCTCCTGTGCAAACTGTCCCCTTTCCAAGACACCTTGGGATTGACCAACGTGACACACAAAGAATTCAAACCCTTCTAGTCAAAAGCCTTTGCGGGAACGATCCCTCAAGGAATACGTTAACCATGGGAGAAATGGCAGATGCTATGGCTGCTGAAGATCAAGGTTGACGTTCTGGTAATACAGGAGTGCAGCCCTCTCTTAGGGCCGTGGTCTTGCGGGACAAACTAGTCAGTTAGCATAATATTTTTCTTAAAATTTATGTTCTATCTCCCAGTATGGTAAGTAGTGCCTGGGGTCTAAAAAGCTTACAAGGGGCCATGTAAGATACAACTATTGGTCTTTATTCATCTGGCACAAAAGAGGAAGAAGGAAACTCAAGACTCAGAGTAGGAACTGGACTACAAGACTAATTGTCTACATGAACCACTGCCTCCTCCACCTTGAGACCAGAAGAATTAGATAGCACCTGGCTACCTCTACTGAATGTTCTGATCAGGAACACAATAGATGAATACTGATAAAAAGGGTGAAAAATGTGGACCAGAACTTCAAATTCTTAAAGAATCCAGACTTACTGGACCTATCAAGGAGGCTGGAGGAGTCCCCGAGACTATGGCCCTGAGTTGCTCTTCAAACCTTGAATTGAAACCATCCCCCGAAGTCACCATTAAACTAAGTAACAGTTTAGCCCAAAGAGTAGAGATTGTCACCCTTCAGTATTGCATTAAAAAATATACATACATACATATATACATATATACACATACATATATATATACCCACACACACACATATATATACATAAGACCAGCGGGTCAACAGCTATTTTAAAGCATAAATGAGAAGGTTAGGGGTCAGGGAGATTAAGTAAATGGAAGCAAAACAACAAGAACAGAAATAACGAGAATGTTGACACAATGTGAAGAATGTAACCAATGTCACTGATCATTATGTCTAAAACCTGTGGAATGGGAGCCGGTTTTGCTGGGTATATTTTCACCAAAAAGAAAAAAGAAAAAGAAAAGAATGCAGCCTTCTGAGATTGGGCCCTGATGCCACCAAATCTCCCCAAATAGGGGTGAGTCTAGGCCTTCTAAACACTCTGAGGAACACAATATTTTTGTTATATGAACTAAGGTTTTAAAATGAAACTTTTCCCCTCCTATTGGAAAAAAAGTGGAGACTAAAACAAAACGTAATAATAATCTATTTAATCTAAAACACACTAACCACCGCTAAATGAACCATGATAAGGTGACGTTACATAAAATACATATGGCACTTCTCATTGCGAAAACACTCGTTTACTTACCCTATCCCGGCGACTTGCGATTTCTGCTTTAATTTGGTGTGGGTCATACTTCGTATTTGTTGAGTATCCAGAGAAGGCTAAACAGAAGGGAAACATTTGATTTTATAAGGGATTCTTTAAGATAAAGAAATGCATACAGACAGGAATTTCAGAGTCACCATATTAAAATATTAATTCTAAGTCTCAGACTTACAAGCTAGCACTGGTTCCTAAAGAACTAACATTTCACAACCTCAGATTTTCTTGACGGCTGATTTTTGCATAATAAAATATACGACTAAAGGTAAATCAAAACTCTGTTTATTTCTACTGATTCTGATTCATAGCAACCCGACATGACGGAGCAGAACTGCCCCATACGGTTTCCAACACTGCAATCTTTATGGAAGCAGATTACCAGACCTTTCTCCCACAGAACCGCTGGGTGGGTTTGAACTGCTGACCTTCCGGTTAGCAGCCAAGTGCTTACTCATTGCGCCACCAGGGCTCCTTACTGCATAACTACTAGGTTTAAAAATTACATATACACAAGAACTTTGGACATGTTATCAGGAGGGACCAGTCCCTGGAGAAGGACATCATGCTTGGTAAGGTAGAGGGTCAGCGAAAAAGAGGAAGAGCCTCAACGAGATGGACTGACACAGTGGCTGCAACAATGGGCTCAAGCATAGCAATGATTGTGAGGATGGCACAGGACCAGGCAGTGTTTCGTTCTGTTGTACACAGGGTCGCTATGAGTCGGAACTGACTCGACGGCACCTAACAGCAACAACAAAGTCTCCACATGAACCGTTTTTGAAATAAGAAAAAAAATTTAAATTTTATAAAATGAAAAAGACAACTTGACAGCAATATGTCCACCTTGGCAGGTTTGAGAACAAACTGTTCCCCTCAAGTTGTTTTTTCCACGCAAATTGAACTGCAGCATGTAAACATCTAGCTAAAGCACATCCCAGCGTAGCGACCAGGACTGAAACCCTTTTGACAGACACAGCATCATTATTATAAATAGCTACGACCTAGGGGCGAAACAAACACACGGAGCCGTTCACACGCTTCTGTCCGCCCAGAAGAGCTGCGATCCTTTTCCGGTGTTACAGCAGCTGGGTCAGCTAGTGGCTGTTCCAATTTCTACCACGTCTTCCGTCTCTCTGCCTTGCTTTTTCTTGACGTCGCTGTCTCCTTCCCCTTCAGCAGGGCAGCAGCTTGGCATGAGTTCTCTGTCTCAGCTGGGGGAGGGCTCCTTCTTCATCGGGGATCACACCATACTGGGGTGATCTGCCTCCTGGGTACTTTCATCATTAAATCCCACCTGCTCAAAAGGCCCATCTGCAGCACCAGCCTCTTTTCTTTTACTTCTTTGATCTGCATACCAAAGGCTGACTTTAATTCTGATAACTTAGGTGCCAACGGCTAGAAATCAATTCAAAATCGCTCCCTGACTTTATACTGGAAAGAAGTCTCATACACAAAGCCATCAAGTCGCTTAAATAGCAGGATTATTTAATAGCCTCAATTAGAACCAAATCCAAAGTTAATCTGAACAGTTCAGATAGCTCCTATTTTAAAAAACTCTTCTATGGAACATTTAGTTATTTAAGCCCCCATTAAGTCAGAATTGCAAACAACGGAATCTACTAGAAAGAAATATCTGGAGGAGCTAAATATTTGCCAACTTTATCTCAAAGTTGCTTATATTTAGAATCGTGATCTCTCAAAGGCATGGGGTAAAATGTTTTTAAAATAGAATTTTTTCTTAGACTAGAATGTCTATTTCCAAATCCTATGACTTCCATCTTGCCAGACTCCTTGCTTCCATTAATCAAGATCAGTAACAAAAGCAACACCTCACACAATGCCCTTAAAAGAAGGAAATAATTTAAACAAACCTCCACATTAAACTCCTGCATGTTGCTTGTTTATGTGTGTAAACCTGTCAACTTGCAGTTGAAGAAGAAAATGGCTCTTTCCTATTAAGGGTAAAAAATAACCCCAACACCAAATTTCAACAAGGTTAACTGCAATGTTAAACATTAATAACAATTATCTGAAATTGTTACAAAAAAACTCTTTCTACCTGTGCAATCACCAAGGGAATGTTAACAAAAAGACTTGAAACACACACGGGAGGTGTAGTGGATACTGTGGTCATCTACACAGCAAACTTTCCCCGTTTCTCCTTCCTAACTAAGAGAATTTTGATATTGCCCAGTGTCCACCTCTCCCTCAGGAGACCCAGAGTGTGCCCCAGTCTAGAAGAGGAGTCAGATAAGCCACTGGTATCACTGAGCCACTGAATCCACCAATGGGGAAACCCACCCTACCTCCAGAGGCTTTTGTTATGTGACAATGGATTCCTTATTGTCTGGGCCAGTAGGGCTTAATCTCTTCTGTTACAGCTGAAACCATCCTAAATGATAGAATGGGCTTTACTTATATTGATACCATTCACGTTATCTTTGGTACAGTCCCCAAAACTATAAAATTCCAGGACTTGTGCGTAGGGAGGGAATTCAAGTACCTCAGACAGTGAATACATTTGATCTTCAAGTGCTAAGGACATCTGTGAACAATGGCATAGCTTTCAATATTATAATTCCATTTATAAATACAAATTCTTAATTCTTTCTATCTGCCAGTAAGACTAATACATTGTATGGAGTCTAAGGAATAGCTCAGGGCTCTGGATCCCATTTTTAACAGCATACACTCCACAACATTTATAAAAAGAAATCACTTCCTCTGTTAAGGCATGTCTCCAGTCTCTAGGTTTATGACAGAGACCAGACTTTTGCCTCTGAAGCTTTCTTCTCTCTTTAAGAGTTCAGTGAGTGGAGTTATCAAATAGCCTAAGGAATCTGCTTAGGCATATAATATTGTTTTAGATGATATAATAACAAAGTTAAAGCGTAGCTGGATGATAACGTTGTAAAATATTATACTTTGCTATTACAGGGTGTCTTTCACATTTATTTTATCTATTCTCATAAAATAGGAAAAATATTGGTGAAAGAGGAGCAATGATTATATTTTTCCATTGTATGGATTAAAAGACTGAGTTTTGTAGTGACTTGAAGTCACAACACCCTTAGTCACAGAGGGACTCATGCCCAGAACTTGGGCTCCTGGGGGTCAGCCCCCTGATATCTTTTCATCGGACAAGGCTTTCCAACACGAGGAGGAATGTCCTTCCAGCTCCCCAGTGCCCATCTCCGAGCAGGTGAACCTGGCCTATTTATTCAGCACTCAAAATGCTGCAAACCTCAGCACTTATCTTGAGTTTCTATTTTATCAGTCATTGAAAGGGAAAAACGCATGCATACATCTCTCTCTCCCCCTCTCTCCCTGCCCCTCTGACACACATACCTCCCCTGTGCTGCAGGCACCCAAGGGCATCCCGGGAGATGACCTGCTTTAAAAGATCAGCAGTCCTTCTCCAAGAATGGCCTCTCTGGCAGCTTGCCCTGCAGAACCAGGTGTGAGTCTCAGGGACCAGCATTATAGGGGGTTGCTCAAGGGAAGAGAGAGGATTCTGGGAGAAAGTACAGCAAGCACGGACAGGTTCCATGCTAACAGGTACTAATTACCAAAGCGGGGACAAAGGTTCACATGGAAGGAACCTTAGGCCAACAAAGGAGGGGATGACACTTCTTCTTTAAAGGCATCATAAGCAAAGGCTCAAAAGAACCAAATAAGCCCACTCATGGGTGATCTACAGAAGTAATGCAAGATGCCACCAAACCCTAACCAAGAACTCTCTCTCCAGAACAGACTAGGGGATTATCTCTTGGTAAACACATGTGCAAGAGTGAGGGTTGCCAGCTATTACGCATGAAAAATGCAGCATGATCTATTTTTCTCCTGCCTGCTCCAACATGCTGGGTCAAGGAAAACAAAAGCTGAATATCCAAGCTGTGGCCCTTATCCTAACCCAGACAGCAGATGAGAAACCCTTTAACAAAGAACCAGTGGAAGACAGTCTTGGTGGGATGGGCTTGTAGCCTCAGAAAGAACATTAGCAAGACTGATGACTGATAAGGCAGAACTTCACCACCACCTAAGACAAGAATTCAGGGCGGGTCAGCACTTTCTCACCATAGATAAGGCAGACTCTTTCCCAGCCAGCCAAGGAGACTTTTGGTGTAGACTTGTGGTATACTCTTGGTAGCTCCTAGGAACCAGGTTAACAAACAGTCATATTCCTGCTGCTAGAAGGGACATTAACAGTCAACATAGACCAGTGGATCTCAACACTGAGAAATACCTGGAGAGCTTAAAATAAATAAATAAACAAATACAATGCTTGGACCCAACCAAGACCAATTAAATTGAAATCTCTTGGGGTGGGGCCCAGGCAGTAGTATTTTTTAAAAGTCTCTAGGAAATTCTTACTGCAGCCAAGGTTGACAACCAGTGGCGTAGGCCAAGGGTCAGCAAATTTTTTCAGTAAAGGGCCAGATAGTAAATATTTTAGGCTTTGTGGGCCATAAGGTCTCTGTCTCAACTCCTGAACTCCGCCATTATAGCTGCCATGTTGTTAGGTGCCATCTAGTCAGTTCTGACTCATAGCAACTCTATGTACAACAGAACAAAACACTACCCGGTCCTGTTCCATCCTCAAGATCGTTGCTATGCTGGAGCCCATCATTGCAGCCACTGTGTCAATCCATCCCACTGAGGGCCTTCCTCTCTTTCACTGACCCTCTACTTTACCAAGAATGATGTCCTTCTCCAGGGACTGGTCCCTCCTGACAGCATGTCCAAAGTACGTGAGACAAGGTCTCACCATCCTCGCTTCCAATGAGCATTCTGGTTGTACTTCTTACAAGACAGATTTGTTTGTTCTTCTGGTGGTTCATGGTATATTCAATATTCTTCGCCAACACCATAATTCAAAGGCAACAATTCTTCTGTTGTCCTTATTCCTTGTCCAGCTTTCACATGCATATGAGGCAATTGAAAATACCATGGCTTGGGTCAGGCACATCTTAGTCCTCAAAGTGACACCTTTGCTTTTTAACACTTTAAAGAGGTCTTCTGCAGCAGATCTCCCCAGTGCAATAGACTGCTGCCTCCATGGGACAGGATTTGGCCCATAGTTTGCTGACGTAACTCAGGGGGAAATCTGTGAATGGTGTTGATAAAATGTAATTGCCCTCTTCTCTCCTTCCCCACACCCTTGTGCTCCAACACTAGAAATGGCTGTCCTACCGAACTTCAAATTCTTCAAGAATCTAGACTTACTGGACATATTGAAGCTGGAGGAGTCCCCAAGACTATTGCCCTGAGTTACTCTTCAAACCCTGAACTGAAATTATCCCTGAAGTCACCTTTAAACTAAGTAACAGTTTAGCTCAAAAAGTAAAGATTGTTACCCTTGAGTATTGAGTTCTTTAAAAAAAAAAATATATCTACATAAGACCAAATGGACAACAGCTATTTTAAAGCATAGACGAGAAGGTTGAGGGGCAGGAAGTTTAAGTCAATGGAAGTGAAACAACTAGAACAGAAATAACAAGAATGTTGACACGATGTGAAGAATGTAACCTATGTCACTGATCATTATGTCTAGAAACTGCTGAATGGGTGTGGTTTTACTGTATATATTTTCACCAAAAATAAAACATTAAAAAAAGAAAAAGAAATGGATGTTCCAGTTAATTCCTTTGTTCGCCATCATTATCTCATTTTTCCCTACCATCAGGGATAAATCGTGCCCCCAACATTTAGTATATACCAATACCCAACCCACTGCCCTCAAGTCAATTCCAATTCATAGCGACCCTTTAAAACAGAGCAGAACTGCCCCCTAGGGTTTCCAAGGCTGTAAATCTTTATGGAAGCAAACTCCCACATCTTTCTCCCATGAAGCAGCTGATGGGTTTGAACCGCCAACCTTCTGGTTAACAGCCAAGAGCTTTAACTACTGCACCACCAGGGCTCCTTATACCAATACCAAGTGCAAAACAAATATCTGTCGAAAAATAAATGGTTAGCAATCCTATCCCGGGCCATGAGAAACCTCAAGAAGTAGAAAGTGCTCTGCCTTCCACTTGGCCCCATTCCTTTTACAAAATATGGCAGACTACTTGCCGACTTATAACTGGTCTTTACTTCCAGATAACTTGAAAATCAGATGGCAAAGAGTTCCAAAAATACAATCAGCTCTTCTAAGCAGCCTCTTTTACTGAAGGCTAAAAACACAACTAGATCTAGATTCAAATCCAAGTTCTGCCATTTACTGGGTATATAACCTTGAAGAGGAGTCCCTGGGTGGTACAAACAGTTAAGTGGTCAGCTATTAACTGAAAGTTTGGCAGTTCAAATCCACCCGGAGGCACCTCAAAGGAAAGGCTTGGTGATCTATTTCTGAAAAATCAGTCACTGAAAACCCTAAGGAACACAGTTCTACTTTGAAATACATGGCATTGGAATCAACTCAACGGCAACCATTTTTGTTTTTTAACCTTGAAGAAGTTATCTGGTCTCTCTGATATTCAGTTTTTCACGTGCACAGTGAAGATAACACACCAGTGAAGATAACACACGTACTTCATAATGTTGCAATCGTAACAATGCATACAGAACACCTAGCTCATTGAATATGGGTTCCTTTCACTTGGAGTCATTACCAATGAAGAAGAGTCATAGGAAATAAGTCCAAATTGTATTCTGTTCCCAGCCGTCTGGCAAGGGATGCCTCCCTGCTTGAGACGACTAACAGCGAGAGAGCTCTGGGCTACGTGAGACCTGTATGGCTGGCTGGATGACAGGTGTGCTGTGGATACTGCCACCACTGCTCCTACAACGGCCCAGCACCTATGCCATGGCTGATGAGACATCTGTCAGATGACAATGATTCGGGCTAACAGGATCCTCGTCTTGAATTTTATCCCGTAGCAGGAAATAACTCATTTGAGTCATGTGTAAGCGGGCTTTTCCTCAGAGTAATTGGTAGTTTAGGTTAAATGGTGTATTGAAAGAGTTCAGTTGAAACTCGAGGGATAGGAGCAGCTTGATAAACCACTTGGATTGTTCTGAGATTCCATTCACAGTCTTTTTCCTTGATGAGCTGACAGGCCCCAGCAAGATTCACTGGCCTCTCCAGCCCTTTCATGAAAACAAGCAGGCGCAAACTGGCCTCCAAGGCTACCTCCACAAGAGGAAGCAGTGATGGTGTCTATACAGATCCTTCTACCATATTCAGCAATGGAACCTGATGAGCACGTTAGGATCGCCAGCCAAGTCAACAGGTGAGCTCTGCCATGTCTCAAACGGACTTGGGTTTTTATTCAACAGAACCTAGCGTACCAACTTCATACATTCTCCACAAGCTGACCAGCCTCCGGGACAGTCGTGGCCATGCACCCTGTGATGGGCTGTTAGGTGTGCTCACTCTGCCAGCGTGGACTGGCCCAAGAAGTGACCGACTGTATCAGGAACCAAATAAACTGCCTCCAAGCCCTGAGCAGCTGCTGAGGACTAATGAAATGGGAGCCCACCCTATGCAGCCTCCTAAATGAAAGAAGGGTTCCTTTTGAGGATATCAGTGTGTGTCCATCTTGCTTCTGGGGCAGAAAAATATCTTCCCAATTCTCTGGGTTATCCCGAGCTCCTCCTCCTAACGCCCAATAAAGGACTCTAGGAAGAGACAGGTGCTTGACACACTGGAAGGCTCCTGAATCTTTCCATTCAGGTTTAAAGAGACCGGTGTGTAGATTTTCCAAGGAATCACCCCAGACAGGCAGGATGAACTGCAGCGATCTCCCAACAACGTGCTCCTCAACAGTGACACTCACGAGACCCCAGGCTATTGCACATCACCACCTGGAACTCTATCTGGTTGCTTGTTTCTTTTCTGTCTCTCCATCTGAATGTAAGCTCCAGGAGGCCAGGAGCCTTTCCTTTCTTGTTCGCCACCATATCCCTGTGCCTTGGTGCCAAAAAACCCATAACCTGTTGCTGTCAAGTTGATACCGACTCATAGCGACCCTATAGGACAGTCGAACGGCCCCATAGGGTTTCCAAGGCTGTAATCTTTACAGAAGCAGACTGCCACATCTTTCTCCTGCATAGCAGCTGGTGGGTTCGAACCACCAACCTTTTGGTTAGCAGCCGAGCACTTGCCAAATGTTTGCTAAGTGAATGGCTGCCAGATGACCATCTGATTCCAGTGCAGAGTAGTGATCACCTAAAAGCATGCAATTAGACCCAATATGAAACTGTCTTGTCTGAGTGAATTCTGGAATTTGCAGGTAACCCAGCAGAGAGATGGCTCCTGAGGTCATGAGTGTTAACTGCAGGGGACAGGTCAACTCACAGCTGGCGTATGAGCGGCAGTCATCCTCACACATCTTGTGCAGCTGCTGGTACTCCTCCTGGGCCAGCTCAAACCGCTGCTGCTTAATCTGGTATATTTCTTTCTTGGCATTGAGAGCTTCCTTGGCTACAATCAAATATTCCTTCAACATCCGCTCCTGCTCTCGTCTCCACTGTTCTCGGGGATCCTCAATCTGGGTGAGCTCTGAAATCAAAAGGATATAAGAACACAAGTGGCTTATGAGTAAAATCTTTAGGCTAACCAACAGCCATGTAACTATGCTACTAGTTATGAAATTTAATTAATTACTAGGACTCGCATTCTGGGAGATTCTGCATAACGAACCTTTCTGAAGTGTGGAACACCTTCTATCTATATATCCACAGTTGAGTTGAGAAGAAAACTCAACAAGGCAGATACGAAATAGTCCACTGGAATAGGGAAGACAATACAAGACAATTTCCCACAGATAATGACCGCAGTATAAATAAACGTTGGAGTAGATGAGCCCAAATGAGCTCGTAACTGTCAAACTAATAGATATTTACAACCTTCTTCTTATGGACTTCCTTCATGTAGGAAGCTATAAACTCTACTGCCACTAGACTTGGCTTGCTCTCCTGTTCTTTCATCTCCATGAAAGACCAAGCAGCATTTTCTCACTCTATGCTGACTTCCTTGTCTCCTCCTACCCATAAATTCCCGTCTTCCACTCTTCTTTCTCACTCCAATGGCTCTCTTAAGGGCTCATGCCTATCTCTTGCTCTAACCTCTCTCCTGAGTTCCAGTTTTTATTTCCAACTGCCTCCGAGACACAGCTCCATCTGGATGGACCCAAAGTAATTCTGAGTCATTCATGCAAAGCAGAGCTCATTCTTACCCTCTGCCCTTTCACTACCAAAACCAAAACAAAGCCAACCAACTACAACGATAACAAACACCTGCTTCTCCTTCTGCCTTCCTGCTTGGTGAGCGGCATCACCTAGATCTACCTACTTTCCCAACCTGGGAACCAACTGGGACTTGTCTTCCAATAACTCATGCTCCTCTCCCTCACCCAGAATATTCTATGGGTCATCAAGAATTGGTGATTCCTGTCCCTTGATATGATAATGACGAACAACCTACCCTTCTCTCCATCCCCCCTTAGTTTAATCAGGGCCTCACGATCTTCTTCCAGGTATACCCAGGCTTCCTGCCTCTTCCCACCACAATCCACCCTCAGCGAGCTCACCAAACTCACCTTCCTAACTCTGCTTGAAATTCTTAAAGCACAAAGTCCAATCGCTTTAGCATGACATAAGAGTCCCCAGACTGACTTGCCAGCTTCATCTAGATTTTCTGTCCTTTTCCCCACAGTCACCCTCTAAACAGACTGAACTCTCCCTAAGTCCCTGAACATGCCAGGCTGATTCATCTATGCTGCCCTGTGCCCTTCTGCCCACCAGGAAATCTTAGCATCTTTCAAGACTCATTGCAAACAAACCTCTTTTTTTAAATTTATTGAGCTAAAATATATCCAGTGAAACCTGTGAGAGCAGGAACTCGATGGGACGGCCTTGTTTTTCCGGCTCTTGCAAATTTTCCATCTTTGACAAGGTGCAGCTTACCACTTTTCTATCACCCTCTATTAGTGGAAAATATTTGAGTTTTCTTTCTCTGACACGTTTCTGCCTTACACAGGTTCTGGCTTTCACAGGTTTTACTGTATAACATCAAATGTGCCGTTGTACCCATTTTTAACTGTACGATTCAGGGACATTAATTACATTCACCATGTTGTGCAAGCATCACCACTATTTATTTCCCAACCTTGTTCATTGTCCCAAACAGAAACTCTTATCCCATAAGCATAACTCCCCTATTTCTTCTCCCCCGAGCCCCTGGTAACCACTAATCCACTTTCCAGGATGAAGTGGTATGACTGCGGAGTTCCACCCTCGGGGCCGGGTCTTTCCATTACCATCATGGTGGCAGAAGCCAGTCCTTGGTGATGATCCAACATTAGGTTTCCCGGCCCCATCTAGAGTGACATCTCTGTGAGGGTGGAGGCTGGGTCTCATTCCTGCGTCCTCAGGGCCTAAACTGAGTGGCAGGCAATGCGAGGAGCTTCACCAATGTTTGCTGTAACTGAGGGGGTAAGCAGGGAGTGAGCAAGGGATGCCGGGAGAAGAGTGACACTGAAGAATGAGCACATCGGGTTTACGGGCCAGGCGAGCCTGCATGGTCCTGGGCCTCGACAGTGGCAGGCAAGCTTGTCTAGAAGGGTTGCATAAGGCAAATGCCTACGCCACTGGGAAGCATGGTGCTGGGCCGGGCAGGATGGAGCCTGCTGATGAAGCCACACTGCAGTGTGCCAAGGCTGACCTGCAGCAGCCCCACGAGGCAGCCCCACAGGCAAAGCGGCCAGCAGGGTGCCAAGCCCAGACAGCCTGACTCACACTCACACATACGGCGGCGGCAGCCACGTCAGCTGGGGGGCCATGGAGAGGGCTGGCCCTCAACTGGAGCCTCTCAGCTTCTTTTCTGCCAAGCACCTCGCCCTGTTCAGGGAGCAGCAGATCCATCTAGAAGCCCTCTTGCCGCTTGGGAGAGCTGCAAGCCGGGACACCACTTATCCCCATCTCCAGTCACCACTGCACAGTCTTTGGATGATAGCTGCGACTGAGCGCAAGCTGAATGTCATGTATCAGTCACTTCCCTGTCCTGAGAACGGGGACAGGAAGAGGACTCCCAATTGAGGTTTCCCCGTACTGAACTTGGGAGATTGGCAGCCATGCAGGAGTCTTCCCTGAAGACACCAACCTGGGTTTGATCACACTAAGGGGAAATGAGAGGCTACGAGCCCGGTGTACGGAGCCCTTCCCAAGTCATGCACATGGAGGGCACTGTCCATCTTCAGAGCCCCCCAGCCCTCCTCACACTCAGTAAACTGAAGGAAAGAACGCAAGCCAAGGGGAAGGTGGGCTTCATGTCTTTATCTCACAGAGAGCTGTCCCGGTAATAAAAATGACAGTGACAGAAACACTGAGGGGGACTAGAATACAAATGGGAGAGCATGAGAAAGTGTGAATCTGAAGAGAAATGGATCCCCAGCTCGTACCCGGGACCAAGGAAGGCAGAAAGCCACGCATGAGGAGTGGAAACTGATCTAGAATGAAATGGAGCCCTTGGGAACAGGCTCTCACCCCTGGCACTACTGGCATTTGGTGCCAGATCATTCTTTGCTGTGGGGGCTGTCCTGGGCATTGTAGGGTGTTTAGCAGCATCCCTGGCCTCTACCCACTAGATGCCAGTAGTGCCCCCCGCCCACCACTGTGACAACCAAAAATGTCTCCACACATTGTCATATGTCCCCCTGGGGGAGCAAAATCACCCCCAGTTGAGAACCACTGTTCTAGTCAGTGCTACAAAGAGACTGGCATGGTCAAAGACCCATTATTTTAGCTTTAGTATTTATACCATTTACCCCTTTCACAAAGATCACAAAGGTACCAGGCATTAAAGTTAAAATTAAATGTATAAGGCAAAGTGAAGTTAAGGTAACCCACTGGGCATCTACTGTTTCAAGAACTTTTAAGTTCCATTTTGAAATAAACAACCTTCTCATGATGACGTGTACTTCTGTTCCCAGGCTACCTGGGAAATTTATTCCCTATATTAGATATTAAAACCCTCTATAAAACATATTATATGCAGAGCTCAGCAAAACATAAGCAAGGTACATCTACATAACCGCTTCACTTTCTGAAGAACTCAGCTCATGAAAACTTCAGACTACATTTATAACGCCCAGTTTAATACCTCATCGGGCACTAACGATTGTCCAGCACTGCAAAAACTTTTGAGCATCTTTGAGATCTAACATGAAAACTTGTTCACATATAATAATAAAAATGTGGCACTCTACTCACTATTTATGTGGTCCATGTAATAAATTCCAATTTGTTTATCATACACAGTTTCCCATCCTAAAGGAAGTTCATCCCCAACACAATCGGCAAAGGTCAATGGCTTTGTTATCCTGCAAATGAAAACATATTTGAAAGTCAGGTCAATGTCATATAAGTTTGCCAAATGGACTTTAGAATTAGGTTTTAATACAAAGTTATATATTATACTATTCAATTGACTGCTTTTGCTCTGTTTAGTTGGAAAATTAATTCACAGGCATTGCTGAAATAATAATCAATAACCATATTAGTATCTTCATATGGAAAAGCATTATTATCTGAAAGTACAACTTTAAATACCAGTGAAAATGGATATTAACAGTTACTAACAAAACAGGTAAAACAAGCATCTTCTTCCAAAGAGTATGTTTAATGACTGTGGGACAATGGAATGTAGCTTGTCCAGAACAATAGGTGAGTAGCTATGTTTTGCTCTCATTACCTGAGAAACATTCCCCTCACCCAACTTTCAATTTCCATATGTTACACATGAACACCAGCTTAAATCTATATAAACAGCATTTGCAAGATTTACATCTGCTAGTGGTCATAATTTAATGAATTAAACATTAACCACTGGCCAAATATAAAAGTAAAGCAAGGTAACAACACAATATGATGCCTACTAAATGCTTTCCGTATTCCTTACACAGTCCAGATCAAAAATTTCAAACGGTCCTTTCTTTTGGTGTTCTAGAGAAAAACAACAAAAGCATGTTGTCTCCAGACTTCTCTCAAATCTGATTAAAGAAGTCTTAGATTGAGGCAAGGGATAAAGTCAGGGATTTTCAAGTGGATTTTTTTAAGTAGAGACTCCTGCTCCGCCCCTTCCCCTGGGGTCATGTTGATTGACAAGACAGTTTTAGGCATGCAGCTGTTGTAGAAAGCCGGACACACCTAGAATTGTCTGCTTGTAGGCAGCTATCTATTCGCCTGTCTCTATAATAACACACTGACTGGTATGCATGGGAATCCTATAACCTAAATTTCACTAACCCAACCCTCCCACATCCAATTAGGACTCCTGTTTTGTTCAAGTTCCTGACCCCAAGAAAGTGAGACACCAGCATGGCAGACAAAACCCATGAGACCAGTATGAATTTTGAATATGTGAATTCCCCAAACTGGTTCTATAACAGGGTTCTCTCCAAAGAGCATTTAGAAGTCGATAAAACACCATCAGAAAGACACTGATATTAATGTGCCTTTATTTTAAACACATTTTAAACATTTTTTCAAGTTAAGAGTTAATATAAAAACAAAGATATGGAAGGTGAATTCAAATACACCGTGGACATCCTCGCAAACACGAGGCACTCAAAAAACCACGGTATCACAAGATTTGCCTATGACACACACTGCCTGTCCCAATCTGCACGATTACTTTATATGCAGGAATGATGTGATAGTGACATGGTTCCAAGTCAAACAGATAATGGCAGGGTGTTTGCATGAGCAAGGTCCTGAATGGGCACCAAACCACAGCAAAAACAATCCTACTTTAACCCAAACTGAGTCGTGACTAAATATTTCTGCTTTCTAGATTCATGCATATAAGCCTAGAGAAAAATGCAGTGAGCATGGTAACCATTTACAACACTCAGGGACTCCGAAGGCTAAATACAGTACTTGGAGTAAAATCAAAGATTAATGTTTCTAGACTCATTCAGGAGTCCTGGTGATGTAGTGGTTAAGTGTTTGGCCACTAACCAAAAGGTCGGCAGTTCCAATTCACCAGCCACTCCTTGGAAACTCTATGGGGCAGTTCTACTCCGTCCTGTAGGGTCGCTATGAATCGGAATTGACTTGATGCAATGGGTTTGGGTTTTTTGGTTTAGACTCAATCAATCGGTCCATCAGCAAGTAAAGAGTAAGTTACCATCTCCACGTTCAACTCTAAGGAGTAGAGAAACCAATTCAAAAAGACTCCTTTGAGTCCTTGTCTATTTGGTGAAAAAAGGCACAAGCCAGGGTACCCAAGAAGCAGGACCGTCATCTGAAATGAAAGCAGTGACATGAATTCCAAGGTCACCATCTTATCTTGCAATTTCTCAAATGTAAACTTTGCATCGACTCTTTTCTGGAAAGCAACTCTGTTTTCCAAAATTGTCAATTAACGAAAAACCCAATTCACACATAAAATGGTGAGATAGTGAATTGGCACAGCTACCACGACAACGAGATGGACTGACACAGAGGCTGCAACGATGGCCTCAAACATAGCAACAACTGTAAGGACGGCGCAGGATTGGGCAGTGTCTCACTCTGTTGTACACTGGGTCCCTGAGTTGGAACCGACTAGACAGCACCGAACAACAACCACCACTTGAAGGCAAATCTTAATTCTTCCTGCCCAGATTTCTACCAGGCTTCTGATAAACAAGTCCCTTGTGATACGTGTATTAAGTAATTATGTCCTACCCTCACTTCTACTTCCTTTTCAGATGGTCAGCTTGTAAGGGAAGGAATTTCTTTTTAAGTTGTTGTTGTTGTTAGTTGCTGTCAAGGTAATTCTGACTCATGGTGACCCCAGGTGTGCAGAGTAGAACTGCTCCATAGGGTTTCAAGGCTGACTTTTCAGAAGCAGATTGCCAGGCCTGTCTTCCAAGGTGCCTTCCGGATAGGTTAGAACCACCAACCTCTTGGGTAGTAGTCAAGTGCTTAACCAGCTAGTAGTCTAACACTTAACCATTTGCACCACCCAGGGACTCCTTTTTAAGTACAGGGCAGTCCCTGGAATGTCTGGTTTACAGACAATTCGCTTAAGAACAGACTGTCATAAAGCCTACTATCTTAAAAACTTGAGTTAAACACAGTGGTCCGTAATAACGAATGCAGGCACTACTCTGTGATGCTCATGAAAACACTGAGCGGTTTGGAAGTGTTTCTTAAGCGTTTCATATGCAGAGAAAGGTAAAATATATACTAAGACAAACATTTGACTAACTGACGCTAAATAAGAACCATATGTACCTGTTCCGACTTACCTACAAATTCAACTTAAAGACATACTTAGGAACCAATCTCACTTGTAACTCGGGGGCTGCCCGTAGTAGTAGATATTTCAAGGAGCCCTGGTGGTGCAGTGGTTAAGCACTCGGCTGCTTACCAAAAGGCTGGCGGTTCGCACCACAGCAGAAAGATGTGGCAGTCTGCTTCTGTAAAGATTACAGCCTTGGAAACCCTATGGAGCAGTTCTATTCTGTCCTATAGGGTCGCTAAGAGTAGGAATTGACTTGACAGCAATAGCAATGGGTATATATTTTAAGGACTTTTTCTTTATGGGAGAAAATGTAACGCTATGAATTCATGTATGCCTGTGGTGAGATGAGTTCCTTTATGTGGCCTTTTGCCTTGGTTCTTTGGAAAAACAGCTTGAGATTTTTTTCCCCCTCAAACCCGTTACCTTTGCCCTAGTTTTCTACCCTAGAAAGTTTGTTACTTTTGTCCAGGTTGACTGATATTTCCTGGGTAAACTGTAAACAACTTGGTTTGATACTTTTTATCTGGTCCTGGGCTGCAGCCTGCTCTGTGATTGGTATGTGCCTTGAAGGGATTGGTCAACAGACCATGCAAATGAGGTGAGTTGTAGCCCAGCCAAGCCTACTATCCAAATGAAGTGTCTGTGGCCTACCAAGAGGGGATTGATCAGTTTGTGCCCCCCTACTAGGAGGGGCCATGTCTTAAAACTGACAAGGAATTGTGTACATATGCAGGCAACCCTGCACAGAGGTTCTGTCAGAGAGAAAGAAGCAAGAAAAGAAGCAGCAGGAAGAATCAGAAGGAAGAAAGAAGCAGGGAGTAAGATGAGGCAAGAACCTCTTAAAAGAGCTGAAACACTAGTCAAGAGCTATAACACTGAAGCGAGCTAAAACTAAGACAGGCCTGGAAGAGGCCCAGCAGCAAAGCCAGTGGCAACAGGCGGCAGGGCCAAAGCCTGTCCTCAAGGGGCGGAGAGGAAGTCTGAGAGAACTGTCCTGCACTGAAAAAGGGAGACTTTGCCTACATGCTTCCTGATCCTGATCCTGATCCTAAGTTATAGCCTGTCGATCCCGAGTTGTACCGTTACTTCCTTAATAAACCACTTAACTGTAAGTATGGTCTGTCAGTTCTGTGTGGCCATTGCAACGGATTATCGAACGCAGCAGAGAAGTAGAGAGTGCCGTGGGGAGGACAGCTGCTGTCAGAATTGGTAACAGGTTGGAGAGTGGAGGGTATGTCTGACCTCCACCTCACAGGGATCAGCCTTGGGCTAATCCTGAGTAGCATTATCCCCCCTCCCCGGAAGTTAGCCAGGTTCGGTGATGCTACTGAAACTGCTAGTACTCCTAGTCCCATTTCACGATGCCCAAAGCTGTTTCTGAACTGATTCAAAATATGGGACACCTCATCCAAACCTGGGATTAAATTTTAACTAGGAAGAATATTTTCTATGTTTGTAAATTTAATTGATTTTGGTAATATTTTCTTTTACTAGTTCAGAGGCTGAACACCAACTAAAATCGTTTCAGTGAAGGTAAAGCTAAAAATAATAATAATGCATTTTGTTCTAAGAGTCCTGCTTCTTTGGCCAGGGTGCCCCGCCCCCTTCTCTAGTTAGTTCCAACACTGATCAGATTCCCCCAATGCATTGCCATTTGTCCTTGGCACAGGGGTAAAACCATGCAAGTTTTCTGCCACTCCCTTCCACCTCCCCCAAAAGAAAGGCTGGCTTGAGATCCAGCCAGTAAGTTGAACATTTACGCACCGCTTGTTTAAAACACGGATAACTGGACTTGGAAAGTGAGGCTCTCAGTTCCAAAGCAAAGCATTCTGGACTCGGTAGGGCCACACCCTCCTTCCCAGCCAAGGCTCAGGGGGCTGAAATGTAGAAACCACCTACCCAGGTTGCAGAAAAATACAGAGGTGGGTCGCAGAAAAGTGGGAGTAGAGATAAAAGTATAAACCCAATTCTTAACACAATTTCTTTATCAAATGGAGGCTACCATCATCCTTTGGAGTTTGGACTACACTTTCCAGTCTCCTGGAACAAGTTCATCTTTATATTTCCAATTCATGCTTGTTTGTAATAGGCTATTCAGAGAAGATACTATTAATCTCAACTTCAGTTCCAAACCAGTCCTCAAGAAATTATAATGACTTCCTTCACCTTTTCTACCATAACCTGGCTCACAGTGAAGTTCAAAGCCCGCAGGAACTTGGGCACTCAGCCCGTTTGTGGTTACTAAGCTGGTGAATTATACCCTGTGTGCAGTGCTGGTTTCTCCAGGCATTCAGTAGCTTAGCATTTACACCCCAGGGCAGGAGGTTCTCACTTAGCAGTGAGTGGGTCCCCAAATTCCCCGAAACTGTACAAAGAAGTTGATGAGCACAGTCCAAAGCTTTCATCAGATTCCCAGAGATGTTGGTCGCTCCCCTCCCCTGAAAAATGAAGCTGAGAAGCTCTTTTAGACAGAGCCTTCATTTCTCTGTCAAAGTTTAGAATAGTGATGAATGTACCACAAAACTGCCACATTAGCCTCGAAAAGTCACTCTGAATAATCTCTGAAAATGTACACAGTAACAAAGGAAGAAGTAGAGCCAGGGATGCTGCTGTTGTTAGGTGCCGTCGAGTTGGTTCCGACTCACAGCAACCCTGTGCACAACAGAACAAAACACTGCCCGGTCCTGCGCCATCCTCACAATCGTTGCTATGCTTGAGCTCATTCTTGCAGCCACTGTGTCAATCCATCTCGTCGAGGGTCTTCCTCTTTTTCACTGACCCCCTACTTTACCAAGCATGATGTCCTTCTCCAGGGACTGGTCCCTCCTGATAACATATCCAAAGTACATGAGACAAGTCTTGCCATCCTTGCTTCTAATAAGCATACTGGTTGTACTTCTTCCAAGACAGATTTGTTCGTTCTTCTGGCAGTCCATGGTATATTCAATATTCTTCGCCAACACCATAATTCAAAGGCATCAATTCTTTGGTTTTCCTTACTCAGTGTCCAGCTTTCACATGCATATGAGGCAACTGAAAACATCAGGGCTTGGGTCAGGCACACTTTACTCCTCAAAGTGACATCTTTGCTTTTGAAACGCTTTAAAGAGATCTTTTGCAGGAGATTTGCCCAATGCAATGTGTCGTTTGATTTCCTGACTGCTGCTTCCATGGGCATTGATTGTGGATTCAAGTAAAATGAAATCCTTTACAGCCAGGGATAAGAGGAATAAATGGAATATGTGGCTAATTGCCTTCATAAACAAATGCCCCCTTTGCCATGAGACCAGAAGAACTGGATGGTGCCTGGCTACCATTACTGAATGTTCTGATCAAAGATTGTATAGCAGAATCCTGATCAAAAGGGGGAAAATGTAGAACAGAATTTCAGATTTTAATGGACTCCAGACTTTCTGGATCCAGAGAGGCTGGGTGAACCCCTGAAACTATTGCCCTGAGATAATCTTTAAACCTCAAACCAAAAATATCCCCTGAAGTCTTCTTAAAACCAAACAACAGTTTAGCTTAAATAGTAAAAATGTCTGCCTTGCGCATTGTGCTCTTTTCAGAACTGCCTATACGGGATCAAACTGACAATAGCAACTCGAAAGATTAGGTAGGAACTTTAGGGGACAGTGAGTTTATGTTAATGGAGGGGGAACAACTCAGAAAAGGAGGGTGAGAATGGATGGGGTGAGAATGGATGCACAACTCGAAGAATGTAATCAATATCACTAAATGGTACACGTAGAAACTGTTGAACAGGTGTGTGTTTTGCTGTGTATATTCTCAACAACAAGAAGAAAATAATTACAATTTAAAAATAAATAAAAAGAAAATGTACATAGTGTCCTTGGATGTTTACTTAGAACACACATATAAATTCAGCTGGCATTTGCCATCAAGTCCCAATTATGGAATTTTCAGTCAAGAATAATCACAACTAGAACTGAGGCTCATAACCACTGCAACTGGCATTTCTGTGTATTAATGTTCTGTGAGTGGCTCAATCATAGGGGATCGAGCCTTAGAATCGGTCATTCTTAAATAACATTTGGGATTTCTGTATGAAAATGTTGGCTTCCTGAGAATAAAAAAGAAAAAAATTATACATTATCTATCTTTTCATTGTCTCCAACACAAAGCTAACCGTCGCAGTTCATGGACAAATTCCCAGACTAATCTGAAGCGGAAACGGCTCTTCAAACACACTGCAAAGAAAGGAAGAGGTTTTCTTAATAGCAGTAAGTCCACAAGACAAACGACCACGGAGAATCAGACGTGGATGAACTCCTTTCCCCGAGTAGCACAAAACTGCATTTGCAGGAACCTTTGCGATAGGGGTTCACTCCAGTCTCAAAGTCTTCAATCTGAAAAACCAGAGGCACACCACTGGGTCTTGGCTGCTTCGGTATCAACAAGCTTTAACCCTCTCCTGTTTTCCTCAATCAGGCCCACATCTCACTGAGACTTTTCGAATTTACTGTGTCCCTCCTAAGAACAGTAACAATGTTATGTGTTCAACAAACCCTTGCTTCATTTGCCTCTTGGACACATGAAAAGATCACACTTCCCAGCCTCCCTGCAGTTGGGTGGGGCATTGTGACTGGGTTCCAGCCAGTGGAAAGTGGGCAGAAGGAACATACACCACTTCCAGGCCTGTCTCGTAAACTTCTTGCAGGCTCCTCCATGCCCTCTCTCTTCCCTTTCCTGTTGGCCAAAAGCAGAGGATCCAGTGGAGGGCTACAAAGCCCTAGAAGTTGGACAAGTCACACCATGGAAGAAGCCTGAGTCCCTGAATGACTATGTGGACTGAGTGTCTTGGAAGCCCCTCCCCCACCCCCAAGACCCATATTGAACTGACATGAACAAGAAACCTCTATTCTGTTAAGCTACTGAGATTTTGGAGCTGTCTGTTACAGCAGTTAGCTAGCTAGCACACTTGGTAATTGGACAAAGTGGGGAAATGATTGGAAGCCGTGAAAAGTCTGAATATTTCCATCTCATTTGATGATTTGAGTGTCTTTAGTGAGTCACACCAAGTTAGCCAAATGCATACAACAGCCAAGACAATGTAAAGTCCAGTGAGCTCTGTGATGAACAAGGAGAAGGATCAGATACCATCTAAGCCACATTGCATACAATAAAAACGAATCTCTGTGTGGAGAAAGGCTTAGCACGAGTCAACTTGATTGGAAGGATGTGGTCAGTTGCCACACTGTTTTTACTAGGATTGGATGTTTAATTGGAAAGAGCTGGTTGAATTCCCCCACCATGGAGTCTGGGAAGAAAGGGGTTAGAAGGACCACTGACCATATTTCTATTTTGCACGGTGCTTATCGCTTTGTAGCATAATTATTATTTTACATGGCTACCTCCCCTATTAGCCTGAGTTCCTTGAAAGAAAGAATGCTGTTTTCTCTAACTCACCTTTTTAAGCCAGAGCCCTAGAGCACAACAGGCCTCCACTGAAGTGTTTGATAAATTTATCAGGCCAGTTTCAGAAACTGGTATCATATAAAAACCAGAAGGGAACTAATTAAGTCAAGAAAACACTGGAAGAGGACAGAATGGGGACAGAAAAGGGCCTTTCAAATTCAACTGAGATCAATAAGGCCTAGATTATAAGAAAAGTAGGACTAGGGAGCCCCGGGTGCTACAAGGTCATCCCTCACCTGGACAGCTCCATTTTTAGAACCACATATCCTTAGAAGGAAGAAAGGCGATTCGTCAGGCAAGCTTGATGAAATAGCCCTGAAGACCTCCCCTATCCTTTTGTTCAGATTCTCTGCTGGCTACGCCAACTTCTGATCCGTAATGTGGTTTCCTGACTTTGGGCCTGTCCACCAGGAAGGGAGTGTCCACAGCAGACAAAGAGGCAAGCAAGATCTTGGCAAGACGTTCTATACTCCAGCAAAGAAGAAACTGTCCTAAGACAAAATCAGTCCAGGAGGCATTTAGGAAGACCAGAAACCTTCCCAGGGCTCGACTTCCCTCATGATCCTAGTGGTTCTCAAACTTGTTCAGGCACTGGTGCAATGGCAGTCAGAGTACCCAAAATACACCACAAACAAGTGATTTAATAATTAAGATATCTACAGTCCCTCGGTATCCATTTCTGTTGAATCATACTGATAAGCATAGATAGCAATAACTTTTACAAACCTTATGGGAGAAACACTAAATGGAGGAAACTATACTTTAAGCACTTATTAGTGAAGATGCATGTGGCATTGGTGGTTCAGTGGTAGAATTCCTGCCTCCCATGCAGGAGACCCAGGTTCGATTCCTGGCCAATGCACCTCATGCGCAGCCACCACCTGTCTGTCAGTGGAGGCGTGCGTGTTGCTATGATGCTGAACGTGTTTCAGTAGAGCTTCCAGACTAAGACGGACTAGGAAAAGAGGCCTGGTGATCTATTTCTGAAAATCAGTCGATGAAAAACCCATGGATCACAAGGGTCTGATCTGTAACCCATCGTGGCAGTGTTTCATTCTGTTGTACATGGGGCCTCCATGAGTCGTGTGGGCTGACTCAACAGCAGCTAACAACAATCAACAGTGAGGATGCACCTGGGCTAATGACTCAGCCTTGCTGTGCCTCAGTTTTCTCATCTTTACTATAGGGATGGTGAAGAGTAACACTGTGACCAATTAAAGGCTTCTGGAACTTGCTACATATCCCAGAAGTGCTTGTTTTCCTTCCACATTAGTTTTTTTTCCCCCCTAAACACAGGAAGAATATCATTATTATTATTCCAATTTAGCAGCGTAATACTCTACAAGAGGAACAGAGTTTAAAAGCCTGTGATTCAGGTGTTAGAACACAAAGTTAAGAAAGCAAACCTCAGGCCAGGCGCTAGTCTACCACCCAAAGGAAACCACCCATCTGAACCAACACCACCCAGCAAGGGTCCCCTGACCTGAAAGCCACCCAGAAAAGGAATTTCTCATCAAGTCCATCCAGTGCAGAGTCTTCAGAGGATGTGAAAATACCTTCTTTACCTCCATATAGATATGCTCTAGTGATACAATTTTGAGCACCATACAGACTTCAGCCTAGCTGGTCCAAAGAATTCTCTAGGGCAGCGCTGGTCCCAGAAATACCATGAGCGCCACATACATCATTCTAAATCCTCTAGTCGCCACACTTAAAAAAGTTAAAACAAGTAGATGATATTAACTTGAATAATATATTTTATTTAACCCCGTATCTCCAAAACATTATCATTTCAACTGTAATACATATAAAAAATTATAAACGAGATACTTTCCATTCTTTAGTTTGGAAGGAAGTCTTTGAAAGGCGGGGTGTGTTTTATTTACACGTTCAGCCCCATCCGTCATCCCATAAGGCTATGGCTACTGCAGTACATGGCACAGCTCTGGGGTCTCATCTGGGTGTGTCGTTGTTTGATTCTACGAACGATCACTGCCAAAGCCACCTAGCAGAGTGAGACCAGTTAAGAAATGTCTGGCCTGAGGAACCGTCCTCTACAAGCCCTCGGTGGGATTTTGAACGAACCAGGCTTCCAAGGCCACAAAACCTCGTGGGGGAACTGTTAACACCCCCACCCCAGCTGCAGGAACTGCCATCCCCAAATTTGGATTCTTCTTCCTTTTGCCATGCTCCCCGCCCACCCTCTTCCTGTTCAGACCTTGACCTTCTTTCCAAGATGTTGTCTACATTCCTCCTGTCCAGTCCCGGCCCATCCCAGCAGGAAGTAAGAAGCTTTCTTTTCTGTGGCCAGCCTCAGCACTTTCTCCTGCGACAGTCACTAAAACTACAAGGGGAACGCGGTTATTTGTTCGTGTGGCGTCTGCCCTAGTGTTTGTTCCTTCAGGGCAAGAATGCCATCTCATCCAACTCTGCCCTGACCCCACAGAGCTACGTGCCCCACGAGGTGCTCCACTGCGCAGCCGGAGTGCATCCGCCTCCGTTGGCCCACGAAGAATGGCACCTGCCACCCCGACAGAGGTCTCCAGCGGCTAGCGAGCCTTTTGTACACAGGGCTGGTCCCGACCGAGGAGGCTGGTGGGCAGGTGTGCGGGTTTGGGCTAGAGCACCTGGATGAGCAGGAGATAGGCACCGGCTGCCTGTGAGGTGCCGGATGCAGCTCTTTCTCCTCAGGAGCTGGTGGAACAGGTGCTTTGGATTGGTTACCAATGCCATCAGAAACAAGGGCTTGTCACCTAGGAATGGCATCCTGGCTGTGCAGTGCTAAGGGAGGGGAGCCAGGGCAGGCTAGGGGCCCCAGCTGGAGACCCCGAGTCAGCTCTGAGTGTCCCTCGTGCAGCTGTCTTGCAAACCCCTATCCCATCCCACACACATGCAAATTAGCCCCCAGGACCCAGCCCCTCCCCCTGGGTCCTCCTCACTGGCTCCAGGCCTGGCTGAGGGGCCAGCAGGAGGAACTCCGGCCACTGCAGTTCATTCATCCCAGGGTGAAGGGGGGACATGACAACGCCAAGGAGAGTCTGCCTTCTGAAACATGCCTTTTCCAAGAACCAAAAAAGCGGGCGTTTCAAAATACAGACAGACAGAAGGCAGACCAGTGGTCATCAGGGGCTAGAGTGGGACAGGGAACATCGGGGAGCAATGGAAATGCTCTAAAAGTGAATTGTGGTGAAGGCTGCACAATTGTATATTACAATTCATCAACCTGTACATTTTATCAATGTGTGCAGAACTTTACAGTATGTAAATTATACCTCAATAAAGCTGTTTAAAAATATATATACACATACTGAAACTCTACTAAGTACTTCATTCAATCACAGTGGGAAGAAACAGTTTCAGGATTCCAAATCATATGAGATACTTGAGAGAAGAAAAAAAAATTAGAGGACGTGGGTGCTATTGCTACCTTCACTGCTATCTCGCTCACATAAAGCTATTAGATGCATTCTACCAACCGTATGTCAGGTTGTCCTACTGTGGTGGCTTGCATGTTGCTATGATGTTGAAAGTTATGCCACCAGTATTTCAAATACCAGCAGGGTCACCCATGGTGGACAGGTTTCAGCAGAGCTTGCAGACTAAGACTAGGAAGAAAGGCCTGGCCTTTTTACAAAAATCAGTCAATGAAAACCCTGTGGGTCACAACAGAACACTGTCTGGTACAGTGCTGGAAAATGAGTCCCCTAGGTTGAAGGCACTCAGAAGACACAGTGGCCACCACAATGGACTTGAACAGACCAACGATCATGAAGATGGTACCGGACTGGACAAATTTCGTTCTGTTGTACGTGGGGTCGCCATGAGTCGGAGTGGACTCGACAGGAACTAACAACAACAACATACTACAGTCACAACCCATTAGTAAGCAGTGAAATCGACTAAGTTGATCCCTCAATCTTCTTTTTAAATAGAAAATACTGGAGCAGACTGTACCACGTAAGAGGAGGCGGTTAAGTGCTATATACCACGAAGCTCTTGTTTGGGTTGTGAGGGTGATGTAAAAGAGCTTTCTTACTGTGGTAACAAGCAGCAGGACTCGGAAGGTAATGCCCAGGTCACATCTATACATTCGTGCATCCCATCACACAGCACAAAAGAGCTTAGTACTCAGGGCTGCCGAGTGCGATCAACTAACTGAGTGGCCGACCCGCCAGCCCCACAGTAAAGCTAGGCACTGCGCTCAGCCAAACAGGGAGCATCTCATTTAACTGTCACACAACTTTACATAGGAGGAAACCGCATTCAGGGACACATGTGTAAGAAGTGGCAAAATCAGGACGCGGGTGCCAGCAGTCAAGACTCTGATGCCTCTACTCTTAATCATAGCTCCCTCCACTTCCCCACTGCACAAGCAAAAATGAAAAGGCCCGAGATCTGAATCTGTGAGGACCCGCCACCCCTGAGAAAAACATTAGAAATAAAGATGCTCTGTTACTGCTGAAAGAATGAGCATAATAAACACCATACTCCACTTACAAACTGTTGCGATCTCCCATACCTTCCTGACAGGTTTATAGACGACTAGTCTGGTGAGGATACAGCTAGGAAACTCACCATCCAGCTTTTTACTTTCACTATTGCCAAAGCACTACATGAAGGTCTTAACACGATCCGTTAAAAATCAAAATTAAATTCCTAGTTATAATATTTCAGTTCCTGATTTACCACTAAATATAACAGACAGGAAAGAATATTTAAAAATTAAAAAGGGAGGTTTTAAGGAAGGATTTGGAAATGAAAAAAAAGAAAAAGAAACAAATAGTAACAATTGACGGAAAAAGTAAATTGGACTGGAATGGGAGAGGGAAACCACACTGGCCCAGGAGAGAGAAGAGGCGGGATGATAACATTCTTTAGAAATGGCAGCCCAAAGGGAGGTGCAGCCTGCGCCCATGGAGCCCGCGGGACCGCTCTCCACTGTCCATTCAGACGTCGAGAGATACACAGCGGTCCTCTGGGTCCTGTCCTCTTGACTTCAGCTTTCCAAACACTGCCAAGTTCAAGCTCTCCCCTTTCTATTGTGGTTCAGTTGTAGAGAGTCCTCCACAGGCTTCTAAGAGAAAGAGCAAAGGGACTTTATCTCCCATCCAAAATGTTTGGCATCAATTACCAGGTGCCACTGAGTCGACTCCAACTCATGGCGACCCATGTGTTTCAGAGTAAAACTGTGCTCCTGTGAGTTTTTAATGGGCTGATTTTGGGGAAGTAGATCGCCAGGCCTTTCTTCCGAGGCACCTCTGGATGGACTCAAACTTCCAACCTTTCGGTTAGCATCTTTGCATATATCATCAGCTGAACCCAGGAACAAATGCACATGGGACAAATGTCAAAACATCTAAAACATTCAGTCACCCAAAAAACATTCATGAACTAAATATAGCCAGGAAAGCAAAGGGTGCAGGGAAGAGAAAATTCTCAGTGACAGTAGTTCTTTGTAGGTCTTGGAGCTCCTTGACAATCTGAGACAAACTATCCATCTCCTCCTTAGAAAATGCTGCCTCAGACAGACGTCAAATGTTGCCGGTCCAGGAGCTCCAGTTTCAGGAGTGCCCAGGGGAAGGACCATCCAGGTAAACGCCCACAGCTCAGGGTGGCAAGTGCTGGTTTCAGCAGCAGTGGCTTCAAGGCCCCAGAGGAACACCACAGAAGCTTCTAGCCCGCCTGGGGAGGACGCTTGAGCAGAGATGGGCCAGTCCCAGATGGCCTGGAGACCTGCCCTCGCCCAGTCCTGGAGGGGAGGACGGGAGTGACCAAAGCGGAAGGGCGTGGGCCATCTGATCAAGAACCAAGATGTGCCAGTGGCGTGCAGGTGGCGTGAAGCCACCAAGGAATGCAAAGCTGGGCGTGCCATCATCAGATCTGCTCTTTTGAAAAATCCCTCCAGCTGCAGAGGAAGTGAAGAGCAGGGAGAGAGAGCCGAGGGGTTGGCGAGAGGGCGGCCACTGACCAAGCGTGGGCGGGACGCAACGAGGTCTGAACTAGTGCTGGGCGAGTGAGCAGAGACCAGGACCAGTTCCTCGGCATCCCTAGGAATACACACCCCAAGACCCTGACTGAGAGGGAGGTGACACACAACATCTCAGGTGCATACTTATCGAAATAGTACCAGGAATATAAGTGTCCGCTTTGAACCATTTCAGCTCATTTCTAGTCCCCCGAGAGTGCCCCTCTAAGTGATGTCAGAAGGCAGTGACTGTGAGCTCTTCTGCAGTGTTCATTCTGGGTGCACCCACTCCTATACCACTGGGCGCTCACACTACTCTCTAAGGAAGCAGGTGGCGGGTCGCCTGGTGCCTTGACCACAGCCTCCCTGGCAGGGGTGCACACTGGTGTGGGAATAGTTAGCAGGCAGGACCCAGGACTGCCTGTAATGGAGGAAGTCACCCAAAAATAATGGCCACTGATACAGGGACTCTGTCACTGTGCCCAATATTGAGTCACAGAATCATTAAAAAGTCTTCAGAGCAGGAGGGTGGGCAAGGACATTTGATTCAAAACAGCTGAGGACATAGCCCTCCGCAGCCCACAGCCGGCTCAGGGCAAGCCTCCTGCCGCCCATGCTGCCAGCCCGGCATGATGCCCAGGAGCTCCTCGCTGACAGTATCTTGTTGGTGGTGTTGTTGTCAGTTGCCATCCAGGTGATTCTGACTCACAGCGACCCCACGTATGCAGAAGTAGAACTGCTCCACAGGGTTTTCAAGGCTGTGTGTGACCTTTCAGAAACAGATCGCCAGGCCTGTCTTCCAGGGTATCTCTGGGTGGGTTTGAACCACCAACCTTTCAGCTAGTAGTTGAGCACTTTACTGTCTGTGTCACTCGGGGACTCCAAAGTTATCTTAGAAAGACTCTATTCAACTCGTTTTAATAAAAAGAAAATTGAGGTCAAAGAGGGTAAGGGGTTTGCCCAAAAGCATGGGCTACTGGCTCACTGAACCCAGGGTTTCCCTCCCCAGTTCATGCTTTTACAAAAAACACTTCCCTTCTCCTGAAAGCAAATTATACACCCAGAAATAGACCCACACGAATACGCCCAACTGATTTCTGGCAAAGGTGCAAAAGCAATTCAGTGGAGGAAGGGATTGTTTTGCAAGAAATGGTGCTGGAGCAATTGGACATCCATAGGCCAAACAATCAACGCTGACCTAAATCTCTCACCTCATCCAAAAATAACTCAAAATGGATCACGGACTTAAATGTAAAACGCAAAACTAGAAAACTTTTAAAAAAGAACACAGGAGAAAATCTGCAGGATTGACGGCTAGGCAAAGCATCCTTAAACCTGACACCAAAAGCACGATGATAAATTGGACATTATTTGCATTTAGGTTTTTTTTGCTCTATAAAAGACCCCGTGAAGAGGATGAAAAGCTACAGACGAGGAGAATTTACTTGCAAACCACATCCGACAGAGGACTAGTGTGGAGAAAATATAAAGAATTCTCAAAACTCAACGATAAAAAAAAAAAAAAACGAACAATCCAACTGGAAAATGGGCAAAATATAGGAAGAGGCATTTTACCGAACAGGATATACAGACCACAAACAAGCACATTTAAAGATGGTCAATATCATTAGCTATTGTTGTTGTTGTCAGGTGCCGTCGAGTTGACTTTCGACTCCTGGAGGCCCCATGTGACAGAGTAGGACTGTCCCATATAGTTTTCTAGGCTATAATCTTTATAGATAGGAGCACTGGTAGCATAGTGGTTAAAGCAATTGACTGCTAACCAAAAGGTTGGCGGTTTAAAACCACCAGCGGCTCCGTGGGAGACAGATGTGGTAGTCTGCTTCCATAGAGATTTATAGCCTTGGAAACCCTATGGGATCACTATGTATTGGGAATGGGAATCTTTACAGAAGCAGATGGCCAGGGCTTTCTCCTGTGGAGGCGCTGGGTGGGTTTAAACTGGCAACCTTTTGGTTAAAAGCCGACCACACTTAACCACTGCGCCACCACACTTAACCATTGCGCCACCACCATTAGGGAGATGCAAATTAAAACCACAATGAGACATCACTATACATCAGAATGCCTAAAATAAAAAGTAATGACAACACCAAATGCTGGCAAGAATGAGGTGAAACTGGATCACTCATCCATTGCTGGTGGACTATAAAGCATCCATTCCAGAAAAGTGGTGGTTTCTTATGAAACTGAACACACAACTACCCTATGATCCAGCAATTGTAGTCTTGAGCATTTGTCCCATAGAAATGAAGACTTATGTTCGTACAAAAACCGGTACGTGATTGTTCTTAGTGGCTTTACTTCTAACAGCCAAAAAACGGAAAAACACAGATGTCTTTCAACAGGTGAATAGTTAAACAAACTGTGGTACATCCATACCATGGAATACTACTCAACAATTAGAAGGAACAATCTGTTGAGATGCACAACTTGGATAGCTCTCTGGGAATTATGTTGAGTGGAAAAGCCTTCTCAAAATGTTCATACTGTATGAGTCCATTTATACAACATTCTTGAACTGACAAATTATACAAATGTAGAACAGATGAGTGGTTGTGATACTGGTTACTACAGCTTTCCAAGATGTTACCGTTGGGGGAAACTGGGTGAAGGGTACCTGGGACCTCTCCGTTTTATTTCTTACAACTCTATGGGAATCTACAATCACTCAAAATAAAAAGTTTAATTTAAAAAACAACCAAACTTAATGGCCGCACAATAAGATTAATTTAATAATTAGTGTCACTGAACCGTATACGTAAAAAATGTTGATTTGGTGAATGTTGTGTTATATATATTTTTACCATGATAAAAACACACACACACAACCAAACAAATGATACAAACCAGAAGAAAACAAAATGCATTTTTAATATATTTTTTTAAAATTCTGTGTCCACCTGTGAATAAAATATGCTGGCCCAGGGTCACTATGAGTTGGAACTGACAGCAATGGGTTTGGTTTGGTTTGGTATAATTACTATAATCCCTGGGTGGTACAAATGGTTAATGGGCTCCGATGCTAACTGAAAGGTTAGAGGTTCTAGTCTACCCAGAGACACCTCAGAAGAAAGGCCTGGAGTTCTACTTCCAAAAAATCAGCCAATGAAAACCCTACAGAGCACAGTTCTACTCTGCACACATGGGGGCACATGAGTCAAAGTCAACTCGATGGCAACTGGTAACTGGTTTAATGTTCTGAGCACCTACTATGTGCCAGGCACTGTGGCTAAGGACCTACCTGTTCTAGCGGGAATAAAAGCTAATCAGATTAAAATTCTCCTTTAGAACTGGAAACAAGCTAAAGTTTCCTACCTGCATTATAACAATTCTTTGACACTCTATACTTCATGGAAGCAAACCAGGGCACATGGCCCTAAGCACACAACCTCCAGTACTCCCTCCTCTCATGCCCCCGCCACTCAGGCTGCACTTTCTGGACCCTGAAGGCATCTGGAAGGCCATGACCGTCTAGAGTGACCCTCTCAAGAACCAGGACTGAGACGTAAGTGCAGGCCCCAGGGAGCTCAGCAAATTCTTAATCTGGCCGACATGTGGAGCCAAGTACACCCAAGGTCAGTTGTTCGTGTTAGATTATAGTTAGTTCCTTGGAGGACACACTTGGGCCCCTCTCCAAAGGTTCTTCCAACCTTTAAAACCACCATTCAGAAACAAGCACATGAAAAGGTGCTCAACATCATTAGTCACTAGGGAGATGCAAATCAAAACCACAATGATACCATTTCACACCCCCTAAGATGGCCATAATCAAAAACATGGAAGATAATAAGTGTGGACAAGGATGTGGAGAAACTGGATCCCTTGTGCATTGCTAGTGGGAATGTAAAATGGTGCAGCTGCTGTGGAAAACAGTTTGGCAGTTCCTCAAAAGGTTAAACACAGAATTACCATATGACCCAGCAATTCTACTCCTGGGTATATATCCAAAAGAATTGAAAGCTGGGACTAAGACAGATATTTGTGCACCAATGTTCGTTGCAGTACTATTCATAATAGCCAAAAGGTGGAAAACACCCAGGTGTCCGTCAGCAGATGAATGGATAAAATTAAACTCTGGTACATCCATACAAAACCAGTTGCCATCAAGTCAGTTCTGACCCACGGCAACCCTATTTATGTGTGTCAGTAGAACTGTGCTCCATAGGGTTTTCAGTGGTTAATTTTTCCTATGTAGATCGATAGGCCTTTCTTCTGAGGCACCTCTGGGTGGACTTGATCCTCCAGCCTTTTGGTTAGGAGCCAAGCAAGTTAACCTTAACCGTTTGCACCACCCAGGGACTCCACAGACATACAATGGACTATTATTCAGCCATAGAGAGAAATGAAGTCCTGATACATGCTACAACAACATGGAAGGACCTTGAAAACATTATGCTGAGTGAAATCACTCAGACACAAAAGGACAAATACTACAGGGCCCCACTAATATGAAATGTCTAGAACAGGAAAGTACATAGAGACGACAATATATCAGTGGTCACCAGGGAATGGGGAGTTCTTGCTGAAGGGGTACCTACCTTCTGTCTATGGGGATGAAATAGTTTTGGAAATAAATAGTGGCAACAGTTGCACAACATGGTGAATACAATTAATGCCACTGAACTGTACACTTAAAAATGGTTACAATGGCAAATTTTATGATATATATATATGTTTTACCCTGATAAAAAAAAAAGAAAAACAACAAAACCACCACCATTAGGAAGCCCCTGGAATCATCCATTGAGCTCCTCAAACAGGGAAGCGCCCATGGCTGAGCCCTGTGTCCCTTCTCTCTGCTGATGCTCCCGCCACTGCAGGAACCAAAAGTCCTCCCAAGCCCTGCAGGGGGCAAGCTGAGGACTGGTCGGATAGGACTGCTGGCTGGTTAGAACAAAACTCCAGCACCGGGCTGTCTACAAACTGGAAAGCAACACTGTGAACAAGTACTCCACTATCCTTTGGAAATACATCTGCTCCCTCAAGCTTGTCACTACACATCCCAAGACCAAGCACTGGGAGCCCGAGCCCCTCTGAGCAGAGTTCAGTGCTGTCATCCACGAACACTGCCCAGGGACATCTGATGTGCAGACAATGGACAAAACTGTCATTTCTGGAAAATCAGAAGAGCTGGTGCACTGGGACTGTATTCCTGAAAGATGCAAACTGGTAAAGCAGACTTGGGCCATCCCCTTGGGAAGGAGCCGCTCACCAGTTTGCCATAGTCCCCCCACTCCCTGGCCATTAATCGTGGGCCCAGCCCTGGTAGGCATCTGAGCCCGTAAGCGCTGTGCCAAGGTGAAGTGCTGAGGGGGAACGATTCTTCCGGGGGACAGACTGGCAAACACATGGTATGTACCGAGAGGTTCTGCCAAGCGAGGCATGCGTGAAGCCTGGGACAAATTCTGCTCACAGCCTCTGGCACGTCATATTGACCAAGGATGAGGGGGCATGGGGACTTTGCCTCAGGAAAAGCTCATGACAGCTGTATCGAACTAGTCATCTGTTTAAACACTCACTACGGAAAATGATTTGAGGTGCTAGGGGCCAGGAACTAACCTCAAGGAATCCAGCTCGGCCGGGGAACAACTAACGAATCACTACTACTGGCAGGGGCACCAAGAGCTCTGGAGGCTCAAAGGAGGAAGCGATTCAGCATCCATATAAATTATCATTATGGTCAGTAGAACATCAAACTTTTATCACTCCCCCATTAAAAAAAAATACCATGGCATTTATAGCTATTTGACCTTTGTTCCCCTTTACAAAGCCCAAAGTTTCCAATTTCCAAGGTCAATGTTTAGACACAAAGCCTCCTCAACGCGCCCAAGTTTCATGAAGGGGTTGAAATCGTCAGCAAATATGTGTTCACTAATGCGAGCAAGATGGAGAGCTGGCTAACGCTGGCTCTCTAGCCTGGCTGCACGCTAGGATGCACCCAGGGACCTGCACTTCATTGGCTTGTGTTGGGGCACAGGTTGGGGCCAAGAACCATTTGTATAAGTGACGCTCAAAGGTCAAGATTCAGCTGTCTCTCAGGTTCATGGCATCTTAAAACGGAGAGGAAAGACTTGTAGGTGAGCTGAGTCAAGAGCCATCAATGGTGAGATCATGGTCAGTTCCACACTCCCCCACCCTCCCATCTGTTTGTCAATCTGTCCTACTGTGATAGTTTCGTATTACCGTGATGCTGGAAGCTATGCCACTGGTATGTCATATACTAGCAGGGTCACCCATGCTGGACAGGTTTCCGTGGAGCTTCCAGACTAAGACAGACTAGGAAGAAAGGCTAGAGATCTACTTCTGAAAGTAATTAGCTAATGAAAACCCTATGGATCATAATAGAACATTGTCCAATATAGCGCTGGAAGATGAGCCCCCTAGGTTGGAAGGCACTCGAAACACACAGTGGCCACAACAATGGACTTGAGCATCCCAATGATTGTGAAGATGGCGCAGGACCAGGCAACATTTGGTTCTGTTGGACATAGATTTGCCATGAGTTGCAGCCAACTCCACAGCAACTAACAACAATATATATGTATGTACATATATACATATACAAAACCCCACTGCCGTCGAGTTGATTCCAACTCATAGTGACCCTCTAGGGCTTCCAAGGAGTGGCTAGTGGATTTGAACTGCCAACCTCTTGGTTAGCAGCCAAATGCTTAACCACTGCACCACCAGGGCTCTGTACACATATATATAAACATATATATGTATATAAAAACAAAAAACAAAACGAAATCTATTGCCATCGATTCCGACTCATAGCAACCCTGTAGGACAGAGTAGAACTGCCCCATAGGGTTTCCAAGGAGCAGCTGGTGGATTCAAACTGCCAAACTTTTGGTTAGCAGCCAAATGCTTAACCACCGCGCCACCAGGGCTCCATATACCACCAGGGCTCCATATATGTATATATGTTCAATTTATATGTTTTAAATGCCTGCCATTCATAAAGTCACCGTAAGTGGGAGCCAACTCGACGGCAACTCACACCAAGTTGATAAGCTATTTCAACCAGCATCTTTTTTTTCCAAACTGAGAATTACAACTTGAATATATAAAATATCTTCAGAACTGTAATCAAGTGATGTATTCAAGCAACCAACAGTAACTGGGCATCAAGCACGTGCCAACGGCAGGAAAAACTACGGGAAGAAAGTCAGACCAGGGCAATGCCCACAGACAGCACACAGTCTGGCAGAGAGAAAAAGTAAAACAGCAAACCAAATACATAAACTAAATGTTTCACAATGATATGCTTATGCTTGAAGTACGAACAATAAAATGCAGCAATGATGCCAGAGTCATCCTCTCATTTTTTGGAGGGTTGCAGTGGTTCTCAGACAGTCATCAATTTCAAAACCGGTATGGAGAACGTGTGCTTCCACATGAGACGTAAGGCTGACCAGGAAATTATTTGAAACAGACTTTTGTCTGCCTTCTTTTCATAAGATGGAACATGACAACAGGCATAAGTAAGATAATCTGATAAAAACGGCACAGCAAAAATACCTTTTCAACCTGACATGCAGTTCAATAAAGCACAAGCACAGCTACAAAACCGAACTTTGAAGTCATCTTTTCTTCTCCTTTCCCTGCCCCGCAAAACTTGGTCTTAGGAGTCTCTGTTGTCCCCAAAGTTTGTAGGGGAGTCTATCATTCTGGACAAACAGGAGCATGGGGTGGGGGGAGTCCAGGTCACAGACTGGAAGGGAGGGTGACAGGAAGGAACTTCACATGGGGAATGTGGCCAGCCAGCCCCTCTGCACAGAGGAGCAGGAAGGGAAGCACCAGGTGATCGAGGGGGCTGCAAGAAACTGCAACATGAGAGCCTGGGACTTGTTCTAGAGATTCCTATGAAACAGAAGATCCTGGGTATCCTGTACTTTCTGGCCCCCAAGCCCAGCTTCCTGTTGTTGTTGTGGCTAACGGCTGTTGAGTTGGGCCCTGACTCACCGCAACCCCATGCACAATGGAATGAAAAGCTGCCTGGTCCTGAGCCATCCCCATAATCAGTTACGGATTGGACCACTGTGATCCGTAGGGTTTTCACTAGCTGATTTTTGGCAGTAGATCACGAGGCCTTTCTTCCTAGCCCATCTTAGTCTGGAAGCTCCACTGAAGCCTGTTCAGCATCATAGCAACACGCGAGCCTCCGCTGGCAAACAGGTGGTGGCTGCACATGAAGTGCACTGGCAGGGAACTGACCCCAGTCTGCTGCACAGGGTGTGAGAAGTCTACTACTGAACCTCCACCACCCCTACTCAGCTTCCTACTGGATAAGAACTTCTTTCCCTATAAAGATCCACCACCAACCCCAGAACCAACCGTCAGCCATCCTTTTGAATTAAGACGTACAGGAGGTAGGGAAAGCTGGCTGACAATATTGCTCTTCAGAGTGAAAAACCACAGTATTCCATGTGAACATGACGAAAGTGACTGCACAAGCAAGTACCAGCAGGACTCTCCCAATCAGAAGAAAAATAAAAGGAGCAATAATTGCACAGTTTGAATCCTTACACACAAAATCTCAGGTGTCCTTCCCATAGCCATGAGAAGAAACAGGTGGACGGAAGGTGTCACCTCCTGAGAGGTCTACACAACATGACAAGTCTCAGTGGTACTTCAGAGGTGCCAGGCCATCCTGGAATGCGTGTGTGCAATCATGACAAAGGGTGGCCAATGGCACATTTAACAAATGCTTTGCCCAAACCATTGTGAGGGAGAGGGAGCAAGGAGCTGATGCTGGCTGCTCCTCCATGGAACTGCCCCATTCTCAGTTTTGATGACATCTGTTAATCCAGTTAGGACACTGGTCACCTTAGTTGTTTGTTTTTCCTGGGTGGGGGTGGGGGGGGATTTATTGTAATCACCTGGGGAGCTTAAGGGTAAGGAGCTGGGCATTTTTTTAGAAAGCTTCCCAGGTATTTTGTAGCAAGCCATAAGAATGACTGGTCTAGATCAGTAGTTTCTGGGCTTGGTTACACTTTTCAAGCACTTTTCAACCATGGACACATGTTACAAATCATATATCAGAAAAGGGTCTAGTGTCCAGAATATATAAAGAATTCCTACAACTCAACAACCAAAAAGACAAACAACCCAATTAAAAAATGAGCACAGGACTGGAAAAGACACTTCTCTAAAGAAGATAAACATGAAAAGATGTTCAACATCATTGGTCATTAGGGAAATGCAAATCAAAATCACAATGAGATACATGGCTATTCCCAGAAAAACGAAAAATAACAAGTGTGGTGAGGATGTGGACAAATTGGAACCCTCATCCATTGCTGGTGGGACTGTAAAATGGTGCAGCCACTGTGGAAAACAGTTTGATGGTTCCTCAAGTAGTTGATCATAGAACTACCATATGACCCAGCAATTCCACTCCTAGGAATATACCCAGAAGACTTGAAAGCAGCAATGCAAACAGACACGTGTACACCAATGTTGACTGCAGCATTATTCACAACAGCCAAAAGGTAAAAACAACCCAAGTGTCCATCAACAGACGATGGATAAACAAAATGTGGTCTATCTATACAAGAGAATATACTCAGCCATAGAAAGGAACAAAATTTTGATACATGTTACAACATGGATGAACCTTGAAAACATGCTGAGTTAAATAAGTAAGTCACAAAAGGGCAAATATTGTATAAGCCCACTTATATGAAACATCTAGAATAGGCAAATACCTAGAGACCAAAGTTTATTAGTGGTTACCAGGGGTTGGGGGGTAGGAGGTTATGGCTCAAGGGGTGCTAAGTTTCTGCTTGGGGGTGATTGAAAAGCTTTGAAAATAGACGGCTGCACAACATGGTGAATGTAATTAATGCCATTAAACTGTACACTTAAAATGGTTAAAATGGCAATTTTATGTCACATATACGTTGTTGTTGTTGTTAGGTGCCATCGAGTCAGTTCCGACTCATAGCGACCCTGTGTACAACAGAAGGAAACACTGCCCGGTCCTGCGCCATCCTCACAATCGTTGCTATGTCTGATCCCATTGTTGCAGCCACTGTGTCAACTGATCTCGTTGAGGGTGTTCCTCTTTTTCGCTTTACCACCATAAAATTACAAAAAAAAAAGAAGGAAAAGAAAGACGGCCAAAACATCACTCTTCCATCTCACTTTAGCAGACCACCCTTGTCGTTGGGAGGAAAAGAGAGCTTAAAAGTATCAGCTTCTCTGAAACCCATTAATTAATACAAAACCGTACCTTTAGTGTAGGGCTGCCTCTTTGGCGAGAAAAAAAGCCAACCACTTCTTACACCTCCCCACACCCCAGCTTTCCAAACATTACCAGCCAACTGCTTCAAAAAATCAATTGCAGTAACTCACAGGCATACAGTGCCACTGTGTCATTGGTATGCTTTATGGAAAAATTCCCGATTTTTGCTTATCTCAGTGGTTTGGACTATGCCAAGGAGCCTTCTTTAACTCAACTATTGCTGCACAGAAAAGGCCCCGGAGAAGACCAAAGATCAATCAACGCGGAACTCACCACTGACAATGAATGGCTCCACCATTGACACTGAAGCCAACTTGTTTTTGAATTAATTACCCATGGGTTTGCAGAGGGTTCTTGTACAACCTAACCCTGCACATCCTGGAGGTAGAATAAACAGCTTACTTCTTGCTCCCACCCCACCTCATGCTTGGGACTAATCCACGTGGTTTTCCAACTCAGAAAAGGAGATAAAGGTAGCATCCATCTCCAAAGTGAAATGCTATAGTATTATTTTCATTGGTGTAAAAAAGGGACGAGGCCCAGTCTAACCCATGAAAGACACTACAAAAAAAAAAAAAAAAAAACACCAAGCCAGGTGCCGTCGAGTCGACTCTGACTCATACTAGCTCCATGTGTGCCAGAGTAGAACTGTGCTCCATAGGATTTTCAATGGCTGAGTTAAGCAGACTGCCAGGCTCTTCTTCCGAGGCACCTCTGGGTGGGTTTGAAACACCAAGCTTTCAGTTAGTAGTCAAGCACTTAAACGTTTGCACCACCCAGGGACTCCCAAGACACTACCAACCCCCACCCCCCAAAACCAAACTTGTTGCTGTCAAGTCGATTCAGACTCATAGCAACCCTATAGAGGACAGAGTAGAACTGCCCCAGAGGGTTTCCAAGGAGTGGCTGGTGGATTCGAACTGCCGACCTTTTGGTTAGCAGCCGTAGCTCTTAACCATTGCACCGTCAGGGCTCCAAGACACTACCAATCACCCTTAAATAGATGGAAAGAAAGTGACCTTTTTCCTCTACTTTACCTAAGTCCATCTGAAGGAAATGCGGACTTTCGATTCCATCAAATATTTACTGAGCTGGCCCTAAGTTTAGCGCTGAGACATTCACAATGACTCATAAGAAACAAGTGTTTTATCACTTGTTTACATAAAACTTTATAGTGATACATATTTTAAAAGTGGCTAGGTGGTAAATGGCGTAACAAAAACAATTCTCTCTACCAGTAACTTTAAAAACATAATAAGTACATGTGTTCTTGTTTAAAAATTGACAGTAATTATGTCTAAAGCCCCAAGGCAGAGCTGAGCGCTGGGAGTTGTTCAAACAGGAATCCTTGGTTCTGGGCAAGATGGTGGCACATAAAATGCAAATGCTACTCTGTCCTCCCATAACTACTTCTGAAGGCAAGACGATATTCTTGTTAATCCTTGACATTTTTGTCAAAATGCCATCTACAGGGTGACATTTTGGAGGTTTGTGATATGGGAGGGAGTGGTTTCTGGTGTCTCGGCTTTTAATGCTGACATTAACAAGATGACAATCTTGGGTCAACCTAGGCTAGATACACCACAGAATGATTTATTGGGAATGCTTTCGGAATCACTCTCTCTAAGGCAAACCCAATGGTACCAGAGTGCTTCTGAAGAAGATTCACAATGTTTTCCTGGGGGGAATATGCACAAGCTCTACAGAGCTGGCCACCATGAGCTTGAGCCCTATCATTTTAGATCCCAAACTACTCACCCATGAGAAAACAATTACTCACTAGTCTTTATAAATAAAGTAATAATAATAAGATATCAGTTTCTAAACACAGAATCTATAGCATTATATGGGCATTCAAAAAGCATGTATTAATCTTCAAGGATGATGGGAAAATCTGGAAACGGACAGTGGTGATGGTTGCATAACGTGATACACATAATTAACGTCACTAGATTGTATATGTAAAAAATATTGAAATGGCAAATGTTTTGCTATTTGTTGTTATCGTTAATTTCCACTGAGTTGGCCCTCAACTCATGGCAACCACATGTACAACAGAACAAAACACTGCCAGGTCCTACACCATCCCTGCGATCAGCTGCAGATTGGACTGTTGCGATCCACAGGGTTTTCACTTACTGATTTTTGGGAGTAGATTGCCAGGCCTTTCTTCCTACTCTATCTTAGTCTGGAAGCTCTGCTGAAACCTGTTCAGCATCATAGCAACACGCAAGCCTCCACTGACAGACGGGTGATGGCTGCGCATGAGATGCACTGGCCAGGAATCGAACCTGGGTCTCGCGCGTGGAAGGCGAGAATTCTATATTTGCCACAATTTAAAAAAAAAAAAAAAGGCATGAATCAATCTTCTCTAAAGCCACGGTCTTTACGTATGCAGCCCAAGTGCTAACACAGCAAGAACGAAACACCGTCAGCAAAGCTGTGAAACTGAACAAGAAGGACCTGAGATCATCTGTGCCGATTCGAACACTACACTAAATGACAGCCATTTTGGCAGAACTGTTTAGTCCCTGTCTTAGTCATCTAGTGCTGCTATAACAGAAATACCACAAGTGGATGGCTTTAACAAAGAGGATTGTATTTCCTCACAGTTTAGGAGGCTAGAAGTCTAAATTCAGGGCCCAGATCTAGGGAAAGGCTTCCTCTCTCTGTCGATTCTGTCGGAAGGTCTTTTCCTCTTCAGCTTCTGTTTTTGATTCTTTGGCGATCTTCCTGTGGCATGGCATCTATCTTCCCCCATCTCTGCTTGCTTGCTTGCTTGTTTAATCCCTTTTATATCTCAAAAGAGATTGACTGAAGACACACCCTATACTAATATTGCCTCATTAACATAACAAAAAACCCACTCCCAAATGAGATAAACACAGGTACAGGGATTAGGATTTGTAACACATATTTTTGGGGGACACAATCCAATCCATAACAGTCCCCAACCCTGCAAGGACTCTGGTGACAGGCCTCAAGAGCAGGGAAGAATCCAACTGGAAACTAAAAGACAAGGTCCAGCTCCTCAAGAAACCACGGCTAGGTCTAGGAGCGTCCCCACTGTTCCCTGCTCAGCCTGAGCCACCATCGCCTGGCTGCTTCGTGGCCACCATCTCCTAACCTGTCCTCTTGCTTTAGCTCTCACCTGTCTATCCCCCCACAGCAGTCAAAGTGACCCCAATCAAATGTCAAGTCTCCCCAATCACATGGCTCTCGAGTTACTCTGAATAACAACTGAAGTCCCTACAATGGCCCACAAGGCCCTTCAGGAGGCTCCTGCCCTCGTGGGGCCTTTTTCCTGGAAGCCTCTGTCCCCACACACCTCTGCTCCCTCCTCACCTCCTGCAGGCGTCATCCCAAAGGCCACTTGGACAGTGAAGTCTTCCCTAACCACCCTGCATCAAACAGCACTCCACACCGCCACACACCCAGCCAGCTGACCCTGCTGGAGTTTTCTCCCTATCATACTGTTAGGTCCTTGTTACTGCCATTTCCTGCCACTGGAATGCACACTCCATAAGGCCAAGGCCTTTCCCGGAATGGTTCAGTGGTGCCCGGAGAGCTGAGTCTTGGAACTGTTGACAACTGGGCTGATCACTCTTTGCTGAGGGGCTATTCCATGCATTGTAGGATATGTAGCAGCATCCATGGTCTCTACCCACTAGATGCCAGTAGCACTCACCCCCAGTTGTGACAACCAAATTGTCCAGACACTGTCCCATGTCCCCAGGTGGAAGGGGGTGCAGAATCGCCCCTGGTTGAGAACCACTGTTTTAGTGGGATTAGTGAACCATATTTTAGGGCTTTGGGCACATGCTACTAGGAAAAATATTGAAGCCAACTGTTTAAGTTAACTTTTAACTGTTAATTGCCTTCCTCTAATCCCCTGTTCCACCCACTTTCCTGTCTCCCGCCACTGGAAAGTGAGTCCCCCAAGAGCAAGAAATTTCTAGAAGTGTTAGGATAGACATGCCACCCTCTCTTCCCTGGGCTCTGCCCTTGGAGGGTTTCCCTTGCAACTACTTCATACTCCTTCCAAGACCCAAACAGCACAGCAATTTGGACAACTTCATTTTATCCCAAAAGCAAGTTCACATGCATACATAAGTGTGCATCCAAAGGCTGTTAATACACGTGACAACAGTCACGTAGTTATTTTAGAAGGTGGCTGAGATTTGCTAGAGATCTTTACTTAGAATCAATTTTCATCCTTAATATTTGTCCAATAACTATTAGTTACAGAACAAGTTCTAATCATCAGATGTGAATTTTAAAGTCTCTAGTATCACTGAGTACCGCAAATACCCAGTTCCAGAGCACAATGACATCCACATCTAGAAATCAATCATTCTGTAAATATCTGGAGTATTTTCAGATTTCTATCTAAGCTAATACCACAATAACGGAAATTTAGGACATAAAAAAGCTTTGGTTACATTAACATGGTACACATACAAGCATGACACAGATCACAGGCTGGCAAACTATAGCCCATGGGCCAAATCCAGCCCACAGCCTGTCTTTGGAAATAAAGTTTTCTTGGTGAACAGTCACACTCATTTGCTTATGTACTGTCTATGGCTCCTTCTGCGCTACAGTGGCAGGGTTGACTAGTTGTGATAGAGACCACACGGCCACAAAGCCAAAGATATTTACTATCTGACCCTGTACAGACAAAGTTTGATGGCTTTGGCTCTAGTCTGTTCTCTCTCTTTAGTTAATATTCCATTCCCAGCAACTTCACTTACCCAGCCACAAAACAAGGAGAATGCAAAAAACAGCTCTAAGCAGAGAGAAAAAATAGTTATTGTGACATTCGAGCCCTTGTCTCTCACACTGGCGGGCTTTCAGCAGCCCATGCTCCGCCAACTCTGAGTAAATGAAGAAAGCAATTCAGAAGCAGAAGTGGCATAATGGAGGGAGGAAATTTTGATGGGCAGAAGAGCAGACACTGAAAAATCACATACCCAAGTGATGATTTACTAAGACCATAAGAACAGTCAAAATTTGAGTGTCTACTATGCACTAGACATTGACCTAAGTGCTTTCCGTAATCTTATTAAATCTTCAAAACAATCTGAGAGGCAAGAGACATCACCCCCATTTTACAGAAGAGGAAACTAAATCCAACTAACCTGCCTGAGGGCTCATAGCAAGTAGCAGAGCAAAAGTCGAACTCAAGGCTGTCCATGTTCAAAATCAGTGCTAACCACACTTGGGTGGTCCCTGCAGTGAGTGGTACATTCCAGAACACACAAAACCCAAGGTTCACCTTTAGAATCCCTAATTATCAAGAAAACGTTCCATTACTTTAACAGATCTAAGACGAAACAAAAAGTGTGTAGGACAACTTTCAAAGGTTCTTCCAAAAATGGATGGAAAACAATGCTGCTATTTAAAGGCCCGCTTTACTCCAGATACTGTCCCATAACCAGATATTAGTTCAACAAACAGCAATACTAGTGAGTCATCCTAAAAGGTATATTCCTACAAATGAAAAGTCAGTTGCCTTAGTGAAAATCAACTATATTTTGAATCTAGTAATGATTACCAGGTTTTTACCAGGTGGTAATCTCCCCCTTTCAATTGGCCAACCTCTTGGGCAATGTAACATGTGGCTTCTTGGCAAGTTTTCCTGGCAATTGTATGGACATTTCGAGAAGCCCAAAGGCCTTCTGCGGGGTTAGAGGCTGCCAAGGCTAATCTACACAGCCTGGTCTCTCCAACTATAAAGTCAACATAACTGCTGAATTTAAAAGCAGCTTTATTATTCTTTTAATTTAACAACTTTATTTGAGGTAGAATCTGTATACAATAAAGGTCACCTACTGTAAGCATATGATTCAATGATTTTTAGTAAATTTACTGAGTTCAGCAGCCATTACCACAATCCAGTTTTAGAATATTTCCACCACCCCAATAAGTTCCCTCATCCCATTAACAGTCACTCCCTATTCCTACCCTCAGCCCCAGGTAACCATTAGTATTGACTGTCTCTAAAAATGTACCTGTTTTGGACGTTTCATATAAACTGAATTATAAAACTGGTGGTCTTTTGTGCCTGCTTTTCTCCATTAGCATTGTGTTTTTGAGGTTCACTCATAGCTTCATTTTTTTAATATAATTTTTTGTTGTTGTTGTTAAAAATATACAGAGCAGAACATACACCAATTCAACATTTTCAACATGTATAATTCAGTGACACTGATTACACTCTTCAAGTTGTGCAACCATTCTCACCCTCCTTTTCCGAATTGTTCCTCCACCGTTAACATAAACTCACTGCCCCCTAAGCTTCCTACAAGACCTTTCAAGTTGCTTTTGTCAATTTGACTCCATATAGAAAGTTCTTTAAAAGAGCACAATGCTCAAAGCAGACATTCTTTATTAAGTAATCTATCGTTTGGTTTAAAGAAAACTTCAGGGGACATTTTTAGTTTAAGGTTTAAAGATTATCTCAGGGCAATCGTTTCGAGGTTCATTCAGCCTCACTGGCTCCTGAAAGTCTGGATTCCATGAAAATTTTAAATTCTGTTCCACATGTTCCCCCTTTCGGTCAGGATTCTTCTATAGAGTCTTTGAGCAAAATGTTCAGTAATGGTCAGCTGGCATAGCTTCACTTTTAATGTGAAATCTACCCAGTACATGGGGATTGCATCACGTGACTGCCCACCACAGTTTAATGCTGGGTTGGGTATGAGGCTGGAGAAGAGTCAGAGAAAGCATGGAAGGTTCTCCATGAATCACTGTTCAATGGATGCTACATGATGTACCTAGGGTAGTGATGGCAAACATATAAGCATGCATTCATTCATTTAGCCATTTAGCCATACTTACAGTATGTGGGGCACACATCTCTGGAGTGTCTGCCCATTTCAAACCAAGCTCCCATTATTCTGGGAGGCATAAATGGGCTCCAAGAGGTCTATAAACCTCTGGAAAACAAATGCAAGCTTCCATGACTTGTGCATTTTCCTGAACACAGATTTTCTTAGGATTCACGATTCCAAAATGTGTTTGAATCGCGGCACTACACCACGAGGCCTCCTTACAAGCTTGTCAAACGTAAGAAAGATAAATAAACACCCCTAAAATAAAGATGCAGGAAAAACTTATAAATATTAAGTTGAACCATACAAGTGTCAGCAATGTATGTAATAGTTCTAAAACCACTGAATAAGAAAAAGGACATTAGTGAAAAAACAAAACAAAACAAAACCATGAAATCCAAAGAAAGTCTGGAGTCCAATGAATGGTAATGTATCAAGGCAGGTCTCCTAGTTTTGACAAACATACCAAGGTGACATAAGATGGTGACAACGGGGGAAACTGTTCTATCTTAGCAACTTTTCTGTAACTCTAAAACTATTCCAAAGTTAAAGCTTATTAAAACGAACAAATGCACGCCCTTGGGTTGCATTCATCCCATGCCTAGAAACATCTCCTAAGGCAAAGGTGAAAAAACTGCTACAGAGAAAATGATTGCACATAAACAGCATTGTAATTCTAGTATTTATGATCATAAATATCCAGAAACAACCTAAATGGTCCAAAATAGGGGACTACCTCACAAACGACAGTAGAGCCATTCAGTGGAAGTTTTCATCTCTAATAGGAATGCCAATTATGAAAACTACAGGGCAACATGAGATAAAATAAATGAGTGAGGATGCCCTTGCTGGCTGCAAGTAGCAGAAAACCCCAATTCAACTGGCCCTTAAAGGACAAACCAGTGGCCATCGAGTCGACTCCGGCTCCTGGTGGCCCCATGTATGTCCAAGCAGAACTGTGCTCTATAGGGTCTTCAATGGCTGATTTTTTGGAAGGAGACTGCCAGGCCTTTCTTCCAAGGCACCTCTGGATAGACGTAAACCTCCAGCCTCTGGTTAGCAGCTGAGTGTGTTAACCATTTGCACCACCCAGGGACTCTTTTAAAGGACAAGGAGGTGTTATTGTTTCACAGAAGAAAAAGTATTCAGGGCAGCCAGCTCCAGAACCTAAATTCATCTGTCCACTCACTGGGTCGGACACAGGGTCCTTCTTTCCTCTCTGCCGCAGTCAGCTTCTCAGCCAGCTCCCTTGTGGTTTTTGCAGCAGCAGTGTGGCTGCCCAGCCCCAGGTTTACAAGGAGACAGGACATCAATTAGAGGAAGGAGGAGTTAACTTCCACGGAGGTCTTCCAGTGCAAGGAGCCACACCTGTCTCAGGCCTCCCTTCACAGCTCATTGGACAGGCCTGGGCAATGTGCTCCAGCCTCAGCCAATTGCAGGCCTGATGCTCTATGACTGGCTGAGACAGGGTGGCTCAACCTCAGCACTGTTGATATTTGGTAATGGTAGGGGTTGGCCAGTGCATTGTAGGATGTTGGGCAGCAGCCCTGGCCTCCAAGCCCTAATTCCACCGGCTTTTGAGTTGACAACCAAAATATCTCCAGAAAACCCGTTCTGACAACCCAAAATGTCTCCAGACATCACCAAATGACCCTTGGGGGGCAAATCACACCACCACCCCCACCACCCCATAGCTGACAGCCACTGTCTTGGGTGATATAGTTCACTGGTGAGTTAAAGGGGAAGAGAAGGTATAATTTTATTTTAACTATAAATAACTTTATACTCTTCCTTCACTCTGATTTCCTTTTTTATTAAACTTCTAATTTCGAAATAATTACAGATTCACAGGAAGTTACAAAGACATGTAAAGGGGGGGGGGGTCCCAGGCACCCTTCCTGCCTCCACCAATGGTCCCATCTTGCATAATAACTACAGGAGCCTCACTAACCTGGCAGCACAAAAAAGAATGGGGGAGTCCCCATTCCCCAATTCTCCCAAGAGTTAAACGTTTTTATACCTCGAATCCTGAAAGTGGACATTTCCCTGCTTTACATAAAGTAGACCTGTTGTTAGGTTGTTAGGTGCCGTCAAGTTGGTTCCAACTCATAGCAACAGACACTATGTCCAACAGAACGAAACACTGCCCGGTCCTGCATCATCCTCACATTCATTGCCATGCCTGAGCCCACTGTTGCAGCCACTGTGTCTTCGTCTTTTTCAATGACCCTTTACTTTATAAGGCATGATGTCCTTCTCCAGGGACTAGTCCCTCCTGATAACATGTCTTGCTTCTAAGGAGCTTTCTGACTGTAACTTCTTCCAAGACAGATTTGTTTGTTCTTCTGGCAGTCCATAGTATATTGAATATTCTTCGCCAACACCATAATTCAAAGGCATCATTTTTATTGTGCTTTAGATGAAAGTTTACAGCTCAAGTGAATTTCTCATACAAAAATTTGTACACATATTGTTTTGTGCCATTAGTTGCAATCCCCACAATGTAACAGCACACTCCCCCTTTCCACCTCGGGTTCCCTGTGTCCATTCAACCAGTTCCTGTCCCCTCCTGCCTTGTCATCCTGCCTCCGGACAGGAATTGCCCATTTGGTCTCGTGTATCTGATTGAACTAAGAAGTACACTCCTCATGTGTATTATTTTTTATTTTATACTCCTGTCTAATCTTTGTCTGAAGAGTGGGCTTCGGGAATGGTTTCAGTTCTGGGTTAACAGAGCATCCAGGGGCCACAGTTTCGGGGGTTCCTCCAGTCTCTGTCAGACCATTAAGTCTGGTCTTTTTATGTGAATTTGAGTTCTGCTCCATATTCTTCTCCCACTCCGTCCAGGACCCTTTGTTGTGTTCCCTGTCAGGGCGGACATTGGTGGTAGCCGAGCACGATCTAGTTCTTTCGGTCTCAGGCTGGTGGAGTCTCTGGTTTATGTGGTCTTTTAGTCTCTTGGGCTAATATTTTCCTTGTGTCTTTGGTTTTCTTCATTTTCCTTTGCTCCAAGTGGGATGGGACCAACTGATGCATCTTAGATGGCCATTCGCAAGCTTTTAAGACCCCAGACGCCACTCACCAAAGTGGGACAAAGGCATCAATTTTTCTTCAGTCTTCCTTATTCATTGTCCAGCTTTCACATGCATGTGAGGCGAATGAAAATACCATGGCTTGGGTGAGGTGCACCTTAGTCCTCAAAGTGACATGTTTGCTTTTTAACACTTTAAAGAGGTCTGTTGCAGCAGATTTGTCCAATGCAATATGCCGTTTGATTTCCTGACTGCTGCTTCCATGGGTGTTGATTGTGGATCTAAGTAAAATGAAATCCTTGACAACTTCAATCTTTTCTCCGTTTATCATGATGTTGCTTATTGGTCCAGTTGTGAAGATTTTTTTCTTTATGTAGAGATGTAACCATACTGAAGGCTATAGTCTTTGACCTTCATCAGTAAATGCTTCAAGTTTTCTTTGCTTTCAGCAAGCAAGGCTGTTATCATCTGCATACTGCAGGTTGTTAATGAGTCTTCCTCCAATCCTGATGCTGCTGTATTCTTCTTCATATAGTCCAGCTTCTCAGATTATTTGTTCAGCATACAGATTGAATAAGTATGGTGAAGGATACAACCCTGACGCACACCATTCCTGATTTTAAGCCACACAGTATCCTCTTGTTCTGTTCAAACAACTGCCTCTTAGTCTATGTACAGGTTCCTCAAGACCACAATTAAGTGTTCTAGAACTGCCACTCTTCGCAATGTTATCAATAATTTATTACGATCCACACAGTCAAATGCCTTTGCATGGTCAATAAAACACAGTTAAACATCTCTTTGGATGTTTTGTGGAATGCAAAGAGACAACTCAATCAGCGAGCTCTTGGGTAATGGGACGTCAGACGATTTTTTTTTTTTTTTGGTGAAAATACACATAGCCATACATCATTTCAACAATTTCTACATGTACAATCAGTGACATTGGTTACATTCTTCAAGTTGAGCAAAGATTCTCGCTATCCCTCTCCAAATTACTCCACCATCATTGACTTAAACTCACTGCCCCCTAAGCGTCTTATCTAACCTTTCAAGCTGCTGTTGTCAATTTGATCTCACATAGAAAATTCTTGGAAAGAACAATGCTCAAGGCAGACATACTTTATTTATTATGATAAACTGTTTTTAGGTTCAAGGAAGACTGCAGGGGATAGTTTTGGTTTAAAGATTATCTCAGGGCAATAGTTCCTGGGATTTATCTAGCTTCAATGGCTCCAGAAAGTCTGGATTCCATTGAGAATTTGATATTCTGTTCTGCATTCTTCCCCCTTTTGACCAGGATTCTTCTATAGAATCTTTGATCAAAATGATCAGTAATGGTAGCCGGACACTATCTAGTTCTTTTGAACAATCACTTTCTAATAAGTTCTTCCTGCTTTGGCCACATCAGTTGGTTGGCCCATCACATGAAGTGCATGGTTAGACCCCATCAATGGGGACTACTGGCCTCAGAGGGGCCCAGCGTCAGCACAGCATCACCCCCTCTTTAAGCACATTCATTTGCTCTTAGAAGCAGGTCAGTCTGCATGAAAGGCAAAGAAAAATAGCAAGCATTTCAGAACAGAAGCAAAGAGAATGTAGTGGGGGAGGCTGAGGTATAACCAAAGGCATCCATGCATTGGTCTCCAAATGCCAGGCAATGGCCCTGGCAATCTAAATCCGGCAGACCAGATGGACACGACCCTGGCCTCTCCCCTGACCTTCAAGGCACAGTCTGCCAGTCATCCTGGGCCAAGCAGCTCTAAACTCCCCCACGCCAAACCCTCATGGGGTTCACGCAAGCCAGCTAAGAATAACCATCTGTTCCTACGTAACTGATGCTTCTCAAAAATTAACACAGGCCCAGGAAAAAAGTGTAAGAGATAATTTTCAAAAAAGATGGGATGAGCAATTTGCAGGCAGTATGCAATAAAATAAGAAGCCCTGGTGGCATAGGGGTTAAGGGCTGGGCTGTTAACTGAAAGTTTGGCAGTTTGAACCCACCAGCTGCTCCACAGGAGAAAGATGTGGTAGTCTGCTTCTGTAAAGATTTACAACCTTGGACACCCTATGGGGCAGTTATACTCTGTCTTACAGGGTCGCTATGAGTTAGAATCGACTTGATGGCAACAGGTTTGGGTTCTTTTTTTTTTTTTTTTTTTTTTTAAGAATAAAATAGCTATTTGGGACAATGTTGAAATTCCAGAAGTTACAAAGAGCTGAAAATATCCATCTAATATCAACATTGTTACATTTTGTTGAGTTGGATCATCATGCTCAACAGGAATGTAACTGAGACCCTAATGTGCCGGGCTCAAGTTAGGCGAATATAAACTTGCCATATAAATCTACATTCAGGGAATGATGGTGGAGGGAAAAGGAGAAGGAGGGAGTGGGAGAAGGAGGAAGGGGTTCTTAAATTCATACCTATAATCCCATCCTCTGATTCTATGCTTAATTTTTGCCATTTAATTCTTTGAAGAGTCAATATATACACCTGGTTCAAAAAGCCAAAGGAAGAGGTACTGAGGTTCTGTTTGGGGTGATGTTAAAACTTTTGGAAATGGATGGTGCTGATGGTAGCACAACAGGTAAATGTAATTAATGTCACTGAATTGTACACTTGAAAATGGTTAAGATGGCAAACGTTTTGTTAATATATATTTAACCACAATAATTTTTTTTTAAAAAAGCAAAAGGGATAAAAAGATATGAAAAGTCTCTCCCATGCCTGTGTCCCCATCTTCACAGTTCCTACCCCCACCACCCCAAGACAAGTAACCATTGTTACTAGTTTCATATACATCCTTAAGGAACTTTATTGCTCTTGTTGGGTGCCATGGAGTAGATTCCGACTCATATCGAACCCATGTGACAGAGCAGAACTGCCCCATAGGGTTTTCCAGGCTGTAATCTTTACAGGAGCAAATCGCCAGGTCTTTCTCCTGCAGAGTCGTTGGGTGGGTTCGAATCGCCAACTTTTCAGTTAGCAGCCAAGCGCTTAACCATTGCGCTACCAGGGCTCCAGGAACTTTATGCATCTAGACAAACTGGAACATCACTTTTTCTCTCCTGGCTTGTTACACAAAAGGTTATATTTGTACTCCGTAGGCAAACATGCCCATCCTATTCTACACTTGCACATGACCATGGATGGTCAGCCCACTGGGCTTCTACCTCTCTCTATTCCTGACCAGCAGCTTGCCAACCACACTCCATTGCGATGCTTATAATAATAAAGAATTATAAGCTTCATTTTGCCTGATGCTGATGACACACCGAACACAGACCCCGCACTCTGCCTCCCTTACTTCACTGAACCATCTCCGCAGCCCCTTACTGTTCCCAGTTTATATGCGAGTAAACTGAAGCTCAGAGAGATTATAAAACTTGCCCAAGGATGCACAGCTAGCTATATGGCAGGCAGGATCCTACTATAGGTCTACCCAGCTGGTCCACAGGACGAGAACAGGGTCTACTTCTTAGAAAAGGCAAATGACGGTCATGGCTCAATGTGCAGAGAGAAATGAGTATGTGGATAGAGTCTCTCAATGTGAAAATTTCCATCTCCAGTGTGGTGAAACACCAGCACCTCCTGTGCCACTCTTCTGCTAGTCTTGGCACAAAATGGGTCTCACCCATGGCGGCACACTGGCCTCTCCAGAGGAGTGGAGAAAACACAGCTGCCTGAGCCCCACAAAGTGCAAAGGGAAAAACACAGTCACCTAGCCGAGGTGGTGGACAGGGGCTCCAGCTCTGGAGTCAGACAGACTCTACCCCTCACTGGCTGGGTGAACTGAGGCAACTAAGTCAATTTCCCTTAGCGTCAGTTTCATCACCCTTCCGCCTACACTCTGTGTAACTGGTGTGGGCTTTTGATGAAAACATCACACAAACACCTAGATAATAACGCCCGCTACAATCACAGGAGTCCCTGGGTAGTGCAATCAGTTAAGCGCTCAACTACCAGCCGAAAGGCTGGTAGTTCAAACTTACCCAGCAGTGCCTTGGGAGACAGGCCTGGCAATCTGCTTCCAGAAGGTCACAGCCTTAAAAACCCTATGGTGCAGTTCTACTCTGCACACATGGGGTCGCCATGAGTCAACTTGACGGCAACTAACAACAACAATAATCACAGAACCAAGGGATCGTAGGAGGGAGAAACTCGTGGGCAGGGGCAGCGTGGCAAGGCCTCAGGGAAGAAGGCCTCTTGCGAGCACAAGTGTCAGCCCCATTGAGGCAGGGACCTGTCTGGTTTTGCTCATCACTGGAGCTCCAAGCCCTGGAAGAGTGCTTAAGTCCCCCAGGTTGTACAACAAATAACCAGTTGTTGAACGAATGAAAAGATGTAGGACGTTTAAAAATGGGCAGGGATTGGGCAGTTGGGTGGCATGCTAAAAAGAACACTGGACTGAGGGTCAGAAGGCCCCAGCTCATATGCCTACCCTTCCACCTACTGGGGGGACACCAGCTCAAGTCCCTTGGCTGTGGCCCTGAAGGGCCAAATGAGGAGTCTGAACAAGATGATGCTAGCTCCTCTAACTCCAAAGCGTGTGGAGGTCTCTAAGCTATGCATAGTCTTACCTCCTTTATGTGACAACTCTGTGTCAGTCACATTGGCTGATGCCCTGATTTGTTCCAAACCCACCCAGCATGTCCTCATCTCCAGCATTTTTCTCACTTTCTTCTTCCCCACCTCCAGGCACTTGTCCCCTTTACTCCCCAGCACTGGAAAAGCACAAGAAACCCTCAACCCAGGAGAAGGATGGACAAAGATAAAGACTACCCCAGCCTCAAGTGAGCCCCTCACCCTTTTCTCAGATGCAATCACCACCTGAGGAACTGAATGAATCATGGGATACCTTGCGACTCTCACTGTCTTCCTTTCATATGCTTGTGTCCCATCTCCCAGGCAAATGGTTACATAGTTCTTGGTCTCCATATACTGTCCCAACACACAGAAGGCCAAGAGTCTCTGTAAATATTTCTTTGCTTTATTTGATTTAAATGGAGATCACTAAACTCAGTAGAATTTAACTTTGCTTTTATTCCATCTGATTGATTTTACTGAATTCACTGACAAGGCAGTCAACGTTGGGAAAAAGACCTGGGAGAGAGGTCAAGAAGCCCACGCCAGGCTCACCAGGTGATCTTGAACATGTCACTTGACCCAAGGGTTCCTGAAGTCAAAGCTACCAGAGGAGGTAATACACATTATTTCTCTTCCAAAAGCAGAGTGAAAGGGGAGGAAAGAGGTTTCCAAACATCCGGGAACTATTTTTAGAACTAAATGACTTTTCCATTCACTTTTCTTTAAAAAAAAAAAAAAAGAAAAGAAAGAAAGATATTAGACCAAGAAGTTGTTGCTGACAATCTAAATGGAAGCAAGAGAAGATTCTCCCCGGGGCCGGCCACGTACGGCCTTAAAAGCAAGATGCTCCCACGTGTTCATTCAAACACTATCTACAAACTGAAAGGCTGAAAAATGGAGAAACTGTTATTTATCCGAAAGCCCAGCCAGGGCAGTTTATATAATCCAGAAATAGTGTCTGTGGGATAAAAATAGAAAACCTCCTATAAATTAATACTCAATAAAGGTTCCAAGAAGGTAGCGATGATGTCATCTGGTTCTGTTACGTGGAGCTCTAACCTGGCAAATTCCAGAACCATGGATTGTTTTCTCCTTAAAGTGAAAGGCTGTTCAAAGGACTTAATATACCACAGACTCCTCCAGGTAGTACAGGTCAAATCCTGTCTCATGCACAAATCTGTCCCTTAAAAACATACACTATGATATAATTTTGGTCTTCTACCATTGGCATGATTATCTACATACTGCTTTGATCTCAAATGTGATATCAGTCAACATTAAGTTTCAACCACTCGGTCAATCTATAGAATAATAACATCAAAACCACTCTGCAGGAACTGTACATATAAACACCAAATTCTTCTGACCCATTGCCGTCAAGCTGATTCCGACTCATAGCAATCCTACGGGACAGAGTAGAACTGCCCCACAGAATTTGCAAGGCTGCCCTGGTGTTGCAGTGGTTAAGCATTTGGCTGCTAACCAAAAGGTCAGCAGTTCGAATTCACCAGCCACTCCTTGGAAATCCTATGGGGCAGTTCTACTCTGCCCTATAGGGTCAGTATGAGTCGAAATTGACTGGACGGCATCAGGTTTGGTTGGTTTCATTTAATCTTTACGGCAGCAGACCTCCACATCTTTCTATCATGGAGCGGCTGGTGGGTTCAAACCACCAAACTTTCTGGTTAGCAGCCAAGCGCTATAACCACTGTACCACCAGGGCTCCTTAAATTCTTCCAAAGAGGGAAAAATGTTTTTCCCAAAATTTCTGCCCAAATGGTCATTACTTTGGGGTAAAGTTCTGTAAGGTGGTGACTGTACTCTGAGTTAATATATGCAGAATACACAGAATAAAAGCTGCTAAATGTAAACCACGTGCCACAGAAATGATAAATTTGTTTTATATTTTTCAACAAAGTTTCGGGGTATGATTCCCAGTAAACAAACTACAAAATTTATACGCACAGTACTGGTTTCGAGAAATAATGAACTTACACCTAAGATGGGTTTGTAATCAAAATTTAAAATTCTGTTTCTAAAATACTGAGACTTCAGCCACGGCTGTAAAGATGTATCCTCAGGATTGCATGCTCTTTGTTATAACTTTAAAAAGAAACTACAGTTGCAATAAATCACCAGCCCTCATTGAGCTGGCAATATCAAATGTTGTTGAACACAACACTGAATGGAATTACTCTAAAACTTCCAAGAGATTTTGTTTACAATCCTTGGCCCCCGCTTACTCTGCTCACAGCAGCATAATTTAACGCTATTATAGTTTTTGTTAACTCACACAGGAAATGATATTTCTAAGTCTGCAGCAATTTTCACCAAACCTACTGCATTTACTTATTTCTCCACAATATCATTTACAGTACTTAAGAAAAGCTATTATTTATTGGGATTCTTTCCTGTCGGTTCATTTCTTTCTTTTACTTATTTTGTTGTTGTTGTTGAGAATATACACAGCAAAACATACATCAATTCAACAGTTTCTACATATACAATTCTGAGGCAATGATTACAGTCTTCAAGTTGTGCAACCATTCTCACCCTCCCTTTTGGAGTTGTTTCTCCTTCATTAACATAAACTCACTGCCCCTTAAGTCTCCTATCTAATCTTTCGAGTCGGCTACTGTCAATTTGATCCCACAGAGATAGATCTTAAAAGAGCACATATGCTCAATACTAGTTAAGCTAAACTATTGCTTGGTTTTAAGAAGACTTCACAAGATGTTTTCCTGGTTGTGAGACTTGAACATGACTCAAGAACGGTTTTAAGAGTATCAGATGCACATGGGAGAAAACGCTGTGCTTGGAAGCACAGCTCTGCCCATGTAACAAAAATTAATAACAACTTTAAAGAATAAGTGGCCACCGTAAAAATCGGCAACTCTCTGCTGTTAAAGTGGAGCTGCAGAGACTATTAGAGCCTTCAGCCACCTCCACTTAAATGTTTGTGGCCTGCTGAACATTCCATACATATTTCAGGCAAGGTATTCTGGGAGCTGAAGTTCAAGCTGTCCCCTGAATTTTCACTCACTATAAAAACATTGTCTCTGAAAGTATACACATGGTTTTACTTTATAAAAAATGTGAAACATTCACTTTTGTCCACTCAATCGACATGTTTAGCATTAGAAACGGTGCTTTTTACAAACCAGTAAGAGATGTCGGCAGAGAGTGAAAAACGTCGTTCAATAACACAAGCGGATTTGGGGAAAGAGGAACACAGGAAATATGGATGAACTACAGGGGAACGATGTTTCCACAACCTGATCTCTCTAGTATCTGTTCACCTAGGTCACGGGTTGTACATTGAAACAGAAATTCTTACATTTCTATTTTTCATTAGGCATTCCCACTCCGATATGACCACAACTGTTTTCTATTACCCTCATAAAACGAGTTTTAGCCTTTTCTGAACAAAACGGTCTTTTTAATTGGCTCATTTTCCAGTTGTCTGGGTTTGTAACAGACAGACAGCATGAAGGGCCCGATTCTGAGCAGTTCTACCAAGTCCAGAACTACCCCAGGCTTGATCAAGCAGCTGTGGGGCTAGCTTTTGGTTAAAATTACAATATGATCTCACCTGATTTTCAAAGTAACTTTACACTAAGCATCTTTTTAACCCATAAAAGTGTACTAGGATCTAGAGCCGTTTCTGAGTCCAGAGCTCAGCCATGTTCGGAGAGAATGTTACAGAATCACAATCTTTTGGTTTGGTTTGGTTTTTCCCTATCTGAGCCCTGAGAAATCTTTAAACAATTCAGCACTTCCCTCCTCAAACGTTTATTTTAAAACACCCGTGCCATGCAGCGCTGCCTTTCCTGCGTGGGCAGGAGGAAACAGGCTCAATGTCACCACACTGGGCCCTTTCAAAAGTTGAAATCACTGGAAAGCCGGCAGCGTTTCCTTTTTGGCACTCAGGCCCAGGGCGAAGTTACTCTAGATAGGACAAGATATCAGATGACCAGTGGAAACACTAGGGTTCAACACAATTCCACAAAGAATGCAGAGGAACCCTTGAAACCAGTGGACAACTGAGAAAAAAATGAAGGGGAAACTCCACCACGGGAACTTGATTAAGTGAAATCTAGTAGTGTTTCCGAGATTGGATTTACTTATATGAATAATAAGGCAACTTCGTGTCCTATGCATATCTGCCACAAAAGCGGACCTGAAAGACCACTTTTGTTTTTCGTTTCTTCCGAAACCATCTGGGTCTAATCATCTCCCATGCTGGCCGCCGTCCGCCGCGGGATTTCAAACGGCATGTTAACTCGCTTGATTTTTTTAGGAGCTGAAGAGCAACTCTGCACAGCTTGGGAACAGGCTCTCCCAACTCCATCTGGGTGGGAATCCATGAAGTGCCTCGTCTGGCATCAAGCTTTGGATGGAAAAGGCTGACCCTGCCAGACAAGTAACCCACATCCCGATGCGGGTAGCGACGTCTGTGCTCCCAGGTGACAGCTCAGCTCACCACAGAACGGCTAGGGTCGCCTGCCGAGCCAGCGGGCCGCAGAGGCCGGGGGCAGGGATGGGCGAGGCCCCGCGGAAAGAGGAAAAGCGAGCCATCCGTCAGCCCAGCGGAGGAAATTCCAGGCGCCCAGCTCCCCGGCGCCGGACAGTGGGTGACGTGAGGGAACCGAGTCAGAGGGAGGAGGCCGCGGCTCGCGACCCGGGGGCTCGAGGCCCTGGGCCCCGGGGGTGGGGAGCCTCCTGGGGTCCTCGAACCTCTCCCTGGGCGTAGGAAATGGGGGCACTCCCATCCACGCCCCTACTCGGGCGGCCCCTGGACAGTCCCAGGCTGCGAGAGGGAAGCCCGCCGTTGCCTGGACTCGGGGACCTCCTGGCAAGTCCCAGCCCAGAAGCGGCGTCCCGACTCTCGCCCTGGCCCCCGGCGTGGTGGCCCTTACCGGTCGCGGGGGTCGATCCACGACGTCTGGCGCGTGTTGTGGTCGATGTAGAAGACGCGGCCGTCGTAGTCGCGCGCCTCCTCCCAGCCGGCCGGTAGCGGCAGCTCAGCGCTGTCCCTGGCCCGCGGCGGCGGCGGGGACGCGGGGGCCACGGGAGGTGCGGCGGCAGGGGACGCGGGTGGCTGCGGCTCGCGCGGGGTCGGATCCCGGGTGGCCGCGCGCGGCCGCGGGCCCCGCCACCGCCGCCGCGGGCCGGTCAGCCACGGCATGACGGCGCGCGCCCCGCCGCCCGGCCGCCCCGCGCCCGCCGCCTCCTCCGCCAGCCTAAGGCCCGGCGCCCGGGGCGCGGGGGCGGCCGCGGGGAGCCGCCCGCCGCGCCCGGTGCATCCTCTGCCCGGCGCCGCGCACCGGCGCCGCCGCCTGCCCGCTCGCCGCTCCGCCCGGGTCGTCGCCGCCGCTGCCGCTGCTGCCGCCGCGTGAGTCACAGCCCCGGAGCCGCTGATGCCGCCGCTGCCACAGCCGGCGGCCTCTCCGTGCCCGCAGCGCGCCCGGCCATCTTCCCTCCTCAGAACGGCGGGGGCGGGGGCGAGCGCGGGCCACGCCCCCAGCTCCGCCCCCTGTCCCACGACGGCTCCTCCTCCCTGCGCCGGCTCCTCCTCCCGCCCTCTCGCCGCTCCGCCCTCTGCCCCGTGGCTCCTTTTCCTCCCGCTGCTACTCCTCCATCCCTTCTTTCACGCCCTGCTCCTCCACCCACAGCCCGCTGCTCCTTCACCCGCTGCACCTCCTTCCCCCTTCCGCTCCTCCTCCCAGCTCCGCGCGCTCCTCCTCCCCCTCCCCCGCGCGCTCCTTCCTCTCCCCTCCTGCAGCACCACCGCCGCAGGCCTCTCGCTCCGGGGCCAGATTGGGCGCCGACGCGTCCGCCCCGGCGACCGCGCAGAGGAAGGAGGATCGCGAGGATGGCGCCCCACCCGGGCTGCAGTGCGGCCGGCCCGGGGCTGACTCCTGGGGTCTAAACAATGCCCGGGGAGGGGGGGGGCTCACTTCGGCCCTAGAAGTCTGGGGTACGCCCCTCTGCCCACCTGGGGCCGGGGCTGCGCCCTGGGGCTCCCGGATACCCCAGCTGGTCCCACGAAGGAGGGGAAATCCCCAGGAGGGTGGAGGGGGGGATTCGAAAGCTGAAGGAGGAACCCGCAGCCGCTCCTCTCGGGTGGGGCAGGGAGGACACACCTGGCAGGGGAGCTGGGCAGGTGTCCACCTCGCGTCCCCACCAGGAGAGCCCCCGAAGGGCTGGTCCAGGGTCCCCACCTTGGACCAGGGCCCCCGACCCTTCCTGAGCTCTTCCATGCCCCAATCTGTGGGATCCCGCAATTTGATCAGAGACTGCTGGGAGGAAGCCAGATCGACTCCTAAAATATTAAACCTTGATGGTAATTGGCTTTCCACTCGCATCTCAGAGCTGAGAAAACTGAAGCCCCCAAGGATTGAGCTCTGTCTGCTCCAAATTCCCCAGCTACTTGTGGCTCCAGACCCCCAGCTGCAAGACTTAATGCCAGGAAATACAGGAAAGTATCAGGGAGGTTGTTTTTAGAAAAACTTATCACTTAACCACTGGGCCACCGACACAAAAATATCGAGTAAAATCTCCAACAGTGACTCAAAGCCATACGCATAGGGGAAAGACCAGAAAAACACGTCCCAAAATGCTCACAGGAGTTTGCATTCCTTTGGTGGGATTATTTTTTCTTTTAATTATTTACCTTCCAATTTTTTTTTGTACAATGATAATCGTTTTATAAAATGTTTTAAAAAGAAAAACGTGAAGGTATAGAGACTTCCAGGAAACTCAAGGTGATTGGGACACATCCAAGGAAGGTCTTTCCTCTCCCACCTCCCACCACAACACAGAAACCTCCTTGCTCCCCAAGTATCTGCCCCCACCCAGATGTTATATGCCCGAAATTCCACCACTGAAATCCTGTTAAACACTGACAGGAGCCCTGGTGGTGCAGTGGTTAAGCGCTCGGCTGCTAACCCAAAGTTCAGCAGTTCGAACTCAGGAGCCACTCTCCCTGCTTCTGTAAAGATAACAGCCTTCAAACCCTATGGGGCAGTTCTACTCTGTCGTATGGGGTCTATGAGTCAGAATCTACTCCACTGCAATGGTTTGGCTTTTCTTTTTTTTTTTTTTTAACAGACGATAGAGGTGGAAAGAGGGAAAACACACACACACACACACACACACACACACACACACACACACACACACACAGACGCTTGGAGGAGAAACCAGTAACTGTTGCCATTAAGTCGATCTAACTCATGGCAGTCCTGTGTGTGCCAGAGTAGAACTGTGCTCCATAGAGTTTTCAATGGCTGATTTTTCAGTAGATGGCCAGGCCTTTCTTCTGAGGAGCCTCTGGGTGGACTCAAACCTGCAACCTTTCGGTTAGCAGCTGAGCACATTAACCATTTGCACTACCCAAGGACACCCAAGGAGAAGGCAAGATAAAGAACACACACACACACACACACACACACACACACACACACACACACACACATATGCAAACAGTAAGGGGTAGAGTCATACAGAAAGAGTACATGTACACCAGTGTTCATTGCAGCATTATTCACAATAGCAAAAAGGTGGAAACAACCCATGTCCATCAACAGATGAATGGATAAAAGCTAAGAAGTTTTCTGAATACAATCAAATACTTTGAGAGACAGAGTAGCAGGGGTAGGGAGTTTGGGGACCATGCTTTCAGGGGACATCTAGGTCAACTGGCATTAACAAAGCTTATTAAGAAAATGTTCTGCATCCCACTTTGGTGAGTGGTCTCTGGGGTCTTAAAAGCTAGCAAGCGGCCATCTAAGATGCATCAATTGGTCCCAACCACCTGGAGTAAAGGAGCATGAAGAAGACCAAAGACACAAGGAAAGTATTAGCCCAAGAGACAGAAAGGGCCACGTAAACCAGAGACTTCATCAGCCTGAGACCAGAAGAACTAGATGGTGCCCAGCTACCACCAATGACTGCCCTGACAGGAAACACAACAGAGAGTCTCTGAAAGAGCAGGAGAAAGGTGGGGTGCAGAACTCAAATTCTAGTAAGACCAGACTTAATGGTCTGACTGAGACTGGAGGTAACCTGGAAAGCATGGCCCCTGGACTCTCTGTCAGGCCAGAACTAAAACAGTTTCTGAGGCCAACTCTTCAGACAGGGATTGGACTGGACTGTGGGACATAAAGTGATACTCGTGTAGAGTGTGCCTCTTAGTCAAGTAGATACAAGATACCAAAGGGGCAGCTTCTGTCCAGAGGTGAGATGGGAAGGCAGAGAGGGTTAGGAGCTGGTTGAATGGACATGGGGAATCAGGGGTGGAAAGGAGGAGTGTGCTGTTGCAGAATGGGGTGAGCAATTAGGGTCACATAACAATTTATGTATAAAATTTTGTATGGGAGACTAACTTGAAATGTAAACTTCATTTAATTACAACAATAAAAAAGAAAAAACAGATGAATGGATAAACAAAATGTGGTATATACACACAATGGAATATTACTCAGCCATGAAGTGAAATGAAGTCCTGAGATGTGGTATGACCTAGATGAACCCTGAAATACCATACTGAGTGAAAGAAGTCAGACACAAAAGGACAAGTGTTGTATAATCCCACTTGTAAGAAATATCTCAGATAGGCAAATGCATAAAGGCAGAAACCAGATTAGTGGTTACCAGCGGCTGGAGGGAGGGGGATGGGACAGTTATTGCTTTAATGGGTAAGAGTTTCTGTTTGGGGCGATGAAAAGGTTTTGGAAGTAACTAGTGGTGATAGTTATACAAGATTGTGAATACAATTAATGCCACTGAATTGTACACTTAAAAATGGTTAAAATGGCAATTTTTATGATATATATTTTTTACCATAATAAATTTTAAAAAAGAAAAAGAGTAAGGGGTGGGGGAGGCTACATCATCCAATAGAAACTCAGAGATAGCTTTGGCCTTTCACTGAGGAAGACGGAACGTCTGGTCTATCCATTTAGCCTGACAGAGGCCCATATGGTGGAGGGCCTACTATGTGCAGCACTGTGCTGGGATGCTACAGTGATCAGGAGAAGCGTCTGTGCCCCCCAGTTGGTTACAAACAAAACTTAGGCAATTCTAGTACAATGGTGACTTGTATACAAATGAAGCTAGGAGACCAGCCTCAAGTTTGGGAAGCAGGAAAGCTTTCTGAGGCCAAAGGGAGGGGCTTGGGGGAGGAAGCTGAGTTCTGAGTCTTGCCACCTGCCAGGTGCTGTTGCTGTCATCAACATTGGTAGACCAATGTAGCTGATGTTGCCAGGCCCCACCCAGATCGATTTGCCAGCTGGGCAGTCTTCCCCAAGAGTTACCCTTAGCTGACAGGAGAAATTTAAGAGGTGGCACCCACCCCCATGATGGATTCTGCCCAGCCCTGTTGCTGGGGTGGAACAGACTCTGGTATGACTCCAGCTCCAGAGCTCCCCATGGAATCAGGCAGGGGCTGGACTGCTCCTGAAATCATGGCTTGGTTGTTAACTGAAAGGTTAGCAGTTTGAACCCACCCAGTGGCTCTGCAGGAGAAAGACTTGGCGATCTGCTTCCATAAAGATTATAGCCAAGAAAAATCTATGGGGCAGTTCTACTCCATCACATGGGGTTGCTGAGTTGGAATTGACTTGATGGCACCACTGCCCTAGCCCACCTTCCAAACTCCTGTAAGCACGTCCTGTTCAATTGTTTGTGTGAGAATCTCCATCTCGGGCTCTGTGTCTGGGCCACCTGACCTAAGATGGTCCCCACATGTCAGGCTCTTATTCCAAGCACTCAGCTAACAGTCAGTCATCCTAACAGCATCTACAGGTATTCCTAGACTTTCATTTAGTTGTTGTTCTTGTAAGCTTCCATTGAGTCAGCCTCCCACTCATGTCAACCCCATGCATAACGGAATGAAACGCTGCCTGGTCCTGTGCCATCCCCATGATCAGTTGTGGATTGGACCATTGTGATCTGTAGGGTTTTCACTGGCTGATTTTCAGAAGTAGATATCCAGGCCTTTCTTCCTAGTCTGTTTTAGACTGGAAGCTCCACTGAAACCTGTTCAGTATCACAGCAACACACAAGCCTCCACTGACAGACGGGTGGTGGGTGTACATGAGGTGCATTGGCTGGGACTCCACCAGGGGTCTCCTGTATTATGGAAAGTGAGAATTCTACCACTGGACCTCAACTGCCTCCATTTGCACATTAATAGACGAGAAAGGAGTGAGGGATAGCATGCCAGTGAAGACAGACTGGAGCCCGTCACTGCAAAAGCTTTATCCTCGAGCCCATCCACCTGCCTCTGGATGACTCTGACTCAGAACATCAAAGCAGGCCCGTTGCATTTGCATCCATAAAGTGAGCAGACCCAGAAGAGGAAGCGGCCAGAGCTGGGGTCACCGGCCTGTTTATTCCACCATTCATTGTGTTTTAAAGTGGAACGTTTGCCCCTGGCATCTGTGGGTTGTCCCGAAGGACCCTCGGATGGAGTTGGGATGCAAACAAGTTGGCAGGGCGGTGAAGGGCCTCAGACTCCCCGCTTGGCCATCCATCCCGGAAGTCATGTTTGTGTTTGTGAATTGTCAGGGAGCAGAAGCCTGGCCTTTCTTACAGTGGTGGCTTTCTGCAGTGGAATAAAAACCACGTGCACACACAGAACCCTGCAGGGTCCAGCGTCTTTAGTCTTAACTGAATGGACAATTATGCCTTCTTTATCCCCTCCGGATTCAAACCGCAGCCCTGCCAACAATAAAAGTCCCAGCATTTTCAGCGACCCATCCTCCCACCAGGATTTGGGCCGGAAAAACAGCTCAGGAAAAATCTACTTCAGCTCCAAGTAAAGGAGATGCTGATACTTTTGTACTCCTCCTCTCAGCCCCCCCGGGAAATCCCCTTTCCCCAAGTTGTTAAAATGCACTGAGCTGCAACCTGCAGAATATTTTCTTCAGAATGATTGCTAGGGAAGAATCTAACACACTTCTTGTATTGCATACCAGATGATCAAGCAAAGAGTTTGACGATTTGTACTTTGTCTTGCGCTTTCTGTCCCCCTCCCCCAGAGCAGAACTTTGAAAAAGGAAGGGACACAATTGGGTCCACACACATTTGATACTTGAGAAGCTTCTGGAAAGGTGAACACTGTGAAGGCTGCAATCATCGTGTCTAAAATGAGAAAAATAAATACTGCCCGAGAAGTCTTGCCTACCTCTTATAAACAATTGAGTGTTCTGGGAAGTGACACATTGGGTAATTCTACACATTGTGCTTGGAGGAAACCGGAAATGGGCCACACTGGGGCTGGATAAGAAATGGTTCATTGTCTGGCGGGCTTTAAATGCTGGAATCGTTCTTCAACTGTGGGCGCTTTCCAGACATTTAAATAATGCAAATCCACATGGAGATTAGAAGATGGTGGTTTTGTTAATTCCTATCTTGCTGGGTTAGGGACAACCAAGGAAGGGGGATTGCAAAGATCCCTGAGCAAGACCTCTGGCGAGGCTCAGTATTGGAATGCAGAAGGGGGCGGGGTGATTTGTTGATGTTTTATTTCATGGCTTAATGTCTTTGGTTTTAGACACTTATTTGACTTGTAACCAGAAAAGTCCTTGAGCTTTTGTGCGAGGACGGTAGCTTGGAGGGCTTTGTGGAAGTGGGACTTCCAAGGTTTGTGTAGATCTGTCCAGTCTGAGATGGTTTTTCTCCTTTTCCTAATCTTTCATTTCAAAGAGATGCAGGGTGTTCCGGCATAGTCCACTGTGTGGATAAACCAGGCAGTCTGGGGTTGGTTCCTCTGTGGCACTCTAGTCTGCTCAGTGTGGGGGAGATCATCACAAAACAGCAGCCTCAGAATCCCTTCACGCCAGGTGTGCTTTAGGCCAACTCCGTTTCCACCTGGGAGGATGGGTTATTAAAACTCAGATTTTTTTTTTTTAATTTTAGACCAATTTCTCACCCAAACTTAGAACATTCGCAGCCACCCACTTCCTTCCTCTCTAAGCCGCCCCTCCCAATCCTACATTTTGATTTCTTTTCCTTCCCAACCCACGGGTTATGTTAAAAAAAAAAAAAAAAAAAAAAAAAAGCTAACGAGCCAATTTAAAATGTATTCCAGGCAAACCATAATTTGAGGAAAATGCATGTACTGTGAGCCAGCATTCTACAAGACGCTTCCTCATTGCCGAATTCTCGCCTGTTCAGGATTACGAATCTGGTCCCTTGTGTATTTGGAAAAACAGACTCTTATATGAGCCAGGCAGAGCAGCTGGGAAGTCTCAGGCTTCCAGAACCAAGAAGGACAATTTATCAGACACAGAAATAAGCAGTCTCCAGGTCATTGAGAAGGTCCCTGAGTGGCACAAATGGTTTGCACTCAACTACTAATCAAAAAGTTGGCAGTTCAAACCCACCCAGCAGCACCTTGGAAGAAAGGCCTGGTGATAGGCTTCCGTAAAGATTACAGCCAAGAAAATCCCATGGAGGACAGTTCTACTCTGTCATATGGGGTTGCCATGAGTCAGAGTCGACTCGATGGAAAAAGGTTTGGGTTTTTTTTGGTTTGGGTCATTAAAAGTTGCTATTTCATTTGGTGACACAAGCATGACAAATTAGTCTCTTTTGTAACATCAGTGGAACGGTTTCTGAACACAGGTGACGTCCTCATTTGATCCTGAAGCAACTATACTGAGATGGCTGTTAAATATCAGTGGTTCTCAAACAGAACCATCGTGTCCCCCAGGAGACATTTGCCCATGTCTGGAGACCTTTTTTGGGAAACCCTGGTGGCATAGTGGTTAACTGCTGTGGCTGCTAACCGAAAGGTCGGCAGTTCGAATCCACCAGATGCTCTTTGGAAACTCTATGGGGCAATTCTGCTCTGTCATACAGGGTCGCTATGAGTTGGAATCGACTCGACAGCAATGGGTTTGTTTTGTTTTGTTTTTTGGTTTGGAGACCTTTTTTTAGCTGTCACAGCTAGGGAAGGGAGAGGGGCTATTGGCATCTAGTGGGTGGATAGCAGGGATGCCACTACACATCCTTCAATGCACAGACGGCCCCCTACAAAGAATGATCCAGCCCCAAATGTCAATAGGACTGAGGCTGAAAACATCTGTAATGTACATGTAACTTATGATAACTTTTATACTATGTAGGCTTTATGGAGAAGCCCTGGTGGCACAATGGTTAAGCATTCAACTGCTAACTGAAAGGTTGGTGGTTCGAACCCACCAGCAGCTACACAGGAGAAAAGACCTGGCAATCTGCTCCTGTAAAGATTACAGCCTAGGAAACCCTATGAGACAGTTCTGCTCTGTCACATGGGGTCACTATGAGTCGGAATGGACTTCACGGCACTCAACAACAACATGCTTTCTACTACTCTTGCTGCTTAAAGTGTGGCCCGTGACCAGCAACATCAGCATCACCCCTTGAGATCTCGCTGAAATGCCCCACCCCAGACACATTTGTTTGAGAAGCACTGTATGACACCACGAACAAGGGAAGATATTGGGGGGGGGGTGTAGGCTTCTTAAAGAAACAAACCTACACTATTGATTCAAAGAACTGTCTGGGTAGTGTTTTCCTTACTTAACCTCATAATCAGCAGAGGTTTAGTCATCATTTAAGGGGTGCAAAGTCCTACACCCCACCATGTGTCTGTCAGTTTGTCATATTCTGGTGGCTTGTGTGTTGCTGTGATACTGGAAGCTTTACCACCGGTATTTCAAACACCAGAAGGTTCACCCTTGGTGGACAGGTTTCAGCAGAGCTTCCAGACTAAGACAGACTAGGAAGAAGGACCTGGCAATCTACTTCTGAAAAACACCGGCCAGTAAAAACCTTATGAATAGCAGCAAAACATTGTCTGATATAGTGCCGGAAGATGAGCCCCTCAGGTTGGAAGATACTAAAAATACAACTCAGGAAGAGTTGCCTCCTCAAAGTAGAGTCAACCTTAATGATGTGGATGGAGTCAAGCTTTTGGGACCTTCATCTGCTGATGTGGCACGACTCAGAATGAGAAGAAACAGCTGAAAACATCCATTAATAATTGGAATGTGGAATGTATGAAGTATGAATTTAGGAATACTGGAAGTTGTCAAAATGAGATGGAATGCATAAACATTGATATCCTAGGCATTAGTGATGAACTGCTATTGGCCATTTTGAATCAGACAATCATATGGTCTACTATGTCAAAAATGACAAATTGAAGAGGAATGGCATCGCGTTCATCGTCAAAAACAACATTTCAAGATCTATCCTGAAGTACAACGCTGTCAGTAATAGGATAATATCCATACACCTACAAGGAAGACCAGTTAATATGACAATTATTCAAATTTATACACCAACCACTAAAGCCAAAGATGAAGAAATTGAAGATTTTTACCAACTTCTGCAGTCTGAAGTTGATCAAACATGCAATCAAGATGCATTGATAATTACTGGCGATTGGAATGTGAAAACTGGAAACAAAGAAGGACCGGTAGTTGGAAAATATGGCCTTGGTGATAGAAATGATGCCGGAGATCACATAATAGAATTTTGCACGACCATTGACTTCTTCATTGCAAATACCTTTTTTCAACAACATAAAGGGTGACTATACACATGGACCTCACCAGATGGAATACACAGGAATCAAATCGACTACATCTGTGGAAGGAGACCATGGAGAAGCTCAATATCATCAGTCAGAACAAGGCCAGGGGCCAACTGCGGAACAGACCATCAATTCCTCATATGCAAATTCAAGTTGAAGTTGAAGAAAATTAGAACAAGTCCACGAGAGCCAAAGTACCACCTTGAGTATATCCCACCTGAATTTAGAGACCATCTCAAGAATAGATTTGACACATTTTGAACACAAATGACTGAAAACCAGATGAGCTGTGGAATGACATCAAGGACATCGTACATGAAGAAAGCAAGGGGTCATTAGAAAGACAGGAAAGAAAGAAAAGACCAAAGTGGATGGCAGAAGAGACTCTGAAAGTTGCTTTTGAACGTAGAGTAGCTAAAGCGAAAAGAAGAAATGATGAAGTCAAAGAGCTGAACAGAAGATTTCAAAAGGTGACTTGAGAAGACAAAGTAACGTGTTATAATGAAATGTGCAAAGACGTGGAGATAGAAAACCAAAAAGGGAAGAACAAGCTCAGCATTTCTCAAGCTGAAAGAACTGAAGAAAAAAATTCAAGCCTCGGGTTGTGATATTGAAGGATTCTATGGGGAAAAATATTGAACAACGCAGGAAGCATCAAAAGAAGATGGAAGGAATAGATAGAGTCACTGTCCCAAAAAGAATTGGTCAACATTCAGCCATTTCAGGAGGTAGCATATGATCAAGAACCAATGATACTGAAGGAAGAGGTTCAAGCTGCACTGAAGGCACTGGCAAAAAACAAGGCTCCAAACATTGACAGTATACCAATTGAGATGTTTCAAGAAACGGATGCAGTGCTGAAAGTGCTCACTCATCTATTCCAAGAAATTTGATAGACGGCTCTGGCCAACCGACTGGAAGAGATCCATATTTGTACCCATTCCAAAGAAAGGTGATCCAACTGAATGCAGAAATTATCGAACAATGTCATTAATATCACACGCAAGTAAAATTTTGCTAAAAATCATTCAAAAGCAGTTGCATCAACACATCATCAGGGAACTGCCAGAAATTCAAGCTGGACTCAGAAGAGGACTTGGAACAAGGGATATCATTGCTGATATCAGATGGATCTTGGCTGAAAGCAGAGAATACCAGAAAGATGTTTACCTGTGTTTTATTGACTATGCAAAGGCATTCAACTGTGTGGATCATAACAAATTATGGATAACATTGCGAAGAATGGGAATTCCAGAACACTTAATACTTTATTGTGCTCATGAGGAACCTGTACATAGACCAAGAAGCAGTGGTTCGAACAGAACAAGGGAATACGGGGTGGTTTAAAGTCAGGAAAGGTGTGCATCAGGGTTGTATCCTTTCACCATACTTATTCAATCTGTATGCTGAGTAAATACTCTGAGAAACTGGACTATATGAAGAAGAATGTAGCACCAGGATTGGAGGAAGACTCATTAACAACCTGCGATATGCAAATAACACAGCCTTGTTTGCTGAAAGTAGACTTGAAGCACTTACTGATGAAGATCAAAGACCACAGCCTTCAGTAAGGATTACACCTCAACAAAAGAAAACAAAAATCCTTACAACTGGACCAAAAAGCATCATCATGATAAACGGAGAAAAGATCGAAGTTGTCAAGGATTTCATTTTACTTGGATCCACAATCAATGCTCGTGGAAGCAGCAGTCAAGAAATCAAACGACATACTGCATTTGGCAAATCCGCTGCAAAAGACCTCTTTAAAATGTTACAAAGCAAAGATGTCACCTTGAGGACTAAGGTGCGCCTGACCCAAGCCATGGTAGTTTCAATCACCTCATATATATGCAAAAGCTGGACAATGAATCAGGAAGATAGAAGAATTGATGCCTTTGAATTACAGTGTTGGTGACGAATGTTGAATATACCATGGACTGCGTGCCAGAAGAACAAATAAATCTGTCTTGGAAGAAGTACAGCCAGAATGGTCCTTAGAAGCAAGGATGGCAAGACTTTGTCTCGTGTCCTTGGACATGTTATCAGGAGGGAACAGTCCCTGGAGAAGGACATCATGCTTGGTAAAGTAGAGGGTCAGTGAAAAAGAGAAAGACCCTCAACGAGATGGACCGACATAGTGGCTGCAATGATGGGCTCAAGCATAACAACAATTGTGAGCATGGTGCAGGACGGGGCAGTACTTCCTTCTGTTGTACATGGGGTTGCTATGAGTCAGAATCAACTCGACAGCACCTAACAACAACAACAACCTATACAAGAGCAGAAAACCAGGTCTTTTCTCCCTCAGACTATCTAGTGGTTTGGAAATGGCCACTTAACCATCGCGCCACCAGGGCTTCTTGAGCAGAAAATAGTGGCGTTTTTCTCCATTCACGAAGCATTCTCCAGAAGATGGCAGCATAATTTCAGACAAAATAATTTGTGACTACATTTGCCTTTACATGTGCTTATGCTACCCTCTTGTGGAGACTAGGAGAATGGCTCATGAAAGGAGATAAGTAATTTATAAAAAACAGATGTGTTTTTTACAGATTGGTAATTAAAAATGGTGGCACAATGGCTAAGCGCAAGGCTGCTAACTGAAAGGTCAGTGGTTCGAATCCACCCAGCAGCTCCGTAAGACAAAGACCTGGAGATCTGCTTCCGAAAACGTTAAACAAAAAAACCTAATCCATTGCCATCAAGTTGATTCCGACTCATAGCAACCCTGTAGGGACAGAGTAGAACTGCCCCTTGGGGTTTCCAAGGCTGTAAATCCTTACAGAAGCGGACTGCCATATCTTTCCCCCACGGAACAGCTGGTGGGTTTGAATGGCCTTCAGTTAGCAGCCAAGCACTTAACCACTGCACCACCAGGGCTCCTTCCGTAAAGATTATAGTCTAGGAAACACTACCTAGCAGTTCTGTTGTGTCACATGGGGTCAAAATGAGTTGAAATTGACCCGATAGCACACAACAACAACAACAACAGAGACAATTTGTCAACTTAGTTGAATTCAAAATTGTCGGCTTTTTTTTCTTTTTAATAATTTATTTTATTTTGTTGTTGCTGAGCATATACACAGCAGAGCATACACCTATTTGATAATTTCTACATGGACAATTCAGTGACATTAATTACATTCTTCGAACTGTGCAACCATTTTCATCTTCCTTTTCCAAGTTGGTTCTCCCCCATTAACATAAACTCACTGTCGCCCAAGTTTCCTATCTAATCTTTGGAGTTGCTAATTTGTGGTGGAGATTTTTTTTTTTTTTGGCTGTACTTTAAGTGAAAGCTTACAATTCAAGTTGGTCTCTCATAAGAAAATTTATACACACATTGTTATGTGACCCTAATTGCTCTCCCTATACTGTGACAGCACACTCCTCCTTTCCACCCCAGATTTCCCGTGTCCATTCAACCAGCTCCTGACCCTCTCTGCCTTCTCATCTCACCTCCGGACCAAAGCTGCCCATTTAGTCTCATGTATCTACTTGAGCTAAGAGGAACACTCCTCACGAGTATCACTTTATGTCCCACAGTCCAGTCCAATCCCTGTCTGAAGAGTTGGCCTCGGAAATTGTTTTAGTTCTGGGCTGATAGAGAATCCAGGGGCCGTGCTTTCCGGGGTTCCTCCAGTCTCAGTCAGACCATTAAATCTAGTCTTCTTAGTAAAAATTTGAGTTCTACACCCCACCTTTCTCCTGCTCCATCCGGGACTCTCTGTTGTGTTCCCTGTTAGGGTGGTCATTGGTGGTAGCCGGGCACCATCTCGTTCTTCTGGTCTCAGGCTGATGGAGTCTCTGGTTTATGTGGCCCTTTCTGTCTCTTGGGCTGATACTTTTCTTGTGACTTTGGTGTTCTTCATTCTCTTTTACCCGCTAGCTAGCTTTTAAGACCCCAGACGCCACTCACCAAAGTAGGATGCAGAACATTTTCTTAATAAACTTTGTTATGCCAATTGACCTAGATGTCCCCTGAAAGCATGGTCCCCAGACCTCTGCCCCAGTTACTCTGTCCCTCGAAGTGTTTGGTTGTATTCAGGAAACTTCTTAGCTTTGGTTTAGTCCAGTTGTGCTGACATCCCCTGTAGTGTGTGCTGTCCTTCCCTTCACCTAAGATAATTCTCATTTACTACCAAGTTAGTAAATAACTCTCTCCCTCCCTCCCCACCCTCGTAACCTATCAAAGAATGTTTTCTTCTGTGTTTAAACCTTTTCTTGAGTTCTTATAATAGTGGTCTTATACAATATTTATCCTTTTGTGACTGACTAAATTCACTCAGCATAATACCTTCCAGATTCCTCCATGTTATGTTTCACGGATTCATTGTTTTTCTTTATCATTGCGTAGTATTCCATTGTGTGAATATACCATAATTTGTTTATCCATTCATCCGTTGATGGGCACCTAGGTTGTGTCCATCTTTTTGCTATTGTGAACAGTGCTGCAATGAACATGGGTGTGCATATATCTATTCATGTGATGGCTCTTATTTTTTTAGGATATCAAAATTATCAGCTTTTTATTGAAAACAAATAAATGCTACCATGCTCCTCATGGAACATAAAACTCAAGTAACACAACATCAGAACCACAGCTATCGCTGTAACCTGCACTCTTATCTGACCAATGTGTCTTTTTTTTTTCCCACAAAACTTACTGTACTACATAAATCTTGTGATTTGTCTCACTACATGCACAATAGCATGGAACATTGTATATTATAGTGCTGGAAAATAAGCCCCTCAGGTTGGAAGTTTCTCAAAATACGACTGGGGAAGAGCTGCCTCCTCAAAGTAGAGTCAACCTTAATGACAAAGACGGAGTCAAGCTTTCAAGACCTTCATTTGCTGATTTGGCAAAACTCACAATCAGAATGTGGAATGTATGAAGTATGAATCTAGGAAAATTAGAAGTTGTCAAAAATGAAATGGAATGCATAAAGATCAATATCCTACACATTAGTGAGATGAGATGGACTGGTATTGGCCATTTTGAATCAGATAATCATATGGTCTACTATGCCAGGCATGACAAATAAAAGAGGAATGGCATTGCATTCATTGTCAAAAACAACATTTCAAGATCTATCCTGAAGTACAAGGCTGTCAGTGATAATATCCACATGCCTACAGGGAAGACCAGTTAATACGAATATTATTCAAATTTACTCATCAACCACTAAGGCCAAAAAGAGGAAATTGCAGATTTTTACCAACTTCTGCAGTCAGAAAAGGATCAAACATGCAATCAAAATGCATTGATAATTACTGGTGATTGGAACGCAAAAGTTGGAAACAAAGCAGAAGGATCAGTAGTTGGAAAATATGGCCTTGGTGATAGAAATGATGCTGGAGATTGCATGATAGAATTTTGCAAGACCAACGACTTCTTCATTGCAAATACCCTTTTTTGACAACATAAACAGCGACTATACACCTGGACCTTGCCAGATGGAATACACAGGAATCAAATCGACTACATCTGTGGAAAGAGACGATGGAGAAGCTCAATATCATCAGTTAGAACAAGGCCAGGGGACAACTGTTGAACAGACCATTAATTGCTCATATACAAGTTCAAGTTGAAGCTGAAGAAAATTAAAACAAGTCCAGGAGAGCCAAATCACAACCTTTAGTATATCCCACCTGAATTTAGAGACCATCTTAAGAATAGATTTGATGCATTGAACACTAAGGACCAAAGACCAGATGAGTTGTTTGATGACATCAAGGATATCATACATGAAGAAAGCAAAAAGTCATTAAAAAGACAGGAAAGGAAAAAAAGATCAAAATGGATGTCAGAAGAGACTCTGAAACTTGCTCTTGAATGTAGAGTAGCTCAAGCAAATGGAAGAAATGATGACATAAAAGAGCTGAAGAGAAAGGCGACTTGAGAAGACAAAGTAATGTGTTATAATGAAATGTGCAAAGATATGGAGTTAGATAACCAAAAGGGAAGAACATGCTCCACATTTCTCAGGTGAAAGAACTGAAGAAAAAATTCAAGCCTCAAGTTGCAATATTGAAGGATTCTATGGGCAAAATATGAGTTGGAATCAACTCAATGGCAACCGGTTTTTGTTGTTGTTGTTGTTTATGGGCAAAACACTGAAAGACACAGGAAGCTTCAAAAGAAGATGGAAGGGACGCACAGAGTCACAGTATCAAAAGCAATTGGTAGGCATTCAACCATTTCAAGAGGCAGCATATTATGAAGAACTGATGGTACTGAAGGAGGAAGTCCAAGCTGCACTGAAGGCATTGGCAAAAAACAAGGCTCCAGGAATTGACAGAATACCAACTGAGATGTTTCAACACACGGATGCAACACTGGAAGCTCTGCCTCATCTACGCCAAGAAATCTGGAAGATAGCTACCTGGCCAACCAACTGGAAGAGATCCATTTTTGTGCCCATTCCAAAGAAAGGTGACACAACAGAATGTGAAAATCATCAAACAATATCATTAATATCACATGCAAGTAAAATTTTGCTGAAGATCATTCAAAAGCAGTTCTAGCAGTACATGGACAGGGAACTGCCAGAAATACAGGCTGGATTCAGAAGAGGACGTGGAACCAGGGATATCATAGCTGATATCAGATGTATCTTGGCTGAAAACAGAGAATACCAGAAAGATGTTTACCTGTGTTTTATTGACTATGCTAAGGCATTCGACTGTGTGGATCTTAACAAATTATGGATAACATTGCGAAGAATGGGAATTCCAGAACACTTAATTGTGCTCGTGCAAAACCTGTACATAGATCAAGAGGCAGTCTTTTGAACAGAACAAGGGGACATTGCGTGGTTTGAAATCAGGAAAGGTGTTTGTTAGGGGGTGTATCCTTTCACCATACTTATTCAGTCGATATGCTGAGCAAATAATCTGAGAAGCTGTACTATATGAAGAAGGTGGCATCACGATCAGTGGGAGACTCATTAACAGCCTGAGTTATTCAGATGACACAACCTTGCTTGCTGAAAGTGAAGACGACTTGAAGCACTTACTGGTGAAGATCAAAGACCACAGCCTTCAGTATGGATTACACTCAACATAAAGAAAACAAAAATCCTCACAAATGAACCAATAAGCAACGTCATGATAAACGGAGAAAAGATTGAAGTTGTCAAGGATCTCATTTTACTTGGATCCACAATCAACACCCACGGAAGCAGCAGTCAAGAAATCAAAAGACAGATTGCATTGGGCAAATCTGCTACAAAAGACCTCTTTGAAGTGTTAAAAAGCAAAGATGTCACTTTGAGGCCTAAGGTGTGCCTGACTGACTCAAGCCACGGTGTTTTCAATCGCCTCATATGCATGCGAAAACTGGACAATGAATAAGGAACACTGAAGAAGAATCAATGCCTTTGAATCATGGTGTTGTCGAAAAATATTGACTATACCATGGACTGCCAGAAGAACGAACAAATCTGTCTAGGAAGAAGTACAGCCAGAGTGCTCCTTAGAAGCAAGGATGGTGAGACTTTGTCTCACATACTTTGGACATGTTATCAGAAGGGACCAGTCCCTGGAGAAGGACATCATGCTTGGTAAAGTAGAGGGTCAGCGAAAAAGAGGAAGACCCTCAATGAGATGGACTGACACAGTGGCTGCAACAATGGGCTCAAACATAGCAGGGATTGTGAGGATGGCGCAGGACCAGGCAGTGTTTCGTTCTGTTGTACGTAGTGTAGGTAAGAGTCAGAACCGACTAGACAACACTTAACAACAACAACATTGACATAGGGTTGTACAGATAGATTTGTGAATGTGTGTGTGTGTAAGCACACTTATCTGGACATTTTACATCCTTCAAACTGTTGATTATTACCCTTGTAAGGGCAGTGTGATGAACCTTGATTGTGAAGTGGTTAAAGATTTCAGCTGCTAACTGAAAGGTTAGCAGATCAAAACTACCAGCTGCTCCACAGGAGAAAGATGTGGCAGTCAGCTTTCATAAAGATTACAGCTTTGGAAACATTTTTGGGCAGTTCTGCTCTGTCCTATGGGGTTGCTATGAGTCGGAATCGACTCAGTGGCAGTGGGTTTGGTGGAGAGTACTTACTCCCATTTGCAAATCTAGTTAATGAAACCCCATCGTACATTTTAAAGTCCGTTAAATCTCTTGGTTTACTTCACGAAGTTTCCGCTTTAATCACTTCAATGGTCTGAATTAACAGACACCTTCCCAGGTACGGAAATAACTCTTTCAAATCTAATAAGTGAAACTTACCAATATAGTGGAACTTACATTCTCTCAAAATGTTCTAATACTGTACATAAAATGAATTTTCCACAAAAATCATAAACTTAATTACTAGTTACACATTTTACAGTGATTTTCAAAGTTATTATTCTTAGAAGCCAAATTCTTTTCAACTTTGCCCATGTATAAAATGTCGAATATGCACACATTCCTTCTTCACCCAAAATATGAATACTTCCGTTGTGGTTTTCTAAGACTTCTGCACTTTTGCTAAATCCTCCTGCAGCTGAGAGCTGCATCCCTATCACAGATGACAGTTACTCTCCCGGCAACCAAGCTGCTTCCTCACCCAAGATTTGGGGGGACCCTGACTAGGTTCTTGTCAGTGACCCTAGCAGCACACTTGAACTCTACTAACAATTGCTCTCCCAGGACTCCACGATTCACGGGAGGGGGTCTCGAGGCCCCTGAGTCTGAGCTTTAAGTTGTACACATTCTTGATTCTCGGATGCACAGTGGACATTTGTGGGGCTGACGTGGATGAAGACATTCACCACTTGACCGGATTTCTCATTTCTTTGGCTCTCTTGGGAGTACTTTCCCCTCCAGCTGTAATGGCCTTTGCACTTGCAGGATTCCTAGGTTATGCAAATGTCCTTTCTATCTGCTAACAAAGACCTCTAGACTCCAAGGAATCTTTCTAGAGGCTCTGACCTGATCTGGGTGCGATTAGAGGCGGTGGGAGCCCTGGTGGTGCAGTGGTTAAGCGTTTGGCTGCTAACCCAAAGGTCGGCAATTTGAATCACCAGCTGCTCCTTGGAAACCTTATGGGGCAGTTTTGCTCTGTCGTTATGAGTCGGAATCAACTTGGCGGCAACCGGGAAGAGGCGGTAGCGTGTTCTTCCGCGAAGACACATCATGTCTGGTGGTCTGTCTTTGTGTGATGTGACCAGAACCACATCCATTTTGGATATCTCACATGGCTTTGTGTGAGTTGTGGTTACTGATGTAGAGGTCATTTTATTAACAAGAAGGTGTGATGTATGTCATTGACAAGATAATCATTTATTCAGTCAACCAGTATTTATTGATTTCCTTCACTTTGCCTGGGTATAGAGTGGGGAACAAATCTGATGTGCTCTTTTCCTCCTCTTACTTCTAGCCCAGGGATTCTCAACCTCAGTATGATGGACTTTTGGGGCCAGGTATGTCTTTGTTCGGACCAGTAAGCAACATCATGATAAATGGAGAAAATATTATAGTTGTAAAGACTTCATTTTACTTGGATCCACAATAAACACCCATGGGAGCAGCAGTAAGGAAATCCAACGACATGTTACATTGGGCAAACCTGCAGCAAAAACCTCTTTAAAGTGTTGAAAAGCAAAGATGTCACCCTGAAGACTAAGGTGAGTCTGACCCAAGCCATGGTGTTTTCAATCACCTCATATGCATGGGAAAGCTGGACAATGAATAAAGAAGACCAAAGAAGAATTGATGCCTTTGAATTATGGCGTTGGCTAAGAATATTGAATATAACATGGATTGCCAGAAGAACGAACAAGTCTGTCTTGGAAGAAATACAGCCAGAATGCTCCTTAGAAGCAAGGATGGTGAGACCTCATCTCACATACTTTGGACATGTTATCAGGAGGGACCAGTCCCTGGAGAAGGACATCATGCTTGATAAAATAGAGGGTCAGAGAAAAAGAAGAAGACCCTCAAGGAGATGGATTGACACAGTGGCTACAATAGGCTCAAACATAGCAATGATTGTGAGGATGGCGCAGGACCAGGCAGTGTTTCATTCTGTTGTACATAGGGTCTGTGTGAGTTTGAACTGACTCTACAGCACCTAACAAAGAAACAAAAGTGAGTAACCAGCTCCCAGTATCCATAAGATAGACATTTTATGCAATTGGCATGATCAACACAGCCCAGAAGCACAGAGTGCAGCTTGAATTATCTAGAATAGGCAACTGCAGAGACAAATGTTTATTAGTGGTGACCAAGGTCAGGCCGGAGGGGGAAGGGGGAGTCATTATTTAGGAAGGAGTGAGGATCTGCTTATGGTGATGGGAAATCTGGCCATGGATACTGGTGGTGGTTGCACAACGTGATTAATGTCATCAGTGTCACTGAATGAACACGTAAAAAATGTTGAATTGGTAAATGTTATATGTATTTTTACTACAATTTAAAAAAAAAAGAGTTTTCTTTTCAACACCAGAAATTGATCCCCACAGATTTGGAGGCCAGCAGTCTGAAACCAAGGAGGCCAGCTTCTCGTGACTCCAGATGTTCCTTGGCCTCTGGCTCCATCACTTCAATCTCTGCTCCACCTTCCCTTGGCCTTCCCCTCTTCTCTTTTCTATGTCTTCTCCTCTTCTAGTGAAGACACTTGTCATTAAGTTGAGGATGATGTCATTGCGAGATCCTTTACTGAGTTAGATGTGCAAAGACCCTCTCCCCAAGTAAGGCCACACTCACAGGTTCCAGGTGGACACGTCTTTTTTTGGACAGGGCCACATTCAACCCACTACATGTGTTTAATTTCAAAGAGGCTTACAGCAAGGTCACACACAGTGGTGGCAAACATGGAGGAAATGGGACTCTCATCCATTCCTATCAGTTGGCATCACTGGGAGTGCAATGTGACAGTGTCTAGTAGAACTGAAGACGCACACACTTTTGAATCAGCCATCCCTTTTCTAGGTACCCAAAGTCCTCGGTTTCTTACGCTCAATTCTTCTCTAGACACATCCACTGGAGGACTCATCCACACCTGCATGATCCCAAGAGCTTCGATTCTAAAGGATTGGAAACAACCTAAACGCTTCAATAGTGGGATGTGCTAAGAAATTATATTTTTGCATTAGGTTTTATTTATAAATTACGATATCTTAGAACCTTTAAAATGAACTATATCTATAGCGACATGGGTAAATCTCAAAATGATAATATGCAGTTGTGATTACGTTTATGTCTAGAATTTAGAAACACAGAACAATTCTATGTTGTTTATGAGTACATCCTTTTGTAGTTAAAGTGTGAGATCAAGTATAGGAAGACTAGCACCAATTTCAGATTCAAGGTCACCTTTGGGATAAAAGGACAGCAATTAATTGTAGAGACGGTACTTCAGCTTTCCCTGCAAACTTTTATTTCACAAAGAAAACTGAAGCAAAGATGGGAAACAATTAACATGTATCACAGCTGGGTAGTGGTTAATAGGGAGTCTGATTTATTTTCTCTCTGCACAGTTTCTATAGGTGAAATCTTTTATAATTTAAAGATAGCATCAATGACCAATTCATATCTGCTAAACAAGTTATAATGTATCCACAGGATGCAACACCATGCAACCTTTAAAACTCATACTATCAAAGAATATCTAGGGATATGGGGAAAATGCTCAAGATACATTTGATGTGAAAGGGAAGATGAGAAAACAATTCAGAGTGGGGACATATGATCTCTAAAATGTGTAGATTCCTCCTCTTTCCCAAACCTATCATCTATAAAATTGAAGATAAACACCCGCTTGTTAACCTTGGCTGCCCCTGAGTGTTGTGACTATAGGTGACTTGCGTTTTCTCCTCTACACCAATTTTTATAATGAATATATAGTCATTTTTATCAGAAAATAAATAATATAATGAATAATTTGTTTGTGCAAGTAACTCAAAATAAAGTGAGCAATCAATTCTTGTGTGCCACTGAGTCAATATCAACTCATAATGACCCAATGTGACAGAGGAGAACTGCCTATAGGGCTGTAATCTTTCAGGGAGCAGATCACTAGGTCTTCCCTCCTGAGGAGCAGTGGGTGAGTTGGAACTGCCCACTTAACCACTGCACCACCAGGGCTCCTCGAACAGAAAATAGCAGAGTTCATCTCCATTCATGAAGCATTCTCCTATTTCTCCACAAGATGACAGCATGATTTCAGACACAATACTTTCAAATGATTTTTTGCTAATGCATGTGCTTATCCTGCTCTCTTGTGGAGAAATAGGAGAATGTGTCATGATTGGAGAAGAGTCATTTCCAAAATGCAGATGTGTTTTTTACATACTGATAATTAAAGATAGTGGCGCAACGGTTAACACTTGGCTGGTAATCTAAAGGTAGAGGTTCAAACCCACCCAGCAGCTCTGCTGGAGAAAGACCTGGCTATCGGCTTTGGTAAAGATTAAAACCTAGAAAACCAGAGCAGGTCCACTCCGTCACATGGGGTTACTATGAGTTGAAATTGACTCGATGGTACCCAACAAAAACAAGAGAGACAATTTACCAACTTCATTGAACTGGAAATTGTCAGCTAATTATTTAAAACAAATAAATGCCCCCATGCTCCTTGTTGAACATTAAACGCAAACAACAGCACATCAGAGCCACAGGGATTGCTGTGACCTGCACTCTTGTCTGCACCAATATGTCTTTTTTGTTTTTTCCTAGAACGTTACTACACTGCATAAAACTTGTGATTTGTCTCACCACGTGCATGGCAATAAGAAAGAAGGAAGATTTCATTTACCTGCTCCAGAAAAGTGATTGCACTAAAATTAACTCTAGCTGAAGTAAATAATCAGGTATAAAATTAAGGTGGAAAAACTACTGGCCCACCGCTTCTTCAATTCCATGTGCGTAGGACTCACCTGGGGAGCTTGTTAAATAGCGGATTTGGATTCGGTAGGTCGGGGGTAAGCTCAGAGATTCCCCATGTCGAATGCTGATGCTGACAGTACTGCCCCGTGGGGCCCAGAGAATGCGTGCCTCCCAGTAACGTTGGGCACAGGATGACCATAGGGGAATTCAACCAATCAGAGCTCAGTACTTCCTGTGCACATAGAGCCCCCGGTCAGGGTTGTTTGGATTCGCCATTGAAGCTCCCTCCCTAAATTGGCATAGACTTAAGCTTGTCTTTTATAAGGAACCTAAATCAGTCCGTTAACTTTTTCCTATGGAATTGATTCCAACTCATAGAGACCCCATGTGTTACAGAGTAGAACTGTGCTCCATATGGTTTTGTTGTCTTTAATTATTATAGAAGCAGATCACCAGGCCTTTCTTCTGTGCCACCACTGGTGGGTTCCAACCACCAACGTTTTGACTAGTAGTCAAGTACAAAGAGTAAAATCACACACACGTGGCGATACAATACACACACACACACACACACACAATTCTGTAAATGGGAGAGAATGTGACAAGGACAGTAAATTGGCTTCAGGTGATGCAAGGACAGAACCACAAGGGATTTGGAGGAACACAGATTGAATCGTATCAGACCTTATCCTCTGTAAGCTGACTACGGACAGCTGAGCAGGGTTCCTGAGTTTTGGTGGAATTTATCTGGTGTTAAAAATAATCAAAACTCACTGGAATTTCAACATAAGATTTACTCTAAACAGTTATTGCATATGCATGTAGGGAGGCCATTTGAATTCCAGAAAAAGCAAATGGCTGGAAAAAACGAGGTATAATGGAGCTTATAAAGAGAAGGAAAGAAAGAAGAGGAGGGAGAAATATAGAAGAGCAAGCACTGGATAATCTTAATGGGATTGATTGAACTCTGCCCTCCCCTCTTTGCTGAGATCCACTGATATCAGGTTACTTCTGGTCTGGCTGCTAAGGATTTGGTCCTCCACCCACCTGCAACCCCGAGACTTTTTTTGAGATTGAAATTAGGAGGTAATGGTTTGTTGACCATTGTTTTCTAGCAGGATAAGACAAATTCACATTGCTATAGTGCAGTTTCTCGCAGGCTTTTGCAGTTTTGGTTATTTTTTTCTGGTTAATATTTGGTGTCGTGGATAAGAAACGCCTTAAAATCAAAGTAAGATGTGTGTTGTTAATTTTTCTATTGTTTTAGGGGAAAAACATCATAAAGTTTAGTAAAGCAAAAAGAAAGTTTTATTCGGCATATATTCAAAGGGGCGAAAGTCGGAAATGGACAACCATGCTGCCAGAGCTGTGTCTGCCTGAGTCCAAGGACAGATCACAGAACAGAGAGAAGTGGGAAAACTGACAAGCACGTTGCTACAGCCATGTCTGTCCGAGTCCAAAGAATATTACAGAACAGGCAAGAATGGGAAAAGGGACAAGCATGCTGCCACAGCCATGTCTGCCTGAGGCCAAAGACCATTACAGACTCATCAGTTTATATTAACATTACAAACTGGCAAAACCATTGAAAGCTTAGCCTTTTCAGATTGGTTAGAAACTGTGAGCCTACATTTTGAATTGTCTTTCATAACAATCATTGGTATAGGTTTCAGTAAGGACAGTCAGGAGGGTCTTCAACGGTCCAACAAATTTCTATTTACTAAATGCTAATAGAAAAAGAGTTGGGAGGCTCTTGGGTTCTGTTTGATTGGCTTTATGTGAAAGTTTCCCTAAAAGATATTTTCCAAGATTATCTTAACTGTTGTCTTTATACCCAGGGCCCAGTTGCTGTGTCCTTGTGAGTCCTTGTGAGCACAGTTATAGCTAGGTCACATTCTGTATGCTCAAGGAGAGGGAATAAATGATTCCAATATTTTCTAAATCACTGTACAACACTGGTAAACATTATTGGTTTTTTGTTTTGTTTTGTTTTAAATTGTGCTTTAGGTGAAAGCTTACAGTGCAAATTAGCTTCTCATAAAAAATTTATACTTAAATTGTTTTGTGACATTGGTTGTACTCCCTGCATTGTGTCAGCACTCTCCCCTTTCCCTTTCCACTCTGGGTTCCCAGGTTCCATTTGTCCAGTTTTCTTGTCCCTTCCCATCTTCTTGTCTTTGTTTTTGGGCAGGTATCGCATTTGGTCTCCTATACTTGACCGATCTCCCTAGGCATCTGTCAGTTTGTTCTACTGTGGTGGCTTGCATGTTGCTGTGATGCTGGAAGCTATGCCACCGGTATTTCAAATACTAGCAGGGTCACCCATGATGGACAGGTTTTAGCTGAGCTTCCAGACTAAGAAAGACTAAGAAAAAGAACCTGGCAGTCTACGTTTGAAAAAAAATTAGCCAGTCAAAACCTTATGAATAGCAGCCGAACATTTTCTAATAAAGTGCCAGAAGATGAGTCCCTCAGGTTGGAAAGCACTCAAAATACTTCTGAGGAAGAGCTGCCTCCTCAAAGTATAGTCGACCTTAATGACTTGGATAGAGGCAAGGTTTCGAGACCTTTATTTGCGGATGTGGCGGGAATTAAAATGAGAATAAATAGCTGCAAATATCCATTAATAATAGGGACATGGAATGTTAAAAGTATGAATCTAGGAAAACTGGAAATCATTAAAAATGAAAATGAATGCATAAAGATCAATATCCTAGGCATTAGTGAGCTGAAATGGAGTTGTACTGGCCATTTTGAATCAGACATTCGTATGGTCTACTATTCCGGGAATGACAAATTGAAGAGGAATGGCACTGCATTCATTGTCAAAAAGAACATTTCAAGATCTATCCTGAAGTACAACGATGTCAGTGATACGATAATATTCATACGCCTACAAGGAAGACCAGTTAATACGACTATTATTCACATTTACATACCAAACACTAACTCCAAAGATGAAGAAATTGAAGATTTTTACCAATTTCTGCAGTCTGAAATTGACCAAACATGCCATCAAGATGCATTGATGATTACTGGTGATTGGAATGTGAAAGTCGGAAATAAAGAAGGATCGGTAGTTGGACAATATGGCTTTGGTGATAGAAACGATGCCGGAGATTGCATGATAGAATTTTGCAAGACCAACGATTTCTTCACTGCAAATACCCTTTTTCAACAACATAAATGGTGACTGTACACATGGACATCACCAGATGGAATACACAGGAATCAAATTGACTACATCTGTGGAAAGAGACCATGGGAAAGCTCAATATCATCAGTCAGAACAAGGCCAGCGGCCATCTGTGGAACAGACCATCAACTGATCATATGCAAGTTCAAGCTGAAGTTGAAGAAAATTAGAACAAGTCCACGAGAGCCAAATTATGACCTTGAGTATATCCCACCGGAATTTACAGGCCATCTCAAAAATAGATTTGATGCATTGAACACTAATGAGTGAAGACCAGCTGAGCTGTGGAATTACCTCAAGGACATCATACATGAAGAAAGCAAAAGGTCATTAAAAAGACAGGAAAGAAATGTCCAAAATGGATGTACAAAGACCGGAATCAGAAAACCAAAAGAGAAGAACATGCTCGGCATTTCTCAAGCTAAAAGAACTGAAGAAAAAAATCAAGTTGCATTACTGAAGGATTCTATGGGCAAAATATTGGACGACGCAAGAAGCATGAAAAGAAGATGTTAGGAATACACAGAGTCGCTGTACCAAAAAGAATTGATCGATGTTCAACCATTTCAGGAAGTAGCCTATGATCAGAAACCAATGGTACTGAAGGAAGAAGTTCAAGCTGCATTGAAGGTACTGGAGAAAAACAAGGGTCCAGGAATTCACAGAATACCAACTGGGATGTTTCAACAAATGGATGCAACGCTGGAAGTGCTCACTCGTCTATCCCAAGAAATTTGGAAGACAGTTACCTGGCCACTGGACTAGAAGAAATCCATATTTATGCCTATTCCCAAGAACGGTGATCCAATTGAATGCAGAAATTATCGAACAATATCATTAATATCACATACAAGTAAAATTTTCCTGAAGATCATTCAAAAGCAACTGCAGCGGTACATTGACAGAGAACTGCCAGAAATTCAAGTCAGATTCAGAAGAGGACGTGGAACCAGGGATATCATTACTGATGTCAGATGGATCACGGCTGAAAGCAGAGAATACCAGAAAGATGTTTACCTGTGTTTTATCGACTATGCAAAGGCATTTGACTGTGTGGATCATAACAAATTACGGATAACTTTGCGAAGAATGGGAATTCCAGAACACTTAATTGTGCCCATGAGGAACCGGTACAGAGATCAAGAGGCAGTCGTTTGAACAGAACAAGGGGATACTGTGTGGTTTAAAGTCAGGAAAGGTGTGCATCAGGGTTGTACCCTTTCACCATACCTATTCAGTCTGTATGCTGAACAAATAATCCGAAAAGCTGGACTATATGAAGAAGACTGCGGCATCAGGATTGGAGGAAGACTCATTAACAACCTGCGTTCTGCAGATGACACAACCTTGCTTGCTGAAAGTGAAGAGGACTTGAAGCACTTAGTGATGAATATCAAAGACCACAGCCTTCAGTATAGATTACATCTTAACATAAAGAAAACAAAAATCCTCACAACTGGACCTAGAAGCAACATCACGATAAATGGAGAAAAGATGGAAGTTGTCAAGGATTTCATTTTACTTGGATTCACAATCAACACCCATGGAAGCAACAGTCAGGAAATCTAAAAACACATTGCACTGGGCAAATCTGCTGCAAAAGATGTCACTTTAAGGACTAAGGTGTGCCTGACCCAAGCCGTGGTGTTTTCAATCGCCTCACATGCATGTGAAAGCTGGACAATGAATAAGGAAGACAGAAGAAGAATCAAATCAAGAATGTTCCAATTATGGTGTTGGTGAAAAATATTGAACATACCATGGACTGCCAGAAGAACAAACAAATCTGTCTTCGAAGAAGTACAGCCAGAGTGCTCCTTAGAAGCAAGGATAGTGAGACTTCATCTTACATACTTTGGACGTGTTATCCGAAGGGACAAGACCATGGAGAAGGACATCATGTTTGATAAAGTAGAGTGTCACTGAAAAAGAGGAAGACCCTCAACGAGATGGGTTGACACAGTGGCTGCAACACTGGGCTCAAGCATAACAAGGATTGTGAGGATGGCGCAGGACTGGGCAGTGTTTCGTTCTGTTGTTCCCAGGGTCGCTATGAGTTGGAATCGACTCCACAGCACCTAACAACAACAGGATCATTAACATCTGCAAATAGGGATGGTTCTACTTCTTCCTTACCCATGTGGATGCCCTTTATTTCCTTTTCTTGCCTTATTGCTCTCGCTAGGACTTCCAATACAATGTTGAATGAGAGTGGTGATAAAGGGCATCCTTGTCTGTTTCCTCTTCCCAAGGGGAATGCTTTCAGATTCTCTCTGTTGAAGGTAAAATCTTGGCTGTTGGTTTTGTATAAGTTCCCTTTATTATGTTGAGGAATTTCCCTCCTGCTTCTATTTTGCTGAGAGTTTTTTTAATCCGGAATGGGTGTTGGACTTTATCAAATGCCTTTTCTGCATTAATTGAGATGATCATGTGATTCTTTTCCTTTGTTTTATTTTATTTTATATGATTCTCACATGATTGATTTTTCTAATGTTGGACCAAACTTGCATGCCTGATATGAATCTCACTTGGTCACGATGTATTATTTTTTTTTGATATGCTGTGGAATTCTACTGGCTAGGATTTTGTTGAAAATTTTTTCATCTATATTCATGAGGTATATTGGTCTGTAGTTTTCTTTTTTAGTGATGTCTTTGCCTGGCTCTGGTATTACGGTTATGCTGGCTTCATAGAATGAGTTTGGTAGTATTCCTTCCTTTTCTATGTTCTGGAATAGTTTGAGTAGAATCGGTGTCAACTCATCTCTGAATGTTTTGTAGACTTCTTCAGTGAAGCCGTCTGGACCGGGGCTTCTTCTTTGTTGGGAATCTTTTAATGACCCCTTCAATTTCTTTTTTGTTACAGGCCTGTTCAAATTTTCTACCTCAGTTTGTGTTAGTTTCAGTAGGTGGTGTGTTTCTACAAATTTGTCCATTTCCACTAGGTTTTCAAATTTGTTAGTGTACAATTTTTCATAGTATTCTGTCATAATGCTTTTTATTTCAGTTGGTTCTGTTGTAATGTCACCCATCTCATTTCTTTTTTATTGTGCTTCATTTAAGTGAAAGTTTATAATTCAAGTTAGTGTCTCATACAAAAATTTATACACAAATTGTTATGTGATCCTAGTTGCTCTCCGTATACTGTGACAGCACACTCCTCCTTTCCACCTCGGATTTCCTGGGTCCATTCAACCAGCTGCTGACCCTCTCTGCCTTCTTATCTTGCCTCCAGACAGGAGCTTCCCGTTTAGTTTCATGTATCTACTTGAGCTAAGAAGTACACTCTTCAGGAGTATCATTTTATGTCCCATAGTCCAGTTTAATCTTTGTCTGAAGAGTTGGCCTCAGGAATGGTTTTAGTTTTGGGCTAACAGGCAGTCCAGGGGCCATGTCTTCCAGGGTCCCTCCAGTCTCAGTCTCTCATTGAGTCCTGTCTTCTTACTAGAATTTGAGTTCTTCACCCCACCTTTCTCCTGCTCCATCCGGGACTCTCCGTTGTGTTCCCTGTCAGGGTGGTCATTGGTGGTAGCCAGGCGCCATCTAGATCTTCCTGGTCTCAGGCTGATGAAGTTTCTGGTTTATGTGGCCCTTTCTGTCTCTTGGGCTAATACTTTCCTTGTGTCTTTGGTGTTCTTCATTCCCCTTTACTCCAGGTGGTTGGGACCAACTGATGCATCTTAGAGGACTGCTAGCAAGCTTTTAAGACCCCAGGTGCCACTCAGCAAAGTAGGATGCAGAACATTTTCTTAATAAGCTTTGTTATGCCAATTGTCCTAGATGTCCCCTGAAAGCATGGTCCCCAGACCCCTACCCCTGCTACTCTGTCCCTCAAAGGGTTTGATTGTATTCAGGAAACTTCTTAACTTTGGTTTAGTCCAGTTGTGCTGACTTCCCCTGTAGTGTGTGCTGTCCTTCCCTTCACTTAAGATAATACTTCTCTATTATCCAGTTAGTGAATTCCCCTCTCCCTCCCTCCACACCCTCATAACCATCAAAGAGTGTCTTCTTCCGTGTTTAAACCTTTTCTTGAGTTCTTATAATAGTGGTCTTATACAATATTTCTCCTCTTGCGACTGACTAATTTCACTCAGCATAATGCCTTCCAGATTCCTCCATGTTCTAAGGTGTTTCACGAATTCATCGTTGTTCTTTATTGTTGCATAGTATTCTATTGCGTGAATGTACCATAAATTGTTTATCCATTCATCCATTGATGGGCACCTAGGTTGTTTCCATCTTTTTGCTGTCGTGAACAGTGCTGCAATGAACATGGGTGTGCGTATATCTGTTTGTGTATCTGCTCTCTTTTCTCTAGGCTATATACCAAGGAGCGGGATTGCTGGATCATATGGTACTTCTATTTCTAGCTTTTTAAGGAAGCGACAAATTGATTACCAAAGTGGTTGTACCATTTGACATTTCCACCAACAGTGTATAAGTATTTCAGTCTCTCCACAACCTCGCCAACATTTATTATTTTGTATTTTTTGGATTAATGCTAGTCTTGTTGGGGTGAGATGGTCTCTCATTGTAATTTTGAATTGCATTTCTCTAACGGCTAATGATTGTGAGCATTTCCTCATGTGTCTGTTAGCCGCCTGAATGTCTTCTTTGGCAAAGTGCCTGTTCATATCCTTTGCCCATTTTTTAACCTGGTTATTTGTCTTTTTGTTGTTGAGGTTTTGCAGTATCTTATAGATTTTAGAGATTAGACGCTGATCAGATTTCTTGTAGCGAAATTTTTTTTTTCCCAGTCTGTAGGTTGTCTTTGTACTCTTTTGGTGAAGTCTTTTGATGAGCATAAGTGTTTGATTTTTAGGAGCTCCCAGTTATCTAGTTTCTCTTCTGGTGTTTGTGCATTGTTACTTATGGTTCGTATTCTGTTTATGCCATGTATTAGGGCTCCTAGCATTGTCCCTATTTTTTCTGCCATGATCTTTATCGTTTTGATTTTATATTTAAGTCTTTGATCTATTTTGAGTTAGTTTTTGTGCATGGTGTGAGGTATGGGTCTTATTTCATTTTTTTGCAGATGGATATCCAGTTATTCCAGCACCATTTGTTAAAGAGACTGTCTTTTCCCCAGTTAACAGACTTTGGGCCTTTATCAAATATCAGCTGCTCATAGATGGATGAATTTATGTCTGGATTCTCAATTCTGTTCCATTGGTCTATGTATCTGTTGTTGTACCAGTACCAGGCTGTTTTGACTACTGTGGCAGTATAATAGGTTCTAAAATCAGGTAGTGTGCGGCCCCCCACTTTGCTCTTGTTCTTGACTAATGCCTTACTTATCCGAGGCCTCTTCCCTTTCCATATGAAGTTAGTGATTTGTTTCTCCAAGTCATTAAAAAATGCCATTGGAATTTGGATCGAGATTGCATCGTATCTGTAGATCGCTTTGGGCAGAGTGGACATTTTCACAATGCTGAGTCTTCCTATCATGAGCAAGGTATGTTTTCCCACTTATGCAGATCTCTTTTGATTTCTTGCAGTAGTGTCTTGTAGTTTTCTTTGTATAATCTTTTACTTCTCTGGTTAGATTTATTCCTAAGTATTTTATCTTCTTGGGGGCTATAGTAAATGGTATTGATTTGGTGATTTCCTCTTGGAAGTTCTCTTTGTTGGTGTAGAGGAATCCAACTGATTTTTGTATGTTTATCTTGTATCCTGATACTTTTCTGAAATCTCCTACTAGTTCCAATAGTTTTCTTGTGGATTCTTTGGGGTTTTCTGTGTAAAAGATCATATCATCTGCAAATAGAGATCCTTTGACTTTTCCTTCCCAATTTGGATGCCTTTTATCTCTTTTTCTAGCCTAATTGCTCTGGCTAGGACCTCCGACACAATGTTGAATAAGAGTGGTGATAAAAGGCATCTTTGTCTGGTTCCCTTTCTCAAGGGGAATGCTTTCAAACTCTTTCCATTTAGGATGATGTTGGCTGTTGGCTTTGTATAGATGCCCTTAATTATGTTGAGGAATTTCCCTTCTATTCCTACTTTGCTGAGAGTTTTAATCATGAATGGGTGTTGGACTTTATCAAATACCTTTTCTGCATCAATTGATAAGATCCTGTGGTTCTTGTCTTCTGTTTTTATTTATGGGACGGATTACATTGATTGTTTTTCTAACGTTGAACCATCCCTGCATACCTGGTATAAATCCCACTTGATAATGGTGAATTATTTTTTTGATATGTTGTTGAATTCTCTTGACTAGAATTTTGTTGAGCTTTTTTTTTTTTTTTATTGTACTTCAGGTGAATGCTTACAGAACAAATAGTTTCTCATGAAACAGTAGTACACATATGGTTTTATGACATTGTTTAACAACCCCACAACATGTCAGCCCTCTAATTTCTCAACCTGTTTTTTTTTTTTTTTTTTTGGTGAAAATACACATAGCCAAAGATTCACCATTTCAAAAATTTCTACATGCACAGTTGAGTGACATTGACTAAGCTCTTCCAATTGTGCTGCTATTCTCACATAAGATGAAGGCTTACAGAATGTTGAGCATTTTTGCGTCTGTGTTCATGAGGGATATTGGTCTGTAATTTTCTTTTTTTGTGCTGTCTTTACCTGGTTTTGGTATCAGGGTTATGCTGGCTTCATAGAATACGCTTGGGAGTATTCTATCCTTTTCTATGCTCTGAAATATCTTTAGTAGTAGTGGTGTTAACTCTTCTCTGAAAGTTTGGTAGAATTCTCCAGTGAAACCATCAGGACCAGGGCTTTTTTGTTGGGAGTTTTAAAATTACCTTTTCAATCTCTTCTTTTGTTATAGGTTTATTTAGTTGTTCTACCTCTAGTTGGTGTTAATTGACATAGGTAGTGAGTTTCTAGAAATTTGTCCATTTCCTCTAGGTTTTCAAATTTGTTAGAGTACAATATATTCTGTTATGATTCTTTTAATGTCAGTTGGGTCGGTTGTCATATTGCCCATCTTATTTCCTATTTGCGTTATTTGTTTCCTCTCCTGTTTTTCTTTTGTCAATCTGTGCAATGGTTTATCGATTTTGTTGATCTTTTCAAAGAACCAGTTTTTGGTCTTGTTAACTCTTTCAATTGTTTTTCTATTCACTATTTCATTTAATTCTGCTCTAATTCTTATTATTTCCTTTCTTCTGGCACCCGAGGGCTTCTTTTGCTGCTCTCTTTCTACTTGTTCCAGTTGTAGGGTTCATGTTTTTATTTTGGCCCTTTCTTCTTTTTGGATGTGTGCATTTATTGCTATAAACTGACCTCTGAGCACTGCTTTTGCTGTGTCCCAAAAGTTCGAGTAGGATGTGTTTTCATTCTCTTTTAATTCTATGAATTTCTTTACTCCATCCTTAATTTCTTCTATACCCAGTAGCTTTTGAGCAAGGTGTTGTTGAGTTTCCATGTGTTTGATTTTTTTCCTTCCTTCTTCTGTTATTGATTTGTACTTTTATGTCTTTATGATCAGAAAAGATGCTTTGTAATCTTTTGATGCTTTGGATTCTGCTAAGGCTTGCTTTATGGCCTAATATGTGGTCTATTCTGCAGAATGTTCCATGTGCATTGGAAAAGAAAGTATACTTGGCTGATGTTGGGTGGAGTATTTGGTACATGTCTATGAGATCAAGTTGGTTGATTGTGGCATTTAGATCTTCCATGTCTTTAGTGAGCTTCTTTCTGGATGTTCTGTCCTTCACTGAGAGTGGTTTGTTGAAGTCTCCTACTATTATTGTGAGCTATCTCTCTTTTCAACGCTGTTAGAGTTTGTCTTATGTATTTTGGAGCCCTGTCATTGGGTGCGTAAATAGTTATTATGGTTATGTCCTCCTGGTACACTGACCCTTTAATCAGTATAGAGTGTCCTTCCTTATCCTTTGTGGTGGATTTTACTTTAAAGTCTATTTTGTCAGAGATTAATATTGCCACTCCTGCTCTTTTTGAGTGTTGTTTGCTTGATATATATTTTCCATCCTTTGAGTTTTAGTTTGTTTGTGTCTTTAAGTCTAAGGTGTGTCTCTTGTAGGCAGGATATAGACAGATCATTTTTTAAAATCCAATCTGCCACTCTCTGTTTATTAGTGCATTTAGTCCATTTACATTCAGCCTAATTATTGATATATATGAGTTTAGTGCTGTCATTTTGATGTCTTTTTTTGTGTGCTGTTCACAGTTTCTTTGTTCCACTTAATTTTCTGTGCTGAGTTGTTTCTCTTTATGTATGTTCTTTTCATCTTTTTCATTGTTGTTGCTTTTGTATTTGCTGAGTATTTTTCTTGGTTTTTATTTTGACTTGTAGGATTGTTAGTTTCCTTTGTGGTTACCTTAATATTTACCCCTATTTTTCTAAGTTTAAACCTGTCTTTTATTTCTTTATAACACCTTGACTTCCTCTCCATATGAAAAATCTATGACTACATTTTTAGTCCCCCTTTTTTGTTTTAACGTTGTCATCTTTTACATATTGACATGTCTATTTCCCTATTTTCAGCATTTTAGCTTTGATTTATTTTTGTGACTTCCCTGTCTGTGTTGATATCTGGTTGCTCTGTCCTGTGTTCTAGTCTTGGGTTGTTATCTGATGTTACTGATTTTCTAACCAGAGGGCTTCCTTTAGTATTTCTTGTAATTTTGGTTTGGTTTTTGCAAATTTCCTAAACATCTGTTTATCTGGAAATGCCCTAATTTCACCATCATATTTGAGAGACAGTTTTGCTGGATATATATTTCTTGGCTGGCAATTTTTTTCTTTCAAGGCTTTGTATATGTCATCCCATTGTCTTCTTGTCTACATGGTTTCTGCTGAGTAGTCCGAGCTTAGTCTTATTGACTCTTCTTTGTAGATGACTTTTCATTTATCCCTAGCCACCCTTAAAATTCTCTCCTTATCTTTGGTTTGGGAAGTTTGATTATAATATGTATTGGTGGCTTTCTTTTGGGATCTACCTTGTGTGGGGTTTGATGAGCATCTTGGATAAATATCTTCTGATCTTTCACAAATCTTCACAGTTTTGTGTATTTTCTGTTGTCCACCCCTCACCCCTGTTCTGATATTCCAATTACTCATAGGTTGTTCTTCTTGGTAGTGTCCCACATAATTCTTATGGTTTCTTCATTGTTTTAAATTCTTTTATCTGATTTTTCCTCAGATAAGTTGCTGTCAAGTGCTTTATCTTCAGTCTCACTAATTGTGACTTCCATTGCCTCAGTTCTGCTCCTATGACTCTCTATTGAGTTTTCTAATCCTGAAATGTTACTGATAATCTTCTGGATTTCTGTTTGCTGTCTCTCTATGGATCCTTGCAGCCTGTTAAATTTATCATTATACTCTGCTCTAATCTTCTTAAGTTCCTCTATTGCTTTGTCTGTGAGTTCCTTGGCTTGTTCTGCATTTTGCCTGATCTCCTTCCTGATATCTTGAAGAGTTCGGTATAGTAATCTTTTGTATTCTACTTCTGGTAATTCCAAGAAGTTCTCTTCCTCCAGAAAATTTCTTGATTCTTTGTTTTGCTGAAGCCATCATGGTCTGCCTCTTTATGTGATTTGGTATTGACTGTTGTCTAAGAGCCATCAATAAGTTATTATATTTCTTTATTTTATGTTTGCTTACTGTGTCCTAGCTTCTTGTTTTGCTTTGTTTTGATATGACCAAGTAGGCTGCTCGTGTGAGCTAGTTTGATTATTGGTGCCTTTGAAGCTGTAATATCCTGTCACCAGGTGGTTAGATCGGTTACTAGGTATGTGACCCAGGAGTCTGTTTACTTGTTTTTATGGATTCAGCTCAGATGTCCAGGTAGTCAGTCACCAAGTGTGTGGTGCAGGCTCTCACCTACATTCCTAGACAAGCAGAGGTTATTGGTGTAGGCACAGGTATCTGGCTGCAATAGGGGATCATGGACTGTGCAAAGCAGGGGGCTGACGGTTGCCCCTGAGTGTCTGGGAGGAAAGCGTGTCCCTGTTCCCTAGAGCACATAGGTGGGTGGGTTTTGCAGCCAGACTACGGGCACCCAATGCTGTTCGTTGTAAGGACTGGGAGGCACTACTTCTTCTTGGACCTGTGTCGTGGGTGGCTAGGTGGTGTGGGTGGAGCCACCAGTCCTCAGGCCCCTGATGTGGGTAGGTGAGGACAATGCTTAATGGACAGAGCAGTGTCAAATGTCATGAACCTGCCGCTTCACCATATAGCTGATATAGTTGAAGTTAGGCTTCAAGTATACACACTGTTTTACTGTGGTAATGAGGGTCTACATTGTTGAAATGGGCCCACACAAGTCTATGCAGGGGTGAAAGGCATTCAAAGTCCGTGGACCCCTTCCTTATGCCTGTGCCTAGGCAAAGGAGTTGTGCCTACCCTGAGTTCCCGGCTTAGGGGAGCTGGCACATTAGTTTTTCCTGTTGGTTAAATTGTTCCCTCTCCTAGGCTGGGAGTATGGATCAGGGCATGTGACGTGTCCTACTTCTGGCCCAGGGGAATCGCAATCACTGAAGCCGGCCCATGACCTTGTGCAGAGTGGGCAGGGGTCAGGTAAATGGGAGAGAGATTTTTCCCAAAGGGGGTGTTTTTTGATCGGCACAGTAGGTCAAACACATGTACTCATCTTTTGCCGATTGAGTGCCATTTTTCACTGGTTCCGGAGGCCCAAGTAGACTCTCTGCCACTGCATGACTCCCGACGTGGAATACGATTCATGAGTGCCACTTCTTGCCTCACCTTGCACACCAGTTGATCTGGCCTGAAAGGTGCCGTCTCCTGCCATCAGGGCTGGAACTCCTCGCTGCTTCCAAACCATCTCTCCCTCCCCCTGCCACTCAGTCCGATTCCTCAACTTTGCTTTGATGTTCAGGGTTCCTACATTATCATATATAATTGATTCACTTTTTTTTTCCGATCTTTGTTGTAAGAAGGACCGCAGGAAGCACCTGACTACACTGCCATCTTGGCCATCCCTCCCATCTCATTTCTTATTTGTGTTATTTTCATCTTCTCCTGTTTTTCTTTTGTCAATTTGGCCAGTGGTTTGTCCAATTTATTAATTCTTTCAAAAACCAGCTTTTAGTCTTGTTGATTCTTTCCATTGTTTTCCTATTCTCTGTTTCATTTATTTTTGCTCTAATTTTCAGTATTTCGTTTCTTCTGGTGACTGTGAGCTTCTTTTCCTGCTTTCTTTCTAATGGTTTGAGTTGTAGGGATAATGTTTTGATTTTTGGTCCATTCTTCTTTTTTGATGTGTGCATTATTGCTTTAAATTGACCTCTGAGCACTGCTTTTACTGTGTCCTAAATGTTTTGGTATGTTGTGCTTTCATTCTCATTCAATTCTAGGAATTTTTTAAATTCTTATCTTTGATTTCTTCTTTTCCTCAGTAGTTTTTAAGCAGGGTGTTATTTAGTTTCCATTTATTAGACTTTTTTTCTCTTGATCTTTCTGTTACTGATTTCTACTTTTATAGCATTGTGATCAGAGAAGATGCTTTGTATTATTTCAATTTTTTGAATTTGTTGAGGCTTGGTTTGTGTTCTAGAAATGTGGTCTATTCTGGAGAATGATCCATGAGCATTGGAGAAGAATATGTACTTTGTCGCTGTTGGGTGAAGTGCTCTGTATATGTCTTTGAGGTCAAGTTGGTTGATTGTGGTATTTAGATCTTCTGTGTCTTTGTTATCATCTGACCCATAGTAACCTTATAAGGCTGCTATAAATTCGCTATGAGTCAGAACTGAATCAATGGCAATGTTTTTTTTTTTTCGTTTTTTTGTTTTGGTGTCTCTGTTGAGTTTCTTTCTAGTTGTTCTGTCCTTCACTGAGAGTGGTGTGTGAAAGTCTCCTAGTATTATTGTGGAAGTGCCTATTTCTCTTTTCAGAGCTGTAAGGGTTTGTTTTATGTATTTTGGAGCTCTATTGTTGGGTGCGTATATACTTATTATGCTTATGTTTTGTAGGTAGATTAACCTTATAATCATTATATAATTTCCTTGGTTGTCTTTTATAGTGGATTTTGCTTTAAAATCTATTTTATCAGAGATTAATATTGCCACTCGTGCTCTTTTTTGGTTACTGTTTGCTTGCTATATCTGTTTAAATCCTTTAAGTTTTAGTTTATTTATATCTTTGTTTCTAATGTGTACGTCTTTCAAACAGCATATTGATGCATTCTCGTTTTTTAATCCATTCTGCCGCTCTTCATCTGTGGGGATATATGCCAGTTAAACATGGCTACACTATTGACAACCTCAGCCCCTCAAAGGCCTCTATGCTGCACAGGACATGTTGAGATTTGTCAGCGATGAGGAGGAGCTTAGGCACGACTTGTTTTCCCGAACCTATTGTCCCGTTACTGATTGGCTTGTTTACCTGAATTCCTTCTCCCTTGCCCAAAACTTATTGTTATTCACCCAAAGCCCATTGTTCTGTTATTTGCTTCACTGCTTGCTGTATTGACTATAAATAAACTCCTGGGACTGAAGCCGGGGTTGACTCCTCTGAGTGACCCTCCTTGGCCCCACTTCTCTGTAAGAGTTGTGTTTGGCTACTGTCTTCGCCGCCCCGAAAATCGTCACCGCTTCGACAGATGGTGCCCCGTGTGAGGGGACTATAGACACTGTCGCACTCAGTCCCTTCAGGTGGTGAGTATCCGACGTCCATTTCAGGCTGGGTGTACAGCCCAAGAGCAGCAGGGCTTTCCCAAACGCCCTCGATTCAGGCTGGGTTTACAGCCGAAGGGCGGCGGGGCTTTCCCGAACGCCCACGATTCAGGATGGGTTTACAGCCCAAGGGCGTTGGGGCTTTCCTGAATGCCCTCACTTTAGGCTGGGTTTACAGCCTAAGGGTGGCAGGGCTTTCCCGAGTGCTCTCAAGGGATTTCAGGCTTCAGGCCAGGAGTTTTTACTGTCTCTCATTCTCTTTTTTCATTTTCCGTTTCTCCCTCACTATGGGGAATTCTCTTTCTTCTGAACAGCGTCAATATAAAACCCAGCTGCTAGGATTGTTAAAGGCCTCCAAGCTTAAGGTGTCAGAAAAAGCTCTTACCCAACGTCTGCTTTTAATTGAATCTACCTGTCCTTGGTATCCCTTGCGGGGAAACCTTGATGTAGAAGCATGGGAACGTATTGGTAACATCATTCGTGACATGAACATCCCAGCTTCAGTTCTTATTGCTTGGCATCACTGTCGCCTTGCCCTGCAGTCCTTACAAGCAGCTCCTTCGGCTCCCTCCCCTAGTAAAGAAAATGTTTATGACCCTCCTCCTTTCGCGCCTCCCGAGGCTGATTCCTTACAACATGAGTCTCTTATGGAGAGATGTTTGCAGGAGGGCCGTGAGAAAGAAGGGTTTTCTGCTTATCCTGTCATTCGGGGAGCAGGACCGCCCCGTCACAATGGCCTTCCTGTTCAAGTTTTTAAAGAACTTCGTAACAGCATAGCAGAAAATGGTTTACAGAGTTCCTTTACAAAAGGAATTGTAGAAGGGCTAGCACAAGGATGTGAGATGACCCCCTGGGATTGGAATGTTTTGATGCAAACAGTCTTAACTCCTGCCCAATTTAGTGTTTGGAATCAAGAATATAAAGAACATTGTAGCTTTTATGCTATGGACAATTTAAATCATAACATCCCTGTTAGTGTTGACATGCTCTCAGGCGCTGGGAACTACTCCACTCCCCAGGCCCACAGTCAGATGAATAGGCAAGCATTCAGTCAAGCCTCCGACACTGCTGCCAAAGTCTGGAGTAAAATCCCTGATTCCAGGACACCCACCAGCTCATTCGCCACTATTCGTCAAGCGGCAAACAAGCATTACACTGACTTTATCAATCGTCTCCAAATGGCCATTTCCCGACAGGTAGATAACCAAGAAGCAGCTGAAGTTCTTTGTCTCCAGCTTGCTTATGAAAATGCTAATGCTGACTGTTGGGCTGTTTTAGCTCCCTTAAAGGCACAGAATCTTAATCTAGCTGAAATGATTAGAGCATGTCAAAATGTTGGCACAGAAACTCATAAGGCACAAGTATTAGCGGCAGCTCTCCATCCATGCACTGCCACCAGTTTTGGGTGCGGTAAACCTGGACATTTTAAGAAAGACTGTCACAGTTTAAAAAACAAAAATGCCAACACTAAACTTCCAACCCGAAAGCGTCCCCGCTGTGGTAAAGGCTTTCATTGGGCTAATCAGTGCAGGTCTCAACTTAACAATCAAGGCAGCCCTATGTTGGGAAAAGGGAAGAGGGGCGAGAGCTCTCACGACCCAAAAAATCCAGGGAGCCCCCGAGTGTGGAGTGTGGAGACCACAGCATAGACTCCAAACAGCAACATTTGCCAGTCAATGATTTAAAGGAAGCCACGGAAGGGAGTGCAGGTCTAGATTTACCCTTAGCAGAAGGGGCTATAATAGATGAGGCAGGAAAAGTTTTTCTTATAGCAACACAGGTTTGGGGACCCCTGCCTCGAGGATATTCAGGACTCCTAACGGGTCGCTCTAGTATTACATCTCAAGGTCTAACTGTTCATCCTGGTGTAATAGACTCTGATTACGAAGGTCAAATTAAAATTACGGTTTCCAGTCTCTCTTACTGGAACATTACTCCCTCTGATAAAATAGCACAGCTAATTTTACTTCCCTTTGTAGTCCCCTCCACTCCCACTACCCCAAGACGGGCTGGGGGTTTCGGCAGTACTGATACTTTTTGGGTTACTAAGTTACAATCTTCCCGACCATATCTTACTGTTCAGGTCAATGATCGCGTGTTTAAAGGGCTCATGGGTTCTGGGGCAGATGTAACTATCTTCTCCTCTCATTCCTGGCCCTCTTTTTGGCCCAAGAAGCAGACCACTGAAACCCTCGCCGGAGTTGGAGGAGCACAGTGTCCTTTTCAAAGTACACTTCCCATTGTTTGCTATAGCCCTGATGGACAGCCCGCTTCTATCTGTCCCTTTATCCTTCCTTTGCCTACTATATTATGGGGACGAGATTTACTCTCTCAGTGGAATGTTCAAATTGGCACCCCTCAGGATTTTTCATAGGGGCCACTGCTCAAACAGACCCTCTGTTAAAATTAACCTGGATACCTGGCCCTCCTGTTTGGGTTGAGCAGTGGCCCATTAAAGAAGAGAAATTAGAACACCTTAAAAGACTTGTCCAGGAACAGTTAGAGGCCGGACACATCCGGCCTTCCTGCAGCCCTTGGAATACACCTATTTTCTGTGTCCCTAAAAAATCCAAAAAATGGAGGCTCCTACATGACTTACGGGCTGTTAATCAACGTCTTGTCCCTATGGGACCTCTTCAACCAGGAATTCCCAATCTGGCCTGTATTCCTCAAACATATCATATTATTATTATTATTGATCTTAAAGATTGTTTTTTTACCATCCCACTCCATCCTGATGGCTGTGCTAAATTTGCCTTCTCAGTTCCTTCTGTGAATAATTGTCGTCCTATGCAGCGTTATGAGTGGGCAGTTCTCCCACAGGGCATGGTCAATAGTCCAACTATCTGTCAATATTATGTTGATAAGGCTCTTAAGCCAGTCCGAAGAGCCTTTCCCTCATGTCTTATATATCATTATATGGACGACATTCTCCTAGCCCATCCCAAACCAGAACAACTTGATTCACTTCTTGTCTCTGTTCAACACACATTACAAGGTTTTGGCTTACAAGTAGCCCCTGAAAAAGTTGTCTTTCACCCCATGGCAGTATCTGGGATACTGTCTTGACACCCATATTGTTCGCCCTAAAACACCAGAAATTATAATTCCCAAGGCCTTAACTCTAAATGACCTCCAAAAGATCCTTGGTCATATTAATAGGCTGTGACCGTCACTTGGCATAACAACCTCTCAACTGACCCACTTATTTGAGACCCTTAAGGGTGACCCTGCTCTAACTTCTCTGAGGACACTCTCTCCCCAAGCACGCCATGAATTAATACTTGTTAACCAAGCCATTAAAGAAAAATTTTTGACTCGTTTACAGATAAATCATCCTGTTTACCTTCTCCTATTAAATACTCCTCATAGTCTTACAGGCGTGCTCTGTCAATTTACTCCTGACTTCGGAGCACTTGAGTGGCTTTTTCTTCCTTCTCGCCCTCCGCAACCGTTGTTTACACGTTTCTCTCAGCGCATTAATTTATTAATGCAAGGACGCACCCGCACTGAACAGCTCTTGGGTTCTGACCCTCCTTTTATATACTTTGGGGTAACAAAAACAGCTTTTGACCATGCTCTTCTTAATTCTGAAGAGCTCCAGATCACTTTGGCTGATTTTACTGGGCAAATAATTTATTCTTATCCCACTTCAAAGCCACTCTCTACTGTGCAGCTTCTTCCTTTACAACTTTCTACTATGCTCTCTCTTTCACCTCTTGCTAACGCCCCTACCGCCTTTATAGACGGATCAGGAAAAACTGGAAATGGAGTGGTCACCTAGCAGATGGACGGTGCTTGGCAGCACTTTATTACACAGCAAGCCTCCACTACACAGCGTGCCGAGTCGTCGGCAGCTGTTGCTGCCTTTGAAATTTTTAAATCACTGCCTTTCAATTTAATCGCTGCGTCAGCTTACGTTGTTCACACTATTCAACATATTAGCGATGTAACTCTTCAATTTAGTCCTGATTATGAGTTGTTTACTTTATTTAAAAAGCTCCAAACCCTGCTTAATAGCCATAACTCTCCCTTTTTTGTGGTACATGTGCGCTCCCATACACCCTTGCCGGGGCCTCTTTCTGATGGCAATTCTCGCGCCGATTTACTTGCTGGCTCTGCCTCTTCTGATGCACGAACTTCTCATAATTTCTTTCATCAAAATGCACGGGGACTTCAAAAACAATTTTCTATCTCTCTTACTGAAGCACAACAAATTGTTTGCACCTGTCCTGACTGCCAATGCTTTTCTCGCACATCCTTTGCTGCTGGCGTCAACCCACGTGGTCTAGTAGCCAATCAATTGTGGCAAATGGATGTTACACACTATCCTCCCTTTGGGAAACTTAAATATCTCCATGTGTCCACAGATACATGTTCTGGGTTTCTTTATGCTACAGCCTTTTCTGGAGAACGTTCTACTCATGCCTGTCGTCACTTCACCCAAGCCATTGCAGCTATGGGATGTCCCCAAGCCCTTAAAACTGATAATGGTCCTGCATATACTTCTGATAAATTTCAACAATTCTGTGCCAATTGGGATATTCTTCATACCACTGGCATTCCTTATACCCCTCAAGGGCAAGCCATAATTTAACGTGCCCATCATACTCTCAAACAGCTCTTAAATAAACCAAAGGGGGGAGATGATGGGTCCAGACTATGTGACCAGAATGAAAGACTTGCCAAAGCTCTCTTTACTTTTAACTTTTTATCGGTTGCTAAAGATGGTCGTACTGCTGCAGAACGACATTTTATCCCCCCTGACACCTGAACTCGCCCACAGGTCCTCTATAAAGATCCTCAAAGTCCCTCTGTCTGGCAAGGAAGTGTAAAATTATTAACCTGGGGGCGAGGGTATGTGGCTGTCTTGTCTCCCACAGGTTCACTTTGGATTCCCGCCTGATTAGTAAAACCATATCGTGACCCAGCGATAGCCACCACCCTTCCGCTGGGAACCACCGCCACCACCCCTGCTGCGGCTGCCGGGGCCGCTAGCCAGCCCGACTCCAGAATGACAACTGACACCATCACCCCCTCCCCTGGGGAAGGATAGTGAACAACAGAGCTCTGCTATACCGGTAACATGGGGAGGTCTGAAAGCCCTCTCCTCCAAAGCTGAGTATATCCTCTCAACTACAGGTGCCCCAATTACACCTGAAAATCTATTTCTAACTATGGTCTCCTTTGTGACCTTCAATTCTCAACAGGTATGTGTTCTCCTCTTCTTCCTTTCTCAAGTACTAGCAACCTCTGCCTCAACCACCTATTGGGCTCACGTTCTTAGCCCCCCGTCTTCCACCCGGTTACATGGGAAGAACCAGAACCCCCTCTTTCCTCTAATGATACTACTGTTACTGGTGGAAAATATTTGGCCTATTCCAAACCACTCATTAACTCCCCTGAAGACGGATGGTTTGTACTGCCTACAAATTGGACACGCTATGCTGACGCCCTTCCTTTGTGTTTCACTACTCAACCATGCACTGCTTCTGCATGCGTACCTATACTAGAACAATGGTATATGAATTACATTTACTACAATGATACCTATAAGCAACCAGCCTATTCTAAACAAATTTTCGTCAAAGCTATAGGCATTAACGGCACGTTCAGCAATAACAGTACCTCTATTAGTCACTCACCCCCTTCCTTCCCTGTATGTCAACACCCACAGCTATCTCTTACAGACCCTATCGATAATACTTGGGTTACTTGTCAAACTACTAACTTTTCTTCATACTCTCTCCCTTTCAACATTTCACGAGAAAATCGGGGCCCTCAAGGTCTAATTTTATTACCAAATCGCTCTACTTGGTAGTGGGCAGCCCCATACCATTATCAAGGACACTCTCAATCCTGGAACCCTGGCCTAGCCGGACCCATTCTCTGCTTACGTTACTCCACTGAACATTTCTCTCCATTAAAGGTCCTCTCTTGGTGAGTGGCTCTCCCTTTTTATGAAAGAACTCTCCGTTCAGGAGGCTTTCTGAAGGAGACAGAGAATGTCTCTGACAAGTTAAAGTGGAACCTCCATGACCATAACGATTCTGTGCTTATATGCACGTCTCGACCATACATTTTTCTATAACTTATAGTCCTCCAGACATCATTAAAACAAATACCTCTTTTCAATTAACATTATCCAGTGGCTCTACTTGGATTACTCCATGTCTGTCCAGACAAAATGTCTCCACTCTTAACATCAATTCTGTATTTGTTTTTTGACAAAAAACCACCTTTGGCTGCCCGTTAACCTTACACGCCCCTGGCAAGATAGTTCCCCCCTTGCTCAGGTTGTTAATGAATTTCAAAAAATACGAACTAAAAGGTTTCTTGGAATTCTCATAGCCTCTATTATCACAGCCACTGCTATTGCCGCTACAGCCGCTACCGCCGCCATAGCTCTCCCAATCTATTACGACCGACCAACATTTTAACACTTATATGCAAAATGTTACTTCTGAAATGCAAACTATGGCACATATTGATCAAGAAATCCTCAAGCGTCTGGGTGCTTTAGAAGCCTCAGTCCTTTGGCTTGGAGAGCGACAGGAAGCCCTATGGGAACATTCGCAACTAACCTGTGACGCTGAATACACTCGCTTCTGTGTTACCGCCCTTCCATACAATGAATCCTGGAAGGATGTTAAAAATAATCTTTTACCTAGCTTCGCTTCTCCATTGAAAAGTGATATTCAAATATTACCATTCCAGTTACAAGAACAACTCTTGAAACTATAAGCAGAATCTAATAAAAATACACTTACTACACTTAATGATTTTGCTTACTGGCTTAATCCTACACATTGGTTCTCTGGACTCAATCTCTGTGTTTGGGTCCTTTTTTGCTATAGGCTGTTTAATAGTCTTGTGCCTCCTTATAGTCATCTGATGTCTCTACTCCCTGAAGATCTCCCATCACCAACAGAAGTCGGCCTTCTATGCCTGGAGCATTCGCTACCAGTTACCTAAACAGGAGACAGGAAAAATAAAGACCTCCTCTTAAGAAGGCCCTTCCTATGTTATTACTTTGATAATCAGTAATGACCTGTATTTTGTTAATCAGTAGCTATTTGATAATGTGTAAATTCCTCTGTATTCTCTGCCTTTTCTAGATCAGATGCCTTTGCATAGATAGGTTTCCAATTTAGATGATCCCCTTCTGATTAATAATGAATTTGTATCAATGTTTGTTCGATTGTTAATGAATCTTTGTGCCTTTAAGAATGTTAATCTAGTGACTATTGAGTAATAGTGTTAAACAAGGGATTGATTGGGAGAAAACCCATTGGTCCAACAATCGGGATGTGTTCAATTCAGGGGTTTAAAAATATTTCCCTTGCACTGACCCTGTTCCGAGTGTTTTCCCTTTAAGCTAAATTGTTGCTGCACAGTGAGTCCATTTCAACGCTGCGATTCATAAGAGCCTTGCTCTAATTTAGTACCCTGGTGAAGAACCAGATGGTATCCGGTGGAAAACCAGCACTGGGAGTTTAAAGAGCCTGCCATGGCCGCCATCTAGGAGCCCAACGAAGTCCAGGGATTAAGTAATAACCTGGTGAAAAACCAGATGGTATCTGGTGGAAAACCAGCACCGTGAGTTTAAAGAGCCTGCCATGGCTGCCATCTAGGAGCCCAACGAAGTCCAGGTATTACTCATCGCTATGCTACTTCTCCTCCTTGAACATATGGAGTGTGCCCCAGCTGAAGCTGGGCACACAAGTATTCACAAAAATTCTCCACACATCAGCCAGGCCCTGATAGCCAAAATGTTCTTGACAAGAACATTTTACTTTATCCTAATGGGCATTTGTTGGACCAGTGAAAACCCTCTTGATTCTTATTCCATTAATTAAACAAAAGGGGGGAAATGTGGGGATATATGCCATTTAAACATGGCTACACTATTGACAACTTCAGCCCCTCAAAAGCTGCTATGCTGCACAGGACATGTTGAGACTTGTCAGCGATGAGGAGGAGATTAGGCACGACTTGTTTTCCCAAACCTATTGTCCTGTTACTGATTGGCTTGTTTACCTGAATTCCTTCTTCCTTGCCCAAAACTTATTTTTATTCACCCAAAATACATTGTTCTGTTATTTGCTTCACTGCTTGCTGTATTGACTATAAATAAACTCCTGGGACTGAAGCCGGGGTCGACTTCTCTGAGTTACCCTCCTTGGCCCCACTTCTCTGTAAGAGTTGTGCAGTTGGTTACTGTCACTGTCGCCGTTGCGACATTCATCCCTTTAACTGGTGCATGTATGTCATTTAATTCAGTGTGATTATCAATCAGTATGAGTTTATTGGTGTCATTTTCTTATGCTTTTTTTGTGCGTGTGGTGTTGATGGTTTCTTTGTCCAAGTTAATTTTCCATGCTGGTTTTTTTTTTTTTTTAATTGTGATTTGTCTTTTCATTTTCTTTGTTGTTTTTGGTTTTGTGTGTACTGTATCTTTATGATTTTCTTCTTTTATATTTTGATGAGTAGGTTTCTTAACTTTCTTTGTGGTTACCCTGAAATTTACCTTTATCTTCCTAAGTTTAAAGCAGTAATTTATTTCTTGATATCTCCCTGACTTCCTCTCCGTATGGAAGCTCGAAACCTATACTCTTTATTCCCCCTTTATGTTTTGAAGCGGTCATTGGTTACAGATTGACGTCTCTGGGTCCCCATTTTCTGTCTTTTAGCTTTATTTTATTTTTGAGAGTTCTTCATCTGTGTCGATATCTGTCTGATGTTGTCATGTGTTCTAGTCTCAGGTTGTTGTCTAGTGTGTTGTTAGTTTTCTGTCTGAAGTACTCCCTGTAACATTTCTTGTAAAGTTAGCCTGGTTTTTATGAATTCATTTAATTTCTGTTGATCTGGAAATGTCCTGATTTCATCATTATATTTGAGGGATCATTTTGTTGGTTAAACAATTCTTGGTTGGCACTTTATTCTTTCAAGGTTTGCCTGCATAGTTTCTGCCAAGTAATCAGAACTTAGTCATAACAATGCCCCTTTGCAGGTGATCTTTCGATTTTCCCAAGCTGCTTTCAGGATTCTTTGTCTTCTTTGGTTTGGGAACGTTTGATTATGATATGCCTCAGTGTTCTTCTTTTTGAATCTATCCTGTATGGGGTTCGTTGTGCTTCTTGTATGGTTATCTTCTCATCTTTCATGATAGTAGGGAAGTTTTCTGTCAGCATATCCTCAACAATTCTCTCTGGACTTTTTGTTGACTTCTCCCCTTCTGGGATTCCAATCACATGGAATTTATTCCTCTTGATGGTGTCCCACAGAACTATTAGGCTTTCCTCACTTTTTCTGATTGTTCCTTGAACAGATTAGTGTTAAGGGATTGGTCGTCTATTCCACTGAACCTGTCTGGCACTGTTTTAATTCTACTCCTATGACTTTCCATTGACTTGTCAATTTCTGAAATCTTATTAAGATTCTGGATTTCTAGTTGCTGTTTCTGTATGGTTTTCAATTGTCAGTTTATTTGGTCATTTTGTGATGACTTGTGTTGTTTTCCTGGATTCTTCTAGTATTGTCTGTGCTTTCCTTGATTTTTTCTGTGTTTTCCATAGTTTTGTCTATGTTTTCCTTGATTCCTTTGAGGACCAATTTTGTCTTAGGCATCTAGTGGTGCTCTAACAGAGATACCACAAATGGATGGTTTTAACAAAGAGAAGTTTATTCTTTCACAGTCCAGTAGGCTATAAGTCCAAATTCAGGGCGTCAGCTCCAGGGGAACATTTTCTCCGTTGGCTCTGGAGGAAGGTCCATGTCATCAATCTTCCTTTGGTCTGGGAGCTTCTCTGCAAAGGAACCTCAGGTCCAAAGGATGCGCTCTGCTCCTGGCACTGCTTTCTTGGTGGTATGACGTTCCCCTGTGTCTCTGCTTGCTTCTCTCTTTTATATCTCAAAAGAGATTGGATTAAGACACTATCTAATCTTGTAAACCTCATGAGTATAACCTCATCACAGTGATAGAATTTACAGCACATAAGGAGATCACATATAACCTCATCATAGTGATAGTGTTTACAACACATAAGGAAATCACATCAGATTACACAATCATACAGTACTATGAATCATGACCCAGCCAAGTTGATGGATATTTTGGGGGGACACAATTCAATCCATGACACTCTACCCTTTGGTCCCCCGAAAAATTCATGTTTTTGCAACACACAAAATATACTCATCTCATCATATCACAGCAAAAGTCTTAACTCCAAGTCCAAATTCCAAAAATTCCTCTTTATCTGTGAAATCTAGAATACAAGTTATCTGCTTCCAAAGGTACAATGGCAGAACAGGCACAAGCTAGAGGTTTCCATTACAAATGGAAGAAATTGGAGGAGAAGAAGCAATAACAGGCACCAAGCAAGTCAGCAAAACACATTAAATTAGCCCTCAAGGCTTTGAAAAGAATCTTCTGTTCTCTGAGACAACTGACACAATAGCCCTGCCCTCCAGGCTCTAGGTATTGGCCACAGTCTTCGGATTCTGACTGGAGGCCCCTCGGCCCAGGGCTTCAGCTCTGCCTTCCAGGCCCTCTGGGAGGCAACTCTGCTCCCTCGGCTTTAGGCGCACCATTCTCCTAGTCCATCAGAGTGACAGCTCTACCCTTGGAAACACCAGAGGCTGTGGCTCCACCCTTTGAAATCCCAGGGAGCATGGCCATACCTTTTAAGACTGAGGCAGCTGAGCTTCTTGTGTTCCTTGTCTCTTCAGCTTCTGCTTCCTGGGGCCGGGGCCTCTCGGCCCTGGGGCCTCACACCCGCATATGCCCTGCTGGGGCAAGTGTTCCAAAGCTCTGTAGCTCCACCAATGATAAGTGCCCAGAGGCAGTTTACTCCACCAGGAAGCCTCCTGCACACAGGCACTCAGCTCTCTCGCTCTGTGGGTCAGCTCCAGTGCTAACGCTGGACTCCTGGTTCTGCTGCTTCTCTGCCACTGCAGGTTCTCTGCTGCTGCCGCACCTCTACCATTCACAGTTTCAAAACCGCTTCCACATTTTAGGTATCTGTTAGAGCAGCACCCCACTCTCGGTACCAAATTCTGTCTTAGTCATCTAGTGCTGCTATAACAGAAATACCACAAGTGTACAGTTATAACAAAGAGAAGTTTATTTCCTTACAGTAAAGTAGGCTAAAAGTCCAAATTCAGGTGTCAGCTCCAGGGGAAGGCTTTCTCTCTCTCAGCCTTCTCATCAGTGTTCCCCCGGACTAGGGGCTTCTCTGCGCAGGGACCCCGGTCCAAAGGACGCGCTCTGCTCCCATCACTGCTTTCTTGATGGTATGAGGTCCCCAACTCTCTGCTTGCTTCCCTTTATCTCTTGAAATAAAAGGTGGTGCAGTCTACACCCCAAGGGAAACTCCCTTTACATTGGATCAGGGATGTGACCTGGGTAAAGGTGGTGTTACAGTCCCACCCTATCCTCTTTAACATAAAATTACAACCACAAAATGGAGGCCAACCACACAATTCTGGGAATCATGGCCCAGCCAAACTGATACACACATTTTTGGTGGGACATAATTCAAACCATGACAAGGCTCTTCCTCTCTTTTGCTGACCCTCTGCTTTACCAAGCATGATGTCCTTCTCCAGGGACTGGTCCCTCCTGATAACATGTCCAAAGTACGTGAGACGAGTCTCACCATCCTCACTTCCAAGGTGCATTCTAGCTGTACCTCTTCCATGACAGATTTGTTCATTCTTCTGGTGGTCCAGTAAATTATATTGATAAAGTATGATATCTTAGAACCGTTAAAATGAACTATGTCCATAGCAACATGGGTAGATCTCAAAATTATAATAGTAAGTGAATAAAGGACATGTACTTGTGATTACATTTCTGTCTGGATTTAAAAACACAGAACAATTCTATGTTTTTTATGAATACATCCTTTTGTAGTTAAAGTATGAGATTCAGGACAGGAAGAATAATACCAACTTCAGATTCCAGGTTATCTTTGAGATACAAGGACAGCAATTAATTTTATCATCTAGAAAAGGGAGATGATACTGACTAGTTAACCTCGGCTGCCTCTGAGTGTGGTGACTATGCCATTTAGTACGAGTCCAACTCACAGCGACCCAGTGTGACACAGCAGAACTGCCCCGTACGGCTGTAATATTACACTCAACAACAACAGCTTCCATGGCGGGTCCAAACAACCCTGTCCTTGGGCACTCTGTGCACAGGAAGTACTGAGCTCTGATTGGTGGAATTCCAGTTTGAAACTATTGTGTCTGAAATGATGCTGCCATCAACAGCAGAGACAATTTATCAACTTAACTGAATTTAAAATTGTCAACTTTATATTGAAAACAAATAAATGCTACCATGCTCCCTGTTGAACATTAAATTCAAGCAACATCATCACATCAGAGGAACTGGGATTACTGTGCCCTATACTCATGTCTGCAGCAATGTCTCTTTTTTTTTTTCCTGGAATGTTACTACACTACGTAAAACTCGTGATTTATCTCACCACATGCACAGCAATAATAAAGAGGGAATATTTCGTTTTCCTGCTCCAGAAACGTGACAGCACTAAAATTAACTCGAGCCCAAGTAAATAATCAAGTATAAAATTATGGTAGAAAAACCACTAGACCAGTGCTTCTTAATTGCATGTGCATAGGACTCACCTGGGGAGCTTGTTAAAAAGCAGATTTGGATTCCGTAGGTCCGGAGTAAGCACAGAGATTCCCATTGTTGGAAGTCGATGCTGACGGTGCTGCTCTGTGGGGCTCAGAGAATGGACCCGCCATCGAAGCTTCCTACCTAAATTGGCATAGACTTAAGCTCGTCTTTTATAAGGAACCTAAATCAGTCAGTTAACTCTTTCCTGTGGAAATGATTCTAACTCATAGGGACCTACCTACATTCCTATAGATTTAAACTTGTCTTTTATCAAAGCCAAAACCTGTTGCCATTGATTCCCACTCATAGCGACCCCATAGGACAGAGTAAAACTGCCCGGTAGAGTTTCCAAGGAGCGCCTAGTGGATTCCAACTGGACACCTTTTGGTTGGCAGCGGTAGCACTTAACCACTACACCACCAGGGTTTCCAGTCTTTTATAAGGAACCTAAATCAGTTGGTTAACTCTTTGCTGTCAGTTGATTCCAACTCATGGGGACCCCATGTGTTACAGAGTAGAACTGTGCTCTATAGGGTTTCGCTGGCTGTAATCTTTACACAAGGAGATTGCCAGGCCTTTCTTCTGCCCCACCACTGATGTGTCCCAACCAACAACTTTTTGGTTAGTAGGCAAGTGCCAAGAGTGAAATCATACTCAAGTGCAGGAGAACACACACACATAAATCTGTAAACGGGAGAGAATGTAACAAGGGCAGATAATTTGATTCAGATTACACAAGAACAGAAACACAAGTCTTTCGGAGGAACACAATTTGAATCCTATCAGACCTTATGGGCCTCTAAACAGGCTACAATGGGCTGAGCAAGTTTCCTGAGTTTGGGAGGAATTTATGTGGTGTTCAAAACAATCAAAACTCACCAGAATAGTGGAGTATCTCGAGCAAGAGAAGCAGTCCTAGATGCCCAGTTTCTTGTTTTGACTTCAGATTTGGGAAAAGAGAAACAAAGCAGCTGCCCTCTGATCTGACCTCCTTTGATGTGTTAAGATATGTTGAGACTCTAGTAAGTTCAAAACTACAGAATCTTAATAATGTTTCCTTTGTCTTACACTATGTAATTATCTGCTTTACTTATACCCATATGCTACTGATTTTCACTTCATTTTTCTTTTTTTTGGTCTCCTTCCTACTGCCATTGTGTTGATTCCAACTTGTAGCGACCCTATAGGACAGAGTAGCACTGCCCCATAGGGCTTCCAAGGAGCAGCTGGTGGATTCCAATGTTGACCTTTTGGTTAGCAGCCGAGCTCTTAACCACTGTGCCACCAGGATTCCTCCAAAAAGATCTTACCAAATTAAACAAATTAAAGTAGTGCTACATGGTGGGATTTAGGGTGGTCCTTAAAGCACAGTTTAATGAAAATGTTTTAGCATTCTGTTTTAACTCCGTGTGCTATGGGTATTTTCAAATGACCGTTTCTCTCTCCTCAGTTAGCCATCAGTTCTTAAGTGTTCTAGATTATTCTCAGCAACCTGGGACCTTAATCCTGGCTGGGCAAAAAAAAAAAAAAAAAAAAAAGCCCAACACAGCAGGTGGTAGAACTCAGCTGGAGATGAGTTAGGCCTGGTGGGGGCAGCATGGTTTGGTCTTTGAGAGGATTTCAGAACCACAGGGATATGATTGTTTATTTTTTCTTTCACTCACCTTTTTTTTTTTTTTGCCACTTAGTAAGCTTGACAGTTGTTATCTGAAATTTTCAAACTTCCTTGATGAATTTACTACAAAAACACACTGAGACGGATCTTACTGTATTGTCTTTTTCTTTTTTTTTTTTTTTTATGGTTCTACACTGAGCCAGCCTCTGCCCTAACACAGATCACAGATGGATGCAGCTTGGTGTAAACATTTAATTTCTGGCTGGATGTTCATGTCAACTGAGTGCTTATTAAAATGATCTAGTACCATGAGATCCAGCCTGATAAAGTAATCATTTTGACAAGGCAGATGAGTATTTCAATTTATTGGTTTTAAATCATTAATATTTTCTTCCTATTTTTTCTACTTTTTCACTGTTAAGTATAATGCATTTAGAGAACTGTACATTAAAGTAGAGCTCCATACATAAAGTGACCATATATTGAGTTATTTTTATAAATTTATTTTTATTTACCAGTTTAAGCTTTGTACTGTATGTATTCAAATAAGTTCCAGAAGTCTTAATGCAGTAAAGTATAAAACCCAAAATTACTAGGTATCCAATCTCAGGGGAAGGAGTCCTGGTGGAGCAGAGGTTAGGCACTGGGCTGCTAATCTAATTGTCAAGGTTTCCAACCTACCCAGAGACTCTGAAAAGAAAGACCTGGCCATCTGCTCCCTTAAAGTTACAGCCAACAAAACCCCATGAGGCAGCCCTCCTCTGTCGCATGGGGTCGCTATGAGTCAGAATCAACTCCATGGCACCTAACAACAACACTGGAATCTGAACAGAAGGTTTAGTCTGTGCAGTTATTCTATACGCATGTAGGGAGGCCATTTGGATTCCAGAAAAAGCCAGTGACTCCAAGAAGCTAGGCACAATGGGGCTTATAAAGAGAAGAGGAGGGAGAAATAGAGCAGATCAAATACTGGCCAAACTTAACATGATTAACTGAACCTTCCTTCCCTTCTTTGCTCAGATACCCTGATAGCAGGTTACTTCTGGCCTGGTGCTAATATAGCCCTCCACCCACCTGCAGTAGAGAGGCTTTTGATAATATGTAATTAGGAGGTAATGGTTTGTTGACTATTCTTTTATAGCAGAAAAGGCAAATTACACTGCTATAGAGCAGTTTCTGGCAGGCTTTTGCAGTTTGGGTCCGTTTTTTTAGGGTTAATATTTGGTTTCACGGATAAGAAAAGCCTTAAAATCAAAGTAAGATGTCTGTTATTAATGTCCCTATTTGTCTTAGTCATCTAGTGCTGCTATAACAGAAATACCACAAGTGGATGGCTTTAACAAGCAGAAGTGTATTTCCTCACAGTAAAGTAGGCTAAAAGTCCAAATTCAGGGTGTCACCTCCAGGGGAAGGCTTTGTCTCTCTGTGGGCCTTCTCATCCACGTTCCCTGGGACTAGGAGCTTCTCTGTGCAGGAACCTCGGGTCCAAAGGACATGGTCTGCTCCTGGTGCTTCTTTCCTGGTGGTATGAGGTCCCCCTGTCCCTCTGCTCACTTCTCTCTTTTGTATCTCAAGAGATTGCCTCAGGATACAATCCCATCTTGAGGACTGAGTCCTGCTTTACTAACAGAACTGCTGTCCATCCTCCCTCAGTAACATCATAGAGGCAGGATTTACAACATAGAGGAAAATCACACAGTAGCAGGAATCATGGCACTGCCAAATTGATACATACATCTTTTGGGGGACATAAATCAATCCAAGACATTCCACCCTGTCGACCCCCCAAAATCACATCCTTGCAACATGGAAAACAAATTCACCCTATCATATCATAGCAAAAGTCTTAACTCCAAGTCCAAATTCCAAAAATTCCTCTTCACCTGTCAAATCCAGAATACAAGTTATCTGCTTCCAAAGGCACAATGGCAGGATTAGCACAAGCTAGACATTTCCATTACAAATGTCTCTCTGCTCCCTTCTCTCTTTTATATCTCAAGAGATTGCCTCAGGATACAATCCCATCTTGAGGATTCAGTCCTGCTTTACTAACACAACTGCTGTCCATCCTCCCTCATTAACATCACAGAGGCAGGATTAACACAATACCAGGAATCTGGCCCAGCCAAATTGATACACACATTTTTGGGGGAACATAATTCAATGCATGACACTATTCAACACTAGTAAGGTACTGGTATTAGATCACATTATTAAAGGAGCCCTGGTGGCTCAGTGCTTAAAGCAATCGACTGCCAACCAAAATGTCGGTGGTTCGAAACTGCCAGCGGCTCCAGGGAGAAAACGTGTGACAGTTGGCTTCCTTAGAGACTTACAGCCTCCGAAAGCCTCTGGGGTCGGTATGGGAATCCACTGGAGGGCAGTGGGTTTGGTTTGGATCATATTATAGACATAGGGTTATACAGATAGATTTGTGAATGTGTGTGTGTGTGTATAAGCACGTTTATGTGGACATTACACACTCCTTCAAAGTGTGGATTATAACCCTGGAGAGTGGTTTGTGTCTGTGTGTGCCTGCCAAAAAGATTCACTGTTTTACAATTTGATAGCCAACTTATTTATCTTACAAGTTCAAATGTCTTAACCTTTTAAGTTCAGCCTGTTAGCTTTATTATTCTCTTAGAGGTCTAGCAAATAATAGCAACCACTTTAAAGGGGCTGGTGGAAAGCATTTGACTCCATCTGCAAATCAAGTTAATGAAACACCATCATCCATTTTAAAGTCCATTTGAATCTCTTGGTACACTACACTCAGTTCTCCCTTTAATCACTTCAATGGTCTGAATTAACAGACACTTTCCCAGCTATGTAAATAACTCTTTTAAATCTAATAAATGAAACTCACCAATATAGTGGAACCTTTCTTAAAATGTTCCAATGCTGTATGTAAAACTAGTTTTCCACAAGAACCACAAGCTTAAATTAATTACTTAATTATACATTTCACAGTGAGTTGCAAAGCTATTATTTTTAGAAGCCAAATTCTTTGCAACCTTGCCCATGTATAAAATATCAAATATGCACACATTCCTTAATGACTCACAATATGAATGCTTCCGTTTTGGTTCTCTGTAAGGCTTCTGTACATTTGTTAAATCCTCCTGGAGTTGAAAGATGCATGCCTATCGCAGATGACAGTTAAAGAAAATAAATAAATAAATAAAACCCGTTGCCATCGAGTTGACTCGGACTCATAGTGACCCTTTTAGACAGATTAGAACTGCCCCATAGGGTTTCCAAGAACAGCTGGTGGATGGGAACTGTGAAACTTTAGGTTAGTTGTCAAACTCTTAACCACTGCACCAAGGGGGCTCCAGTTACCCTCCTGGCAACCAAACGGGTGCCTTGGAACCGCCCACTTAACCATTGCACCACCAGGGTTCCTGGAATAAAAAACACCAGCGTTCATCTCCATTCATGAAGCATTCTCCTATTTCACCACAAGACGGCAGCACAATTCCAGACACAATACTTTCCAATAATTTTGATAATACATGTGCTTATGCTGTCCTCTTGTGGACATAGCGGAGAATGCATCATGATTGGAGAAGAGTCATTTCTAAAATGCAGATTTTTTCACATTTTGGTAATTAAAGAGAATGAGGGATGTGCTAAGAAATTATATTTATCCAGTAGATTATATTGTTAAATTTTGATAGCTTACAAGAATGGTTAAAATGAATTATGTCCATAGCGACATGAGTAAATCTCATGTCTAGAAGGGTAGATTCTGGGTTCAGCCTCATTACTACTAGTTATTTTTACAGAAGTTAATTGACTATTCAGGATTACCAGGTACAGAGAAAATAAGAATGCTGTACAGATACCTAAAGTTTACTTTAATTAGATTTATTTAGCATATGGGATTTTTTAACTTAAAGTCCAAATTATTGGAATTATCTCTTTTCCCCTACAGAATTAACAGTTTCTTTATAAAACTAGTTCTTCGGACAGTCTCTACTGCTCCGTTGCTCTAAATTCAGTTTACCTGCCTATACAATGATAGTAGAAGGAAGAGGAGGCAAAAAAGAACAGCAGTTATATTCATGAGATTTACAAGATTAGATAGTGTCTTAAGCCGATCTCTTTTGAGATATAAAAGAGAGAAGCAAGCAGAGAGACAGCGGGACCCCATACCACCAAGAAAGCAACAGCGGGAGCAGAGTGTGTCCTTTGGACTCCAGGTTCCTGCGCCGAGAAGTTCTTAGACTAGGGGAAGACTGATGACAAGGACCTGAAGAGTCATTTCTAAAATCCAGGTGTGTTTTTTACATATTGGTAGTTAAAGACAGTGGGGCAATGGTTACTCACTTCGGTGGTTGCCTTAAGGTGGAGGTTCAAACCGACCCAGCAGCTTTGCTACAGAAAGACCTGGCTATCTGCTTCCCTAAAGATTACGGACTTCAAAACCAGAGCAGTTCCACCCTGTCACAGGGGTTTACTATGAGCTCAAACAGACTGGATGGCACTCAACAACAACAACAGAGACAATTCATCGACTTAACTGAATTGGAAACTGTCAGCTTTTTACTAAAAACAAATAAATGCTACCATGCTCCCTGTTGAACATTAAACTCAAGCAACACCACATCAGAGCCCCAGGGATTGCTGTGACCTGTACTCTTGTCGGCACTAATATGTCTTTTTTTTCCCCTAGAATGTTACTGCAGTACGTAAAACTTGTGATTTATCTCACCACATGCACAGTAATAATACAGAGGGAATATTTTGTTTTTCTGCGCTAGAAAAGTGATTATAATAAAATTAACTCCAGCTGAAGTAAATAATCAAGTATAAAATTATGGTAGTAAAACCACTAGATCAATGATTCTTAAATTGCATGTGCATAGGACTCACCTGGAGACCCTATCAACAAGCAGATTTGGATTCGTTAGATCGGGGGTGAGCCCAGAGAGTCTCCATTTTGAATGATGATGCTGATGGTACTGCTCCGCTGGAGAAAGACCTGGCTATCTGCTTCCGTAAAGATTGCAGCCTAGAAAACCAGAACAGGTTCACTCTGTCACATGGGTTTACTATGAGCTGAAATTCACTCGATGGCACCTAACAAATACAACAGAGACAATTTATCCACTTAATTGAATTCGAAATTATCAGCTAATGCAGCACAGATCCACCATCTTGGACTCCTATCAGGGACCAGCAAATAGGGGGTATGAGAAAGCAGCTTCGTGGAGCTTCCAGCAGGAGACAACTGGTAACTTCTTCACCCCCCACTCAGCCTCGTCTGCTTCCTGTGGCCACAGTCTCTTGTCCAGGAAGCACCAGCTGCTTGGATTCCACCTGCCCACACTGGCCCACTCCCTCAGTGCCATTTGTTGGCTGCTGGTGTTGCTTTTATCTGCTTCTTTTGATTTCTTCCTTACCTCTCACCACCTCCTCCTTCTTTTGCTCAAATACCTGGCTCCATGTGCCATCTTTACTTCTTCCTGAGGGGCTGTGGAGCTCCGTTGGAGTGTGGAACTGCTTCCCGGTCCGTGCTGCCACGCTGGTGGGATCCCGGGGCTTTTGTTTTCAATTGTTTGTTTATTTTCTTTTTCTTTTCTTGAGTTGGGAGCCCGCTCTGGCCCGGTGGTGCTGTCCGGCTTGGGACCTACCCCCTCAGCTTGCACAGACATGCAGAGGGATCCCTGAGTGCATTTTCTTCATGGTTTTTTTTTTTGGGGGGGGTTCTTGTTCTTTTTTTTTATTTGTTTTGTTTTATTTTCCCTCTTTTTCCATTTTTGTCTTTCTTCATTACTCAGTTTCTCATTTCTCTATACCTTCCTTCTCTTCCTGTCCCCTGGATACCCGGCACTGAATACCTCTACAACTCCTAGCCAGGCTGTACTTCAACACCTGAGAACAACTTCCCCAGACCTCATAGCTGCACCGGTGGGATCCCTGGGAGCTTTGCTGTTCTTTTTTCTTTCTAATATTTATTTATTCATTATTTTATTTATTTATTTATTTTTCTTCCCCTTTTTGTTTTTCTCCATTTCACAGTCACTCATCTCTCCACTCCAACGGCAAGCTCCCCTAGCATTCTTTTTTGTTTGTATGTTTTTGGCTCCTTTTCCTCTCTCCTCTCTCCCATACCCATCTTAGCTCCACACATCACAATCTCCCCCCTCCGTCCTGCCTACCTGCACTGTGCACTTAACATCACACCACCAAGCAGCACAGGCACTGCCTACCGGAACCTGCCCTGCACTGATTACCGATCCACCCTAGTGGCTGTAGTGAGTGCCACAACAACCCATCCCAGCCACTCCTCTTCAGCTAGACCTGCCCTGCTGTACCATATCTGAGTGACTGACTCTGCCAATTGGAGAAGGAGACGAAAAGTATCGTGCCCACAGAGGAGCAAACAACAAAGAACACACAGCCCGCCTGCTCAGACATAGCCAAATTAACAACAACAACAAGAAAAGGACAAAGCAAACAAATCTACAATCAATAAATGAGAAAAATAACTACTGAATCCCTGAAGACAGCAGACAATATCAAAACATTTACAAAAACAGGACAGGATAGTTCCAGTAGGCATCCAAAATAAAACACCAGATGACTTTCCAGTAGAAGAAAAGGCACTAGAACTACTTGATAGGGAATTCAAATCTCTAATACTCAGAATTATCCAAGACTTGAAGCAAAAAGCAGACAAAAATGAGGAAAAAACAGACAAATTCATGGAAAATACAGACCAAAAAATTGAAGAATTCAGGAAAATAATGCAGGAACAAAATGCCAAAATAAATTCACAACTAGAAATTATACAAAAAGAACAACTAGAAATCCAAAAGATAAACAACAAGGTTTCAGAAACGGACAGTGTCATAGAAGGGCTGAGGAGCAGAGCTGAAATGGTGGAAGACAGGATCAGCAGAATTGAAGACTTGGATACAACTCTGTTTGAGGAAAAATCAGAAAAAAGAACAAAGAAAAATGGAGAGACCCTGAGAATCATGTGGAATACAATCAAAAGCAAAAACCTGTGAGTGAACGGCGTTCCAGAACAGGGGGAGAAAACAGAAGACACAGAGAGGATCGTTGAAGAATTGCTGACAGAAAACTTCCCCAATGTCATGAAAGATGAAAAGCTGACCATCCAAGAAGCTCAACGAACCCCATATAGGATAGACCCCAAAAGAAAACCACCAAGGCATATCATGATCACACTCGCCAAAACCAAAGACAAACAAAGAATCCTGAGAGCAGCTCGAGAAAAACAAGAAGTCACATACAGAGGAGAAACAATAAGACTAAGCTCAGATTATTCAGCAGAAACCATGCAGGCAAGAAGACAATGGGATGACACATATAAAACCTTGAAAGAAAAAAAATTGCCAACCAAGAATAATATATCCTGTAAAACTCTTGTTCAAATATGATGGTGAAATTAGGTCATTTCCAGATAAACAGAAATTAAGGGACTATGTAAAAACTGAACCAAACTTACGAGACTTATTAAAGGAAGTCCTTCAATCTGAGAACAAACAATATCAGACCACATGCTGAATATAGGACACAGGATTGTACTAGCCAGATACCAACCTAGGAAATTAACTCTTAAGGACTATGCAAAACCAAAAGAATTACAAAAAGGAACCAGAGAGGTTAATCGGTAAATGACAACAGCATCAGAACAATAAAAGAGGGAATAAACGGTGTAGATATAGAACCTTCTAATGGAGAGGAAGTCAAGCAATACCAAGTAATAATAGACTGGTTCAAATCTAGGAAGATAAGGGTAAATTTCAAGGTAACCACAAAGAAAATTAACAAACCTACTCATCAAAATAAAGAAGAAAAACAGAAAGTCTCAGTAAAAACAAAACCTACAAAAACAAAATAAATGAAAAAATTCCACAAACAAAAGGAACTCAGCACAGGAAAGTAAAAGGAACAAAACTGGAGGACATTCTGCTGAGTGAAATAAGCCAATCACAAAAGGACAAATATTGTATGAAACCTCTACTGTAGTAACTCATGTAAGGTTGACACACAAAAATAAACAATCTTTGTTGGTTACGAGGAATGGGAGGACTGGGGGGGGGAACTAAATAGATAAGTGGTAACTTTGGTGAAGGGTAAGACAGCACACATTACTGGGGAAGCCAGCACAACTTGTACAAGGAAAGGCCATGGAAGCTCCATAGACACTTCCAAACTCCCTGAGGGACTGAATTGCTGGGCAGAGGGCTGTGGGGACCATGGTGTCGGGGAACATCTAGCTCAACTGGCATAACACAGTTTGTAAAGACAATGTTCTACATTCGACCTTGGTGAGTAGCGTCTGGGGTCTTAAAAGCCTGTGAGCAGCCGTCTAACATACTCCACTGGTCTCACCCCTTCGGAACAAGGGAGAGTGAAGAGAACAGGATACGAGGAAAAGATCAGTCCAAAGGACTAATGGACCACAGCTACCACAGCCTCCACCAGACTGAGTCCAGCACAGCTAGATGGTGCCCGGCTACCACCACTGACAGCTCTGACCAGGATCACAACAGAGGGTCCTGGACAGAGCTGGAAAAGGATGTAGAACAGAATTCTAACTCACAAAAAAAAGACCAGATTTACTGGCCTGACCGACTGGAGAAACCCCGAGAGTATGGCCCCCAGACACCCTTTTAGCTCAGTGGTGAAGCCCCTCCTGAAGTTCACTGTTCAGCTGGGGATTGGACAGCCTCATAAAACATATCAGGACTAATGAGGCACAGCAGTCCAGGGACGAGGACTAGAAGGCAGAGGGGACAGGAAAGCTGGTGATAGGGAACCTAAGGTTGAGAGGGGACAGTGTTGACATGTCATGGGGTTGTTCACCATTGTCATAGGGCAATATGTGTACTATTTAATGAGAAACTATCTGTTCTGCAAACCTTCATCTGAGGTACAAAAAAAAAAAAAGAGAATTATCTATGTGAGATCAAATTGACAACAGCAACTCAAAAGGTTTGATGGGAAGCCTAGGGAACAGTGAGTTGAAGATAATGGTGATGGAATAATTTAGAAAAGGATAGTGAGAATAGCAGCACAACAAGAATGTAATTGATGTCACTGAATTGTACATGCAGAAACTTTCAAAACGGCATAACTTTGGCTATGTATATTTTCACCAAAAAAAAGTCCTCAAGATCGAGAAGGGAGAGTGTTGACATGTCGTGGGGTTGCTAACCAATGTCATAAAACAATATGTGTAGTGACTGTTTAATAAGAAACTATTTATTCTGTAAACCTTCATGTAAAGTACAATAAAAAAATTTAAAAAATTTTTTCCAATGCTGTATATAAAACTAGTTTTCCACAAAAAACCGCAAGCTGAAATTAATTACTCAAATATACATTTTGCAGTGAGTTTCAAAGCTATTATTCTTAGAAGAAAAGTTCTGTTCAACTTGGCCCATGTATAAAATGTCAAATATGCACACATTCCTTCTTCACCCAAAATACGAATACTTCTGTTTTGGTTCTCTATAACACTTCTGTATTTTTGATAAATCCTCCTGGAGTTGAGAGATGCATCCCTATCACAGATGACAGTGGAAATAAATAAATAAAACCAACCCATTGCCCATCGAGTCAGCTTCGACTCATAGCTACCCGATCGGACAGATTAGAACTGCCCCATAGGGTTTCCAAGGAGAGGCTGGTGGATCGGAACTGCCAACCTTTTGGTTACCTGCCGAACTCTTAACCACTGCGCTTCCAGGGCTCCAGTTACCCTCCCCGCAACCAAGCTGGTGGGTTGGAACCACCCAATTAACCATTGCACCACCAGGGCTCCTCAAACGAAAAATACCAGGGTTCATCTCCGTTCATGAAGCATTCTCCTATGTCACCACTAGATGGCAGCACTAGGTGAGACACAATACTTTCATATGATTTTTGCTAATACATGTGCTTATGCTGCCCTCTTGTGGAGACATAGGAGAAAGCATCAGGATCAGAGAAGAGTTTTCAAAACCCAGAAGTGTTTTTTATACATTTGTAATTAAAGACAGTGGAGCAAAGGTTAAGCACTTGAGTGGTTACCTTAAGGTGGAAGTTCAAACCTACCCAGCAGCTTTGCTAGAGAAAGACCTGGCTATCTGCTTCCCTAAAGATTACAGACTTGAAAACCAGAGCAGCTCTACCCTGTCACAGGGGTTTACTATGAGTTGAAATTGACTGGATGGCACTCAACAACAACAGAGACAATTTATCGAGTTAATTGAATTTGAAATCGTCAGCTTTTTATTGAAAATAAATAAATGCTACCATACTCCCTGTTGAACGTTAAACTCAAGCAACAGCACATCAGAGCCACAGGGATTGCTGTGACCTGCACTCTTGTCTGCACTAATATGTCTTTTATTCCCCCAGAATGTATCTGCACTACATAAAACTTGTGATTTATCTCACCACATGCACGGCAATAATAAAGAAGGCATCTTTTGTTTTCCTGCTCCAGAAAAGTGATTACACTAAAATTAACTCCAGCTGAAGTAAATACTCAAGTATAAAATTACGGTAGTAAAACCACTAGACCAGTGCTTCTTTAACTGCATGTGCATAGAACTCACTTTGGGAGCTTGTTAAAGAGCAGATTTGGATTCAGAGGGTTGGGGGTGAACCCAGAGATTCCTGATTTTGAATGCCGACGTTGATGGTACTGCTCCGTGGGGCCCAGAGAATGCGCGCCTCCCACTAACCTTGAGCACACGGCGACCACAGTGGAATTCAGCAAATCAGAGCTCAGTACTGCCCACACACATAGTGCCCACAGACAGGGTTGTCTGGACCTGCCGTTGAAGCTCCCTACCTAAATTGGCATGGACTTAAGCTTCTCTTTTATAAGGAACCTAAATCAGCTGGTTAAGTTTTTCCTGTGAAATTGATTCCAATTCATAGGGACCGTGTGTTACAGAGTAGAACTGTGCTCCATAGGGTTTTGTTGGCTGTAATCTTTACAGAAACAGATTGCCAGGCCATTCTTCTGTGCCACCACTGGTGAGTTCCAACCACCAGCCTTTTAGCTGGTTGGTTGTTGTTAGGTGCTGTCCAGTCGGTTCTGTATGTACAACAGAATGAAACATTGCCACGTCTTGCGCCATCCTAACATTACTATCTTCAACCCGCTGATGCAGCCACTGTGTCAGTCCATCTCGTTGAGGGTGTTCCTCGTTTTCGCTGACCTTCTACCAAGCATGATGTCCTTTTCCTGGGATTGGTTCCTCCTTTTAACATCTCCAAAATACGTGAGACAAATTCTCGCCATCCTTGCTTCTAAGGAGCAATCTGGTTGTACTTCTTCTGAGACAGATTTGCTCATCTTCTGGCAGTCCATGGTATAATCAATATTCTTTCCCAACACCATAATTCAAATGCCCTAATTCTTCGGACTTGCTTATTCATTGTCCAGCTTTGGCACACATATGAGGTAATGGAATATACCCTGGCTTGGGTCAGGCACACTTTAGCCCTCAAAATGACATATTTGTTTTTTAATGCTCTAAAGAGGTCTTTTGCAGCAGATTTGCTCAACACAATGCATCGTTTGATTTTTTGACTGCTGCTTCCTGGGCCTTGACTGTGGATCCAAGCAAAATGAAATCCTTGACAACATCAATCTTTACTCCATTTATCATGATGTTGCTTGTTGGTCAAGTTGTGAGGATTTTTGTTTCCTCTATGTTGAGGTGTAATCCATACTGAAGGCTGTAGTCTTTGATCTTCATCAGTAAGTGCTTCGAGTCTTCTTTGCTTTCAGCAAGCAAGGTTGTTTCATCTGGATAATGAAAAAGGAAGACAGTAGAACGGATGCATTCGAACTTTGGTGTTGGTGAAGACTATTGAATATACCGTGGATTGCCAAAAGAAAGAACAAATTGGTCTTAGAAAAAAAACATGATCAGAATCCTCCTTAGAAGCCAGGTTGGCAAGACTTGAACTTGCTTATTTTGGCCACTTAATCAGGAAAGACCAATTGCTAGAAAAGGACATCATGTTCGTTACAGTAGAGAGTCACTTAAAACAAGGGAAACCCTCCATGAGATGGATTGACATAATAGCCGCAACCATGGGCTCAAACATACCAACAATCATAAAGATGGCACAGGACCCAGCTGCGTTTCCTTCTGTTGTACGTAAGCTTGCCGTGAGTTGGAGCCAACTCGGATGGCAGCTGACGACAATAAGATCTCTAAGCTCTAAACATGCTTATTTTCCTCTGCACAGATGTGAGTTTTGGAATCAACTCAATAGCAACAGGATTGGTTCAGCTTAGAGCTGGTTGTGTTTACTGAGACTGTGCTGGCTTTACAACAGTATTGTATTGTTTCATGTCTTTGATTTTCTTGCTGTTGTTTATATTTTTATTGCTGTGGAAATCTCCATAACAAAACATACACCATCTCAATGATTTCTATTCGTACAATTCAGGGACACTGATTACATTCTTTTTAATATAATTAATATTTTTTACTGTTTCATCAAGGCATTTTTTTTTTTTTTTGCTTTAACAAAGAGAAATTTATTCTCTTACGGAGCCCTGGTGGTTAAGAGTTGGCCTACTAACTGAAAGGTCAGAGGTTCGAATCCACCAGCCGCTCCTTGGAGCAGTTCTACTCTGTCCAATAGGGTCGGTATGAGTAGGAATCGACTCACCAGCAATGGGTTTCCTTTTTACTACTTAAGCTAAATTGTTATTAGGTTTTCAGATGACTTCAGGGGATATTTTTGGTTTAAGGGTTAAAGACTAGGCTTCTTTCATTCTTATAGAAGATACTTAGAACACTAATTGAAGGCCAGGAAGAATATAGAATGTGGAAATATAGCCTTAGATGAGAAGGGCAAGATGTAAATATTCAGCACTTTCTAACCTGTGGCTCATCAATCTGTTTCATTTTGTTTTTTCCTTGGCGTTCCTGGCTTGACCTCATAACTCCTCTACCTGTCTGCAGTCGACTTGAAATGCAGCCCTTTTGCCGCCAACTCTTCGGCCTCCTTTTGAGTTATATGTCTTGGGCATCTGGTATCGTCCTAGCAATCAGCAGATCCTGGCACGTGAGGGAATTCGACAGCACGGTTGTTCCTGTTGTGTTTATTGGACTTTGGGATGTTTTTTATATTCAAAAGGTTAACATCTCTGGAGTGCTGGTTGAAATGGTGCAGGAGCTAATTTTATCAAGTTACCAGTCCTGATTTTTGGCACACTGACCCAGAATGTATTACAAAATGTGTGCCTACCTTCTTTTGTTCAGTTCTGTGTGTACTGGGAGTGCAGTGATCTTTGACTTTCCACCGAGCTTTCCTGTTAAAAAAGAAGCACTAATAGGTAAACGGTGGTCCTACGTACTCTCCACTGGGAATCACATGTCCGTTATCAGTGCCCTCAGCTTCCTCTTTGAGCGGTATTTACTAACACCCCAGAGCCAAATGAAGCCCACAAAAAAAAGTCTGAACAGAGGGCTTTTACTTTTTGGAATGGCAGCAAATATAATTTTCCTGAAGAAATTTCCTACATATATGTAACATTGTCATAGCCATCCACTCATTTGAAATAAACATACTTACTTGTCAAGGTGTGTCTGAAGCTGATTTTCTCCTCTTCTGCTCCTTGCTGTAAACCTGTTCCTTTCTTTGAAGCTTTCACTTCCTGAAATCTGCAGGGAATCATCTTCCATATATACCCGACCTATAGTGACCCTGTAGGACAGAGGAGAACTGCCCCATAGGGTTTCCAAGGCTGTAATCTTCATGGAAGCAGATTGCCACATCTTCGTCCCTTGGAGCTGCTGGTGGGTTTGAACTGCTGACCTTCTCATTAGCAACCGAGCACTTAACCACTGTGCCACCAGGGCTCCTTCTTCTGTACATACACTGGCAAAAATCCAAGATAGGAGGGAGAGTTTTTGCTTAGGAGGCACTGAGGCTATGTTACTGGAGGTGGAATGATTGGGAAAAGGATAGCGAGAATGGGTGCACTTGAAGAATGTAATCAACTTTGGTGAAGGGAAGGACAACACACAACACAGGGAAAGTCAGCACAACTGGACCAAAGCAAAAGCTAAGCAGTTTCCTGGACACATCCAAACACTTTCAGGGACAGAGTAGCTGGTGCTGGGGCCCGGGGACCATGGTGTCAGGGGACATGTAGGTCAATTGGCATAACAAAGTTTATTAAGAAAATGTTCTATATCCCACTTTGGTGAGTGGTGTCTGGGATCTTAAAAGCTAGTGAGCGGCCATCTAAGATGCATCGATTGGTCCCAACCACCTGAAGTAAAGAAAAATGAAGAATCCCAAAGACACAAGGAAAGTAGTAGCCCAAGAGACAGAAAGGGCCACATAAACCAAAGACTTCATCAGCCTGAGGCCAGAAGAACTAGATGGTGAGCAGCTACCACCAGTGACCGCCCTGACAGGGAACACAACACAGAGTCCCATACAGAGCAGGAGAAAGATGTAGAGCAGAACCCAAGTTCACATAAAAAGACCAGCCTTGATGGTTTAACAGAGACTGGAGGAACCTCGGAAACTATGGCCCCTGAACACACTGTTAACCCAGAACTGAAACCATTCCCGAAGCCCACTCTTCAGGCAAAGATTAGACAGGATTGTAAAACAAAAAATTATACATGTGAGGAATGTGCTTCTTAGTTCAATCAGATATAAGAGACCAAATGGGCAGCTCCTGTCCAAAAGCAGGATGAGAAGGCAGGAAGGGACAGGAACTGGTTGAATGGACACAGGGAACCCCGAGTGGAAAGGGGGAGTGTGCTGTCACATTGTGGGGATTGCAGCTAAAGTCACAAAACAATATGTGCATAAATTTTTGTATGGGAAATTAACTTGAGCTCTAAACTTTCACCTAAAGCACAATTTAAAAGAATTATATATATTACAAAAAAGGTGTATTGGATTGGGCATCTAGAAGAGTAGTTCTGGGTTCAGCCTCATTACTACTAGTTATTTTTACAGAAGTTAATTGACTATTCAGGATTCTCAGGTACAGAGAAAATAAGAATGCTGTACAGATACCTAAAGTTTACTTTTAATTAGATTTCTTTAGCCTATGGGATATTTTTTCACTGAAAGTCCAAATAAATTATTGGCATTATCTGTTTTCCCCCACGGAATTAACAGTTTCTTTATAAAACTAGTTCTTAGGGGAGTCTTTTCTGCTCCGGTTGCTCTAAATTCAGTTTACCTGCCTAGACGATGATAGGAGTAGAAGGAAGACGAGGAAGAGAAGAAGGAGCAGAAATGAGAAACTCAAAGGATAAATGACAAATTGGAAATAAATATTTGCAACTTGAACTGTTAACCAAAGACTAATATCCTTAATATATATATTTTAAAAAAGGTCTTAGAAATACCAGTCCCATAAAAAATGCACAAAGATTAAAATAAGTGTTCACAAAAAAGGAAATACACATGTGTTGAACATGAGTAGATATTCAATCCTACATATTAAGAGAAATACAAATTACAACTGTACTGAAATAGTTTCAGCTCTCAGAATGTCAAAGAATCCCATAATCTGATGGTACCTTTTTTGGTTGGGACCAAGGGAAACCGAAATTCTCAAATATTATTAGAGAGTCCAATGGATTCCTGAGCACGGGATTCTGGCATTGTCTATCAGCTTCACTATCTGTCATTGAGCCCTTTCAGCCAGCAGCCCCACTTCTGGACTGGGTCCTACAAACACCCTTGAGCATCTACACACTTGTGCAAATGACATTTATACAAACAGTAACTCGGACATGGCTTAGAATGGTAGAGAAAAGGAACAGAAAACAATGCAAGTGGCCAGCAATAGGCGATTAGATAAATAAACTACACAACAGAATACTATTGTCATGGATTGAATTGTGTCTCCCAAAATCGTGTGTCAACTTGGCTAGGCCATGATTCCCAGGATTGTGTGATTGTCCACCATTTTGTCATCTGATGTGATTTTCCTATGTGTTGGAAATGCTACCTCTATGATGTTAAGGAGGTGGGATTGGTGGCAGTTATGTTGATGAGGCAGGGTTCAATCTACAAGATTAGGCTGTGTTTTAAGGCATCTGTTTTGAGATATAAAAGAGAGAAGCAAGCAGAGAGACAGCGGGACCTCATGCCACCAAGAAAGCAACAGCGGGAGCAGAGTGTGTCCTTTGGACTCCAGGTTCCTGGGTCAAGAAGCATTTAGACCAGGGGAAGACTGATGACAGGGACCTGAAGAGTCATTTCTAAAATCCAGATGTGTTTTTTACATACTGGTAATCAAGGACAGTGGAGCAATGATTATGCACTTGGGTGGTTACCTTAAGGTGGAGGTTCAAACCCACCCAGCAGCTTTGCTAGAGAAAGACCTGGCGATCTGCTTCCGGAAAGATTACAGCCTTGAAAACCAGAGCAGGTCTACCCTGTCACAGGGGTTTGCTATGAGTTGAAATTGACTCGATGGCACTCAACAACAACAATAGAGAAAATTAATGAACTTAATGGAATTCAAATGTGTCAGCTTTTTATTGAAAACAAATTAATCCCACCACGCTCCTTGGTGAACATAAACTCAAGCAACACCACATGAGAGCCACAGGGATTGCTGTGACCTGCACTGTGTCTGCACCAATACGACGTCTTTTTTCCCCTAGAATGTTACTACGCTACATAAAACTTGTGATTTATCTCACCACATGCACAGCAATAATAAAGAAGGAATATTTCATTTTCCTGCTCCAGAAAAGTGACTGCACTAAAATTAACTCGAGCCCAAGTAAATAATCAAGTATAAAATTATGGTAGAAAAACCACGGGACCAATGCTTCTTAAATGCATGTGCATAGGACTCACCTGGGGAGCTTGTGAAAAAGCAGATTTGGATTCGGTAGGTAGGTCGGAGGTAAGCGCAGAGATTCCCCATGTTGAATGCCGATGCTGAAGGTACGGCTCCGTGGGGCTCAGAGAATGCGTGCCTCCCACTAACGGTGGGCCCAGGATGACCACGGTGGAATTCAACCTATCAGAGCTCAGTACTTCCTGTGCACATAGAGCCCCCAGTCAGGGTTGTTTGGACCCGCCATTGAAGCTCCCTCCCTAAACTGGCATAGACTGAAGCTTGTCTTTTATAAGGAACCTAAATCAGTCGGTTAGCTTTTTCCTATGGAATTGATTCCAACTCATAGAGACCCCATGTGTTACAGAGTAGAACTGTGCTCCATATGGTTTTGTTGTCTTTAATTATTATAGAAGCAGATCACCAGGCCTTTCTTCTGTGCCACCACTGGTGAGTTCCAACCACCAACGTTTTGGTTAGTAGTCAAGTACAAAGAGTAAAATCACACACACATGTGGGTACAATACACACACACACACACAATCCTGTAAATGGGAGAGAATGTGACAAGGTTCCCAGGTTCCATTTGTCCAGTCTTCTTGTCCCTTCCTGTCTTCTTGTCTTTGTTTTTGGGCAGGTATTGCCCATTTGGTCTCCTATACTTGACTGATCTCCCTAGGCATCTGTCAGTTTGTTGTGCTGTGGTGGCTTGCATGTTGCTGTGATGCTGGAAGCTATGCCACCAGTATTTCAAATACTGGCAGGGTCACCCATGATGGACAGGTTTCAGCTGAGCTTCCAGAATAAGACAGACTAAGAAGAAGGACCTGCGGTTTACTTCCGAAAAAAAAAAAAAAAAATAGCCACTCAAAACCTTACGAATAGCAGCAGAACATTTTCTAATACAGTGCCAGAAGATGAGTCCCTCAGGTTGGAAAGCACTCAAAATACTTCTGAGGAAGAGCTGCCTCCTCAAAGTATAGTCAATCTTAATGACTTGGATAGAGGCAAGCTTTCGAGACCTTTATTTGCTGATGTGGCGGGAATTAAAATGAGAAGAAACAGCTGCAAACATCCATTAATAATAGGAACATATAATGTAAAAAGTATGAATCTAGGAAAACTGGAAATCATCAAAAATGAAAATGAATGCATAAAGATCAATATCCTAGGCATTAGTGAGCTGAAATGGAGTTGTATTGGCTATTTTCAATCGGACATCCATATGGTCTACTATGCTGGGAATGACAAATTAAAGAGGAATGGCACTGCATTCATTGTCAAAAAGAACATTTCAAGATCTATTCTGAGCAAAGGATATGAACAGGCACTTTGCCAAAGAAGACATTCAGGCGGCTAACAGACACATGAGGAAATGCTCACAATCATTAGCCATTAGAGAAATGCAATCCAAAATTACAATGAGATACCATCTCATCCCAGCAAGACTAGCATTAATCCAAAAAACACAAAATAATAAATGTTGGAGAGGTTGTGGAGAGACTGAAATACTTATACACCGTTGGTGGGAATGTCAAAGGGTACAACCTCTTTGGAAATCAATTTGTCACTTCCTTAAAAAGCTAGAAATAGAAGTACCATATGATCCAGCAATCCTGCTCCTTGGTATATAGCCTAGAGAAATGAGAGCAGATACACGAACAGATAGATGCACACCCATGTTCATTGCAGCACTGCTCACGACAGCAAAAAGATGGAAACAACCTAGGTGCCCATCAATGGATGAATGGATGAACAATTTATGGTACATTCACACAATGGAATACTATGCAACAATAAAGAACAACGATGAATCCGTGAAACACCTTAGAACATGGAGGAATCTGGAAGGCATTTTGCTGAGTGAATTCAGTCAGTCGCAAGAGGACAAATATTGTATGAGACTGCTATTATAAGAACTCAAGAAAAGGTTTAAACACAGAAGAAGACACTCTTTGATGGTTATGAGTGTGGGGAGGGAGGGAGAGGGGAATTCACTAACTAGATACTGGACAAGAATTATCTTAAGTGAAGGGAAGGACAGCACACACTACAGGGGAAGTCAGCACAACTGGACTAAACCAAAGCTAAGAAGTTTCCTGAATACAATCAAACGCTTTGAGGGACAGAGTAGCAGGGGTAGGGGTCTGGGGACCACGCTTTCAGGGGACATCTAGGTCAACTGGCATAACAAAGCTTATTAAGAAAATTTTCTGCATCCTACTTTGCTGAGTGGCACCTGGGGTCTTAAAAGCTTGCAAGCGGCCATCTAAGATGCATCAATTGGTCCCAACCACCTGGAATAAAGGAGAATGAAGAACACCAAAGACACAAGGAAAGTATTAGCCCAAGATACAGAAAGGGCCACATAAACCAGAGACTTCATCAGCTTGAGAACAGAAGAACTAGATGGTGCCCGCCTACCACCAGTGACTGCCCTGACAGGGAACACAACAGACAGTCCCAGACAGAGCAGGAGAAAGTTGTAGAGCAGAACTCAAGGTCACACAAAAAGACTAGCCTTAATGCTCTGACAGAGACTGAGGAACCTCCAAAACTATGGCCCCCAGACTCACTGTTAACCCAGAACTGAAACCATTCCCGAAGTCCGCTCCTCAGACAAAGATTAGACAGGACTACAAAATGAAAAATAATACATATGAGGAATGTGCTTCTTAGTTCAATCAGATATAAGAGACCCAATGGGAAGCTCCTGTCCAGAGGCAGGATGAGGAGGCAGGAAGGGATGGGGACTGGTTAAATGCACACAGGGAACCCCAGGTAGAAACAGGGAGTGTGCTGTCATATTGTGGGGACTGCAGCTAATGTCACACAACAATACGTGTATAAATTTTTGTATGAGAAATTAACTTGAGCGGTAAACTTTCACCTAAAGCACAATTTAAAAAAATTATATATATATATATATATATATATAAAAGGTGTATTGGATTTGGCATCTAGAAGGGTAGATTCTGGGTTCAGCCTCATTACTACTAGTTATTCTTACAGAAGTTAATTGACTATTCAGGATTCTCAGGTACAGAGAAAAAATAAGAATGCTGTATAGATACCTAAAGTTTACTTTTAATTAGATTTATTTAGCATATGGGATATTTTTTCGCTGAAATCCAAATAAATTATTGGAATTATCTGTTTTCCCCTACGGAATTAACAGTTTATTTATAAAACTAGTTCTTAGGGCAGTCTCTACTGCTCCGTTGCTCTAAATTCAGTTTACCTGCCTATACAATGACAGTAGAAGGAAGAGGAGGCAAAAAAGAACAGCAGTTACATTGATGAGATCTACAAGATTAGATAGTGTCTTAAGCCGATCTCTTTTGAGATATAAAAGAGAGAAGCAAGCAGAGAGACAGCGGGACCTCATATCACCAAGAAAGCAACAGCGGGAGCAGAGTGTGTCCTTTGGACTCCAGGTTCCTGTGCCGAGAAGCTCTTAGACCAGGGGAAGACAGATGACAAGGACCTGAAGAGTCATTTCTAAATTCTAGGCATGTTTTTTAATATTGGTAGTTAAAGACAGTGTGGCAATGGTTACTCACTTCGGTGGTTACCTTATGGTGGAGGTTCAAACCCAGCCAGAAGCTTTGCTAGAGAAAAACCTGGCTACCTGCTTCCATAAAGATTACAGACTTGAAAACCAGAGCAGCTCTACCCTGTCACAGGGCTTTGCTATGAGTTGAAATTGACTCGATGGCACTCAACAACAACAATAGAGAAAATTAATGAACTTAATGGAATTCAAAAGTGTCAGCTTTTTATTGAAAACAAATTAATGCCACCATGCTCCTTGGTGAACATAAACTCAAGCAACACCACATGAGAGCCACAGGGATTGCTGTGACCTGCACTGTGTCTGCACCAATACGACGTCTTTTTTCCCCTAGAATGTTACTACACTACATAAAACTTGTGATTTATCTCACCACATGCACAGCAATAATAAGGAAGGAATATTTCGTTTTCCTGCTCCAGAAAAGTGACTGCACTAAAATTAACTCGAGCCCAAGTAAATAAGCAAGTATAAAACGACTGTAGAAAAACCACTGGACCAATGCTTCTTAATTGCATGTGCATAGGACTCACCTGGGGAGTTGTGAAAAAGCAGATTTGGATTCGGTAGGTAGGTTGGAGGTAAGTGTAGAGATTCCCCATGTTGAATGCCGATGCTGACGGTACGGCTCTGTGGGGCCCAGAGAATGCGTGCCTCCCACTAACGTTGGGCACAGGGTGACCACGGTGGAATTCAACCTATCAGAGCTCAGTACTTCCTGCGCACATAGAACCCCTGGTCACGGATTTTTGGACCTGCCATTGAAGCTCCCTACCTAAACTGGTATAGACTTAAGCTTGTCTTTTATAAGGAACCTAAATTAGTTTGTTAACTTTTTCCTATGGAATTGATTCCAACTTATAGGGACCCCGTGTGTTACAGAGTAGAACTGTGCTCCATAGGGTTTTGTTGGCTGTAATCTTTACCAAAACACATCGCCAGGCCATTCTTCTGCGCCACCACCAGTGGATTCCAACCACCAACCTTTTGTTTGGTTGGTTGTTGTTAGGTGCTGTCGATTGGGTTCAGACTCATAGCGATCGTGTGTACAGCCGAATGAAACACTGCCAGGTCTTGTACCATCCTCACTATCATTGCTATCTTGAACCCACTGATGCAGCCACTGCATCAATCCATCTCGTTGAGGGTGTTCCTCATTTTCACTGACCTTCTACCAAGTATGATGTCCTTTTCTCTGGACTGGTCTCTCCTTTTAACATGTCGGAAATACATGAGACGAAGTTTCGCCATCCTTGCTTCTAAGGAGCATTCTCCTTGTACTTCTTCTGAGACAGATTTGTTCATTTTCTGGCAGTCCACGGTATATTCAGTATTCTTTCCCAACACCATAATCCAAATGCATCACTTCTTCGGACTTCCTTATTCATTGTCCGGCTTTCACCTTCATATGAGGAAATTGAAAATACTTGGGTCAGGCATACCTCAGTCCTCAAAGTAACATCTTTGCTTTTAAACACTTTAAAGAGGTCTTTTGCAGCAGATTTGCCAAATGCAATATGTCATTTGATTTCTTGACTGCTGCTTCCATGGGCGTTGATTGTGGATCCAAGTAAAATGAAATCCTTGACAACTTCAGTCTTTTCATCATTTATCATGGTGTTGCTTATTGCTCCAGTTGTGAGGATTTTTGTTTTCTTTATATTGAGGTGTAATCCATACTGAAGGCTGTAGTCTCTGATCTTCATCAGTAAGTGCTTCAAGTCTTCTTCGCTTTCAGCCACCAAGGTTGTTTCCTCTGCGTATCACAGCTTGTAAATGAGTCTTCCTTATAGCCTGATGCCACCTTCTTCATTTTGTTGAGCTTCTCAGATTGTTTGCTCAGCGTACAGAGTGGATAAGTATGGTGAAAGGATACAACCCTGATGCACACCATCCTGATTTTAAACCATGCGTATCCCCTTGTAAGACACTTAGTGGTCTACAATTCCCGACCTCTGAGGGTTGCCACATGCTGGCTGTGTCCCTCCGCCAAAGCTCAGCTCCTCGAGTACAGTGACAGCATCCAGGCTCTGCTCATTCCTGGGAAGTCAGAAACCTGAGAAGGGTCTGAGATTTCACCCCACAGGCCTGCTAACAAGAAGAATCACAGAGAGATACGGTATTAGTTTCCTAGGGCTGCCTTAACAAATTATATCTAATGGAATATTAACCCACTCCCCTGGAGTCAGTTCCGAGTCATGGGACCCTATAGCCATAAACAGAAAGGACGTTCTGACCCAGGTTGAACCTAGAAAACATCATTCTAAGGGAAGTAAGTCACAAAAGGACAAATATTGTATGATCTCTCTTACATGAAATATATTGAATAGGCAAATGCAGAGACTAAAGTTCATCAGGGGTGACCAGGGGCAGGAGGGAGGGGGAAAGGGAGTCTTTACTTAGGAAGGACGGAGTATCTGCATATGGTCATGGGAAATTTGGCAACAGATGCTGGTGGTGTTTACACAACATGACTAATGTAATTGGTGTCACTGAATTGAACATGTAAAAAATGTCAAATTGGTGAATGTTGTGTTCTATGTATTTTTACCTCAATTAAAAAAATTTTTTTTTGTAAATGCCACACAATGATTCCCACAGGTCTGGAGGCCAAAGTCTGAAATCAAGGCGGAGGCAGGGCCGGGCTCCCCCTGGAGACTCCTGGCCTCTTCCAGCTTCTCGTGGCTCCAGATGTTCCTTGGCCTGTGGCTCCATCACCTCTATCTCTGCTCCATCTTCCCTCGGCCTTCTCCTCTTCTTGTGAGGACACTGGTCATTGGATTGAGGGTGATCTCATCTCAAGATCCTTAATGAATTACATTAGTAAACATCCTCTTTCCAAGCAGGGCCACACTCACAGGTTCCAGGTGGACATATCTTTTTTTGGACGAGGCCACCATTCAACCCACTAGAGATGCTTAACCTCAAAGAGGCTTAAAGCAAGGTCGCACCCAGTGGTGGTGAGGACAGAGGAAATGGGACTCTCATCCACTCCTGTCAGCTGGCATCACTGGGAGCGCAGTGTGACAGTGTCTAGTAGAAATGAAGAGGCACACACTTTTGAATCAGCCATTCCTCTTCTAGGTACCCAAAGTCCTCGGTTTCTTATATTCATTTCTTCTCTAGACACGTCCACTAGAGGACTCATCCACACCTGCATGATCCCAAGAGCACTGACTCTCAGTGACTGGAAACAACCTAAATGCTTCAAGAGGGGGATGTGCTGAGAATTATATTTATCCAGTAGATTATACTGATAAATTGTGATATCTTAGAACAGTTATCATGAACTATGTCTATGGCAACATGGGTACATCTCAAAATTATAATATTAAGTGAATAAAGGATATGCGTTTGTGATTATGTTTATGTCTATAATTTAAAAACACAAAACCATACTCTGTTGTTTATGAGTACATCCTTTTGTAGTTAAAGTATGAGATCAAGGATAGGAAGAATAACACCAACTTCAGATTCAAGGTCACCTTTGGGATAGAAGGACAACAATCAATTGTAGAGAGGGTACTTCAGCTTTACTATAAACTTATGTCACATATAAAACGGAAGCAAAGATGGCAAAAATCAACATGTATCACAGCTGGGTAGTGATCAGTTGGGTATCTGAATTATTGTTTGTCTTTAGAATTTCTAAATGTGAATCTTTTATAATTTAAGAGACAGGTAAAGCAGCCTAAAAGACCAGTTTTTATCTGCTAAACAAGTTATAATGTATCCACAGGATGGAACACGATGCAACCTTTAAAACTCATAATATCAAATGATATCTAGGGATACGGGGAAATTGCTTAAGATACATTTGATGTGAAAGGGAAGATGAGAAAACAATTTAGAGTGGGGACATATGTTCTTTCAAAATGTGTAGAACTGCCGACATTTTGCTGAGCAGCTGTAGCACTGAACCACTATGCCACCAGGGTTTCCAGTCTTTTATGACTCTTTCCTGTCAGTTGATTCCAACTCATGGGGAACCTATGTGTTACAGAGTAGAACTCTGCTCTGTAGGGTTTTGCTGGCTGTAATCTTTACAGAAGCAGATGGCCAGGCCTTTCTTCTGGCCACCACTGGTGTGTCCCAACCAACAACTTTTTGGTTAGTAGTTGTCATGGTTTGAATTATGTCCCCCCAAAAATGTGTCTATCAATTTGGCTGGGCCATGATTCCCAGAATTGTGTGGTTGGCGTCTATTTTGTGATTGTAATTTTATGTTAAAGAGGATTAGGGTGGGATTGTAACACCACCTTTACCCAGGTCACATCCCTGATCCAGTGTAAAGGGAATTTCCCTGGGGTGTGGACTGCACCACCTTTTATCTCTCACGAGATAAAAGGAAAGGGAAGCAAGCAGAGAGTTGGGGACCTCATACCATCAAGAAAGCAGTGCTGGGAGCAGAGCACGGCCTTTGGACCATGGTCCCTGTGCAGAGGAGCTCCTAGTCCGGAGGAACACTGATGAGAAGGCCAAGAGAGAGAGAAAGCCTTCCCCTGGAGCTGATGACCTGAATTTGGACTTTTAGCCTACTTTGACCGTGAGGAAATAAACTTCTCTTTGTTAAAACTATCCACTTGTGGTATTTCTGTTATAGCAGCCTAGATGACTAAGACAGAATTTGGTACCGGGAGTGGGGTGCTGCTCTAACAGATACCTAAAATGTAGAAGTGGTTTTGAAACTGTGAATGGATGGAGGAGTGGCAGTGGCAGAGGACCAGCAACAGCAGAGAATCTGCAGCAGCAGAGAAGCAGCAGCGGCAGTGGCAGAGGACCAACAGCAGCAGAACCAGGAGACGGGTGCAAGACGGTGCTGGAGCGGACCCACGGAGTGAGAGAGCTGAGTGCCTGGCAGATGTGAGTGTAAGGCCCGAGGAGCCGAGAGGCCAAGAAACCAGAAAACAAGCTGAAGAGACAAGGGACACAAGAAGCTGAGCTGCCTCAGTCTCAAAAGGTATGGCCATGACCTCAGGGGTTTCAAGGGGTGGAGCCATAGACTCTGGTGTTTCTAAGGGTGGATTTGTCACTCTGATGGAGTAGAAGAATGGTGTGCCTAAAGCCAAGGGAGCAGAGATGCTGCCCCAGTGGGCCTGGAAGGCGGAGCTGAAGCCCAGGGCAGAGGGGCCTCCACTCAGAATCCAAAGACTGTGGCCAATACCTAGAGTCTGGAGGGCAGGGCTATTGTGTAAATTGTCTCAGAGAACAGAGGATTATTTTCAAAGCCTTGAGGGCTAATGTAATGTGTTCTGCTGACTTTCTTGGTGCCTGTTATCACTTCTTTTTCTCTAGTTTTCCCATTTGTAATAGAAATGTCTAGCTTGTGCCTGTTCTGCCATTGTACCTTTGGAAGCAAATAATTTGTATTCTAGATTTCACAGATGAAGAGGAATTTTTGGATTTTGGACTTGGAGTTAAGACTTTTGCTATGATATGATGGGGTGAATATGTTTTCCATGTTGCAAGGATATAATTTTTGGGGGGCCAAAGGGTGGAATGTCATGTTTTGAATTATGTGTATCAGATTGGCTGGGCCATGATTCCCAGAATTGTGTGGTTGGCCTCCATTTTGTGACTGTAATTTTATGTTAAAAGAGGATTAGGGTGGGATTGTAACACCACCTTTACCCAGGTCACATCCCTGATCCAGTGTAAAGGGAATTTCCCTGGGGTGTGGACTGCACCACCTTTTATCTCTCAAGAGATAAAAGGAAAGGGAAGCAAGCAGAGAGTTGGGGACCTCATACCATCAAGAAAGCAGTGCCAGGAGCAGAGCACTTCCTTTGGACCGGGGTTCCTGCGCAGAGAAGCTCCTAGTCCGGGGGAACACTGATGAGAAGGCCAAGAGAGAGAGAAAGCTTTCCCCTGGAGCTAACACCCTGAATTTGAACTTTTAGCCTACTTTGACTGTGAGGAAATAAACTTCTCTTCGTTAAAACCATCCACTTGTGGTATTTCTGTTATAGCAGCAGTAGATGACTAAGACAGTAGTCAAGAACCAAGAGTGAAATCACACTCAAGTGCAGGAGAACACACACACACACACACACACACACACACGCACACACACACGAATCTCTAAATGGGAGAAAATGTAACAAGGGCAGAAACTTTGATTCAGATTACACAAGAATGGAAACACAAGTCTTTTGGAGCAACACAATTTGAATTGTATCAGACCTTATGGGTTCTAAGCAGACTAGAGAGGGCTGAGCAAGTTTTCTGAGTTTGGGAAGAATTTATGTTGTGTTCAAAAATAATCAAAACTCGCTGGAATAGTGGAGTGCCTCGAGCAAGAGAAGCATCCTAAATGCTCAGTTTCTTGTTTTGGCTTCAGATTTGGGAAAAGAGAAAGCAAAGCAGCTGTGCTCTGATATGACCTCCTTTGATGTGTTAAGATGTGTTGAGACTCTAGTAAGTTCAAAAGTACAGAATCTTAATAAATAATGTTTCCTTTGTCTTATAGCATATAATTAAGTTATCTGCTTTACTTATATTCATAGGCTAATGATTTTCAATTTATTTTTCCTTTTCTTGGTCTCCTTCCCACTGCCATTGAGTCAATTCCGACTCATAGCGATGCTATAGGACAGTAGCACTGCCCCGGAGGCTTCCAAGGAGCGGCTGGTGGACTTGAACTGCTGACCTTTTGGTTAGCAGCTAAGCTCTTAACCACTGTGCCACCAGGATTCCTCCAAACAGATCTTACCAAATTAAACAAATGAAAGTAGCGCTACGTGGTAGGATTTAGGGTCGTTGTCAGAGCATAGTATGAAAATGTTTTAGCATTCTGTTTTAACTCTGGGTGCTATGGTTATTTAAAAATGACCATTTATCTCTCCTGAGTTAGCCATCAGTTCTTAAGTGTTCTAGATGATTCTCAGCAACCGGGGACCTGGGCTGGGCAAAAGCCCACCACTGCAGGTGGTAGAAGTCAGCTGGAGATGAGCTAGGCCTGGTGGGGTCAGCGTGGTTTGGTCTTTGAGAGTATTTCAGAGCCTTACGGATATGATTGTTTTTCTTTCTTTTATTCACTTTTCTTTCCTTCTTCTTTTTTTTGCTGCTTAATAATCTTGATAGTTGTTACCTGAAATTTTCAAACTTTTCCTTAATGGATTTACTAGAAAAACACGCTGAGACTTATCTTACTGTACTGTCTTTTTTTTTTGTTTGTTTGTAATGATTCTATGCTGAGCCAGCCTCTGCCCTAACACAGATCACAGATGGATGCAGCTTGGTGTGAACATGTAATACCTGGCTGGATGTTCATGTCAATTAAGTGCTTATTAAAATGATTTAGTACCATGAGATCTGGCCTGGTAATTATTTTCACAAGGCAGATGAGTAGTTCAATTTATTGCTTTTAAATCCTTAACATTTTCTTTCCTTCTTTTTTTTCTTTTTCATTGTTAAGTGAAATGCATTTAGAAAAATGTACACTAAAGTACAGCTCCATACATAAAGTGACCATATATTGAGTTATTTTTATAAATTTATTTTTATTTACCAGTTTAAACTTTGTACTGTATGTACTGAAATAAGTTCCAGAAGTCTTAATGCAGTAAGTATAAAACCCAAAATTACTAGGTATCCAATCTCAGGGGAAGGAGTCCTGGTGGAGCAGAGGTTAGGCACTCGGCTGCTAACCTAATTGTCAAGGTTTCCAACCTACCCAGAGGCTTCACAGAAGAAAGACCTGGCCATCTGCTCCCTTAAAGTTACAGCCAAGAAAACCCCATGAGGCAGCCCTCCTCTGTCGCATGGGGTCGCTATGAGTCAGCATCAACTCGATGGCACCTAACAACAACACTGGAATCTGAACAGAAGGTTTATTCTGAGCAGTTATTCTATATGCATGTAGGGAGGCCATTTGGATTCCAGAAAAAGCCAGTGACTCCAAGAAGCTAGGCACAATGGGGCTTATAAAGAGAAGAGCAGGGAGAAACAGAGCAGGCCAAACACTGGCTAAACTTAACATGATTAACTGAACCCTCCTTCCCCTCTTTGCTGAGATCCACTAATAGCAGGTTACTTCTGGCCTGGCGGCTAATAATATGGCTCTCCACCCACCTGCAGTCAGGAGACTCTTGATGAGATTGAAATTAGGAGGTAATGGTTTGTTGACTATTCTTTTATAGCAGAAAAGACAAATTACACTGCTATAGAGCAGTTTCTGGCAGGCTTTTGCAATTTGGGTCATTTTTTTTAGGGTTAATATTTGGTTTCACGGATAAGAAAAGCCTTAAAATCAAAGTAAGATGTCTGTTATTAATGTCCCTATTTGTCTTAGTCATCTAGTGCTGCTATAACAGAAATACCATAAGTGGATGGCTTTAACAAGCAGAAGTGTATTTCCTCACAGTAAAGTAGGCTAAAAGTCCAAATTCAGGGTGTCACCTCCAGGGGAAGGCTTTGTCTCTCTGTCGGCCTTTTCATCCACATTCCCCGGGACTAGGAGCTTCTCTGTGCAGGAACCTCGGGTCCAAAGGACATGGTCTGCTCCCGGTGCTTCTTTCCTGGTGGTATGAGGTCCCCCTGTCCCTCTGCTCACTTCTCTCCTTTGTATCTCAAGAGATGACCTCAGGATACAATCCCATTTTGTGGACTGAGTCCTGCCTTACTAACAGAACTGCTGTCCATCCTCCCTCATTAACATCATAGAGGCAGGATTTACAACATAGAGGAAAATCACACAATACCAGGATTCTGGCCCAGCCAAATTGATACACAAATTTTTGGGGGGACGTAATTCAATCCATGACACTATTCAACTCTAGTAAGGTACTGGTATTAGATCACATTATTAAAGGAGCCCTGGTGGCGCAGTGGTTAAAGCAATCGACTGCCAACCAAAATGTTGGTGGTTTGAAATTGCCAGCGGCTCCACGGAGAAAACGTGTGTGACAGTCGGCTTCCTTAGAGATTTACAGCCGCGGAAAGCGTCTGGGGTCGGTATGGGAATCCACTGGAGGGCAGTGGGTTTGGCTTTGATCATATTATAGAAATAGGGTTATACAGATAGATTTGTGAATGTGTGTGTGTGTGTGTGTGTGTGTGAGCAAGTTTATGTGGACATCACACACTCCTTCAAAGTGTGGATTATAACCCTTGAGAGTGGTTTGTGTCTGTGTGTGCCTGCCAAAAAGATTCATTGTTTTACAATTTGATAGTCAACTTATTTAACTTACAAGTTCAAATGCCTTAACCTTTCAAGTTCAGCCTGTTAGGCTTATTATTCTCTTAGAAGTCTAGCAAATAATAGCAACCACTTTTAAGGGGCTTGTGGAAAGTATTTGTCCCCATTTGCAAATCAAGTTAATGACACACCATCATCCATTTTAAAGTCCATTTGATTCTCTTGTTACACTACACGCAGTTCTCCCTTTAATCACTTCAATGGTCTGAATTAACAGACACCTTCCCAGCTATGTAAATAACTCTTTTAAATCTAATAAATGAAACTCACCAATATAGTGGGACTTCTCTTAACATGTTCCAATGCTGTATATAAAACTAGTTTTCCACAAGAACCAGAAGCTTAAATTAACTACTCAATTATACATTTCACAGTAAGTTTCAAATCTATAATTCTTCGAAGCCAAATTATTTTCCACCTTGCCCATGTATAAAATATCAAATATGCATACATTCCTTAATCACTCACAATATGAATGCTTCCGTTTTGGTTCTCTGTAAGGCTTCTGTACATTTGCTAAACCCTCCTGGAGTTGAAAGATGCATCCCTATCGCAGATGACAGTTAAAGAAAATAAATAAATGAAACCAACCCGTTGCCATCGACTTGACTCCCACTCAGAGTGACCATACTGGACAGATTAGAACTGTGCCATAGGGTTTCCAAGGAGCCACTGGTGGATTGGAACTGTCAAACTTTAGGTTAGCTGCCAAACTCTTAACTACTGCTCCAGGGGGGCTCCAGTTACCCTTCTGGCAACCAAGCTGTTGCCTTGGAACCGCCCACTTAACCATTGCACCACCAGGGCTCCTTGAACAAAAAATACCAGCGTTGATCTCCATTCATGAAGCATTCTCCGATGTCACCACAAGATGGCAGCACAATTCCAGACACAATACTTTCCAATAATTTTTCATAATACATGTGCTTATGCTGCCATCTTGTGGTCATGTCGGAGAATGCCTCATGATTGGAGAAGAGTCATTTCCAAAATGCGGATGTTTTTCACATTTTGGTAATTACAGATAATGGAGCAATGATTAAGCACTTGGCTGGCAACCTAAAGTTGGACGTTCAAATCCACTCAGAAACTCCACGGGGAAAGACCCGGCTATCTGCTTCCAGGAAGATTACAGCCTAGAAACGAGAGCAGCTCTACCCTGTCACATGGGGTTAGTATGAGTTGAAAGTGACTCGATGGCACCCAACAACAACAGAGACAATTTATGAGTGTAATTGAATTCGAAATTGCCAACTTTTTATGGAAAACGAATAAATGCTACGATGCTCCTTGTTGACTATTAAATTCAAGTAACACAACATCAGAGCCACAGGGATTGCTGTGACCTCCACTCTTGTCTGCACTAATATGACTTTTTTTTTCCATAGAACGTTACTACACTACATAAAACTTGCGATTTATGTCACCATATGCATGGCAATAATAAAGAAGGAATATTTCATTTTCTAGCTCCAGAAAAGTGATTGCACTAAAAGTAACTCCAGCTGAAGTAAATAATCAAGTATAAAATTATAGTAGAAAAACCACTAGACCAATACTTCTTAAATTGCACATGCAAAAGACTCCCCTAGGGAGCTTGCAGATTTGGATTCGGTATGTAAGGGATAAGGCCAGAGATTCCCCTTGTTGAATGCCGATGCTCACTGTACTGCTCTGCGGAGCCCAGAGAATACATGCTTCCCACTAACGTTGGGCACATGGCGATCATGGTGGAATTCAACCAGTCACAGCTCAGTACTTCCTGAGCACATAGTGCCCACAGACAGGGTTGTTTGGACCCGCCATCGAGCCTCCCTACCTAAACTGGCATAGACTTAAGCTTCTCTTTTAAAAGGAACCTAAATCAGCTGGTTAACTCTTTCCTGTGGAGTTGATTCTGACTCATAGGGACTCCATGTGTTACAGAGTACAACTGTGCTCCATAGGGTTTTGTTGGCTATAATCTTTACAGAAGCAGATTGCCAGGCCTTTCTTCTGCCCCATCACTGGTGACTTCCAACCACCAACATTTGGTTAGCTGTGTTTAGGTGCTGTCGAGTGGGTTCCGACTATAGGAATCCTATGTAAAACAAAATGTAACACTGTCCTGTCCTGCATGATCCTCATCATCATTGCTATGTTGAACCCACTGTCATAGCCACCGAGGCAATCCATCTCATTGAGGGCCTTCCTCTTTTTCACTGACCCTTTACTTTACCAGGCATGACGTCCTTCTCCCGGGACTGGTCCCTCGTGATGACATGTCCAAATTACATGAGATGAAGTCTTGCCATCCTTGCTGGTTGTACTTCTTCCAAGACAGATTTGATATACAATATTCTTCGCCAACACCATTATTCAAAGGCATCAGTTCTTTTTCAGTCGTCCTTATTCATTGTCAAGCTTTTGCATGCATATGAGGCTGGGGTCGGTGCACTTTAGTCCTCAAAGTGACATCTTTGCTTTTTAACGCTATAAAGAGGTCTTTTGCTGCACATTTGCCCAATGCAATGCATCATTTGATTTCTTGACTCTTGCTTCCATGGGTGTTGATTGTGGATCCAAGTAAAATGAAACCCTTGACAACGTCAATCTTTTCTCTGTTTATCCTGATAGGTTATTGCTTCAGTTGTGAGGATTTTTGTTTTCTTTAGGTTGAGGTGTAATCCATACTGAAGGCTGTAGTCTTTGGTCTTCATCAGTAAGTGTTTCAAGTCTTCTTCGCTTTCAGCAAGCAAGGTTGTGTCATCTGGATAATGAAAAAGGAAGACAGTAAAACTGATGCAGTCAAACTTTGGTGTTGGTGAAGACTATTGAACATGTGCAAAGACTCTCTTCACAAGTAAGGCCACACTCACAGCTTCCAGGGGGGCATATCCTTTTTTGGACGGGGCCACCATTCAACCCACTACACATATTTAATTTCTAAGAGGCTTATAGCAAGGTCACGCACAGTGGTGGCCAGGACAGACGAAATGGGATTCTCATCCATTCTTGTCAGTGGGCATCACCGGGAGTGCAGGGTGAGAGTGTCCAGTAGAATGAAAGAGGCACACACTTCTGAACCAGCCATTCTTATCTCGGTATCCCAAATGCCTTGGTTCCTTGCATTCAATTCTTCTCCAGACACATCCACTAGAGAACACATCCACACCTGCACGATCCCAAGAGCTTTGATTCTAAAGGATTGGAAACCACCTAAATGCTTCCAGAGGGGATGGGCTAAGAAATTATATTTATCCAGTAGATTATATCGTTAAATTTTGATACCTTACAAGAATGGTTAAAATGAACTATGTCCATAGCGACATGAGTAAATCTCAAAATTATAACATTAAGTGAGTAAAGGAGATGCACTTGTGGTCACGTTTATGTCTAGAATTTGAAAACACAGCACAATTCTATGTTATTTATGAATACATCCTTTCGTAGTTAAAGTATGAGATCAAGGATAGGAAGAATAACACCAACTTCAGATTCCAGGTCACCTTTGGGATAAAAGGACAGCAATTTATTGCAGAGACAGTACTTCAGCTTTCCCTGCAAACTTTTATTTCACAAATAAAACTGAAGCAAAGATGGGAAACAATTAACATGTATCACAGGTGGCTAGTGATTGACTGGGTATCTGATTTAGTTTTTGTCTATACAGTTTCTATATGTGAAATCTTTTATAATTTAAAGACAGTTTATGCTGCATAAAAGACCAATTTCCATCTGATAAACAAGTTATCATGTATCCACAGGATGGGACACCAGCTTGTTAACCTCGGATATCTCTAACTAGTGTGAGTATAGGTGACTTGTGTTTTCTCCTCTATGCCAATGTTTATAATAAATATAGTCATTTTTATCAGAAAAATAAAGAATCTAATGGATAATTTGTTTGTACAAGTAACATCAAAATAAAGTGAGCAATCAATTCTTGTTGTGTGCCACTGTGTGAATTTCAACTATTAGTGACCCAAATGAATTGAGTAGAACGGCCTCGTAGGGCTATAATCTTTCTAGGAGTAGATCACCAGAAAAACCTGTTACCATTGCGTCAACTCACGGTGACCCTAAAGACAGAGCAGAGCTGCCTGTAGGGTAGGAGCAAGTGGTGGATTCGAACTGCCGACATTTTTGCTTAGCAGCCATAGCTCTTAACCACTGCTCCACCAGAGCTCTGTGGGTGGGTGAGGGCCTCGAAAAAGAAATTTTATTCTAGAAAGACTTCACTCTTCAAGTGCTATCTGACTCCTCTGGCCCTTTAATTTGCCTCTGTCACATGACCCCTTCTCAGAATTCTCTGACCAGCCCTGGCAGTTATGGAAACATAAGAATGTTGCCATTTCCAACTGTCTCCCAACCTGGCAGTTAGCACTATAACCCCTTCTGAGGAGTCCTCCTCTCCCTTTTTTTCCCCCTCTTCAGGGAGAAGCACTGTGGTTTAGTTGCCTTTTTGCCCTGGCTGAGATCACTGAGGCTTTCTGGTGGCCGCCTTTACTTTAATCTGTCTTCTGTGTGAAAAGATTACACATCCTGGGATGGCCAAACAAAGCAGGTAAGACTAGGCTGCCTTTCTTTTGCTATAAACAAGCTTCGTTTCATTTTCTTCATGGACTGCTGGGCTGTATGCTGTTGGCAGTTAAAACCAGGCCCCCTGATTAGCACTTTAAATGTGAATTATAGCTCATCAGCTTGGCCAATGTCATCTCCACCATCACATCCCTCTTTACGTGAGAACCCTGACAGGATTTAGTGTCAGCGTGGGAAGAAAGTAAAAGGCTAATGTGTGACTAAGACACATAGGTGATGGTGAAGCGTGTTCCTCACGTGTGTTATTTATCTTACAGGCCAGGCCAAGGGGAGCCCCAAGACCATTCTGGGGAGATTTTATGTGCAGTCAGGGAAGTGTGCCTTTCCCCCTTGATATTTCAGTAGCAAATGTCTATGTGTATCTCTACACGGGACACGGACCATTCTTTAACTTCTTTTTACTTCCTCCCTTTTTATGGGGGCCTGGTGGCACGGTGGTTAAGAGCTCGTCTGCTCACCAAAAGGTCAGACGTTCGAATCCACCAGCCCCTCCTTGGAAGTCCTATAGAGCAGTTCTACTCTGTCCAATAGGGTCAGTATGAGTCATAATCGACTCAACAGGCAAGGGGTTTCCTTTTTTACTTGTTAAACTAAGTTGTTATTAGGTTTTCAGATGACTTCAGGGGATATTTTTGGTTTAAGGGTTAAAGATTAGGCTTCTTTTATTCTTAAAGAAGATACTTAGAACACTGATTGAAGGCCAGGAAGAATATAGAATGTGGAAATATAGCCTTAGACGAGAAGGGCAAGATGTAAATATTCAGCACTTTCTAACCTGTGGCTCATCAATCTGTTTCATTTTGTTTTCTCCTTGGCGTTCCTGGCTTGACCTCATAATTCCTCTACCTGTCTGCAGTCGACTTGAAATGCAGCCCTTTTGCCGCCAACTCTTCGGCCTCTTTTTGAGTTATATGTCTTGGACATCTGGTATCGTCCTAGCAATCAGCAGATCCTGGCGTGTGTGGGAATTCGACAGCAAGGTTGTTCCTGTTGTGTTTATTGGGCTTTGGGATGTTTTTTATATTCAAAAGGTTAACATCTCTGGAGTGCTAGTCGAGATGGTGCAGGAGCATGTTATGAATGAGAGCTGGGCCATTTCTGATGAAATCTCCTATGCGCAGGACATGATCTTGTTAGCTAATTTTATCAAGTTACCAGTCCTGATTTTTGGCACACTGATCCTTTGGGTCAGTTGGATCAAAGCCCCATACCCAGATTTTCTTCGAATGTATTACAAAATGTGCGCCTACCTTCTTTTGTTCAGTTCTGTGTGTACCGCGAGTGCAGTGATCTGGAATTTCTATGCGGATTTTTCTGGCAACACCACCTTTGACTTTCCACCGAGCTTTCCTGTTAAAAAAGAAGCACTAATAGGTAAACGGTGGTCCTACGTGCTCCCACTGGGAATCACAACGGCCTCCATGTCCATTATCAGTGCCCTCAGCTTCCTCTTTGAGCGGTATTTACTAACACCCCAGAGCCAAATGAAGCCCACAGCTGTGGGCAAAAGTTCAAAACAAAAAGTCTGAACTGAGGGCTTTTACTTTTTGGAATGGCAGCAAGTATACTTTTCCTGAAGAAATTTCCTACATACATATAACACTGTCATAGCCATCCACACATTTGAAATAAACATACTTGTTTGATTTGTCAGAGTGTGTCTGAAGCTGATATTCTCCTCTTCTGCTCCTTGCTGTAAACCTGTTCCTTTCTTTCAAGCTTTCACTTCCTGAAATCTGCAGGGAATCATCTTCCGTATATACCCAACTCATAGTGACCCTGTAGGACACAGTAGAACTGCCCCATAAGGGTTTCCAAATCTGTAATCTCTGTGGAAGCAGATTGCCACATCTTTCTCCCTTAGAGTGGCTGGTGGGTTTGAACCGCTGACCTTTTCATTAGCAGCCGAGCACTTAACCACTGTGCCACCAGGGCCCCTTCTTCTCTACATACACTGTCAAAATTCCAAGGCAGGAGGGAGAGTTTTTGCTTAGGAGGCATGGAGTCTATGTTACTGGAGGTGGAATGATTGGGAAAAGGATAGCGAGAATGGGTGCACTTGAAGAATGTAATCAACTTTGGTGAAGGGAAGGACAACACACAATACAGGGGAAGTCAGCACAACTGGACCAAAGCAAAAGCTAAGCAGTTTCCTGGACACATCCAAACACTTTCAGGGACAGAGCAGCCGGCACTGGGGCCTGGGGACCATGGTGTTGGGGGACATATAGGTCAATTGGCATAACAAAGTTTATTAAGAAAATGTTCTATATCCCACTTTGGTGAGTGGTGTCTGGGGTCTTAAAAGCTAGTGAGCGGCCATCTAAGATGCATCGATTGGTCCCAACCACCTGTAGTAAGGGAAACTGAAGAATACCAAAGACACAAGGAAAGTAGTAGCCCAAGAGACAGAAAGGGCCACATAAACCAGAGACTTCATCAGCCTGAGACCAGAAGAACTAGATGGTGAGCAGCTACCACCAGTGACTGCCCTGACGGGGAACACAACAGAGAGTCCCAGCCAGAGCAGGAGAAAGTTGTAGAGAAGAACCCAAGGTCACATAAAAAGACCAGCCTTAATGCTCAGACAGAAACTGAGGAACCTCCAAAACTATGGTCCCTGGACTCACTGTTAACCCAGAATTGAAACCATTCCCAAAGTCTACTCCTCAGACAAAGATTAGACAGGACTATAAAACAAAAAATTATCCATGTGAGGAATGTGCTTCTTAGTTCAATCAGATATAAGAGACCAAATGGGCAGCTCCTGTCCAAAAGTAGGATGAGAAGGCAGGAAGGGACAGGAACTGGTTGAATGGACACAGGGAACCCCGAGTGGAAAGGGGGAGTGTGCTGTCACATTGTGGGGATTGCAGCTAAAGTCACAAAACAGTACGTGCATAAATTTTTGTATGAGAAATTAACTTGAGCTGTAAACTTTCACCTAAAGCACAATTTAAAAAAATTATATATATATAAAAGGTGTATTGGATTTGGCATCTAGAAGGGTAGATTCTGGGTTCAGCCTCATTACTACTAGTTATTTTTACAGAAGTTAATTGACTATTCAGGATTCTCAGGTACAGAGAAAAAATAAGAATGCTGTACAGATACCTAAAGTTTACTTTTAATGATATTTATTTAGCGTATGGGATATTTTTTCCTGAAATCCAAATAAATTATTGGAATTATCTGTTTTCCCCTACGGAATTAACAGTTTCTTTATAAAACTAGTTCTTAGGGCAGTCTCTACTGCTCCAGTTGCTCTAAATTTAGTTTACCTGCCTATACAATGACAGTAGAAGACGAGGCAAAAAAGAACAGCAGTTATATTGATGAGATCTACAAGATTAGATAGTGTCTTAAGCCGATCTCTTTTGAGATATAAAAGAGAGAAGCAAGCAGAGAGACAGCAGGACCTCATATCACCAAGAAAGCAACAGCGGGAGCAGAGTGCGTCTTTGGACTCCAGGTTCCTGCGCCGAGAAGCTCTTAGACCAGTGGAAGACAGATGACAAGGACCTGAAGAGTCATTTCTAAATTCCAGATGTGTTTTTTAATATTGGTAGTTAAAGACAGTGGGGCAATGGTTACTCACTTCAGTGGTTACCTTATGGTGGAGGTTCAAACCCACCCAGCAGCTTTGCTAGAGAAAGACCTGGCTATCTGCTTCCGGAAAGATTACAGCCTTGAAAACCAGAGCACGTCTACCCTGTCACAGGGGTTTGCTATGAGTTGAAATTGACTCGATGGCACTCAACAACAATAGAGGAAATTAATGAACTTAATTGAATTCAAAAGTGTCAGCTTTTTATTGAAAACAAATTAATGCCACCATGCTCCTTGGTGAACATAAACTCAAGCAACACCACATGAGAGCCACAGGGATTGCTGTGACCTGCACTGTGTCTGCACCAATACGACGTCTTTTTTTTTCCCCTAGAATGTTACTACACTACATAAAACTTGTGATTTATCTCACCACATGCACAGCAATATTAAAGAAGGAATATTTCGTTTTCCTGCTCCAGAAAAGTGACTGCACTAAAATTAACTCGAGCCCAAGTAAATAATCAAGTATAAAATTATGGTAGAAAAACCACTGGACCAATGCTTCTTAATTGCATGTGCATAGGACTCACCTGGGGAGCTTGTGAAAAAGCAGATTTGGATTCGGTAGGTAGGTCGGAGGGAAACATCTTCCATATGTACCTGACTCATAGTCACCCTGTAGGACAGAGGAGAACTGCCCCATAGGGTTTCCAAGGCTGTAATCTTCATGGAAGCAGATTGCCACATCTTTGTCCCTTGGAGCGGCTGGTGGGTTTGAACTGCTGACCTTCTCATTGGCAGCCAAGCACTTAACCCCTGTGCCACCAGGCCTCCTTCTTCTGTACATACACTGGCAAAAATCCAAGACAGGAGGGAGAGTTTTTGCTGGGGAGGCATGGAGTCTATGTTATGGGAGGTGGAATGATTGGGAAAAGGATAGCGAGAATGGGTGCACTTGAAGAATGTAATCAACTTTGGTGAAGGAAGGACAACACACAATACAGGGGAAGTCAGCACAACTGGACCAAAGCAAAAGCTAAGTAGTTTCCTGGACACACCCAAACACTTTTAGGGACAGAGTAGCAGGGGCAAGGGTCTGGGGACCATGGTGTCAGGAGACATCTAGGTCAATTGGCATAACAAATTTTATTAAGAAAATGTTCTACATCCCCCTTTGGTGAGTGTCATCCAGGGTCTTAAAAGCTAGTCAGCTGCCATCTAAGATACGTCAATTGGTCCCAACCCACCTGGAGCAAAAGAGAATGAAGACAACCAAAGACACAAGGAAAATATTAGCCCAAAGGACTAAGGGACCATATGAACCATAGACTCCACCACCCTGACACCAGAAGAACTGGATGGTGCCCGGCTACCACCAATGACTGCCCTGATGCGGAACACAAAAGAGAGTCCCAGACAGAGCAGGAGAAAGATGTAGAGCAGAACCCAAGTTCACATAAAAAGACCAGCCTTAATTGTCAGACAGAGACTGAGGTACCCCCAAAACTATGGCCCCCGGATGCACTGTTAACCCAGAACTGAAACCATTCCTGAAGTCCACTCCTCAGGCAAAGATTAGACAGGACTATAAAACGAAAAATAATACATATGAGGAATGTGCTTCTCAGTTCAATCAGATATAAGAGACCAAATAGGCAGCTCCTGTCCGGAGGCAGGATGAGACGGCAGGAAGGGATGGGAACTGGTCGAATGGACACATGGAACCCTGGGTGGAAAGGGGGAGTGTGCTGTCACATTATGGGGACTGCAGCTAATGTCACACAACAATACATGTATAAATTTTTGTATGACAAATTAACTTGAGCTGTAAACTTTCACCTAAGGCACAATTTTAAAAAATTATATATTTTTAAAAAAAGGTGTATTGGATTTGGCGTCTTAGAAAGGTAGATTCTGGGTTCAGCCTCATTACTACTAGTTATTTTTACAGAAGTTAATTGACTATTCAGGATTCTCAGGTACAGAGAAAAAATAAGAATGCTGTACAGATACCTAAAGATTACTTTTAATGAGATTTATTTAGCGTATGGGATATTTTTTCGCTGAAATCCAAATAAATTATTGGAATTATCTGTTTTCCCCTACGGAATTAACAGTTTATTTATAAAACTAGTTCTTAGGGCAGTCTCTACTGCTCCGTTGCTCTAAATTCAGTTTACCTGCCTATACAATGACAGTAGAAGGAAGAGGAGGCAAAAAAGAACAGCAGTTATATTGATGAGATCTACAAGCTTAGATAGTGTCTTAAGCCGATCTCTTTTGAGATATAAGAGAAGCAAGCAGAGAGACAGCGGGACCCCATACCACCAAGAAAGCAACAGCGGGAGCAGAGTGTGTCCTTTGGACTCCAGGTTCCTGTGCCGAGAAGCTCTTAGACCAGGGGAAGACTGATGACAAGGACCTGAAGAGTCATTTCTAACATCCAGATGTGTTTTTTACATATTGGTAATTAAAGTCAGGGGGCCAATAGTTACTCACTTCGGTGGTTCCCTTAAGGTGGAGGTTCAAACCGACCCAGCAGCTTTGCTACAGAAAGACCTGGCTATCTGCTTCCCTAAAGATTACGGACTTCAAAACCAGAGCAGCTCCACCCTGTCACAGGGGTTTACTATGAGCTCAAACTGACTGGATGGCACTCAACAACAACAACAGAGACAATTCATCGACTTAACTGAATTGGAAACTGTCAGCTTTTTACTGAAAACAAATAAATGCTACCATGCTCCCTGTTGAACATTAAACTCAAGCAACACCACATGAGAGCCACAGGGATTGCTGTGACCTGCGCTCTTGTCGGCACTAATATGTCTTTTTTTTCCCCTAGAATGTTACTGCAGTACGTAAAACTTGTGATTTATCTCACCACATGCACAGTAATAATATAGAGGGAATATTTTGTTTTTCTGCGCTAGAAGAGTGATTATACTAAAATTAACTCCAGCTGAAGTAAATAATCAAGTATAAAATTATGGTAGTAAAACCACTAGACCAGTGCTTCTTAAATTGCATGTGCATAGGACTCACCTGGAGACCTTATCAACAAACAGATTTGGATTCTTAGATCGGGGATGAGCCCAGTGATTCCCCATTTTTAATGATGAAGCTGATGGAACTGCTCCGTGTCGCCCTGAGTAGGCGTGCCTCCCACTGATGTTGAGCACAGGGCGACCACGGTGGAATTCAACCAATCAGAGCTCAGCACTTCCCGCGTACGTCGTGCCCACGGACAGGGTTGTTTGGACCCGTTACGGATGCTCCCTACCTAAATCAGCATAGATTTAAGTTTATCTTTTATCACAGCCAAAACTCGTTGCCATCGAGCGGATTCCGACTCATAGAGACCTTATAGGACAGAGTAGAACTGCCCGGTAGAGTTTCCAAAGAGCGCCTGGTGGATTCGAACTGGACACCTTCTGGTTAGCAGCGGTAGCACTTAACCACTACACCACCAGGGTTTCCAGTCTTTTATAAGGAACCTAAATCAGTTGGTTAACTCTTTCCTGTCAGTTGATTCCAACTCATGGGGACCCCATGCATTACAGAGTAGAACTGTGCTCTATAGGGTTTCGCTGGCTGTTAACTTTACAGAAGCAGGTTGCCAGGCCTTTCTTCTGCTCTACCACTGGTATGTCCCAATCAACAACTTTCTGGTTAGTAGTCAAGTGCCAAGAGTGAAATCATACTCAAGTGCGGGAGAACACACACACACAAATCTGTAAACGGGAGAGAATGTAACAAGGGCAGAAGATGTGATTCAGATTACAAGAACAGAAACACAAGTCTTTTGAAGGAACACAATTTGAATCGCATCAGACTTTATGGGCCTCTAAACAGGCTACAATGGCCATGAGCAAGTTTCCTGAGTTTTGGAGGAATTTATGTGGTGTTGAAAATAATCAAAACTCACTGGAATAGTGGAGTGTCTCGAGCAAGAGAAGCATCCTAGATGCCCAGTTTCTTGTCTTGGCTTCAGATTTGGGAAAAGAGAAAGCAAAGCAGCTGTGCTCTGATCTGAACTCCTTTGATGGATTGACATATGTTGAGACTCTAGTAAGTTCAAAACTACAGAATCTTGATAATGTTTCCTTTGTCTTATAGCATATAATTAAGTTATCTGCTTTACTTACATCCATACGCTAATGATATTCACTTCATTTTTTTTCCCTTTTTTGTCTCCTTCCCACTGCCATTGAGTGGATTCCAACTCATAGTGACGCTATAGGACAGAGTAGCACTGCCCCATTAGGGCTTCCAAGGAGCGGCTGGTGGACTCCAACTGCTGACCTTTTGGTTAGCAGCTAAGCTCTTAACCACTGTGCCACCAGGATTCCTCCAAACAGATCTTAGCAAATTAAACAAATGAAAGAGGTGCTGCATGGTGGGATTTAGGGTGGTCGTTACAGCACAGTATGAAAATGTTTTAGCATTCTATTTTCACTCCGGGTGCTTTGGGTATTTACAAACAGCCCTTTTTCTCCCCTCAGCCATCAGTTCTTAAGTGTTCTAGATTATTCTCAGCAAACTGGGACCTTAGTCCTGGGCTGGGCAAAAAGCCCAAACAGCAGGTAGGAGAACTCAGCTAGAGATGAGTTAGGCCTGGTGGGGCAGCATGGTTTGGTCTGTCTGAGAGTATTTCAGAACCATTCCGATATGATTGTTTTTTCTTTCTTTTATTCACTTTTTTTTTCTTTTTTTGCCTGTTAATAAGCTTGACTGTTGTTACCTGAAACTTTCAAACTTTTCCTTGGTGAATTTACTAGAAAAACACACTGAGACTGATCTTACTCTACTGTCTTTATTTATTTATTTTAATGGTTCTGTGCTGAGCCAGCCTCTGCCCTAATACAGATCACAGATGGATGCAGCTTGGTGTGACCATTTAATTTCTGGCTGGATGTTTATGTCAATTAAGTGCTTGTTAAGAGGTTGAGTACCACGAGATCCAGCCTGATAAAGAAATTATTTTCACAAGGCAGACGAGTAATTCAATGTATTGGTTTTAAATCCTTAAAATTTTCTTTCTTTTTGAGACTGGAGAAACCCCGAGAGTATGGCCCCCAGACACCCTTTTAGCTCAGTGGTTGTCTTAGTCATCTAGTGCTGCTCCAACAGAACTACCCCAAAGGTGGCTTTAACAAAGAGAAGTTTATTCTCTCACAGTCCAGGAGACTACAAGTTCAAATTCAAGGCATCAGCTCCAGGGGAAGGCCTTCTCTCTCTGTCAGCTCTGGAGGAAGGTCCTTGTGATACATCAGTCTTCCTTTGTTCTGGTAGCTTCTCTGCACAGGAACCTCAGGTCCAAAGGACGTGCTCTGCTCTCAGCACTGCTTTCTTGGTGGTATGAGGTTCCCACGTGTCTCTGCTCACTTCTCTCTTTTATATCTCAAAAGAGATTGCATTAAGACACTACCTAATCTTGTAAACCTCATCAGTATAATAACCTCATCACAGTGATAGAATTTACAACACGTAAGGAGATCACATATAACCTCATCATAGTGATAGAGTTTACAACACATAAGGAACTCACATCAGATTACACAATCATACAACAGTGGGACACAACTCAATCCATGATAGTGGTGAAGTCACTTCCGAGGTTCACCGTTCAGCCGGGGATTGGACAGCCCCATAAAACAAAACGGGACTAATGAGGCACAGCAGTCCAGGGACAAGGGCTAGAAGGCAGAAGGGGACAGGAAAGTTGGTGATAGGGAACCCAAGGTTGACTAAGGACAGCGCTGACATGTAGTGGGGTTGTTAACCATTGTCATAGGGCAACATGTGTACTGTTTAATGAGAAACTATTTTTGTCCTGTAAACCTTCATTTAAAGTGAGAATAGCAGCACAACTGGAAGCACGTAATCGATGTCACTGAACTGTGCATGTAGAAATTTTTGAAATGGTATATCTTTGGCTATGTATACTTCCACCAAAAGAAACGGTAGAGAAGGGAGAGGGCTGACATGTTGTGGGGTTGTTAACCAATGTCATAAAACAATATGCATACTGACTGTGTAATGAGAAACTATTTGTTCTGTAAACCTTCACCTGAAGTACAATAAAAAAATAAATAAAAATGTTCTCTTTTTCTTTTCATTATTAACTATAATGCGTTTAGAAAAATACATATTAACATACAGCTCCATACATAAAGTGACCATATACTGAGTTATTTTCTAAATGTATTTTTATTTACTAGTTTAAGCTTTGCACTGTATATACTGAAATAAGTTCCAGAAGTCTTAAAGCATTAACTATAAAGCCCCAAATTAATAGCTGTCCTATCTCAGGGTAAGGAGCCCTGGTGCAACTTCTCTTAAAATGATCCAATGCTGTATATAAAACTAGTTTTCCACAAGAACCACAAGCTTAAATTAATTACTCAATTATACATTTTACAGTGAGTTTCAAAGGTTTTATACTTAGAAGCCACATTCTGTTCAACTTTGCCAGTGTATAAAATATCAAATATGCACACATTCCTTCTTCACCCAAAATATGAATTCTTCCGTTGTGGTTCTCTAAGGCTTCTGTGCTTTCGCTAAATCCTCCTGTAGCTGAGAGCTACATTCCTATCACAGATGACAGTTCTCCTTCCGGCAACCAAGCTGCCTCCACCCCAAGATCTGGGGGGACCCTGACTAGGTTCTTGTCAGTGACCCTAGGGGCACACATGAACTCTACTAACAACTGCTCTCCCAGGACTCCACAATTCACAGGAGGGGGTCTCGAGGCCCCTGACTCTGAGCTTTAAGTTGTACACATTCTTGATTCTTGGCTGCTCACGCGGACACGGGGAGGGCTGACGTTGATGGAGACACTGACCCTTGACAGGATTTCTCATTTCTTTGGCTCCACAGGATGGAACACCATGCGACCTTTAAAACTCATAAAATCAAAGAATACCTAGGGATACGGAGAAAACGCTCAAGACACATCTGATGTGAAAGGGAAGATGAGAAAACAATGCACAGTGGGGAGAGATTTTCTTTAAAATGTGTAGATTCCCCCTCTTTCCCGTACCTATCATCCAGAAAATTGAAGATAAATACCAACTTGTTGACCTTGGCTGCCTGTGAGTGTTGTGACTGCAGGTGACTTGTGCTTTCTTCTCTATATCAATTTTCATAATGAATATATAGTCATTTTTAGTAGAAAATAATCTAATGGATAAATTGTCAAGTAACGTCAAGATAGTGAGCAATCAATTGCTCTGTGCCATTGAGTCAATTTCAATTCACAGTGACCCAATGTGACCTAGTAGGGAGCAGAGCACCTGGTCTTTTCTACTGAGAAGCAGCTGGTGGGCTGAAACCGCCCACTTAACCATTGCACCACCAGGGTTCCTTGAACAGAAAATAGCTGCATTCACCTCCATTCATGAAGCATTCTCCTATTTCTCCACAAGATGGCAGCACAATTTCAGACACAATACTTTCCAATGATTTTTTGCTAATGCATATGCTCATGCTGCCGTCTTGTGGACACATTGGAGAATGCGTCATGATTGGAGAAGAGTCATTTCTAAAATCCAGATTTGCTTTTTACATATTGATAATTAAAGAGAGTTGCACAATGGTTAAGCACTTGGCTGGTAACCTAATGTTGGAGGTTCAAACCCACACAGCAGCTCTACTGGAGAAAGACCAGGCTATCTGCTTCCGTAAAGATTACAGCCTAGAAAACCAGAGCCGGTCCACTCTGACACACGGGTTACTAAGAGTTGAAATTGACTCAGTGGCACCCAGCAACAACAACAGACACAATTTATCAACGTAATTGAATTCAAAACTGTCACGTTTTTATTAAAAACAAATAAATGCTACCTTTCTCCGTGTTGAACACTAAACTCAAGCAACACATCAGAGCCACAGCGATTGCTGTCACCTGCACTCTGTCTGCACCAATCTCTCTTTTTTCCCTACACCTTTACTACACGGCATAAAACTTGTCATTCAGTTCACCACATGCACGGCAATAATAAAGAAGGAATATTTCGTTTTCCTGCCCCAGAAAAGTGATTGCACTGCATTAACTTCAGCTGAAGTAAATAAGCAAGTATAAAATTAAAGTGGAAAAACCACTAGACCAATGCTTCTTAAATTACAGGTGCATAGGGCTCACCTTGGGAGCTTGTTAATTTTTGCAGATTTGGATTCGGTAGGTCAGGGGTAAGCTCAGAGATTCCCCACGTTGAATGCCCATGCTGACGGTATTGTTCCGTGGGGCCCAGAGAATGCTTGCCTCCCACTGACGTTGGGGACAGGGCTGTTGCTGTTGTTGTTGTTGCCAGGTGTCACTGAGTCGGTTCCAACTCATAGTGACCCTATGGACAACAGAACAAAACACTGCCCAGTCCAGCACCATCCTCACAATTGTTGCTATGCTTGAGCCCATTGTTGCAGCCACTGTGTCAATCCATCTCCTTCAGGGTCTTCCTCTTTTTTGATGACCCTCTACTTTACCAAAGGTGATGTCCTTCCCCATGGACTGATCCCTCCTGATAACATGTCCAAAGTATGTGAGACGTAGTCTCACTATCCTTGTTTCTAAGGAGAATTCTGGTTGGACTTCTTCCCAGACAGATTTGTTCGTTCATTTGACAGTCCGTGATATATTCAATATTCTTTGCCAACATCCCAATCCAAAGGGGTTATTTCTTCTTTGATCTTCCTTATTCATTGTCCAGCTTTTGCATGCATACGAGGCAATTGTAAATACCACGCCTTGGGTCAAGCAAACGTTATCCTCAAGGTAACATCTTTGCTTTTCAACACTTCAAAGAGGTCTTTTTGCAGCAGATGTGCCCACTGCAATGAGTCTTTTCATTTCTTGACTGCTGCTTCCGTGGGCCTTGATTATGGATCCAAGGAAAATGAAATCCTTGACAACCTCAATCGTTTCTCCATTTATCATGATGTTGCTCATCGGTCCAGTTGTGAGGATTTTTGTCTTCTTTATGTTGAGGTGTAACCCATGTTGAAGGCTGTGGTCTTGGATCTTCATCAGTAAGTGCTTCAAGTCCTCTTCACTTTCAGCAAGAAAGGCTGTGTTATCTGCATAACGCAGGTTGCTAATGAGTCTTCCCTCCAATCATGATGCCCTGTTCTTCTTCATATAGTCCAGCTTCTCTGATTATTTGCTCAGCATACAGATTGAATACATATGGTGAAAGAATACAAGCCTGACACACACTTTTCCTGACTTTAAACTCTTGTTCTGTTCGAACGACTGCCTCTTGATCCATGTACAGGTTCCTCATGAGCACAATTAAGTGCTCTGGAATTCCCATTCTCTGCAACATAATCCATAATTTGTTCTGATCCACAGTTGAATGCCTTTGCATAGTCAATAAAACACAGGTAAACAACTTTCTGGTAGTCTCTGCTTTCAGCCAGGATCCATCTGGCATCTGCAATGATATCCCTGGTTCCATGTCCTCTTCTAAATCCAGCTTCAATTTCTGGCAGTTCCCTATTGATATACTGCTGTAGCCGCTTTTGAACGATCTTCAGCAAAATTTTGCTTGCATGATATTAAAAATACTGCTCGATAATTTCTGCATTCAGTTGGATCACCTTTCTTGGGAATAGGCATAAGTATGGATCTCTTCCAGTCGGTCGGCCAGGTAGCTGTCTTCCAAATTTCTTGGCATAGGCGAGTGAGCACTTCCAGTGCTGCATCCGTTTGTTGAAACATCTCAATTGATATTCTGTCAATTCCTGGAGCCTTGTTTTTCACCACTGCCTTCAGTGCAGCTTGAACTTCCGTCAGTACCATCAGTTCCCGGTCATAGGTTACCTCCTGAAATGGTTGAACGTCGACCAATTTTTTCGGTATAGCGACTCTGTTTATTCCTTCCACAGGGCTACCACAGTGGAATTCAACCAATCAGTGCTCAGTACCTACTGCACACATAGTAGCCATGAACAGGGTTGTTTGGACCCGCCATGGAGGCTCCCTACCTAAATTGGCATAGACTTAAGCTTCTCTTTTATAAGGAACCTAAATCAGTGACTTAAGTGTTTCATGTCAAGTTGATGCTGATTCATGGGGTCCCCATGTGTTACACAGTAGAACTGTGCTCCATTGGGTTTTCATGGCTGTAATCTTTACAGAAGCAGATTGCCAGACCTTTCTTCTGTGCAAACATGGTAGGTTCCAAACACAACCTTTTGGTTAAGAGTCAAGTGCAAAGAGTGATATCACATTCACGTGTGGGTACAACACACACACACACACACACACACACACACACACACACACATCTGTACATAGAAGAGAATGTGACAAGGGCAGAAAATTTGATTCAGGCCATACAAGAACAGAAACAGTAGTCTTTTGGAGAAACACAATTTGAATCGTATCAGACCTTATGGGCTCTAAGCAGGCCATGGAGGGCTGAGCAGGGTTCCTGAGTTCAGATGGAATTCAGCTGGTGTTCAAAATAATCAAAACTCACTCGAATTTGAACATAAGGTTTATTCTGAGCAGTTATTGCATACGCATATAGGGAGATCATTTGGATTCCAGAAGAAGCCAATGGCTCCAAGAAGCTAGGTGCAATGGGACTTACAGACAGAAGAGGAGGGAGAAACATAGAAGACCAACTATTGGCTTATCTTAACGGGACTGATGGAACCCTGCCTTCCCCTCTTTGCTGAGAACCACTGATATCACGGTACTTCTGGCCTGGCTGCTAATAATTTGGCTCTCCACTCACCGGCAGCCAAAAGATTTGATGAGTTTTAAATTAGGAGGCAATGGTTTGTTGACTGCAAACCCTAGTGGTGTAGTGCTTAACAGTTTGGCTTGTAACTAAAACGTCAGCAGTTCGAATCCAACTGGCGCTCCTCGAAAACAATATGGGGCCATTCTGCCCTGTCCTATAGGGTCAGAATGAGTCGGAATTGACTCGATGGCAATGGGTTTGGTTTGTTGACTATTCTTTTCTAGCTGGATAAGGCAAATTTACATTGCTATAGAGGAGTTTCTGGCAGGCTTTTCTAGTTTGGGCCCATTTTTTAATGGTTAATATTTGGTTTCCTGGATAAGAAAACCTTAAAATCAAAGTCAGATGTCTGTTATTAATTTTCTTATTCAACACTGGTAAATTGTTGGTATTTGATCATATTATTGACATAGGGTTTTACAGATAGATTTATGATTTGTGTGTGTGTGTGTATGCTTGTAAGAACACTTATTTGGACATTATACAGTCCTTCAAAGTGTTGATTACAACCCTTGAAAGACGTGTGTGTGTGTGTGTGTGTGTGTGTGTGTGTGTGTGTGTATGTGTGTGCGCATGCGCGCGCAGGTGCCTGCCAAAAAGATTCATTGTTTTACAATTTGATAGTCAATTTATTTAACTTACAAGTTCAAATGCCTTAACCTTTTAAGTTCAGCCAACTAGCCTTATTATTCTATTTGAAGTTGAGACCAGCAGTCTGCCCACCATCTTGAACAGGCAAAGGGCTGTGCCTGCCATCTTTTGTGATACACGAACTAACTCCCTGTCTTTAAGCTATCTCCTTATTTAGCTATACTTCCTGTTTCTGGCCAACTTGAGGAAAGCAAGAGACTGGGGTCACAGGACCAGCTGAAACCGGCAAGAACTAGATCTGGCCCGCCTGACATGTGCAGAACCATCGACCCCAGCCTCTGGGTGACCCTGCAACTATTCTCCCACTGGACGGAACTGAACTTTAGTGGCCCAAGATTGGGGGAAGGCTTTCAGAAGCAAGGGGTCAGAGCCTAAGATCTCGTTTGAGAGACATCCCCCCACCCCATTTTATACTGAGCAAGCACAGAAAGGCCAGACTGCCCCGGGAATGCCTTTTTGGGCCAGGCCAATTAGCAAGCTGGCCACACCTCGAGGCGTTCCTGGAGACCCCAGAGCCGATTTACTTTACCCATACAAACCTCTTGGGCTATTATTCCGGGAACCACCTTGGCGACGCGAGTTCCGGTGTGCTCCTTTGCTTAGCCAAGCAACTAAATCTTTCGCTTTCACCCGTTTCGTGTCTCCATGGCTGCACCAAGCCGACCCGGAACAGTCCCGATACAAAGTCCAGCAAATAATAGCGACCACTTTTAAGGGGCTTGTGGAAAGTACTTGACCCCATTAGCAAATCAAATTAATGAAACATCCTCATCCATTTTAAAGTCCTTTTGAGTCTCTTGGTGTACTACACTCAGTTCCTGTTTGAAGGCTTCAATGGTCCGAATTAACAAATACCTTCCCAGGTATGTCAATAACTCTTTCAAATCTAATAATTGAAACTTTAAAATATAATGAAACTTAAGTCATCGTAAAATATTCTAATTCTGTATATGAAATTAATTTTCCACAAAAATCACAAGCTTTAATTAATTACTCAATTATACATTTTACAGTGATTTCCAAAGCTATTACTCCTAGAGCCAAATTCTGTTCAACTTTGCCCATGTATATCAAATATGCACACAGTCTTTCTTCACCCAAAATATGAATACTTTAATTTGTGTTCTCTATAAGGCTTCAACTTTTGCCAGTCTCCTGGAAATGAAAGATGCATCCCTATCATGAATAAGAGTTACCCTCCCAGCAACCAAGCTGCCTCCACACCCAAGATTTGGGTGGGGCCCTGACTAGGTTCTTGTCAATGACCCTAATGGCATACTTGAACTCTGCTAACAATTGCTCTTCCCAGGACTCTGTGATTCACAGGAGAGAGTCTCGAGTTCCCTGAGTCTGAGCTTTAAGTTGTACACATTCATGATTCTTCAGTGCACACGTGGACATGTGGAGGGCTGATGTGGATAGAGACATTGACCACGGACTGCATTTCTCATTTCTTTAGCTCTCATGATAGTACTTTCCCTTCCAGCTCTAAAGACCTTTGCACTTGCAGGACTCCTAAGTCGTGTGAATATCCTTTCTGTCTGCTCACTAAGACCTCTGGACTCCAAGGAATCACTCTAGAGGCTCCGATCAGATTTCCGGTGAGATTAGAGGTGGTGGTGTCACATTCTTCCAGGGAGGCACATCATGTCTGGTTGTCTCTGTGTGATGTGAGCAGCACCATATCCTTCTTTGCATATCCCAAATAACATCTCATTCCAATTTGAATATCTCACATGGCCTTCTGTGAGCTGTGGTTACCAATGTGGAGGTCATTTTATTGACGAGAAAGTCTGATGTGTATCATCGACAAGATGATCACTTATTCAGTCAACCAATATTTATTGATTTCCTTCTCTTTGCCAGATATACAGTGGGGAACAAATCAGATGCATTCTTTTCCTTCAGGGGCTTCCAGCCCAGGGTTTCTTAACCTCAGTACGATGGACATTTGGGGCCAGATACGCCTTTGTTTTCCTGTGCATTGTAAGAGGTTTCTTGTCATTAGGTGCCATCAAGTCGGTTCCAACTCATAGCAACCCTAGGTACAACAAAATGAAACATATCCCCGGTCCTGCACTATCCTCACTATTGTTAATGTCTTGAACCCATTGTTGCAGCTACTGCATCAATCCTTCTCGTTGAGGATCTTCCTCTTTTTGGCTGACCATCTACTTTACCAAGCGTGATGTCCTTCTCCCAGGACTGGTCCCTCCTGATAACACGTCCAAACTACATGAGATGAAGTCTTGCCATCATCGCTTCCAAGGAGCATACTGGTTGTACTTCTTCCAAGACAGATTTCTTCGTTTTCTGCCAGTCTGTGGTATATTCAATATTCTTCGCCAACATCATTATTCAAAGGCATCAATTCTTCTTCAGTCTTCCTTATTCATTGTCAAGCTTTTGCATGCATACGAGGCTATTGAAAATACCATGGCTTGGGTAGGGCACACTTTAGTCCTTAAAGTGACATCTTTGCTTTTTTTTGTTTTTTTAAATTGTACTTCAGGTGAAAGCTTACAGAATAGTTTCTCATGAAACAGTAGTACACATACTGTTTTAGGACATTGGTTAACAACCCCACAACATGTTAACCCTCTAACTTCTCAGCATTTTTTTTTTTTTTGGTGAAAATATGCATAGCCAAAGATACACCATTTCAAAAATTTCTACATGCACAGTTCAGTGACATTGACTACGCTCTTCCAATTGTGCTGTTATTCTCACTTAAGATGAAGGCTTACAGAACAAAATAGTTTCTAATTTAACAGTTACTACACGTGGCCCTATGACAATGGTTAATAATCTCACAACGCATCAACAATATCCTTACTCATCCTTGGGTTCCTTATCACCAGTTCCTTGTCCCCTTCTGCTTTCTGGCCCTTGTCACTGGACTACTGTACCTCATAAGTGCCATTTGGTTTTACGGGGCTGTCCACTCCGAGGCTGAATTGTGAACCTCGGAGATAGCTTCACCACTGAGCTAAAACGGTGTCTGAGGGCCATACTCTCAGGGTTTCTCCAGTCTCCTTCAGGCCAGTAAATCTGGTCTTTTTTTTTTTTTTGGGAGTTAGAATTATGTTCTACATCCTTCTCCAGCTCTGTCCAGAACCCTCTGTTGTGATCCTGGTCAGAGCAGTCAGTGGTGGTAGCTGGACACCATCTAGCTGTACTGGACTCAGTCCAGTGGAGGCCTTGGTAGCTGTGGATCATTAGTTCTTCGGACTAATCTTTTCCTTCTATCCTGTTCTCTTCATTCCTCCTTGCTCCCGAAGGGATGAGACCAGTGGAGTATCTTAGATGGCCGCTCACAGGCTTTTAAGATCCCAGACACTAGTCACCAAGGTAGAATGTAGTGGAATGTAGTGGAAAATGATATGGCGCTTCCTCAGAAAGCTAGAAATAGACATACCCTTCGATCCAGCAGTCCCACTCCTAGGAATATATCCTAGAGAAATAAGAGTCGTCACTCGACATATGCACACCTATGTTCATGGCAGCATTGTTCACAATAGCAAAATGATGGAAAACAACCTAGATGCCCATCAACAGATGAATGGATAAACAAACTATGGTACGTACACACAATGGAGTACTATGCAATGAGAAAGAACAACAATGAATCTGTGAAGCATCTCATAACATGGTTGAAACTGGAGGACATTATACTGAGTGAAATAAGTCAATCACAAAAGGACAAATATTGTATGAGACCTCTATCGTAAAAACCCATGAAAAAGTTGGCACACAAAATGTGACATCTTTGCTTTTTAACACTATAAAGAGGTCTTTTGCAACAGATTTGCCCAGTGCAATGCATCTTTTGGTTTCTTGACTGCTGCTTCCGTGGGCCTTGATTGTGGATCCAAGTAAAATGAAATCCTTGACAACCTCAATCTTTTCTCCATTTATCATGGTGTTGCTTATTGGTCCAGTTGTGAGGATTTTTATTTTCTTTATATTGACGTGTAATCCATACTGAAGACTGTAGTCTTTGATCTTCATCAGTAAGTGCTTCAAGTCCTCTTTGCTTTAATCAAGCAAGGTTGTGTCATCTGCATATGGCTGGTTGTTAATGAGTCTTCCTCCAATTCTGTTGCCACATTCTTCTTCATATCGTCCAGATTCTTGGATTATTTGCTCAGCATCAGACTGAATAAGTATGGTGAAAGGGTACAACACTGACACACACCTTTCCTGATTTTAAACCACATGTATCCCCTTGTAAGAGGGTTAGCAGCCTACAATCCCTGACCTCTGAGGGTTGCCATAGGCTGGCTGTGTCCCTCCGCCAAAGCTCAGCTCCTTGAGTACAGTGACAGCATCCAGGCTCTGTTCCTTACGGAGAAGTCAGGAATCTGTGAAGGGTCTGAGACTTCACCCTACAGGCCTGTTAACAAGATGAATCACAGAGAGATGCGGTATTAGATTCCTAGGGCTCCTTAACACACGATAACCAATGGAATATTAAACCTCTCCTGTCATGTCAGTTCTAAGTCACGGGCCCCTATAGCCATAAACAGAAAGGAAGTTGTGATCTAGGCTGAAGCTAGAAAACATTATTCTGAGTGAAGTAAGTTAATCACAATAGCACAAACATTGTATGATCTCACTTATATGAAATATCTCATATAGGTAAATGCAGAGACAAAAGTTTATTAGTGGTGAGTGGGGCAGGAGAGAGGAGGGAGGAGGAGTCACTGTTGAGAAAGGAGTGACTATGCAATTATGGTGATGGAAAATTCGGGAAAGGATACTGGTGGTGTTTGCACACCATGATCAGTGTAATGGGTGTCACTGAATCGAACATGTAAAAGACGTTGAATTGGTAAATGTTGTGTTATATGTAGTTTTACCACAATCAAAAAAAAAAAAGTTTTTTTCAACACCAGAAATTGATCCCCACAGATCTGTAGGCTAGCAGTCTGAAACCAAGGTGTAGGCAAGGCCACGCTCCCCTTGGAGGCTCCTGGCCTCTGCCAGCTTCTCGTGGCTCCAGATGTTCCTTGGCCTCTGGCTCCATCACTTCAGTCTCTGCTCTATCTTCCCTTGGCCTTCTCCTTTTCTTGTGAGGACACTGGTCATTGGATTGAGGGTGATCTCATCTCAAGATCCTTAATGAATTACATTTGTAAACATCCTCTTCCCAAGCAGGGCCACACTCACAGGTTCCAGGTGGACATGTCTTCTTTTGGACGGGGCCACATTCAACCCACTACACGTTTAATTTCAAAGAGGTTTACAGCAAGGTCGCACACAGTGGTGGCCAGGATGGAGGAAATGGGACTCTCATCCACTCCTGGTTGGGCTGTCAGTCGGCATCACTGGGATTGCAGTGTGACAGTGTCTAGTAGAACTGAAGAGACACACACTTTTGAATCAGCCATTCCTCTTCTAAGTACCTGTCATAGATTGAATTATGTCCCCCCAGAAAATATGTGTATCAATTCAGCTGGGCCATGCTTGTGTGGTTGTCCTCCATTGTGTGATTGTAATTTTATGTTAAAGAGGATCAAGGTAGGATTGTAACACCCTTATTAAGGTCCTATTCCTAATCCAATGTAAAGGGGGTTTCCCTAGGGTGTGTCCTGCACCACCTTTTATCTTACAAGAGATCAAAGGAAAGGGAAACAAGCAGAGAATTGGGGACCTCATACCACCAAGAAAGCAGTTGCCATGGATTGAACTGTGTCCCCCCAAAAAATGTGTGTAACAATTTGGCTAGGCCATGATTCCCAGAATTGTGTGGTTGTCCTCCATTCTGTGATTGTAGTTTTATGTTAAAGAGGATTAGGGTGGGATTGTAACACCACCTTTACCCAGCTCACATCCCTGATCCAATGTAAAGGGAGTTTCCCTGGGGTGTGGCCTGCACCACTTTTTATCTCTCAAGAGATAAAAAGGGAAGCAAGCAGAGAGTTGGGGCCCTCATACCATCAAGAAAGCAGTGCCGGGAGCAGAGCGAGAAGGCTGACAGAGAGAAACAGGCTTCCCCTGGAGCTGACACCCTGAATTTGGACTTGTAGCCTACTTTACTGTAAGGAAATAAACTTCTCTTTGTTAAAACCATCCACTTGTGATATTTCTGGTATAGCAGCACTAGATGACTGAGACAGCAGTGCTGGGAACAGAGCTCATCCTTTGGCCCCGAGGTTCCTGCGGAGAGAAGCTCCTAGAGCACGTGAAGACTGATGATGACAAAGACCTGCCTCTAGTGCCGACAGAGAGAGAAAGCCTTCCCCTGGAGCTGACGCCCTGAATTTGGACTTCTAGCCTACTAGACTATGAGGAAATAAATTTCTCTGAGTTAAAGCCATCCACTTGTGGTATTTCTGTTATGGCGGCACTAGATGACCAAGACAGTACCTAAAGTCCTCGGATTGTTATGTTCAATTCTTCTGTAGACACACCCCCTAGAGAACTCATCCACACCTGCATGGTCCCAAGAGCTTTCACTCTAAAGGACTGGAAACAACCGAAATGCTTCCAGAGGGGGATGTGCTGAGAAATTATATTTATCCAGTAGATTATATTGATAAATTATCATAGAACCCTTAGATGTAAGGATGGCGAGATTACATCTCAGATAGTTTGGACATGTTATCAGGAGGGATCAGTTCCTAGAGAAGGACATCATGCTTGGTAAAAAGTCGACGGTCAGCGAAAAAGAGGAAGACCCTCAATGAGATGGATTGACACAGTAGCTGCAACGATAGGCTTAAGCATGTCAACAATTGTGAGGATGGCGCAGGACTAGGCAGTGTTTTGTTCTGTTGTACATGGGGTTGCTATGAGACAGAACTGACTTGATGGCACCTAACAACAACAAAAACAGACCCTCAAAATGAACTATGTCTATAACAATGTGGGTAAATCTCAAAATTATAATATTAAGTGAATAAAGGATATGCACTTGTGATTATGTTTATGTTTAGATTTAAAACTGCAGAACAGTACTATGTTGTTTTGAATACATCCTTTTGTAGTTAAAGTGTGAGATTAAGGATAGGAAGAATAACACCAACTTGAGATTCAAGGTCACCTTTGGGATAGAAGGATAACAATTGTAGAGATGGTACTTCAACCATCCCTATAAACTTGTATTTCACAAATAAAACTGGAGCAAAGATGACACGAAATTAACGCGTATCGAAGTAACCTGTATCAGAGTTGGCTAGTAGTTAATTGGGTGTCTGATTTATTTTTCATCTGTAGAGTTTCTATATGGGAAATCTATTATGATTTAGAGACAGGTAAAACATGATAAATGACCAATTTATATATGTTAAGCAAGTAATAATGTAACCATGCCAGATGTAAAACTCATAACATCAAAGGATATGTAGGGATACGGGGAAATGCTCAAGATACATTTGATGTGAAAGGGAAGGTGAGAAAATGATTCATAGTGGGGACATATTTTCTTTCCAAATGTGTATGTTACTCCACTTTCCCACATCTGTCATCGATAAAAGAGAAGACAAGGATCAACTTGTTAACCTTGGCTGCATATGAGTAGTGTGACTATAGATGATTTGTGTTTTCTTCCCTATACCAATTTTTATAATCAGTATACACTCATTTTTATTCAGAAAATAAATAATCTAATGAATATTTTCTTTGTGCGTGAAATATCAAAATAAACTGACCAATCAGTTGTTGTTGTTGTGCGCCATTGAGTCAATTCCAAATCATAGCGACCCAGGGTGACCTTGTAGAACTGCCCCATAGCACTGTAATCTTTCCAGCAGATGACCAGGTCTTCCCTCCTGAGGAGCAGCTGGTGGATTGGAACCGACTACTTAACCACTGCACCACCAGGGCTCCTTGAACAGAAAATAGCTGCGTTCATCTCCATTCATGAAGCATTCTTCTATTTCTCCACAGGATGGCAGCACAACTTCAGACAGAAAAGTTTCCAAAGATTTTTGCTAATACATGTGCTTATGCTGCCATCTTGTGGAGACATAGGAGAATGCGTCATGGTACGAGAAGAGTCTTTTCTAAAATCCAGATGTATTTTTTACACATTGGTCATTAAAAACAGTGGAGCAATGGTTAAGCACTTGGCTAGTAACCTAAAGGCGGAGGTTCAAACTCACCTAGCAACGCTGCTGGAGAAACACCTGGCTATCTGCTTTTGTAAAGATTACAGACTAGAAACCCAAAGCAGGTCTACCCTGTCATTTGCGGTTACTACGAGTTAGTTGAAATTGACTTGATGGTACCGAAACACAACAACAGAAACAATTTATCAACTTAATTGTTGAACATTAAACTCAAGCAACACCACATCAGAGCCACAGCACTTGCTATGACCTGCACTCTTGTCTGCACCAATAATTCTTTTTTCCCCCTAGAACATTACTGCACTACACAAAACTTGTGATTTATCTCACCACATGCACGGCAATAAGAAAGAAGGAATATTTCGTTTTCCTGCTCCAGAAAAGTGACTGCACTAAAATTACCTCGAGCTGAAGTAAATAATCAAGTATTAAATAATGGTAGAAAAACCACTAGACCAATGCTTCTTAATTGCATGTGCATAGGACTCACCTGGGGAGCTTGTGAAAAAGCGGATTTGGACTCGGTAGGTCGGGGGTAAGCCGAGAGATTTCCTATAGGATGGGGTAGAACTACTCCATAGGGTTTCCAAGGAGAAGCTGGTGGATTTGAACTGCTGACCTTTTGGTTAGCAGCTGTAGATCTTAATCACTACACCACCAGGGTTTCCCTTGGCACTCCAACCCGACCAAACCCAACCCACTTCTGTCAAGTCCATTCTGACTCACAGCGACCCTTTAGGACAGAGGAGAACTGCCCCATAAGGTTTCCAAGGAGCGCCTGGTGGATTTGAACTGTGAACCTTTTAGTTAGCAGTCAATCGCTTTAACCACCCAAAAAAGGAAACTCCAAGATCCATGGTCCCTTAGTCATTGGGGCCTCAATGCAAACGCATGACTCAATGAATATACATGATTGACTGCATCCTGGCCTCTCCCTTCCTGAGGTTTGCTACCTGGGTAGAGCCTGTGTAGACCCTACTCATTTACACATGTTTAACTGTTGCCTGGCTATTTTAGAAAACAAAGGGCACCTTGATTGCTGGAGAATTCCATGGGCTATTTTCAGAAACCACAGACAAAGGGCCAAAACGAGTTCTTTGTCCCACAGATATTATAGCTTCTGTTCTCAAAGTGTGCTCCAGGGACCCCTGGGGGTCCCAAGACCCATCCAGGGGTCCAAGATGTTAAAACTTAATACGACTAAGATGTTATTTGCCTTTTTCACTCTCATTCTGTCCCAAGTGTACGGTAGTGTTTTCTAGAGAAGAGATGGAGTGCAGAAGCAGATACGAGAAGTCAGCTGTCTTCTGTTGAGCCACAGTTTAAGGAGATTTGCAAAAATGGACAGAATGACACTCTTCTCACTAATTTTGTTTGTTTTGGAAAACAGTTGTATTTAATGAATATTTCATTTTTGTTACAATATAATGGGTTTACACTTGCTATTTTAATGACTTTTTTTTAAGTTTCTCAATTTTAATTTCCAACATGGTAAGTATTAATAAAAGGAGCCCTGGTGGTGCAATGATTGAGCACACACACCCAGGGGCTCTGGGGGAGAAAGACCTGGCGATTGGCTCCGTAAAGATGACGGCCGAGGAAACTCAATGGTACAGTTCTACTCTGTCACATGGAGTCACTATGAGTTGAAACTGAGTCAAGGGCACTGTTATAAGGGAAAAACATTATAAAGTTTAGTAAAGCAAAAAGAAAGTTTTATTCGGCATATAGTCAAAAGGGCAGAAGTGGGATACGGACAACCATGCTGCCACAGCCATGTCTGCCCGAGTCCAAGGACAGATCACAGAACAGACAAAAGTGGGAAAACGGATAAGCAGGTTGCCACAGCCATGTCTGCCTGAGGCCAAAGACCATTACAGACTCATCAGTTTATATTAACATTACAAAATGGCAAAACCATTGAAAGCTTAGCTTTTCAGATTGGCTAGAAAGTGGGATCCTACATCTTGGATCCTACATCTTGAATTGTCTTTCTTAACAATCATTGGTACAGGTTTCAGTAACGACAGTCAGGAGGGTCTTCATTGGTCCAACAAATTTCTATTCACTAAATGCTAACAGAAAAAGAGTTGGGAGTCTTTTGTGTTCTGTTTGATTGGCCTTATGTGAAACTTTCCATAAAAGGTATTTTCCAAGATTATCTTAGCTGTTGTCTTTATACCCAGGGCCCAGTTGATGTGTCCTTGTGAGTCCTTCTGAGCCCAGTTTTAACTAGGTCACGTTCTCTATGCTCAAGGAGAGGGAATAAATGATTCCAATATTTTCTAAATCACTATCCAACACTGGTAAACATTACTGGTTTTTTGTTTTCTTTTCTTTTAAATTGTACTTTAGGTGAAAGCTTACAATGCAAATTAGCTTCTCATAAAAAATTTACACTTAAATTGTTTTGTGAATTGGTTGCAGTCCCTGCACTGTGTCACCACTCTCCCCTTTCCCTCTCCACTCCGGGTTCCCAGGTTCCATTTGTCCAGTTTTCTTGCCCCTTCCCGTCTTTCGTCTATCTCTTTGGGCAGGTATTACATTTGGCCTCCTATACTTGACTGATCTCCCTAGGCATCTGTCAGTTTATTGTACTGTGGTGGCTTGCATGTTGCTGTGCTGCTGGAAGCTATGCCACCGGTATTTCAAATACTAGCAGGGTCACCCATGATGGACAGGTTTTAGCTGAGCTTCCAGACTAAGACAGACTAAGAAGAAGGACCTGGCAGTCTACTTTTGAAAAAAAATTAGCCAGTCAAAACCTTACGAATAGCAGCAGAACATTTTCTAATACAGTGCCGGAAGATGAGTCCCTCAGGTTGGAAAGCACTCAAAATACTTCTGAGGAAGAGCTGCCTCCTCAAAGTATAGTCGATCTTAATGACTTGGATAGAGGCAAGCTTTCGAGACTTTTATTTGTGGATGTGGCGGGAATTAAAATGAGAAGAAATAGCTGCAAACATCCATTAATAATAGGAACATGGAATGTAAAAAGTATGAATCTAGGAAAACTGCAAATCATCAAAAATGAAAATGAATGCATAAAGATCAATATCCTAGGCATTAGTGAGCTGAAATGGAGTTGTACTGGCCATTTTGAATCAGACATTCCTATGGTCTACTAATCCGGGAATGACAAATTGAAGAGGAATGGCACTGCAATCATTGTCAAAAAGAACATTTCAAGATCTATCCTGAAGTACAACGATGTCAGTGATATGATAATATTCATACGCCTACAAGGAAGACCAGTTAATACGACTATTATTCACATTCACATACCAAACACTAAGTCCAAAGATGAAGAAATTGAAGATTTTCACCAACTTCTGCAGTCTGAAATTGATCAAACATGCAATCAAGATGCATTGATGATTACTGGTGACTGGAATGTGAAAGTCGGAAATAAAGAAGGATTGCTAGTTGGAAAATATGGCCTTGGAGATAGAAACGATGTCGGAGATTGCATGATAGAATTTTGCAAGATCAACGACTTCTGATTGCAAATACCCTTTTCTAACAACATAAATGGCGACTGTACACATGGACGTCACCAGATGGAATACACAGGAATCAAATTGACTACATCTGTGAAAAGAGACCATGGAAAAGCTCAATATCATCAGTCAGAACAAGGCCAGGGGCCGACTGTGGAACAGACCATCAATTGATCTTATGCAAGTTCAAGTTGAAGTTGAAGAAAATTAGAACAAGTCCATGTGAGACAAATTAAGAGCTTCAGTATATCCCACCTGAATTTAGAGGCCATCTCAAAAATAGATTTGATGCATTGAACACTCATGAGTAAAGACCAGATGAGCTGTGGAATGACATCAAGGACATCATACCTGAAGAAAGCAAAAGGTCATTAAAAAGGCAGGAAAGAAATGTCCACAATGGATGTCAGAAGAGAATCTAAAACTTGCCCTTGAACGTACAGCAGGTAAAGTGAAAAGAAGAAACGATGAAGCAAAAGAGCTGAACAGAAGATTTCAAAGGGCAACTCAGGAAGACAAAGTAAAGTGTTAGAATGAAATGTACAAAGACCTAGAATTAGAAAAACGAAAGAGACGAACATGCTCGGCATTTCTCAAGCTAAAAGAACTGAAGAAAAAATTCAACTTGCAATATTGAAGGATTCTATGGGCAAAATACTGGACGATGCAAGAACCATGAAAAGAAGATGTTAGGAATACACAGAGTCACTGTACCAAAAAGAATTGGTCGATGTTCAATCATTTCAGGAGGTAGCATAATATAGAGAACCGATGGTACTAAAGGAAGAAGTCCAGGCTGTACTGAAGGCATTCGCGAAAAACAAGGCTCCAGGAATTGATGGAATACCAATTGAGATGTTTCAATAAACAGATGCAGCACTGGAGGTGCTCACTCATCTATGTCAAGAAATTTGGAAGACAGCTACATGGCCAACCGACTAGAAGAGATCCATATCTGTACCCATTCCAAAGTATGATGATCCAACAGAATGTGGAAATTATCAAACAATATCTTAATATCCCACTCAAGAAAAATTTTGCTGAAGATCATTCAAATTGGTTGCAGCTATACATTGACTGGGACCTGCCAGAAATTCAAGTCAGATTCAGAAGAGGACGTAGAACAAAGGATATCATTGCTGATGTCAGATGGATCTTGGCTGAAAGCAGACTATACTAGAAAGATCTTTACCTGTGTTTTATTGAGTATGCAAAGGTATTCGACTGTGTGGGTCATAACAACTTAATGATAACATTTCGAAGAATGGGAATTCCAGAACACTTAATTGTGCTCATTAGGAACCTGTATATAGACCAAGAGGTAAGTGTTCGAAAAGAACAAGGGGATGCTGTGTGGATTAAAGTCAGAAAAGGTGTGTGTCAGGGTTATATCCTTTTGCCATACTTATTCAATTGGTATGCTGAACAAATAATCCTATAAGCTGGACTATATGAAAAAGGATGCAGCATCAGGATTGGAGAAACACTCATTAACAACCTGCGTTATGCAGATGACACAACCTTGCTTGCTGAAAGTGAAGAGGACTTGAAGCACTTAGTGATGAAGATCAAAGACCACAGCTTTCAGTATGGATTACACCTCAACATAAAGAAAACAAAAATCCTCACAACTGAACCAATAAGCAACATCATGACAAATGGAGAAAAGATGGAAGTTGTCAAGGATTTCATTTTACTTGGATCCACAATCAATACCCGCGGAAGCAACAGTCAAGAAATCTAACAACACATTGCTCTGGGCAAATCTACTGCAAAAGACCTCTTTAAAGTGTTGAAATGCAAAGATGTCACTTTAAGGACTAAGGTGTGCCTGACCCAAGCCATGATGTTTTCAATCGCCTCATATGCATGTGAAAGCTGGACAATGAATAAGGAAGACTGAAGAAGAATCAATGCCTTTGAATTATGGTGTTGGAGAAAAATATTGAATATACCATGGACTGCCAGAAATACGAACAAATCTGTCTTGGAAGAAGTACAGCCAGAGTGCTCCTTAGAAGCAAGGATGGTGAGACTTCATTTCACACACTTTCGACATGTTATCGGGAGCGACCAGTCCCTGGAGAAGGACACCATGTTTGGTAGAGTGTCAGTGAAAAAGCTAAGAAGTACACTCTTCAGGAGTATCATTTTATGTCCCATAGTCCAGTTTAATCTTTGTCTGAAGAGTTGGCCTCAGGAATGGTTTTAGTTTTGGGCTAACAGGGAGTCCAGGGGCCATGTCTTCCAGGGTCCCTCCAGTCTCAGTCAAATCATTAACTCTGGTTTTTTTAACTAGAATTTGAGTTCTGCACCTTGCTTTTCTCCTGGTCCATCAGGCACTCTCTGTTGTGTTCTCTGTCAGGGCAGTCATTGGTGGTAGCCAGGCACCATATAGTTCTTCTGGTCTCAGGCTGTTGAAGTCTCTGGTTTATGTGGCCCTTTCTGTTGCTTGTGTTCTTCATTCTGCTTTACTCCAGGTGGTTGGGAGCAATTGATGCATCTCAGATGGCTGCTTGCAAGCTTCTAAGGCCCCAGATGCCACTCACCAAAGTCGGATGAAGAACAGTTTCTTAATAAGCTTTGTTATGCCAGTTGTCCTAGATGTACCCTGAAAGCATGGTCCCCAGACCGCTACCCCTGCTACTCTGTCCCTCAAAGGGTTTGATTGTATTCAGGAAACTTCTTAGTTTTGGTTTAGTCCAGTTGTGCTGACTTTACCTGCATTGTGTGCTGTCCTCCCCTTCACTTAAAATAATTCTTGTCTAGTATCTAGTTAGTGAATTCCCCTCTCCCACCCTCTCCACCCTCGTAACCATCAAAGAGTGTCTTCTTCTGTGTTTAAACCTTTTCTAGAGTTCTTATAATAGGGGTCTTATACAGTATTTGTCCTCTTGCGACTGACTGAATTCACTCAGCATAATGTCTTCCAGATTCCTCCATGTTCTAAGGTGTTTCACGGATTCATCGCTGTTCTTTATTGTTGCATAGTATTCCATTGTGGGAATGTACCATAAATTGTTTATCCATTCATCCATTGATGGGCACCTAGGTTGTTTCCGTCTTTTTGCTATCGTGAACAGTGCTGCAATGAACATGGGTGTCCATATATCTGTTCGTGGATCGGCTCTCATTTCTCTAGGCTATATACCAAGGAGCGGGGCTGCTGGACCATATGGTACTTCTATTTCTAGCTTTTTAAGGAAGCGACAAATTGATTTCCAAAGTGGTTGTACCATTTGACATTCCCACCAACAGTGTATAAGTATTTCAGTCTCTCCACAACCTCGCCAACATTTATTATTTTGTGTTTTTTGGATTAATGCTAGTCTTGTTGGGGTGAGATGGTATCTCATTGTAATTGTGAATTGCATTTCTCTAATGGCTAATGATTGTGAGCATTTCCTCATGTGTCTCTTAGCCACCTGAATGTCTTCTTTGGCAAAGTGTCTGTTCATATCCTTTGCCCATTTTTTAATTGGGTTGTTTGTCTTTTTGTTGTTGAGGTTTTACAGTATCTTACAGATTTTAGAGATTAGATGCTGTTCGGCTGTTCGGATTTGTTGTAGGCAAATTGTTTCCCCCAGTCTGTAGGTTGTCTTTCTACTCTTTTGGTGAAGTCTTTTGACGAGCATAAGCGTTTGATTTTTAGGAGCTCCCAGTTATCTACTTTCTCTTCTGGTGTTTGTGCATTGTTACTTATGGTTCGGATTCTGTTTAAGCCACGTATTAGGGTTCCTAGTGTTGTCCCTATTTTCTCTTCCATGATCTTTATCTTTTTAGATTTTATATTTAGGTCTTTGATCCATTTTGTTTGATTTTTTCCTTGCTTTTTCTGTTATTGATTTCTACTTTTATGTCTTTATGATCAGAAAAGATGCTTTGTAATCTTTCGATGCTTTGGATTCTGCTAAGGCTTGCTTTATGGCCTAATATGTGGTCTATTCTGCAGAATGTTCTGTGTGCATTGGAAAAGAAAGTATAGTTGGCTGATGTTGGGTGGAGTATTTGGTACATGTCCATGAGATCAAGTTGGTTGATTGTGGCATTTAGATCTTCCATGTCTTTACTGAGCTTTCTGGATGTTCTGTCCTTCACCGAGAGTGGTGTGTTGAAGTCTCCTACTATTATTGTGAGCTGTCTATCTCTCTTTTCAACGCTGTTAGAGTTTGTCTTATGTATTTTTGAGCTCTGTCATTGGGCGCGTAAATAGTTATTACGGTCATGTCCTCCTGGTGTACTGATCCTTTAATCGTTATATAGTGTCCTTCCTTATCCTTTGTGGTGGATTTTACCTTAAAGTTTATTTTGTCAGAGATTAATATTGCCACTCCTGCTCTTTTTGAGTGTTGTTTGCTTGATATATTTTTTTCCATCCTTTGACATTTAGTTTGTTTGTCTTTAAGTCTAAGGTGTGTCTCCTGTAGGCAGCATATAGACGGATCTCTTTTTTATCCAATCTGCCACTCTCTCTTTATTAGTGCATTTAGTCCATTTACATTCAGTCTAATTATTGATATGTATGAGTTTAGTGCTGTCATTTTGATGTCTTCTTTTGTGTGCTGTTCACAGTTTCTTTCTTCCACTTGATTTTCTGTGCTGAGTCGTTTTTCTTTACGTATTTTCTTTTCATCTTTTTCATTGTTGTTGCTTTTGTATTTACTGAGTCTTTATGTTTTTCTTGGTTTTTATTTTGACTTGAGGATTGTTAGTTTCCTTTGTGGTTACCTTAATATTTACCCCTATTTTTCTAAGTTTAAACCAGTCTTCTATTTCTTCACATCGCCTTGACTTCCTCTCCATATGAAAAGTCTATGACTACATTTTTTAGGCCCTCTTTTTTGTTTTAACGTTGTCATCTTTTACATATTGACATGTCTGTTTCCCTATTTTCAGCGTTTTAGCTTTGATTTATTTTTGTGACTTCCCTCTCTGTGTTGATATCTGGTTGCTCTGTCCTGTGTTCTAGTCTTGGGTTGTTATCTGATGTTACTGATTTTCTAACAAGAGGGCTTCCTTTAGTAATTCTTGTAATTTTGGTTTGGCTTTTGCAAATTTCCTAAACTTCTGTTTATCTGGAAATGCCCTAATTTCACCATCATATTTGAGAGACAGTTTTGCTGGATATATATTTCTTGGCTGGCAATTTTTTTCTTTGAAGGCTTTATATATGTCATCCCATTGTCTTCTTGCCTACATGGTTTCTGCTGAGAGGTCCGAGCTTAGTCTTATTGACTTTTGTTTGTAGATGACTTTTCATTTATCTCTAGCCACCCTTAAAATTCTCTCATCTTTGGTTTGGGAAGTTTGATTATAATCTGTATTGGTGGCTTTCTTTTGGGATCTACCTTGTGTGGGGTTCCATGTGCATCTTGGATAAATATCTTCTCATCTTTCACGATATCAGGGAAGTTTTCAGTCAACACATCTTCACAATTCTGTGTATTTTCTGTTATCCACCCCCCACCCCTGTTCTGGTATTCCAGTTACTCGTAGGTTGTTCTTCTTGATAGAGTCCCACATAATTCTTACGGTTTCTTCATTGTTTTAAATTCTTTTATCTGAATTTTCCTCAAATAAGTCGCTGTCAAGGGCATTATCTTCAGCCTCACTAATTCTGACTTCTATTGCCTCAGTTCTGCTCCTATGACCTTCTATTGAGTTGTCTAATTCTTACATTTTATTGTTAATCTTCTGGATTTCTGTTTGCTATCTCTCTATGGATTCTTGCAGCCTGTTAAATTTATCATTATACTCTCCTCTAATATTCTTAAGTTCCTCTATTGCTTTGTCTGTGAGTTCCTTGGCTTGTTCTGCATTTTGCCTGATCTCCTTCCTGATATCTTGAAGACTTCTGTAGAGTAATCTTTTGTATTCTACTTCTGGTAATTTCAAGAGGTTCTCTTCCTCTGGAAAATTTCTTGATTCTTTGTTTTGCTGAAGTCATCATAGTCTGCCTCTATATGTGATTTGATATTGATTGTTGTCTATGAGCCATCAATAAGTTATTCTATTTATTTATTTTATGTTTGTTTACTGTGTCCTAGCTTCTTGTTTTCTTTTGTTTTGATATGCCCAAGTAGGCTGCTCGTGTGAGCTAGTTTGATTATTGGTGCCTTTGAAGCTGTAATATCCTGTCACCAGGTGGTTAGATCAGTTACTAGGTATGTGACCCAGGAGTCTGTTCACTTGTTTTTATGGAATCAGCTCAGATGTCCAGGTAGTCGGTCACCAAGTGTGTGGTGCAGGCTCTCACCTACATTCCTAGACAGGCAGAGGTTACTGGTGTAGGCACAGGTATCTGACTGCAGTAGGGGGTCATGGACTGAGCAAAGCAGGGGGCTGACGGCTGCCCCTGAATGTCTTGGAGGAAAGCGTGTCCCTGTTCCCTAGAGCACATAGGTGGGTGGGTTTTGCAGCCAGACTATGGGCACCCAATGCTGTTCGCTGTAAGGACTGGGAGGCACTACTTCTTCTTGGACCTGTGTCGTGGGTGGCTAGGTGGTGTGGGTGGAGCCAGCAGTCCTCAGGCCCCTGATGTGGGTAGGTGAGGACACAGCTTAATGGGCAGAGCAGTGTCAAATGTCATGAACCTACCACTTCACCATATAGCTGACATAGTTGAAGTTAGGCTTCAGGTATACACACAGTTGTACTGTGTTAATGAGGGCCTACAGTGTTGAAACAGGCCCACACAGGTCTATGCAGGGGTGAAAGGCATCCAAAGTCCATGGACCCCTTATGCCTGTGCCTAGGCAAAGGAGTTGTGCCTACCCTGAGTTCCCAGCTTAGGGGAGCTGGCAGATTAGTTTTTCCTGTTTGGTAATCTGTTCCCTCTCCTAGGCCGGGAGTATGCATCAGGGAACGTGACAGGTCCTACTAATCAATCGCTAAAGCCGGCCCGGGACTTTCTGCAGAGTGGGCAGCGTTCAGGTAAATGGGAGAGAGATTTTTCCCAAGGGGGTGTGTTTTGATCGGCACAGTAGGTCAAACGCATGTACTCATCTTTTGCCGATTGAGTGCCACTTTTCACTGGTTCTGGAGTCCCAAGTAGACTCTATGCCACTGCAGGTCACCCGATGTGGAAAATGGTTCATGAGTGCCACTTCTTGCCTCACCTTGCACACCAGTTGATCTGCCCTGAAAGGTGCCGTCTCCTGCCGTCAGGGATGGAACACCTTGCTGCTTCCAAACCATCTCTCCCTCCCCCTGCCACTCAGTCCAATTCCTCAACTTTGCCTTTGATGTTCAGGGCTCCTACATTATCATATATAATCGATTCACTTTTTTTGGTCTTCGTTGTAAGAGGGACCACAGGAAGTACCTCACTACACAGCCATCTTGGCTCTCCCTCCCGTCTCATTTGTTATTCGTGTTATTTTCGTCTTCTCCTGTTTTTCTCTTGTCAATTTGGCCAGTGGTTTGTCCAATTTATTAATTCTTTCAAAAACCAGCTGTTAGTCTTGTTGATTCTTTCTATTGTTTTTCTGTTCTCTGTTTCATTTACTATTCCACTAATTTTTAGTATTTTGTTTCTTCTGGTGACTGTGAGCTTCTTTTGCTGCTCTTTCTAATTGTTCAAGTTGTAGGGTTAGTGTTTTGATTTTTGTCAATTCTTCTTTTTTGATGTGTGCATTTATTGGTATAAATTGACCTCTGAGTACTGGTTTTCCTGTGTCCTAAATGTTTTGGTATGTTGTGTTTTCATTCTCTTTTGATTCTAGGAATTTTTTAAATTCTTATCTTTGATTTCTTTTTTTCTAAGTAGTTTTTAAGCAGTGTGTTATTTAGTTTCCATTAATTAGATTTTCTTTCTCTTGGTCTTTCTGTTACTGATTTGTACTTTTATAGCATTGTAATCAGAGAAGATGCTTTGTATTATTTCAATTTTTTGAATTTGTTGAGGCTTGGTTTGTGTTTTAAAATGTGGTCTATTCTGGAGAATGATCCATGAGCACTGGAGAAGAATATGTACTTTGCCGCTGTTGGGTGAAGTGCTCTGTATATGTCTTTGAGGTCAAGTTGGTTGATTGTGGTATTTAGATCTTCTGTGTCTTTGTTATCATTTGACTCATAGCAACCGTATAAGGCAGCTATAAATTTGCTATGAGTCGGAATTGATTTAACGGCAATGTTTTTTTTTTTTTTTTTGGTGTCTCTGTTGCGTTTCTCTCTGGTTGTTCTGTCCTTCACTTAGAGTGGTGTGTGAAAGTCTCCTAGTATTATTGTGGAAGTGCCTATTTCTCTTTTCAGAGCTGTAAGGGTTTGTTTTATGTATTTTGGAGCTCTATCGTTGGGTGCGTATATACTTATTATGCTTATGTCCTGTAGGTGGATTGACCTTCTAATCATTATATAATGTCCTTCGTTGTCTTTTATAGTGGATTTTGCTTTAAAATCTATTTTATCAGAGATTAATATTGCCACTCGTGCCCTTTTTTGGTTACTGTTTGCTTGCTATACCTTTTTAAATCCTTTAAGTTTTAGTTTATTTATATCTTTGTTTCAAATGTGTATCTCTTTCAAACAGCATATTGATGCATTCTGGTTTTTTAATCCATTCTGCCACTCTTCATCTGTGGGGATATATGCCATTTAAACACGGCTACACTACTGACAACTTCACCCCCTCAAAGTCCTCTATGCTGCACAGGAGATGTTGAGACTTGTCAGCGATGAGGAGGAGATTAGGCACAATTGTTTTCCCGAACCTATTGCCCCGTTACTGATTGGCTTGTTAACCTGAATTCCTTCTCCCTTGCCCGAAACTTCTTGTTATTCACCCAAAGCCCCTGTTCTGTTATTTGCTTCACTGCTTGCTGTAATGACTATAAATAAACTCCTGGGTCTGAAGCCGGGGTCGACTATTCTGAGTGACCCTCCTTGGCCCCACTTCTCTGTAAGAGTTGTGTTTGGCTACTGTCTTCGCCGCCCCGACAATCGTTGCCGCTGCGACAGGTGGTACCCCGTATGAGGGGACTGTAGACGCCCTCGCACTCAATCCCTTCAGGTGGTGAGTATCGGACATCCATTTCAGGCTGGGTTTACAGCCCGAGAATGGTGGAGCTTTCCCGAACGCCCTCGATTCTGGCTGGGTTTACATCCCAAGGGTGGCGGGGCTTTCCTGAATGCCCTCAATTTAGGCTGGGTTTACAGCCCAAGGGCGGCGGGGCTTTCCCGAGCACACTCAAGGGATTTCAGGCTTCAGGCCAGGAGTTTTTACTGTCTCTGATTCTCTTTTCATTTTCCGTTTCTCCCTCACTATGGGGAATTTTCTTTCTTCTGAACAGCGGCAGTATAAAACCCAGCTGTTAGGATTGTTAAAGGCCTCCAAGCTTAAGGTGTCAGAAGAAACTCTTACCCAACTTCTGCTTTTAATTGAATCTGCCTGTCCTTGGTATCCCTTGCGGGGAAACCTTGATGTAGAAGCATGGGAACGTATTGGTAACATCATTCGTGACATGAACATCCCAGCTTCAGCTCTTCTTGCTTGGCAACACTGTTGCCTTGCCCTGCAATCCTTACAAGCAGCTCCTTCGGCTCCGTCCCCTAGTAAAGAAAATGTTTACGACCCTTCTCCTTCCGCGCCTCCCGAGGCTGATTCCTTACAACATGAGTCTCTTATGGAGAGATGTTTGCAGGAGGGCCGTGAGAAAGAAGGGTTTTCTGCTTATCCTGTCATTCGGGGAGCAGGACCGCTCCGTCACGATGGCCTTCCAGTTCAAGTTTTTAAAGAACTTTGTAACAGCATAGCAGAAAATGGTTTACAGAGTTCCTTTACAAAAGGAATGGTAGCAGGTCTAGCACAAGGATGTGAGACGACCCCCTGGGATTGGAATGTTTTGATGCGAACAGTCTTAACTCCTGCCCAATTTAGTGTTTGAATCAAGAATATAAAGAACATTGTAGCTTTTATGCTATGGACAATTTAAATCATAACATCCCTGTTAGTGTTGACATGCTCTCAGGTGCTGGGAACTACTCCACTCCCCAGGCCCACAGTCAGATGAATAGGCAAGCATTCAGTCAAGCCTCCGACGCTGCTGCCAAACCCTGGAGTAAAATCCCTGATTCCAGGATGCCCACCGGCTCATTCGCCACTATTCGTCAAGCGGCAAACGAGCCTTACATTGACTTTACCAATCGTCTCCAAATGGCCATTTCCCGACAGGTAGATAACCAACAAGCAGCTGAAGTTCTTTGTCTCCAGCTTGCTTATGAAAATGCTAATGGTGACCGTCGGGCTGTTTTAGCTCCCTTAAAGGCACAGAATCTTAATCTAGCTGAAATGATTAGAGCATGTCAAAATGTTGGCACAGAAACTCATAAGGCACAAGTATTAGCGGCAGCTCTCTGTCCATCCACTGCCACCTGTTTTGGGTGCAGTAAACCTGGACATTTTAAGGAAGACTGTCATAGTTTAAAAAACAAAAATGCCAACACTAAACTTCCAACCCAAAAGCGTCCCCGCTGTGATAAAGGCTTTCATTGGGCTAATCAGTGCAGGTCTCAACTTAACAATCAAGGCAGCCCTATGTCGGGAAACGGTAAGAGGGGCGAGAGCTCTCACACCCCGAAAAATCCATGGGGCTCTGGAGTGTGGAGTGTAGAGACCACAGCATAGACTCCAAACAGCAACATTTTCGAGTCGATGATTTAAAGGAAGCCACGGAAGGGAGTGCAGGTCTAGATTTACCCTTAGCAGAAGGGGCTATAATAGATGAGGCAGGAAAAGTTTTTCTTATAGCAATACAGGTTTGGGGACCCCTGCCTCGAGGATATTCAGGACTCCTAATGGGTCGCTCTAGTATTACATCTCAAGGTCTAACTGTTCATCCTGGTGTAATAGACTCTGATTACGAAGGTCAAATTAAAATTATGGTTTCAAGTCTCTCTGACTGGAACATTTCTCCCTCTGATAAAATAGCATAGCTAATTTTACTTCCCTTTGTAGTCCCCTCTGCTCGCACTACCCCAAGACGGGCTGGGGATTTCGGCAGTACTGATGCTTTTTGGCTTACTAAGTTACAATCTTCCCGACCATATCTTACTGTTCAGGTCAATGATCGCGTGTTTAAAGGGCTCTTGGGTTCTGGGGCAGATGTAACTATCTTCTCCTCTCATTCCTGGCCCTCTTCTTGGCCCAAGAAGCAGACCACTGAAACCCTCGCCGGAGTTGGAGGAGCACAGTGTCCTTTTCAAAGTACACTCCCCATTGTTTGCTATAGCCCTGACGGACAACCCCCTTCTATCTGTCCCTTTATCCTTCCTTTGCCTACTATATTATGGGGACGAGATTTACTCTCTCAGTGGAATGTTCAAATTGGCACCCCTCAGGATTTTTCATAGGGGCTACTGCTCAAACAGACCCTCTGTTAAAATTAACCTGGATACCTGGCCCTCCTGTTTGGGTTGAGCAGTGGCCCATTAAAGAAGAGAAATTAGAACACCTTAAAAGACTTGTCCAGGAACAGTTAGAGGCCGGACACATCCGGCCTTCCTGCAGCCCTTGGAATACACCTATTTTCTGTGTCCCTAAAAAATCCAAAAAATGGAGGCTCCTACATGACTTACGGGCTGTTAATCAACGTCTTGTCCCTATGGGACCTCTTCAACCAGGAATTCCCAACCCGGCCTGTATTCCTCAAACATATCATATTATTACTTATTGATCTTAAAGATTGTTTTTTTACACATCCCACTCCATCCCGATGACTGTGCTAAATCTGCCTTCTCAGTTCCTTCTATGGATAAATGTCGTCCTATGCAGCGTTATGAGTGGACTGTTCTCCCACAGGGCATGGTCAATAGTCCAACTATCTGTCAATATTATGTTGATAAGGCTCTTAAGCCAGTCTGAAGAGCCTTTCCCTCATGTCTTATATATCATTATATGGACGACATTCTCCTAGCCCATCCCAAACCAGAACAACTTGATTCACTTCTTGTCTCTGTTCAACATGCATTACAAGGTTTTGGCTTACAAGTAGCCCCTGAAAAAGTTCAGTCTTTCACCCCGTGGCAGTATCTGGGATACATTCTTGACACCCATATCGTTTGCCCTAAAACACCAGAAATTATAATTCCCAAGGCCTTAACTCTAAATGACCGCCAAAAGATCCCTGGTCATATTAATTGGCTGCGACCGTCACTCGGCATAACAACCTCTCAACTGACCCACTTATTTGAGACCCTTAAGGGTGACCCTGCTCTAACTTCTCTGAGGACACTCTCTCCCCAAGCACGCCATGAATTAATACTTGTTAACCAAGCCATTAAAGAAAAATTTTTGACTCATTTACAGATAAATCATCCTGTTTACCTTCTCCTATTAAATACTCCTCATAGTCTTACAGGCGTGCTCTGTCAATTTACTCCTGACTTCGGAGCACTTGAGTGGCTTTTTCTTCCTTCTCGCCCTCCGCAACAGTTGTTTACACGTTTCTCTCAGTGCATTAACTTATTAATGCAAGGATGCACCCGCACTCAACAGCTCTTGAGTTCTGACCCTCATTTTATATACTTTGGGGTAACAAAAACAGCTTTTGACCATGCTGTTCTTAATTCTGAAGAGCTCCAGATCGCTTTGGCTGATTTTACTGGGCAAATAATTTATTCTTATCCCACTTCAAAGCTACTCTCTACTGTGCAGCTTCTTCCTTTACAACTTTCTACTATGCTCTCTCCTTCACTTCTTGCTAACGCCCCTACCGCCTTTATAGACGGATCAGGAAAAACTGGAGAGGGAGCGGTCACCTGGCAGACGGACGGTGCTTGGCAGCACTGTATTACACAGAAAGCCTCCACTACACAGTGTGCTGAGTTGTCAGCAGCTGTTGCTGCCTTTGAAATTTTTAAATCAGTGCCTTTCAATTTAATCGCTGATTCTGCTTACGTTGTTCACACTATTCAACATATTAGCGATGTAACTCTTCGATTTAGTCACAATTATGAGTTGTTTACTTTATTTATAAGGCTCCAAACCCTGCTTAATAGCCGTAACTCTCCCTTTTTTGTGGTACATGTGCACCCCCATACACCCTTGCTGGGACCTCTTTCTGATGGCAATCCTTGCGCTGATTTACTTGCTGGCTCTGCCTTTTCTGATGCATGAACTTCTCATAATTTCTTTCATCAAAATGCACGGGGACTTCAAAAACAATTTTCTATCTCTCTTACTGAAGCACAACAAATTGTTCACACCTATCCTGACTGCCAATGCTTTTCTCCCACGTGCTATGCTGCTGGCATCAACCCACGTGGTCTAGTAGCCAATCAATTGTGGCAAATGCATGTTACACACTATCCTCCCTTTGGGAAACTTAAATATGTCCACGTGTCCATAGATACATGTTCTGGGTTTCTTTATGCTACAGCCCTTTCCGGAGAACGTTCTACTCATGCCTGTCATCACTTCACCCAAGCCATTACAACTATGGGAAGTCCCCAAGCCCTTAAAACTGATAATGGTCCTGCATATACTTCTGATAAATTTCAACAATTTTGTGCCACTTGGGATATTCTTTATACCACTGGCATTCCTTATAACCCTCACAGGCAAGCCATAATTGAACGTGCCCATCATACTCTCAAACAGCTCTTAAATAAACAAAAGGGGGGAGATGATGGGTCCAGACTATGTGACCAAAATGAAAGACTTGCCAAAGCTCTCTTTACTTCTAACTTTTTATCGGTTGCTAAAGATGGTCGTACCGCTGCAGAACATTTTATCCCCCCGACACCCGAACTCGCCCACAGGTCCTCTATAAAGATCTTCAGAGTCCCTCTGTCTGGCAAGGAACTATAAAATTATTAACCTAGGGGCGAGGGTATGTGGCTGTTTTGTCTCCCACAGGTTCACTTTGGATTCCCGCCTGATTAGTAAAACCATATCATGACCCAGAGATAGCCACCACCCTTCCGTTGGGAACCACCGCCCCTGCTGCAGCTGCCGGGGCCGCTAGCCAGCCCGACTCCAGAATGACAACTGACACCATCACCATCACCCCCTCCCTGGGGAAGGATAGTGAACAACAGAGCTCTGCTATACCGGTAACATGGGGAAGTCTGAAAGCCTCTCCTCCAAAGCTGAGTATATCCGCTCAACTACAGGTGCCCCAATTACACCTGAAAATCTATTTCTAACTATGGTCTCCTTTGTGACCTTGAATTCTCAACAGGTACGTGTTCTCCTCCTCCTTTCTCAAGTACTAGCAACCTCTGCCTCAACCACCTACTGGGCTCACGTTCTTAGCCCCCCTCTTCCACCCGGTTACGTGGGAAGAACCAGAACCCCCTCTTTCCTCTAATGATACTACCATTACTGGTGGACAATATTTGGCCTATTCCAAACCACTCATTAACTCCCCTGAAGAGGGATGATGGTTTGTACTGCCTACAAATTGGACACTCTATGCTGACGCCCTTCCTTTGTGTTTCACTACTCAAGCATGCACTGCTTCTGCATGCGTACCTATCCTAGAACAATGGTATATGAATTACATTTACTACAATGATACCGATAAGCAACCAGCCTATTCTAAATAAATTTTCGTCAAAGCTATAGGCATTAACGGCACGTTCAGCAATAACAGTGCCTATATTAGTCACTCACCCCCTTCCTTCCCTGTATGTCAACACCCACAGCTATCTCTTACAGACCCTATCGATAATACTTTGCTTATTTGTCGAACTACTAACTTTTCTTTATACTCTCTCCCTTTCAACATTTCACTAGAAAATCGGGGCCCTCAAGGTCTAGTTTTATTACCAAATCGCTCTACTTGGCAGTGGGCAGCCCCATACCATTATCAAGGACACTCTCAATCCTGGAACCCTGGCCTAGCCCGACCCATTCTCCACTTACGTTACTCCACTGAACATTTCTCTCCATTAAAGGTCCTCTCTTGGCGAGTGGGTCTCCCATTTTATGAAAGAACTCTCCGTTCAGGAGCCTTTCTGAAGGAGACAGAGAATGTCTCTAACAAGTTAAAGTGGACCCTCCATGGCCATTACGATTCTGTGCTTGCGTGCACGTCTCGACCATACATTTTTGCTATAACTTCTAGTCCTCCAGATATCATTAAAATAAATGCCTCTTTTCAATTAACATTATCCACTGGCTCTACTTGGATTACTCCATGTCTGTCCAGACAAAATGTCTCCACTCTTAACATCAATTCTGTATTTGTTCTTCGACAAAAAAGTCACCTTTGGCTGCCCGTTAATCTTACACACCCCTGGCAAGATAGGTCCCCCCTCGCTCAGGTTGTTAATGCATTACAAAAAATACGAACTAAAAGGTTGCTTGGAATTCTCATAGCCTCTATTATCACAGTCACTGCTATTGCCGCTACGGCCGCTACCGCCGCCGTAGCTCTCTCCCATTCAGACCGCCCAACAGTTTAACACTTATATGCAAAATGTTACTTCTGAAATGCAAACTATGTCACATATTGATCAAGAAATCCTCAAGCATCTGGGTGCTTTAGAAGCCTCAGTCCTTTGGCTTGGAGAGCGACAGGAAGCCCTATGGGAACATTCCCAACTAACCTGTGATGCTGAATACACTCGCTTCTGTGTTACCGCCCTTCCATATAATGAATCCTGGAAGGATGTTAAAAATAATCTTTTACCTAGCTTCGCTTCTCCATTGAAAAGTGATATTCAAAAATTACCATTCCAGTTACAAGAGCAACTCTTGAAACTACAAGCAGAGTCTAATAAAAATACACTTACTACACTTAATGATTTTGGTTACTGGCTTAATCCTACACATTGGTTCTCTGGACTCAATCTCCGTGTTTGGGTCCTTTTTGCTATAGGCTGTTTAATAGTCTTGTGCCTCCTTATAGTCATCCGATGTCTCTACTCCCTGAAGATCTCCCATCACCAACAGAAGCCGGCCTTCTACGCCTGGACCATTCGCTACCAGTTACCTAAACAGGAGACAGGAAAAATAAAGACCTCCTCTTAAGAAGACCCTTCCTATGTTATTACTTTGATAATCAGTAATTACCTGTATTTTGTTAATCAGTAGCTATTTGATAATGTGTAAATTCCTCTATATTGTTTGCCTCTTCTAGATCAGATGCTTTTGCATAGATAGGTTGCCAAGTTAGATGATCCCCTTCCGATTAATAATGAATTTGTATAAATGTTTCTTCGATTGTTAATGAATCTTTGTGCCTTTAAGAATGTTAATCTAGTGACTGTTGAGTAATAGTGTTAAAGAATGGATTGATCGGGAGAAAACCCATTGGTCCAACAATCGGGATGTGTTCAATGCAGGGGTTTAAAAATATTTCCCTTGCACTGACCCTGTTCCGAGTGTTTTCCCTTTAAGCTAAATTGTTGCTGCACAGTGAGTCCATTTCAATGCTGCGATTCATAAGAGCCTCACTCTAATTTAGTACCCTGGTGAAGAACCAGATGGTACCCGGTGGAAAACCAGCACTGTGAGTTTAAAGAGCCTGCCATGGCCGCCATCTAGGAGCCCAAGGAAGTCCAGGTATTACTCATCGCTATGCTACTTCTCCTCCTTGAACATATGGAGTGTGCCCCAGCTGAAGCTGGGCACACAAGGACTCACAAAAATTCTCCACACATCAGCCAGGCCCTGATAGCCAAAATGTTCTTGACAAGAACATTTTACTTTATCCTAATGGGCATTTGTTGGACCAGTGAAAACCCTCTTGATTCTTATTCCATTAATTAAACAAAAGGGGGGAAATGTGGGGATATATACCATTTAAACATGGCTACACTATTGACAACTTCAGCCCCTCAAAGGCCTCTATGCTGCACAGGACATGTTGAGACTTGTCAGCGATGAGGAGGAGATTAGGCACGACTTGTTTTCCCAAACCTATTGTCCTGTTACTGATTGGCTTGTTTACCTGAATTCCTTCTCCCTTGCCCGAAACTTATTGTTATCCACCCAAAGCCCATTGTTCTGTTATTTGCTTCACTGCTTGCTGTACTGACTATAAATAAACTCCTGGGACTGAAGCTGGGGTCGACTCCTCTGAGTTACCCTCCTTGGCCCCACTTCCCTGTAAGGGTTGTGCCTTTGGTTACCGTCGCTGTCATCATTGTGACATTCATCCCTTTAACTGGTACATGTATGCCATTTAATTCAGTGCGATTATCGATCAGTATGAGTTTATTGGTGTCATTTTCTTATGCTTTTTTTTGTGTGTGGTGTTGATGGTTTCTTTGTCCAAGTTAATTTTCCATGCTGTTTTTTTTTTTTTAATTGTGATTTGTCTCTTCATTTTCTTTGTTGGTTTTGGTTTTGTGTGTACTGTATCTTTATGATTTTCTCCTTTTATATTTTGATGAGTAGGTTTCTTAACTTTCTTTGTGGTTACCCTGAAATTTACCTTTATCTTCCTAAGTTTAAAGCAGTAATTTATTTCTTGATATCTCCCTGACTTCCTCTCCATATGGAAGCTTGAAACCTATACTCTTTATTCCCCCTTTATGTTTTGAAGCGGTCATTGGTTACAGATGGACGTCTCTGGGTCCCCATTTTCCGTCTTTTAGCTTTATTTTATTTTTGAGAGTTCTTCATCTGTGTCGATATCTGTCTGATGATGTCATGTGTTTTAGTCTCAGTTTGTTGTCTAGTGTGTTGTTAGTTTTCTGTCCAAAGTACTCCCTGTAACGTTTCTTGTAAAGTTAGCCTTGTTTTTATGAATTCATTTAATTTCTGTTTATCTGGAAATCTTCTAATTTCATCATTATATTTGAGGGATAATTTTGCTGGTTATATAATTGTTGGTTGGCACTTTTTTCTTTCAAGGTTTGATACATGTCATCCCATTGCCTTCTTGCCTGCATAGTTTCTGCCAAGTAATCAGAACTTAGTCATATCAATGCCCCTTTGCAGGTGATCTTTCGCTTTTTCCAAGCTGCTTTAGGATTCTTTGTCTTCTTTGGTTTGGGAACGTTTGATTATGATATGCCTCAGTGTTTGTCTTTTTGCATCTATCCTGTATGGGATTCGTTGTGCTTCTTGTATGGTTATCTTCTCATCCTTCATGATAGTAGGGAAGATTTCTGTCAGCATATCCTCAACAATTCTCTCTGTACTTTTTGTTGACTTCTCCCCTACTGGGATTCCAATCACATGGAATTTATTCCTCTTGATGGTGTCCCACACAACTATTAGGCTTTCCTCATTTTTTCTGATTGTTCCTTGAACAGATTAGTGTTAAGGGATTTGTCTTCTATTCCACTGATCCTGTGTTGTGCTGTTTTAATTTTACTCCTATGACTTTCCATTGACTTGACAATTTCTGAAATTTTATTAAGATTCTGGATTTCTAGTTGCTGTTTTTGTATGGTTTTCAATTGTTAGTTTATTTTGTCATTTTGTTATGACTTGTGTTGTTTTCCTGGATTCTTCCAGTGTTGTCTGTGCTTTCCTTGATTTTTTCTGTGTTTTCCATAGTTTTGTCTATGTTTTCCTTGATTCCTTTGAGGACCAATTCTGTCTTAGTCATCTAGTGCTGCTCTAACAGAGAGACCGCAAGTGGATGGTTTTAACAAAGAGAAGTTTATTCTCTCACAGTCCAGTAGGCTACAAGTGCAAATTCAGGGCATCAGCTCTAGGGGAACGTTTTCTCCATTGGCTCTGGAGGGAGGTCCGTGTCATCAATCTTCCTTTGGTCTGGGAGGTTCTCTGCACAGGAACCTCAGGTCCAAAGGATGCGCTCTGCTCCTGGCACTGCTTTCTTGGTGGTATGACGTTCCCGTGTTCCCGTGTCTCTGCTTGCTTCTCTCTTTTATATCTCAAAAGAGATTGGACTAAGACACTATCTAATCTTGTAAACGTCATCAGTATAACCTTATCACAGTGATAGAATTTACAACACATAAGAAGATCACATATAAGTATAAGGCATTTAGAGAACTATACACTAAAGTAGAGCTCCATACATAAAGTGACCATAAACTGAGTTATTTTTATAAATTTATTTTTATTTACCAGTTTAAGCTTTGTACTGTATGTATTGAAATAAGTTCCAGAAGTCTTAATGCAGTAAGTATAAAACCCAAAATTAATAGCTATCCAATCTGAGGGTAAGGAGTCCTGGTGGAGCAGAGGTTAGGCACTCGGCTGCTAATCTAATTGTCAAGGTTTCCAACCTACCCAGAGGCTTCACAGAAGAAAGATGTGGCTATCTGCTCCCTTAAAGTTACAGCCAAGAAAGCCCCGTGATGCAGCCCTCCTCTGTCTCATGGGGTCGCTATGAGTCAGAATCAACTTGATGGCACTTAACAACAATACTGGAATCTGAACAGAAGGTTTATTCTGAGCAGTTATTCTATATGCATGTAGGGAGGCCATTTGGATTCCAGAAAAAGCCAGTGACTCCAAAAAGGTAGGTACAACGGGGCTTATAAAGAGAAGAGGAGGGAGAAATAGAGAAGACCAAACACTGGCTAAAATTAACATGATTAACGGAACCCTCCTTCCCCTCTTTGCTGAGATCCACTAATAGCAGGTTACTTCTGGCCTGGCGGCTATTAATATGGCTCTCCACCCACCTGCAGTCAAGAGACTCTTGATGAGATTGAAATTAGGAGGTAATGGTTTGCTGACTATTCTTTTATAGCAGAAAAGGCAAAATTACACTGCTATAGAGCAGTTTCTGGCAGGCTTTTGCAATTTGGGTCATTTTTTTTAGGGTTATCATTTGGTTTCACAGATAAGAAAAGCCTTAAAATCAAAGTAAGATGTCTGTTATTAATGTCCCTATTTGTCTTAGTCATCTAGTGCTGCTATAACATAAACACCACAAGTGGATGGCTTTAAGAAGCAGAAGGGTATTTCCTCACAGTAAAGTAGGCTAAAAGTCCAAATTCAGGGTGTCAGCTGCAGGGGAAGGGTTTGTCTCTCTGTGGGCCTTCTCATCCATGTTCCCTGGGAGTAGGAGCTTCTCTGTGCAGGAATCTCAGGTCCAAAGGACATGGTCTGCTCCCGGTGCTTCTTTCCTGGTGGTATGAGGTCCCCCTGTCCCTCTGCTCACTTCTCTCTTTTGTATCTCAAGAGATTACCTCAGGATACAATCCCATCTTGTGGACTGAGTCCTGCCTTACTAACAGAACTGCTGTCCATCCTCCCTCATTAACATCACAGAGGCAGGATTTACAACATAGAGAAAAATCACACAATACCAGGAATCATGGCACTGCCAAATTGATACATACATTTTTTGGGGGACATAATTCAATCCAAGACATTCCACTGTGTTGCCCCCCCCAAAATCACATCCTTGTAACATGGAAAACAAATTCACCCTATCATATCATAGCAAAAGTCTTAACTCCAAGTCCAAATTCCAAAAATTCCTCTTCACCTGTCAAATCCAGAATATAAGTTACCTGCTCCCAAAGGCACAATGGCAGAATTAGCACAAGCTAGACATTTCCATTACAAATGTCTCTCTGCTCCCTTCTCTCTTTTATATCTCAAGAGATTGCCTCAGGATACAATCCCATCTTGTGGATTCAGTCTTGCCTTACTAACAGAACTGCTGTCCATCCTCCTTCATTAACATCATGGAGGCAGGATTAACACAATACAGGGAATCTGGCCCAGCCAAATTGATACACACACTTTTGGGGGGACATAATTCAATCCATGACACTATTCAACACTAGTAAGGTACTGGTATTTGATCATATTATTAAAGGAGGAGCCCTGGTGGCGCAGTGGTTAAAGCAATCAACTGCCAACCATAATGTCGGTGATTTGAAAAGCAAGGGGCTCCAGGGAGAAAACACGTGGCAGTCGGCTTCCTTAGAGACAGACTTACAGCCTCCAAAAGCCTCTGGGGTCGGTATGGGAATCCACTGGAGGGCAGTGGGTTTGGTTTGGATCATATTATAGACATAGGGTTATACAGATGGATTTGTGAATGTGTGTGTGTGTATGTCAGCACGTTTATGTGGAAATTACACACTCCTTCAAAGTGTGGATTATAACCCTTGAGAGTGATTTTGTCAGTGTGTGCCTGCCAAAAAGATTCATTGTTTTACAATTTGATAGCCAACTTATTTAACTTAAAACTTCAAATGTCTTAATCTTTTAAGTTCAGCCTGTTAGCTTTATTATTCTCTTAGAAGTCTAGCAAATAATAGCAACCACTTTTAAGGGGCTGGTGGAAAGTATTTGTCCCCATTTGCAAATCAAGTTAATGATACACCATCATCCATTTTAAAGTCCGTTTGAATCTCTTGGTACACTTCACACAGTTCTCCCTTTAATCACTTCAGTGGTCTGCATTAACAGGCACCTTCCCAGCTATGTAAATAACTCTTTAAAATCTAATAAATGACACTCACCAATATAGTGGAACTTCTCTTAAAATGTTCCAATGCTGTATATAAAACTAGTTTTCTACAAGAACCACAAGCTTAAATTAATTACTCAATTATACATTTCACAGTGAGTTGCAAAGCTATTATTCTTAGAAGCCAAATTCTTTGCAACCTTGCCCATGTATAAAATATCGAATATGCACACATTCCTTAATCACTCACGATAAAACGCTTCCGTTTTGGTTCTCTGTAAGGCTTCTGTACATTTGTTAAATCCTCCTGGAGTTGAAAGATGCATCCCTATCGCAGATGACAGTTAAAGAAAATAAATAAATAAATAAAACCCGTTGCCATCGACTTGACTCCCAGTCAGAGTGACCCTGTTAGACAGATGAGAACTGCCCCATAGGGTTTCCAAGGAGCCGCTTGGTGGATCGGAACTCTCAAACTTTAAGTTAGCTACCAAACTCTTAACCACTGCACCACCAGGGCTCCAGTTATTGTCCTGGCAACCAAGCTAGTGCCTTGGAACCGCCCACTTAACCATTGCACTACCAGGGCTCCTTGAACAAAAAATACCAGCCTTGATCCCCTTTCATGAAGCTTTCTCCTATTTCAGCACAAGATGGCTGCACAATTCCAGACACAATACTTTCAAACTGTTTTCGCTAATACATGTGCTTATGCTGCCCTCGTGTGGACATATAGGAGAATGCATCATGACTGGAGAAGAGTCATTTGTAAAATGCAGATGTGTTTTTCACATTTTGGTAATTACAGACAATGGAGCAATGGTTAAGCACTTGGCTGGTAACCTAACGTTGGAGGTTCAAATCCACTCAGAAATTCCACTAGAGAAAGACCTGGCTATCTGCTTCCAGGAAGATTACAGCCTAGAAACCAGAGCTGCTCTACCCTGTCACATGGGGTTACTATAAGTTGAAACTGACTCGATGGCACCCAACAACAACGACAGAGACAATTTATGAACATAACTGAATTCGAAATTGCCAGCTTTTTATGGAAAACAAATAAATGCTACCATGCTCCTTGTTGACTATTAAATTCTAGTAACACAACATCAGAGCCACAGGGATTGCTGTGACCTCCACTCTTGTCTGCACTAATATGACTTTGTTCTTTTTTTCATAGCACGTTACTACACTACATAAATCTTGTGATTAATAAAGAAGGAATATTTCATCTTCCAGCTCCAGAAAAGTGATTGCACTAAAAGTAATTCCAGCTGAAGTAAATAATCAAGTATAAAATTATAGTAGAAAAACCACTAGACAAATACTTCTTAAATTGCACATGCAAAAGAATCCCCTAGGGAGCTTGTTGAAAAGCAGATTTGGATTCGGTATGTAAGGGATAAGGCCAGAGATTCCCCACATTGAATGCCGATGCTGACTGTACTGCTCTGTGGGGCCCAGAGAATGCATCCCTCCCACTAATGTTGGGCACAGGACCATCATGGTGGAATTCAACCAGTCACAGCTCAGTACTTCCTGAGCACATAGTGCCCACGGACAGGGTTGTTTGGACCCGCCATCGAGCCTCCCTACCTAAATTGGCATAGACTTAAGCTTCTCTTTTAAAAGGAACCTAAATCAGCTGGTTAACTCTTCCCTGTGGAGTTGATTCTGACTCATAGGGACTCCATGTGTTATAGAGTACAACTGTGCTCCATACGGTTTTGTTGGCTATAATCTTTACAGAAGCAGATTGCCAGGCCTTTCTTCTGCCCCATCACTGGTGCATTCCAACCATCAACATTTGGTTAGTTGTTGTTAGGTGCTGTTGAGTGGGTTCTGACTATAGAGATCCTATGCAAAACAACATGTAACACTGTCCGGTCCTGCACGATCCTCATCATCATTGCTATGTTGAACCCACTGTCATAGCCACCGAGGAAATCCATCTCATTGAGGGTCTTCCTCTTTTTCGCTGACCCTCGACTTTACCAGGCATGATGTCCTTCTCACGGGACTGGTCCCTCGTGAGGACATGTCCAAATTACATGAGATGAAGTCTTGCCATCCTTGCTGGTTGTACTTCTTCCAAGACAGATTTGATATACAATATTCTTCGCCAACACCATTATTCAAAGGCATCAGTTCTTTTTCAGTCGTCCTTATTCATTGTCAAGCTTTTGCCTGCATATGAGGCTGGGGTCGGGTGCACTTTAGTCCTCAAAGTGACATCTTTGCTTTTTAATGCTATAAAGAGGTCTTTTGCTGCACATTTGCCCAATGCAATGCATCATTTGATTTCTTGACTCTTCCTTCCATGGGCGTTGATTTTGGATCCAAGTACAATGAAACCCTTGACAAAGTCAATCTTTTCTCTGTTTATCCTGATAGGTTATTGCTTCAGTTGTGAGGATTTTTGTTTTCTTTAGGTTGAGGTGTAATCCATACTGAAGGCTGTAGTCTTTGGTCTTCATCAGTAAGTGTTTCAAGTCTTCTTCGCTTTCAGCAAGCAAGGTTGTGTCATCTGGATAATGAAAAAGGAAGACAGTAAAACTGATGCAGTCAAACTTTGGTGTTGGTGAAGACTATTGAACATGTGCAAAGACTCTCTTCCCAAGTAAGGCCACACTCACAGCTTCCAGGGGGGCATATCCTTTTTTGGACGGGGCCACCATTCAACCCACTACACATATTTAATTTCAAAGAGGCTTATAGCAAGGTCACGCACAGTGGTGGCCAGGACAGACGAAATGGGATTCTCATCCATTCTTGTCAGTGGGCATCACCGGGAGTGCAGGGTGAGAGTGTCTAGTAGAATGAAAGAGGCACACACTTCTGAACCAGCCATTCTTATCTCGGTATCCCAAATGCCTTGGTTCCTTGCATTCAATTCTTCTCCAGACACATCCACTAGAGAACACATCCACACCTGCACGATCCCAAGAGCTTTGATTCTAAAGGATTGGAAACCACCTAAATACTTACAGAGGGGATGTGCTAAGAAAGTATATTTATCCAGTAGATTATATTGTTAAATTTTGATACCTTACAAGAATGGTTAAAATGAACTATGTCCATAGCGACATGAGTAAATCTCATGTCTAGAAGGCTAGATTCTGGGTTCAGCCTCATTACTACTAATAATTTTTACAGAAGTGAATTGACTATTCAGGATTCTCAGGTACAGAGAAAATAAGAATGCTGTACAGATACCTAAAGTTTAGTTTTAATTAGATTTATTTAGCCTATAGGATAGTCTTTCACTGAAAGTCCAAATTATTGGAATTATCTGTTTTCCCCTACGGAATTAACAGTTTATTTATAAAACTAGTTCTTAGGGCAGTCTCTACTGCTCCGTTGCTCTAAATTCAGTTTACCTGCCTATACAATGATAGTAGAAGGAAGAGGAGGCAAAAAAGAACAGCAGTTATATTGATGAGATCTACAAGATTAGATAGTGTCTTAAGCCAATCTCTTTTGAGATATAAAAGAGAGAAGCAAGCAGAGAGACAGCGGGACCCCATACCACCAAGAAAGCAACAGCGGAAGCAGAGTGTCCTTTGGACTCCAGGTTCCTGTGCCGAGAAGCTCTTAGACCAGGCGAAGACTGATGACAAGGACCTGAAGAGTCATTTCTAAAATCCAGGTGTGTTTATTACATATTGGTAGTTAAAGACAGTGGGGCAATGGTTACTCACTTCGGTGGTTGTCTTAAGGTGGAAGGTTCAAACCGACCCAGCAGCTTTGCTAGAGAAAGACCTGGCTATCTGCTACCCTAAAGATTATGGACTTGAATACCAGAGCAGCTCTACCCTGTCACAGGGGTTTGCTATGAGCTCAAATTGACTGGATGGCACTCAACAACAACAACAGAGACAATTCATCAACTTAACTGAATTGGAAATTATCAGCTTTTTACTGAAAACAAATAAATGCTACCATGCTCCCTGTTGAACATTAAACTCAAGCAACACCACATGAGAGCCCCAGGGACTGCTGTGACCTGCACTCTGTCAGCACTAATATGTCTTTTTTTCCCCCTGGAACGTTACTGCAGTACGTAAAACTTGTGATTTATCTCACCACATGCACAGTAATAATACAGAGGGAATATTTTGTTTTCCTGCGCTAGAAAAGTGATTATACTAAAATTAACTCCAGCTGAAGTAAATAATCAAGTATAAAATTATGGTAGTAAAACCACTAGATCGATGATTCTTAAATTGCATGTGCATAGGACTCACCTGGGGAGCTTATCAACAAGCAGATTTGGATTCGTTAGATTGGGGGTGAGCCCAGAGAGTCTCTATTTTGAATGATGATGCTGATGGTACTGCTCCGTGGAGCCCAGAGAATGCGTGCCTCCCAGTAACGTTGGGCACAGGGCGACCACGGTGGAATTCAACCAATCAAAGCTCAGTATTCCTGCGCACATAGTGCCCACAGACAGGGTTGTTTGAACCTGCCATTGAAGTTCTCTACCCAAATTGGCATAGATTTAAGCTTGTCTTTTATAAGGAACCGAAATCAGCTGGTTAACTCTTTCCTGTGGAATGATTCTGACTCATAGGGACCCCATGTGTTACAGAGTAGAACTGTGCTCCATAGGGTTTTGTTGGCTGTAATCTTCTAAAAAAACAGATTGCCAGGCCATTCTTCTGTACCACCACTGGTGAGTTCCAACCACCAGCCTTTTGTTGGTTGTTGTTGGGTTCTGTCGAGTGGGTTTCATACGTACAACAGAATGAAACACTGCCAGGTCTTGCACCATTCTCGCTATCACTGCTGTCTTGAACCCGTTGATGCAGCCACTGCATCAGTCCATCGCATTGAGGATGTTCCTCGTTGTCCCTGACTTGCTACCAAGCATGGTGTCCTTTTCCCAGGACTGGTCCCTGCTTTTAACATGTCCAAAATACATGAGACGAAGTCTCTCCATCCTTGCTTTAAGGAGCATTCTGCTTGTACTTCTTCTGAGACAGATTTGTTCATTTTCTGGCAGTCCATGGTATATTCAAGATTCTTTCCCAACACCATAATTCAAATGCATCACTTCTCTGGACTTCCTTATTTGATTCAGGTTACGCAAGAACAGAAACACAAGTCTTTTGGAGGAACACAATTTGAATCACATCAGACCTCATAGGCTCTAAGTTGACTATGGACGGCTGAGCAGGGTTCCTGAGTTTAGGTGGAGTTTATCCTGTGTTAAAAATAATCAAACCTCACTGGAATTTCAACCTAAGATTTACTCTAAACGGTTATTCCATATGCATATAGGGAGGCCATTTGAATTCCAGAAAAAGCAAATGGCTGGAAAAAGCTAGGTATAAAGGAGCTTATAAAGCGAAGGAAAGAAAAAGAGGAGGGAGAAATATAGAAGAGCAATCATTGGGTAATCTTAATGTGATTGGTTGAACTCTGCCTTCCCCTCTTTGCTGAGATCCACTGATATCAGGTTACTTCTGGTCTGGCTGCTAATGATTTGGTCCTCCACCCACCTGCAACCAGCAGACTTTTTTTGAGATTGAAATTAGGAGGTAATGGTTTGTTGACCATTATTTTCTAGCAGGATAAGACAAATTTATATTGCTATAGAGCAGTTTCTGGAGGGCTTTTGCAATTAGGTTAGTTTATTTAGGGTTAATGATCGGTTTCATGGATAAGAAAAGCCTTAAAATCAAAGTAAGATGTCTGTTAATTTTTCTATCCAACACTGGTAAACATTATTGGTTGTTTTTGTTTTTCAATTGTGCTTTAGGTGACAGCTTACAGCACAAATTAGTTTCTCATTCAAAAATTTATACTTAAATTCTTTTGTGACATTGGTTGTACTCCCCGCATTATGTCAGCACTCTCCCCTTTCCCTCCCCACCTCGGGTTCCCAGGTTCTATTTGTCCAGTTTTCTTGTCCCTTCCCGTCTTCTTGTCTTTGGTTTTGGGCAGGTATTGCCCATTTGGTCTCCTATACTTGACTGATCTCCCTAGGCATCTGTCAGTTTGTTGTGCTGTGGTGGCTTGCATGTTGCTGTGATGCTGGAGGTATGCCACCGATATTTCAAATACCGGCAGGGTCACCCATGATGGACAGGTTTCAGCTGAGCTTCCAGAATAAGACAGACTAAGAAGAAGGACCTGCGGTTTACTTCCGAAAAAAAAAAATAATAATAGCCAGTCAAAACCTTACGAATAGCAGCAGAACATTTTCTGACGTAGTGCTGGAAGATGAGTCCCTCAGGTTGGAAAGCACTCAAAATACTTCCGAGGAAAAGGTGCCTCCTCAAAGTATAGTCGACCTTAATGACTTGGATAGAGGCAAGCTTTGGAGACCTTTATTTGCTGATGTGGTGGGAAGTTAAATGAGAAGAAATAGCTGCAAACATCCATTAATAATAGGAACATGGAACGTAAAAAGTATGAATCTAGGAAAACTGGAAATCATTAAAAATGAAAATGAATGCATAAAGATCAATATCCTAGGCATTAGTGAGCTGAAATGGAGTTGTACTGGCCATTTTGAATCAGACATTCATATGGTCTACTATTCTGGGAATGACAAATTGAAGAGGAATGGCACTACATTCATCATCATAAAGAAAATTTCAAGCTCTCTCCTGAAGTACAGCAATGTCAGTGATACGAGAATATTCATACGCCTACAAGGAAGACCAGTTAATAGGACTATTATTCAAATTTATGCACCAAACAATAAAGCCAAAGATGAAGAAAGTAAAGATTTTTACCAACTTTTACAGTCTGAAATTGATCAAACATGCAATCAAGATGCATTGATAATTACTGGTGACTGGAATGTGAAAGCTGGAAACAAAGAAGGATCAGTAATTGGAAAATAGGGCTTCGGTGATAGAAATGATGCCAAAGATCACATGATAGGATTTTGCAAGACTGAGAGGCGGTGCCAAGATGGCAGAGTAGTCAGATGCTTCTGGTGGTCCCTCTTACAACAAACACCCGAAAAACAAGTGAATCGATTATATATGACAATCTAGGAGCCCTGGACATCAAAGGCAAAGTCGAAGAACCAGACTGAGTGGCAGGAGGAAGAAGAGATGGTTTGGAAGCAGCGAGGAGTTGCCAGACCTGATCTAGTGAGAGCCTGAGCCCTTCAGGCCTTATCAGCTCATGGGTGAGCAGTGAGGCAGGCAAGCAGCAGTGCTCAGGCGGCGTATTCCGCAACAGGAGAGACCCAGTGGCACAGAGTCTACTCGGCTATCCAGAAATGGTGAGAAGCAGCCCTCCACTGGCGAGAGATAAGTACTTGTGTCTGGCCTACCGCGCGGATCAGAAACACCCCCCTTTGGGAAAAACCTCTCTCCCATTTACCTCCCTGCTGTGCACTAGGTCTGGGATGGCTTCAGTGATTGCCAAGTCCCCTGCACCAGAAGTAGGACCCGTCACGGGCCCTGAACCATTTTCCAGCCTTGGAGAGGGAACAAACTAACAAACAGGGGAAGAAAATAATCTGCCAGCTCCCCTAATCCAGGAACTCAGGGTAGGCACAGCTCCTTTGCCTAGGCACAGGCATAAGGAGTCCATGGACTCTGAGTGCCTTTCCCCCTACAGACACTTGTGTGGGCCCATTTCAACAGCATAGGCCCTCATTATCACAGTACAACAGGATATATAGCTGAAGTCTAACTTCAACTGTTTCAGCTGTGAAGTGGCAGGTTCATGACATTTGACACTGCTCTGCCTGAGGGGGCTTGAGGACTGGTGGCTCCACCCATGCCACCTAGCCACCTGAGACAGGGGCCCGAGAATATGTTGGCCCCCTAGTCCTTACAGCCAACAGCATTGGGTGCTCATAGTCTGACTGCAAATCCCACCCACCTATGCACTCTAGGGAACAGGAACACACTTTCCTTCCAGATACTCAGGGGCAGCTGTCAGCCCCCTGACTTGCTGAGCATGCGACCCCTGCTGAAGCCAGATGCCTGTGCCTACACCAATCACCCCTGCCTGTCTAGGACTGTAGGTGAGAACCTACACCACACACTTGGTGGCCGACTACCTGGACACCTGAGCTGAATCCATACAGGAGTAGTGGGTGGACTTCAGGGCTCACATACATAGTGGCAGTTCTGGCCAACTGGTGGCAGGATGTGGGAGCCTCAGGGACGCCAGTGATTGGGCTAGCTCACATGAGCAGCCTATTGGAGCATATCAAAACAAAGCTAAACAAGAAGCTAGGACACAGTAAGCAAACATAAAATAAATAAATATAATAACTTATTGATGGCTTGGAGACAACAGTCAATATCAAATCACATAAAGAAGCAGACCATGATGGCTTCAGCAAGCTCCCAAAATAAATAATCAAGACTTTTTCTGGAGGAAGAGAATTTCTTGGAATTACCAGAGGTAGAATACAAAAGATTAATATACAGAACTCTTCAAGAGATCAGGAAGGAGATCAGACAAAATGCAGACCAAGCAATAGAGGAACTTAAGAAGATTAGAGAAGAGCATAATGATAAATTTAACAGGCTGCAAGAATCCATAGATAGCCAGTGTCTTAGTCATCTACTGCTGCTGTAACAGAAATACCAGAAGTGGGTGGCTTTACAAAGAGAAGTTTATTGTCTCATGGTCCAGTAGGTTACAAGTCCAAATTCAAGACATCAGCTCCAGGGGAACACTTTCTCTGTCGGCTCTGGAGGAAAGTCCATGTCATCAGTCTTTCTTTGGTGTGGGAGCTTCTCTGCACAGGAACCTCAGGTCCAAAGGACGCGCTCTGCTCCTGGCACTGTTCTCTTGGTGGTATGAGGTTCCCACGTGTCTCTGCTCGCTTCTCTATTTTATATCTCAAAAGAGATTGCATTAAGACACTAATCTTGTCAACCTCATAAGTACAACCTCATCACAGTGATAGAATTTACAACACATAAGGAGATCACATATAATCTCATCATAGTGATAGAATTTACAACACATAAGGAAATCACATCAGATTACACAATCATACAACACTGGGAATCATGACCCAGACAAGTTGCTACACACATTTTTGGGGGGGCACGATTCAATCCGTGACAGCCAGTAATCAGAAATCCAGAAGATTAACAATAAAATTTCAGAATTAGACAACTCAAAAGAAAGTCATAGGAGCAGAACTGAGGTGATGGAAGTCAGAATTGGTGAGACTGAAGATAAAGCACTTGACAGCAACTTATTTGAGGAAAAATCAGATAAAAGGATTTAAAAAATGAAGAAACCCTAAGAATTATGTGGGACTCTATCAAGAGGAATAACCTATAATTGATTAGAGTACCAGAACAGGGGAGGAGAACAGAAAATACAGAAAAAATTGTTGAAGATTTGTTGGCAGAAACTTCCCTGATATCGTGAAAGATGAGAAGATATCTATCCAAGATGCTCATCGAACCCCACACAAGGTAGATCCCAAAAGAAAGTCACCAAGACATTATAATCAAACTTGGCAAAACCAAAGATAAAGAGAATTTTAAGAGCAGCTAGGGATAAACGAAAAGCCATCTACAAAGGAGAGTCAATAAGAATAAGCTCGGACTACTCAGCAGAAACCATGCAGGCAAGAAGGCAACGGGATGACATATATAAAGCCTAGAAGGAAAAAAATTGCCAGCCAAGACTTATATATCCAGCAAAACTGTCTCTCAAATATGATGGCGAAATTAGGGCATTTCCAGATAAACAGAAGTTTAGGGAATATGCAAAAACCAAAGCAAACTTACAAGAAATACTAAAGGGTGTCCTCCGGTTAGAAAATCAGTAACATCAAATAACAACCCAAGATCAGAACACAGGACAGAGCATCCAGATATCAACCCAGACAGGGAAGACACAAAAATAAATCAAAGCTAAAACACTGAAAATAGGGAAACAGAGATGTCAATAAGTATAAGATGACAACATTAAAACAAAAAAGGGGGGGCTAAAAAATGTAGACATAGATTTTTCATATGGAGAGGAAGTCAATGTGATAAAAAGAAATAAAAGATTGGTTTAAACTTAGAAAAATAGGGGTAAATATTAAGGTAACCACAAAGGAAACTAACACTCCTACACATCAAAATAAAAAACAAGAAAAATATACAGACTCAGTAAATAGAAAATGAACAACAATGAAAAAGATGAAAAGAAGATACATAGAGAAAAACGACTCGGCACAGAAAATTAAGTGGAACAGAGAAACTGCCAACAACACACACAAAAAAGAATTTTGCAAGACCAACGACTTCTTCATTGCAGATACCCTTTTTTAACAATGTAATTGGCTACTATACACATGGATCTCGCCAGATGGAATATGCAGAAATTAAATTGACTGTATCTGTGGAAAGAGACGACTTGTTAAATTTGGCTGCCCCTGAGAGTTGTGACTACAAGTGATTTGTGCTTTCTTCTCTACACCAATTTTTATAATGAATATATAGTCATTTCTGTTAGAAAAATCATCTAATGAATAAGTTGTTTGTACAACTAATGTCAAAATAGACAACAATCAGTTATTGTTGTTGTGTACCGACTCAATTTCAACTCACAGCGACACAATGTGTCTGAGTAGAACTGCCCCACAGGGTTGTAATCTTTCCAGGAGCAGATGACCAGGTCTTCCCTCCTGAGGAGCAGCTGGTGGATTGGAACCGCCCACTTAACCACTGCACCACCAGGGCTCCTTGAACAGAAAATAGCAGCGTTCATTCCCCTTCATGAAGCATTCTCCTATTTCTCCACAAGAGGGCAGCACAATTTCAGACACAATACTTCCCAAAGATTTTTGCTAATACATGTGCTTATACTGCCCTTTTGTGGGGAAATAGGAGAATACGTCATGATTGGAGAGGAGTCATTTCTAAAAGGCAGGTATGTTTTTTACATATTGGTAATGAAAGATAGTGGGGCAATGGTTAAGCACTTGGCTGGTAACCTAAAGGTGGAGGTTCAAAACCACCCAGCAACTCCGCTGGAGAAAGACCTGGCTATCTGCTTCCGTAAAGATTGCAGCCTAGAAAACCAGAGCAGGTTCACTCTGTCACATGGGTTTACTATCAGCTGAAATTCACTCGATGGCACCTAACGAATACAACAGAGACAATTTATCCACTTAATTGAATTCGAAATTGTCAGCTTTTTATTGAAAACAAATAAATGCCCCCATGCTCTCTATTGAACAATTAAACTCAAACAAAACCACATCAGAGGTGCTGGGATTGCTGTGATCTGCACACTTTTCTGCACCAATATGTCTCTTTTTTCATAGAACTTTACCAGACTAGAAAAAAACTTGTGATTTATCTCATCACATGCACAGCAATAATAAAGGAATATTTCCTTTACCTGCTTCAGACAAGCGATTGCACTAAAATTAACTCCAGCTGTAAATAATCAAGGTAGAAAAAGCACTAGACCAATGCTTCTTAAATTGCATGTGCATAGAACTCACTAGGGGAGCTTTTTAAAAAGCAGATTTGCATTCAGTAAGTTGGGGGTAAGCGCAGAGATGCCCCTTGTTGAATCCCGGTGCTGATGGTACTGCTCCGTGGGGCACAGAGAATGTGTGCCTCCCACTAACGCTGGGCACAGGGTGACCATGGTGGAATTTAACCAACCAAAGCTCAGTACTTCCTGCACAGATAGTGCCCACAGACAGAGTGGTTTGGACCCGTCATCGATGCTCTCTACCTAAATTAGCATAGACTTCAACTTGTCTTTTATAAGGAACCTAAATCAGCTGGTTAATTCCTTCCTGTCAGTTGATTCTGACTCATGGGTACCCCATGTGTTACGGAGTAGAACTGTGCTCCATAGGATTTTGTTGGTTGTAATCTTTACAGAAGCAACTCACCAGGCCTTTCTTCTGTGCCACCACTGGTGGATTCCAACCCCCAGGCTTTTGGTTAGTAGTTAAATGCAAAGAGTAAAATCACATTCACGTGATTGCTTCAGGTTATGCATGAACAGAAACCCAAGTGTTTTGGAGCAACACAATTTCAATCGTATCAAACCTTATGAGCAGTAAACAGGCTATGGTGAGCTGGGCAGCGTTCCTGAGTTTGGGTGGAATTTATCTGGTGTTCAAAATAATTAAAACTCACTGCAATAGTGGAGTGTCTGGAGCAAGAGATGCATCCTAGATGCCCAGGTTCTTGTTTTGACTTCAGATTTGGGAAAAGAGAAAGCAAAGCAGCTGTGCTCTGATCTGAACTCCTCTGATATGTTAAGACGTGTTGAGACTCTAGTAAGTTCAAAACTACATAATCTTAATAAAACGTGTTTCCTTTATCTTATAGTACATAATTAAGTTATCTGCTTTATTTATATGCATATGCTAGTGATTTTCACTTCATTATTCCTTTTTGTTTTGGTTTCCTTACCACTGCCCTCGAGTTGATTCTGACTCATAACGACCGTACAAGACAGAGTAGAACTGCCCCATCAGATTTCCAAGGAGCGACTGGTAGATTTAAACTGTTGACCTTTTGGTTAGCAGCTGAGCTCTTAACCACTGTGCCACCAGGGTTTCCAATAAAGAGAGACTTCTCTTAAAATGTTCCAACGTGTTCTGGCAACATGGCGCTCTAGGCAGAAGCACCACGCCGTCCCTCCACAGCAAAGATCTGAAAAACTAAGCCAAACAGAGAAAACAGCAATCCTGAAATCCTAAACATCAAATGAATTGATAAAGAACTCAGCCAAGCACCAAAAAGAATAAGAAACTGACAGAGAACAGAGAGCGAGGAGACATACATGGAGAGGTCCCCTATCAGCTAACGCAGCACAGATCCACCATCTTGGACTCCTATCAGAGACCAGCAAATAGGGGGTATGAGAAAGCAGCTTCACAGAGCTTCCAGCAGGAGACAGAACTGGTAACTGGTGATATATGCTTTCCCACTCCCCACCCTTCTTCACCCCCCACTCAGCCTCCTCTGCTTCCTGCGGCCACAGTCTCTTGTCCAGGAAGCACCAGCTGCTTGGATTCCACCCACCCACACTGGCCGACTCCCTGAGTGCCATTTGTTGGCTGCTGGTGTTGCTTTAATCTGCTTCTTTTGATTTCTTCCTTACCTCTCACCACCTCCTCCTCCTTTTGCTCAAATACCTGGCTCCATGCGCCATCTTTACTTCTTCCTAGGGGCTGTGGAGCTCCGTTGGAGTGTGGAACTGCTTCCCGGTCCGTGCTACCATGCTGGTGGGATTCTGGGGCTTTTGTTTTCAATTGTTTGTTTGTGTTCTTTTTCTTTTCTCGAGTTGGGAGCCCGCTATGGCCCGGTGGTGCTGTCCGGCTTGGGACCTACCCCCTCAGCTTGCGCAGACATGCAGAGGGATCACTGAGCGCATTTTTTTCATGGGTTTTTTTTTGGGGTGGGGGGTTCTTGTTCTTTCTTTAAAAATTTGTTTTGTTTTATTTTCCCTCTTTTTCCATTTTTGTCTTTCTTCATTACTCAGTTTCTCATTTCTCTATACCTTCCTTCTCTTCATGTCCCCTGGATACCTGGCACTGAATACCTGTACACCTCCTAACCAGGCTGTACTTCAACACCTGAGAACAACTTCCCCAGACCTCATAGCTGCACTGGTGGGATCCCTGGGAGCTTTGCTGTTCTTTTTTCCTTCTAATTTTTATTTATTCATTCTTTCATTTATTTTTTTCTTTTTCTTCCCCTTTTTGTTTTTCTCCATTTCACAGTCACTCATCTCTCCACTCCAACGGCAAGCTCCCCTAGCATTCTTTTTTGTTTGTATGTTTTTGGCTCCTGTTCCTCTCTCCTCTCTCCCATACCCATCTTAGCTCCACACATCACAATCTCCCCTTCCATCCTGCCTACCTGCACCGTGTGCTTAACATCACACCACCAAGCAGCACAGGCACAGCCTACCGGAACCTGCCCTGCACTGATTACCGACCCGCCCTAGTGGCTGTAGTGAGTGTCACAAACAACCCATCCCAGCCACTCCTCTTCAGCTAGACCTGCCCTGCTATACCATATCTGATTGACTGACCCTGCCAATTGGAGAAGGAGACGAAAAGTATCGTGCCCACAGGGGAGCAAACAACACAGCCCGCCTGCTCACACATAGCCAAATCAAAAAAAAAAAAAAAAAGGACTAAGCAAACAAATCTACAATCAATAAATGAGAAAAATAACTACTGAATGCCCTGAAGACAGCAGACAATATCAAAACATTTACAAAAACAGGACAGGATGGTTCCAGTAGGCATCCAAAATAAAATACCAGATGATTTTCCAGTAGAAGAAAAGGCACTAAAACTACCTGATAGGGAAATCAAACCTCTAATACTCAGAATTATCCAAGAGTTGAAGCAAAAAGCAGACAAAAATGAGGAAAAAATAGACAAATTCATGGAAAATACAGACCAAAAAATTGAAGAATTCAGGAAAATAATGCAGGAACAAAATGCCAAAATAAATTCACAACTAGAAATTGCACAAAAAGAACAATTAGAAATCCAAACGATAAACAACAAGGTTTCAGAAACGGACAGTGTCATAGAAGGGCTGAGGAGCAGATTTGAAATGGTGGAAGACAGGATCAGCAGAACTGAAGACAAACACTTGGATACAACTCCGTTTGAGGAAAAATCAGAAAAAAGAACAAAGAAAAATGGAGAGACCCTGAGAATTATGTGGGATACAATCAAAAGCAAAAACCTGTGAGTGATCGGTGTTCCAGAACAGGGGGAGAAAACAGAAGACACAGAGAGGATCGTTGAAGAGTTGCTGACAGAAGACTTTCCCAATATCACGAAAGATGAAAAGCTGACCATCCAAGAAGCTCAACGAACCCCATATAGGATAGACCCCAAAAGAAAATCACCAAGGCATATCATAATTACACTCGCCAAAACCAAAGACAAACAAAGAATCCCGAGAGCAGCTTGAGGAAAAACAAGAAGTCACATACAGAGGAGAAACAATAAGACTAAGCTCAGATTATTCAGCAGAAACCATGCAGGCAAGAAGACAATGGGATGACACATATAAAACCTTGAAAGAAAAACATTGCCAACCAAGAATAATAGATCCTGCAAAACTCTTGTTCAAATATGATGGTGAAATTAGGTCATTTCCAGATAAACAGAAATTAAGGGACTATGTAAAAACCAAACCAAACTTACGAGACTTATTAAAGGAAGTCCTTCAATGTGAGAACAAACAATATCAGACCACACGCTGAATATAGGACACAGGATTGTACTAGCCAGATACCAACCTAGGAAATGAACACTTAAGGACTATGCAAAACCAAAAGAATTACAAAAGGGAACCAGAGAGGTTAATCTGTAAATGACAACAGCATCAGAACAATAAAAGAGGGAATAAACAGTGTAGATATAGAACCTTCTAATGGAGAGGAAGTCAAGCAATACCAAGTAATAATAGACTGGTTCAAATCTAGGAAGATAAGGGTAAATTTCAAGGTAAACGCAAAGAAAATTAACAAACCTAATCATCAAAATAAAGAAGAAAAACAGAAAGTCTCAGTAAAAACAAAACCTACAAAAACAAAAGAAATGAAAAAAATTCCACAAACAAAAGGAACGCAGCACAGGAAAGTAAGAGGAACAGAACCGGAGGACATTCTGCTGAGTGAAATAAGCCAATCACAAAAGGACAAATATTGTATGAAACCTCTACTGTAGTAACTCATGTAAGGTTGACACACAAAAATAAACAATCTTTGTTGGTTACGAGGAATGGGAGGACTGGGGGGGAACTAAATAGATAAGTGGTAACTTTGGTGAAAGGTAAGACAGTACACATTACTGGGGAAGCCAGCACAACTTGTACAAGGAAAGGTCAAGGAAGCTCCATAGACACTTCCAAACGCCCTGAGGGACCGAATTGCTGGGCAGAGGGCTGTGGGGACCATGGTCTTGGGGAACATCTAGCTCAACTGGCATAACACAGTTTATAATGACAATGTTCTACATTCTACCTTGGTGAGTAGTGTCTGGGGTCTTAAAAGCCTGTGAGCAGCCGTCTAAGATACTCCACTGGTCTCACCGCTTCGGGAACAAGGGAGAGTGAAGAGAACAGGACACAAGGAAAAGATCAGTCCAAAGGACTAATGGACCACAGCTCCCACAGCCTCCACCAGACTGAGTCCAGTAGAGCTAGATGGTGCCCGGCTACCACCACTGACTGCTCTGACCGGGATCACAACAGAGGGTCCTGGACAGTGTTGGTAAAGGATGTAGAACAGAATTCTCACAAAAAAAGACCAGATTTACTGGCCTGACAGACTGGAGAAACCCCAAGAGTATGGTCCCCAGACACCCTTTTAGCTCAGTGGTGAATCCCCTCCCGAAGTTCACTGTTCAGCTGGGGATTGGACAGCCTCATAAAACATATCAGGACTAATGAGGCACAGCAGTCCAGGGACAAGGACTAGAAGGCAGGAGGGGACAGGAAAGCTGGTGATAGGGAACCTAAGGTTGAGAGGGGACAGTGTTGACATGTCATGGTGTGGTTAACCATTTTCATAGGGCAATATGTGTACTATTTAATGAGAAACTATTTGTTCTGCAAACCTTCATCTGAGGTACAAAAAAAAAATGAGAATTATCTATGTGAGATCAAATTGACAACAGCAACTCAAAAGGTTTGATGGGAAGCCTAGGGGACAGTGAGTTGAAGATAATGGTGATGGAATAATTTGGAAAAGAATAGTGAGAATAGCAGCACAAGTGGAAGAATGTAATCGATGTCACTGAATTGTACATGCAGAAACTTTCAAAATGGCGTAACTTTGGCTATGTATATTTTCACCAAAAAAAAGTCCTCAAGATCGAGAAGGGAGAGTGTTGACATGTCATGGGGTTGCTAACCAATGTCATAAAACAATATGTGTACTGGCTGTTTCATGAGAAACTATTTATTCTGTAAACTTTCATCTAAAGTACAATAAAAAAATTTAAAAATTTTTTTCCAATGCTGTATATAAAACTAGTTTTCCACAAACAACCACAAGCTTAAATTAATTACTCAAATATACATTTTACAGTGAGTTTCAAAGCTATGATTCTTAGAAGAAAAGTTCTGTTCAACTTGGCCCATGTATAAAATGTCAAATATGCACACATTCCTTCTTCACCCAAAATACGAATACTTCTGTTTTGGTTCTCTATAAGGCTTCTGTATTTTTGATAAATCCTCCTGGAGTTGAGAGATGCATCCCTATCACAGATGACAGTTGAAATAAATAAATAAAACCAACCCGTTGCCCATCGAGTCAGCTTTGACTCATAGCTACCCGATCGGACAGATTAGAACTGCCCCATAGGGTTTCCAAGGAGAGGCTGGTGGATCGGAACTGCCAACCTTTTGGTTACCTGCCGAACTCTTAACCACTGCGCTTCCAGGGCTCCAGTTACCCTCCCCGCAACCAAGCTGGTGGGTTGGAACCACCCAATTAACCATTGCACCACCAGGGCTCCTCAAACGAAAAATACCAGCATTCATCTCCATTCACGAAGCATTCTCCTATGTCACCACTAGATGGCAGCGCTAGGCGAGACACAATATTTTCATATGATTTTTGCTAATACATCTGCTTATGCTGCCCTCCTGTGGAGATATAGGGGAAAGCATCAGGATCAGAGAAGAGTTTTTAAAACCCAGACGTGTTTTTTATACATTTGTAATTAAAGACAGTGGAGCAAAGGTTAAGCACTTGAGTGGTTACCTTAAGGTGGAAGTTCAAACCTACCCAGCAGCTTTGCTAGAGAAAGAACTGGCTATCTGCTTCCGTAAAGATTACAAACTTGAAAACCAGAGCAGCTCTACCCTGTCACAGGGGTTTACTATGAGTTGAAATTGACTGGATGGCACTCAACAACAACAGAGACAATTTATCGAGTTAATTGAATCTGAAATCGTCAGCTTTTTATTGAAAATAAATAAATGCTACCATACTCCCTGTTGAACATTAAACTCAAGCAACAGCACATCAGAGCCACAGGGATTGCTGTGACCTGCACTCTTGTCTGCACTAATATGTCTTTTATTCCCCCAGAATGTATCTGCACTACATAAAACTTGTGATTTATCTCACCACATGCACGGCAATAATAAAGAAGGCATCTTTTGTTTTCCTGCTCCAGAAAAGTGATTACACTAAAATTAACTCCAGCTGAAGTAAATAATCAAGTATAAAATTATGGTAGTAAAACCACTAGACCAGTGCTTCTTTAACTGCATGTGCATAGAACTCACTTGGGGAGCTTGTTAAAAAGCAGATTTGGATTCAGAGGGTTGGGGGTGAACCCAGAGATTCCTGATTTTGAATGCCGACGTTGATGGTACTGCTCCGTGGGGCCCAGAGAATGCGCGCCTCCCACTAACCTTGAGCACACGGCGACCACAGTGGAATTCAGCAAATCAGAGCTCAGTACTGCCCACACACATAGTGCCCACAGACAGGGTTGTCTGGACCTGCCGTTGAAGCTCCCTACCTAAATTGGCATGGACTTAAGCTTCTCTTTTATAAGGAACCTAAATCAGCTGGTTAAGTTTTTCCTGTGAAATTGATTCCAATTCATAGGGACCGTGTGTTACAGAGTAGAACTGTGCTCCATAGGCTTTTGTTGGCTGTAATCTTTACAGAAACAGATTGCCAGGCCATTCTTCTGTGCCACCACTGGTGAGTTCCAACCACCAGCCTTTTAGCTGGTTGGTTGTTGTTAGGTGCTGTCCAGTCGGTTCTGTATGTACAACAGAATGAAACATTGCCAGGTCTTGCGCCATCCTAACATTACTATCTTCAACCCGCTGATGCAGCCACTGTGTCAGTCCATCTCGTTGAGGGTGTTCCTCTTTTTCGCTGACCTTCTACCAAGCATGATGTCCTTTTCCCGGGATTGGTCCCTCCTTTTAACATCTCCACAATACGTGAGACAAATTCTTGCCATCCTCGCTTCTAAGGAGCAGTCTGGTTGTACTTCTTCTGAGACAGATTTGTTCATTTTCTGGCAGTCCATGGTATAATCAATATTCTTTCCCAACACCATAATTCAAATGCACTAATTCTTCAGACTTATTCATTGTCCAGCTTTGGCACACATATGAGGTAATGGAATATACCCTGGCTTGGATCAGGTGCACTTTAGCCCTCAAAATGACAGCTTTGCTTTTTAATGCTCTAAAGAGGTCTTTTGCAGCAGATTTGCTCAACACAATGCATCGTTTGCTTTTTTGACCGCTGCTTCCTGGGCCTTGACTGTGGATCCAAGCAAAATACAGTCCTTGACAACATCAATCTTTACTCCATTTATCATGATGTTGCTTGTTGGTCAAGTTATGAGGATTTTCGTTTCCTCTATGTTGAGGTGTAATCCATACTGAAGGCTGTAGTCTTTGATCTCCATCAGTAAGTGCTTCGAGTCTTCTTTGCTTTCAACAAGCAAGGTTGTTTCATCTGGATAATGAAAAAGGAAGACAGTAGAACGGATGCATTCGAACTTTGGTGTTGGTGAAGACTATTGAATATACCGTGGATTGCCAAAAGAAAGAACAAATCGGTCTTAGAAAAAAATACGATCAGAACGCTTCTTAGAAGCCAGGTTGGCAAGACTTCAACTTGCTTACTTTGGCCATGTCATCAGGAAAGACCAATTGCTAGAAAAGGACATCATGTTTGTTACAGTAGAGAGTCACTGTAAACAAGGGAAACCCTCTATGAGACGGATTACATAATAGCCGCAACCATGGGCTCAAACATACCAGCGATCATAAAGATAGCGCAGGACCCGGCTGCGTTTCCTTCTGTTGTACTTAAGCTCGCCGTGACTTGGAGCCAACTCGGACGGCAGCTGACGACAATAAGATCTCTAAGCTCTAAACGTGATTATTTTCCTCTGCACAGATGTGAGTTTTGCAATCAACTCAATAGCAACAGGATTGGTTCTGCTTAGAGCTGGTTGCGTTTACTGAGACTGTTTCCCTGTGCGGGCTTTAGAACAGTACTGTTTCATGTCTTTGATTTTCTTGCTGTTCTTTGTATTTTTATTGTGGTGGAAATCTCCATAACAAAACATACACCATCTCAACGATTTCTGCTCGTACAATTCAGGGACACTGATTACATAATTTTAATATAATTAATATTTTTTACTGTTTCATCAAGGCTTTTGTTTGTTTGTTTTTGGTTTTTTTTTTTTTTTTTGCTTTAACAAAGACAAATTTATTCTTTTACAGTCTAGGAGGCAGTAAGACTGCCCCATAGGGTTTCCTAGGAGCAGCTGGTGGATTTGAACTGCCGACATTTTGGTTAGCAGCCATAGCTCTTAACCACTGCTCCGGCAGGGCTCTGTGGGTAGGTTAGGACCTTGAAAAAGAAACTTTATTCTAGAAAGACTTCAACTCTTCAAGTGCTATCTGACGCCTCTGGCCCTTTAATTTGCCTCTGTCACATGACCCCTTCTCAGAATTCTCTGACCAGCCCTGGCAGTTATGGAAACATAAGAATGTTACAATTTCCAACTGTCTCCCAACCTGGCAGTTAGCACTATAACCCCTTCTGAGGAGTCCTCCTCTCCCTTTTTTCCCCCCCCTTCAGGGAGAAGCACTGTGGTTTAGTTGCCTTTTTGCCCTGGCTGAGATCACTGAGGCTTTCTGGTGGCCACCTTTACTTTAATCTGTCTTCTGTGTGAAAAGATTACACATCCTGTGATGGCCAAACAAAGCAGGTAAGCCTAGGCCGCCTTTCTTTTGCTATAAACAAGCTTCATTTCATTTTCTTCATGGACTGCTGGGCTGTATGCTGTTGGCAGTTAAAACGAGGCCCCCGAGTAGCACTTTAAATGTGAATTATAGCTCATCAGCTTGGCCAGTGTCATCTCCACCATCACATCCCTCTTTACGTGAGAACCGTGACAGGATTTAGTGTCAGCGTGGGAAGAAAGTAAAAGGCTAATGTGTGACTAAGACACATAGGTGATGGTGAAGCATGTTCCTCACGTGTGTTATTGTTTATCTTATAGGCCAGGCCAAGGGGAGCCCCAAGACCATTCTGGGGAGATTTTCTGTGCAGCCAGGGAAGTGTGCCTTTCCCCCTTGATATTTCAGTAGCAAATGTCTATCTCTAAACAGGACGTGGACCATTCTTAAACTTCTTTTTACTTCCTCCCTTGCTTTTTACGGAGCCCAGGTGGTGTGGTGGTTAAGAGCTCGGCTGCTAACCAAAAGGTCAGAGGTTCGAATCCACCAGCCACTTATTAGAAATCCCATGGAGCAGTTCTACTCTGTCCAATAGGGTCGGTATGAGTCAAAATCCACTCAACGGAAACGGGTTTCTTTCCTTTACTTATTAAGCTAAATTGTTACTAGGTTTTCAGATGACTTCAGGGGATATTTTTGGTTTAAGGGTTAAAGATTAGGCTTCTCTTATGCTTAAAGAAGATACTTAGAACACTGATTGAAGGCCGGGAAGAATATAGAATGTGGAAATATAGCCTTAGATGAGAAGGGCAAGATGTAAATATTCAGCACTTTCTAACCTGTGGCTCATCAATCTGTTTCATTTTGTTTTCTCCTTGGCGTTCCTGGCTTGACCTCATAACTCCTCTACCTGTCTGCAGTCGACTTGAAATGCAGCACTTCTGCCGCCAGCTCCTCGGCCTCCTTTTGAGTTATATGTCTTGGACATCCGGTATCGTCCTAGCAATCAGCAGATCCTGGCGCGTGTGGGAATTCGACAGCAAGGTTGTTCCTGTTGTGTTTATTGGACTTTGGGATGTTTTTTATATTCAAAAGGTTAACATCTCTGGAGTGCTGGTCGAGATGGCGCAGGAGCATGTTATGAATGAGAGCTGGGCCATTTCTGATGAAATCTCCTATGCACAGGACATGATCTTGTTAACTAATTTTATCAAGTTACCAGTCCTGATTTTTGGCACGCTGACCCTTTGGGTCAGTTGGATCAAAGCCCCATACCCAGATTTTCTTCGAATGTATTACAAAATGTGCGCCTACCTTCTTTTGTTCAGTTCTGTGTGTACCGCGAGTGCAGTGATCTGGAATTTCTATGCGGATTTTTCTGGCAACACCACCTTTGACTTTCTACCGAGCTTTCCTGTTAAAAAAGAAGCACTAATAGGTAAACGGTGGTCCTACGTGCTCCCACTGGGAATCACAACGGCCTCCATGTCCATTATCAGTGCCCTCAGCTTCCTCTTTGAGCGGTATTTACTAACACCCCAGAGCCAAATGAAGCCCACAGCTGTGGGCAAAAGTTCAAAACAAAAAGTCTGAACTGAGGGCTTTTACTTTTTGGAATGGCAGCAAGTATACTTTTCCTGAAGAAATTTCCTACATATATATAACACTGTCATAGCCATCCACTCATTTGAAATAAACATACTTGTTTGATTTGTCAGAGTGTGTCTGAAGCTGATTTTCTCCTCTTCTGCTCCTTGCTGTAAACCTGTTCCTTTCTTTCAAGCTTTCACTTCCTGAAATCTGCAGGGAATCATCTTCCGTATATACCCAACTCATAGTGACCCTGTAGGACACAGTAGAACTGCCCCATAAGGGTTTCCAAATCTGTAATCTCTGTGGAAGCAGATTGCCACATCTTTCTCCCTTAGAGTGGCTGGTGGGTTTGAACCGCTGACCTTTTCATTAGCAGCCGAGCACTTAACCACTGTGCCACCAGGGCTCCTTCTTCTCTACATACACTGTCAAAATTCCAAGGCAGGAGGGAGAGTTTTTGCTTAGGAGGCATGGAGTCTATGTTACTGGACGTGGAATGATTGGGAAAAGGATAGTGAGAATGGGTGCACTTGAAGAATGTAATCAACTTTGGTGAAGGGAAGGACAACACACAATACAGGGAAGTCAGCACAACTGGACCAAAGCAAAAGCTAAGCAGTTTCCTGGACACATCCAAACACTTTCAGGGACAGAGCAGCCGGCACTGGGGCCTGGGGACCATGGTGTTGGGGGACATATAGGTCAATTGGCATAACAAAGTTTATTAAGAAAATGTTCTATATCCCACTTTGGTGAGTGGTGTCTGGGGTCTTAAAAGCTAGTGAGCGGCCATCTAAGATGCATCGATTGGTCCCAACCACCTGTAGTAAAGGAAAATGAAGAATACCAAAGACACAAGGAAAGTAGTAGCCCAAGAGACAGAAAGGGCCACATAAACCAGAGACTTCATCAGCCTGAGACCAGAAGAACTAGATGGTGAGCAGCTACCACCAGTGACTGCCCTGACGGGGAACACAACAGAGAGTCCCAGCCAGAGCAGGAGAAAGTTGTAGAGCAGAACCCAAGGTCACATAAAAAGACCAGCCTTAATGCTCTGACAGAGACTGAGGAACCTCCAAAACTATGTATGGTCCCTGGACTCACTGTTAACCCAGAATTGAAACCATTCCCAAAGTCTACTCCTCAGACAAAGATTAGACAGGAGTATAAAACAAAAAATTATCCATGTGAGGAATGTGCTTCTTAGTTCAATCAGATATAAGAGACCAAATGCGCAGCTCCTGTCCAAAAGCAGGATGAGAAGGCAGGAAGGGACAGGAACTGGTTGAATGGACACAGGGAACCCCGAGTGGAAAGGGGGAGTGTGCTGTCACATTGTGGGGATTGCAGCTAAAGTCACAAAACAGTACGTGCATAAATTTTTGTATGAGAAATTAACTGGAGCCGTAAACTTTCACCTAAAGCACAATTTAAAAAAATTTTATATATATATATATATATATATATATATATATATATATAAAAGGTGTATTGGATTTGGCATCTAGAAGGGTAGATTCTGGGTTCAGCCTCATTACTACTAGTTATTTTTACAGAAGTTAATTGACTATTCAGGATTCTCAGGTACAGAGAAAAAATAAGAATGCTGTACAGATACCTAAAGTTTACTTTTAATGAGATTTATTTAGCGTATGGGATATTTTTTCACTGAAATCCAAATAAATTATTGGAATTATCTGTTTTCCCCTACGGAATTAACAGTTTCTTTATAAAACTAGTTCTTAGGGCAGTCTCTACTGCTCCAGTTGCTCTAAATTTAGTTTACCTGCCTATACAATGACAGTAGAAGGAAGACGAGGCAAAAAAGAACAGCAGTTATATTGATGAGATCTACAAGATTAGATAGTGTCTTAAGCCGATCTCTTTTGAGATATAAAAGAGAGAAGCAAGCAGAGAGACAGCAGGACCTCATATCACCAAGAAAGCAACAGCGGGAGCAGAGTGCGTCCTTTGGACTCCAGGTTCCTGCGCCGAGAAGCTCTTAGACCAGGGGAAGACAGATGACAAGGACCTGAAGAGTCATTTCTAAATTCCAGATGTGTTTTTTAATATTGGTAGTTAAAGACAGTGGGGCAATGGTTACTCACTTCAGTGGTTACCTTATGGTGGAGGTTCAAACCCACCCAGCAGCTTTGCTAGAGAAAGACCTGGCTATCTGCTTCCATAAAGATTACAGCCTTGAAAACCAGAGCACGTCTACCCTGTCACAGGGGTTTGCTATGAGTTGAAATTGACTCGATGGCACTCAACAACAATAGAGGAAATTAATGAACTTAATTGAATTCAAAAGTGTCAGCTTTTTATTGAAAACAAATTAATGCCACCATGCTCCTTGGTGAACATAAACTCAAGCAACACCACATGAGAGCCACAGGGATTGCTGTGACCTGCACTGTGTCTGCACCAATACGACGTCTTTTTTTTTCCCCTAGAATGTTACTACACTACATAAAACTTGTGATTTATCTCACCACATGCACAGCAATATTAAAGAAGGAATATTTCGTTTTCCTGCTCCAGAAAAGTGACTGCACTAAAATTAACTCGAGCCCAAGTAAATAATCAAGTATAAAATTATGGTAGAAAAACCACTGGACCAATGCTTCTTAATTGCATGTGCATAGGACTCACCTGGGGAGCTTGTGAAAAAGCAGATTTGGATTCGGTAGGTAGGTCGGAGGTAAGCGCAGAGATTCCCCATGTTAAATGCCGATGCTGAAGGTACGGCTCCGTGCGGCTCAGAGAATGCGTGCCTCCCACTAACGGTGGACCCAGGATGACCACGGTGGAATTCAACCAATCAGAGCTCAGTACTTCCTGTGCCCATAGAGCCCCCGGTCAGGGTTGTTTGGACCCGCCATTGAAGCTCCCTCCCTAAATTGGCATAGACTTAAGCTTGTCTTTTATAAGGAACCTAAATCAGTGGGTTAACTTTTTCCTGTGGAATTGATTCCAACTCATAGAGACCCCATGTGTGACAGAGTAGAACTGTGCTCCATATAGTTTTGTTGTCTTTAATTATTATAGAAGCAGATCACCAGGCCTTTCTTCTGTGCCACCACTGGTGGGTTCCAACCACCAACTTTTTGACTAGTAGTCAAGTACAAAGAGTAAAATCACACACACGTGGCGGTACAATACACACACACACACACACACACACACACAATTCTGTAAATGGGAGAGAATGTGACAAGGACAGAAAATTGGCTTCAGGTGATGCAAGAACAGAACCACAAGGGTTTTGGAGGAACAGAGTTTGAATCTTATCAGACCTTATCCTCTGTAAGCTGACTATGGACAGCTGAGCAGGGTTCCTGAGTTTTGGTGGAATTTATCTGGTGTTAAAATAATCAAAACTCACTGGAATTTCAACATAAGATTTACTCTAAACAGTTATTGCATATGCATGTAGGGAGGCCATTTGAATTCCAAAGCACAGGACAACAAAGATGTACCTGGCCCCAGATGGATGGAAAAAACGTAAATCCATCCACCTATGGACAGCCGATCTTGGGCAAAGCACCGAAGTTTATTGAATGGGGAAGAGAAAGTCTCTCCAACAAATGGTGCTGGCAAAATTGATATTTAGCTGTATAAAAATGGAACAGTATCTGTACCCCACACCATACACCAAAACTAACTAAAAATGGATCAAAGACCTAAAATATAAACATAAATAATGGCAAATCCACGAAACATCTCATAATATGGATGAATCTGGAGGACATTATGCTAAGTAAAATAAATCAATCACAAAAGGACAAATATTGTACTAGACTGCTATTATAAAGTAACAACAAAAGTTTTACACACAGGGGAAAAATTTTCTTTTGACAGTGACCAGGGATGGGAGGTGGAGGGAGGGAAAATTACCAAAGAGGTTGTAGACATGTGTTAATATTGGTGAAGGGAAAGGCAATACACAATATGGGAGAAGTCAGCACAACATAACCATGGCAATAGAGGACATTGAAAGGCATGTGGGAATAAAGGACAACTATATTAATTACTACAGTGTAGACAATCCTGCAAAAAAAATCATATTAACAAACAATAATCTGCAGATATGTGTGCATTTTTAGTTATGTTTGGTATTCTATTTATGCCATATATTAGGGCCCCAAGGAATGTCCCTAGTTTTTCCACTGTGATCTTTACAGTTTTAGGTTTTATATTTTAGTGTTAACCAAAGATTAATATCCTTAATATATATTTTTTAAAAAGGTCTTAGAAACACCAGTCCCATAAAAAATGGACAAAGCTTAAAAATAAGTGTTCACAAAAAAGGAAATACACAATCTGATGATACCTTTTTCGGTTGGGACCAAGGGAAACCGACATTCTCAAATATTATTAGATAGATTCCTGAGCACGGGATGTTACTGAACTGTGCATGTAGAAATTTTTGAAATGGTATATCTTTGGCTATGTATATTTTCACCAAAAATAAAAGGTCGAGAACGGAGAGGGTTGAAATGTCATGGGGTTGTTAACCAGTGTCAACTGTACTACTATTTAATGAAAAACTATTTATTCTGTAAACCTTCACCTGAAGCACAATAAAAAAACAAAAATTTTTCTTTTTTACTTTTCATTGTTAAGTATAATGCATTTAGAAAAATACATATTAACATACAGCTCCATACATAAAGTGACCATCTGCTGAGTTACTTTTGTAAATGTATTTTTATTTACTAGTTTAAGCTTTGCACTGTATATACTGAAATAAGTTCCAGAAGTCTTAAAGCATTAACTATAAAGCCCCAAATTAATAGCTGTCCAATCTCAGGGTAAGGAGCCCTGGTGGAACTTCTCTTAAAATGTTCCAATGCTGTATATTAAACTAGTTTTCCACAAGAACCACAAGCTTAAATTAATTACTCAATTATACATTTTACAGTGACTTTCAAAGCTTTTATGCTTAGAAGCCACATTCTGTTCAACTTTGCCAGTGGTTGGACTTCTTCCCAGACAGATTTGTTCGTTCTTTTGACAGTCCGTGATATATTCAATATTCTTTGCTAACATGCCAATCCAAAGGGGTTATTTCTTCTTTGGTCTTCCTTATTCATTGCCCAGCTTTCGCATGCATATGAGGCAATTGAAACTATCATGTCTTGGGTCAAGCAAACTTTATCCTCAAGGTGACATCTTTGCTTTTCAACACTTTAAAGAGGTCTTTTTGCAGCAGATGTGCCCACTGCAATGCGTCTTTTGATTTCTTGACTGCTGCTTCCGTGGGCCTTGATTATGGATCCAAGGAAAATGAAATCCTTGACAACCTCAATCTTTTCTCCATTTATCATGATGTTGCTCATCGGTCCAGTTGTGAGGATTTTTCTTTTCTTTATGTTGAGGTGTAATCCATGTTGAAGGCTGTCGTCTTGGATCTTCATCAGTAAGTGCTTCAAGTCCTCTTCACTTTCAGCAAGAAAGGCTGTGTTATCTGCATAACGCAGGTTGCTAATGAGTCTTCCCTCCAATCATGATGCCCCGTTCTTCTTCATATAGTCCAGCTTCTCTGATTATTTGCTCAGCATACAGATTGAATACATATGGTGAAAGGATACAAGCCTGACACACACTTTTCCTTTAAACTCTTGTTCTGTTTGAACGACTGCCTCTTGATCCATGTACAGATTCCTCATGAGCACAATTAAGTGCTCTGGAATTCCCATTCTCTGCAACATAATCCATAATTTGTTATGATCCACAGTTGAATACCTTTGCATAGTCAATAAAACACAGATAAACAACTTTCTGGTAGTCTCTGCTTTCAGCCAGGATCCATCTGATATCTGCAATGATATCCCTGGTTCCATGTCCTCTTCTAAATCCAGCTTCAATTTCTGGCACTTCCCTATCGATATACTGCTGTAGCCGCTTTTGAATGATCTTCAGCAAAATTTTGCTTGCATGATATTAATAATATTGCTCGATAATTTCTGCATTCAGTTGGATCACCTTTCTTGGGAATAGGCATAAGTATGGATCTCTTCCAGTCGGTTGGCCAGGTAGCTGTCTTCCAAATTTCTTGGCATAGGCGAGTGAGCACTTCCAGTGCTGCATCCGTTTGTTGAAACATCTCAATTGATACTCCATCAATTCCTGGAGCCTTGTTTTTCACCACTGCCTTCAGTGCAGCTTGGACTTCCTTCAGTACCATCAGTTCCCGGTCACGTTACCTCCTGAAATGGTTGAACGTCGACCAATTCTTTTTGGTATAGCGACTCTGTTTGTTCCGTCCACAGGGCTACCACAGTGGAATTCAACCAATCAGCGCTCAGTACCTACTGCACACATAGTAGCCACGAACAGGGGTGTTTGGACCCGCCATGGAGGCTCCCTACCTAAACTGGCATAGACTTAAGCTTGTCTTTTATAAGGAACCTAAATCAGTGAGTTAACTGTTTCATGTCAAGTTGATTCTGATTCATGGGGTCCCCATGTGTTACATAGTAGAACTGTGCTCCATTGGGTTTTCATGGCTGTAATCTTTACAGAAGCAGATTGCCAGACCTTTCTTCTGTGCAACCATGGTAGGTTCCAAACACAACCTTTTGGTTAAGAGTCAAGTGCAAAGAGTGATATCACATTCACGTGTGGGTACAACACACACACACACACACACACACACACACACACACACATCTGTAAATAGAAGAGAATGTGACAAGGGCAGAAAATTTGATTCAGGTTATACAAGAACAGAAACAGTAGTCTTTTGGAGGAACACAATTTGAATCGTATCAGACCTTATGGGCTCTAAGCAGGCTATGGAGGGCTGAGCAGGGTTCCTGAGTTCGGATGGAATTCAGCTGGTGTTCAAAATAATCAAAACTCACTGGAATTTGAACATAAGGTTTATTCTGAGCAGTTAATGCATATGCATATAGGGAGATCATTTGGATTCCAGAAGAAGCCAATGGCTCTAAGAAGCTAGGTGCAATGGGACTTACAGACAGAAGAGGAGGGAAAAACATAGAAGACCTACTATTGGCTTATCTTAACGGGACTGATGGAACCCTGCCTTCCCCTCTTTGCTGAGACCCACTGATATCACGGTACTTCTGGCCTGGCTGCTAATAATTTGGCTCTCCACTCACCGGCAGCCAAAAGATTTGATGAGTTTTAAATTAGGAGGCAATGGTTTGTTGACTGCAAAACCTAGTGGTGTAGTGCTTAACAGTTTGGCTTCTAACTAAAACTTCAGCAGTTCGAATCCAACTGGCGCTCCTCGGAAACACTATGGGGCCATTCTGCCCTGTCCTATAGGGTCAGTATGAGTCGGAAGTGACTCGATGGCAATGGGTTTGGTTTGTTGACTATTCTTTTCTAGCTGGATAAGCCAAATTTACATTGTTATAGAGGAGTTTCTGTCAGGCTTTTCTAGTTTGGGCCCATTTTTTAATGGTTAATATTTGGTTTCCTGGATAAGAAAACCTTAAAATCAAAGTCAGATGTCTGTTATTAATTTTCTTATTCAACACTGGTAAATTGTTGGTATTTGATCATATTATTGACATAGGGTTTTACAGATAGATTTATGATTTGTGTGTGTGTGTGTGCTTGTAAGAACACTTATTTGGACATTATACAGTCCTTCAAAGTGTTGATTACAACCCTTGAAAGACTGGTGTGTGTGTGTGTGTGTGTGTGTGTGTGCAGTTGATTACAACCCTTGAAAGACTGGTGTGTGTGTGTGTGTGTAGGTGCCTGCAAAAAAGATTCATTGTTTTACAATTTGATAGTCAATTTATTTAACTTACAAGTTCAAATGCCTTAACCTTTTAAGTTCAGCCAACTAGCCTTATTATTCTATTTGAAGTTGAGACCAGCTGTCTGCCCACCATCTTGAACAGGTAAAGGGCTGTACCTGCCATCTTCTGTGATACAGGAACTAACTCTCTGTCTCTAAGCTAACTCCTTATTTAGCTATGCTTCCTGTTTCTCGCCAACTTGAGGAAAGCAAGAGACTGGGGTCACAGGACCAGCTAAAAATGGCAAGAACTAGATCTGGCCCGCCTGACATGTGCAGAACCATCGACCCCAGCCTCTGGGTGACCCTGCAACTATTCTCCCACTGGACGGAACTGAACTTTAGTGGCCCAAGATTGGGGGAAGGCTTTCAGAAGCAAGGGGTCAGAGCCTAAGATCTCCTTTGAGACACACACACCCCCACCACCCATCCCCCGCCCCATTTTATACTGAGCAAGCACAGAAAGGCCAGACTGCCCAGGGAACGCCTTTTTCCTTTTTCGGGCCAGGCCAGTTAGCAAGCTGGCCACACCTCGAGGCGTTCCTGAAGACCCCAGAGCCGATTTCCTTTACCCATACAAACCTCTTGGGCTATTATTCCGGGAACCACCTTGGCGACGCGAGTTCCGGTGTGCTCCTTTGCTTAGCCAAGCAAATAAAACTTCTTTCGCTTTCACCCGTTTCGTGTCTCCATGGCTGCACCAAGCCGACCTGGAACAGTCCCGATACAAAGTCCAGCAAATAATAGCGACCACTTTTAAGGGGCTTGTGGAAAGTACTTGACCCCATTAGCAAATCAAATTAATGAAACATCCTCATCCATTTTAAAGTCCTTTTGAGTCTCTTGGTGTACTACACTCAGTTCCTGTTTGAAGGCTTCAATGGTCCGAATTAACAAATACCTTCCCAGGTATGTCAATAACTCTTTCAAATCTAATAATTGAAACTTTAAAATATAATGAAACTTAAGTCATCTTAAAATATTCTAATGCTGTATATGAAATTAATTTTCCACAAAAATCACAAGCTTTAATTAATTACTCAGTTATACATTTTACAGTGATGTCCAAAGCTATTACTCCTAGAGCCAAATTCTGTTCAACTGTGCCCATGTATAAAATATCAAATATGCACACAGTCTTTCTTCACCCAAAATATGAATACTTTAATTTGTGTTCTCTATAAGGCTTCAACTTTTGCCAGAGTCTCCTGGAAATGAAAGATGCATCCCTATCATGAATAAGAGTTACCCTCCCAGCAACCAAACTGCCTCCACACCCAAGATTTGGGTGGGGCCCTGACTAGGTTCTTGTCAATGACCCTAATGGCATACTTGAACTCTGCTAACAATTGCTCTTTCTAGGACTCTATGATTCACAGGAGAGAGTCTCGAGGCCCCCGAGTCTGAGCTTTAAGTTATACACATTCATGATTCTTCAGTGCACACGTGGACATGTGGAGGGCTGATGTGAATAGAGACATTGACCACGGACTGCATTTCTCATTTCTTTAGCTCTCATGATAGTACTTTCCTTTCCAGCTCTAAAGATGTTTGCACTTGCAGGACTCCTAAGTCGTGTGAATGTCCTTTCTGTCTGCTCACTAAGACCTCTGGACTCCAAGGAATCACTCTAGAGGCTCCGATCAGATTTCCGGTGAGATTAGAGGTGGTGGTGTCACATTCTTCCAGGGAGGCACATCATGTCTGGTTGTCTCTGTGTGATGTGAGCAGCACCATATCCTTCTTTGCATATCCCAAATAACATCTCATTCCATTTTGAATATCTCACACGGCCTTGTGTGAGCTGTGGTTACCAATGTGGAGGTCATTTTATTGACGAGAAGGTGTGATGTGTATCATCGACAAGATGATCATTTATTCAGTCAACCAATATTTATTGATTTCCTTCTCTTTGCCAGATATACAGTGGGGAACAAATCAGATGCATTCTTTTCCTTCAGGGGCTTCCAGCCCAGGGTTTCTTAACCTCAGTACGATGGACATTTGGGGCCAGATATGCCTTTGTTTTCCTGTGCATTGTAAGAGGTTTCTTGTCATTAGGTGCCATCAAGTCGGTTCCAACTCATAGCAACCCTAGGTACAACAAAATGAAACACTTCCCAGGTCCTGCACTATCCTCACTATTGTTAATATCTTGAACCCATTGTTGCAGCTACTGCATCAATCCTTCTCGTTGAGGATCCTCCTCTTTTTTGCTGACCATCTACTTTACCAAGCGTGATGTCCTTCTCCCAGGACTGGTCCCTCCTGATAACACGTCCAAACCACATGAGATGAAGTCTTGCCATCCTTGCTTCCAAGGAGCATACTGGTTGTACTTCTTCCAAGACAGATTTGTTTGTTTTCTGCCAGTCTATGGTATATTCAGTATTCTTCACCAACATCATTATTCAAAGGCATCAATTCTTCTTCAGTCTCCCTTATTCATTGTCAAGCTTTTGCATGCATACGAGGCTATTGAAAATACCATGGCTTGGGTCGAGCACACTTTAGTCCTTAAAGTGACATTTTTGCTTTTTTTTGTTTTTTTAAATTGTACTCCATGTGAAAGCTTACAGAATAGTTTCTCATGAAACAGTAGTACACATATTGTTTTATGACATTGGTTAACAACTCTACAACATGTCAACCCTCTAACTTCTTAACATTTAGTTTTTTTTGGTGAAAATACGCATAGCCAAAGATACACCATTTCAAAAATTTCTACATGCACAGTTCAGTGACATTGACTACGCTCTTCCAATTGTGCTGCTATTCTCACTTAAGATGAAGGCTTATAGAACAAAATAGTTTCTCATTTAACAGTTACTACGCATTGCCCTATGACAATGGTTAACAATCTCACAACGCATCAACAATATCCTTACTCATCTTTGGGTTCCCTATCACCAGTTCCTTGTCCCCTTCTGCTTTCTGGCCCTTGTCCCTGGACTACTGTACCTCATAAGTCCCATTTGGTTTTACGGGGCTGTCTACTCCCAGGCTGAATGGTGAACCTCGGAGATAGCTTCACCACTGAGCTAAAACGGTGTCTGAGGGCCATACTCACAGGGTTTCTCCAGTCTCCTTCAGGCCAGTAAATCTGGTTTTTTTTTTTTGTGTGTGTTAGAATTATGTTCTACATCCTTCTCCAGATCTGTCTAGGAACCTCTGTTGTGATCCTGATCAGAGAAGTCAGTGGTGGTAGCTGGGCACCATCTAGCTGTACTGGACTCAGTCCGGTGGAGGCGTTGGTTGCTGTGGACCATTAGTTCTTCGGACTAATCTTTTCCTTGTATCCTGTTCTCTTCATTCTTCCTTGCTCCCGAAGGGATGGGACCAGTGGAGTAGCTTAGATGGCCGCTCACAGGCTTTTAAGATCCTAGACACTAGTCACCAAGGTAGAATGTAGTGGAATGTAGTGGAAAATGATATGGCGCTTCCTCCGAAAACTAGAAATAGACATACCCTTCGATCCAGCAATCCCACTCCTAGGAATATATCCTAGAGAAATAAGAGTCGTCACTTGAATAGACATATGCACACCTATCTTCATGGCAGCATTGTTCACAATAGCAAAATGATGGAAAACAACCTAGATGCCCATCAACAGATGAATGGGTAAACAAACTATGGTACGTACACACAATGGAGTACTATGCAATGAGAAAGAACCACAACGAATCTGTGAAGCATCTCATAACATGGATGAAACTGGAGGACATTATACTGAGTGAAATAAGTCAGTCACAAAAGGACAAATATTGTATGAGACCTCTATTGTAAAAACCCATGAAAAAGTTGGCACACAAAATGTGACATCTTTGCTTTTTTGACACTATAAAGAGGTCTTTTGCAACAGATTTGCCCAGTGCAATGCATCTTTTGGTTTCTTGACTGCTGCTTCCGTGGGCCTTGATTGTGGATCCAAGTAAAATGAAATCCTTGACAACCTCAATCTTTTCTCCATTTATCATGATGTTGCTCATTGGTCCAGTTGTGAGGATTTTTTTTTCTTTATATTGAGGTGTAATCCATACTGAAGACTGTAGTCTTTGATCTTCATCAGTAAGTGCTTCAAGTCCTCTTTGCTTTAATCAAGCAAGGTTGTGTCATCTGCATATGGCTGGTTGTTAATGAGTCTTCCTCCAATTCTATTGCCACATTCTTCTTCATATCGTCCAGATTCTTGGATTATTTCCTCGGCGTACAGACTGAATAAGTATGGTGAAAGGGTACAACACTGACACACACCTTTCCTAATTTTAAACCACATGAATCCCCTTGTAAGAGGGTTAGCAGCCTACAATCCCTGACCTCTGAGGGTTGCCATAGGCTGGCTGTGTCTCTCCGCCAAAGCTCAGCTCCTTGAGTACAGTGATAGCATCCAGGCTCTGTTCCTTACGGAGAAGTCGGGAATCTGTGAAGGGTCTGAGACTTCACCCTACAGGCCTGTTAACAAGATGAATCACAGAGAGATGCGGTATTAGATTCCTAGGGCTCCTTAACACACGATAACCAATGGAATATTAAACCTCTCCTGTCATGTCAGTTCTGAGTCACGGGCCCCTATAGCCATAAACAGAAAGGAAGTTGTGATCTAGGCTGAAGCTAGAAAACATTATTCTGAGCGAAGTAAGTTAATCACAATAGCACAAACATTGTATGATCTCACTTATATGAAATATCTCATATAGGTAAATGCAGAGACAAAAGTTTATTAGTGGTGAGTGGGGCAGGAGAGAGGAGGGAGGAGGAGTCACTGTAGAGAAAGGAGTGACTATGCACTTATGGTGATGGAAAATTCGGGAAAGGATACTGGTGGTGTTTGCACACCATGATCAGTGTAATGGGTGTCACTGAATCGAACATGTAAAAAATGTTGAATTGGTAAATGTTGTGTTATATGTAGTTTTACCACAATAAAAAAAAAAAAGTTTTTTTCAACACCAGATATTGATCCCCACAGATCTGTAGGCCAGCAGTCTGAAACCAAGGTGTAGGCAAGGCCACGCTCCCCTTGGAGGCTCCTGGCCTTTGCCACCTTCTCGTGGCTCCAGATGTTCCTTGGCCTCTGGGTCCATCACTTCAGTGTCTGCTCTATCTTCCCTTGGCCTTCTCCTCTTCTTGTGAGGACACTGGTCATTGGATTGAGGGTGATCTCATCTCAAGATCCTTAATGAATTATATTTGTAAACATCCTCTTCCCAAGCAGGGCCACACTCACAGGTTCCAGGTGGACATGTCTTCTTTTGGATGGGGCCACATTCAACCCACTACACATGTTTAATTTCGAAGAGGTTTACAGCAAGTTCGCACACAGTGGTGGCCAGGATGGAGGAAATGGGACTCTCATCCACTCCTGGTTGGGCTGTCAGTTGGCATCACTGGAATTGCAGTGTGACAGTGTCTAGTAGAACTGAAGAGACACACACTTTTGAATCAGCCATTCCTCTTCTAAGTACCTGTCATAGATTGAATTATGTCCCCCCAGAAAATATGTGTATCAATTCAGCTGGGCCATGCTTGTGTGGTTGTCCTCCATTGTGTGATTGTAATTTTATGTTAAAGAGGATCAGGGTAGGATTGTAACTCCCTTATTAAGGTCCTATTCCTAATCCAATGTAAAGGGGGTTTCCCTCGGTTGTGTCCTGCACCACCTTTTATCTTACAAGAGATCAAAGGAAAGGGAAACAAGCAGAGAATTGGGGACCTCATACCACCAAGAAAGCAGTTGCCATGGACTGAACTGTGTCCCCCCCAAAAATGTGTGTAACAATTTGGCTAGGCCATGATTCCCAGAATTGTGTGGTTGTCCTCCATTCTGTGATTGTAATTTTATGTTAAAGAGGATTAGGGTGGGATTGTAACACCACCTTTACCCAGCTCACATCCCTGATCCAATGTAAAGGGAGTTTCCCTGGGGTGTGGCCTGCACCACTTTTTATCTCTCAAGAGATAAAAAGGGAAGCAAGCAGAGAGTTGGGGCCCTCATACCATCAAGAAAGCAGTGCGGGGAGTAGAGCGAGAAGGCTGACAGAGAGAAAAAGGCTTCCCCTGGAGCTGACACCCTGAATTTGGACTTTTAGCCTACTTTACTGTAAGGAAATAAACTTCTCTTTGTTAAAACCATCCACTTGTGGTATTTCTGTTATGGCGGCTCTAGATGACCAAGACAGTACCCAAAGTCCTCGGATTATTATGTTCAATTCTTCTCTAGACACATCCCCTAGAGAACTCATCCACACCTGCATGGTCCCAAGAGCTTTCACTCTAAAGGACTGGAAACAACCGAAATGCTGCCAGAGGGGGATGTGCTGAGAAATTATATTTATCCAGTAGATTATATTGATAAATTATGATAGAACCGTTAGAAGTAAGGATGGCAAGATTACATCTCAGATAGTTTGGACATGGTATCAGGAGGGATCAGTTCCTAGAGAAGGACATCATGCTTGGTAAAGTCGACAGTCAGCAAAAAAGAGGAAGACCCTCAATGGGATGGATTGAGACAGTAGCTGCAACAATAGGCTTAAGCATGTCAACAATTGTGAGGATGGCGCAGGACTAGGCAGTGTTTCGTTCTGTTGTACATGGGGTCGCTATGAGACAGAACTGACTTGATGGCACCTAACAACAACAAAAACAGACCCTCAAAATGAACTATGTCTATAGCAATGTGGGTAAATCTCAAAATTATAATATTAAGTGAATAAAGGATATGCACTTGTGATTAAGTTTATTTTTAGATTTAAAACTGCAGAACAGTACTATGTTGTTTATGAATACATCCTTTTGTAGTTAAAGTGTGAGATTAAAGACTGGAAGAATAACACCAACTTGAGATTCAAGGTCACCTTTGGGATAGAAGGATAACAATTGTAGAGACGGTACTTCAACCATCCCTGTAAACTTCTATTTCACAAATAAAACTGGAGCAAAGATGACACGAAATTAACCCATATCGAAGTTACCTGTATCAGAGTTGGCTAGTAGTTAATTGGGTGTCTGATTTATTTTTCATCTGTAGAGTTTCTATATGGGAAATCTATTATGATTTAGAGACAGGTAAAACATGATAAATGACCAATTTATATATGTTAAGCAAGTAATAATGTATCCATGCCAGATGTAAAACTCATAACATCAAAGGATATGTAGGGATACGGGGAAATGCTCAAGATACATTTGATGTGAAAGGGAAGGTGAGAAAATAATTCATAGTGGGGACATATTTTCTTTCCAAATGTGTATGTTACTCCACTTTCCCACATCTGTCATCGATAAAAGTGAAGATAAGGATCAACTTGTTAACCTTGGCTGCATATGAGTAGTGTGACTATAGATGATTTGTGTTTTCTTCCCTATACCAATTTTTATAATCAATATACTCATTTTTATTCAGAAAATAAATAATCTAATGAATATTTTCTTTGTGCGTGAAATATCAAAATAAACTGACCAATCAGTTGTTGTTGTTGTGCGCCATTGAGTCAATTCCAAATCATAGCAACCCAAGGTGACCTTGTAGAACTGCCCCATAGCACTGTAATCTTTCCAGGAGCAGATGACCAGGTCTTCCCTCCTGAGGAGCAGCTGGTGGATTGGAACCGCCCACTTAACCACTGCACCACCAGGGCTCCTTGAACAGAAAATAGCAGCGGTCATCTCCATTCATGGAGCATTCTTCTGTTTCTCCACAGGATGGCAGCACAACTTCAGACAGAAAAGTTTCCAAAGATTTTTGCTAATACATGTGCTTATGCTGCCATCTTGTGGAGACATAGGAGAATGCGTCATGATACGAGAAGAGTCTTTTCTAAAATCCAGATGTATTTTTTACACATTGGTCATTAAAAACAGTGGAGCAATGGTTAAGCACTTGGCTAGTAACCTAAAGGCGGAGGTTCAAACTCACTTAGCAACGCTGCTGGAAAAACACCTGGCTATCTGCTTTTGTAAAGATTACAGACTAGAAACCCAAAGCAGGTCTACCCTGTCATTTGCGGCTACCACGAGTTAGTTGAAATTGACTTGATGGCACCGAAAAACAACAACAGAAACAATTTATCAACTTAATTGTTGAACATTAAACTCAAGCAACACCACATCAGAGCCACAGCACTTGCTATGACCTGCACTCTTGTCTGCACCAATAATTCTTTTTTCCCCCTAGAACATTACTGCACTACACAAAACTTGTGATTTATCTCACCACATGCACGGCAATAAGAAAGAAGGAATATTTCGTTTTCCTACTCCAGAAAAGTGACTGCACTAAAATTACCTCGAGCTGAAGTAAATAATCAAGTATTAAATAATGGTAGAAAAAGCACTAGACCAATGCTTCTTAATTGCATGTGCATAGGACTCACCTGGGGAGCTTGTGAAAAAGCAGATTTGGTTTCGATAGGTCGGGGGTAAGCCGAGAGATTTCCTATAGGATGGGGTAGAACTACTCCATAGGGTTTCCAAGGAGAGGCTGGTGGATTTGAACTGCTAACCTTTTGGTTAGCAGCTGTAGCTCTTAATCACTACACCACCAGGGTTTTCCTTGGCACTCCAACCCAACCAAACCCAACCCACTGCTGTCAAGTCCATTCCGACTCACAGCGACCCTTTAGGACAGAGGAGAACTGCCCCATAGGGTTTCCAAGGAGCGCCTGGTGGATTTGAACTGCCAACCTTTTAGTTAGCAGTCAATCGCTTTAACCACCCAAAAAAGGAAACTCCAAGATCCATGGTCCCTTAGTCATTGGGGCCTCAAGGCATATGCATGACTCAATGAATATACATGATTGACTGCATCCTGGCCTCTCCCTTCCTGAGGTTTGCTACCTGGGTAGAGCCTGTGTAGACCCTACTCATTTACACATGTTTAACTGTTGCCTGGCTATTTTAGAAAACAAAGGGCACCTTGATTGCTGGAGAATTCCATGGGCTAGTTTCAGAAACCACAGACAAAGGGCCAAAACGAGTTCTTTGTCCCACAGATATTATAGCTTCTGTTCTCAAAGTGTGCTCCAGGGACCCCTGGGGGTCCCAAGACCCTTCCAGGGGTCCAAGAGGTTAAAACTTAATATGACTAAGATGTTATTTGCCTTTTTCACTCTCATTCTGTCCCAAGTGTACAGTAGTGTTTTCTAGAGAAGAGACGGAGTGCAGAAGCAGATACGAGAAGTCAGCTGTCTTCTGTTGAGCCACAGTTTAAGGAGATTTGCAAAAATGGACAGAATGACACTCTTCTCACTAATTTTGTTTGTTTTGGAAAACAGTTGTATTTTATGAATATTTCATTTTTGTTACAGTGTAATGGGTTTACACTTGCTATTTTAATGATTTTTTTTTAAGTTTCTCAATTTTAATTTCCAACATGGTAAGTATTAATAAAAGGAGCCCTGGCGGTGCAATGATTGAGCACACCCACCCAGGGGCTCTGGGGGAGAAAGACCTGGCGATTGGCTCCGTAAAGATTATGGCCGAGGAAGCCCAAGGGTGCAGTTCTACTCTGTCACATGAAGTCACTATGAGTCGAAATTGAGTGAAGGGCACTGTTGTAGGGGAAAAACATTATAAAGTTTAGTAAAGCAAAAAGAAAGTTTTATTCGGCATATAGTCAAAAGGGCAGAAGTGGGATACGGACAACCATGCTGCCAGAGCCACGTCTGCCCGAGTCCAAGGACAGATCACAGAACAGACAAAAGTGGGAAAACCGACAAGCATGCTGCCACAGCCATGTCTGCCTGAGGCCAAAGACCATTACAGACTCATCAGTTTATATTAACATTACAAAATGGCAAAACCATTGAAAGCTTAGCTTTTCAGATTGGCTAGAAACTGGGATCCTATGTCTTGGATCCTACATCTTGAATTGTCTTTCTTAACAATCATTGGTACAGGTTTCAGTAACGACAGTCAGGAGGGTCTTCATTGGTCCAACAAATTTCTATTCACTAAATGCTAACAGAAAAAGAGTTGGGAGTCTTTTGTGTTCTGTTTGATTGGCCTTATGTGAAACTTTCCATAAAAGGTATTTTCCAAGATTATCTTAGCTGTTGTCTTTATACCCAGGGCCCAGTTGATGTGTCCTTGTGAGTCCTTCTGAGCCCAGTTTTAACTAGGTCACGTTCTCTATGCTCAAGGAGAGGGAATAAATGATTCCAATATTTTCTAAATCACTATCCAACACTGGTAAACATTACTGGTTTTTTGTTTTCTTTTCTTTTAAATTGTACTTTAGGTGAAAGCTTACAATGCAAATTAGCTTCTCATAAAAAATTTACACTTAAATTGTTTTGTGAATTGGTTGCAGTCCCTGCACTGTGTCACCACTCTCCCCTTTCCCTCTCCACTCCGGGTTCCCAGGTTCCATTTGTCCAGTTTTCTTGCCCCTTCCCGTCTTTCGTCTATCTCTTTGGGCAGGTATTACATTTGGCCTCCTATACTTGACTGATCTCCCTAGGCATCTGTCAGTTTATTGTACTGTGGTGGCTTGCATGTTGCTGTGCTGCTGGAAGCTATGCCACCGGTATTTCAAATACTAGCAGGGTCACCCATGATGGACAGGTTTTAGCTGAGCTTCCAGACTAAGACAGACTAAGAAGAAGGACCTGGCAGTCTACTTTTGAAAAAAAATTAGCCAGTCAAAACCTTACGAATAGCAGCAGAACATTTTCTAATACAGTGCCGGAAGATGAGTCCCTCAGGTTGGAAAGCACTCAAAATACTTCTGAGGAAGAGCTGCCTCCTCAAAGTATAGTCGACCTTAATGACTTGGATAGAGGCAAGCTTTCGAGACTTTTATTTGTGGATGTGGCGGGAATTAAAATGAGAAGAAATAGCTGCAAACATCCATTAATAATAGGAACATGGAATGTAAAAAGTATGAATCTAGGAAAACTGCAAATCATCAAAAATGAAAATGAATGCATAAAGATCAATATCCTAGGCATTAGTGAGCTGAAATGGAGTTGTACTGGCCATTTTGAATCAGACATTCCTATGGTCTACTATTCCAGGAATGACAAATTGAAGAGGAATGGTACTGCAATCATTGTCAAAAAGAACATTTCAAGATCTATCCTGAAGTACAACGATGTCAGTGATACCATAATATTCATACGCCTACAAGGAAGACCAGTTAATACAACTATTATTCACATTTACATACCAAACACTAAGTCCAAAGATGAAGAAATTGAAGATTTTCACCAACTTCTGCAGTCTGAAATTGACCAAACATGCAATCAAGATGCATTGATGATTACTGGTGATTGGAATGTGAAAGTCGGAAATAAAGGATTGCTAGTTGGAAAATATGGCCTTGGAGATAGAAACGATGCCAGAGATTGCATGATAGAATTTTGCAAGATCAACGACTTCTGATTGCAAATACTCTTTTTCAACAACATAAATGGTGACTGTACACATGGACGTCACCAGATGGAATACACAGGAATCAGATTGACTACATCTGTGGAAAGAGACCATGGAAAAGCTCAATATCATCAGTCAGAACAAGGCCAGGGGCTGACTGTGGAACAGACCATCAATTGATCTTATGCAAGTTCAAGTTGAAGGTGAAGAAAATTAGAACAAGTCCATGAGAGCCAAATTACGAGCTTCAGTATATCCCACCTGAGTTTAGAGGCCATCTCAAAAATAGATTTGATGCATTGAACACTCATGAGTGAAGACCAGATGAGCTGTGGAATGACATCAAGGACATCATACATGAAGAAAGCAAAAGGTCATTAAAAAGACAGGAAATAAATGTCCACAATGGATGTCAGAAGAGAATCTAAAACTTGCCCTTGAACGTACAGCAGGTAAAGTGAAAAGAAGAAACGATGACGCAAAAGAGCTGAACAGAAGATTTCAAAGGGCAACTCAGGAAGACAAAGTAAAGTGTTAGAATGAAATGTACAAAGACCTGGAATTAGAAAACCAAAAGAGAAGAATATGCTCGGCATTTCTCAAGCTAAAAGAACTGAAGAAAAAATTCAACTTGCAATATTGAAGGATTCTATGGGCAAAATACTGGACAATGCAAGAAGCATGAAAAGAAGATGTTAGGAATACACAGAGTCACTGTACCAAAAAGAATTGGTCGATGATCAATCATTTCAGGAGGTAGCATAATATAGAGAACCGATGGTACTAAAGGAAGAAGTCCAGGCTGCACTGAAGGCATTTGCGAAAAACAAGGCTCCAGGAATTGATGGAATACCAGTTGAGATGTTTCAATAAACAGATGCAGCACTGGAGGTGCTCACTCATCTATGTCAAGAAATTTGGAAGACAGCTACATGGCCAACCGACTAGAAGAGATCCATATCTGTACCCATTCCAAAGTATGATGATCCAACAGAATGTGGAAATTATCAAACAATATCTTAATATCCCAGTCAAGAAAAATTTTGCTGAAGATCATTCAAATTGGTTGCAGCTATACATTGACTGGGACCTGCCAGAAATTCAAGTCAGATTCAGAAGAGGACGTAGAACAGAGGATATCATTGCTGATGTCAGATGGATCTTGGCTGAAAGCAGACTATACTAGAAAGATCTTTACCTGTGTTTTATTGACTATGCAACGGTATTCGACTGTGTGGATCACAACAACTTAATGATAACATTTCGAAGAATGGGAATTCCAGAACACTTAATTGTGCTCATTAGGAACCTGTATATAGACCAAGAGGCAAGTGTTTGAAAAGAACAAGGGGATGCTGTGTGGATTAAAGTCAGAAAAGGTGTGTGTCAGGGTTATATCCTTTTTCCATACTTAGTCAATCTGTATGCTGAACAAATAATCCGATAAACTGGACTATATGAAAAAGGATGCAGCATCAGGATTGGAGAAACACTCATTAACAACCTGCGTTATGCAGATGACACAACCTTGCTTGCTGAAAGTGAAGAGGACTTGAAGCACTTAGTGATGAAGATCAACGACCACAGCCTTCAGTATAGATTACACCTTAACATAAAGAAAACAAAAATCCTCACAACTGGACCAATAAGCAACATCATGATAAATGGAGAAAAGACGGAATTTGTCAAAGATTTGATTTTACTTGGATCCACAATCAACACCCATGGAAGCAACAGTCAAGAAATCTAAAAACGCATTCTACTGGGCAAATCTGCTGCAAAAGATGTCACTTTAAGGACTAAGGTGTGTCTGACCCAAGCCATTGTGTTTTAACTCGCCTCACATGCATGTGAAAGCCGGACAATGAATAAGGAAGACAGAAGAAGAATCAAATCAAGAATGTTCGAATTATGGTGTTGGTGAATAATATTGAATATACCATGGACTGCCAGAAGAACAAACAAATCTGTCTTCGAAGAAGTATAGCCAGAGTGCTCCTTAGAAGCAAGGATAGTGAGACTTCATCTTACATACTTTGGACATGTTATCCAAAGGGACCAGACCATGGAGAAGGACATCATGTTTGATAAAGTAGAGTGTCACTGAAAAAGAGGAAGACCCTCAATGAGATGCATTGACACAGTGGCTGCAACAATGGGCTCAAGCATAACAAGGATTGTGAGGATGGCGAAGGACTGGGCAGTGTTTCGTTCTGTTGTTCCCAGGGTCGCTGTGAGTTGGAATCGAATCCACAGCACCTAACAACAAAAGGATCATTAACATCTGCAAATAGGGATGGTTCTACTTCTTCCTTACCCATGTGAACGCTCTTTATTTCCTATTCTTGCCTTATTGCTCTCGCTAGGACTTCCAATACAATGTTGAATAAGAGTGGTGATAAAGGGCATCCTTGTCTGTTTCCTCTTCCCAAGGGGAATACTTTCAGATTCTCTCTGTTGAGGGTAAAATGTTGGCTGTTGGTTTTGTATAAGTTCCCTTTATTATGTTGAGGAATTTCCCTCCTGCTCCTATTTTGCTGAGAGTTTTTTTAATCAGGAAGGGGTTGCTGGACTTTATCAAATGCCTTTTCCGCATTAATTGAGATGATCATCTGATTCTTTTCCTTTGTTTTATTTTATATGATTCTCACGTTGATTGATTTTTCTAATGTTGGACCAAACTTGCATGCCTGGTATGAATCTCACTTGGTCACGATGTATCATTTTTTTTTTTTGATATGCTGTGGAATTCTATCGGGTAGTATTTTGTTGAAAATCTTTGCGTCTATATTCATGAGGTATATTGATCTGTAGTTTTTTTTTTTAGCGATGTCTTTGCCTGGCTCTGGTATTAGGGTTATGCTGGCTTCATACAATGAATTTGGTAGTATTCCTTCCTTTTCTATGTTCTGGAATAGTTTGAGTAGAATCGGTGTCCACTCATCTCTGAATGTTTGGTAGACTTCTTCAGTGAAGCTATCTGGACCGGGGCTTTTACTTTGTTGGGAATCTTTTTATGACCCCTTCAATTTCTTCTTTTGTTACAGGCCTATTCAAATTTTCTACCTCAGTTTGTGTTAGTTTCAGTAGGTGGTGTGTTTCTATAAATTTGTCCATTTCCTCTAGGTTTTCAAATTTGTTAGTGTACAATTTTTCATAGAATTCTGTCATAATGCTTTTTATTTCAGTTGGTTCTGTTGTAACGTCACCCATCTCATTTCTCTTTTTTTATTGTGCTTCATTTAAGTGAAAGTTCGTAATTCAAGTTAGTTTCTCATACAAAAATTTGTACACAAATTGTTATGCGATCCTAGTTGCTCTCCGTATACTGTGACAGCACACTCCTCCTTTCCACCTTGGATTTCCTGGGCCCATTTAACCACCTCCTCACCCTCTCTGCCTTCTTATCTTGCCTCCAGACAGGAGCTTCCCATTTACTTTCATGTATCTACTTGAGCTAAGAAGTACAATCTTCAGGAGTATCATTTTATGTCCCACAGTCCAGTTTAATCTTTGTCTGAAGAGTTGGCCTCAGGAATGGTTTTAGTTTTGGGCTAACAGGGAGTCCAGGAGCCATGTCTTCCAGGGTCCCTCCAGTCTCAGTCAAATCATTAACTCTGGTTTTTTTCTTAACTAGAATTTGAGTTCTGCACCTTGCTTTTCTCCTGGTCCATCAGGCACTCTCTGTTGTGTTCTCTGTCAGGGCGGTCATTGGTGGTAGCCAGGCACCATCTAGTTCTTCTGGTCTCAGGCTGATGAAGTCTCTGGTTTATGTCTCCCTTTCTGTCTCTTGTGTTCTTCATTCTCCTTTACTCCAGGTGGTTGGGAGCAACTGATGCATCTCAGATGGCTGCTTGCAAGCTCCTAAGGCCCCAGATGCCACTCACCAAAGTCGGATGCAGAACATTTTCTTAATAAGCTTTGTTATGCCAGTTGTCCTAGATGTCCCCTGAAAGCATGGTCCCCAGACCCCTACCCCTGCTACTCTGTCCTCAAAGGGTTTGATTGTATTCAGGAAACTTCTTAGTTCTGGTTTAGTCCAGTTGTGCTGACTTTACACGTATTGTGTGCTGTCCTTCCCTTCACTTAAGATAATTCTTGTCTATTATCTAGTTAGTGAATTCCCCTCTCCCTCCCTCTCCACCCTCGTAACCATCAAAGAGTGTCTTCTTCTGTGTTTAAACCTTTTCCAGAGTTCTTATAATAGCGGTCTTATACAGTATTTGTCCTCTTGCGACTGACTGAATTCACTCAGCATAATGCCTTCCAGATTCCTCCATGTTCTAAGGTGTTTCACGGATTCATCGTTGTTCTTTATTGTTGCATAGTATTCCATTGTGGGAATATACCATAAATTGTTTATCCATTCATCCATTGATGGGCACCTAGGTTGTTTCTGTCTTTTTGCTATCATGAACAGTGCTGCAGTGAACATGGGTGTGCATATATCTGTTCGTGGATCGGCTCTCATTTCTCTAGGATATATACCAAGGAGTGGGATTGCTGGATCATATGGTACTTCTATTTCTAGCTTTTTAAGGAAGCGACAAATTGATTTCCAAGCTGGTTGTACCATTTGACAGTCCCACCAACAGTGTATAACTATTTCAGTCTCTCCACAACCTCTCCAACATTTATTATTTTGTGTTTTTTGGATTAATGCTAGTCTTGTTGGGGTGAGATGGTATCTCATTGTAATTTTGAATTGCATTCTCTAATGGCTAATGATTGTGAGCATTTTCTCATGTGTCTCTTAGCCGCCTGAATGTCTTCTTTGGCAAAGTGTCTGTTCATATCCTTTGCCCATTTTTTAATTGGGTTGTTTGTCTTTTTGTTCTTGAGGTTTTACAGTATCTTACAGATTTTAGAGATTAGATGCTGTTCGGATTTGTCGTAGCCAAATTTTTTTCCCCAGTCTGTAGGTTGTCTTTCTACTCTTTTGTTGAAGTCTTTTGATGAGCTTAAGTGTTTGATTTTTAGAAGCTCCCAGTTATCTACTTTCTCTTCTGGTGTTTGTGCATTGTTACTTATGGTTCGCATTCTGTTTACGCCACGTATTAGGGTTCCTAGTGTTGTCCCTATTTTCTCTTCCATGATCTTTATCTTTTTAGATTTTATATTTAGGTCTTTCATCCATTTTGTTTGATTTTTGTCCTTGCTTTTTCTGTTATTGATTTCTACTTTAATGTCTTTATGATCTGAAAAGATGCTTTGTAATCTTTCGATGCTTTGGATTCTGCTAAGGCTTGCTTTATGGCCTAATATGTGGTCTATTCTGCAGAACGTTCCATGTGCATTGGAAAAGAAAGTATACTTGGCTGATGTTGGGTGGAGTATTTGGTATATGTCTATGAGATCAAGTTGGTTGATAGTGGCATTTAGACCTTCCATGCCTTTACTGAGCTTCTTTCTGGATGTTCTGTCCTTCACCGAGAGTGGTGTGTTGAAGTCTCCTACTATTATTGTGAGCTGTCTATCTCTCTTTTCAACGCTGTTAGAGTTTGTCTTATGTATTTTTGAGCTCTGACATTGGGTGCGTAAATAGTTATTACGGTTATGTCCTCCTGGTGTACTGACCCTTTAATCATTATATAGTGTCTTTCCTTATCCTTTGTGGTGGATTTTACCTTAAAGTTTATTTTGTCAGAGACTAATATTGCCACTCCTGCTCTTTTTGAGTGTTGTTTGCTTGATATATTTTTTTTCCATCCTTTGAGTTTTACTTTGTTTGTGTCTTTAAGTCTAATCTGTGTCTCTTCTAGGCAGCATAAAGACGAATCTTTTTTTTAACCAATCTGCCACTCTCTGTATCTTTATTAGTGCATTTATACATTTACATTCAGCGTAATTATTGATATGTATAAGTTCAGTGCTGTCATTTTGATGTCTTCTTTTGTGTGCTGTTCACAGTTTCTTTGTTCCACTTAATTTTCTGTGCTGAGTCGTTTTTCTTTACGTATTTTCTTTTCATCTTTTTCATTGCTGTTGCTTTTGTATTTGCTGAGTCCTTATGTTTTTCTTGGTTTTTATTTTGACTTGTAGGATTGTTAGTTTCCTTTGTGGTTACCTTAATATTTACCCCTATTTTTCTAAGTTTAAACCAGTCTTTTATTTCTTCACATCGCCTTGACTTCCTCTCCATATGAAAAATCTATGACTACATTTTTTAGTACCCCTTTTTCTGTTTTAACATTGTCATCTTTGACATATTGACATGTCTGTTTCCCTATTTTCAGCGTTTTAGCTTTGATTTATTTTTGTGACTTCCCTATCTGTGCTGATATCTGGTTGCTCTCTCCTGCGTTCTAGTCTTGGGTGGTTATCTGATGTTACTGATTCTCTAACCAGAGGGCTTCCTTTAGTATTTCTTGTAATTTTGGTTTGGCTTTTGCAAAGTTCCTAAACTTCTGTTTATCTGGAAATGCCATAATTTCACCATCATATTTAACAGACAGTTTTGCTGGATATATAACTCTTGGCTGGCAATATTTTTCATTCAAGGCTTTATATATGTCATGCCATTATCTTCTTGCCTACATGGTTTCTGCTGAGTACTCCGAGCTTAGTCTTTTTGACTCTTCTTTGTAGATGTCATTTTGTTTATCCCTAGCTGCCCTTAAAATTCTCTCCTTATCTTTGGTTTTGGCAAGTTTAATTATAATATGTCTTGGTGGCTTTCATTTGGGATCTACCTTGTATGGGGTTCGTTGAGCATCATGTATAAATATCTTCTCATCTTTCACAATATCAGGGAAGTTTTCTGTCAACAAATCTTCACAATTCTGTGTATTTTCTGTTATACACCCCCCACCCCTGTTCTGGTATTCCAATTACTTGTAGGTTGCTCTTCTTGATAGAGTCCCACATAATTTTTATGGTTTCTTCATTGTTTTAAATTCTTTTATCTGATTTTTCCTCAAATAAGTTGCTGTCAAGTGCATTATCTTCAATCTCACTAATTCTGACTTCCATTCCCTCAGTTCTGCTCCTATGACTTTCTATTGAGTTGTCTATTTCTCACATTTTATTGTTAATCTTCTGGATTTCTGTTTGCTGTCTCTCTGTGGATTCTTGCAGCCTGTTAAATTTATCATTATACTCTGCTCTAATCTTCTTAATTTCCTCTGTTGCTTTGTCTGTGAGTTCCTTTGCTTGTTCTGCATTTTGCATGATATCCTTCCTGATATCTTCAAGACTTCTGTAGAGTAGTCTTTTGTATTCTAGTTCTGGTAATTCCAAGAAGTTCTCTTCCTCCGGAAAATTTCTTGATTCTTTATTTTGCTGAAGTCATCATGATCTGCCTCTTTATGTGATTTGATATTGATTGTTGTCTATGAGCCATCAATAAGTTTTTATATTTATTTATATTATGTTTGCTTACTCTGTCCTTGCTTCTTTTTTTGTTTTGTTTTGATATACCCAAATAGGCTGCTCGTGTGAGCTAGTTTGATTATTGGTGACTTTGAAGTTGTAATATCCTGTCATGAGGTGGTTAGATAGGTTACTAGGTATGTGACCCAGGAGTCAGTTTACTTTTCTTTATGGATTCAGCTCAGATGTCCAGGTAGTCAGTCACCAAGTGTGTAGTGCAGGCTCTCACCTACATTCCTAGACAGGCAGAGGTTATTGGTGTAGGCACAGGTATCTGGCTGCAGTAGGGGGTCATGGACTGAGGAAAGCAGGGGGCTGATGGCTGCCCCTGAGTGTCTGGGAGGAAGCATGTCCATGTTCCCTAGAGCGCATAGGTGGGTGGGTTTTGCAGCCAGACTATGGGCACCTAATGCTGTTTGCTGTAAGGAATGGGAGGCACTACCTATTCTTGGACCTCTGTCATTGGTGGTTAGGTGGTGGGGGTGGAGCCACTAGTCCTCAGGTCCCTGATGTGGGTAGGTGAGGACACTGCTAAATGGGCAGAGCAGTGTCAAATGTCATGAACCTGCCACTTCACCATATAGCTGATATAGTTGAAGTTAGGCTTCAGGTATACACACAGTTGTACTGTGGTATTAAGGGCCTACAGTGTTGAAATGGGCCCACACAGGTCTATGCAGGGGTGAAAGGCATTCAAAGTCCCTGGACCCCTTATGCCTGTGCCTAGGCAAAGGAGTTGTGCCTACCCTGAGTTCCCGGCTTAGGGGAGCTGGCAGATTAGTTTTTCCTGTTTGGTAATCTGTTCCCTCTCCTAGTCCGGGAGTATGGATCAGGGAACGTGATGGGTCCTACTCAGCAATCACTAATGCCGGCCTGGGACCTTGTGCAGAGTGGGCAGTGTTCAGGTAAATGGGAGAGAGATTTTTCCCAAAGGGGGTGTGTTTTGATCGGCACAGTAGGTCAAACGCATGTACTCATCTTTTGCCGATTGAGTGCCACTTTTCACTGGTTCTGGAGTCCCAAGTAGACTCTTTGCTTCTGCAGGTCTCCCGACGTGGAAAACAGTTCATGAGTGCCACTTCTTGCCTCACCTTGAACACCAGCTGATCTGCCCTGAAAGGTGCCGTCTCCTGCCGTCAGGGCTGGAACTCCTCGCTGCTTCCAAACCATCTCTCCCTCCCCCTGCCACTCAGTCCAATTCCTCAACTTTGCCTTTGATGTTCAGGGCTCCTACATTATCATATATAATCTATTCACTTTTTTTTGGTCTTTGTTGTAAGAGGGACCACAGGAAGTACCTCACTACACGGCCATCTTGGCCCTCCCTCACATCTCATGTTCTTCGTGTTATTTTCGTCTTCTCCTGTTTTTCTCTTGTCAATTTGGCCAGTGGTTTTTCCAGTTTATTAATTCTTTCAAAAATCAGCTGTTAGTCTTGTTGATTCTTTCTATTGTTTTTCTGTTCTCTGTTTCATTTACTATTCCACTAATTTTTAGTATTTTGTTTCTTCTGGTGACTGTGAGCTTCTTTTGCTGCTCTTTCTAATTGTTCAAGTTGTAGGGATAGTGTTTTAATTTTTGTCCATTCTTCTTTTTTGATGTGTGCATTTATTGCTATAATTGACCTCTGAGCACTGCTTTTGCTGTGTCCTAAATGTTTTGGTGTGTTGTGTGTTCATTCTCATTTGATTCTAGGAATTTTTTTAATTCTTATCTTTGATTTCTTCTTTTCCTCAGTAGTTTTTAACCATGGTGTTATTTAGTTTCCATTAATTAGATTTTTTTTCTCTTGGTCTTTCTGTTACAGATTTCTACTTTTATAGCATTGTAATCAGAGAAGATGCTTTGTATTATTTCAATTTTTTGAATTTGTTGAGGCTTGGTTTGTGTTCTAAAATGTGGTCTATTCTGGAGAATGATCCATGAGGATTGGAGAAGAATATGTACTTTGCCGCTGTTGGGTGAAGTGCTCTGTATATGTCTTTGAGGTCAAGTTGGTTGATTGTGGTATGTAGATCTTCTGTGTCTTTGTTATCTTCTGACTCATAGCAACCGTATAAGGCAGCTATAAATTTGGTATGAGTTAGAATTGATTCAACGGCAATGGATTTTTTTTTTTTTTTTTTTGGCTTTGGTGTCTCTTTTGAGTTTCTTTCTAGTTGTTCTGTCCTTCGCTGAGAGTGGTGTGTGAAAGTCTCCTAGTATTATTGTGGAAGTGCCTATTTCTCTTTTCAGAGCTGTAAGGGTTTGTTTTATATATTTTGGAGCTCTATCACTGGGTGCGTATATACTTATTATGCTTATGTCCTGTAGGTGGATTGACCTCCTAATCATTATATAATGTCCTTCGTTGTCTTTTATAGTGGATTCTGCTTTAAAATCTATTTTATCAGAGATTAATATTGCCACTCGTGCTCTTTTTTAGTTACTGTTTGCTTGATATATGTTTTTAAATCCTGTAAGTTTTAGTTTATTTATATCTTTGTTTCTAACGTGTATCCCTTGCAAACAGCATATTGATGCATTCTGGTTTTTTAATCCATTCTGCCACTCTTCATCTGTGGGGATATATGCCATTTAAAGATGGCTACACTATTGACAACTTCAGTCCCTCAAAGGCCTCCTTGCTGCACAGGACATGTTGAGACTTGTCAGCGATGAGGAGGCGATTAGGCACGACTTGTTTTCCCAAACCTATTGTCCCATTACTGATTGGCTTCTTTACCTGAATTCCTTCCCCCTTGCCCGAAACTTACTGTTATTCACCCAAAGCCCATTGCTCTGTTATTTGCTTCAATTCTTGCTGTATTGACTATAAATAAACTCCTGGGACTGAAGCCGGGGTCAACTCCTCTGAGTGTCCCTCCTTGGCCCCACTTCTCTATAAGAGTTGTGTTTGGCTACTGTCTTCGCTGCCCCGACAATCGTCACTGCTTCGACAGATGGTGCCCCATGTGAGGGGACTGTAGACGCCCTCGCACTCAATCTCTTCAGGTGGTGAGTATCGGACGTCCATTTCAGGCTGGGTTTACAACCCAAAGGAGGCGGGGCTTTCCCAAACGCCCTAGATTCACGCTGGGTTTACAGCCCAAGGGCCGGGTGGCTTTCCTGAACGCCCTTAATTTAGGCTGGGTTTACAACCCAAGGGCGGCGGGGCTTTCCCGAGCACTCTCAATGGATTTCAGGCTTCAGGCCAGGAGTTTTTACTGTCTCTCATTCTCTTTTTTCACTTTCCGTCTCCCTCACTATGGGGAATTCTCTTTCTTCTGAACAGTGTCAATATAAAACCCAACTGTTAGGATTGTTAAAGGCCTCCAAGTTTAAGGTGTCAGAAGAAGCTCTTACCCAACTTCTGCTTTTATTTGAATCTGCCTGTCCTTGGTATCCCTTGCGGGGAAACCCTGATGTAGAAGCATGGGAACGTATTGGTAACATCATTCGTGACATGAATATCCCAGCTTCACTTCCTATTGCTTGGCATCACTGTCACCTTGCCCTGCAGTCCTTACAAGCAGCTCCTTCGGCTCCCTCCCCTAGTAAAGAAAATGTTTATGACCCTCCTCCTTCCATGCCTCACGAGGCTGATTCCTTACAACATGAGTCTCTTATGGAGAGATGTTTGCAGGAGGGCCGAGAGAAAGAAGGGTTTTCTGCTTATCCTGTCATTCGGGGAGCAGGACCACCCCGTGACGATGGCCTTCCTTTTCAAGTTTTTAAAGAACTTCGTAACAGCATAGCAGAAAATGGTTTACAGAGTTCCTTTACAAAAGGAACGGTAGCAGGTCTAGCACAAGGATGTGAGATGACCCCCTGGGATTGGAATGTTTTGATGTGAACAGTCTTAACTCCTGCCCAATTTAGTGTTTGGAATCAAGAATATAAAGAACATTGTAGCTTTTATGCTATGGACAATTTAAATCATAACATCCCTGTTAGTGTTGACATGCTCTCGGGTGCTGGGAACTAGTCCACTCCCCAGGCCCAGAGTCAGATGAATAGGCAAGCATTCAGTCAAGCCTCCGACACTGCTGCCAAAGCCTGGAGTAAAATCCCTGATTCCAGGACACCCACCGGCTCATTCGCCACTATTCAGCAAGTGGGAAACCAGCCTTACATTGACTTTACCAATCGTCTCCGGGTGGAGCAGAGGTTAGGCACTCGGCTGCTAACCTAATTGTCAAGGTTTCCAACCTACCCAGAGACTTCACAGAAGAAAGACCTGGCCATCTGCTCCCTTAAAGTTACAGCCAAGAAAACCCCATGAGGCAGCCCTCCTCTGTTGCATGGGGTCGCTATAAGTCAGAATCAACTCGATGGCACCTAACAACAACACTGGAATCTGAACAGAAGGTTCAGTCTGTGCAGTTATTCTATATGCATGTAGCGAAGCCATTTGGATTCCAGAGAAAGCCAGTGGCTCCAAGAAGCTAGGCACAATGGGGCTTATAAAGAGAAGAGCAGGGAGAAATAGAGCAGGCCAAACACTGGCTAAACTTAACATGATTAACGGAACCCTCCTTCCCCTCTTTGCTGAGATCCACTAACAGCAGGTTACTTCTGGCCTGGCGGCTAATAATATGGCTCTCCACCTACCTGCAGTCAAGAGACTCTTGATGAGATTGAAATTAGGAGGTAATGCTTTGTTGACTATTCTTTTATAGCAGAAAAGGCAAATTACACTGCTATAGAGCAGTTTCTGGCAGGCTTTTGCAGTTTGGGTCATTTTTTTTAGGGTTAATAAGTGGTTTCACGGATAAGAATAGCCTTAAAATCAAAGTTAGATGTCTGTTATTAACATCCCTATTTGTCTTAGTCATCTAGTGCTGCTATAACAGAAATACCACAAGTGGATGGCTTTAACAAGCAGAAGTGTATTTCCTCACAGTAAAGTAGGCTAAAAGTCCAAATTCAGGGTGTCAGCTCCAGGGGAAGGCTTTGTCTCTCTGTAGGCCTTCTCATCCACCTTCCCTTGGACTAGGAGCTTCTCTGTGCAGGAACCTCGGGTCCAAAGGACATGGTCTGCTCCCGGTGCTTCTTTCCTGGTGGTATGAGGTCCCCCTGTCCCTCTGCTCACTTGTCTCTTTTGTATCTCAAGAGATTGCCTCAGGATACAATCCCATCTTGAGGACTGAGTCCTGCATTAATAACAGAACTGCTGTGCATCCTGCCTCATTAACATCACAGAGGCAGGATTTACAACATAGAGGAAAATCACACAATACCAGGAATCATGGCCCAGCCAAATTGATACATACATTTCTGGGGGGCCATAATTCAATCCAAGACATTCCACCCCGTCGCCCCCCCAAAATCACATCCTTGCAACATGGAAAACAAATTCACCCTATCATATCATAGCAAAAGTCTTAACTCCAAGTCCAAATTCCAAAAATTCCTCTTCATCTGTCAAATCCAGAATACAAGATATCTGCTTCCAAAGACACAATGGCAGGATTAGCACAAGCTAGACATTTCCATTACAAAGGTCTCTCTACTCCCTTCTCTCTTTTATATCTCAAGAGATTGCCTCAGGATACAATCCCATCTTGTGGATTCAGTCTTGCCTTACTAACACAACTGCTGTCCATCCTCCCTCATTAACATCATAGAGGCAGGATTAACACAATACCAGGAATCTGGCCCAGCCAAATTGATACATACATTTTTGGGGGGACATAATTCAATCCATGACACTATTCAACACTAGTAAGTTACTGGTATTTGATCATATTATGAAAGGAGCCCTGGTGGCGCAGTGGTTAAAGCAATCGCCTGCCACCCAACATGTCGGTGGTTCGAAACTGCCAGCGGCTCCAGGGAAAAAACCTGTGACAGTCGGCTTCCTTAGAGACAGCCTCCGAAAGCCTCTGGGGTCGGTAGGGGAATCCACTGTAGGGCAGTAGGTTTGGTTTGGATCATATTATAGACATAGCGTTATACAGATAGATTTGTGAATGTATGTGTGTGTGTGTAAGCATGTTTATGCGGACATTACACACTCCTTCAAAGTGTGGATTATAACCCTTGAGAGTGGTTTGTGTTTGTGTGTGCCTCCCAAAAAGATTCATTGTTTTACAATTTGATAGCCACCTTATTTAACTTAAAACTTCAAATGTGTTAATCTTTTAAGTTCAGCCTGTTAGCTTTATGATTCTCTTAGAAGTCTAGCAAATAATAGCAACCACTTTTAAGGGGCTGGTGGAAAGTATTTGTCCCCATTTGCAAATCAAGTTAATGACACACCATCATCCATTTTAAAGTCAGTTTGAATCTCTTGGTACACTTCAGACAGTTCTCCCTTTAATCACTTCAATGGTCTGCATTAACAGACACCTTCCCAGCTATGTAAATAACTTTTAAATCTGATAAATGAAACTCACCAATACAGTGGAACTTCTATTAAAATGTTCTAATGCTGTATATAAAACTAGTTTTCTACAAGAACCAGAAGCTTAAATTAATTACTCAATTATACATTTCACAGTGAGTTGCAGAGCTATTGTTCTTAGAAGCCAAATTCTTTGCAACCTTGCCCATGTATAAAATATCAAATATGCACACATTCCTTAATCACTCACAATATGAACGCTTCCGTTTTGGTTCTCTGTAAGGCTTCTGTACATTTGTTAAATCCTCCTGCAGTTGAAAGATGCATCCCTATCGCAGATGACAGTTAAAGAAAATAAATAAATAAACAAAACCCGTTGCCATGGAGTTGACTCGGACTCAGAGTGACCCTGTTAGACAGATGAGAACTGCCCTATAGGGTTTCCAAGGAGCCGCTTGGTGGATCGGAACTGTCAAACTTTAGGTTAGCTACCAAACTCTTAACCACTGCACCACCAGGGCTCCAGTTACCCTCCTGGCAACCAAGCTGGTGCCTTGGAACCGCCCACTTAACCATTGCACCACCAGGGCTCCTTGAACAAAAACTACCAGCGTTCATCTCCAATCAAGAAGCATTCTCCTATTTCACCACATGATGGCAGCACAATTCCAGTCACAATACTTTCCAATAATTTTTGATAATACATGTGCTTATGCTACCCTCTTGTGGACATATCGGAGAATGCATCATGATTGGAGAAGAGTCATTTCTAAAAAGCGGATGTGTTTTCCACATTTTGGTATTTACAGATAATGAAGCAATGATTAAGTACTTGGCTGGCAACCTAAAGTTGGACGTTCAAAAACACTCAGAAACTCCACTGGAGAAAGACCTGGCTATCTGCTTCCAGGAAGATTATAGCCTAGAAACCAGAGCAGCTCTACCCTGTCACGTGGGGTTAGTATGAGTTGAAAGTGACTCGAAGGCACCCAACAACAACAGAGATAATTTATGAGTGTAATTGATTTCGAAATTGCCAACTTTTTATGGAAAACGAATAAATGCTACCATGCTCCTTGTTGACTATTAAATTCAAGTAACACAACATCAGAGCCACAGGGATTGCTGTGACCTCCACTCTTGTCTGCACTAATATGACTTTGTTCTTTTTTTCATAGAACGTTACTACACTACATAAAACTTGTGATTTATGTCACCATATGCATGGAAATAGTAAAGAAGGAATATTACGTTTTCCAGCTCCACAAAAGTGATTGCACTAAAATTAACTCCAGCTGAAGTAAATAATCAAGTATAAAATTATAGTAGAAAAACCACTAGACCAATGCTTCTTAAATTGCACATGCAAAAGACTCCCCTACGGAGCTTGTTGAAAAGCAGATTTGGATTCGGTATGTAAGGGATAAGGCCAGAGATTCCCCACGTTGAATGCCGATGCTGACAGTACTGCTCTGTGGAGCCCAGAGAATGCGTGCCTCCCACTAACCTTGGACACAGGGCGATCATGGTGGAATTCAACCAATCACAGCTCAGTACTTCTTGAGCACATAGTGCCACACTCACAGCTTCCAGGTGGGCGTATCCTTTTTTGGATGGGGGCACCATTCAACCCACTACATGTTTAATTTCAAAGAGGCTTATAACAAGGTCACACACAGCGGTGGCCCGGATGGAGGAAATGGGATTCTCATCCATTCTTGTCAGTGGGCATCACTAGGAGTGCAGGGTGAGAGTGTCTAGTAGAATGAAAGAGGCACACACTTCTGAACCAGCCATTCTTCTCTGGGTATTCCAAACGCCTTGGTTCCTTGCATTCAATTCTTCTCCAGACACATCCACTAGAGAACACATCCACACCTGCGCGATCCCAAGAGCTTCGATTCTAAAGGATTGGAAACCACCTAAAAGCTTCCAGAGGGGATGTGATAAGAAATTACATTTATCCAGTAGATTATATTGTTAAATTTTGATACCTTACAAGAATGGTTAAAATGAACTATGTCCATAGTGACATGAGTAAATCTCATGTCTAGAAGGGTAGATTCTGGGTTCAGCCTCATTACTACTAGATATTTTTATAGAAGTTAATTGACTATTCAGGATTCCCAGGTACAGAGAAAATAAGAATGCTGTACAGATACCTAAAGTTTACTTTTAATTAGATTTATTTAGCCTATGGGATTTTTTTTTCACTTAAAGTCCAAATTATTGGAATTATCTGTTTTCCCCTACGGAATTAACAGTTTATTTATAAAACTAGTTCTTCGGACAGTCTCTACTGCTCCGTTGCTCTAAATTCAGTTTACCTGCCTATACAATGATAGTAGAAGGAAGAGGAGGCAAAAAAGAACAGCAGTTATATTCATGAGATTTACAAGATTAGATAGTGTCTTAAGCCGATCTCTTTTGAGATATAAAAGAGAGAAGCAAGCAGAGAGACAGCAGGACCTCATATCACCAAGAAAGCAACAGCGGGAGCAGAGTGCGTCCTTTGGACTCCAGGTTCCTGCGCCGAGAAGTTCTTAGACTAGGGGAAAACTGATGACAAGGACCTGAAGAGTCATTTCTAAAATCCAGATGTGTTTTTTACATACTGGTAGTTAAAGACAGTGGGGCAATGGTTACTCACTTCGGTGGTTACCTTAAGGTGGAAGGTTCAAACCCACCCAGCAGCTTTGCTAGAGAAAGACCTGGCTATCTGCTTCCCTAAAGATTACCGACTTCAAAACCAGAGCAGTTCTACCCTGTCACAGGGGTTTACTATGAGCTCAAACTGACTGGATGGCACTCAACAACAACAACAGAGACAATTCATCGACTTAACTGAATTGGAAACTGTCAGCTTTTTACTGAAAACAAATAAATGCTACCATGCTCCCTGTTGAACATTAAACTCAAGCAACACCACATCAGAGCCCCAGGGATTGCTGTGACCTGCGCTCTTGTCGGCACTAATGTCTTTTTTTCCCCTAGAACGTTACTGCAGTACGTAAAACTTGTGATTTATCTCACCACATGCACAGTAATAATACAGAGGGAATATTTTGTTTTTCTGCGCTAGAAAAGTGATTATACTAAAATTAACTCCAGCTGAAGTAAATAATCAAGTATAAAATTATGGTAGTAAAACCACTAGATCGATGCTTCTTAAATTGCATGTGCATAGGATTCACCTGGGGAGCTTATCAACAAGCAGATTTGGATTCGTTAGATCGGGGGTGAGCCCAGAGAGTCTCCATTTTGAATGATGATGCTGATGGTACTGCTCCGTGGAGCCCAGAGAATGCGTGCCTCCCAGTAACGTTGGGCACAGGGCGACCACGGTGGAATTCAACCAATCAAAGCTCAGTATTTCTGCACACATAGTGCCCACAGACAGGGTTGTTTGAACCTGCCATTGAGGTTCTCTACCCAAATTGGCATAGACTTAATCTTGTCTTTTATAAGGAACCGAAATCAGCTGGTTAACTCTTTCCTGTGGAATTGATTCTGACTCATAGGGACCCCATGTGTTACAGAGTAGAACTGTGCTCCATAGGGTTTTGTTGGCTGTAATCTTCTAAAAAAACAGATTGCCAGGCCATTCTTCTGTACCACCACTGGTGAGTTCCAACCACCAGCCTTTTGTTGGTTGTTGTTAGGTTCTGTCGAGTGGGTTTCATACGTACAACAGAATGAAACACTGCCAGGTCTTGCACCATTCTCGCTATCACTGCTGTCTTGAACCCGTTGATGCAGCCACTGCATCAGTCCATCGCATTGAGGATGTTCCTCGTTGTCCCTGACTTGCTACCAAGCATGGTGTCCTTTTCCCAGGACTGGTCCCTGCTTTTAACATGTCCAAAATACATGAGACGAAGTCTCTCCATCCTTGCTTTAAGGAGCATTCTGCTTGTACTTCTTCTGAGACAGATTTGTTCATTTTCTGGCAGTCCATGGTATATTCAAGATTCTTTCCCAACACCATAATTCAAATGCATCACTTCTTCGGACTTCCTTATTTGATTCAGGTTACGCAAGAACAGAAACACAAGTCTTTTGGAGGAACACAATCTGAATCATATCAGACTTCATAGGCTCTAAGTTGACTATGGACGGCTGAGCAGGGTTCCTGAGTTTAGGTGGAGTTTATCCGGTGTTAAAAATAATCAAACCTCACTGGAATTTCAACCTAAGATTTACTCTAAACAGTTATTCCATATGCATATAGGGAGGCCATTTGAATTCCAGAAAAAGCAAATGGCTGGAAAAAGCTAGGTATAAAGGAGCTTATAAAGCGAAGGAAAGAAAAAGAGGAGGGAGAAATATAGAAGAGCAAGCATTGGGTAATCTTAATGTGATTGGTTGAACTCTGCCTTCCCCTCTTTGCTGAGATCCACTGATATCAGGTTACTTCTGGTCTGGCTGCTAATGATTTGGTCCTCCACCCACCTGCAACCAGCAGACTTTTTTTGAGATTGAAATTAGGAGGTAATGGTTTGTTGACCATTATTTTCTAGCAGGATAAGACAAATTTATATTGCTATAGAGCAGTTTCTGGAGGGCTTTTGCAATTAGGTTAGTTTATTTAGGGTTAATGATCGGTTTCATGGATAAGAAAAGCCTTAAAATCAAAGTAAGATGTCTGTTAATTTTTCTATCCAACACTGGTAAACATTATTGGTTTTTTTTGTTTTTCATTTGTGCTTTAGGTGACAGCTTACAGCAAAAATTAGTTTCTCATTCAAAAATTTATACTTAAATTCTTTTATGACATTGGTTGTACTCCCCGCATTATGTCAGCACTCTCCCCTTCCCCTCCCCACCTCGGGTTCCCAGGTTCCATTTGTCCAGTTTTCTTGTCCCTTCCCGTCTTCTTGTCTTTGGTTTTGGGCAGGTATTGCCCATTTCATCTCCTATACTTGACTGATCTCCCTAGGCATCTGTCAGTTTGTTGTGCTGTGGTGACTTGCATGTTGCTGTGATGCTGGAAGCTATGCCACCGATATTTCAAATACTGGCAGGGTCACCCATGATGGACAGGTTTTAGCTGAGCTTCCAGACTAAGACAGACTAAGAAGAAGGACCTGGCAGTCTACTTTTGAAAAAAAATTAGCCAGTCAAAACCTTACGAATAGCAGCAGAACATTTTCTGATATAGTGCAGGAAGATGAGTCCCTCAGGTTGGAAAGCACTCAAAATACTACTGAGGAAAAGGTGCCTCCTCAAAGTATAGTCGACCTTAATGACTTGGATAGAGGCAAGCTCTCGAGACCTTTATTTACGGATGTGGCGGGAAGGAAAATGAGAAGAAATAGCTGCAAACATCCATTAACAATAGGAACATGAACGTAAAAAGTATGAATCTAGGAAAACTGGAAATCATTAAAAATGAAAATGAATGCATAAAGATCAATATCCTACGCATTAGTGAGCTGAAATGGAGTTGTACTGGCCATTTTGAATCAGACATTCGTATGGTCTACTATTCCGGGAATGACAAATTGAAGAGGAATGGCACTGCATTCATTGTCAAAAAGAACATTTCAAGATCTATCCTGAAGTACAATGATGTCAGTGATACGATAATATTCATACGCCTACAAGGAAGACCAGTTAATACGACTATTATTCACACTTACATACCAAACACTAAGTCCAAAGATGAAGAAATTGAAGATTTTTACCAATTTCTGCAGTCTGAAATTGATCAAACATGCCATCAAGATGCATTGATGATTACTGGTGATTGGAATGTGAAGGTCGGAAATAAAGAAGGATTGGTAGTTGGAAAATATGGCTTTGGTGATAGAAACGATGCCGGAGATTGCATGATAGAATTTTGCAAGACCAACGACTTCTTCATTGCAAATACCCTTTTTCAACAACATAAATGGTGACTGTACACATGGACGTCACCAGATGGAATACACAGGAATCAAATTGAGTACATCTGTGGAAAGCGACCATGGGAAAGCTCAATATCATCAGTCAGAACAAGGCCAGGGCCAAATGTGGAACAGACCATCAATTGATCGTATGCAAGTTCAAGCTGAATTTGAAGAAAATTAGAACAAGTCCACGAGAGCCAAATTACGAGCTTCAGTATATCCCACCTGAATTTAGAGGCCATCTCAAAAATAGATTTGATGCATTGAACACTAATGAGTGAAGACCAGATGAGCTGTGGAATGACATCAAGGACATCATACATGAAGAAAGCAAAAAGTCATTAAAAAGACAGGAAAGAAATGTCCAAAATGGATGTACAAAGACCGGAATTAGAAAACCAAAAGAGAAGAACATGCTCGGCATTTCTCAAGCTACAAGAACTGAAGAAAAAAATCAAGTTGCATTACTGAAGGATTTTATGGGCAAAATATTGGATGATGCAAGAAGCATGAAAAGAAGATGTTAGGAATACACAGAGTCACTGTACCAAAAAGAATTGGTCGATGTTCAACCATTTCAGGAGGTAGCCTATGATCAGCAATCGATGGTACTGAAGGAAGAAGTTCAAGCTGCATTGAAGGCATTGGAGAAAAACAAGGCTCCAGGAATTCACAGAATACCAACTGAGATGTTTCAACAAACGGATGCAACGCTGGAAGTGCTCACTCGTCTATCCCAAGAAATTTGGAAGACAGCTACCTGGCCACTGGACTGGAAGAAATCCATATTTATGCCTATTCCCAAGAACGGTTATCCAATTGAATGCAGAAATTATCGAACAATATCATTAATATCACATACAAGTAAAATTTTGCTGAAGATCATTCAAAAGCAGCTGCAGCAGTACACTGACAGAGAACTGCCAGAAATTCAAGCCCGATTCAGAAGAGGACGTGGAACCAGGGATATCATTACTAATGTCAGATGGATCATGGCTGAAAGCAGAGAATACCAGAAAGATATTTACCTGTGTTTTATTGACTATGCAAAGGCATTTGATGGTGTGGATCATAACAAATTATGGATAACTTTGCGAAGAATGGGAATTCCAGAACACTTAATTGTGCCCATGAGGAACCGGTACAGAGATCAAGAGGCAGTCGTTTGAACAGAACAAGGGCATACTGCATGGTTTAAAGTCAGGAAAGGTGTGCATCATGGTTGTACCCTTTCACCATACCTATTCAATCTGTATGCTGAACAACTAACCCGAAAAGCTGGACTATATGAAGAAGAATGCAGCATCAGGATTGGAGGAAGACTCATTAACAACCTGTGTTCTACAGATGACACAACCTTGCTTGCTGAAAGTGAAGAGGACTTGAAGCACTTAGTGATGCAGATCAAAGACCACAGCCTTCAGTATAGATTACACCTTAACATAAAGAAAACAAAAATCCTCACAACTGGACCTAGAAGCAACATCACGATAAATGGAGAAACGATGGAAGTTGTTAAGGATTTGATTTTACTTGGATCCACAATCAACACCCATGGAAGCAACAGTCAAGAAATCTAAAAACTCATTGCTGGGAAAATCTGCTGCAAAAGATGTCACTTTAAGGACTAAGGTGTGCCTGACCCAAGCCATGGAGTTTTCAATCGCCTCACATGCGTGTGAAAGCTCGACAATGAATAAGGAAGACAGAAGAAGAATCAAATCAAGAATGTTCTAATTATGGTGTTGGTAAAACATTGAACATACCATGGACTGCCAGAAGAACAAACAAATCTGTGTAGGAAGAAGTACAGCTAGAGTGCTCCTTAGAAGTAAGGTTAGTGAGACTTCATCTTACATACTTTGGACATGTTATCAGAAGGGACCAGACCATGGAGAAGGACATCATGTTTGATAAAGTAGAGTGTCACTGAAAAAGAGGAAGACCCACAACGAGATGGGTTGACACAGTGGCTGCAACACTGGGCTCAAGCATAACAAGGATTGTGAGGATGGCACAGGAATGGGCAGTGTTTCATTCTGTTTGTTCCCAGGGTCGCTATGAGTTGGAATCGACTCCACAGCACCTAACAACAACAGGATCATTAACATCTGCAAATAGGGATGGTTCTACTTCTTCCTTACCCATGTGGATGCCCTTTATTTCCTTTTCTTGCCTTATTGCTCTCGCTAGGACTTCCAATACAATGTTGAATAAGAGTGGTGATAAAGGGCATCCTTGTCTGTTTCCTCTTCCCAAGGGGAATGCTTTCAGATTCTCTCTGTTGAGGGTAAAATGTTGGCTCTTGGTTTTGTATAAGTTCCCTTTATTATGTTGAGGAATTTCCCTCCTGCTCCTATTTTGCTGAGAGTTTTTTTAATCCGGAATGGGTGTTGGACTTTATCAAATGCCTTTTCTGCATTGCTTGAGATGATCATGTGATTCTTTTCCTTTATTTTATTTTATATGATTCTCACATTGATTGATTTTTCTAATGTTGGACCAAACTTGCATGCCTGGTATGAATCTCACTTGGTCATGATGTATTATCTTTTTTGATATGCTGTGGAACTCTATTGGCTAGGATTTTGTAGAACATTTTTGCATCTCAATTCATGAGGTATATTGGTCTGTAGTTTTCTTTTTTAGCAATGTCTTTGCCTGGCTCTGGTATTAGGGTTATGCTGGCTTCATACAATGAATTTGGTAGTATTCCTTCCTTTTCTATGTTCTGGAATAGTGTGAGTAGAATCGGTGTCAACTCATCTCTGAATGTTTGGTAGACTTCTTTAGTGAAGCCGTCTGGACCAGGGCTTCTTCTTTGTTGGGAATCTTTTTATGACCCCTTCAATTTCTTCTTTTGTTATGGGCCTGTTCAAATTTTCTACCTCAGTTTGTGTTAGTTTCGGTAGGTGGTGTGTTTATACAAATTTGTCCATTTCCACTAGGGTTTCAAATTTGTTAGTGTACAATTTTTCATAGTATTCTGTCATAATGCTTTTTATTTCAGTTGGTTCTGTTGTGATGTCACCCATCTCATTTTTTTGTTCTGCTTCATTTAAGTGAAAGTTTATAATTCAAGTTAGTGTCTCATACAAAAATTTATACATAAATTGTTATGTGATCCTAGTTGCTCTCCGTATACTGTGACAGCACTCTACTCCTTTCCACCTCGGATTTCCTGGGTCCATTCAACCAGCTGCTGACCCTCTATGCCTTCTTATCTTGCCTCCAGACAGGAGCTTCCCATTTAGTTTCATGTATCTACTTGAGCTAAGAAGTACACTCTTCAGGAGTATCACTTCATGTCCCATAGTCCAGTTTAATCTTTGTCTGAAGAGTTGGCCTCAGGAATGGTTTTAGTTTTGGGCTAACAGGGAGTCCAGGGGCCATGTCTTCCAGGGTCTCTCCAGTCTCAGTCTCTCATTGAGTCTTGTCTTCTAACTAGAATTTGAGTTCTGCACCCCACCTTTCTTCTGCTCCATCTGGGACTCTCTGTTGTGTTCCCTGTCAGGGTGGTCATTGGTGGTAGCCAGGCGCCATCTAGATCTTCCTGGTCTCAGGCTGATGAAGTTTCTGCTTTATGTGGCCCTTTCTGTCTCTTGGGCTAATACTTTCCTTGTGTCTTTGGTGTTCTTCATTCCCCTTTACTCCAGGTGGTTGGGACCAACTGATGCATCTTAGAGGGCTGCTAGCAAACTTTTAAGACCCCAGGTGCCACTCAGCAAAGTAGGATGCAGAAGATTTTCTTAATAAGCTTTGTTATGCCAATTGTCCTAGATGTCCCCTGAAAGCATGGTCCCCAGACCCCTACCCCTGCTACTCTGTCCCTCAAAGGGTTTGACTGTATTCAGGAAACTTCTTAGCTTTGGTTTAGTCCAGTTGTGATGATTTCCCCTGTAGTGTGTGCTGTCCTTCCCTTCACTTAAGATAATACTTCTCTATTATCCAGTTAGTGAATTCCCCTCTCCCTCCCTCCCACCCTCATAACCATCAAAGAGTGTCTTCTTCTGTGTTTAAACCTTTTCTTGAGTTCTTATAATAGCGGTTTTATACAATATTTCTCCTCTTGCGACTCACAAAATTCACTCAGCATAATGCCTTCCAGATTCCGCCATGTTCTAAGGTGTTTCACGAATTCATCGTTGTTCTTTTTTGTTGCATAGTATTCCATTGTGGGAATGTACCATAAATTGTTTATCCATTCATCCATTGCCGGGCACCTAGGTTGTTTCCATCTTTTTGCTATTGTGAACAGTGCTGCAATGAACATGGGTGTGCATATATCTGTTCGTGGATTGGCTCTCATTTCTCTAGGATATATAACAAGGAGCAGGATTCCTGGATCATATGGTAGTTCTATTTCTAGCTTTTTAAGGAAGCAACAAATTTATTTCCAAAGTGGTTGTACCATTTGACATTCCCACCAACAGCGTATAAGTATTTCAGTCTCTCCACAACCTCGCCAACATTTATTATTCTGTGTTTTTTGGATTAATGCTATTCTTGTTGGGGTGAGATGGTATCTCATTGTAATTTTGAATTGCAATTCTCTAACGGCTAATGATTGTGAGCATGTCCTCATATGTCTGTTAGCCACCTGAATGTCTTCTTTGGCAAAGTGCCTGTTCATATCATTTGCCCATTTTTTAACTGGGTTATTTGTCTTTTTGTTCTTGAGGTTTTGCAGTATCTTATAGATTTTAGAGATTAGATGCTGATCGGATTTGTCGTAGCCAAATTTTTTTTCCCAGTCTGTAGGTTTTCTTTCTACTCTTTTGGTGACGTCTTTTCATGAGCATAAGCGTTTGATTTTTATGAGCTCCCAGTTATCTAGTTTCTCTTCTGGTGTTTGTGCATTGTTATTTATGGTTCGTATTCTGTTTATGCCATTTATTAGGGTTCCTAGCATTGTCCCTATTTTTTTTCCATGGTCTTATCTTTTTAGATTTTCTGTTTAGGACTTTGATCCATTTTGAGTTAGTTTTTGTGCATGGTGTGAGGTATGGGCCTTATTTCATTTTTATGCAGATGGATATCCAGTTATTCCAGCATCATTTGTTAAAGAGACTGTCTTTTCCCCAGTAAACAGATTTTGGGCCTTTATCAAATATCAGCTGCTCATAGATGGATGAATTTATGTCTGGATTCTCAATTCTGTTCCATTGTTCTATGTATCTGTTGTTGTACCAGTACCAGGCTGTTTGACTACCGTGGCGTTATAATAGGTTCTAAAATCAGGTAGTGTGATGCCTCCCACTTTGTTCTTGTTCATGACTAATGCCTTACTTATCCGAGGCCTCTTCCCTTTCCACATGAAGTTAGTGATTTGTTTCTCCAAGTCATTAAAAACGCCATTGGAATTTGGATCGAGATTGCATCGTATCTGTAGATCGCTTTGGGCAGAATGGACATTTTCACAATGTTGAGTCTTCCTATCCATGAGCAAGGTATGTTTTTCCACTTATGCAGATCTCTTTTGATTTCTTGCAGTAGTGTCTTGTAGTTTTCTTTGTATAATCTTTTATTTCTCTGGTTAGATTTATTCCTAAGTATTTTATCTTCTCGGGGGCTATTGTAAATGGTATTGATTTGGTGATTTCCTCTTGGAAGTTCTCTTTGTTGGTGTAGAGGAATCCAACTGATTTTTGTATGTTTATCTTGTATCCTGATACTTTGCTGAAATCTCCTACTAGTTCCAATAGTTTTCTTGTGTATTCTTTGGGGTTTTCTGCATATAAGATCATATCATCTGCAAATAGAGATACTTTGACTTTTCCTCCCAATTTGGATGCCTTTTATCTCTTTATCTAGCCTAATTGCTCTGGCTAGGACCTCCAACACAATGTTGAATAAGAGTGGTGATAAAAGGCATCTTTGTCTGGTTCCCTTTCTTAAGGGGAATGCTTTCAAACTCTCTCCATTTAGGATGATGTTGGCTCTTGGCTTTGTATAGATGCCCTTAATTATGTTGAGGAATCTCCCTTCTATTCCTACTTTGCTGAGAGTTTTAATCATGAATGGGTGTTGGACTTTATCAAATGCCTTTTCTGCATCAATTGATAAGATCCTGTGGTTCTTGTCTTCTGTTTTATTTACGTGATGGATTACATTGATTGTTTTTCTAACATTGAACCATCCCTGCATACTTGGTATAAATCCCACCTGATCATGGTGAATTATTTTTTTGATATGTTGTTCAATTCTATTGGCTAGAATTTTGTTAAGCCTTTTTTTTTTACTGTACTTCAGGTGAAGGCTTACAGAACAAATAGTTTCTCATGAAACAGTAGTACACATATTGTTTTATGACATTGGTTAACAACCCAACAACTTGTCAACCCTCTAACTTCTCAAGCTTTTTTTTTTTTTTTTTTGGTGAAAATACACATAGCCAAAGATAGATGATTTCAAAAATTTCTACATGCACAGTTCAGTGACATTGACTAAGCTCTTCCAATTGTGCTGCTATTCTCACGTAAGATGAAGGCTTACAGAATGTTGAGCATTTTTGCATCTGTGTTCATGAGGGATATTGGTCTGTAATTTTCTTTTTTTGTGCTGTCTTTACCTGGTTTTGGTATCAGGGTTATGCTGGCTTCATAGAATATGCTTGGGAGTATTCTATCCTTTTCTATGCTCTGAAATATCTTTAGTAGTAGTGGTGTTAACTCTTCTCTGAAAGTTTGGTAGAATTCTCCAGTGAAACCATCAGGGACAGGGCTTTTTTGTTGGCCGTTTTTAAATTACCTTTTCAATCTCTTCTTTTTTTATAGGTTTATTTAGTTGTTCTACCTCTAGTTTTGTTAATTGACATAGGTAGTGAGTTTCTAGAAATTTGTCCATTTCCTCTAGGTTTTCAAATTTATTAGAGTACAATTTTTCATAGTATTCTGTTATGATCCTTTTAATTTCAGTTGGGTCGGTTGTCATATCGCCCATCTCATTTCATATTTGCGTTATTTGTTTCCTCTCCTGTTTTTCTTTTGTCAATCTGCACAACGGTTTATCGATTTTGTTGATCTTTTCAAAGAACCAGCTTTTGGTCTTGTTAACTCTTTCAGTTGTTTTTCTATTCTCTATTTCATTTAATTCTGCTCTAATTCTTATTATTTCCTTTCTTCTGGCACCCGAGGGCTTCTTTTGTTGCTCTCTTTCTACTTATTCCAGTTGTAGGGTTCGTGTTTTTATTTTGGCCCTTTCTTCTTTTTGGATGTGTGCATTTATTGCTATAAACTGACCTCTGAGCACTGCTTTTGCTGTGTCCCAAAAGTTCGGGTAGGATGTGTTTTCATTCTCATTTAATTCTATGAATTTCTTTGCTCCATCCTTAATTTCTTCTATACCCAGTAGCTTTTGACGAAGGTGTTGTGCAGTTTCCATGTGTTTGATTTTTTTCCTTCCTTTTTCTGTTATTGATTTCTACTTTTATGTCTTTATGATCAGAAAAGATGCTTTGTAATCTTTCGACGCTTTGGATTCTGCTAAGGCTTGCTTTATGGCCTAATATGTGGTCTGTTCTGCAGAATGTTCCATGTGCATTGGAAAAGAAAGTATACTTGGCTGATGTTGGGTGGAGTATTTGGTACATGTCTATGAGATCAAGTTGGTTGATTGTGGCATTTAGATCTTCCATGTCTTTACCGAGCTTCTTTCTGGATATTCTGTCCTTCACCAAGAGTGGAGTGTTGAAGTCTCCTACTATTATTGTGAGCTGTCTATCTCTCTTTTCAACGCTGTTAGAGTTTGTCTTATGTATTTTTGAGCTCTGTCATTGGGTGCGTAAATAGTTACTATGGTTATGTCCTCCTGGTGCACTGACCCTTTAATCAGTATATAGTGTCCTTCTTATCCTTTGTGGTGGATTATACTTTAAAGTCTATTTTGTCAGAGATTAATATTGCCACTCCTGTTCTTTTTGAGTGTTGTTTGTTGATATATTTTTTCCATCCTTTGAGTTTTAGTTTGTTTATGTCTTTAAGTCTAAGGTGTGCCTCTTGTAGGCAGGATATAGACAGATCATTTTTTTAAATCCAATCTGCCACTCTCTGTCTATTTATTAGTGCATTTAGTCCATTTACATTCAGCGTAATTATTGATATATATGAGTTTAGTGCTGTCATTTTGATGTCTTCTTTTAAGTGCTGTTCAGTTTCTTTGTTCCACTTAATTTTCTGTGCTGAGTCGTTTTTCTTTATGTATTTTCTTTTCATCTTTTTCATTGTTGTTGCTTTTGTATTTGCTGAGTCTTTATGTTTTTCTTGGTTTTTATTTTGACTTGTAGGATTGTTAGTTTCCTTTGTGGTTACCTTGATATTTACCCCTATTTTTCTAAGTTTAAACCAGTCGTTTATTTCTTTATATTTCCTTGCCTACCTCTCCATATGAAAAATCTATGACTACATATCTTAGGCCCTCTTTTTTGTTTTAACGTTGTCATCTTTTACATATTGACATGTCTGTTTCCCTATTTTCAGTGTTTTAGCTTTGATTTATTTTTGTGACTTCCCTATCTGTGTTGATATCTGGTTGCTCTCTCCTGCGGTCTAGTCTTGGGTGGTTATCTGATGTTACTGATTTTCTAACCAGAGGGCTTCCTTTAGTATTTCTTGTAATTTTCGTTTGGTTTTTGCAAATTTCCTAAACTTCTGTTTATCTGGAAATGCCCTAATTTCACCATCATATTTGAGAGACAGTTGTGCTGGATATATATTTCTTGGCTGCCAAGTTTTTTCTTTCAAGGCTTTATATATGTCATCCCATTGTCTTCTTGCCTACATGGTTTCTGCTGAGTAGTCCGAGCTTAGACTTATTGACTCTTCTTTGTAGATGACTTTTCATTTATCCCTAGCCACACTTAAAATTCTCTCATCTTTGGTTTTGGCAAGTTTGATTATAATATGTATTGGTGGCTTTCTTTTGGGATCTACCTTGTGCGGGATTTTGAACAACTTGGATAAATATCTTCTCATTGTTCACAAATCTTCACAATTTTGTGTATTTTCTGTTGTCCACCCCCCATCCCTGTTCTGGTATTCCAATAACTCGTAGGTTGTTCTTCTTGGTAGAGTCCAACATAATTCTTATGGTTTCTTCATTGTTTTAAATCCTTTTATCTGATTTTTCCTCAGATAAGTTGCTGTCAAGTGCTTTATCTTCAGTCTCACTAACTGACTTTCATTGCCTCAGTTCTGCTCCTATGGCTCTCTATTGAGTTGTCTAACTCTGAAATTTTATTGTTAATCTTCTGGATTTGTGTTTGCTGTCTCTCTATGGATTCTTGCAGCCTGTTAAATTTATCATTATACTCTGCTCTAATCTTCTTAAGTTCCTCTATTGCTTTGTTTGTGAGTTCCTTCGCTTGTTCTGCATATTGCATGATCTCCATCTTGATATCTTCAAGACTTCTGTAGAGTAGTCTTTTGTATTCTACTTCCGGTACTTCCAAGAAGTTCTCTTCCTCCAGAAAGTTTCTTGATTCTTTGTTTTGCTGAAGCCATCATGGTCTGCCTCTTTATGTGATTTGATACTGAACGTTGTCCATGAGCCATCAATAAGTTATTCTATTTATTTATTTTATGTTTGCTTACTGTGTCCTAGCTTCTTGTTTTCTTTTGTTTTGATATGCACAAATAGGCTGCTTGTGTGAGCTAGTTTGATTATTGGTGCCTTTGAAGCTGTAATATCCTGTCACCAGGTGGTTAGATCGGTTACTAGGTATGTGACCCAGGAGTCTGTTTACTTGTTTTTATGGATTCAGCTCAGATGTCCAGGTAGTCGGTCACCAAGTGTGTGGTGCAGGCTCTCACCTACATTCCTAGACAGGCAGAGGTTATTGGTGTAGGCACAGGTGTCTGGCTGCAGTGGGGGATCATGGACTGTGCAAAGCAGGGGGCTGACGGCTGCCCCTGAGTGTCTGGGAGGAAAGCGTGTCCCTGTTCCCTACAGTGCATAGGTGGGTAGGTTTTGTAGCCAGACTATGGGCACCCAATGCTGTTCGCTGTAAGGACTCGGAGGCACTACTTATTCTTGGACCTGTGTCATGGGGGGCTAGGTGGTGTGGGTGGAGCCACCAGTTCTCAGGCCCCTGATGTGGGTAGGTGAGGACACTGCTTAATGGGCAGAGCAGTGTCAAATGTCATGAACCTGCCGCTTCACCATATAGCTGACATAGTTGAAGTTAGGGTTCAGGCATACATACTGTTGTACTGTGGTAATGACGGCCTACAGTGTTGAAACGGGCCCACACAGGTCAATGCAGGGGTGAAAGGCATTCAAAGTCTGTGGATCCCTTATGCCTGTGCCTAGGCAAATGAGTTGTGCCTACCCTGAGTTCCCGGCTTAGGGGAGCTGGCAGATTAGTTTTTCCTGTTTGTTAAATTGTTCCCTCCCCTAGGCTGGGAGTATGGATCAGGGCACATGACGGGTCCTAATTCTGGCCCAGGGGACTCGGCAATCGCTGAAGCCAGCCCGGGACCTTGTGCAGAGAGGGCAGCGTTCAGGTAAATGGGAGAGAGATTTTTTCCAAAGGGGGTGTTTTTTGATCAGCACAGTAGGTCAAACTCACGTACTCATCTTTTGCCGATTGAGTGCCATTTTTCACTGGTTCTGGAGGCCCAAGTAGACTCTCTGCTGCTGCATGACTCCCGATGTGGAAAATGATTCATGAGTGCCACTTCTTGCCTCACCTTGCACACCAGTTGATTTGGCCTGAAATGTGCCGTCTCCTGCCATCAGGGCTGGAACTCCTCGCTACTTCCGAACCATCTCTCCCTCCCCCTGCCACTCAGTCCGATTCCTCAACTTTGCTTTGATGTTCAGGGTTCCTACATTATCATATATAATTGATTCACTTTTTTTTTCTGATCTTTCTTATAAGAGGGACCACAGGAAGCATCTGACTATGCTGCCATCTTGGCCCTCCCTCCCATCTCATTTCTTATTTGTGTTATTTTCATCTCCTGTTTTTCTTTTGTCAGTTTGGCCAGTGGTTTGTCCAATTTACTAATTCTTTCAAAAACCAGCTTTTAGTCTTGTTGATTCTTTCCATTGTTTTTCTGTTCTCTGTTTCATTTATTTTTCCGCTAATTTTTAGTATTTTCTTTCTTCTGGTGACTGTGAGCTTCTTTTGCTGCTTTCTTTCTAATTGTTTGAGTTGTAGGGATAATGTTTTGATTTTTTGTCCATTCCTCTTTTTTGATGTGTGCATTTATTGGTATTAATTGACCTCTGAGTACTGGTTTTCCTGTGATCTAAATGTTTTGGTATGTTGTGTTTTCATTCTCTTTTGATTCTCGGAATTTTTTAAATTCTTATCTTTGATTTCTTCTTTTCTAAGTAGATTTTAAGCAGTGTGTTATTTAGTTTCCATTAATTAGATTTTCTTTCTCTTGGTCTTTCTGTTACTGATTTCTACTTTTATAGCATTGTAATCAGAGAAGATGCTTTGTATTACTTCAGTTTTTTGAATTTGTTGAGGCTTGGTTTGTGTTCTAAAATGTGGTCTATTCTGGAGAATGATCCATGAGCACTGGAGAAGAATACGTACTTTGCCGCTGTTGGGTGAAGTGCTCTGTATATGTCTTTGAGATCAAGTTGGTTGATTGTGCTATTTAGATCTTTTGTGGCTTTGTTATGATCTGACTCATAGCAACCTTATAAGGCACAGAAGAAAGACCTAGGATTGGCTTCTGTAAAGATTACCATCAGAATCGGCATTCAACGTGGCACCCAACAACAACAGGAGAGACAATTTATCAACTTAATTGAATTTAAAATTATCAACTGTTTATTGAAAACAAATAAATGCCACCATGCTCCCTGTTGAACATGAAATTCCAGCAACACCACATCAGAAGAACTGGGATTACTGTGCCCTGTACTCCTGTCTGCAGCAATGTCTCTTATTTTTCCTAGAAAGTTACTACACTGCCTAAAATTTGTGATTAATGTCACCACATGCACAGCAATAATAAAGAAGGAATATTTCCTTTACCTGCTTCAGACAAGTGATTGCGCTAAAATTAACTAGCTCTGAAGTAAATAATCTAGTATAAAGTCAAGGTAGAAACACCACTAGACCAGTGTTTCTTAAATTACATGTGCATAGGACTCACCTGGGGAGTTTGTTAAAAAGTAGAGTTGGATTCGAAGGATCGGGGTTGAGCCCAAAGATCCTCCATGTTGAATGCCGATGCTGACGGTGCTGCTCCGTGGGGCCCAGACAATGCGTGCCTCAAACTAACAGTGGGCACAGGGCGACCACGGTGGAATTTAACCAAACAGAGCTCAGTACTTCCTGCGCAGCTAGTGCACACAGACAGGGATGTTTGGACCTGTCATTGATGCTCCCTACCTGAATCGGCATAGATTTAAGCTTATCTTTTATCAAAGCTAAAACCCATTGCCATCGAGCGGATTCCGACTCATAGTGACCCTGTAGGACAAAGTAAAACTGCCCTGTAGAGTTTCCAAGGAGTACCTGGTAGATTAGAACTGCCGACCTTTTGGTTAGAAGCCATAGCACTTAACCACTACACCACCAGGGTTTCCAGTCTTTTATAAGGAACCTAAATCAGTTGGTTAACTCTTTGCTGTCAGTTGATTCCAACTCATGGGGACCCCATTGGTTACAGAGTAGAACTGTGCTCTATAGTGTTTCGCTGGCTGTAATCTTTGCACAAGCAGATTGCCAGGCCTTTCTTCCGCCCTACCACTGGTGTGTCCCAATCAACAACTTTTTGGTTAGTAGTCAAGTGCCAAGAGTCAAATCATACTCAAGTGCAGGAGAACACACACACATAAATATATAAACGGAAGAGAATAAAACAAGGGCAGAAAATGTGATTCAGATTACACAAGAATATAAACACAAGTCTTTCGGAGGAACACAATTTGAATCCTATCAGACCTTATGGGCCTCTAAACAGGCTACAATGGGCTGAGCATGTTTCCTGAGTTTGGGAGGAATTTATGTGGTATTCAAAACAATCAAAACTCACCGGAATAGTGGAGTGTCTCGAGCAAGAGAAGCATCCTAGATGCCCAGTTTCTTGTTCTGACTTCAGATTTGGGAAAAGAGAAACAAAGCAGCTGCGCTCTGATCTGACCTCCTTTGATGTGTTAAGATGTGTTGAGACTCTAGTAAGTTCAAAACTACAGAATCTTAATAATGTTTCGTCTTACACTATGTAATTATCTGCTTTACTTATACCCATATGCTACTGATTTTCACTTCATTTTTCTTGTTTTTGGTCTCCTTCCCACTGCCATTGTGTTAATTCCGACTCGTAGCGACCCTATAGGACAGAGTAGCACTGCCCCATAGGGCTTCCAAGGAGCGGCCGGTGGATTCCATTGGAGTTGACCTTTTGGTTAGCAGCCGAGCTCTTAACCACTGTGCCACCAGGATTCCTCCAAAAAGATCTTACCAAATTAAACAAATGAAAGTAGCGCTACATGGTGGGATTTAGGGTGGTCCTTAGAGCACAGTTTAATGAAAATGTTTTAGCATTCTGTTTTAACTCCGGGTGCTGTGGGTATTTTCAAATGACCATTTCTCTCTCCTCAGTTAGCCATCAGTTCTTAAGTGTTCTAGATTATTCTCAGCAACCTGGGACCTTAATCCTGGCTGGGCAGGAAAAAAAAAAAAAACAACACAGCAGGTGGTAGAACTCAGCTGGAGATGAGTTAGGCCTGGTGGGGGCAGCATGGTTTGGTCTTTCAGAGGATTTCAGAACCACAGGGATATGATTGTTTATTTTTTCTTTCACTCACCATTTTTTCTTTTTTTGCCACTTAGTAAGCTTGACAGTTGTTATCTGAAATTTTCAAACTTTTCCTTGATGAATTTACTACAAAAACACACTGAGACTGATCTTACTGTATTGTCTCCTTTTTCTTTTTTATGGTTCTACACTGAGCCAGCCTCTACCCTAACACAGATCACAGATGGATGCAGCTTGGTGTGAACATTTAATTTCTAGCTGGATGTTCATGTCAACTGAGTGGTTATTAAAATGATTTAGTACCATGAGATCCAGCCTGATAAAGTAATCATTTTGACAAAGCAGATGAGTATTTCAATTTATTGGTTTTAAATCATTAATATTTTCCTTCTACTTTTTCACTGTTAAGTATAATGCATTTAGAGAACTGTACACTAAAGTACAGCTCCATACATAAAGTGACCATATATTGAATTATTTTTATAAATTTATTTTTATTTACCAGTTTAAGCTTTGTACTGTATGTATTGAAATAAGTTCCAGAAGTCTTAATGCAGTCAGTATAAAACCCAAAATTACCAGCTATCCAATCTCAGGGGAAGGAGTCCTGGTGGAGTAGAGGTTAGGCATTCGGCTGCTAATCTAATTGTCAAGGTTTCCAACCTACCCAGAGGCTTCACAGAAGAAAGACCTGGCCATCTGCTCCCTTAGAGCTACAGCCAAGAAAACCCCATGAGGCAGCCCTCCTCTGTCACATGGGGTCACTATGAGTCAGCATCAACTCGATGGCACCTAACAACAACACTGGAATCTGAACAGAAGGTTTATTCTGAGCAGTTATTCTATATGCATGTAGGGAGGTCACTTGGATTCCAAAAAAAGCCAGTGACTCCAAGAAGCTAGGCACAATGGGGCTTATAAAGAGAAGAGCAGGGAGAAATAGAGCAGATCAAATACTGGCCAAACTTAACATGATTAACTGAACCCTCCTTTCCCTCTTTGCTCAGATCCCCTGATAGCAGGTTACTTCTGGCCTGGTGCTAATATAGCCCTCCACCCACCTGCAGTAGAGAGGCTTTTGATAATATGTAATTAGGAGGTAATGGTTTGTTGACTATTCTTTTATAGCAGAAAAGGCAAATTACACTGCTATAGAGCAGTTTCTGGCAGGCTTTTGCACTTTGGGTTAGTTTTTTTAGGGTTAATATTTGGTTTCACGGATAAGAAAAGCCTTAAAATCAAAGTAAGATGTCTGTTATTAACGTCCCTATTTGTCTCAGTCATCTAGTGCTGCTCTAACAGAAATACCACAAGTGGATGGCTTTAACAAAGACAAGTGTATTTCCTCACAGTAAAGAAGGCTAAAAGTCCAGATTCAGGGCGTGAGCGCCAGGGAATGGCTTTCTCTCTCTGTCGGCCTTCTCATCCGTGTTCCCCCTGACTAGGAGCTTCTCTGTGCAGGAACCTCGGGTCCACAAGAGGTGGTCTGCTCCGGGTGCTTCTTTCCTGGTGCTATGAGGTCCCCCTGTCCCTCTGCTCACTTCTGTCTTTTGTATCTCAAGAGATTGCCTCAGGATACAATCCCATCTTCTGGACTGAGTCCTGCCTTACTAACAGAACTGCTGCCCATCCTCCCTGATTAACATCATAGAGGCAGGATTAACACAATACTGGGAATCATGGCCCAGCCAAACTGATTCACACATTTTTGGGGGGACATAATTCAATCCATGAAACTATTCAACAATAGTAAGGTAGTGGCATTTGATCATATTATGAAAGGAGCCCTGGTGGCGCAGTGGTTAAAGCAATCAACCGCCAACCAAAATGTCGGTGAGTTGAAAAGCAAGGGGCTCCAGGGAGAAAACATGTGGCAGTCGGCTTCCTTAGAGACTTACAGCCTCTGAAATATTCTGGGGTCCCTCTGGGAATCCACGGGAGGGCGGTGGGTTTGGCTTTGATCATATTACAGACATAAGGTTATACAGATACATTTGTGAATGTGTGTGCATGTAAGCACGCTTATGTGGACATTACACACTCCTTCAAAGTGTGGATTATATCCCTTGAGAGTGGTTTTGTCTGTGTGTGCTTGCCAAAAACATTCATTGTTTTACAATTTGATAGTCAACATATTTAACTTACATGTTCAAATGTCTTAACCTTTTAAGTTTAGCCTGTTAGCTTTATTATTGTCTTAGAAGTCTAGCAAATAATAGCAACCAATTTTAAGGGCCTTGTGAAAAGTATTTGTCCCCATTTGCAAATCAAGTTAATGACACACCATCAACCATTTTAAAGTCCATTTGATTCTCTTGTTACACTACAGGTAGTTCTCCCTTTAATCACTTCAATGGTCTACATTAACAGACACCTTCCCAGCTATGTAAATAACTCTTTTAAATCTAATAAATGAAACTCACCAATATAGTGGGACTTCTCTTAACATGTTCCAATACTGTATATAAAACTAGTTTTCCACAAGAACCACAAGCTTAAATTAACTACTCAATTATACATTTCACAGTAAGTTTCAAACCTATAATTCTTAGAAGCCAAATTCTTTTCAACCTTGCCCATGTATAAAATATCAAATATGCACACATTCCTTAATCACTCACAATATGAATGCTTCCGTTTTGGTTCTCTATCAGGCGTCTGTACATTTGTTAAACCCATCTGGAGTTGAAAGATGCATCCCTATCGCAGATGACAGTTAAATAAAATAAATAAATAAAACGCGTTGCCATCGAGGTGACTCTGACTCATAGTGACCCTATTGCACAGGTTAGAACTGCCCCATAGGGTTTCCAAGGAGCCACTGGTGTATCGGAACTGTCAAACTTTAGGTTAGCTGCCAAACTCTTAACTACTGCTCCAGGGGGTCTCCAGTTACCCTTCTGGCAACCAAGCTGGTGCCTTGGAACCGCCCACTTAACCATTGCACCACCAGGGCTCCTTGAACAAAAATACCAGCGTTCATCTCCATTCCAGAAGCATTCTCCTATTTCACCACAAGATGGCAGCACAATTCCAGACACAATATTTCCAATAATTTTTATAATACATGTGCTTATGCTGCCCTCTTGTGGACATAGCGGAGAATGCATCATGATTGGAGAAGAGTCATTTCTAAAATGCAGATTTTTTCACATTTTGGTAATTAAAGAGAATGAGGGATGTGCTAAGAAATTATATTTATCCAGTAGATTATATTGTTAAATTTTGATACCTTACAAGAATGGTTAAAATGAACTATGTCCATAGCGACATGAGTAAATCTCATGTCTAGAAGGGTAGATTCTGGGTTCAGCCTCATTACTACTAGTTATTTTTACAGAAGTTAATTGACTATTCAGGATTCTAAGGTACGGAGAAAATAAGAATGCTGTACAGATACCTAAAGTTTAGTTTTAATTAGATTTATTTAGCCTATGGGATATTCTTTCACTGAAAGTCCAAATTATTGGAATTCTCTCTTTTCCCCTACAGAATTAACAGTTTATTTATAAAACAAGTTCTTAGGGCAGTCTCTACTGCTCCGTTGCTCTGAATTCAGTTTACCTGCCTATACAATGATAGTAGAAGGAAGAGGAGGCAAAAAAAAAAAAAAAACAGCAGTTATATTGATGAGATCTACAAGATTAGATAGTGTCTTAAGCTGATCTCTTTTGAGATATAAAAGAGAAGCAAGCAGAGAGACAGCAGGACCCCATACCACCAAGAAAGCAACAGTGGGAGCAGAGTGTGTCCTTTGGACTCCAGGTTCCTGCGCCGAGAAGTTCTTAGACTAGGGGAAAACTGATGACAAGGACCTGAAGAGTCATTTCTAAAATCCAGATGTGTTTTTTACATATTGGTAGTTAAAGACAGTGGGGCAATGGTTACTCACTTCGGTGGTTACCTTAAGGTGGAAGGTTCAAACTGACCCAGCAGCTTTGCTAGAGAAAGACCTGGCTATCTGCTTCCCTAAAGATTACGGACTTCAAAACCAGAGCAGCTCCACCCTGTCACAGGGGTTTGCTATGAGCTCAAACTGACTGGATGGCACTCAACAACAATAACAGAGACAATTCATCGACTTAACTGCATTGGAAACTGTCAGCTTTTTACTGAAAACAAATAAATGCTACTATGCTCCCTGTTGAACATTAAATTCAAGTAACACCACATGAGAGCCACAAGGATTGCTGTGACCTGTACTCTGTCGGCACCAATACATTTTTTTTTTCCTGGAATGTTACTACATTATGTAAAACTCGTTATTTATCTCACCACATGCACAGCAATAATAAAGAAGGAATATTTCGTTTTCCTGCTCCAGAAACGTGACTGCACTAAAATTTCCTCGAGCCCAAGTAAATAATCAAGCATAAAATTATGGTAGAAAAACCACTGGACCAATGCTTCTTAATTGCATGTGCATAGAACTCACCTGGGGAGCTTGTGAAAAAGCAGATTTGGATTCCATAGGTCCGGAGTAAGCACAGAGATTCCCCATGTTGGAAGTCGATGCTGACGGTGCTGCTCTGTGGGGCTCAGAGAATGGACCCGCCATCGAAGCTCCCTACCTAAATTGGCATAGACTCAAGTTCCTCTTTTATAAGGAACCTAAATCAGTTGGTTAACTCTTTCCTGTGGAAATGATTCTAACTCATAGGGACCTACCTACATACCTATAGATTTAAACTTGTCTTTTATCAAAGCCAAAACCTATTGCCATCAATTCCCACTCATAGCGACCCCATAGGACAGAGTAAAACTGCCCGGTAGAGTTTCCAAGGAGCGCCTAGTGGATTCCAACTGGACACCTTTTGGTTAGCAGCGGTACCACTTAACCACTACACCACCAGGGTTTCCAATCTTTTATAAAGAACCTAAATCAGTTGCTTAACTCTTTGCTGTCAGTTGATTCCAACTCATGGGGACCCCATTGGTTACAGAGTAGAACTGTGCTCTATAGTGTTTCGCTGGTTGTAATCTTTACACAAGGAGATTGCCAGGCCTTTCTTCCGCCCCACCAGTGGTGTGTCCCAACCAACAAGTTTTTGGTTAGTAGACAAGTGCCAAGAGTGAAATCATACCCAAGTGCGGTAGAACACACATACATAAATCTGTAAATGGAGAGAATGTAACAAGGGCAGAAAATGTGATTCAGATTACACAAGAAGAGAAACACAAGTCTTTCAGGGGAACACATTTTGAATCCTATCAGACCTCATAGGCTCTATGTTGACTATGGATATTTAGGTCTTTGATCCATTTTGTTTGATTTTTTTCCTTGCTTTTTCTGTTATTGATTTCTACTTTTATGTCTTTATGATCAGAAAAGATGCTTTGTAATCTTTCGATGCCATGGATTCTGCTAAGGCTTGCTTTATGGCCTAATATGTGGTCTATTCTGCAGAATGTTCCATGTGCATTGGAAAAGAAAGTATACTTGGCTGATGTTGGGTGGAGTATTTGGTACATGTCTATGAGATCAAGTTGGTTGATTGTGGCATTTAGATCTTCCATGTCTTTACTGAGCTTCTTTCTGGATGTTCTGTCCTTCACTTAGAGTGGTTTGTTGAAGTCTCCTACTATTATTGTGAGCTGTCTATCTCTCTTTTCAACGCTGTTAGAGTGTGTCTTATGTATTTTTGAGCTCTGTCATTGGGTGCGTAAATAGTTATTATGGTTATGTCCTCCTGGTGCACTGACCCTTTAATCAGTATATAGTGTCCTTCCTTATCCTTTGTGGTGGATTTTACTTAAAGTCTATTTTGTCAGAGATTAATATAGCCACTCCTGCTCTTTTTGAGTGTTGTTTGCTTGATATATATTTTCCATCCTTTGAGTTTTAGTTTGTTTGTGTCTTTAAGTCCAAAGTGTATCTCTTGTAGGCAGGATAGAGACAGATCATGTTTTTAAATCCAATCTGCCACTCTCTGTCTATTTATTAGTGCATTTAGTCCATTTACATTCAGCCTAATTATTGATATGTATGAGTTTAGTGCTGTCATTTTGATGACTTCTTTTGTGTGCTGTTCACAGTTTCTTTGTTCCTCTTAATTTTCTGTGCTGAGTTGTTTTTCATTATGTATGTTCTTTTCATCTTTTTCATTGTTGCTTTTGTATTTGCTGAGTCTTTATGTTTTTCTTGGTTTTTATTTTGACTTGTAGGATTGTTAGTTTCCTTTGTGGTTACCTTGATATTTACCCCTATTTTTCTAAGTTTAAACCAGTCATTTATTTCTTTATATTGCCTTGCCTTCCTCTCCATATCAAAAATCTATGACTACATTTATTAGGCCCTCTTTTTTGTTTTAACGTTGTCATCTTTTACATATTGACATGTCTGTTTCCCTATTTTCAGCATTTTAGCTTTGATTTATTTTTGTGACTACCCTATCTGTGTTGATATCTGGTTGCTCTGTCCTGTGTTCTACTCTTGGGCTGTTATCTGATGTTACTGATTTTCTAACCAAAGGGCTTCCTTTAGTACTTCTTGTAATTTTGGTTTGGTTTTTGCAAATTTCCTAAACTTCTGTTTATCTGGAAATGCCCTAATTCCACCATCATATTTGAGAGACAGTTTTGCTGGATATATATTTCTTGGCTGGCAATTTTTTTCTTTCAAGGCTTTGTATATGTCATCCCGTTGTATTCTTGCCTACATGGTTTCTGCTGAGTAGTCCGAGCTTAGTCTTATTGACTCTTCTTTGTAGATGACTTTTCATTTATCCCTAGCCACCCTTAAAATTCTCTCCTTACCTTTGGTTTGGGAAGTTTGATTATAATATGTATTGGTGGCTTTCTTTTGGGATCTACCTTATGTGGGGTTTGATGAGCATCTTGGATAAATATCTTCTCATCTTTCTCAAATCTTCACAATTTTGTGTATTTTCTGTTGTCCAACCCACACCACTGTTCTGGTATTCCAATTACTCATAGGTTGTTCTTCTTGATAAGAGTCCCACAGAATTCTTATGGTTTCTTCATTGTTTTACATTCTTTTATCTGATTTTTCCTCAGATAAGTTGCTGTCAAGTGCTTTATCTTCAGTCTCACTAATTCTGACTTCCATTGCCTCAGTTCTGCCTCTATGACTCTCTACTGAGTTGTCTAATTCTGAAATTTCATTGCTAATCTTCTGGATTTCTGTTTGCTGTCTCTCTATGGATTCTTGCAGCCTGTTAAATTTATCATTATACTCTGTTCTAATCTTCTGAAGTTCCTGTATTGCTTTGTCTGAAGCCATCATGGTCTGCCTCTTTATGTGATTTGATATTGACTGTTGTCTACGAGCCATCAATAAGTTATTATATTTATTTATTTTAAGTTTGCTTACTGTCTCCTAGCTTCTTGTTTTGTTTTGATATGCCCAAATAGGCTGCTCGTATGATTATTGACACCTTTGAAGCTCTAATGTCCTGTCACCAGGCTGGGCAAAAAACCCAAACAGCAGGTGGGAGAACTCAGCTGGAGATGAGTTAGGCCTGGTGGGGGCAGCTTGGTTTGGTCTGTCTTTGAGAGTATTTCAGAACCATACGGATATGATTGTTTCTTCTTTCCTATTCTCTTTTTTTTTTGGCCCTTAATAAGCTTGACTGTTGTTACCTGAAACTTTCAAATTTTTCCTTGATGAATTTAGTAGAAAAACGCACTGAGATTGAGCTTACTGTACTCTTTGCTTTTTTTTTTTATGGTTCTATGCTGAGCCAGCGTCTGTGCTAACACAGATCACACATGGATGCAGCTTGGTATGAACATATAATGTTTGGCTGGATGTTCATGTTAATTAAGTGCTTATTAAAATGATTTAGTACCATGAGATCTGGCCTGGTAATTACTTTCACAAGGCAGATGAGTATTTCAATTTATTCCTTTTAAATCCTTAACATTGTCTTTCTTTCTTTCTTTTTTTTTTTTTTTTACTTTTTCATTGTTAAGTGAAATGCATTTAGAGAACTGTACACTAAAGTACAGCTCCATACATAAACGGACCATAGACGGAGTTATTTTTGTAAATTTATTTTTATTTACTAGTTTAAGCTTTGTAATATATGTATTGAAATAAGTTCCTAAAGTCTTAAAGCATTAAGTATAAAAACCAAAATTAATAGCTGTCCATTCTCAGGGTAAGGAGCCATGGTGGTGCAAAGGTTAAGCATCCAGGTGCTAACTGAAAGGTCAGTGGTTCGAACCTACCCAGCGGCTCCGCAGAAGAAAGACCTAGCCATCTGTTCCCTTCAAGATGACAGCCAAGAAAACCCCATGAGTCAGCCCTCCTCTGTCACATGGGGTCGCTATGAGACAGAATCAACTCGATGGCACCTAACAACAACACTGGAATCTGAACAGAAGGTTTAGTCTGTGCAGTTATTCTATATGCATGTAGGGAGGTCATTTGGATTCCAGAGAAAGCCAGTGACTCCAAGAAGCTAGGCACAATGGGGCTTATAAAGAGAAGAGCAGGGAGAAATAGAGCAGGCCAAACATTGGCCAAACTTAATATGATTAACTGAACCCTCCTTTCCCTCTTTGCTCAGATCCCCTGATAGCAGGTTACTTCTGGCCTGGTGCTAATATGGCCCTCCACCCACCTGTAGCCAAGAGGCTTTTGATAATATTGAAATTAGGAGGTAATGTTTTGTTGACTATACTTTTATAGCAGAAAAGGCAAAATTACACTGCTATAGAGCAGTTTCTGGCAGGCTTTTGCAGTTTGGGTCAGTTTTTTTTCGGGTTAATATTTGGGTTTGAGGATAAGAAAAGCCTTAAAATCAAAGTAAGATGTCTGTCATTAACGTCCCTATTTGTCTTAGTCATCTAGTGCTGCTCTAACAGAAATACCACAAGTGGATGGCTTTAACAAGCAGAAGTGTATTTCCTCACAGTAAAGTAGGCTGAAAGTCCAAATTCAGGGCGTGAGCTCCAGGAGAATGCTTACTCTCTCTGTCGGCCTTCTCATCCGTGTTCCCCCTGACTAGGTGCTTCTCTGTGCAGGAACCTCCGGTCACAGGACGTGGTCTGCTCCTGGTGCTTCTTTCTTGGTCGTATGAGATTCCCCAGTCTCTCTGCTCACTTCTATCTTGTATCTAAACAGATTGCCTCAGGATACAATCCAATCTTATGGACTGATACTAACAGAACTGTTGTCCAACCTCCCTGATTAACATCATAGAGGCAGGATTTACAACATAGAGGAAAATCACACGATACCAGGAATCATGGCACTGCCAAATTGATACATACATTTTTTGGGGGACATAATTCAATCCAAGATATTCCACCATGTCGCCCCTCCAAAATCACATCCTTGCAACATGGAAAACAAATTCACCCTATCATATCATAGCAAAAGTCTTAACTCCAAGTCCAAATTCCAAAAATTCCTCTTCACCTGTCAAATCCAGAATACAAGTTATCTGCTTCCAAAGGCACAATGGCAGAATTAGCACAAGCTAGACATTTCCATTACAAACGTCTCTCTGCTCCCTTCTCTCTTTTGTATCTCAAGAGATTGCCACAGGATACAATCCCATCTTGTGGATTCAGTCCTGCCTTACTAACACAACTGCTGCCCATCCTCCCTCATTAACATCACAGAGGCAGGATTAACACATTACCGGGAATCTGGCCCAGCCAAATTGATACACACATTTTTGGGGGGACATAATTCAATGCATGACACTATTCAACAATAGTAAGGTACTGGCATTTGATCATATTATGAAAGGAGCCCTGGTGGCGCAGTGGTTAAAGCAATCAACTGCCAACCATATCGTCGGTGATTTCAAAAGCAAGGGGCTCCAGGGAGAAAACATGTGGCAGTCGGCTTCCTTAGAGACTTACAGCCTCCGAAATCCTCTGGGGTCGCTATGGGAATCCACGGGAGAGCAGTGGGTTTGGCTTTGATCATATTACAGACATAAGGTTATACAGATACATTTGTGAACGTGTGTGCATGTAAGCAAGCTTTTGTGGACATTACACACTCCTTCAAAGTGTGGATTATAACCCTTGAGAGTGGTTTGTGTCTGTGTGTGCTTGCCAACAAAATTCATTGTTTTACAATTTGATAGTCAACTTATATAACTTACTAGTTCAAGTGTCTTAACCTTTTAAGTTCAGCCTGTTAACTTTAGTATTCTCTTAGAAGTCTGGCAAATAACCACTTTTAAGGGGCTGGTGGAAAGCATTTGACCCCATTTGCAAATCAAGTTAATGACACACCATCATCCATTTTAAAGTCCATTTGATTCTCTTGTTACACTACACCCAGTTCTCCCTTTAATAACTTCAATGGTCTGAATTAACAGACACCTTCCCAGTTATGTAAATAACTCTTTTAAATCTAATAAATGAAACTCACCAATATAGTGGGACTTCTCTTAACATGTTCCAATGCTGTATATGAAACTAGTTTTCCACAAGAACCACAAGCTTAAATTAAGTACTCAATTATACATTTCACAGTAAGTTTCAAACCTATAATTCTTAGAAGCCAAATTCTTTTCAACCTTGCCCATGTATAAAATATCAAATATGCACACATTCCTTAATCACTCACAATATGAATGCTTCCGTTCTGGTTCTCTGTCAGGCTTCTGTATATTTGTTAAACCCATCTGGAGTTGAAAGATGCATCCGTATCGCAGATGACACTTAAAGAAACTAACTAAATAAATATAACCCGTTGCCATCGAGTTGACTCGAACTCGTAGTGACCCTACTGGACAGATTAGAACTGCCCCATAGGGTTTCCAAGGAACAGCTGGTGGATTGGAACTGTGAAACTTTAGGTTAGTTGTCAAACTGTTAACCACTGCACCAGGGGGCCTCCAGTTACCCTCCTGGCAACCAGGCTGGTGCCTTGGAACCACCCACTTAACCAATGCACCACCAGGGCTCCTTGAAGAAAAAACACCAGCGTTCATCTCCATTCATGAAGCATTCTCCTCTTTCACCACAAGATGGCAGCACAATCCCAGACACAATTCTTTCCAACTGGTTTTGCTAATACATGTGCTTATGGTGCCCTCATGTGGACATATCGGAGAATGTATCATGGTCGGAGAACAGTCATTTTTAAGATGCAGATGTGTTTTTCACATTTTGGTAATTAAAGATAATGGAGCAATGGTTAAGCACTTGGCTGGTATCCTAAAGTTGGACGTTCAAATCCACTCAGAAACTCCACTGGAGAAAGACCGGGCTATCTGCTTCCAGGAAGATTACAGCCTAGAAACCAGAGCAGCTCTACCCTGTCACATGGGGTTACTATGAGTTGAAATTGACTCGATGGCACCCAACAACAACAACAGAGACAATTTATGAACGTAATTGAATTCAAAATTGCCAACTTTTTATGGAAAACAAATCAATGCTACCATGCTCCTTGTTGACTGTTAAATTCAAGTAACACAACATCAGAGCCACAGGGATTGCCGTGACCTCCATTCTTGTCTGCACTAATATGACTTTTTACTTTTTTCCATAGAACGTTACTACACTTCATAAAACTTGTGATTTGTCTCACCATATGCACGGAAATAATAAAGAAGGAATATTTCATTTTCCAGCTCTAGAAAAGTGATTGCACTAAAATTGACTTCAGCTGAAGGAAATAATCAAGTATAAAATTATAGTAGAAAACCCACTAGACCAATACTTCTTAAATTGCACGTGCAAGAGACTCCCCTAGGGAGCTTCTTGAAAAGCAGATTTGGATTAGGTAGGTCGTGCGTAAACCGAGACATTCTCCACGTTGAATGCCGATGCTGACGATACTGCTCTCTGGGGTCCAAAGAATGCGTGCCTCCCACCAACAATGGGCACAGGGCGATCATGGTGAAATTCAACCAGTCACAGCTTAGTACTTCCTGAGCACATAGTGCCCACAGACAGGGTTTCTTGGACTTGCCATTGAAGCTCCCTACCTAAATTGGCATAGACTTAAGCTTTTCTTTTATAAGTTACCTAAATCAGCTGGTTAACTCTTTCCTGTGGAGTTGATTCTGACTCATAGGGACTCCATATGTTACAGAGTACAACTGTGCTCCATAGGCTGTTGTTGGCTATAATCTTTACAGAAGCAGATTGCCAGGACTTTCTTCTGCCCCACCACTGGTGAGTTCCAACTACCAACCTTTTGGTTAGTTGTTGTTCTTACATGCTGTCGAGTGAGTTCTGACTATAGGGGTCCTATGTAAAACAAAATGAAACACTGTCCCGTCCTGCACGATCCTCATCATCATTGCTGTTTTGAACCCACTGTTACAGCCACTGAGGCAATCCATCTCGTTGAGGGTCATCGTCTTTTACGCTGACCCTCTACCTTACCAAGTATGATGTCCTTCTCCCAGGACTGGTCCCTCCTGATAACACGTCCAAATTACATGAGATAAAGTCTTGTCATCCTTGCTTCCAAGGAGCATACTGGTTGTGCTTCTTCCAAGACAGATTTGTTCATTTTCTGCCAGTCCATGGTATATTCGATATTCTTCGCCAACATAATTATTCAAAGGCATCAATTCTTCTTCAGTCTTCCTTATTCATTGTCAAGCTTTTGCATGCATATGAGGCTATGGAAAATACCATGGCTTGGGTCTGGTGCACTTTAGTCCTCAAAGTGACATCTTTGCTTTTTCACGCTATAAAGAGGTCTTTTGCTGCACGTTTGCCCAATGCAATGCGTCATTTGATTTCTTGACTCTTGCTTCCATAAGCGTTGATTGTGGATCCAAGTAAAATGAAACCCTTCACAAATGTCAATCTTTTCAATGTTTACCATGATTGGTTATTGGTTCATTTGTGAGGATTTTTGTTTTCTTTAGGTTGAGATATAATCCATACTGATGGCTGTAGCTTTGCTCTTCATCAATGTTTCAAGTCAAGTCGTCTTAGCTTTCAGCAAGCAAGGTTGTGTCATCAACATATTGCAAGTTGTTAATAAGTCTTCCTCCAATCCTGATGCCACACTCTTCTTCATGTAGTCTAGCTTCTGAGATTACTTGCTCAGGATACAGGCTGAATAAATATGGTGAAAGGATACAACCGTGATGCACACCTTTCCTGATTTTAAACCATGTGTATCCTCTTGTAAGAGGCTTAGCAGTCTGCAATTCCTGACCTCTGAATTTCTTTATTCCATCCTTAATTTCTTCTATACCCAGTAGTTTTTGAGCAAGGTGTTGTTCAGTTTCCATGTGTTTGATTTTTTTCCTTGCTTTTTCTGTTATTGATTTCTACTTTTATGTCTTTATGATCAGAAAAGATGCTTTGTAATCTTTCGATGCTTTGGATTCTGCTAAGGCTTGCTTTATGGCCTAATATGTGGTCTATTCTGCAGAACGTTCCATGTGCATTGAAAAAGAAAGTATAGTTGGCTGATGTTGGGTGGAGTATTTGGTACATGTCTATGAGATCAAGTTGGTTGACTGTGGCATTTAGATCTTCCATGTCTTTACTGAGCTTCTTTCTGGATGTTCTGTCCTTCACCGAGAGTGGTGTGTTCAAGTCTCCTACTATTATTGTGAGCTGTCTCTCTCTCTTTTCAACGTTGTTAGAGTTTGTCTCATGTATTTTTGAGCTCTGTCATTGCGTGCATAAATAATTATTATGGTTATGTCCTCCTGGTGTACTGACCCTTTAATCATTATATAGTGTCCTTCCTTATATGTGGTGGATTTTACCTTAATGTTTATTTTGTAAGAGTTTAATATTGCCACTCCTGCTCTTTTTGAGTGTTGTTTGCTTGATATATTTTTTTCCATCCTTTTAGTTTGCTTGTGTCTTCAAGTCTAAGGTGTGTCTCTTGTGGGCAGCATATAGACGGATCTTTTCTTTTATCCAATCTGCCATTCTCTGTCTCTTTATTAGTGCAGTTACATTCAGCGTAATTATTGATATGTATGAGTTTAGTGCTGTCATTTTGATGTCTTCTTTTATGTGCTGTTCAGTTTGTTTGTTCCACTTAATTTTCTGTGCTGAGTCGTTTTTCTTTATGTATTTTCTTTTCATCTTTTTCATTGTTGTTGCTTTTGTGTTTGCTGAGTCTTTATGTTTTTCTTGGTTTTTATTTTGACTTGCAGGATTGTTAGTTTCCTTTGTGGTTATCTTAATATTTACCCCTATTTTTCTAACTTTAAACCAGTCTTTTATTTCTTTACATCGCCTTGACTTCCTCTCCATATCAAAAATCTATGACTACATTTTTTAGTCCCCTTTTTTGTTTTCACGCTGTCATCTTTTACATATTGACATCTCTATTTCCCTATTTTCAGCGTTTTATCTCTGATTTATTTTTGTGACTTCCCTATCTGTGTTGATATCTCTTTGTTCTGTCCTGTGTTCTGGTCTTGGGTTGTTATCTGATGTTACTGACTTTCTAACCAGAGGACTTCCTTTAGTATTTCTTGTAATTTTGATTTGGTTTTTGCAAATTTCCTAAACTTCTGTTTATCTGGAAATGCCCTACTTTCGCCATCATATTTGAGAGACAGTTTTGCTGGATATATATTTCTTGGCTAGCAATTTTTTTCTTTCAAGGCTTTATATATGTCATCCCATTGTCTTCTTACCTACATGGTTTCTGCTGAGTAGACTGAGGTTAGTCCTATTGACCATTCTTTGTAGATGGCTTTTCCTTTTTCCCTAGCCGCCCATAAAATTCTCTCCTTATCTTTGGTTTTGGCAAGTTTGATTATGTCTTGGTGGCCTTCTTTTGGGATCTACCTTGTGTGGGGTTCGATGAGCATCTTGGATAAATATCTTCTCATCTTTCACGATATCAGGGAAGTTTATTGTCAACAAATCTTCACAATTCTGTGTATTTTCTGTTATCTACCCCCCACCCCTGTTCTGGTATTCCAATTACTAATATGTTGTTCTTCTTGATAGAGTCCCACATAATTCTTAGGGTTTCTTCATTGTTTTAAATTCTTTTATCTGATTTTTCCTCAAATAATTTGCTGTCAAGTGCTTTATCTTCAATCTCACTAATTCTGACTTCCATTGCCTCAGTTCTGCTCCTATGACTTTCTACTGAGTTGTCTAATTCCGAAATTTTATTGTTAATCTCTGGATTTCTGTTTGCTGTCTCTCTATGGATCCTTGCAGCCTGTTAAATTTATCATTATACTCTGCTCTAATCTTCTTAAGTTCCTCTATTGCTTTGTCTGTGAGTTCCTTGGCTTGTTCTGCATTTTGCCTGATCTCCTACCTGATTTCTTGAAGAATTCTGTAGAGTAATCTTTCGTATTCTACTTCCGGTAATTCCAAGAAGTTCTCTTCCTCCAGATAATTTCTTGATTCATGGTTTTGCCTGCCGAAGCCATCATGGTCTGCCTCTTTATGTGATTTGATATTCTCTTTTGTCTATGAGCCATCAATAAGTAATTATATTTCTTTATTTTATGTTTGCTTACTGTGTCCTAGCTTCTTGTTTTGATATGCCCAAGTAGGCTGCTTGTGTGAGCTAGTTTGTTTATTGGTGCCTTTGAAGCTGTAATATCCTGTCACCAGGTGGTTAGATAGGTTACTAGGTATGTGACCCAGGAGTCTGTTTACTTGTTTTTATGGTCAGCTCAGATGTCCAGGCAGTCGGTCACCAAGTGTGTGGTGCAGGCTCTCACCTACATTCCTATACATGCAGAGGTTATTGGTGTAGGCACAGGTATCTGGCTGCAGTAGGGGGTCATTGACTAGGCAAAGCAGGGGGCTGACGGCTGCCCCTGAGTGTCTGGGAGGAAAGTGTGTCCCTGTTCCCTAGAGTGCATACGTGGGTGGGTTTTGCAGACAGACTATGGGCACCCAATGCTGTTTGCTGTAAGGCCTGGGAGGCATCACTTATTCTTAGACCTGTATCGTGGGTGACTAGGTGGTGTGGGTGGAGCCACCAGTCCTCAGGCCCCTGATGTGGGTAGGTGAGGACACTGCTTAATAGGCAGAGCAGTGTCAAATGTCATGAACCTGCCGCTTCACCATATAGCTGATACAGTTGAAGTTAGGCTTCAGGTATACACACTGTTGTACTGTGGTAATGAGGGCCTACAGTGTTGAAATGGGCTCATACAGATCTAGGCAGGGGTGAAAAGCATTCAAAGTCCACGGACTCCTTATGCCTGTACCTAGGCAAAGGAGTTGTGCCTACCCTGAGTTCCCGGCTTAGGGGAGTTGGAAGATTAGTTTTTCCTGTTTGTTAATTTGTTCTCTCTCCTAGGTCGGGAGTATGGATCAGGGCAAATGACGGTTCCTACTTCCAGCCCAGGGGACTCGGCAATCGCTGACGCTGGCCGGGAACCTTATGCAGAGTGGGCAGGGGTCAGGTAAATGGGAGAGAGGTTTTTCCCAAAGGGGGTGTATTTTGATCGACACAGTAGGTCAAACGCACGTACTTATCTTTTGACAATTGAATGCCACTTTTCACCGGTTCTGGATCCCAAGTAGACTCTCTGCTGCTGCATGTCTCCCGATGTGGAAAATGGTTCATGAGAGCCATTTCTTGCCTCACCTTGAACACCAGCTGATCTGGCATGAAAGGTGCCATCTCCTGCCATCAGGGCTGGAACTCCTCACTGCTTCCGAACCATCTCTCCCTCCCCCTGCCACTCAGTCCAATTCCTCAATTTTGCCTTTGATGTTCAGGGCTTCTACATTATCATATATAATTGATTCACTTTGTTTTTGGTCTTTGTTGTAAGAGGGACCACAGGAAGCATCTGACTACTCTGCCATCTTGGCCCTCCCTCCCATCTCATTTCTTATTTGTGTTATTTTCATCTTCTCCTGTTTTTAATTTGACAATTTGGCCAGTGGTTTGTCCAATTTATTAATTCTTTCAAAAACAAGCTTTTAGTCTTGTTGATTCTTTCTATTGTTTTTCTGTTCTCTGTTTCATTTATTTGCTCTAATTTTTAGTATTTCATTTCTTCTGCTGGTTGTGAGCTTCTTTTGCTGCTCTCTTTCTGATTGTTCGAGTTGTAGGGATAATGTTCTCATTTTTGCCCATTCTTCTGTCTTGATGTGTGCATTTAATGCTATAAATTGACCTCTGAGCACTGCTTTTACCGTGTCCTAAATGTTTTGGTATGTTGTGTTTTCATTCTCATTTCACTCTAGGAATTTTTTTAATTCTTATCTTTGATTTCTTCTTTTCCTCAGTAGTTTTTAAGCAGGGTGTTATTTAGTTTCCATTTATTAGATTTTTTTCTCCTGGTCTTTCTGTTACCGATTTCTACTTTTATAGCATTGTGATCAGAGAAGATGTTTTGTATTATTTCAATTTTTTGAATTTGTTGAGGCTTGGTTTGTGTTCTAAAATTTGGTCTACTCTGGAGAATGATCCATGAGCATTGGAGAAGAATATGTACTTTGCTGATGTTGGGTGAAGTGCTCTGTATATGTCTTTGAGGTCACGTTGGTTGACTGTGGCATTTAGATCTTCTGTGTCTTTGTTATCATCTGACTCACAGCAACCTTATAAGGCCGCTATAAATTCGCTATGAGTCGGAACTGATTGGATGGCAATGGGTTTTTTTTTTGTTTTGGTGTCTTTGTTGTGTTTCTTTCTAGTTGTTCTGTCCTTCGCTGAGAGTGGTGCGTGAAAGTCTCCTAGTATTATTGTGGAAGTGCCTATTTCTCTTTTCAGAGCTGTAAGGGTTTGTTTTATGTATTTTGGAGCTCTATCCTTGGGTGCGTATGTACTTATCATGCTTATGTCCTGTAGGTGGATTGACCTTCTAATCATTATATAATGTCCTTCCTTGTCCTTTATAGTGGATTTTGCTTTAAAATCTATCTTACCAGAGATTAATATTGCCACTCATGCTCTTTTTTGGTTACTGTTTGCTTGATATATCTTTTTAAATCCTTTAAGGTTTAGTTTATTTATATCTTTGTTTCTAATGTGTATCTCTTGCAGACAGCATATTGATGCATTGTGGTTTTTTTAATCCATTCTGCCACTCTTCATCTTTTTACTGGTGCATTTATGCCATTTAATTCAGTGTGATTATCGGTAGGTATGTCATTTTCTTATGCTTTTTTTTTTGTGTGTGGGGTTGATGGTTTCTTTGTCCAAGTCAATTTTCCATACTGGTTTTTTTTTTTTTTAACTGTCATTTGTCTTTTCATTTTCTTTGTTGTTTTTGGTTTTGTGTGTACTGTATCTTTATGATTTTCTTCTTTTATATTTTGATGAGTAGGTTTCTTAACTTTCTTTGTGGTTACCCTGAAATTTACCTTTATCTTCCTAAGTTTAAAGCAGTAATTTATTTCTTGATATCTCCCTGACTTCCTCTCCGTATGGAAGCTCAAAACCTATACTCTTTATTTCCCCTTTATGTTTTGAAGCCATCGTCGGTTACAAATTGACGTCTCTGGGTCCCCATTTTCCGTCTGTTAGCTTTATTTTATTTTTGAGAGTTCTTTATCTGTGTTGATATCTGTGTGATGTTGTCATGTGTTTTAGTCTCAGATTGTTGTCTAGTGTGTTGTTAGTTTTCTGTCTGAAGTACTCCCTGTAACATTTCCTGTAAAGTAAGTCTGGTTTTTATGAATTCATTTAATTTCTGTTGATCTGGAAATGTCGTAATTTCATCATTATATTTGAGGGATAATTTTGCTAGTTAAAGAATTCTTGGTTGCCACTTTATTCTTTCAAGGTTTGCCTGCATAGTTTCTGCCAAATAATCAGAACTTAGTCATATCAATGCCCCTTTGCAGGTGATCTTTTGCTTTTCCCAAGCTGCTTTCAGGATTCTTTCTCTTCTTTGGTTTTGGAACGTTTGATTATGATATGCCTCAGTGTTCATCTTTTTGAATCTATCCTGTATGGGGTTCGTTGTGCTTCTTGTATGGTAATCTTCTCATCTTTCATGATAGTAGGGAAGTTTTCTGTCAGCATATCCTCAACAATTCTCTCTGTACTTTTTGTTGACTACTCCCCTTCTGGGATTCCAATCACATGGAATTTATTCCTCTTGATGGTGTCCCACAGAACTATTAGGCTTTCCTCATTATTTTTTTTTTAATTATTCCTTGAACAGATTAGTGTCAAGGGATTCGTCTTCTATTCCACTGATCCTGTCTCACATTGTTTTACTTCTACTCCTATGACTTTCCATTGAATTGTCAAGTTCTGAAATTTTATTAAGATTCTGGAATTCTAGTTGTTGTTTCTGTATGGTTTTCAATTGTCAGTTTATTTGGTCATTTTGTTATGACTTGTGTTGTTTTCCTGGATTCTTCTAGTGTTGTCTGTGCTTGCCTTGATTTTTTTCTGTGTTTTCCATAGTTTTGTCTATGTTTTCCTTGATTCGTTTGAGGACCAATTCTGTCTTAGTCATCTAGTGCTGCTCCAACAGAGATACCACGAGTGGATGGTTTTAACAAAGAGAAGTTTGTTCTCTCACAGTCCAGTAGGCTACAAGTCCAAATTCAGGGCGTGAGCTCCAGGGGAACGTTTTCTCCGTTGGCTCTGGAGGAAGGTCCATGTCATTGATCTTTCCTTAGCCTACGGGCTTCTCCACACAGGCACTCAAGTCCAAAGGACACACTCTGCTCCCAGCACTGCTTTCTTGGTGGAATGACTTTCCCCTGTGTCTCTGCTTGCTTCTCTCTTCTATATCTCAAAAGAGATTGGATTAAGACACTATCTAATCTTGTAAACCTCATCAGTATAACCACAGCAACATGGGTAGATCTCAAAATTATAATAGTAAGTGAATAAAGGACATGCACTTGTGATTACGTTTCTGTCTGGATTTAAAAACACAGAACAATTCTATGTTTTTTATGAACACATCCTTTTGTAGTTAAAGTATGAGATTAAGGACGGGAAGAATAATACCAACTTCAGATTCCAGGTTATCTTTGAGATACAAGGACAGCAATTAATTGTAAAGAGGGTACTTCAACTTTCCCTGCAAACTTTTATTTCACAAATAAAACTGCAAGAAAGATGGCAAAAATTTAACCTGTCAAAATTGGGTAGTGTTTAATTGGGTGACTGATTTATTTTTTATCTGTAGAGTTTCTATATGTGAAATCATTTATAATTTAAAGACAGGTTAAATAGCTAAAAGACAAATTTATATCTGTTAGAAAAGTTATAATGTATCCACAGGATGGAACACCATGCAACCTTTAAAACTTATGATATCAACCAGTGTCACAAAACAATTTGTGTATTAACTGTTTAATGAGAAACTAATTTCCTTTGTATACATTCACTTAAATTATAATAGATAAAATATTGTAGGAAAGAAAATATCTTAATATGAAAGAATATCTAGGGATATGCAGAAAATGCTCAAGATACATTTGATCTGAAAGGGAAGATGAGAAACCAGTAAGAGTGGGGACATACGTTCCTTAAAATGTGTAGATTCCTCCTCTTTCCCACACATATCATCTAGAAAAGTGAGATGATACCAACTAGTTAAACTTGGCTGCCTCTGCATATGGTGACTATAGGCCACTTGTGTTTTCTTCTCTATACCAATTTTTATAATGAATATATAGTCAATTGTATCAGAAAAACAAATAATGTAACAAATGTTTGTGCAAGTACCGTCAAAATAAAATGAGTAGTCAATTGTTGTTGTGTGCCATTTAGTACAAGTCCAACTCACAGTGACCCAGTGTGACAGAGCAGAACTGCCCCGTACGGCTGTAATATTACACTCAACAACAACAGCTTCCAAGGCGGGTCCAAACAACCCTGTCCTTGGGCACTCTGGGCGCAGGAAGTACTGAGCCCTGATTGGTTGAAGTCCAGTTTGAAACTATTGTGTCTGAAATTATGCTGCCATCTTGTGGAGAAGTAGGAGAATGCTTCATGAACGGAGATGAACGCTGCTATTTTCTGTTCAAGGAGCCCTGGTGGTGCAATGAATGGTTAAGTGGGCAGTTCCAATCCACCAGCTGCTCCTCAGGAGAAAAGACCTGGTGGTCTGCTCCTGGAAAGATTACATCCCTATGGGGCAGTTCTACTCAGTCGCATTGGGTCGCTAGGAGTTGGAATTGACTCAGTGGCATACAACAACAACAACTGATTGCTCACTTTATATTGACAGTACCTGTACAAAGTATTCATTAGATTATTTATTTTCTGATAGAAATGAGTACACATTCGTTATAAAAATTGGGATAGAGAAGACGACAAAAGTCACCTACCCTCACACTACTCAGAGGCAGCCAAGGTTACCAAGTTTGTGTTTATCTTCACTTTTCTAGATGATAGGTGTGGGAACGAAGAGGCATCTACACATTTAGAAAGAACATATGTCCCCACTCTGAATTGTTTTCTCATCTCCCCTGTGACATCAAATGTATCTTGAGTATTTTCCCTGTATTCCTAGAAACCGTTCGCTATTACGAGTTTTTTAAAGGTTGCATGATGTTCCATCCCGGGGATACATTATAACTTGTCTAACAGATGTAAACTGTCTTCTAGTGTTGCAGTGGTTAAACTGCTAACCTACAGGTCAGCGGATCGAACCCCTCAGTCGCTCCATAGAACAAACCCTTGGGAGTCCGCTTCCATATACATTTCAGCCTTAGAAAACCTTTCTGGCTGTTCTGCCCCGTCTATAGGGTCCCTATGAGTTGGGATCAACTCGACGGCAGTGCGTTTGGTTTTGGTTTGAGATAATAAAGATATTTTACCGTATATACTCTGAACAGCTTGACTAAGTTTTGCCTTTTCCTTTCGTTTGGTATATCCGGCAAGAGAAGAAAAGCAATAAACATTGGTTGACTGACTAAATGGTTGCAGGGGGGTGGAGGGCCAAATTATTAGCAGCCAGGCCAGAAGTAACCTCCTATCACTGGCTCTCGGCAATGAGGCGAAGGCAGGGTTCGTTCCATCAATCACGCTTAGATGGGCCAATGGTGGATCTTCTGTATTTCTCCCTCCTTTTCTGTTTTTAAGCTTGGAACCATTTGCTCATTCTGGAATCCAAGTGGCCTCCCTACATGCATATAGAACTGCTCAGAAGAAACCTTATGTTCAAATTCCAGAGAGTTTTGATTATTCTGAACATCATGTAAATTCCACCCAAACTCAAGATACTGCTCAGCCCTCCATAGCCTGCTTAGAGCCCGTAAGATCTGATATGATTCAAATTGTGTTCTTCCAAAAGACATGACCAGAAGCCAATTTTCTTCCCTTGTCACATTCTCTTCGAGTTACAGATTTGTGTGTGAGGGTTGTATCCACACATGAGTGTGATTTTATCCTTTGCAACTGACTACTAAGCAAAAGGTTGGTGGTTGGCATCCACCAGTGGTGACACAGAAGAACGACCTAGGATTGGCTTCTGTAAAGATTACCGTCAGAATCGGCATTCAGCGTGGCACCCAACAACAACAGCAGAGACAATTTATCAACTTAAATGAATTTAAAGTTGTCAACTATTTATTGAAAACAAATAAATGCTACCATGCTCCTTGTTGACTATTAAATTCAAGTAACACAACATCAGAGCCACAGGGATTGCTGTGACCTCCACTCTTGTCTGCACTAATATGACTTTGTTCTTTTTTTCATAGAACGTTACTACACTACATAAATCTTGTGATTAATAAAGAAGGAATATTTCATTTTCCAGCTCCAGAAAAGTGATTGCACTAAAAGTAATTCCAGCTGAAGTAAATAATCAAGTATAAAATTATAGTAGAAAAACCACTAGACCAATACTTCTTAAATTGCACATGCAAAAGAATCCCCTAGGGAGCTTGTTGAAAAGCAGATTTGGATTCGGTATGTAAGGGATAAGGCCAGAGATTCCCCACGTTGAATGCCAATGCTGACTGTACTGCTCTGTGGGGCCCAGAGAATGCATCCCTCCCACTAATGTTGGGCACAGGACCATCATGGTGGAATTCAACCAGTCACAGCTCAGTACTTCCTGAGCACATAGTGCCCACGGACAGGGTTGTTTGGACCCGCCATCGAGCCTCCCTACCTAAATTGACATAGACTTAAGCTTCTCTTTTAAAAGGAACCTAAATCAGCTGGTTAACTCTTCCCTGTGGAGTTGTTTCTGACTCATAGGGACTCCATGTGTTACAGAGTACAACTGTGCTCCATACGGTTTTGTTGGCTATAATCTTTACAGAAGCAGATTGCCAGGCCTTTCTTCTGCCCCATCACTGGTGACTTCCAACCACCACCATTTGGTTAGTTGTTGTTAGGTGCTGTCGACTGGGTTCCGACTATAGGGATCCTATGTAAAACAAAATGTAACACTGTCCGGTCCTGCACGATCCTCATCATCATTGCTATGTTGAACCCACTGTCATAGCCACCGAGGAAATCCATCTCATTGAGGGTCTTCCTCTTTTTCGCTGACCCTCGACTTTACCAGGCATGATGTCCTTCTCCCGGGACTGGTCCCTGGTGATGACATGTCCAAATTACATGAGATAAAGTCTTGCCATCCTTGCTGGTTGTACTTCTTCCAAGACAGATTTGATATTCAATATTCTTCGCCAACACCATTATTCAAAGGCATCAATTCTTCTTCAGTCTTCCTTATTCATTGTGAAGCTTTTGCCTGCATATGAGGCTGGGGTCGGGTGCACTTTAGTCCTCAAAGTGACATCTTTGCTTTTTAATGCTATAAAGAGGTCTTTTGCTGCACATTTGCCCAATGCAATGCATCATTTGATTTCTTGACTCTTCCATGGGCGTTGATTTTGGATCCAAGTACAATGAAACCCTTGACAAAGTCAATCTTTTCTCTGTTTATCCTGATAGGTTATTGCTTCAGTTGTGAGGATTTTTGTTTTCTTTAGGTTGAGGTGTAATCCATACTGAAGGCTGTAGTCTTTGGTCTTCATCAGTAAGTGTTTCAAGTCTTCTTCGCTTTCAGCAAGCAAGGTTGTGTCATCTGGATAATGAAAAAGGAAGACAGTAAAACTGATGCAGTCAAACTTTGGTGTTGGTGAAGACTATTGAACATGTGCAAAGACTCTCTTCCCAAGTAAGGCCACACTCACAGCTTCCAGGGGGGCATATCCTTTTTTGGACGGGGCCACCATTCAACCCACTACACATATTTAATTTCTAAGAGGCTTATAGCAAGGTCACGCACAGTGGTGGCCAGGACAGACGAAATGGGATTCTCATCCATTCTTGTCAGTGGGCATCACCGGGAGTGCAGGGTGAGAGTGTCCGGTAGAATGAAAGAGGCACACACTTCTGAACCAGCCATTCTTATCTCGGTATCCCAAATGCCTTGGTTCCTTGCATTCAATTCTTCTCCAGACACATCCACTAGAGAACACATCCACACCTGCACGATCCCAAGAGCTTTGATTCTAAAGGATTGGAAACCACCTAAATGCTTCCAGAGGGGATGTGCTAAGAGTGAAATCATACTCAAGTGCAGGAGAACACACACACACAAATCTGTAAAAGGGAGAGAATGTAACAAGGACAGAAAATGTTTTAGCATTCTGTTTTCACTCTGGGTGCTATGGGTATTTACAAACAGCCCTTTTTCTCCCCTCAGTCATCACTTCTTAAGCGTTCTAGATTATTCTCAGCAACCTGGGACCTTAGTCCTGGGCTGGGCAAAAGCCCAAACATCAGGTGGGAGAACTCAGCTGGAGATGAGTTAGGCCTGGTGGGGGCAGCGTGGTTTGGTCTGTCTTTGAGAGAATTTCAGAACCATACGGATATGATTGTTTCTTCTTTCTTTTGTTCATTTTTTTTTTTTTTGGCCTCTTAATAAGCTTGACCATTGTTACCTGAAATTTTCAAACTTTTCCTTGATGAATTTACTAGAAAAACACACTGAGACTGATCTTACTCTACTGTCTTTATTTATTTATTTATTTTAATGGTTCTGTGCTGAGCCAGCCTCTGCCCTAACACAGATCACAGATGGATGCAGCTTGGTGTGAGCATTAAATTTCTGGCTGGATGTTTATGTCAGTTAAGTGCTTGTTAAGAGGATTGAGTACCACAAGATCCAGCCTGATAAAGTAATTATTTTCACAAGGCAGATGAGTAATTCAATGTATTGGTTTTAAATCCTTAAAATTTTCTTTCTTTTTGAGGCTGGAAAAACCCCGAGAGTATGACCCCCAGACACCCTCTTAGCTCAGTGGTTGTCTTAGTCATCTAGTGCTGCTCCAACAGAACTACCCCAAAGATGGCTTTAACAAAGAGAAGTTTATTCTCTGACAGTCCAGGAGACTACAAGTTCAAATCCAAGGCATCAGCTCCAGGGGAAGGCCTTCTCGCTCTGTCAGCTCTGGAGGAAGGTCCTTGTGATACGTCAGACTTCCTTTGTTTTGGGAGCTTCTCTGCACAGGAACCTCAGGTCCAAAGGACGCGCTCTGCTCCCAGCACTGCTTTCTTGGTGGTATGAGGTTCCCACGTGTCTCTGCTCACTTCTCTCTTTTATATCTCAAGAGAGATTGCATTAAGATACTATCTAATCTTGTAGACCTCATCAGTATAACTGCTGCTAATTCATCTTATTACATCATAGAGATAGACTTTACAACACATAAGGAAATCACATCAGATTACACAGTCATACAACATGGGGAATCATGACCCAGACAAGCTGACAGATATATTGGGGGGACACAACTCAATCCATGACAGTGGTGAAGTCACTTCTGAGGTTCACCATTCAGCCGGGGATTGAACAGCCCCATAAAACAAAACGGGATTAATGAGGGACAGCAGTCCAGGGACAAGGGCTAGAAGGCAGAAGGGGACAGGAAAGTTGGTGATAGGGAACCCAAGGTTAAGTAAGGACAGCGCTGACATGTAGTGGGGTTGTTAACCATTGTCATAGGGCAACACGTGTACTGTTTAATGAGAAACTATTTTTGTCCTGTAAACCTTCATTTAAAGTGAGAATAGCAGCACAACTGGAAGCACGTAATCGATGTCACTGAACTGTGCATGTAGAAATTTTGGAAATGGTATATCTTTGGCTATGTATACTTACACCAAAAAAAAAGGTAGAGAAGGGAGAGGGTTGACATGTCGTGGGGTTGTTAACCAATGTCATAAAACAATATGCGCACTGACTGTGTAATGAGAAACTATTTGTTTTGTAAACATTTACCTAAAGTACAATAAAAATAAATAAATAAAAATTTTCTCTTTTACTTTTCATTATTAAGTATAATGCATTTAGAAAAATACATATTAACATACAGCTCCATACATAAAGTGACCATATGCTGAGTTATTTTTCTAAATGTATTTTTATTTACTAGTTTAAGCTTTGCACTGTATATACTGAAATAAGTTCCAGAAGTCTTAAAGCATTAACTATAAAGCCCCAAATTAATAGCTGTCCTATCTCAGGGTAAGGAGCCCTGGTGCAACTTCTCTTAAAATGTTCCAATGCTGTATATAAAACTAGTTTTCCACAAGAACCACAAGCTTAAATTAATTACTCAATTATACATTTTACAGTGACTTTCAAAGCTTTTATACTTAGAAGCCACATTCTGTTCAACTTTGCCAGTATATAAAATACCAAATATGCACACATTCCTTCTTCACCTAAAATATGAATTCTTCCGTTGTGGTTCTCTAAGGCTTCTGTGCTTCCACGAAATCCTCCTGTAGCTGAGAGCTACTTTCCTATCACAGATGACAGTTACCCTCCCGGCAACCAAGCTGCCTCCACCCCAAGATTTGGGGGGACCCTGACTAGGTTCTTGTCAGTGACCCTAGGGGCACACAGGAACTCTACTAACAATTGCCCTCCCAGGACTCCACAATTCACGGGAGGGGGTCTCGAGGCCCCCGAGTCTGAGCTTTAAGTTGTACACATTCTTGATTCTTGGCTGCTCACGCGGACACGGGGAGGGCTGACGTTGATGGAGACACTGACCCTTGACAGGATTTCTCATTTCTTTGGCTCCACAGGGTGGAACACCATGCGACCTTTAAAACTCATAAAATCAAAGAATACCTAGGGATATGGAGAAAACGCTCAAGACACATCTGATGTGAAAGGGAAGATGAGAAAACAATGCACAGTGGGGACAGATTTTCTCTAAAATGTGTAGATTCCCCCTCTTTCCCGTAGCTATCATCTAGAAAATTGAAGATAAATACCAACTTGTTGACCTTGGCTGCCTGTGAATGTTGTGACTGCAGGTGACTTGTGCTTTCTTCTCTATATCAATTTTCATAATGAATATATAGTCATTTTCAGTAGAAAATAATCTAATGGATAAATTGTCAAGTAACCTCAAAATAGTGAGCAATCAATTGCTCTGTGCCATTGAGTCAATTTCAACTCACAGTGACCCAATGTGACCTAGTAGGGAGCAGAGCACCTGGTCTTTTCTACTGGGAAGCAGCTGGTGGGCTGGAACCGCCCACTTAACCATTGCACCACCAGGGTTCCTTGAACAGAAAATAGCTGCATTCACCTCCATTCATGAAGCATTCTCCTATTTCTCCACAAGATGGCAGCACAATTTCAGGCACAATACTTTCCAATGATTTTTGCTAATGCATATGCCTATGCTGCCGTCTTGTGGACACATAGGAGAATGCGTCATGATTGGAGAAGAGTCATTTCTAAAATCCAGATTTGCTTTTTACATATTGATAATTAAAGAGAGTTGCACAATGGTTAAGCACTTGGCTGGTAACCTAATGTTGGAGGTTCAAACCCACACAGCAGCTCTACTGGAGAAAGACCAGGCTATCTGCTTCCGTAAAGATTACAGCCTAGAAAACCAGAGCCGGTCCACTCTGACACACGGGTTACTAAGAGTTGAAATTGACTCAGTGGCACCCAGCAACAACAACAGAAACAATTTATCAATGTAACTGAATTCAAAACTGTCACCTTTTTATTAAAAACAAATAAATGCTACCTTTCTCCGTGTTGAACACTAAACTCAAGCAACACATCAGAGCCTCAGCGATTGCTGTCACCTGCACTCTGTCTGCACCAATCTCTCTTTTTTCCCTACACCTTTACTACACGGCATAAAACTTGTCATTCAGTTCACCACATGCACGGCAATAATAAAGAAGGAATATTTCGTTTTCCTGCCCCAGAAAAGTGATTGCACTGCATTAACTTCAGCTGAAGTAAATAAGCAAGTATAAAATTAAGGTGGAAAAACCACTAGACCAATGCTTCTTAAATTACAGGTGCATAGGGCTCACCTCGGGAGCTTGTTAATTTTTGCAGATTTGGATTCGGTAGGTCAGGGGTAAGCTCAGAGATTCCCCACGTTGAATGCCCATGCTGACGGTATTGTTCCGTGGGGCCCAGACAATGCTTGTCTCCCACTGATGTTGGGGACAGGGCTGTTGCTGTTGTTGTTGTTGTCAGGTGTCATTGAGTCGGTTCCGACTCATAGTGACCCTATGGACAACAGAACAAAACACTGCCCAGTCCGGCACCATCCTCACAATTGTTGCTATGCTTGAGCCCATTGTTGCAGCCCCTGTGTCAATCCATCTCCTTTAGGGTCTTCCTCTTTTTCGCTGACCCTCTACTTTACCAAAGGTGATGTCCTTCCCCATGGACTGATCCCTCCGGATAACATGTCCAAAGTATGTGAGACGTAGTCTCACTATCCCTGTTTCTAAGGAGAATTCTGGTTGGACTTCTTCCCAGACAGATTTGTTCGTTCTTTTGACAGTCCGTGATATATTCAATATTCTTTGCCAACATCCCAATCCAAAGGGGTTATTCTTCTTTGGTCTTCCTTATTCATTGTCCAGCTTTCGCATGCATACGAGGCAATTGAAAATACCACGCCTTGGGTCAAGCAAACTTTATCCTCAAGGTGACATCTTTGCTTTTCAACACTTTAAAGAGGTCTTTATGCTGCAGATGTGCCCACTGCAATGCGTCTTTTCATTTCTTGACAGCTGCTTCCGTGGGCCTTGATTATGGATCCAAGTAAAATGAAATCCTTGACAACCTCAATCTTTTCTCCATTTATCATGATGTTGCTCATCGGTCCAGTTGTGAGGATTTTTCTTTTCTTTATGTTGAGGTGTAATCCATGTTGAAGGCTGTGGTCTTGGATCTTCATCAGTAAGTGCTTCAAGTCCTCTTCACTTTCAGCAAGAAAGGCTGTGTTATCTGCATAACACAGGTTGCTGATGAGTATTCCCTCCAATCACGATGCCCCGTTCTTCTTCACATAGTCCAGCTTCTCTGATTATTTGCTCAGCATACATATTGACTACATATGGTGAAAGGATACAAGCCTGACATACACTTTTCCTGACTTTAAACTCTTGTTCTGTATGAACAACTGCCTCTTGATCCATGTACAGGTTCCTCATGAGCACAATTAAGTGCTCTGGAATTCCCATTCTCTGCAACATAATCCATAATTTGTTCTGATCCACAGTTGAATGCCTTTGCATAGTCAATAAAACACAAGTAAACAACTTTCTAGTGGTCTCTGCTTTCAGCCAGGATCCATCTGACATCTGCAGTGATATCCCTGGTTCCACGTCCTCTTCTAAATCCAGCTTCAATTCCTGGCACTTCCCTATCGATATACTGCTGTAGCCGCTTTTGAATGATCTTCAGCAAAATTTTGCTTGCATGATATTAAAAATACTGCTCGATAATTTCTGCATTCAGTTGGATCACCTTTCTTGGGAATAGGCATAAGTATGGATCCGTTCCAGTCGGTTGGCCAGGTAGCTGTCTTCCAAATTTCTTGGCATAGGCGAGTGAGCACTTCCAGTGCTGCATCCGTTTGTTGAAACATCTCAATTGATATTCTGTCAATTCCTGGAGCCTTGTTTTTCACCACTGCCTTCAGTGCAGCTTGAACTTCCGTCAGTACCATCAGTTCCCGGTCATAGGTTACCTCCTGAAATGGTTGAACGTTGACCAATTTTTTTGGTATAGCGACTCTGTTTATTCCTTCCACAGGGCTACCACAGTGGAATTCAACCAATCAGCGCTCAGTACCTACTGCACACATAGTAGCCACAAACAGGGTTGTTTGGACCCGCCATGGGAGGCTCCCTACCTAAATTGGCATAGACTTAAGCTTCTCTTTTATAAGGAACCTAAATCAGTGAGTTAACTGTTTCATGTCAAGTTGATGCTGATTCATGGGGTCCCCATGTGTTACACAGTAGAACTGTGCTCCATTGGGTTTTCATGGCTGTAATCTTTACAGAAGCAGATTGCCAGACCTTTCTTCTGTGCAACCATGCTAGGTTCCAAACACAACCTTTTGGTTAAGAGTCAAGTGCAAAGAGTGATATCACATTCACGTGTGGGTACAACACACACACACACACATCTGTAAATAGAAGAGAATGTGACAAGGGCAGAAAATTTGATTCAGGTCATACAAGAACAGAAACAGTAGTCTTTTGGAGAAACACAATTTGAATCGTATCAGACCTTACGGGCTATAAGCAGGCCATGGAGGGCTGAGCAGGGTTCCTGAGTTCGGATGGAATTCAGCTGGTGTTCAAAATAATCAAAACTCACTGGAATTTGAACATAAGGTTTATTCTGAGCAGTTATTGCATATGCATATAGGGAGATCATTTGGATTCCAGAAGAAGTCAATGGCTCTAAGAAGCTAGGTGCAATGGGACTTACAGACAGAAGAGGAGGGAGAAACATAGAAGACCAACTATTGGCTTATCTTAACGGGACTGATGGAACCCTGCCTTCCCCTCTTTGCTGAGAACCACTGATATCACGGTACTTCTGGCCTGGCTGCTACTAATTTGGCTCTCCACTCACCGGCAGCCAAAAGATTTGATGAGTTTTAAATTAGGAGGCAATGGTTTGTTGACTGAAAACCCTAGTGGTGTAGTGCTTAACAGTTTGGCTGCTAACTAAAACGTCAGCAGTTCGAATCCAACTGGCGCTCCTCGGAAACACTATGGGGCCATTCTGCCCTGTCCTATAGGGTCAGAATGAGTCGGAATTGACTCGATGGCAATGGGTTTGGTTTGTTGACTATTCTTTTCTAGTTGGATAAGCCAAATTTACATTGCTATAGAGGAGTTTCTGTCAGGCTTTTCTAGTTTGGGCCCATTTTTTAATGGTTAATATTTGGTTTCCTGGATAAGAAAACCTTAAAATCAAAGTAAGATGTCTGTTATTAATTTTCTTATTCAACACTGGTAAATTGTTGGTATTTGATCATATTATTGACATAGGGTTTTACAGATAGATTTATGATTTGTGTGTGTGTGTGTGTGTAAGCTTGTAAGAACACTTATTTGGACATTATACAGTCCTTCAAAGTGTTGATTACAACCCTTGAAAGACGTGTGTGTGTGTGTGTGTGTGTGTGTGTGTGTGTGTGTGTGTGTGCACGCGCGCGCAGTTGCCTGCCAAAAAGATTCATTGTTTTACAATTTGATAGTCAATTTATTTAACTTACAAGTTCAAATGCCTTAACCTTTTAAGTTCAGCCAACTAGCCTTATTATTCTATTTGAAGTTGAGACCAGCAGTCTGCCCACCATCTTGAACAGGCAAAGGGCTGTGCCTGCCATCTTCTGTGATACACGAACTAACTCCCTGTCTCTAAGCTAACTCCTTATTTAGCTATGCTTCCTGTTTCTGGCCAACTTGAGGAAAGCAAGAGACTGGGGTCACAGGACCAGCTGAAACCGGCAAGAACTAGATCTGGCCCGCCTGACATGTGCAGAACCATCGACCCCAGCCTCTGGGTGACCCTGCAACTATTCTCCCACTGGACGGAACTGAACTTTAGTGGCCCAAGATTGGGGGAAGGCTTTCAGAAGCAAGGGGTCAGAGCCTAAGATCTCGTTTGAGAGACACCCCACCGCCCCATTTTATACTGAGCAAGCACAGAAAGGCCAAGACTGCCCCGGAACGCCTTTTTGGGCCAGGCCAATTAGCAAGCTGGCCACACCTCGAGGCGTTCCTGGAGACCCCAGAGCCGATTTCCTTTACCCATACAAACCTCTTGGGCTATTATTCCGGGAACCACCTTGGCGACGCGAGTTCCGGTGTGCTCCTTTGCTTAGCCAAGCAAATAAATCTTTCGCTTTCACCCGTTTCGTGTCTCCATGGCTGCACCAAGCCGACCTGGAACAGTCCAGATACAAAGTCCAGCAAATAATAGCGACCACTTTTAAGGGGCTTGTGGAAAGTACTTGACCCCATTAGCAAATCAAATTAATGAAACATCCTCATCCATTTTAAAGTCCTTTTGAGTCTCTTGGTGTACTACACTCAGTTCCTGTTTGAAGGCTTCAATGGTCCGAATTAACAAATACCTTCCCAGGTATGTCAATAACTCTTTCAAATCTAATAATTGAAACTTTAAAATATAATGAAACTTAAGTCATCGTAAAATATTCTAATGCTGTATATGAAATTAATTTTCCCAAAAAATCACAAGCTTTAATTAATTACTCAATTATACATTTTACAGTGATTTCCAAAGCTATTACTCCTAGAGCCAAATTCTGTTCAACTTTGCCCATGTATAAAATATCAAATATGCACACAGTCTTTCTTCACCCAAAATATGAATACTTTAATTTGTGTTCTCTATAAGGCTTCAACTTTTGCCAGAGTCTCCTGGAAATGAAAGATGCATCCCTATCATGAATAAGAGTTACCCTCCCAGCAACCAAGCTGCCTCCACACCCAAGATTTGGGTGGGGCCCTGACTAGGTTCTTGTCAATGACCCTAATGGCATACTTGAACTCTGCTAACAATTGCTCTTCCCAGGACTCTGTGATTCACAGGAGAGAGGCTCGAGGCCCCTGAGTCTGAGCTTTAAGTTGTACACATTCATGATTCTTCAGTGCACACGTGGATATGTGGAGGGCTGATGTGGATAGAGACATTGACCACGGACTGCATTTCTCATTTCTTTAGCTCTCATGATAGTACTTTCCCTTCTAGCTCTAAAGACCTTTGCACTTGCAGGACTCCTAAGTCGTGTGAATGTCCTTTCTGTCTGCTCACTAAGACCTCTGGACTCCAAGGAATCACTCTAGAGGCTCCGATCAGATTTCCGGTGAGATTAGAGGTGGTGGTGTCACATTCTTCCAGGGAGGCACATCATGTCTGGTTGTCTCTGTGTGATGTGAGCAGCACCATATCCTTCTTTGCATATCCCAAATAACATCTCATTCCATTTTGAATATCTCACATGGCCTTGTGTGAGCTGTGGTTACCAATGTGGAGGTCATTTTATTGACGAGAAGGTGTGATGCATATCATCGACAAGATGATCATTTATTCAGTCAACCAATATTTATTGATTTCCTTCTCTTTGCCAGATATACAGTGGGGAACAAATCAGATGCATTCTTTTCCTTCAGGGGCTTCCAGCCCAGGGTTTCTTAACCTCAGTACGATGGACATTTGGGGCCAGATACGCCTTTGTTTTCCTGTGCATTGTAAGAGGTTTCTTGTCATTAGGTGCCATCAAGTCGGTTCCAACTCATAGCAACCCTAGGTACAACAAAATGAAACATTTCCCCGGTCCTGCACTATCCTCACTATTGTTAATGTCTTGAACCCATTGTTGCAGCTACTGCATCAATCCTTCTCGTTGAGGATCTTCCTCTTTTTTGCTGACCATCTACTTTACCAAGCGTGATGTCCTTCTCCCAGGACTGGTCCCTCCTGATAACACGTCCAAACTACATGAGATGAAGTCTTGCCATCCTTGCTTCCAAGGAGCATACTGGTTGTACTTCTTCCAAGACAGATTTCTTTGTTTTCTGCCAGTCTGTGGTATATTCAATATTCATCGCCAACATCATTATTCAAAGGCATCAATTCTTCTTCAGTCTTCCTTATTCATTGTCAAGCTTTTGCATGCATACGAGGCTATTGAAAATACCATGGCTTGGGTAGGGCACACTTTAGTCCTTAAAGTGACATCTTTGCTTTTTTTTGTTTTTTTAAATTGTACTTCAGGTGAAAGCTTACAGAATAGTTTCTCATGAAACAGTAGTACACATACTGTTTTATGACATTGGTTAACAACCCCACAACATGTCAACCCTCTAACTTCTCAGCATTTTTTTTTTTTGGTGAAAATATGCAGAGCCAAAGATACACCATTTCAAAAATTTCTACATGCACAGTTCAGTGACATTGACTACACTCTTCAAATTGTGCTGCTATTCTCACTTAAGATGATGGCTTACAGAACAAAATAGTTTCTCATTTAACAGTTACTACACATGTTGCCCTATGACAATGGTTAACAATCTCACAACGCATCAACAATATCCTTATTCATCCTTGGGTTCCCTATCACCAGTTCCTTGTCCCCTTCTGCTTTCTGGCCCTTGTCACTGGACTACTGTACTGCATAAGTCCCATTTGGTTTTACAGGGCTGTCCACTCCGAGGCTGAATTGTGAACCTCGGAGATAGCTTCACCACTGAGCTAAAACGGTGTCTGAGGGCCATACTCTCAGGGTTTCTCCAGTCTCCTTCAGGCCAGTAAATCTGGTCTTTTTTTTTTTTTTTTTGTGAGTTAGAATTATGTTCTACATCATTCTCCAGCTCTGTCCAGAACCCTCTGTTGTGATCATGGTCAGAGCAGTCAGTGGTGGTAGCTGGGCACCATCTAGCTGTACTGGACTCAGTCCACTGGAGGCCTTGGTAGCTGTGGACCATTATTTCTTCGGACGAATCTTTTCCTTGTATCCTGTTCTCTTCATCCTTCCTTGCTCCCGAAGGGATGAGACCAGTGGAGTATCTTAGATGGCCTCTCACAGGCTTTTAAGATCCTAGACACTAGTCACCAAGGTAGAATGTAGTGGAATGTATAGGAAAATGATATGGCGCTTCCTCAGAAAGCTAGAAATAGACATACACTTCGATCCAGCAATCCCACTCCTAGGAATATATCCTAGAGAAATAAGAGTCGTCACTCGAATAGACATATGCACACCTATGTTCATGGCAGCATTGTTCACAATAGCAAAACGATGGAAACAACCTAGATGCCCATCAACAGACGAATGGATAAACAAACTATGGTACATACACACAATGGAGTACTATGCAATGAGAAAGAACAATGAATCTGTGAAGCATCTCATAACATGGATGAAACTGGAGGACATTATACTGAGTGAAATAAGTCAATCACAAAAGGACAAACATTGTATGAGACCTCTATTGTAAAAACCCATGAAAAAGTTCGCACACAAAAGGTGACATCTTTGCTTTTTAACACTATAAAGAGGTCTTTTGCAACAGATTTGCCCAGTGCGATGCATCTTTTGGTTTCTTGACTGCTGCTTCCGTGGGCCTTGATTGTGGATCCAAGTAAAATGAAATCCTTGACAACCTCAATCTTTTCTCCATTTATCATGATGTTGCTTATTGGTCCAGTTGTGAGGACTTTTGTTTTCTTTATATTGAGGTGTAATCCATACTGAAGACTGTAGTCTTTGATCTTCATCAGTAAGTGCTTCAAGTCCTCTTTGCTTTAATCAAGCAAGGTTGTGTCATCTGCATATGGCTGGTTGTTAATGAGTCTTCCTCCAATTCTATTGCCACATTCTTCTTCATATCGTCCAGATTCTTGGATTATTTGCTCAGCGTACAGACTGAATAAGTATGGTGAAAGGGTACAACACTGACACACACCTTTCCTGATTTTAAACCACATGTATCCCCTTGTAAGAGGGTTAGCAGCCTACAATCCCTGACCTCTGAGGGTTGCCATAGGCTGGCTGTGTCCCTCCGCCAAAGCTCAGCTCCTTGAGTACAGTGATAGCATCCAGGCTCTGTTCCTTACGGAGAAGTCAGGAATCTGTGAAGGGTCTGAGACTTCACCCTACAGGCCTGTTAACAAGATGAATCACAGAGAGATGCGGTATTAGATTCCTAGGGCTCCTTAACACACGATAACCAATGGAATATTAAACCTCTCCTGTCATGTCAGTTCTGAGTCACGGGCCCCTATAGCCATAAACAGAAAGGAAGTTGTGATCTAGGCTGAAGCTAGAAAACATTATTCTGAGTGAAGTAAGTTAATCACAATAGCACAAACATTGTATGATCTTATATGAAATATCTCATATAGGTAAACGCAGAGACAAAAGTTTATTAGTGGTGAGTGGGGCAGGAGAGAGGAGGGAGGAAGAGTCACTGTTGAGAAAGGAGTGACTATGCACTTACGGTGATGGAAAATTCGGGAAAGGATACTGGTGGTGTTTGCACACCATGATCAGTGTAATGGGTGTCACTGAATCGAACATGTAAAAAATGTTGAATTGGTAAACGTTGTGTTATATGTAGTTTTACCACAATAAAAAAAAAAAAAGTTTTTTTCAACACCAGAAATTGATCCCCAGAGATCTGTAGGCCAGCAGTCTGAAACCAAGGTGTAGGCAAGGCCACGCTCCCCTTGGAGGCTCCTGGCCTCTGCCAGCTTCTCGTGGCTCCAGATGTTCCTTGGCCTCTGGCTCCATCACTTCAGTCTCTGCTCTATCTTCCCTTGGCCTTCTCCTCTTCTTGTGAGGACACTGGTCATTGGATTGAGGGTGATCTCATCTCAAGATCCTTAATGAATTACATTTGTAAACATCCTCTTCCCAAGCAGGGCCACACTCACAGGTTCCAGGTGGACATGTCTTCTTTTGGACGGGGCCACATTCAACCCGGTACACATGTTTAATTTCAAAGAGGTTTACAGCAAGGTCGCACACAGTGGTGGCCAGGATGGAGGAAATGGGACTCTCATCCACTCCTGGTTGGACTGTCAGTCGGCATCACTGGGATTGCAGTGTGACAGTGTCTAGTAGAACTGAAGAGACACACACTTTTGAATCAGCCATTCCTCTTCTAAGTACCAGTCATAGATTGAATTATGTCCCCGCAGAAAATATGTGTATCAATTCAGCTGGGCCATGCTTGTGTGGTTGTCCTCCCTTGTGTGATTGTAATTTTATGTTAAAGAGGATCAGGGTAGGATTGTAACACCCTTATTAAGGTCCTATTCCTAATCCAATGTAAAGGGGTTTCCCTAGGGTGTGTCCTGCACCACCTTTTATCTTACAAGAGATCAAAGGAAAGGGAAACAAGCAGAGAATTGGGGACCTCATACCACCAAGAAAGCAGTTGCCATGGATTGAACTGTGTCCCCCCAAAAAATGTGTGTAACAATTTGGCTAGGCCATGATTCCCAGAATTGTGTGGTTGTCCTCCATTTTGTGATTGTAATTTTATGTTAAAGAGGATTAGGGTGGGATTGTAACACCACCTTTACCCAGCTCACATCCCTGATCCAATGTAAAGGGAGTTTCCCTGGGGTGTGGCCTGCACCACTTTTTATCTCTCAAGAGATAAAAAGGGAAGCAAGCAGAGAGTTGGGGCCCTCATACCATCAAGAAAGCAGTGCCGGGAGCTGAGCGAGAAGGCCGAGAGAGAGAGAAAAAGGCTTCCCCTGGAGCTGACACCCTGAATTTGGACTTTTAGCCTACTTTACTGTAAGGAAATAAACTTCTCTTTGTTAAAACCATCCACTTGTGATATTTCTGTTATAGCAGCACTAGATGACTAAGACAGCAGTGCTGGGAACAGAGCTCATCCTTTGGCCCCGAGGTTCCTGCGGAGAGAAGCTCCTAGTGCACGTGAAGACTGATGACAACAAAGACCTGCCTCCAGAGCCAACAGAGAGAGAAAGCCTTCCCCTGGAGCTGACGCCCTGAATTTGGACTTCTAGCCTAGTAGACTATGAGGAAATAAATTTCTCTGTGTTAAAGCCATCCACTTGTGGTATTTCTGTTATGGTGGCACTAGATGACCAAGACAGTACCCAAAGTCCTTGGATTGTTATGTTCAATTCTTCTGTAGACACATCCCCTAGAGAACTCATCCACGCCTGCATGGTCCCAAGAGCTTTCACTCTAAAGGACTGGAAACAACCGAAATGCTTCCAGAGGGGGATGTGCTGAGAAATTATATTTATCCAGTAGATTATATTGATAAATTATGATAGAACCCTTAGAAGTAAGGATGGCAAGATTATATCTCAGATAGATTGGACATGTTATCAGGAGGGATCAGTTCCTAGAGAAGGACATCATCCTTGGTAACAAGTCGACGGTCAGCGAAAAAGAGGAAGACCCTCAATGAGATGGATTGACACAGTAGCTGCAACGATAGGCTTAAGCATGTCAACAATTGTGAAGATGGTGCAGGACTAGGCAGTGTTTCGTTCTGTTGTACATGGGGTCGCTATGAGACAGAACTGACTTGATGGCACCTAACAACAACAAAAACAGACCCTCAAAATGAACTATGTCTATAGCAATGTGGGTAAATCTCAAAATTATAATATTAAGTGAATAAAGGATATGCACTTGTGATTATGTTTATGTTTAGATTTAAAACTGCAGAACAGTACTATGTTGTTTTGAATACATCCTTTTGTAGTTAAAGTGTGAGATTAAGGATAGGAAGAATAACACCAACTTGAGATTCAAGGTCACCTTTGGGATAGAAGGATAACAATTGTAGAGACGGTACTTCAACCATCCCTATAAACTTCTATTTCACAAATAAAACTGGAGCAAAGATGACACGAAATTAACTCGTATCGAAGTTACCTGTATCAGAGTTGGCTAGTAGTTAATTGGGTGTCTGATTTATTTTTCATCTGTAGAGTTTCTATATGGGAAATCTATTATGATTTAGAGACAGGTAAAACATGATAAATGACCAATTTATATATGTTAAGCAAGTAATAATGTATCCATGCCAGATGTAAAACTCATAACATCAAAGGATATGTAGGGATACGGGGAAATGCTCAAGATACATTTGATGTGAAAGGGAAGGTGAGAAAATGATTCATAGTGGGGACATATTTTCTTTCCAAATGTGTATGTTACTCCACTTTCCCACATCTGTCATCGATAAAAGTGAAGATAAGGATCAACTTGTTAACCTTGGCTGCATATGAGTAGTGTGACTATAGATGATTTGTGTTTTCTTCCCTATACCAATTTTTATAATCAGTATACACTCATTTTTATTCAGAAAATAAATAATCTAATGAATATTTTCTTTGTGCGTGAAATATCAAAATAAACTGACCGATCAGTTGTTGTTGTTGTGCGCCATTGAGTCAATTCCAAATCATAGCGACCCAGGGTGACCTTGTAGAACTGCCCCATAGCACTGTAATCTTTCCAGGAGCAGATGACCAGGTCTTCCCTCCTGAGGAGCAGCTGGTGGATTGGAGCCGCCCACTTAACCACTGCACCACCACGGCTCCTTGAACAGAAAATAGCAGCGTTCATCTCCATTCATGAAGCATTCTTCTATTTCTCCACAGGATGGCAGCACAACTTCAGACAGAAAAGTTTCCAAAGATTTTTGCTAATACATGTGCTTATGCTGCCATCTTGTGGAGACATAGGAGAATGCGTCATGATACGAGAAGAGTCTTTTCTAAAATCCAGATGTATTTTTTACACATTGGTCATTAAAAACAGTGGAGCAATGGTTAAGCACTTGGCTAGTAACCTAAAGGCGGAGGTTCAAACTCACCTAGCAACGCTGCTGGAGAAACACCTGGCTATCTGCTTTTGTAAAGATTACAGACTAGAAGCCCAGAGCAGGTCTACCCTGTCATTTGCGGTTACTAAGAGTTAGTTGAAATTGACTTGATGGCACCCAACAACAACAATAGAAACAATTTACGAACTTAATTGTTGAACATTAAACTCAAGCAACACCACATCAGAGCCACAGCACTTGCTATGACCTCCACTCTTGTCTGCACCAATACGTCTTTTTTTCCCCCTAGATCATTACTGCACTACATAAAACTTGTGATTTATCTCACCACATGCACGGCAATAAGAAAGAAGGAATATTTCGTTTTCCTGCTCCAGAAAAGTGACTGCACTAAAATTACCTCGAGCTGAAGTAAATAATCAAGTATTAAATAATGGTAGAAAAACCACTAGACTAATGCTTCTTAATTGCATGTGCATAGGACTCACCTGGGGAGCTTGTGAAAAAGCGGATTTGGACTCGGTAGGTCGGGGGTAAGCCGAGAGATTTCCTATAGGACGGGGTAGAACTACTCCATAGGGTTTCCAAGGAGAAGCTGGTGGATTTGAATTGCTGATCTTTTGGTTAGCAGCTGTAGATCTTAATCACTACACCACCAGGGTTTCCTTTGGCACTCCAGCCTGACCAAACCTAACCCACTTCTGTCCAGTCCATTCCGACTCACAGCGACCCTTTAGGACAGAGGAGAACTGCCCCATAAGGTTTCCAAGGAGCGCCTGGTGGATTTGAACTGCGAACCTTTTAGTTAGCAGTCAATCGCTTTAACCACCCAAAAAAGGAAACTCCAAGATCCATGGTCCCTTAGTCATTGGGGCCTCAACGCAAACGCATGACTGAATGAATATACATGATTGACTGCATCCTGGCCTCTCCCTTCCTGAGGTTTGCTACCTGGCTGGAGCCTGTGTAGACCCTACTCATTTACACATGTTTAACTGTTGCCTGGCTATTTTAGAAAACAAAGGGCACCTTGATTGCTGGAGAATTCCATGGGCTATTTTCAGAAACCACAGACAAAGGGCCAAAACGAGTTCTTTGTCCCACAGATATTATAGCTTCTGTTCTCAAAGTGTGCTCCAGGGACCCCTGGGGGTCCCAAGACCCATCCAGGGGTCCAAGAGGTTAAAACTTAATACGACTAAGATGTTATTTGCCTTTTTCACTCTCATTCTGTCCCAAGTGTACAGTAGTGTTTTCTAGAGAAGAGACGGAGTGCAGAAGCAGATACGAGAAGTCAGCTGTCTTCTGTTGAGCCACAGTTTAAGGAGATTTGCAAAAATGGACAGAATGACACTCTTCTCACTAATTTTGTTTGTTTTGGAAAACAGTTGTATTTTATGAATATTTCATTTTTGTTACAATATAATGGGTTTACACTTGCTATTTTAATGATTTTTTTTTAAGTTTCTCAATTTTAATTTCCAACATGGTAAGTATTAATAAAAGGAGCCCTGGTGGTGCAATGATTGAGCACACACACCCAGGGGCTCTGGGGGAGAAAGACCTGACGATTGGCTCCGTAAAGATGACGGCCGAGGAAACTCAATGGTACAGTTCTACTCTGTCACATGGAGTCACTACGAGTCAAAACTGAGTCAAGGGCACTGTTATAGGGGAAAAACATTATAAAGTTTAGTAAAGCAAAAAGAAAGTTTTATTCGGCATACAGTCAAAAGGGCAGAAGTGGGATACGGACAACCATGCTGCCACAGCCATGTCTGCCCGAGTCCAAGGACAGATCACAGAACAGACAAAAGTGGGAAAACGGACAAGCATGCTGCCACAGCCATGTCTGCCTGAGGCCAAAGACCATTACAGACTCATCAGTTTATATTAACATTACAAAATGGCAAAACCATTGAAAGCTTAGCTTTTCAGATTGGCTAGAAACTGGGATCCTACATCTTGGATTGTCTTTCTTAACAATCATTGGTACAGGTTTCAGTAACGACAGTCAGGAGGGTCTTCATTGGTCCAACAAATTTCTATTCACTAAATGCTAAGAGAAAAAGAGTTGGGAGTCTTTTGTGTTCTGTTTGAATGGCCTTATGTGAAACTTTCCATAAAAGGTATTTTCCAAGATTATCTTAGCTGTTGTCTTTATAACCAGGGCCCAGTTGATGTGTCCTTGTGAGTCCATTTGAGCCCAGTTTTAGCTAGGTCACATTCTCTATGCTCAAGGAGAGGGAATAAATGATTCCAATATTTTCTAAATCACTATCCAACACTAGTAAACATTACTGCTTTTTTGATTTCTTTTCTTTGAAATTGTGCTTTAGGTGAAAGCTTACAGTGCAAATTAGCTTCTCATAAAAAATTTATACTTAAGTTGTTTTGTGAATTGGTTGCACTCCCTGCACTGTGTCACCACTCTCCCCTTTCCCTCTCCACTCCGGGTTCCCAGGTTCCACTTGTCCAGTTTTCTTGCCCCTTCCCGTCTTTTGTCTTTCTTTTTGGGCAGGTATTGCATTTGGTCTCCTATACTTGACCGATCTCCCTAGGCATCTTTCAGTTTGTTCTACTGTGGTGGCTTGCATGTTGCTGTGCTGCTGGACGCTATGCCACCGGTATTTCAAATACTAGCAGGGTCATCCATGATGGACAGGTTTTAGCTGAGCTTCCAGACTAAGACAGACTAAGAAGAAGGACCTGGCAGTCTACTTTTGAAAAAAAATTAGCCAGTCAAAACTTTACGAATAGCAGCAGAACATTTTCTAATACAGTGCCGGAAGATGAGTCCCTCAGGTTGGAAAGCACTCAAAATACTTCTGAGGAAGAGCTGCCTCCTCAAAGTATAGTCGACCTTAATGACTTGGATAGAGGCAAGCTTTCGAGACCTTTATTTGCGGATGTGGGGGGAATGAAAATGAGAAGAAATAGCTGCAAACATCCATTAATAATAGGAACATGGAATGTAAAAAGTATGAATCTAGGAAAACTGCAAATCATCAAAAATGAAAATGAATGCATAAAGATCAATATCCTAGGCATTAGTGAGCTGAAATGGAGTTGTACTGGCCATTTTGAATCAGACATTCCTATGGTCTACTATTCCAGGAATGACAAATTGAAGAGGAATGGCACTGCAATCATTGTCAAAAAGAACATTTCAAGATCTATCCTGAAGTACAACGATGTCAGTGATATGATAATATTCATACGCCTACAAGGAAGACCAATTAATACGACTATTATTCACATTCACATACCAAACACTAGGTCCAAAGATGAAGAAATTGAAGATTTTCACCAACTTCTGCAGTCTGAAATTGACCAAACATGCAATCAAGATGCATTGATGATTACAGGTGACTGGAATATGAAAGTCGGAAATAAAGAAGGATTGCTAGTTGGAAAATATAGCCTCGGAGATAGAAACGATGCCGGAGATTGCATGATAGAATTTTGCAAGATCAACGACTTCTGATTGCAAATACCCTTTTTCAACAACATAAATGGCGACTGTACACATGGACGTCACCAGATGGAATACACGGGAATCAAATTGACTACATCTGTGAAAAGAGACCATGGAAAAGCTCAATATCATCAGTCAGAACAAGGCCAGGGGCCGACTGTAGAACACACCATCAATTGATCTTATGCAAGTTCAAGTTGAAGTTGAAGAAAATTAGAACAAGTCCATGAGAGCCAAATTACGAGCTTCAGTATATCCCACCTGAATTTAGAGGGCATCTCAAAAATAGATTTGATGCATTGAACACTCATGAGTGAAGACCAGATGAGCTGTGGAATGACATCAAGGACATCATACATGAAGAAAGCAAAAGGTCATTAAAAAGGCAGGAAAGAAATGTCCACAATGGATGTCAGAAGAGAATCTAAAACTTGCCCTTGAACGTACAGCAGATAAAGTGAAAAGAAGAAACGATGAAGCAAAAGAGCTGAACAGAAGATTTCAAAGGGCAACTCAGGAAGACAAAGTAAAGTGTTAGAATGAAATGTACAAAGACCTGGAATTAGAAAAACGAAAGAGACGAACATGCTCGGCATTTCTCAAGCTAAAAGAACTGAAGAAAAAATTCAAATTGCAATATTGAAGGATTCTATGGGCAAAATACTGGACGATGCAAGAAGCATGGAAAGAAGATGTTAGGAATACACAAAGTCACTGTACCAAAAAGAATTGGTCGATGTTCAATCATTTCAGGAGGTAGCATAATATAGACAATCGATGGTACTAAAGGAAGAAGTCCAGGCTGCACTGAAGGCATTCGTGAAAAACAAGGCTCCAGGAATTGATGGAATACCAACTGAGATGTTTCAATAAACAGATGCAGCACTGGAGGTGCTCACTCATCTATGTCAAGAAATTTGGAAGACAGCTACATGGCCAACCGACTAGAAGAGATCCATATCTGTACCCATTCCAAAGTATGATGATCCAACAGAATGTGGAAATTATCAAACAATATCTTAATATCCCACTCAAGAAAAATTTTGCTGAAGATCATTCAAATTGGTTGCAGCTATACATTGACGGGGACCTGCCAGAAATTCAAGTCGGATTCAGAAGAGGACGTAGAACAAAGGATATCATTGCTGACGTCAGATGGATCTTGGCTGAAAGCAGACTATACTAGAAAGATCTTTACCTGTGTTTTATTGACTATGCAAAGGTATTCGACTGTGTGGGTCATAACAACTTAATGATAACATTTCAAAGAATGGGAATTCCAGAACACTTAATTGTGCTCATTAGGAACCTGTATATAGACCAAGAGGTAAGTGTTCGAAAAGAACAAGGGGATGCTGTGTGGATTAAAGTCAGAAAAGGTGTGTGTCAGGGTTATATCCTTTTGCCATACTTATTCAATCGGTATGCTGAACAAATAATCCGATAAGCTGGACTATATGAAAAAGGATGCAGCATCAGGATTGGAGAAACACTCATTAACAACCTGCGTTATGCAGATGACACAACCTTGCTTGCTGAAAGTGAAGAGGACTTGAAGCACTTACTGATGAAGATCAAAGACCACAGCTTTCAGTATGGATTACACCTCAACATAAAGAAAACAAAAATCCTCACAACTGAACCAATAAGCAACATCATGACAAATGGAGAAAAGATTGAAGTTGTCAAGGATTTCATTTTACTTGGATCCACAATCAATACCCGCGGAAGCAACAGTCAAGAAATCTAACAACACATTGCTCTGGGCAAATCTACTGCAAAAGACCTCTTTAAAGTGTTGAAATGCAAAGACGTCACTTTAAGGACTAAGGTGTGCCTGACCCAAGCCATGATGTTTTCAATCGCCTCATATGCATGTGAAAGCTGGACAATGAATAAGGAAGACTGAAGAAGAATCAATGCCTTTGAATTATGGTGTTGGAGAAAAATATTGAATATACCATGGACTGCCAGAAATACGAACAAATCTGTCTTGGAAGAAGTACAGCCAGAGTGCTCCTTAGAAGCAAGGATGGTGAGACTTCATTTCACACACTTTGGACATGTTATCGGGAGCGACCAGTCCCTGGAGAAGGACACCATGTTTGGTAGAGTGTCAGTGAAAAAGCTAAGAAGTACACCTTCAGGAGTATCATTTTATGTCCCATAGTCCAGTTTAATCTTTGTCTGAAGAGTTGGCCTCAGGAATGGTTTTAGTTTTGGGCTAACAGGGAGTCCAGGGGCCATGTCTTCCAGGGTCCCTCCAGTCTCAGTCGAATCATTAACTCTGGTTTTTTTAACTAGAATTTGAGTTCTGCACCTTGCTTTTCTCCTGGTCCATCAGGCACTCTCTGTTGTGTTCTCTGTCAGGGCATCATTGGTGGTAGCCAGGCACCATCTAGTTCTTCTGGTCTCAGGCTGTTGAAGTCTCTGGTTTATGTGGCCCTTTCTGTTGCTTGTGTTCTTCATTCTGCTTTACTCCAGGTGGTTGGGAGCAATTGATGCATCTCAGATGGCTGCTTGCAAGCTTCTAAGGCCCCAGATGCCACTCACCAAGGTCGGATGAAGAACAGTTTCTTAATAAGCTTTGTTATGCCAGTTGTCCTAGATGTACCCTGAAAGCATGGTCCCCAGACCGCTACCCCTGCTACTCTGTCCCTCAAAGGGTTTGATTGTATTCAGGAAACTTCTTAGTTTTGGTTTAGTCCAGTTGTGCTGACTTCCCCTGTAGTGTGTGCTGTCCTTCCCTTCACTTAAAATAATTCTTGTCTAGTATCTAGTTACTGAATTCCCCTCTCCCACCCTCTCCACCCTCGTAACCATCAAAGAGTGTCTTCTTCTGTGTTTAAACCTTTTCCAGAGTTCTTATAACAGCGGTCTTATACAGTATTTGTCCTCTTGCGACTGACTGAATTCACTCAGCATAATGTCTTCCAGATTCCTCCATGTTCTAAGGTGTTTCACGGATTCATCGCTGTTCTTTATTGTTGCATAGTATTCCATTGTGGGAATGTACCATAAATTGTTTATCCGTTCATCCATTGATGGGCACCTAGGTTGTTTCCGTCTTTTTGCTATCGTGAACAGTGCTGCAATGAACATGGGTGTGCATATATCTGTTCGTGGATTGGCTCTCATTTCTCTAGGATATATACCAAGGAGCGGGGCTGCTGGACCATATGGTACTTCTATTTCTAGCTTTTTAAGGAAGCGACAAATTGATTTCCAAAGTGGTTGTACCATTTGACATTCCCACCAACAGTGTATAAGTATTTCAGTCTCTCCACAACCTCGCCAACATTTATTATTTTGTGTTTTTTGGATTAATGCTACTCTTGTTGGGGTGAGATGGTATCTCATTGTAATTGTGAATTGCATTTCTCTAATGGCTAATGATTGTGAGCATTTCCTCATGTGTCTCCTAGCCACCTGAATGTCTTCTTTGGCAAAGTGTCTGTTCATATCCTTTGCCCATTTTTTAATTGGGTTGTTTGTCTTTTTGTTGTTGAGGTTTTACAGTATCTTACAGATTTTAGAGATCAGATGCTGTTTGGATTTGTCGTAGGCAAATTGTTTCCCCCAGTCTGTAGGTTGTCTTTCTACTCTTTTGGTGAAGTCTTTTGACGAGCATAAGCGTTTGATTTTTAGGAGCTCCCAGTTATCTACTTTCTCTTCTGGTGTTTGTGCATTGTTACTTATGGTTCGGATTCTGTTTAAGCCACGTATTAGGGTTCCTAGTGTTGTCCCTATTTTCTCTTCCATGATCTTTATCTTTTTAGATTTTATATTTAGGTCTTTGATCCATTTTGTTTGATTTTTTCCTTGCTTTTTCTGTTATTTATTTCTACTTTTATGTCTTTATGATCAGAAAAGATGCTTTGTAATCTTTCGATGCTTTGGATTCTGCTAAGGCTTGCTTTATGGCCTAATATGTGGTCTATTCTGCAGAATCTTCTGTGTGCATTGGAAAAGAAAGTATAGTTGGCTGATGTTGGGTGGAGTATTTGGTACATGTCCATGAGATCAAGTTGGTTGATTGTGGCATTTAGATCTTCCATGTCTTTACTGAGCTTTCTGGATGTTCTGTCCTTCACCGAGAGTGGTGTGTTGAAGTCTCCTACTATTATTGTGAGCTGTCTATCTCTCCTTTCAACGCTGTTAGAGTTTGTCTTATGTATTTTTGAGCTCTGTCATTGGGTGCGTAAATAGTTATTACGGTCATGTCCTCCTGGTGTACTGATCCTTTAATCGTTATATAGTGTCCTTCCTTATCCTTTGTGGTGGATTTTACCTTAAAGTTCATTTTGTCAGAGATTAATATTGCCACTCCTGCTCTTTTTGAGTGTTGTTTGCTTGATATATTTTTTTAAATCCTTTGACATTTAGTTTGTTTGTGTCTTTAAGTCTAAGGTGTGTCTCTTGTAGGTAGCATATAGACGGATCTCTTTTTTATCCAATCTACCATTCTCTCTTTATTAGTGCATTTAGTCCATTTACATTCAGTCTAATTATTGATATGTATGAGTTTAGTGCTGTCATTTTGATGTCTTCTTTTGTGTGCTGTTCACAGTTTCTTTCTTCCACTTAATTTTCTGTGCTGAGTCGTTTTTCTTTACGTATTTTCTTTTCATCTTTTTCATTGTTGTTGCTTTTGTATTTACTGAGTCTTTATGTTTTTCTTGGTTTTTATTTTGACTTGAGGATTGTTAGTTTCCTTTGTGGTTACCTTAATATTTACCCCTATTTTTCTAAGTTTAAACCATTCTTTTATTTCTTCACATCGCCTTGACTTCCTCTCCGTATGAAAAGTCTATGACTACATTTTTTAGGCCCTCTTTTTTGTTTTAACGTTGTCATCTTTTACATATTGACATGTCTGTTTCCCTATTTTCAGCGTTTTAGCTTTGATTTATTTTTGTGACTTCCCTCTCTGTGTTGATATCTGGTTGCTCTGTCCTGTGTTCTAGTCTTGGGTTGTTATCTGATGTTACTGATTTTCTAACAAGAGGGCTTCCTTTAGTAATTCGTGTAGTTTTGGTTTGGCTTTTGCAAATTTCCTAAACTTCTGTTTATCTGGAAATGCCCTAATTTCACCATCATATTTGAGAGACAGTTTTGCTGGATATATATTTCTTGGCTGGCAATTTTTTTCTTTGAAGGCTTTATATATGTCATCCCATTGTCTTCTTGCCTACATGGTTTCTGCTGAGAGGTCCGAGCTTAGTCTTATTGACTTTTGTTTGTAGATGACTTTTCATTTATCCCTAGCCACCCTTAAAATTCTCTCATCTTTGGTTTGGGAACTTTGATTATAATCTGTATTGGTGGCTTTCTTTTGGGATCTACCTTGTGTGGGGTTCCATGAGCATCTTGGATAAATATCTTCTCATCTTTCACGATATCAGGGAAGTTTTCTGTCAAAACAAATCTTCACAACTCTGTGTATTTTCTGTTATCCACCCCCCACCCCTGTTCTGGTATTCCAGTTACTCGTAGGTTGTTCTTCTTGATAGAGTCCCACATAATTCTTACGGTTTCTTCATTGTTTTAAATTCTTTTATCTGAATTTTCCTCAAATAAGTCGCTGTCAAGTGCATTATCTTCAACCTCACTAATTCTGACTTCTATTGCCTCAGTTCTGCTCCTATGACCTTCTATTGAGTTGTCTAATTCTTACATTTTATTGTTAATCTTCTGGAATTCTGTTTGCTATCTCTCTATGGATTCTTGCAGCCTGTTAAATTTATCATTATACTCTCCTCTAATATTCTTAAGTTCCTCTATTGCTTTGTCTGTGAGTTCCTTGGCTTGTTCTACATTTTGCCTGATCTCCTTCCTGATATCTTGAAGACTTCTGTAGAGTAATCTTTTGTATTCTACTTCTGGTAATTTCAAGAGGTTCTCTTCCTCTGGAAAATTTCTTGATTCTTTGTTTTGCTGAAGTCATCATAGTCGGCCTCTATATGTGATTTGATATTGATTGTTGTCTATGAGCCATCAATAAGTTATTCTATTTATTTATTTTATGTTTGCTTACTGTGTCCTAGCTTCTTGTTTTCTTTTGTTTTGATATGCCCAAGTAGGCTGCTCGTGTGAGCTAGTTTGATTATTGGTGGCTTTGAAGCTGTAATATCCTGTCACCAGGTGGTTAGATCGGTTACTAGGTATGTGACCCAGGAGTCTGTTCACTTGTTTTTATGGGATCAGCTCAGATGTCCAGGTAGTCGGTCACCAAGTGTGTGGTGCAGGCTCTCACCTACATTCCTAGACAGGCAGAGGTTACTGGTGTAGGCACAGGTATCTGGGTGCAGTAGGGGGTCATGGACTGAGCAAAGCAGGGGGCTGACGGCTGCCCCTGAATGTCTTGGAGGAAAGCGTGTCCCTGTTCCCTAGAGCACATAGGTGGGTGGGTTTTGCAGCCAGACTATGGGCACCCAATGCTGTTCACTGTAAGGACTGGCAGGCACTACTTCTTCTTGGACCTGTGTCGTGGGTGGCTAGGTGGTGTGGGTGGAGCCACCAGTCCTCAGGCCCCTGATGTGGGTAGGTGAGGACACTGCTTAATGGGCAGAGCAGTGTCAAATGTCATGAACCTGCCACTTCACCAGATAGCTGACAGAGTTGAAGTTAGGCTTCAGGTATACACACAGTTGTACTGTGGTAATGAGGGCCTACAGTGTTGAAACGGGCCCACACAGGTCTATGCAGGGGTGAAAGGCATTCAAAGTCCGTGGACCCCTTATGCCTGTGCCTAGGCAAAGGAGTTGTGCCTACCCTGAGTTCCCAGCTTAGGGGAGCTGGCAGATTAGTTTTTCCTGTTTGGTAATCTGTTCACTCTCCTAGGCAGGGAGTATGCATCAGGGAACGTGACAGGTCCTACTCGTCAATCGCTAAAGCCGGCCTGGGACTTTGTGCAGAGTGGGCAGCGTTCAGGTAAATGGGAGAGAGATTTTTCCCAAAGGGGGTGTGTTTTGATCGGCACAGTAGGTCAAACGCATGTACTCATCTTTTGCCGATTGAGTACCACTTTTCACTGGTTCTGGAGTCCCAAGTAGACTCTATGCCGCTGCAGGTCACCCGATGTGGAAAATGGTTCATGAGTGCTACTTCTTGCCTCACCTTGCACACCAGTTGATCTGCCCTGAAAGGTGCCGTCTCCTGCCGTCAGGGATGGAACACCTTGCTGCTTCCAAACCATCTCTCCCTCCCCCTGCCACTCAGTCCAATTCCTCAACTTTGCCTTTGATGTTCAGGGCTTCTACATTATCACATATAATCGATTCACTTTTTTTGGTCTTTGTTGTAAGAGGGACCACAGGAAGTACCTCACTACACAGCCATCTTGGCCCTCCCTCCCATCTCATTTGTTATTCGTGTTATTTTCGTCTTCTCCTGTTTTTCTCTTGTCAATTTGGCCAGTGGTTTGTCCAATTTATTAATTCTTTCAAAAACCAGCTTTTAGTCTTGTTGATTCTTTCTATTGTTTTTCTGTTCTCTGTTTCATTTATTTCTGCTCTACTTTTTAGTATTTCGTTTCTTCTGGTGACTGTGAGCTTCTTTTGGTGCTCTTTCTAATTGTTCGAGTTGTAGGGATAGTGTTTTAATTTTTGTCCATTCTTCTTTTTTGATGTGTGCATTTATTGGTATAAATTGACCTCTGAGTACTGGTTTTCCTGTGTCCTAAATGTTTTGGTATGTTGTGTTTTCATTCTCTTTTGATTCTAGGAATTTTTTAAATTCTTATCTTTGATTTCTTCTTTTCTAAGTAGTTTTTAAGCAGTGTGTTATTTAGTTTCCATTAATTAGATTTTCTTTCTCTTGGTCTTTCTGTTACTGATTTCTACTTTTATAGCATTGTAATCAGAGAAGATGCTTTGTATTATTTCAATTTTTTGAATTTGTTGAGGCTTGGTTTGTGTTCTAAAATGTGGTCTATTCTGGAGAATGATCCATGAGCACTGGAGAAGAATATGTACTTTGCCGCTGTTGGGTGAAGTGCTCTGTATATGTCTTTGAGGTCAAGTTGGTTGATTGTGGTATTTAGATCTTCTGTGTCTTTGTTATCATTTGACTCATAGCAACCGTATAAGGCAGCTATAAATTTGCTACGAGTTGGAATTGATTTAACGGCAATGTTTTTTTTTTTTTTTTTTTTTGGTGTCTCTGTTGAGTTTCTCTCTGGTTGTTCTGTCCTTCACGTAGAGTGGTGTGTGAAAGTCTCCTAGTATTATTGTGGAAGTGCCTATTTCTCTTTTCAGAGCTGTAAGGGTTTGTTTTATGTATTTTGGAGCTCTATCGTTGGGTGCGTATATACTTATTATGCTTATGTCCTGTAGGTGGATTGACCTTCTAATCATTATATAATGTCCTTCGTTGTCTTTTATAGTGGATTTTGCTTTAAAATCTATTTTATCAGAGATTAATATTGCCACTCGTGCCCTTTTTTGGTTACTGTTTGCTTGCTATACCTTTTTAAATCCTTTAAGTTTTAGTTTATTTATATCTTTGTTTCAAATGTGTATCTCTTTCAAACAGCATATTGATGCGTTCTGGTTTTTTAATCCATTCTGCCACTCTTCATCTGTGGGGATATATGCCATTTAAACACGGCTACACTATTGACAACTTCACCCCCTCAAAGTCCTCTATGCTGCACAGGAGATGTTGAGACTTGTCAGCGATGAGGAGGAGATTAGGCACAATTGTTTTCCCGAACCTATTGTCCCGTTACTGATTGGCTTGTTAACCTGAATTCCTTCTCCCTTGCCCGAAACTTCTTGTTATTCACCCAAAGCCCCTGTTCTGTTATTTGCTTCACTGCTTGCTGTAATGACTATAAATAAACTCCTGGGTCTGAAGCCGGGGTCGACTATTCTGAGTGACCCTCCTTGGCCCCACTTCTCTGTAAGAGTTGTGTTTGGCTACTGTCTTCGCCGCCCCGACAATCGTCGCCGCTGCGACAGATGGTACCCCGTATGAGGGGACTGTAGACGCCCTCGCACTCAATCCCTTCAGGTGGTGAGTATCGGACATCCATTTCAGGCTGGGTTTACAGCCCGAGAGTGGTGGAGCTTTCCCGAACGCCCTCGATTCTGGCTGGGTTTACATCCCAAGGGTGGCGGGGCTTTCCTGAATGCCCTCAATTTAGGCTGGGTTTACAGCCCAAGGGCTGCGGGGCTTTCCCGAGCACTCTCAAGGGATTTCAGGCTTCAGGCCAGGAGCTTTTACTGTCTCTCATTCTCTTTTCATTTTCCGTTTCTCCCTCAGTATGGGGAATTTTCTTTCTTCTGAACAGCGTCAGTATAAAACCCAGCTGTTAGGATTGTTAAAGGCCTCCAAGCTTAAGGTGTCAGAAGAAACTCTTACCCAACTTCTGCTTTTAATTGAATCTGCCTGTCCTTGGTATCCCTTGCGGGGAAACCTTGATGTAGAAGCATGGGAACGTATTGGTAACATCATTCGTGACATGAACATCCCAGCTTCAGTTCTTATTGCTTGGCAACACTGTCGCCTTGCCCTGCAGTCCTTACAAGCAGCTCCTTCGGCTCCCTCCCCTAGTAAAGAAAATGTTTACGACCCTTCTCCTTCCGCGCCTCCCGAGGCTGATTCCTTACAACATGAGTCTCTTATGGAGAGATGTTTGCAGGAGGGCCGTGAGAAAGAAGGGTTTTCTGCTTATCCTGTCATTCGGGGAGCAGGACCGCCCTGTCACGATGGCCTTCCAGTTCAAGTTTTTAAAGAACTTCGTAACAGCACAGCAGAAAATGGTTTACAGAGTTCCTTTACAAAAGGAATGGTAGCAGGTCTAGCACAAGGATGTGAGATGACCCCCTGGGATTGGAATGTTTTGATGCGAACAGTCTTAACTCCTGTCCAATTTAGTGTTTGGAATCAAGAATATAAAGAACATTGTAGCTTTTATGCTATGGACAATTTAAATCATAACATCCCTGTTAGTGTTGACATGCTCTCAGGTGCTGGGAACTACTCCACTCCCCAGGCCCAGAGTCAGATGAATAGGCAAGCATTCAGTCAAGCCTCCGACGCTGCTGCCAAACCCTGGAGTAAAATCCCTGATTCCAGGATGCCCACCGGCTCATTCGCCACTATTCGTCATGCGGCAAACGAGCCTTACATTGACTTTACCAATCGTCTCCAAATGGCCATTTCCCGACAGGTAGATAACCAACAAGCAGCTGAAGTTCTTTGTCTCCAGCTTGCTTATGAAAATGCTAATGGTGACCGTCGGGCTGTTTTAGCTCCCTTAAAGGCACAGAATCTTAATCTAGCTGAAATGAATAGAGCATGTCAAAATGTTGGCACAGAAACTCATAAGGCACAAGTATTAGCGGCAGCTCTCCGTCCATCCACTGCCACCTGTTTTGGGTGCAGTAAACCTGGACATTTTAAGGAAGACTGTCACAGTTTAAAAAACAAAAATGCCAACGCTAAACTTCCAACCCAAAAGCGTCCCCGCTGTGATAAAGGCTTTCATTGGGCTAATCAGTGCAGGTCTCAACTTAACAATCAAGGCAGCCCTATGTCGGGAAACGGTAAGAGGGGCGAGAGCTCTCACACCCTGAAAAATCCATGGGACTCTGGAGTGTGGAGTGTAGAGACCACAGCATAGACTCCAAACAGCAACATTTTCGAGTCAATGATTTAAAGGAAGCCACGGAAGGGAGTGCAGGTCTAGATTTACCCTTAGCAGAAGGGGCTATAATAGATGAGGCAGGAAAAGTTTTTCTTATCGCAACACAGGTTTGGGGACCCCTGCCTCGAGGATATTCAGGACTCCTAATGGGTCGCTCTAGTATTACATCTCAAGGTCTAACTGTTCATCCTGGTGTAATAGACTCTGATTACGAAGGTCAAATTAAAATTATGGTTTCCAGTCTCTCTGACTGGAACATTACTCCCTCTGATAAAATAGCACAGCTAATTTTACTTCCCTTTGTAGTCCCCTCCGCTCACACTACCCCAAGACGGGCTGGGGATTTCGGCAGTACTGATGCTTTTTGGCTTACTAAGTTACAATCTTCCCGACCATATCTTACTGTTCAGGTCAATGATCGCGTGTTTACAGGGCTCGTGGGTTCTGGGGCAGATGTAACTATCTTCTCCTCTCATTCCTGGCCCTCTTCTTGGCCCAAGAAGCAGACCACTGAAACCCTCGCCGGAGTTGGAGGAGCACAGTGTCCTTTTCAAAGTACACTTCCCATTGTTTGCTATAGCCCTGATGGACAACCCCCTTCTATCTGTCCCTTTATCCTTCCTTTGCCTACTATATTATGGGGACGAGATTTACTCTCTCAGTGGAATGTTCAAATTGGCACCCCTCAGGATTTTTCATAGGGGCTACTGCTCAAGCAGACCCTCTGTTAAAATTAACCTGGATACCTGGCCCTCCTGTTTGGGTTGAGCAGTGGCCCATTAAAGAAGAGCAATTAGAACACCTTAAAAGACTTGTCCAGGAACAGTTAGAGGCCGGACACATCCGGCCTTACTGCAGCCCTTGGAATACACCTATTTTCTGTGTCCCTAAAAAATCCAAAAAATGGAGCTCCTACATGACTTACGGGCTGGTAATCAACGTCTTGTCCCTATGGGACCTCTTCAACCAGGAATTCCCAACCCGGCCTGTATTCCTCAAACATATCATATTATTACTTATTGATCTTAAAGATTGTTTTTTTACCCATCCCACTCCATCGCGATGACTGTGCTAAATCTGCCTTCTCAGTTCCTTCTACGGATAAATGTCGTCCTATGCAGCGTTATGAGTGGACAGTTCTCCCACAGGGCATGGTCAATAGTCCAACTATCTGTCAATATTATGTTGATAAGGCTCTTAAGCCAGTCCGAAGAGCCTTTCCCTCATGTCTTATATATCATTATATGGACGACATTCTCCTAGCCCATCCCAAACCAGAACAACTTGATTCACTTCTTCTCTCTGTTCAACATGCATTACAAGGTTTTGGCTTACAAGTAGCCCCTGAAAAAGTTCAGTCTTTCACCCCGTGGCAGTATCTGGGATACATTCTTGACACCCATATCGTTTGCCCTAAAACACCAGAAATTATAATTCCCAAGGCCTTAACTCTAAATGACCTCCAAAAGATCCCTGGTCATATTAATTGGCTGCGACCGTCACTCGGCATAACAACCTCTCAACTGACCCACTTATTTGAGACCCTTAAGGGTGACCCTGCTCTAACTTCTCTGAGGACACTCTCTCCCCAAGCACGCCATGAATTAATACTTGTTAACCAAGCCATTAAAGAAAAATTTTTGACTCGTTTACAGATAAATCATCCTGTTTACCTTCTCCTATTAAATACTCCTCATAGTCTTACAGGCGTGCTCTGTCAATTTACTCCTGACTTCGGAGCACTTGAGTGGCTTTTTCTTCCTTCTCGCCCTCCGCAACAGTTGTTTACACGTTTCTCTCAGTGCATTAACTTATTAACGCAAGGATGCACCCGCACTCAACAGCTCTTGAGTTCTGACCCTCATTTTATATACTTTGGGGTAACAAAAACAGCTTTTGACCATGCTGTTCTTAATTCCGAAGAGCTCCAGATCACTTTGGCTGATTTTACTGGGCAAATAATTTATTCTTATCCCACTTCAAAGCCACTCTCTACTGTGCAGCTTCTTCCTTTACAACTTTCTACTATGCTCTCTCCTTCACTTCTTGCTAACGCCCCTACCGCCTTTATAGACGGATCAGGAAAAACTGGAGAGGGAGCGGTCACCTGGCAGACGGACGGTGCTTGGCAGCACTGTATTACACAGAAAGCCTCCACTACACAGTGTGCTGAGTTGTCAGCAGCTGTTGCTGCCTTTGAAATTTTTAAATCAGTGCCTTTCAATTTAATCGCTGATTCTGCTTACGTTGTTCACACTATTCAACATATTAGCGATGTAACTCTTCGATTTAGTCACAATTATGAGTTGTTTACTTTATTTATAAAGCTCCAAACCCTGCTTAATAGCCGTAACTCTCCCTTTTTTGTGGTACATGTGCACCCCCATACACCCTTGCTGGGACCTCTTTCTGATGGCAATTCTTGCGCCGATTTACTTGCTGGCTCTGCCTTTTCTGATGCATGAACTTCTCATAATTTCTTTCATCAAAATGCACGGGGACTTCAAAAACAATTTTCTATCTCTCTTACTGAAGCACAACAAATTGTTCACACCTATCCTGACTGCCAATGCTTTTCTCCCACGTGCTATGCTGCTGGCATCAACCCACGTGGTCTAGTAGCCAATCAATTGTGGCAAATGCATGTTACACACTATCCTCCCTTTGGGAAACTTAAATATGTCCACGTGTCCATAGATACATGTTCTGGGTTTCTTTATGCTACAGCCCTTTCCGGAGAACGTTCTACTCATGCCTGTCATCACTTCACCCAAGCCATTACAACTATGGGATGTCCCCAAGCCCTTAAAACTGATAATGGTCCTGCATATACTTCTGATAAATTTCAACAATTTTGTGCCACTTGGGATATTCTTTATACCACTGGCATTCCTTATAACCCTCACGGGCAAGCCATAATTGAACGTGCCCATCATACTCTCAAACAGCTCTTAAATAAACAAAAGGGGGGAGATGATGGGTCCAGACTATGTGACCAAAATGAAAGACTTGCCAAAGCTCTCTTCACTTCTAACTTTTTATCGGTTGCTAAAGATGGTCATACCGCTGCAGAACATTTTATCCCCCCGACACCCGAACTCGCCCACAGGTCCTCTATGAAGATCTTCAGAGTCCCTCTGTCTGGCAAGGAACTATACAATTATTAACCTAGGGGCGAGGGTATGTGGCTGTTTTGTCTCCCACAGGTTCACTTTGGATTCCCGCCTGATTAGTAAAACCATATCATGACCCAGAGATAGCCACCACCCTTCTGTTGGGAACCACCACCCCTGCTGCAGCTGCCAGGGCCGCTAGCCAGCCCGACTCCAGAATGACAACTGACACCATCACCATCACCCCCTCCCTGGGGAAGGATAGTGAACAACAGAGCTCTGCTATACCGGTAACATGGGGAGGTCTGAAAGCCTCTCCTCCAAAGCTGAGTATATCCTCTCAACTACAGGTGCCCCACTTACACCTGAAAATCTATTTCTAACTATGGTCTCCTTTGTGACCTTCAATTCTCAACAGGTACGTGTTCTCCTCCTCCTTTCTCAAGTACTAGCAACCTCTGCCTCAACCACCTACTGGGCTCACGTTCTTAGCCCCCCTCTTCCACCCGGTTACGTGGGAAGAACCAGAACCCCCTCTTTCCTCTAATGATACTACCATTACTGGTGGACAATACTTGGCCTATTCCAAACCACTCATTAACTCCCCTGAAGAGGGATGATGGTTTGTACTGCCTACAAATTGGACACTCTATGCTGACGCCCTTCCTTTGTGTTTCACTACTCAAGCATGCACTGCTTCTGCATGCGTACCTATACTAGAATGGTATATGAATTACATTTACTCCAATGATACCGATAAGCAACCAGCCTATTCTAAATAAATTTTCGTCAAAGCTATTGGCATTAACGGCACGTTCAGCAATAACAGTGCCTGTATTAGTCACTCACCCCCTTCCTTCCCTGTATGTCAACACCCACAGCTATCTCTTACAGATCCTATCGATAATACTTGGCTTATTTGTCGAACTACTAACTTTTCTTCATACTCTCTCCCTTTCAACATTTCACTAGAAAATCGGGGCCCTCAAGGTCTAGTTTTATTACCAAATCGCTCTACTTGGCAGTGGGCAGCCCCACACCATTATCAAGGACACTCTCAATCCTGGAACCCTGGCCTAACCGGACCCATTCTCCACTTACGTTACTCCACCGAACATTTCTCTCTATTAAAGGTCCTCTCTTGGTGAGTGGGTCTCCCATTTTAGGAAAGAACTCTCCGTTCAGGAGCCTTTCTGAAGGAGACAGAGAATGTCTCTAACAAGTTAAAGTGGACCCTCCATGACCATTACGATTCTGTGCTTGCGTGCACGTCTCGACCATACATTTTTGCTATAACTTCTAGTCCTCCAGATATCATTAAAATAAATGCCTCTTTTCAATTAACATTATCCACTGGCTCTACTTGGATTACTCCATGTCTGTCCAGACAAAATGTCTCCACTCTTAACATCAATTCTGTATTTGTTCTTCGACAAAAAAGTCACCTTTGGCTGCCCGTTAATCTTACACGCCCCTGGCAAGATAGGTCCCCCCTCGCTCAGGTTGTTAATGCATTACAAAAAATACGAACTAAAAGGTTGCTTGGAATTCTCATAGCCTCTATTATCACAGTCACTGCTATTGCCGCTACGGCCGCTACCGCTGCCGTAGCTCTCTCCCATTCAGACCGCCCAACAGTTTAACACTTATATGCAAAATGTTACTTCTGAAATGCAAACTATGGCACATATTGATCAAGAAATCCTCAAGCATCTGGGTGCTTTAGAAGCCTCAGTCCTTTGGCTTGGAGAGCGACAGGAAGCCCTATGGGAACATTCCCAACTAACCTGTGATGCTGAATACACTCGCTTCTGTGTTACCGCCCTTCCATATAATGAATCCTGGAAGGATGTTAAAAATAATCTTTTACCTAGCTTCGCTTCTCCATTGAAAAGTGATATTCAAAAATTACCATTCCAGTTACAAGAACAACTCTTGAAACTACAAGCAGAGTCTAATAAAAATACACTTACTACACTTAATGATTTTGGTTACTGGCTTAATCCTACACATTGGTTCTCTGGACTCAATCTCCGTGTTTGGGTCCTTTTTGCTATAGGCTGCTTAATAGTCTTGTGCCTCCTTATAGTCATCCGATGTCTCTACTCCCTGAAGATCTCCCATCACCAACAGAAGCCGGCCTTCTACGCCTGGACCATTCGCTACCAGTTACCTAAACAGGAGACAGGAAAAATAAAGACCTCCTCTTAAGAAGACCCTTCCTGTGTTATTACTTTGATAATCAGTAATTACCTGTATTTTGTTAATCAGTAGCTATTTGATAATGTGTAAATTCCTCTATATTGTCTGCCTCTTCTAGATCAGATGCTTTTGCATAGATAGGTTGCCAAGTTAGATGATCCCCTTCCGATTAATAATGAATTTGTATAAATGTTTCTTCGATTGTTAATGAATCTTTGTGCCTTTAAGAATGTTAATCTAGTGACTGTTGAGTAATAGTGTTAAAGAATGGATTGATCGGGAGAAAACCCATTGGTCCAACAATCGGGATGTGTTCAATGCAGGGGTTTAAAAATATTTCCCTTGCACTGACCCTGTTCCGAGTGTTTTCCCTTTAAGCTAAATTGTTGCTGCACAGTGAGTCCATTTCAATGCTGCGATTCATAAGAGCCTCGCTCTAATTTAGTACCCTGATGAAGAACCAGATGGTACCCGGTGGAAAACCAGCACCGTGAGTTTAAAGAGCCTGCCATGGCCGCCATCTAGGAGCCCAAGGAAGTCCAGGTATTACTCATCGCTATGCTACTTCTCCTCCTTGAACATATGGAGTGTGCCCCAGCTGAAGCTGGGCACACAAGGACTCACAAAAATTCTCCACACATCAGCCAGGCCCTGATAGCCAAAATGTTCTTGACAAGAACATTTTACTTTATCCTAATGGGCATTTGTTGGACCAGTGAAAACCCTCTTGATTCTTATTCCATTAATTAAACAAAAGGGGGGAAATGTGGGGATATATACCATTTAAACATGGCTACACTGTTGACAACTTCAGCCCCTCAAAGGCCTCTATGCTGCACAGGACATGTTGAGACTTGTCAGCGATGAGGAGGAGATTAGGCACGACTTGTTTTCCCAAACCTATTGTCCTGTTACTGATTGGCTTGTTTACCTGAATTCCTTCTCCCTTGCCCGAAACTTATTGTTATCCACCCAAAGCCCATTGTTCTGTTATTTGCTTCACTGCTTGCTGTACTGACTATAAATAAACTCCTGACACTGAAGCTGGGGTCGACTCCTCTGAGTTACCCTCCTTGGCCCCACTTCTCTGTAAGGGTTGTGCCGTTGGTTACCGTCGCTGTCACCATTGTGACATTCATCCCTTTAACTGGTACATGTATGCCATTTAATTCAGTGCGATTATCGATCAGTATGAGTTTATTGGTGTCATTTTCTTATGCTTTTTTTTGTGTGTGGTGTTGACGGTTTCTTTTTCCAAGTTAATTTTCCATGCTGGTTTTTTTTTTTTTTTTTAATTGTGATTTGTCTCTTCATTTTCTTTGTTGGTTTTGGTTTTGTGTGTACTGTATCTTTATGATTTTCTCCTTTTATATTTTGATGAGTAGGTTTCTTAACTTTCTTTGTGGTTACCCTGAAATTTACCTTTATCTTCCTAAGTTTAAAGCAGTAATTTATTTCTTGATATCTCCCTGACTTCCTCTCCGTATGGAAGCTTGAAACCTATACTCTTTATTCCCCCTTTATGTTTTGAAGCGGTCATCGGTTACAGATTGACGTCTCTGGTTCCCCATTTTCCGTCTTTTAGCTTTATTTTATTTTTGAGAGTTCTTCATCTGTGTCGATATCTGTCTGATGTTGTCATGTGTTTTAGTCTCAGGTTGTTGTCTAGTGTGTTGTTAGTTTTCTGTCCAAAGTACTCCCTGTAACGTTTCTTGTAAAGTTAGCCTGGTTTTTATGAATTCATTTAATTTCTGTTTATCTGGAAATCTTCTAATTTCATCATTATATTTGAGGGATAATTTTGCTGGTTATATAATTGTTGGTTGGCACTTTTTTCTTTCAAGGTTTGATACATGTCATCCCATTGCCTTCTTGCCTGCATAGTTTCTGCCAAGTAATCAGAACTTAGTCATATCAATGCCCCTTTGCAGGTGATCTTTCGCTTTTTCCACGCTGCTTTAGGATTCTTTGTCTTCTTTGGTTTGGGAACGTTTGATTATGATATGCCTCAGTGTTTGTCTTTTTGCATCTATCCTGTATGGGATTCGTTGTGCTTCTTGTATGGTTATCTTCTCATCCTTCATGATGGTAGGGAAGTTTTCTGTCAGCATATCCTCAACAATTCTCTCTGTACTTTTTGTTGATTTCTCCCCTTCTGGGATTCAAATCACATGGAATTTATTCCTCTTGATGGTGTCCCACACAACTATTAGGCTTTCCTCATTTTTTCTGATTGTTCCTTGAACAGATTAGTGTTAAGGGATTTGTCTTCTATTCCACTGATCCTGTGTTGCACTGTTTTAATTTTACTCCTATGACTTTCCATTGACTTGACAATTTCTGAAATTTTATTAAGATTCTGGATTTCTGGTTGCTGTTTCTGTATGGTTCTCAATTGTTAGTTTATTTTGTCATTTTGTTATGACTTGTGTTGTTTTCCTGGATTCTTCCAGTGTTGTCTGTGCTTTCCTTGATTTTTTCTGTGTTTTCCATAGTTTTGTCTATGTTTTCCTTGATTCCTTTGAGGACCAATTCTGTCTTAGTCATCTAGTGCTGCTCTAACAGAGAGACCGCAAGTGGATGGTTTTAACAAAGAGAAGTTTATTCTCTCACAGTCCAGTAGGCTACAATTGCAAATTCAGGGCATCAGCTCTAGGGGAACGTTTTCTCCATTGGCTCTGGAGGGAGGTCCGTGTCATCAATCTTCCTTTGGTCTGGGAGGTTCTCTGCACAGGAACCTCAGGTCCAAAGGATGCGCTCTGCTCCTGGCACTGCTTTCTTGGTGGTATGACGTTCCCGTGTTCCCGTGTCTCTGCTTGCTTCTCTCTTTTATATCTCAAAAGAGATTGGATTAAGACACTATCTAATCTTGTAAGCCTCATCAGTATAACCTTATCACAGTGATAGAATTTACAACACATAAGGAGATCACATATAAGTACAAGGCATTTAGAGAACTATACACTAAAGTAGAGCTCCATACATAAAGTGACCATAAACTGAGTTATTTTTATAAATTTATTTTTATTTACCAGTTTAAGCTTTGTACTGTATGTATTGAAATAAGTTCCAGAAGTCTTAATGCAGTAAGTATAAAACCCAAAATTAATAGCTATGCAATCTGAGGGTAAGGAGTCCTGGTGGAGCAGAGGTTAGGCACTCGGCTGCTAATCTAATTGTCAAGGTTTCCAACCTACCCAGAGGCTTCACAGAAGAAAGATGTGGCCATCTGCTCCCTTAAAGTTACAGCCAAGAAAGCCCCGTGATGCAGCCCTCCTCTGTCTCATGGGGTCGCTATGAGTCAGAATCAACTTGATGGCACTTAACAACAACACTGGAATCTGAACAGAAGGTTTATTCTGAGCAGTTATTCTATATGCATGTAGGGAGGCCATTTGGATTCCAGAAAAAGCCAGTGACTCCAAGAAGGTAGGTACAACGGGGCTTATAAAGAGAAGAGGAGGGAGAAATAGAGAAGACCAAACACTGGCTAAAATTAACATGATTAACTGAACCCTCCTTCCCCTCTTTGCTGAGATCCACTAATAGCAGGTTACTTCTGGCCTGGCGGCTAATAATATGGCTCTCCACCCACCTGCAGTCAAGAGACTCTTGATGAGATTGAAATTAGGAGGTAATGGTTTTTGACTATTCTTTTATAGCAGAAAAGGCAAAATTACACTGCTATAGAGCAGTTTCTGGCAGGCTTTTGCAATTTGGGTCATTTTTTTTAGGGTTAACATTTGGTTTCACAGATAAGAAAAGCCTTAAAATCAAAGTAAGATGTCTGTTATTAATGTCCCTATTTGTCTTAGTCATCTAGTGCTGCTATAACAGAAACACCACAAGTGGATGGCTTTAACAAGCAGAAGGGTATTTCCTCACAGTAAAGTAGGCTAAAAGTCCAAATTCAGGGTGTCAGCTGCAGGGGAAGGGTTTGTCTCTCTGTGGGCCTTCTCATCCATGTTCCCTGGGACTAGGAGCTTCTCTGTGCAGGAACCTCGGGTCCAGAGGACATGGTCTGCTCCCGGTGCTTCTTTCCTGGTGGTATGAGGTCCCCCTGTCCCTCTGCTCACTTCTCTCTTTTGTATCTCAAGAGATTACCTCAGGATACAATCCCATCTTGTGGACTGAGTCCTGCCTTACTAACAGAACTGCTGTCCATCCTCCCTCATTAACATCACAGAGGCAGGATTTACAACATAGAGAAAAATCACACAATACCAGGAATCATGGCCCAGCCAAACCGATACATACATTTTTTGGGGGACGTAATTCAATCCAAGACATTCCACCGTGTTGCCCCCCCCCCCCAAAATCACATCCTTGTAACATGGAAAACAAATTCACCCTATCATATCATAGCAAAAGTCTTAACTCCAAGTCCAAATTCCAAAAATTCCTCTTCACCTGTCAAATCCAGAATATAAGTTACCTGCTCCCAAAGGCACAATGGCAGAATTAGCACAAGCTAGACATTTCCATTACAAATGTCTCTCTGCTCCCTTCTCTCTTTTATATCTCAAGAGATTGCCTCAGGATACAATCCCATCTTGTGGATTCAGTCTTGCCTTACTAACACAACTGCTGTCCATCCTCCCTCATTAACATCATAGAGGCAGGATTAACACAATACAGGGAATCTGGCCCAGCCAAATTGATACACACACTTTTGGGGGCACATAATTCAATCCATGACACTATTCAACACTAGTAAGGTACTGGTATTTGATCATATTATTAAAGGAGGAGCCCTGGTGGCGCAGTGGTTAAAGCAATCAACTGCCAACCATAATGTTGGTGATTTGAAAAGCAAGGGGCTCCAGGGAGAAAACACGTGGCAGTCGGCTTTCTTAGAGACTTACAGCCTCCAAAAGCCTCTGGGGTCGGTATGGGAATCCACTGGAGGGCAGTGGGTTTGGTTTGAATCATATTATAGACATAGGGTTATACAGATGGATTTGTGAATGTGTGTGTGTGTGTGTGTAAGCACGTTTATGTGGAAATTACACACTCCTTCAAAGTGTGGATTATAACCCTTGAGAGTGGTTTTGTCTGTGCGTACCTGCCAAAAAGATTCATTGTTTTACAATTTGATAGCCAACTTATTTAACTAAAAACTTCAAATGTCTTAATCTTTTTAAGTTCAGCCTGTTAGCTTTATTATTCTCTTAGAAGTCTAGCAAATAATAGCAACCACTTTTAAGGGGCTGGTGGAAAGTATTTGTCCCCATTTGCAAATCAAGTTAATGACACACCATCATCCATTTTAAAGTCAGTTAGAATCTCTTGGTACACTTCACACAGTTCTCTCTTTAATCACTTCAGTGGTCTGCATTAACAGGCACCTTCCCAGCTATGTAAATAACTCTTTAAAATCTAATAAATGACACTCACCAATATAGTGGAACTTCTCTTAAAATGTTCCAATGTTGTATATAAAACTAGTTTTCTACAAGAACCACAAGCTTAAATTAATTACTCAATTATACATTTCACAGTGAGTTGCAAAGCTATTATTCTTAGAAGCCAAATTCTTTGCAACCTTGCCCATGTATAAAATATCAAATATGCACACATTCCTTAATCACTCACAATATGAACGCTTCCGTTTTGGTTCTCTGTAAGGCTTCTGTACATTTGTTAAATCCTCCTGGAGTTGAAAGATGCATCCCTATCGCAGATGACAGTTAAAGAAAATAAATAAATAAATAAAACCCGTTGCCATAGACTTGACTTCCAGTCAGAGTGACCCTGTTAGACAGATGAGAACTGCCCCATAGGGTTTCCAAGGAGCCGCTTGGTGGATCGGAACTCTCAAACTTTTAAGTTAGCTCCCAAACTCTTAACCACTGCACCACCAGGGCTCCAGTTACCGTCCTGGCAACCAAGCTAGTGCCTTGGAACCGCCCACTTAACCATTGCACCACCAGGGCTCCTGGAACAAAAAAATACCAGCCTTGATCCCCTTTCATGAAGCATTCTCCTATTTCAGCACAAGATGGCTGCACAATTCCAGACACAATACTTTCAAACTGTTTTCGCCTAATACATGTGCGTATGCTGCCCTCGTGTGGACATATAGGAGAATGCATCATGACTGGAGAAGAGTCATTTGTAAAATGCAGATGTTTTTTTCACATTTTGGTAATTACAGACAATGGAGCAATGGTTAAGCACTTGGCTGGTAACCTAAAGTTGGAGGTTCAAATCCACTCAGAAACCCCACTGGAGAAAGACGTATCTGCTTCCAGGAAGATTACAGCCTAGAAACCAGAGCTGCTCTACCCTGTCACATGGGGTTACTATAAGTTGAAATTGACTCGATGGCACCCAACAACAACAACAGAGACAATTTATGAACATAACTGAATTCGAAATTGCCAACTTTTTATGGAAAACAAATAAATGCTACCATGCTCCTTGTTGACTATTAAATTCAAGTAACACAACATCAGAGCCACAGGGATTGCTGCGACCTCCACTCTTGTCTGCACTAATATGACTTTGTTCTTTTTTTCATAGAACGTTACTACACTACATAAATCTTGTGATTAATAAAGAAGGAATATTTCATTTTCCAGCTCCAGAAAAGTGATTGCACTAAAAGTAATTCCAGCTGAAGTAAATAATCAAGTATAAAATTATAGTAGAAAAACCACTAGACCAATACTTCTTAAATTGCACATGCAAAAGAATCCCCTAGGGAGCTTGTTGAAAAGCAGATTTGGATTCGGTATGTAAGGGATAAGGCCAGAGATTCCCCACGTTGAATGCCGATGCTGACTGTACTGCTCTGTGGGGCCCAGAGAATGCATCCCTCCCACTAATGTTGGGCACAGGACCATCATGGTGGAATTCAACCAGTCACAGCTCAGTACTTCCTGAGCACATAGTGCCCACGGACAGGGTTGTTTGGACCCGCCATCGAGCCTCCCTACCTAAACTGGCATAGACTTAAGCTTCTCTTTTAAAAGGAACCTAAATCAGCTGGTTAACTCTTCCCTGTGGAGTTGATTCTGACTCATAGGGACTCCATGTGTTACAGAGTACAACTGTGCTCCATACGGTTTTGTTGGCTATAATCTTTACAGAAGCAGATTGCCAGGCCTTTCTTCTGCCCCATCACTGGTGCGTTCCAACCATCAACATTTGGTTAGTTGTTGTTAGGTGCTGTCGAGTGGGTTCTGACTATAGAGATCCTATGCAAAACAACATGTAACACTGTCCGGTCCTGCACGATCCTCATCATCATTGCTATGTTGAACCCACTGTCATAGCCACCGAGGAAATCCATCTCATTGAGGGTCCTCCTCTTTTTCGCTGACCCTCGACTTTACCAGGCATGATGTCCTTCTCCCGGGACTGGTCCCTCGTGATGACATGTCCAAATTACATGAGATGAAGTCTTGCCATCCTTGCTGGTTGTACTTCTTCCAAGACAGATTTGATATTCAATATTCTTCGCCAACACCATTATTCAAAGGCATCAATTCTTCAGTTTTCCTTATTCATTGTCAAGCTTTTGCCTGCATATGAGGCTGGGGTCGGGTGCACTTTAGTCCTCAAAGTGACATCTTTGCTTTTTAATGCTATAAATAGGTCTTTTGCTGCACATTTGCCCAATGCAATGCATCATTTGATTTCTTGACTCTTCCTTCCATGGGCGTTGATTTTGGATCCAAGTACAATGAAACCCTTGACAAAGTCAATCTTTTCTCTGTTTATCCTGATAGGTTATTGCTTCAGTTGTGAGGATTTTTGTTTTCTTTAGGTTGAGGTGTAATCCATACTGAAGGCTGTAGTCTTTGGTCTTCATCAGTAAGTGTTTCAAGTCTTCTTCGCTTTCAGCAAGCAAGGTTGTGTCATCTGGATAATGAAAAAGGAAGACAGTAAAACTGATGCAGTCAAACTTTGGTGTTGGTGAAGACTATTGAACATGTGCAAAGACTCTCTTCCCAAGTAAGGCCACACTCACAGCTTCCAGGGGGGCATATCCTTTTTTGGACGGGGTCACCATTCAACCCACTACACGTTTAATTTCTAAGAGGCTTATAGCAAGGTCACGCACAGTGGTGGCCAGGACGGAGGAAATGGGATTCTCACCCATTCTTGTCAGTGGGCATCACCGGGAGTGCAGGGTGAGAGTGTCTAGTAGAATGAAAGAGGCACACACTTCTGAACCAGCCATTCTTATCTCGGTATCCCAAATGCCTTGGTTCCTTGCATTCAATTCTTCTCCAGACACATCCACTAGAGAACACATCCACACCTGCACGATCTCAAGAGCTTTGATTCTAAAGGATTGGAAACCACCTAAATACTTACAGAGGGGATGTGCTGAGAAAGTATATTTATCCAGTAGATTATATTGTTAAATTTTGATACCTTACAAGAATGGTTAAAATTAACTATGTCCATAGCGACATGAGTAAATCTCATGTCTAGAAGGCTAGATTCTGGGTTCAGCCTCATTACTACTAATAATTTTTACAGAAGTTAATTGACTATTCAGGATTCTCAGGTACAGAGAAAATCAGAATGCTGTACAGATACCTAAAGTTTAGTTTTAATTAGATTTATTTAGCCTATGGGATATTCTTTCACTGAAAGTCCAAATTATTGGAATTATCTGTTTTCCCCTACGGAATTAACAGTTTATTTATAAAACTAGTTCTCAGGGCAGTCTCTACTGCTCCGTTGCTCTAAATTCAGTTTACCTGCCTATACAATGATAGCAGAAGGAAGAGGAGGCAAAAAAGAACAGCAGTTATATTCATGAGATTTACAAGGTTAGATAGTGTCTTAAGCCGATCTCTTTTGAGATTATAAAAGAGAGAATTAAGCAGAGAGACAGCGGGACACCATACCACCAAGAAAGCAACAGCGGAAGCAGAGTGTCCTTTGGACTCCAGGTTCCTGTGCCGAGAAGCTCTTAGACCAGGCGAAGACTGATGACAAGGACCTGAAGAGTCATTTCTAAAATCCAGGTGTGTTTTTTACATATTGGTCGTTAAAGACAGTGGGGCAATGGTTACTCACTTCGGTGGTTGCCTTAAGGTGGAGGTTCAAACCGACCCAGCAGCTTTGCTAGAGAAAGACCTGGCTATCTGCTACCCTAAAGATTATGGACTTGAATACCAGAGCAGCTCTACCCTGTCACAGGGGTTTGCTATGAGCTCAAATTGACTGGATGGCACTCAACAACAACAACAGAGACAATTCATAAACTTAACTGAATTTGAAATTGTCAGCTTTTTACTGAAAACAAATAAATGCTACCATGCTCCCTGTTGAACATTAAACTCAAGCAACACCACATGAGAGCCCCAGGGACTGCTGTGACCTGCACTCTGTCAGCACTAATATGTCTTTTTTTTCCCCTGGCACGTTACTGCAGTACATAAAACTTGTGATTTATATCACCACATGCACAGTAATAATACAGAGGGAATATTTTGTTTTCCTGCGCTAGAAAAGTGATTATACTAAAACTAACTCCAGCTGAAGTAAATAATCAAGTATAAAATTATGGTAGTAAAACCACTAGATCGATGATTCTTAAATTGCATGTGCATAGGACGCACCTGGAGAGCTTATCAACAAGCAGATTTGGATTCGTTAGATCGGGGGTGAGCCCAGAGAGTCTCCATTTTGAATGATGATGCTGATGGTACTGCTCCGTGGAGCCCAGAGAATGCGTGCCTCCCAGTAACGTTGGGCACAGGGCGACCACGGTGGAATTCAACCAATCAGAGCTCAGTATTCCTGCGCACATAGTGCCCACAGACAGGGTTGTTTGAACCTGCCATTGAAGTTCTCTACCCAAATTGGCATAGATTTAAGCTTGTCTTTTATAAGGAACCGAAATCAGCAGGTTAACTCTTTCCTGTGGAATTGATTCTGACTCATAGGGACCCCATGTGTTACAGAGTAGAACTGTGCTCCATAGGGTTTTGTTGGCTGTAATCTTCTACAAAAACAGATTGCCAGGGAATTATTCTGCACCACCACTGGTGAGTTCCAACCACCACCCTTTTGTTGGTTGTTGTTAGGTTCTGTCGAGTGGGCTTCATACGTACAACAGAATGAAACACTGCCAGGTCTTGCACCATTCTCGCTATTATTGCTATCTTGAACCCGTTGATGCAGCCACTGTGTCAGTCCATCGCGTTGAGGATGTTCCTCGTTGTCCCTGACCTGCTACCAAGCATGATGTCCTTTTCCCACGACTGGTCCCTGCTTTTAACATGTCCAAAATACATGAGACGAAGTCTCTCCATCCTTGCTTTAAGGAGCATTCTGCTTGTACTTCTTCTGAGACAGATTTGTTCATTTTCTGGCAGTCCATGGTATATTCAAGATTCTTTCCCAACACCATAATTCAAATGCATCACTTCTCTGGACTTCCTTATTTGATTCAGGTTACGCAAGAACAGAAACACAAGTCTTTTGGAGGAACACAATTTGAATCACATCAGACCTCATAGGCTCTAAGTTGACTATGGACGGCTGAGCAGGGTTCCTGAGTTTAGGTGGAGTTTATCCGGTGTTAAAAATAATCAAACCTCACTGGAATTTCAACCTAAGATTTACTCTAAACGGTTATTCCATATGCATATAGGGAGGCCATTTGAATTCCGGAAAAAGCAAATGGCTGGAAAAATCTAGGTATAAAGGAGCTTATAAAGCGAAGGAAAGAAAAAGAGGAGGGAGAAATATAGAACAGCAAGCATTGGGTAATCTTAATGTGATTGGTTGAACTCTGCCTTCCCCTCTTTGCTGAGATCCACTGATATCAGGTTACTTCTGGTCTGGCTGCTAATGATTTGGTCCTCCACCCACCTGCAACCAGCAGACTTTTTTTGAGATTGAAATTAGGAGGTAATGGTTCGTTGACCATTATTTTCTAGCAGGATAAGACAAATTTATATTGCTATAGAGCAGTTTCTGGAGGGCTTTTGCAATTAGGTTAGTTTATTTAGGGTTAATGTTCGGTTTCATGGATAAGAAAAGCCTAAAAATCAAAGTAAGATGTCTGTTAATTTTTCTATCCAACACTGGTAAACATTATTGGTTTTTTTTGTTTTTCAATTGTGCTTTAGGTGACAGCTTACAGCACAAATTAGTTTCTCATTCAAAAACTTAAATTGTTTTGTGACATTGGTTGTACTCCCCGCATTATGTCAGCACTCTCCCCTTTCCCTCCCCACCTCGGGTTCCCAGGTTCTATTTGTCCAGTTTTCTTGTCCCTTCCCGTCTTCTTGTCTTTGGTTTTGGGCAGGTATTGCCCATTTCGTCTCCTATACTTGACTGATCTCCCTAGGCATCTGTCAGTTTGTTGTGCTGTGGTGGCTTGCATGTTGCTGTGATGCTGGAAGCTATGCCACCGATATTTCAAATACTGGCAGGGTCACCCATGATGGACAGGTTTCAGCTGAGCTTCCAGAATAAGACAGACTAAGAAGAAGGACCTGCGGTTTACTTCCGAAAAAAAAAAAAAAAAAAAAAAAGCCAGTCAAAACCTTATGAATAGCAGCAGAACATTTTCTGACGTAGTGCTGGAAGATGACTCCCTCAGGTTGGAAAGCACTCAAAATACTACTGAGGAAAAGGTGCCTCCTCAAAGTATAGTCGACCTTAATGACTTGGATAGAGGCAAGCTTTCGAGACCTTTATTTGCTGATGTGGCGGGAATTAAAATGAGAAGAAATAGCTGCAAACATCCATTAATAATAGGAACATGGAACGTAAAAAGTATGAATCTAGGAAAACTGGAAATCATTAAAAATGAAAATGAATGCATAAAGATCAATATCCTAGGCATTAGTGAGCTGAAATGGAGTTGTACTGGCCATTTTGAATCAGACATTCGTATGGTCTACTATTCTGGGAATGACAAATTGAAGAGGAATGGCACTGCATTCATCATCATAAAGAAAATTTCAAGATCTCTCCTGAAGTACAGCAATGTCAGTGATACGAGAATATTCATACGCCTACAAGTAAGACCAGTTAATAGGACTATTATTCAAATTTATGCACCAAACAATAAAGCCAAAGATGAAGAAAGTAAAGATTTTTACCAACTTTTACAGTCTGAAATTGATCAAACATGCAATCAAGATGCATTGATAATTACTGGTGACTGGAATGTGAAAGCTGGAAACAAAGAAGGATCAGTAATTGGAAAATAGGGCTTCGGTGATAGAAATGATGCCAAAGATCACATGATAGGATTTTGCAAGACTGAGAGGCGGGGCCAAGATGGCAGAGTAGTCAGATGCTTCTGGTGGTCTCTCTTACAACAAACACCCGAAAAACAAGTGAATCGATTATATATGACAATCTAGGATCCCTGGACAATAAAGGCAAAGTTGAAGAACCAGACTGAGTGGCAGGAGGAAGAAGAGATGGTTTGGAAGCAGCGAGGAGTTGCCAGACCTGATCTAGCGAGAGCCTGAGCCCTTCAGGCCTTATCAGCTCATGGGTGAGCAGTGAGGCAGGCAAGCAGCAGTGCTCAGGAGGCGTATTCCGCAACAGGAGAGACCCAGTGGCACAGAGTCTACTCGGCTATCCAGAAACAGTGAGAAGCAGCCCTCGACTGGCGAGAGATAAGTACTTGTGTCTGGCCTACCGCGCGGATCAGAAACACCCCCCTTTGGGAAAAACCTCTCTCCCATTTACCTCCCTGCTGTGCACTAGGTCTGGGATGGCTTCAGTGATTGACAAGTCCCCTGCACCAGAAGTAGGACCCGTCATGGGCCCTGAACCATTTTCCAGCCTTGGAGAGGGAACAAACTAACAAACAGGGGAAGAAAATAATCTGCCAGCTCCCCTAATCCAGGAACTCAGGGAAGGCACAGCTCCTTTGCCTAGGCACAGGCATAAGGAGTCCATGGACTCTGAGTGCCTTTCCCCCTACAGACACTTGTGTGGGCCCATTTCAACAGCATAGGCCCTCATTATCACAGTACAACAGGATATATAGCTGAAGTCTAACTTCAACTGTTTCAGCTGTGAAGTGGCAGGTTCATGACATTTGACACTGCTCTGCCCATTAAGCAGGGTCTTCACCTACCCATATCAGGGGCCTGAGGACTGGTGGCTCCACCCATGCCACCTAGCCACCTGAGACAGGGGCCCGAGAATAGGTTGGTCCCCTAGTCCTTACAGCCAACAGCATTGGGTGCTCATAGTCTGACTGAAAATCCCACCCACTTATGCGCTCTAGGGAACAGGAACACACTTTCCTTCCAGACACTCGGGGGCAGCTGTCAGCCCCCTGACTTGCTGAGCATGTGACCCCTGCTGAAGCCAGATGCCTGTGCCTACACCAATCACCCCTGCCTGTCTAGGACTGTAAGTGAGAGCCTACACCACACACTTGGTGGCCGACTACCTGGACACCTGAGCTGAATCCATACAGGAGTAGTGGGTGGACTTCAGGGCTCACATACGTAGTGGCAGTTCTGGCCAACTGGTGGCAGGATGTGGGAGCCTCAGGGACACCAGTGATTGGGCTAGCTCACATGAGCAGCCTATTGGAGCATATCAAAACAAAGCTAAACAAGAAGCTAGGACACAGTAAGCAAACATAAAATAAATAAATATAATAATTTATTGATGGCTTGGAGACAACAGTCAATATCAAATCACATAAAGAAGCAGACCATGATGGCTTCAGCAAGCTCCCAAAATAAATAATCAAGACTTTTTCTGGAGGAAGAGAATTTCTTGGAATTACCAGAGGTAGAATACAAAAGATTAATATACAGAACTCTTCAAGAGATCAGGAAGGAGATCAGACAAAATGCAGACCAAGCAATAGAGGAACTTAAGAAGATTAGAGAAGAGCATAATGATAAATTTAACAGGCTGCAAGAATCCATAGATAGCCAGTGTCTTAGTCATCTACTGCTGCTGTAACAGAAATACCAGAAGTGGGTGGCTTTACAAAGAGAAGTTTATTGTCTCATGGTCCAGTAGGTTACAAGTCCAAATTCAAGACATCAGCTCCAGGGGAACACTTTCTCTGTCGGCTCTGGAGGGAAGTCCATGTCATCAGTCTTCCTTTGGTGTGGGAGCTTCTCTGCACAGGAACCTCAGGTCCAAAGGACGCGCTCTGCTTCTGGCACTGTTCTCTTGGTGGTATGAGGTTCCCACGTGTCTCTGCTCGCTTCTCTACTTTATATCTCAAAAGAGATTGCATTAAGACACTAATCTTGTCAACCTCATAAGTACAACCTCATCACAGTGATAGAATTTACAACACATAAGGAGATCACATATAATCTCATCATAGTGATAGAATTTACAACACATAAGGAAATCACATCAGATTACACAATCATACAACACTGGGAATCATGACCCAGCCAAGTTGCTACACACATTTTTTGGGGGGGCACGATTCAATCCGTGACAGCCAGTAATCAGAAATCCAGAAGATTAACAATAAAATTTCAGAATTAGACAACTCAATAGAAAGTCATAGGAGCAGAACTGAGGCGATGGAAGTCAGAATTGGTGAGACTGAAGATAAAGCACTTGACAGCAACTTATTTGAGGAAAAATCAGATAAAAGGATTTAAAAAATGAAGAAACCCTAAGAATTATGTGGGACTCTATCAAGAGGAATAACCTACAATTGATTAGAGTACCAGAACAGGGGAGGAGAACAGAAAATACAGAAAAAACTGTTGAAGATTTGTTGGCAGAAACTTCCCTGATATCGTGAAAGATGAGAAGATATCTATCCAAGATGCTCATCGAACCCCACACAAGGTAGATCCCAAAAGAAAGTCACCAAGACATTATAATCAAACTTGGCAAAACCAAAGATAAAGAGAATTTTAAGAGCAGCTAGGGATAAACGAAAAACCATCTACAAAGGAGAGTCAATAAGAATAAGCTCGGACTACTCAGCAGAAACCATGCAGGCAAGAAGGCAACCGGATGACATATATAAAGCCTAGAAGGATAAAAATTGCCAGCCAAGACTTATATATCCAGCAAAACTGTCTCTCAAATATGATGGCGAAATTAGGGCATTTCCAGATAAACAGAAGTTTAGGGAATATGCAAAAACCAAAGCAAAATTACAAGAAATACTAAAGAGTGTCCTCCGGTTAGAAAATCAATAACATCAAATAACAACCCAAGATCAGTACACAGGACAGAGCACCCAGATATCAACCCAGACAGGGAAGACACAAAAATAAATCAAAGCTAAAACACTGAAAATAGGGAAACAGAGATGTCAATAAGTATAAGATGACAACATTAAAACAAAAAAGGGGGGCTAAAAAATGTAGACATAGATTTTTCATATGGAGAGGAAGTCAATGTGATAAAAAGAAATAAAAGATTGGTTTAAACTTAGAAAAATAGGGGTAAATATTAAGGTAACCACAAAGGAAACTAACACTCCTAGATATCAAAATAAAAAACAAGAAAAATATAGAGACTCAGTAAACAGAAAATGAACACCAATGAAAAAGATGAAAAGAAGACACATAGAGAAAAACGACTCGGCACAGAAAATTAAGTGGAACAGAGAAACTGCCAACAACACACACAAAAAAGAATTTTGCAAGACCAACGACTTCTTCATTGCAAATATCCTTTTTCAACAACGTAATTGGCTACTATACACATGGATCTCGCCAGATGGAATATGCAGAAATGAAACTGACTGTAACTGTGGAAAGAGACGACTTGTTAAATTTGGCTGCCCCTGAGAGTTGTGACTACAAGTGATTTGTGCTTTCTTCTCTACACCAATTTTTATAATGAATATATAGTCATTTCTGTCAGAAAAATCATCTAATGAATAAGTCGTTTGTACAACTAATGTCAAAATAGACAACAATCAGTTATTGTTGTTGTGTTGTGTACCGACTCAATTTCAACTCACAGCGACACAACGTGTCTGAGTAGAACTGCCCCACAGGGCTGTAATCTTTCCAGGAGCAGATCACCAGGTCTTCCCTCCTGAGGAGCAGCTGGTGGATTGGAACCGCCCACTTAACCACTGCACCACCAGGGCTCCTTGAACAGAAAATAGCAGCATTCATTCCCCTTCATGAAGCATTCTCCTAGTTCTCCACAAGAGGGCAGCACAATTACAGACACAATACTTCCCAAAGACTTTTGCTAATACATGTGCTTACGCTGCCCTTTTGTGGGGAAATAGGAGAATACGTCATGATTGGAGAGGAGTCATTTCTAAAAGGCAGGTATGTTTTTCACATATTGGAAATTAAAGATAGTGGGGCAATGGTTAAGCACTTCGCTAACCTAAACGTGGAGGTTCAAACCGACCCAGCAACTCCGCTGGAGAAAGACCTGGCTATCTGCTTCCGTAAAGATTGCAGCCTAGAAAACCAGAGCAGGTTCACTCTGTCACATGGGTTTACTATCAGCTGAAATTCACTCGATGGCACCTAACGAATACAACAGAGACAATTTATCCACTTAATTGAATTCGAAATTGTCAGCTTTTTATTGAAAACAAATAAATGCCCCCATGCTCTCTATTGAACAATTAAACTCAAACAAAACCACATCAGAGGCGCTGGGATTGCTGTGATCTGCACACTTTTCTGCACCAATATGTCTCTTTTTTTCATAGAACTTTACTACACTACAAAAAAACTTGTGATTTATCTCACCACATGCACAGCCATAATAAAGAAGGAGTATTTCCTTTACCTGCTTCAGACAAGCGATTGCACTAAAATTAACTCCAGCTGAAGTAAATAATCAAGGTAGAAAAAGCACTAGACCAATGCTTCTTAAATTGCATGTGCATAGAACTCACCTGGGGAGCTTTTTAAAAAGCAGATTTGCATTCAGTAAATTGGGGGTAGGCGCAGAGATGCCCCTTGTTCAATCCCGATGCTGATGGTACTGCTCCGTGGGGCACAGAGAATGTGTGCCTCCCACTAACGCTGGGCACAGGGTGACCATGGTGGAATTTAACCAACCAAAGCTCAGTACTTCCTGCGCAGATAGTGCCCACACACAGGGTGGTTTGGACCCGTCATCGATGCCCTCTACCTAAATTGGCATAGACTTAAGCTTGTCTTTTATAAGGAACCTAAATCAGCGGGTTAATTCCTTCCTGTCAGTTGATTCTGACTCATGGGTACCCCATGTGTTACGGAGTAGAACTGTGCTCCATAGGATTTTGTTGGTTGTAATCTTTACAGAAGCAAATCACCAAGCCTTTCTTCTGTGCCACCACTGGTGGATTCCAACCCCCAGCCTTTTGGTTAGTAGTTAAATGCAAAGAGTAAAATCACACACACACACACACACCCCTGTAAATGGGAGAGAAAGTGACAAGGCAGAAAATTTGCTTCAGGTTATGCAAGAACAGAAACACAACTGTTTTGGAGCAACACAATTTCAATCGTATCAGACCTTATCAGCAGTCAACAGGCTATGGTGAGATGGGCAGGGTTCCTGAGTTTGGGTGGAATTTATCTGGTGTTCAAAATAATTAAAACTCACTGCAATAGTGGAGTGTCTGGAGCAAGAGATGCATCCTAGATGCCCAGTTTCTTGTTTTGGCTTCAGATTTGGGAAAAGAGAAAGCAAAGCAGCTGTGCTCTGATCTGAACTCCTCTGATATGTTAAGAAGTGTTGAGACTCTAGTAAGTTCAAAACTACATAATCTTAATAAAACGTGTTTCCTTTATCTTATAGTACATAATTAAGTTATCTGATTTATTTATATGCATATGCTAGTGATTTTCACTTCATTATTCCTTTTTTTTTTGGTTTCCTTAGCACTGCCCTCGAGTTGATTCTGACTCATAACGACCGTACAAGACAGAGTAGAACTGCCCCATCGGACTTCCAAGGAGCGACTGGTGGGTTTAAACTGTTGACCTTTTGGTTAGCAGCTGAGCTCTTAACCACTGTGCCACCAGGGTTTCCAATAAAGTGAGACTTCTCTTAAAATGTTCCAACGTGTTCTGGCAACATGGCGCTCTAGGCAGAAGCACCATGCCGTCCCTCCACAGCAAAGATCTGAAAAACTAAGCCAAACAGAGAAAACAGCAATCCTGAAATCCTAAACATCAAATGAATTGATAAAGAACTCAGCCAAGCACCAAATAGAATAAGAAACTGACAGAGAACAGAGAGTGAGGAGACATACATGGAGAGGTCCCCTATCAGCTAACGCAGCACAGATCCACCATCTTGGACTCCTATCAGAGACCAGCAAATAGGGGGTATGAGAAAGCAGCTTCACAGAGCTTCCAGCAGGAGACAGAACTGGTAACAGGTGATATATGCTTTCCCACTCCCCACCCTTCTTCATCCCCCACTCAGCCTCCTCTGCTTCCTGTGGCCACAGTCTCTTGTCCAGGAAGCACCAGCTGCTTGGATTCCACCCACCCACACTGGCCGACTCCCTGAGTGCCATTTGTTGGCTGCTGGTGTTGCTTTAATCTGCTTCTTTTGATTTCTTCCTTACCTCTCACCACCTCCTCCTCCTTTTGCTCAAATACCTGGCTCCATGCGCCATCTTTACTTCTTCCTAGGGGCTGTGGAGCTCCGTTGGAGTGTGGAACTGCTTCCCGGTCCGTGCTACCATGCTGGTGGGATTCTGGGGCTTTTGTTTTCAATTGTTTGTTTGTGTTCTTTTTCTTTTCTCGAGTTGGGAGCCCGCTATGGCCCAGTGGTGCTGTCCGGCTTGGGACCTACCCCCTCAGCTTGCACAGACATGCAGAGGGATCACTGAGCGCATTTTTTTCATGGGTTTTTTTTTTTGGGTGGGGGGTTCTTGTTCTTTCTTTAAAAATTTGTTTTGTTTTATTTTCCCTCTTTTTCCATTTTTGTCTTTCTTCATTACTCAGTTTCTCATTTCTCTATACCTTCCTTCTCTTCATGTCCCCTTGATACCTAGCACTGAATACCTGTACACCTCCTAGCCAGGCTGTACTTCAACACCTGAGAACAACTTCCCCAGACCTCATAGCTGCACTGGTGGGATCCCTGGGAGCTTTGCTGTTCTTTTTTCTTTCTAATTTTTATTTATTCATTCTTTCATTTATTTTTTTCATTTTCTTCCCCTTTTTGTTTTTCTCCATTTCACAGTCACTCATCTCTCCACTCCAACGGCAAGCTCCCCTAGCATTCTTTTTTGTTTGTATGTTTTTGGCTCCTGTTCCTCTCTCCTCTCTCCCATACCCATCTTAGCTCCACACATCACAATCTCCCCCCTCCATCCTGCCTACCTGCACCGTGTGCTTAACATCACACCACCAAGCAGCACAGGCACAGCCTACCGGAACCTGCCCTGCACTGATTACCGACCCACCCTAGTGGCTGTAGTGAGTGTCACAAACAACCCATCCCAGCCACTCCTCTTCAGCTAGACCTACCCCGCTGTACCATATCTGAGTGACTGACCCTGCCAATTGGAGAAGGAGACGAAAAGTATCGTGCCCACAGGGGAGCAAACAACAAAGAACACACAGCCCGCCTGCTCACACATAGCCAAATCAACAACAACAACAAAAAAAAAGGATGAAGCAAACAAATCTACAATCAATAAATGAGAAAAATAACTACTGAATGCCCTGAAGACAGCAGACAATATCAAAACACTTACAAAAACAGGACAGGCTGGTTCCACTAGGCGTCCAAAATAAAATACCGGATGACTTTCTAGTAGAAGAAAAGGCACTAGAACTACCTGATAGGGAATTCAAATCTCTAATACTCAGAATTATCCAAGACTTGAAGCAAAAAGCAGACAAAAATGAGGAAAAAATAGACAAATTCATGGAAAATACAGACCAAAAAATTGAAGAATTCAGGAAAATAATGCAGGAACGAAATGCCAAAATAAATTCACAACTAGTAATTGCACAAAAAGAACAAGTAGAAATCCAAACGATAAACAACAAGGTTTCAGAAACGGACAGTGTCATAGAAGGGCTGAGGAGCAGATTTGAAATGGTGGAAGACAGGATCAGCAGAATTGAAGACAAACACTTGGATACAACTCTATTTGAGGAAAAATCAGAAAAAAGAACAAAGAAAAATGGAGAGACCCTGAGAATTATGTGGGATACAATCAAAAGCAAAAACCTGTGAGTGATCGGTGTTCCAGAACAGGGGGAGAAAACAGAAGACACAGAGAGGATCGTTGAAGAGTTGCTGACAGAAGACTTCCCCAATATCACGAAAGATGAAAAGCTGACCATCCAAGAAGCTCAACGAACCCCATATAGGATAGACCCCAAAAGAAAATCACCAAGGCATATCATAATTGCACTCGCCAAAACCAAAGACAAACAAAGAATCCCGAGAGCAGCTTGAGGAAAAACAAGAAGTCACATACAGAGGAGAAACAATAAGACTAAGCTCAGATTATTCAGCAGAAACCATGCAGGCAAGAAGACAATGGGATGACACATATAAAACCTTGAAAGAAAAACATTGCCAACCAAGAATAATAGATCCTGCAAAACTCTTGTTCAAATATGATGGTGAAATTAGGTCATTTCCAGATAAACAGAAATTAAGGGAGTATGTAAAAACCAAACCAAACTTACGAGACTTATTAAAGGAAGTCCTTCAATCTGAGAACAAACAATATCAGACCACACGCTGAATATAGGACACAGGATTGTATTAGCCAGATACCAACCTAGGAAATGAACCCTTAAGGATTATGCAAAACCAAAAGAATTACAAAAGGGAACCAGAGAGGTTAATCTGTGAATGACAACAGCATCAGAACAATAAAAGAGGGAATAAACAGTGTAGATATAGAACCTTCTAATGGAGAGGAAGTCAAGCAATACCAAGTAATAATAGACTGGTTCAAATCTAGGAAGATAAGGGTAAATTTCAAGGTAACCGCAAAGAAAATTAACAAACCTAATCATCAAAATAAAGAAGAAAAACAGAAAGTCTCAGTAAAAACAAAACCTACAAAAACAAAAGAAATGAAAAAAATTCCACAAACAAAAGGAACTCAGCACAGGAAAGTAAGAGGAACAGAACTGGAGGACATTATGCTGAGTGAAATAAGCCAATCACAAAAGGACAAATATTGTATGAAACCTATACTGTAGTAACTCATGTAAGATTGACACACAAAAATAAACAATCTTTGCTGGTTACGAGGAATGGGAGCACTGGGGGGGAACTAAATAGATAAGTGGTAACTTTGGTGAAGGGTAAGACAGCACACATTACTGGGGAAGCCAGCACAACTTGTACAAGGAAAGGTCATGGAAGCTCCATAGACACTTCCAAACGCCCTGAGGGACCGAATTGCTGGGCAGAGGGCTGTGGGGACCATGGTCTTGGGGAACATCTAGCTCAACTGGCATAACGCAGTTTATAAAGACAATGTTCTACATTCTACCTTGGTGAGTAACGTCTGGGATCTTAAAAGCCTGTGAGCAGCCGTCTAAGATACTCCACTGGTCTCACTGCTTCGGGAACAAGGGAGAGTGAAGAGAACAGGATACAAGGAAAAGATCATTCCAAAGGACTAATGGACCACAGCTACCACAGCCTCCACCAGACTGAGTCCAGTAGAGCTAGATGGTGCCCGGCTACCACTACTGACTGCTCTGACCAGGATCACAAGAGAGGGTCCTGGACAGTGTTGGTAAAGGATGTAGAACAGAATTCTAACTCACAAAAAAAGACCAGATTTACTGGCCTGACAGACTGGAGAAACCCCAAGAGTATGGCCCCCAGACACCCTTTTAGCTCAGTGGTGAAGCCCCTCCCAAAGTTCACTGTTCAGCTGGGGATTGGACAGCCTCATAAAACATATCAGGACTAATGAGGCACAGCAGTCCAGGGACAAGGACTAGAAGGCGGAAGGGATAGGAAAGCTGGTGATAGGGAACCTAAGGTTGAGAGGGAACAGTGTTGACATGTCATGGTGTTGTTACCCATTGTCATAGGGCAATATGTGTACTATTTAATGAGAAACTATTTGTTCTGTAAACCTTCATCTGAGGTACCAAAAAAAAAAAAAAAAGTTAATTATCTATGTGAGATCAAATTGACAACAGCAACTCAAAAGGTTTGATGGGAAGCCTAGGGGACAGTGAGTTGAAGATAATGGTGATGGAATAATTTGGAAAAGGATAGTGAGAATAGCAGCACAACTGGAAGAATGCAATCGATGTCACTGAATTGTACATGCAGAAACTTTCAAAACGGCGTAACTTTGGCTATGTATATTTTCACCAAAAAAAAGTCCTCAAGATCGAGAAGGGAGAGTGTTGACATGTCGTGAGGTTGCTAACCAATGTCATAAAACAATATGTGTACTGACTGTTTCATGAGAAACTATTTATTCTGTAAACCTTCATCTAAAGTACAATAAAAAAATTTAAAAAATTTTTTCCAATGCTGTATATAAAACTAGTTTTCCACAAACAACCACAAGCTTAAATTAATTACTCAAATATACATTTTACAGTGAGTTTCAAAGCTAGTATTCTTAGAAGAAAAGTTCTGTTCAACTTGGCCCATGTATAAAATGTCAAATATGCACACATTCCTTCTTCACCCAAAATACGAATACTTCTGTTTTGGTTCTCTATAAGGCTTCTGTATTTTTGATAAATCCTCCTGGAGTTGAGAGATGCATCCCTATCACAGATGACAGTTGAAATAAATAAATAAAACCAACCCATTGCCCATCGAGTCAGCTTCGACTCACAGCTACCCGATCGGACAGATTAGAACTGCCCCATAGGGTTTCCAAGGAGAGGCTGGTGGATCGGAACTGCCAACCTTTTGGTTACCTGCCGAACTCTTAACCACTGCGCTTCCATGGCTCCAGTTACCCTCCCCGCAACCAAGCTGGTGGGTTGGAACCACCCAATTAACCATTGCACCACGAGGGTTCCTCAAAAGAAAAATACCAGCGTTCATCTCCATTCATGAAGCATTCTCCTATGTGGCCACTAGATGGCAGCACTACGCGAGACAATATTTTCATATGATTTTTGCTAATACATGTGCTTATGCTGCCCTCTTGTGGAGAAATAGGAGAAAGCATCAGGATCAGAGAAGAGATTTTAAAACCCAGAAGTGTTTTTTATACATTTGTAATTCAAGGCAGTGGGGCAATGGTTAAGCACTTGAGTGGTTACCTTAAGGTGGAAGTTCAAACCTACCCAGCAGCTTTGCTAGAGAAAGACCTGGCTATCTGCTTCCGTAAAGATTACAGACTTGAAAACCAGAGCAGCTCTACCCTGTCACAGGGCTTTGCTATGAGTTGAAATTGACTCGATGGCACTCAACAACAACAATAGAGAAAATTAATGAACTTAATGGAATTCAAATGTGTCAGCTTTTTATTGAAAACAAATTAATCCCACCATGCTCCCTGTTGAACATAAACTCAAGCAACACCACGTGAGAGCCACAGGGATTGCTGTGACCTGCACTGTGTCTGCACCAATACGACGTCTTTTTTTTTCCCCCCAGAATGTTACTACACTACATAAAACTTGTGATTTATCTCACCACATGGACAGCAATAAGAAAGAAGGAATATTTCGTTTTCCTGCTCCAGAAAAGCGACTGCACTAAAATTAACTTGAGCCCAAGCAAATAATCGAGTATAAAATTATGGTAGAAAAACCACTGGACCAATGCTTCTTAATTGCATGTGCATAGGACTCACCTGGGGAGCTTGTGAAAAAGCGGATTTGGATTCGGTAGGTAGGTCGGAGGTAAGCACAGAGATTCCCCATGTTGAATGCCTATGCTGAAGGTTCGGCTCCGTGGGGCTCAGAGAATACGTGCCTCCCACTAACGGTGGACCCAGGATGACCACGGTGGAATTCAACCAATCAGAGCTCAGTACTTCCTGTGCCCGTAGAGCCCCCGGTCAGGGTTGTTTGGACCCACCATTGAAGCTCCCTCCCTAAATTGGCATAGACTTAAGCTTGTCTTTTATAAGGAACCTAAATCAGTGGGTTAACTTTTTCCTATGGAATTGATTCCAACTCATAGAGACCCCCATGTGTTACAGAGTAGAACTGTGCTCCGTATGGTTTTGTTGTCTTTAATTATTATAGAAGCAGTTCACCAGGCCTTTCTTCTGTGCCACCACTGGTGGGTTCCAACCACCAACTTTTTGACTAGTAGTCAAGTACAGGGAGTAAAATCACACACACGTGGCGGTACAATACACACACACACACAATTCTGTAAATGGGAGAGAATGTGACAAGGACAGAAAATTGGCTTCAGGTGATGCAAGAACAGAACCACAAGGGTTTTGGAGGAACACAGTTTGAATCGTATCAGACCTTATCCTCTGTAAGCTGACTATAGACAGCTGAGCAGGGTTCCTGAGTTTTGGTGGAATTTATCTGGTGTTAAAAATAATCAAAACACACTGGAAATACAACATAAGATTTATTCTAAACAGTTATTGCATATGCATGTAGGGAGGACATTTGAATTCCAGAAAAAGCAAATGGCTGGAAAAAACGAGGTATAATGGAGCTTATAAAGAGAAGGAAAGAAAGAAGAGGAGGGAGAAATATAGAAGAGCAAGAACTGGATAATCTTAATGGGATTGATTGAACTCTGCCCTCCCCTCTTTGCTGAGATCCACTGATATCAGATTACTTCTGGTCTGGTTGCTAAGGATTTGGTCCTCCACCCACCTGCAACCCCGAGACTTTTTTTGAGATTGAAATTAGGAGGTAATGGTTTGTTGACCATTGTTTTCTAGCAGGATAAGACAAATTCACATTGCTATAGTGCAGTTTCTCGCAGGCTTTTGCAGTTTTGGTTATTTTTTTCTGGTTAATATTTGGTGTCGTGGATAAGAAACGCCTTAAAATCAAAGTAAGATGTGTGTTGTTAATTTTTCTATTGTTGTTGGGGAAAAACATCATAAAGTTTAGTAAAGCAAAAAGAAAGTTTTATTTGGCATATATTCAAAGGGGCGAAAGTCAGAAATGGACAACCATGCTGCCAGAGCTGTGTCTGCCTGAGTCCAAGGACAGATCACAGAACCGAGAGAAGTGGGAAAACTGACAAGCACATTGCTACAGCCATGTCTGTCCGAGTCCAAAGAATATTACAGAACAGGCAAGAATGGGAAAACGGACAAGCATGCTGCCACAGCCATGTCTGCCTGAGGCCAAAGACCATTACAGACTCATCAGTATATATTAACATTACAAACTGGCAAAACCATTGAAAGCTTAGCCTTTTCAGATTGGTTAGAAACTGTGAGCCTACATTTTGAATTGTCTTTCATAACAATCATTGGTACAGGTTTCAGTAAGGACAGTCAGGAGGGTCTTCAACGGTCCAACAAATTTCTATTTACTAAATGCTAATAGAAAAAGAGTTGGGAGTCTCTTGGGTTCTGTTTGATTGGCTTTATGTGAAAGTTTCCCTAAAAGATATTTTCCAAGATTATCTTAACTGTTGTCTTTATACCCAGGGCCCAGTTGCTGTGTCCTTGTGAGTCCTTGTGAGCCCAGCCTTAGCTAGGTCACATTCTCTACGCTGAAGGAGAGGGAATAAATGATTCCAGTATTTTCTAAATCACTGTCCAACACTGGTAAACATTATTGGTTTTTTGTTTTGTTTTCTTTTCTTTTAAATTGTGCTTTAGGTGAAAGCTTACACTGCAAATTAGCTTCTCATAAAAAATTTATACTTAAATTGTTTTGTGACATTGGTTGTACTCCCTTCATTGTGTCAGCACTCTCCCCTTTCCCTGTCCACTCTGGGTTCCCAGGTTCCATTTGTCCAGTTTTCTTGTCCCTTCCCATCTTCTTGTCTTTGTTTTCGGGCAGGTATCGCATTTGGTCTCCTATACTTGACTGATCTCCCTAGGCATCTGTCAGTTTGTTGTACTGTGGTGGCTTGCATGTTGCTGTGATGCTGGAAGCTATGCCACCGGTATTTCAAATACTAGCAGGGTCACCCATGATGGACAGGTATTAGCTGAGCTCCCAGGCTAAGAAAGACTAAGAAGAAGAACCTGGCAGTCTACTTTTGAAAAAAAAATAAGCCAGCCAAAACCTTATGAATAGCAGCAGAACATATTCTGATACAGTGCCGGAAGATGAGTCCCTCAGGTTGGAAAGCAATCAAAATACTACTGAGGAAGAGCTGCCTCCTCAAAGTATAGTCGACCTTAATGACTTGGATAGAGGCAAGCTTTTGAGACCTTTATTTGCTGATGCGGCGGGACTTAAAATGAGAAGAAATAGCTGCAAACATCCGTTAATAATAGGGACATGGAATGTTAAAAGTATGAATCTAGGAAAACTGGAAATCATTAAAAATGAAAATGAATGCATAAAGATCAATATCCTAGGCATTACTGAGCTGAAATGGAGTTGTACTGGCCATTCTGAATCAGACATTCCTGTGGTCTACTATTCCGGGAATGACAAATTGAAGAGGAATGGCGCTGCATTCATTGTCAAAAAGAACATTTCAAGATCTATCCTGAAGTACAAAGATGTGAGTGATACGATAATATTCACATGCCTACAAGGAAGACCAGTTAATACGACTATTATTCACATTTACTTACCAAACACTAAGCCCAAAGATGAAGAAATTGAAGATTTTTACCAATTTCTGCAGTCTGAAATTGATCAAACATGCCATCAAGATGCATTGATGATTACTGGCGATTGGAATGTGAAAGTCGGAAATAAAGAAGGATTGGTAGTTGGAAAATATGGCTTTGGTGATAGAAACGATGCCGGAGATTGCATGATAGAATTTTGCAAGACCAACGACTTCTTCATTGCAAATACCCTTTTTCAACAACATAAATGGTGACTGTACACATGGGCGTCACCAGATGGAATACACAGGAATCAAATTGAGTACATCTGTGGAAAGAGACCATGGGAAAGCTCAATATCATCAGTCAGAACAAGGCCAGGGCCAAATGTGGAACAGACCATCAATTGATCGTATGCAAGTTCAAGCTGAATTTGAAGAAAATTAGAACAAGTCCACGAGAGCCAAATTACATCCTTGAGTATATCCCACCTGAATTTAGAGGCCGTCTCAAAAACAGATTTGATGCATTGAACACTAATGAGTGAAGACCAGATGAGCTGTGGAATGACATCCAGGACATCATACATGAAGAAAGCAAAAGGTCATTAAAAAGACAGGAAAGAAATGTCCAAAATGGATGTATAAAGACCGGAATTAGAAAACCAAAAGAGAAGAACATGCTCGGCATTTCTCAAGCTAAAAGAACTGAAGAAAAAAATCAAGTTGCATCACTGAAGGATTCTATGGGCAAAATATTGGATGATGCAAGAAGCATGAAGAGAAGATGTTAGGAATACACAGAGTCACTGTACCAAAAAGAATTGGTCGATGTTCAACCATTTCAGGAGGTAGCCTATGATCAGCAATCGATGGTACTGAAGGAAGAAGTTCAAGCTACATTGAAGGCATTGGTGAAAAACAAGGCTCCAGGAATTCACAGAATACCAACTGAGATGTTTCAACAAACGGAAGCAACGCTGGAAGTGCTCACTCGTCTATCCCAAGAAATTTGGAAGACAGCTACCTGGCCACCGGACTGGAAGAAATCCATATTTATGCCTATTCCCAAGAATGGTGATCCAATTGAATGCAGACATTATCGAACAATATCATTAATATCACATACAAGTAAAATTTTGCTGAAGATCATTCAAAAGCAGCTGCAGCAGTACACTGACAGAGAACTGCCAGAAATTCAAGCCCGATTCAGAAGAGGACGTGGAACCAGGGATATCATTACTAATGTCAGATGGATCATGGCTGAAAGCAGAGAATACCAGAAAGATATTTACATGTGTTTTATTGACTATGCAAAGGCATTTGACTGTGTGGATCATAACAAATTATGGATAACTTTGCGAAGAATGGGAATTCCAGAACACTTAATTGTGCCCATGAGGAAACGGTACAGAGATCAAGAGGTAGTCATTTGAACAGAACAAGGGCATACTGCGTGGTTTCAAGTCAGGAAAGGTGTGCATCAGGGTTGTACCCTTTCACCATACCTATTCAATCTGTATGCTGAACAAAGAATCCGAAAAGCTGGACTATATGAAGAAGAATGCAGCATCAGGATTGGAGGAAGACTCATTAACAACCTGTATTCTACAGATGACACAACCTTGCTTGCTGAAAGTGAAGAGGACTTGAAGCACTTAGTGATGCAGATCAAAGACCACAGCCTTCAGTATAGATTACACCTTAACATAAAGAAAACAAAAATCCTCACAACTGGACCTCGAAGCAACATCACAATAAATGGAGAAAAGATGGAAGTTGTTAAGGATTTGATTTTACTTGGATCCACAATCAACACCCATGGAAGCAACAGTCAAGAAATCTAAAAACGCATTGCTGTGAAAATCTGCTGCAAAAGATGTCACTTTAAGGACTAAGGTGTGCCTGACCCAAGCCATGGAGTTTTCAATCGCCTCACATGCGTGTGAAAGCTCGACAGTGAATAAGGAAGACAGAAGAAGAATCAAATCAAGAATGTTCTAATTATGGTGTTGGTGAAACATTGAACATACCATGGACTGCCAGAAGAACAAACAAATCTGTGTAGGAAGAAGTACAGCTAGAGTGCTCCATAGAAGTAAGGATAGTGAGACTTCATCTTACATACTTTGGACATGTTATCAGAAGGGACCAGACCATGGAGAAGGACATCATGTTTGATAAAGTAGAGTGTCACTGAAAAAGAGGAAGACCCACAACGAGATGGGTTGACACAGTGGCTGCAACACTGGGCTCAAGCATAACAAGGATTGTGAGGATGGCACAGGAATGGGCAGTGTTTCATTCTGTTTGTTCCCAGGGTCGCTATGAGTTGGAATCGACTCCACAGCACCTAACAACAACAGGATTATTAACATCTGCAAATACGGATGGTTCTACTTCTTCCTTACCCATGTGGATGCCCTTTATTTCCTTTTCTTGCCTTATTGCTCTCGCTAGGACTTCCAATACAATGTTGAATAAGAGTGGTGATAAACGGCATCCTTGTCTGTTTCCTCTTCCGAAGGGGAATGCTTTCAGATTCTCTCTGTTGAGGGTAAAATGTTGGCTCTTGGTTTTGTATAAGTTCCCTTTATTATGTTGAGGAATTTCCCTCCTGCTCCTATTTTGCTGGGAGTTTTTTTAATCCGGAATGGGTGTTGGACTTTATCAAATGCCTTTTCTGCATTGCTTGAGATGATCATCTGATTCTTTTCCTTTATTTTATTTTATATGATTCTCACATTGATTGATTTTTCTAATGTTGGACCAAACTTGCATGCCTGGTATGAATCTCACTTGATCATGATGTATTATCTTTTTTGATATGCTGTGGAACTCTATTGGCTAGGATTTTGTGGAAAAATTTTGCATCTCTATTCATGAGGTATATTGGTCTGTAGTTTTCTTTTTTAGCAATGTCTTTCCCTGGCTCTGGTATTAGGGTTATGCTGGTTTCATACAATGAATTTGGTAGTATTCCTTCCTTTTCTATGTTCTGGAATAGTTTGAGTAGAATCGGTGTCAACTCATCTCTGAATGTTTGGTAGACTTCTTCAGTAAAGCCGTCTGGACCAGGGCTGCTTCTTTGTTGGGAATCTTTTTATGACCCCTACAATTTCTTCTTTTGTTATGGGCCTGTTCAAACTTTCTACCTCAGTTTGTGTTAGTTTCGGTAGGTGGTGTGTTGATACAAATTTGTCCGTTTCCACTAGGTTTTCAAATTTGTTAGTGTACAATTTTTCATAGTATTCTGTCATAATGCTTTTTATTTCAGTTGGTTCTGTTGTAATGTCACCCATCTCATTTTTTTTATTGTGCTTCATTTAAGTGAAAGTTCATAATTCAAGTTAGTGTCTCATACAAAAATTTATACACAAGTTATTATGTGATCCTAGTTGCTCTCCGTATACTGTGACCGCACACTCCTCCTTTCCACCTCGGATTTCCTGGGTCCATTCAACTAGCTGCTGACCCTCTCTGCCTTCTTATCTTGCCTCCAGACAGGAGCTTCCCATTTAGTTTCATGTATCTACTTGAGCTAAGAAGTACACTCTTCAGAAGTATCATTTTATGTCCCATAGTCCAGTTTAATCTTTGTCTGAAGAGTTGGCCTCAGGAATGGTTTAAGTTTTGGGCTAACAGGGAGTCCAGGGGCCATGTCTTCCAGGGTCCCTCCAGTCTCAGTCTCTCATTAAGTCTTGTCTTCTTACTAGAATTTGAGTTCTGCACCCCACCTTTCTTCTGCTCCATCCGGGACTCTCTGTTGTGTTCCCTGTCAGGGTGGTCATTGGTGGTAGCCAGGCGCCATCTAGATCTTCCTGGTCTCAGGCTGATGAAGTTTCTGCTTTATGTGGCCTTTTCTGTCTCTTGGGCTAATACTTTCCTTGTGTCTTTGGTGTTCTTCATTCCCCTTTACTCCAGGTGGTTGGGACCAACTGATGCATCTTAGAGGGCTGCTAGCAAGCTTTTAAGACCCCAGGTGCCACTCAGCAAAGTAGGATGCAGAACATTTTCTTAATAAGCTTTGTTATGCCAATTGTCCTAGATGTCCCCTGAAAGCATGGTCCCCAGACCCCTACCCCTGCTACTCTGTCCCTCAAAGGGTTTGACTGTATTCAGGAAACTTCTTAGCTTTGGTTTAGTCCAGTTGTGATGATTTCCCCTGTAGTGTGTGCTGTCCTTCCCTTCACTTAAGATAATACTTCTCTATTATCCAGTTAGTGAATTCCCCTCTCCCTCCCTCCACACCCTCATAACCATCAAAGAGTGTCTTCTTCTGTGTTTAAACCTTTTCTTGAGTTCTTATAATAGCGGTCTTATACAATATTTCTCCTCTTGCGACTCACGAAATTCACTCAGCATAATGCCTTCCAGATTCCTCCATGTTCTAAGCTGTTTCACGAATTCATCGTTGTTCTTTTTTGTTCAATAGCATTCCATTGTGGGAATGTACCATAAATTGTTTATCCATTCATCCATTGCCGGGCACCTAGGTTGTTACCATCTTTTTGCTATCGTGAACAGTGCTGCAATGAACATGGGTGTGCATATATCTGTTCGTGGATCGGCTCTCATTTCTCTAGGATATATACCAAGGAGCGGGGCTGCTGGATCATATGGTACTTCTATTTCTAGCTTTTTAAGGAAGCGACAAATTCATTTCCAAAGTGGTTGTACCATTTGACATTCCCACCAACAGTGTATAAGTATTTCAGTCTCTCCACAACCTCGCCAACATTTATTATTCTGTGTTTTTTGGATTAATGCTATTCTTGTTGGGGTGAGACGGTATCTCATTGTAATTTTGAATTGCAATTCTCTAACGGCTAATGATTGTGAGCATTTCCTCATATGTCTGTTAGCCACCTGAATGTCTTCTTTGGCAAAGTGTCTGTTCATATCATTTGCCCATTTTTTAACTGGGTTATTTGTCTTTTTGTTCTTGAGGTTTTGCAGTATCTTATAGATTTTAGAGATTAGACGCTGATCGGATTTGTCGTAGCCAAATTTTTTTCCCAGTCTGTAGGTTGTCTTTCTACTCTATTGGTGAAGTCTTTTGATGAGCATAAGAGTGTGATTTTTAGGAGCTCCCAGTTATCTAGTTTCTCTTCTGGTGTTTGTGCATTGTTACTTATGGTTCGTATTCTGTTTATGCCATTTATTAGGGTTCCTAGCATTGTCCCTATTTTTTTTCCATGATCTTTATCTTTTTAGATTTTCTGTTTAGGTCTTTGATCCATTTTGAGTTAGTTTTTGTGCATGGTGTGAGGTATGGTCCTTATTTCATTTTTATGCAGATGGATATCCAGTTATTCCAGCACCATTTGTTAAAGAGACTGTCTTTTCCCCAGTTAACAGACTTTGGGCCTTTATCAAATATCAGCTGCTCATAGATGGATGAATTTATGTCTGGATTCTCAATTCTGCTCCACTGGTCTATGTATATGTTGTTGTACCAGTACCAGGCTGTTTTGACTACCGTGGCGTTATAATAGGTTCTAAAATCAGGTAGTGTGAGGCCTCCCACATTGTTCTTGTTCTTGACTAATGCCTTACTCATCTGAGGCCTCTTCCCTTTCCACATGAAGTTAGTGATTTGTTTCTCCAAGTCATTAAAAAATGCCATTGGAATTTGGATCGAGATTGCATCGTAACTGTAGATCGCTTTGGGCAGAATGGACATTTTCGCAATGCTGAGTCTTCCTATCCATGAGCAAGGTATGTTTTTCCACTTATGCAGATCTCTTTTGATTTCTTGCCGTACTGTCTTGTAGTTTTCTTTGTATAATCTTTTACTTCTCTGGTTAGATTTATTCCTAAGTATTTTATCTTCTTGGGGGCTATTGTAAATGGTATTGATTTGGTGATTTCCTCTTGGAAGTTCTCTTTGTTGGTGTAGAGGAATCCAACTGATTTTTGTATGTTTATCTTGTATCCTGATACTTTGCTGAAATCTCCTACTAGTTCCAATAGTTTTCTTGTGGATTCTTTGGGGTTTTCTGCGTATAAGATCGTATCATCTGCAAATAGAGATACTTTGACTTTTCCTTCCCAATTTGGATGCCTTTTATCTCTTTTTCTAGCCTAATTGCTCTGGCTGGGACCTCCGACACAATGTTGAATAAGAGTGGTGATAAAAGGCATCTTTGGTTCCCTTTCTTAAGGGGAATGCTTTCAAACTCTCTCCATTTAGGATGATGTTGGCTCTTGGCTTTGTATAGATGCCCTTAATTATGTTGAGGAATCTCCCTTCTATTCCTACTTTGCTGAGAGTTTTAATCATGAATGGGTGTTGGACTTTATCAAATGCCTTTTCTGCATCAACTGATAAGATCCTGTGGTTCTTGTCTTCTGTTTTATTTATGTGATGGATTACATTGATTGTTTTTATAACATTGAACCATCCCTGCATACCTGGTATAAATCCCACCTGATCATGGTGAATTATTTTTTGATATGTTGTTCAATTCTATTGGCTAGAATTTTGTTAAGCCTTTTTTTTTTTATTGTACTTCAGGTGAAGGCTTACAGAACAAATAGTTTCTCATGAAACAGTAGTACAGATATTGTTTTATGACATTGGTTAACAACCCCAGAACATGTCAACCCTATAACTTCTCAACCTTTTTTTTTTTTTTTTTTGGTGAAAATACAGATACCAAACTTACATGATTTCAAAAATTTCTACATGCACAGTTCAGTGACAATGACTAAGCTATTCCAATTGTGCTGCTATTCTCACGTAAGATGAAGGCTTACAGAATGTTGAGCATTTTTGCATCTGTCTTCATGAGGGATATTGGTCTGTAATTTTCTTTTTTTGTGCTCTCTTTACCTGATTTTGGTATCAGGGTTATGCTGGCTTCATAGAAAACGCTTGGGAGTATTCTATCCTTTTCTATGCTCTGAAATATCTTTAGTAGTAGTGGTGTTAGCTCTTCTCTGAAAGTTTGGTAGAATTCTCCAGTGAAACCATCAGGGACAGGGCTTTTTTGTTGGCAGTTTTTAAATTACCTTTTCAATCTCTTCTTTTTTTATAGGTTTATTTAGTTGTTCTACCTCTAGTTTGTGTTAATTGACATAGGTAGTGAGTTTCTAGAAATTTGTCCATTTCCTCTAGGTTTTCAAATTTGTTAGAGTACAATTTTTCATAGTATTCTGTTATGATTCTTTTAATTTCAGTTGGGTCTGTTGTCATATCGCCCATCTCATTTCATATTTGCGTTATTTGTTTCCTCTCCTGTTTTTCTTTTGTCAATCTGCACAACGGTTTATCGATTTTGTTGATCTTTTCAAAGAACCAGCTTTTGGTCTTGTTAACTCTTTCAATTGTTTTTCTATTCTCTATTTCATTTAATTCTGCTCTAATTCTTATTATTTCCTTTCTTCTGGCACCTGAGGGCTTCATTTGCTGCTCTCTTTCTACATGTTCCAGTTGTAGGGTTCATGTTTTTATTTTGGCCCTTTCTTCTTTTTGGATGTGTGCATTTATTGCTCTAAACTGACCTCTGAGCACTGCTTTTGCTGTGTCCCAAAAGTTCGGGTAGGATGTGTTTTCATTCTCATTTAATTCTATGAATTTCTTTGCTCCATCCTTAATTTCTTCTATACCCCGTAGCTTTTGAGGAAGGTGTTGTGCAGTTTCCATGTGTTTGATTTTTTTCCTTCCTTTTTCTGTTACTGATTTCTACTTTTATGTCTTTATGATCAGAAAAGATGCTTTGTAATCTTTCGATGCTTTAGATTCTGCTAAGGCTTGCTTTATGGCCTAATATGTAGTCTATTCTGCAGAATGTTCCATGTGCATTGGAAAAGAAAGTATACTTGGCTGATGTTGGGTGGAGTATTTGGTACATGTCTATGAGATCAAGTTGGTTGATTGTGGCATTTAGATCTTCAATGTCTTTACTGAGCTTCTTTCTGGATGTTCTGTCCTTTACCGAGAGTGGTGTGTTGAAGTCTCCTACTATTACTGTGAGCTGTCTATCTCTCTTTTCAACGCTGTTAGAGTTTGTCTTATGTATTTTTGAGCTCTGTCATTGGGTGCGTAAATAGTTATTATGGTTATGTCCTCCTGGTGTACTGACCCTTTAATCAGTATAGAGTGTCCTTCTTATCCTTTGTGGTGGATTTTACTTTAAAGTCTATTTTGTCAGAGATTAATATTGCCACTCCTGCTCTTTTTGAGTGTTGTTTGTTGATAAATTTTTTCCATCCTTTGAGTTTTAGTTTGTTTGTGTCTTTAAGTCTAAGGTGTGCCTCTTGTAGGCAAGATATAGACAGATCATTTTTTTAAATCCAGTCTGCCACTCTCTGTCTCTTTATTAGTGCATTTAGTCCATTTACATTCAGCGTAATTATTGATATATATGAGTTTAGTGCTGTCATTTTGATGTCTTCTTTTCTGTGCTGTTCACAGTTTTTTTGTTCCACTTAATTTTCTGTGCTGAGTCGTTTTTCTTTACGTATTTTCTTTTCATCTTTTTCATTGTTGTTGCTTTTGTATTTGCTGAGTCTTTATGTCCTTCTTGGTTTTTATTTTGACTTGTAGGATTGTTAGTTTCCTTTGTGGTTACCTTGATATTTACCCCTATTTTTCTAAGTTTAAACCAGTCGTTTATTTCTTTATATCGCCTTGCCTTCCTCTCCATATGAAAAATCTATCACTACATTTTTTAGGCCCTCTTTTTTGTTTTAACGTTGTCATCTTTTACATATTGACATGTCTGTTTCCCTATTTTCAGCGTTTTAGCTTTGATTTATTTTTGTGACATCCCTATCTGTGTTGATATCTGGTTGCTCTCTCCTGTGTTCTAGTCTTGTGTGGTTATCTGATGTTACTGATTTTCTAACTAGAGGACTTCCTTTAGTATTTCTTGTAATTTTGGTTTGGTTTTTGCAAATTTCCTAAACTTCTGTTTATCTGGAAATTCCCTAATTTCACCATCATATTTGAGAGACAGTTGTGCTGGATATATATTTCTTGGCTGGCAATTTTTTTCTTTGAAGGCTTTATATATGTCATCCCATTGTCTTCTTGCCTACATGGTTTCTGCTGAGTAGTCTGAGCTTAGACTTATTGACTCCTCTTTGTAGATGACTTTTCATTTATCCCTAGCCACCCTTAAAATTTTCTCCTTATCTTTGGTTTTGGCAAGTTCGATTATAATATGTATTGCTAGCTTTCTTTTGGGGTCTACCTTGTGTGGGATTTGATGAGCATCTTGGATAAATATCTTCTCATCGTTCACAAATCTTCACAGTTTTGTGTATTTTCTGTTGTCCACCCCCCATCCCTATTCTGGTATTCCAATAACTCGTAGGTTGTTCTTCTTGATAGAGTCTAACATAATTCTTATGGTTTCTTCATTGTTTTAAATCCTTTTATCTGATTTTTCCTCAGATAAGTTGCTGTCAAGTGCTTTATCTTCAGTCTCACTAACTGACTTCCATTGCCTCAGTTCTGCTCCTATGACTCTCTATTGAGCTGTCTAACTCTGAAATTTTATTGTTAATCTTCTGGATTTCTGTTTGCTGTCTCTCTATGGATTCTTGCAGCCTGTTAAATTTATCAGTATACTCTGCTCTAATCTTCTTAAGTTCCTCTATTGCTTTGTTTGTGAGTTCCTTCGATTGTTCTGCATTTTGCATGATTTCCTTCCTGATATCTTCAAGACTTCTGTAGAGTAATCTTTTGTATTCTACTTCCGGTACTTCCAAGAAGTTCTCTTCCTCCAGAAAATTTCTTGATTCTTTGTTTTGCTGAAGCCATCATGTTCTGCCTCTTTATGTGATTTGATACTGAACGTTGTCCATGAGCCATCAATAAGTTATTCTATTTATTTATTTTATGTTTGCTTACTGTGTCCTAGCTTCTTGTTTTCTTTTGTTTTGATATGCCCAAATAGGCTGCTCGTGTGAGCTAGTTTGATTATTGGTGCCTTTGAAGCTGTAATATCCTGTTACCAGGTGGTTAGATCGGTTACTAGGTATGTGACCCAGGAGTCTGTTTACTTGTTTTTATGGAGTCAGCTCAGATGTCCAGGTAGTCAGTCACCAAGTGTGTGGTGCAGGCTCTCACCTACATTCCTAGACAGGCAGAGGTTATTGGTGTAGGCACAGGTATCTGTCTGCAGTAGGGGATCATGGACTGTGCAAAGCAGGGGGCTGACGGCTGCCCCTGAGTGTCTGGGAGGAAAGCGTGTCCCTGTTCCCTAGAGTGCATAGGTGGGTAGGTTTTGCAGCCAGACTATGGGCACCCAATGCTGTTCGCTGTAAGGACTCGGAGGCACTACTTATTCTTGGACCTGTGTCGTGGGTGGCTAGGTGGTGTGGGTGGAGCCACCAGTCCTCAGGCCCCTGATGTGGGTAGGTGAGGACACTGCTTAATGGGCAGAGCAGTGTCAAATGTCATGAACCTGCCGCTTCACCATACAGCTGATATAGTTGAAGTTAGGCTTCAGGTATACACACTGGTGTACTGTGGTAATGAGGGCCTACAGTGTTGAAACGTGCACACACAGGTCTATGCAGGGGTGAAAGGCATTCAAAGTCTGTGGACCCCTTATGCCTGTGCCTAGGCAAAGGAGTTGTGCCCACCCTGAGTTCCCGGTTTAGGGTAGCTGGCAGATTAGTTTTTCCTGTTTGTTAAATTGTTCCCTCCCCTAGACTGGGAGTATGGATCAGGGCACATGACGGGCCTAATTCTGGCCCAGGGGACTCGGCAATCGCTGAAGCCAGCCCGGGACCTTGTGCAGAGAGGGCAGCGTTCACATAAATGGGAGAGAGATTTTTCCCAAAGGGGGTGTGTTTTGATTGGCACAGTAGGTCAAACGCATGTACTCATCTTTTGCCGATTGAGTGCCACTTTTCACTGGTTCTGGAGTTCCAAGTAGACTCTTTGCTTCTGCAGGTCTCCCGACGTGGAAAACAGTTCATGAGTGCCACTTCTTGCCTCACCTTGAACACCAGCTGATCTGCCCTGAAAGGTGCTGTCTCCTGCTGTCAGGGCTGGAACTCCTCGCTGCTTCCAAACCATCTATCCCTCCCCCTGCCACTCAGTCCGATTCCTCAACTTTGCCTTTGATGTTCAGGGCTCCTACATTATCATATATAATCGATTCACTTTTTTTTGGTCTTTGTTGTAAGAGGGACCACAGAAGTACCTCACTACACAGCCATCTTGGCCCTCCCTCCCATCTCATTTGTTCTTCGTGTTATTTTCATGTTCTCCTGTTTTTCTCTTGTCAATTTGGCCAGTGGTTTGTCCAATTTATTAATTCTTTGAAAAACCAGCTGTTAGTCTTGTTGATTCTTTCTATTGTTTTTCTGTTCTGTGTTTCATTTACTATTCCACTAATTTTTAGTATTTTGTTTCTTCTGGTGACTGTGAGCTTCTTTTGCTGCTCTTTCTAATTGTTCGAGTTCTAGGGATAGTGTTTTAATTTTTGTCCATTCTTCTTTTTTGATGTGTGCATTTATTGCTACAAATTGACCTCTGAGCACTGCTTTTGCTGTGTCCTAAATGTTTTGGTGTGTTGTGTGTTCATTCTCATTTGATTCTAGGAATTTTTAAAATTCTTATCTTTGATTTCTTCTTTTCCTCAGTGGTTTTTAAGCAGGGTGTTATTTAGTTTCCATTAATTAGATTTTTTTTCTCTTGGTCTTTCTGTTACTGATTTCTACTTTTATAGCATTGTAGTCAGAGAAGATGCTTTGTATTATTTCAATTTTTTGAAATGTTGAGGCTTGGTTTGTGTTCTAAAATGTGGTCTATTCTGGAGAATGATCCATGAGCACTGGAGAAGAATACGTACTTTGACGCTGTTGGGTGAAGTGCTCTGTATATGTCTTTGAGATCAAGTTGGTTGATTGTGCTATTTAGATCTTTTGTGGCTTTGTTATGATCTGACTCATAGCAACCTTATAAGGCACAGAAGAAAGACCTAGGATTGGCTTCTGTAAAGATTACCGTCAGAATCGGCATTCAACGTGGCACCCAACAACAACAGGAGAGACAATTTATCAACTTAATTGAATTTAAAATTATCAACTGTTTATTGAAAACAAATAAATGCCACCATGCTCCCTGTTGAACATTAAATTCTAGCAACACCACATCGGAAGAACTGGGATTACTGTGCCCTGTACTCCTGTCTGCAGCAATGTCTCTTATTTTTCCTAGAAAGTTACTACACTGCCTAAAACTTGTGATTTATGTCACCACATGCACAGCAATAATAAAGAAGGGATATTTCCTTTACCTGCTTCAGACAAGTGATTGCGCTAAAATTAACTAGACTGATGAGAAGGACCTGAAGAGTCATATCTAAAATCCAGATGTGTTTTTTACATACTGGTAGTTAAAGACAGTGGGGCAATGGTTACTCACTTCGGTGGTTACCTTAAGGTGGAAGGTTCAAACCGACCCAGCAGCTTTGCTAGAGAAAGACCTGGCTATCTGCTTCCCTAAAGATTACGGACTTCAAAACCAGAGCAGTTCCACCCTGTCACAGGGGTTTACTATGAGCTCAAACTGACTGGATGGCACTCAACAACAACAACAGAGACAATTCATCGACTTAACTGAATTGGAAACTGTCAGCTTTTTACTGAAAACAAATAAATGCTACCGTGCTCCCTGTTGAACATTAAACTCAAGCAACACCACATGAGAGCCCCAGGGACTGCTGTGACCTGCACTCTTGTCGGCACTAATATGTCTTTTTTTTCCCCTGGAACGTTACTGCAGTACGTAAAACTTGTGATTTATCTCACCACATGCACAGTAATAATACAGAGGGAATATTTTTTTTCCTGCGCTAGAAAAGTGATTATACTAAAATCAACTCCAGCTGAAGTAAATAATCAAGTATAAAATTATGGTAGTAAAACCACTAGATCAATGATTCTTAAATTGCATGTGCATAGGACTCACCTGGAGACCTTATCAACAAGCAGATTTGGATTCGTTAGATCGGGGGTGAGCCCAGAGTCTCCATTTTGAATGATGATGCTGATGGTACTGCTCCGTGGAGCCCAGAGAATGCGTGCCTCCCAGTAACGTTGGGCACAGGGCAACCACAGTGGAATTCAACCAATCAGAGCTCAGTATTCCTGCGCACATAATGCCCACAGACAGGGTTGTTTGAACCTGCCATTGAAGTTCTCTACCCAAACTGGCATAGATTTAAGCTTGTCTTTTATAAGGAACCGAAATCAGCTGGTTAACTCTTTCCTGGGGAGTTGATTCTGACTCATAGGGACCCCATGTGTTACAGAGTAGAACTGTGCTCCATAGGGTTTTGTTGGCTGTAATCTTTTACAAAAACAGATTGCCAGGCCATTCTTCTGCACCACCACTGGTGAGTTCCAACCACCAGTCTTTTGTTTGGTTGGTTGTTGTTAGGTGCTGTCGAGTGGGTTTCATATGTACAACAGCATGAAACACTGCCAGGTCTTGCACCATCCTCGCTATAATTGCTATCTTGAACCTGTTGATGTAGCCACTGTGTCAGTCCATCGCGTTGAGGATGTTCCTCATTGTCACTGACCTGCTACCAAGCATGATGTCCTTTTCCCAGGACTGGTCCCTACTTTTAACATGTCCAAAATACATGAGACGAAGTCTCTCCATCCTTGCTTTAAGGAGCATTCTGCTTGTACTTCTTCTGAGACAGATTTGTTCATTTTCTGGCAGTCCAAGGTATATTCAAGATTCTTTCCCAACACCATAATTCAAATGCATCACTTCTCCGGACTTCCTTATGTGATTCAGGTTACCCAAGAACAGAAACACAAGTCTTTTGGAGGAACACAATTTGAATCACATCAAACCTCATAGGCTCTAAGTTGACTATGGACGGCTGAGCAGGGTTCCTGAGTTTAGGTGGAGTTTATCCGGTGTTAAAAATAATCAAACCTCACTGGAATTTCAACCTAAGATTTACTCTAAACAGTTATTCCATATGCATATAGGGAGGCCATTTGAATTCCAGAAAAAGCAAATGGCTGGAAAAAGCTAGGTATAAAGGAGCTTATAAAGCGAAGGAAAGAAAAAGAGGAGGGAGAAATATAGAAGAGCAAGCATTGGATAATCTTAATGTGATTGGTTGAACTCTGCCTTCCCCTCTTTGCTGAGATCCACTGATATCAGGTTACTTCTGGTCTGGCTGCTAATGATTTGGTCCTCCACCCACCTGCAACCAGCAGACTTTTTTTGAGATTGAAATTAGGAGGTAATGGTTCGTTGACCATTATTTTCTAGCAGGATAAGACAAATTTATATTGCTATAGAGCAGTTTCTGGAGGGCTTTTGCAATTAGGTTAGTTTTTTTAGGGTTAATGTTCGGTTTCACGGATAAGAAAAGCCTTAAAATCAAAGTAAGATGTCTGTTAATTTTTCTATCCAACACTGGTAAACATTATTGGTTTTATTTTTTTTCAATTGTGCTTTAGGTGACAGCTTACAGCACAAATTAGTTTCTCATTCAAAAACTTAAATTGTTTTGTGACATTGGTTGTACTCCCCGCATTATGTCAGCACTCTCCCCTTTCCCTCCCCACCTCGGGTTCCCAGGTTCCATTTGTCCAGTTTTCTTGTCCCTTCCCGTCTTCTTGTCTTTGGTTTTGGGCAGGTACTGCCCATTTGGTCTCCTATACTTGACTGATCTCCCTAGGCATCTGTCAGTTTGTTGTGCTCTGGTGGCTTGCATGTTGCTGTGATGCTGGAAGCTATGCCACCGATATTTCAAATACTGGCAGGGTCACCCATGATGGACAGGTTTCAGCTGAGCTTCCAGAATAAGACAGACTAAGAAGAAGGACCTGCGGTTTACTTCCAAAAAAAAAAAAAAAAAAAAAAAAAAAATAGCCAGTCAAAACCTTACGAATAGCAGCAGAACATTTTCTGACGTAGTGCTGGAAGATGAGTCCCTCAGGTTGGAAAGCACTCAAAATACTACTGAGGAAAAGGTGCCTCCTCAAAGTATAGTCGACCTTAATGACTTGGATAGAGGCCAGCTTTCGAGACCTGTATTTGCTGATGTGGCGGGAATTAAAATGAGAAGAAATAGCTGCAAACATCCATTAATAATAGGAACATGGAATGTAAAAAGTATGAATCTAGGAAAACTGGAAATCATCAAAAATGAAAATGAATGCATAAAGATCAATATCCTAGGCATTAGTGAGCTGACATGGAGTTGTACTGGCCATTTTGAATCAGACATTCGTATGGTCTACTATTCTGGGAATGACAAATTGAAGAGGAATGGCACTGCATTCATCAACATAAAGAAAATTTCAAGATCTCTCCTGAAGTACAGCAATGTCAGTGATACGAGAATATTCATATGCCTACAAGTAAGACCAGTTAATAGGACTATTATTCAAATTTATGCACCAAACAATAAAGCCAAAGATGAAGAAAGTAAAGATTTTTACCAACTTTTACAGTCTGAAATTGATCAAACATGCAATCAAGATGCATTGATAATTACTGGTGACTGGAATGTGAAAGTTGGAAACAAAGAAGGATCAGTAATTGGAAAATAGGGCTTCGGTGATAGAAATGATGCCAAAGATCACATGATAGGATTTTGCAAGACTGAGAGGCGGGGCCAGGATGGCAGAGTAGTCAGATGCTTCTGGTGGTCCCTCTTACAACAAACACCCGAAAAACAAGTGAATCGATTCCATATGACAATCTAGGAGCCCTGGACATCAAAGGCAAAGTCGAAGAACCAGACTGAGTGGCAGGAGGAAGAAGAGATGGTTCGGAAGCAGCGAGGAGTTGCCAGACCTGATCTAGCGAGAGTCTGAGCCCTTCAGGCCTTATCAGCTCATGGGTGAGCAGTGAGGCAGGCAAGCAGCAGTGCTCAGGAGGCGTATTCCGCAACAGGAGAGACCCAGTGGCACAGAGTCTACTCGGCTATCCAGAAACAGTGAGAAGCAGCCCTCGACTGGCGAGAGATAAGTACTTGTGTCTGGCCTACCGCACGGATCAGAAACACCCCCCTTTGGGAAAAACCTCTCTCCCATTTACCTCCCTGCTGTGCACTAGGTCTGGGATGGCTTCAGTGATTGACAAGTCCCCTGCACCAGAAGTAGGACCCGTCATGGGCCCTGAACCATTTTCCAGCCTTGGAGAGGGAACAAACTAACAAACAGGGGAAGAAAATAATCTGCCAGCTCCCCTAATCCAGGAACTCAGGGTAGGCACAGCTCCTTTGCCTAGGCACAGGCATAAGGAGTCCATGGACTCTGAGTGCCTTTACCCCTACAGACACTTGTGTGGGCCCATTTCAACAGCATAGGCCCTCATTATCACAGTACAACAGGATATATAGCTGAAGTCTAACTTCAACTGTTTCAGCTGTGAAGTGGCAGGTTCATGACATTTGACACTGCTCTGCCCATTAAGCAGGGTCTTCACCTACCCATATCAGGGGCCTGAGGACTGGTGGCTCCACCCATGCCACCTAGCCACCTGAGACAGGGGCCCGAGAATAGGTTGGCCCCCTAGTCCTTACAGCCAACAGCATTGGGTGCTCATAGTCTGACTGCAAATCCCACCCACCTATGCGCTCTAGGGAACAGGAACACTCTTTCCTTCCAGACACTCGGGGACAGCTGTCAGCCCCCTGCCTTGCTGAGCATGTGACCCCTGCTGAAGCCAGATGCCTGTGCCTACACCAATCACCCCTGCCTGTCTAGGACTGTAGGTGAGAGCCTACACCACACACTTGGTGGCCGACTACCTGGACACCTGAGCTGAATCCATACAGGAGTAGTGGGTGGACTTCAGGGCTCACATACGTAGTGGTAGTTCTGGCCAACTGGTGGCAGGATGTGGGAGCCTCAGGGACGCCAGTGATTGGGCTAGCTCACATGAGCAGCCTATTGGAGCATATCAAAACAAAGCTAAACAAGAAGCTAGGACACAGTAAGCAAACATAAAATAAATAAATATAATAACTTATTGATGGCTTGGAGACAACAGTCAATATCAAATCACATAAAGAGGCAGACCATGATGGCTTCAGCAAGCTCCCAAAATAAATAATCAAGACTTTTTCTGGAGGAAGAGAATTTCTTGGAATTACCAGAGGTAGAATACAAAAGATTAATATACAGAACTCTTCAAGAGATCAGGAAGGAGATCAGACAAAATGCAGACCAAGCAATAGAGGAACTTAAGAAGATTAGAGAAGAGCATAATGATAAATTTAACAGGCTGCAAGAATCCATAGATAGCCAGTGTCTTAGTCATCTACTGCTGCTGTAACAGAAATACCAGAAGTGGGTGGCTTTACAAAGAGAAGTTTATTGTCTCATGGTCCAGTAGGTTACAAGTCCAAATTCAAGACATCAGCTCCAGGGGAACACTTTCTCTGTCGGCTCTGGAGGAAAGTCCATGTCATCAGTCTTCCTTTGGTGTGGGAGCTTCTCTGCACAGGAACCTCAGGTCCAAAGGACGCGCTCTGCTCCTGGCACTGTTCTCTTGGTGGTATGAGGTTCCCACGTGTCTCTGCTCGCTTCTCTATTTTATATCTCAAAAGAGATTGCATTAAGACACTAATCTTGTCAACCTCATAAGTACAACCTCATCACAGTGATAGAATTTACAACACATAAGGAGATCACATATAATCTCATCATAGTGATAGAATTTACAACAAATAAGGAAATCACATCAGATTACACAATCATACAACACTGGGAATCATGACCCAGACACGTTGCTACACACATTTTTGGGGGGGCACGATTCAATCCGTGACAGCCAGTAATCAGAAATCCAGAAGATTAACAATAAAATTTCAGAATTAGACAACTCAATAGAAAGTCATAGGAGCAGAACTGAGGCGATGGAAGTCAGAATTGGTGAGACTGAAGATAAAGCACTTGACAGCAACTTATTTGAGGAAAAATCAGATAAAAGGATTTAAAAAATGAAGAAACCCTAAGAATTATGTGGGACTCTATCAAGAGGAATAACTTATAATTGATTAGAGTACCAGAACAGGGGAGGAGAACAGAAAATACAGAAAAAATTGTTGAAGATTTGTTGGCAGAATCTTCCCTGATATCGTGAAAGATGAGAAGATATCTATCCAAGATGCTCATCGAACCCCACACAAGGTAGATCCCAAAAGAAAGTCACCAAGACATTATAATCAAACTTGGCAAAACCAAAGATAAAGAGAATTTTAAGAGCAGCTAGGGATAAACGAAAAGCCATCTACAAAGGAGAGTCAATAAGAATAAGCTCGGACTACTCAGCAGAAACCATGCAGGCAAGAAGGCAACGGGATGACATATATAAAGCCTAGAAGGAAAATAATTGCCAGCCAAGACTTATATATCCAGCAAAACTGTCTCTCAAATATGATGGCGAAATTAGGGCATTTCCAGATAAACAGAAGTTTAGGGAATATGCAAAAACCAAAGCAAAATTACAAGAAATACTAAAGGGTGTCCTCCGGTTAGAAAATCAGTAACATCAAATAATAACCCAAGATCAGAACACAGGACAGAGCATCCAGATATCAACCCAGACAGGGAAGACACAAAAATAAATCAAAGCTAAAACACTGAAAATAGGGAAACAGAGATGTCAATAAGTATAAGATGACAACATTAAAACAAAAAAGGGGGGCTAAAAAATGTAGACATAGATTTTTCATATGGAGAGGAAGTCAATGTGATAAAAAGAAATAAAAGATTGGTTTAAACTTAGAAAAATAGGGGTAAATATTAAGGTAACCACAAATGAAACTAACACTCCTACACATCAAAATAAAAAACAAGAAAAATATACAGACTCAGTAAATAGAAAATGAACACCAATGAAAAAGATGAAAAGAAGATACATAGAGAAAAACGACTCGGCACAGAAAATTAAGTGGAACAGAGAAACTGCCAACAACACACACAAAAAAGAATTTTGCAAGACCAACGACTTCTTCATTGCAGATACCCTTTTTTAACAATGTAATTGGCTACTATACACATGGATCTCGCCAGATGGAATATGCAGAAATTAAATTGACTGTATCTGTGGAAAGAGACGACTTGTTAAATTTGGCTGCCCCTGAGAGTTGTGACTACAAGTGATTTGTGCTTTCTTCTCTACACCAATTTTTATAATGAATATATAGTCATTTCTGTTAGAAAAATCATCTAATGAATAAGTTGTTTGTACAACTAATGTCAAAATAGACAACAATCAGTTATTGTGGTTGTGTACCGACTCAATTTCAACTCACAGCGACACAATGTGTCTGAGTAGAACTGCCCCACAGGGCTGTAATCTTTCCAGGAGCAGATCACCAGGTCTTCCCTCCTGAGGAGCAGCTGGTGGATTGGAACCGCCCACTTAACCACTGCACCACCAGGGCTCCTTGAACAGAAAATAGCAGCGTTCATTCCCCTTCATGAAGCATTCTCCTATTTCTCCACAAGAGGGCAGCACAATTTCAGACACAATACTTCCCAAAGATTTTTGCTAATACATGTGCTTATGCTGCCCTTTTGTGGGGAAATAGGAGAATACGTCATGATTGGAGAGGAGTCATTTCTAAAAGGCAGGTATGTTTTTCACATATCGGTAATTAAAGATAGTGGGGCAATGGTTAAGCACTTGGCTGGTAACCTAAAGGTGGAGGTTCAAACCCACCCAGCAACTCCACTGGAGAAAGACCTGGCTATCTGCTTCCATAAAGATTGCAGCCTAGAAAACCAGAGCAGGTTCACTCTGTCACATGGGTTTACTATCAGCTGAAATTCACTCGATGGCACCTAACAAATACAACAGAGACAATTTATCCACTTAATTGAATTCGAAATTGTCAGCTTTTTATTGAAAACAAATAAATGCCCCCATGCTCTCTATTGAACAATTAAACAAAACCACATCAGAGGCGCTGGGATTGCTGTGATCTGCACCCTTTTCTGCACCAATATGTCTCTTTTTTTCATAGAACTTTACTACACTACAAAAAAACTTGTGATTTTTCTCACCACATGCACAGCCATAATAAAGAAGGAATATTTCCTTTACCTGCTTCAGACAAGCGATTCCACTAAAATTAACTCCAGCTGTAAATAATCAAGGTAGAAAAAGCACTAGACCAATGCTTCTTAAATTGCATGTGCATAGAACTCTCCTGGGGAGCTTTTTAAAAAAGCAGATTTGCATTAAGTAAGTTGGGGGTAAGCGCAGAGATGCCCCTTGTTGAATCCCGGTGCTGATGGTACTGCTCCGTGGGGCACAGAGAATGTGTGCCTCCCACTAACGCTGGGCACAGGGTGACCATGGTGGAATTTAACCAACCAAAGCTCAGTACTTCCTGCGCAGATAGTGCCCACACACAGGGTGGTTTGGACCCGTCATCGATGCTCTCTACCTAAATTAGCATAGACTTCAACTTGTCTTTTATAAGGAACCTAAATCAGCTGGTTAATTCCTTCCTGTCAGTTGATTCTGACTCATGGGTACCCCATGTGTTACGGAGTAGAACTGTGCTCCATAGGATTTTGTTGGTTGTAATCTTTACAGAAGCAACTCACCAGGCCTTTCTTCTGTGCCACCACTGGTGGATTCCAACCCCCAGCCTTTTGGTTAGTAGTCAAATGCAAAGAGTAAAATCACATTCACGTGATTGCTTCAGGTTATGCAAGAACAGAAACTCAAGTGTTTTGGAGCAACACAATTTCAATCGTATCAAACCTTATGAGCAGTAAACAGGCTATGGTGAGCTGGGCAGCATTCCTGAGTTTGGGTGGAATTTACCTGGTGTTCAAAATAATTAAAACTCACTGCAATAGTGGAGTGTCTGGAGCAAGAGATGCATCCTAGATGCCCAGTTTCTTGTTTTGGCTTCAGATTTGGGAAAAGAGAAAGCAAAGCAGCTGTGCTCTGATCTGAACTCCTCTGATATGTTAAGACGTGTTGAGACTCTAGTAAGTTCAAAACTACATAATCTTAATAAAACGTGTTTCCTTTATCTTATAGTACATAATTAAGTTATCTTATTTATTTATATGCATATGCTAGTGATTTTCACTTCATTATTCCTTTTTTTTTTTTGGTTTCCTTACCACTGCCCTCGAGTTGATTCTGACTCATAACGACCGTACAAGACAGAGTAGAACTGCCCCATCGGATTTCCAAGGAGCGACTGGTGGATTTAAACTGTTGACCTTTTGGTTAGAAGCTGAGCTCTTAACCACTGTGCCACCAGGGTTTCCAATAAAGTGAGACTTCTCTTAAAATGTTCCAACGTGTTCTGGCAACATGGCGCTCTAGGCAGAAGCACCACGCCGTCCCTCCACAGCAAAGATCTGAAAAACTAAGCCAAACAGAGAAAACAGCAATCCTGAAATCCTAAACATCAAATGAATTGATAAAGAACTCAGCCAAGCACCAAATAGAATAAGAAACTGACAGAGAACAGAGAGCGAGGAGACATACATGGAGAGGTCCCCTATCAGCTAACGCAGCACAGATCCACCATCTTGGACTCCTATCAGAGACCAGCAAATAGGGGGTATGAGAAAGCAGCTTCACAGAGCTTCCAGCAGGAGACAGAACTGGTAACTGGTGATATATGCTTTCCCACTCCCCACCCTTCTTCATCCCCCACTCAGCCTCCTCTGCTTCCTGCGGCCACAGTCTCTTGTCCAGGAAGCACCAGCTGCTTGGATTCCACCCACCCACACTGGCCGACTCCCTGAGTGCCATTTGTTGGCTGCTGGTGTTGCTTTAATCTGCTTCTTTTGATTTCTTCCTTACCTCTCACCACCTCCTCCTCCTTTTGCTCAAATACCTGGCTCCATGCACCATCTTTACTTCTTCCTAGGGGCTGTGGAGCTCCGTTGGAGTGTGGAACTGCTTCCCGGTCCGTGCTACCATGCTGGTGGGATTCTGGGGCTTTTGTTTTCAATTGTTTGTTTGTGTTCTTTTTCTTTTCTCGAGTTGGGAGCCCGCTATGGCCCAGTGGTGCTGTCCGGCTTGGGACCTACCCCCTCAGCTTGTGCAGACATGCAGAGGGATCACTGAGCGCATTTTGTTCATGGGTTTTTTTTTTGGGTGGGGGGTTCTTGTTCTTTCTTTAAAAATTTGTTTTGTTTTATTTTCCCTCTTTTTCCATTTTTGTCTTTCTTCATTACTCAGTTTCTCATTTCTCTATACCTTCCTTCTCTTCATGTCCCCTGGATACCTAGCACTGAATACCTGTACACCTCCTAGCCAGGCTGTACTTCAACACCTGAGAACAACTTCCCCAGACCTCATAGCTGCACTGGTGGGATCCCTGGGAGCTTTGCTGTTCTTTTTTCTTTCTAATTTTTATTTATTCATTCTTTCATTTATTTTTTTCATTTTCTTCCCCTTTTTGTTTTTCTCCATTTCACAGTCACTCATCTCTCCACTCCAACGGCAAGCTCCCCTAGCATTCTTTTTTGTTTGTATGTTTTTGGCTCCTGTTCCTCTCTCCTCTCTCCCATACCCATCTTAGCTCCACACATCACAATCTCCCCCCTCCATCCTGCCTACCTGCACCGTGTGCTTAACATCACACCAGCAAGCAGCACAGGCACAGCCTACCGGAACCTGCCCTGCACTGATTACCGACCTGCCCTAGTGGCTGTAGTGAGTGTCACAAACAACCCATCCCAGCCACTCCTCTTCAGCTAGACCTGCCCTGCTATACCATATCTGAGTGACTGACCCTGCCAATTGGAGAAGGAGACGAAAAGTATCATGCCCACAGGGGAGCAAACAACAAAGAACACACAGCCCGCCTGCTCACACATAGCCAAATCAACAACAACAACAAAAAAAAAGGACGAAGCAAACAAATCTACAATCAATAAATGAGAAAAATAACTACTGAATGCCCTGAAGACAGCAGACAATATCAAAACATTTACAAAAACAGGACAGGATGGTTCCAGTAGGCGTCCAAAATAAAATACTAGATGATTTTCCAGTAGAAGAAAAGGCACTAGAACTACCTGATAGGGAATTCAAACCTCTAATACTCAGAATTATCCAAGACTTGAAGCAAAAAGCAGACAAAAATGAGGAAAAAATAGACAAATTCATGGAAAATACAGACCGAAAAATTGAAGAATTCAGGAAAATAATGCAGGAACAAAATGCCAAAATAAATCCACAACTAGAAATTGCACAAAAAGAACAAGTAGAAATCCAAACGATAAACAACAAGGTTTCAGAAACGGACAGTGTCATAGAAGGGCTGAGGAGCAGATTTGAAATGGTGGAAGACAGGATCAGCAGAATTGAAGACAAACACTTGGATACAACTCCGTTTGAGGAAAAATCAGAAAAAAGAACAAAGAAAAATGGAGAGACCCTGAGAATTATGTGGGATACAATCAAAAGCAAAAACCTGTGAGTGATCGGTGTTCCAGAACAGGGGGAGAAAACAGAAGACACAGAGAGAATCGTTGAAGAGTTGCTGACAGAAGACTTCCCCAATATCACGAAAGATGAAAAGCTGACCATCCAAGAAGCTCAACGAACCCCATATAGGATAGACCCCAAAAGAAAATCACCAAGGCATATCATAATTGCACTCGCCAAAACCAAAGACAAACAAAGAATCCCGAGAGCAGCTTGAGGAAAAACAAGAAGTCACATACAGAGGAGAAACAATAAGACTAAGCTCAGATTATTCAGCAGAAACCATGCAGGCAAGAAGACAATGGGATGACACATATAAAACCTTGAAAGAAAAACATTGCCAACCAAGAATAATAGATCCTGCAAAACTCTTGTTCAAATATGATGGTGAAATTAGGTCATTTTCAGATATACAGAAATTAAGGGACTATGTAAAAACCAAACCAAACTTACGAGACTTATTAAAGGAAGTCCTTCAATCTGAGAACAAACAATATCAGACCACACGCTGAATATAGGACACAGGATTGTACTAGCCAGATACCAACCTAGGAAATGAACTCTTAAGGACTATGCAAAACCAAAGGATTACAAAAGGGAACCAGAGAGGTTAATCTGTAAATGACAACAGCATCAGAACAATAAAAGAGGGAATAAACAGTGTAGATATAGAACCTTCTAATGGAGAGGAAGTCAAGCAATACCAAGTAATAATAGACTGGTTCAAATCTAGGAAGATAAGAGTAAATTTCAAGGTAACCGCAAAGAAAATTAACAAACCTAATCATCAAAATAAAGAGGAAAAACAGAAAGTCTCAGTAAAAACAAAACCTACAAAAACAAAAGAAATGAAAAAAATTCCACAAACAAAAGGAGCTCAGCACAGGAAAGTAAGAGGAACAGAAACGGAGGACATTATGCTGAGTGAAATAAGCCAATCACAAAAGGACAAATATTGTATGAAACCTCTACTGTAGTAACTCATGTAAGGTTGACACACAAAAATAAACAATCTTTGTTGGTTACGAGGAATGGGAGGACTGGGGGGGAACTAAATAGATAAGTGGTAACTTTGGTGAAAGGTAAGACAGTACACATTACTGGGGAAGCCAGCACAACTTGTACAAGGAAAGGTCATGGAAGCTCCATAGACACTTCCAAACTCCCTGAGGGACCGAATTGCTGGGCAGAGGGCTGTGGGGACCATGGTCTTGGGGAACATCTAGCTCAACTGGCATAACAGTTTATAATGACAATGTTCTACATTCTACCTTGGTGAGTAGCGTCTGGGGTCTTAAAAGCCTGTGAGCAGCCGTCTAAGATACTCCACTGGTCTCACTGCTTCGGGAACAAGGGAGAGTGAAGAGAACAGGATACAAGGAAAAGATCATTCCAAAGGACTAATGGACCACAGCTACCACAGCCTCCACCAGACTGAGTCCAGTAGAGCTAGATGGTGCCCGGCTACCACCACTGACTGCTCTGACCGGGATCACAACAGAGGGTCCTGGACAGTGTTGGTAAAGGATGTAGAACAGAATTCTAACTCACAAAAAAAGACCAGATTTACTGGCCTGACAGACTGGAGAAACCCCAAGAGTATGGTCCCCAGATACCCTTTTAGCTCAGTGGTGAATCCCCTCCCGAAGTTCACTGTTCAGCTGGGGATTGGACAGCCTCATAAAACATATCAGGACTAATGAGGCACAGCAGTCCAGGGACAAGGACTAGAAGGCAGGAGGGGACAGGAAAGCTGGTGATAGGGAACCTAAGCTTGAGAGGGGACAGTGTTGACATGTCATGGTGTTGTTAACCATTGTCATAGGGCAATATGTGTACTATTTAATGAGAAACTATTTGTTCTGCAAACCTTCATCTGAGGTACAAAAAAAAATGAGAATTATCTATGTGAGATCAAATTGACAACAGCAACTCAAAATGTTTGATGGGAAGCCTAGGGGACAGTGAGTTGAAGATAATGGTGATGGAATAATTTGGAAAAGGATAGTGAGAATAGCAGCACAACTGGAAGAATGTAATCGATGTCACTGAATTGTACATGCAGAAACTTTCAAAACGGCGTAACTTTGGCTATGTATATTTTCACCAAAAAAAAGTCCTCAAGATCGAGAAGGGAGAGTGTTGACATGTCGTGAGGTTGCTAACCAATGTCATAAAACAATATGTGTACTGACTGTTTCATGAGAAACTATTTATTCTGTAAACTTTCATCTAAAGTACAATAAAAAAATTTAAAAAATTTTTTCCAATGCTGTATATAAAACTAGTTTTCCACAAACAACCACAAGCTTAAATTAATTACTCAAATATACATTTTACAGTGAGTTTCAAAGCTATTATTCTTAGAAGAAAAGTTCTGTTCAACTTGGCCCATGTATAAAATGTCAAATATGCACACATTCCTTCTTCACCCAAAATACGAGTATTTCTGTTTTGGTTCTCTATAAGGCTTCTGTATTTTTGATAAATCCTCCTGGAGTTGAGAGATGCATCCCTATCACAGATGACAGTTGAAATAAATAAATAAAACCAACCCACTGCCCATCGAGTCAGCTTCGACTCATAGCTACCCGACCGGACAGATTAGAACCGCCCCATAGGGTTTCCAAGGAGAGGCTGGTGGATCGGAACTGCCAACCTTTTGGTTACCTGCCGAACTCTTAACCACTGCGCTTCCAGGGCTCCAGTTACCCTCCCCGCAACCAAGCTGGTGGGTTGGAACCACCCAATTAACCATTGCACCACCAGGGCTCCTCAAACGAAAAATACCAGCATTCATCTCCATTCACGAAGCATTCTCCTATGTCACCACTAGATGGCAGCGCTAGGCGAGACACAATATTTTCATATGATTTTTGCTAATACATCTGCTTATGCTGCCCTCCTGTGGAGATATAGGAGAAAGCATCAGGATCAGAGAAGAGTTTTTAAAGCCCAGACGTGTTTTTCATACATTTGTAATTAAAGACAGTGGAGCAAAGGTTAAGCACTTGAGTGGTTACCTTAAGGTGGAAGTTCAAACCTACCCAGCAGCTTTGCTAGAGAAAGAACTGGCTATCTGCTTCCGTAAAGATTACAAACTTGAAAACCAGAGCAGCTCTACCCTGTCACAGGGGTTTACTATGAGTTGAAATTGACTGGATGGCACTCAACAACAACAGAGACAATTTATCGAGTTAATTGAATTTGAAATCGTCAGCTTTTTATTGAAAATAAATAAATGCTACCATACTCCCTGTTGAACATTAAACTCAAGCAACAGCACATCAGAGCCACAGGGATTGCTGTGACCTGCACTCTTGTCTGCACTAATACGTCTTTTATTCCCCCAGAATGTATCTGCACTACATAAAACTTGTGATTTATCTCACCACATGCACGGCAATAATAAAGAAGGCATCTTTTGTTTTCCTGCTCCAGAAAAGTGATTACACTAAAATTAACTCCAGCCGAAGTAAATAATCAAGTATAAAATTATGGTAGTAAAACCACTAGACCAGTGCTTCTTTAACTGCATGTGCATAGAACTCACTTGGGGAGCTTGTTAAAAAGCAGATTTGGATTCAGAGGGTTGGGGGTGAACCCAGAGATTCCTGATTTTGAATGCCGATGTTGATGGTACTGCTCCGTGGGGCCCAGAGAATGCGCGCCTCCCACTAACCTTGAGCACACGGCGACCACAGTGGAATTCAGCAAATCAGAGCTCAGTACTGCCTACACACATAGTGCCCACAGACAGGGTTGTCTGGACCTGCCGTTGAAGCTCCCTACCTAAACTGGCATGGACTTAAGCTTCTCTTTTACAAGGAACCTAAATCAGCTGGTTAATTTTTTCCTGTGAAATTGATTCCAATTCATAGGGACCGTGTGTTACAGAGTAGAACTGTGCTCCATAGGGTTTTGTTGGCTATAATCTTTACAGAAACAGATTGCCAGGCCATTCTTCTGTGCCACCACTGGTGAGTTCCAACCACCAGCCTTTTAGCTGGTTGGTTGTTGTTAGGTGCTGTCCAGTCGGTTCTGTATGTACAACAGAATGAAACATTGCCAGGTCTTGCGCCATCCTCACTAACATTGCTATCTTCAACCCGCTGATGCAGCCACTGTGTCAGTCCATCTCGTTGAGGTTGTTCCTCTTTTTCGCTGACCTTCTACCAAGCATGATGTCCTTTTCCTGGGATTGGTCCCTCCTTTTAACATCTCCACAATACGTGAGACAAATTCTTGCCATCCTCGCTTCCTAAGGAGCAGTCTGGTTGTACTTCTTCTGAGACAGATTTGTTCATTTTCTGGCAGTCCATGGTATAATCAATATTCTTTCCCAACACCATAATTCAAATGCACTAATTCTTCAGACTTATTCATTGTCCAGCTTTGGCACACATGTGAGGTAATGGAATATACCCTGGCTTGGATCAGGTGCACTTTAGCCCTCAAAATGACAGCTTTGCTTTTTAATGCTCTAAAGAGGTCTTGTGCAGCAGATTTGCTCAACACAATGCATCGTTTGCTTTTTTGACTGCTGCTTCCTGGGCCTTGACTGTGGATCCAAGCAAAATACAATCCTTGACAACATCAATCTTTACTCCATTTATCATGATGTTGCTTGTTGGTCAAGTTATGAGGATTTTCGTTTCCTCTATGTTGAGTGTAATCCATACTGAAGGCTGTAGTCTTTGATCTCCATCAGTAAGTGCTTCGAGTCTTCTTTGCTTTCAACAAGCAAGGTTGTTTCATCTGGATAATGAAAAAGGAAGACAGTAGAACGGATGCATTCGAACTTTGGTGTTGGTGAAGACTATTGAATATACCGTGGATTGCCAAAAGAAAGAACAAATTGGTCTTAGAAAAAAATACGATCAGAACGCTCCTTAGAAGCCAGGTTGGCAAGACTTCAACTTGCTTACTTTGGCCATGTCATCAGGAAAGACCAATTGCTAGAAAAGGACATCATGTTTGTTACAGTAGAGAGTCACTGAAAACAAGGGAAACCCTCCATGAGACGGATTACATAATAGCCGCAACCATGGGCTCAGACATACCAACGATCATAAAGATGGCGCAGGACCCGGCTGCGTTTCCTTCTGTTGTACTTAAGCTCGCCGTGACTTGGAGCCAACTCCGACGGCAGCTGACGACAATAAGATCTCTAAGCTCTAAACGTGATTATTTTCCTCTGTACAGATGTGAGTTTTGCAATCAACTCAATAGCAACAGGATTGGTTCAGCTTAGAGCTGGTTGCGTTTACTGAGACTGTTTCCCTGTGCGGGCTTTACAACAGTATTGTTTCATGTCTTTGATTTTCTTGCTGTTCTTTGCATTTTTATTGTGGTGGAAATCTCCATAACAAAACATACACCATCTCAACGATTTCTACTCGTACAATTCAGGGACACTGATTACATTCTTTTAATATAATTAATATTTTTTACTGTTTCATCAAGGCTTTTGTTTGTTTGTTTTTTTTTTTTTTTTTTTTTGCTTTAACAAAGAGAAATTTATTCTTTTACAGTCTAGGAGGCAGTAAGACTGCCCCATAGGGTTTCCTAGGAGCAGCTGGTGGATTTGAACTGCCGACATTTTGGTTAGCAGCCATAGCTCTTAACCACTGCTCCGGCAGGGCTCTGTGGGTAGGTTAGGACCTTGAAAAAGAAACTTTATTCTAGAAAGACTTCAACTCTTCAAGTGCTATCTGACGCCTCTGGCCCTTTAATTTGCCTCTGTCACATGACCCCTTCTCAGAATTCTCTGACCAGCCCTGGCAGTTATGGAAACATAAGAATGTTACAATTTCCAACTGTCTCCCAACCTGGCAGTTAGCACTATAACCGCTTCTGAGGAGTCCTCCTCTCCCTTTTTTTCCCCCTCTTCAGGGAGAAGCACTGTGGTTTAGTTGCCTTTTTGCCCTGGCTGAGATCACTGAGGCTTTCTGGTGGCCGCCTTTACTTTAATCTGTCTTCTGTGTGAAAAGATTACACATCCTGGGATGGCCAAACAAAGCAGGTAAGACTAGGCCGCCTTTCTTTTGCTATAAACAAGCTTCATTTCATTTTCTTCATGGACTGCTGGGCTGTATACTGTTGGCAGTTAAAACGAGGCCCCCGAGTAGCACTTTAAATGTGAATTATAGCTCATCAGCTTGGCCAGTGTCATCTCCACCATCACATCCCTCTTTACGTGAGAACCGTGACAGGATTTAGTGTCAGCGTGGGAAGAAAGTAAAAGGCTAATGTGTGACTAAGACACATAGGTGATGGTGAAGCATGTTCCTCACGTGTGTTATTGTTTATCTTATAGGCCAGGCCAAGGGGAGCCCCAAGACCATTCTGGGGAGATTTTCTGTGCAGCCAGGGAAGTGTGCCTTTCCCCCTTGATATTTCAGTAGCAAATGTCTATGTATATCTCTAAACAGGACGTGGACCATTCTTAAACTTCTTTTTACCTCCTCCCTTGCTTTTTACGGAGCCCAGGTGGTGTGGTGGTTAAGAGCTCGGCTGCTAACCAAAAGGTCAGAGGTTCGAATCCACCAGCCACTTATTAGAAATCCCATGGAGCAGTTCTACTCTGTCCAATAGGGTCGGTATGAGTCAAAATCCACTCAACGGAAACGGGTTTCTTTCCTTTACTTGTTAAGCTAAATTGTTACTAGGTTTTCAGATGACTTCAGGGGATATTTTTGGTTTAAGGGTTAAAGATTAGGCTTCTCTTATGCTTAAAGAAGATACTTAGAACACTGATTGAAGGCCGGGAAGAATATAGAATGTGGAAATATAGCCTTAGATGAGAAGGGCAAGATGTAAATATTCAGCACTTTCTAACCTGTGGCTCATCAATCTGTTTCATTTTGTTTTCTCCTTGGCGTTCCTGGCTTGACCTCATAACTCCTCTACCTGTCTGCAGTCGACTTGAAATGCAGCACTTTTGCCGCCAGCTCCTCGGCCTCCTTTTGAGTTATATGTCTTGGACATCCGGTATCGTCCTAGCAATCAGCAGATCCTGGCGCGTGTGGGAATTCGACAGCAAGGTTGTTCCTGTTGTGTTTATTGGACTTTGGGATGTTTTTTATATTCAAAAGGTTAACATCTCTGGAGTGCTGGTCGAGATGGCGCAGGAGCATGTTATGAATGAGAGCTGGGCCATTTCTGATGAAATCTCCTATGCACAGGACATGATCTTGTTAGCTAATTTTATCAAGTTACCAGTCCTGATTTTTGGCACGCTGACCCTTTGGGTCAGTTGGATCAAAGCCCCATACCCAGATTTTCTTCGAATGTATTACAAAATGTGCGCCTACCTTCTTTTGTTCAGTTCTGTGTGTACCGCGAGTGCAGTGATCTGGAATTTCTATGTGGATTTTTCTGGCAACACCACCTTTGACTTTCCACCGAGCTTTCCTGTTAAAAAAGAAGCACTAATAGGTAAACGGTGGTCCTACGTGCTCCCACTGGGAATCACAACGGCCTCCATGTCCATTATCAGTGCCCTCAGCTTCCTCTTTGAGCGGTATTTACTAACACCCCAGAGCCAAATGAAGCCCACAGCTGTGGGCAAAAGTTCAAAACAAAAAGTCTGAACTGAGGGCTTTTACTTTTTGGAATGGCAGCAAGTATACTTTTCCTGAAGAAATTTCCTACATACATATAACACTGTCATAGCCATCCACACATTTGAAATAAACATACTTGTTTGATTTGTCAGAGTGTGTCTGAAGCTGATATTCTCCTCTTCTGCTCCTTGCTGTAAACCTGTTCCTTTCTTTCAAGCTTTCACTTCCTGAAATCTGCAGGGAATCATCTTCCGTATATACCCAACTCATAGTGACCCTGTAGGACACAGTAGAACTGCCCCATAAGGGTTTCCAAATCTGTAATCTCTGTGGAAGCAGATTGCCACATCTTTCTCCCTTAGAGTGGCTGGTGGGTTTGAACCGCTGACCTTTTCATTAGCAGCCGAGCACTTAACCACTGTGCCACCAGGGCCCCTTCTTCTCTACATACACTGTCAAAATTCCAAGGCAGGAGGGAGAGTTTTTGCTTAGGAGGCATGGAGTCTATGTTACTGGAGGTGGAATGATTGGGAAAAGGATAGCGAGAATGGGTGCACTTGAAGAATGTAATCAACTTTGGTGAAGGGAAGGACAACACACAATACAGGGGAAGTCAGCACAACTGGACCAAAGCAAAAGCTAAGCAGTTTCCTGGACACATCCAAACACTTTCAGGGACAGAGCAGCCGGCACTGGGGCCTGGGGACCATGGTGTTGGGGGACATATAGGTCAATTGGCATAACAAAGTTTATTAAGAAAATGTTCTATATCCCACTTTGGTGAGTGGTGTCTGGGGTCTTAAAAGCTAGTGAGCGGCCATCTAAGATGCATCGATTGGTCCCAACCACCTGTAGTAAAGGAAAATGAAGAATACCAAAGACACAAGGAAAGTAGTAGCCCAAGAGACAGAAAGGGCCACATAAACCAGAGACTTCATCAGCCTGAGACCAGAAGAACTAGATGGTGAGCAGCTACCACCAGTGACTGCCCTGACGGGGAACACAACAGAGAGTCCCAGCCAGAACAGGAGAAAGTTGTAGAGCAGAACCCAAGGTCACATAAAAAGACCAGCCTTAATGCTCTGACAGAGACTGAGGAACCTCCAAAACTATGGTCCCTGGACTCACTGTTAACCCACAATTGAAACCATTCCCAAAGTCTACTCCTCAGACAAAGATTAGACAGGACTATAAAACAAAAAATTATCCATGTGAGGAATGTGCTTCTTAGTTCAATCAGATATGAGACCAAATGGGCAGCTCCTGTCCAAAAGCAGGATGAGAAGGCAGGAAGGGACAGGAACTGGTTGAATGGACACAGGGAACCCCGAGTGGAAAGGGGGAGTGTGCTGTCACATTGTGGGGATTGCAGCTAAAGTCACAAAACAGTACGTGCATAAATTTTTGTATGAGAAATTAACTGGAGCTGTAAACTTTCACCTAAAGCACAATTTAAAAAAATTATATATATATATATATATATATATATAAAAGGTGTATTGGATTTTTCCTTTTCCCCTAGAATGTTACTACACTACATAAAACTTGTGATTTATCTCACCACATGCACAGCAATATTAAAGAAGGAATATTTCGTTTTCCTGCTCCAGAAAAGTGACTGCACTAAAATTAACTCGAGCCCAAGTAAATAATCAAGTATAAAATTATGGTAGAAAAACCACGGGACCAATGCTTCTTAATTGCATGTGCATAGGACTCACCTGGGGAGCTTGTGAAAAAGCAGATTTGGATTCGGTAGGTAGGTCGGAGGTAAGCGCAGAGATTCCCCATGTTAAATGCCGATGCTGAAGGTACGGCTCCCTGGGGCTCAGAGAATGCGTGCCTCCCACTAACGGTGGACCCAGGATGACCACGGTGGAATTCAACCAATCAGAGCTCAGTACTTCCTGTGCCCATAGAGCCCCCGGTCAGGGTTGTTTGGACCCGCCATTGAAGCTCCCTCCCTAAATTGGCATAGACTTAAGCTTGTCTTTTATAAGGAACCTAAATCAGTGGGTTAACTTTTTCCTATGGAATTGATTCCAACTCATAGAGACCCCATGTGTTACAGAGCAGAACTGTGCTCCATATGGTTTTGTTGTCTTTAATTATTATAGAAGCAGATCACCAGGCCTTTCTTCTGTGCCACCACTGGTGGGTTCCAACCACCAACTTTTTGACTAGTAGTCAAGTACAAAGAGTAAAATCACACACACGTGGTGGTACAATACACACACACACACACACACACACACACACACACACACACACACACACACACACAATTCTGTAAATGGGAGAGAATGTGACAAGGACAGAAAATTGGCTTCAGGTGATGAAAGAACAGAACCACAAGGGTTTTGGAGGAACAGAGTTTGAATCGTATCAGACCTTATCCTCTGTAAGCTGACTATGGACAGCTGAGCAGGGTTCCTGAGTTTTGGTGGAATTTATCTGGTGTTAAAATAATCAAAACTCACTGAAATTTCAACATGAGATTTACTCTAAACAGTTATTGCATACGCATATAGGGAGGCCATTTGAATTCCAAAGCACAGGACAACAAAGATGTACCTGGCCCCAGATGGCTGGAAAAATACGTAAATCCATCCACCTATGGACAGCTGATCTTGGGCAAAGCACCGAAGTTTATTGAATGGGGAAGAGAAAGTCTCTCCAACAAATGGTGCTGGCAAAATTGATATTTAGCTGTAGAAAAATGGAACAGTATCTGTACCCCACACCATACACCAAAACTAACTAAAAATGGATCAAAGACCTAAAATATAAACATAAATAATGGCAAATCCACGAAACATCTCATAACATGGATGAATCTGGAGGACATTATGCTAAGTAAAATAAATCAATCACAAAAGGACAAATATTGTACTAGACTGCTATTATAAAGTAACAACAAAAGTTTTACACACAGGGGAAAAATTTTTTTTTGACAGTGACCAGGGATGGGAGGTGGAGGGAGGGAAAATTACCAAAGAGTTTGTAGACATGTGTTAATATTGGTGAAGGGAAAGGCAATACACAATATGGGAGAAGTCAGCACAACATAACCATGGCAATAGAGGACATTGAAAGGCATGTGGGAATAAAGGACAACTATATTAATTACTACAGTGTAGACAATCCTGCAAAACAAATCATATTAACAAACAATAATCTGCAGATGTGTGTGCATATTTAGTTATGTTTGGTATTCTATTTATGCCATATATTAGGGCCCCAAGGAATGTCCCTAGTTTTTCCACTGTGATCTTTACAGTTTTAGGTTTTATATTTTAGTGTTAACCAAAGATTAATATCCTTAATATATATTTTTTAAAAAGGTCTTAGAAACACCAGTCCCATAAAAAATGGACAAAGCTTAAAAATAAGTGTTCACAAAAAAGGAAATACACAATCTGATGATACCTTTTTTGGTTGGGACCAAGGGAAACCGACATTCTCAAATATTATTAGATAGATTCCTGAGCACGGGATGTTACTGAACTGTGCATGTAGAAATGTTTGAAATGGTATATCTTTGGCTATGTATATTTTCACCAAAAATAAAAGGTCGAGAACGGAGAGGGTTGAAATGTCATGGGGTTGTTAACCAATGTCAACTGTACTACTATTTAATGAAAAACTATTTATTCTGTAAACCTTCACCTGAAGCACAATAAAAAAACAAAAATTTTTCTTTTTTACTTTTCATTGTTAAGTATAATGCATTTAGAAAAATACATATTAACATACAGCTCCATACATAAAGTGACTATCTGCTGAGTTACCTTTGTAAATGTATTTTTATTTACTAGTTTAAGCTTTGCACTGTATATACTGAAATAAGTTCCAGAAGTCTTAAAGCATTAACTATAAAGCCCCAAATTAATAGCTGTCCAATCTCAGGGTAAGGAGCCCTGGTGGAACTTCTCTTAAAATGTTCCAATGCTGTATATTAAACTAGTTTTCCACAAGAACCACAAGCTTAAATTAATTACTCAATTATACATTTTACAGTGACTTTCAAAGCTTTTATGCTTAGAAGCCACATTCTGTTCAACTTTGCCAGTGGTTGGACTTCTTCCCAGACAGATTTGTTCGTTCTTTTGACAGTCCGTGATATATTCAATATTCTTTGCTAACATCCAATACAAAGGGGTTATTTCTTCTTTGGTCTTCCTTATTCATTGCCCAGCTTTCGCATGCATATGAGGCAATTGAAACTATCATGTCTTGGGTCAAGCAAACTTTATCCTCAAGGTGACATCTTTGCTTTTCAACACTTTAAAGAGGTCTTTATGCTGCAGATGTGCCCACTGCAATGCGTCTTTTGATTTCTTGACTGCTGCTTCCGTGGGCCTTGATTATGGATCCAAGGAAAATGAAATCCTTGACAACCTCAATCTTTTCTCCATTTATCATGATGTTGCTCATCGGTCCAGTTGTGAGGATTTTTCTTTTCTTTATGTTGAGGTGTAATCCATGTTGAAGGCTGTCGTCTTGGATCTTCATCAGTAAGTGCTTCAAGTCCTCTTCACTTTCAGCAAGAAAGGCTGTGTTATCTGCATAACGCAGGTTGCTAATGAGTCTTCCCTCCAATCATGATGCCCCGTTCTTCTTCATATAGTCCAGCTTCTCGGATTATTTGCTCAGCATACAGATTGAATACATATGGTGAAAGGATACAAGCCTGACACACACTTTTCCTTTAAACTCTTGTTCTGTTTGAACGACTGCCTCTTGATCCATGTACAGATTCCTCATGAGCACAATTAAGTGCTCTGGAATTCCCATTCTCTGAAAAATAATCCATAATTTGTTATGAGCCACAGTTGAATACCTTTGCATAGTCAATAAAACACAGATAAACAACTTTCTGGTAGTCTCTGCTTTCGGCCAGGATCCATCTGATATCTGCAATGATATCCCTGGTTCCATGTCCTCTTCTAAATCCAGCTTCAATTTCTGGCACTTCCCTATCGATATACTGCTGTAGCCGCTTTTGAATGATCTTCAGCAAAATTTTGCTTGCATGATATTAATAATATTGCTCGATAATTTCTGCATTCAGTTGGATCACCTTTCTTGGGAATAGGCATAAGTATGGATCTCTTCCAGTCGGTTGGCCAGGTAGCTGTCTTCCAAATTTCTTGGCATAGGCGAGTGAGCACTTCCAGTGCTGCATCCGTTTGTTGAAACATCTCAGTTGGTATTCCGTCAATTCCTGGAGCCTTGTTTTTCACCACTGCCTTCAGTGCAGCTTGGACTTCCTTCAGTACCATCAGTTCCCGGTCACGTTACCTCCTGAAATGGTTGAACGTCGACCACTTCTTTTTGGTATAGCGACTCTGTGTATTCCTTCCATCTCTTTTTGATGCTTCCTGTGTCGTTTCATATTTTCCCCATAGAATCCTTCACAACTGCAACACAAGGCTTGAAATGGTTGATTCTAGAACTGGCCATCTTGTTATGCCAGAAAGTAAGGATGTGCTAAAAAAAAAATGATGGGGGTATGTCAGAGGGACACAGGAGCCTACTGAAAGAGCTCCACGTGGCCAACCCTGGAAAAATTTGAGCAAGAAAATAAATAAAGTGGTGTAGGTTGTCACCCAAAATTTGAAATAAATATCCATGTGTCCATACTGAGATAAATAAGTGATTGAATAAATAAATACCTCGGGGAGAATAGACAACTATCAATAGACAAATATAGTCATCCGCTAGATGACTCCTCTTCAGTCTCTTGTTCAGCTTAGGTGCAACTTTCGGTAAACAGGCTGGTTCTGCCAGTTCAGGTTTGCCGTAGTCGCCATGAATGTTGATTGCGTAGATACAGGGGAAAGTATATTCCCAGATTTCAAGGAAGAAGTGTTTGTGTCTATCAGAGAGGTTATAAAACACGCACGAAATAAAATAATTTGTGAAGACTAAATCATGGCTCAGTTTGTTCTTTGTTAATATCAACGGTTGAAAACTTTTTATTGACAGCCTTAACACCTCCCTTTCTCTCACCCTGCCTGCAATTCATCATCAGATTCTGTGCACTCAACCTCCCAAATCCATCTGTCTTAGGCTGGGTTCCCTAGAGAAGCAAAATCAGTAAAGTGTATATATAGAGAGATTTATATTAAGGAAATGGCTCACACGGTTGTAGAGGCTGGAATGCCCAAGCCCATGGGTCAGGCTGGAGGCTTCTCCTGATTCATGTAGCTGCAGGGGCTGGCAAACTGAATGAATCCCAAGATAGGCAAGCAAGACAGCACGCAAGCTGCTAGGTCCAGTCCCAAGAACCAGAGGTCAGACGAACAGGTGCCAGCTGCAGGATCCAGAACAAGCAAGCAACCCCGAGCCTTGCCAGGACGTCCACCTATGTTGGATGCAGGCCACACGCCCACACGCCCAAGGAAACTCCTTTTCAACTGACTGGCTACTCACAGCAGATCCCATCACAGAGATGATCACCTTATATCAAATCTCATCATGGACATGATCACATCATTATATGACTGCCAAACTACATCATAACTGCCAAACTACTGAGAATCATGGCAAAGTGAGGTGGACACACAACCTTAAGGATCACACCATCCACTTTAGTCAACCTCCATTACCACCACCGTAGGTCAAGCTACCGTCATCTCATATCTAGAGTACTGCAAAGGCTTCATACTGGTGCCTCTTCTTCCACCTTTGCCAATCCCCTGCATTAAATTCCCTCTGTGCTATAGGGTCACTATGAGTCAGAATGAACTTGACAGCAGCAAGTGTTTTTATTTGTTTGTTTATTCTAAATATTTACAGTAGTTTCTATTTTCTTGGACAATCCCTGTCAAATGTGGCCATTTATCACTGGGATAAATCCAACTCTGTCACTGGCAGTTAAATATGACTAAGCCTTTTGTACAATTAATAACAAAAACAAAACAAACTATCCCTGGACTCTGAACTCTGCCCCAAATAACATTCTATCTCTTCCATTGTATTCACAGTCTTCTCAAAAAAATTTACATGCCCTCATTTTTGTATCTATATTTAAAAAAATTCCATAGCCTAAGAAATAGAGTGATGTACTAAACTTGTAAAAAAATTTCAAGAAATATACACAAAGCTACATGGCACTGCCTGTGCAATACAGGCCAAGTAGTACTCAGAGGGAAATGTATAGCCTTAATAGATGATTTAGAAAACAAGAAATAATTAAAACATTTGTCTTAGTCATCTAGTGCTGCTATAACAGAAATACCACAAGTAGATGGCTTTAACAAAAAGAAATTTATTTTCTCACAGTCTAGTAGGCTAGAAGTCCAAATTCAACGTGTCAGCTCCAGGGGAACGTTTTCTCTGTTGGCTGTGGAGGATGGTCCTTGTTATTAATCTTCCCTGGAGTAGGAGCTACTCCACACGGGAACCCCTGGTCCAAAGGACATGCTCTGTTCCTGGCACTGCTTTCTTGGTGGTATGAGGTCCCCAATTCTCTGCTTACTTCCCTTTCCTTTTATCTCTTATAAGATGAAAGGTGGTGCAGACCACACCCCAGGGAAACTCTCATTACATAGGATCAGGACTATGGCCTGGGTAAGGGTGTTACAATTCCACCCTAATCTTCGTTAACACAAAATTACAATAACAAAATGGAGGACAACCACACAATACTGGGAATCATGGCCCAGCCAAATTGATACATATATTTTTGGGGGGACATAATTCAATCCATGACATTCCATCCTTTGGCCCCACAAAAATCACTTCCTTGCAACATGCAAAACATATTCACCCCATCATATCATACTAAAAGTCTTAACTCCAAGTCCAAAATCCAAAAATTCCTCTTCATCTGTGAAATCTAGAATACAAGTTATCTGCTTCCAAAGGTACAATGGCAGAACAGGCACAAGCTAGACATTTCCTTACAAATGGGAGAAACTGGGGTAAAAGAAGGGATAACAGGCACCAAGCAAGTTAGCAGAACACATTACATTAGCCCTCAAGGGTTTGAAAAGAATCTTTTGTTCTCTGAGACAATTTACACAATAGCCCTGCCCTCCAGACTCTAGGTATTGGCCACAATCTCTGGATTCTGAGTAGAAGCTCCTCGGCCCTGGGCTTCAGCTCCGCCTTCCAGGCCCACTGGGACAGCAACTCTGCTCCCTCGGCTTTAGGCGCACCATTCTTCTAGTCCATCTGAGTGGCAACTCCACCCTTAGAAACACCAGTGGCCATGGCTCCATCCTTTGAAATCCCAGAGGTCACCGCCATACCTTTTGAGACTGAGGCAGCTTGGCTTCTTGTGTTCCTTGTCTCTTCAGCTTCTGCTTCCTGTGGCCTCTCGGCTCCTCCGGCCACATCTGCCCTGCTGGGGCTAGTATTCCAAAGCTCTGTATAGCCACTGATAAGTGCCCGGAGGCACCCCACTCTACCAGGAAGCCTCCTGCAGACAGGCACTCAGCTCCCTCGCTCCATGGGTCGGCAAGCCTAGCTCCACCGATAAGTGCCTGGAGGCACCCCACTGCACCAGGAAGCCTCCTGCGCACAAGCATTCAGCTCTCTCGCTCCATGGGTCAGCTCCAGCTCCATCTTGTGCTGGTCTCCTGGTTCTGCTGCTGCTGCTTCACTGCTGCTGCTGGTCCTCTGTCACTGCTGCTCCTCTATCAATTCACAGTTTCAAAACCACTTCCACATTTTAGGTATCTGTTAGAGCAGCACCCCATCTCTCTGTACCAAATTATGTCTTAGGCTGGGTTCTCTAGGGAAGCAAATCCAGTAAAGCACAGAAATACATATAGAGAGAGATTTACATCAAAGAAATAGCTTCTGTGATTGTAGAGGCTGGAACGCCCAAAGTCCGTGTATTAAGATAGAGGCTTCTCCTGATTCACATAGCTGCAGGGACTAGCGAACCCAAGATCTGCAGGTTGGGAAGCAGGGCTCTTGCTCACAGGCTGTGAAGATCGACAAATCCCAAGATCAGCAGATAAGTTGATAGCTCAAGTCCCAAGAAATGGCGGTCAGACGAACGAGGAGGCAGCTGCAGGATCCAGAGCGAGCAAAAAGCCAGAATGTCTGTTTATATTCGGATGCAGGCCACATTCCCATGGAAACTTTCTTTCAACTGACTGGCTACTCACAGCAGATTCAATCATGGGAGTGTTCACATATAAACACTGAGACTCGTGGCCCAGCCAAGGTGACACACAATCTTAACCATCACAACATTCAAAGCTCAAGCCCCCTTCAAAGGATCCAGAACAAGGTCATTCTGGAAAACTAACCACCATCTTATGTAAACGCTTCCAAAGCACACAAAAAGATGGGCAATTACTCAATTCATTTTGCCAGGCTAGCTCTCCTTGATTCAAAAACCAGATGAGGACTCCCATGAAAACAACACTTGAGCCAATCTCACTCGCATAGCAGCGAATATCCTAAACTAATTAACAGCATATTCAGCACAGCAGTAAAGTAAATGAACAAACAGGATATGTCCAAAGAATGAAAATATGATTTAACGTTACTTTCGATTGTCATTCCTTGCACACAAATTAGAGAATAAAAAAACATTTGATCACATCAATAGGTACATAAAAAGTCTTTGAAAGAAATTCAACACAAATTCATGGTAAAAACTTTTAGCAAACTAACATGAGAGGAGAACTTCCATTGTCTAAAGTCTAAGCAAATACACTTAAATGTGAAATGTTAGACTAGTTCCCAGTAAAGCCAGGAACAAAACAAACAAACAAAATGCATGCTATCTCCTTTGCTCTTCAAACCTGCACTGGAACACACAGCCAGCTCTATGGCTATCAAAACAAACAAGAGGTATTCATATTGAAAAGGGAGAGAGAATATTTTGTGACAAATGATCATCTATCAAGAAAATTCAGACGAACAGGCACATGGAGTATTCAAACGAATGAGAGACTTCAGAAAGAGGGTGTGTGGAAGATAACCATAGGAAAATCAAGAGCCTTGCCACACGAAAGCAATAACCAATTAGAACATGTAATAGAAATAGCCCATTCACAACAACGACAAAATCCAAAAATTACCTAAGAAGCCTAACAAAAATGTATAAGATTTCTATGGAGGCAACTGTAAAGGTTTACTGATAAATTCAAGTAAAAGAAGTCCCATATAAATAGAGCAGTATTCATCGATGGGGAAGAGAATATTGTAAAGATGTCAATTTTCCTTAAACTATTTATAGATTTAGTGCCTTTCCTGATCCCAAATCTCCACAGCAGAACATGAGAAACCCCCCGGGTGACTGAAGGCAGTGCTGAACTGTACTTGTGTCTGGGGTGGGGAAGGAGGGAGGCAGTGAAGTTGGGGATCCGCAGCCTGCAGATGACAGGGTAGGTGGGAGGGAAGATTTTAAACCTCTTCCCCTGCTTCAGTGCAGGGTCTGAGGCAGCACCTCAGACCCCAGATGCCAGCAGCTGTGGGGGTAACATCAGGACAGCAGGAGAGACGGGCTTGACTGAGGCACGGGACTCCAGAGTCTGTGTTAATCACCACCTGAAACCACTTCAGTGGGTGAGGCCTGGCCTTTAAAAAAACATTATTTCAATCGAATATAAAGAATGGAATAGAAATAGAACAGCAAGCATCGGAGTGAATCACGCATATTAAGAGTAGGGATTCTTTCATGAAATTATACCTGTATATATAAATATACATAATTACATATATAATAGAAATATATATTTATATTTTTCTAAACATACCCTTGGTAGAGATGTAACAAAATTTCTTTTTAAGAATGAGGGTTAAAAAAACGACAATCACCGCACTGGACCAGGCACCGTGAGACAGCCTCAGCAGAGCCCCCCGCCCCATCTCACTACTCGGCCTCCTCTGGGCAGAAAACACACTAGAACCTAAGGTTTCCGAAGTTGAAGTCTGCCCGGTTGAGGACAGCCCACGGAAGGATGTGTTTCTTCTCCGCTGGTCTATCTCCTGTCATGAGCCGTGAGTGAGGACGCAGGGGATCTCCCAGGCAGAACGGAACTGCAGCACCCCGCCTGGCATCTAGCCTGGCACCCGGAGCCGTTCTCTGCCAGGGCTGCGGCAGGGCAAATGCTCAGCTCTGGCAGGGAGGGGGCATCACCCAGGGAGCATTTAATCAAGGAGCCAGGAGCCAAGATGAGGACCCTTAAGGGTGAGGACTGACCGTCCACCCACCCCAGGACAGGGGGCCCCCATAGGATCCAACTCAGTCCCTCTGTCAACACTGCTCCCCTCCCTCATCCACCTAAGGGGACTCAGGGAGCTACAGCCTTGGTCTGAAGGGGGCTCAAGAAGAGGAGTCAAGGTGAGGACCTGAGGGAGGAATGAGGGGACCTTGGACTCTAGAACAGGACACCCCGCAGAATCCCGCCCTGCACCCGCTGTTGTAACCGAACACCAGTTCTTGTCCTGTCCTATTAGCCAGTTGAAATAAGAGGGACGCCACACCACCAGCTGCAAGGGAAACAAAAAGTGGCAATTTATTGTCTGCGCAGACAAGGAGTAGCGTGGGGCCTAGTGGCTGAAAGACTATGCGCTCCCCGCCCCAAGGGTGCAGGGAGATTTTATGTCCTCAAGTCCCCAGGGGGTAGGGATTGGCCCTGAAATCTGAACCTGTATCCCTCCCATGCCCATATTTGGAGATCTAGGTGCTGAGTTATGTTGCAAAGCAAGGGACCTTTCGCTTTGCAAATGGGCTGGCGCACCGTGGCGTGCTGGAAAACATTTTCCTCTCCGGAGATACTCAGGTCCACGGTTCGGGGGAAGACACAGCTCTTCAGGTCCTGCGCATGAGCCAAGATCCCGGGTTGCGCATGCGCGGGGTTCTGGCGCCAAATTCAAACTGCTGTTAGGACCACGGCATGGTCTGGCCAAGCGGAAGTTAGAAACCATGGCTTGGCCGACTGCGGGGTAGCGGGGATCGCCGTGGAGCCGAAGAAGCCTCGGCGGAGGCTTCAATCCCCCCTCTAACAGGTCCCTTTTATTCTTAAAAGGGCATTAGGGCCGAAGGTCTTGTCTTCTGTAACTGCTTCATGCTGGCTAGGGGCGCTGGCATAGAACTGGACTCTAGCTGGAACGTGTTTGGGGGAGATGGGGTGATATCCCCCATGCAGAATCATCTGCAGGTGGAACTTCTGAAGCCTGGAAGACACAAACTTTACTAAAAGGTTAAACAAACAAGGTCCCAATACAAGCAGCAGGATGACCACGACCAAGGGTCCTAAAGGGGAAGAAAGCAGGTTAAGCTCGGGATTGATGCCTTTCCTGTATCCCAGACATCTTACAAAGCTGCGCCTTGGTTGAACTTGTGTAGTCACTTAGCTTACTCGTAAATCTTTTTGCAAGATACAATGGTCATCTCAGACTCATCTTGTGGTTTCTTTAAAAGCCTCTACTCCTGGGCTTTCTGACCTCTGGAAGGGTGAGATAGATAGAATTCCCTTTCCTCTGTTATCCAGTAACTGTACTGGTGTGCACCGGTTCCTTTCTTAGCCCCTCTGACTATACGTCTCCTGGACAATCTCTACTACCTTGACCATAATTACCAATTTTGCTTATTATTCTCAAATCCACACTTCCAGAATATATCTCTCCTGAATTTCAGACCTAAAAATCCTACTGTCTACTGTTTATGTCCTCTTATATACCCTAAGGGCTACTCAATATTAAAATGTCCAATCCTGAACTAACCATATTCTCACCCCCTAGCCACATGACTTCTCTTGCTTCTCCATCTAGCACCCTATCTCAGTGACAAAAATCCAAAACGTTCCTTTTTTTTTTTTTGCTTCTCTCTCATCTATTGGTCCAATCAATCACCAAAGCCTGACAATTCTGTCTCCAAAAAACCTCTGGCATCTATCCGTCTTTTTCAAAATCCACTGCCACGGTTTGGCACAGCAGTTAAGAGTATCAGTTCAGAAGCTAGACTTACTTGCGTTCAAATCCTTCTTCCACTATACGTTAGCCAGCTGTGTGATCTTGGACAAGTAACAACCTCTTCAGTGCCTAAGTTCTCATCACACAAAATAGGTTACTGGGTCTGCTTCTACACTGTCTTTAGTTCTGGCTGGGGGTGGTGGTGAAGCAGAGCCAGTGATCTTTCTCCCCCAGAGAGACATAGGAGATAAAAAAAGTAGGATGTAAGGCCTCATATAGGTGGTAAATGTGAACAGAGCCACGAATAGGGCTAGTGGATAGTTAGTCATTGAGCTCGGCGGGAAACAAGCACCAGGCCATATAAAGCAAGAAAACAACTATCAATAAGACTAAAACAACCTGCACAGTCATCAGGGGATGACAATCAACTGGCACAGTTGTCTATCACTTTAAATCCTCTGAAGCCTGAGTCTCTCAATTAACACTGTCCCACCAATTGTTACTGTTTTGCAGGGTTAGTTGGCCGATCCCATGAGTAGGAGCCAGTTCGATGCGAGAGCGGTGGATCCAGGCTCCCTTTTTGGCGATCTTGACTGCAGTGGGGGTTGTTTTCCTGCTGGATCTATAGTGTTCCAGGTCTTGACATGGAGAGGCTTCAGGTTGTGGAAGAGTCTGCCGCGTCCCGTACCTGTAAAGAGGATCAAGCACCCCTGCCACAGAATACAAATACTGTTTAATAGCGAGCTAGCTTTGCATATGTCTTTAGCCTCCAAGGAGTTTTCAGGACCTGGAGTATTTAAACTCTCCCACAAATTAAGGAGGAAGGGACGCCCATATATAAACTCAAAAAGGCTTACCTTAAGTTTGATTTGAGGTGCAACCTTATTCCTGAACAGAGCCAAAGGGATGGGTCTTAGCCCATGTTAATTAGGTCTTCTTGCAAGGTTTGGCCAGGTGGGCTTCAATAGTATGGCGTACCATTTTCCTGCAATCTTCTCCCAGAACATATTTCTCGTGCATAGTCCCCTCTAACACTACCAAGGAGATCTTGTTGCTTTTTGGGGGGCCAAATAGTAGTCTTTAATACTGAGAGAGACTATACAGAGTGATGGGTGGTGCAGAGCCAGCTGCTCACAAGACTCTACAACCTGATCCAGTAGCAGAATAAATCAATATATTTACATTTAGGTTTGTCCTGGAAACCCGGGACAGTCCAGTGTGGAGCCATCCTTCCCTTTCCTCCCACCTTCCTACTTCCTTCTCACCTTCTGTCACTTCCTTATCCTTTTCCTTCTCCCTCTCCATTTTTCCTTCAGTTTTCTTGCCTTTTACCCATTTACCCTCCAAGTCTCATCAGCTGTTTCTCCCCTGCTTGGACCCTATTTCTGCAACTGTCACGAATGGGCCACATAAAGGTCTTTCATAGCTTGTGGCAAGCTAGGATCAGTCACTACTACTGGAGTCGTGGTTCTTGACACCGGCTTGGCTGCTAAGTCGGCCCTTTGGTGGCCCTTGGCCACTACTGTATCTTCCTGTTGATGTCCTTTGCAGTGTACCACTGCCAGAGCGGAGGGGAGTGACACTGCCTCAAGGAGGTGTAAAATCTGTTGACTGTGTTTGATTTCTTTACTGGCCCAATTCAAAAGCTCCCTTTGCTTCCACAAAGTCCCGTATACATGTAAAACTGACAACACGTAATCTGAATCTATATAAATGTTCACTCACTTGGACTCGGCCAGCCGCAAGGCCTGGATCACTGCAACTAGCCCAGTTTTTTGGGCCGAGGTTCCGTTTAGGAGAGTGTTACCCTCAAGGACCTCGGTATGGCTGACAACTGTTGGCCACCCTCGAAGGAGATACTCCCACCTGTTAAGATCTCTAAACCGGCATCCAGTAGAGCTTGATCTTGTGGGGCTGGGCAACTGGCATGGATCAGGCCCACCATTTGGACATAGTTATGCCCGACAGAGTCTCCCAGGGACACAGTGGGGAGAGAGGTAGCCAGATTTGGAGTGACAACAGACTGAGCCAACTCACTGGGATTATCAACCAGAGAGGGCTGACACTGAGTTGCTCAGTACTAACTCTCTCTCGGGACACTGTCTTTGCCAGTGGCCCTCCTGCTCACAACATGCACACTGGTTTTTTCCCCCGTGGGGTTCTGGGCCAGGCCTCGCTAGAGCCCATGGGTTTTCTCCTCTCAGGGGGCCTATTCTGTACCTCTGCTGCTGCTGGTAGGGCAAATTGGCACTTTCTGCCTTTGTCTTCCCTGCTGTTATAGGCCTTGAACGCCAACTCAACTAGCTGTCCGATACTCATAGTTACTCCCCACTCTATTTTGTGAAGTTTGCTCCCAATGTCCAGGGAAGATTGTCTTATAAAAATACTATTCAGAGGAGGGGCCAAGATGGTGGAGTAGTCAGACGCTTCCGGTGGTCCCTCTTACAACAAAGACAAAAAATAAACAAGTGAATCAACTGTATATGACAATCCAGGAGCCGTGAACATCAAAGGCAAAGTTGAGGAATCTGACTGAGTGGCAGGGGGAGGGAGAGATGGTTTAGAAGCAGGGAGGAGTTGCCAGACCTGACCCGGAGGGAGCCAGCGCCCTTCAGGCCAGATCGGCTCGTGTGAGCAGTGAGGCAAGCGGTGGCAATGGGGAGACTTTTTCCACATCGGGAGAGACCCAGTGGCAGACAGTCTACTCGGCCATCCAGAACCAGTGAAAAGTAGCGTTTGATCGACTAAAGATAAGTACTTGCGTATGGCCTACCACGGGGATGAAAAAAAAACCTATTTGGGAAAAACCTCTCTCCCATTTACCTCCTACCTCCCCGCTCTGCACTGGGTCCCGGGCCAGCTTTAGCGAATGCCGAGTCCCCCGGGCTGGAAGTAAGACCTGTCATGAGCTCTGAGCCATTCTCCTGACTTAGAGAGGGAACAAACTAACAAACAGGGAAAAAATAAGCAGCTGGCTCCCCTAAGTCAGGAATTCAGGACAGGCACAACTCCTTTACCTGAGGCACAGGCATAAGGGATCCAGAGACTTGGAATGCCTTTCACCCCTGCAGACTTGTGTGGAACCATTTAAACAGCGTAGGACCTCATTACCACAGTACAACAGGGTATATACCCAAAGTCTAACTTCAACTGTTTCAGCTGTGAAGTGGCAGGTTTGTGACACTTGACACTGCTCTGCCCATTAAGCAGTTTCCTCACCAGCCCACATCAGGGAACTGAGGACAGGTGGCTCCACCCATGCCACCTAGCCACCTGTGACAGGGGTCCAAGAATAGGGGGATCCCCCCACCCCCAGTACTTACAGCCAACAGTATTGGGTGCTCATAGTCCAGCTACAAAACCCAGCAATCTATGTGCTCTAGGGAACAGGTAAAAGCTTTCCTCCCAGACACTCAGGAGCAGCTGTCAGCCCCATGCCTTGCTCACTGTGTGACCCCTTACTGCAGCCAGATACCTATGCCTACACCAATCACCCACGCCTGACTAGGACTGTAGGTGAGAGCCTGCTCCATGACTGACTAGCTAGACACCTGAGCTGAATCCATACAAGAAAAGTTAACAGACTCCTGGGCTTACACACTTAGTAACAGGCCTAACCATCTGGCACCAGGACATTAGAGCTTCAAAGATGCCAATAATCAAACTAGCTCACATGAGCAGCCTATCTGGGCATATCAAAACAAAACAAAACAAGAAGCTAGGACACAGTAAGCAAACATAAAATAAATAAATATAACTTATAGAGGGCTCAAAGACAACAGTCAATATCAAATCACATACAGAGGCAGACGATGATGGCTTCAGCAAGCTTCCAAAATAAAGAATCAAGAAATTTTCCAGAGGAAGAGAATTTCTTGGAATTACTGGAGGCAGAATACAAAAGATTAATATAGAGAACTCTTCAACATGTCAGGAAGGATATCAGGCAAAACGCACAACAAACCAGGAACACACAGACAAAAAAATAGAAGAACTTAAGAAGACTGTAGAAGAGCACAATGACAAATTTAACAGGCTCCAAAATACATTAAAAAAAAAAGAGAGATACACAGCTCCAAAATCATAGTAGGAGACTTCAATATACCACTTACGGTGAAGGACAGAACATCCAGAAAGAAACTCAATAAAGACACAGAAGATCTAAATAACACAATCAACCAACTTGATCTCATAGACATGTCCTGAACACTCCACCCAACAGCAGTCAAGTGTACTTTCTTTTCCAATGCACATGGACCATTCTCCAGAATAGACCATATATTAGGCCATAACACAAGTCTTAAAAGAATCCAAAGCATCGAAATATTGCAAAGCATCTTTTCTGACCATAAAGCCATAAAAGTAGAAATCAATAACAGAAAAAGTAAGGAAAAAAGAATCAAACACATGGAAACTGAACAATACCTTGCTCAAAAACTAATGGATTATAGAAGAAATTAAGGATGGAATAAAGAAATCCATAGAATCAAACGAGATGGAAAACACGTCCTACCAGAACCTTTGGGACACAGCAAAAGCAGTGCTCAGAGGTCAGCTTATAGCAATAAACGCACACATCCAAAAAGAAGAAAAGGCCATAATCAAAACATTAACTCTACAACTCAAACAAGTAGAAAGAGAGCAGCAAAAGAAGCCCTCAGGTGCCAGACAAAATGAAATAATAAGAATTAGAGCAGAATTAAATGAAATAGAGAATAGGAAGACAATTGAAAGAGTTGACAAGTCCAAAAGATGGTTCTTTGAGAAGATCAACAAAATTGATAAACCATTGGCCAAACTGACAAAAGAAAAACAGGAAAGGAAGCAGATAACCTGTATAGGAAATGAGATAGGTGATATCACAAGAGACCCAACTGAAATTAAAAGAATCATAACAGAATACTATGAAAAATTGTACTCCGACAAATTTGAAAACCTAGAGGAAATGGACACATTTTTAGAAACTCACTACCTACCTAATCTAACACAATCAGAGGTAAATAAACCTATAACAAAAGAAGATATTTACAAGGTAATTTAAAAACTCCCAACAAAAAAAAGCCCTGGCCTGGATGGTTTCACTGGAAAATTCTACCAAACTTTCAGAGAAGAGTTAACACCACTACTACTAACCGTATTTCAGAGCATAGAAAAGGATGGAATACTCCCAAACTCATTCTATGAAGCTAGCATAACCCTGATACCAAAACCAGGGAAAGATGCCACAAAAAAAGAAAATTACAGACCAATATTCCTCAGGAACATTGATGCAAAAATCCTCAACAAAATTCTAGCCAATAGAATTCAAGAACATATCAAAAAAAAATTCACCATGATCGAGTGTGCAGGGATGGCTTAACATTTAAAAAAAAAAAAAAAAAAAAAACCGGGTAATCCATCACATAAATAAAACAAAAGACAAGAACCACATGATCTTATCAGTTGATGCAGAAAAGGCATTTGACAAAGTCAAACACCCATTCATGATAAAAACTCTAAGCAAAATAGGAGTAGAAGGGAAATTCCTCAACATACTTAAGGACATTTATACAAAGTCAACAGCCAACATCATCCTGAATGGAAAGAGTCTGAAAGCATTCCCCTTGAGAGTGAGAACCAGACAAGAATGCCCTTTATCACCACTCTTATTCAACATTGTGCTGGAGGTCCTAGCCAGAGCAATTAAGCTAGAAAAAGAAATAAATGGCATTCAAATCGGTAACGAAGAAGTAAAAATATCTCTATTTGCAGATGATATGATCTTATACACACAAAACCCAAAAGAATCCACAAGAAAACTACCGGAACTAGTAGATTTCAGCAAAGTATCGGATTACAAGATAAACCTACAAAAATCAGTTGGATTCCTCTACACCAACAAAGAGAACTTTGAAGAGGAAATCTCCAAATCAATACCATTTACAGTAGCCTCCAAGAAGATCAAGTACTTAGGAATAAATCTAACCAGAGATGTAAAACACCTATACAAACAAAACTACAAGATACTACTGCAAGAAACCAAAAGAGACCTACACAAGTGGAAAAACATACCTTGCTCACCGACAGGAGACTCAACATTGTGAAAATATCAGTTCTACCCAGAGCAATCTACAGATACAATGCGATCCCAATCCAAATTCCATTGGCATTTTTTAATAAGACGGAGAAACAAATCACCAACTTCAAATGGAAAGGGAAGAGGCCTCGGATAAGTAAAGCATTACTCAAGAAGAAGAACGAAGTGGGAGGCCTCACACTACCTGATTTTAGAACCTATTGTACTGCCATGGTAGTCAAAACAGCTTGGTACTGGTACAACAACAGATACACAGACCAGTGGAACAGTATTGAGAATCCAGACGTAAATTCATCCACCTATGAGCAGCTGATATTTGAACAAAAGGCCCAGAGTCCGTTAATTGGGGAAAAGACAGTCTCTTTAAAAAATGGTGCTGGCATAACTGGATATCCAGCTACAAAAAACTGAAACAAGACCCGTATCTCACACCATGCACAAAAACTAACTCAAAATGGATCAAAGAAGTAAATATAAAATCGAAAAAGATAAAGATCATGGAAGAAAAAATAGGGACAACACTAGGAGCCCTAATACATGGCATAAACAAAATACAAACCTAAGTAACAATGCACATACACCAGAAGAGAAACTAGATAACTGGGAGCCTCTGAAAATCACTTATGCTCATCAAGACTTCACCAAAAGACTAAAAAGACAACTTACAGACTGGGAAAAAACTTTGGAGTATGACAAATCTAATCATCGTCTAATCTCTAAAATCTACAAGATACTGCAAAACCTCAACAACAAAAGGACAAAACAACCCAATTAAAAAATGGGCGGAGCATATGAACAGGCACTTCGCCAAAGAAGACATTCAGGTGGCTAACAGACACATGAAGAAATGCTCACGGTCGTTAGCCATTAGAGAAATACAGATCAAAACTACAATGAGATATCATCTCACCCCAACAAGGCTAGCATTAATCCAAAAAACACAAAATAGATGTTGGAGAGGTTGTGGAGAGACTGGGACACTTATACACTGTTAGTTGGTACAACCCTTTGGAAATCGATTTGGCGCTTCCTTAAAAAGCTAGAAATAGAAGTACCATATGCTCCAGCAATCCCACTCCTTGGAATATATCCTAGAGAATTAAGAGCCGTCACACGAATAGATATATGCACACTCATGTTTATTGCAGTACTGTTCACGATAGCAAAAAGATGGAAACAACCCAGGTGCCCATCTGCGGATGAATGGATAAACAAATTATGGTATATTCACACAATCAAATCCATGAAACATCTTATAACATGGAGGAATCTGGAAGGTATTATGCTGAGCGAATTTAGTCAGTTGCAAAAGGACAAATATTGTATAAGATCACTGTTATAAGACCTCAAGAAAAGGTTTAAACACAGAAGAAAACATTGTTTGATAGTTACGAGGGTGGGGAGGGAGGGAGAGGAGTATTCACTATCTAGAAAGTAGACAAGAATTATTTTAGGTGAAGGGAAGGACAGCACATACTACAGGGGAAGTCAGCACAACTGGACTAAACTAAAGCTAAGAAGTTTCCTGAAAACAACCAAACACTTCGAGGGACAGAGTACCAGGGGCAGGGGTCTGGGGACCATGGTTTAGGGGGATATCTAGGTCAATTGGCATAACAAAATTTTTTAGAAAGAAAATGTTCTGGGTCCCACTTTGGTGAGTGGCGTCTGGGGTCTTAAAAGCTACCGAGTGGCCATCTATGATGCATCAATTGGTCCCAACCCACCTGGAGTAAAGGAGAATGAAGACCACCGTAGACACAAGGAAAGTATTAGCCCACGAGACAGAAAGGTCCACATAAACCAGAGAGTTCAACATCCTGAGACCAGAAGAACTAGATGGTGCCAGGCTACCATCAGTGATCACCCTGACAGGGAACACAACAGAGAGTCCCGGATGGAGCAGGAGAAAAGTGGAGTGCAGAACTCAGATTCTAGTAAAAAGATCAGACTTAATGCTCTGACTGGGACTGGAGGAACCTCGGACAGCATGGCCCCCAGATTCTCTATCAGCCCAGAAAATAAAACAATTTCTGAGCCCAACTCTTCAGAGAGGGATTGGACTGGACCGTGGGACATAAAGTGATACCCGTGAGGAGGGTGCCTCGTAGCTCAAGCAGATACAAGAGACTATATGGGCAGCTCCTGTCCAGAGGTGATATGAGAAGGCAGAGAGGGTCAGGAGCTGGTTGAATGGACACGGGAAATCTGGGGTGGAAAGGAAGAGTGTATTGTCACAGTATAGTGAGAGCAACTAGGGTCACATAACAATGTGTGTATTAATTTTTGTATGAGAGACTAACTTGAATTGTAAACTTTCACTTAAAGCACAACAATAAAAAAAAGAAGTCCAAATTCAGGATGTCAGCTCTAGGAGAAGGCTTTCTTTTTCTGTCGGCTCTGGGAGAAGATCCTTGTCATCAGTCTTCCCCTGGACTAGGAGCTTCTCAATGCAGGGACCCTGGGTCCAAAGGACACGCTCTACTCCTGGTGCTGCTTTCTTGGTGGAATGAAGTCCCCTGTCTCTCTGCCAACTTCTCTCTTTTATATTTCAAAAGAGATACAAGCTAATCTTGTAGATTGAGTCTTGATCATTAACATAACTGCCTCCAATCCTTCCTCATTAACATCGTAGAGGTAGGATTTACAACACGTAGGAAAATCACGTCAGATGGCAAAATGGTGGACAATCACAGGATACTAGGAATCACTGATACACGTTTTGGGGGGACACAAATTCAATCCATAACAGACATGTTGAAGTCCTGATCCTTGTTCCTGAGCACGTGACCCTGTTTGGAAAGAAGGTCTTTCAAGGTGTTAAATCAGATGGGTTAACATAAGGTCATCCTGGAGTAGAACCAAAACCAAACCCCTTGCCTTCGAGTTGATTCCTAATTCTATTTGAGAGCGTCCTTACAAAAGAGGAGAAGAGAGACAGAGACAGAGAGGGAGGATGCCATGGGATGCTGCAGCTGCAAGCCAAGAAACCTGGAGATATCAGAAGCTGGGAGAGGCAAGAGACAGATTTCTCCCTCAAAGCCTCAGAAGGAAATCAACACAGCTGACAGCCTGACGGCAAACTCCCAGCCTTCAGAACTGTAAGACAATAAATGCGTTCCTCTAAGCCAAAAAATAAAAACGCTATTGACCTTGCCAGCATTTGCCGGGTTCTCTGGATTCTGATCAGTATATTGTCTAAAGGCTCTGTAAATTCTTTGGAGGATTAAGCTGCAGGATCCTCATCTTTGCGCTGGTTAATTTCATATGCCTTGTTCCAATCTAAGAGCTTAGGCACTTGACCTCTAAGGCCCACTAAAGACAGTCCCAATAGCGGGCCAGCCTACCCTACTCTGCCGTGCCATTGTGGTCCCAGGGGGAAGATGTCATCGACTGCATCTCTGGTACGCAGAGCGTCCTGTCGCTCTGGGATTCCTCTCGGGCCTTGTCTAATACCATCTGCCTCTCTTCCGAGGAGAGGAAGGTGCTTAGAAGAGGTTGACAGTCAGCCCAGGTAGGATCAAAAAAATTAAAGATGGCAGTAAACAGTTCATACATTTTCCTTGGGTTCTCGAGACATCCGGAGGTGTTATTCTTCCAGTTAATCAGGTCCGCTGTACTAAAGGTAACCTGGTTCCTCTTCGCCGCTGGAGTTGTTTGGCGGAGGGGATACTGGCCTGGCACTGTCCCTCCCTCTTGACTCTGTTCCGGCTTTGCAGCACCCTGGGCCACATTTGTCCCTCGATAAGGTGTCCCGCCTCTCGTATGGGGTGACGGTAAGGGAAGATCCCCGGGACATTTGGACGCCCTCCCTGCTCGATTCTCCACCCATTTCCCACTGGGCACAAGTCCAGGAGGAAAGCCGCGAGGGCTGCTGGAGCTGTAACGGCCTTCATCACTAGCCCTGGCGGCGGCGCAGTGGACCTTGTCTTTTTCCTAGGATCAACCTGAATTTATCCCAATTCTTTTAAGTACACCTTAAGGGTGAACACTTCGGAATGCTTTTACTATTATCCCTGTTCTTAAACCTATACACTGGCACGAAGACAAATGGGCAGACAGACAAGGACAGACAAGGTTCCAGATACGCGCCCAGACAGAAGGACGTCCCCTGAACCCAGAGGGACGTCCACCTGAAGGCAGCGGTCTAGTCCTATCTACCACCGACCACCTTAGGGACCTGCCAGGATTCAAATCCACCAGAAAGATACACTCTCCCGAGGACAGACAAAGAACACTGGTACGAGAAGGACATCGTCTAAAACAAAACCAGTACCCTAAACAAAACCGAAACCAAAACCAAAATCAGGACCCAACCAAAATCAATGACCATAAAGTACCTGTTTTCTGCTGTCGGAAACGAGGGATGAGAGAAAGAAAGGCAAAGAGAGAGTGATCCAAAAGAAAGACCCTGAGAGACTTAAATACCCTTTACCAATAACCAGTAGGGTGACCACAGATGAGCAAAGTTCGTCGTGGATGGCGGGGCTACCTTGGTCACCAGTGGGGCGAGGGACCTCGAACTAGGCTGAGGATGGGTCCTAGGGGCCATGACCCCTACTTCCCTCGTTTCGTAACCAACGGGCTCTGGTCTTAGGACAGCGCTGTTGCCACCCTCTTCTTGCCTAGTTCCCGAGACCAGTGGAACAACCTGGTCGAGCCGAGCGCGCTTACCCGATTTCCGTCCAATTTCCGTTTCCCAGCAAGAGGTGGGGACCCGGCGGACTTCGCCCTTGCGGCAGGATAACGGTGACCACCCAATCTCCTTACAGACCAAACTAGGTCGGGGCTCACCTTAAGGGGTTGCGGGGGGCCGGATACTCACGGCCCAGGTTTCGGGGTCCGGGGGCTCCCAGCGGAGTCACCAGAATTTGTAACCTAACGAGGGTTCTTGTCCTGTCCTATAAGCCGATCGAAATAAGAGTGACGCCACACCACCAGTTTCAAGGGAAAGAGAAAGTGGCAATTTAATTGTCTGCCCAGACAAGGAGCAGAGTGGGGCCTAGTGGCTGAAAGACCACGCGCTCCCCGCCCCAGGGAAGCAGGGAGCTTCCTCGTCCTGGAGTCCCCCAGGGGATAGGGACTGGCGCCTGAAATCTGAAACCTCCGTCCCACCTATGCCCATATTTGGAGATCTAGGTGCTGAGTTGCAAAGGAAGGGACCTTTCGCTTTGCAAATGGGCTAGGGCACCGTGGTGTGCTGAAAAACATCTTCCTCTCAGGCGATGCTCAGGTGCGGGGTCAGGTGGATGACACTGTTCTTCAGTTTCTGCGCATGCGCCAAGTTCCTGGCTTGCGCATGCGCGGGATTCTGGCGCCAAATTCAAACCGCGGTTAAGGCCTCGGCGTGGTCGGGTCAAACCTCAACTGGACTCGGCTTGGAGGACTGCGAGGTGTGGGTGGGAACCGCGGTGGAGCGGGGCAAGCCTCGGTGGAGGCTTCACTATTAGCTCACGGGACCCGCGCAGAGCCGTCAAGCTGAGCACCCCCACCCCGCCATTTCCTACTCAGGGGTCTCAGAGAGGTGAGGATCTAGGTTTGAGGGGACCAGACTCAGGTCAACGGAGGGAGGGATCCCAGGCCCCGAAAGAGCAATGAGGGGAACCACCCCATATAAAGGGGACCCCAGTCCCGCCTACCGCTGTTGGCAGTCCGGGACACAGCTTCCAGATGTGTGGGCCCTCCTTTCTGCCTCAGGGGTCTCAGGGAGGTGAGGATCTAAGTCCGAGGGGGCTGGTCTCAGGTCAACAAATGGAGGGGTCCCAGGCTCTGCTAGGAGTCAAAGTGAAGACCCTGAAAGAGGACTTTGGGGAACCCAGAAAGAAAGGACTCCACAGAGTTCAGCTGTCCCCTGTTCTCAACCCTGAGAGGCCCCGGGCAGGCGTGGCTGGATGTGACATGCTCTCACTTCTGTCACGTGGGTGGGAGGGGTCTCAGGGAGGTGAGGCCTTGGTCTGAGGGGCGCCAGGTCAGCAGGGAGGGGTCCAGGCCTTTCCAGGAATAAAGAAGAATACCCTGAGGAAGGACTGAGGGTACCCCCTATCCCAGAACAGACGCGGTCCTGCCCCTGCTGTCAGGCTTGGGAGGCCCCGGGCAGGGGTGGTTGGATGTGGCACCTCCTCACTTTTTTTGTAGGGTCTCAGGGAGGTGAAGGCCTTGGTCTGAAGCAGCCACACCAGGTCAGCAGAGGGAGCAGTCCCTGGATCTGCCAGGAGTAAAGGTGAGGACCTTGAGAGAGGAATGAGGCGATATCCTACCCCAGAAGACAGAGGGGGCACCAAAGAAATCAGCCCTGGCCCTAATGTCAGCCGTTGGAGACTCTGTGAAAGGATGTAAGGCTGAGCCCACCTCCCCCTATCATTTCCAGCTTGATGATTTTAGGGAGGTGAAGGCCTTGGTCTGAGGGAGGGACATTATGTCAGCAAAGAGAGCCACATCTGGTCAGCCAAGGGAGGAGTCCGTGTCTCTGACAGAAGTCAAAGTGAGGACGGAGTGGACCCCCTATCTCAGGACAAATGGAACCTCCACAAAGTTTGGCCAGCCTTGCTGTCACCCCTGAGAGGCCTTGGGCCGGTGTGGCTGGACATGGGGCCCCCACACTTCCTCCTCCTACGAGGAACGTTCTCAGGAACGTGAGCTCTTGTTCTGAGAGTTTTCTCTCAGATCAGCAGCGGGGTGAGGACCCTGAGTGAGCAATGAGGCGGCCATCCACCCAGAAGTATAAGGACCTCCCAGAGTCCACTCCGCCCCTCCTGTGAGCACTGGGAGACCCAGGACTGAACTTGCAGTCAGCATCCGGAAGAGCCCATCAGTTCCTCTCACTGGGGCACAAGGAACTGGGAGGTGAAGCCCTTGGTCTGAGGCATGAGTCCTCAGGTCAGCAGAGCCAAGGAGGCCCAAGCACTGCCAGGAGTCAAGGTGAAGACCCTGAATGTGTACCAAGGCCCCACTCACCCAGGAAGAGAGGGGACCCCACAGCCCCCGACCCCACCCACCCCACTGTCAGCCCTGGCTGCACCCTGAGTAGCCATGTCACTTCCTCCTTCAGGGTCCTAGGGGACAGGCCAGCAGGAGGGCAGGAGACCTGTGAAGCGTTACAGAAGAGCTGTGTCTTAGTCACCTAGTGCTGCTGTAACAGAAATACCACAAGTGGATGGCTTTAACAAAGAGAAGTTTATTCTCTCACAGTCCAGTAAGCTACAAGTCCAAATTCAGGGTGTCATCTCCAGGAGAAGGCTTTCTCTCTCTGTCAGCTCTGGAGTAAAGTCCTTGTCATCAATCTTCCCCTGGACTAGGAGCTTCTCTGCACAGGAACCCCTGGCCCAAAGGACTTACTCTGCTCCCAGCGCTGCTTTCTTGGTAGTATGCCGTCCCCCTATCTCTCTGCTCACTTCTCTTTTTTATATCTCAAAAGAAATTGGCTTAAGGCAATCTTGTAGATCTCATCAACTTCACTCCTGCTAATCCATCTCATTAACATCGTAGTGATAGGGTTTACAACACATAGGAAAATCACATTAGATGACAAAATGGTGGACAGTCACAGAAAACTGGGAATCATGGCCTAGCCGATTTGATACACATATTTTTGGGGGACACAATTCAATCCATGACAACCTGTAAGTCAGCCTCTGTCAGAGCTGCCAAGGTGAATTTCTCAGCTGAGACCGCTCACACTCTCCCACAGGCCTGTGGGCTCCCATCACCCACCCTCTTCCTTCAGGACTTAGGGGACAGGCTGACAGGAGACCTCTGAGGCCCTAGAGAAGACCTGTAAGTTGACCTTTGTCAGAGCAGCCAAGGTTGAGTTTCTCAGCTGAGGCAGTGCACACTTTCCTTCTCTCTCTCCTGCAGGCCTGTGGGCGCCCATCGCCCACACTCTGGCCCCGTTCCTTCTTGCTGCCCCTGACAAGAGTCATTATGTCTTCCTGTCAGAGGTGCTGGCGCTGCATGCTTGAGGAAGGACTTCAGAACCAAAGTGAGGTACAGAGCCTGGTGAGTGTGAAAGTTTCCGTGGCTGTGGAGGAGGAAGCCGTCTCCTCATCATTGTCTTCCTTCTCCTTCACTTCTGTGATCCCGAGCACCCCCGAAGAGTTGGCTGTTGCTGGGACACCAAGTCCTTATCTGAGTCCTCAGGGAGGCTGCTCCTTCCCTACTGCCATCGCAGCCACTCTATCAAGCATTTCAGATGAGGGCTCCAGCAGCCAAGAAAAGCAGAGTCCCAGCACCACACAGGCCCCACCAGACACTAAACACTTGCCCAGAGACCTGCTAGACGAGAAGATGACTGATTTGGTGTAGTTCCTGCTCCTCAAGTATCAAACCAAGGAGCCCTTCACAAAGGCAGAAATGCTGAATACTATATTGCCATCAAAAAGTACCAGGACCGCTTCCCTGTGATCTTCAGGGAAGTCTCAGAGTAAGCACAGCTGGTCTTTGGAATCGATGTAAAGGAAGTGAACTCCACCAGCCACTCCTAGGTCCTCGTCAACACACTAGGCCTCACCTATGATGGATGCTGCGTGGTGACCAAGGCGTGCCCAAGACAGGCCTCATGATCATTATTCTAGGTAAGATCTTCTTGGAGGGCAACTGTGTCCCTGAGGAGGACATCTGGGAAGTGTGATGGGCATGTATGCTGGGAGGGAGCACTTTATATATGGTGTCATGGAATGAATTATGTCCCCCCCGCAGAACATGTATCAATTTGGCTGGGCCACGATTCCCAGAATTGTGTGGTTGTCCTCTATTTTGTGATTGTAATTTGATGTTAAAGAGGATTAGGGTGGAATTGTAACACATTTACTAAGGTCACATCCCTGATCCAATGTAAAGGGAGTTTCCCTGGGGTGTTGCCTGCACCACCTTTTATCTTACAAGAGATAAAAGGAAAGGGAAGCAAGCAGGGAGTTGGGGACTTCATACCACCAAGAAAGTAGCGCCAGCAGCAGAGCGTGTCCTTTGGACCTGAGGTTCCTGCACTGAGATGCTCCCAGACCAAGGAAAGACTGATGCATCACAAGGACCTGTCTCCAGAGCTGACAGAGAGAGAAAGCCTTCCCCTGGAGCTGACGCCCTGAATTGGGACTTGTAGCCTACTGGACTGTGAGAGAATAAACTTCTCTTTGTTAGAGCCATCCACTTGTGGTATTTCTGTTAGAGCGGCACTTAATGACTAAGACAATCATTATCTCTTTAAATATTGTATCCGCTCCATTTTCTCTCTCTCATCTCCTCCTGGTCCTCCACTGCATGATGTACCTTCTCCCTGTAGCCTCTGTGTTTCTTCCCCTATCTTCTGTATTTTTAATCTTTTTTGCCTCTCTGTGCTCCATTCTAGATATTTTCTCCTGACCTACTTTCCAGTTTATTAATTTTATCTTCTGCTGTGATGAATCTTCTGTGATACCTATCCGTTTATTTTATGCTATCATTCCTTGTATTTTTCAGCTTTAGAATTTTTATTGGATTATTTCTGATAATTTCCATTACTCTAAAACAATTCTCGATCTTTTGTTTTATCTCCTTGAACATCTGAAATATGATTATTTTAACTATGTGACTCATATAATCCCTATACTGGGGCCCTCCGAGTCTGTTTTAATTCTTGTTTTTAGTTCCTTTCTTTTTGTTATTGTTATCTTATCTCTGTATGTGCCTGAATACTTTTAATTTATGCTAGAGACTGTATTTGCAAGATTAGTTTAGAAAAAATATTGCCTATGACGGCGTTATGTTCCTCCATAGATTTATCTGTGCTTCTGCCAGGCAACTAAAGGCATTAGTGATTTAGTTTCATCTCAATCCAATATACAGAGTATTCAAAGCTGAGATACAGTCTTGTACCAAGACTTATGACCAACTCTCAAAATTCAATAATAAGGGCTCAAACAACCCAGTGAAAAATGGGCTGAAGAGTTTAACAGACATTTCCCTATACTCCCTATACTCCTAGGTATTTACCCAAGAGAAATGAAAACATACATCCAATAAAGACTTGTACACAATTGTTCATAGAAGCTTTACTTGTAATAGCCAAAAACTAGAAACCACCCAAATGCCCATCAACACTTTTATGGATAAACATATCGTAGTACATTCAGACAACGGGATACTAGTCAGCCATAACAATGAACTATTGATATATGCAACAACGTGAATGAACCCCAAAATAATTCTGCTGAGTGAAAAAAACCAAGAAACCGGATAAAAAAGAGTGCATACTGTATGATTTAACTCATAAAAAACTTTAAAACTGCAAACTAATCTATAATGAAAGAAAGCACATCAGTGGTTGTTTAGAAATAGGGGTGCAGGCCTGGGATGGAGGGAGAGCACCCGAGGAAGGCTTCGGGGGTGATGGATATCTTCATTGTCTTGATTGTGGTGATAGTTTCACAGTTGCATATACACATATATACATATATATACATATATGTGTATATATATAGATAGTATATATATAAACTAATCAAATTGTACAATTTAAATATGCGCAATTTGTTGTACGTTAACTATATATCAATACAGCTGTTTACAAAATTATATCTCAGCAGGTAAAAAAAACAACTTTGGAAAGAATAAAGATAAAAGATTTTTTGTAATAATAGCATTTTATCACTGCCATTAAGAAATGTGGAGTATGGTGGTGTTTAAAAACAAAGGAAAACTGACTTTTACTGGGCTTTATTAGTGTTTAAAGTTATCTGCAGACATGCTCCCTTCATCGTCTGCACTGGGCGCAGACCTGTACACTGAAAACTGTAAAACATTGCAGAGAGAAATTAATAAAGACCTAAATAAACGGAGACATAGACCTTGCTCGTGGGTCAATAGTGTGAAGGTGGCAATCCTTCCCAAATTCATCAGTAGATTTAATGCCTTCCCAGTCAAAATCCCAGAAGGATTTTGGGATTCTCCATAGAAATTGGCAGACTGATTCTAACATTCGTATGGAAATGCAAAGAACCTAAAATAGACAGAAGAACTGTACAAAAGAGAACAAAGTTGGGAGTTTCACTACTGGATTTCAAGGCTTATTATACAGTGACAATAATCAGAACAGTGCAGTATTGGCATAACGATAGGAATACATCAATAGAGAGGGTAGAGTCCAGAAATAGACTCACACATATGCACATACATACACAGCTGATTATTGATAAAGATGCAAAGGAAGACTAGAGGATTAGATCAGATTGTCTTTTTCAACAACTGTTTCTATAACAATGGGATATCTTTATGCAAAATATAATTTTAGATTCATCCCTTGCACCATATAAAAAAATAGCTCAAAACAGATCACGGGCCTAACCATCAAAACTAAAACTATAAAGCCTCTGTAAGAAACACAGAAGAAAATCTCCGTTGCCTGGAGTTAGTCAACAGTTTCTTGGATACAACAAAAAAGCACAGTCCATTAAGGAAAAGAGTGGAAAAATTGGAGTTCATCCAAATAAAGATCTGCTCTTGAAAGACATTATTAAGAGAGTGAAGACAATCATAGAATGGGAGAAACTATTTGCAAATCACGTATCTGATAAGCTCTTGCATCCAGAACACATTAAGAACTCTCAAAACTCAATAAGAAGGAACCAATAAAAAGTGGACAAAATATTTGAGCAGACAGTTCCCCAAAGGACATACAAATGACACATAATTAGATGTGTAGAAACTCAACACCATTAGTCATTAGGGAAATGAAATCAAAACCACAACGAGAAACCACTACACACCTATTAGAATGTCTACACTTGAAAAGTCTGACCATACAAAGTGTTGGAAAGGATGTGGAGCACTGAACTGTCATATATTACCGGAGGGACTGTAAAAAAAGTACAACCATTTTTGGAAACAATTTGGCAATTTCTTAAAATATTAAACATATACCTACCATATGACGTAGTCACCGCACTAGCTATCATGACAGAAAGCAGATCAATGATTGTTTGGATATCAGGGTACAGGCAGGGGCGAGAAGGTGGAATTATAAAAGGGCATGAAAAAACTTTCAGAGGTGATGAACATGTTCACTATCTTTATTGTGGTGAAGGTTACTATTATTGTTTTTAAAATCTCTGTAAGGATTCAACTTCAGCTTCAGGAAAGACAGAGTAGACTTACTTTCGCCTATTCCTTCTGCTAAGTAAAACTATAAATCCTGGACATTGTATATGAAACTAACATAAGGAGACTCTGAATGACGGAAAGAAGAAGGCAGACTGGCTAGGGACCTCAGGACCCAAGGAAAGACACAGAGGTGAGTTCCCTGGGGTTTCTTTTGCTTCATATATGCCAGACTTGGAGCTGAAGAAGCAGCAACCGGGAAACACCAACGTTCACAGAAAATAAAAAAGCCCCAACAAAATTCTGCTCTCTAGCCAAACCCTTTGCCACCGAGTCAATTCCAACTCATAGCGACCCTATAGGACAGAGTAGAACTGCCCACATAGGGTTTCCTAGGCTGTAATCTTTACGGAAGCAGACTGCCACATCTTTCTGCCATGCAGAGGCCAGTGGGTTCGAACCGCCAACATTTCGGCTAGCAGATGAGTGCTTAATGACTATGCCACCAGGGTTCCCTCTCCCTAGCCAAAGGACCAGGAAAGGGGCAGCCTAACAACACAGAAAACTTGTAGATACTAACTGTTCTACTGTAGCAGACCACCACAGAAAAAGTTGTGTGCTGAACTCTGACTGGTGCCCCAAAAGGCTCGTGGAGGTGGGGCAGCAGGGTCAGGCCTGGCCCTTGACTAAGGCAGGGTCTCCAGAATATTCTCCTTGCCCCTCCCCCATCCCGGGCTCGCTGCAGCCATTGCCTCCACCCTGTCAGCCCCCAGGGGAAACTGGGAGGAAAAACAGGAAGAGAGGGGAAGAGGGAAGAGCCTACTGGTCTTGAGGCTAACTAGCAAGGCCACAGAAGTAGACCAGCTGTATACAAGCACTGGGGAAGGAAAGGAAGGGGAAGTAATCCCTTTGTCTGCAAGAGCGAGTTCCTGGGGGTGACAGTCTTGCTGTGATTTCATTTCAAATTCAGAAACCTGATCTAGTGGTGTTCTGGGGGTGCTGTGAGAGGGAAAGTGAGGGTCTCAGGCTGGCAGGCAGACAGCAGGGAAGTCAGAACTGGACAGCCAGCCAAGAGCCTGGCTCCCTAAAGAACCACATATCCTCAAGCTGTGGAAAACGCTACTGGCGGGACAATACCATCCTGTGCAGCACCCACCCCTACCACAGACCCCCCTGGTCTCCCTGGGACTATCTGCACTGGAAGTGTTTCTCCACCACCCCTATCCACATCACTTGCTCCCGAAGACCTTTTCTCTCCCTCATTTCAACAGCTAGACATGAGTCATCCACTAAATAATCAGAAACAAGGGCTGCAAATACCAGATAGACTATTAAGAAGAAGGAAAAAACAGCAGCTCTTGGTCCAAGCACCAGACAGAATGATTTAAATGCATACTTCCCGCTTTGAATATAAAGACCCTCAGCAGCACTAGGGAGAGGAGGAAGGAAAAGATTAAGAAACCGAGACACTCAGGATCTCAGACCTGTGTGGCATGGTGATTGCCCCAAATTCTCCCACCTTCATTTCGACGACAACCCCTTCCCCTAACGCCCTCCCAGATCTGCACCCCTCACGGCCCAAGACTCTCGGAAATCAACCTCCAGAGGATGCCTCAGACACTTGGAGGAATGATGGTGGACTGGAGGGAAAGGCTGGCCCTGATTACAGTACACTATAAAGAACCAGTCTGAATTGCTTTCTGGGAAAATAGTGCTGTTGTCATTGTCAGTTGCTGTCCAGTTGATGCCGACTCATGGTGATCCCATGTGTTACACAGTAGAACTGCTCCTTAGGGTTTCCTAAGCTGTAGTCTTTTTGGAAGCAGATCACCAGGCCTTTCTTCCACGTTGCCACTGGGTGGTTTCGAACTGCCAACCTTTAGGTTAGTAGACGGCGCAAACCGTTTGCGCCATCCAAGAACCTCCAGTGGATTTAAGAAGACCTATTTTATTTATTCAACACTTTCATTTTTTCCGTAGAAATGTTGTTCAAGGCATCTCTTAAAATATGTTGTCAAAAATAGAAGTTTACATTCAGTTTTTAAAAGCTTTTTAATTTTGAAATAATTATAGATTCAAGGAAGTTGCAAAGATAGTATCCCTTCACTTAGTTTCCCCCAATAGTTACAGTCTTAGTTCTCTAGTGCTGCTATAACAGAAATACCACAAGTAGATGGCTAGAAGTCCAAATTCAGGGTGCCAGTTCTAGGGGAAGGCTTTCTGGCTATGTCGGTTTTTGGGGAAAGTCCTTGTCATTAACCTTCCCCTGGTCGACGAGCTTCTTGGCGCAGGGACCCCGGGTCCAGAGGATGCGCTCTGCTCCCAGCACTGCTTTCTTGGTGGTATGAGGTTCCCCTGTCTCTTTGCTTGCTTCTCTCTTTTATATTTCCAAAGAGATTGATTGACTCGAGACACAACCTAATCTTGTAGATTGAGTCCTGCCTCATTAACATAACTGCCTCTAATCCTGCCTCATCAACATCACAGAGGTAAGATTTATTACACATAGGAAAATCACATCAGATGACAAAATGGAGGACAATCACACAATACTAGGCATCATGGCCGAGCCAAGGTGACACACGTTTTGGGGGGACACAATTCAACCCACGACAGTCACTAAATATCATATAAAATGTCAAAAACAGGAAAGTGACATAGGTACAATGCATTTGTGTAGTTCTGTCATTTTATCAAGTGTGTAACCACCACCACCATCAAGATACAGAACTTTTCTGTCACCACAACACAAAAAAATAAAAACCAAACCCGCTGCAGCCGAGTCAATTCCAACTCATAGCGACCCCATAGGGTTTCCAAGGCTGTAAACCTCTATGGAAGCAGACCGTCACATCTTTCTCCCACATTGCTGCTGGTGGTTTCGAACCGGCAACCTTTTGGTTCGCAGCCGAGTGCTTGAACCACTGCACCACCAGGGCTCTTTATCACCACCAAGATGTCCCTTTATAGTCACTTAGTGTATGTCGTCGTATAGATGTTTTAGTGGTTGCTCCAGGTACTACGTTATATATAGATAACTTACCACAGTCTACTGCTGTCAATATTTTACCGCTCTGAGCATTGTATAGAAAACTTACCTCTCTTTAAGTCCCTGTATCTTCTCCCCTTTGTAGTATAATTGTCTTAAATGTTTCCTCTATGTACATTGAGAACCACACGAGTGCTATACTTTTTGCTTTAACAGTCAAACATAATTCAGAAAACTCGAGAAGAAGAAAAGTCTACTGTATTCACCCATGTTTTTCCTCTTTCTGTCGTTCTCCTTCCTTCCTTCATTTCCTTTCTATTTAAGGAATTTCCTTTACCCATTCTTTTAGAGAAGGCCTTCTGGTAACAAATTCTCTTAGTGTTCCTTCCTTTGATAATGTCTTTATTTCCCCTTCATTCCTGAAGGATAGTTTTGCCAGATATAGAATTTGTAGTTGACAGTTCCTTTTTCTAGCACTTGAAAGACCTTGTGCCACTTTTTTCTAGTCACCATGGTTTCTGATGAGAATTCCTCTGTCATTCAATTTGTTTTTCCTTATAGGAAAGATATGGCAGTCTGCTTCCGAAGGACATCATGTTGGTAAAGTAGAGGGTCAGCAAAAGAAAGACCCTCAATGAGATGGATTGACACAGTGGCTGCAACGATGGGCTCAAACATAGCAACGATTGTGAGGATGGCGCAGGACAGTGTACATAGTGTTGCTGTGAGTCAGAACCAACTTTGATGGCACCTAACAACAACAGACGTACACACACACGTGTGTGGGCCTCTTTCTGGACTCTCGTTTCTATTCTATTGATGTATTTCTATCATTATGCCAGCCCCACACTGTCTTGATAATGTTCAGTTTAAAAGCCTTGAGATCAAATAGTGCAACTCTCCCAATTTGCTCTCTTTTTTACAGTTCTTCTGGCTCTTCTAAGTCATTTGCATTTCTACATGAATGTTCGAATCAGTCTGCCAATTTCTATAAAGAAGCCTTCTGGGATTATGATTGGGAATGCATTGCATCTACTGATGAATTTGGGAAAATTTAACATCTTAACCACATCGAGTCATCCAACCCAGGGAGAAGGTATTTAGGTCTCTATTTAGGTCTCTGTTTAGGTCTTATTTATCTCTGCAATGTTTTGCAGTTTTTGGTGTACAGATCTACATTTTTCATCAGATTTATCCCTGTGTATTTCATGTTTTCTAACGCTATGTTAAATGACACTGCTTTTTATAGAATCAGTTTCCAATTATTGATTGCTAGTATATAAAAATGGAGTCCCTGGATAGTGCAAAGGTTAACGCACTCAGCAGCTAACCCCCAGTGCCCACCCCTCCCCCACCGAGGCGTCAGGCTGTGCTTTGTGATGTCACACCCCCCATGGGCTACCATTGGCTGGGCAGTGCCGTGCTGACCAAACAAAGCTGAAGGGTGTGGCTCCTGGGGAGGGGTATAAATAGGGGGCGTCAGGAGGCCTGGGGTAGTCCACTAGAAGGCCTCGATATGGCGAAGTCGTCGGAGAAACCGCAAACGTCGGCCGCCGTTGATGAACAACCGACCCCAAGCGCCAAAGGGAGGAAGAAGGCGAAGGCCCGCTGTCAACCCAGGTCCAGGGGCAGTGTCAAGGTGAGCCCACAGCACCCAAGCTCCTCCTCTTCTACCCCACCGATCCCCCCAAGACTCCTTCCCTGTCCTTGCCTGGCACAAACCCCTCCTCGGCCCGCACCTCTTCTCATAAAGTGCCCGTTCCCATCCGTCCTCCAACCCCTTCCCCCAAACCAATGCCCTTCTGTGCTCACCCTGTTGTCTCTCTTTCCAGGTGCGGAAGACAACCGCGGGGGTAAAAAGATCCCCTCGGGGGAGTCTGAAAAGAAAGGCCCCTCCGAAAACTTCCGCCAGCCCAAGAATGCCTAAGAAAGCTAGAGGGCCAACACCATCTGGCCATTATCGGAAGTTTAATAAGAAAACGAATCTAAACGAGCCATGCGAGGACCAAGAGTCCCAAGAGTCCCAAGAGTCCCCAGAATCCCAAGAGTCCGTGGAGAACTCCACCACTTCAAGCGATGTCCCATGCTGCTAGGAGCTTCAGAGCAAGGTCAGAGACCTCAGAACTCTCTGCAGAATCTCCAGAGGGCTGGGTGTGGGGACCGAATCTTACACCAACAGGGTGCACCAATGGTGATGATTAAAATAAAACACCAAGGTGTGAAAGAGATGTGTGTGTCTCTGTGTTCTTTGATGGTGGGGAGGGAGAAAGGAAGGGAAGAGGTAGGAGTGTAAGGAGGTAGGGAGGTGGGGTCCTGCAGGGTTGGGGACCAGACCGCAGGTCCACGGTGATCCAGACCCTGGGGATAAGGACTGGGGGAGGACTGGGAGAGGACTGGGCACTGAAGATGAATTTCCTCATTAACCCTTCAACCCACAGGCAAGCTTGGTGTTCTGTGGCGGTGGGGGAAGGCGGGCATCCCAGATGAGGGGAGGTGCCATGTGTGTGGGGCATCAGTGCCACCCCCAAAAAGGCACTATTTCCCCTTATAGCAGGCATCCTCTTCTGCTATCCCATGAGGCAATTGGAGGATGGCGCAGTCATTTGTCCCAAATGTTAGCTCCCTCCTTCTCAGGCTGCAGGTGCAGGCAGGGAGGCTCTTGATTGCCTTTGCAGGCAGTATTTTCCTTGACAAGGCATTTGGAGCCAAGGTGCTGCCCCTCCCCCCTCCTTTCCTCAGCTCTTAAAGGAAGAAGTGACCAGAAGCCAGATGACTGGGGGTGACTTGGTGACTGTGGGCAAGGCCCTCCTCTCACTTATTCCCTCATTAGCTTGAGGACTCTGGGCACGTTACTCAGCTCCTACTCTCATCATTCATTCGTCTGTCATCCATTCATTCATGCAGCATGCAATGTCCAAACCTGGAGTCCAAAGAATCTAGGAGGTTAGGGTGGAATTAGGTGGGGAAGAATACATTTTTATTTTCACTAAACTGCAAGTGAAATTTAGCTTTTTGTCTTATGAATGCAGGCAGCCAGCCCCAGGAAGATTAGCAGGATCTGTGACTTTGTCACCAAAAGAAATTCCAGATACGTTTGTATCGTGTAACTGTGGTAGCAGCTTTCTGCAAATATCCTTTACACTTACCACCACTTCCAAACTACAGTGGTTATTAGACCCACCGCTAGATGTTATTCAGTGTGTTAGTGAAGATACACATATATCTCGGTATCACAAAGTTGCTCTTTCCCCGTTTTGATAACTGGATTTCAATAAAATTGCTCTCCTTTGTAATCCTGCATATTTTATTCCATGCATTCAAAAAGATTATTCTGTGAAGTTCTCCACAGGTGTCCCCAGATAGCTAGAGGGTCAAGAAGCCCATCCCTCTGCTGGCTGCTGGAAACACAGCAGCACGTGACACAGACTGGGTCGCTGGCCTTGGGAAGATTCCAGCCATTGAGGGCATATGTGGGCAGTAACCACGCAGTATGGCATCCCTGTGACGGGGACCCTGGGTGCAGTGGGAGACCAGCGAACTAAGCAACTTAAAGCTAACCAGTCATTTCTTGGAGGTTTCTGTGTGAGAAGGGACCACCGTTGATCAGTGTCCCTGGTGACCCATTTGCCCCTCCTAGTGCAGCTAATGAGATTCAGAGAAAGTAGTCCTGTGCTCCTGCGCAGCCTGCACTGGGAAGAAGCGCCCCTTCCCCCTCGTCTGCTGACGCTAGATATATTCAGCGATGGGAGCAGAGATGCTCACCGCTCTCGGTAGCTATGGAAATCCCAGGGTTTCCCTAGCAACAGCTCCGGTTCGGGCTTGTTGCTAGGGAACGCTGGGATTTCCCAGGCTGCTGGATGAGCAAAGCTGGTTGGCCTGAGGGCAGAGGCGCGAAGGCTGTGGGTCTGAGCCCCAGGGAATGGGTCGTCGCCCTTGACTCTGGCCCAGATCCAAGAGGGGAATTGCAGAATTGGCAACGGGTCTCTAGAGGTGGGAACTGTAGGTGAGCAAACTAATGAGAAAAGTCTAGGGAGTGGAAGCTACCGGGCTCTGGGAAGCTCTTCATTCTTCAATTCCAGCACTTCAAAAGCACTTTCCCAAGATTATCACTTAGCACACTCCTGTGGGGGCCCAAGAGAAGTCCCCAGGTTAGAGCCAAGGCGGGCCTCCTGGGCGGGCGACCTGTGCAGTCGCACAGGGCGCCACGCTTAGAAGGGCTCCGCGGGCTTGTTTAATGCTCTCCTGCCGCCATCTTGAAGTTCTTCGTACTTTTTGAACAAGGGATTCTGCATTTTCATTTTACACTGGGCCTGGCAAATTATCTACTAGTTCTCGCTATAATTCCCAATTACAAAAGAGAGAACTGACGCGTAGCGAGCGGATGCAGTTAGCCCAAGTTCTCATGTCGGAAAGCCCACCTCAGGGGCCACTGCGTTTCCCCTTAGCTGCCTTTCGAAACCAGCAGCAGCCAGGGCAGCTTGACCCAAGCAGGCCTGTAGCCTGGGAAAGCATCCGTGGGACCCCCGGGACAGAAAGGTAGAAATCACGGTCCTCTCACTTGTTCTTGGGGTCAACCCAGGGCTGGAGAAAACAAGGCTTCAGGGAGCTAGCTCCCAGTCTAGTAGGGGAGGCCCGTAGCATCAAGGAAATGCGATTAGAATAAGGACTGAGGAGGCTACAGCTGGGAGACTGTGGAGGGTTCTGGCAGTGCCAGTTCTGCCCGTGTTTTAGGAAACCTTGAAGAGGGTGTCTGCTTCCAACTTGTTACAGATTGAATTGTGTTCCCCCACAAAAGACATGTTGAATTCTAGCCCCTGCCCAGGTGAATGTGACCTTGTTTGAGGAGATAAGGGTTTTCTTTGCAGATGTTATCAGTTAAGATAACATGAGGTCATACCAGAGTAGGGTGGGTCCTAATCCTAATCGCTTCTGAGTGGTGTCTTATAAAAGGGAAGAACAGATACAGAGACAGGGTCACACAGGAGGAGATGCCATGTGAAGACACATCTACAAGTCAAGGAACACCCAAGGATTGCCGGCAGCCCCTGGAAGCTGAGGGGTGGGTGGAGGCCTGGAACAGTTCCTCACTCAGAACCCTCAGAAGGAATCAACACGGCCAATACCCTGATTGGGACTTCCAGCTTCCTGAACTGTGAGAGAATACATTTCAGTTCTTTAAAGCCACCCACTTGAGGTATTTTGTTACGGTAGCTGAGGGAAATTAAGACACAAGTGCTCTGGCTCCTTTTGAAAGTGGTCATTTCCACCTCTTTATCCCCTAGTCACCAATCCTAGGGCAACAGGAAAAGGCCTGTGGGGCACTGCACACACTTTTAGTGTGGCTCCTGCGTGCCAGGCCCTGGGATGGTGTCCTTCCCTCCTCCCACCCAGGAGAAGTAAGGGCTGAGACTCTTTCACAGAGGAGGCACTCGGGGCTCTGAGGGGTCCAGCACCTTGCTCACAGTCACAAAAGCTACCACACAGCCATGTCGGGACACAAACCCAGCTTGGTCTGACTTCTGAGCCAGAGTGAGAGTGCACCCCAGCTCACTCCACTCAGAACATCTGCAGCCCTTGCCCCAACATGCCCATCCCTTTTCTGCCTGGTGGGCCCAGGGACTGCGTGGCCCAGGTCTCCTGCCCCCAGGCCCATCACTAGCATATTTCTGCCCAGGTCTCCAGTTTCTCGGTGCTTCCTGCTGGTTTGCTCTACTGCCCTGGGTTGAGATGACCGTCCTGGCTGGCTCCTTTGACAGAACAACTCGAGGACCACATTGACATTTACTGGCCTGAAGACTGAACGAAGAGTGGCTATGAAAGGCCTTTGAAAGCATCACAAAGCATAGTGGTGGGTGCATGTGTTCCCTAAATCCTTCAGCCCTGGGGACACATTCCCTCCATTGGTATTAAAGTGCCTGCATCAAGAAATTCCCGATTCTGCTGCTTTCATGCGGAGGGGCTATTTAGCTCTCTCTTCGCCTCCCTCCTCTCCACCCCAGGCAGCCAGGTATCTCCCCGAGCAAAGAGCTCTCTACCCAGAGAAAACCAAGCCACACCCCAGGAAAGCAAAAGCAACTGCAGGTAGTTGAGGGGATTGTTTTCTTTCTTTACTTTGTTTTTAAAAAAAACCAAACACCTGTATGTTAACAGTGCTTTCTCAAGGTATAATTTACATACAGGAAGTGACACAGATCTTAAATGTACAGTTTGCTCCCCATTAAGCATCATTCAGGTCAAGACAGCAATTGTGGCTTTCGGTAGCAATTCCTACCTCTCAGCTACAAAAGTTTCCATGCGTGGTGTGCCAGCTCTGGCCACACTGTGTGCTGGGCCCCAAGGATGGAGCGTTGCAGCACAAGGTGTATGATGTTCCTGGGACTGCTGTAACAAAATACCACAAATGGGTGGCTTTAAACAAATTTATTGTCTCACAGTTCTGGAGGCTGGGAGTCCGAGATCAGGGTGTTGACTGTGTTGATTCCTTCTGAGGCTTTGAGGGAAAATCTGTTCCAGGCCTCTCTCTCAGATTTTGGTAGCCCCAAGCCTTCCTTGGCTGCATCACATGGCATCCTTCCTCTGTCTCCTGCTTTTGTGTCTTCTCTCCTCTTTTACAAGGAGACCACTCAGATGGGATGAGGACCCACCCTACGCCGGTATGACCTCATGTTAACTGATAATATCTTCAAAGACCCTATTTCCAAACAAGGGCACATTTACGGTACAGGGATTAGGACTTCAACGTATCTTTTAGGGAGACACCGTTCAACGCATAACACAAGGTCTGTGGAGTAGTTGACCTTTCTAACAGAGCAGGAAAAAAGCTATGACAGAGAGGACAAGGGACCACAAAGGGAGGTACCCACGCAGCCTGGGGGAGTCACAAAAATCCCCCTAGAGGGTGCGACAGATAAGCTGGACTTTGTAGGATAAGAACCAGTCCACTGGTGGGGAGAGGGAAAATAAAGGGCCATTGCAGACATAAGCTCGACTACCAACCTAAGGGAGTCCCTGGGTGGCACAAACGTTAAGCATTTGACTACTAGCCAAAAGGATGGAGGTTTAAACCCACCCAGATGCACCCCTGAAGACAGGCCTGGCAATCTGCTTCCAGAAGGTCACAGCCTTGAAAACTCTATGGAGCAGTTCCACTCTGCACACATGGAGTCGCGATGAGTCAGAATTGACTCAATGTCAACTAACAACAACAACTAACCTTAAGGTTGGCAGTTCCAACCAACCCAGTGGCACCGTGGAAGAAAGGCCTAGAAATCTGTTTCCACAAAGATTATAGCAAGAAAACCCTACGGAGCACAGTTCTACTCTGACACACGAGGTCGCCATGAGTCAGATTCAACTCGACGGCAACATGTTTGGGCTTGTTTGGGTTTATAGACATAAAGCTGGGCAAAGACGTCAGGGTATCAAACAGCTTAAGAGAAAGAGATCAGCGTAGAGACAGCACAGGATGGCTCATAGGATGCCATTTGAGGTTGGGAACAAGATTCGACTACAGAGAAATGAAACCAAGGTTCTTGTGTGCCTTAGAAGCTGTTTCTGAGGCCAGAACAGTCAGTGCCTGTTTAATGTTCATGCCGAGTTTTATTGCTTATGGTCAAAGGCTGTTGCAAAATATATGGAGTAAAGAACAGGGACTGCGTGATTTTCAAAGCAATGCCCAGAATAAATGTGAGTCCCTGTCTGAAAAGTGACATTTCAGAGCAAGTTACAGAGAGGGAATTACCTATCTTAATATATCATAGCACTAATTTATCAAGGTATCAACTAGCAGGTTAAAGCACTCAGTAGCAGAGGGATTCTTACAGTTCCAAAGTCTATGTGCATCTTTCACCTCATTGTCCCAACACATCATTTTCTCCTTTTTTAAACATTTGTTTTATTTTGTCATCGAGAATGTATCTCTTCAAGCTGCTTTAAATCCTTTCTGGGACAATGAAAAGCATAAACATATACATAGATGGCCACATGTGTATATGCATATTTGTCTGATCAGAAAGTCTATCATTCCACACCGGGTTTTGATACTCCCCTCCCCCGTGATGGTTAATTTTATGCGTCAACTTGGCTAGCCTATGGTTCCCAGTGGTTTGGCCAAATACCAGTCTAGTTGCTGTCATGGAGTAGTTACATGTGATTAAATCAGTCAACCTTGGGTAGAGCAGGTTACCGTCCACAATGTAATGTCATGTCATGTCATCACCTTCCATCATGGAATCTAATGTAAATTTAATTAATCAATTCAGTTGAGGTCATACCAGGGTAAGGTGGATCCTAAATCTAATTACGTGTGGGTTCTAAGAAGACCTGATTAGACACATAGACACACAGGAAGACAGATGACGTGAGGATCATCTACAAGCAAAGGATCGCCGGCAGGCACCAGAACCAGAAGAGAGACTCACAGAAGGAACTGACATGGCCAAGACCCTGGTTTGGACTTTTAGCCCCCTCCCATGCCACTTCTGCACGGCCCCCACTAGCCAACCTATCTCTTTCCACCCTTTCATAGTCAAAATTTCTTAACAAGTTTCTACATACATTCTCTCTACTTCTTCACCTTTAAGCCCGTACAATCTGATTTCTGCCCCCATCATTCCACAGGAATTGCTCTTGCAGAGATCACTACTGACCTCGATGTTGCCAAATCCAAAGGACAAATTTCAGCCTTCACTTGACACAGCTGACCACTTCTCCCCTCTCAACACATTCTCTTGGTTTTCCTGCAGTCCCTTAACTTATTTCCATTTTCCTTTGTTGGCCTTTTCTCCTCTTCCCATGTCTTAAACACTAGAACTCCTGAGGGTTCAGTCCAGTGCTTCCTGTTCTCTACAGTTTCCCTAGGAGTGCTCCCCCACATCCGCGGTTTCTGTCACTACCTGTGATGTCATTACATGTTCATCAAACACTATTTCCCTTTCCTCCTATACATGCAGCTAGACCGCATTTCCCAGAATCCCTTCTGATCAGGTGGCCATGTGACCGAGTTTTGGCCGATAGACTATGGGGAGAAGAGATGTTTGACACTTACTGATCTAGCCACTCTAACTGCACATGTACTCCTCCACGTTCTCTCTCTTCACTCATCTGCCAGCCAGGAGCCAAGGATCAACGGAGGCCTCTGAGGGCCTGGGTGCCTGTGAAGTCACTGGGCAGAAGGAAACCGGGTCTGTAAAAGCATGTGTGGAGTAGAGCCCAATCCCCACCCACCCCCACCAACTTTGAACTATAGTATAACATGAGTGGGAAAGAATCCTTTATTGTGTCAGGCCACTGAGATACGGAGTTTGTTTGATACAGCAGTTAGCCTGCCCTAACTAAATACACTATTTCTATGCTAGTGACAACCAGAGATTTGAATTCTGGGCTCATTCTTCTAATTGTGCATCAAATCACTTAACAGCGGTGCCCAAAATGATGAGTAGAAAATGTTTTTTCAAAGAGATTAACAAGCCACATGGATTCATTCCTTCACCAAATATTTATGACGGGTCTACTGTGCACCAGACACTGTGGTTGTAACAATGGTCAAAGAGTTTCCCACGAACTGGCTGATAGTGGCTGCTCATCTCTCCTCATTATAGTCCAGCTTCTAGAAACCTCCTCAGCATTTACTGCTTCACACAACCCACCATCCATAAAACCAAGGCTGCCCCTCTGCAGTTCCTGGAATCCATGCCTTCCTCCTTTGTGAAAGGGTACAACTGGATCCAATATTATAACAGCCCTTTCTCTTAAGAATATTTTAATATAAAAGCCATATGTGAATACAGTCTCGTTTTAAGAAATTCAACCCCAAAATAAGAGTAAAAGGAGTGTCTTAGTCATTTAGTGCTGCTATAACAGAGATACCACAAGTGGATGGCTTTAACCAAGAGGGATTTATTTTCTCACAGCCTAGCAGGCTACATGTCCAAATTCAGGGCATCAGCTCCAGGAGAAGGCTCTGTCGGCTCTGGAGGAAGGTCCTTGTGATGCATCAATCTTCCTTTAGTCTGGGAGCGTCTCAGTACAAGAACCTCAGGTCCTAAGGATGTGCTCTGCTCCTGGCACTGCTTTCTTGTTGGTATGAGGTTCCCACATGTCTCTGCTCGCTTCTCTCTTTTATATCTCAAAAGAGATTGGCTTAAGACACTATCTAATCTTGTAGACCTCATCAGTATAACCTCATCATAGTGATAGAGTTTACAACACATAAGAAAATCACATCGGATTACAAAATGGTACACTATCATACAATCCTGGGAATCATGACGCAGCCAAGTTGACAGGTATTTTTTGGGGGACACAATTCAATCCATGACAAAGAGAAAGCCCCTTTCATTGCAGTCTCCCAACTTCCCTCCTCGCTCCAGAGACAGCAACAGTTGCGAGCTTGGCCTGTTGTCTGCATCTATATGCTTATGTACGTATGAGCGGAAGACTCTAGATGATGTGCACGTATTCCTTATGTCAGTAACATCGAGTTCCGTCTTTCTCTCCACCCACCCCACAGTTCCCTCTGTGAGGGCAGATCAACTTCTGAATTCTCCCCTCAGAGTTTATCCCAACGGTTACAGTGCCATCTTTGATTTCCAGAAAGAGTAGGTTGTGTCTGGGAATTCTGTCACCAGAACAGAACTTTGGAGTCCACCTCATAAAGAATGCATTTCCTAGCAGGTCTCAGGGCTGTTCTGGGCTGACCTTCTCCTACCATATATACCAACAAGTCTTTATGGCTCTTGTCTCTGAAATTACCTTCTTTTGTCTGCAAAAAGGAGCCTTGGAGGCACAGTGGTTAAGCGCTCAGCTGCTAACTGAAAGGTCAGCAAGTGGTTTGAACCCACCAGCTACTCCTCAGGAGAAAGATGTGGCAGTCTGCTTCCGGAAAGATTTACAGCCTTGGAAACTCTATGGGGCAGTTCTACTCCATCTTATAGGGTTGCTATGAGTCGGAATCGACTTGATGGCAACAGGTTTGTCTGAAAAAAAGAAAAAGAGAAAGATTTTCTCTCTTTTGAAAAAAGCAATTGTTCCACAGTTCCAATAGGGAAAACAGTCAGTGTTTGATGGGAGAGCTCCCTCTGCTGGCCATGTGAGCCTTTTGGGGCGCCTGAACCCTCAGTAGGAAACTGTGATCCTTTTAAGCAATTGCCTGAGGGGCATTGTAGACAATCCAAACACTAAGCAAGAAAACTTAAGAAACCAGGTAAGCCAAACTGGAAAAAAGGAGAATGGGACAAACCATCCAGTCTCCACTTACTGTTGCTGTATGCCGTCAAGTCAATTCCAACTCCTAGCGAACCCACGCGACAGAGTAGAACTGTCCCACAGGATTTTCTCAGCTGCAATCACCAGGTCTTTCTCCTGCAGAGCCACTGGCTGGGTTCGAACTGCCGACATTTTGGTTAGCAGCTGAGCACTTAACCACTGAGCCACCAGGGCTTCTTAGTTTCTATTTAAAAGCATTTAAACTAGTTGAAAACAAAAGGACTTGTCTTACTTCAAGAGTAGAATGGTATGGCAGAAAGAGCACAGACTTCAGAGTCTCAGCTTGCACGCCCAATGTCCCTGAGCCTCAGCTGCTTCATCTGAAAAACAGAGGTAATAATAATCCTGGCAGCAGTGATAATACGAGGATCAAGTCCTTTGTAAACCGTAAAGAGATGTCTTTCTGTTAATTACAAAATAGTTGTTTGGGAAATCCCAGGTCTGTTCCTTGAATGAACTATTCAACCTGACCAGCAAAAAAGAAGAACTGACTGTGGATGAGGAAATGACCAGCACTTGGGAAGACGTTCATAACAACTACAGGCAAGCTCGGTGGCCATCAGCCATGAGTGAGACAAGAGGGCCTGAGAAGGCAGACGGGGGAGAGGGGGAGGTAGCAAAAAGCAAAACTCTGTGTACAGCACAATTTGTGATCTGATTTTGAGAGACTCTAAAAGGGAAGGTAGCTGCTGAAAGATGGGGACATCTGCCTCTACCACTTTAAATTTCAGAGCAAAAGATGTCCTGGAAATTTCCCAATCTCAAATAATCCAAATGAGAAAAAAAAAAAAAGAATGGTCAACTCATGTGGCTATGCAGGGAGACCTCTAATGAGCTTATATTGTGAAAAGGCATGTACTTCTGTCCTCCTCCCATCAGCTCTTCTCAATACAGCTGCCAAAGCGAGACTTTCCAGTGTGGGGTGTGTTACTTTCCTACTCAGAACCCCATGATAGTTCCCATCACCCCTAGAACATAACCCTTACTTACTGTTTACGAAGCCTTACCTGACCCAAACCCTGCCTCATCTCCTGCCACTTTCCATTCTACTCACTCTGCTCCAGCCATAGGGGCCTTCTCACTCATGCCAGGCCCACTGCTGCCTCAGGGCCTTTGCACTTGCTGTTCTCTCCCCATGGACACTCTTCCCCTAGATATCCATCTGGCTGGCTCCTTTCCTTCAGGTCTTTGCTTAAATGTCACCACCTCAGAGAGGCCTTCCCTAATCGTCCTGTCTAAAATAACACCCATCCATCCTTCTCTGTCCCCTTGTTGTTGTTTTTATTAGGCGTCATTGAGTTGGTTCTGACTCATAGTGACCCCATGCATAACAGAACAAAATGTTGTCCAGTCCTGTGCCATCCTCACCATAGTGGGTATGTTATCAATCCATCTCGTAGAGGGGCTTCCTCTTTTTTGCTCACCCTCTACTTTACCAAGCACTATGTCTTTCTCCAGGGACTGGTCCCTCCTGATAATGTGTCCAAAGTATGTGAGATGCAGTTTCGCCATCCTCACTTCTAAAGAGCATTCTGGCTGTACTTCTTCCAAGACACATTTGTTCATTCTTTTGGCAGTCCATCGTATATTCAATATTTTTCATCAGTATCATAATTCAAAGTTGTCAATTCTTTTTTGGTCTTCCTTCTTTCTTCTATCTCCTTACCTTCTTTATCTTCTTACTAGTCCTCATCACATCTGATGCTCTATATCTATTTGTGGACTTAGTTTAGCCCCCTTCACTAGAATGCAAACCTCCCTTTTGGCTGTCTCCTTCACTAGAATGTAAACCTCATGAGACCAGGGGCTTTATTTTGTTCACAGCAGGGCCTAGAACAGAATAGCTGTTCTCCAAGTATTTGCTGAATGAATGAATAAAAGGATGAATGCAAAAGACAGGAGAGAACAGACCTAATGACGGATAAAAATCAATGGTATGGGGGAAAAAGTCAATGGTGTGCATCTCAAAGAATAGTTTCAGGGAGACTAGAGGCCAAAATAAATTGAGGCTCTCAAAAAATGCTGAAGACGGATAAGCAAAAGGCCTCTCACTCAAGGTAAGGAAGGGAGAGAGCAATTTCTTGGAAGAAAAACACAAATCCTCTTTTGCTGGCATTTTTCCTTCCAGGATTGATCTTCAAACTAAAACAAGGGAGATGGGAGGAGAGATGATGGGAAATCCAGAAGAGGGGTGAGGACGGTGGATCCCAGAGGGCCCAGGAGGAGGTCTGGACAGGGACAGAGCCACAAGGAAGCAGCAACAACAGGTATGAGTCTCGTGTCAAGGCAGAGAACTACTGCTAGAGTGGTCTCCCTGGGAAAAGGCACATTTCAGGGGCACCTGTGTGGACAGATGTCGCCCAAATCAGGTGCCCCACTCCATCCCACACACACAGTGCTATGGCACCATACTATGGGTTTGGATATTTCTCTCCAAGCCCTCAAATCATGGTGCTCAATTGAGGCTGCATCTTTTTTGGTTCATGGACCCTTTAAATAAATACGATGAAAGCTATGGACCTTCCCTGTCTTAGTCATCTAGTGCTACTATAACAGAAATACCACAAGTGGATGGCTTTAACAAAGAGAAAGTGTATTCTCTCACAGTCTAGTAGGCTACAAGTCCAAATTCAGGGCATCAGCTCCAGGGCAAGGCTTTCTGTCCATGTTGGCTCTGGAGGAAGGTCCTTCTCATTAATCTTCCCCTGGACTAGGAGCTTCTCTGCGCAGGAACCCTGGGTCCAAAGGACACATGCTCCTGGCTTTACTTTCTTGGTGGTATGAGGTCCCCCTGTGTCTCTGCTCACTTCTCTGTTTCATATCTCAAAAGAGATTGGCTTAAATTGTAGATTAATCTTGTACATTGAGTCTACCTAACTGCAGCTAATCCTATCTCATTAACATCATAGAGATAGGATTTACAACACATAGAAAAATCATATCAGATGACAAAATGGTGGACAATCATACAATACTGGCCTAGCCAAGTTGACAGGTATTTTGGGAGGACGCAATTCAATCTATGACACCCTCCCCCAAAGAAAATTGCCCGTTTGCACATATCCACAAAATTTGCATGCTCTTTCAGGAGGTTTAAGGACCTCTTGGGGTGGTTCACAGATCCCAGAGTCTAAGTGTTCCAGGTAATGAACTCTTGCTCTAAAGATATACCCCTAAATTACCACACTTGGATTAATAAACTCCTGAACACTATGCTTTAGGTGCAGCCAAATTCTAAACTTATTCATTTAACAAATATTTATTGAATACTCACCATGTATCAATTGCTATGACACTGGAAGCTATGCCACTGGTATCTCACATACCAGCCAGGTCACCCACAGTAGACAGGTTTCAGCAGAGCTTCCAGACTAAGACAGACTAAGAAGAAAGATCTAGTGATCTGTTTCTGAAAATCAGCCAATGAAAACCTTATGGATCACAACAGAATATTGTCCAGTATAATGCTGGAAGATGAGCCCTTAGGTTGGAAGGCACTCAAAATACACAGTGGCCACAATAATGGACTCCAGCACACAAATGATCATGAAGATGGCACAGGACCAGGCAATACTTTGTTATGTTGTACATGGGGTTGCCGTGAGTCCACGCCAACTCAACAATGACAACGACAGCCATGTGTCAGGCCCTGTTCTAAACTCTTTAGATATATTAGCCCATTTAAATGTCTTAGGCTTGGTTCTCTAGAGAAGCAAAACCAGTGGCAAGTGTATATATATATATATATATATATAGAGAGAGAGAGAGAGATTTATATCAAGGAAATGGCTCATGCGGTTGTGGAGGCTTGAAAGTCTCAAATCTGTGGGTTAGGCTGAAGGTTTCTCCTGACTCATGTAGCTAGCTGCAGGGGCTGATGAACCCAAGATTGGCAGGTAAGACAGTAGGCCGTTGCCTTACAGGCTGTGGAGGATGATGAATCTCAAGATTGGCAGGTAAGCTGCTAGCTCAGGTCCCAAGAACCAGAGGTCAGATGAACAGGAGCCAGCTACAGGATCAAGAGCGAACAAAAGTCAGCAAGCTTTGCCAGAAAATCGACATATACTGGATGCAGGTCACATCCCCAAGCAAACTCCCTTTCAACTTATCGGCTACTCATAGCAGAGCTCATCATGGAAGTGATTACATTATAGCAGATCTCATTATGGAGGTGATTATATCATTAATTAGCTGGCAGACTACATCATGACTGCCAAACCACTGAGAATCATGGCCCAGCCAAGCTGACACACAATCTTAAACATCATAGTCCACACTTTGTCAACTTGGCACCCACACACATCTCCCTAAACCATACATAATCTCTAAATAAAGACAATTATAAAGTCATACTTGCACCTAATATGATACAACTAACATGTGTACAACCAAAAATGCACTAACCCCTTGTCATGGATTGAGTTGTGTTCCCCCAAAATATCTGTCAGCTTGGCTGGGTCATGATTCCCGGTTTGTATGATTGTGTCATCTGATGTGATTTCCTTACGTGTTGTAAACTCTATCAGTATGATGAGATTATATGTGATCTCCTTATGTGTTGTAAATTCTATCACTGTGATGAGGTTATACTGATAAGGTTGACAAGATTAGTGTCTTTATGCAATCTCTTCTGAGATATAAAAGACAGAAGCAAGCAGAGACACATGGGAACCTCACACCAACAAGGAAGCAAGTGCTGGGAGCAGAGCGTGTCCTTTGGACCTGAGGTTCCCGCACAGAGAAGCTCCCGGACCAAAGGAAGACTGATGACATGGACTTTCCTCCAGAGCCAACAGAGAAAGCATTTGCCGGAAGCTGATGCCCTGAATTTGGACTTACAGCCTACTGGAATGTGAGAGAATAAACTTCTCTTTGCTAAAATCATCCACTTGTGGTATTTCTGTTAGAGCAGTACTAGATGACTAAGACACCCCTATTTACATCTTATATTTTATAACTGAAGAAAACAAAAATATTCGATGCACACACGCAAGGAAGAAATACTCATAACAATTACAGTCCTCATTTCTGCAACTGGTCACATGGTTGTAGCTGGTATTTAGAACTACCTTCTGCCACATATTCTGTATTCCTTCTACCCTCAGCAAGTCCGTTATCTGGTGGTGGTTCTTTGCCTTGTGGGGTGACCCAAACCTTCATTCCTGAAGGGTCTGGGCCATTAATAGTCATGTTGTAATTGGATGCTGTAGTTTTCCATTGAATTTAATCAAAGGGCATGGTAGTACTAAGAAATATCCTAAAGAATCTCCTGTATTCCAGACTGTTATGGATTGAATTGTGCCCCCCATAAATGTGTGTCAACTTGGCTAGGCCATGATTTCCAGTACTGTGTGGTCCACCATTTAGTGATCTGATGTGATTATCCCATGGACTGTAAATCCTAACCTCTGTGATATAAATGAGGCAAGATTAAAGGCAGTTATGTTAATGAGGCAGGAATCAATCTACAAGATTAGGTTGTGTCTTGAATCAGTCTCTTTTGAAATATAAAAGAGAGATAGAGCAGAGAGGATGGAGACTTCCTACCGCCAAGAAAGCAGAACCAGAAGCAGAGCGCATCCTTGGGACCCAGGATCCCTGGGCTGAGAAAGTCCTAGACCCAGGGGAAGATTGATGACAAGGACCTTCCCCAGAACTGATAGAGAGAGAAAGCCTTCCCTGGGAGCTGGCACCCTGAATTTGGGCTTCTAGCCTCCTAGACCTCCTAGACCGTGAAAGAATAAACTTCTGTTTGATAAAGCCATTCACTTGTGGTACTTCTGTTATAGGAGCACTAGATAACTAAGACACAGACATACTCTTCTTTACCTCCATTATGTAATATCAATCCAATTTCCTCTTGGTAATCAGGATCAATCACACCAGCCAATACAGTAGCTCCCTTCTTCGCCTGTTGATCCAGAGGTATGAGGGGCCCAAAGTGGTCAGGTGGCATTCTTAACTTTCAGTTCGGTGGAATCAGTGTTGCATCTCCTGGTGGGAGCTCTCCTGCCTTTGGAACTAAGACCTCCAGAGCATAGGGTCAAGGGGACAGGAAGCAAAATATTTTTAGGGGGTCACTAGGGGTAATAGTGAGTGGTGCCACTCCCATTTCCATCCCTTGATTCCTGGACTCGAATCCTGGCTATGGGAGAAAGAGCATTATATACTGGAAAGTGGTCTAGAGCATCAGCAGCTTCCTGGAGAACATTGCCCCAACCCTGCAAGGTATTGCCACCTAGCTGGTGCCACTATTGTGTCTTTAGATGGCCATTCCATTGTTCTATCAAGCCAGATGCTTCAGGATGATGGGGAACATGGTAAGACCAGTGAATTCCATGAGCATGGGCCCATTGCTGCACTTAATTTGCTGTGAAGTGAGTCACTTGATCTAAGGTGATGCTGTGTGGAATATCGTTACAGTGGATAAGGCATTCTGTAAGTCCATGGATAATAGTTTTGGCAGAAACATTGCGTGCAGGGAAGGCAAATCCGTATCCAGAGTAAGTGTTTATTCCAGTAAGAGCAAAACGCTGCCCTTTCCATGATGGAAGCAGTCCAAAGTAATCAACCTGCCAGCATGTTGCTAGCTGATCACCTCGAGGACTGGTGTCATATCGAGGACTCAGGCTGGTCTCTGCTGCTGGCAGATTGGGCACTCAGCAGTGGCTGTAGCCTAGTCGGCATTGGTGAATGGAAGTCCATGTTGCTGAGCCCATGCATAATAACCTCCATCCCTGCCACTAATCAGTCTTCTGTGTGAAAAGATTACACATCCTGTGATGGCCAAACAAAGCAGGTAAGCCTAGGCCGCCTTTCTTTTGCTATAAACAAGCTTCATTTCATTTTCATCATGGACTGCTGGACTGTATGCTGTTGGCAGTTAAAACGAGGCCCCCGAGTAGCACTTTAAATGTGAATTATAGCTCATCAGCTTGGCCAGTGTCATCTCCACCATCACATCCCTCTTTACATGAGAACCGTGACAGGATTTAGTGTCAGCGTGGGAAGAAAGTAAAAGGCTAATGTGTGACTAAGACACATAGGTGATGGTGAAGCATGTTCCTCACGTGTGTTATTGTTTATCTTATAGGCCAGGCCAAGGGGAGCCCCAAGACCATTCTGGGGAGATTTTCTGTGCAGCCAGGGAAGTGTGCCTTTCCCCCTTGATATTTCAGTAGCAAATGTCTATGTATATCTCTAAACAGGACGTGGACCATTCTTAAACTTCTTTTTACCTCCTCCCTTGCTTTTTACAGAGCCCAGGTGGTGTGGTGGTTAAGAGCTCGGCTGCTAACCAAAAGGTCAGAGGTTCGAATCCACCAGCCACTTATTAGAAATCCCATGGAGCAGTTCTACTCTGTCCAATAGGGTCGGTATGAGTCAAAATCCACTCAACGGAAACGGGTTTCTTTCCTTTACTTGTTAAGCTAAATTGTTACTAGGTTTTCAGATGACTTCAGGGGATATTTTTGGTTTAAGGGTTAAAGATTAGGCTTCTCTTATGCTTAAAGAAGATACTTAGAACACTGATTGAAGGCCGGGAAGAATATAGAATGTGGAAATATAGCCTTAGATGAGAAGGGCAAGATGTAAATATTCAGCACTTTCTAACCTGTGGCTCATCAATCTGTTTCATTTTGTTTTCTCCTTGGCGTTCCTGGCTTGACCTCATAACTCCTCTACCTGTCTGCAGTCGACTTGAAATGCAGCACTTTTGCCGCCAGCTCCTCGGCCTCCTTTTGAGTTATATGTCTTGGACATCCGGTATCGTCCTAGCAATCAGCAGATCCTGGCGCGTGTGGGAATTCGACAGCAAGGTTGTTCCTGTTGTGTTTATTGGACTTTGGGATGTTTTTTATATTCAAAAGGTTAACATCTCTGGAGTGCTGGTCGAGATGGCGCAAGAGCATGTTATGAATGAGAGCTGGGCCATTTCTGATGAAATCTCCTATGCACAGGACATGATCTTGTTAGCTAATTTTATCAAGTTACCAGTCCTGATTTTTGGCACGCTGACCCTTTGGGTCAGTTGGATCAAAGCCCCATACCCAGATTTTCTTCGAATGTATTACAAAATGTGCGCCTACCTTCTTTTGTTCAGTTCTGTGTGTACCGCGAGTGCAGTAATCTGGAATTTCTATGCGGATTTTTCTGGCAACACCACCTTTGACTTTCCACCGAGCTTTCCTGTTAAAAAAGAAGCACTAATAGGTAAGCGGTGGTCCTACGTGCTCCCACTGGGAATCACAACGGCCTCCATGTCCATTATCAGTGCCCTCAGCTTCCTCTTTGAGCGGTATTTACTAACACCCCAGAGCCAAATGAAGCCCACAGCTGTGGGCAAAAGTTCAAAACAAAAAGTCTGAACTGAGGGCTTTTACTTTTTGGAATGGCAGCAAGTATACTTTTCCTGAAGAAATTTCCTACATACATATAACACTGTCATAGCCATCCACTCATTTGAAATAAACATACTTCTTTGATTTGTCAGAGTGTGTCTGAAGCTGATTTTCTCCTCTTCTGCTCTTTGCTGTAAACCTGTTCCTTTCTTTCAAGCTTTCACTTCCTGAAATCTGCAGGGAATCATCTTCCGTATATACCCAACTCATAGTGACCCTGTAGGACACAGTAGAACTGCCCCATAAGGGTTTCCAAATCTGTAATCTCTGTGGAAGCAGATTGCCACATCTTTCTCCCTTAGAGTGGCTGGTGGGTTTGAACCGCTGACCTTTTCATTAGCAGCCGAGCACTTAACCACTGTGCCACCAGGGCTCCTTCTTCTCTACATACACTGTCAAAATTCCAAGGCAGGAGGGAGAGTTTTTGCTTAGGAGGCATGGAGTCTATGTTACTGGAGGTGGAATGATTGGGAAAAGGATAGCGAGAATGGGTGCACTTGAAGAATGTAATCAACTTTGGTGAAGGGAAGGACAACAGACAATACAGGGGAAGTCAGCACAACTGGACCAAAGCAAAAGCTAAGCAGTTTCCTGGACACATCCAAACACTTTCAGGGACAGAGCAGCCGGCACTGGGGCCTGGGGACCATGGTGTTGGGGGACATATAGGTCAATTGGCATAACAAAGTTTATTAAGAAAATGTTCTATATCCCACTTTGGTGAGTGGTGTCTGGGGTCTTAAAAGCTAGTGAGCGGCCATCTAAGATGCATCGATTGGTCCCAACCACCTGTAGTAAAGGAAAATGAAGAATACCAAAGACACAAGGAAAGTAGTAGCCCAAGAGACAGAAAGGGCCACATAAACCAGAGACTTCATCAGCCTGAGACCAGAAGAACTAGATGGTGAGCAGCTACCACCAGTGACTGCCCTGACGGGGAACACAACAGAGAGTCCCAGCCAGAGCAGGAGAAAGTTGTAGAGCAGAACCCAAGGTCACATAAAAAGACCAGCCTTATGCTCTGACAGAGACTGAGGAACCTCCAAAACTATGGTCTCTGGACTCACTGTTAACCCAGAATTGAAACCATTCCCAAAGTCTACTCCTCAGACAAAGATTAGACAGGACTATAAAACAAAAAATTATCCATGTGAGGAATGTGCTTCTTAGTTCAATCAGATATAAGAGACCAAATGGGCAGCTCCTGTCCAAAAGCAGGATGAGAAGGCAGGAAGGGACAGGAACTGGTTGAATGGACACAGGGAACCCCGAGTGGAAAGGGGGAGTGTGCTGTCACATTGTGGGGATTGCAGCTAAAGTCACAAAACAGTACGTGCATAAATTTTTGTATGAGAAATTAACTTGAGCTGTAAACTTTCACCTAAAGCACAATTTAAAAAAATTATATATATATATATATATATATATATATATATATATATATATAAAAGGTGTATTGGATTTGGCATCTAGAAGGGTAGATTCTGGGTTCAGCCTCATTACTACTAGTTATTTTTACAGAAGTTAATTGACTATTCAGGATTCTCAGGTACAGAGAAAATAAGAATGCTGTACAGATACCTAAAGTTTACTTTTAATTAGATTTCTTTAGCCTATGGGATATTCTTTCACTGAAAGTCCAAATTATTGGAATTATCTGTTTTTTTTCAACCTTGCGCATGTATAAAATATCAAATATGCACACATTCCTTAATCACTCACAATATGAATGCTTCCGTTCTGGTTCTCTATCAGGCGTCTGTACATTTGTTAAACCCATCTGGAGTTGAAAGATGCATCCCTATCGCAGATGACAGTTAAATAAAATAAATAAATAAAACCCGTTGCCATCGAGTTGACTCCGACTCATAGTGACCCTATTGCACAGGTTAGAACTGCCCCGTAGGGTTTCCAAGGAGCCACTGGTGTATCGGAACTGTCAAACTTTAGGTTAGCTGCCAAACTCTTAACTACTGCTCCAGGGGGGCTCCAGTTACCCTTCTGGCAACCAAGCTGGTGCCTTGGAACCGCCCACTTAACCATTGCACCACCAGGGCTCCTTGAACAAAAAATACCAGCGTTCATCTCCATTCAAGAAGCATTCTCCTATTTTACCACAAGATGGCAGCACAATTCCAGACACAATACTTTCCGATAATTTTGATAATACATGTGCTTATGCTACCCTCTTGTGGACATAGCGGAGAATGCATCATGATTGGAGAAGAGTCATTTCTAAAATGCAGATTTTTCACATTTTGGTAATTAAAGAGAATGAGGGATGTGCTAAGAAATTATATTTATCCAGTAGATTATATTGTTAAATTTTGATACCTTACAAGAATGGTTAAAATGAACTATGTCCATAGCGACATGAGTAAATCTCATGTCTAGAAGGGTAGATTCTGGGTTCAGCCTCATTACTACTAGTTATTTTTACCGAAGTTAATTGACTATTCAGGATTCCCAGGTACAGAGAAAATAAGAATGCTGTACAGATACCTAAAGTTTACTTTTAATTAGATTTATTTAGCCTATGGGATTTTTTTTCACTTAAAGTCCAAATTATTGGAATTATCTGTTTTCCCCTACGGAATTAACAGTTTCTTTATAAAACTAGTTCTTAGGGCAGTCTCTACTGCTCCAGTTGCTCTAAATTTAGTTTACCTGCCTATACAATGACAGTAGAAGGAAGACGAGGCAAAAAAGAACAGCAGTTATATTGATGAGATCTACAAGATTAGATAGTGTCTTAAGCCGATCTCTTTTGAGATATAAAAGAGAGAAGCAAGCAGAGAGACAGCAGGACCTCATATCACCAAGAAAGCAACAGCGGGAGCAGAGTGCGTCTTTGGACTCCAGGTTCCTGCGCCGAGAAGCTCTTAGACCAGTGGAAGACAGATGACAAGGACCTGAAGAGTCATTTCTAAATTCCAGATGTGTTTTTTAATATTGGTAGTTAAAGACAGTGGGGCAATGGTTACTCACTTCAGTGGTTACCTTATGGTGGAGGTTCAAACCCACCCAGCAGCTTTGCTAGAGAAAGACCTGGCTATCTGCTTCCGGAAAGATTACAGCCTTGAAAACCAGAGCACGTCTACCCTGTCACAGGGGTTTGCTATGAGTTGAAATTGACTCGATGGCACTCAACAACAATAGAGGAAATTAATGAACTTAATTGAATTCAAAAGTGTCAGCTTTTTATTGAAAACAAATTAATGCCACCATGCTCCTTGGTGAACATAAACTCAAGCAACACCACATGAGAGCCACAGGGATTGCTGTGACCTGCACTGTGTCTGCACCAATACGACGTCTTTTTTTTCCCCCTAGAATGTTACTACACTACATAAAACTTGTGATTTATCTCACCACATGCACAGCAATATTAAAGAAGGAATATTTCGTTTTCCTGCTCCAGAAAAGTGACTGCACTAAAATTAACTCGAGCCCAAGTAAATAATCAAGTATAAAATTATGGTAGAAAAACCACGGGACCAATGCTTCTTAATTGCATGTGCATAGGACTCACCTGGGGAGCTTGTGAAAAAGCAGATTTGGATTCGGTAGGTAGGTCGGAGGTAAGCGCAGAGATTCCCCATGTTAAATGCCGATGCTGAAGGTACGGCTCGGTGGGGCTCAGAGAATGCGTGCCTCCCACTAACGGTGGACCCAGGATGACCACGGTGGAATTCAACCAATCAGAGCTCAGTACTTCCTGTGCCCATAGAGCCCCCGGTCAGGGTTGTTTGGACCCGCCATTGAAGCTCCCACCCTACATTGGCATAGACTTAAGCTTGTCTTTTATAAGGAACCTAAATCAGTGGGTTAACTTTTTCCTGTGGAATTGATTCCAACTCATAGAGACCCCATGTGTTACAGAGCAGAACTGTGCTCCATATGGTTTTGTTGTCTTTAATTATTATGGAAGCAGATCACCAGGCCTTTCTTCTGTGCCACCACTGGTGGGTTCCAACCACCAACTTTTTGACTAGTAGTCAAGTACAAAGAGTAAAATCACACACACGTGGCGGTACAATACACACACACACACACACACAATTCTGTAAATGGGAGAGAATGTGACAAGGACAGAAAATTGGCTTCAGGTGATGCAAGAACAGAACCACAAGGGTTTTGGAGGAACAGAGTTTGAATCGTATCAGACCTTATCCTCTGTAAGCTGACTATGGACAGCTGAGCAGGGTTCCTGAGTTTTGGTGGAATTTATCTGGTGTTAAAATAATCAAAACTCACTGGAATTTCAACATAAGATTTACTCTAAACAGTTATTGCATATGCATGTAGGGAGGCCATTTGAATTCCAAAGCACAGGACAACAAAGATGTACCTGGCCCCAGATGGCTGGAAAAAACGTAAATCCATCCACCTATGGACAGCTGATCTTGGGCAAAGCACCGAAGTTTATTGAATGGGGAAGAGAAAGTCTCTCCAACAAATGGTGCTGGCAAAATTGATATTTAGCTGTAGAAAAATGGAACAGTATCTGTACCCCACACCATACACCAAAACTAACTAAAAATGGATCAAAGACCTAAACTATAAATATAAATAATTGCAAATCCACGAAACATCTCATAACATGGATGAATCTGGAGGACATTATGCTAAGTAAAATAAATCAATCACAAAAGGACAAATATTGTACTAGACAGCTATTATAAAGTAACAACAAAAGTTTTACACACAGGGGAAAAATTTTTTTTTGACAGTGACCAGGGATGGGAGGTGGAGGGAGGGAAAATTACCAAAGAGGTTGTAGACATGTGTTAATATTGGTGAAGGGAAAGGCAATACACAATATGGGAGAAGTCAGCACAACATAACCATGGCAATAGAGGACATTGAAAGGCATGTGGGAATAAAGGACAACTGTATTAATTACTACAGTGTAGACAATCCTGCAAAAAAAATCATATTAACAAACAATAATCTGCATATGTGTGTGCATTTTTAGTTATGTTTGGTATTCTATTTATGCCATATATTAGGGCCCCAAGGAATGTCCCTAGTTTTTCCACTGTGATCTTTACAGTTTTAGGTTTTATATTTTAGTGTTAACCAAAGATTAATATCCTTAATATATATTTTTTAAAAAGGTCTTAGAAACACCAGTCCCATAAAAAATGGACAAAGCTTAAAAATAAGTGTTCACAAAAAAGGAAATACACAATCTGATGATACCTTTTTTGGTTGGGACCAAGGGAAACCGACATTCTCAAATATTATTAGATAGATTCCTGAGCACGGGATGTTACTGAACTGTGCATGTAGAAATTTTTGAAATGGTATATCTTTGGCTATGTATATTTTCACCAAAAATAAAAGGTCGAGAACGGAGAGGGTTGAAATGTCATGGGGTTGTTAACCAGTGTCAACTGTACTACTATTTAATGAAAAACTATTTATTCTGTAAACCTTCACCTGAAGCACAATAAAAAAACAAAAATTTTTCTTTTTTACTTTTCATTGTTAAGTATAATGCATTTAGAAAAATACATATTAACATACAGCTCCATACATAAAGTGACCATCTGCTGAGTTACCTTTGTAAATGTATTTTTATTTACTAGTTTAAGCTTTGCACTGTATATACTGAAATAAGTTCCAGAAGTCTTAAAGCATTAACTATAAAGCCCCAAATTAATAGCTGTCCAATCTCAGGGTAAGGAGCCCTGGTGGAACTTCTCTTAAAATGTTCCAATGCTGTATATTAAACTAGTTTTCCACAAGAACCACAAGCTTAAATTAATTACTCAATTATACATTTTACAGTGACTTTCAAAGCTTTTATGCTTAGAAGCCACATTCTGTTCAACTTTGCCAGTGGTTGGACTTCTTCCCAGACAGATTTGTTCGTTCTTTTGACAGTCCGTGATATATTCAATATTCTTTGCTAACATCCCAATCCAAAGGGGTTATTTCTTCTTTGGTCTTCCGTATTCATTGCCCAGCTTTCGCATGCATATGAGGCAATTGAAACTATCACGTCTTGGGTCAAGCAAACTTTATCCTCAAGGTGACATCTTTGCTTTTCAACACTTTAAAGAGGTCTTTTTGCAGCAGATGTGCCCACTGCAATGCGTCTTTTGATTTCTTGACTGCTGCTTCCGTGGGCCTTGATTATGGATCCAAGGAAAATGAAATCCTTGACAACCTCAATCTTTTCTCCATTTATCATGATGTTGCTCATCGGTCCAGTTGTGAGGATTTTTGTTTTCTTTATGTTGAGGTGTAATCCATGTTGAAGGCTGTCGTCTTGGATCTTCATCAGTAAGTGCTTCAAGTCCTCTTCACTTTCAGCAAGAAAGGCTGTGTTATCTGCATAACGCAGGTTGCTAATGAGTCTTCCCTCCAATCATGATGCCCCGTTCTTCTTGATATAGTCCAGCTTCTCTGATTATTTGCTCAGCATACAGATTGAATACATATGGTGAAAGGATACAAGCCTGACACACACTTTTCCTTTAAATTCTTGTTCTGTTTGCCTCTTGATCCATGTACAGATTCCTCATGAGCACAATTAAGTGCTCTGGAATTCCCATTCTCTGCAACATAATCCATAATTTGTTATGATCCACAGTTGAATACCTTTGCATAGTCAATAAAACACAGATAAACAACTTTCTGGTAGTCTCTGCTTTCGGCCAGGATCCATCTGATATCTGCAATGATATCCCTGGTTCCATGTCCTCTTCTAAATCCAGCTTCAATTTCTGGCACTTCCCTATCGATATACTGCTGTAGCCGCTTTTGAATGACCTTCAGCAAAATTTTCCTTGCATGATATTAATAATATTGCTCGATAATTTCTGCATTCAGTTGGATCACCTTTCTTGGGAATAGGCATAAGTATGGATCTCTTCCAGTCGGTTGGCCAGGTAGCTGTCTTCCAAATTTCTTGGCATAGGCGAGTGAGCACTTCCAGTGCTGCATCCGTTTGTTGAAACATCTCAATTGATATTCCGTCAATTCCTGGAGCCTTGTTTTTCACCACTGCCTTCAGTGCAGCTTGGACTTCCTTCAGTACCATCAGTTCCCAGTCACGTTACCTCCTGAAATGGTTGAACGTCGACCAATTCTTTTTGGTATAGCGACTCTGTTTGTTCCGTCCACAGGGCTACCACAGTGGAATTCAACCAATCAGCGCTCAGTACCTACTGCACACATAGTAGCCACGAACAGGGTTGTTTGGACCCACCATGGAGGATCCCTAACTAAATTGGCATAGACTTAAGCTTGTCTTTTATAAGGAACCTAAATCACTGAGTTAACTGTTTCATGTCAAGTTGATTCTGATTCATGGGGTCCGCATGTGTTACATAGTAGAACTGTGCTCCATTGGGTTTTCATGGCTGTAATCTTTACAGAAGCAGATTGCCAGACCTTTCTTCTGTGCAACCATGGTAGGTTCCAAACACAACCTTTTGGTTAAGAGTCAAGTGCAAAGAGTGATATCACATTCACGTGTGGGTACAACACACACACACACACACACACACACATCTGTAAATAGAAGAGAATGTGACAAGGGCAGAAAATTTGATTCAGGTTATACAAGAACAGAAATAGTAGTCTTTTGGAGGAACACAATTTGAATCGTATCAGACCTTATGGGCTCTAAGCAGGCTATGGAGGGCTGAGCAGGGTTCCTGAGTTCGGGTGGAATTCAGCTGGTGTTCAAAATAATCAAAACTCACTGGAATTTGAACATAAGGTTTATTCTGAGCCATTATTGCATATGCATATAGGGAGATCATTTGGATTCCAGAAGAAGACAATGGCTCCAAGAAGCTAGGTGCAATGGGACTTACAGAGAGAAGAGGAGGGAGAAACATAGAAGACTAACTATTGGCTTATCTTAACGGGACTGATGGAACCCTGCCTTCCCCTCTTTGCTGAGATCCACTGATATCACGGTACTTCTGGCCTGGCTGCTAATAATTTGGCTCTCCACTCACCGGCAGCCAAAACATTTTGATGAGTTTTAAATTAGGAGGCAGTGGTTTGCTAAGTGCAAACCCTAGTGGTGTAGTGCTTAATAGTTTGGCTGCTAACTAAAACGTCAGCAGTTCAAATCCACCTGGCACTCCTTGGAAACACTATGGGGCCATTCTGCCCTGTCCTATAGGGTCAGTATGAGTCGGAATTGACTCGATGGCAATGGGTTTGGTTTGTTGACTATTCTTTTCTAGCTGGATAAGCCAAATTTACATTGCTATAGAGGAGTTTCTGGCAGGCTTTTCTAGTTTGGGCCTGTTTTTTAATGGTTAATATTTGGTTTCCTGGATAGGAAAACCTTAAAATCAAGGTAAGATGTCTGTTATTAATTTTCTTAGTCAACACTGGTAAATTGTTGGTATTTGATCATATTATTGACATAGGGTTTTACAGATAGATTTATGATTTGTGTGTGTGTGTATGTGTGCTTGTAAGAACACTTATTTGGACATTATACAGTCCTTAAAAGTGTTGATTACAACCCTTGAAAGACTGGTGTGTGTGTGTGTGTGTGTGTGTGTGTGTGTGTGTGTGTGTGCGCACAGGTGCCTGCCAAAAAGATTCATTGTTTTACAATTTGATAGTCAATTTATTTAACTTACAAGTTCAAATGCCTTAACCTTTTAAGTTCAGCCAACTAGCCTTATTATTCTATTTGAAGTTGAGACCAGCAGTCTGCCCACCATCTTGAACAGGCAAAGGGCTGTGCCTGCCATCTTCTGTGATACACGAACTAACTCCCTGTTTCTAAGCTAACTCCTTATTTAGCTATGCTTCCTGTTTCTGGCCAACTTGAGGAAAGCAAGAGACTGGGGTCACAGGACCAGCTGAAACCGGCAAGAACTAGATCTGGCCCACCTGACATGTGCAGAACCATCGACCCCAGCCTCTGGGTGACCCTGCAACTATTCTCCCACTGGAGGGAACTGAACTTTAGTGGCCCAAGATTGGGGGAAGGCTTTCAGAAGCAAGGGGTCAGAGCCTAAGATCTCGTTTGAGACACACACACCCCGCCCCACTTTATACTGAGCAAGCACAGAAAGGCCAGACTGCCCCGGAACGCCTTTTTGGGCCAGGCCAATTAGCAAGCTGGCCACACCTCGAGGTGTTCCTGAAGACCCCAGAGCCGATTTACTTTACCCATACAAACCTCTTGGGTTATTATTCCGGGAACCATCTTGGCGACGCGAGTTCCACTGTGCTTCTTTGCTTAGCCAAGCAAATAAATCTTTCCCTTTCACCCGTTTCGTGTCTCCATGGCTGCACCAAGCTGACCTGGAACAGTCCCGATACAAAGTCCAGCAAATAATAGCGACCACTTTTAAGGGGCTTGTGGAAAGTAGTTGACCCCATTAGCAAATCAAATTAATGAAACATCCTCAACCATTTTAAAGTCCATTTGAATCTCTTGGTGTACTACACTCAGTTCCTGTTTGAAGGCTTCAATAGTCTGAATTAATAAACACCTTCCCAGGTATGTAAATAACTCTTTCAAATCTAATAATTGAAGCTTTAAAATATAATGAAACTTAAGTCATCTTAAAATAATCTAATGCTGTATATGAAATTAATTTTCCAGAAAAATCACAAGCTTAAATTAATTACTCAATTATACATTTTACAGTGATTTCCAAAGCTATTACTCCTAGAGCCAAATTCTGTTCAACTTTGCCCATGTATAAAATATCAAATATGCACACAGTCTTTCTTCACCCAAAATATGAATACTTTAATTTGTGTTCTCTATAAGGCTTCTGATTTGTCAGATTCTCCTGGAAATGAAAGATGCATCCCTATCATGAATAAGAGTTACCCTCCCAGCAACCAAGCTGCCTCCACACCCAAGATTTGGTTGGGGCCCTGACTAAGTTCTTCTCAATGACCCTATTGGCATACTTGAACCCTGCTAACAATTGCTCTTCCCAGGACTCTATGATTCACAAGAGAGAGTCTCGAGGCCCCTGAGTCTGAGCTTTAAGTTGTACACATTCATGATTCTTCAGTTCACACGTGGACATGTGGAGGGCTGATGTGGATAGAGACATTGACCACAGACTGCATTTCTCATTTCTTTAGCTCTCGTGATAGTACTTTCCCTTCCAGCTCTAAAGACCTTTGCACTTGCAGGACTCCTAAGTCGTGTGAATGTCCTTTCTGTCTGCTCACAAAGACCTCTGGACTCCAAGGAATCACTCTAGAGGCTCCGATCAGATTTCCGGTGAGATTAGAGGTGGTGGTGTCACATTCTTCCAGGGAGGCACATCATGTCTGGTTGTCTCTGTGTGATGTGAGCAGCACCATATCCTTCTTTGCATATCCCAAAGAACATCTCATTCCATTTTGAATATCTCACACGGCCTTGTGTGAGCTGTGGTTACCAATGTGGAGGTCATTTTATTGACGAGAAGGTGTGATGCATATCATTGACAAGATGATCGTTTATTCAGTCAACCAATATTTATTGATTTCCTTCTCTTTGCCAGATATACAGTGGGGAACAAAACAGATACATTCTTTTCCTTGAGGTGATTCCAGCCCAGGGTATCTCAACCTCAGTATGATGGACATTTGGGGCCAGATACGTCTTTGTTTTCCTGTGCATTGTAAGAGGTTTCTTGTCATTAGGTGCCATCAAGTCGGTTCCAACTCATGGCAACCCTAGGTACAACAAAATGAAACATTTCCCCGGTCCTGCACTATCCTCACTATTGTTAATATCTTGAACCCATTGTTGCAGCTACTGCATCAATCCTTCTCGTTGAGGATCTTCCTCTTTTTTGCTGACCATCTACTTTACCAAGCGTGATGTCCTTCTCCCAGAACTGGTGCCTCCTGATAACACGTCCAAACTACATGAGATGAAGTCTTGCCATCCTTGCTTCCAAGGAGCATACTGGCAGCCCTCCTCTGTCACATGGGGTCGCTATGAGTCAGCATCAACTCGATGGCACCTAGCAACAACACTGGAATCTGAACAGAAGGTTTATTCTGAGCAGTTATTCTATATGCATGTAGGGAGGTTATTTGCATTCCAGAAAAAGCCAGTGACTCCAAGAAGCTAGGCACAATGGGGCTTATAAAGAGAAGAGCAGGGAGAAATAGAGCAGACCAAACACAGGCCAAACTTAACATGATTAATGGAACCCTCCTTCCCCTCTTTGCTGAGATCCCCTGATAGCAGGTTACTTCTGGCCTGGTGCTAATATGGCCCTCCACCCACCTGCAGCCTAGAGGCTTTTGATAATATGTAATTAGGAGGTAATGGTTTGTTGACTATTCTTTTATAGCAGAAAAGGCAAATTACACTGCTATAGAGCAGTTTCTGGCAGGCTTTTGCAGTTTGGGTTAGTTTTTTAGGGTTAATATTTGGTTTCACGGATAAGAAAAGCCTTAAAATCAAAGTAAGATGTCTGTTGTTAACGTCCCTATTTGTCTTAGTCATCTAGTGCTGCTCTAACAGAAATACCACAAGTGGATGGCTTTAACAAAGACAAGTATATTTCCTCACAGTAAAGAAGGCTAAAAATCCAGATTCAGGGCGTGAGATCCAGGAGAACGCTTACTATCTCTGTAGGCCTTCTCATCCGTGTTCCCCCTGACTAGGAGCTTCACTGTGCAGGAACCTCGGGTCCACAAGACATGGTCTGCACCAGGTGCTACTTTCTTAGTGGTATCAGGTTCCCCAGTCTCTCTGCTCACTTCTCTCTCTTATATCTCAAGAGATTGCCTCAGGATACAATCCCATTTTATGGATTGAGTCTTGGTTTACTAACAGAACTGCTGCCCATCCTCCCTCATTAACATCATAGAGGCAGGATTAACAGAATACTGGGAATCATGGCCAAGCCAAATTGATTCACACATTTTTGGGGGGACACAATTCAATCCATGACACTATTCAACACTAGTAAGTTACTGGCATTTGATCATATTATCAAAGGAGCCCTGGTAGCGCAGTGGTTAAAGCAATCAACTGCCAACCATATTGTCCGTGATTTGAAAAGCAAGGGGCTCCAGGGAGAAAACATGTGGCAGTCAGCTTCGTCAGAGACTTACAGCCTCTGAAATATTCTGGGGTCGCTCTGGGAATCCACGGGAGGACGGTGGGTTTGGCTTTGATCATATTACAGACATAAGGTTATACAGATACATTTGTGAATGTGTGTGCATGTAAGCACCCTTATGTGGACATTGCACACTCCTTCAAAGTGTGGATTATAACCCTTGAGAGTGGTTTGTGTCTGTGTGTGCTTGCCAAAAAGATTCATTGTTTTACAGTTTGATAGTCAACTTATTTAACTTACAAATTCGAATGTCTTCACCTTTTAAGTTCAGCCTGTTAGCCTTATTATTCTCTTAGAAGTCTAGCAAATAATAGCAACCACTTTTAAGGGGCTTGTGGAAAGTATTTGTCCCCATTTGCAAATCAAGTTAATGACACACCATCATCCATTTTAAAGTCCACTGGATTCTCTTGTTGCACTACATGCAGTTCTCCCTTTAATCACTTCAATGGTCTGAATTAACAGACACCTTCCTGGCTATGTAAATAACTCTTTTAAATCTAATAAATGAAACTCACCAATATAGTGGGAACTTCTCTTAACATGTTCCAATGCTGTATATAAAACTAGTTTTCCACAAGAACCACAAGCTTAAATTAAGTACTCAATTATACATTTCACAGTAAGTTTCAAATCTATAATTCTTAGAAGCCAAATTCTTTGCAACCTTGCGCATGTATAAAATATCAAATATGCACACATTCCTTAATCACTCACAATATGAATGCTTCCGTTCTGGTTCTCTGTCAGGCTTCTGTACATTTGTTAAACCCATCTGGAGTTGAAAGATGCATCCCTATCGCAGATGACAGTTAAATAAAATAAATAAAACCCGTTGCCATCGAGTTGACTCCAACTCATAGTGACCCTATTGCACAGGTTAGAACTGCTCCATAGGGTTTCCAAGAGCCGCTGGTGGATTGGAACTGTCAAACTTTAGGTTAGCTGCCAAACTCTTAACTACTGCACCACCAGGGCTCCAGTTACCCTCCAGGCAACCAAGCTGGTGCCTTGGAACCGCCCACTTAACCATTGCACCACCAGGGCTCCTTGAACAAAAAATACCAGCGTTCATCTCCATTCAAGAAGTATTCTCCTATTTTACGACAAGATGGCAGCACAATTCCAGACACAATACTTTCCAATAATATTTGATAATACATGTGCTTATGCTGCCCTCTTGTGGAAATAGCAGAGAATGCATCATGATTGGAGAAGAGTCATTTCTAAAATGCAGATATTTTCACATTTTGGTAAGTAAAGAGAATGGATCAATGGTTAAGCACTTGGCTGGTAACCTAACGTTGGAGGTTCAAATCCACTCAGAAATTCCACTAGAGAAAGACCTGGCTATCTGCTTCCAGGAAGATTACAGCCTAGAAACCAGAGCAGCTCTACCCTGTCACATGGTGTTAGTATGAGTTGAAATGGACTCGATGGCACCCAACAACAACGACAGAGACAATTTATGAATGTAATTGAATTCGAAATTGCCAACTTTTTATGGAAAACAAATACATGCTACCATGCTCCTTGTTGACTATTGAATTCACGTAAAACAACATCAGAGCCACAGGGATTGTTGTGACCTCCACTCTTGTCTGCACTAATATGACTTTCTTCTTTTTTTCATAGAACGTTACTACACTACATAAAACTTGTGATTTATGTTACCATATGCATGGCAATAATAAGAAGGAATATTTCATTTTCCAGCTCCAGAAAAGTGATTGCACTAAAATTATCTCGAGCTGAAGTAAATAATCAAGTAAAAAATTATGGTAGAAAAACCACTAGACCAGTGTTTCTTAATTGCATGTGCATAGGACTCACCTGGGGAACTTGTGAAAAAGCAGATCTGGATTCGGTAGGTCGGGGGTAAGCCGAGAGATTCCTTTCTTTTTCACTGCATAGTATACCGTTGTGTGTACGGACTATAGTTTCTTAATCTATTCATCTGTTGATTGGCACTTAGGTTGCTTCCACCTTTCTGCTACTGTGAACAATGCTGCCATGAACATGGGTGTACATATGTCTATTCGTGTCACGGCTCTTATTTCTTTAGGGTATATACCTAGGAGTGGGATTGCTGGATCATATGGTATTTCTATTTCTAGTTTTTTCAGGAAGCACCATAGCATTTTCCATAGTGGTTGTACCATTTTACATTCCCACCAGCAGTGTATAAGAGTTCCAGTCTCCACACAAGCTCATCAACAGTTGTTATTTTCTGTTTTTTTCATTAGTGCCAGTAATGTTGGGGTGAGATGGTATCTCATTGTAGTTTTGATTTGCATCTCTCTAATTGCTAATGATTGTGAGGATTTCTTCATACGTTTCTTAGCAGCCTGAATGTCTTCTTTGGTGAAGTGTCTGCTCATATCCTTTGCCCATTTTTTAATTGGATTATTTGTCCTTTTTTTGTTGAACAGTTGAGGTTTTCTATAAATTTTAGAGATTAGACCCTTGTCGGATATGTCGCAGCCAAATATTTTTTCCCAGTCTGTAGGTTCCTTTTTGGAGAAGTCTTTTTTTGAGCATAAGTGTTTAATTTTTAGGAGGTCCCATTGATCTAGTTCATTGTCTTCTGTGTGTGCATTTTTAGTTATCTTTGGTATTCTATTTATGCCATATATTAGGGCCCCAAGCAATGTCCCTAATTATTCCACTGTGATCTTTCACTTTTATGTTTTATATTTTAGGTCTTTGATCCATTTTTAGTTAGTTTGGTGTATGGTGTGAGGTATGGATACTGTTTCATTTTTCAACAGATAAATATCCAATTTTGCCAGCACCATTTGTTGAAGACTTCTCTTCCCCATTCAGTAAACTTTGGTGCTTTGTTGAAGATCAGCTGTCCATAGGTGGATGGATTTACATCTGTGTTCTCAATTCTGTTCCATTGGTCTATGTGTCTGCTGCTGCATCAGTACCAGGCTATTCTGACTACTGTGGCTGTATAGTAGGTACTGAGATCAGGTAGTGTGAGGCCTCCTGCTTTGTTCTTCCTTTTTAATAAAACTTTACTTACTCGGGCCTCTTTCCCTTCCATATAAAGTTAGTGATTAGTTTTTCCATCTCATTGAAGAATGCTGTTGGGATTTGGATCGGGATTGCATTATATCTGTATATCGTGTTGGGTAGTATTGACATCTTCACAATGTTCAGTCTACCTATTCAAGACCATGGTATATTTTTCCGTTTATGTAGGTCCCTTTTGGTTTGTTGCAGTAGTGTTTTGCAGTTTTCTCTGTATAAGTCGTTTATGTCGCTGGTTAGATTTATTCCTGGATATTTTAGCTTTTGGGGGCTATTGTAAATGGTATTGTTTTGCTGATTTCCTTTTCATAGTTCTCTTTGTTGATGTGAAGGAATCCAACTGATTTTTGTATGTTGTTCTTGTATTCTGCCACTTTGCTGAATCCTTCTATTAGTTCCAATAGCTTTCTTGTGGTGTCCTAAGGATTTTCTACTTATTGGATCATAACAAAGATTTCAAAGGGCGGCTTGAGGAGACAAAGTAAAGTGTTATAACAACATGTGCAAAGACCTGGAGATAGAAAACTAAAAGAGAAGAACACACTTGGCATTTCTCAAGCTGAAAGAGCTGAAGAAAAACTTCAAGCCTCCAGGTGCAATATTGAAGGATTCTACGGGAAAAATATTAAACGACACAGGAAGCATCAAAAGAAGATGGAAGGAATACACAGAGTCACTATCCCAAAAAGAATTGGTCGATGTTCAACCATTTCAGGAGGTAGCCTATGATCAGCAATCGATGGTACAGAAGGAAGAAGCTCAAACTGCACTGAAGGCATTGGAGAAAAACAAGGCTCCAGGAATTGACAGACTACCAACTGAGATATTTCAACAAATGGATGCAGCGCTGGAAGTGCTCACTCGTCTATGCCGAGAAATTTGGAAGACAGTTACCTGGCCAATGGACTGGAAGAAATCCATATTTATGCCTATTCCCAAGAACGGTGATCCAATTGAATGCAGACATTATCGAACAATTCATTAATATCACATACAAGTAAAATTTTGCTGAAGAGCATTCAAAAGCAGCTGCAACAGTACATTGACAGAGAACTGCCAGAAATTCAAGCCCGATTCAGAAGAGGATGTGGAACCAGGGATATTATTACTGATGTCAGATGGATCATGGCTGAAAGCAGAGAATACCAGAAAGATGTTTACCTGTGTTTTATTGACTATGCAAAGGCATTTGACTGTGTGGATCATAACAAATTATGGATAACTTTGCGAAGAATGGGAATTCCAGAACACTTAATTGTGCCCATGAGGAACTGGTACAGAGATCAAGAGACAGTCGTTTGAACAGAACAAGGGGATACTGTGTGGATTAAAGTCAGGAAAGGTGTGCATCAGGGTTGTACCCTTTCACCATACCTATTCAATCTGTACGCTGAACAACTAATCCGAAAAGCTGGACTATATGAACAAGAATGCAGCATCAGGATTGGAGGAAGACTCATTAACAACCTGTATTCTACAGATGACACAACCTTGTTTGCTGAAAGTGAAGAGGATCTGAAGCACTTAGTGATGAAGATGAAAGACCACAGCCTTCAGTACAGATTACACCTTAACATAAACAAACGAAAATCCTCATAACTGGACCAATAGCAACATCATGATAAACGGAGAAAAGACGGAATTTGTCAAAGATTTGATTTTACTTGGATCCACAATCAACACCCCTGGAAGCAACAGTCAAGAAACCTAAAATCGCATTGCACTGGGCAAATCTGCTGCAAAAGATGTCAGTTTAAGGACTAAGGTGTGCCTCACCCAAGCCATGGTGTTTTCAATCGCCTAACACGCATGTGAAAGCTGGACAATGGATAAGGAATACTGAAGAAGAATCAAATCAAGAATGTTCCAATTATGGTGTTGGCAAAAAATATTGAATATACCATGAACTGCCAGAAGAACAAACAAATCTGTCTTCGAAGAAATACAGTCAGAGTGCCCCTTAGAAGCAAGGATAGTGAGACTTCATCTTACATACTTTGGACATGTTATCGGAAGGGACCAGACCGTGGAAAAGGACATCATGTTTGATAAAGTAGAGTGTCACTGAAAAAGAGGAAGACCCTCAATGAGATGCATTGACACAGTGGCTGCAACAATGGGCTCAAGCATAACAAGGATTGTGAGGATGGCGAAGGACTGGGCAGTGTTTCGTTCCGTTGTTTCCAGGGTCGCTATGAGTTGGAATCGACTCCACAGCACCTAACAACAACAGGATCATTAACATCTGCAAATAGATATGGTTCTACTTCTTCCTTACCCATGTGGATGCCCTTTATTTCCTTTTCTTGCCTTATTACTCTTGCTAGGACTTCCAATACAATGTTGAGTAAGAGTGGTGATAAACGGCATCCTTGTCTATTTCCTCTTCCCAAGGGGAATGCTTTCAGATTCTCTCTGTTGAGGGTAAAATGTTGGCTCTTGGTTTTGTATAAGTTCCCTTTATTATGTTGAGGAATTTCCCTCCTGCTCCTATTTTGCTGAGAGTTATTTTAATCAGGAAGGGGTTGCTGGACTTTATCAAATGCTTTTTCTGCATTGATTGAGATGATCATGTGATTCTTTTATTTTATATGATTCTCCCGTTGATTGATTTTTCTAATGTTGGACCAAACTTGCATGCCTGGTATGAATCTCACTTGGTCACGATGTATTATTTTTTTTGATATGCTGTGCAATTCTATTGGCTAGGATTTTGTTGAAAATTTTTGCATCTTTATTCATGAGGTATATTGGTCTGTAGTTTTCTTTTTTAGCGATGTCTTTGCGTGGCTCTCGTATTAGGGTTAGGCTGGCTTCATAGAATGAATTTGGTAGCATTCCTTCCTTTTCTATGTTCTGGAATAGTTTGAGTAGAATCGGTGTCCACTCATGTCTGAATGTTTGGTAGACTTCTTCAGTGAAGCCATCTGGACTGGGGCTTTTTCTTTGTTGGGAATCTTTTTATGACCCGTTCAATTTCTTCTTTTGTTACAGGCCTGTTCAAATTTTCTACCTCAGTTTGTGTTAGTTTCGGTAGTTGGTGTGTTTCTAGAAATTTGTCCATTTCCTCTAGGTTTTCAAATTTGTTAGTGTACAATTTTTCATAGTATTCTGTCATAATGCTTTTTATTTCAGTTGGTTCTGTTGTAATGTCAGCCATCTCATTTTTTTTATTGTGCTTTATTTAAGTGAAAGTTCATAATTCAAGTTAGTTTCTCATACAAAAATTCATACACAAATTGTTATGTGATCCTAGTTGCTCTCCGTATACTGTGACAGCACACTCCTCCTTTCCACCTCGGATTTCCTGGGTCCATTCTAACAGCTGCTGACCCTCTCTGCCTTCTTATCTTGCCTCCAGACAGGAGCTTCCCATTTACTTTCATGTATCTACTTGAGCTAAGAAGTACACTTTTCTGGAGTATCATTTTATATCCCATAGTCCAGTTTAATCTTTGTCTGAAGAGTTGGCCTGAGGAATGGTTTCAGTTTTGGGCTAACAGGGAGTCCAGGGGCCATGTCTTCCGGGGTCTCTCCAGTCTCAGTCGAATCATTAACTCTGGTTTTTTTAACTAGAATTTGAGTTCTGCACCTTGCTTTTCTCCTGGTCCATCAGGCACTCTCTGTTGTGTTCTCTGTCAGGGCAGTCATGGGTGGTAGCCAGGCACCATCTAGTTCTTCTGGTCTCAGGCTGATGAAGTCTCTGATTTATGTGGCCCTCTCTGTCTCTTGTGTTCTTCATTCTCCTTTACTCCAGGTGGCTGGGACCAATTGATGCATCTCAGATGTCCGCTTGTAAGCTTTTAAGGCCCCAGATGCCACTCACCGATGTCGGAAGCAGAACATTTTCTTAATAAGCTTTGTTATGCCAGTTGTCCTAGATGTCCCCTGAAAGCATGGTCCTCAGACCCCTACCCCTGCTACACTGTCCCTCAAAGGGTTTGACTGTATTCAGGAAACTTCTTAGCTTTGGTTTAGTCCAGTTGTGCTGACTTCCCCTGTAGTGTGTGCTGTCCTTCCCTTCACTTAAGATAATTCTTGTGTATTCTCTAGTTAGTGAATTCCCCTCTCCACCCTCGTAACCATCAAAGAGTGACTTCTTCTGCATTTAAACGTTTTCTTGAGTTCTTATAATGGCGGGCTTGTACAGTATTTGTCCTCTTGGGACTGACTAAATTCACTCAGCATAATGCCTTCCAGATTCCTCCATGTTCTAAGGTGTTTCACGGATTCATCATTGTTCTTTATTGTTGCATAGTATTCCATTGTGGGAATGTACCATAACTTGTTTATCCATTCATCCATTGATGGGTACTAAGGTTGTTTCCGTCTTTTTGCTATCGTGAACAGTGCTGCAGTGAACATGGGTGTGCATATATCTGTTCGTGGATCGGCTCTCACTTCTCTAGGATATATACCAAGGAGCGGGGCTGCTGGACCATATGGTACTTCTATTTCTAGCTTTTTAAGGAAGCGACAAATTGATTTCCAAAGTGGTTGTACCATTTGACATTCCCACCAACAGTGTATAAGTATTTCAGTCTCTCCACAACCTCGCCAACATTTATTATTTTGTGTTTTTTGGATTAATGCTAGTCTTGTCGGGGTAAGATGGTATCTCATTGTAATTTTGAATTGCATTTCTCTAATGGCTAATGATTGTGAGCATTTCCTCATGTGTCTCTTATCCGCATGAATGTCTTCTTTGGCAAAGTCTCTGTTCATATCCTTTGCCCATTTTATAATTGGGTTATTTGTCTTTTTGTTGTTGAGGTTTTACAGTATCTTACAGATTTCAGAGATTAGATGCTGATCGGATTTGTCGTAGCCAAATTTTTTTCCCGTCTGTAGGTTGCCTTTCTACTCTTTTGGTGAAGTCTTTTGATGAGCATAAGTGTTTGATTTTTAGGAGCTCCCAGTTATCTACTTTCTCTTCTGGTGTTTGTGCATTGTTACTTATGGTTCGCATTCTGTTTACGCCATGTATTAGGGTTCCTAGCATTGTCCCTATTTTCTCTTCCATGATCTTTATCTTTTTAGATTTTATATTTAGGTCTTTCATCCATGTTGTTTGATTTTTTTCCTTGCTTTTTCTGTTGTTGATTTCTACTTTTTTGTCTTTATGATCAGAAAAGATGCTTTGTAATCTTTCGATTCTTTGGATTCTGGTAAGGCTTGCTTTATGGCGTAATATGTGGTCTATTCTGCAGAATGTTCCATGTGCATTGGAAAAGAAAGTATAGTTGGCTGATGTTGGATGGAGTATTTGGTATAAGTCTATGAGATCAAGTTGGTTGACTGTGGCATTTAGATCTTCCATGTCTTTACTGAGCTTCTTTCTGGATGTTCTGTCCTTCACCGAGAGTGGTGTGTTCAAGTCTCCTACTATTATTGTGAGCTGTCTATCTCTCTTTTCAACGCTGTTAGCGTTGGTCTTATGTATTTTTGAGCTCTGTCATTGGGTGCGTAAATAGTTATTACGGTTATGTCCTCCTGCTGGGTGTACTGACCCTTTAATCATTATATCGTGTCCTTCCTTATATGTGGTGGATTTTACCTTAAAGTTTATTTTGTCAGAGATTAATATTGCCACTCCTGCTCTTTTTGAGTGTTGTTTGCTTGATATATTTTTTTCCATCCTTTAGTTTTTTTGTATCTTCAAGTCTAAGGTGTGCTTCTTGTAGGCAGTATATAGACGGATCTTTTTTTTATCCAATCTGCCACTCTCTGTCTCTTTATTAGTACATTTAGTCCATTAACATTCAGCATAATTATTGATATGTATGAGTTTAGTGCTGTCATTTTGATGTCTTCTTTTATGTGCTGTTCAGTTTGTTTGTTCCACTTAATTTTCTGTGCTGAGTCGTTTTTCTTTATGTATTTTCTTTTCATCTTTTTCATTGTTGTTGCTTTTGTGTTTGCTGAGTCTTTATGTTTTTCTTGGTTTTTATTTTGACTTGCAGGATTGCTAGTTTCCTTTGTGGTTATCTTAATATTTACCCCTATTTTTCTAACTTTAAACCAGTCTTTTATTTCTTTACATCGCCTTGACTTCCTCTCCATATCAAAAATCTATGACTACATTTTTTAGTCCCCTTTTTTGTTTTCACGCTGTCATCTTTTACATATTGACATCTCTATTTCCCTATTTTCAGCGTTTTATCTTTGATTTATTTTTGTGACTTCCCTATCTGTGTTGATATCTCTTTGCTCTGTCCTGTGTTCTGGTCTTGGGTTGTTATCTGATGTTACTGATTTTCTAACCAGAGGACTTCCTTTAGTGTTTCTTGTAATTTTGGTTTGGTTTTTGTAAATTTCCTAAACTTCTGTTTATCTGGAAATGACCTACTTTCGCCATCATATTTGAGAGACAGTTTTGCTGGATGTATATTTCTTGGCTCGAAATTTTCTTCTTTCAAGGCTTTATATATGTCATCCCATTGTCTTCTTACCTACATGGTTTCTGCTGAGTAGAGTGAGGTTAGTCCTATTGACCATTCTTTGTAGATGACTTTTCCTTTTTCCCTAGCCGCCCATAAAATTCTCTCCTTATCTTTGGTTTTGGCAAGTTTGATTATGTCTTGTGGCTTTCTTTTGGGATCTACCTTGTGTGGGGTTCGATGAGCATCTTGGATAAATATCTTCTCATCTTTCACGATATCAGGGAAGTTTACTGTCAACAAATCTTCACAATTCTGTGTATTTTCTGTTATCCACCCCCCACCCCTGTTATGGTATTCCAATTACTAATATGTTGTTCTTCTTGATAGAGTCCCACATAATTCTTAGGGTTTCTTCATTGTTTTAAATTCTTTCATCTGATTTTTCCTCAAATAAGTTGCTGTCAAGTGCTTTACCTTCAATCTCACTAATTCTGACTTCCATTGCCTCAGTTCTGCTCCTATGACTTTGTATTGAGTTGTCTAACTCTGAAATTTTATTGTTAATCTCTGGATTTCTGTTTCCTGTCTCTCTATGGATCCTTGCAGCCTGTTAAATTTATCATTATACTCTGCTCTAATATTCTTAAGTTCCTCTATTGCTTTGTCTGTGAGTTCCTTGGCTTGTTCTGCATTTTGCCTGATCTCCTACCTGATTTCTTGAAGAATTCTGTAGAGTAATCTTTTGTATTCTACTTCCGGTAATTCCAAGAAGTTCTCTTCCTCCAGATAATTTCTTGATTCATGGTTTTGCCGAAGCCATCATGGTCTGCCTCTTTATGTGATTTGATATTGACTTTTGTCTATGAGCCATCAATAAGTCATTATATTTCTTTATTTTATGTTTGCTTACTGTGTCCTAGCTTCTTGTTTTGATATGCCCAAGTAGGCTGCTTGTGTGAGCTAGTTTGTTTATTGGTGCCTTTGAAGCTGTAATATCCTGTCACCAGGTGGTTAGATAGGTTACTAGGTATGTGACCCAGGAGTCTGTTTACTTGTTTTTATGGATTCAGCTCAGATGTCCAGGTAGTCGGTCACCAAGTGTGTGGTTCAGGCTCTCACCTACATTCCTATACATGCAGAGGTTATTGGTGTAGGCACAGGTATCTGGCTGCAGTAGGGGGTCACTGACTAGGCAAAGCAGGGGGCTGACGGCTGCCCCTGAGTGTCTGGGAGGAAAGTGTGTCCCTGTTCCCTAGAGTGCATAGGTGGGTAGGTTTTGCAGCCAGACTATGGGCACCCAATGCTGTTCGCTGTAAGGACTGGGAGGCACTACTTATTCTTGGACCTCTGTCGTGGGTGACTAGGTGGTGTGGGTGGATCCACCAGTCCTCAGGCCCCTGATGTGGGTAGGTGAGGACACTGCTTAATAGGCAGAGCAGTGTCAAATGTCATGAACCTGCTGCTTCACCATATAGCTGATACAGTTGAAGTTAGGCTTCAGGTATACACACTGTTGTACTGTGGTAATGAGGGCCTACAGTGTTGAAATGGGCCCATACAGATCTAGGCAGGGGTGAAAAGCATTCAAAGTCTATGGACTCCTTATGCCTGTGCCTAGGCAAAGGAGTTGTGCCTACCCTGAGTTCCCGGCTTAGGGGAGTTGGAAGATTAGTTTTTCCTGTTTGTTAATTTGTTCTCTCTCCTAGGTCGGGAGTATGGATCAGGGCAAATGACGGTTCCTACTTCCAGCCCAGGGGACTCGGCAATCGCTGAAGCTGGCCGGGGACCTTATGCAGAGTGGGCAGGGGTCAGGTAAATGGGAGAGAGGTTTTTCCCAAAGGGGGTGTATTTTGATCGACACAGTAGGTCAAACGCACGTACTTATCTTTTGACAATTGAATGCCACTTTTCACCGGTTCTGGATCCCAAGTAGACTCTCTGCTGCTGCATGTCTCCCGATGTGGAAAATGGTTCATGAGAGCCATTTCTTGCCTCACCTTGAACACCAGCTGATCTGGCCTGAAAGGTGCCATCTCCTGCCATCAGGGCTGGAACTCCTCACTGCTTCCAAACCATCTCTCCCTCCCCCTGCCACTCAGTCCAATTCCTCAATTTTGCCTTTGATGTTCAGGGCTTCTACATTATCATATATAATTGATTCACTTTGTTTTTGGTCTTTGTTGTAAGAGGGACCACAGGAAGCATCTGACTACTCTGCCATCTTGGCCCTCCCTCCCATCTCATTTCTTATTTGTGTTATTTTCATCTTCTCCTGTTTTTAATTTGACAATTTGGCCAGTGGTTTGTCCAATTTATTAATTCTTTCAAAAACAAGCTTTTAGTCTTGTTGATTCTTTCTATTGTTTTTCTGTTCTCTGTTTCATTTATTTGCTCTAATTTTTAGTATTTCATTTCTTCTGCTGGTTGTGAGCTTCTTTTGCTGCTCTCTTTCTGATTGTTCGAGTTGTAGGGATAATGTTCTCATTTTTGCCCATTCTTCTGTTTTGATGTGTGCATTTAATGCTATAAATTGACCTCTGAGCACTGCTTTTACTGTGTCCTAAATGTTTTGGTATGTTGTGTTTTCATTCTCATTTCACTCTAGGAATTTTTTTAATTCTTATCTTTGATTTCTTCTTTTCCTCAGTAGTTTTTAAGCAGGGTGTTATTTAGTTTCCATTTATTAGATTTTTTTCTCCTGGTCTTTCTGTTACTGATTTCTACTTTTATAGCATTGTGATCAGAGAAGATGTTTTGTATTATTTCAATTTTTTGAATTTGTTGAGGCTTGGTTTGTGTTCTAAAATGTGGTCTATTCTGGAGAATGATCCATGAGCATTGGAGAAGAATATGTACTTTGCTGATGTTGGGTGAAGTGCTCTGTATATGTCTTTGAGGTCAAGTTGGTTGACTGTGGTATTTAGATCTTCTGTGTCTTTGTTATCATCTGACTCACAGCAACCTTATAAGGCCGCTATAAATTCGCTATGAGTCGGAACTGATTGCATGGCAATGGGTTTTTTTTTGGTTTTGGTGTCTTTGTTGCGTTTCTTTCTAGTTGTTCTGTCCTTCGCTGAGAGTGGTGCGTGAAAGTCTCCTAGTATTATTGTGGAAGTGCCTATTTCTCTTTTCAGAGCTGTAAGGGTTTGTTTTATGTATTTTGGAGCTCTATCCTTGGGTGCGTATATACTTATCATGCTTATGTCCTGTAGGTGGATTGACCTTCTAATCATTATATAATGTCCTTCCTTGTCCTTTATAGTGGATTTTGCTTTAAAATCTATCTTATCAGAGATTAATATTGCCACTCGTGCTCTTTTTTGGTTACTGTTTGCTTGATATATCTTTTTAAATCCTTTAAGGTTTAGTTTATTTATATCTTTGTTTCTAATGTGTATCTCTTGAAGACAGCATATTGATGCGTTGTGGTTTTTTTAATCCATTCTGCCACTCTTCATCTTTTTACTGGTGCATTTATGCCATTTAATTCAGTGTGATTATCGATAGGTATGTCATTTTCTTATGCTTTTTTTTTGTGTGTGGGGTTGATGGTTTCTTTGTCCAAGTCAATTTTCCATACTGGTTTTTTTTTTTTAATTGTCATTTGTCTTTTCATTTTCTTTGTTGTTTTTGGTTTTGTGTGTACTGTATCTTTATGATTTTCTTCTTTTATATTTTGATGAGTAGGTTTCTTAACTTTCTTTGTGGTTACCCTGAAATTTACCTTTATCTTCCTAAGTTTAAAGCAGTAATTTATTTCTTGATATCTCCCTGAATTCCTCTCCGTATGGAAGCTCGAAACCTATACTCTTTATTCCCCCTTTATGTTTTGAAGCCATCGTCGGTTACAGATTGACGTCTCTGGGTCCCCATTTTCCGACTGTTAGCTTTATTTTATCTTTGAGAGTTCTTCAACTGTGTTGATATCTGTGTGATGTTGTCATGTGTTTTAGTCTCAGATTGTTGTCTAGTGTGTTGTTAGTTGTCTGTCTGAAGTACTCCCTGTAACATTTCCTGTAAAGTTAGTCTGGTTTTTATGAATTCATTTAATTTCTGTTGATCTGGAAATGTCATAATTTCATCATTATATTTGAGGGATAATTTTGCTAGTTAAAGAATTCTTGGTTGGCACTTTATTCTTTCAAGGTTTGCCTGCATAGTTTCTGCCAAATAATCAGAACTTAGTCATATCAATGCCCCTTTGCAGGTGATCTTTTGCTTTTCCCAAGCTGCTTTCAGGATTCTTTCTCTTCTTTGGTTTTGGAACGTTTGATTATGATATGCCTCAGTGTTCATCTTTTTGAATCTATCCTGTATGGGGTTCGTTGTGCTTCTTGTATGGTAATCTTCTCATCTTTCATGATAGTAGGGAAGTTTTCTGTCAGCATATCCTCAACAATTCTCTCTATACTTTTTGTTGACTTCTCCCCTTCTGGGATTCCAATCCCATGGAATTTATTCCTCTTGATGGTGTCCCACATAACTATTAGGCTTTCCTCATTATTTTTTTTTAATTATTCCTTGAACAGATTAGTGTCAAGGGATTTGTCTTCTATTCCACTGATCCTGTCTTGCACTGTTTTACTTCTACTCCTATGACTTTCCATTGAATTGTCAAGTTCTGAAATTTTATTAAGATTCTGGAATTCTAGTTGTTGTTTCTGTATGGTTTTCAATTGTCAGTTTATTTGGTCATTTTGTTATGACTTGTGTTGTTTTCCTGGATTCTTCTAGTGTTGTCTGTGCTTGCCTTGATTTTTTTCTGTGTTTTCCATAGTTTTGTCTATGTTTTCCTTCATTCGTTTGAGGACCAATTCTGTCTTAGTCATCTAGTGCTGCTCCAACAGAGATACCACGAGTGGATGGTTTTAACAAAGAGAAGTTTGTTCTCTCACAGTCCAGTAGGCTACAAGTCCAAATTCAGGGCGTGAGCTCCAGGGGAACGTTTTCTCCGTTGGCTCTGGAGGAAGGTCCATGTCATTGATCTTTCCTTAGCCTACGGGCTTCTCCACACAGGCACTCAAGTCCAAAGGACACACTCTGCTCCCAGCACTGCTTTCTTGGTGGAATGACTTTCCCCTGTGTCTCTGCTTGCTTCTCTCTTCTATATCTCAAAAGAGATTGGATTAAGACACTATCTAATCTTGTAAACCTCATCAGTATAACCACAGCAACATGGGTAGATCTCAAAATTATAATAGTAAGTGAATAAAGGACATGCACTTGTGATTACGTTTCTGTCTGGATTTAAAAACACAGAACAATTCTATGTTTTTTATGAACACATCCTTTTGTAGTTAAAGTATGAGATTAAGGACGGGAAGAATAATACCAACTTCAGATTCCAGGTTATCTTTGAGATACAAGGACAGCAATTAATTGTAAAGAGGGTACTTCAACTTTCCCTGCAAACTTTTATTTCACAAATAAAACTGCAAGAAAGATGGCAAAAATTTAACCTGTCAAAATTGGGTAGTGTTTAATTGGGTGACTGATTTATTTTTTATCTGTAGAGTTTCTATATGTGAAATCGTTTATAATTTAAAGACAGGTTAAATAGCTAAAAGACAAATTTATATCTGTTAGAAAAGTTATAATGTATCCACAGGATGGAACACCATGCAACCTTTAAAACTTATGATATCAACCAGTGTCACAAAACAATTTGTGTATTAACTGTTTAATGAGAAACTAATTTCCTTTGTATACATTCACTTAAATTATAATAGATAAAATATTGTAGGAAAGAAAATATCTTAATATGAAAGAATATCTAGGGATATGCGGAAAATGCCCAAGATACATTTGATCTGAAAGGGAAGATGAGAAACCAGTAAGAGTGGGGACATACGTTCCTTAAAATGTGTAGATTCCTCCTCTTTCCCACACATATCATCTAGAAAAGTGAGATGATACCAACTAGTTAAACTTGGCTGCCTCTGCATATGGTGACTATAGGCCACTTGTGTTTTCTTCTCTATACCAATTTTTATAATGAATATATAGTCAATTGTATCAGAGAAACAAATAATGTAACAAATGTTTGTGCAAGTACCGTCAAAATAAAATGAGTAGTCAATTGTTGTTGTGTGCCATTTAGTACAAGTCCAACTCACAGTGACCCAGTGTGACAGAGCAGAACTGCCCCGTATGGCTGTAATATTACACTCAACAACAACAGCTTCCAAGGCGGGTCCAAACAACCCTGTCCTTGGGCACTCTGGGCGCAGGAAGTACTGAGCCCTGATTGGTTGAAGTCCAGTTTGAAACTATTGTGTCTGAAATTATGCTGCCATCTTGTGGAGAAGTAGGAGAATGCTTCATGAACAGAGATGAACGCTGCTATTTTCTGTTCGAGGAGCCCTGGTGGTGCAATGAATGGTTAAGTGGGCAGTTCCAATCCACCAGCTGCTCCTCAGGAGAAAAGACCTGGTGGTCTGCTCCTGGAAAGATTACATCCCTATGGGGCAGTTCTACTCAGTCGCATTGGGTCGCTAGGAGTTGGAATTGACTCAGTGGCATACAACAACAACAACTGATTGCTCACTTTATATTGACAGTACCTGTACAAAGTATTCATTAGATTATTTATTTTCTGATACAAATGAGTATACGTTCATTATAAAAATTGGGATAGAGAAGACGACAAAAGTCACCTACACTCACACTACTCAGAGGCAGCCAAGGTTACCAAGTTTGTGTTTATCTTCACTTTTCTAGATGATAGGTGTGGGAACGAAGAGGCATCTACACATTTAGAAAGAACATATGTCCCCACTCTGAATTGTTTTCTCATCTCCCCTGTGACATCAAATGTATCTTGAGTATTTTCCCTGTATTCCTAGAAACCGTTCGCTATTACAAGTTTTTTAAAGGTTGCATGGTGTTCCATCCCGGGGATACATTATAACTTGTCTAACAGATGTAAACTGTCTTCTAGTGTTGCAGTGGTTAAACTGCTAACCTACAGGTCAGCGGATCGAACCCCTCAGCCGCTCCATAGAACAAACCCTTGGGAGTCCGCTTCCATATACATTTCAGCCTTAGAAAACCTTTCTGGCTGTTCTGCCCCGTCTATAGGGTCCCTATGAGTTGGGATCAACTCGACGGCAGTGCGTTTGGTTTTGGTTTGAGATAATAAAGATATTTTAACGTATATACTCTGAACAGCTTGACTAAGTTTTGCCTTTTCCTTTCGTTTGGTATATCCGGCAAGAGAAGAAAAGCAATAAACATTGGTTGACTGACTAAATAGTTGCAGGGGGGTGGAGGGCCAAATTATTAGCAGCCAGGCCAGAAGTAACCTCCTATCACTGGCTCTCGGCAATGAGGCGAAGGCAGGGTTCGTTCCATCAATCACGCTTAGATGGGCCAATGGTGGATCTTCTGTATTTCTCCCTCCTTTTCTGTTTTTAAGCTTGGAACCATTTGTTCATTCTGGAATCCAAGTGGCCTCCCTACATGCATATAGAACTGCTCAGAAGAAACCTTATGTTCAAATTCCAGAGAGTTTTGATTATTTTGAACATCATGTAAATTCCACCCAAACTCAAGATACTGCTCAGCCCTCCATAGGCTGCTTAGAGCCCGTAAGATCTGATATGATTCAAATTGTGTTCTTCCAAAAGACATGACCGGAAGCCAATTTTCTTCCCTTGTCACATTCTCTTCGAGTTACAGATTTGTGTGTGAGGGTTGTATCCACACATGAGTGTGATTTTATCCTTTGCAACTGACTACTAAGCAAAAGGTTGGTGGTTGGCATCCACCAGTGGTGACACAGAAGAACGACCTAGGATTGGCTTCTGTAAAGATTACCGTCAGAATCGGCATTCAGCGTGGCACCCAACAACAACAGGAGAGACAATTTATCAACTTAATTGAATTTAAAATTATCAACTGTTTATTGAAAACAAATAAATGCCACCATGCTCCCTGTTGAACATTAAATTCCAGCAACACCACATCGGAAGAACTGGGATTACTGTGCCCTGTAATCCTGTCTGCAGCAATGTCTCTTATTTTTCCTAGAAAGTTACTACACTGCCTAAAACTTGTGATTAATGTCACCACATGCACAGCAATAATAAAGAAGGAATATTTCCTTTACCTGCTTCAGACAAGTGATTGCACTAAAATTAACTAGATCTGAAGTAAATCAAATATAAAGTCAAGGTAGAAACACCACTAGACCAATGCTTCTTAAATTACATGTGCATAGGACTCACCTGGGGAGCTTGTTAAAAAGTAGAGTTGGATCCGAAGGGTCGGGGTTGAGCCCAAAGATTCCCCCAAGTTGAATGCCGACGCTGACGGTGCTGCTCCGTGGGGCCCAGACAATGCGTGCCTCAGACTAACGGTGGGCACAGGATGACCACGGTGGAATTTAACCAATCAGAGCTCAGTACTTCCTGCGCAGCTAGTGCACTCGGACAGGGTTGTTTGGACCTGCTGTCGATGCTCCCTACCTGAATCGGCATAGATTTAAGCTTATCTTTTTATCAAAGCTAAAACCCATTGCCATCGAGCGGATTCCGACTCATAGTGACCCTGTAAGACAAAGTAAAACTGCCCTGTAGAGTTTCCAAGGAGCTCCTGGTAGATTAGAACCGCCGACCTTTTGGTTAGAAGCCATAGCACTTAACCACCACACCACCAAGGTTTCCAGTCTTTTATAAGGAACCTAAATCAGTTGGTTAACTCTTTGCTGTCAGTTGATTCCAACTCATGGGGACCCCATGTGTTACAGAGTAGAACTGTGCTCTATAGGGTTTCGCTGGCTGTTATCTTTACACAAGCAGATTGCCAGGCCTTTCTTCGGCCCCACCACTGGTGTGTCCCAACCAACAACTTTTCGGTTAGTAGACAAGTGCCAAGAGTATAATCACACTCAAGTGTGGGAGAACACACAGACACACACACACGAATCTGTAAATGGGAGAGAATGTAACAAGGGCAGAAAATCTGATTCAGATTACACAAGAACAGAAACACAACTCTTCTGGGGCAACACAGTTTGAATCCTATCAGATGGTATGGGCTCTAAGTAGGCTATGGAGGGCTGAGCTGGGTTTCTGAGTTTGGGAGGAATTTATGCTGTGTTCAAAATAATGAAAAGTCACTGGAATAGTGGAGTGTCTCCAGCAAGAGAAGCATCCTAGATGCCCAGTTTCTTGTCTTGGCTTCAGATTTGGGAAAAGAGAAAGCAAAGCAGCTGCGCTCTCATCTGAACTCCTTTGATGGATTAAGATGTGTTGAGACTCTAGTAACTTCAAAACTACAGAATCTTGATAATGTTTCCTTTGTCTTATAGCATATAATTAAGTTATCTGCTTTACTTACATCCATATGCTAATGATTTTCGCTTCATTTTTCGTTTTTTTTCCTTTCTTTGATCTCCTTCCCACTGCCATTGGGTGGATTCCAACTCGTAGTGACGCTATAGGACAGAGTAGCACTGCCCCATTAGGGCTTCCAAGGAGCTGCTGGTGGACTCCAACTGCTGACCTTTTTGTTAGCACCTACGCTCTTAACCACTGTGCAACCAGGATTCCTCCAAGCAGATCTTAGCAAATTAAACAAATGAAAGAAGCACTACCTCGTGGGATTTAGGGTGGTCGTTACAGCACAGTATGAAAACGTTTTAGCATTCTGTTTTCACTCCGGGTGCTTTGGGTATTTACAAACAGCCCTTTTTCTCCCCTCAGCCATCAGTTCTTAAGTGTTCTAGAATATTCTCAACAACCTGGGACCTTAGTCCTGGGCTGGGCAAAAAGCCCAACACAGCAGGTGGGAGAACTCAGCTGGAGATGAGTTAGGCCTGCTGGGGGCAGCGTGGTTTGGTCTGTCTTTGAGAGTATTTTACAACCATATGGATATGATTGTTTTTTCTTTCTTTTCTTCTTTTTTTTTTTTGCCGCTTAATAAGATTGACAGCTCTTACCTGAAACTTGCAAATTTTTCCTTGATGAATTAACTAGAAAAACACACTGAGATTGAGCTTACTGTAATCTTTTCTTTTTTTAATGGTTCTATGCTGAGCCAGCGTCTGTGCTAACACAGATCACAGATGGATGCAGCTTGCTGTGAACATATAATGTCTGGCTGGATGTTCATGTCAATTAAGTGCTTATTAAAATGATTTAGTACCATGAGATCCAGCCTGATAAAGTAATCATTTTGACAAGGCAGATGAGTATTTCAATTTATTGGTTTTAAATCATTAATATTTTCTTTCTATTTTTTTTACTTTTTCACTGTTAAGTATAATGCATTTAGAGAACTGTACACTAAAGTACAGCTCCATACATAAAGTGACCATATATTGAGTTATTTTTGTAAATTTATTTTTATTTACCAGTTTAAGCTTTGTACTGTATGTATTGAAATAAGTTCCAGAAGTCTTAATGCAGTCAGTATAAAACCCAAAATTGCTAGCTATCCAATCTCAGGGGAAGGAGTCCTGGTGGAGCAGAGGTTAGGCACTCGGCTGCTAATCTAATTGTCCAGGTTTCCAACCTTCCCAGAGGCTTCACAGAAGAAAGACCTGGCCATCTGCTCCCTTAAAGTTACAGCCAAGAAAACCCCATGAGGCAGCCCTCCTCTGTCGCATGGGGTCGCTATGAGTCATAATCAACTCCATGGCACCTAACAACAACACTGGAATCTGAACAGAAGGTTTAGTCTGTGCAGTTATTCTATACGCATGTAGGGAGGCCATTTGGATTCCAGAAAAAGCCAGTGACTCCAAGAAGCTAGGCACAATGGGGCTTATAAAGAGAAGAGGAGGGAGAAATAGAGCAGGCCAAACACTGGCCAAACTTAACATGATTAACGGAACCCTCCTTCCCCTCTTTGCTGAGATCCACTAATAGCAGGTTACTTCCGGCCTGGCTGCTAATAATATGGCTCTCCACCCACCTGCAGTCAAGAGACTCTTGATGAGATTGAAATTAGGAGGTAATGGTTTGTTGACTATTCTTTTATAGCAGAAAAGGCAAATTACACTGCTATAGAGCAGTTTCTGGCAGGCTTTTGCAGTTTGGGTCAGTTTTTTTAGGGTTAATATTTGGTTTCACGGATAAGCATAGCCTTAAAATCAAAGTAAGATGTCTGTTATTAACGTCCCTATTTGTCTTAGTCATCTAGTGCTGCCCTAACAGAAATACCACAAGTGGATGTCTTTAAGAAAGACAAGTGTATTTCCTCACAGTAAAGTAGGCTAAAAGTCCACATTCGGGGCGTGAGCTCCAGGAGAACGCTTACTCTCTCTGTCGGCCTTCTCATCCGTGTTCCACCTGACTAGGAGCTTCTCTGTGCAGGAACCTCGGGTCCACAAGAGGTGGTCTGCTGCTGGTGCTTCTTTCTTGGTGGTATGAGGTTCCCCAGTCTCTCTGCTCACTTCTCTCTTGTACCTCAAGAGATTGCCTCAGGATACAATCCCATCTTGCAGACTGAGTCCTGCCTTACTAACAGAACTGCTGCCCATCCTCCCTCATTAACATCATAGAGGCAGGATTAACACAATACTGGGAATCATGGCCCAGCCAAATTGAAATACACATTTTTGGGGGGACATAATTCAATCCATGACACTATTCAACACTAGAAAGTTACTGGCATTTGATCATATTATGAAAGGAGCCCTGGTGGCACAGTGGTTAAAGCAATCAACTGCCAACCAAGTCAGTGATTTGAAAAGCAAGGGGCTCCAGGGAGGAAACATGTGGCAGTAGGCTTCCTTAGAGACTGACAGCCTCCGAAATCCCCTGGGGTCGATATGGGAATCCACTGGAGTGCAGTGGGTTTGGCTTTGAGCATATTACAGACATAGGGTTATACAGATAGATTTGTGAATGTGTGTGCATGTGAGCATGCTTATGTGGACATTACACACTCCTTCAAAGTGTGGATTATAACCCTTGAGAGTGGTTTGTGTCTGTGTGCCTGCCAAAAAGATTCATTGTTTTTCAATTTGATAGTCAACTTATTTAACTTACAAGTTCAAATGTCTTAACCTTTCAAGTTCAGCCTGTTAGCCTTATTATTCTCTTAGTAGTCTAGCAAATAATAGCAACCACTTTTAAGGGGCTGGTGGAAAGTATTTGTCCCCATTTGCAAATCAAGTTAATGACACACCATCATCCATTTTAAAGTCCATTTGATTCTCTTGTTACACTACACGCAGTTCTTCCTTTATTCACTTCAATGGTCCGAATTAACAGACACCTTCCCAGCTATGTAAATAACTCTTTTAAATCTAATAAATGAAACTCACCAATATAGTGGGACTTCTCTTAACATGTTCCAATGCTGTATATAAAACTAGTTTTCCACAAGAACCAGAAGCTTAAATTAACTACTCAATTATACATTTCACAGTAAGTTTCAAGTCTGTAATTCTTAGAAGCCAAATTGTTTGCAACCTTGCCCATGTATAAAATATCAAATATGCACACATTCCTTAATCACTCCCAATATGAATGCTTCTGTTTCGGTTCTCTTTAAGACTTCTGTACGTTTGTTAAACCCTCCTGGAGTTGAAAGATGCACCCCTATCGCAGATGAGGTAAAATAAATAAATAAAACCCGTTGCCATTGAGTTGACTCCGACTCAGAGTGACCCTATTAGACAGATGAGAACTGCCCCATAGGGTTTCCAAGGAGCCACTTGGTGGATCGGAACAGTCAAACTTTAGGTTAGCTGCCAAACTTTTAACCACTGCACCACCAGGGCTCCAGTTACCCTCTGGGCAACCAAGCTGGTGACTTTGAACCGCCCACTTAACCATTACACCACTAGGGCTCCTTGAACAAAAAATGCCAGCCTTGATCCCCTTTCATGAAGCATTCTCCTATTTCACCACAAAATGGCAGCACAATTCCAGACACAATACTTTCCAATGATTTTTGCAAATACACATGCCTATGCTGCCCTCTTGTGGACATACCGGAGAATGCCTCATGATTGGAGAAGAGTCATTTCTAAAATGCAGATGTGTTTTTCACATTTTGGTAATTACAGACAATGGAGCAGTGGTTAAGCACTTGGCTGGTAACCTAACGTTGGAGGTTCAAATCCACTCAGAAACCCCACTGGAGAAAGACGTGACTATCTGCTTCCAGGAAGATTACAGCCTAGAAACCAGAGGAGCTCTACCCTGTCACATGGGGTTACTATGAATTGAAACTGACTCGATGGCACCCAACAACAACAGCAGAGACAATTTATGAACATAACTGAATTCGAAGTTGCCAACTTTTTATGGAAAACAAATAAATGCTACCATGCTCCTTGTTGACTATTAAATTCAAGTAACACAACATCAGAGCCACAGGGATTGCTGTGACCTCCACTCTTGTCTGCACTAATATGACTTTGTTCTTTTTTTCATAGAACGTTACTACACTACATAAATCTTGTGATTAATAAAGAAGGAATATTTCATTTTCCTGCCCCAGAAAAGTGATTGCACTGCATTAACTTCAGCTGAAGTAAATAAGCAAGTATAAAATTAAGGTGGAAAAACCACTAGACCAATGCTTCTTAAATTACAGGTGCATAGGGCTCACCTCGGGAGCTTGTTAATTTTTGCAGATTTGGATTCGGTAGGTCAGGGGTAAGCTCAGAGTTTCCCCACGTTGAATGCCCATGCTGACGGTATTGTTCCGTGGGGCCCAGACAATGCTTGCCTCCCACTGATGTTGGGGACAGGGCTGTTGCTGTTATTGTTGTTGTCAGGTGTCATTGAGTCGGTTCTAACTCATAGTGACCCTATGGACAACAGAACAAAACACTGCCCAGTCCGGCACCATCTTCACAATTGTTGCTATGCTTGAGCCCATTGTTGCAGCCCCTGTGTCAATCCATCTCCTTTAGGGTCTTCCTCTTTTTCGCTGACCCTCTACTTTACCAAAGGTGATGTCCTTCCCCATGGACTGATCCCTCCGGATAACATGTCCAAAGTATGTGAGACGTAGTCTCACTATCCCTGTTTCTAAGGAGAATTCTGGTTGGACTTCTTCCCAGACAGATTTGTTCGTTCTTTTGACAGTCCGTGATATATTCAATATTCTTTGCCAACATCCCAATCCAAAGGGGTTATTCTTCTTTGGTCTTCCTTATTCATTGTCCAGCTTTCGCATGCATACGAGGCAATTGAAAATACCACGCCTTGGGTCAAGCAAACTTTATCCTCAAGGTGACATCTTTGCTTTTCAACACTTTAAAGAGGTCTTTATGCTGCAGATGTGCCCACTGCAATGCGTCTTTTCATTTCTTTACTGCTGCTTCTGTGGGCCTTGATTATGGATCCAAGTAAAATGAAATCCTTGACAACCTCAATCTTTTCTCCATTTATCATGATGTTGCTCATCGGTCCAGTTGTGAGGATTTTTCTTTTCTTTATGTTGAGGTGTAATCCAGGTTGAAGGCTGTCGTCTTGGATCTTCATCAGTAAGTGCTTCAAGTCCTCTTCACTTTCAGCAAGAAAGGCTGTGTTATCTGCATAACACAGGTTGCTAATGAGTATTCCCTCCAATCACGATGCCCCGTTCTTCTTCACATAGTCCAGCTTCTCGGATTATTTGCTCAGCATACAGATTGACTACATATGGTGAAAGGATACAAGCCTGACATACACTTTTCCTGACTTTAAACTCTTGTTCTGTACGAACGACTGCCTCTTGATCCATGTACAGGTTCCTCATGAGCACAATTAAGTGCTCTAGAATTCCCATTCTCTGCAACATAATCCATAATTTGTTCTGATCCACAGTTGAATGCCTTTGCATAGTCAATAAAACACAAGTAAACAACTTTCTGGTAGTCTCTGCTTTCAGCCAGGATCCATCTGATATCTGCAATGATATCCCTGGTTCCACGTCCTCTTCTAAATCCAGCTTCAATTCCTGGCACTTCCCTATCAATATACTGCTATAGCCGCTTTTGAATGATCTTCAGCAAAATTTTGCTTGCATGATATTAAAAATACTGCTCGATAATTTCTGCATTCAGTTGGATCACCTTTCTTGGGAATAGGCATAAGTATGGATCTCTTCCAGTCGGTTGGCCAGGTAGCTGTCTTCCAAATTTCTTGGCATAGGCGAGTGAGCACTTCCAGTGCTGCATCCGTTTGTTGAAACATCTCAATGATATTCTGTCAATTCCTGGAGCCTTGTTTTTCACCACTGCCTTCAGTGCAGCTTGAACTTCCGTCAGTACCATCAGTTCCCGGTCATAGGTTACCTCCTGAAATGGCTTAACGTCGACCAATTTTTTTGGTATAGCGACTCTGTTTATTCCTTCCACAGGGCAACCACAGTGGAATTCAACCAATCAGCGCTCAGTACCTACTGCACACATAGTAGCCACAAACAGGGTTGTTTGGACCCGCCATGGAGGCTCCCTACCTAAATTGGCGTAGACTTAAGCTTCTCTTTTATAACGAACCTAAATCAGTGAGTTAACTGTTTCATGTCAAGTTGATTCTGATTCATGGGGTCCCCATGTGTTACACAGTAGAACTGTGCTCCATTGGGTTTTCATGGCTGTAATCTTTACAGAAGCAGATTGCCAGACCTTTCTTCTGTGCAACCATGCTAGGTTCCAAACACAACCTTTTGGTTAAGAGTCAAGTGCAAAGAATGATATCACATTCACGTGTGGGTACAACACACACACACACACACACACACACACACATCTGTAATTAGAAGAGAATGTGACAAGGGCAGAAAATTTGATTCAGGTCATACAAGAACAGAAACAGTAGTCTTTTGGAGAAACACAATTTGAATCGTATCAGACCTTATGGGCTCTAAGCAGGCCATGGAAGGCTGAGCAGGGTTCCTGAGTTCGGATGGAATTCAGCTGGTGTTCAAAATAATCAAAACTCACTGGAATTTGAACATAAGGTTTATTCTGAGCAGTTATTGCATATGCATATAGGGAGATCATTTGGATTCCAGAAGAAGCCAATGGCTCCAAGAAGCTAGGTGCAATGGGACTTACAAAGAGAAGAGGAGGGAGAAACATAGAAGACCAACTATTGGCTTATCTTAATGGGACTGATGGAACCCTGCCTTCCCCTCTTAGCTGAGACCCACTGATATCACAGTACTTCTGGTCTGGCTGCTAATAATTTGGCTCTCCACTCACCGGCAGCCAAAAGATTTGATGAGTTGTAAATTAGGAGGCAATGGTTTGTTGACTGCAAAACCTAGTGGTGTAGTGCTTAACAGTTTGGCTGCTAACTAAAACGTCAGCAGTTCGAATCCAACTGGCGCTCCTTGGAAACACTATGGGGCCATTCTGCCCTGTCCTATAAGGTCAGTATGAGTCGGAAGTGACTCAATGGCAATGGGTTTGGTTTGTTGACTATTCTTTTCTAGCTGGATAAGCCAAATTTACATTGCTATAGAGGAGTTTCTGGCAGGCTTTTCTAGTTTGGGCCCATTTTTTAATGCTTAATATTTGGTTTCCTGGATAAGAAAACCTTAAAATCAAAGTAAGATGTCTGTTATTAATTTTCTTATTCCACACTGGTAAATTGTTGGTATTTGATCATATTATTGACATAGGGTTTTACAGATAGATTTATGATTTGTGTGTGTGTGTGTGTGTGCTTGTAAGAACACTTATTTGGACATTATACAATCCTTCAAAGTGTTGATTACAACCCTTGAAAGACTGGTGTGTGTGTGTGTGTGTGTTTGTGTGTGTGTGTGTGTGTGTGTGCAGGTGCCTGCCAAAAAGATTCATTGTTTTACAATTTGATAGTCAATTTATTTAACTTACAAGTTCAAATGCCTTAACCTTTTAAGTTCAGCCAACTAGCCTTATTATTCTATTTGAAGTTGAGACCAGCAGTCTGCCCACCATCTTGAACAGGCAAAGGGCTGTGCCTGCCATCTTCTGTGATACACGAACTAACTCCCTGTCTCTAAGCTAACTCCTTATTTAGCTATGCTTCCTGTTTCTGGCCAACTTGAGGAAAGCAAGAGACTGGGGTCACAGGACCAGCTGAAACCGGCAAGAACTAGATCTGGCCCGCCTGACATGTGCAGAACCATCGACCCCAGCCTCTGGGTGACCCTGCAACTATTCTCCCACTGGACGGAACTGAACTTTAGTGGCCCAAGATTGGGGGAAGGCTTTCAGAAGCAAGGGGTCAGAGCCTAAGATCTCGTTTGAGAGACACCCCCCCCCCCCGCCCCATTTTATACTGAGCAAGCACAGAAAGGCCAGACTGCCCCGGAACGCCTTTTTGGGCCAGGCCAATTAGCAAGCTGGCCACACCTCGAGGCGTTCCTGAAGACCCCAGAGCCGATTTACTTTACCCATACAAACCTCTTGGCCTATTATTCCGGGAACCACCTTGGCGACGCGAGTTCCGGTGTGCTCCTTTGCTTAGCCAAGCAAGTAAAACTTCTATCGCTTTCACCCGTTTCGTGTCTCCATGGCTGCACCAAGCCGACCTGGAACAGTCCCGATACAAAGTCCAGCAAATAATAGCGACCACTTTTAAGGGGCTTGTGGAAAGTACTTGACCCCATTAGCAAATCAAATTAATGAAACATCCTCAACCATTTTAAAGTCCATTTGAATCTCTTGGTGTACTACACTTAGTTCCTGTTTGAAGGCTTCAATAGTCTGAATTAACAAACACCTTCCCAGGTATGTAAATAACTCTTTCAGATCTAATAATTGAAACTTTAAAATATAATGAAACTTAAGTCATCTTAAAATATTCTAATGCTGTATATGAAATTAATTTTCCAGAAAAATCACAAGCTTAAATTAATTACTCAATTATACATTTTACAGTGATTTCCAAAGCTATTACTCCTAGAGCCAAATTCTGTTCAACTGTGCCCATGCATAAAATATCAAATATGCACACAGTCTTTCTTCACCCAAAATATGAATACTTTAATTTGTGTTCTCTATAAGGCTTCAACTTTTGCCAGAGTCTCCTGGAAATGAAGGATGCATCCCTATCATGAATAAGAGTTACCCTCCCAGCAACCAAGCTGCCTCCACACCCAAGATTTGGTTGGGGCCCTGACTAAGTTCTTCTCAATGACCCTATTGGCATACTTGAACCCTGCTAACAATTGCTCTTCCCAGGACTCTATGATTCACAAGAGAGAGTCTCGAGGCCCCTGAGTCTGAGCTTTAAGTTGTACACATTCATGATTCTTCAGTGCACACGTGGACCTGTGGAGGGCTGATGTGGATAGAGACATTGACCACGGACTGGATTTCTCATTTCTTTAGCTCTCATGATAGTACTTTCCCTTCCAGCTCTAAAGACCTTTGCACTTGCAGGACTCCTAAGTCGTGTGAATGTCCTTTCTGTCTGCTCACAAAGACCTCTGGACTCCAAGGAATCACTCTAGAGGCTCCGATCAGATTTCTGGTAAGATTAGAGGTGGTGGTGTCACATTCTTCCAGGGAGGCACATCATGTCTGGTTGTCTCTGTGTGATGTGAGCAGCACAATATCCTTCTTTGCATATCCCAAATAACATCTAATTCCATTTTGAATATCTCACACGGCCTTGTGTGAGCTGTGGTTACCAATGTGGAGGTCATTTTATTGACGAGAAGGTGTGATGTATATCATCGACAAGATGATCATTTATTCAGTCAACCAATATTTATTGATTTCCTTCTCTTTGTCAGATATACAGTGGGGAACAAATCAGATGCATTCTTTTCCTTCAGGGGCTTCCAGCCCAGGGTTTCTCAACCTCAGTACGATGGACATTTGGGGCCAGATACGTCTTTGTTTTCCTGTGCATTGTAAGAGGTTTCTTGTCATTAGGTGCCATCAAGTCGGTTCCAACTCATAGCAACCCTAGGTACAACAAAATGAAACATTTCCCCGGTCCTGCACTATCCTCATTATTGTTAATATCTTGAACCCATTGTTGCAGCTACTGCATCAATCCTTCTCGTTGAGGATCTTCCTCTTTTTTGCTGACCATCTACTTTACCAAGTGGGGTGTCCTTCTCCCAGGACTGGTGCCTCCTGATAACACGTCCAAACTACATGAGATGAAGTCTTGCCATCCTTGCTTCCAAGGAGCATACTGGTTGTACTTCTTCCAAGACAGATTTGTTCATTTTCTGCCAGTCCATGGTATATTCAATATTCTTCGCCAACATCATTATTCAAAGGCATCAATTCTTCTTCAGTCCTCCTTATTCATTGTCAAGGTTTTGCATGCATACGCGGCTATTGAAAATACCGTGGCTTGGGTCGGGCACACTTTAGTCCTTAAAGTGACATCTTTGCTTTTTTTTGTTTTTTTTTAATTGTACTTCAGGTGAAAGCTTACAGAACAAATAGTTTCTCATGAAACAGTAGTACACATACTGTTTTATAACATTGGTTAACAACCCCACAACATGACAACCCTCTAACGTCTCAAGATATTTTTTTTTTTTTGGTGAAAATATGCATAGCCAAAGATACACCATTTCAAAAATTTCTAAATGCACAGTTCAGTGACATTGACTACGCTCTTCCAATTGTGCTGCTATTCTCACTTAAGATGAAGGCTTACACAACAAAATAGTTTCTCCTTTAACAGTTACTACACGTTGCCCTATGACAATGGTTAACAATCTCACAACACATCAACAATATCCTTACTCATCCTTGGGTTCCCTATCACCAGTTCCTTGTCCGCTTCTGCTTTCTGGCCCTTGTCACTGGACTACTGTACCTCATAAGTCCCATTTGATTTTACGGGGCTGTCCACTCCCAGGCTGAACGGTGAACCTCGGAGATAGCTTCACTACTGAGCTAAAACGGTGTCTGAGGGCCATACTCTCAGGGTTTCTCCAGTCTCCTTCAGGCCAGTAAATCTGGTCTTTTTTTTTATTTTTGTGAGTTAGAATTATGTTCTACATCCTTCTCCAACTCTGTCCAGAACCCTCTGTTGTGATCCTGATCAGAGCAGTCAGTGGTGGTAGCTGGGCACCATCTAGCTGTACTGGACTCAGTCCAGTGGAGGCCTTGGTAGCTGTGGACCATTAGTTCTTCAGACTAATCTTTTCCTTGTATCCTGTTCTCTTCATTCTTCCTTGCTCCCGAAGGGATGAGACCAGTGGAGTATCTTAGATGGCCGCTCACAGGCTTTTGAGATCCCAGACACTAGTCACCAAGGTAGAATGTAGTGGAATGTAGTGGAAAATGATATGGCACTTCCTCAGAAAGCTAGAAATAGACATACCCTTCAATCCAGCAGTCCCACTCCTAGGAATATATCCTAGAGAAATAAGAGTCGTCACTCGACATATGCACACCTATGTTCATGGCAGCATTGTTCACAATAGCAAAACGATGGAAAACAACCTAGATGCCCGTCAACAGATGAATGGATAAACAAACTATGGTACATACACACAATGGAGTACTATGCAATGAGAAAGAACAACAATGAATCTGTGAAGCATCTCATAACATGGTTGAAACTGGAGGACATTATACTGAGTGAAATAAGTCAATCACAAAAGGACAAATATTGTATGAGACCTCTATTGTAAAAACCCATGAAAAAGTTGGCACACAAAATGTGACATCTTTGCTTTTTAACACTATAAAGAGGTCTTTTGCAACAGATTTGCCCAGTGCAATGCATCTTTTGGTTTCTTGACTGCTGCTTCCGTGGGCCTTGATTATGGATCCAAGTAAAATGAAATCCTTGACAACCTCAATCTTTTCTCCATTTATCATGGTGTTGCTTATTGGTCCAGTTGTGAGGATTTTTATTTTCTTTATATTGACGTGTAATCCATACTGAAGACTATAGTCTTTGATCTTCATCAGTAAGTGCTTCAAGTCCTCTTTGCTTTAATCAAGCAAGGTTGTGTCATCTGCATATGGCTGGTTGTTAATGAGTCTTCCTCCAATTCTATTGCCACATTCTTCTTCATATCGTCCAGATTCTTGGATTATTTGCTCAGCATCAGACTGAATAAGTATGGTGAAAGGGTACAACACTGACACACACCTTTCCTGATTTTAAACCACATGTATCCCCTTGTAAGAGGGTTAGCAGCCTACAATCCCTGACCTCTGAGGGTTGCCATAGGCTGGCTGTGTCCCTCCGCCAAAGCTCAGCTCCTTGAGTACAGTGATAGCATCCAGGCTCTGTTCCTTACGGAGAAGTCAGGAATCTGTGAAGGGTCTGAGACTTCACCCTACAGGCCTGTTAACAAGATGAATCACAGAGAGATGCGGTATTAGATTCCTAGGGCTCCTTAACACACGATACCAATGGAATATTAAACCTCTCCTGTCATGTCAGTTCTGAGTCACGGGCCCCTATAGCCATAAACAGAAAGGAAGTTGTGATCTAGGCTGAAGCTAGAAAACATTATTCTGAGTGAAGTAAGTTAATCACAATAGCACAAACATTGTATGAGCTCACTTATATGAAATATCTCATATAGGTAAATGCAGAGACAAAAGTTTATTAGTGGTGAGTGGGGCAGGAGAGAGGAGGGAGGAGGAGTCACTGTTGAGAAAGGAGTGACTATGCACTTATGGTGATGGAAAATTCGGGAAAGGATACTGGTGGTGTTTGCACACCATCATCAGTGTAATGGGTGTCACTGAATGGAACATGTAAAAAATGTTGAATTGGTAAATGTTGTGTTATACGTAGTTTTACCACAATCAAAAAAAAAAAAGTTTTTTTCAACACCAGAAATTGATCCCCACAGATCTTTAGGCCAGCAGTCTGAAACCAAGGTGTAGGCAAGGCCACGCTCCCCTTGGAGGCTCCTGGCCTCTGCCAGCTTCTCGTGGCTCCAGATGTTCCTTGGCCTCTGGCTCCATCACTTCAGTCTCTGCTCTATCTTCCCTTGGCCTTCTCCTCTTCTTGTGAGGACACTGGTCATTGGATTGAGGGTGTTCTCATCTCAAGATCCTTAATGAATTACATTTGTAAACATCCTCTTCCCAAGCAGGGCCACACTCACAGGTTCCAGGTGGACATGTCTTCTTTTGGACGGGGCCACATTCAACCCACTACACATGTTTAATTTCAAAGAGGTTTACAGCAAGGTCGCACACAGTGGTGGCCAGGATGGAGAAAATGGGACTCTCATCCACTCCTGGTTGGACTGTCAGTCGGCATCACTGGGATTGCAGTGTGACAGTGTCTAGTAGAACTGAAGAGACACACACTTTTGAATCAGCCATTCCTCTTCTAAGTACCTGTCATAGATTGAATTATGTCCCCCCAGAAAATATGTGTATCAATTCAGCTGGGCCATGCATGCTTGTGTGGTTGTCCTCCATTGTGTGATTGTAATTTTATGTTAAAGAGGATCAAGGTAGGATTGTAACACCCTTATTAAGGTCCTATTCCTAATCCAATGTAAAGGGGGTTTCCCTAGGGTGTGTCCTGCACCACCTTTTATCTTACAAGAGATCAAAGGAAAGGGAACCAAGCAGAGAATTGGGGACCTCATACCACCAAGAAAGCAGTTGCCATGGATTGAACTGTGTCCCCCCAAAAAATGTGTGTAACAATTTGGCTAGGCCATGATTCCCAGAATTGTGTGGTTGTCCTCCATTCTGTGATTGTAATTTTATGTTAAAGAGGATTAGGGTGGGATTGTAACACCACCTTTACCCAGCTCACATCCCTGATCCAATGTAAAGGGAGTTTCCCTGGGGTGTGGCCTGCACCACTTTTTGTCTCTCAAGAGATAAAAAGGGAAGCAAGCAGAGAGTTGGGGCCCTCATACCATCAAGAAAGCAGTGCCGGGAGCAGAGCGAGAAGGCTGACAGAGAGAAAAAGGCTTCCCCTGGAGCTGACACCCTGAATTTAGACTGTTAGCCTACTTTACTGTAAGGAAATAAACTTCTCTTTGTTAAAACCATCCACTTGTGGTACTTCTGGTATAGCAGCACTAGATGACTAAGACAGCAGTGCTGGAAACAGAGCTCATCCTTTGGACCCGATGTTCCTGCGGAGAGAAGCTCCTAGTGCACGTGAAGACTGATGACGACAAAGACCTGCCTCCAGAGCCGATGGAGAGAGAAAGCCTTCCCCTGGAGCTGACGCCCTGAATTTGGACTTCTAGCCTACTAGACTATGAGGAAATAAATTTCTCTGTGTTAAAGCCATCCACTTGTGGTATTTCTGTTATGGCGGCACTAGATGACCATGATGGTACCCAAAGTACTCGGATTGTTATGTTCAATTCTTCTGTAGACACATCCCCTAGAGAACTCATCCACACCTGCATGGTCCCAAGAGCTTTCACTCTAAAGGACTGGAAACAACCGAAATGCTGCCAGAGGGGGATGTGCTGAGAAATTATATTTATCCAGTAGATTATATTGATAAATTATGATAGAACCCTTAGATGTAAGGATGGCGAGATTACATCTCAGATAGTTTGGACATGTTATCAGGAGGGATCAGTTCCTAGAGAAGGACATCATGCTTGGTAAAGTCGACAGCAAAAAAGAGGAAGACCCTCAATGGGATGGACTGAGACAGTAGCTGCAACAATAGGGTTAAGCATGTCAACAATTGTGAGGATGGCGCAGGACTAGGCAGTGTTTCGTTCTGTTGTACATGGGGTCGCTATGAGACAGAACTGACTTGATGGCACCTAACAACAACAAAAACAGACCCTCAAAATGAACTATGTCTATAGCAATGTGGGTAAATCTCAAAATTATAATATTAAGTGAATAAAGGATATGCACTTGTGATTATGTTTATGTTTAGATTTAAAACTGCAGAACAGTACTATGTTGTTTTGAATACATCCTTTTGTAGTTAAAGTGTGAGATTAAGGATAGGAAGAATAACACCAACTTGAGATTCAAGGTCACCTTTGGAATAGAAGGATAACAATTGTAGAGACGGTACTTCAACCATCCCTATAAACTTCTATTTCACAAATAAAACTGGAGCAAAGATGACATGAAATTAACGCGTATCGAAGTTACCTGTATCAGAGTTGGCTAGTAGTTAATTGGGTGTCTGATTTATTTTTCATCTGTAGAGTTTCTATATGGGAAATCTATTATGATTTAGAGACAGGTAAAACATGATAAATGACCAATTTATATATGTTAAGCAAGTAATAAGCCGAGAGATTTCCTATAGGACGGGGTAGAACTACTCCATACGGTTTCCAAGGAGAAGCTGGTGGATTTGAACTGCTGACCTTTTGGTTAGCAGCTGTAGCTCTTAATCACTACACCACCAGGGTTTCCCTTGGCACTCCAACCCAACCAAACCCAACCCACTGCTGTCAAGTCCATTCCGACTCACAGCGACCCTTTAGGACAGAGGAGAACTGCCCCATAAGGTTTCCAAGGAGCGCCTGGTGGATTTGAACTGCGAACCTTTTAGTTAGCAGTCAATCGCTTTAACCACCCAAAAAAGGAAACTCCAAGATCCATGGTCCCTTAGTCATTGGGGCCTCAAGGCATATGCATGACTCAATGAATATACATGATTGACTGCATCCTGGCCTCTCCCTTCCTGAGGTTTGCTACCTGGCTGGAGCCTGTGTAGACCCTACTCATTTACACTAGTTTAACTGTTGCCTGGCTATTTTAGAAACAAAGGGCACCTTGATTGCTGGAGAATTCCATGGGCTATTTTCAGAAACCACAGACAAAGGGCCAAAACGAGTTCTTTGTCCCACAGATATTATAGCTTCTGTTCTCAAAGTGTGCTCCAGGGACCCCTGGGGGTCCCAAGACCCATCCAGGGGTCCAAGAGGTTAAAACTTAATACGACTAAGATGTTATTTGCCTTTTTCACTCTCATTCTGTCCCAAGTGTACAGTAGTGTTTTCTAGAGAAGAGATGGAGTACAGAAGCAGATACGAGAAGTCAGCTGTCTTCTGTTGAGCCACAGTTTAAGGAGATTTGCAAAAATGGACAAAATGACACTCTTCTCACTAATTTTGTTTGTTTTGGAAAACAGTTGTATTTTATGAATATTTCATTTTTGTTACAATATAATGGGTTTACACTTGCTATTTTAATGTTTTTTTTTTAAGTTTCTCAATTTTAATTTACAACATGGTAAGTATTAATAAAAGGAGCCCTGGTGGTGCAATGATTGAGCACACCCACCCAGCGGCTCTGGGGGAGAAAGACCTGGCGATTGGCTCCGTAAAGATGACGGCCGAGGAAATTCAATGGTACAGTTCTACTCTGTCACATGGAGTCACTATGAGTCAAAATTGAGTCAAGGGCACTGTTGTAGGGGAAAAACATTATAAAGTTTAGTAAAGCACAAAGAAAGTTTTATTCGGCATATAGTCAAAAGGGCAGAAGTGGGATATGGACAACCATGCTGCCAGAGCCATGTCTGCCCGAGTCCAAGGACAGATCACAGAACAGACAAAAGTGGGAAAACGGATAAGCATGTTGCCACAGCCATGTCTGCTGGAGTCCAAAGACCATTACAGACTCATCAGTTTATATTAACATTACAAACTGGCAAAACCATTGAAAGCTTAGCTTTTCGGATTGGCTAGAAACTGGGATCCTACATCTTGAATTGTCTTTCTTAACAATCATTGGTACAGGTTTCCGCAACAACAGTCAGGAGGGTCTTCATTGGTCCAACAAATTTCTGTTCACTAAATGCTAATAGAAAAAGAGTTGGGAGTCTTTTGTGTTCTGTTTGATTGGCCTTATGTGAAACTTTCCATAAAAGGTATTTTCCAAGATTATCTTAGCTGTTGTCTTTAAACCCAGGTCCCAGTTGATGTGTCCTTGTGAGTCCTTTTGAGCCCAGTTTTAGCTAGGTCACATTCTCTATGCTCAAGGAGAGGGAATAAATGATTCCAATATTTTCTAAATCACTATCCAACAATGGTAAACATTACTGGTTTTTTGTTTTCGTTTCTTTTAAATTGTGCTTTAGGTGAAAGCTTACAATGCAAATTAGCTTCTCATAAAAAATTTATACTTAAATTGTTTTGTGAATTGGTTGCACTCCCTGCACTGTGTCACCACTCTCCCCTTTCCCTCTCCATTCTGGGTTCCCAGGTTCCATTTGTCCAGTTTTCTTGACCCTTCCCATCTTTTGTCTGTCTTTTTGGGAAGGTATGGCATTTGGTCTCCTATACTTGACTGATCTCCCTAGGCATCTGTCAGTTTGTTCTACTGTGGTGGCTTGCATGTTGCTGTGCTGCTGGACGCTATGCCACCGGTATTTCAAATACTATCAGGGTCACCCATGATGGACAGGTTTTAGCTGAGCTTCCAGACTAAGACACACTAAGAAGAAGGACCTGGCAGTCTACTTTTGAAAAAAAATTAGCCAGTCAAAACCTTACGAATAGCAGCTGAACATTTTCTAATACAGTGCTGGAAGATGAGTCCCTCAGGTTGGAAAGCACTCAAAATACTTCTGAGGAAGAGCTGCCTCCTCAAAGTATAGTCGACCTTAATGACTTGGATAGAGGCAAGCTTTCGAGACCTTTATTTGCAGATGTGGCGGGAATGAAAATGAGAAGAAATAGCTGCAAACATCCATTAATAATAGGAACATGGAATGTAAAAAGCATGAATCTAGGAAAACTGGAAATCATCAAAAATGAAAGTGAATGCATAAAGATCAATATCCTAGGCATTAGTGAGCTGAAATGGAGTTGTACTGGCCATTTTGAATCAGACATTCCTATGGTCTACTATTCTGGGAATGACAAATTGAAGAAGAATGGCACTGCAATCATTGTCAAAAAGAACATTTCAAGATCAATCCTGAAGTACAACGATGTCAGTGATACGATAATATTCATACGCCTACAAGGAAGACCAGTTAATACGACTATTATTCACATTTACATACCAAACACTAAGTCCAAAGATGAAGAAATTGAAGATTTTTACCAACTTCTGCAGTCTGAAATTGATCAAACATGCAATCAAGATGCATTGATGATTACTGGTGACTGGAATGAGAAAGTCGGAAATAAAGGATTGCTAGTTGGAAAATATGGCCTTGGAGATAGAAACGATGCCGGAGATTGCATGATAGAATTTTGCAAGATCAACGACTTCTGATTGCAAATACCCTTTTTCAACAACATAAATGGTGACTGTACACATGGACGTCACCAGATGGAATACACAGGAATCAAATTGACTACATCTGTGGAAAGAGACCATGGAAAAGCTCAATATCATCAGTCAGAACAAGGCCAGGGGCCGACTGTGGAACAGACCATCAATTGATCTTATGCAAGTTCACGTTGAAGAAAATTAGAACAAGTCCATGAGAGCCAAATTACAAGCTTCAGTATATCCCACCTGAATTTAGAGGCCATCTCAAAAATAGATTTGATGCATTGAACACTCATGAGTGAAGACCAGATGAGCTGTGGAATGACATCAAGGACATCATACATGAAGAAAGCAAAGGTCATTAAAAAGACAGGAAAGAAATGTCCACAATGGGTGTCAGAAGAGAATCTAAAACTTGCCCTTGAACATACAGCAGGTAAAGTGAAAAGAAGAAACAACGAAGCAAAAGAGCTGAACAGAAGATTTCAAAGGGCAACTCAGGAAGACAAAGTAAAGTGTTAGAATGAAATGTACAAAGACCTGGAATTAGAAAACCAAAAGAGACGAACATGCTCGGCATTTCTCAAGCTAAAAGAACTGAAGAAAAAATTCAACTTGCAATATTGAAGGATTCTATGGGCAAAATACTGGATGATGCAAGAAGCATGAAAAGAAGATGTTAGCAATACACAGAGTCACTGTACCAAAAAGAATCGGTCGATGTTCAATCATTTCAGGAGGTACCATAATATAGAGAACTGATGGTACTAAAGGAAGAAGTCCAGGCTGCACTGAAGGCATTTGCGAAAAACAAGGCTCCAGGAATTGATGGAATACCAATTGAGATGTTTCAATAAACAGATGCAGCACTGGAGGTGCTCACTAATCTATGTCAAGAAATTTGGAAGACAGCTACATGCTCAACCGACTAGAAGAGATCCATATCTGTACCCATTCCAAAGTATGATGATCCAAAATAATGTGGAAATTATCAAACAATATCTTAATATCACACTCAAGAAAAATTTAGCTGAAGATCATTCAAATTGGTTGCGGCTATACGTTGACTGGGACCTGCCAGAAATTCAAGTTGGATTCAGACGAGGACGTAGAACAAAGGATATCATTGCTGACGTCAGATGGATCTTGGCTGAAAGCATACTATACTAGAAAGATCTTTACCTTTGTTTTATTGACTATGCAAAGGTATTCGACTGTGTGGATCATAACAACTTAATAATAACATTTCGAAGAATGGGAATTCCAGAACACTTAATTGTGCTCATTAGGAACCTGTATATAGACCAAGAGGCAAGTGTTCGAAAAGAACAAGGGGATGCTGTGTAGATTAAAGTCAGAAAAGGTGTGTGTCAGGGTTATATCCTTTTTCCATACTTAGTCAATCTGTATGCTGAACAAATAATCCGATAAGCTGGACTATATGAAAAAGAATGCAGCATCAGGATTGGAGAAACACTCATTAACAACCTGCGTTATGCAGATGACACAACCTTGCTTGCTGAAAGTGAAGAGGACTTGAAGCACTTACTGATGAAGATCAAAGACCACAGCTTTCAGTATGGATTACACCTCAACATAAAGAAAACAAAAATCCTCACAACTGAACCAATAAGCAACATCATGACAAATGGAGAAAAGATGGAAGTTGTCAAGGATTTCATTTTACTTGGATCCACAATCAATACCCGCGGAAACAACAGTCAAGAAATCTAACAACACATCGCACTGGGCAAATCTACTGCAAAAGACCTCTTTAAAGTGTTGAAACGCAAAGACGTCACTTTAAGGACTAAGGTGTGCCTGACCCAAGCCATGATGTTTTCAATCGCCTCATATGCATGTGAAAGCTGGACAATGAATAAGGAAGACTGAAGAAGAATCAATGCCTTTGAATTATGGTGTTGGAGAAAAATATTGAATATACCGTGGACTGCCAGAAATACGAACAAATCTGTCTTGGAAGAAGTACAGCCAGAGTGTTCCTTAGAAGCAAGGATGGTGAGACTTCATTTCACACACTTTGGACATGTTATCGGGAGCGACTAGTCCCTGGAGAAGGACACCATGTTTGGTAGAGTGTCAGTGAAAAAGAGGAAGACCCTCAATGAGACTGATTGACACAATGGCTTCAACAATGGCCTCAAGCATAACAACGATTTTAAGGATGGTGAAGGACTGGCCAGTGTCTTCTTCTGTTGCACGTAGGTTGACTATGAGTCGGAACCGACAAGATGGCACCTAACAAAAACCTGATTGATCTAAGAAGGACGTTCCTCACGTGTGTTATAGTTTGTTTAAAAAGACTGCCTAATCTTTGGCTGAAAGGTGAACTTCGAAAATGGCTTCAGTTCTGAGTTAGAAGGGTGTCCCGGGTCCATATTCTAGGGGGTTCCTCCAGGTTCTGTCAGACCAGTAAGTCTGGTCTTTTTTGTGATTTTGATCTTTTGTTCTACATTTTTCTCCTGCTTTGTCCTGGACCCTCTGTTGTAATCCCAGTCAGAGGGGTCAGTAGTGGTTGCCAGGCATCATCCAGTTCTTCTGGTCTTGGGGTCGTATAGACTGTGGTTCATGTGGTCCGTTAGTCCTTTCGACTAATTTGCTCCCTTGAGTCTTTAGTTTTTTTTTTCACTCTCCTTTGCTCCGGACAAGAAGAGATGGATAGTTACATCTTAGAAGGCTGCTCACAAGCTTTTAAGACCCCAGACACAACTCACCAAAGTAGGATGCAGAACACTGTCTTTAAGAACTATGATGTGTCAATTGATGTAGATGTCCCCCAAGTCTATGCGCCTTTGTCTTTGAGCCTGGGAACGCCATCCCGTGAGGTGTTTAGTTATGTCTAAGAGGTTTCCCTGACTGCCACTTGTGTGCTTGTCTATATTAATAAATGAGGAGCACCTACAATCTTTTAGAAATTTCCACCACCAAACCTGTATCTGCTGGTAGCTGTGCTTCCTTACCCCCTCCCTCACCTTGAGGCATATCTATACATTTGCAGATTATTGTTTGTTAACATGATTTTTGCAGGATTGTCTACACTACAGTAATTAATATAGTTGTCCTTTATTCCCACATGCCTTTCAATGTCCTCTATTGCCATGGTTATGTTGTGCTGACTTCTCCCATATTGTGTATTGCCTTTCCCTTCACCAATATTAACACGTCTACAATCTCTTTGGTAATTTTCCCTCCCTCCACCTCCCATCCCCAGTCACTGTCAAAAAAATTATTTTTCCCCTGTGTGTAAACCTTTTGTTTTTACTTTATAATAGCGGTCTAATACAATATTTGTCCTTTTGTGATTGATTTATTTTACTTACCATACTGTCCTCCAGATTCATCCATGTTATGAGATGTTTCGCGGATTTGCCATTATTCTTTTTCACTGCATAGTATTCCATTGTGTGTAAGGACTACAGTTTGTTAATCTGTTCATCTGTTGATTGGCACTTAGGTTGCTTCTATCTTTCTGCTATTGTGAACAATGCTGCCATGAACATGGGTGTAGGTATGTCTATTTGTGTCACGGCTCTTATTTCTTTAGGGTATATACCTAGGAGTGGGATTGCTGGATCATATGGTATTTCTATTTCTAGTTTTTTGAGGAAGCACCATAGCATTTTCCATAGTGGTTGTACCATTTTACATTCCCACCAGCAGTGTATAAGAGTTCCAGTCTCCACACAAGCTCATCAACAATTGTTATTTTCTGTTTATTTTTTTTTCTTTAGTGCCAGTAACGTTGGGGTGAGATGGCATCTCTCTAATTGCTAATGGTCGCGAGCATTTCTTCATATGTTTGTTAGCAGCCTGAATGTCTTCTTTGGTGAAGTGTCTGCTCATATCCTTTGCCCATTTTTTAATTGGATTATTTGTCCTTCTATTGTTGAAGCGTTGAAGTTTTCTATAAATTTTAGAGATTAGACCCTTGTCGGATATGTCACAGCCAAATATTTTTACCCAGTCTGTAGGTTCTCTTTTGGAGAAGTCTTTTTTTGGGCATAAGTGTTTAATTTTTAGGAGGTCCCATTGATCTAGTTCATTGTCTTCTGTGTGTGCATTTTTAGTTATCTTTGGTATTCTATTTATGCCATATATTAGGGCCCCAAGCAATGTCCCTAATTTCTCCACTGTGATCTTTACAATTTTAGGTTTTATATTTTAGGTCTTTGATCCATTTTTAGTTAGTTTTGGTGTATGGTGTGAGGTACGGATACTGTTTCATTTTTCTACAGATAAATATCCAATTTTGCCAGCACCATTTCTTGAAGAGACTTTCTCTTCCCCATTCAGTAAACTTTGGTGCTTTGTTGAAGATCAGCTGTCCATAGGTGGATGGATTTACGTCTGTGTTCTCAATTCTGTTCCATTGGTCTATGTGTCTGCTGCTGTATCAGTACCAGGCTATTTTGACTACTGTGGCTGTATAGTAGGTTCTGAGATCAGGTAGTGTGAGGCCTCCTACTTTGTTCTTCCTTTTTAATAAGACTTTACTTACTTGGGGCCGCTTTCCCTTCCATATAAAGTTAGTGATTAGTTTTTCCATCTCATTGAAGAATGCTCTTGGGATTTGGATCGGCATTGCATTATATCTGTATCTCGTGTTGGGTAGTATTGACATCTTCACAATGTTAAGTCTACCTATTCAAGACCATGGTATATTTTTCCATTTATGTAGGTCCCTTTTGGTTTGTTGCAGTAGTGTTTTGCAGTTTTCTCTGTATAAGTCATTTATATCCCTGGTTAGATTTATTCCTGGATATTTTATCTTTTGGGGGGCTATTGTAAATGGTATTGTTTTGATGATTTCCTTTTCGTAGTTCTCTTTGTTGATGTGAAGGAATCCAACTGATTTTTGAATGTTGTTCTTGTATTCTGCCACTTTACTGAATCCTTCTATTAGTTCCAATAGCTTTCTTGTGGTGTCCTAAGGATTTTCTACTTATTGGATCATAACAAAGAAGATTTCAAAGGGTGGCTTCAGAGGACAAAGTAAAGTATTCTAACAACATGTGCAAAGACCTGGAGATAGAAAACCAAAAGAGAAGAACACACTTGCCATTTCTCAAGCTGAAAGAGCTGAAGAAAAAATTCAAGCCTCCAGTTGCAATATTGAAGGATTCTACGGGAAAAATATTAAAGGACAAAGGAAGCATCAAAAGTAGATGGAAGGAATACACAGAGTCACTATCCCAAAAAGAATTGGTCGATGTTCAACCATTTCAGGAGGTAGCCTATGATCAGCAACCGATGGTACTGAAGGAAGAAGCTCAAGCTGCATTGAAGGCACTGGAGAAAAACAAGGCTCCGGGAGTTGACAGACTACCAACCGAGATGTTTCAACAAATGGATGCAGCGCTGGAAGTGCCCACTCGTCTATGCCAAGAAATGTGGAAGACAGTTACCTGGCCAATGGACTGGAAGAAATCCATATTTATGCCTATTCCCAAGAACGGTGATCCAACTGAATGCAGAAATTATCGAACAATGTCATTAATATCACATACAAGTAATATTTTGCTGAAGATCATTCAAAAGCAGCTGCAGCAGTACATTGACAGAGAACTGCCAGAAATTTGGGCCGGATTCAGAAGAGGACGTGGAACCAGGGATATTATTACTGATGTCAGATGGATCATGGCTGAAAGCAGAGAATACCAGAAAGATGTTTACCTGTGTTTTATTGACTATGCAAAGGCATTTGACTGTGTGGATCATAAATTATGAATAACTTTGCAAAGAATGGGAATTCCAGAACACTTAATTGTGCTCATGAGGAACCAGTACATACATCAAGAGGCAGTCGTTTGTGCAGAACAAGGGGATACTGCATGGTTTAAAGTCAGGAAAGGCATGCATCAGGGTTGTACCCTTTCACATACCTATTCAATCTGTATGCTGAACAAAGAATCCGAAAAGCTGGACTATATGAAGAAGAATGCAGCATCAGGATTGGAGAAACACTCATTAACAACCTGTGTTATGCAGATGACAAAACCTTGCTTGCCGAAAGTGAAGAGGACTTTAAGCACTTAGTGATGAAGATCAAAGACCACAGCCTTCAGTATAGATTACACCTTAACATAAAGAAAACAAAAATCCTCACAACTGGGCCAATAAGCACAATCATGATAAATGGAGAAAAGAGGGAATTTGTCAAAGATTTGATTTTACTTGGATCCACAATCAATACCCATGGAATCAACAGTCAAGAAATCTAAAAACGCATTGCACTGGGCAAATCTGCTGCAAAAGATGTCACTTTAAGGACTAAGGTGTGCCTGACCCAAGCCATTGTGTTTTAAATCGTCTCACACGCATGTGAAAGCCAGACAATGAATAAGGAAGACAGAAGAAGAATCAAATCAACAATGTTCCAATTATGCTGTTGGTGAAAAATATTGAATATACCATGGACTGCCAGAAGAACAAACAAATCTGTCTTCGAAAAAGTACAGCCACAGTGCTCCTTAGAAGCAAGGATAGTGAGACTTCATCTTTCATACTTTGGACATGTTATCGGAAGGGACCAGACCATGGAGAAGGACATCATGTTTGATAAAGTAGAGTGTCACTGAAAAAGAGGAAGACCCACAACGAGATGGGTTGACACAGTGGCTGCAACACTGGGCTCAAGCATAACAAGGATTGTGAGGATGGCACAGGAATGGGCAGTGTTTCATTCTGTTTGTTCCCAGGGTCGCTATGAGTTGGAATCGACTCCACAGCACCTAACAACAACAGGATCATTAACATCTGCAAATAGGGATGGTTCTACTTCTTCCTTACCCATGTGGATGCCCTTTATTTCCTTTTCTTGCCTTATTGCTCTCGCTAGGACTTCCAATACAATGTTGAATAAGAGTGGTGATAAAGGGCATCCTTGTCTGTTTCCTCTTCCCAAGGGGAATGCTTTCAGATTCTCTCTGTTGAGGGTAAAATGTTGGCTCTTGGTTTTGTATAAGTTCCCTTTATTATGTTGAGGAATTTACCTCCTGCTCTTATTTTGCTGAGAGTTTTTTTTAATCCGGAATGGGTGTTGGACTTTATCAAATGCCTTTTCTGCATTGATTGAGATGATCATGTGATTCTTTTCCTTTGTTTTATTTTATATGATTCTCACATTGATTGATTTTTCTAATATTGGACCAAACTTGCACGCCTGGTATGAATCTCACTTGGTCATGAAGTATTATCTTTTTTGATATGCTGTGGAACTCTATTGGCTAGGATTTTGTAGAACATTTTTGCATCTCTATTCATGAGGTATATTGGTCTGTAGTTTTCTTTTTTAGCAATGTCTTTGCCTGGCTCTGGTATTAGTGTTATGCTGGCTTCATACAATGAGTCTGGTAGTATTCCTTCCTTTTCTATGTTCTGGAATAGTTTGAGGAGAATCGGTGTCAACTCATCTCTGAATGTTTGGTAGACTTCTTCAGTGAAGCTATCTGGACCGGGGCTTTTACTTTGTTGGGAAGCTTTTTATGACACCTTCAATTTCTTCTTTTGTTACAGGCCTGTTCAAATTTTCTACCTCAGTTTGTGTTAGTTTCGGTAGGTGGTGTGTTTCTAGAAATTTGTCCATTTCCTCTAGGTTTTCAAATTTGTTAGTGTACAATTTCTCATAGTATTCCGTCATAATGCTTTTTATTTCAGTTGGTTCTGTTGTAATGTTACCCATCTCATTTTTTTTTTTTATTTTGCTTCATTTAAGTGAAAGTTCATAATTCAAGGTACTTTCTCATACAAAAATCTGTACACATGCACAAATTGTTATGTGATCCTAGTTGCTCTCCGTATACTGTGACAGCACACTCCTCCTTTCCACCTCGGATTTCCTGGGCCAATTTAACCAGCTCCTGACCCTCTCTGCCTTCTTATCTTGCCTCAAGACAGGAGCTTCCCATTTACTTTCATGTATCTACTTGAGCTAAGAAGTACACTCTTCAGGAGTATCATTTTATGTCCCACAGTCCAGTTTAATCTTTGTCTGAAGAGTTGGCCTCAGGAATGGTTTTAGTTTTGGGCTAACAGGGAGTCCAGGGGCCATGTCTTCCAGGGTCCCTCCAGTCTCAGTCGAATCATTAAGTCTGGTTTTTTTCTTAACTAGAATTTGAATTCTGCACCTTGCTTTTCTCCTGGTCCATCCGGGACTCTCTGTTGTGTTCTCTGTCAGGGCGGTCATTGGTGGTAGCCAGGCACCATCTAGTTCTTCTGGTCTCAGGCTGATGAAGTCTCTGGTTTATGTCTCCGTTTCTGTCTCTTGTGTTCTTCATTCTCCTTTACTCCAGGTGGTTGGGAGCAATTGATGCATCTCAGATGGCTGCTTGCAAGCTCCTAAGGCCCCAGATGCCACTCACGAAAGTCGGATGCAGAACATTTTCTTAATAAGCTTTGTTATGCCAGTTGTCCTAGATGTCCCCTGAAAGCATGGTCCCCAGACCCCTACCCCTGCTACTCTTTCCCTCAAAGTGTTTGACTGTATTCAGGAAACTTCTTAGCTTTGGTTTAGTCCAGTTGTGTGATTTCCCCTGTAGTGTGTGCTGTCCTTCCCTTCACTTAAGATAATACTTCTCTATTATCCAGTTAGTGAATTCCCCTCTCCCTCCCTCCCCACCCTCATAACCATCAAAGAGTGTCTTCTTCTGTGTTTAAACCTTTTCTTGAGTTCTTATAATAGGGGTCTTATACAATATTTCTCCTCTTGAGATTCACTCAGCATAATGCCTTCCAGATTCCTCCATGTTCTAAGGCGTTTCATGAATTCATCGTTGTTCTTTTTTATTGCATAGTATTCCATTGTGGGAATGCACCATAAATTGTTTATCCATTCATCCATTGCTGGGCACCTAGGTTCTTTCCATCTTTTTGCTATCGTGAACAGTGCTGCAATGAACATGGGTGTGCATATATCTGTTCGTGGATCGGCTCTCATTTCTCTAGGATATATTCCAAGGAACGGGATTCCTGGATCATATGGTACTTCTATTTCTAGCTTTTTAAGGAAGTGACAAATTGATTTCCAAAGTTATTGTACTATTTGACATTTCCACCAACACTGTATAAGTATTTCAGTCTCTCCACAACCTCGCCAACATTTATTATTCTGTGTTTTTTTGATTAATGCTATTCTTGTTGGGGTGAGATGGTATCTCATTGTAATTTTGTATTGCAATTCTCTAACGGCTACTGATTGTGAGCATTTCCTCATACGTCTGTTAGCCACCTGAATGTCTGCTTTGGCAAAGTGCCTGTTCATATCATTTTGCCATTTTTTAACGGGGTTATTTGTCTTTTTGTTCTTGAGGTTTTGCAGTATCTTATAGATTTTAGAGATTAGACGCTGATCGGATTTGTCGTAGCCAAATTTTTTTCCCAGTCTGTAGGTTGTCTTTCTACTCTTTTGGTGAAGTCTTTTGATGAGCATAAGTGTTTGATTTTTAGGAGCTCCCAGTTATCTAGTTTCTCTTCTGGTGTTTGTGCATTGTTACTTATGGTTCGTATTCTGTTTATGCCATGCATTAGGGTTCCTAGCATTGTCCCTATTTTTTTTCCATGATCTTTATCTTTTTAGATTTTCTCTTTAGGTCTTTGATCCATTTTGAGTTAGTTTTTGTGCATGGTGTGAGGTATGGGCCTTATTTCATTTTTATGCAGATGGATATCCAGTTATTCCAGCACCATTTGTTAAAGAGACTGTCTTTTCCCCAGTTAACAGACTTCGGGCCTTTATCAAATATCAGCTGCTCATAGATGGATGAATTTATGTCTGGATTCTCAATTCTGTTCCATTGTTCTATGTATCTGTTGTTGTACCAGTACCAGGCTGTTTTGACTACCATGGCATTATAATAGGTTCTAAAATCAGGTAGTGTGAGGCCTCCCACATTGTTCTTGTTCTTGACTAATGCCTTACTTCTCCGAGGCCTCTTCCCTTTCCACATGAAGTTAGTGATTTGTTTCTCCAAGTCATTGAAAAATGCCGTTGGAATTTGCATCGAGATTGCATCGTATCTGTAGATCGCTTTGGGCAGAATGGACATTTTCACAATGCTGAGTCTTCCTATCCATGAGCAAGATATGTTTTTCCACTTATGCACATCTCTTTTGATTTCTTCCAGTAGTGTCTTGTAGTTTTGTTTGTATAATCTTTTAATTCTCTGGTTAGATTTATTCCTAAGTATTTTATCTTCTTGTGGGCTATTGTAAATGGTATTGATTTGGTGATTTCCTCTTGGAAGTTCTCTTTGTTGGTGTAGAGGAATCCAACTGATTTTTGTATGTTTATCTTGTATCCTGATACTTTGCTGAAATCTCCTACTAGTTCCAATAGTTTTCTTGTGGATTCTTTGGGGTTTTCTGCATATAAGATCATATCATCTGCAAATAGAGATAGTTTGACTTTTCCTTCCCAATTTGGATGCCTTTTATCTCTTTTTCTAGCCTAATTGCTCTGGCTAGGACCTCCGACACAAAGTTCAATAAGAGTGGTGATAAAAGGCATCTTTGTCTGGTTCCCTTTCTTAAGGGGAATGCTTTCAAACTCTCTCCATTTAGGATGATGTTGGCTCTTGGCTTTGTATAGATGCCCTTAATTATGCTGAGGAATCTCCCTTCTATTCCTACTTTGCTGAGAGTTTTAATCATGAATGGGTGTTGGACTTTATCAAATGCCTTTTCTGCATCAGTTGATAAGATCCTGTGGTTCTTGTCTTCTGTTTTATTTATGTGATGGATTACATTGATTGTTTCTCTAACATTGAACCATCCTTGCATACCTGGTATAAATTCCACCTGATCATGGTGAATTATTTTTTTGATATGTTGTTCAATTCTATTGGCTATAATTTTGTTAAGCCTTTTTTTTTTTTTTTTATTGTACTTCAGGTGAAGGCTACAGAACAAATAGTTTCTCATGAAACAGTAGTACAGATATTGTTTTATGACATTGGTTAACAACCCAACAACTTGTCAACACTCTAACTTCTCAACCTTTTTTTTTTTTTTTTTTGGTGAAAATACACATAGCCAAAGATAGATGATTTCAAAAATTTCTACATGCACAGTTCAGTGACATTGACTAAGCTCTTCCAATTGTGCTGCTATTCTCACGTAAGATGAAGGCTTACAGAATGTTGAGCATTTTTGCATCTGTCTTCATGAGGGATATTGGCCTGTAATTTTCTTTTTTTGTGCTGTCTTTACCTGGTTTTGGTATCAGGGTTATGCTGGCTTCATAGAATACACTTGGGAGTATTCTATCCTTTTCTATGCTCTGAAATATCTTTAGTAGTAGTGGTGTTAACCCTTCTCTGAACGTTTGGTAGAATTCTCCAGTGAAACCATCAGGGCCAGGGCTTTTTTGTTGGGAGTTTTTAAATTACCTTTTCAATCTCTTCTTTTGTTATAGGTTTATTTAGTTGTTCTACCTCTAGTTTGTGTTAATTGACATAGGTAGTGAGTTTCTAGAAATTTGTCCATTTCCTCTAGGTTTTCAAATTTGTTAGAGTACAATTTTTCATAGAATTCTGTTATGATTCTTTTAATTTCAGTTGGGTCTGTTGTCATATCGCCCATCTCATTTCATATTTGCGTTATTTGTTTCCTCTCCTGTTTTTCTTTTGTCAATCTGTCGATTTTGTTGATCTTTTCAAAGAACCAGCTTTTGGTCTTGTTAACTCTTTCAATTGTTTTTCTATTCTCTATTTCATTTAATTCTAATTCTTATTATTTCCTTTCTTCTGGCACCTGAGGGCTTCTTTTGCTGTTCTCTTTCTACTTGTTCCAGTTCTAGGGTTCATGTTTTTATTTTGGCCCTTTCTTCTTTTTGGATGTGTGCATTTATTGCTATAAACTGACCTCTGAGCACTGCTTTTGCTGTGTCCCAAAAGTTCGGGTAGGATCTGTTTTCATTCTCATTTAATTCTATGAATTTCTTTCCTCCATCCTTAATTTCTTCTATACCCAGTAGCGTTTGAGGAAGGTGTTGTGCAGTTTCCATGTGTTTGATTTTTTTCCTTCCTTTTTCTGTTATTGATTTCTACTTTTATGTCTTTATGATCAGAAAAGATGCTTTGTAATCTTTCGATGCTTTGGATTCTGCTAAGGCTTGCTTTAGGGGCTAATATGTGGTCTATTCTGCAGAATGTTCCATGTGCATTGGAAAAGAAAGTACACTTGGCTGATGTTGGGTGGAGTATTTGGTACATGTCTATGAGATCAAGTTGGTTGATTGTGGCATTTAGATCTTCCATGTCTTTACTGAGCTTCTTTCTGGATATTCTGTCCTTCACCAAGAGTGGAGTGTTAAAGTCTCCTACTATTATTGTGAGCTGTCTATCTCTCTTTTCAACGCTGTTAGAGTTTGTCTTATGTATTTTTGAGCTCTGTCATTGGGTGCGCAAATAGTTATTATGGTTATTTCCTCCTGGTGCACTGACCCTTTAATCAGTATAGAGAGTCCTTCTTATACTTTGTGGTGGATTTTACTTTAAAGTCTATTTTTTTTTTTTAATATATATTTTATTGTACTTCAGGTGAAAGCTTACAGAGCAAATAGTTTCTCATGAAATAGTAGTACACATGTTGTTTTTTTTGACATTGGTTAACAACCCCACAACGTATTAAGCCTCTAAATTCTCAACCTTTTTTTTTGATGAAAATTACAGATGGCCAAAGATACACCGTTTCAAAATTTTCTACATTCACAGTTCAGTGACATTGACTACGCTCTTCCAACTGTGCTGTTATTCTCACTTAAGATGAAGGCTTACAGAACAAAATAGTTTTTCATTTAACAGTTACTACACATGTTGCCCTATGACCATGGTTAACAATCTCACAGCACATCAAGAATATCCTTACTCCACCTTGTGTTCCCTATCACCAGGGGGCTTCCTTGTCCCCTTCTGTCTTCTGGACCTTGTCAGTGGACTATTGTACCTCTTTAGTCTCATTTGTTTATTTATTTATTTATTTATTTTTATTTTATTTAAACACCATTTCAAAACTTTTTACTTACACATTTAAGTGATATTGACTATGCTCTTCCAATTGTGCTGCCATTCTCGCCCAAGATGAAGGCTTACAGGACAAAAAAGCCTCCCATTTAATAGTTACTACAAATGTTGCCCTATAGCAGTGGTCAACAATCTCACAATACATCGACAGTGTCCTTATTCAATTTGTGTTCCTTATCATCAGTTTCCTACTCTCCCTCTGCCTTCTGGCCCTTGTCACCGGACTCCTGTACATCGTTAGTCCCATTTAGTTTTACTGGGGTGTCCATTCCTAAAGTCTATTTTGTCAGAGATTAATATTGCCACTCCTGCTCTTTTTGAGTGTTGTTTGCTTGATATAGTTTTTCCATTCTTTGAGTTTTAGTTTGTTTGTGTCTTTAAGTCTAAGGTGTGCCTCTTGTAGGCAAGATATAGACAGATCATTTTTTTAAATCCAATCTGCCACTCTCTGTCTCTTTATTAGTGCATTTAGTCCATTTACATTCAGCGTAATTATTGATATGTATGAGTTTAGTGCTGTCATTTTGATGTCTTCTTTTCTGTGCTCTTCACAGTTTCTTTGTTCTACTTAATTTTCTGTGCTGAGTCGTTTTTCTTTACGTATTTTCCTTTCATCTTTTTCATTGTTGTTGCTTTTGTATTTGCTGAGTCTTTATGTCCTTCTTGGTTTTTATTTTGACTTGTAGGATTGTTAGTTTCCTTTGTGGTTACCTTGATATTTACCCCTATTTTTCTAAGTTTAAACCAGTCGTTTATTTCTTTATATCGCCTTGCCTTCCTCTCCATATCAAAAATCTATGACTACATTTTTTAGGCCCTCTTTTTTGTTTTAACGTTGTCATCTTTTACATATTGACATGTCTGTTTCCCTATTTTCAGCGTTTTAGCTTTGATTTATTTTTGTGACATCCCTATCTGTGTTGATATCTGGTTGCTCTCTCCTGTGTTCTAGTCTTGTGTGGTTATCTGATGTTACTGATTTTCTAACTAGAGGACTTCCTTTAGTATTTCTTGTAATTTTGGTTTGGTTTTTGCAAATTTCCTAAACTTCTGTTTATCGGGAAATGCCCTAATTTCACCATCATATCTGAGAGACAGTTGTGCTGGATATATATTTCTTGGCTGCCAAGTTTTTTCTTTCAAGGCTTTAAATATGTCATCCCATTGTCTTCTTGCCTACATGGTTTCTGCTGAGCAGTCTGAGTAGACTTATTGACTCCTCTTTGTAGATGACTTTTCATTTATCCCTAGCCACCCTTAAAATTCTCTCCTTATCATTGGTTTTGGCAAGTTCGATTATAATATGTATTGGTAGCTTTCTTTTGGGGTCTACCTTGTGTGGGATTTGATGAGCATCTTGGATAAATATCTTCTCATCGTTCACAAATCTTCACAGTTTTGTGTATTTTCTGTTGTCCACCCCCCATCCCTATTCTGGTATTCCAATAACTCGTAGGTTGTTCTTCTTGATAGAGTCTAACATAATTCTTATGGTTTCTTCATTGTTTTAAATCCTTTTATCTGATTTTTCCTCAGATAAGTTGCTGTCAAGTGCTTTATCTTCAGTCTCACTAACTGACTTCCATTACCTCAGTTCTGCTCCTATGACTCTCTATTGAGCTGTCTAACTCTGAAATTTTATTGTTAATCTTCTGGATTTCTGTTTGCTGTCTCTCTATGGATTCTTGCAGCCTGTTAAATTTATCATTATACTCTGCTCTAATCTTCTTAAGTTCCTCTATAGCTTTGTTTGTGAGTTCCTTCTCTTGTTCTGCATTTTGCATGATTTCCTTCCTGATATCTTCAAGACTTCTGTAGAGTAATCTTTTGTATTCTACTTCCGGTACTTCCAAGAAGTTCTCTTCCTCCAGAAAATTTCTTGATTCTTTGTTTTGCTGAAGCCATCATGGTCTGCCTCTTTATGTGATTTGATACTGAACGTTGTTCATGAGCCATCAATAAGTTATTCCATTTATTTATTTTATGTTTGCTTACTGTGTCCTAGCTTCTTGTTTTCTTTTGTTTTGATATGCCCAAATAGGCTGCTCGTGTGAGCTAGTTTGATTATTGGTGCCTTTGAAGCTGTAATATCCTGTCACCAGGTGGTTAGATCGGTTACTAGGTATGTGACCCAGGAGTCTGTTTACTTGTTTTTATGGATTCAGCTCAGATGTCCAGGTAGTCGGTCACCAAATGTGTGGTGCAGGCTCTCACCTACATTCCTAGACAGGCAGAGGTTATTGGTGTAGGCACAGGTATCTGGCTGCAGTAGGGGATCATGGACTGTGCAAAGCAGGGGGCTGACGGCTGCCCCTGAGTGTCTGGGAGGAAAGCGTGTCCCTGTTCCCTAGAGTGCATAGGTGGGTAGGTTTTCTCGCTAGACTATGGGCACCCAATGCTGTTCACTGTAAGGACTCGGAGGCACTACTTATTCTTGGACCTGTGTCGTGGGGGGCTAGGTGGTGTGGGTGGAGCCACCAGTCCTCAGGCCCCTGATGTGGGTAGGTGAGGACACTGCTTAATGGGCAGAGCAGTGTCAAATGTCATGAACCTGCTGCTTCACCATACAGCTGATATAGTTGAAGTTAGGCTTCAGGTATACACTGCTGTACTGTGGTAATGAGGGCCTACAGTGTTGAAACGGGCACACACAGGTCTATGCAGGGGTGAAAGGCATTCAAAGTCTGTGGACCCCTTATGCCTGTGCCTAGGCAAAGGAGTTGTGCCTACCCTGAGTTCCCGGTTTAGGGTCGCTGGCAGATTAGTTTTTCCTGTTTGTTAAATTCTTCCCTCCCCTAGACTGGGAGTATGGATCAGGGCACATGACGGGCCTAATTCTGGCCCAGGGGACTCGGCAATTACTGAAGCCAGCCCGGGACCTTGTGCAGAGAGGGCAGCGTTCAGGTAAATGGGAGAGAGATTTTTCCCAAAGGGGGTGTGTTTTGATCGGCACAGGAGGTCAAACGCATGTACTCATCTTTTGCCGATTGAGTGCCACTTTTCAGTGGTTCTGGAGTTCCAGTAGACTCTTTGCTTCTGCAGGTCTCCCGACGTGGAATACAGTTCATGAGTGCCACTTCTTGCCTCACCTTGAACACCAGCTGATCTTCCCTGAAAGGTGCTGTCTCCTGCTGTCAGGCTGGAACTCCTCGCTGCTTCCAAACCATCTCTCCCTCCCCCTGCCACTCAGTCCGATTCCTCAACTTTGCCTTTGATGTTCAGGGCTCCTACATTATCATATATAATCGATTCACTTTTTTTTGGTCTTTGTTGTAAGAGGGACCACAGAAGTAACTCACTACAAAGCCATCTTGGCCCTCCCTCCCATCTCATTTGTTCTTCGTGTTATTTTCATATTCTCCTGTTTTTCTCTTGTCAATTTGGCCAGTGGTTTGTCCAATTTATTAATTCTTTCAAAAACCAGCTGTTAGTCTTGTTGATTCTTTCTATTGTTTTTCTTTTCTCTGTTTCATTTACTATTCCACCAATTTTTAGTATTTTGTTTCTTCTGGTGACCGTGAGCTTCTTTTGCTGCTCTTTCTAATTGTTCGAGTTGTAGGGATAGTGTTTTAATTTTTGTCCATTCTTCTTTTTTGATGTGTGCATTTATTGCTACAAATTGACCTCTGAGAGGTGCTTTTGCTGTGTCCTAAATGTTTTGGTGTGTTGTGTGTTCATTCTCATTTGATTCTAGGAATTTTTTTAATTCTTATCTTTGATTTCTTCTTTTCCTCAGTAGTTTTTAAGCAGGGTGTTATTTAGTTTCCATTAATTAGATTTTTTTTCTCTTGGTCTTTCTGTTACTGATTTCTACTTTTATAGCATTGTAATCAGAGAAGATGCTTTGTATTATTTCAGTTTTTTGAATTTGTTGAGGCTTGGTTTGTGTTCTAAAATTTGGTCTATTCTGGAGAATGATCCATGAGCACTGGAGAAGAATATGTACTTTGCTGCTGTTGGGTGAAGTGCTCTGTATGTCTTTGAGGTCAAGTTGGTTGATTGTGGTATTTAGATCTTCTGTGTCTTTGTTATCTTCTGACTCATAGCAACCTTATAATGCAGCTATAAATTTGCTATGAGTCAGAAATGATTCAACGGCAATGGATTTTTTTTTTTTTTTTTTTGCCTTTGGTGTCTCTGTTGAGTTTCTTTCTAGTTGTTCTGTCCTTCGCTGAGAGTGGTGTGTGAAAGTCTCCTAGTATTATTATGGAAGTGCCTATTTTTCTTTTCAGAGCTGTAAGGGTTTGTTTTATGTATTTTGGAGCTCTATCACTGGGTGCGTATATACTTATTATGCTTATGTCCTGTAGGTGGATTGACCTCCTAATCATTATATAATGTCCTTCGTTGTCTTTTATAGTGGATTCTGCTTTAAAATCTATTTTATCAGAGATTAATATTGCCACTCATGCTCTATTTTAGTTACTGTTTGCTTGATATATCCTTTTAAATCCTGTACGTTTTAGTTTATTTATATCTTGGTTTCTAACGTGTATCCCTTTCAAACAGCATATTGATGCGTTCTGGTTTTTTAATCCATTCTGCCACTCTTCATCTGTGGGGATATATGCCATTTAAACATGGCTACACTATTGACAACTTCAGCCCCTCAAAGGCCTCCTTGCTGCACAGGACATGTTGAGACTTGTCAGCGATGAGGAGGAGATTAGGCACGACTTGTTTTCCCAAACCTATTGTCCCGTTACTGATTGGCTTCTTTATCTGAATTCCTTCTCCCTTGCTCGAAACTTATTGTTATTCACCCCAAGCCCACTGTTCTGTTATTTGCTTCAATTCTTGCTGTACTGACTATAAATAAACTCCTGGGACTGAAGCCGGGGTCAACTCCTCTGGGTGTCCCTCCTTGGCCCCACTTTCTGTAAGAGTTGTGTTTGGCTACTGTCTTCGCCGCCCTGACAATCGTCACTGCTTCAACTGATGGTGCCCCATGTGAGGGGACTGTAGACGCCCTCACACTCAATCTCTTCAGGTGGTGAGTATCGGACGTCCATTTCAGGCTGGGTTTACAGCCCAAGGGCAGCGTGGCTTTCCTGAACGCCCTTAATTTAGGCTGGGTTTACAGCCCAAGGGCGGCGGGGCTTTCCCGAGCACTCTCAATGGATTCCAGGCTTCAGGCCAGGAGTTTTTACTGTCTCTCATTCTCTTTTTTCACTTTCCGTCTCCCTCACTATGGGGAATTCTCTTTCTTCTGAACAACGTCAATACAAAACCCAGCTGTTAGGATTGTTAAAGGCCTCCAAGCTTAAGGTGTCAGAAGAAGCTCTTACCCAACTTCTGCTTTTAATTGAATCTGCCTGTCCTTGGTATCCCTTGTGGGGAAACCTTGATGTAGAAGCATGGGAACGTATTGGTAACATCATTTGTGACATGAACATCCCAGCTTCAGTTCTTATTGCTTAGCATCACAGTCACCTTGCCCTGCAGTCCTTACAAGCAGCTCCTTCAGCTCCCTCCCCTAGTAAAGAAAATTTTATGACCCTCCTCCTTCCATGCCTCATGAGGCTGATTCCTTACAACATGAGTCTCTTATGGAGAGATGTTTGCAGGAGGGCCGAGAGAAAGAAGGGTTTTCTGCTTATCCTGTCATTTGGGGAGCAGGACCGCCCCATCACGATGGCCTTCCTTTTCAAGTTTTTAAAGAACTTCGTAACAGCATAGCAGAAAATGGTTTACAGAGTTCCTTTACAAAAGGAATTGTAGAAGGTCTAGCACAAGGATGTGAGATGACCCCCTGGGATTGGAATGTTTTGATGCGAACAGTCTTAACTCCTGCCCAATTTAGTGTTTGGAATCAAGAATATAAAGAACATTGTAGCTTTTATGCTATGGACAATTTAAATCATAACATCCCTGTTAGTGTTGACATGCTCTCGGGTGCGGGGAACTACTCCACTCCCCAGGCCCAGAGTCAGATGAATAGGCAAGCATTCAGTCAAGTCTCCGACACTGCTGCCAAAGCCTGGAGTAAAATCCCTGATTCCAGGACACCCACCGGCTCATTCGCCACTATTCAGCAAGCGGGAAACCAGCCTTACATTGACTTTACCAATCATCTCCTGGTGGAGCACAGGTTAGGCACTTGGCTGCTAATCTAATTGTCAAGGTTTCCAACCTACCCAGAGGCTTCACAGAAGAAAGACCTGGCCATCTGCTCCCTTAAAGTTACAGCCAAGAAAACCCCATGAGGCAGCCCTCCTCTGTCGCATGGGGTCGCTATGAGTCAGAATCAAATCGATGGCACCTAACAACAACACTGGAATCTGAACAGAAGGTTTATTCTGAGCAGTTATTCTATATGCATGTAGGGAGGCCATTTGGATTCCAGAGAAAGCCAGTGACTCCAAGAAGCTAGGCACAATGGGGCTTATAAAGAGAAAAGCAGGGAGAAATACAGCAGGCCAAACACTGGCTAAACTTAACATTATTGACAGAACCCTCCTTCCCCTCTTTGCTGAGATCCACTAACAGCAGGTTACTTCTGGCCTGGCGGCTAATAATATGGCTCTCCACCCACCTGCAGTCAACAGACTCTTGATGAGATTGAAATTAGGAGGTAATGGTTTGTTGACTATTCTTTTATAGCAGAAAAGGCAAATTACACTGCTATAGAGCAGTTTCTGGCAGGCTTTTGCAGTTTGGGTTAGTTTTTTTAGGGTTAATAAGTGGTTTCACGGATAAGAATAGCCTTAAAATCAAAGTTAGATGTCTGTTATTAACGTCCCTATTTGTCTTAGTCATCTAGTGCTGCTATAACAGAAATACCACAAGTGGATGGCTTTAACAAGCAGAAGTGTATTTCCTCACAGTAAAGTAGGCTAAAAGTCCAAATTCAGGGTGTCGGCTCCAGGGGAAAGCTTTGTCTCTCTGTGGGCCTTCTCATCCACTTTCCCTGGGACTAGGACCTTCTCTGTGCAGGAACCTCGGGTCCAAAGGACATGGTCTGCTCCCGGTGCTTCTTTCCTGGTGGTATGAGGTCCCCTTGTCCCTCTGCTCACTTGTCTCTTTTGTATCTCAACAGATTGCCTCAGGATACAATCCCATCTTGAGGACTGAGTCCTGCCTTACTAACAGAACTGCTGTCCATCCTCCCTCATTAACATCACAAAGGCAGGATTTACAACATAGAGGAAAATCACACAATACCAGGAATCATGGCCCAGCCAAATTGATACATACATTTTTGGGGGGACACAATTCAATCCATGACACTATTCAACACTAGTAAGTTACTGGTATTTGATCATATTATGAAAGGAGCCCTGGTTGCGCAGTGGTTAAAGCAATCGCCTGCCACCCAACATGTTGGTGGTTCAAAACTGCCAGCGGCTCCAGGGAGAAAACGTGTGACAGTCGGCTTCCTTAGAGACTTACATCCTCCGTAAGCCTCTGGGGTCGGTAGGGGAATCCACTGTAGGGCAGTGGGTTTGCTTTGGATCATATTATAGACATAGTGTTATACAGATAGATTTGTGAATGTATGTGTGTGTGTGTAAGCATGTTTATGTGGACATTACACACTCCTTCAAAGTGTGGATTATACCCCTTGAGAGTGGTTTGTGTTTGTGTGCGCCTCCCAAAAAGATTCATTGTTTTTCAATTTGATAGCCAATTTATTTAACTTACAACTTCAAATGTCTTAATCTTTTAAGTTCATCCTGTTAGCTTTATGATTCTCTTAGAAGTCTAGCAAATAATAGCAACCACTTTTAAGGGGCTGGTGGAAAGTATTTGTCCCCATTTGCAAATCAAGTTAATGACACACCATCATCCATTTTAAAGTCGGTTTCAATCTCTTGGTACACTTCACACAGTTCTCCCTTTAATCACTTCAGTGGTCTGCATTAACAGACACCTTCCCAGCTATGTAAATAACTCTTTAAAATCTGATAAATGAAACTCACCAATACAGTGGAACTTCTCTTAAAATGTTCTAATGCTGTATATAAAACTAGTTTTCTACAAGAACCAGAAGCTTAAATTAATTACTCAATTATACATTTCACAGTGAGTTGCAAAGCTATTATTCTTAGAAGCCAAATTCTTTGCAATCTTGCCCATGTATAAAATATCAAATATGCACACATTCCTTAATCACTCACAATATGAACGCTTCCGTTTTGGTTCTCTGTAAGGCTTCTGTACATTTGTTAAATCCTCCTGGAGTTGAAAGATTCATCCCTATCGCAGATGACAGTTAAAGAAAATAAATAAACAAATAAAACCCGTTGCCATCGAGTTGACTCCGACTCAGAGTGACCCTGTTAGACAGATGAGAACTCCCCTATAGGGTTTCCAAGGAGCCGCTTGGTGGATCGGAACTGTCAAACTTTAGGTTAGCTACCAAACTCTTAACCACTGCACCACCAGGGCTCCAGTAAGCCTCCTGGCAACCAAGCTGGTGCCTTGGAACCGCCCACTTAACCATTGCACCACCAGGGCTCCTTGAACAAAAACTACCAGCGTTCATCTCCAATCAAGAAGCATTCTCCTATTTCACCACAAGATGGCAGCACAATTCCAGTCACAATACTTTCCAATAATTTTTGATAATACTTGTGCTTATGCTACCCTCTTGTGGACATATCGGAGAATGCATCATGATTGGAGAAGAGTCATTTCCAAAACGCGGATGTGTTTTTCACATTTTGGTAGTTACAGATAATGGAGCAATGATTAAGCACTTGGATGGCAACCTAAAGTTGGACGTTGAAATCCACTCAGAAACTCCACTGGAGAAAGAACTGGCTATCTGCTTCCAGGAAGATTACAGCCTAGAAACCAGAGCAGCTCTACCCTGTCACATGGGGTTAGTATGAGTTGAAATGGACTCAATGGCACCCAACAACAACAGAGACAATTTATGAATGTAATCGAATTCGAAATTGCCAACTTTTTATGGAAAACATATACATACTCCCCTGCTCCTTGTTGACTATTAAATTCAAGTAACACAACATCAGAGCCACAGGGATTGCTGCGACCTCCACTCTTGTCTGCACTAATATGACTTTGTTCTTTTTTTCATAGAACGTTATTACACTACATAAATCTTGTGATTAATACAGAAGGAATATTTCATTTTCCAGCTCCAGAAAAGTGATTGCACTAAAAGTAATTCCAGCTGAAGTAAATAATCAAGTATAAAATTATAGTAGAAAAACCACTAGACCAATACTTCTTAAATTGCACATGCAAAAGACTCCCCTACGGAGCTTGTTGAAAAGCAGATTTGGATTCGGTACATAAGGGATAAGACCAGAGATTCCCCACGCTGAATGCCGATGCTGACAGTACTGCTCTGTGGAGCCTAGAGTATGCGTGCCTCCCACTAACCTTGGACACAGGGCGATCATGGTGGAATTCAACCAATCACAGCTCAGTACTTCCTGAGCACATAGTGCCACACTCACAGCTTCCAGGTGGGCGTATCCTTTTTTGGATGGGGGCACCATTCAACCCACTACATGCTTAATTTCAAAGAGGCTTATAACAAGGTCACACACAGCGGTGGCCCGGATGGAGGAAATGGGATTCTCATCCATTCTTGTCAGTGGGCATCACTAGGAGTGCAGGGTGAGAGTGTCTAGTAGAATGAAAGAGGCACACAATTCTGAACCAGCCATTCTTCTCTGGGTATTCCAAACGCCTTGGTTCCTTGCATTCAATTCTTCTCCAGACACATCCGTTAGAGAACACATCCACACCTGCGCGATCCCAAGAGCTTGGATTCTAGGATTGGAAACCACCTAAATGCTTCCAGAGGGGATGTGCTAAGAAATTATATTTATCCAGTAGATTATATTGTTAAATTTTGATACCTTACTAGAATGGTTAAAATGAACTGTGTCCATAGCAACATGAGTAAATCTCATGTCTAGAAGGGTAGATTCTGGGTTCAGCCTCATTACTACTAGTTATTTTTACAGAAGTTAATTGACTATTCAGGATTCCCAGGTACAGAGAAAATAAGAATGCTGTACAGATACCTAAAGTTTACTTTTAATTAGATTTATTTAGCCTATGGGTTTTTTTTTTTCACTTAAAGTCCAAATTATTGGAATTATCTGTTTTCCCCTACGGAATTAACAGTTTATTTATAAAACTAGTTCTTAGGGCAGTCTCTACTGCTCCGTTGCTCTAAATTCAGTTTACCTGCCTATACAATGATAGTAGAAGGAAGAGAAGGCAAAAAATAACAGTAGTTATATTCATGAGATTTACAAGGTTAGATAGTGTCTTAAGCCGATCTCTTTTGAGATTATAAAAGAGAGAAGCAAGCAGAGAGACAGCGGGACACCATACCACCAAGAAAGCAACAGCGGGAGCAGAGTGTGTCCTTTGGACTCCAGGTTCCTGCGCCGAGAAGTTCTTAGACTAGGGGAAGACTGATGACAAGGACCTGAAGAGTCATTTCTAAAATCCAGATGTGTTTTTTACATACTGGTAGTTAAAGACAATGGGGCAATGTTTACTCACTTCGATGGTTACCTTAAGGTGGAAGGTTCAAACCGACCCAGCAGCTTTGCTATTGAAAGACCTGGCTATCTGCTTCCCTAAAGATTACGGACTTCAAAACCAGAGCAGTTCTACCCTATCACAGGGGTTTACTATGAGCTCAAACTGACTGGATGGCACTCAACAACAACAACAGAGACAATTCATCGACTTAACTGAATTGGAAACTGTCATCTTTTCACTGAAAACAAATAAATGCTACCATGCTCCCTGTTGAACATTAAACTCAAGCAACACCACATCAGAGCCCCAGGGATTGCTGTGACCTGTGCTCTTGTCGGCACTAATATGTCTTTTTTTCCCCTAGAACGTTACTGCAGTACGTAAAACTTGTGATTTATCTCACCACATGCACAGTAATAATACACAGGGAATATTTTTTTTCCTGCGCTAGAAAAGTGATTATACTAAAATTAACTCCAGCTGAAGTAAATAATCAAGTATAAAATTATGGTAGTAAAACCACTAGATCAATGATTCTTAAATTGCATGTGCATAGGACTCACCTGGAGACCTTATCAACAAGCAGATTTGGATTCGTTAGATCGGGGGTGAGCCCAGAGTCTCCATTTTGAATGATGATGCTGATGGTACTGCTCCGTGGAGCCCAGAGAATGCGTGCCTCCCAGTAACGTTGGGCACAGGGCAACCACGGTGGAATTCAACCAATCAAAGCTCAGTATTCCTGCGCACATAGTGCCCACAGACAGGGTTGTTTGAACCTGCCATTGAAGTTCTCTACCCAAACTGGCATAGATCTAAGCTTGTCTTTTATAAGGAACTGAAATCAGCTGGTTAACTCTTTCCTGGGGAGTTGATTCTGACTCATAGGGACCCCATGTGTTACAGAGTAGAACTGTGCTCCATAGGGTTTTGTTGGCTGTAATCTTTTACAAAAACAGATTGCCAGGCCATTCTTCTGCACCACCACTGGTGAGTTCCAACCACCAGTCTTTTGTTTGGTTGGTTGTTGTTAGGTGCTGTCGAGTGGGTTTCATATGTACAACAGCATGAAACACTGCCAGGTCTTGCACCATCCTCGCTATAATTGCTATCTTGAACCTGTTGATGTAGCCACTGTGTCAGTCCATCGCGTTGAGGATGTTCCTCATTGTCACTGACCTGCTACCAAGCATGATGTCCTTTTCCCACGACTGGTCCCTACTTTTAACATGTCCAAAATACATGAGACCAAGTCTCTCCATCCTTGCTTTAAGGAGCATTCTGCTTGTACTTCTTCTGAGACAGATTTGTTCATTTTCTGGCAGTCCATGGTATATTCAAGATTCTTTCCCAACACCATAATTCAAATGCATCACTTCTCCGGACTTCCTTATTTGACTCAGGTTACCCAAGAACAGAAACACAAGTCTTTTGGAGGAACACAATTTGAATCACATCAGACCTCATAGGCTCTAAGTTGACTATGGACGGCTAAGCAGGGTTCCTGAGTTTAGGTGGACTTTATCCGGTGTTAAAAATAATCAAACCTCACTGGAATTTCAACCTAAGATTTACTCTAAACAGTTATTCCATATGCATATAGGGAGGCCATTTGAATTCCAGAAAAAGCAAATGGCTGGAAAAAGCTAGGTATAAAGGAGCTTATAAAGCGAAGGAAAGAAAAAGAGGAGGGAGAAATATAGAAGAGCAAGCATTGGATAATCTTAATGTGATTGGTTGAACTCTGCCTTCCCCTCTTTGCTGAGATCCACTGATATCAGATTACTTCTGGTCTGGCTGCTAATGATTTGGTCCTCCACCCACCTGCAACCAGCAGACTTTTTTTGAGATTGAAATTAGGAGGTAATGGTTCGTTGACCATTATTTTCTAGCACCATAAGACAAATTTATATTGCTATAGAGCAGTTTCTGGAGGGCTTTTGCAATTATGTTAGTTTTTTTAGGGTTAATGTTCGGTTTCATGGATAAGAAAAGCCTTAAAATCAAAGTAAGATGTCTGTTAATTTTTCTATCCAACACACTGGTAGACATTATTGGTTTTATTTTTTTTCAATTGTGCTTTAGGTGACAGCTTACAGCACAAATTAGTTTCTCATTCAAAAACTTAAATTGTTTTGTGACATTGGTTGTACTCCCTGCATTATGTCAGCACTCTCCCCTTTCCCTCCCCACCTCGGGTTCCCAGGTTCTATTTGTCCAGTTTTCTTGTCCCTTCCCGTCTTCTTGTCTTTGGTTTTGGGCAGGTATTGCCCATTTCGTCTCCTATACTTGACTGATCTCCCTAGGCATCTGTCAGTTTGTTGTGCTGTGGTGGCTTCCATGTTGCTGTGATGCTGGAAGCTATGCCACCGATATTTCAAATACTGGCAGGGTCACCCATGATGGACAGGTTTCAGCTGAGCTTCCAGAATAAGACAGACTAAGAAGAAGGACCTGCGGTTTACTTCTGAAAAAAAAAAAAAAAAATAGCCACTCAAAACCTTACGAATAGCAGCAGAACATTTTCTGACGTAGTGCTGGAAGATGAGTCCCTCAGGTTGGAAAGCACTCAAAATACTACTGAGGAAAAGGTGCCTCCTCAAAGTATAGTCGACCTTAATGACTTGGATAGAGGCAAGCTTTCGAGACCTTTATTTGCTGATGTGGCGGGAATTAAAATGAGAAGAAATAGCTGCAAACATCCATTAATAATAGGAACATGGAACGTTAAAAGTATGAATCTAGGAAAACTGGAAATCATCAAAAATGAAAATGAATGCATAAAGATCAATATCCTAGGCATTAGTGAGCTGAAATGGAGTTGTACTGGCCATTTTGAATCAGACATTCGTATGGTCTACTATTCTGGGAATGACAAATTGAAGAGGAATGGCACTGCATTCATCATCATAAAGAAAATTTCAAGATCTCTCCTGAAGTACAGCAATGTCAGTGATACGAGAATATTCATACGCCTACAAGGAAGACCAGTTAATAGGACTATTATTCAAATTTATGCACCAAACAATAAAGCCAAAGATGAAGAAAAGCCAAAGATTTTTACCAACTTTTACAGTCTGAAATTGATCAAACATGCAATCAAGATGCATTGATAATTACTGGTGACTGGAATGTGAAAGCTGGAAACAAAGAAGGATCAGTAATTGGAAAATAGGGCTTCGGTGATAGAAATGATGCCAAAGATCACATGATAGGATTTTGCAAGACTGAGAGGTGGGGCCAAGATGGCAGAGTAGTCAGATGCTTCTGGTGGTCCCTCTTACAACAAACACCCGAAAAACAAGTGAATCGATTATATATGACAATCTAGGAGCCCTGGACATCAAAGGCAAAGTCAAAGAACCAGACTGAGTGGCAGGAGGAAGAAGAGATGGTTCGGAAGCAGCGAGGAGTTGCCAGACCTGATCTAGCGAGAGTCTGAGCCCTTCAGGCCTTATCAGCTCATGGGTGAGCAGTGAGGCAGGCAAGCAGCAGTGCTCAGGAGGCGTATTCCACAACAGGAGAGACCCAGTGGCACAGAGTCTACTCGGCTATCCAGAAACAGTGAGAAGCAGCCCTCGACTGGCGAGAGATAAGTACTTGTGTCTGGCCTACCGCGCGGATCAGAAACACCCCCCTTTGGGAAAAACCTCTCTCCCATTTACCTCCCTGCTGTGCACTAGGTCTGGGATGGCTTCAGTGATTGCCAAGTCCCCTGCACCAGAAGTAGGACCCGTCATGGGCCCTGAACCATTTTCCAGCCTTGGAGAGGGAACAAACTAACAAACAGGGGAAGAAAATAATCTGCCAGCTCCCCTAATCCAGGAACTCAGGGTAGGCACAGCTCCTTTGCCTAGGCACAGGCATAAGGAGTCCATGGACTCTGAGTGCCTTTACCCCTACAGACACTTGTGTGGGCCCATTTCAACAGCATAGGCCCTCATTATCACAGTACAACAGGATATATAGCTGAAGTCTAACTTCAACTGTTTCAGCTGTGAAGTGGCAGGTTCATGACATTTGACACTGCTCTGCCCATTAAGCAGGGTCTTCACCTACCCATATCAGGGGCCTGAGGACTGGTGGCTCCACCCATGCCACCTAGCCACCTGAGACAGGGGCCCGACAATAGGTTGGCCCCCTAGTCCTTACAGCCAACAGCATTGGGTGCTCATAGTCTGACTGCAAATCCCACCCACCTATGCGCTCTAGGGAACAGGAACACACTTTCCTTCCAGACACTCGGGGGCAGCTGTCAGCCCCCTGCCTTGCTGAGCATGTGACCCCTGCTGAAGCCAGATGCCTGTGCCTACACCAATCACCCCTGCCTGTCTAGGACTGTAGGTGAGAGCCTACACCACACACTTGGTGGCCGACTACCTGGACACCTGAGCTGAATCCATACAGTAGTAGTAGGTGGACTTCAGGGCTCACATACGTAGTGGCAGTTCTGGCCAACTGGTGGCAGGATGTGGGAGCCTCAGGGACGCCAGTGATTGGGCTAGCTCACATGAGCAGCCTATTGGAGCATATCAAAACAAAGCTAAACAAGAAGCTAGGACACAGTAAGCAAACATAAAATAAATAAATATAATAACTTATTGATGGCTTGGAGACAACAGTCAATATCAAATCACATAAAGAAGCAGACCATGATGGCTTCAGCAAGCTCCCAAAATAAATAATCAAGACTTTTTCTGGAGGAAGAGGATTTCTTGGAATTACCAGAGGTAGAATACAAAAGATTAATATACAGAACTCTTCAAGAGATCAGGAAGGAGATCAGACAAAATGCAGACCAAGCAATAGAGGAACTTAAGAAGATTAGAGAAGAGCATAATGATAAATTTAACAGGCTGCAAGAATCCATAGATAGCCAGTGTCTTAGTCATCTACTGCTGCTGTAACAGAAATACCAGAAGTGGGTGGCTTTACAAAGAGAAGTTTATTGTCTCATGGTCCAGTAGGTTACAAGTCCAAATTCAAGACATCAGCTCCAGGGGAACACTTTCTCTGTCGGCTCTGGAGGAAAGTCCATGTCATCAGTCTTCCTTTGGTGTGGGAGCTTCTCTGCACAGGAACCTCAGGTCCAAAGGATGCGCTCTGCTCCTGGCACTGTTCTCTTGGTGGTATGAGGTTCCCACGTGTCTCTGCTCGCTTCTCTATTTTATATCTCAAAAGAGATTGCATTAAGACACTAATCTTGTCAACCTCATAAGTACAACGTCATCACAGTGATAGAATTTACAACACATAAGGAGATCACATATAATCTCATCATAGTGATAGAATTTACAACACATAAGGAAATCACATCAGATTACACAATCATACAACACTGGGAATCATGACCCAGACAAGTTGCTACACACATTTTTGGGAGGGGCACGATTCAATCCGTGACAGCCAGTAATCAGAAATCCAGAAGATTAACAATAAAATTTCAGAATTAGACAACTCAATAGAAAGTCATAGGAGCAGAACTGAGGCGATGGAAGTCAGAATTGGTGAGACTGAAGATAAAGCACTTGACAGCAACTTGTTTGAGGAAAAATCAGATAAAAGGATTTAAAAAATGAAGAAACCCTAAGAATTATGTGGGACTCTATCAAGAGGAATAACCTACAATTGATTAGAGTACCAGAACAGGGGAGGAGAACAGAGAACACAGAAAAAACTGTTGAAGATTTGTTGGCAGAAACTTCCCTGATATCATGAAAGATGAGAAGATATCTATCCAAGATGCTCATCGAACCCCACACAAGGTAGATCCCAAAAGAAAGTCACCAAGACATTATAATCAAACTTGGCAAAACCAAAGATAAAGAGAATTTTAAGAGCAGCTAGGGATAAACGAAAAGCCATCTACAAAGGAGAGTCAATAAGAATAAGCTCGGACTACTCAGCAGAAACCATGCAGGCAAGAAGGCAACGGGATGACATATATAAAGCCTAGAAGGAAAAAAATTGCCAGCCAAGACTTACATATCCAGCAAAACTGTCTCTCAAATATGATGGCAAAATTAGGGCATTTCCAGATAAACAGAAGTTTAGGGAATATGCAAAAACCAAAGCAAAATTACAAGAAATACTAAAGGGTGTCCTCCGGTTAGAAAATCAGTAACATCAAATAACAACCCAAGATCAGAACACAGGACAGAGCATCCAGATATCAACCCAGACAGGGAAGACACAAAAATAAATCAAAGCTAAAACACTGAAAATAGGGAAACAGAGATGTCAATAAGTATAAGATGACAACATTAAAACAAAAAAGGGGGGCTAAAAAATGTAGACATAGATTTTTCATATGGAGAGGAAGTCAATGTGATAAAAAGAAATAAAAGATTGGTTTAAACTTAGAAAAATAGGGGTAAATATTAAGGTAACCACAAAGGAAACTAACACTCCTACACATCAAAATAAAAAACAAGAAAAATATACAGACTCAGTAAATAGAAAATGAACAACAATGAAAAAGATGAAAAGAAGATACATAGAGAAAAACGACTCGGCACAGAAAATTAAGTGGAACAGAGAAACTGCCAACAACACACACAAAAAAGAATTTTGCAAGACCAACGACTTCTTCATTGCAGATACCCTTTTTTAACAATGTAATTGGCTACTATACACATGGATCTCGCCAGATGGAATATGCAGAAATTAAATTGACTGTATCTGTGGAAAGAGACGACTTGTTAAATTTGGCTGCCCCTGAGAGTTGTGACTACAAGTGATTTGTGCTTTCTTCTCTACACCAATTTTTATAATGAATATATAGTCATTTCTGTTAGAAAAATCATCTAATGAATAAGTTGTTTGTACAACTAATGTCAAAATAGACAACAATCAGTTATTGTGGTTGTGTACCGACTCAATTTCAACTCACAGCGACACAATGTGTCTGAGTAGAACTGCCCCACAGGGCTGTAATCTTTCCAGGAGCAGATCACCAGGTCTTCCCTCCTGAGGAGCAGCTGGTGGATTGGAACCGCCCACTTAACCACTGCACCACCAGGGCTCCTTGAACAGAAAATAGCAGCGTTCATTCCCCTTCATGAAGCATTCTCCTATTTCTCCACAAGAGGGCAGCACAATTTCAGACACAATACTTCCCAAAGATTTTTGCTAATACATGTGCTTATGCTGCCCTTTTGTGGGGAAATAGGAGAATACTTCATGATTGGAGAGGAGTCATTTCTAAAAGGCAGGTATGTTTTTTACATATTGGTAATGAAAGATAGTGGGGCAATGGTTAAGCACTTGGCTGGTAACCTAAAGGTGGAGGTTCAAACCCACCCAGCAACTCCGCTGGAGAAAGACCTGGCTATCTGCTTCCATAAAGATTGCAGCCTAGAAAACCAGAGCAGGTTCACTCTGTCACATGGGTTTACTATCAGCTGAAATTCACTCGATGGCACCTAACAAATACAACAGAGACAATTTATCCACTTAATTGAATTTGAAATTGTCAGCTTTTTATTGCAAACAAATAAATGCCCCCATGCTCTCTATTGAACAATTAAACTCAAACAAAACCACATCAGAGGAGCTGGGATTGCTGTGATCTGCACCCTTTTCTGCACCAATATGTCTCTTTTTTTCATAGAACTTTACTACACTACAAAAAAACTTGCGATTTATCTCACCACATGCACAGCCATAATAAAGAAGGAATATTTCCTTTACCTGCTTCAGACAAGCGATTGCACTAAAATTAACTCCAGCTGTAAATAATCAAGGTAGAAAAAGCACTAGACCAATGCTTCTTAAATTGCATGTGCATAGAACTCACCTGGGGAGCTTTTTAAAAAGCAGATTTGCATTCAGTAAGTTGGGGGTAAGCGCAGAGATGCCCCTTGTTCAATCCCGGTGCTGATGGTACTGCTCCGTGGGGCACAGAGAATGTGTGCCTCCCGCTAACGCTGGGCACAGGGTGACCATGGTGGAATTTAACCAACCAAAGCTCAGTACTTCCTGCGCAGATAGTGCCCACACACAGGGTGGTTTGGACCCGTCATCGATGCTCTCTACCTAAATTAGCATAGACTTCAACTTGTCTTTTATAAGGAACCTAAATCAGCTGGTTAATTCCTTCCTGTCAGTTGATTCTGACTCATGGGTACCCCATGTGTTACGGAGTAGAACTGTGCTCCATAGGATTTTGTTGGTTGTAATCTTTACAGAAGCAACTCACCAGGCCTTTCTTCTGTGCCACCACTGGTGGATTCCAACCCCAAGCCTTTTGGTTAGTAGTTAAATGCAAAGAGTAAAATCGCATTCACGTGATTGCTTCAGGTTATGCAAGAACAGAAACCCAAGTGTTTTGGAGCAACACAATTTCAATCGTATCAAACCTTATCAGCAGTAAACAGGCTATGGTGAGCTGGGCAGCATTCCTGAGTTTGGGTGGAATTTATCTGGTGTTCAAAATAATTAAAACTCACTGCAATAGTGGAGTGTCTGGAGCAAGAGATGCATCCTAGATGCCCAGTTTCTTGTTTTGGCTTCAGATTTGGGAAAAGAGAAAGCAAAGCAGCTGTGCTCTGATCTGAACTCCTCTGATATGTTAAGACGTGTTGAGACTCTAGTAAGTTCAAAACTACATAATCTTAATAAAACGTGTTTCCTTTATCTTATAGTACATAATTAAGTTATCTGCTTTATTTATATGCATATGCTAGTGATTTTCACTTCATTATTCCTTTTTTTTTTTTGGTTTCCTTACCACTGCCCTCGAGTTGATTCTGACTCATAACGACCGTACAAGACAGAGTAGAACTGCCCCATCGGATTTCCAAGGAGTGACTGGTGGATTTAAACTGTTGACCTTTTGGTTAGCAGCTGAGCTCTTAACCACTGTGCCACCAGGGTTTCCAATAAAGTGAGACTTCTCTTAAAATATTCCAATGTGTTCTGGCAACATGGGGCTCTAGGCAGAAGCACCACGCCGTCCCTCCACAGCAAAGATCTGAAAAACTAAGCCAAACAGAGAAAACAGCAATCCTGAAATCCTAAACATCAAATGAATTGATAGGGGACAGTGAGTTGAAGACAATGGTGATGGAATAATTTGGAAAAGGATAGTGAGAATAGCAGCACAACTGGAAGAATGTAATCGATGTCACTGAATTGTACATGCAGAAACTTTCAAAACGGCGTAACTTTGGCTATATATTTTCACCAAAAAAAAAGTCCTCAAGATCGAGAAGGGAGAGTGTTGACATGTCGTGAGGTTGCTAACCAATGTCATAAAACAATATGTGTACTGACTGTTTCATGAGAAACTATTTATTCTGTAAACCTTCATCTAAAGTACAATAAAAAAATTTAAAAAATTTTTTCCAATGCTGTATATAAAACTAGTTTTCCACAAACAACCACAAGCTTAAATTAATTACTCAAATATACATTTTACAGTGAGTTTCAAAGCTATTATTCTTAGAAGAAAAGTTCTGTTCAACTTGGCCCATGTATAAAATGTCAAATATGCACACATTTCTTCTTCACCCAAAATACGAGTAGTTCTGTTTTGGTTCTCTATAAGGCTTCTGTATTTTTGATAAATCCTCCTGGAGTTGAGAGATGCATCCCTATCACAGATGACAGTTGAAATAAATAAATAAAACCAACCCATTGCCCATCGAGTCAGCTTCGACTCATAGCTACCCGATCGGACAGATTAGAACTGCCCCATAGGGTTTCCAAGGAGAGGCTGGTGGATCGGAACTGCCAACCTTTTGGTTACCTGCCGAACTCTTAACCACTGCGCTTCCAGGGCTCCAGTTACCCTCCCCGCAACCAAGCTGGTGGGTTGGAACCACCCAATTAACCATTGCACCACCAGGGCTCCTCAAACGAAAAATACCAGCATTCATCTCCATTCACGAAGCATTCTCCTATGTCACCACTAGATGGCAGCGCTAGGCGAGACACAATATTTTCATATGATTTTTGCTAATACATCTGCTTATGCTGCCCTCCTGTGGAGATATAGGAGAAAGCATCAGGATCAGAGAAGAGTTTTTAAAACCCAGACGTGTTTTTTATACATTTGTAATTAAAGACAGTGGAGCAAAGGTTAAGCACTTGAGTGGTTACCTTAAGGTGGAAGTTCAAACCTACCCAGCAGCTTTGCTAGAGAAAGAACTGGCTATCTGCTTCCGTAAAGATTACAAACTTGAAAACCAGAGCAGCTCTACCCTGTCACAGGGGTTTACTATGAGTTGAAATTGACTGGATGGCACTCAACAACAACAGAGACAATTTATCGAGTTAATTGAATTTGAAATCGTCAGCTTTTTATTGAAAATAAATAAATGCTACCATACTCCCTGTTGAACATTAAACTCAAGCAACAGCACATCAGAGCCACAGGGATTGCTGTGACCTGCACTCTTGTCTGCACTAATACGTCTTTTATTCCCCCAGAATGTATCTGCACTACATAAAACTTGTGATTTATCTCACCACATGCACGGCAATAATAAAGAAGGCATCTTTTGTTTTCCTGCTCCAGAAAAGTGATTACACTAAAATTAACTCCAGCTGAAGTAAATAATCAAGTATAAAATTATGGTAGTAAAACCACTAGACCAGTGCTTCTTTAACTGCATGTGCATAGAACTCACTTGGGGAGCTTGTTAAAAAGCAGATTTGGATTCAGAGGGTTGGGGGTGAACCCAGAGATTCCTGATTTTGAATGCCGATGTTGATGGTACTGCTCCGTGGGGCCCAGAGAATGCGCGCCTCCCACTAACCTTGAGCACACGGCGACCACAGTGGAATTCAGCAAATCAGAGCTCAGTACTGCCTACACACATAGTGCCCACAGACAGGGTTGTCTGGACCTGCCGATGAAGCTCCCTACCTAAATTGGCATGGACTTAAGCTTCTCTTTTATAAGGAACCTAAATCAGCTGGTTAATTTTTTCCTGTGAAATTGATTCCAATTCATAGGGACCGTGTGTTACAGAGTAGAACTGTGCTCCATAGGGTTTTGTTGGCTGTAATCTTTACAGAAACAGATTGCCAGGCCATTCTTCTGTGCCACCACTGGTGAGTTCCAACCACCAGCCTTTTAGCTGGTTGGTTGTTGTTAGGTGCTGTCCAGTCGGTTCTGTATGTACAACAGAATGAAACATTGCCAGGTCTTGCGCCATCCTCACTAACATTGCTATCTTCAACCCGCTGATGCAGCCACTGTGTCAGTCCATCTCGTTGAGGGTGTTCCTCTTTTTCGCTGACCTTCTACCAAGCATGATGTCCTTTTCCCGGGATTGGTCCCTCCTTTTAACATCTCCACAATACGTGAGACAAATTCTTGCCATCCTCGCTTCCTAAGGAGCAGTCTGGTTGTACTTCTTCTGAGACAGATTTGTTCATTTTCTGGCAGTCCATGGTATAATCAATATTCTTTCCCAACACCATAATTCAAATGCACTAATTCTTCAGACTTATTCATTGTCCAGCTTTGGCACACATATGAGGTAATGGAATATACCCTGGCTTGGATCAGGTGCACTTTAGCCCTCAAAATGACAGCTTTGCTTTTTAATGCTCTAAAGAGGTCTTGTGCAGCAGATTTGCTCAACACAATGCATCGTTTGCTTTTTTGACTGCTGCTTCCTGGGCCTTGACTGTGGATCCAAGCAAAATACAATCCTTGACAACATCAATCTTTACTCCATTTATCATGATGTTGCTTGTTGGTCAAGTTATGAGGATTTTCGTTTCCTCTATGTTGAGGTGTAATCCATACTGAAGGCTGTAGTCTTTGATCTCCATCAGTAAGTGCTTCGAGTCTTCTTTGCTTTCAACAAGCAAGGTTGTTTCATCTGGATAATGAAAAAGGAAGACAGTAGAACGGATGCATTCGAACTTTGGTGTTGGTGAAGACTATTGAATATACCGTGGATTGCCAAAAGAAAGAACAAATCGGTCTTAGAAAAAAATACGATCAGAACGCTCCTTAGAAGCCAGGTTGGCAAGACTTCAACTTGCTTACTTTGGCCATGTCATCAGGAAAGACCAATTGCTAGAAAAGGACATCATGTTTGTTACAGTAGAGAGTCACTGAAAACAAGGGAAACCCTCCATGAGACGGATTACATAACAGCCGCAACCATGGGCTCAAACATACCAACGATCATAAAGATGGCGCAGGACCCGGCTGCGTTTCCTTCTGTTGTACTTAAGCTCGCCGTGACTTGGAGCCAACTCGGACGGCAGCTGACGACAATAAGATCTCTAAGCTCTAAACATGATTATTTTCCTCTGCACAGATGTGAGTTTTGTAATCAACTCAATAGCAACAGGATTGGTTCAGCTTAGAGCTGGTTGCGTTTACTGAGACTATTTCCCTGTGCGGGCTTTAAAACAGTATTGTTTCATGTCTTTGATTTTCTTGCTGTTCTTTGTATTTTTATTGTGGTGGAAATCTCCATAACAAAATATACACCATCTCAACGATTTCTACTCGTACAATTCAGGGACACTGATTACATTCTTTTTAATATAATTAATATTTTTTACTGTTTCATCAAGGCTTTTTTTTTTTTTTTTTTTTTTTGCTTTAACAAAGAGAAATTTATTCTTTTACCGTCTAGGAGGCAGTAAGACTGCCCCATAGGGTTTCCTAGGAGCAGCTGGTGGATTTGAACTGCCGACATTTTGGTTAGCAGCCATAGCTCTTAACCACTGCTCCAGCAGGGCTCTGTGGGTAGATTAGGACCTTGAAAAAGAAACTTTATTCTAGAAAGACTTCAACTCTTCAAGTGCTATCTGACGCCTCTGGCCCTTTAATTTGCCTGTGTCACATGACCCCTTCTCAGAATTCTCTGACCAGCCCTGGCAGTTATGGAAACATAAGAATGTTACAATTTCCAACTGTCTCCCAACCTGGCAGTTAGCACTATAACCCCTTCTGAGGAGTCCTCCTCTCCCTTTTTTTCCCCCTCTTCAGGGAGAAGCACTGTGGTTTAGTTGCCTTTTTGCCCTGGCTGAGATCACTGAGGCTTTCTGGTGGCCGCCTTTACTTTAATCTGTCTTCTGTGTGAAAAGATTACACATCCTGTGATGGCCAAACAAAGCAGGTAAGCCTAGGCCGCCTTTCTTTTGCTATAAACAAGCTTCATTTCATTTTCTTCATGGACTGCTGGGCTGTATGCTGTTGGCAGTTAAAACGAGGCCCCCGAGTAGCACTTTAAATGTGAATTATAGCTCATCAGCTTGGCCAGTGTCATCTCCACCATCATATCCCTCTTTACGTGAGAACCGTGACAGGATTTAGTGTCAGCGTGGGAAGAAAGTAAAAGGCTAATGTGTGACTAAGACACATAGGTGATGGTGAAGCATGTTCCTCACGTGTGTTATTGTTTATCTTATAGGCCAGGCCAAGGGGAGCCCCAAGACCATTCTGGGGAGATTTTCTGTGCAGCCAGGGAAGTGTGCCTTTCCCCCTTGATATTAAAGTAGCAAATGTCTATGTATATCTCTAAACAGGACGTGGACCATTCTTAAACTTCTTTTTACTTCCTCCCTTGCTTTTTACGGAGCCCAGGTGGTGTGGTGGTTAAGAGCTCGTCTGCTAACCAAAAGGTCAGAGGTTCGAATCCACCAGCCACTTATTAGAAATCCCATGGAGCAGTTCTACTCTGTCCAATAGGGTCGGTATGAGTCAAAATCCACTCAACGGAAACGGGTTTCTTTTCTTTACTTGTTAAGCTAAATTGTTACTAGGTTTTCAGATGACTTCAGGGGATATTTTTGGTTTAAGGGTTAAAGATTAGGCTTCTCTTATGCTTAAAGAAGATACTTAGAACACTGATTGAAGGCCGGGAAGAATATAGAATGTGGAAATATAGCCTTAGATGAGAAAGGCAAGATGTAAATATTCAGCACTTTCTAACCTGTGGCTCATCAATCTGTTTCATTTTGTTTTCTCCTTGGCGTTCCTGGCTTGACCTCATAACTCCTCTACCTGTCTGCAGTCGACTTGAAATGCAGCACTTCTGCCGCCAGCTCCTAGGCCTCCTTTTGAGTTATATGTCTTGGACATCCGGTAACGTCCTAGCAATCAGCAAATCCTGGCGCGTGTGGGAATTCGACAGCAAGGTTGTTCCTGTTGTGTTTATTGGACTTTGGGATGTTTTTTATATTCAAAAGGTTAACATCTCTGGAGTGCTGGTCGAGATGGTGCAGGAGCATGTTATGAATGAGAACTGGGCCATTTCTGATGAAATCTCCTATGCACAGGACATGATCTTGTTAGCTAATTTTATCAAGTTACCAGTCCTGATTTTTGGCACGCTGACCCTTTGGGTCAGTTGGATCAAAGCCCCATACCCAGATTTTCTTCGAATGTATTACAAAATGTGCGCCTACCTTCTTTTGTTCAGTTCTGTGTGTACCGCGAGTGCAGTGATCTGGAATTTCTATGCGGATTTTTCTGGCAACACCACCTTTGACTTTCCACCGAGCTTTCCTGTTAAAAAAGAAGCACTAATAGGTAAACGGTGGTCCTACGTGCTCCCACTGGGAATCACAACGGCCTCCATGTCCATTATCAGTGCCCTCAGCTTCCTCTTTGAGCGGTATTTACTAACACCCCAGAGCCAAATGAAGCCCACAGCTGTGGGCAAAAGTTCAAAACAAAAAGTCTGAACTGAGGGCTTTTACTTTTTGGAATGGCAGCAAGTATACTTTTCCTGAAGAAATTTCCTACATATATATAACACTGTCATAGCCATCCGCTCATTTGAAATAAACATACTTGTTTGATTTGTCAGAGTGTGTCTGAAGCTGATTTTCTCCTCTTCTGCTCCTTGCTGTAAACCTGTTCCTTTCTTTCAAGCTTTCACTTCCTGAAATCTGCAGGGAATCATCTTCCGTATATACCCAACTCATAGTGACCCTGTAGGACACAGTAGAACTGCCCCATAAGGGTTTCCAAATCTGTAATCTCTGTGGAAGCAGATTGCCACATCTTTCTCCCTTAGAGTGGCTGGTGGGTTTGAACCGCTGACCTTTTCATTAGCAGCCGAGCACTTAACCACTGTGCCACCAGGGCTCCTTCTTCTCTACATACACTGTCAAAATTCCAAGGCAGGAGGGAGAGTTTTTGCTTAGGAGGCATGGAGTCTATGTTACTGGAGGTGGAATGATTGGGAAAAGGATAGCGAGAATGGGTGCACTTGAAGAATGTAATCAACTTTGGTGAAGGGAAGGACAACACACAATACAGGGGAAGTCAGCACAACTGGACCAAAGCAAAAGCTAAGCAGTTTCCTGGACACATCCAAACACTTTCAGGGACAGAGCAGCCGGCACTGGGGCCTGGGGACCATGGTGTTGGGGGACATATAGGTCAATTGGCATAACAAAGTTTATTAAGAAAATGTTCTATATCCCACTTTGGTGAGTGGTGTCTGGGGTCTTAAAAGCTAGTGAGCGGCCATCTAAGATGCATCGATTGGTCCCAACCACCTGTAGTAAGGGAAACTGAAGAATACCAAAGACACAAGGAAAGTAGTAGCCCAAGAGACAGAAAGGGCCACATAAACCAGAGACTTCATCAGCCTGAGACCAGAAGAACTAGATGGTGAGCAGCTACCACCAGTGACTGCCCTGACGGGGAACACAACAGAGAGTCCCAGCCAGAGCAGGAGAAAGTTGTAGAGAAGAACCCAAGGTCACATAAAAAGACCAGCCTTAATGCTCAGACAGAAACTGAGGAACCTCCAAAACTATGGTCCCTGGACTCACTGTTAACCCAGAATTGAAACCATTCCCAAAGTCTACTCCTCAGACAAAGATTAGACAGGACTATAAAACAAAAAATTATCCATGTGAGGAATGTGCTTCTTAGTTCAATCAGATATAAGAGACCAAATGGGCAGCTCCTGTCCAAAAGTAGGATGAGAAGGCAGGAAGGGACAGGAACTGGTTGAATGGACACAGGGAACCCCGAGTGGAAAGGGGGAGTGTGCTGTCACATTGTGGGGATTGCAGCTAAAGTCACAAAACAGTACGTGCATAAATTTTTGTATGAGAAATTAACTTGAGCTGTAAACTTTCACCTAAAGCACAATTTAAAAAAATTATATATATATAAAAGGTGTATTGGATTTGGCATCTAGAAGGGTAGATTCTGGGTTCAGCCTCATTACTACTAGTTATTTTTACAGAAGTTAATTGACTATTCAGGATTCTCAGGTACAGAGAAAAAATAAGAATGCTGTACAGATACCTAAAGTTTACTTTTAATGATATTTATTTAGCGTATGGGATATTTTTTCCTGAAATCCAAATAAATTATTGGAATTATCTGTTTTCCCCTACGGAATTAACAGTTTCTTTATAAAACTAGTTCTTAGGGCAGTCTCTACTGCTCCAGTTGCTCTAAATTTAGTTTACCTGCCTATACAATGACAGTAGAAGACGAGGCAAAAAAGAACAGCAGTTATATTGATGAGATCTACAAGATTAGATAGTGTCTTAAGCCGATCTCTTTTGAGATATAAAAGAGAGAAGCAAGCAGAGAGACAGCAGGACCTCATATCACCAAGAAAGCAACAGCGGGAGCAGAGTGCGTCTTTGGACTCCAGGTTCCTGCGCCGAGAAGCTCTTAGACCAGTGGAAGACAGATGACAAGGACCTGAAGAGTCATTTCTAAATTCCAGATGTGTTTTTTAATATTGGTAGTTAAAGACAGTGGGGCAATGGTTACTCACTTCAGTGGTTACCTTATGGTGGAGGTTCAAACCCACCCAGCAGCTTTGCTAGAGAAAGACCTGGCTATCTGCTTCCGGAAAGATTACAGCCTTGAAAACCAGAGCACGTCTACCCTGTCACAGGGGTTTGCTATGAGTTGAAATTGACTCGATGGCACTCAACAACAATAGAGGAAATTAATGAACTTAATTGAATTCAAAAGTGTCAGCTTTTTATTGAAAACAAATTAATGCCACCATGCTCCTTGGTGAACATAAACTCAAGCAACACCACATGAGAGCCACAGGGATTGCTGTGACCTGCACTGTGTCTGCACCAATACGACGTCTTTTTTTTTCCCCTAGATTGTTACTGCACTACATAAAACTTGTGATTTATCTCACCACATGCACAGCAATATTAAAGAAGAAATATTTCGTTTTCCTGCTCCAGAAAAGTGACTGCACTAAAATTAACTCGAGCCCAAGTAAATAATCAAGTATAAAATTATGGTAGAAAAACCACTGGACCAATGCTTCTTAATTGCATGTGCATAGGACTCACCTGGGAAGCTTGTGAAAAAGCAGATTTGGATTCGGTAGGTAGGTCGGAGGTAAGCGCAGGGATTCCCCATGTTAAATGCCGATGCTGAAGGTACGGCTCCGTGGGGCTCAGAGAATGCGTGCCTCCCACTAACGGTGGACCCAGGATGACCACGGTGGAATTCAACCAATCAGAGCTCAGTACTTCCTGTGCCCATAGAGCCCCCGGTCAGGGTTGTTTGGACCCGCCATTGAAGCTCCCTCCCTAAATTGGCATAGACTTAAGCTTGTCTTTTATAAGGAACCTAAATCAGTGGGTTAACTTTTTCCTATGGAATTGATTCCAACTCATAGAGACCCCATGTGTTACAGAGTAGAACTGTACTCCATATGGTTTTGTTGTCTTTAATTATTATAGAAGCAGATCACCAGGCCTTTCTTCTGTGCCACCACTGGTGGGTTCCAACCACCAACTTTTTGACTAGTAGTCAAGTACAAAGAGTAAAATCACACACACGTGGCGGTACAATACACACACACACACACACACACACAATTCTGTAAATGGGAGAGAATGTGACAAGGACAGAAAATTGGCTTCAGGTGATGCAAGAACAGAACCACAAGGGTTTTGGAGGAACACACTTTGAATCGTATCAGACCTTATCCTCTGTAAGCTGACTATGGACAGCTGAGCAGGGTTCCTGAGTTTTGGTGGAATTTATCTGGTGTTAAAATAATCAAAACTCACTGGAATTTCAACATAAGATTTACTCTAAACAGCTATTGCATATGCATGTAGGGAGGCCATTTGAATTCCAAAGCACAGGACAACAAAGATGTACCTGGCCCCAGACGGCTGGAAAAAACGTAAATCCATCCACCTATGGACAGCTGATCTTGGGCAAAGCACCGAAGTTTATTGAATGGGGAAGAGAAAGTCTCTCCAACAAATGGTGCTGGCAAAATTGATATTTAGCTGTAGAAAAATGGAACAGTATCTGTACCCCACACCATACACCAAAACTAACTAAAAATGGATCAAAGACCTAAAATATAAATATAAATAATGGCAAATCCACGAAACATCTCATAACATGGATGAATCTGGAGGACATTATGCTAAGTAAAATAAATCAATCACAAAAGGACAAATATTGTACTAGACTGCTATTATAAAGTAACAACAAAAGTTTTACACACAGGGGAAAAATTTTTTTTTTGACAGTGACCAGGGATGGGAGGTGGAGGGAGGGAAAATTACCAAAGAGGTTGTAGACATGTGTTAATATTGGTGAAGGGAAAGGCAATACACAATATGGGAGAAGTCAGCACAACATAACCATGGCAATAGAGGACATTGAAAGGCATGTGGGAATAAAGGACAACTATATTAATTACTACAGTGTAGACAATCCTGCAAAAAAAATCATATTAACAAACAATAATCTGCAGATGTGTGTGCATTTTTAGTTATGTTTGGTATTCTATTTATGCCATATATTAGGGCCCCAAGGAATGTCCCTAGTTTTTCCACTGTGATCTTTACAGTTTTAGGTTTTATATTTTAGTGTTAACCAAAGATTAATATCCTTAATATATATTTTTTAAAAAGGTCTTAGAAACACCAGTCCCATATAAAATGGACAAAGCTTAAAAATAAGTGTTCACAAAAAAGGAAATACACAATCTGATGATACCTTTTTTGGTTGGGACCAAGGGAAACCGACATTCTCAAATATTATTAGATAGATTCCTGAGCACGGGATGTTACTGAACTGTGCATGTAGAAATTTTTGAAATGGTATATCTTTGGCTATGTATATTTTCACCAAAAATAAAAGGTCGAGAACGGAGAGGGTTGAAATGTCATGGGGTTGTTAACCAGTGTCAACTGTACTACTATTTAATGAAAAACTATTTATTCTGTAAACCTTCACCTGAAGCACAATAAAAAAACAAAAATTTTTCTTTTTTACTTTTCATTGTTAAGTATAATGCATTTAGAAAAATACATATTAACATACAGCTCCATACATAAAGTGACCATCTGCTGAGTTACCTTTGTAAATGTATTTTTATTTACTAGTTTAAGCTTTGCACTGTATATACTGAAATAAGTTCCAGAAGTCTTAAAGCATTAACTATAAAGCCCCAAATTAATAGCTGTCCAATCTCAGGGTAAGGAGCCCTGGTGGAACTTCTCTTAAAATGTTCCAATGCTGTATATTAAACTAGTTTTCCACAAGAACCACAAGCTTAAATTAATTACTCAATTATACATTTTACAGTGACTTTCAAAGCTTTTATGCTTAGAAGCCACATTCTGTTCAACTTTGCCAGTGGTTGGACTTCTTTCCAGACAGATTTGTTCGTTCTTTTGACAGTCCGTGATATATTCAATATTCTTTGCTAACATCCCAATCCAAAGGGGTTATTTCTTCTTTGGTCTTCCTTATTCATTGCCCAGCTTTCGCATGCATATGAGGCAATTGAAACTATCATGTCTTGGGTCAAGCAAACATTATCCTCAAGGTGACATCTTTGCTTTTCAACACTTTAAAGAGGTCTTTTTGCAGCAGATGTGCCCACTGCAATGCGTCTTTTGATTTCTTGACTGCTGCTTCCGTGGGCCTTGATTATGGATCCAAGGAAAATGAAATCCTTGACAACCTCAATCGTTTCTCCATTTATCATGATGTTCCTCATCGGTCCAGTTGTGAGGATTTTTGTTTTCTTTATGTTGAGGTGTAATCCATGTTGAAGGCTGTGGTCTTGGATCTTCATCAGTAAGTGCTTCAAGTCCTCTTCACTTTCAGCAAGAAAGGCTGTGTTATCTGCATAACACAGGTTGCTAATGAGTCTTCCCTCCAATCATGATGCCCCGTTCTTCTTCATATAGTCCAGCTTCTCTGATTATTTGCTCAGCATACAGATTGAATACATATGGTGAAAGGATACAAGCCTGACACACACTTTTCCTTTAAACTCTTGTTCTGTTTGAACGACTGCCTCTTGATCCATGTACAGATTCCTCATGAGCACAATTAAGTGCTCTGGAATTCCCATTCTCTGCAACATAATCCATAATTTGTTATGATCCACAGTTGAATACCTTTGCATAGTCAATAAAACACAGATAAACAACTTTCTGGTAGTCTCTGCTTTCAGCCAGGATCCATCTGATATCTGCAATGATATCCCTGGTTCCATGTCCTCTTCTAAATCCAGCTTCAATTTCTGGCACTTCCCTATCGATATACTGCTGTAGCCGCTTTTGAATGATCTTCAGCAAAATTTTGCTTGCATGATATTAATAATATTGCTCGATAATTTCTGCATTCAGTTGGATCACCTTTCTTGGGAATAGGCATAAGTATGGATCTCTTCCAGTCGGTTGGCCAGGTAGCTGTCTTCCAAATTTCTTGGCATAGGCGAGTGAGCACTTCCAGTGCTGCATCCGTTTGTTGAAACATCTCAATTGATATTCCGTCAATTCCTGGAGCCTTGTTTTTCACCACTGCCTTCAGTGTAGCTTGGACTTCCTTCAGTACCATCAGTTCCCGGTCACGTTACCTCCTGAAATGGTTGAACATCGACCAATTCTTTTTGGTATAGCGACTCTGTTTGTTCCGTCCACAGGGCTACCACAGTGGAATTCAACCAATCAGCGCTCAGTACCTACTGCACACATAGTAGCCACGAACAGGGTTGTTTGGACCTGCCATGGAGGCTCCCTACCTAAATTGACATAGACTTAAGCTTGTCTTTTATAAGGAACCTAAATCAGTGAGTTAACTGTTTCATGTCAAGTTGATTCTGATTCATGGGGTCCCCATGTGTTACATAGTAGAACTGTGCTCCATTGGGTTTTCATGGCTGTAATCTTTACAGAAGCAGATTGCCAGACCTTTCTTCTGTGCAACCATGGTAGGTTCCAAACACAACCTTTTGGTTAAGAGTCAAGTGCAAAGAGTGATATCACATTCACGTGTGGGTACAACACACACACACACACACACACACACATCTGTAAATAGAAGAGAATGTGACAAGGGCAGAAAATTTGATTCAGGTTATACAAGAACAGAAACAGTAGTCTTTTGGAGGAACACAATTTGAATCGTATCAGACCTTATGGGCTCTAAGCAGGCTATGGAGGGCTGAGCAGGGTTCCTGAGTTCGGGTGGAATTCAGCTGGTGTTCAAAATAATCAAAACTCACTGGAATTTGAACATAAGGTTTATTCTGAGCCATTATTGCATATGCATATAGGGAGATCATTTGGATTCCAGAAGAAGCCAATGGTTCCAAGAAGCTAGGTGCAATGGGACTTACAGAGAGAAGAGGAGGGAGAAACATAGAAGACTAACTATTGGCTTATCTTAACGGGACTGATGGAACCCTGCCTTCCACTCTTTGCTGAGATCCACTGATATCACGGTACTTCTGGCCTGGCTGCTAATAATTTGGCTCTCCACTCACCGGCAGTCAAAAGATTTTGATGAGTTTTAAATTAGGAGGCAGTGGTTTGTTGAGTGCAAACCCTAGTGGTGTAGTGCTTAATAGTTTGGCTGCTAACTAAAACGTCAGCAGTTCAAATCCACCTGGCGCTCCTTGGAAACACTATGGGGTCATTCTGCCCTGTCCTATAGGGTCAGTATGAGTCGGAATTGACTCGATGGCAATGGGTTTGGTTTGTTGACTATTCTTTTCTAGCTGGATAAGCCAAATTTACATTGCTATACAGGAGTTTCTGGCAGGCTTTTGTAGTTTGGGCCTGTTTTTTAATGGTTAATATTTGGTTTCCTGGATAAGAAAACTTTAAAATCAAGGTAAGATGTCTGTTATTAATTTTCTTAGTCAACACTGGTAAATTGTTGGTATTTGATCATATTACTGACATAGAGTTTTACAGATAGATTTATGATTTGTGTGTGTGTGTATGTGTGCTTGTAAGAACACTTATTTGGACATTATACAGTCCTTCAAAGTGTTGATTACAACCCTTGAAAGACTGGTGTGTGTGTGTGTGTGTGTGTGTGTGCAGTTGATTACAACCCTTGAAAGACTGGTATGTGTGTGTGTGTGTGTGTGTGTGTGTGTGTGTGTGTGTGTGTGTGTGCAGGTGCCTGCAAAAAAGATTCATTGTTTTACAATTTGATAGTCAATTTATTTAACTTACAAGTTCAAATGCCTTAACCTTTTAAGTTCAGCCAACTAGCCTTATTATTCTATTTGAAGTTGAGACCAGCTGTCTGCCCACCATCTTGAACAGGCAAAGGGCTGTACCTGCCATCTTCTGTGATACACGAACTAACTCTCTGTCTCTAAGCTAACTCCTTATTTAGCTATGCTTCCTGTTTCTGGCCAACTTGAGGAAAGCAAGAGACTGGGGTCACAGGACCAGCTAAAACTGGCAAGAACTAGATCTGGCCAGCCTGACATGTGCAGAACCATCGACCCCAGCCTCTGGGTGACCCTGCAACTATTCTCCCACTGGACGGAACTGAACTTTAGTGGCCCAAGATTGGGGGAAGGCTTTCAGAAGCAAGGGGTCAGAGCCTAAGATCTCGTTTGAGACACACACACCCCCACCACCCGCCCCCCGCCCCATTTTATACTGAGCAAGCACAGAAAGGCCAGACTGCCCAGGGAATGCCTTTTCCGTCCAGGCCAATTAGCAAGCTGGCCACACCTCGAGGCGTTCCTGAAGACCCCAGAGCCGATTTACTTTACCCATACAAACCTTTTAGGCTATTATTCCGGGAACCACCTTGGCGACGCGAGTTCCGGTGTGCTCCTTTGCTTAGCCAAGCAAATAAAACTTCTTTCGCTTTCACCCGTTTCGTGTCTCCATGGCTGCACCAAGCCGACCTGGAACAGTCCCGATACAAAGTCCAGCAAATAATAGCGACCACATTTAAGGGGCTTGTGGAAAGTACTTGACCCCATTAGCAAATCAAATTAATGAAACATCCTCAACCATTCTAAAGTCCATTTGAATCTCTTGGTGTACTACACTTAGTTCCTGTTTGAAGGCTTCAATAGTCTGAATTAACAAACACTTTCCCAGGTATGTCAATAACTCTTTCAGATCTAATAATTGAAACTTTAAAATATAATGAAACTTAAGTCATCTTAAAATATTCTAATGCTGTATATGAAATTAATTTTCCAGAAAAATCACAAGCTTAAATTAATTACTCAATTATACATTTTACAGTGATTTCCAAAGCTATTACTCCTAGAACCAAATTCTGTTCAACTGTGCCCATGCATAAAATATCAAATATGCACACAGTCTTTCTTCACCCAAAATATGAATACTTTCGTTTGTGTTCTCTAGAAGGCTTCTAATTTGTCAGATTCTCCTGGAAATGAAAGATGCATCCCTATCATGAATAAGAGTTACCCTCCCAGCAACCAAGCTGCCTCCACACCCAAGATTTGGTTGGGGCCCTGACTAAGTTCTTCTCAATGACCCTATTGGCATACTTGAACCCTGCTAACAATTGCTCTTCCCAGGACTCTATGATTCACAAGAGAGAGTCTCGAGGCCCCTGAGTCTGAGCTTTAAGTTGTACACATTCATGATTCTTCAGTGCACACGTGGACATGTGGAGGGCTGATGTGGATAGAGACATTGACCACGGACTGCATTTCTCATTTCTTTAGCTCTCATGATAGTACTTTCCCTTCCAGCTCTAAAGACCTTTGCACTTGCAGGACTCCTAAGTCGTGTGAATGTCCTTTCTGTCTGCTCACAAAGACCTCTGGACTCCAAGGAATCACTCTAGAGGCTCCGATCAGATTTCCGGTGAGATTAGAGGTGGTGGTGTCACATTCTTCCAGGGAGGCACATCATGTCTGGTTGTCTCTGTGTGATGTGAGCAGCACCATATCCTTCTTTGCATATCCCAAATAACATCTCATTCCATTTTGAATATCTCACACGGCCTTGTGTGAGCTGTGGTTACCAATGTGGAGGTCATTTTATTCACGAGAAGGTGTGATGTATATCATCGACAAGATGATCATTTATTCAGTCAACCAATATTTATGGATTTCCTTCTCTTTGCCAGATATACAGTGGGGAACAAATCAGATGCATTCTTTTCCTTCAGGGGCTTCCAGCCCAGGGTTTCTCAACCTCAGTACGATGGACATTTGGGGCCAGATACGTCTTTGTTTTCCTGTGCATTGTAAGAGGTTTCTTGTCATTAGGTGCCATCAAGTCGGTTCCAACTCATAGCAACCATAGGTACAACAAAATGAAACATTTCCCCGGTCCTGCACTATCCTCACTATTGTTAATATCTTGAACCCATTGTTGCAGCTACTGCATCAATCCTTCTCGTTGAGGATCTTCCTCTTTTTTGCTGACCATCTACTTTACCAAGCGGGATGTCCTTCTCCCAGGACTGGTGCCTCCTGATAACACGTCCAAACTACATGAGATGAAGTCTTGCCATCCTTGCTTCCAAGGAGCATACTGGTTGTACTTCTTCCAAGACAGATTTGTTCATTTTCTGCCAGTCCATGGTATATTCAATATTCTTCGCCAACATCATTATTCAAAGGCATCAATTCTTCTTCAGTCCTCCTTATTCATTGTCAAGCTTTTGCATGCATACGCGGCTATTGAAAATACCATGGCTTGGGTCGGGCACACTTTAGTCCTTAAAGTGACATCTTTGCTTTTTTTGGTTTTTTTTAATTGTACTTCAGGTGAAAGCTTACAGAACAAATAGTTTCTCATGAAACAGTAGTACACATACTGTTTTATAACATTGGTTAACAACCCCACAACATGACAACCCTCTAACTTCTTAAACTTTTTTTTTTTTGGTGAAAATATGCATAGCCAAAGATACACCATTTCAAAAATTTCTAAATGCACAGTTCAGTGACATTGACTACGCTCTTCCAATTGTGCTGCTATTCTCACTTAAGATGAAGGCTTACACAACAAAATAGTTTCTCCTTTAACAGTTACTACACGTTGCCCTATGACAATGGTTAACAATCTCACAATGCATCAACAATATCCTTACTCATCCTTGGGTTCCCTCTCACCAGTTCCTTGTCCCCTTCTGCTTTCTGGCCCTTGTCACTGGACTACTGTACCTCATAAGTCCCATTTGATTTTACGGGGCTGTCCACTCTCAGGCTGAACGGTGAATCTCGGAGATAGCTTCACCACTGAGCTAAAACGGTGTCTGAGGGCCATACTCTCAGGGTTTCTCCAGTCTCCTTCAGGCCAGTAAATCTGGTCTTTTTTTGTGTGTGTGTGAGTTAGAATTATGTTCTACATCCTTCTCCAACTCTGTCCAGAACCCTCTGTTGTGATCCTGATCAGAGCAGTCAGTGGTGGTAGCTGGGCACCATCTAGCTGTACTGGACTCAGTCCAGTGGAGGCCTTGGTAGCTGTGGACCATTAGTTCTTCGGACTAATCTTTTCCTTGTATCCTGTTCTCTTCATTCTTCCTTGCTCCTGAAGGTATGAGACCAGTGGAGTATCTTAATGGCCGCTCACAGGCTTTTAAGATCCCAGACACTAGTCACCAAGGTAGAATGTAGTGGAATGTATAGGAAAATGATATGGCGCATCCTCAGAAAGCTAGAAATAGACATACCCTTCGATCCAGCAATCCCACTCCTAGGAATATATCCTAGAGAAATAAGAGTCATCACTCGACATATGCACACCTATGTTCATGGCAGCATTGTTCACAATAGCAAAACGATGGAAAACAACCTAGATGCCCGTCAACAGATGAATGGATAAACAAACTATGGTACGTACACACAAAGGAGTACTATGCAATGAGAAAGAACAACAATGAATCTGTGAAGCATCTCATAACATGGTTGAAACTGGAGGACATTATACTGAGTGAAATAAGTCAATCACAAAAGGACAAATATTGTATGAGACCTCTATTGTAAAAACCCATGAAAAAGTTGGCACACAAAATGTGACATCTTTGCTTTTCAACACTATAAAGAGGTCTTTTGCAACAGATTTGCCCAGTGCGATGCATCTTTTGGTTTCTTGACTGCTGCTTCCGTGGGCCTTGATTGTGGATCCAAGTAAAATGAAATCCTTGACAACCTCAATCTTTTCTCCATTTATCATGGTGTTGCTTATTGGTCCAGTTGTGAGGATTTTTATTTTCTTTAGATTGAGGTGTAATCCATACTGAAGACTATAGTCTTTGATCTTCATCAGTAAGTGCTTCAAGTCCTCTTTGCTTTAATCAAGCAAGGTTGTGTCATCTGCATATGGCTGGTTGTTAATGAGTCTTCCTCCAATTCTATTGCCACATTCTTCTTCATATCGTCCAGATTCTTGGATTATTTGCTCAGCATCAGACTGAATAAGTATGGTGAAAGGGTACAACACTGACACACACCTTTCCTGATTTTAAACCACATGTATCCCCTTGTAAGAGGGTTAGCAGCCTACAATCCCTGACCTCTGAGGGTTGCCATAGGCTGGCTGTGTCCCTCCGCCAAAGCTCAGCTCCTTGAGTACCGTGATAGCATCCAGGCTCTGTTCCTTACGGAGAAGTCAGGAATCTGTGAAGGGTCTGAGACTTCACCCTACAGGCCTGTTAACAAGATGAATCACAGAGAGATGCGGTATTAGATTCCTAGGGCTCCTTAACACACGATAACCAATGGAATATTAAACCTCTCCTGTCATGTCAGTTCTGAGACATGGGCCCCTATAGCCATAAACAGAAAGGAAGTTGTGATCTAGGCTGAAGCTAGAAAACATTATTCTGAGTGAAATAAGTTAATCACAATAGCACAAACATTGTATGATCTCACTTATATGAAATATCTCATATAGGTAAATGCAGAGACAAAAGTTTATTAGTGGTGAGTGGGGCAGGAGAGACGAGGGAGGAGGAGTCACTGTTGAGAAAGGAGTGACTATGCACTTATGGTGATGGAAAATTCGGGAAAGGATACTGGTGGTGTTTGCACACCATCATCAGTGTAATGGGTGTCACTGAATCGAACATGTAAAAAATGTTGAATTGGTAAATGTTGTGTTATATGTAGTTTTACCACAATCAAAAAAAAAAAAAAAGTTTTTTTCAACACCAGAAATTCATCCCCACAGATCTGTAGGCCAGCAGTCTGAAACCAAGGTGTAGGCAAGGCCACGCTCCCCTTGGAGGCTCCGGGCCTCTGCCAGCTTCTCGTGGCTCCAGATGTTCCTTGGCCTCTGGTTCCATCACTTCAGTCTCTGCCCTATCTTCCCTTGGCCTTCTCCTCTTCTTGTGAGGACACTGGTCATTGGATTGAGGGTGATCTCATCTCAAGATCCTTAATGAATTACATTTGTAAACATCCTCTTCCCAAGCAGGGCCACACTCACAGGTTCCAGGTGGACATGTCTTCTTTTGGACGGGGCCACATTCAACCCACTACACATGTTTAATTTCAAAGAGGTTTACAGCAAGGTTGCACACAGTGGTGGCCAGGATGCAGGAAATGGGACTCTCATCCACTCCTGGTTGGACTGTCAGTCGGCATCACTGGGATTGCAGTGTGACAGTGTCTAGTAGAACTGAAGAGACACACACTTTTGAATCAGCCATTCCTCTTCTAAGTACCTGTCATAGATTGAATTATGTCCCCCCAGAAAATATGTGTATCAATTCAGCTGGGCCATGCTTGTGTGGTTGTCCTCCATTGTGTGATTGTAATTTTATGTTAAAGAGGATCAAGGTAGGATTGTAACACCCTTATTAAGGTCCTATTCCTAATCCAATGTAAAGGGGGTTTCCCTAGGTTGTGTCCTGCACCACCTTTTATCTTACAAGAGATCAAAGGAAAGGGAAACAGAGAATTGGGGACCTCATACCACCAAGAAAGCAGTTGCCATGGATTGAACTGTGTCCCCCCAAAAAATGTGTGTAACAATTTGGCTAGGCCATGATTCCCAGAATCGTGTGGTTGTCCTCCATTCTGTGATTGTAATTTTATGTTAAAGAGGATTAGGGTGGGATTGTAACACCACCTTTACCCAGCTCACATCCCTGATCCAATGTAAAGGGAGTTTCCCTGGGGTGTGGCCTGCACCACTTTTTATCTCTCAAGAGATAAAAAGGGAAGCAAGCAGAGAGTTGGGGCCCTCATACCATCAAGAAAGCAGTGCCGGGAGCAGAGCGAGAAGGCTGACAGAGAGAAAAAGGCTTCCCCTGGGGCGGACACCCTGAATTTGGACTTTTAGCCTACTTTACTGTAAGGAAATAAACTTCTCTTTGTTAAAACCATCCACTTGTGGTACTTCTGGTATAGAAGCACTAGATGACTAAGACAGCAGTGCTGGGAACAGAGCTCATCCTTTGTACCCGAGGTTCCTGCTGAGAGAAGCTCCTAGTGCACGTGAAGATTGATGACGACAAAGACCTGCCTCCAGAGCCGACGGAGAGAGAAAGCCTTCCCCTGGAGCTGACGCCCTGAATTTGGACTTCTAGCCTACTAGACTATGAGGAAATAAATTTCTCTGTGTTAAAGCCATCCACTTGTGGTATTTCTGTTATGGCGGTACTAGATGACCAAGACAGTACCCAAAGTCCTCGGATTATTATGTTCAATTCTTCTCTAGACACATCCCCTAGAGAACTCATCCACACCTGCATGGTCCCGAGAGCTTTCACTCTAAAGGACTGGAAACAACCGAAATACTTCCAGAGGGGGATGTGCTGAGAAATTATATTTATCCAGTAGATTATATTGATAAATTATGATAGAACCGTTAGAAGTAAGGATGGCAAGATTACATCTCAGATAGTTTGGACATGGTATCAGGAGGGATGAGTTCCTAGAGAAGGACATCATGCTTGGTAAAGTCGACAGTCAGCAAAAAAGAGGAAGACCCTCAATGGGATGGATTGAGACAGTAGCTGCAACAATAGGCTTAAGCATGTCAACAATTGTGAGGATGGCGCAGGACTAGGCAGTGTTTCGTTCTGTTGTACATGGGGTTGCTATGAGACAGAACTGACTTGATGGCACCTAACAACAACAAAAACAGACCCTCAAAATGAACTATGTCTATAGCAATGTGGGTAAATCTCAAAATTATAATATTAAGTGAATAAAGGATATGCACTTGTGATTATGTTTATGTTTAGATTTAAAACCGCAGAACAGTACTATGTTGTGTGTGAATACATCCTTTTGTAGTTAAAGTGTGAGATTAAAGACTGGAAGAATAACACCAACTTGAGATTCAAGGTCACCTTTGGGATAGAAGGATAACAATTGTAGAGACGGTACTTCAACCATCCCTGTAAACTTCTATTTCACAAATAAAACTGGAGCAAAGATGACACGAAATTAACCCGTATTGAAGTTACCTGTATCAGAGTTGGCTAGTAGTTAATTGGGTGTCTGATTTATTTTTCATCTGTAGAGTTTCTATATGGGAAATCTATTATGATTTAGAGACAGGTAAAACATGATAAATGACCAATTTATATATGTTAAGCAAGTAATAATGTAACCATGCCAGATGTAAAACTCATAACATCAAAGGATATGTAGGGATACGGGGAAATGCTCAAGATACATTTGATGTGAAAGGGAAGGTGAGAAAATAATTCATAGTGGGGACATATTTTCTTTCCAAATGTGTATGTTACTCCACTTTCCCACATCTGTCATCGATAAAAGTGAAGATAAGGATCAACTTGTTAACTTTGGCTGCATATGAGTAGTGTGACTATAGATGATTTGTGTTTTCTTCCCTATACCAATTTTTATAATCAATATACTCATTTTTATTCAGAAAATAAATAATCTAATGAATATTTTCTTTGTGCGTGAAATATCAAAATAAACTGACCAATCAGTTGTTGTTGTTGTGCGCCATTGAGTCAATTCCAAATCATAGCAACCCAAGGTGACCTTGTAGAACTGCCCCATAGCACTGTAATCTTTCCAGGAGCAGATGACCAGGTCTTCCCTCCTGAGGAGCAGCTGGTCGCTTGGAACCGCCCACTTAACCACTGCACCACCAGGGCTCCTTGAACAGAAAATAGCAGCGGTCATCTCCATTCATGAAGCATTCTTCTATTTCTCCACAGGATGGCAGCACAACTTCAGACAGAAAAGTTTCCAAAGATTTTTGCTAATACATGTGCTTATGCTGCCATCTTGTGGAGACATAGGAGAATGCGTCATGATACGAGAAGAGTCTTTTCTAAAATCCAGATGTATTTTTTACACATTGGTCATTAAAAACAGTGGAGCAATGGTTAAGCACTTGGCTAGTAACCTAAAGGCGGAGGTTCAAACTCACCTAGCAACGCTGCTGGAGAAACACCTGGCTATCTTCTTTTGTAAAGATTACAGACTAGAAACCCAAAGCAGGTCTACCCTGTCATTTGCGGTTACTACGAGTTAGTTGAAATTGACTTGATGGCACCCAAAAAGAACAACAGAAACAATTTATCAACTTAATTGTTGAACATTAAACTCAAGCAACACCACATCAGAGCCACAGTACTTGCTATGACCTGCACTCTTGTCTGCACCAATAATTCTTTTTTCCCCCTAGAACATTACTGCACTACATAAAACTTGTGACTTATCTCACCACATGCACGGCAATAAGAAAGAAGGAATATTTCGTTTTCCTGCTCCAGAAAAGTGACTGCACTAAAATCACCTCGAGCTGAAGTAAATAATCAAGTATTACATAATGGTAGAAAAACCACTAGACCAATGCTTCTTAATTGCATGTGCATAGGACTCACCTGGGGAGCTTGTGAAAAAGCAGATTTGGATTCGATAGGTCGGGGGTAAGCCGAGAGATTTCCTATAGGATGGGGTAGAACTACTCCATAGGGTTTCCAAGGAGAAGCTGGTGGATTTGAACTGCTGACCTTTTGGTTAGCAGCTGTAGCTCTTAATCACTACACCACCAGGGTTTCCCTTGGCACTCCAACCCAACCAAACCCAACCCACTGCTGTCAAGTCCATTCCGACTCACAGTGACCCTTTAGGACAGAGGAGAACTGCCCCATAGGGTTTCCAAGGAGCACCTGGTGGATTTGAACTGCGAACCTTTTAGTTAGCAGTCAATCGCTTTAAACACCCAAAAAAGGAAACTCCAAGATCCATGGTCCCTTAGTCATTGGGGCCTCAAGGCATATGCATGACTCAATGAATATACATGATTGACTGCATCCTGGCCTCTCCCTTCCTGAGGTTTGCTACCTGGCTGGAGCCTGTGTAGACCCTACTCATTTACACATGTTTAACTGTTGCCTGGCTATTTTAGAAAACAAAGGGCACTTTGATTGCTGGAGAATTCCATGGGCTATTTTCAGAAACCACAGACAAAGGGCCAAAACGAATTCTTTGTCCCACAGATATTATAGCTTCTGTTCTCAAAGTGTGCTCCAGGGACCCTGGGGGTCCCAAGACCCTTCCAGGGGTCCAAGAGGTTAAAACTTAATACGACTAAGATGTTATTTGCCTTTTTCACTCTCATTCTGTCCCAAGTGTACAGTAGTGTTTTCTAGAGAAGAGACGGAGTACAGAAGCAGATACAAGAAGTCAGCTGTCTTCTGTTGAGCCACAGTTTAAGGAGATTTGCAAAAATGGACAGAATGACACTCTTCGCACTAATTTTGTTTGTTTTGGAAAACAGTTGTATTTTATGAATATTTCATTTTTGTTACAGTGTAATGGGTTTACACTTGCTATTTTAATGTTATTTTTTTAAGTTTCTCAATTTTAATTTCCAACATGGTAAGTATTAATAAAAGGAGCCCTGGAGGTGCAATGATTGAGCACACCCAACCAGGGGCTCTGGGGGAGAAAGACCTGGCGATTGGCTCCGTAAAGATTACGGCCGAGGAAGCCCAAGGGTGCAGTTCTACTCTGTCACATGAAGTCACTATCAGTCGAAATTGAGTCAAGGGCACTGTTGTAGGGGAAAAACATTATAAAGTTTAGTAAAGCAAAAAGAAAGTTTTATTCGGCATATAGTCAAAAGGGCAGAAGTGGGATACAGACAAGCATGCTGCCAGAGCCATGTCTGCCCGAGTCCAAGGACGGATCACAGAACAGACAAAAGTGGGAAAATGGACAAGCATGCTGCCACAGCCATGTCTGCCTGAGGCCAAAGACCATTACAGACTCATCAGTTTATATTAACATTACAAACTGGCAAAACCATTGAAAGCTTAGCTTTTCAGATTGGCTAGAAACTGGGATCCTACATCCTGGATTGTCTTTCTTAACAATCATTGGTACAGGTTTCAGTAACGACAGTCAGGAGGGTCTTCATTGGTCCAACAAATTTCTATTCACTAAATGCTAATAGAAAAAGAGTTGGGAGTCTTTTGTGTTCTGTTTGAATGGCCTTATGTGAAACTTTCCATAAAAGGTATTTTCCAAGATTATCTTAGCTGTTGTCTTTATAACCAGGGCCCAGTTGATGTGTCCTTGTGAGTCCTTTTGAGCCCAGTTTTAGCTAGGTCACATTCTCTATGCTCAAGGAGAGGGAATAAATGATTCCAATATTTTCTAAATCACTATCCAACACTAGTAAACATTACTGGTTTTTTTATTTCTTTTCTTTTAAACTGTGCTTTAGGTGAAAGCTTACACTGCAAATTAGCTTCTCATAAAAAAATTATACTTAAATTCTTTTGTGAATTGGTTGCACTCCCTGAACTGTGTCACCACTCTCCCCTTTCCCTCTCCACTCCGGGTTCCCAGGTTCCACTTGTCCAGTTTTCTTGCCCCTTCCCGTCTTTTGTCTTTCTTTTTGGGCAGGTATTGCATTTGGTCTCCTATACTTGACTGATCTCCCTAGGCATCTGTCAGTTTGTTCTACTGTGGTGGCTTGCATGTTGCTGTGCTGCTGGAAGCTATGCCACCGGTATTTCAAATACTAGCAGGGTCACCCATGATGGACAGGTTTTAGCTGAGCTTCCAGACGAAGACAGACTAAGAAGAAGGACCTGGCAGTCTACTTTTGAAAAAAAATTAGCCAGTCAAAACTTTACGAATAGCAGCAGTACATTTTCTAATACAGTGCCAGAAGATGAGTCCATCAGGTTGGAAAGCACTCAAAATACTTCTGAGGAAGAGCTGCCTCCTCAAAGTATAGTCGACCTTAATGACTTCGATAGAGGCAAGCTTTCGAGACCTTTATTTGCGGATGTGGTGGGAATGAAAATGAGAAGAAATAGCTGCAAACATCCATTAATAATAGGAACATGGAATGTAAACAGTATGAATCTAGGAAAACTGGAAATCATCAAAAATGAAAATGAATGCATAAAGATCAATATCCTAGGCATTAGTGAGCTGAAATGGAGTTGTACTGGCCATTCTGAATCAGACATTCCTATGGTCTACTATTCCGGGAATGACAAATTGAAGAGGAATGGCACTGCAATCATTGTCAAAAAGAACATTTCAAGATCTATCCTGAAGTACAACGATGTCAGTGATATGATAATATTCATACGCCTACAAGGAAGACCAGTTAATACGACTATTATTCACATTTACATACCAAACACTAAGTCCAAAGACGAAGAAATTGAAGATTTTTACCAACTTCTGCAGTCTGAAATTGACCAAACATGCAATCAAGATGCATTGATGATTACTGGTGACTGGAATGTGAAAGTCGGAAATAAAGAAGGATTGCTAGTTGGAAAATATGGCCTTGGAGATAGAAACGATGCCGGAGATTGCATGATAGAATTTTGCAAGATCAACGACTTCTGGCTGCAAATACCCTTTTTCAACAACATAAATGGCGACTGTACACATGGACGTCACCAGATGGAATACACAGGAATCAAATTGACTACATCTGTGAAAAGAGACCATGGAAAAGCTCAATATCATCAGTCAGAACAAGGCCAGGGGCCGACTGTGGAACAGACCATCAATTGATCTTATGCAAGTTCACGTTGAAGTTGAAGAAAATTAGAACAAATCCATGAGAGCCAAATTACGAGTTTCAGTATATCCCACCTGAATTTAGAGGCCATCTCAAAAATAGATTTGATGCATTGAACACTCATGAGTGAAGACCAGATGAGCTGTGGAATGACATCAAGGACATCATACATGAAGAAAGCAAAAGGTCATTAAAAAGGCAGGAAAGAAATGTCCACAATGGATGTCAGAAGAGAATCTAAAACTTGCCCTTGAACGTACAGCAGGTAAAGTGAAAAGAAGAAATGATGAAGCAAAAGAGCTGAACAAAAGATTTCAAAGGGCAACTCAGGAAGACAAAGTAAAGTGTTAGAATGAAATGTACAAAGACCTGGAATTAGAAAAACGAAAGAGACGAACATGCTCAGCATTTCTCAAGCTAAAAGAACTGAAGAAAAAATTCAACTTGCAATATTGAAGGATTCTATGGGCAAAATACTGGACGATGCAAGAAGCATGGAAAGAAGATGTTAGGAATACACAGAGTCACTGTACCAAAAAGAATTGGTCGATGTTCAATCATTTCAGGAGGTAGCATAATATAGACAACCGATGGTACTAAAGGAAGAAGTCCAGGCTGCACTGAAGGCATTCGCGAAAAACAAGGCTCCAGGAATTGATGGAATACCAATTGAGATGTTTCAATAAACAGATGCAGCACTGGAGGTGCTCACTCATCTATGTCAAGAAATTTGGAAGACAGCTACATGGCCGACCGACTAGAAGAGATCCATATCTGTACCCATTCCAAAGTATGATGATCCAACAGAATGTGGAAATTATCAAACAATATCTTAATATCCCACTCAAGAAAAATTTTGCTGAAGATCATTCAAATTGGTTGCAGCTATACATTGACTGGGACCTGCCAGAAATTCAAGTTGGATTCAGAAGAGGACGTAGAACAAAGGATATCATTGCTGACGTCAGATGGATCTTGGCTGAAAGCAGACTATACTAGAAAGTTCTTTACCTGTGTTTTATTGACTATGCAAAGGTATTCGACTGTGTGGGTCATAACAACTTAATGATAACATTTCGAAGAATGGGAATTCCAGAACACTTAATTGTGCTCATTAGGAACCTGTATATAGACCAAGAGGCAAGTGTTCGAAAAGAACAAGGGGATGCTGTGTGGATTAAAGTCAGAAAAGGTGTGTGTCAGGGTTATATCCTTTTTCCATACTTATTCAATCTGTATGCTGAACAAATAATCCGATAAGCTGGACTATATGAAAAAGGATGCAGCATCAGGATTGGAGAAACACTCATTAACAACCTGCGTTATGCAGATGACACAACCTTGCTTGCTGAAAGTGAAGAGGACTTGAAGCACTTACTGATGAAGATCAAAGACCACAGCTTTCAGTATGGATTACACCTCAACATAAAGAAAACAAAAATCCTCACAACTGAACCAATAAGCAAAATCATGACAAATGGAGAAAATATTGAAGTTGTCAAGGGTTTCATTTTACTTGGATCCACAATCAATACACGCAGAAGCAACAGTCAAGAAATCTAACAACACATCGCTCTGGGCAAATCTACTGCAAAAGACCTCTTTAAAGTGTTGAAATGCAAAGACTTCATTAAGGACTAAGGTGTGCCTGACCCAAGCCATGATGTTTTCAATCGCCTCATATGCATGTGAAAGCTGGACAATGAATAAGGAAGACTGAAGAAGAATCAATGCCTTTGAATTATGGTGTTGGAGAAAAATATTGAATATACCATGGACTGCCAGAAATACGAACAAATCTGTCTTGGAAGAAGTACAGCCAGAGTGCTCCTTAGAAGCAAGGATGGTGAGACTTCATTTCACACACTTTGGACATGTTATCGGGAGCGACCAGTCCCTGGAGAAGGACACCATGTTTGGTAGAGTGACAGTGAAAAAGCTAAGAAGTACACTCTTCAGGAGTATCATTTTATGTCCCATAGTCCAGTTTAATCTTTGTCTGAAGAGTTGGCCTCAGGAATGGTTTTAGTTTTGGGCTAACAGGGAGTCCAGGGGCCATGTCTTCCAGGGTCCCTCCAGTCTCAGTCGAATCATTAACTCTGGTTTTTTTAACTAGAATTTGAGTTCTGCACCTTGCTTTTCTCCTGGTCCATCAGGCACTCTCTGTTGTGTTCTCTGTCAGGGCAGTCATTGGTGGTAGCCAGGCACCATCTAGTTCTTCTGGTCTCAGGCTGTTGAAGTCTCTGGTTTATGTGGCCCTTTCTGTTGCTTGTGTTCTTCATTCTGCTTTACTCCAGGTGGTTGGGAGCAATTGATGCATCTCAGATGGCTGCTTACAAGCTTCTAAGGCCCCAGATGCCACTCACCAAAGTCGGATGAAGAACAGTTTCTTAATAAGCTTTGTTATGCCAGTTGTCCTAGATGTCCCCTGAAAGCATGGTCCCCAGACCGCTATCCCTGCTACTCTGTCCCTCAAAGGGTTTGATTGTATTCAGGAAACTTCTTAGTTTTGGTTTAGTCCAGTTGTTCTGACTTTACCTGCATTGTGTGCTGTCCTTCCCTTCACTTAAAATAATTCTTGTCTAGTATCTAGTTAGTGAATTCCCCTCTCCCACCCTCTCCACTCTCGTAACCATCAAAGAGTGTCTTCTTCTGTGTTTAAACCTTTTCCAGAGTTCTTATAATAGCGGTCTTCTACAGTATTTGTCCTCTTGCGACTGACTGAATTCACTCAGCATAATGTCTTCCAGATTCCTCCATGTTCTAAGGTGTTTCACAGATTCATCGCTCTTCTTTATTGTTGCATAGTATTCCATTGTGGGAATGTACCATAAATTGTTTATCCATTCATCCATTGATGGGCACCTAGGTTGTTTCCGTCTTTTTGCTATCGTGAACAGTGCTGCAATGAACATGGGTGTGCATATATCTGTTTGTGGATCGGCTCTCATTTCTCTAGGATATATACCAAGGAGCGGGGCTGCTGGATCATATGGTACTTCTATTTCTAGCTTTTTAAGGAAGCGACAAATTGATTTCCAAAGTGGTTGTACCATTTGACATTCCCACCAACAGTGTATAAGTATTTCAGTCTCTCCACAACCTCGCCAACATTTATTATTTTGTGTTTTTTGGATTAATGCTAGTCTTGTTGGGGTGAGATGGTATCTCATTGTAATTGTGAATTGCATTTCTCTAATGGCTAATGATTGTGAGCATTTCCTCATGTGTCTCTTAGCCACCTGAATGTCTTCTTTGGCAAAGTGTCTGTTCATATCCTTTGCCCATTTTTTAATTGGGTTGTTTGTCTTTTTGTTGTTGAGGTTTTACTGTATCTTACAGATTTTAGAGATTAGATGCTGTTCGGATTTGTCGTAGGCAAATTGTTTCCCCCAGTCTGTAGGTTGTCTTTCTACTCTTTTGATGAAGTCTTTTGACGAGCATAAGCGTTTGATTTTTAGGAGCTCCCAGTTATCTACTTTCTCTTCTGGTGTTTGTGCATTGTTACTTATGGTTCGGATTCTGTTTAAGCCACGTATTAGGGTTCCTAGTGTTGTCCCTATTTTCTCTTCCATGATCTTTATCTTTTTGATTTTATATTTAGGTCTTTGATCCATTTTGTTTGATTTTTTCCTTGCTTTTTCTGTTATTTATTTCTACTTTTATGTCTTTATGATCAGAAAAGATGCTTTGTAATCTTTCGATGCTTTGGATTCTGCTAAGGTATGCTTTATGGCCTAATATGTGGTCTATTCTGCAGAATGTTCTGTGTGCATTGGAAAAGAAAGTATATTTGGCTGATGTTGGGTGGAGTATTTGGTACATGTCCATGAGATCAAGTTGGTTGATTGTGGCATTTAGATCTTCCATGTCTTTACTGAGCTTTCTGGATGTTCTGTCCTTCACCGAGAGTGGTCTGTTGAAGTCTCCAACTATTATTGTGAGCTGTCTATCTCTCTTTTCAACGCTGTTAGAGTTTGTCTTATGTATTTTTGAGCTCTGTCATTGGGTGCGTAAATAGTTATTACGGTCATGTCCTCCTGGTGTACTGATCCTTTAATCGTTATATAGTGTCCTTCCTTATCCTTTGTGGTGGATTTTACCTTAAAGTTTATTTTGTCAGAGATTAATATTGCCACTCCTGCTCTTTTTGAGTGTTGTTTGCTTGATATATTTTTTTCCATCCTTTGACATTTAGTTTGTTTGTGTCTTTAAGTCTAAGGTGTGTCTCTTGTAGGCAGCATATAGACGGATCTCCTTTTTATCCAATCTGCCAGTCGCTGTCTCTTTATTAGTGCATTTAGTCCATTTACATTCAGTCTAATTATTGATATGTATGAGTTTAGTGCTGTCATTTTCATGTCTTCTTTTGTGTGCTGTTCACAGTTTCTTTCTTCCACTTAATTTTCTGTGCTGAGTCGTTTTTCTTTACGTATTTTCTTTTCATCTTTTTCATTGTTGTTGCTTTTGTATTTACTGAGTCTTTATGTTTTTCTTGGTTTTTATTTTGACTTGAGGATTGTTAGTTTCCTTTGTGGTTACCTTAATATTTACCCCTATTTTTCTAAGTTTAAACCAGTCTTTTATTTCTTCATATCGCCTTGACTTCCTCTCCATATGAAAAGTCTATGACTACATTTTTTAGGCCCTCTTTTTTGTTTTAACGTTGTCATCTTTTACATATTGACATGTCTGTTTCCCTATTTTCAGCGTTTTAGCTTTGATTTATTTTTGTGACTTCCCTCTCTGTGTTGATATCTGGTTGCTCTGTCCTGTGTTCTAGTCTTGGGTTGTTATCTGATGTTACTGATTTTCTAACAAGAGGGCTTCCTTTAGTAATTCTTGTAGTTTTGGTTTGGCTTTTGCAAATTTCCTAAACTTCTGTTTATCTGGAAATGCCCTAATTTCACCATCATATTTGAGAGACAGTTTTGCTGGATATATATTTCTTGGCTGGCAATTTTTTTCTTTGAAGGCTTTATATATGTCATCCCATTGTCTTCTTGCCTACATGGTTTCTGCTGAGAGGTCCGAGCTTAGTCTTATTGACTTTTGTTTGTAGATGACTTTTCATTTATCCCTAGCCACCCTTAAAATTCTCTCTTCTTTGGTTTGGGAAGTTTGATTATAATCTGTATTGGTGGCTTTCTTTTGGGATCTACCTTGTGTGGGGTTCCATGAGCATCTTGGATAAATATCTTCTCATCTTTCACGATATCAGGGAAGTTTTCTATCAACACATCTTCACAATTCTGTGTATTTTCTGTTATCCACCCCCCACCCCTGTTCTGGTATTCCAGTTACTCGTAGGTTGTTCTTCTTGATAGAGTCCCAAATAATTCTTATGGTTTCTTCATTGTTTTAAATTCTTTTATCTGAATTTTCCTCAAATAAGTCGCTGTCAAGTGCATTATCTTCAACCTCACTAATTCTGACTTCTATTGCCTCAGTTCTGCTCCTATGACCTTCTATTGAGTTGTCTAATTCTTACATTTTATTGTTAATCTTCTGGATTTCTGTTTGCTATCTCTCTATGGATTCTTGCAGCCTGTTAAATTTATCATTGTACTCTCCTCTAATATTCTTAAGTTCCTCTATTGCTTTGTTTGGGAGTTCCTTGGATTGTTCTGCATTTTGCCTGATCTCCTTCCTGATATCTTGAAGACTTCTGTAGAGTAATCTTTTGTATTCTACTTCTGGTAATTTCAAGAGGTTCTCTTCCTCTGGAAAATTTCTTGATTCTTTGTTTTGCTGAAGTCATCATAGTCTGCCTCTATATGTGATTTGATATTGATTGTTGTCTATGAGCCATCAATAAGTTATTCTATTTATTTATTTTATGTTTGCTTACTGTGTCCTAGCTTCTTGTTTTCTTTTGTTTTGATATGCCCAAGTAGGCTGCTCGTGTGAGCTAGTTTGATTATTGGTGCCTTGAAGCTGTAATATCCTGTCACCAGGTGGTTAGATTGGTTACTAGGTATGTGACCCAGGAGTCTGTTCACTTGTTTTTATGGATTCAGCTCAGATGTCCAGGTAGTCGGTCACCAAGTGTGTGGTGCAGGCTCTCACCTACATTCCTAGACAGGCAGAGGTTACTGGTGTAGGCACAGGTATCTGGCTGCAGTAGGGGGTCATGGACTGAGCAAAGCAGGGGGCTGACAGCTGCCCCTGAGTGTCTTGGAGGAAAGCGTGTCCCTGTTCCCTAGAGCACATAGGTGGGTGGGTTTTGCAGCCAGACTATGGGCACCCAATGCTGTTCGCTGTAAGGACTGGGAGGCACTACTTCTTCTTGGACCTGTGTCGTGGGGGGCTAGGTGGTGTGGGTGGAGCCACCAGTCCTCAGGCCCCTGATGTGGGTAGATGAGGACACAGCTTAATGGGCAGAGCAGTGTCAAATGTCATGAACCTGCCACTTCACCATATAGCTGACATAGTTGAAGTTAGGCTTCAGGTATACACACAGTTGTACTGTGTTAATGAGGGCCTACAGTCTTGAAACAGGCCCACACAGGACTATGCAGGGGTGAAAGGCATCCAAAGTCCATGGACCCCTTATGCCTGTGCCTAGGAAAAGGAGTTGTGCCTACCCTGAGTTCCCAGCTTAGGGGAGCTGGCAGATTAGTTTTTCCTGTTTGGTAATCTGTTCCCTCTCCTAGGCAGGAGTATGCATCAGGGAACGTGACAGGTGCTACTCCTCAATCGCTAAAGCCGGCCCGGGACTTTGTGCAGAGTGGGCAGCGTTCAGGTAAATGGGAGAGAGATTTTTCCCAAAGGGGGTGTGTTTTGATCGGCACAGTAGGTCAAACGCATGTACTCATCTTTTGCCGATTGAGTGCCACTTTTCACTGGTTCTGGATTCCCAAGTAGACTCTATGCCGCTGCAGCTCACCCGATGTGGAAAATGGTTCATGAGTGCCACTTCTTGCCTCACCTTGCACACCAGTTGATCTGTCCTGAAAGGTGCCGTCTCGTGCCGTCAGGGATGGAACACCTTGCTGCTTCCAAACCATCTCTCCCTCCCCCTGCCACTCAGTCCAATTCCTCAACTTTGCCTTTGATGTTCAGGGCTCCTACATTATCATATATAATCGATTCACTTTTATTGGTCTTTGTTGTAAGAGGGACCACAGGAAATACCTCACTACACAGCCATCTTGGCCCTCCCTCGCATCTCATTTGTTATTTGTGTTATTTTCGTCTTCTCCTGTTTTTCTCTTGTCAATTTGGCCAGTGGTTTGTCCAATTTATTAATTCTTTCAAAAACCAGCTGTTAGTCTTGTTGATTCTTTCTATTGTTTTTCTGTTCTCTGTTTCATTTACTATTCCACTAATTTTTAGTATTTTGTTTCTTCTGGTGACTGTGAGCTTCTTTTGCTGCTCTTTCTAATTGTTCAAGTTGTAGGGATAGTGTTTTGATTTTTGTCAATTCTTCTTTTTTGATGTGTGCATTTATTGGTATAAATTGACCTCTGAGTACTGGTTTTCCTGTGTCCTAAATGTTTTGGTATGTTGTGTTTTCATTCTCTTTTGATTCTAGGAATTTTTTAAATTCTTATCTTTGATTTCTTCTTTTCTAAGTAGTTTTTAAGCAGTGTGTTATTTAGTTTCCATTAATTAGATTTTCTTTCTCTTGGTCTTTCTGTTACTGATTTCTACTTTTATAGCATTGTAATCAGAGAAGATGCTTTGTATTATTTCAATTTTTTGAATTTGTTGAGGCTTGGTTTGTGTTCTGAAATGTGGTCTATTCTGGAGAATGATCCATGAGCACTGGAGAAGAATATGTACTTTGCCGCTGTTGGGTGAAGTGCTCTGTATATGTCTTTGAGGTCAAGTTGGTTGATTGTGGTATTTAGATCTTCTGTGTCTTTGTTATCATTTGACTCATAGCAACCGTATAAGGCAGCTATAAATTTGCTATGAGTCGGAATTGATTTAACGGCAATGTTTTTTGTTTTTTTTGTGTGTGTGTCTCTGTTGAGTTTCTCTCTGGTTGTTCTGTCCTTCACTTAGAGTGGTGTGTGAAAGTCTCCTAGTATTATTGTGGAAGTGCCTATTTCTCTTTTCAGAGCTGTAAGGGTTTGTTTTATGTATTTTGGAGCTCTATCGTTGGGTGCGTATATACTTATTATGCTTATGTCCTGTAGGTGGATTGACCTTCTAATCATTATATAGTGTCCTTCGTTGTCTTTTATAGTGGATTTTGCTTTAAAATCTATTTTATCAGAGATTAATATTGCCACTCGTGCCCTTTTTTGGTTACTGTTTGCTTGCTATACCTTTTTAAATCCTTTAAGTTTTAGTTTATTTATATCTTTGTTTCAAATGTGTATCTCTTTCAAACAGCATATTGATGCGTTCTGGTTTTTTAATCCATTCTGCCACTCTTCATCTGTGGGGATATATGCCATTTAAACACGGCTACACTATTGACAACTTCACCCCCTCAAAGACCTCTATGCTGCACAGGAGATGTTGAGACTTGTCAGCGAAGAGGAGGAGATTAGGCACAATTGTTTTCCCGAACCTATTGTCCCGTTACTGATTGGCTTGTTAACCTGAATTCCTTCTCCCTTGCCCGAAACTTATTGTTATTCACCCAAAGCCCCTGTTCTGTTATTTGCTTCACTGCTTGCTGTAATGACTATAAATAAACTCCTGGGTCTGAAGCTGGGGTCGACTATTCTGAGTGACCCTCCTTGGCCCTACTTCTCTGTAAGAGTTGTGTTTGGCTACTGTCTTCGCCGCCCCGACAATCGTCGCCGCTGTGACAGATGGTACCCCGTATGAGGGGACTGTAGACGCCCTCGCACTCAATCCCTTCAGGTGGTGAGTATCGGACATCCATTTCAGGCTGGGTTTACAGCCCGAGAGTGGTGGAGCTTTCCCGAACGCCCTCGATTCTGGCTGGGTTTACATCCCAAGGGTGGCGGGGCTTTCCTGAATGCCCTCAATTTAGGCTGGGTTTACACCCAAGGGCGGCGGGGCTTTCCCGAGCACTCTCAAGGGATTTCAGGCTTCAGGCCAGGAGTTTTTACTGTCTCTCATTCTCTTTTCATTTTCCGTTTCTCCCTCACTATGGGGAATTTTCTTTCTTCTGAATAGCGTCAGTATAAAACCCAGCTGTTAGGATTGTTAAAGGCCTCCAAGCTTAAGGTGTCAGAAGAAACTCTTACCCAACTTCTGCTTTTAATTGAATCTGCCTGTCCTTGGTATCCCTTGCGGGGAAACCTTGATGTAGAAGCATGGGAACGTATTGGTAACATCATTCGTGACATGAACATCCCAGCTTCAGTTCTTATTGCTTGGCAACACTGTCGCCTTGCCCTGTAGTCCTTACAAGCAGCTCCTTCGGCTCCCTCCCCTAGTAAAGAAAATGTTTACGACCCTTCTCCTTCCGCGCCTCCCGAGGCTGATTCCTTACAACATGAGTCTCTTATGGAGAGATGTTTGCAGGAGGGCCGTGAGAAAGAAGGGTTTTCTGCTTATCCTGTCATTCGGGGAGCAGGACCGCCCCGTCACGATGGCCTTCCAGTTCAAGTTTTTAAAGAACTTCGTAACAGCACAGCAGAAAATGGTTTACAGAGTTCCTTTACAAAAGGAATGGTAGCAGGTCTAGCACAAGGATGTGAGATGACCCCCTGGGATTGGAATGTTTTGATGCGAACAGTCTTAACTCCTGTCCAATTTAGTGTTTGGAATCAAGAATATAAAGAACATTGTAGCTTTTATGCTATGGACAATTTAAATCATAACATCCCTGTTAGTGTTGACATGCTCTCAGGTGCTGGGAACTACTCCACTCCCCAGGCCCAGAGTCAGATGAATAGGCAAGCATTCAGTCAAGCCTCCGACGCTGCTGCCAAACCCTGGAGTAAAATCCCTGATTCCAGGATGCCCACCGGCTCATTCACCACTATTCGTCATGCGGCAAACGAGCCTTACATTGACTTTACCAATCGTCTCCAAATGGCCATTTCCCGACAGGTAGATAACCAACAAGCAGCTGAAGTTCTTTGTCTCCAGCTTGCTTATGAAAATGCTAATGGTGACCGTCGGGCTGTTTTAGCTCCCTTAAAGGCACAGAATCTTAATCTAGCTGAAATGAATAGAGCATGTCAAAATGTTGGCACAGAAACTCATAAGGCACAAGTATTAGCGGCAGCTCTCCGTCCATCCACTGCCACCTATTTTGGGTGCAGTAAACCTGGACATTTTAAGGAAGACTGTCACAGTTTAAAAAACAAAAATGCCAACACTAAACTTCCAACCCAAAAGCGTCCCCGCTGTGATAAAGGCTTTCATTGGGCTAATCAGTGCAGGTCTCAACTTAACAATCAAGGCAGCCCTATGTCGGGAAACGGTAAGAGGGGCGAGAGCTCTCACACCCCGAAAAATCCATGGGGCTCTGGAGTGTGGAGTGTAGAGACCACAGCATAGACTCCAAACAGCAACATTTTCAAGTCAATGATTTAAAGGAAGCCACGGAAGGGAGTGCAGGTCTAGATTTACCCTTAGCAGAAGGGGCTATAATAGATGAGGCAGGAAAAGTTTTTCTTATAGGAACACAGGTTTGGGGACCCCTGCCTCGAGGATATTCAGGACTCCTAATGGGTCGCTCTAGTATTACATCTCAAGGTCTAACTGTTCATCCTGGTGTAATAGACTCTGATTACGAAGGTCAAATTAAAATTATGGTTTCCAGTCTCTCTGACTGGAACATTACTCCCTCTGATAAAATAGCACAGCTAATTTTACTTCCCTTTGTAGTCCCCTCCGCTCACACTACCCCAAGACGGGCTGGGGATTTCGGCAGTACTGATGCTTTTTGGCTTACTAAGTTACAATCTTCCCGACCATATCTTACTGTTCAGGTCAATGATCGCGTGTTTAAAGGGCTCGTGGGTTCTGGGGCAGATGTAACTATCTTCTCCTCTCATTCCTGGCCCTCTTCTTGGCCCAAGAAGCAGACCACTGAAACCCTCGCCAGAGTTGGAGGAGCACAGTGTCCTTTTCAAAGTACACTTCCCATTGTTTGCTATAGCCCTGATGGACAACCCCCTTCTATCTGTCCCTTTATCCTTCCTTTGCCTACTATATTATGGGGACGAGATTTACTCTCTCAGTGGAATGTTTAAATTGGCACCCCTCAGGATTTTTCATAGGGGCTACTGCTCAAACAGACCCTCTGTTAAAATTAACCTGGATACCTGGCCCTCCTGTTTGGGTTGAGCAGTGGCCCATTAAAGAAGAGAAATTAGAACACCTTAAAAGACTTGTCCAGGAACAGTTAGAGGCCGGACACATCCGGCCTTCCTGCAGCCCTTGGAATACACCTATTTTCTGTGTCCCTAAAAAATCCAAAAAATGGAGGCTCCTACATGACTTACGGGCTGTTAATCAACGTCTTGTCCCTATGGGACCTCTTCAACCAGGAATTCCCAACCCGGCCTGTATTCCTCAAACATATCATATTATTACTTATTGATCTTAAAGATTGTTTTTTTACCCATCCCACTCCATCCTGATGACTGTGCTAAATCTGCCTTCTCAGTTCCTTCTATGGATAAATGTCGTCCTATGCAGCGTTATGAGTGGACTGTTCTCCCACAGGGCATGGTCAATAGTCCAACTATCTGTCAATATTATGTTGATAAGGCTCTTAAGCCAGTCCGAAGAGCCTTTCCCTCATGTCTTATATATCATTATATGGACGACATTCTCCTAGCCCATCCCAAACCAGAACAACGTGATTCACTTCTTGTCTCTGTTCAACATGCATTACAAGGTTTTGGCTTACAAGTAGCCCCTGAAAAAGTTCAGTCTTTCACCCCGTGGCAGTATCTGGGATACATTCTTGACACCCATATCGTTTGCCCTAAAACACCAGAAATTATAATTCCCAAGGCCTTAACTCTAAATGACCTCCAAAAGATCCCTGGTCATATTAATTGGCTGCGACCGTCACTCGGCATAACAACCTCTCAACTGACCCACTTATTTGAGACCCTTAAGGGTGACCCTGCTCTAACTTCTATGAGGACACTCTCTCCCCAAGCACGCCATGAATTAATACTTGTTAACCAAGCCATTAAAGAAAAATTTTTGACTCGTTTACAGATAAATCATCCTGTTTACCTTCTCCTATTAAATACTCCTCATAGTCTTACAGGCGTGCTCTGTCAATTTACTCCTGACTTCGGAGCACTTGAGTGGCTTTTTCTTCCTTCTCGCCCTCCGCAACAGTTGTTTACACGTTTCTCTCAGTGCATTAACTTATTAACGCAAGGATGCACCCGCACTCAACAGCTCTTGAGTTCTGACCCTCATTTTATATACTTTGGGGTAACAAAAACAGCTTTTGACCATGCTGTTCTTAATTCCGGAGAGCTCCAGATCGCTTTGGCTGATTTTACTGGGCAAATAATTTATTCTTATCCCACTTCAAAGCCACTCTCTACTGTGCAGCTTCTTCCTTTACAACTTTCTACTATGCTCTCTCCTTCACTTCTTGCTAACGCCCCTACCGCCTTTATAGACGGATCAGGAAAAACTGGAGAGGGAGCGGTCACCTGGCAGACGGACGGTGCTTGACAGCACTGTATTACACAGAAAGCCTCCACTACACAGTGTGCTGAGTTGTCAGCAGCTGTTGCTGCCTTTGAAATTTTTAAATCAGTGCCTTTCAATTTAATCGCTGATTCTGCTTACGTTGTTCACACTATTCAACATATTAGCGATGTAACTCTTCGATTTAGTCACAATTATGAGTTGTTTACTTTATTTATAAAGCTCCAAACCCTGCTTAATAGCCATAACTCTCCCTTTTTTGTGGTACATGTGCACCCCCATACACCCTTGCCGGGACCTCTTTCTGATGGCAATTCTTGCGCCGATTTACTTGCTGGCTCTGCCTTTTCTGATGCATGAACTTCTCATAATTTCTTTCATCAAAATGCACGGGGACTTCAAAAACAATTTTCTATCTCTCTTACTGAAGCACAACAAATTGTTCACACCTATCCTGACTGCCAATGCTTTTCTCCCACGTGCTATGCTGCTGGCATCAACCCACGTGGTCTAGTAGCCAATCAATTGTGGCAAATGCATGTTACACACTATCCTCCCTTTGGGAAACTTAAATATGTCCATGTGTCCATAGATACATGTTCTGGGTTTCTTTATGCTACAGCCCTTTCCGGAGAACGTTCTACTCATGCCTGTCATCACTTCACCCAAGCCGTTACAACTATGGGATGTCCCCAAGCCCTTAAAACTGATAATGGTCCTGCATATACTTCTGATAAATTTCAACAATTTTGTGCCACTTGGGATATTCTTTATACCACTGGCATTCCTTATAGCCCTCACGGGCAAGCCATAATTGAACGTGCCCATCATACTCTCAAACAGCTCTTAAATAAACAAAAGGGGGGAGATGATGGGTCCAGACTATGTGACCAAAATGAAAGACTTGCCAAAGCTCTCTTTACTTCTAACTTTTTATCGGTTGCTAAAGATGGTCGTACCGCTGCAGAACATTTTATCCCCCCGACACCCGAACTCACCCACAGGTCCTCTGTGAAGATCTTCAGAGTCCCTCTGTCTGGCAAGGAACTATAAAATTATTAACCTAGGGGCGAGGGTATGTGGCTGTTTTGTCTCCCACAGGTTCACTTTGCATTCCCGCCTGATTAGTAAAACCATATCATGACCCAGAGATAGCCACCACCCTTCCGTTGGGAACCACCGCCCCTGCTGCAGCTGCCGAGGCCGCTAGCCAGCCCGACTCCAGAATGACAACTGACACCATCACCATCACCCCCTCCCTGGGGAAGGAGAGTGAACAACAGAGCTCTGCTATACCGGTAACATGGGGAGGTCTGAAAGCCTCTCCTCCAAAGCTGAGTATATCCTCTCAACTACGGGTACCCCACTTACACCTGAAAATCTATTTCTAACTATGGTCTCCTTTGTGACCTTCAATTCTCAACAGGTACGTGTTCTCCTCCTCCTTTCTCAAGTACTAGCAACCTCTGCCTCAACCACCTACTGGGCTCACGTTCTTAGCCCCCCTCTTCCACCCGGTTACGTGGGAAGAACCAGAACCCCCTCTTTCCTCTAATGATACTACCATTACTGGTGGACAATATTTGGCCTATTCCAACACTCATTAACTCCCCTGAAGAGGGATGATGGTTTGTACTGCCTACAAATTGGACACTCTATGCTGACGCCCTTCCTTTGTGTTTCACTACTCAAGCATGCACTGCTTCTGCATGCGTACCTATACTAGAACAATGGTATATGAATTACATTTACTCCAATGATACTGATAAGCAACCAGCCTATTCTAAATAAATTTTCGTCAAAGCTATAGGCATTAACGGCACGTTCAGCAATAACAGTGCCTGTATTAGTCACTCACCCCCTTCCTTCCCTGTATGTCAACACCCACAGCTATCTCTTACAGACCCTATCGATAATACTTGGCTTATTTGTCGAACTACTAACTTTTCTTCATACTCTCTCCCTTTCAACATTTCACTAGAAAATCGGGGCCCTCAAGGTCTAGTTTTATTACCAAATCGCTCTACTTGGCAGTGGGCAGCCCCATACCATTATCAAGGACACTCTCAATCCTGGAACCCTGGCCTAACCGGACCCATTCTCCACTTACGTTACTCCACTGAACATTTCTCTCCATTAAAGGTCCTCTCTTGGCGAGTGGGTCTCCCATTTTATGAAAGAACTCTCCGTTCAGGAGCCTTTCTGAAGGAGACAGAGAATGTCTCTAACAAGTTAAAGTGGACCCTCCATGACCATTACGATTCTGTGCTTGTGTGCACGTCTCCACCATACATTTTTGCTATAACTTCTAGTCCTCCAGATATCATTAAAATAAATGCCTCTTTTCAATTAACATTATCCACTGGCTCTACTTGGATTACTCCATGTCTGTCCAGACAAAATGTCTCCACTCTTAACATCAATTCTGTATTTGTTCTTCGACAAAAAAGTCACCTTTGGCTGCCCGTTAATCTTACACGCCCCTGGCAAGATAGGTCCCCCCTCGCTCAGGTTGTTAATGCATTACAAAAAATACGAACTAAAAGGTTGCTTGGAATTCTCATAGCCTCTATTATCACAGTCACTGCTATTGCCGCTACGGCCGCTACCGCTGCCGTAGCTCTCTCCCATTCAGACCGCCCAACAGTTTAACACTTATATGCAAAATGTTACTTCTGAAATGCAAACTATGGCACATATTGATCAAGAAATCCTCAAGCATCTGGGTGCTTTAGAAGCCTCAGTCCTTTGGCTTGGAGAGCGACAGGAAGCCCTATGGGAACATTCCCAACTAACCTGTGATGCTGAATACGCTCGCTTCTGTGTTACCGCCCTTCCATATAATGAATCCTGGAAGGATGTTAAAAATAATCTTTTACCTAGCTTCGCTTCTCCATTGAAAAGTGATATTCAAAAATTACCATTCCAGTTACAAGAACAACTCTTGAAACTACAAGCAGAGTCTAATAAAAATACACTTACTACACTTAATGATTTTGCTTACTGGCTTAATCCTACACATTGGTTCTCTGGACTCAATCTCCGTGTTTGGGTCCTTTTTGCTATAGGCTGTTTAATAGTCTTGTGCCTCCTTATAGTCATCCGATGTCTCTACTCCCTGAAGATCTCCCATCACCAACAGAAGCCGGCCTTCTATGCCTGGACCATTCGCTACCAGTTACCTAAACAGGAGACAGGAAAAATAAAGACCTCCTCTTAAGAAGACCCTTCCTATGTTATTACTTTGATAATCAGTAATTACCTGTATTTTGTTAATCAGTAGCTATTTGATAATGTGTAAATTCCTCTATATTGTCTGCCTCTTCTAGATCAGATGCTTTTGCATAGATAGGTTGCCAAGTTAGATGATCCCCTTCCGATTAATAATGAATTTGTATAAATGTTTCTTCGATTGTTAATGAATCTTTGTGCCTTTAAGAATGTTAATCTAGTGACTGTTGAGTAATAGTGTTAAAGAATGGATTGATCGGGAGAAAACCCATTGGTCCAACAATCGGGATGTGTTCAATGCAGGGGTTTAAAAATATTTCCCTTGCACTGACCCTGTTCCGAGTGTTTTCCCTTTAAGCTAAATTGTTGCTGCACAGTGAGTCCATTTCAATGCTGCGATTCATAAGAGCCTCGCTCTAATTTAGTACCCTGATGAAGAACCAGATGGTACCCGGTGGAAAACCAGCACCGTGAGTTTAAAGAGCCTGCCATGGCCGCCATCTAGGAGCCCAAGGAAGTCCAGGTATTACTCATCGCTATGCTACTTCTCCTCCTTGAACATATGGAGTGTGCCCCAGCTGAAGCTGGGCACACAAGGACTCACAAAAATTCTCCACACATCAGCCAGGCCCTGATAGCCAAAATGTTCTTGACAAGAACATTTTACCTTATCCTAATGGGCATTTGTTGGACCAGTGAAAACCCTCTTGATTCTTATTCCATTAATTAAACAAAAGGGGGGAAATGTGGGGATATATACCATTTAAACATGGCTACATTGTTGACAACTTCAGCCCCTCAAAGGCCTCTATGCTGCACAGGACATGTTGAGACTTGTCAGCGATGAGGAGGAGATTAGGCACGACTTGTTTTCCCAAACCTATTGTCCTGTTACTGATTGGCTTGTTTACCTGAATTCCTTCTCCCTTGCCCGAAACTTATTGTTATCCACCCAAAGCCCATTGTTCTGTTATTTGCTTCACTGCTTGCTGTACTGACTATAAATAAACTCCTGGGACTGAAGCTGGGGTCGACTCCTCTGAGTTACCCTCCTTGGCCCCACTTCTCTGTAAGGGTTGTGCCGTTGGTTACCGTCGCTGTCACCATTGTGACATTCATCCCTTTAACTGGTACATGTATGCCATTTAATTCAGTGCGATTATCGATCAGTATGAGTTTATTGGTGTCATTTTCTTATGCTTTTTTTTGTGTGTGGTGTTGATGGTTTCTTTTTCCAAGTTAATTTTCCATGCTGGTTTTTTTTTTTTTTTTAATTGTGATTTGTCTCTTCATTTTCTTTGTTGGTTTTGGTTTTGTGTGTACTGTATCTTTATGATTTTCTCCTTTTATATTTTGATGAGTAGGTTTCTTAACTTTCTTTGTGGTTACCCTGAAATTTACCTTTATCTTCCTAAGTTTAAAGCAGTAATTTATTTCTTGATATCTCCCTGACTTCCTCTCCGTATGGAAGCTTGAAACCTATACTCTTTATTCCCCCTTTATGTTTTGAAGCGGTCATCGGTTACAGATTGACGTCTCTGGGTCCCCATTTTCCGTCTTTTAGCTTTATTTTTGAGAGTTCTTCATCTGTGTCGATATCTGTCTGATGTTGTCATGTGTTTTAGTCTCAGGTTGTTGTCTAGTGTGTTGTTAGTTTTCTGTCCAAAGTACTCCCTGTAACGTTTCTTGTAAAGTTAGCCTGGTTTTTATGAATTCATTTAATTTCTGTTTATCTGGAAATCTTCTAATTTCATCATTATATTTGAGGGATAATTTTGCTGGTTATATAATTGTTGGTTGGCACTTTTTTCTTTCAAGGTTTGATACATGTCATCCCATTGCCTTCTTGCCTGCATAGTTTCTGCCAAGTAATCAGAACTTAGTCATATCAATGCCCCTTTGCAGGTGATCTTTCGCTTTTTCCACGCTGCTTTAGGATTCTTTGTCTTCTTTGGTTTGGGAACGTTTGATTATGATATGCCTCAGTGTTTGTCTTTTTCATTTATCCTGTATGGGATTCGTTGTGCTTCTTGTATGGTTATCTTCTCATCCTTCATGATGGTAGGGAAGTTTTCTGTCAGCATATCCTCAACAATTCTCTCTGTACTTTTTGTTGATTTCTCCCCTTCTGGGATTCAAATCACATGGAATTTATTCCTCTTGATGGTGTCCCACACAACTATTAGGCTTTCCTCATTTTTTCTGATTGTTCCTTGAACAGATTAGTGTTAAGGGATTTGTCTTCTATTCCACTGATCCTGTGTTGCACTGTTTTAATTTTACTCCTATGACTTTCCATTGACTTGACAATTTCTGAAATTTTATTAAGATTCTGGATTTCTGGTTGCTGTTTCTGTATGGTTCTCAATTGTTAGTTTATTTTGTCATTTTGTTATGACTTGTGTTGTTTTCCTGGATTCTTCCAGTGTTGTCTGTGCTTTCCTTGATTTTTTCTGTGTTTTCCATAGTTTTGTCTATGTTTTCCTTGATTCCTTTGAGGACCAATTCTGTCTTAGTCATCTAGTGCTGCTCTAACAGAGAGACCGCAAGTGGATGGTTTTAACAAAGAGAAGTTTATTCTCTCACAGTCCAGTAGGCTACAATTGCAAATTCAGGGCATCAGCTCTAGGGGAACGTTTTCTCCATTGGCTCTGGAGGGAGGTCCGTGTCATCAATCTTCCTTTGGTCTGGGAGGTTCTCTGCACAGGAACCTCAGGTCCAAAGGATGCGCTCTGCTCCTGGCACTGCTTTCTTGGTGGTATGACGTTCCCGTGTTCCCGTGTCTCTGCTTGCTTCTCTCTTTTATATCTCAAAAGAGATTGGATTAAGACACTATCTAATCTTGTAAGCCTCATCATTATAACCTTATCACAGTGATAGAATTTACAACACATAAGGAGATCACATATAAGTACAAGGCATTTAGAGAACTATACACTAAAGTAGAGCTCCATACATAAAGTGACCATAAACTGAGTTATTTTTATAAATTTATTTTTATTTACCAGTTTAAGCTTTGTACTGTATGTATTGAAATAAGTTCCAGAAGTCTTAATGCAGTAAGTATAAAACCCAAAATTAATAGCTATCCAATCTGAGGGTAAGGAGTCCTGGTGGAGCAGAGGTTAGGCACTCGGCTGCTAATCAAATTGTCAAGGTTTCCAACCTACCCAGAGGCTTCACAGAAGAAAGATGTGGCCATCTGCTCCCTTAAAGTTACAGCCAAGAAAGCCCCGTGATGCAGCCCTCCTCTGTCTCATGGGGTCGCTATGAGTCAGAATCAACTTGATGGCACTTAACAACAACACTGGAATCTGAACAGAAGGTTTATTCTGAGCAGTTATTCTATATGCATGTAGGGAGGCCATTTGGATTCCAGAAAAAGCCAGTGACTCCAAGAAGGTAGGTACAACGGGGCTTATAAAGAGAAGAGGAGGGAGAAATAGAGAAGACCAAACACTGGCTAAAATTAACATGATTAACTGAACCCTCCTTCCCCTCTTTGCTGAGATCCACTAATAGCAGGTTACTTCTGGCCTGGCGGCTAATAATATGGCTCTCCACCCACCTGCAGTCAAGAGACTCTTGATGAGATTGAAATTAGGAGGTAATGGTTTTTGACTATTCTTTTATAGCAGAAAAGGCAAAATTACACTGCTATAGAGCAGTTTCTGGCAGGCTTTTGCAATTTGGGTCATTTTTTTTAGGGTTAACATTTGGTTTCACAGATAAGAAAAGCCTTAAAATCAAAGTAAGATGTCTGTTATTAATGTCCCTATTTGTCTTAGTCATCTAGTGCTGCTATAACAGAAACACCACAAGTGGATGGCTTTAACAAGCAGAAGGGTATTTCCTCACAGTAAAGTAGGCTAAAAGTCCAAATTCAGGGTGTCAGCTGCAGGGGAAGGGTTTGTCTCTCTGTGGGCCTTCTCATCCATGTTCCCTGGGACTAGGAGCTTCTCTGTGCAGGAACCTCGGGTCCAAAGGACATGGTCTGCTCCCGGTGCTTCTTTCCTGGTGGTATGAGGTCCCCCTGTCCCTCTGCTCACTTCTCTCTTTTGTATCTCAAGAGATTACCTCAGGATACAATCCCATCTTGTGGACTGAGTCCTGCCTTACTAACAGAACTGCTGTCCATCCTCCCTCATTAACATCACAGAGGCAGGATTTACAACATAGAGAAAAATCACACAATACCAGGAATCATGGCCCAGCCAAACCGATACATACATTTTTTGGGGGACGTAATTCAATCCAAGACATTCCACCGTGTTGCCCCCCCCCCCAAAATCACATCCTTGTAACATGGAAAACAAATTCACCCTATCATATCATAGCAAAAGTCTTAACTCCAAGTCCAAATTCCAAAAATTCCTCTTCACCTGTCAAATCCAGAATATAAGTTACCTGCTCCCAAAGGCACAATGGCAGAATTAGCACAAGCTAGACATTTCCATTACAAATGTCTCTCTGCTCCCTTCTCTCTTTTATATCTCAAGAGATTGCCTCAGGATACAATCCCATCTTGTGGATTCAGTCTTGCCTTACTAACACAACTGCTGTCCATCCTCCCTCATTAACATCATAGAGGCAGGATTAACACAATACCGGGAATCTGGCCCAGCCAAATTGATACACACACTTTTGGGGGGACATAATTCAATCCATGACACTATTCAACACTAGTAAGGTACTGGTATTTGATCATATTATTAAAGGAGGAGCCCTGGTGGCGCAGTGGTTAAAGCAATCAACTGCCAACCATAATGTCGGTGATTTGAAAAGCAAGGGGCTCCAGGGAGAAAACACGTGGCAGTCGGCTTTCTTAGAGACTTACAGCCTCCAAAAGCCTCTGGGGTCGGTATGGGAATCCACTGGAGGGCAGTGGGTTTGGTTTGAATCATATTATAGACATAGGGTTATACAGATGGATTTGTGAATGTGTGTGTGTGTGTGTGTAAGCACGTTTATGTGGAAATTACACACTCCTTCAAAGTGTGGATTATAACCCTTGAGAGTGGTTTTGTCTGTGTGTACCTGCCAAAAAGATTCATTGTTTTACAATTTGATAGCCAACTTATTTAACTAAAAACTTCAAATGTCTTAATCTTTTTAAGTTCAGCCTGTTAGCTTTATTATTCTCTTAGAAGTCTAGCAAATAATAGCAACCACTTTTAAGGGGCTGGTGGAAAGTATTTGTCCCCATTTGCAAATCAAGTTAATGACACACCATCATCCATTTTAAAGTCAGTTAGAATCTCTTGGTACACTTCACACAGTTCTCCCTTTAATCACTTCAGTGGTCTGCATTAACAGGCACCTTCCCAGCTATGTAAATAACTCTTTAAAATCTAATAAATGACACTCACCAATATAGTGGAACTTCTCTTAAAATGTTCCAATGCTGTATATAAAACTAGTTTTCTACAAGAACCACAAGCTTAAATTAATTACTCAATTATACATTTCACAGTGAGTTGCAAAGCTATTATTCTTAGAAGCCAAATTCTTTGCAACCTTGCCCATGTATAAAATATCGAATATGCACACATTTCTTAATCACTCACAATATGAACGCTTCCATTTTGGTTCTTTGTAAGGCTTCTGTACATTTGTTAAATCCTCCTGGAGTTGAAAGATGCATCCCTATCGCAGATGACAGTTAAAGAAAATAAATAAATAAATAAAACCCGTTGCCATCGACTTGACTCCCAGTCAGAGTGACCCTGTTAGACAGATGAGAACTGCCCCATAGGGTTTCCAAGGAGCCGCTTGGTGGATCGGAACTCTCAAACTTTAAGTTAGCTACCAAACTCTTAACCACTGCACCACCAGGGCTCCAGTTACCATCCTGGCAACCAAGCTAGTGCCTTGGAACCGCCCACTTAACCATTGTACCACCAGGGCTCCTGGAACAAAAAATACCAGCCTTGATCCCCTTTCATGAAGCATTCTCCTATTTCAGCACAAGATGGCTGCACAATTCCAGACACAATACTTTCAAACTGTTTTCGCTAATACATGTGCGTATGCTGCCCTCGTGTGGACATATAGGAGAATGCATCATGACTGGAGAAGAGTCATTTGTAAAATGCAGATGTGTTTTTCACATTTTGGTAATTACAGACAATGGAGCAATGGTTAAGCACTTGGCTGGTAACCTAAAGTTGGAGGTTCAAATCCACTCAGCAACCCCACTGGAGAAAGACGTATCTGCTTCCAGGAAGATTACAGCCTAGATACCAGAGCTGCTCTACCCTGTCACATGGGGTTACTAAAAGTTGAAATTGACTCGATGGCACCCAACAACAACAACAGAGACAATTTATGAACATAACTGAATTCGAAATTGCCAACTTTTTATGGAAAACAAATAAATGCTACCATGCTTCTTGTTGACTATTAAATTCAAGTAACACAACATCAGAGCCACAGGGATTGCTGCGACCTCCACTCTTGTCTGCACTAATATGACTTTGTTCTTTTTTTCATAGAACGTTACTACACTACATAAATCTTGTGATTAATAAAGAAGGAATATTTCATTTTCCAGCTCCAGAAAAGTGATTGCACTAAAAGTAATTCCAGCTGAAGTAAATAATCAAGTATAAAATTATAGTAGAAAAACCACTAGACCAATACTTCTTAAATTGCACATGCAAAAGAATCCCCTAGGGAGCTTGTTGAAAAGCAGATTTGGATTCGGTATGTAAGGGATAAGGCCAGAGATTCCCCATGTTGAATGCCGATGCTGACTGTACTGCTCTGTGGGACCCAGAGAATGCATCCCTCCCACTAATGTTGGGCACAGGACCATCATGGTGGAATTCAACCAGTCACACCTCAGTACTTCCTGAGCACATAGTGCCCACGGACAGAGTTGTTTGGACCCGCCATCGAGCCTCCCTACCTAAATTGGCATAGACTTAAGCTTCTCTTTTAAAAGGAACCTAAATCAGCTGGTTAACTCTTCCCTGTGGAGTTGATTCTGACTCATAGGGACTCCATGTGTTACAGAGTACAACTGTGCTCCATAGGGTTTTGTTGGCTATAATCTTTACAGAAGCAGATTGCCAGGCCTTTCTTCTGCCCCATCACTGGTGCGTTCCAACCATCAACATTTGGTTAGTTGTTGTTAGGTGCTGTCGAGTGGGTTCTGACTATAGAGATCCTATGCAAAACAACATGTAACACTGTCCGGTCCTGCACGATCCTCATCACCATTGCTATGTTGAACCCACTGTCATAGCCACCGAGGAAATCCATCTCATTGAGGGTCTTCCTCTTTTTCGCTGACCCTCGACTTTACCAGGCATGATGTCCTTCTCCCGGGACTGGTCCCTCGTGATGACATGTCCAAATTACATGAGATGAAGTCTTGCCATCCTTGCTGGTTGTACTTCTTCCAAGACAGATTTGGTATTCAATATTCTTCGCCAACACCATTATTCAAAGGCATCAATTCTTCAGTTTTCCTTATTCATTGTCAAGCTTTTGCCTGCATATGAGGCTGGGGTCGGGTGCACTTTAGTCCTCAAAGTGACATCTTTGCTTTTTAATGCTATAAAGAGGTCTTTTGCTGCACATTTGCCCAATGAAATGCATCATTTGATTTCTTGACTCTTCCTTCCATGGGCGTTGATTTTGGATCCAAGTACAATGAAACCCTTGACAAAGTCAATCTTTTCTCTGTTTATCCTGATAGGTTATTGCTTCAGTTGTGAGGATTTTTGTTTTCTTTAGGTTGAGGTGTAATCCATACTGAAGGCTGTAGTCTTTGGTCTTCATCAGTAAGTGTTTCAAGTCTTCTTCGCTTTCAGCAAGCAAGGTTGTGTCATCTGGATAATGAAAAAGGAAGACAGTAAAACTGATGCAGTCAAACTTTGGTGTTGGTGAAGACTATTGAACATGTGCAAAGACTCTCTTCCCAAGTAAGGCCACACTCACAGCTTCCAGGTGGGCATATCCTTTTTTGGACGGGGTCACCATTCAACCCACTACACATATTTAATTTCAAAGAGGCTTATAGCAAGGTCATGCACAGTGGTGGCCAGGACAGACGAAATGGGATTCTCATCCATTCTTGTCAGTGGGCATCACCGGGAGTGCAGGGTGAGAGTGTCTAGTAGAATGAAAGAGGCACACACTTCTGAACCAGCCATTCTTATCTCGGTATCCCAAATGCCTTGGTTCCTTGCATTCAATTCTTCTCCAGACACATCCACTAGAGAACACATCCACACCTGCACGATCCCAAGAGCTTTGATTCTAAAGGATTGGAAACCACCTAAATACTTACAGAGGGGATGTGCTAAGAAAGTATATTTATCCGGTAGATTATATTGTTAAATTTTGATACCTTACAAGAATGGTTAAAATTAACTATGTCCATAGCGACATGAGTAAATCTCATGTCTAGAAGGCTAGATTCTGGGTTCAGCCTCATTACTACTAATAATTTTTACAGAAGTTAATTGACTATTCAGGATTCTCAGGTACAGAGAAAATCAGAATGCTGTACAGATACCTAAAGTTTACTTTTAATTAGATTTATTTAGCCTATGGGATATTCTTTCACTGAAAGTCCAAATTATTGGAATTATCTGTTTTTCCCTACGGAATTAACAGTTTCTTTATAAAACTAGTTCTTAGGGCAGTCTCTACTGCTCCGTTGCTCTGAATTCAGTTTACCTGCCTATACAATGATAGTGGAAGGAAGAGGAGGCAAAAAAGAACAGCAGTTATATTGATGAGATCTACAAGGTTAGATAGTGTCTTAAGCCGATCTCTTTTGAGATATAAAAGAGAGAAGCAAGCAGAGAGACAGCGGGACCCCATACCACCAAGAAAGCAACAGCGGAAGCAGAGTGTCCTTTGGACTCCAGGTTCCTGTGCCGAGAAGCTCTTAGACCAGGCGAGGACTGATGACAAGGACGTGAAGAGTCATTTCTAAAATCCAGATGTGTTTTTTACATATTGGTAGTTAAAGACAGTGGGGCAATGGTTACTCACTTCGGTGGTTGCCTTAAGGTGGAGGTTCAAACCGACCCAGCAGCTTTGCTAGAGAAAGACCTGGCTATCTGCTACCCTAAAGATTATGGACTTGAAACCCAGAGCAGCTCTACCCTGTCACAGGGGTTTGCTATGAGCTCAAATTGACTGGATGGCACTCAACAACAACAACAGAGACAATTCATCAACTTAACTGAATTTGAAATTGTCAGCTTTTTACTGAAAACAAATAAATGCTACCATGCTCCCTGTTGAACATTAAACTCAAGCAACACCACATGAGAGCCCCAGGGATTGCTGTGACCTGCACTCTGTCAGCACTAATATGTCTTTTTTTCCCCCTGGAACGTTACTGCAGTACGTAAAACTTGTGATTTATCTCACCACATGCACAGTAATAATACACAGGGAATATTTTCTTTTCCTGCGCTAGAAAAGTGATTATACTAAAATTAACTCCAGCTGAAGTAAATAATCAATTATAAAATTATGGTAGTAAAACCACTAGATCAATGATTCTTAAATTGCATGTGCATAGGACTCACCTGGAGACCTTGTCAACAAGCAGATTTGGATTCGTTAGATCAGGGGTGAGCCCAGAGAGTCTCCATTTTGAATGATGATGCTGATGGTACTGCTCCGTGGAGCCCAGAGAATGCGTGCCTCCCAGTAACGTTGGGCACAGGGCGACCACGCTGGAATTCAACCAATCAAAGCTCAGTATTCCTGCGCACATAGTGCCCACAGACAGGGTTGTTTGAACCTGCCATTGAAGTTCTCTACCCAAATTGGCATAGATTTAAGCTTGTCTTTTATAAGGAACCGAAATCAGCTGGTTAACTCTTTCCTGTGGAATTGATTCTGACTCATAGGGACCCCATGTGTTACAGAGTAGAACTGTGCTCCATAGGGTTTTGTTGGCTGTAATCTTCTACAAAAACAGATTGTCAGGCCATTCTTCTGCACCACCACTGGTGAGTTCCAACCACCAGCCTTTTGTTGGTTGTTGTTAGGTTCTGTCGAGTGTGTTTCATACGTACAACAGAATGAAACACTGCCAGGTCTTGCACCATTCTCGCTATTATTGCTATCTTGAACCCGTTAATGCAGCCACTGTGTCAGTCCATCGCGTTGAGGATGTTCCTCGTTGTCCCTGACCTTCTACCAAGCATGATGTCCTTTTCCCAGGACTGGTCCCTGCTTTTAACATGTCCAAAATACATGAGACAAAGTCTCTCCATCCTTGCTTTAAGGAGCATTCTGCTTGTACTTCTTCTGAGACAGATTTGTTCATTTTCTGGCAGTCCATGGTATATTCAAGATTCTTTCCCAACACCATAATTCAAATGCATCACTTCTCCGGACTTCCTTATTTGATTCAGGTTACCCAAGAACAGAAACACAAGTCTTTTGGAGGAACACAATTTGAATCACATCAGACCTCATAGGCTCTAAGTTGACTATGGACGGCTGAGCAGGGTTCCTGAGTTTAGGTGGAGTTTATCCGGTGTTAAAAATAATCAAACCTCACTGGAATTTCAACCTAAGATTTACTCTAAACGGTTATTCCATATGCATATAGGGAGGCCATTTGAATTCCGGAAAAAGCAAATGGCTGGAAAAAGCTAGGTATAAAGGAGCTTATAAAGCGAAGGAAAGAAAAAGAGGAGGGAGAAATATAGAAGAGCAAGCACTGGGTAATCTTAATGTGATTGGTTGAACTCTGCCTTCCCCTCTTTGCTGAGATCCACTGATATCAGGTTACTTCTGGTCTGGCTGCTAATGATTTGGTCCTCCACCCACCTGCAACCAGCAGACTTTTTTTGAGATTGAAATTAGGAGGTAATGGTTTGTTGACCATTATTTTCTAGCAGGATAAGACAAATTTATATTGCTATAGAGCAGTTTCTGGAGGGCTTTTGCAATTAGGTTAGTTTATTTAGGGTTAATCTTCGGTTTCATGGATAAGAAAAGCCTTAAAATCAAAGTAAGATGTCTGTTAATTTTTCTATCCAACACTGGTAAACATTATTGGGTTTTTTTGTTTTTCAATTGTGCTTTAGGTGACAGCTTACAGCACAAATTAGTTTCTCATTCAAAAACTTAAATTGTTTTGTGACATTGGTTGTACTCCCCGCATTATGTCAGCACTCTCCCCTTTCCCTCCCCACCTCGGGTTCCCAGGTTCCATTTGTCCAGTTTTCTTGTCCCTTCCCGTCTTCTTGTCTTTGGTTTTGGGCAGGTATTGACCATTTCGTCTCCTATACTTGACTGATCTCCCTAGGCATCTGTCAGTTTGTTGTGCTGTGGTGGCTTGCATGTTGCTGTGATGCTGGAAGCTATGCCACCGATATTTCAAATACTGGCAGGGTCACCCATGATGGACAGGTTTCAGCTGAGCTTCCAGAATAAGACAGACTAAGAAGAAGGACCTGCGGTTTACTTCCGAAAAAAAAAAAAAAATAGCCAGTCAAAACCTTATGAATAGCAGCAGAACATTTTCTGACGTAGTGCTGGAAGATGAGTCCCTCAGGTTGGAAAGCACTCAAAATACTACTGAGGAAAAGGTGCCTCCTCAAAGTATAGTCGACCTTAATGACTTGGATAGGGGCAAGCTTTCGAGACCTTTATTTGCTGATGTGGCGGGAATTAAAATGAGAAGAAATAGCTGCAAACATCCATTAATAATAGGAACATGGAACGTAAAAAGTATGAATCTAGGAAAACTGGAAATCATCAAAAATGAAAATGAAGGCATAAAGATCAATATCCTAGGCATTAGTGAGCTGAAATGGAGTTGTACTGATAATTTTGAATCAGACATTCGTATGGTCTACTATTCCGGGAATGACAAATTGAAGAGGAATGGCACTGCATTCATTGTCAAAAAGAACATTTCAAGATCTATCCTGAAGTACAACGATGTCAGTGATACGATAATATTCATACGCCTACAAGGAAGACCAGTTAATACGACTATTATTCACATTTACATACCAAACACTAAGTCCAAAGATGAAGAAATTGAAGATTTTTACCAACTTCTGCAGTCTGAAATTGATCAAACATGCAATCAAGATGCATTGATGATTACTGGTGACTGGAATGTGAAAGTCGGAAATAAAGAAGGATTGCTAGTTGGAAAATATGGCCTTGGAGATAGAAACGATGCCGGAGATTGCATGATAGAATTTTGCAAGATCAACGACTTCTGATTGCAAATACCCTTTTTCAACAACATAAATGGTGACTGTACACATGGACGTCACCAGATGGAATACACAGGAATCAAATTGAGTACATCTGTGGAAAGAGACCATGGGAAAGCTCAATATCATCAGTCAGAACAAGGCCAGGGCCAAATGTGGAACAGACCATCAGTTGATCGTATGCAAGTTCAAGCTGAATTTGAAGAAAATTAGAACAAGTCCACGAGAGCCAAATTACGACCTTGAGTATATCCCACCTGAATTTAGAGGCCATCTCAAAAACAGATTTGATGCATTGAACACTAATGAGTGAAGACCAGATGAGCTGTGGAATGACATCAACGACATCATACATGAAGAAAGCAAAAGGTCATTAACAAGACAGGAAAGAAATGTCCAAAATGGATGTACAAAGACCGGAATTAGAAAACCAAAAGAGAAGAACATGCTCGGCATTTCTCAAGCTAAAAGAACTGAAGAAAAAAATCAAGTTGCATTACTGAAGGATTTTATGGGCAAAATATTGGATGATGCAAGAAGCATGAAAAGAAGATGTTAGGAATACACAGAGTCACTGTACCAAAAAGAATTGGTCGATGTTCAACCATTTCAGGAGGTAGCCTATGATCAGCAATCGATGGTACTGAAGGAAGAAGTTCAAGCTGCATTGAAGGCACTGGAGAAAAACAAGGCTCCAGGAATTCACAGAATACCAACTGAGATGTTTCAACAAACGGATGCAACGCTGGAAGTGCTCACTCGTCTATCCCAAGAAATTTGGAAGACAGCTACCTGGCCACCGGACTGGAAGAAATCCATATTTATGCCTATTCCCAAGAACAGTTATCCAATTGAATGCAGAAATTATCGAACAATATCATTAATATCACATACAAGTAAAATTTTGCTGAAGATCATTCAAAAGCAGCTGCAGCAGTACACTGACAGAGAACTGCCAGAAATTCAAGCCCGATTCAGAAGAGGACGTGGAACCAGAGATATCATTACTAATGTCAGATGGATCATGGCTGAAAGCAGAGAATACCAGAAAGATGTTTACCTGTGTTTTATTGACTATGCAAAGGCATTTGACGGTGTGGATCATAAGAAATTATGGATAACTTTGCGAAGAATGGGAATTGCAGAACACTTAATTGTGCCCATGAGGAACCGGTACAGAGATCAAGAGGCAGTCGTTTGAACAGAACAAGGGCATACTGCATGGTTTAAAGTCAGGAAAGGTGTGCATCAGGGTTGTACCCTTTCACCATACCTATTCAATCTGTATGCTGAACAACGAATCCGAAAAGCTGGACTATATGAAGAAGAATGCAGCATCAGGATTGGAGGAAGACTCATTAACAACCTGTGTTCTACAGATGACACAACCTTGCTTGCTGAAAGTGAAGAGGACTTGAAGCACTAAGTGATGCAGATCAAAGACCACAGCCTTCAAGTATAGATTACACCTTAACATAAAGAAAACAAAAATCCTCACAACTGGACCTAGAAGCAACATCACAATAAATGGAGAAAAGATGGAAGTTGTTAAGGATTTGATTTTACTTGGATCCACAATCAACACCCATGGAAGCAACAGTCAAGAAATCTAAAAACGCATTGCTGGGAAAATCTGCTGCAAAAGATGTCACTTTAAGGACTAAGGTGTGCCTGACCCAAGCCATGGAGTTTTCAATCGCCTCACATGCGTGTGAAAGCTCGACAATGAATAAGGAAGACAGAAGAAGAATCAAATCAAGAATGTTCTAATTATGGTGTTGGTGAAACATTGAACATACCATGGACTGCCAGAAGAACAAACAAATCTGTGTAGGAAGAAGTACAGCTAGAGTGCTCCTTAGACGTAAGGATAGTGAGACTTCATCTTACATACTTTGGACATGTTATCAGAAGGGACCAGACCATGGAGAAGGACATCATGTTTGATAAAGTAGAGTGTCACTGAAAAAGAGGAAGACCCACAACGAGATGGGCTCAAGCATAACAAGGATTGTGAGGATGGCACAGGAATGGGCAGTGTTTCATTCTGTTTGTTCCCAGGGTCGCTATGAGTTGGAATCGACTCCACAGCACCTAACAACAACAGGATCATTAACATCTGCAAATAGGGATGGTTCTACTTCTTCCTTACCCATGTGGATGCCCTTTATTTCCTTTTCTTGCCTTATTGCTCTCGCTAGGACTTCCAATACAATGTTGAATAAGAGTGGTGATAAACGGCATCCTTGTCTGTTTCCTCTTCCCAAGGGGAATGCTTTCAGATTCTCTCTGTTGAGGGTAAAATGTTGGCTCTTGGTTTTGTATAAGTTCCCTTTATTATGTTGAGGAATTTCCCTCCTGCTCCTATATTGCTGAGAGTTTTTTAATCCGGAATGGGTGTTGGACTTTATCAAATGCCTTTTCTGCATTGCTTGAGATGATCATGTGATTCTTTTCCTTTATTTTATTTTATATGATTCTCACATTGATTGATTTTTCTAATGTTGGACCAAACTTGCATGCCTGGTATGAATCTCACTTGGTCATGATGTATTATCTTTTTTGATATGCTGTGGAACTCTATTGGCTAGGATTTTGTAGAACATTTTTGCATCTCTATTCATGAGGTATATTGGTCTGTAGTTTTCTTTTTTAGCAATGTCTTTGCCTGGCTCTGGTATTAGGGTTATGCTGGTTTCATACAATGAATTTGGTAGTATTCCTTCCTTTTCTATGTTCTGGAATAGTTTGAGTAGAATCGGTGTCAACTCATCTCTGAATGTTTGGTAGACTTCTTTAGTGAAGCCGTCTGGACCAGGGCTTCTTCTTTGTTGGGAATCTTTGTATGACCCCTACAATTTCTTCTTTTGTTATGGGCCTGTTCAAATTTTCTACCTCAGTTTGTGTTAGTTTCGGTAGGTGGTGTGTTTATACAAATTTGTCCATTTCCACTAGGGTTTCAAATTTGTTAGTGTACAATTTTTCATAGTATTCTGTCATAATGCTTTTTATTTCAGTTGGTTCTGTTGTGATGTCACCCATCTCATTTTTTTGTTCTGCTTCATTTAAGTGAAAGTTTATAATTCAAGTTAGTGTCTCATACAAAAATTTATACATAAATTGTTATGTGATCCTAGTTGCTCTCCGTATACTGTGACAGCACTCTCCTCCTTTCCACCTCGGATTTCCTGGGTCCATTCAACCAGCTGCTGACCCTCTATGCCTTCTTATCTTGCCTCCAGACAGGAGCTTTCCATTTAGTTTCATGTATCTACATGAGCTAAGAAGTACACTCTTCAGGAGTATCACTTCATGTCCCATAGTCCAGTTTAATCTTTGTCTGAAGAGTTGGCCTCAGGAATGGTTTTAGTTTTGGGCTAACAGGGAGTCCAGGGGCCATGTCTTCCAGGGTCTCTCCAGTCTCAGTCTCTCATTGAGTCTTGTCTTCTTACAAGAATTTGAGTTCTGCACCCCACCTTTCTTCTGCTCCATCCGGGACTCTCTGTTGTGTTCCCTGTCAGGGTGGTCATTGGTGGTAGCCAGGCGCCATCTAGATCTTCCTGGTCTCAGGCTGATGAAGTTTCTGCTTTATGTGGCCCTTTCTGTCTCTTGGGCTAATACTTTCCTTGTGTCTTTGGTGTTCTTCATTCCCCTTTACTCCAGGTGGTTGGGACCAACTGATGCATCTTAGAGCGCTGCTAGCAAACTTTTAAGACCCCAGGTGCCACTCAGCAAAGTAGGATGCAGAACATTTTCTTAATAAGCTTTTTTACGCCAATTGTCCTAGATGTCCCCTGAAAGCATGGTCCCCAGACCCCTACCCCTGCTACTCTGTCCCTCAAAGGGTTTGACTGTATTCAGGAAACTTCTTAGCTTTGGTTTAGTCCAGTTGTGATGATTTCCCCTGTAGTGTGTGCTGTCCTTCCCTTCACTTAAGATAATACTTCTCTATTATCCAGTTAGTGAATTCCCCTCTCCCTCCCACCCTCATAACCATCAAAGAGCGTCTTCTTCTGTGTTTAAACCTTTTCTTGAGTTCTTATAATAGCGGTCTTATACAATATTTCTCCTCTTGCGACTCACGAAATTCACTCAGCATAATGCCTTCCAGATTCCGCCATGTTCTAAGGTGTTTCACGAATTCATCATTGTTCTTTTTTGTTGCATAGTATTCCATTGTGGGAATGTACCATAAATTGTTTATCCATTCATCCATTGCCGGGCACCTAGGTTGTTTCCATCTTTTTGCTATTGTGAACAGTGGTGCAATGAACATGGGTGTGCATATGTCTGTTCGTGGATCGGCTCTCATTTCTCTAGGATATATAACAAGGAGCAGGATTCCTGGATCATATGGTAGTTCTATTTCTAGCTTTTTAAGGAAGCAACAAATTTATTTCCAAAGTGGTTGTACCATTTGACATTCCCACCAACACTGTATAAGTATTTCAGTCTCTCCACAACCTCGCCAACATTTATTATTCTGTGTTTTTTGGATTAATGCTATTCTTGTTGGGGTAAGATGGTATCTCATTGTAATTTTGAATTGCAATTCTCTAACGGCTAATGATTGTGAGCATGTCCTCATATGTCTGTTAGCCACCTGAATGTCTTCTTTGGCAAAGTGCCTGTTCATATCATTTGCCCATTTTTTAACTGGGTTATTTGTCTTTTTGTTCTTGAGGTTTTGCAGTATCTTATAGATTTTAGAGATTAGACGCTGATCGGATGTGTCGTAGCCAAATTTTTTTTCCCAGTCTGTAGGTTTTCTTTCTACTCTTTTGGTGATGTATTTTCATGAGCATAAGCGTTTGATTTTTATGAGCTCCCAGTTATCTAGTTTCTCTTCTGGTGTTTGTGCATTGTTACTTATGGTTCGTATTCTGTTTATGCCATTTATTAGGGTTCCTAGCATTGTCCCTATTTTTTTTCCATGATCTTTATCTTTTTAGATTTTCTGTTTAGGACTTTGATCCATTTTGAGTTAGTTTTTGTGCATGGTGTGAGGTATGGGCCTTATTTCATTTTTATGCAGATGGATATCCAGTTATTCCAGCACCATTTGTTAAAGAGACTGTCTTTTCCCCAGTAAACAGACTTTGGGCCTTTATCAAATATCAGCTGCTCATAGATGGATGAATTTATGTCTGGATTCTCAATACTGTTCCATTGGTCTATGTATCTGTTGTTGTACCAGTACCAGGCTGTTTTGACTACCGTGGCGTTATAATAGGTTCTAAAATCAGGTAGTGTGATGCCTCCCACTTTGTTCTTGTTCATGACTAATGCCTTACTTATCCGAGGCCTCTTCCCTTTCCACATGAAGTTAGTGATTTGTTTCTCCAAGTCATTAAAAATGCCGTTGGAATTTGGATCGAGATTGCATCGTATCTGTAGATCGCTTTGGGCAGAGTGGACATTTTCACAATGTTGAGTCTTCCTATCCATGAGCAAGGTATGTTTTTCCACTTATGCACATCTCTTTTGATTTCTTGCAGTAGTGTCTTGTAGTTTTCTTTGTATAATCTTTTACTTCTCTGGTTAGATTTATTCCTAAGTATTTTATCTTCTTGGGGGCTATTGTAAATGGTATTGATTTGGTGATTTCCTCTTGGAAGTTCTCTTTGTTGGTGTAAAGGAATCCAACTGATTTTTATATGTTTATCTTGTATCCTGATACTTTGCTGAAATCTCCTACTAGTTCCAATAGTTTTCTTCTGGATTCTTTGGGGTTTTCTGCATATAAGATCATATCATCTGCAAATAGAGATACTTTGACTTTTCCTCCCAATTTGGATGCCTTTTATCTCTTTATCTAGCCTAATTGCTCTGGCTAGGACCTCCGACACAATGTTCAATAAGAGTGGTGATAAAAGGCATCTTTGTCTGGTTCCCTTTCTTAAGGGGAATGCTTTCAAACTCTCTCCATTTAGGATGATGTTGGCTCTTGGCTTTGTATAGATGCCCTTAATTATGTTGAGGAATCTCCGTTCTATTCCTACTTTGCTGAGAGTTTTAATCATGAATGGGTGTTGGACTTTATCAAATGCCTTTTCTACATCAATTGATAAGAACCTGTGGTTCTTGTCTTCTGTTTTATTTATGTGATGGATTACATTGATTGTTTTTCTAACATTGAACCATCCCTGCATACTTGGTATAAATCCCACCTGATCATGGTGAATTATTTTTTTGATATGTTGTTCAATTCTATTGGCTAGAATTATGTTAAGCCTTTTTTTTTTATTGTACTTCAGGTGAAGGCTTACAGAACAAATAGTTTCTCATGAAACAGTAGTACACATATTGTTTTATGACACTGGTTAACAACCCAACAACTTGTCAACCCTCTAACTTCTCAACCTTTTTTTTTTTTTTTTTGGTGAAAATACACATAGCCAAAGATAGATGATTTCAAAAATTTCTACATGCACAGTTCAGTGACATTGACTAAGCTCTTCCAATTGTGCTGCTATTCTCACGTAAGATGAAGGCTTACAGAATGTTGAGCATTTTTGCATCTGTGTTCATGAGGGATATTGGTCTGTAATTTTCTTTTTTTGTGCTGTCTTTACCTGGTTTTGGTATCAGGGTTATGCTGGCTTCAAAGAATACGCTTGGGAGTATTCTATCCTTTTCTATGCTGTGAAATATCTTTAGTAGTAGTGGTGTTAACTCTTCTCTGAAAGTTTGGTAGAATTCTCCAGTGAAACCATCAGGGACAGGGCTTTTTTGTTGGCCGTTTTTAAATTACCTTTTCAATCTCTTCTTTTTTTATAGGTTTATTTAGTTGTTCTATCTCTAGTTTGTGTTCATTGACATAGGTAGTGAGTTTCTAGAAATTTGTCCATTTCCTCTAGGTTTTCAAATTTATTAGAGTACAATTTTTCATAGTATTCTGTTATGATTCTTTTAATTTCAGTTGGGTCTGTTGTCATATCGCCCATCTCATTTCCTATTTGCGTTATTTGTTTCCTCTCCTGTTTTACTTTTGTCAATCTGCACAACGGTTTATCGATTTTGTTGATCTTTTCAAAGAACCAGCTTTTGGTCTTGTTAACTCTTTCAGTTGTTTTTCTATTCTCTATTTCATTTAATTCTGCTCTAATTCTTATTATTTCCTTTCTTCTGGCACCCGAGGGCTTCTTTTGCTGCTCTCTTTCTACTTGTTCCAGTTGTAGGGTTCGTGTTTTTATTTTGGCCCTTTCTTCTTTTTGGATGTGTGCATTTATTGCTATAAACTGACCTCTGAGCACTGCTTTTGCTGTGTCCCAAAAGTTCGGGTAGGATGTGTTTTCATTCTCATTTAATTCTATGAATTTCTTTGCTCCATCCTTAATTTCTTCTATACCCAGTAGCTTTTGAGGAAGGTGTTGTGCAGTTTCCATGTGTTTGATTTTTTTCCTTGCTTTTTCTGTTATTGATTTCTACTTTTATGTCTTTATGATCAGAAAAGATGCTTTGTAATCTTTCAATGCTTTGGATTCTGCTAAGGCTTGCTTTATGGCCTAATATGTGGTCTCTTCTGCAGAATGTTCCATGTGCATTGGAAAAGAAGGTATACTTGGCTGATGTTGGGTGGAGTATTTGGTACATGTCTATGAGATCAAGTTGGTTGATTGTGGCATTTAGATCTTCCATGTCTTTACTGAGCTTCTTTCTGGATATTCTGTCCTTCACCGAGAGTGGTGTGTTGAAGTCTCCTACTATTACTGTGAGCTGTCTATCTCTCTTTTCAACGCTGTTAGAGTTTGTCTTATGTATTTTTGAGCTCTGTCATTGGGTGCGTAAATAGTTACTATGGTTATGTCCTCCTGGTGCACTGACCCTTTAATCAGTATATAGTGTCCTTCTTATCCTTTGTGGTGGATTATACTTTAAAGTCTATTTTGTCAGAGATTAATATTGCCACTCCTGCTCTTTTTGAGTGTTGTTTGTTGATATATTTTTTCCATCCTTTGAGTTTTAGTTTGTTTATGTCTTTAAGTCTAAGGTGTGCCTCTTGTAGGCAGGATATGGACAGATCAGTTTTTAAATCCAATCTGCCACTCTCTGGCTCTTTATTAGTGCATTTAGTCCATTTACATTCAGCGTGATTATTGATATATATGAGTTTAGTGCTGTCATTTTGATGTCTTCTTTTAAGTGCTATTCAGTTTCTTTGTTCCACTTAATTTTCTGTGCTGAGTCGTTTTTCTTTATGTATTTTCTTTTCATCTTTTTCATTGTTGTTGCTTTTGTATTTGCTGAGTCTTTATGTTTTTCTTGGTTTTTATTTTGACTTGTAGGATTGTTAGTTTCCTTTGTGGTTACCTTGATATTTACCCCTATTTTTCTAAGTTTAAACCAGTCGTTTATTTCTTTATATTTCCTTGCCTACCTCTCCATATGAAAAATCTATGACTACATTTCTTAGGCCCTCTTTTTTGTTTTAACGTTGTCATCTTTACATATTGACATGTCTGTTTCCCTATTTTCAGCGTTTTAGCTTTGATTTATTTTTGTGACTTCCCTATCTGTGTTGATATCTGGTTGCTCTCTCCTGCGTTCTAGTCTTGGGTGGTTATGTGATGTTACTGATTTTCTAACCAGAGGACTTCCTGTAGTATTTCTTGTAATTTTTGTTTGGTTTTTGCAAATTTCCTAAACTTCTGTTTATCTGGAAATGCCCTAATTTCACCATCATATTTGAGAGACAGTTGTGCTGGATATATATTTCTTGGCTGCCAAGTTTTTTCTTTCAAGGCTTTAAATATGTCATCCCATTGTCTTCTTGCCTACATGGTTTCTGCTGAGTAGTCCGAGCTTAGACTTATTGACTCTTCTTTGTAGATGACTTTTCATTTGTCCCTAGCCACCCTTAAAATTCTCTCATCTTTGGTTTTGGCAAGTTTGATTATAATATGTATTGGTGGCTTTCTTTTGGGATCTACCTTGTGCGGGATTTTGAGCATCTTGGATAAATATCTTCTCATTGTTCACAAATCTTCACAATTTTGTGTATTTTCTGTTGTCCACCCCCCATCCCTGTTCTGGTATTCCAATAACTCGTAGGTTGTTCTTCTTGATAGAGTCCAACATAATTCTTATGGTTTCTTCATTGTTTTAAATTCTTTTATCTGATTTTTCCTCAGATAAGTTGCTGTCAAGTGCTTTATCTTCAGTCTCACTAACTGCCTTCCATTGCCTCAGTTCTGCTCCTATGTCTCTCTATTGAGTTGTCTAACTCTGAAATTTTATTGTTAATCTTCTGGATTTCTGTTTGCTGTCTCTCTATGGATTCTTGCAGCCTGTTAAATTTATCATTATACTCTGCTCTAATCTTCTTAAGTTCCTCTATTGCTCTGTTTGTGAGTTCCTTCGCTTGTTCTGCATTTTGCATGATCTCCATCCTGATATCTTCAAGACTTCTGTAGAGTAATCTTTTGTATTCTACTTCCGGTACTTCCAAGAAGTTCTCTTCCTCCAGAAAGTTTCTTGATTCTTTGTTTTGCTGAAGCCATCATGGTCTGCCTCTTTATGTGATTTGATACTGAACGTTGTCCATGAGCCATCAATAAGTTATTCTATTTATTTATTTTATGTTTGCTTACTGTGTCCTAGCTTCTTGTTTTCTTTTGTTTTGATATGCCCAAATAGGCTGCTCGTGTGAGCTAGTTTGATTATTGGTGCCTTTGAAGCTGTAATATCCTGTCACCAGGTGGTTAGATCGGTTACTAGGTATGTGACCCAGGAGTCTGTTTACTTGTTTTTATGGATTCAGCTCAGATGTCCAGGTAGTCGGTCACCAAGTGTGTGGTGCAGGCTCTCACCTACATTCCTAGACAGGCAGAGGTTATTGGTGTAGGCACAGGTGTCTGGCTGCAGTGGGGGATCATGGACTGTGCAAAGCAGGGGGCTGACGGCTGCCCCTGAGTGTCTGGGAGGAAAGCGTGTCCCTGTTCCCTAGAGTGCATAGGTGGGTAGGTTTTGCAGCCAGACTATGGGCACCCAATGCTGTTCGCTGTAAGGACTCGCAGGCACTACTTATTCTTGGACCTGTGTCGTGGGGGGCTAGGTGGTGTGGGTGGAGCCACCAGTCCTCAGGCCCCTGATGTGGGTAGGTGAGGACACTGCTTAATGGGCAGAGCAGTGTCAAATGTCATGAACCTGCCGCTTCACCATATAGCTGACATAGTTGAAGTTAGGGTTCAGGCATACATACTGTTGTACTGTGGTAATGAGGGCCTACAGTGTTGAAACGGGCCCACACAGGTCAATGCAGGGGTGAAAGGCATTCAAAGTCTGTGGATCCCTTATGCCTGTGCCTAGGCAAAGGAGTTGTGCCTACCCTGAGTTCCCGGCTTAGGGGAGCTGGCAGATTAGTTTTTCCTGTTTGTTAAATTGTTCCCTCCCCTAGGCTGGGAGTATGGATCAGGGCACATGACGGGTCCTAATTCTGGCCCAGGGGACTCGGCAATCGCTGAAGCCAGCCCGGGACCTTGTGCAGAGAGGGCAGCGTTCAGGTAAATGGGAGAGAGATTTTTTCCAAAGGGGGTGTTTTTTGATCAGCACAGTAGGTCAAACACACGTACTCATCTTTTGCCGATTGAGTGCCATGTTTCACTGGTTCTGGAGTCCCAAGTAGACTCTCTGCTGCTGCATGACTCCCGATGTGGAAAATGATTCATGAGTGCCACTTCTTGCCTCACCTTGCACACCAGTTGATCTGGCCTGAAAGGTGCCGTCTCCTACCATCAGGGCTGGAACTCCTCGCTACTTCCGAACCATCTCTCCCTCCCCCTGCCACTCAGTCCGATTCCTCAACTTTGCTTTGATGTTCAGGGTTCCTACATTATCATATATAATTGATTCACTTTTTTTTTCTGATCTTTCTTATGAGAGGGATCACAGGAAGCATCTAAATATGCTGTCATCTTGGCCCTCCCTCCCATCTCATTTCTCATTTGTGTTATTTTCATCTCCTGTTTTTCTTTTGTCAATTTGGCCAGTGGTTTGTCCAATTTACTAATTCTTTCAAAATCCAGCTTTTAGTCTTCTTGATTCTTTCCATTGTTTTTATGTTCTCTGTTTCATTTATTTTTCCGCTAATTTTTAGTATTTTCTTTCTTCTGGTGACTGTGAGCTTCTTTTGCTGCTTTCTTTCTAACTGTTTGAGTTGTAGGGATAATGTTTTGATTTTTTGTCCATTCCTCTTTTTTGATGTGTGCATTTATTGGTATAAATTGACCACTGAGCACTGCTTTTGCTGTGTCCTAAATGTTTTCGTATGTTGTGTTTTCATTGTCATTTGATTCTAGGAAATTTTTTAATTCTTATCTTTGATATCTTATTTTCATTAGTTTCTAAGCAGGGTGTTATTTAGTTTCCATTAATTAGATTTTTTTCCCCTTCGTCTTTCTGTTACTGATTTCTACTTTTATAGCATTGTAATCAGAGAAGATGCTTTGTATTATTTCAATTTTTTGAATTTGTTGAGGCTTGGTTTGTGTTCTAAAATGTGGTCTATTCTGGAGAATGATCCATGAGCACTGGAGAAGAATATGTACTTTGCCGCTGTTGGGTGAAGTGCTCTGTATATGTCTTTGAGATCAAGTTGGTTGATTGTGCTATTTAGATCTTTTGTGGCTTTGTTATGATCTGACTCATAGCAACCTTATAAGGCACAGAAGAAAGACCTAGGATTGCCTTCTGTAAAGATTACCGTCACAATCGGCATTCGACGTGGCACCCAACAACAACAGGAGAGACAATTTATCAACTTAATTGAATTTAAAATTATCAACTGTTTATTGAAAACAAATAAATGCCACCATGCTCCCTGTTGAACATTAAATTCCAGCAACACCACATTGGAAGAACTGGGATTACTGTGCCCTGTACTCCTGTCTGCAGCAATGTCTCTTATTTTTCCTAGAAAGTTACTACACTGCCTAAAATTTGTGATTAATGTCACCACATGCACAGCAATAATAAAGAAGGAATATTTCCTTTACCTGCTTCAGACAAGTGATTGTGCTAAAATTAACTAGATCTGAAGTAAATCAAGTATAAAGTCAAGGTAGAAACACCACTAGACCAGTGTTTCTTAAATTACATGTGCATAGGACTCACCTGGGGAGTTTGTTAAAAAGTAGAGTTGGATTCGAAGGATCAGGGTTGAGCCCAAAGATTCCCCCATGTTGAATGCCGATGCTGACGGTGCTACTCCGTGGGGCCCAGACAATGCGTGCCTCAAACTAACAGTGGGCACAGGGCGACCACGGTGGAATTTAACCAAACAGAGCTCAGTACTTCCTGCGCAGCTATTGCACACAGACAGGGATGTTTGGACCTGTCATTGATGCTCCCTACCTGAATCGGCATAGATTTAAGCTTATCTTTTATCAAAGCTAAAACCCATTGCCATCGAGCGGATTCCAACTCATAGTGACCCTGTAAGACAAAGTAAAACTGCCCTGTAGAGTTTCCAAGGAGTACCTGGTAGATTAGAACCGCCGACCTTTTGGTTAGAAGCCATAGAACTTAACCACTACACCACCAGGGTTTCCAGTCTAAATCAGTTGGTTAACTCTTTGCTGTCAGTTGATTCCAACTCATGGGGACCCCATGCGTTACAGAGTACAACTGTGCTCTATAGGGTTTCGCTGGCTGTTATCTTTACACAAGCAGATTGCCAGGCCTTTCTTCAGCCCCACCACTGGTGTGTCCCAACCAACAACTTTTTGGTTAGTAGACAAGTGCCAAGAGTTCAATCACACTCAAGTGTGGGAGAACACACAGACACACACACACGAATCTGTAAATGGGAGAGAATGTAACAAGGGCAGAAAATCTGATTCAGATTACACAAGAACAGAAACACAACTCTTCTGGGGCAACACAGTTTGAATCGTATCAGAAGGTATGGGCTCTAAGTAGGCTATGGAGGGCTTAGCTGGGTTCCTGGGTTTGGGAAGAATTTATGCCGTGTTCAAAATAATGAAAACTCACTGGAATAGTGGAGTGTCTCCAGCAAGAGAAGCATCCCAGATGCCCAGTTTCTTGTCTTGGCTTCAGATTGGGAAAAGAGAAAGCAAAGCAGCTGCGCTCTCATCTGAACTCCTTTGATGGATTAAGATGTGTTGAGACTCTAGTAACTTCAAAACTACAGAATCTTGATAATGTTTCCTTTGTCTTATAGCATATGATTAAGTTATCTGCTTTACTTACCTCCATATGCTAATGATTTTCACTTCATTTTTCGTTTTTTTCCCTTTTTTTGGTCTCCTTCCCACTGCCATTGGGTGGATTCCAACTCGTAGTGACGCTATAGGACAGAGTAGCACTACTCCATTAGGGCTTCTAAGGAGACATGGTCTGCTCCAGGTGCTACTTTCTTAGTGGTATGAGGTTCCCCAGTCTCTCTGCTCACTTCTCTCTTATATCTCAAGAGATTGCCTCAGGATACAATCCCATTTTTTGGATTGAGTCTTGGTTTACTAACAGAACTTCTGCCCATCCTCCCTCATTAACATCATAGAGGCAGGATTAACACAATACTGGGAATCATGGCCAAGCCAAATTGATTCACACATTTTGGGGGGACACAATTCAATCCATGACACTATTCAACACTAGTAAGTTACTGGCATTTGATCATATTATGAAAGGAGCCCTGGTGGCGCAGTGGTTAAAGCAATCAACTGCCAACCATATTGTCGGTGATTTGAAAAGCAAGGGGCTCCAGGGAGAAAACATGTGGCAGTCAGCTTCCTCAGAGAGTTACAACCTCTGAAATATTCTGGGGTCGCTATGGGAATCCACGGGAGGGCGGTGGGTTTGGCTTTGATCAAATTACAGACATAAGGTTATACAGATACATTTTTGAACATGTGTGCATGTAAGCACGCTTTTGTGGACATTACACACTCCTTCAAAGTGTGGATTATAACCCTTGAGAGTGGTTTGTGTCTGTGTGTGCTTGCCAAAAAGATTCATTGTTTTACAATTTGATAGTCAACTTTTTTAACTTACAAATTCAAATGTCTTAACCTTTTAAGTTCAGCCTGTTAGCCTTATTATTCTCTTAGAAGTCTAGCAAATAATAGCAACCACTTTTAAGGGGCTTGTGGAAAGTATTTGTCCCCATTTGCAAATCAAGTTAATGACACACCATCATCCATTTTAAAGTCCATTGGATTCTCTTGTTGCACTACATGCAGTTCTCCCTTTAATCACTTCAATGGTCTGAATTAACAGACACCTTCCCAGCTATGGAAATAACTCTTTTAAATCTAATAAATGAAACTCACCAATATAGTGGGACTTCTCTTAACATGTTCCAATACTGTATATAAAACTAGTTTTCCACAAGAACCACAAGCTTAAATTAAGTACTCAATTATACATTTCACAGTAAGTTTCAAACCTATAATTCTTAGAAGCCAAATTCTTTTCAACCTTGCCCATGCATAAAATATCAAATATGCACACATTCCTTAATCACTCACAATATGAATGCTTCCGTTTTGTTTCTCTATCAGGCGTCTGTACATTTGTTAAACCCATCTGGAGTTGAAAGATGCATCCCTATCGCAGATGACAGTTAAATAAAATAAATAAATAAAACCCGTTGCCATCGAGTTGACTCTGACTCATAGTGACCCTATTGCACAGCTTAGAACTGCCCCATAGGGTTTCCAAGGAGCCACTGGTGTATCGGAACTGTCAAACTTTAGATTAGCTGCCAAACTCTTAACTACTGCTCCAGGGGGTCTCCAGTTACCCTTCTGGCAACCAAGCTGGTGCCTTGGAACCGCCCACTTAACCATTGCACCACCAGGGCTCCTTGAACAAAAAATACCAGCGTTCATCACCATTCAAGAAGCATTCTCCTATTTCACCACAAGATGGCAGCACTATTCCAGACACAATACTTTCCAATAATTTTGATAATACATGTGCGTATGCTCCCCTCTTGTGGACATAGCGGAGAATGCATCATGATTGGAGAAGAGTCATTTCTAAAATGCAGATTTTTCACATTTTGGTAATTAAAGAGAATGAGGGATGTGCTAAGAAATTATATTTATCCAGTAGATTATATTGTTAAATTTTGATACCTTAAAAAAAGGTTAAAATGAACTATGTCCATAGCGACATGAGTAAATCTCATGTCTAGAAGGGTAGATTCTGGGTTCAGCCTCATTACTACTAGTTATTTTTACAGAAGTTAATTGACTATTCAGGATTCTAAGGTACGGAGAAAATAAGAATGCTGTACAGATACCTAAAGTTTACTTTAATTAGATTTATTTAGCATATGGGATTTTTTAACTTAAAGTCCAAATTATTGGAATTATCTGTTTTCCCCTACAGAATTAACAGTTTATTTATAAAACTAGTTCTTAGGGCAGTCTCTACTGCTCCGTTGCTCTGAATTCAGTTTACCTGCCTATACAATGATAGTAGAAGGAAGAGGAGGCAAAAAAAAAAAAAAACAGCAGTTATATTGATGAGATCTACAAAATTAGATAGTGTCTTAAGCCAATCTCTTTTGAGATATAAAAGAGAAGCAAGCAGAGAGACAGCAGGACCCCATACCACCAAGAAAGCAACAGCGGAAGCAGAGTGTGTCCTTTGGACTCCAGGTTCCTCCGCCGAGAAGTTCTTAGACTAGGGGAAGACTGATGACAAGGACCTGAAGAGTCATTTCTAAAATCCAGATGTGTTTTTTACATATTGGTAGTTAAAGACAGTGGGGCAATGGTTACTCACTTCGGTGGTTACCTTAAGGTGGAAGGTTCAAACTGACCCAGCAGCTTTGCTAGAGAAAGACCTGGCTATCTGCTTCCCTAAAGATTACGGACTTCAAAACCAGAGCAGCTCCACCCTGTCACAGGGGTTTGCTATGAGCTCAAACTGACTGGATGGCACTCAACAACAACAACAGAGACAATTCATCGACTTAACTGCATTGGAAACTGTCAGCTTTTTACTGAAAACAAATAAATGCTACTATGCTCCCTGTTGAACATTAAATTCAAGTAACACCACATGAGAGCCACAAGGATTGCTGTGACATGTACTCTGTCGGCACCAATAAGTTTTTTTTTTCCTGGAATGTTACTACACTATGTAAAACTCGTTATTTATCTCACCACCTGCACAGCAATAATAAAGAAGGAATATTTCGTTTTCCTGCTCCAGAAACGTGACTGCACTAAAATTTTCTTGAGCCCAAGTAAATAATCAAGCATAAAATTATGGTAGAAAAACCACTGGACCAATGCTTCTTAATTGCATGTGCATAGATCTCACCTGGGGAGCTTGTGAAAAAGCAGATTTGGATTCCGTAGTCCGGAGTAAGCACAGAGAGTCCCCATGTTGGAAGTCGATGCTGACGGTGCTGCTCTGTGGGGCTCAGAGAATGGACCCGCCATCGAAGCTCCCTACCTAAATTGGCATAGACTTAAGCTCCTCTTTTATAAGGAACCTAAAGCAGTCGGTTAACTCCTGTGGAAATGATTCTAACTCATAGGGACCTACCTACATACCTATAGATTTAAACTTGTCTTTTATCAAAGCCAAAACCTATTGCCATCGATTCCCACTCATAGCGACCCCCATAGGACAGAGTAAAACTTCCCGGTAGAGTTTCCAAGGAGCGCCTATTGGATTCCAACTGGACACCTTTTGGTTAGCAGCGGTAGCACTTAACCACTACACCACCAGGGATTCCAATCTTTTATAAAGAACCTAAATCAGTTGGTTAACTCTTTGCTGTCAGTTGATTCCAACTCATGGGGACCCCATTGGTTACAGAGTAGAACTGTGCTCTATAGTGTTTCGCTGGCTGTAATCTTTACACAAGGAGATTGCCAGGCCTTTCTTCCGCCCCACCACTGGTGTGTCCCAACCAACAAGTTTTTGGTTAGTAGACAAGTGCCAAGAATGAAATCATACCCAAGTGCTGTAGAACACACACACATAAATCTGTAAACGGGAGAGAATGTAACAAGGGCAGAAAATGTGATTCAGATTACACAAGAAGAGAAACACAAGTCTTTCAGGGGAACACAATTTGAATCCTATCAGACCTCATAGGCTCTATGTTGACTATGGATATTTAGGTCTTTGATCCATTTTGTTTGATTTTTTTTCCTTGCTTTTTCTGTTGTTGATTTCTACTTTTATGTCTTTATGATCAGAAAAGATGCTTTGTAATCTTTCGATGCTTTGGATTCTGCTAAGGCTTGCTTTATGGCCTAATATGTGGTCTATTCTGCAGAATGTTCCATGTGCATTGGAAAAGAAAGTATACTTGGCTGATGTTGGGTGGAGTATTTGGTACATGTCTATGAGATCAAGTTGGTTGATTGTGGCATTTAGATCTTCCATGTCTTTACCAAGCTTCTTTCTGGATGTTCTGTCCTTCATTTAGAGTGGTTTGTTGAAGTCTCCTACTATTATTGTGAGCTGTCTATCTCTCTTTTCAACGCTGTTAGAGTTGTCTTACGTATTTTTGAGCTCTGTCATTGGGTGCGTAAATAGTTATTATGGTTATGTCCTCCTGGTGCACTGACCCTTTAATCAGTATATAGTGTCCTTCCTTATCCTTTGTGGTGGATTTTACTTTAAAGTCTATTTCGTCAGAGATTAATATCGCCACTCCTGCACTTTTTAGTGTTGTTTGCTTGATATATATTTTCCATCCTTTGAGTTTTAGTTTGTTTGTGTCTTTAAGTCCAAAGTGTGTCTCTTGTAGGCAGGATAGAGACAGATCATTTTTTTAAATCCAATCTGCCACTCTCTATCTCTTTATTAGTGCATTTAGTCCATTTACATTCAGCCTAATTATTGATATATATGAGTTTAGTGCTGTCATTTTGATGACTTCTTTTCTGTGCTGTTCACAATTTCTTTGTTCCACTTAATTTTCTGTGCTGAGTTGTTTTTCATTATGTATGTTCTTTTCATCTTTTTCATTGTTGTTGCTTTTGTATTTGCTGAGTCTTTATGTTTTTCTTGGTTTTTATTTTGACTTGTAGGATTGTTAGTTTCCTTTGTGGTTACCTTGATATTTACCCCTATTTTTCTAAGTTTAAACCAGTCGTTTATTTCTTTATATCACCTTGCCTTCCTCTCCATATCAAAAATCTATGACCGCATTTATTAGGCCCTCTTTTTGGTTTTAACGTTGTCTTCTTTTACATATTGACATGTCTGTTTCCCTATTTTCAGCATTTTAGCTTTGATTTATTTTTGTGACTACCCTATCTGTGTTGATATCTGGTTGCTCTGTCCTGTGTTCTACTCTTGGGCTGTTATCTGATGTTACTGATTTTCTAACCAGAGGGCTTCCTTTAGTATTTCTTGTAATTTTGGTTTGGTTTTTGCAAATTTCCTAAACTTCTGTTTATCTGGAAATGCCCTAATTTCACCATCATATTTGAGAGACAGTTTTGCTGGATATATATTTCTTGGCTGGCAATTTTTTTCTTTCAAGGCTTTGTATATGTCATCCCGTTGTATTCTTGCCTACATGGTTTCTGCTGAGTAGTCCGAGCTTAGTCTTATTGACTCTTCTTTGTAGATGACTTTTCATTTATCCCTAGCCACCCTTAAAATTCTCTCCTTACCTTTGGTTTGGGAAGTTTGATTATAATATGTATTGGTGGCTTTCTTTTGGGATCTACCTTATGTGGGGTTTGATGAGCATCTTGGATAAATATCTTCTCATCTTTCTCAAATCTTCAAAATTTTGTGTATTTTCTGTTGTCCAACCCACACCACTGTTCTGGTATTCCAATTACTCGTAGGTTGTTCTTCTTGATAAGAGTCCCACATAATTCTTATGGTTTCTTCATTGTTTTAAATTCTTTTATCTGATTTTTCCTCAGATAAGTTGCTGTCAAGTGCTTTATCTTCAGTCTCACTAATTCTGACTTCCATTGCCTCAGTTCTGCCTCTATGACTCTCTACTGAGTTGTCTAATTCTGAAATTTCATTGTTAATCTTCTGGATTTATGTTTGCTGTCTCTCTATGGATTCTTGCAGCCTGTTAAAATTATCATTATACTCTGTTCTAATCTCCTGAAGTTCCTCTATTGCTTTGTCTGAAGCCATCATGGTCTGCCTCTTTATGTGATTTGATATTGACTGTTGTCTACGAGCCATCAATAAGTTATTATATTTATTTATTTTAAGTTTGCTTACTGTGTCCTAGCTTCTTGTTTTGTTTTGATATGCCCAAATAGGCTGCTCGTATGATTATTAACACCTTTGAAGCTCTAATGTCCTGTCACCAGGCTGGGCAAAAAACCCAAACAGCAGGTGGGAGAACTCAGCTGGAGATGAGTTAGGCCTGGTGGGGGCAGCTTGGTTTGGTCTGTCTTTGAGAGTATTTCAGAACCATACGGATATGATTGTTTCTTCTTTCCTATTCTCTTTTTTTTTTTGGCCCTTAATAAGCTTGACTGTTATTACCTGAAACTTTCAAATTTTTCCTTGATGAATTTAGTAGAAAAACACACTGAGATTGAGCTTACTGTACTCTTTGCTTTTTTTTTTTATGGTTCTATGCTGAGCCAGCGTCTGTGCTAACACAGATCACACATGGATGCAGCTTGGTATGAACATATAATGTTTGGCTGGATGTTCATGTTAATTAAGTGCTTATTAAAATGATTTAGTACCATGAGATCTGGCCCGGTATTTACTTTCACAAGGCAGATGAGTATTTCAATTTATTCCTTTTAAATCCTTAACATTGTCTTTCTTTCTTTTTTTTTTTTTTACTTTTTCATTGTTAAGTGAAATGCATTTAGAGAACTGTACACTAAAGTACAGCTCCATACATAAACGGACCATAGACGGAGTTATTTTTGTAAATTTATTTTTATTTACTAGTTTAAGCTTTGTAATATATGTATTGAAATAAGTTCCTAAAGTCTTAAAGCATTAAGTATAAAACCCAAAATTAATAGCTGTCCATTCTCAGGGTAAGGAGCCATGGTGGTGCAAAGGTTAAGCATCCAGGTGCTAACTGAAAGGTCAGTGGTTCGAACCTACATAGCGGCTCCGCAGAAGAAAGACCTAGCCATCTGTTCCCTTCAAGATGACAGCCAAGAAAACCCCATGAGGCAGCCCTCCTCTGTCACAAGGGGTCGCTATGAGTCAGAATCAACTCGATGGCACCTATCAACAACACTGGAATCTGAACAGAAGGTTTAGTCTGTGCAGTTATTCTATATGCATGTAGGGAGGTCATTTGGATTCCAGAGAAAGCCAGTGACTCCAAGAAGCTAGGCACAATGGGGCTTATAAAGAGAAGAGCAGGGAGAAATAGAGCAGGCCAAACTTAATATGATTAACTGAACCCTCCTTCCCCTCTTTGCTCAGATCCCCTGATAGCAGGTTACTTCTGGCCTGGTGCTAATATGGCCCTCCACCCACCTGTAGCCAAGAGGCTTTTGATAATATTGAAATTAGGAGGTAATGTTTTGTTGACTATACTTTTATAGCAGAAAAGGCAAAATTACACTGCTATAGAGCAGTTTCTGGCAGGCTTTTGCAGTTTGGGTCAGTTTTTTTTCGGGTTAATATTTGGGTTTGAAGATAAGAAAAGCCTTAAAATCAAAGTAAGATGTCTGTCATTAACGTCCCTATTTGTCTTAGTCATCTAGTGCTGCTATAACAGAAATACCACAAGTGGATGGCTTTAACAAGCAGAAGTGTATTTCCTCACAGTAAAGTAGGCTGAAAGTCCAAATTCAGGGCGTGAGCTCCAGGAGAACGCTTACTCTCTCTGTCGGCCTTCTCATCCATGTTCCCCCTGACTAGGTGCTTCTCTGTGCAGGAACCTCTGGTCACAGGACGTGGTCTGCTCCTGGTGCTTCTTTCTTGGTCGTATGAGATTCCCCAGTCTCTCTGCTCACTTCTATCTTGTATCTAAACAGATTGCCTCAGGATACAATCCAATCTTATGGAGTGAGTCTTGCCTTACTAACTGAACTGTTTTCCAACCTCCCTGATTAACATCATAGAGGCAGGATTTACAACATAGAGGAAAATCACACAATACCAGGAATCATGGCACTGCCAAATTGATACATACATTTTTTGGGGGACATAATTCATTCCAAGATATTCCACCATGTCGCCCCTCCAAAATCACATCCTTGCAACATGGAAAACAATTCACCCTATCATATCATAGCAAAAGTCTTAATTCCAAGTCCAAATTCCAAAAATTCTTCTTCACCTGTCAAATCCAGAATACAAGTTATCTGCTTCCAAAGGCACAATGGCAGAATTAGCACAAGCTAGACATTTCCATTACAAATGTCTCTCTGCTCCCTTCTCTCTTTTGTATCTCAAGAGATTGCCTCAGGATACAATCCCATCATGTGGATTCAGTCCTGCCTTACTAACACAACTGCTGCCCATCCTCCCTCATTAACATCACAGAGGCAGGATTAACACATTACCTGGAATCTGGCCCAGCCAAATTGATACACACATTTTTGGGGGGACATAATTCAATCCATGACACTATTCAACTCTAGTAAGGTACTGGTATTAGATCATATTATGAAAGGAGCCCTGGTGGCGCAGTGGTTAAAGCAATCAACTGCCAACCATATTGTCGGTGATTTCAAAAGCAAGGGGCTCCAGGGAGAAAACATGTGGCAGTAGGCCTCCTTAGAGACTTACAGCCTCCGAAATCCTCTGGGGTTGCTATGGGAATCCACAGGAGAGCAGTGGGTTTGGCTTTGATCATATTACAGACATAAGGTTATACAGATACATTTGTGAACGTGTGTGCATGTAAGCACGCTTTTGTGGACATTACACACTCCTTCAAAGTGTGGATTATAACCCTTGAGAGTGGTTTGTGTCTGTGTGTGCTTGCCAACAAGATTCATTGTTTTACGATTTGATAGTCAACTAATTTAACTTACTAGTTCAAGTGTCTTAACCTTTTAAGTTCAGCCTGTTAACTTTAGTATTCTCTTAGAAGTCTAGCAAATAACCACTTTTAAGGGGCTGGTGGAAAGCATTTGACCCCATTTGCAAATCAAGTTAATGACACACCATCATCCATTTTAAAGTCCATTTGATTCTCTTGTTACACTACACCCAGCTCACCCTTTAATAACTTCAATGGTCTGAATTAACAGACACCTTCCCAGTTATGTAAATAACTCTTTTAAATCTAATAAACGAAACTCACCAATATAGTGGGAACTTCTCTTAACATGTTCCAATGCTGTATATGAAACTAGTTTTCCTCAAGAACCACAAGCTTAAATTAAGTACTCAATTATACATTTCACAGTAAGTTTCAAACCTATAATTCTTAGAAGCCAAATTCTTTTCAACCTTGCCCATGTATAAAATATCAAATATGCACACATTCCTTAATCACTCACAATATGAATGCTTCCGTTCTGGTTCTCTGTCAGGCTTCTGTATATTTGTTAAACCCTCCTGGAGTTGAAAGATGCATCCCTATCGCAGATGACACTTAAAGAAACTAAATAAATAAATATAACCCGTTTCCATCGAGTTGACTCGAACTCGTAGTGACCCTATTGGACAGATCAGAACTGCCCCATAGGGTTTCCAAGGAACAGCTGGTGGATTGGAACTGTGAAACTTTAAGTTAGTTGTCAAACTGTTAACCACTGCACCAGGGGGCCTCCAGTTACCCTCCTGGCAACCAGGCTGGTGCCTTGGAACCACCCACTTAACCAATGCACCACCAGGGCTCCTTGAAGAAAAAACACCAGCGTTCATCTCCATTCATGAAGCATTCTCCTCTTTCACTACAAGATGGCAGCACAATTCCAGACACAATTCTTACCAACTGGTTTTGCTAATACATGTGCTTATGCTGCCCTCATGTGGACATATCGGAGAATGTATCATGATCGGAGAACAGTCATTTTTAAGATGCAGATGTGTTTTTCACATTTTGGTAATTAAAGATAGTGGAGCAATGGTTAAGCACTTGGCTGGTATCCTAAAGTTGGACGTTCAAATCCACTCAGAAACTCCACTGGAGAAAGACCTGGCTATCTGCTTCCAGGAAGATTACAGCCTAGAAACCAGAGCAGCTCTACCCTGTCACATGGGGTTACTATGAGTTGAAATTGACTCGATGGCACCCAACAACAACAACAGAGACAATTTATGAACGTAATTGAATTCGAAATTGCCAACTTTTTATGGAAAACAAATCAATGCTACCATGCTCCTTGTTGACTGTTAAATTCAAGTAACACAACATCAGAGCCACAGGGATTGCCGTGACCTCCATTCTTGTCTGCACTAATATGACTTTTTATTTTTTTCCATAGAACGTTACTACACTTCATTAAACTTGTGATTTGTCTCACCATATGCACGGAAATAATAAAGAAGGAATATTTCATTTTCCAGCTCTAGAAAAGTGATTGCACTAAAATTGACTTCAGCTGAAGGAAATAATCAAGTATAAAATTATAGTAGAAAACCCACTCGACCAATACTTCTTAAATTGCACGTGCAAGAGACTCCCCTAGGGAGCTTCTTGAAAAGCAGATATGGATTAGGTAGGTCGTGCGTAAACCGAGACATTCTCCACGTTGAATGCCGATGCTGACGATACTGCTCTCTGGGGTCCAAAGAATGCGTGCCTCCCACCAACAATGGGCACAGGGCGATCATGGTGGAATTCAACCAGTCACAGCTTAGTACTTCCTGAGCACATAGTGCCCACAGACAGGGTTTCTTGGACTTGCCATTGAAGCTCCCTACCTAAATTGGCATAGACTTAAGCTTTTCTTTTATAAGTTACCTAAATCAGCTGGTTAACTCTTTCCTGTGGAGTTGATTCTGACTCATAGGGACTCCATATGTTACAGAGTACAACTGTGCTCCATAGGCTGTTGTTGGCTATAATCTTTACAGAAGCAGATTGCCAGGACTTTCTTCCGCCCCACCACTGGTGAGTTCCAACTACCAACCTTTTGGTTAGTTGTTGTTCTTACATGCTGTCGAGTGAGTTCTGAGTATAGGGGTCCTATGTAAAACAAAATGAAACACTGTCCCGTCCTGCACGATCCTCATCATCATTGCTGTTTTGAATCCACTGTTACAGCCACTGAGGCAATCCATCTCGTTGAGGGTCATCGTCTTTTACGCTGACCCTCTACCTTACCAAGTATGATGTCCTTCTCCCAGGACTGGTCCCTCCTGATAACACGTCCAAATTACATGAGATAAAGTCTTGTCATCCTTGCTTCCAAGGAGCATACTGGTTGTGCTTCTTCCAAGACAGATTTGTTCGTTTTCTGCCAGTCCATGGTATATTCGATATTCTTCGCCAACATAATTATTCAAAGGCATCAATTCTTCTTCAGTCTTCCTTATTCATTGTCAAGCTTTTGCATGCATATGAGGCTATGGAAAATACCATGGCTTGGGTCTGGTGCACGTTAGTCCTCAAAGTGACATCTTTGCTTTTTCACGCTATAAAGAGGTCTTTTGCTGCACGTTTGCCCAATGCAATGCGTCATTTGATTTCTTGACTCTTGCTTCCATAAGCGTTGATTGTGGATCCAAGTAAAATGAAACCCTTCACAAATGTCAATCTTTTCAATGTTTACCATGATTGGTTATTGGTTCATTTGTGAGGATTTTTGTTTTCTTTAGGTTGAGATATAATCCATACTGATGGCTGTAGCTTTGCTTTTCATCTATGTTTCAAGTCAAGTCGTCTTAGCTTTCAGCAAGCAAGGTTGTGTCATCAACATATTGCAAGTTGTTAATAAGTCTTCCTCCAATCCTGATGCCACATTCTTCTTCATGTAGTCTAGCTTCTGAGATTACTTGCTCAGGATACAGGCTGAATAAATATGGTGAAAGGATACAACCGTGATGCACACCTTTCCTCATTTTAAACCACGTGTATCCTCTTGTAAGAGGCTTAGCAGTCTGCAATTCCTGACCTCTGAATTTCTTTATTCCATCCTTAATTTCTTCTATACCCAGTAGTTTTTGAGCAAGGTGTTGTTCAGTTGCCATGTGTTTGATTTTTTTCCTTGCTTTTTCTGTTATTGATTTCTACTTTTATGTCTTTATGATCAGAAAAGATGCTTTGTAATCTTTCGATGCTTTGAATTCTGCTAAGGCTTGCTTTATGGCATAATATGTGGTCTATTCTGCAGAATGTTCCATGTGCATTGAAAAAGAAAGTATAGTTGGCTGATGATGGGTGGAGTATTTGGTACATGTCTATGAGATCAAGTTGGTTGACTGTGGCATTTAGATCTTCCATGTCTTTACTGAGCTTCTTTCTGGATGTTCTGTCCTTCACCGAGAGTGGTGTGTTCAAGTCTCCTACTATTATTGTGAGCTGTCTCTCTCTCTTTTCAACGTTGTTAGAGTTTGTCTCATGTATTTTTGAGCTCTGTCATTGCGTGCATAAATAGTTATTATGGTTATGTCCTCCTGGTGTACTGACCCTTTAATCATTATATAGTGTGCTTCCTTATATGTGGTGGATTTTACCTTAATGTTTATTTTGTAAGAGATTAATATTGCCACTCCTGCTCTTTTTGAGTGTTGTTTGCTTGATATATTTTCTTCCATCCTTTTAGTTTGCTTGTGTCTTCAAGTCTAAGGTGTGTCTCTTGGGGGCAACATATAGATGGATCTTTTCTTTTATCCAATCTGCCATTCTCTGTCTCTTTATTAGTGCAGTTACATTCAGCGTAATTATTGATATGTATGAGTTTAGTGCTGTCATTTTGATGTCTTCTTTTATGTGCTGTTCAGTTTGTTTGTTCCACTTAATTTTCTGTGCTGAGTCGTTTTTCTTTATGTATTTTCTTTTCATCTTTTTCATTGTTGTTGCTTTTGTGTTGGCTGAGTCTTTATGTTTTTCTTGGTTTTTATTTTGACTTGCAGGATTGTTAGTTTCCTTTGTGGTTATCTTAATATTTACCCCTATTTTTCTAAGTTTAAACCAGTCTTTTATTTCTTTACATCGCCTTGACTTCCTCTCCATATCAAAAATCTATGACTACATTTTTTAGTCCCCTTTTTTGTTTTCACGCTGTCATCTTTTACATATTGACATCTCTATTTCCCTATTTTCAGCGTTTTATCTTTGATTTATTTTTGTGACTTCCCTATCTGTGTTGATATCTCTTTGCTCTGTCCTGTGTTCTGGTCTTGGGTTGTTATCTGATGTTACTGATTTTCTAACCAGAGGACTTCCTTTAGTATTTCTTATAACTTTGGTTTGGTTTTTGCAAATTTCCTAAACTTCTGTTTATCTGGAAATGCCCTACTTTCGCCATCATATTTGAGAGACAGTTTTGCTGGATATATATTTCTTGGCTGGCAATTTTTTTCATTCAAGGCTTTATATATGTCATCCCATTGTCTTCTTACCTACATGGTTTCTGCTGAGTAGACTGAGGTTAGTCCTATTGACCATTCTTTGCAGATGGCTTTTCCTTTTTCCCTAGCCGCCCATAAAGTTCTCTCCTTATCTTTGGTTTTGGCAAGTTTGATTATGTCTTGGTGGCTTTCTTTTGGGATCTACCTTGTGTGGGGTTCGATGAGCATCTTGGATAAATATCTTCTCATCTTTCACGATATCAGGGAAGTTTACTGTCAACAAATCTTCACAATTCTGTGTATTTTCTGTTACCCACCCCCCACCCCTGTTCTGGTATTCCAATTACTAATATGTTGTTCTTCTTGATAGAGTCCCACATAATTCTTAGGGTTTCTTCATTGTTTTAAATTCTTTTATCTGATTTTTCCTCAAATAAGTTGCTGTCAAGTGCTTTATCTTCAATCTCACTAATTCTGACTTCCATTGCCTCAGTTCTGCTCCTATGACTTTCTATTGAGTTGTCTAATTCTGAAATTTTATTGTTAATCTCTGGATTTCTGTTTCCTGTCTCTCTATGGATCCTTGCAGCCTGTTAAATTTATCATTATACTCTGCTCTAATCTTCTTAAGTTCCTCTATTGCTTTGTCTGTGAGTTCCTTGGCTTGTTCTGCATTTTGCCTGATCTCCTACCGGATTACTTGAAGAATTCTGTAGAGTAATCTTTCGTATTCTACTTCCGGTAATTCCAAGAAGTTCTCTTCCTCCAGATAATTTCTTGATTCATGGTTTTGCCGAAGCCATCATGGTCTGCCTCTTTATGTGATTTGATATTGACTTTTGTCTATGAGCCATCAATAAGTCATTATATTTCTTTATTTTATGTTTGCTTACTGTGTCCTAGCTTCTTGTTTTGATATGCCCAAGTAGGCTGCTTGTGTGAGGTAGTTTGTTTATTGGTGCCTTTGAAGCTGTAATATCCTGTCACCAGGTGGTTAGATAGGTTACTAGATATGTGACCCAGGAGTCTGTTTACTTGTTTTTATGGATTCAGCTCAGATGTCAGGTAGTCGGTCACCAAGTGTGTGGTGCAGGCTCTCACCTACATTCCTATACAGGCAGAGGTTATTGGTGTAGGCACAGGTATCTGGCTGCAGTAGGGGGTCACTGACTAGGCAAAGCAGGGGGCTGACGGCTGCCCCTGAGTGTCTGGGAGGAAAGTGTGTCCCTGTTCCCTAGAGTGCATAGGTGGGTAGGTTTTGCAGCCAGACTATGGGCACCCAATGCTGTTCGCTGTAAGGACTGGGAGGCACTACTTATTCTTGGACCTCTGTCGTGGGTGACTAGGTGGTGTGGGTGGATCCACCAGTCCTCAGGCCCCTGATGTGGGTAGGTGAGGACACTGCTTAATAGGCAGAGCAGTGTCAAATGTCATGAACCTGCCGCTTCACCATATAGCTGATACAGTTGAAGTTAGGCTTCAGGTATACACACTGTTGTACTGTGGTAATGAGGGCCTACAGTGTTGAAATGGGCCCATACAGATCTAGGCAGGGGTGAAAAGCATTCAAAGTCCATGGACTCCTTATGCCTGTGCCTAGGCAAAGGAGTTGTGCCTACCCTGAGTTCCCAGCTTAGGGGAGTTGGAAGATTAGTTTTTCCTGTTTGTTAATTTGTTCTCTCTCCCAGGTCGGGAGTATGGATCAGGGCAAATGACGGTTCCTACTTCCAGCCCAGGGGACTCGGCAATCGCTGAAGCTGGCCGGGGACCTTATGCAGAGTGGGCAGGGGTCAGGTAAATGGGAGAGAGGTTTTTCCCAAAGGGGGTGTATTTTGATCGACACAGTAGGTCAAACGCACGTACTTATCTTTTGACAATTGAATGCCACTTTTCACCGGTTCTGGATCCCAAGTAGACTCTCTGCTGCTGCATGTCTCCCGATGTGGAAAATGGTTCATGAGAGCCATTTCTTGCCTCACCTTGAACACCAGCTGATCTGGCCTGAAAGGTGCCATCTCCTGCCATCAGGGCTGGAACTCCTCACTGCTTCCGAACCATCTCTCCCTCCCCCTGCCACTCAGTCCAATTCCTCAATTTTGCCTTTGATTGTTCAGGGCTTCTACATTATCATATATAATTGATTCACTTTGTTTTTGGTCTTTGTTGTAAGAGGGACCACAGGAAGCATCTGACTACTCTGCCATCTTGGCCCTCCCTCCCATCTCATTTCTTATTTGTGTTATTTTCATCTTCTCCTGTTTTTAATTTGACAATTTGGCCAGTGGTTTGTCCAATTTATTAATTCTTTCAAAAACAAGCTTTTAGTCTTGTTGATTCTTTCTATTGTTTTTCTGTTCTCTGTTTCATTTATTTGCTCTAATTTTTAGTATTTCATTTCTTCTGCTGGTTGCGAGCTTCTTTTGCTGCTCTCTTTCTGATTGTTCGAGTTGTAGGGATAATGTTCTCATTTTTGCCCATTCTTCTGTTTTGATGTGTGCATTTAATGCTATAAATTGACCTCTGAGCACTGCTTTTACCGTGTCCTAAATGTTTTTGTATGTTGTGTTTTCATTCTCATTTCACTCTAGGAATTTTTTTAATTCTTATCTTTGATTTCTTCTTTTCCTCAGTAGTTTTTAAGCAGGGTGTTATTTAGTTTCTATTTATTAGATTTTTTTCTCCTGGTCTTTCTGTTACGGATTTCTACTTTTATAGCATTGTGATCAGAGAAGATGTTTTGTATTATTTCAATTTTTTGAATTTGTTGAGGCTTGGTTTGTGTTCTAAAATTTGGTCTACTCTGGAGAATGATCCATGAGCACTGGAGAAGAATATGTACTTTGCTGATGTTGGGTGAAGTGCTCTGTATATGTCTTTGAGGTCAAGTTGGTTGACTGTGGTATTTAGATCTTCTGTGTCTTTGTTATCATCTGACTCACAGCAACCTTATAAGGCTGCTATAAATTCGCTATGAGTCGGAACTGATTGGATGGCAATGGGTTTTTTTTTGGTTTTGGTGTCTGTTGCGTTTCTTTCTAGTTGTTCTGTCCTTCGCTGAGAGTGGTGCGTGAAAGTCTCCTAGTATTATTGTGGAAGTGCCTATTTCTCTTTTCAGAGCTGTAAGGGTTTGTTTTATGTATTTTGGAGCTCTATCCTTGGGTGCGTATATACTTATCATGCTTATGTCCTGTAGGTGGATTGACCTTCTAATCATTATATAATGTCCTTCCTTGTCCTTTATAGTGGATTTTGCTTTAAAATCTATCTTATCAGAGATTAATATTGCCACTCGTGCTCTTTTTTGGTTACTGTTTGCTTGATATATCTTTTTAAATCCTTTAAGGTTTAGTTTATTTATATCTTTGTTTCTAATGTGTATCTCTTGCAGACAGCATATTGATGCGTTGTGGTTTTTTTAATCCATTCTGCCACTCTTCATCTTTTTACTGGTGCATTTATGCCATTTAATTCAGTGTGATTATCGATAGGTATGTCATTTTCTTATGCTTTTTTTGTGTGTGTGGGGTTGATGGTTTCTTTGTCCAAGTCAATTTTCCATACTAGTTTTTTTTTTTTAATTGTCATTTGTCTTTTCATTTTCTTTGTTGTTTTTGGTTTTGTGTGTACTGTATCTTTATGATTTTCTTCTTTTATATTTTGATGAGTAGGTTTCTTAACTTTCTTTGTGGTTACCCTGAAATTTACCTTTATCTTCCTAAGTTTAAAGCAGTAATTTATTTCTTGATATCTCCCTGACTTCCTCTCCGTATGGAAGCTCAAAACCTATACTCTTTATTCCCCCTTTATGTTTTGAAGCCATCGTCGGTTACAGATTGACGTCTCTGGGTCCCCATTTTCCGTCTGTTAGCTTTATTTTATTTTTGAGAGTTCTTCATCTGTGTTGATATCTGTGTGATGTTGTCATGTGTTTTAGTCTCAGATTGTTGTCTAGTGTGTTGTTAGTTTTCTGTCTGAAGTACTCCCTGTAACATTTCCTGTAAAGTTAGTCTGGTTTTTATGAATTCATTTAATTTCTGTTGATCTGGAAATGTCGTAATTTCATTATTATATTTGAGGGATAATTTTGCTAGTTAAAGAATTCTTGGTTGGCACTTTATTCTTTCAAGGTTTGCCTGCATAGTTTCTGCCAAATAATCAGAACTTAGTCATATCAATGCCCCTTTGCAGGTGATCTTTTGCTTTTCCCAAGCTGCTTTCAGGATTCTTTCTCTTCTTTGGTTTTGGAACATTTGATTATGATATGCCTCAGTGTTCATCTTTTTGAATCTATCCTGTATGGGGTTCATTGTGCTTCTTGTATGGTAATCTTCTCATCTTTCATGATAGTAGGGAAGTTTTCTGTCAGCATATCCTCAACAATTCTCTCTGTACTTTTTGTTGGCTTCTCCCCTTCTGGGATTCCAATCACATGGAATTTATTCCTCTTGATGGTGTCCCACATAACTATTAGGCTTTCCTCATTATTTTTTTTTTTAAATTATTCCTTGAACAGATTAGTGTCAAGGGATTCGTCTTCTATTCCACTGATCCTATCTTGCACTGTTTTACTTCTACTCCTATGACTTTCCATTGAATTGTCAAGTTCTGAAATTTTATTAAGATTCTGGAATTCTAGTTGTTGTTTCTGTATGGTTTTCAATTGTCAGTTTATTTGGTCATTTTGTTATGACTTGTGTTGTTTTCCTGGATTCTTCTAGTGTTGTCTGTGCTTGCCTTGATTTTTTTTCTGTGTTTTCCGTAGTTTTGTCTATGTTTTCCTTCATTCGTTTGAGGACCAATTCTGTCTTAGTCATCTAGTGCTGCTCCAACAGAGATACCACGAGTGGATGGTTTTAACAAAGAGAAGTTTGTTCTCTCACAGTCCAGTAGGCTACAAGTCCAAATTCAGGGCGTGAGCTCCAGGGGAACGTTTTCTCCGTTGGCTCTGGAGGAAGGTCCATGTCATTGATCTTTCCTTAGCCTACGGGCTTCTCCACACAGGCACTCAAGTCCAAAGGACACACTCTGCTCCCAGCACTGCTTTCTTGGTGGAATGACTTTCCCCTGTGTCTCTGCTTGCTTCTCTCTTCTATATCTCAAAAGAGATTGGATTAAGACACTATCTAATCTTGTAAACCTCATCAGTATAACCACAGCAACATGGGTAGATCTCAAAATTATAATAGTAAGTGAATAAAGGACATGCACTTGTGATTACGTTTCTGTCTGGATTTAAAAACACAGAACAATTCTATGTTTTTTATGAACACATCCTTTTGTAGTTAAAGTATGAGATTAAGGACGGGAAGAATAATACCAACTTCAGATTCCAGGTTATCTTTGAGATACAAGGACAGCAATTAATTGTAAAGAGGGTACTTCAACTTTCCCTGCAAACTTTTATTTCACAAATAAAACTGCAGGAAAGATGGCAAAAATTTAACCTGTCAAAATTGGGTAGTGTTTAATTGGGTGACTGATTTATTTTTTATCTGTAGAGTTTCTATATGTGAAATCATTTATAATTTAAAGACAGGTTAAATAGCTAAAAGACAAATTTATATCTGTTAGAAAAGTTATAATGTATCCACAGGATGGAACACCATGCAACCTTTAAAACTTATGATATCAACCAGTGTCACAAAACAATTTGTGTATTAACTGTTTAATGAGAAACTAATTTCCTTTGTATACATTCACTTAAATTATAATAGATAAAATATTGTAGGAAAGAAAAATATCTTAATATGAAAGAATATCTAGGGATATGTGGAAAATGCTCAAGATACATTTGATCTGAAAGGGAAGATGAGAAACCAGTAAGAGTGGGGACATACGTTCCTTAAAATGTGTAGATTCCTCCTCTTTCCCACACATATCATCTAGAAAAGTGAGATGATACCAACTAGTTAAACTTGGCTGCCTCTGCATATGGTGACTATAGGCCACTTGTGTTTTCTTCTCTATACCAATTTTTATAATGAATATATAGTCAATTGTATCAGAGAAACAAATAATGTAACAAATGTTTGTGCAAGTACCGTCAAAATAAAATGAGTAGTCAATTGTTGTTGTGTGCCATTTAGTACAAGTCCAACTCACAGTGACCCAGTGTGACAGAGCAGAACTGTCCCGTACGGCTGTAATATTACACTCAACAACAACAGCTTCCAAGGCGGGTCCAAACAACCCTGTCCTTGGGCACTCTGGGCGCAGGAAGTACTGAGCCCTGATTGGTTGAAGTCCAGTTTGAAACTATTGTGTCTGAAATTATGCTGCCATCTTGTGGAGAAGTAGGAGAATGCTTCATGAACGGAGATGAACGCTGCTATTTTCTGTTCAAGGAGCCCTGGTGGTGCAATGAATGGTTAAGTGGGCAGTTCCAATCCACCAGCTGCTCCTCAGGAGAAAAGACCTGGTGGTCTGCTCCTGGAAAGATTACATCCCTATGGGGCAGTTCTACTCAGTCACATTGGGTCGCTAGGAGTTGGAACTGACTCAGTGGCATACAACAACAACAACTGATTGCTCACTTTATATTGACAGTACCTGTACAAAGTATTCATTAGATTATTTATTTTCTGATACAAATGAGTATACATTCATTATAAAAATTGGGATAGAGAAGACGACAAAAGTCACCTACACTCACACTACTCAGAGGCAGCCAAGGTTACCAAGTTTGTGTTTATCTTCACTTTTCTAGATGATAGGTGTGGGAACGAAGAGGCATCTACACATTTAGAAAGAACATATGTCCCCACTCTGAATTGTTTTCTCATCTCCCCTGTGACATCAAATGTATCTTGAGTATTTTCCCTGTATTCCTAGAAACCGTTCACTATTAAGAGTTTTAAAGTTTGCATGGTGTTCCATCCCGGGGATACATTATAACTTGTCTAACAGATGTAAACTGTCTTTTAGTGTTGCAGTGGTTAAACTGCTAACCTACAGGTCAGCGGATCGAACCCCTCAGCCGCTCCATAGAACAAACCCTTGGGAGTCCGCTTCCATATACATTTCAGCCTTAGAAAACCTTTCTGACTGTTCTGCCCCGTCTATAGGGTCCCTATGAGTTGGGATCAACTCGACGGCAGTGCGTTTGGTTTTGGTTTGAGATAATAAAGATATTTTAACGTATATACTCTGAACAGCTTGACTAAGTTTTGCCTTTTCCTTTCGTTTGGTATATCCGGCAAGAGAAGAAAAGCAATAAACATTGGTTGACTGACTAAATAGTTGCAGGGGGGTGGAGGGCCAAATTATTAGCAGCCAGGCCAGAAGTAACCTCCTATCACTGGCTCTCGGCAATGAGGCGAAGGCAGGGTTCGTTCCATCAATCACGCTTAGATGGGCCAATGGTGGATCTTCTGTATTTCTCCCTCCTTTTCTGTTTTTAAGCTTGGAACCATTTGCTCATTCTGGAATCCAAGTGGCCTCCTTACATGCATATAGAACTGCTCAGAAGAAACCTTATGTTCAAATTCCGGAGAGTTTTGATTATTTTGAACATCATGTAAATTCCACCCAAACTCAAGATACTGCTCAGCCCTCCATAGCCTGCTTAGAGCCCGTAAGATCTGATATGATTCAAATTGTGTTCTTCCAAAAGACATGACCGGAAGCCAATTTTCTTCCCTTGTCACATTCTCTTCGAGTTACAGATTTGTGTGTGAGGGTTGTATCCACACATGAGTGTGATTTTATCCTTTGCAATTGACTACTAAGCAAAAGGTTGGGGGTTGGCATCCACCGGTGGTGACACAGAAGAACGACCTAGGATTGGCTTCTGTAAAGATTACCGTCAGAATCGGCATTCAGCGTGGCACCCAACAACAACAGCAGAGACAATTTATCAACCTAAATGAATTTAAGGTTGTCAACTATTTATTGAAAACAAATAAATGTCACCATGCTCCCTGTTGAACATTAAATTCAAGCAGCAGCACATCAGAGGAACTGGGATTACTGTGCCCTGTACTCCTGTCTGCAGCAATGTCTCTTTTTTTTCCTAGACAGTTACTACACTGCCTAAAACTTGCGATTTATCTCACCACATGCACAGCAATAATAAAGAAGGAATATTTCCTTTACCTGCTTCAGACAAGTGATTGCGCTAAAATTAACTAGATCTGAAGTAAATCAAGTATAAAGTCAAGGTAGAAACACCACTAGACCAATGCTTCTTAAATTACATGTGCATAGGACTCACCTGGGGAGCTTGTTAAAAAGTAGAGTTGGATCCGGAGGGTCGGGGTTGAGCCCAAAGATTCCCCCAAGTTGAATGCCGACGCTGACGGTGCTGCTCCGTGGGGCCCAGACAATGCGTGCCTCAGACTAACGGTGGGCACAGGATGACCACGGTGGAATTTAACCAGTCAGAGCGCAGTACTTCCTGCGCAGCTAGTGCACTCGGACAGGGTTGTTTGGACCTGCCGTCGATGCTCCCTACCTGAATCGGCATAGATTAAACTTATCTTTTATCAAAGCTAAAACCCATTGCCATCGAGCGGATTCCGACTCATAGTGACCCTGTAGGACAAAGTAAAACTGCCCTCTAGAGTTTCCAAGGAGCCCCTGGTAGATTAGAACCGCCGACCTTTTGGTTAGAAGCCATAGCACTTAACCACTACACCACCAGGGTTTCCAGTCTTTTATAAGGAACCTAAATCAGTTGGTTAACTCTTTGCTGTCAGTTGATTCCAACTCATGGGGACCCCATGTGTTACAGAGTAGAACTGTGCTCTATAGGGTTTCGCTGGCTGTTATCTTTACACAAGCAGATTGCCAGGCCTTTCTTCGGCCCCACCACTGGTGTGTCCCAACCAACAACTTTTCGGTTAGTAGACAAGTGCCAAGAGTACAATCACACTCAAGTGTGGGAGAACACACAGACACACACACACGAATCTGTAAATGGGAGAGAATGTAACAAGGGCAGAAAATCTGATTCAGATTACACAAGAACAGAAACACAACTCTTCTGGGGCAACACAGTTTGAATCCTATCAGATGGTATGGGCTCTAAGTAGGCTATGGAGGGCTGAGCTGGGTTTCTGAGTTTGGGAGGAATTTATGCTGTGTTCAAAATAATGAAAAGTCACTGGAATAGTGGAGTGTCTCCAGCAAGAGAAGCATCCTAGATGCCCAGTTTCTTGTCTTGGCTTCAGATTTGGGAAAAGAGAAAGCAAAGCAGCTGCGCTCTCATCTGAACTCCTTTGATGGATTAAGATGTGTTGAGACTCTAGTAACTTCAAAACTACAGAATCTTGATAATGTTTCCTTTGTCTTATAGCATATAATTAAGTTATCTGCTTTACTTACATCCATATGCTAATGATTTTCGCTTCATTTTTCGTTTTTTTTCCTTTTTTTGATCTCCTTCCCACTGCCATTGGGTGGATTCCAACTCGTAGTGACGCTATAGGACAGAGTAGCACTGCCCCATTAGGGCTTCCAAGGAGCTGCTGGTGGACTCCAACTGCTGACCTTTCGGTTAGCACCTACGCTCTTAACCACTGTGCCACCAGGATACCTCCAAGCAGATCTTAGCAAATTAAACAAATGAAAGAAGCACTACCTCGTGGGATTTAGGGTGGTCGTTACAGCACAGTATGAAAACGTTTTAGCATTCTGTTTTCACTCCGGGTGCTTTGGGTATTTACAAACAGCCCTTTTTCTCCCCTCAGCCATCAATTCTTAAGTGTTCTAGAATATTCTCAACAACCTGGGACCTTAGTCCTGGGCTGGGCAAAAAGCCCAACACAGCAGGTGGGAGAACTCAGCTGGAGATGAGTTAGGCCTGCTGGGGGCAGCGTGGTTTGGTCTGTCTTTGAGAGTATTTTACAACCATATGGATATGATTGTTTTTTCTTTCTTTTCTTCTTCTTTTTTTTTTTTTTTTTTGCCGCTTAATAAGATTGACAGCTCTTACCTGAAACTTTCAAATTTTTCCTTGATGAATTAACTAGAAAAACACGCTGAGATTGAGCTTACTGTACTCTTTTCTTTTCTTAATGGTTCTATGCTGAGCCAGCGTCTGTGCTAACACAGATCACAGATGGATGCAGCTTGGTGTGAACATATAATGTCTGGCTGGATGTTCATGTCAATTAAGTGCTTATTAAAATGATTTAGTACCATGAGATCCAGCCTGATAAAGTAATCATTTTGACAAGGCAGATGAGTATTTCAATTTATTGGTTTTAAATCATTAATATTTTCTTTCTATTTTTTTTACTTTTTCACTGTTAAGTACAATGCATTTAGAGAACTGTACGCTAAAGTACAGCTCCATACATAAAGTGACCATATATTGAGTTATTTTTGTAAATTTATTTTTATTTACCAGTTTAAGCTTTGTACTGTATGTATTGAAATAAGTTCCAGAAGTCTTAATGCAGTCAGTATAAAACCCAAAATTACTAGCTATCCAATCTCAGGGGAAGGAGTCCTGGTGGAGCAGAGGTTAGGCACTCGGCTGCTAATCTAATTGTCAAGGTTTCCAACCTTCCCAGAGGCTTCACAGAAGAAAGACCTGGCCATCTGCTCCCTTAAAGTTACAGCCAAGAAAACCCCATGAGGCAGCCCTCCTCTGTCGCATGGGGTCGCTATGAGTCAGAATCAACTCCATGGCACCTAACAATAACACTGGAATCTGAACAGAAGGTTTAGTCTGTGCAGTTATTCTATACGCATGTAGGGAGGCCATTTGGATTCCAGAAAAAGCCAGTGACTCCAAGAAGCTAGGCACAATGGGGCTTATAAAGAGAAGAGCAGGGAGAAATAGAGCAGGCCAAACACTGGCCAAACTTAACATGATTAACGGAACCCTCCTTCCCCTCTTTGCTGAGATCCACTAATAGCAGATTACTTCTGGCCTGGTGCTAATAATATGGCTCTCCACCCACCTGCAGTCAAGAGACTCTTGATGAGATTGAAATTAGGAGGTAATGGTTTGTTGACTATTCTTTTATAGCAGAAAAGGCAAATTACACTGCTATAGAGCAGTTTCTGGCAGGCTTTTGCAGTTTGGGTTAGTTTTTTTAGGGTTAATATTTGGTTTCACGGATAAGCATAGCCTTAAAATCAAAGTAAGATGTCTGTTATTAACGTCCCTATGTGTCTTAGTCATCTAGTGCTGCTCTAACAGAAATACCACAAGTGGATGGCTTTAACAAAGACAAGTGTATTTCCTCACAGTAAAGAAGGCTAAAAGTCCAGATTCAGGGCGTGAGCGCCAGGGAAAGGCTTTCTCTCTCTGTAGGCCTTCTCATCCGTGTTCCCCCTGACTAGGAGCTTCTCTGTGCAGGAACCTCAGGTCCACAAGAGGTGGTCTGCTCCGGGTGCTTCTTTCCTGGTGCTATGAGGTCCCCCTGTCCCTCTGCTCACTTCTGTCTTTTGTATCTCAAGAGATTGCCTCAGGATACAATCCCATCTTCTGGACTGAGTCCTGCCTTACTAACAGAACTGCTGCCCATCCTCCCTCATTAACATCATAGAGGCAGGATTAACACAATACTGGGAATCAGGGCCCAGCCAAACTGATTCACACATTTTTGGGGGGACATAATTCAATCCATGAAACTATTCAACAATAGTAAGGTACTGGCATTTGATCATATTATGAAAGGAGCCCTGGTGGTGCAGTGGTTAAAGCAATCAACTGCCAACCAAGTCAGTGATTTGAAAAGCAAGGGGCTCCAGGGAGGAAACATGTGGCAGTCGGCTTCCTTAGAGACTGACAGCCTCCGAAATCCCCTGGGGTCGATATGGGAATCCACTGGAGTGCAGTGGGTTTGGCTTTGATCATATTACAGACATAGGGTTATACAGATAGATTTGTGAATGTGTGTGCATGTGAGCATGCTTATGTGGACATTACACACTCCTTCAAAGTGTGGATTATAACCCTTGAGAGTGGTTTGTGTCTGTGTGCCTGCCAAAAAGATTCATTGTTTTTCAATTTGATAGTCAACTTATTTAACTTACAAGTTCAAATGTCTTAACCTTTCAAGTTCAGCCTGTTAGCCTTATTATTCTCTTAGTAGTCTAGCAAATAATAGCAACCACTTTTAAGGGGCTGGTGGAAAGTATTTGTCCCCATTTGCAAATCAAGTTAATGACACACCATCATCCATTTTAAAGTCCATTTGATTCTCTTGTTACACTACACGCAGTTCTCGCTTTAATCACTTCAATGATCCGAATTAACAGACACCTTCCCAGCTATGTAAATCACTCTTTTAAATCTAATAAATGAAACTCACCAATATAGTGGGACTTCTCTTAACATGTTCCAATGCTGTATATAAAACTAGTTTTCCACAAGAACCACAAGCTTAAATTAAGTACTCAATTATACATTTCACAGTAAGTTTCAAGTCTATAATTCTTAGAAGCCAAATTCTTTGCAACCTTGCCCATGTATAAAATATCAAATATGCACACATTCCTTAATCACTCCCAATATGAATGCTTCCGTTTCGGTTCTCTTTAAGGCTTCTGTACGTTTGTTAAACCCTCCTGGAGTTGAAAGATGCACCCCTATCGCAGATGAGTTAAAATAAATAAATAAAACCCGTTGCCATTGAGTTGACTCCGACTCAGAGTGACCCTATTAGACAGATGAGAACTGCCCCATAGGGTTTCCAAGGAGCCACCTGGTGGATCGGAACTGTCGAACTTTAGGTTAGCTGCCAAACTTTTAACCACTGCACCACCAGGGCTCCAGTTACCCTCTGGGCAACCAAGCTGGTGACTTTGAACCGCCCACTTAACCATTACACCACGAGGGCTCCTTGAACAAAAGATACCAGCCTTGATCCCCTTTCATGAAGCATTCTCCTATTTTACCACAAGATGGCAGCACAATTCCAGACACAATACTTTCCAATGATTTTTGCAAATACACGTGCTTATGCTGCCCTCTTGTGGACAAACCGGAGAATGCCTCATGATTGGAGAAGAGTCATTTCTAAAATGCAGATGTGTTTTTCACATTTTGGTAATTACAGACAATGGAGCAGTGGTTAAGCACTTGGCTGGTAACCTAACGTTGGAGGTTCAAATCCACTCAGAAACCCCACTGGAGAAAGACGTGACTATCTGCTTCCAGGAAGATTACAGCCTAGAAACCAGAGGAGCTCTACCCTGTCACATGAGGTTACTATGAATTGAAACTGACTCGATGGCACCCAACAACAACAGCAGAGACAATTTATGAACATAACTGAATTCGAAGTTGCCAACATTTTATGGAAAACAAATAAATGCTACCATGCTCCTTGTTGACTATTAAATTCAAGTAACACAACATCAGAGCCACAGGGATTGCTGTGACCTCCACTCTTGTCTGCACTAATATGACTTTGTTCTTTTTTTCATAGAACGTTACTACACTACATAAATCTTGTGATTAATAAAGAAGGAATATTTCATTTTCCAGCTCCAGAAAAGTGATTGCACTAAAAGTAATTCCAGCTGAAGTAAATAATCAAGTATAAAATTACAGTAGAAAAACCACTAGACCAATACTTCTTAAATTGCACATGCAAAAGAATCCCCTAGGGAGCTTGTTGAAAAGCAGATTTGGATTCGGTATGTAAGGGATAAGGCCAGAGATTCCCCACGTTGAATGCCGATGCTGACTGTACTGCTCTGTGGGGCCCAGAGAATGCATCCCTCCCACTAATGTTGGGCACAGGACCATCATGGTGGAATTCAACCAGTCACAGCTCAGTACTTCCTGAGCACATAGTGCCCACGGACAGGGTTGTTTGGACCCGCCATCGAGCCTCCCTACCTAAATTGGCATAGACTTAAGCTTCTCTTTTAAAAGGAACCTAAGTCAGCTGGTTAACTCTTCCCTGTGGAGTTGATTCTGACTCATAGGGACTCCATGTGTTACAGAGTACAACTGTGCTCCATAGGGTTTTGTTGGCTATAATCTTTACAGAAGCAGATTGCCAGGCCTTTCTTCTGCCCCATCACTGGTGACTTCCAACCACCACCATTTGGTTAGTTGTTGTTAGGTGCTGTCGACTGGGTTCCGACTATAGGGATCCTATGTAAAACAAAATGTAACACTGTCCGGTCCTGCACGATCCTCATCATCATTGCTATGTTGAACCCAGTGTCATAGCCACCGAGGCAATCCATCTCATTGAGGGTCTTCCTCTTTTTAGCTGACCCTCTACTTTACCAAGCATGATGTCCTTCTCCCGGGACTGGTCCCTGGTGATGACATGTCCAAATTACATGAGATAAAGTCTTGCCATCCTTGCTGGTTGTACTTCTTCCAAGACAGATTTGATATTCAATATTCTTCGCCAACACCATTATTCAAAGGCATCAATTCTTCTTCAGTCTTCCTTATTCATTGTGAAGCTTTTGCCTGCATATGAGGCTGGGGTCGGGTGCACTTCAGTCCTCAAAGTGACACCTTTGCTTTTTAACGCTATAAAAAGGTCTTTTGCTGCACATTTGCCCAATGCAATGCATCATTTGATTTCTTGACTCTTGCTTCCATGGGTGTTGATTGTGTGTCCAAGTAAAACGAAACCCTTGACAACGTCAGTCTTTTCTGTTTATCCTGATTGGTTATTGCTTCAGTTGTGAGGATTTTTGTTTCTTTAGGTTGAGGTGTAATCCATACTGAAGGCTGTAGTCTTTGGTCTTCATCAGTAAGTGTTTCAAGTCTTCTTCGCTTTCAGCAAGCAAGGTTGTGTCATCTGGATAATGAAAAAGGAAGACATTAAAACTGATGCAGTCAAACTTTGGTGTTGGTGAAGACTGTTGAACATGTGCAAAGACTCTCTTCCCAAGTAAGGCCACACTCACAGCTTCAAGGGGGGCATATCCTTTTTTGGACGGGGTCACCATTCAACCCACTAGACGTTTAATTTCTAAGAGGCTTATAGCAAGGTCACGCACAGTGGTGGCCAGGACGGAGGAAATGGGATTCTCACCCATTCTTGTCAGTGGGCATCACCGGGAGTGCAGGGTGAGAGTGTCCAGTAGAATGAAAGAGGCACACACTTTTGAACCAGCCATTCTTCTCTGGGTATCCCAAACGCCTTGGTTCCTTGCATTCAATTCTTCTCCAGACACATCCACTAGAGAACACATCCACACCTGCACGATCCCAAGAGCTTTGATTCTAAAGGATTGGAAACCACCTAAATGCTTCCAGAGGGGATGTGCTAAGAGTGAAATCATACTCAAGTGCAGGAGAACACACACACACAAATCTGTAAAAGGGAGAGAATGTAACAAGGACAGAAAATGTTTTAGCATTCTGTTTTCACTCTGGGTGCTATGGGTATTTACAAACAGCCCTTTTTCTCCCCTCAGTCATCACTTCTCAAGCGTTCTAGATTATTCTCAGCAACCTGGGACCTTAGTCCTGGGCTGGGCAAAAGCCCAAACATCAGGTGGGAGAACTCAGCTGGAGATGAGTTAGGCCTGGTGGGGGCAGCGTGGTTTGGTCTGTCTTTGAGAGTATTTCAGAACCATACGGATATGATTGTTTCTTCTTTCTTTTGTTCATTTTTTTTTTTTTTTGGCCTCTTAATAAGCTTGACCATTGTTACCTGAAATTTTCAAACTTTTCCTTGATGAATTTACTAGAAAAACACACTGAGACTGATCTTACTCTACTGTCTTTATTTATTTATTTATTTTAATGGTTCTATGCTGAGCCAGCCTCTGCCCTAACACAGACCACAGATGGATGCAGCTTGGTGTGAGCATTAAATTTCTGGCTGGATGTTTATGTCAGTTATGTGCTTGTTAAGAGGATTGAGTACCACAAGATCCAGCCTGATAAAGGAATTATTTTCACAAGGCAGATGAGTAATTCAATGTATTGGTTTTAAATCCTTAAAATTTTCTTTCTTTTTGAGGCTGGAAAAACCCCGAGAGTATGGCCCCCAGACACCCTCTTAGCTCAGTGGTTGTCTTAGTCATCTAGTGCTGCTCCAATAGAACTACCCCAAAGGTGGCTTTAACAAAGAGAAGTTTATTCTCTCACAGTCCAGGAGACTACAAGTTCAAATTCAAGGCATCAGCTCCAGGGGAAGACCTTCTCGCTCTGTCAGCTCTGGAGGAAGGTCCTTGTGATACGTCAGACTTCCTTTGTTCTGGGAGCTTCTCTGCACAGGAACCTCAGGTCCAAAGGACGCGCTCTGCTCCCAGCACTGCTTTCTTGGTGGTATGAGGTTCCCATGTGTCTCTGCTCACTTCTCTCTTTTATATCTCAAGAGAGATTGCATTAAGATACTATCTAATCTTGTAGACCTCATCAGTATAACTGCTGCTAATTCATCTTATTACATCATAGAGATAGACTTTACAACACATAAGGAAATCACATCAGATTACACAGTCATACAACATGGGGAATCATGACCCAGACAAGCTGACAGATATTTTGGGGGGACACAACTCAATCCATGACAGTGGTGAAGTCACTTCTGAGGTTCACCGTTCAGCCGGGGATTGAACAGCCCCATAAAACAAAACGGGATTAATGAGGGACAGCAGTCCAGGGACAAGGGCTAGAAGGCAGAAGGGGACAGGAAAGTTGGTGATAGGGAACCCAAGGTTGAGTAAGGACAGTGCTGACATGTAGTGGGGTTGTTAACCATTGTCATAGGGCAACATGTGTACTAACTGTTTAATGAGAAACTATTTTTCTCCCGTAAACCTTCATTTAAAGTGAGAATAGCAGCACAACTGGAAGCACGTAATCGATGTCACTGAACTGTGCATGTAGAAATTTTTGAAATGGTATATCTTTGGCTATGTATACTTTCACCAAAAAAAAAGGTAGAGAAGGGAAAGGGTTGACATGTCGTGGGGTTGTTAACCAATGTCATAAAACAATATGTGTACTACTATTTAATGAAAAACTATTTGTTTTGTAAACATTTACCTAAAGTACAATAAAAATAAATAAATAAAAATTTTCTCTTTTACTTTTCATTATTAAGTATAATGCATTTAGAAAAATACATATTAACATACAGCTCCATACATAAAGTGACCATATGCTGAGTTATTTTTCTAAATGTATTTTTATTTACTAGTTTAAGCTTCGCACTGTATATACTGAAATAAATTCCAGAAGTCTTAAAGCATTAACTATAAAGCCCCAAATTAATAGCTGTCCTATCTCAGGGTAAGGAGCCCTGGTGCAACTTCTCTTAAAATGTTCCAACGCTGTATATAAAACTAGTTTTCCACAAGAACCACAAGCTTAAATTAATTACTCAATTATACATTTTACAGTGACTTTCAAAGCTTTTATACTTAGAAGCCACATTCTGTTCAACTTTGCCAGTATATAAAATACCAAATATGCACACATTCCTTCTTCACCTAAAATATGAATTCTTCCGTTGTGGTTCTCTAAGGCTTCTGTGCTTCTGCTAAACCCTCCTGTAGCTGAGAGCTACTTTCCTATCACAGATGACAGTTACCCTCCCGGCAACCAAGCTGCCTCCACCCCAAGATTTGGGGGGACCCTGACTAGGTTCTTGTCAGTGACCCTAGGGGCACACAGGAACTCTACTAACAATTGCCCTCCCAGGACTCCACAATTCACGGGAGGGGGTCTCGAGGCCCCCGTGTCTGAGCTTTAAGTTGTACACATTCTTGATTCTTGGCTGCTCACGCGGACACGGGGAGGGCTGACGTTGATGGAGACACTGACCCTTGACAGGATTTCTCATTTCTTTGGCTCCACAGGGTGGAACACCATGCGACCTTTAAAACTCATAAAATCAAAGAATACCTAGGGATATGGAGAAAACGCTCAAGACACATCTGATGTGAAAGGGAAGATGAGAAAACAATGCATAGTGGGGACAGATTTTCTCTAAAATGTGTAGATTCCCCCTCTTTCCCGTAGCTATCATTTAGAAAATTGAAGATAAATACCAACTTGTTGACCTTGGCTGCCTGTGAATGTTGTGACTGCAGGTGACTTGTGCTTTCTTCTCTATATCAATTTTCATAATGAATATATAGTCATTTTCAGTAGAAAATAATCTAATGGATAAATTGTCAAGTAACCTCAAAATAGTGAGCAATCAATTGCTCTGTGCCATTGAGTCAATTTCAACTCACAGTGACCCAATGTGACCTAGTAGGGAACAGAGCACCTGGTCTTTTCTACTGAGAAGCAGCTGGTGGGCTGGAACCGCCCACTTAACCATTGCACCACCAGGGTTCCTTGAACAGAAAATAGCTGCATTCACCTCCATTCATGAAGCATTCTCCTATTTCTCCACAAGATGGCAGCACAATTTCAGGCACAATACTTTCCAATGATTTTTTTGCTAATGCATATGCCTATGCTGCCGTCTTGTGGACACATAGGAGAATGCGTCATGATTGGAGAAGAGTCATTTCTAAAATCCAGATTTGCTTTTTACATATTGATAATTAAAGAGAGTTGCACAATGGTTAAGCACTTGGCTGGTAACCTAATGTTGGAGGTTCAAACCCACACAGCAGCTCTACTGGAGAAAGACCAGGCTATCTGCTTCCGTAAAGATTACAGCCTAGAAAACCAGAGCCGGTCCACTCTGACACACAGGTTACTAAGAGTTGAAATTGACTCAGTGGCACCCAGCAACAACAACAGACACAATTTATCAACGTAACTGAATTCAAAACTGTCACCTTTTTATTAAAAACAAATAAATGCTACCTTTCTCCTTGTTGAACACTAAACTCAAGCAACACATCAGAGCCACAGCGATTGCTGTCACCTGCACTCTGTCTGCACCAATCTCTCTTTTTTCCCTACACCTTTACTACACGGCATAAAACTTGTCATTCAGTTCACCACATGCACGGCAATAATAAAGAAGGAATATTTCGTTTTCCTGCACCAGAAAAGTGATTGCACTGCATTAACTTCAGCTGAAGTAAATAAGCAAGTATAAAATTAAGGTGGAAAAACCACTAGACCAATGCTTCTTAAATTACAGGTGCATAGGGCTCACCTCGGGAGCTTGTTAATTTTTGCAGATTTGGATTCGGTAGGTCAGGGGTAAGCTCAGAGATTCCCCACGTTGAATGCCCATGCTGACGGTATTGTTCCGTGGGGCCCAGACAATGCTTGCCTCCCACTGATGTTGGGGACAGGGCTGTTGCTGTTGTTGTTGTTGTCAGGTGTCATTGAGTCGGTTCCGACTCATAGTGACCCTATGGACAACAGAACAAAACACTGCCCAGTCCGGCACCATCCTCACAATTGTTGCTATGCTTGAGCCCATTGTTGCAGCCCCTGTGTCAATCCATCTCCTTTAGGGTCTTCCTCTTTTTCGCTGACCCTCTACTTTACCAAAGGTGATGTCCCTCCCCATGGACTGATCCCTCCGGATAACATGTCCAAAGTATGTGAGACGTAGTCTCACTATCCCTGTGTCTAAGGAGAATTCTGGTTGGACTTCTTCCCAGACAGATTTGTTCGTTCTTTTGACAGTCCGTGATATATTCAATATTCTTTGCCAACATCCCAATCCAAAGGGGTTATTCTTCTTTGGTCTTCCTTATTCATTGTCCAGCTTTCGCATGCATACGAGGCAATTGAAAATACCACGCCTTGGGTCAAGCAAATTTTATCCTCAAGGTGACATCTTTGCTTTTCAACACTTTAAAGAGGTCTTTATGCTGCAGATGTGCCCACTGCAATGCGTCTTTTCATTTCTTGACTGCTGCTTCTGTGGGCCTTGATTATGGATCCAAGTAAAATGAAATCCTTGACAACCTCAATCTTTTCTCCATTTATCATGATGTTGCTCATCGGTCCAGTTGTGAGGATTTTTCTTTTCTTTATGTTGAGGTGTAATCCATGTTGAAGGCTGTGGTCTTGGATCTTCATCAGTAAGTGCTTCAAGTCCTCTTCACTTTCAGCAAGAAAGGCTGTGTTATCTGCATAACACAGGTTGCTAATGAGTATTCCCTCCAATCACGATGCCCCGTTCTTCTTCACATAGTCCAGCTTCTCGGATTATTTGCTCAGCATACAGATTGACTACATATGGTGAAAGGATACAAGCCTGACACACACTTTTCCTGACTTTAAACTCTTGTTCTGTACGAACCACTGCCTCTTGATCCATGTACAGGTTCCTCATGAGCACAATTAAGTGCTCTGGAATTCCCATTCTCTGCAACATAATCCATAATTTGTTCTGATCCACAGTTGAATGCCTTTGCATAGTCAATAAAACACAAGTAAACAACTTTCTGGTAGTCTCTGCTTTCAGCCAGGATCCGTCTGTCATCTGCAATGATATCCCTGGTTCCACGTCCTCTTCTAAAGCCAGCTTCAATTCCTGGCACTTCCCGATCAATATACTGCTATAGCCGCTTTTGAATGATCTTCAGCAAAATTTTGCTTGCATGATATTAAAAATACTGCTCGATAATTTCTGCATTCAGTTGGATCACCTTTCTTGGGAATAGGCATAAGTATGGATCTCTTCCAGTCGGTTGGCCAGGTAGCTGTCTTCCAAATTTCTTGGCATAGGCGAGTGAGCACTTCCAGTGCTGCATCCGTTTGTTGAAACATCTCAATTGATATTCTGTCAATTCCTGGAGCCTTGTTTTTCACCACTGCCTTCAGTGCAGCTTGAACTTCCGTCAGTACCATCAGTTCCCGGTCATACTTTACCTCCTGAAACGGTTGAACGTCGACCAATTTTTTTGGTATAGCGACTCTGTTTATTCCTTCCACAGGGCAACCACAGTGGAATTCAACCAATCAGCGCTCAGTACCTACTGCACACATAGTAGCCACGAACAGGGTTATTTGGACCCGCCATGGAGGCTCCCTACCTAAATTGGCATAGACTTAAGCTTGTCTTTTATAAGGAACCTAAATCAGTGAGTTAACTGTTTCATGTCAAGTTGATTCTGATTCATGGGGTCCCCATGTGTTACACAGTAGAACTGTGCTCCATTGGGTTTTCATGGCTGTAATCTTTACAGAAGCAGATTGCCAGACCTTTCTTCTGTGCAACCATGGTAGGTTCCAAACACAACCTTTTGGTTAAGAGTCAAGTGCAAAGAGTGATATCACATTCACGTGTGGGTACAACACACACACACACACACACACACACACACACACACACATCTGTAAATAGAAGAGAATGTGACAAGGGCAGAAAATTTGATTCAGGTTATACAAGAACAGAAACAGTAGTCTTTTGGAGGAACACAATTTGAATCGTATCAGACCTTATGGGCTCTAAGCAGGCTATGGAGGGCTGAGCAGGGTTCCTGAGTTCGGATGGAATTCAGCTGGTGTTCAAAATAATCAAAACTCACTGGAATTTGAACATAAGGTTTATTCTGAGCAGTTAATGCATATGCATATAGGGAGATAATTTGGATTCCACAAGAAGCCAATGGCTCTAAGAAGCTAGGTGCAATGGGACTTACAGACAGAAGAGGAGGGAGAAACATAGAAGACCAACTATTGGCTTATCTTAACGGGACTGATGGAACCCTGCCTTCCCCTCTTTGCTGAGACCCACTGATATCACGGTACTTCTGGCCTGGCTGCTAATAATTTGGCTCTCCACTCACCGGCAGCCAAAAGATTTGATGAGTTTTAAATTAGGAGGCAATGGTTTGTTGACTGCAAAACCTAGTGGTGTAGTGCTTAACAGTTTGCCTGCTAACTAAAACGTCAGCAGTTCGAATCCAACTGGCGCTCCTCGGAAACACTATGGGGCCATTCTGCCCTGTCCTATAGGGTCAGTATGAGTCGGAAGTGACTTGATGGCAATGGGTTCGGTTTGTTGACTATTCTTTTCTAGCTGGATAAGCCAAATTTACATTGCTATAGAGGAGTTTCTGGCAGGCTTTTCTAGTTTGGGCCCATTTTTTAATGGTTAATATTTGGTTTCCTGGATAAGAAAACCTTAAAATCAAAGTAAGATGTCTGTTATTAATTTTCTTATTCAACACTGGTAAATTGTTGGTATTTGATCATATTATTGACATAGGGTTTTACAGATAGATTTATGATTTGTGTGTGTGTGTGTGTGTGTGCTTGTAAGAACACTTATTTGGACATTATACAGTCCTTCAAAGTGTTGATTACAACCCTTGAAAGACTGGTGTGTGTGTGTGTGTGTGTGTGTGTGTGTGTGTGTGTGCAGTTGATTACAACCCTTGAAAGACTGGTGTGTGTGTGTGTGTGTGTTTGTGTGTGTGTGTGTGTGTGTGTGTGTGTGTGTGTAGGTGCCTGCAAAAAAGATTCATTGTTTTACAATTTGATAGTCAATTTATTTAACTTACAAGTTCAAATGCCTTAACCTTTTAAGTTCAGCCAACTAGCCTTATTATTCTATTTGAAGTTGAGACCAGCTGTCTGCCCACCATCTTGAACAGGCAAAGGGCTGTACCTGCCATCTTCTGTGATACAGGAACTAACTCTCTGTCTCTAAGCTAACTCCTTATTTAGCTGTGCTTCCTGTTTCTCGCCAACTCGAGGAAAGCAAGAGACTGGGGTCACAGGACCAGCTAAAACTGGCAAGAACTAGATCTGGCCCGCCTGACATGTGCAGAACCATCGACCCCAGCCTCTGGGTGACCCTGCAACTATTCTCCCACTGGACGGAACTGAACTTTAGTGGTCCAAGATTGGGGGAAGGCTTTCAGAAGCAAGGGGTCAGAGCCTAAGATCTCCTTTGAGACACACACACCCCCACCACCCGTCCCCCGCCCCATTTTATACTGAGCAAGCACAGAAAGGCCAGACTGCCCAGGGAACGCCTTTTTCCTTTTTCGGGCCAGGCCAGTTAGCAAGCTGGCCACACCTCGAGGCGTTCCTGAAGACCCCAGAGCCGATTTCCTTTACCCATACAAACCTCTTGGGCTATTATTCCGGGAACCACCTTGGCGACGCGAGTTCCGGTGTGCTCCTTTGCTTAGCCAAGCAAATAAAACTTCTTTCGCTTTCACCCGTTTCGTGTCTCCATGGCTGCACCAAGCCGACCTGGAACAATCCCGATACAAAGTCCAACAAATAATAGCGACCACTTTTAAGGGGCTTGTGGAAAGTACTTGACCCCATTAGCAAATCAAATTAATGAAACATCCTCAACCATTTTAAAGTCCATTTGAATCTCTTGGTGTACTACACTTAGTTCCTGTTTGAAGGCTTCAATAGTCTGAATTAACAAACACCTTCCCAGGTATGTAAATAACTCTTTCAGATCTAATAATTGAAACTTTAAAATATAATGAAACTTAAGTCATCTTAAAATATTCTAATGCTGTATATGAAATTAATTTTCCAGAAAAATCACAAGCTTAAATTAATTACTCAATTATACATTTTACAGTGATTTCCAAAGCTATTACTCCTAGAACCAAATTCTGTTCAACTGTGCCCATGCATAAAATATCAAATATGCACACAGTCTTTCTTCACCCAAAATATGAATACTTTCGTTTGTGTTCTCTAGAAGGCTTCTAATTTGTCAGATTCTCCTGGAAATGAAAGATGCATCCCTATCATGAATAAGAGTTACCCTCCCAGCAACCAAGCTGCCTCCACACCCAAGATTTGGGTCCGGCCCTGACTAGGTTCTTGTCAATGACCCTAATGGCATACTTGAACTCTGCTAACAGTTGCTCTTCCCAGGACTCTATGATTCACAAGAGAGAGTCTCGAGGCCCCTGAGTCTGAGCTTTAAGTTGTACACATTCATGATTCTTCAGTGCACACGTGGACATGTGGAGGGCTGATGTGGATAGAGACATTGACCACGGACTGGATTTCTCATTTCTTTAGCTCTCATGATAGTACTTTCCCTTCCAGCTCTAAAGACCTTTGCACTTGCAGGACTCCTAAGTCGTGTGAATGTCCTTTCTGTCTGCTCACAAAGACCTCTGGACTCCAAGGAATCACTCTAGAGGCTCCGATCAGATTTCCGGTGAGATTAGAGGTGGTGGTGTCACATTCTTCCAGGGAGGCACATCATGTCTGGTTGTCTCTGTGTGATGTGAGCAGCACCATATCCTTCTTTGCATATCCCAAATAACATCTCATTCCATTTTGAATATCTCACACGGCCTTGTGTGAGCTGTGGTTACCAATGTGGAGGTCATTTTATTGACGAGAAGGTGTGATGTATATCATCGACAAGATGATCATTTATTCAGTCAACCAATATTTATGGATTTCCTTCTCTTTGCCAGATATACAGTGGGGAACAAATCAGATGCATTCTTTTCCTTCAGGGGCTTCCAGCCCAGGGTTTCTCAACCTCAGTATGATGGACATTTGGGGCCAGATACGTCTTTGTTTTCCTGTGCATTGTAAGAGGTTTCTTGTCATTAGGTGCCATCAAGTCGGTTCCAACTCATAGCAACCCTAGGTACAACAAAATGAAACATTTCCCCAGTCCTGCACTATCCTCACTATTGTTAATATCTTGAACCCATTGTTGCAGCTACTGCATCAATCCTTCTCGTTGAGGATCTTCCTCTTTTTTGCTGACCATCTACTTTACCAAGCGGGATGTCCTTCTCCCAGGACTGGTGCCTCCTGATAACACGTCCAAACTACATGAGATGAAGTCTTGCCATCCTTGCTTCCAAGGAGCATACTGGTTGTACTTCTTCCAAGACAGATTTGTTCATTTTCTGCCAGTCCATGGTATATTCAATATTCTTCGCCAACATCATTATTCAAAGGCATCAATTCTTCTTCAGTCCTCCTTATTCATTGTCAAGCTTTTGCATGCATACGCGGCTATTGAAAATACCGTGGCTTGGGTCGGGCACACTTTAGTCCTTAAAGTGACATCTTTGCTTTTTTTTGTTTTTTTTAATTGTACTTCAGGTGAAAGCTTACAGAACAAATAGTTTCTCATGAAACAGTAGTACACATACTGTTTTATAACATTGGTTAACAACCCCACAACATGACAACCCTCTAACGTCTCAACATTTTTTTTTTTTTTGGTGAAAATATGCATAGCCAAAGATACACCATTTCAAAAATTTCTAAATGCACAGTTCAGTGACATTGACTACGCTCTTCCAATTGTGCTGCTATTCTCACTTAAGATGAAGGCTTACAGAACAAAATAGTTTCTCCTTTAACAGTTACTACACGTTGCCCTATGACAATGGTTAACAATCTCACAACGCATCAACAATATCCTTACTCATCCTTGGGTTCCGTATCACCAGTTCCTTGCCCCCTTCTGCTTTCTGGCCCTTGTCACTGGACTACTGTACCTCATAAGTCCCATTTGATTTTACGGGGCTGTCCACTCCCAGGCTGAACGGTGAACCTCGGAGATAGCTTCACTACTGAGCTAAAACGGTGTCTGAGGGCCATACTCTCAGGGTTTCTCCAGTCTCCTTCAGGCCAGTAAATCTGGTCTTTTTTTTTATTTTTGTGAGTTAGAATTATGTTCTACATCCTTCTCCAACTCTGTCCAGAACCCTCTGTTGTGATCCTGATCAGAGCAGTCAGTGGTGGTAGCTGGGCACCATCTAGCTGTACTGGACTCAGTCCAGTGGAGGCCTTGGTAGCTGTGGACCATTAGTTCTTCAGACTAATCTTTTCCTTGTATCCTGTTCTCTTCATTCTTCCTTGCTCCCGAAGGGATGAGACCAGTGGAGTATCTTAGATGGCCGCTCACAGGCTTTTGAGATCCCAGACACTAGTCACCAAGGTAGAATGTAGTGGAATGTAGTGGAAGATGATATGGCGCTTCCTCAGAAAGCTAGAAATAGACATACCCTTCGATCCAGCAATCCCACTCCTAGGAATATATCCTAGAGAAATAAGAGTCGTCACTCGACATATGCACACCTATGATCATGGCAGCATTGTTCACAATAGCAAAACGATGGAAAACAACCTAGATGCCCGTCAACAGATGAATGGATAAACAAACTATGGTACATACACACAATGGAGTACTATGCAATGAGAAAGAACAACAATGAATCTGTGAAGCATCTCATAACATGGTTGAAACTGGAGGATATTATACTGAGTGAAATAAGTCAATCACAAAAGGACAAATATTGTATGAGACCTCTATCGTAAAAACCCATGAAAAAGTTGGCACACAAAATGTGACATCTTTGCTTTTTAACACTATAAAGAGGTCTTTTGCAACAGATTTGCCCAGTGCAATGCATCTTTTGGTTTCTTGACTGCTGCTTCCGTGGGCCTTGATTGTGGATCCAAGTAAAATGAAATCCTTGACCACCTCAATCTTTTCTCCATTTATCATGGTGTTGCTTATTGGTCCAGTTGTGAGGATTTTTATTTTCTTTATATTGAGGTGTAATCCATACTGAAGACTGTAGTCTTTGATCTTCATCAGTAAGTGCTTCAAGTCCTCTTTGCTTTAATCAAGCAAGGTTGTGTCATCTGCATATGGCTGGTTGTTAATGAGTCTTCCTCCAATTCTATTGCCACATTCTTCTTCATATCGTCCAGATTCTTGGATTATTTGCTCAGCATCAGACTGAATAAGTATGGTGAAAGGGTACAACACTGACACACACCTTTCCTGATTTTAAACCACATGTATCCCCTTGTAAGAGGGTTAGCAGCCTACAATCCCTGACCTCTGAGGGTTGCCATAGGCTGGCTGTGTCCCTCCGCCAAAGCTCAGCTCCTTGAGTACAGTGATAGCATCCAGGCTCTGTTCCTTACGGAGAAGTCAGGAATCTGTGAAGGGTCTGAGACTTCACCCTACAGGCCTGTTAACAAGATGAATCACAGAGAGATGCGGTATTAGATTCCTAGGGCTCCTTAACACACGATAACCAATGGAATATTAAACCTCTCCTGTCATGTCAGTTCTGAGACACGGGCCCCTATAGCCATAAACAGAAAGGAAGTTGTGATCTAGGCTGAAGCTAGAAAACATTATTCTGAGTGAAGTAAGTTAATCACAATAGCACAAACATTGTATGATCTCACTTATATGAAATATCTCATATAGGTAAATGCAGAGACAAAAGTTTATTAGTGGTGAGTGGGGCAGGAGAGAGGAGGGAGGAGGAGTCACTGTTGAGAAAGGAGTGACTATGCACTTATGGTGATGGAAAATTCGGGAAAGGATACTGGTGGTGTTTGCACACCATGATCAGTGTAATGGGTGTCACTGAATCGAACATGTAAAAAATGTTGAATTGGTAAATGTTGTGTTATATGTAGTTTTACCACAATCAAAAAAAAAAAAGTTTTTTTCAACACCAGAAATTGATCCCCACAGATCTGTAGGCCAGCAGTCTGAAACCAAGGTGTAGGCAAGGCCACGCTCCCCTTGGAGGCTCCTGGCCTCTGCCAGCTTCTCGTGGCTCCAGATGTTCCTTGGCCTCTGGTTCCATCACTTCAGTCTCTGATCTATCTTCCCTTGGCCTTCTCCTCTTCTTGTGAGGACACTGGTCATTGGATTGAGGGTGATCTCATCTCAAGATCCTTAATGAATTACATTTGTAAACATCCTCTTCCCAAGCAGGGCCACACTCACAGGTTCCAGGTGGACATGTCTTCTTTTGGACGGGGCCACATTCAACCCACTACACATGTTTAATTTCAAAGAGGTTTACAGCAAGGTCGCACACAGTGGTGGCCAGGATGGAGGAAATGGGACTCTCATCCACTCCTGGTTGGACTGTCAGTCGGCATCACTGGGATTGCAGTGTGACAGTGTCTAGTAGAACTGAAGAGACACACACTTTTGAATCAGCCATTCCTCTTCTAAGTACCTGTCATAGATTGAATTATGTCCCCCCAGAAAATATGTGTATCAATTCAGCTGGGCCATGCTTGTGTGGTTGTCCTCGATTGTGTGATTGTAATTTTATGCTAAAGAGGATCAAGGTAGGATTGTAACACCCTTATTAAGGTCCTATTCCTAATCCAATGTAAAGGGGGTTTCCCTAGGGTGTGTCCTGCACCACCTTTTATCTTACAAGAGATCAAAGGAAAGGGAAACAAGCAGAGAATTGGGGACCTCATACCACCAAGAAAGCAGTTGCCATGGATTGAACTGTGTCCCCCGCAAAAATGTGTGTAACAATTTGGCTAGGCCATGATTCCCAGAATTGTGTGGTTGTCCTCCATTTTGTGATTGTAATTTTATGTTAAAGAGGATTAGGGTGGGATTGTAACACCACCTTTACCCAGCTTACATCCCTGATCCAATGTAAAGGGAGTTTCTCTGGGGTGTGGCCTGCACCACTTTTTATCTCTCAAGAGATAAAAAGGGAAGCAAGCAGAGAGTTGGGGCCCTCATACCACCAAAAAAGAAGTGCCGGGAGCAGAGCGAGAAGGCCGAGAGAGAGAAAAAGGCTTCCCCTGGAGCTGACACCCTGAATTTGGACTTTTAGCCTACTTTACTGTAAGGAAATAAACTTCTCTTTGTTAAAACCATCCACTTGTGATATTTCTGGTATAGCAGCACTAGATGACTAAGACAGCAGTGCTGGGAACAGAGCTCATCCTTTGGACCCGAGGTTCCTGCGGAGAGAAGCTCCTAGTGCACGTGAAGACTGATGACGACAAAGACCTGCCTCTAGAGCCGACGGAGAGAGAAAGCCTTCCCCTGGAGCTGACGCCCTGAATTTGGACTTCTAGCCTACTAGACTATGAGGAAATAAATTTCTCTGTGTTAAAGCCATCCACTTGTGGTATTTCTGTTATGGCGGCAGTAGATGACCAAGACGGTACCCAAAGTCCTCGGATTGTTATGTTCAATTCTTCTGTAGACACATCCCCTAGAGAACTCATCCACACCTGCATGGTCCCAAGAGCTTTCACTCTAAAGGACTGGAAACAACCGAAATGCTTCCAGAGGGGTATGTGCTGAGAAATTATATTTATCCAGTAGATTATATTGATAAATTATCATAGAACCCTTAGATGTAAGGATGGCGAGATTACATCTCAGATAGTTTGCACGTTATCAGGAGGGATCAGTTCCTAGAGAAGGACATCATGCTTGGTAAAAAGTCGACGGTCAGCGAAAAAGAGGAAGACCCTCAATGAGATGGATTGACACAGTAGCTGCAACGATAGGCTTAAGCATGTCAACAATTGTGAAGATGGCGCAGGACTAGGCAGTGTTTTGTTCTGTTGTACATGGGGTCGCTATGAGACAGAACTGACTTGATGGCACCTAACAACAACAAAAACAGACCCTCACAATGAACTATGTCTATAGCAATGTGGGTAAATCTCAAAATTATAATATTAAGTGAATAAAGGATATGCACTTGTGATTATGTTTATGTTTAGATTTAAAACTGCAGAACAGTACTATGTTGTTTTGAATACATCCTTTTGTAGTTAAAGTGTGAGATTAAGGATAGGAAGAATAACACCAACTTGAGATTCAAGGTCACCTTTGGGATAGAAGGATAACAATTGTAGAGACGGTACTTCAACCATCCCTATAAACTTCTATTTCACAAATAAAACTGGAGCAAAGATGACATGAAATTAACGCGTATCGAAGTTACCTGTATCAGAGTTGGCTAGTAGTTAATTGGGTGTCTGATTTATTTTTCATCTGTAGAGTTTCTATATGGGAAATCTATTATGATTTAGAGACAGGTAAAACATGATAAATGACCAATTTATATATGTTAAGCAAGTAATAAGCCGAGAGATTTCCTATAGGACGGGGTAGAACTACTCCATAGGGTTTCCAAGGAGAAGCTGGTGGATTTGAACTGCTGACCTTTTGGTTAGCAGCTGTAGCTCTTAATCACTACACCACCAGGGTTTCCCTTGGCACTCCAACCCAACCAAACCCAACCCACTGCTGTCAAGTCCATTCCGACTCACAGTGACCCTTTAGGACAGAGAAGAACTGCCCCATAGGGTGTCCAAGGAGCGCCTGGTGGATTTGAACTGCGAACCTTTTAGTTAGCAGTCAATCGCTTTAACCACCCAAAAAAGGGAACTCCAAGATCCAAGGTCCCTTAGTCATTGGGGCCTCAAGGCATATGCATGACTCAATGAATATACATGATTGACTGCATCCTGGCCTCTCCCTTCCTGAGGTTTGCTACCTGGGTAGAGCCTGTGTAGACCCTACTCATTTACACATGTTTAACTGTTGCCTGGCTATTTTAGAAAACAAAGGGCACCTTGATTGCTGGAGAATTCCATGGGCTATTTTCAGAAACCACAGACAAAGGGCCAAAACGAGTTCTTTGTCCCACAGATATTATAGCTTCTGTTCTCAAAGCGTGCTCCAGGGACCCCTGGGGGTCCCAAGACCCATCCAGGGGTCCAAGAGGTTAAAACCTAATACGACTAAGATGTTATTTGCCTTTTTCACTCTCATTCTGTCCCAAGTGTACAGTAGTGTTTTCTAGAGAAGAGACGGACTGCAGAAGCAGATACGAGAAGTCAGCTGTCTTCTGTTGAGCCACAGTTTAAGGAGATTTGAAAAAATGGACAGAATGACACTCTTCTCACTAATTTTGTTTGTTTTGGAAAACAGTTGTATTTTATGAATATTTCATTTTTGTTACAATATAATGGGTTTACACTTGCTATTTTAATGTTTTTTTTTAAGTTTCTCAATTTTAATTTACAACATGGTAAGTATTAATAAAAGGAGCCCTGGTGGTGCAATGATTGAGCACACCCACCCAGGGGCTCTGGGGGAGAAAGACCTGCGATTGGCTCTGTAAAGATTACGGCCGAGGAAACTCAATGGTACAGTTCTACTCTGTCACATGGAGTCACTATGAGTCGAAATTGAGTCAAGGGCACTGTTGTAGGGGAAAAACATTATAAAGTTGAGTAAAGCAAAAAGAAAGTTTTATTCGGCATATAGTCAAAAGGGCAGAAGTGGGATACGGACAACCATGCTGCCAGAGCCACTTCTGCCCAAGTCCAAGGACGGATCACAGAACAGACAAAAGTGGGAAAACGGATAAGCATGTTGCCACAGCCATGTCTGCCGGAGTCCAAAGACCATTACAGACTCATCAGTTTATATTAACATTACAAACTGGCAAAACCATTGAAAGCTTAGCTTTTCGGATTGGCTAGAAACTGGGATCCTACATCTTGAATTGTCTTTCTTAACAATCATTGGTACAGGTTTCCGCAACAACAGTCAGGAGGGTCTTCATTGGTCCAACAAATTTCTGTTCACTAAATGCTAATAGAAAAAGAGTTGGGAGTCTTTTGTGTTCTGTTTGATTGGCCTTATGTGAAACTTTCCATAAAAGGTATTTTCCAAGATTATCTTAGCTGTTGTCTTTAAACCCAGGTCCCAGTTGATGTGTCCTTGTGAGTCCTTTTGAGCCCAGTTTTAGCTAGGTCACATTCTCTATGCTCAAGGAGAGGGAATAAATGATTCCAATATTTTCTAAATCACTATCCAACAATGGTAAACATTACTGGTTTTTTGTTTTCGTTTCTTTTAAATTGTGCTTTAGGTGAAAGCTTACAATGCAAATTAGCTTCTCATAAAAAATTTATACTTAAATTGTTTTGTGAATTGGTTGCACTCCCTGCACTGTGTCACCACTCTCCCCTTTCCCTCTCCATTCCGGGTTCCCAGGTTCCATTTGTCCAGTTTTCTTGACCCTTCCCATCTTTTGTCTTTCTTTTTGGGCAGGTATTGCATTTGGTCTCCTATACTTGACTGATCTCCCTAGGCATCTGTAAGTTTGTTCTACTGTGGTGGCTTGCATGTTGCTGTGCTGCTGGACGCTATGCCACCGGTATTTCAAATACTATCAGGGTCACCCATGATGGACAGGTTTTAGGTGAGCTTCCAGACGAAGACACACTAAGAAGAAGGACCTGGCAGTCTACTTTTGAAAAAAAAATTAGCCAGTCAAAACCTTACGAATAACAGCCGAACATTTTCTAATACAGTGCCGGAAGATGAGTCCCTCAGGTTGGAAAGCACTCAAAATACTTCTGAGGAAGAGCTGCCTCCTCAAAGTATAGTTGACCTTAATGACTTGGATAGAGGCAAGCTTTCGAGACCTTTATTTGCGGATGTGGTGGGAATGAAAATGAGAAGAAATAGCTGCAAACATCCATTAATAATAGGAACTTCGAATGTAAAAAGCATGAATCTAGGAAAACTGGAAATCATCAAAAATGAAAGTGAATGCATAAAGATCAATATCCTAGGCATTAGTGAGCTGAAATGGAGTTGTACTGGCCATTTTGAATCAGACATTCCTATGGTCTACTATTCCGGGAATGACAAATTGAAGAGGAATGGCACTGCAATCATTGTCAAAAAGAACATTTCAAGATCTATCCTGAAGTACAACGATGTCAGTGATACGATAATATTCATACGCCTACAAGGAAGACCAGTTAATACGACTATTATTCACATTTACATACCAAACACTAAGTCCAAAGATGAAGAAATTGAAGATTTTTACCAACTTCTGCAGTCTGAAATTGATCAAACATGCAATCAAGATGCATTGATGATTACTGGTGACTGGAATGTGAAAGTCGGAAATAAAGAAGGATTGCTAGTTGGAAAATATGGCCTTGGAGATAGAAACGATGCCGGAGATTGCATGATAGAATTTTGCAAGATCAACGACTTCTGATTGCAAATACCCTTTTTCAACAACATAAATGGTGACTGTACACATGGACGTCACCAGATGGAATACACAGGAATCAAATTGACTACATCTGTGGAAAGAGACCATGGAAAAGCTCAATATCATCAGTCAGAACAAGGCCAGGGGCCGACTGTGGAACAGACCATCAATTGATCTTATGCAAGTTCAAGTTGAAGTTGCAGAAAATTAGAACAAGTCCATGAGAGCCAAATTACAAGCTTCAGTATATCCCACCTGAATTTAGAGGCCATCTCAAAAATAGATTTGATGCATTGAACACTCATGAGTGAAGACCAGATGAGCTGTGGAATGACATCAAGGACATCATACATGAAGAAAGCAAAAGGTCATTAAAAAGACAGGAAAGAAATGTCCACAATGGGTGTCAGAAGAGAATCTAAAACTTGCCCTTGAACATACAGCAGGTAAAGTGAAAAGAAGAAACGACGAAGCAAAAGAGCTGAACAGAAGATTTCAAAGGGCAACTCAGGAAGACAAAGTAAAGTGTTAGAATGAAATGCACAAAGACCTGGAATTAGAAAACCAAAAGAGACGAACATGCTCGGCATTTCTCAAGCTAAAAGAACTGAAGAAAAAATTCAACTTGCAATATTGAAGGATTCTATGGGCAAAATACTGGACGATGCAAGAAGCATGAAAAGAAGATGTTAGCAATACACAGAGTCACTGTACCAAAAAGAATCGGTTGATGTTCAATTATTTTAGGAGGTACCATAATATAGAGAACCGATGGTACTAAAGGAAGAAGTCCAGGCTGCACTGAAGGCATTCACGAAAAACAAGGCTCCAGGAATTGATGGAATACCAATTGAGATGTTTCAATAAACAGATGCAGCACTGGAGGTGCTCACTCATCTATGTCAAGAAATTTGGAAGACAGCTACATGGCCAACCGACTAGAAGAGATCCATATCTGTACCCATTCCAAAGTATGATGATCCAACAGAATGTGGAAATTATCAAACAATATCTTAATATCACACTCAAGAAAAATTTAGCTGAAGATCATTCAAATTGGTTGCGGCTATATGTTGCCTGGGACCTTCCAGAAATTCAAGTTGGATTCAGACGAGGACGTAGAACAAAGGATATCATTGCTGACGTCAGATGGATCTTGGCTGAAAGCAGACTATACTAGAAAGTTCTTTACCTGTGTTTTATTGACTATGCAAAGGTATTCGACTGTGTGGATCATAACAACTTAATGATAACATTTCGAAGAATGGGAATTCCAGAACACTTAATTGTGCTCATTAGGAACCTGTATATAGACCAAGAGGTAAGTGTTCGAAAAGAACAAGGGGATGCTGTGTAGATTAAAGTCAGAAAAGGTGTGTGTCAGGGTTATATCCTTTTTCCATACTTAGTCAATCTGTATGCTGAACAAATAATCCGATAAGCTGGACTATATGAAAAAGGATGCAGCATCAGGATTGGAGAAACACTCATTAACAACCTGCGTTATGCAGATGACACAACCTTGCTTGCTGAAAGTGAAGAGGACTTGAAGCACTTAGTGATGAAGATCAAAGACCACAGCTTTCAGTATGGATTACACCTCAACATAAAGAAAACAAAAATCCTCACAACTGAACCAATAAGCAACATCATGACAAATGGAGAAAAGATGGAAGTTGTCAAGGATTTCATTTTACTTGGATCCACAATCAATACCCGCGGAAGCAACAGTCAAGAAATCTAACAACACATCGCTCTGGGCAAATCTACTGCAAAAGACCTCTTTAAAGTGTTGAAATGCAAAGACGTCACTTTAAGGACTAAGGTGTGCCTGACCCAAGCCATGATGTTTTCAATCGCCTCATATGCATGTGAAAGCTGGACAATGAATAAGGAAGACTGAAGAAGAATCAATGCCTTTGAATTATGGTGTTGGAGAAAAATATTGAATATACCATGGACTGCCAGAAATACGAACAAATCTGTCTTGGAAGAAGTACAGCCAGAGTGTTCCTTAGAAGCAAGGATGGTGAGACTTCATTTCACACACTTTGGACATGTTATCGGGAGCGACCAGTCCCTGGAGAAGGACACCATGTTTGGTAGAGTGTCAGTGAAAAAGAGGAAGACCCTCAATGAGACTGATTGACACAATGGCTTCAACAATGGCCTCAAGCATAACAACGATTTTAAGGATGGTGCAGGACTGGCCAGTGTCTTCTTCTGTTGCACGTAGGTTCACTATGAGTCGGAACCGACAAGATGGCACCTAACAAAAACCTGATTGATCTAAGAAGGACGTTCCTCACGTGTGTTATAGTTTGTTTAAAAAGACTGCCTAATCTTTGGCTGAAAGGTGAACTTCGAAAATGGCTTCAGTTCTGAGTTAGAAGGGTGTCCAGGGTCCATATTCTAGGGGGTTCCTCCAGGTTCTGTCAGACCAGTAAGTCTGGTCTTTTTTGTGATTTTGATCTTTTGTTCTACGTTTTTCTCCTGCTTTGTCCTGGACCCTCTGTTGTAATCCCAGTCAGAGGGGTCAGTAGTGGTTGCCAGGCATCATCCAGTTCTTCTGGTCTTGGGGTCGTATAGACTGTGGTTCATGTGGTCCGTTAGTCCTTTCGACTAATTTGCTCCCTTGAGTCTTTAGTTTTTTTTTCCACTCTCCTTTGCTCCGGACAAGAAGAGATGGATAGTTACATCTTATAAGGCTGCTCACAAGCTTTTAAGACCCCAGACACAACTCACCAAAGTAGGATGCAGAACACTGTCTTTAAGAACTATGATGTGTCAATTGATGTAGATGTCCCCCAAGTCTATGCGCCTTTGTCTTTGAGCCTGGGAACGCCATCCCGTGAGGTGTTTAGTTATGTCTAAGAGGTTTCCCTGACTGCCACTTGTGTGCTTGTCTATATTAATAAATGAGGAGCACCTACAATCTTTTAGAAATTTCCACCACCAAACCTGTATCTGCTGGTAGCTGTGCTTCCTTACCCCCTCCCTCACCTTGAGGCATATCTATACATTTGCAGATTATTGTTTGTTAATATGATTTTTGCAGGATTGTCTACACTACAGTAATTAATATAGTTGTCCTTTATTCCCACATGCCTTTCAATGTCCTCTATTGCCATGGTTATGTTGTGCTGACTTCTCCCATATTGTGTATTGACTTTCCCTTCACCAATATTAACACGTCTACAATCTCTTTGGTAATTTTCCCTCCCTCCACCTCCCATCCCCAGTCACTGTCAAAAAAATTATTTTTCCCCTGTGTGTAAACCTTTTGTTTTTACTTTATAATAGCGGTCTAATACAATATTTGTGCTTTTGTGATTGATTTATTTTACTTACCATACTGTCCTCCAGATTCATCCATGTTATGAGATGTTTCGCGGATTTGCCATTATTCTTTTTCACTGCATAGTATTCCATTGTGTGTACGGACTACAGTTTGTTAATCTATTCATCTATTGATTGGCACTTAGGTTGCTTCCATCTTTCTGCTATTGTGAACAATGCTGCAATGAACATGGGTGTAGGTATGTCTATTTGTGTCATGGCTCTTATTTCTTTAGGGTATATACCTAGGAGTGGGATTGCTGGATCATATGGTATTTCTATTTCTAGTTTTTTGAGGAAGCACCATAGCATTTTCCATAGTGGTTGTACCATTTTACATTCCCACCAGCAGTGTATAAGAGTTCCAGTCTCCACACAAGCTCATCAACAATTGTTATTTTCTGTTTATTTTTTTTTCTTTAGTGCCAGTAACGTTGGGGTGAGATGGCATCTCTCTAATTGCTAATGATGGCGAGCATTTCTTCATATGTTTGTTAGCAGCCTGAATGTCTTCTTTGGTGAAGTGTCTGCTCATATCCTTTGCCCATTTTTTAATTGGATTATTTGTCCTTCTATTGTTGAAGCGTTGAAGTTTTCTATAAATTTTAGAGATTAGACCCTTGTCGGATATGTCACAGCCAAATATTTTTACCCAGTCTGTAGGTTCTCTTTTGGAGAAGTCTTTTTTTGAGCATAAGTGTTTAATTTTTAGGAGGTCCCATTGATCTAGTTCATTGTCTTCTGTGTGTGCATTTTTAGTTATCTTTGGTATTCTATTTATGCCATATATTAGGGCCCCAAGCAATGTCCCTAATTTCTCCACTGTGATCTTTACAATTTTAGGTTTTATATTTTAGGACTTTGATCCATTTTTAGTTAGTTTTGGTGTATGGTGTGAGGTACGGATACTGTTTCATTTTTCTACAGATAAATATCCAATTTTGCCAGCACCATTTCTTGAAGAGACTTTCTCTTCCCCATTCAGTAAACTTTGGTGCTTTGTTGAAGATCAGCTGTCCATAGGTGGATGGATTTACGTCTGTGTTCTCAATTCTGTTCCATTGGTCTATGTGTCTGCTGCTGTATCAGTACCAGGCTATTTTGACTACTGTGGCTGTATAGTAGGTTCTGAGATCAGGTAGTGTGAGGCCTCCTACTTTGTTCTTCCTTTTTAATAAGACTTTACTTACTTGGGGCCGCTTTCCCTTCCATATAAAGTTAGTGATTAGTTTTTCCATCTCATTGAAGAATGCTCTTGGGATTTGGATCGGCATTGCATTATATCTGTATCTCATGTTGGGTAGTATTGACATCTTCACAATGTTAAGTCTACCTATTCAAGACCATGATATATTTCTCCATTTATGTAGGTCTCTTTTGGTTTGTTGCAGTAGTGTTTTGCAGTTTTCTCTGTATAAGTCATTTATATCCCTGGTTAGATTTATTCCTGGATATTTTATCTTTTGGGGGGCTATTGTAAATGGTATTGTTTTGATGATTTCCTTTTCGTAGTTCTCTTTGTTGATGTGAAGGAATCCAACTGATTTTTGAATGTTGTTCTTGTATTCTGCCACTTTACTGAATCCTTCTATTAGTTCCAATAGCTTTCTTGTGGTGTCCTAAGGATTTTCTACTTATTGGATCATAACAAAGAAGATTTCAAAGGGCGGCTTCAGAGGACAAAGTAAAGTATTCTAACAACATGTGCAAAGACCTGGAGATAGAAAACCAAAAGAGAAGAACACACTTGCCATTTCTCAAGCTGAAAGAGCTGAAGAAAAAATTCAAGCCTCCAGTTGCAATACTGAAGGATTCTACGGGAAAAATATTAAAGGACAAAGGAAGCATCAAAAGTAGATGGAAGGAATACACAGAGTCACTATCCCAAAAAGAATTGGTCGATGTTCAACCATTTCAGGAGGTAGCCTATGATCAGCAACCGATGGTACTGAAGGAAGAAGCTCAAGCTGCATTGAAGGCACTGGAGAAAAACAAGGCTCCGGGAGTTGACAGACTACCAACCGAGATGTTTCAACAAATGGATGCAGCGCTGGAAGTGCCCACTCGTCTATGCCAAGAAATGTGGAAGACAGTTACCTGGCCAATGGACTGGAAGAAATCCATATTTATGCCTATTCCCAAGAACGGTGATCCAACTGAATGCAGAAATTATCGAACAATGTCATTAATATCACATACAAGTAATATTTTGCTGAAGATCATTCAAAAGCAGCTGCAGCAGTACATTGACAGAGAACTGCCAGAAATTTAGGCCGGATTCAGAAGAGGACGTGGAACCAGGGATATTATTACTGATGTCAGATGGATCATGGCTGAAAGCAGAGAATACCAGAAAGATGTTTACCTGTGTTTTATTGACTATGCAAAGGCATTTGACTGTGTGGATCATAACAAATTATGAATAACTTTGCAAAGAATGGGAATTCCAGAACACTTAATTGTGCTCATGAGGAACCAGTACATACATCAAGAGGCAGTCGTTTGTGCAGAACAAGGGGATACTGCGTGGTTTAAAGTCAGGAAAGGCATGCATCAGGGTTGTACCCTTTCACATACCTATTCAATCTGTATGCTGAACAAAGAATCCGAAAAGCTGGACTATATGAAGAAGAATGCAGCATCAGGATTGGAGAAACACTCATTAACAACCTGTGTTATGCAGATGACAAAACCTTGCTTGCCGAAAGTGAAGAGGACTTTAAGCACTTAGTGATGAAGATCAAAGACCACAGCCTTCAGTATAGATTACACCTTAACATAAAGAAAACAAAAATCCTCACAACTGGGCCAATAAGCACAATCATGATAAATGGAGAAAAGAGGGAATTTGTCAAAGATTTGATTTTACTTGGATCCACAATCAATACCCATGGAAGCAACAGTCAAGAAATCTAAAAATGCATTGCACTGAGCAAATCTGCTGCAAAAGATGTCACTTTAAGGACTAAGGTGTGCCTGACCCAAGCCATTGTGTTTTAAATCGTTTCACACGCATGTGAAAGCCGGACAATGAATAAGGAAGACAGAAGAAGAATCAAATCAAGAATGTTCCAGTTACGGTGTTGGGGAAAAATATTGAATATACCATGGACTGCCAGAAGAACAAACAAATCTGTCTTCGAAAAAGTACAGCCACAGTGCTCCTTAGAAGCAAGGATAGTGAGACTTCATCTTTCATACTTTGGACATGTTATCGGAAGGGACCAGACCATGGAGAAGGACATCATGTTTGATAAACTAGAGTGTCACTGAAAAAGAGGAAGACCCACAACGAGATGGGTTGACACAGTGGCTGCAACACTGGGCTCAAGCATAACAAGGATGGTGAGGATGGCACAGGAATGGGCAGTGTTTCATTCTGTTTGTTCCCAGGGTCGCTATGAGTTGGAATCGACTCCACAGCACCTAACAACAACAGGATCATTAACATCTGCATATAGGGATGGTTCTACTTCTTCCTTACCCATGTGGATGCCCTTTATTTCCTTTTCTTGCCTTATTGTTCTCGCTAGGACTTCCAATACAATGTTGAATAAGAGTGGTGATAAAGGGCATCCTTGTCTGTTTCCTCTTCCCAAGGGGAATGCTTTCAGATTCTCTCTGTTGAGGGTAAAATGTTGGCTCTTGGTTTTGTATAAGTTCCCTTTATTATGTTGAGGAATTTCCCTCCTGCTCTTATTTTGCTGAGAGTTTTTTTTAATCCGGAATGGGTGTTGGACTTTATCAAATGCCTTTTCTGCATTGCTTGAGATGATCATGTGATTCTTTTCCTTTATTTTATTTTATATGATTCTCACATTGATTGATTTTTCTAATGTTGGACCAAACTTGCATGCCTGGTATGAATCTCACTTGGTCATGAAGTATTATCTTTTTTGATATGCTGTGGAACTCTATTGGCTAGGATTTTGTTGAAAATTTTTGCATCTCTATTCATGAGGTATATTGGTCTGTAATTTTCTTTTTTAGCAATGTCTTCGCCTGGCTCTGGTATTAGGGTTATGCTGGCTTCATACAATGAGTTTGGTAGTATTCCTTCCTTTTCTATGTTCTGGAATAGTTTGAGGAGAATCGGTGTCAACTCATCTCTGAATGTTTCATAGACTTCTTCAGTGAAGCTATCCGGACCGGGGCTTTTACTTTGTTGGGAAGCTTTTTATGACACCTTCAATTTCTTCTTTTGTTACAGGCCTGTTCAAATTTTCTACCTCAGTTTGTGTTAGTTTCAGTAGGTGGTGTGTTTCTAGAAATTTGTCCATTTCCTCTAGGTTTTCAAATTTGTTAGTGTACAATTTCTCATAGTATTCCGTCATAATGCTTTTTATTTCAGTTGGTTCTGTTGTAATGTCACCCATCTCATTTCTTTTTTTTTTATTGTGCTTCATTTAAGTGAAAGTTCATAATTCAAGGTACTTTCTCATACAAAAATTTGTACACATGCGCAAATTGTTATGTGATCCTAGTTGCTCTCCGTATACTGTGACAGCACACTCCTCCTTTCCACCTCGGATTTCCTGGGCCAATTTAACCAGCTCCTGACCCTCTCTGCCTTCTTATCTTGCCTCAAGACAGGAGCTTCCCATTTACTTTCATGTATCTACTTGAGCTAAGAAGTACACTCTTCAGGAGTATCATTTTATGTCCCACAGTCCAGTTTAATCTTTGTCTGAAGAGTTGGCCTCAGGAATGGTTTTAGTTTTGGGCTAACAGGGAGTCCAGGGGCCATGTCTTCCAGGGTCCCTCCAGTCTCAGTCGAATAATTAACTCTGGTTTTTTTCTTAACTAGAATTTGAATTCTGCACCTTGCTTTTCTCCTGGTCCATCAGGCACTCTCTGTTGTGTTCTCTGTCAGGGCGGTCATTGGTGGTAGCCAGGCACCATCTAGTTCTTCTGGTCTCAGGCTGATGAAGTCTCTGGTTTATGTCTCCCTTTCTGTCTCTTGTGTTCTTCATTCTCCTTTACTCCAGGTGGTTGGGAGCAATTGATGCATCTCAGATGGCTGCTTGCAAGCTCCTAAGGCCCCAGATGCCACTCACGAAAGTCGGATGCAGAACATTTTCTTAATAAGCTTTGTTATGCCAGTTGTCCTAGATGTCCCCTGAAAGCATGGTCCCCAGACCCCTACCCCTGCTACTCTTTCCCTCAAAGGGTTTGACTGTATTCAGGAAACTTCTTAGCTTTGGTTTAGTCCAGTTGTGATGATTTCCCCTGTAGTGTGTGCTGTCCTTCCCTTCACTTAAGATAATACTTCTCTATTATCCAGTTAGTGAATTCCCCTCTCCCTCCCTCCCCACCCTCATAACCATCAAAGAGTGTCTTCTTCTGTGTTTAAACCTTTTCTTGAGTTCTTATAATAGGGGTCTTATACAATATTTCTCCTCTTGAGATTCACTCAGCATAATGCCTTCCAGATTCCTCCATGTTCTAAGGTGTTTCACGAATTCATCATTGTTCTTTTTTGTTGCATAGTATTCCATTGTGGGAATGCACCATAAATTGTTTATCCATTGATCCATTGCTGGGCACCTAGGTTCTTTCCATCTTTTTGCTATCGTGAACAGTGCTGCAATGAACATGGGTGTGCATATATCTGTTCGTGGATCGGCTCTCATTTCTCTAGGATATATTCCAAGGAGCGGGATTCCTGGATCATATGGTACTTCTATTTCTAGCTTTTTAAGGAAGTGACAAATTGATTTCCAAAGTTATTGTACCATTTGACATTCCCACCAACACTGTATAAGTATTTCAGTCTCTCCACAACCTCACCAACATTTATTATTCTGTGTTTTTTTGATTAATGCTATTCTTGTTGGGGTGAGATGGTATCTCATTGTAATTTTGTATTGCAATTCTCTAACGGCTACTGATTGTGAGCATTTCCTCATACGTCTGTTAGCCACCTGAATGTCTGCTTTGGCAAAGTGCCTGTTCATATCATTTTGCCATTTTTTAACGGGGTTGTCTTTTTGTTCTTGAGGTTTTGCAGTATCTTATAGATTTTAGAGATTAGACGCTGATCGGATTTGTCGTAGCCAAATTTTTTTTCCCAGTCTGTGGGTTGTCTTTCTACTCTTTTGGTGAAGTCTTTTGATGAGCATAAGTGTTTGATTTTTAGGAGCTCCCAGTTATCTAGTTTCTCTTCTGGTGTTTGTGCATTGTTACTTATGGTTCGTATTCTGTTTATGCCATGCATTAGGGTTCCTAGCATTGTCCCTATTTTTTTTTCCATGATCTTTATCTTTTTAGATTTTCTGTTTAGGTCTTTGATCCATTTTGAGTTAGTTTTTGTGCATGGTGTGAGGTATGGGCCTTATTTCATTTTTATGCAGATGGATATCCAGTTATTCCAGCACCATTTGTTAAAGAGACTGTCTTTTCCCCAGTAAACAGACTTCGGGCCTTTATCAAATATCAGCTGCTCATAGATGGATGAATTTATGTCTGGATTCTCAATTCTGTTCCATTGTTCTATGTATCTGTTGTTGTACCAGTACCAGGCTGTTTTGACTACCGTGGCGTTATAATAGGTTCTAAAATCAGGTAGTGTGAGGCCTCCCACATTGTTCTTGTTCTTGACTAATGCCTTACTTCTCCGAGGCCTCTTCCCTTTCCACATGAAGTTAGTGATTTGTTTCTCCAAGTCATTAAAAAATGCCGTTGGAATTTGGATCGAGATTGCATCGTATCTGTAGATCGCTTTGGGCAGAATGGACATTTTCACAATGCTGAGTCTTCCTATCCATGAGCAAGGTATGTTTTTCCACTTATGCACATCTCTTTTGATTTCTTTCAGTAGTGTCTTGTAGTTTTCTTTGTATAATCTTTTAATTCTCTGGTTAGATTTATTCCTAAGTATTTTATCTTCTTGGGGGCTATTGTAAATGGTATTGATTTGGTGATTTCCTCTTGGAAGTTCTCTTTGTTGGTGTAGAGGAATCCAACTGATTTTTGTATGTTTATCTTGTATCCTGATACTTTGCTGAAATCTCCTACTAGTTCCAATAGTTTTCTTCTGGATTCTTTGGGGTTTTCTGCATATAAGATCATATCATCTGCAAATAGAGATACTTTGACTTTTCCTTCCCAATTTGGATGCCTTTTATCTCTTTTTCTAGCCTAATTGCTCTGGCTAGGACCTCCGACACAAAGTTCAATAAGAGTGGTGATAAAAGGCATCTTTGTCTGGTTCCTTTTCTTAAGGGGAATGCTTTCAAACTCTCTCCATTTAGGATGATGTTGGCTCTTGGCTTTGTATAGATGCCCTTAATTATGCTGAGGAATCTCCCTTCTATTCCTACTTTGCTGAGAGTTTTAATCATGAATGGGTGTTGGACTTTATCAAATGCCTTTTCTGCATCAGTTGATAAGATCCTGTGGTTCTTGTCTTCTGTTTTATTTATGTGATGGATTACATTGATTGTTTCTCTCTAACATTGAACCATCCCTGCATACCTGGTATAAATTCCACCTGATCATGGTGAATTATTTTTTTGATATGTTGTTCAATTCTATTGGCTAGAATTTTGTTAAGCCTTTTTTTTTTTTTTATTGTACTTCAGGTGAAGGCTTACAGAACAAATAGTTTCTCATGAAACAGTAGTACACATATTGTTTTATGACATTGGTTAACAACCCAACAACTTGTCAACCCTCTAACTTCTCAACCTTTTTTTTTTTTTTTTTTTTTTTTGGTGAAAATACACATAGCCAAAGATAGATGATTTCAAAAATTTCTACATGCACAGTTCAGTGACATTGACTAAGCTCTTCCAATTGTGCTGCTATTCTCACGTAAGATGAAGGCTTACAGAATGTTGAGCATTTTTGCATCTGTGTTCATGAGGGATATTGGTCTGTAATTTTCTTTTTTTGTGCTGTCTTTACCTGGTTTTGGTATCAGGGTTATGCTGGCTTCATATAATACGCTTGGGAGTATTCTATCCTTTTCTATGCTCTGAAATATCTTTAGTAGTAGTGGTGTTAACCCTTCTCTGACAGTTTGGTAGAATTCTCCAGTGAAACCATCAGGGCCAGGGGTTTTTTGTTGGGAGTTTTTAAATTACCTTTTCAATCTCTTCTTTTGTTATAAGTTTATTTAGTTGTTCTACCTCTAGTTTGTGTTAATTGACATAGGTAGTGAGTTTCTAGAAATTTGTCCATTTCCTCTAGGTTTTCAAATTTGTTAGAGTACAATTTTTCATAGAATTCTGTTATGATTCTTTTAATTTCAGTTGGGTCTGTTGTCATATCGCCCATCTCATTTCGTATTTGCATTATTTGTTTCCTCTCCTGTTTTTTTTTTGTCAATCTGTCGATTTTGTTGATCTTTTCAAAGAACCAGCTTTTGGTCTTGTTAACTCTTTCAATTGTTTTTCTATTCTCTATTTCATTTAATTCTAATTCTTATTATTTCCTTTCTTCTGGCACCCGAGGGCTTCTTTTGCTGCTCTCTTTCTACTTGTTCCAGTTGTAGGGTTCATGTTTTTATTTTGGCCCTTTCTTCTTTTTGGATGTGTGCATTTATTTCTATAAACTGACCTCTGAGCACTGCTTTTGCTGTGTCCCAAAAGTTCATGTAGGATCTGTTTTCATTCTCATTTAATTCTATGAATTTCTTTGCTCCATCCTTAATTTCTTCTATACCCAGTAGCTTTTGAGGAAGGTGTTGTGCAGTTTCCATGTGTTTGATTTTTTTCCTTGCTTTTTCTGTTATTGATTTCTACTTTTATGTCTTTATGATCAGAAAAGATGCTTTGTAATCTTTAGATGCTTTGGATTCTGCTAAGGCTTGCTTTATGGCCTAATATGTGGTCTATTCTGCAGAATGTTCCATGTGCATTGGAAAAGAAAGTATACTTGGCTGATGTTGGGTGGAGTATTTGGTACATGTCTATGAGATCAAGTTGGTTGATTGTGGCATTTAGATCTTCCATGTCTTTACTGAGCTTCTTTCTGGATATTCTGTCCTTCACCGAGAGTGGAGTGTTGAAGTCTCCTACTATTATTGTGAGCTGTCTATCTGTCTTTTCAACGCTGTTAGAGTTTGTCTTATGTATTTTTGAGCTCTGTCATTGGGTGCGCAAATAGTTATTATGGTTATGTCCTCCTGGTGCACTGACCCTTTAATCAGCATAGAGAGTCCTTCTTATACTTTGTGGTGGATTTTACTTTAAAGTCTATTTTGTCAGAGATTAATATTGCCACTCCTGCTCTTTTTGAGTGTTGTTTGCTTGATATATTTTTTCCATACTTTGAGTTTTAGTTTGTTTGTGTCTTTAAGTCTAAGGTGTGCCTCTTGTAGGCAAGATATAGACAGATCATTTTTTTAAATCCAATCTGCCACTCTCTGTCTCTTTATTAGTGCATTTAGTCCATTTACATTCAGCGTAATTATTGATATATATGAGTTTAGTGCTGTCATTTTGATGTCTTCTTTTCTGTGCTGTTCACAGTTTCTTTGTTCTACTTAATTTTCTGTGCTGAGTCGTTTTTCTTTACGTATTTTCTCTTCATCTTTTTCATTGTTGTTGCTTTTGTATTTGCTGAGTCTTTATGTCCTTCTTGGTTTTTATTTTGACTTGTATGATTGTTAGTTTCCTTTGTGGTTACCTTGATATTTACCCCTATTTTTCTAAGTTTAAACCAGTCGTTTATTTCTTTATATCGCCTTGCCTTCCTCTCCATATCAAAAATCTATGACTACATTTTTTAGGCCCTCTTTTTTGTTTTAACGTTGTCATCTTTTACATACTGACATGTCTGTTTCCCTATTTTCAGCGTTTTAGCTTTGATTTATTTTTGTGACATCCCTATCTCTGTTGATATCTGGTTGCTCTCTCCTGTGTTCTAGTCTTGTGTGGTTATCTGATGTTACTGATTTTCTAACTAGAGGACTTCCTTTAGTATTTCTGGTAATTTTGGTTTGGTTTTTGCAAATTTCCTAAACTTCTGTTTATCTGGAAATGCCCTAATTTCACCATCATATTTGAGAGACAGTTGTGCTGGATATATATTTCTTGGCTGCCAAGTTTTTTCTTTCAAGGCTTTAAATATGTCATCCCATTGTCTTCTTGCCTACATGGTTTCTGCTGAGTAGTCTGAGCGTAGACTTATTGACTCCTCTTTGTAGATGACTTTTCATTTATCCCTAGCCACCCTTAAAATTTTCTCCTTATCTTTGGTTTTGGCAAGTTCGATTATAATATGTATTGCTAGCTTTCTTTTGGGGTCTACCTTGTGTGGGATTTGATGAGCATCTTGGATAAATATCTTCTCATCGTTCACAAATCTTCACAGTTTTGTGTATTTTCTGTTGTCCACCCCCCATCCCTATTCTGGTATTCCAATAACTCGTAGGTTGTTCTTCTTGATAGAGTCTAACATAATTCTTATGGTTTCTTCATTGTTTTAAATCCTTTTATCTGATTTTTCCTCAGATAAGTTGCTGTCAAGTGCTTTATCTTCAGTCTCACTAACTGACTTCCATTGCCTCAGTTCTGCTCCTATGACTCTCTATTGAGCTGTCTAACTCTGAAATTTTATTGTTAATCTTCTGGATTTCTGTTTGCTGTCTCTCTATGGGATTCTTGCAGCCTGTTAAATTTATCATTATACTCTGCTCTAATCTTCTTAAGTTCCTCTATAGCTTTGTTTGTGAGTTCCTTCTCTTGTTCTGCATTTTGCATGATTTCCTTCCTGATATCTTCAAGACTTCTGTAGAGTAATCTTTTGTATTCTACTTCCGGTACTTCCAAGAAGTTCTCTTCCTCCAGAAAATTTCTTGATTCTTTGTTTTGCTGAAGCCATCATGGTCTGCCTCTTTATGTGATTTGATACTGAACGTTGTCCATGAGCCATCAATAAGTTATTCTATTTATTTATTTTATGTTTGCTTACTGTGTCCTAGCTTCTTGTTTTCTTTTGTTTTGATATGCCCAAATAGGCTGCTCGTGTGAGCTAGTTTGATTATTGGTGCCTTTGAAGCTGTAATATCCTGTCACCAGGTGGTTAGATCGGTTACTAGGTATGTGACCCAGGAGTCTGTTTACTTGTTTTTATGGATTCAGCTCAGATGTCCAGGTAGTCAGTCACCAAGTGTGTGGTGCAGGCTCTCACCTCCATTCCTAGACAGGCAGAGGTTATTGGTGTAGGCACAGGTATCTGGCTGCAGTAGGGGATCATGGACTGTGCAAAGCAGGGGGCTGACAGCTGGCCCTGAGTGTCTGGGAGGAAAGCGTGTCCCTGTTCCCTAGAGTGCATAGGTGGGTAGGTTTTGTAGCCAGACTATGGGCACCCAATGCTGTTCACTGTAAGGACTCGGAGGCACTACTTATTCTTGGACCTGTGTCATGGGGGGCTAGGTGGTGTGGGTGGAGTCACCAGTCCTCAGGCCCCTGATGTGGGTAGGTGAGGACACTTCTTAATGGGCAGAGCAGTGTCAAATGTCATGAACCTGCTGCTTCAGCATACAGCTGATATAGTTGAAGTTAGGCTTCAGGTATACACTGCTGTACTGTGGTAATGAGGGCCTACAGTGTTGAAACGTGCACACACAGGTCTATGCAGGGGTGAAAGGCATTCAAAGTCTGTGGACCCCTTATGCCTGTGCCTAGGCAAAGGAGTTGTGCCTACCCTGAGTTCCTGGTTTAGGGTAGCTGGCAGATTAGTTTTTCCTGTTTGTTAAATTGTTCCCTCCCCTAGACTGGGAGTATGGATCAGGGCACATGACGGGCCTAATTCTGGACCAGGGGACTCGGCAATCGCTGAAGCCAGCCCGGGACCTTGTGCAGAGAGGGCAGCGTTCAGGTAAATGGGAGAGAGATTTTTCCCAAAGGGGGTGTGTTTTGATCGGCACAGTAGGTCAAACGCATGTACTCATATTTTGCCGATTGAGTGCCATTTTTCACTGGTTCTGGAGTTCCAGTAGACTCTTTGCTTCTGCAGGTCTCCCGACGTGGAAAACAGTTCATGAGTGCCACTTCTTGCCTCACCTTGAACACCAGCTGATCTGCCCTGAAAGGTGTTGTCTCCTGCTGTCAGGGCTGGAACTCCTCGCTGCTTCCAAACCATCTCTCCCTCCCCCTGCCACTCAGTCCGATTCCTCAACTTTGCCTTTGATGTTCAGGGCTCCTATATTATCATATATAATCGATTCACTTTTTTTTGGTCTTTGTTGTAAGAGGGACCACAGAAGTAACTCACTACACAGCCATCTTGGCCCTCCCTCCCATCTCATTTGTTCTTCATGTTATTTTCATATTCTCCTGTTTTTCTCTTGTCAATTTGGCCAGTGGTTTGTCCAATTTATTAATTCTTTCAAAAACCAGCTGTTAGTCTTGTTGATGCTTTCTATTGTTTTTCTTTTCTCTGTTTCATTTACTATTCCACTAATTTTTAGTATTTTGTTTCTTCTGGTGACCATGAGCTTCTTTTGCTGCTCTTTCTAATTGTTCGAGTTGTAGGGATAGTGTTTTAATTTTTGTCCATTCTTTTTTGATGTGTGCATTTATTGCTACAAATTGACCTCTGAGCACTGCTTTTGCTGTGTCCTAAATGTTTTGGTGTGTTGTGTGTTCATTCTCATTTGATTCTAGGAATTTTTTTAATTCTTATCTTTGATTTCTTCTTTTCCTCAGTAGTTTTTAAGCAGGGTGTTATTTAGTTTCCATTAATTAGATTTTTTTTCTCTTGGTCTTTCTGTTACTGATTTCTACTTTTATAGCATTGTAACCAGAGAAGATGCTTTGTATTATTTCAATTTTTTGAATTTGTTGAGGCTTGGTTTGTGTTCTAAAATTTGGTCTATTCTGGAGAATGATCCATGAGCACTGGAGAAGAATATGTACTTTGCTGCTGTTGGGTGAAGTGCTCTGTATGTCTTTGAGGTCAAGTTGGTTGATTGTGGTATTTAGATCTTCTGTGTCTTTGTTATCTTCTGACTCATAGCAACCTTATAAGGCAGCTATAAATTTGCTATCAGTCAGAATTGATTCAACGGCAATGGATTTTTTTTTTTTTTTTTTTTTTTTTGCCTTTGGTGTCTCTGTTGAGTTTCTTTCTAGTTGTTCTGTCCTTCGCTGAGAGTGGTGTGTGAAAGTCTCCTAGTATTATTATGGAAGTGCCTATTTTTCTTTTCAGAGCTGTAAGGGTTTGTTTTATGTATTTTGGAGCTCTATCACTGGGTGCGTATATACTTATTATGCTTATGTCCTGTAGGTGGATTGACCTCCTAATCATTATATAATGTCCTTCGTTGTCTTTTATAGTGGATTCTGCTTTAAAATCTATTTTATCAGAGATTAATATTGCCACTCGTGCTCTTTTTTAGTTACTGTTTGCTTGATATATCTTTTTAAATCCTGTACATTTTAGTTTATTTATATCTTTGTTTCTAACGTGTATCCCTTTCAAACAGCATATTGATGCGTTCTGGTTTTTTAATCCATTCTGCCACTCTTCATCTGTGGGGATATATGCCATTTAAACATGGCTACACTATTGACAACTTCAGCCCCTCAAAGGCCTCCTTGCTGCACAGGACATGTTGAGACTTGTCAGCGATCAGGAGGAGATTAGGCACGACTTGTTTTCCCAAACCTATTGTCCCGTTACTGATTGGCTTCTTTATCTGAATTCCTTCTCCCTTGCTCGAAACTTATTGTTATTCACCCCAAGCCGATTGTTCTGTTATTTGCTTCCATTCTTGCTGTACTGACTATAAATAAACTCCTGGGACTGAAGCCGGGGTGAACTCCTCTGAGTGTCCCTCCTTGGCCCCACTTCTCTGTAAGATTGTGTTTGGCTACTGTCTTCACCGCCCTGACAATCGTCACTGCTTCAACTGATGGTGCCCCATGTGAGGGGACTGTAGACGCCCTCGCACTCAATCTCTTCAGGTGGTGAGTATCGGACGTCCATTTTAGGCTGGGTTTACAGCCCAAGGGCAGCGTGGCTTTCCTGAACGCCCTTAATTTAGGCTGGGTTTACAACCCAAGGGCGGCGGGGCTTTCCCGAGCACTCTCAATGGATTCCAGGCTTCAGGCCAGGAGTTTTTACTGTCTCTCATTCTCTTTTTTCACTTTCCGTCTCCCTCACTATGGGGAATTCTCTTTCTTCTGAACAACGTCAATACAAAACCCAGCTGTTAGGATTGTTAAAGGTCTCCAAGCTTAAGGTGTCAGAAGAAGCTCTTACCCAACTTCTGCTTTTAATTGAATCTGCCTGTCCTTGGTATCCCTTGTGGGGAAACCTTGATGTAGAAGCATGGGAACGTATTGGTAACATCATTCGTGACATGAACATCCCAGCTTCAGTTCTTATTGCTTGGCATCACTGTCACCTTGCCCTGCAGTCCTTACAAGCAGCTCCTTCAGCTCCCTCCCCTAGTAAAGAAAATGTTTATGACCCTCCTCCTTCCATGCCTCACGAGGCTGATTCCTTACAACATGAGTCTCTTATGGAGAGATGTTTGCAGGAGGGCCGAGAGAAAGAAGGGTTTTCTGCTTATCCTGTCATTCGGGGAGCAGGACCGCCCCGTCACGATGGCCTTCCTTTTCAAGTTTTTAAAGAACTTCGTAACAGCATAGCAGAAAATGGTTTACAGAGTTCCTTTACAAAAGGAATTGTAGAAGGTCTAGCACAAGGATGTGAGATGACCCCCTGGGATTGGAATGTTTTGATGCGAACAGTCTTAACTCCTGCCCAATTTAGTGTTTGGAATCAAGAATATAAAGAACATTGTAGCTTTTATGCTATGAAAAATTTAAATCATAACATCCCTGTTAGTGTTGACATGCTCTCGGGTGCTGGGAACTAGTCCACTCCCCAGGCCCAGAGTCAGATGAATAGGCAAGCATTCAGTCAAGCCTCCAACACTGCTGCCAAAGCCTGGAGTAAAATCCCTGATTCCAGGACACCCACCGGCTCATTCGCCACTATTCAGCAAGCGGGAAACCAGCCTTACATTGACTTTACCAATCATCTCCTGGTGGAGCAGAGGTTAGGCACTTGGCTGCTAATCTAATTGTCAAGGTTTCCAACCTACCCAGAGGCTTCACAGAAGAAAGACCTGGCCATCTGCTCCCTTAAAGTTACAGCCAATAAAACCCCATGAGGCAGCCCTCCTCTGTCGCATGGGGTCGCTATGAGTCAGAATCAACTCGATGGCACCTAACAACAACACTGGAATCTGAACAGAAGGTTTATTCTGAGCAGTTATTCTATATGCATGTAGGGAGGCCATTTGGATTCCAGAGAAAGCCAGTGACTCCAAGAAGCTAGGCACAATGGGGCTTATAAAGAGAAAAGCAGGGAGAAATACAGCAGGCCAAACACTGGCTAAACTTAACATTATTGACAGAACCCTCCTTCCCCTCTTTGCTGAGATCCACTAACAGCAGGTTACTTCTGGCCTGGCGGCTAATAATATGGCTCTCCACCCACCTGCAGTCAACAGACTCTTGATGAGATTGAAATTAGGAGGTAATGCTTTGTTGACTATTCTTTTATAGCAGAAAAGGCAAATTACACTGCTATAGAGCAGTTTCTGGCAGGCTTTTGCACTTTGGGTTAGTTTTTTTAGGGTTAATAAGTGGTTTCACGGATAAGAATAGCCTTAAAATCAAAGTTAGATGTCTGTTATTAACGTCCCTATTTGTCTTAGTCATCTAGTGCTGCTATAACAGAAATACCACAAGTGGATGGCTTTAACAAGCAGAAGTGTATTTCCTCACAGTAAAGTAGGCTAAAAGTCCAAATTCAGGGTGTCGGCTCCAGGGGAAAGCTTTGTCTCTCTGTGGGCCTTCTCATCCACTTTCCCTGGGACTAGGACCTTCTCTGTGCAGGAACCTCGGGTCCAAAGGACATGGTCTGCTCCCGGTGCTTCTTTCCTGGTGGTATGAGGTCCCCCTGTCCCTCTGCTCACTTGTCTCTTTTGTATCTCAACAGATTGCCTCAGGATACAATCACATCTTGAGGACTGAGTCCTGCCTTAATAACAGAACTGCTGTCCATCCTCCCTCATTAACATCACAGAGGCAGGATTTACAACATAGAGGAAAATCACACAATACCAGGAATCATGGCCCAGCCAAATTGATACATACATTTTTGGGGGGACACAATTCAATCCATGACACTATTCAACACTAGTAAGTTACTGGTATTTGATCATATTATGAAAGGAGCCCTGGTTGCACAGTGGTTAAAGCAATCGCCTGCCACCCAACATGTTGGTGGTTCAAAACTGCCAGCAGCTCCAGGGAGAAAACGTGTGACAGTCGGCTTCCTTAGAGACTTACAGCCTCTGTAAGCCTCTGGGGTCGGTAGGGGAATCCACTGTAGGGCAGTGGGTTTGGTTTGGATCATATTATAGACATAGTGTTATACAGATAGATTTGTGAATGTATGTGTGTGTGTGTAAGCATGTTTATGTGGACATTACACACTCCTTCAAAGTGTGGATTATATCCCTTAAGAGTGGTTTGTGTTTGTGTGTGCCTCCCAAAAAGATTCATTGTTTTTCAATTTGATAGCCAATTTATTTAACTTACAACTTCAAATGTCTTAATCTTTTAAGTTCAGCCTGTTAGCTTTATGATTCTCTTAGAAGTCTAGCAAATAATAGCAACCACTTTTAAGGGGCTGGTGGAAAGTATTTGTCCCCATTTGCAAATCAAGTTAATGACACACCATCATCCATTTTAAAGTCAGTTAGAATCTCTTGGTACACTTCACACAGTTCTCCCTTTAATCACTTCAATGGTCTGCCTTAACAGACACCTTCCCAGCTATGTAAATAACTCTTTAAAATCTGATAAATGAAACTCACCAATACAGTGGAACTTCTCTTAAAATGTTCTAATGCTGTATATAAAACTAGTTTTCTACAAGAACCAGAAGCTTAAATTAATTACTCAATTATACATTTCACAGCGAGTTGCAAAGCTATTATTCTTAGAAGCCAAATTCTTTGCCATCTTGCCCATGTATAAAATATCAAATATGCACACATTCCTTAATCACTCACAATATGAACGCTTCCGTTTTGGTTCTCTGTAAGGCTTCTGTACATTTGTTAAATCCTCCTGGAGTTGAAAGATGCATCCCTATCGCAGATGACAGTTAAAGAAAATAAATAAACAAATAAAACCCGTTGCCATCGAGTTGACTCCGACTCAGAGTGACCCTGTTAGACAGATGAGAACTGCCCTATAGGGTTTCCAAGGAGCCGCTTGGTGGATCGGAACTGTCAAACTTTAGGTTAGCTACCAAACTCTTAACCACTGCACCACCAGGGCTCCAGTAAGCCTCCTGGCAACGAAGCTGGTGCCTTGGAACCGCCCACTTAACCATTGCACCACCAGGGCTCCTTGAACAAAAACTACCAGCGTTCATCTCCAATCAAGAAGCATTCTCCTATTTCACCACAAGATGGCAGCACAATTCCAGTCACAATACTTTCCAATAATTTTTGATAATACTTCTGCTTATGCTACCCTCTTGTGGACATATCGGAGAATGCATCATGATTGGAGAAGAGTCATTTCCAAAACGCGGATGTGTTTTTCACATTTTGGTATTTACAGATAATGGAGCAATGATTAAGCACTTGGATGGCAACCTAAAGTTGGAGGTTCAAATCCACTCAGAAACCCCACTGGAGAAAGATGTATCTGCTTCCAGGAAGATTACAGCCTAGAAACCAGAGCTGCTCTACCCTGTCACATGGGGTTACTATAAGTTGAAATTGACTCGATGGCACCCAACAACAACAACAGAGACAATTTATGAACATAACTGAATTCGAAATTGCCAACTTTTTATGGAAAACAAATAAATGCTACCATGCTCCTTGTTGACTATTAAATTCAAGTAACACAACATCAGAGCCACAGGGATTGCTGCGACCTCCACTCTTGTCTGCACTAATATGACTTTGTTCTTTTTTTCATAGAACGTTACTACACTACATAAATCTTGTGATTAATAAAGAAGGAATATTTCATTTTCCAGCTCCAGAAAAGTGATTGCACTAAAAGTAATTCCAGCTGAAGTAAATAATCAAGTATAAAATTATAGTAGAAAAACCACTAGACCAATACTTCTTAAATTGCACATGGCAAAAGACTCCCCTACGGAGCTTGTTGAAAAGCAGATTTGGATTTGGTACCTAAGGGATAAGACCAGAGATTCCCCACGTTGAATGCCGATGCTGACAGTACTGCTCTGTGGAGCCCAGAGAATGCGTGCCTCCCACTAACCTTGGACACAGGGCGATCATGGTGGAATTCAACCAATCACAGCTCAGTACTTCCTGAGCACATAGTGCCACACTCACAGCTTCCAGGTGGGCGTATCCTTTTTTGGATGGGGGCACCATTCAACCCACTACATGCTTAATTTCAAAGAGGCTTATAACAAGGTCACACACAGCGGTGGCCCGGATGGAGGAAATGGGATTCTCATCCATTCTTGTCAGTGGGCATCACTAGGAGTGCAGGGTGAGAGTGTCTAGTAGAATGAAAGAGGCACACACTTCTGAACCAGCCATTCTTCTCTGGGTATTCCAAACGCCTTGGTTCCTTGCATTCAATTCTTCTCCAGACACATCCACTAGAGAACACATCCACACCTGCGCGATCCCAAGAGCTTGGATTCTAGGATTGGAAACAACCTAAATGCTTCCAGAGGGGATGTGCTAAGAAATTATATTTATCCAGTAGATTATATTGTTAAATTTTGATACCTTACTAGAATGGTTAAAATGAACTGTGTCCATAGCAACATGAGTAAATCTCATGTCTAGAAGGGTAGATTCTGGGTTCAGCCTCATTACTACTAGTTATTTTTACAGAAGTTAATTGACTATTCAGGATTCCCAGGTACAGAGAAAATAAGAATGCTGTACAGATACCTAAAGTTTACTTTTAATTAGATTTATTTAGCCTATGGGATATTCTTTCACTGAAAGTCCAAATTATTGGAATTATCTGTTTTCCCCTACGGAATTAACAGTTTCTTTATAAAACTAGTTCTTAGGGCAGTCTCTACTGCTCCGTTGCTCTAAAGTCAGTTTACCTGCCTATACAATGATAGTAGAAGGAAGAGGAGGCAAAAAATAACAGCAGTTATATTCATGAGATTTACAAGGTTAGATAGTGTCTTAAGCCGATCTCTTTTGAGATTATAAAAGAGAGAAGCAAGCAGAGAGACAGCGGGACCCCATACCACCAAGAAAGCAACAGCGGGAGCAGAGTGTGTCCTTTGGACTCCAGGTTCCTGCGCCGAGAAGTTCTTAGACTAGGGGAAGACTGATGACAAGGACGTGAAGAGTCATTTCTAAAATCCAGATGTGTTTTTTACATATTGGTAGTTAAAGACAGTGGGGCAATGGTTACTCACTTCGGTGGTTGCCTTAAGGTGGAGGTTCAAACCGACCCAGCAGCTTTGCTAGAGAAAGACCTGGCTATCTGCTTCCCTAAAGATTACAGACTTCAAAACCAGAGCAGTTCTACCCTGTCACAGGGGTTTACTATGAGCTCAAACTGACTGGATGGCACTCAACAACAACAACAGAGACAATTCATCGACTTAACTGAATTGGAAACTGTCAGCTTTTTACTGAAAACAAATAAATGCTACCATGCTCCCTGTTGAACATTAAACTCAAGCAACACCACATGAGAGCCCCAGGGACTGCTGTGACCTGCACTCTGTCAGCACTAATATGTCTTTTTTTCCCCTAGAACATTACTGCAGTACGTAAAACTTGTGATTTATCTCACCACATGCACAGTAATAATACAGAGGGAATATTTTTTTTCCTGCGCTAGAAAAGTGATTATACTAAAATTAACTCCAGCTGAAGTAAATAATCAAGTATAAAATTATGGTAGTAAAACCACTAGATCAATGATTCTTAAATTGCATGTGCATAGGACTCACCTGGAGACCTTATCAACAAGCAGATTTGGATTCGTTAGATTGGGGGTGAGCCCAGAGTCTCCATTTTGAATGATGATGCTGATGGTACTGCTCCGTGGAGCCCAGAGAATGCGTGCCTCCCAGTAACATTGGGCACAGGGCAACCACAGTGGAATTCAACCAATCAGAGCTCAGTATTCCTGCGCACATAGTGCCCACAGACAGGGTTGTTTGAACCTGCCATTGAAGTTCTCTACCCAAACTGGCATAGATTTAAGCTTGTCTTTTATAAGGAACCGAAATCAGCTGGTTAACTCTTTCCTGGGGAGTTGATTCTGACTCATAGGGACCCCATGTGTTACAGAGTAGAACTGTGCTCCATAGGGTTTTGTTGGCTGTAATCTTTTACAAAAACAGATTGCCAGGCCATTCTTCTGCACCACCACTGGTGAGTTCCAACCACCAGTCTTTTGTTTGGTTGGTTGTTGTTAGGTGCTGTCGAGTGGGTTTCATATGTACAACAGCATGAAACACTGCCAGGTCTTGCACCATCCTCGCTATAATTGCTATCTTGAACCTGTTGATGTAGCCACTGTGTCAGTCCATCGCGTTGGGGATGTTCCTCATTGTCACTGACCTGCTACCAAGCATGATGTCCTTTTCCCAGGACTGGTCCCTACTTTTAACATGTCCAAAATACATGAGACGAAGTCTCTCCATCCTTGCTTTAAGGAGCATTCTGCTTGTACTTCTTCTGAGACAGATTTGTTCATTTTCTGGCAGTCCATGGTATATTCAAGATTCTTTCCCAACACCATAATTCAAATGCATCACTTCTCCGGACTTCCTTATTTGATTCAGGTTACCCAAGAAGAGAAACACAAGTCTTTTGGAGGAACACAATTTGAATCACATCAGACCTCATAGGCTCTAAGTTGACTATGGACGGCTGAGCAGGGTTCCTGAGTTTAGGTGGAGTTTATCCGGTGTTAAAAATAATCAAACCTCACTGGAATTTCAACCTAAGATTTACTCTAAACAGTTATTCCATATGCATATAGGGAGGCCATTTGAATTCCAGAAAAAGCAAATGGCTGGAAAAAGCTAGGTATAAAGGAGCTTATAAAGTGAAGGAAAGAAAAAGAGGAGGGAGAAATATAGAAGAGCAAGCATTGGATAATCTTAATGTGATTGGTTGAACTCTGCCTTCCCCTCTTTGCTGAGATCCACTGATATCAGGTTACTTCTGGTCTGGCTGCTAATGATTTGGTCCTCCACCCACCTGCAACCAGCAGACTTTTTTTGAGATTGAAATTAGGAGGTAATGGTTCGTTGACCATTATTTTCTAGCAGGATAAGACAAATTTATATTGCTATAGAGCAGTTTCTGGAGGGCTTTTGCAATTAGGTTAGTTTTTTTAGGGTTAATGTTCGGTTTCATGGATAAGAAAAGCCTTAAAATCAAAGTAAGATGTCTGTTAATTTTTCTATCCAACACTGGTAAACATTATTGGTTTTATTTTTTTTCAATTGTGCTTTAGGTGACAGCTTACAGCACAAATTAGTTTCTCATTCAAAAACTTAAATTGTTTTGTGACATTGGTTGTACTCCCCGCATTATGTCAGCACTCTCCCCTTTCCCTCCCCACCTCGGGTTCCCAGGTTCCATTTGTCCAGTTTTCTTGTCCCTTCCCGTCTTCTTGTCTTTGGTTTTGGGCAGGTATTGACCATTTCGTCTCCTATACTTGACTGATCTCCCTAGGCATCTGTCAGTTTGTTGTGCTGTGGTGGCTTGCATGTTGCTGTGATGCTGGAAGCTATGCCACCGATATTTCAAATACTGGCAGGGTCACCCATGATGGACAGGTTTCAGCTGAGCTTCCAGAATAAGACAGACTAAGAAGAAGGACCTGCGGTTTACTTCCGAAAAAAAAAAAAAAATAGCCAGTCAAAATCTTATGAATAGCAGCAGAACATTTTCTGACGTAGTGCTGGAAGATGAGTCCCTCAGGTTGGAAAGCACTCAAAATACTACTGAGGAAAAGGTGCCTCCTCAAAGTATAGTCGACCTTAATGACTTGGATAGGGGCAAGCTTTCGAGACCTTTATTTGCTGATGTGGCGGGAATTAAAATGAGAAGAAATAGCTGCAAACATCCATTAATAATAGGAACATGGAACGTAAAAAGTATGAATCTAGGAAAACTGGAAATCATCAAAAATGAAAATGAAGGCATAAAGATCAATATCCTAGGCATTAGTGAGCTGAAACGGAGTTGTACTGGCCATTTTGAATCAGACATTCGTATGGTCTACTATTCTGGGAATGACAAATTTAAGAGGAATGGCACTGCATTCATCATCATAAAGAAAATTTCAAGATCTATCCTGAAGTACAGCAATGTCAGTGATACGAGAATATTCATATGCCTACAAGGAAGACCAGTTAATTGGACTATTATTCAAATTTATGCACCAAACAATAAAGCCAAAGATGAAGAAAGTAAAGATTTTTACCAACTTTTACAGTCTGAAATTGATCAAACATGCAATCAAGATGCATTGATAATTACTGGTGACTGGAATGTGAAAGCTGGAAACAAAGAAGGATCAGTAATTGGAAAATAGGGCTTCGGTGATAGAAATGATGCCAAAGATCACGATAGGATTTTGCAAGACTGAGAGGCGGGGCCAAGATGGCAGAGTAGTTAGATGCTTCTGGTGGTCCCTCTTACAACAAACACCCGAAAAACAAGTGAATCGATTATATATGACAATCTAGGAGCCCTGGACATCAAAGGCAAAGTCAAAGAACCAGACTGAGTGGCAGGAGGAAGAAGAGATGGTTCGGAAGCAGCGAGGAGTTGCCAGACCTGATCGAGTGAGAGTCTGAGCCCTTCAGGCCTTATCAGCTCATGGGTGAGCAGTGAGGCAGGCAAGCAGCAGTGCTCAGGAGGCGTATTCCGCAACAGGAGAGACCCAGTGGCACAGAGTCTACTCGGCTATCCAGAAACAGTGAGAAGTAGCCCTCAACTGGCGAGAGATAAGTACTTGTGTCTGGCCTACCGCGCGGATCAGAAATACCCCCCTTTGGGAAAAACCTCTCTCCCATTTACCTCCCTGCTGTGCACTAGGTCTGGGATGGCTTCAGTGATTGCCAAGTCCCCTGCACCAGAAGTAGGACCCGTCATGGGCCCTGAACCATTTTCCAGCCTTGGAGAGGGAACAAACTAACAAACAGGGGAAGAAAATAATCTGCCAGCTCCCCTAATCCAGGAACTCAGGGTAGGCACAGCTCCTTTGCCTAGGCACAGGCATAAGGAGTCCATGGACTCTGAGTGCCTTTCCCCCTACAGACACTTGTGTGGGCCCATTTCAACAGCATAGGCCCTCATTATCACAGTACAACAGGATATATAGCTGAAGTCTAACTTCAACTGTTTCAGCTGTGAAGTGGCAGGTTCATGACATTTGACACTGCTCTGCCCATTAAGCAGGGTCTTCACCTACCCATATCAGGGGCCTGAGGACTGGTGGCTCCACCCATGCCACCTAGCCACCTGAGACAGGGGCCCGACAATAGGTTGGCCCCCTAGTCCTTACAGCCAACAGCATTGGGTGCTCATAGTCTGACTGCAAATCCCACCCACCTATGCGCTCTAGGGAACAGGAACACACTTTCCTTCCAGACACTCGGGGGCAGCTGTCAGCCCCCTGCCTTGCTGAGCATGTGACCCCTGCTGAAGCCAGATGCCTGTGCCTACACCAATCACCCCTGCCTGTCTAGGACTGTAGGTGAGAGCCTACACCACACACTTGGTGGCCGACTACCTGGACACCTGAGCTGAATCCATACAGTAGTAGTAGGTGGACTTCAGGGCTCACATACGTAGTGGCAGTTCTGGCCAACTGGTGGCAGGATGTGGGAGCCTCAGGGACGCCAGTGATTGGGCTAGCTCACATGAGCAGCCTATTGGAGCATATCAAAACAAAGCTAAACAAGAAGCTAGGACACAGTAAGCAAACATAAAATAAATAAATATAATAACTTATTGATGGCTTGGAGACAACAGTCAATATCAAATCACATAAAGAAGCAGACCATGATGGCTTCAGCAAGCTCCCAAAATAAATAATCAAGACTTTTTCTGGAGGAAGAGGATTTCTTGGAATTACCAGAGGTAGAATACAAAAGATTAATATACAGAACTCTTCAAGAGATCAGGAAGGAGATCAGACAAAATGCAGACCAAGCAATAGAGGAACTTAAGAAGATTAGAGAAGAGCATAATGATAAATTTAACAGGCTGCAAGAATCCATAGATAGCCAGTGTCTTAGTCATCTACTGCTGCTGTAACAGAAATACCAGAAGTGGGTGGCTTTACAAAGAGAAGTTTATTGTCTCATGGTCCAGTAGGTTACAAGTCCAAATTCAAGACATCAGCTCCAGGGGAACACTTTCCCTGTCGGCTCTGGAGGAAAGTCCATGTCATCAGTCTTCCTTTGGTGTGGGAGCTTCTCTGCACAGGAACCTCAGGTCCAAAGGACGCGCTCTGCTCCTGGCACTGTTCTCTTGGTGGTATGAGGTTCCCACGTGTCTCTGCTCGCTTCTCTATTTTATATCTCAAAAGAGATTGCATTAAGACACTAATCTTGTCAACCTCATAAGTACAACCTCATCACAGTGATAGAATTTACAACACATAAGGAGATCACATATAATCTCATCATAGTGATAGAATTTACAAAAAATAAGGAAATCACATCAGATTACACAATCATACAACACTGGGAATCATGACCCAGCCAAGTTGCTACACACATTTTTGGGGGGGGGCACGATTCAATCCGTGACAGCCAGTAATCAGAAATCCAGAAGATTAACAATAAAATTTCAGAATTAGACAACTCAAAAGAAAGTCATAGGAGCAGAACTGAGGCGATGGAAGTCAGAATTGGTGAGACTGAAGATAAAGCACTTTACAGCAACTTATCTGAGGAAAAATCAGATAAAAGGATTTAAAAAATGAAGAAACCCTAAGAATTATGTGGGACTCTATCAAGAGGAATAACCTATAATTGATTAGAGTACCAGAACAGGGGAGAACAGAAAATACAGAAAAAATTGTTGAAGATTTGTTGGCAGAAACTTCCCTGATATCGTGAAAGATGAGAAGATATCTATCCAAGATGCTCATCGAACCCCACACAAGGTAGATCCCAAAAGAAAGTCACCAAGACATTATAATCAAACTTGGCAAAACCAAAGATAAAGAGAATTTTAAGAGCAGCTAGGGATAAACGAAAAGCCATCTACAAAGGAGAGTCAATAAGAATAAGCTCGGACTACTCAGCAGAAACCATGCAGGCAAGAAGGCAACGGGATGACATATATAAAGCCTAGAAGGAAAAAAATTGCCAGCCAAGACTTATATATCCAGCAAAACTGTCTCTCAAATATGATGGCAAAATTAGGGCATTTCCAGATAAACAGAAGTTCAGGGAATATGCAAAAACCAAAGCAAAATTACAAGAAATACTAAAGGGTGTCCTCCGGTTAGAAAATCAATAACATCAAATAACAACCCAAGATCAGTACACAGGACAGAGCACCCAGATATCAACCCAGACAGGGAAGACACAAAAATAAATCAAAGCTAAAACACTGAAAATAGGGAAACAGAGATGTCAATAAGTATAAGATGACAACATTAAAACAAAAAAGGGGGGGCTAAAAAATGTAGACATAGATTTTTCATATGGAGAGGAAGTCAATGTGATAAAAAGAAATAAAAGATTGGTTTAAACTTAGAAAAATAGGGGTAAATATTAAGGTAACCACAAAGGAAACTAACACTCCTACACATCAAAATAAAAAACAAGAAAAATATACAGACTCAGTAAATAGAAAATGAACAACAATGAAAAAGATGAAAAGAAGACACATAGAGAAAAACGACTCGGCACAGAAAATTAAGTGGAACAGAGAAACTGCCAACAACACACACAAAAAATAATTTTGCAAGACCAACGACTTCTTCATTGCAAATACCCTTTTTCAACAATGTAATTGGCTACTATACACATGGATCTCGCCAGATGGAATATGCAGAAATTAAACTGACTGTATCTGTGGAAAGAGACGACTTGTTAAATTTGGCTGCCCCTGAGAGTTGTGACTACAAGTGATTTGTGCTTTCTTCTCTACACCAATTTTTATAATGAATATATAGTCATTTCTGTCAGAAAAATCATCTAATGAATAAGTCGTTTGTACAACTAATGTCAAAATAGACAACAATCAGTTATTGTTGTTGTGTTGTGTACCGACTCAATTTCAACTCACAGCGACACAACGTGTCTGAGTAGAACTGCCCCACAGGGCTGTAATCTTTCCAGGAGCAGATCACCAGGTCTTCCCTCCTGAGGAGCAGCTGGTGGATTGGAACCGCCCACTTAACCACTGCACCACCAGGGCTCCTTGAACAGAAAATAGCAGCGTTCATTCCCCTTCATGAAGCATTCTCCTATTTCTCCACAAGAGGGCAGCACAATTTCAGACACAATACTTCCCAAAGACTTTTGCTAATACATGTGCTTATTTCATGGAAAATACAGACCGAAAAATTGAAGAATTCAGGAAAATAATGCAGGAACAAAATGCCAAAATAAATTCACAACTAGAAATTGCACAAAAAGAACAAGTAGAAATCCAAACGATAAACAAGGTTTCAGAAACGGACAGTGTCATAGAAGGGCTGAGGAGCAGATTTGAAGTGGTGGAAGACAGGATCAGCAGAATTGAAGACAAACACTTGGATACAACTCTGTTTGAGGAAAAATCAGAAAAAAGAACAAAGAAAAATGGAGAGACCCTGAGAATTATGTGGGATACAATCAAAAGCAAAAACCTGTGAGTGATCGGTGTTCCAGAACAGGGGGAGAAAACAGAAGACACAGAGAGGATCGTTGAAGAGTTGCTGACAGAAGACTTCCCCAATATCACAAAAGATGAAAAGCTGACCATCCAAGAAGCTCAACGAACCCCATATAGGATAGACCCCAAAAGAAAATCACCAAGGCATATCATAATTACACTCGCCAAAACCAAAGACAAACAAAGAATCCCGAGAGCAGCTTGAGGAAAAACAAGAAGTCACATACAGAGGAGAAACAATAAGACTAAGCTCAGATTATTCAGCAGAAACCATGCATGCCAGAAGACAATGGGACGACACATATAAAACCTTGAAAGAAAAACATTGCCAACCAAGAATAATAGATCCTGCAAAACTCTTGTTCAAATATGATGGTGAAATTAGGTCATTTCCAGATAAACAGAAATTAAGGGACTATGTAAAAACCAAATCAAACTTACGAGACTTATTAAAGGAAGTCCTTCAATCTGAGAACAAACAATATCAGACCACACGCTGAATATAGGACACAGGATTGTACTAGCCAGATACCAACCTAGGAAATGAACCCTTAAGGACTATGCAAAACCAAAAGAATTACAAAAGGGAACCAGAGAGGTTAATCTGTGAATGACAACAGCATCAGAACAATAAAAGAGGGAATAAACAGTGTAGATATAGAACCTTCTAATGGAGAGGAAGTCAAGCAATACCAAGTAATAATAGACTGGTTCAAATCTAGGAAGATAAGGGTAAATTTCAAGGTAACCGCAAAGAAAATTAACAAACCTAATCATCAAAATAAAGAGGAAAAACAAAAAGTCTCAGTAAAAACAAAACCTACAAAAACAAAAGAAATGAAAAAAATTCCACAAACAAAAGGAACTCAGCACAGGAAAGTAAGAGGAACAGAACTGGAGGACATTATGCTGAGTGAAATAAGCCAATCACAAAAGGACAAATATTGTATGAAACCTATACTGTAGTAACTCATGTAAGGTTGACACACAAAAATAAACAATCTTTGTTGGTTACGAGGAATGGGAGGACTGGGGGGGAACTAAATAGATAAGTGGGGAAGCCAGCACAACTTGTACAAGGAAAGGTCATGGAAGCTCCATAGACACTTCCAAACGCCCTGAGGGACCGAATTGCTGGGCAGAGGGCTGTGGGGACCATGGTCTTGGGGAACATCTAGCTCAACTGGCATAACACAGTTTATAATGACAATGTTCTACATTCTACCTTGGTGAGTAGCGTCTGGGGTCTTAAAAGCCTGTGAGCAGCCGTCTAAGATACTCCATTGGTCTCACCGCTTCGGGAACAAGGGAGAGTGAAGAGAACAGGATACAAGGAAAAGATCAGTCCAAAGGACTAATGGACCACAGCTACCACAGCCTCCACCAGACTGAGTCCAGTAGAGCTAGATGGTGCCCGGCTACCACCACTGACTGCTCTGACCGGGATCACAACAGAGGGTCCTGGACAGTGTTGGTAAAAGATGTAGAACAGAATTCTAACTCACAAAAAAAGACCAGATTAACCGGCCTGACAGACTGGAGAAACCCCAAGAGTATGGTCCCCAGACACCCTTTTAGCTCAGTGGTGAATACCCTCCCGAAGTTCACTGTTCAGCTGGGGATTGGACAGCCTCATAAAACATATCAGGACTAATGAGGCACAGCAGTCCAGGGACAAGGACTAGAAGGCAGGAGGGGACAGGAAAGCTGGTGATAGGGAACCTAAGGTTGAGAGTGTTGACATGTCATGGTGTTGTTAACCATTGTCATAGGGCAATATGTGTACTATTTAATGAGAAACTATTTGTTCTGCAAACCTTCATCTGAGGTACAAAAAAAAAAGAGAATTATCTATGTGAGATCAAATTGACAACAGCAACTCAAAAGGTTTGATGGGAAGCCTAGGGGACAGTGAGTTGAAGATAATGGTGATGGAATAATTTGGAAAAGGATAGTGAGAATAGCAGCACAACTGGAAGAATGTAATCGATGTCACTGAATTGTACATGCAGAAACTTTCAAAACGGCGTAACTTTGGCTATGTATATTTTCACCAAAAAAAAAGTCCTCAAGATCGAGAAGGGAGAGTGTTGACATGTCGTGAGGTTGCTAACCAATGTCATAAAACAATATGTGTACTGACTGTTTCATGAGAAACTATTTATTCTGTAAACCTTCATCTAAAGTACAATAAAAAAATTTAAAAAATTTTTTCCAATGCTGTATATAAAACTAGTTTTCCACAAACAACCACAAGCTTAAATTAATTACTCAAATATACATTTTACAGTGAGTTTCAAAGCTATAATTCTTAGAAGAAAAGTTCTGTTCAACTTGGCCCATGTATAAAATGTCAAATATGCACACATTCCTTCTTCACCCAAAATACGAATACTTCTGTTTTGGTTCTCTATAAGGCTTCTGTATTTTTGATAAATCCTCCTGGAGTTGAGAGATGCATCCCTATCACAGATGACAGTTGAAATAAATAAATAAATAAATAAATAAAACCAACCCATTGCCCATCGAATGTATCTGCACTACATAAAACTTGTGATTTATCTCACCACATGCACGGCAATAATAAAGAAGGCATCTTTTGTTTTCCTGCTCCAGAAAAGTGATTACACTAAAATTAACTCCAGCTGAAGTAAATAATCAAGTATAAAATTATGGTAGTAAAACCACTAGACCAGTGCTTCTTTAACTGCATGTGCATAGAACTCACTTGGGGAGCTTGTTAAAAAGCAGATTTGGATTCAGAGGGTTGGGGGTGAACCCAGAGATTCCTGATTTTGAATGCCGACGTTGATGGTACTGCTCCGTGGGGCCCAGAGAATGCGCGCCTCCCACTAACCTTGAGCACACGGCGACCACAGTGGAATTCAGCAAATCAGAGCTCAGTACTGCCCACACACATAGTGCCCACAGACAGGGTTGTCTGGACCTGCCATTGAAGCTCCCTACCTAAATTGGCATGGACTTAAGCTTCTCTTTTATAAGGAACCTAAATCAGCTGGTTAAGTTTTTCCTGTGAAATTGATTCCAATTCATAGGGACCGTGTGTTACAGAGTAGAACTGTGCTCCATAGGGTTTTGTTGGCTGTAATCTTTACAGAAACAGATTGCCAGGCCATTCTTCTGTGCCACCACTGGTGAGTTCCAACCACCAGCCTTTTAGCTGGTTGGTTGTTGTTAGGTGCTGTCCAGTCGGTTCTGTATGTACAACAGAATGAAACATTGCCAGGTCTTGCGCCATCCTCACTAACATTGCTATCTTCAACCCGCTGATGCAGCCACTGTGTCAGTCCATCTCGTTGAGGGTGTTCCTCTTTTTCGCTGACCTTCTACCAAGCATGATGTCCTTTTCCCGGGATTGGTCCCTCCTTTTAACATCTCCACAATACGTGAGACAAATTCTTGCCATCCTCGCTTCTAAGGAGCAGTCTGGTTGTACTTCTTCTGAGACAGATTTGTTCATTTTCTGGCAGTCCATGGTATAATCAATATTCTTTCCCAACACCATAATTCAAATGCACTAATTCTTCAGACTTATTCATTGTCCAGCTTTGGCACACATATGAGGTAATGGAATATACCCTGGCTTGGATCAGGCGCACTTTAGCCCTCAAAATGACAGCTTTGCTTTTTAATGCTCTAAAGAGGTCTTGTGCAGCAGATTTGCTCAACACAATGCATCGTTTGCTTTTTTGACTGCTGCTTCCTGGGCCTTGACTGTGGATCCAAGCAAAATACAATCCTTGACAACATCAATCTTTACTCCATTTATCATGATGTTGCTTGTTGGTCAAGTTATGAGGATTTTCGTTTCCTCTATGTTGAGGTGTAATCCATACTGAAGGCTGTAGTCTTTGATCTCCATCAGTAAGTGCTTCGAGTCTTCTTTGCTTTCAACAAGCAAGGTTGTTTCACCTGGATAATGAAAAAGGAAGACCGTAGAACGGATGCATTCGAACTTTGGTGTTGGTGAAGACTATTGAATATACCGTGGATTGCCAAAAGAAAGAACAAATCGGTCTTAGAAAAAAATACGATCAGAACGCTCCTTAGAAGCCAGGTTGGCAAGACTTCAACTTGCTTACTTTGGCCATGTCATCAGGAAAGACCAATTGCTAGAAAAGGACATCATGTTTGTTACAGTAGAGAGTCACTGAAAACAAGGGAAACCCTCCATGAGACGGATTACATAATAGCCGCAACCATGGGCTCAGACATACCAACAATCATAAAGATGGCGCAGGACCCGGCTGCGTTTCCTTCTGTTGTACTTAAGCTCGCCGTGACTTGGAGCCAACTCGGACGGCAGCTGACGACAATAAGATCTCTAAGCTCTAAACGTGATTATTTTCCTCTGTACAGATGTGAGTTTTGCAATCAACTCAATAGCAACAGGATTGGTTCAGCTTAGAGCTGGTTGCGTTTACTGAGACTGTTTCCCTGTGCGGGCTTTACAACAGTATTGTTTCATGTCTTTGATTTTCTTGCTGTTCTTTGTATTTTTATTGTGGTGGAAATCTCCATAACAAAACATACACCATCTCAACGATTTCTACTCGTACAATTCAGGGACACTGATTACATTCTTTTAATATAATTAATATTTTTTACTGTTTCATCAAGGCTTTTGTTTGTTTGTTTGTTTGTTTTTTTTTTTTTGCTTTAACAAAGAGAAATTTATTCTTTTACAGTCTAGGAGGCAGTAAGACTGCCCCATAGGGTTTCCTAGGAGCAGCTGGTGGATTTGAACTGCCGACATTTTGGTTAGCAGCCATAGCTCTTAACCACTGCTCCAGCAGGGCTCTGTGGGTAGGTTAGGACCTTGAAAAAGAAACTTTATTCTAGAAAGACTTCAACTCTTCAAGTGCTATCTGACGCCTCTGGCCCTTTAATTTGCCTCTGTCACATGACCCCTTCTCAGAATTCTCTGACCAGCCCTGGCAGTTATGGAAACATAAGAATGTTACAATTTCCAACTGTCTCCCAACCTGGCAGTTAGCACTATAACCGCTTCTGAGGAGTCCTCCTCTCCCTTTTTTTCCCCCTCTTCAGGGAGAAGCACTGTGGTTTAGTTGCCTTTTTGCCCTGGCTGAGATCACTGAGGCTTTCTGGTGGCCGCCTTTACTTTAATCTGTCTTCTGTGTGAAAAGATTACACATCCTGGGATGGCCAAACAAAGCAGGTAAGACTAGGCCGCCTTTCTTTTGCTATAAACTAGCTTCATTTCATTTTCTTCATGGACTGCTGGGCTGTGTGCTGTTGGCAGTTAAAACGAGGCCCCCGAGTAGCACTTTAAATGTGAATTATAGCTCATCAGCTTGGCCAGTGTCATCTCCACCATCACATCCCTCTTTACGTGAGAACCGTGACAGGATTTAGTGTCAGCGTGGGAAGAAAGTAAAAGGCTAATGTGTGACTAAGACACATAGGTGATGGTGAAGCATGTTCCTCACGTGTGTTATTGTTTATCTTATAGGCCAGGCCAAGGGGAGCCCCAAGACCATTCTGGGGAGATTTTCTGTGCAGCCAGGGAAGTGTGCCTTTCCCCCTTGATATTTCAGTAGCAAATGTCTATGTATATCTCTAAACAGGACGTGGACCATTCTTAAACTTCTTTTTACCTCCTCCCTTGCTTTTTACGGAGCCCAGGTGGTGTGGTGGTTAAGAGCTCGGCTGCTAACCAAAAGGTCAGAGGTTCGAATCCACCAGCCACTTATTAGAAATCCCATGGAGCAGTTCTACTCTGTCCAATAGGGTCGGTATGAGTCAAAATCCACTCAACGGAAACGAGTTTCTTTCCTTTACTTGTTAAGCTAAATTGTTACTAGGTTTTCAGATGACTTCAGGGGATATTTTTGGTTTAAGGGTTAAAGATTAGGCTTCTCTTATGCTTAAAGAAGATACTTAGAACACTGATTGAAGGCCGGGAAGAATATAGAATGTGGAAATATAGCCTTAGATGAGAAGGGCAAGATGTAAATATTCAGCACTTTCTAACCTGTGGCTCATCAATCTGTTTCATTTTGTTTTCTCCTTGGCGTTCCTGGCTTGACCTCATAACTCCTCTACCTGTCTGCAGTCGACTTGAAATGCAGCACTTTTGCCGCCAGCTCCTCGGCCTCCTTTTGAGTTATATGTCTTGGACATCCGGTATCGTCCTAGCAATCAGCAGATCCTGGCGCGTGTGGGAATTCGACAGCAAGGTTGTTCCTGTTGTGTTTATTGGACTTTGGGATGTTTTTTATATTCAAAAGGTTAACATCTCTGGAGTGCTGGTCGAGATGGCGCAGGAGCATGTTATGAATGAGAGCTGGGCCATTTCTGATGAAATCTCCTATGCACAGGACATGATCTTGTTAGCTAATTTTATCAAGTTACCAGTCCTGATTTTTGGCACGCTGACCCTTTGGGTCAGTTGGATCAAAGCCCCATACCCAGATTTTCTTCGAATGTATTACAAAATGTGCGCCTACCTTCTTTTGTTCAGTTCTGTGTGTACCGCGAGTGCAGTGATCTGGAATTTCTATGTGGATTTTTCTGGCAACACCACCTTTGACTTTCCACCGAGCTTTCCTGTTAAAAAAGAAGCACTAATAGGTAAACGGTGGTCCTACGTGCTCCCACTGGGAATCACAACGGCCTCCATGTCCATTATCAGTGCCCTCAGCTTCCTCTTTGAGCGGTATTTACTAACACCCCAGAGCCAAATGAAGCCCACAGCTGTGGGCAAAAGTTCAAAACAAAAAGTCTGAACTGAGGGCTTTTACTTTTTGGAATGGCAGCAAGTATACTTTTCCTGAAGAAATTTCCTACATACATATAACACTGTCATAGCCATCCACACATTTGAAATAAACATACTTGTTTGATTTGTCAGAGTGTGTCTGAAGCTGATATTCTCCTCTTCTGCTCCTTGCTGTAAACCTGTTCCTTTCTTTCAAGCTTTCACTTCCTGAAATCTGCAGGGAATCATCTTCCGTATATACCCAACTCATAGTGACCCTGTAGGACACAGTAGAACTGCCCCATAAGGGTTTCCAAATCTGTAATCTCTGTGGAAGCAGATTGCCACATCTTTCTCCCTTAGAGTGGCTGGTGGGTTTGAACCGCTGACCTTTTCATTAGCAGCCGAGCACTTAACCACTGTGCCACCAGGGCCCCTTCTTCTCTACATACACTGTCAAAATTCCAAGGCAGGAGGGAGAGTTTTTGCTTAGGAGGCATGGAGTCTATGTTACTGGAGGTGGAATGATTGGGAAAAGGATAGCGAGAATGGGTGCACTTGAAGAATGTAATCAACTTTGGTGAAGGGAAGGACAACACACAATACAGGGGAAGTCAGCACAACTGGACCAAAGCAAAAGCTAAGCAGTTTCCTGGACACATCCAAACACTTTCAGGGACAGAGCAGCCGGCACTGGGGCCTGGGGACCATGGTGTTGGGGGACATATAGGTCAATTGGCATAACAAAGTTTATTAAGAAAATGTTCTATATCCCACTTTGGTGAGTGGTGTCTGGGGTCTTAAAAGCTAGTGAGCGGCCATCTAAGATGCATCGATTGGTCCCAACCACCTGTAGTAAAGGAAAATGAAGAATACCAAAGACACAAGGAAAGTAGTAGCCCAAGAGACAGAAAGGGCCACATAAACCAGAGACTTCATCAGCCTGAGACCAGAAGAACTAGATGGTGAGCAGCTACCACCAGTGACTGCCCTGACGGGGAACACAACAGAGAGTCCCAGCCAGAACAGGAGAAAGTTGTAGAGCAGAACCCAAGGTCACATAAAAAGACCAGCCTTAATGCTCTGACAGAGACTGAGGAACCTCCAAAACTATGGTCCCTGGACTCACTGTTAACCCACAATTGAAACCATTCCCAAAGTCTACTCCTCAGACAAAGATTAGACAGGACTATAAAACAAAAAATTATCCATGTGAGGAATGTGCTTCTTAGTTCAATCAGATATGAGACCAAATGGGCAGCTCCTGTCCAAAAGCAGGATGAGAAGGCAGGAAGGGACAGGAACTGGTTGAATGGACACAGGGAACCCCGAGTGGAAAGGGGGAGTGTGCTGTCACATTGTGGGGATTGCAGCTAAAGTCACAAAACAGTACGTGCATAAATTTTTGTATGAGAAATTAACTGGAGCTGTAAACTTTCACCTAAAGCACAATTTAAAAAAATTATATATATATATATATATATATATAAAAGGTGTATTGGATTTTTCCTTTTCCCCTAGAATGTTACTACACTACATAAAACTTGTGATTTATCTCACCACATGCACAGCAATATTAAAGAAGGAATATTTCGTTTTCCTGCTCCAGAAAAGTGACTGCACTAAAATTAACTCGAGCCCAAGTAAATAATCAAGTATAAAATTATGGTAGAAAAACCACGGGACCAATGCTTCTTAATTGCATGTGCATAGGACTCACCTGGGGAGCTTGTGAAAAAGCAGATTTGGATTCGGTAGGTAGGTCGGAGGTAAGCGCAGAGATTCCCCATGTTAAATGCCGATGCTGAAGGTACGGCTCCCTGGGGCTCAGAGAATGCGTGCCTCCCACTAACGGTGGACCCAGGATGACCACGGTGGAATTCAACCAATCAGAGCTCAGTACTTCCTGTGCCCATAGAGCCCCCGGTCAGGGTTGTTTGGACCCGCCATTGAAGCTCCCTCCCTAAATTGGCATAGACTTAAGCTTGTCTTTTATAAGGAACCTAAATCAGTGGGTTAACTTTTTCCTATGGAATTGATTCCAACTCATAGAGACCCCATGTGTTACAGAGCAGAACTGTGCTCCATATGGTTTTGTTGTCTTTAATTATTATAGAAGCAGATCACCAGGCCTTTCTTCTGTGCCACCACTGGTGGGTTCCAACCACCAACTTTTTGACTAGTAGTCAAGTACAAAGAGTAAAATCACACACACGTGGTGGTACAATACACACACACACACACACACACACACACACACACACACACACACACACACACACAATTCTGTAAATGGGAGAGAATGTGACAAGGACAGAAAATTGGCTTCAGGTGATGAAAGAACAGAACCACAAGGGTTTTGGAGGAACAGAGTTTGAATCGTATCAGACCTTATCCTCTGTAAGCTGACTATGGACAGCTGAGCAGGGTTCCTGAGTTTTGGTGGAATTTATCTGGTGTTAAAATAATCAAAACTCACTGAAATTTCAACATGAGATTTACTCTAAACAGTTATTGCATACGCATATAGGGAGGCCATTTGAATTCCAAAGCACAGGACAACAAAGATGTACCTGGCCCCAGATGGCTGGAAAAATACGTAAATCCATCCACCTATGGACAGCTGATCTTGGGCAAAGCACCGAAGTTTATTGAATGGGGAAGAGAAAGTCTCTCCAACAAATGGTGCTGGCAAAATTGATATTTAGCTGTAGAAAAATGGAACAGTATCTGTACCCCACACCATACACCAAAACTAACTAAAAATGGATCAAAGACCTAAAATATAAACATAAATAATGGCAAATCCACGAAACATCTCATAACATGGATGAATCTGGAGGACATTATGCTAAGTAAAATAAATCAATCACAAAAGGACAAATATTGTACTAGACTGCTATTATAAAGTAACAACAAAAGTTTTACACACAGGGGAAAAATTTTTTTTTGACAGTGACCAGGGATGGGAGGTGGAGGGAGGGAAAATTACCAAAGAGTTTGTAGACATGTGTTAATATTGGTGAAGGGAAAGGCAATACACAATATGGGAGAAGTCAGCACAACATAACCATGGCAATAGAGGACATTGAAAGGCATGTGGGAATAAAGGACAACTATATTAATTACTACAGTGTAGACAATCCTGCAAAACAAATCATATTAACAAACAATAATCTGCAGATGTGTGTGCATATTTAGTTATGTTTGGTATTCTATTTATGCCATATATTAGGGCCCCAAGGAATGTCCCTAGTTTTTCCACTGTGATCTTTACAGTTTTAGGTTTTATATTTTAGTGTTAACCAAAGATTAATATCCTTAATATATATTTTTTAAAAAGGTCTTAGAAACACCAGTCCCATAAAAAATGGACAAAGCTTAAAAATAAGTGTTCACAAAAAAGGAAATACACAATCTGATGATACCTTTTTTGGTTGGGACCAAGGGAAACCGACATTCTCAAATATTATTAGATAGATTCCTGAGCACGGGATGTTACTGAACTGTGCATGTAGAAATGTTTGAAATGGTATATCTTTGGCTATGTATATTTTCACCAAAAATAAAAGGTCGAGAACGGAGAGGGTTGAAATGTCATGGGGTTGTTAACCAATGTCAACTGTACTACTATTTAATGAAAAACTATTTATTCTGTAAACCTTCACCTGAAGCACAATAAAAAAACAAAAATTTTTCTTTTTTACTTTTCATTGTTAAGTATAATGCATTTAGAAAAATACATATTAACATACAGCTCCATACATAAAGTGACTATCTGCTGAGTTACCTTTGTAAATGTATTTTTATTTACTAGTTTAAGCTTTGCACTGTATATACTGAAATAAGTTCCAGAAGTCTTAAAGCATTAACTATAAAGCCCCAAATTAATAGCTGTCCAATCTCAGGGTAAGGAGCCCTGGTGGAACTTCTCTTAAAATGTTCCAATGCTGTATATTAAACTAGTTTTCCACAAGAACCACAAGCTTAAATTAATTACTCAATTATACATTTTACAGTGACTTTCAAAGCTTTTATGCTTAGAAGCCACATTCTGTTCAACTTTGCCAGTGGTTGGACTTCTTCCCAGACAGATTTGTTCGTTCTTTTGACAGTCCGTGATATATTCAATATTCTTTGCTAACATCCAATACAAAGGGGTTATTTCTTCTTTGGTCTTCCTTATTCATTGCCCAGCTTTCGCATGCATATGAGGCAATTGAAACTATCATGTCTTGGGTCAAGCAAACTTTATCCTCAAGGTGACATCTTTGCTTTTCAACACTTTAAAGAGGTCTTTATGCTGCAGATGTGCCCACTGCAATGCGTCTTTTGATTTCTTGACTGCTGCTTCCGTGGGCCTTGATTATGGATCCAAGGAAAATGAAATCCTTGACAACCTCAATCTTTTCTCCATTTATCATGATGTTGCTCATCGGTCCAGTTGTGAGGATTTTTCTTTTCTTTATGTTGAGGTGTAATCCATGTTGAAGGCTGTCGTCTTGGATCTTCATCAGTAAGTGCTTCAAGTCCTCTTCACTTTCAGCAAGAAAGGCTGTGTTATCTGCATAACGCAGGTTGCTAATGAGTCTTCCCTCCAATCATGATGCCCCGTTCTTCTTCATATAGTCCAGCTTCTCGGATTATTTGCTCAGCATACAGATTGAATACATATGGTGAAAGGATACAAGCCTGACACACACTTTTCCTTTAAACTCTTGTTCTGTTTGAACGACTGCCTCTTGATCCATGTACAGATTCCTCATGAGCACAATTAAGTGCTCTGGAATTCCCATTCTCTGAAAAATAATCCATAATTTGTTATGAGCCACAGTTGAATACCTTTGCATAGTCAATAAAACACAGATAAACAACTTTCTGGTAGTCTCTGCTTTCGGCCAGGATCCATCTGATATCTGCAATGATATCCCTGGTTCCATGTCCTCTTCTAAATCCAGCTTCAATTTCTGGCACTTCCCTATCGATATACTGCTGTAGCCGCTTTTGAATGATCTTCAGCAAAATTTTGCTTGCATGATATTAATAATATTGCTCGATAATTTCTGCATTCAGTTGGATCACCTTTCTTGGGAATAGGCATAAGTATGGATCTCTTCCAGTCGGTTGGCCAGGTAGCTGTCTTCCAAATTTCTTGGCATAGGCGAGTGAGCACTTCCAGTGCTGCATCCGTTTGTTGAAACATCTCAGTTGGTATTCCGTCAATTCCTGGAGCCTTGTTTTTCACCACTGCCTTCAGTGCAGCTTGGACTTCCTTCAGTACCATCAGTTCCCGGTCACGTTACCTCCTGAAATGGTTGAACGTCGACCACTTCTTTTTGGTATAGCGACTCTGTGTATTCCTTCCATCTCTTTTTGATGCTTCCTGTGTCGTTTCATATTTTCCCCATAGAATCCTTCACAACTGCAACACAAGGCTTGAAATGGTTGATTCTAGAACTGGCCATCTTGTTATGCCAGAAAGTAAGGATGTGCTAAAAAAAAAATGATGGGGGTATGTCAGAGGGACACAGGAGCCTACTGAAAGAGCTCCACGTGGCCAACCCTGGAAAAATTTGAGCAAGAAAATAAATAAAGTGGTGTAGGTTGTCACCCAAAATTTGAAATAAATATCCATGTGTCCATACTGAGATAAATAAGTGATTGAATAAATAAATACCTCGGGGAGAATAGACAACTATCAATAGACAAATATAGTCATCCGCTAGATGACTCCTCTTCAGTCTCTTGTTCAGCTTAGGTGCAACTTTCGGTAAACAGGCTGGTTCTGCCAGTTCAGGTTTGCCGTAGTCGCCATGAATGTTGATTGCGTAGATACAGGGGAAAGTATATTCCCAGATTTCAAGGAAGAAGTGTTTGTGTCTATCAGAGAGGTTATAAAACACGCACGAAATAAAATAATTTGTGAAGACTAAATCATGGCTCAGTTTGTTCTTTGTTAATATCAACGGTTGAAAACTTTTTATTGACAGCCTTAACACCTCCCTTTCTCTCACCCTGCCTGCAATTCATCATCAGATTCTGTGCACTCAACCTCCCAAATCCATCTGTCTTAGGCTGGGTTCCCTAGAGAAGCAAAATCAGTAAAGTGTATATATAGAGAGATTTATATTAAGGAAATGGCTCACACGGTTGTAGAGGCTGGAATGCCCAAGCCCATGGGTCAGGCTGGAGGCTTCTCCTGATTCATGTAGCTGCAGGGGCTGGCAAACTGAATGAATCCCAAGATAGGCAAGCAAGACAGCACGCAAGCTGCTAGGTCCAGTCCCAAGAACCAGAGGTCAGACGAACAGGTGCCAGCTGCAGGATCCAGAACAAGCAAGCAACCCCGAGCCTTGCCAGGACGTCCACCTATGTTGGATGCAGGCCACACGCCCACACGCCCAAGGAAACTCCTTTTCAACTGACTGGCTACTCACAGCAGATCCCATCACAGAGATGATCACCTTATATCAAATCTCATCATGGACATGATCACATCATTATATGACTGCCAAACTACATCATAACTGCCAAACTACTGAGAATCATGGCAAAGTGAGGTGGACACACAACCTTAAGGATCACACCATCCACTTTAGTCAACCTCCATTACCACCACCGTAGGTCAAGCTACCGTCATCTCATATCTAGAGTACTGCAAAGGCTTCATACTGGTGCCTCTTCTTCCACCTTTGCCAATCCCCTGCATTAAATTCCCTCTGTGCTATAGGGTCACTATGAGTCAGAATGAACTTGACAGCAGCAAGTGTTTTTATTTGTTTGTTTATTCTAAATATTTACAGTAGTTTCTATTTTCTTGGACAATCCCTGTCAAATGTGGCCATTTATCACTGGGATAAATCCAACTCTGTCACTGGCAGTTAAATATGACTAAGCCTTTTGTACAATTAATAACAAAAACAAAACAAACTATCCCTGGACTCTGAACTCTGCCCCAAATAACATTCTATCTCTTCCATTGTATTCACAGTCTTCTCAAAAAAATTTACATGCCCTCATTTTTGTATCTATATTTAAAAAAATTCCATAGCCTAAGAAATAGAGTGATGTACTAAACTTGTAAAAAAATTTCAAGAAATATACACAAAGCTACATGGCACTGCCTGTGCAATACAGGCCAAGTAGTACTCAGAGGGAAATGTATAGCCTTAATAGATGATTTAGAAAACAAGAAATAATTAAAACATTTGTCTTAGTCATCTAGTGCTGCTATAACAGAAATACCACAAGTAGATGGCTTTAACAAAAAGAAATTTATTTTCTCACAGTCTAGTAGGCTAGAAGTCCAAATTCAACGTGTCAGCTCCAGGGGAACGTTTTCTCTGTTGGCTGTGGAGGATGGTCCTTGTTATTAATCTTCCCTGGAGTAGGAGCTACTCCACACGGGAACCCCTGGTCCAAAGGACATGCTCTGTTCCTGGCACTGCTTTCTTGGTGGTATGAGGTCCCCAATTCTCTGCTTACTTCCCTTTCCTTTTATCTCTTATAAGATGAAAGGTGGTGCAGACCACACCCCAGGGAAACTCTCATTACATAGGATCAGGACTATGGCCTGGGTAAGGGTGTTACAATTCCACCCTAATCTTCGTTAACACAAAATTACAATAACAAAATGGAGGACAACCACACAATACTGGGAATCATGGCCCAGCCAAATTGATACATATATTTTTGGGGGGACATAATTCAATCCATGACATTCCATCCTTTGGCCCCACAAAAATCACTTCCTTGCAACATGCAAAACATATTCACCCCATCATATCATACTAAAAGTCTTAACTCCAAGTCCAAAATCCAAAAATTCCTCTTCATCTGTGAAATCTAGAATACAAGTTATCTGCTTCCAAAGGTACAATGGCAGAACAGGCACAAGCTAGACATTTCCTTACAAATGGGAGAAACTGGGGTAAAAGAAGGGATAACAGGCACCAAGCAAGTTAGCAGAACACATTACATTAGCCCTCAAGGGTTTGAAAAGAATCTTTTGTTCTCTGAGACAATTTACACAATAGCCCTGCCCTCCAGACTCTAGGTATTGGCCACAATCTCTGGATTCTGAGTAGAAGCTCCTCGGCCCTGGGCTTCAGCTCCGCCTTCCAGGCCCACTGGGACAGCAACTCTGCTCCCTCGGCTTTAGGCGCACCATTCTTCTAGTCCATCTGAGTGGCAACTCCACCCTTAGAAACACCAGTGGCCATGGCTCCATCCTTTGAAATCCCAGAGGTCACCGCCATACCTTTTGAGACTGAGGCAGCTTGGCTTCTTGTGTTCCTTGTCTCTTCAGCTTCTGCTTCCTGTGGCCTCTCGGCTCCTCCGGCCACATCTGCCCTGCTGGGGCTAGTATTCCAAAGCTCTGTATAGCCACTGATAAGTGCCCGGAGGCACCCCACTCTACCAGGAAGCCTCCTGCAGACAGGCACTCAGCTCCCTCGCTCCATGGGTCGGCAAGCCTAGCTCCACCGATAAGTGCCTGGAGGCACCCCACTGCACCAGGAAGCCTCCTGCGCACAAGCATTCAGCTCTCTCGCTCCATGGGTCAGCTCCAGCTCCATCTTGTGCTGGTCTCCTGGTTCTGCTGCTGCTGCTTCACTGCTGCTGCTGGTCCTCTGTCACTGCTGCTCCTCTATCAATTCACAGTTTCAAAACCACTTCCACATTTTAGGTATCTGTTAGAGCAGCACCCCATCTCTCTGTACCAAATTATGTCTTAGGCTGGGTTCTCTAGGGAAGCAAATCCAGTAAAGCACAGAAATACATATAGAGAGAGATTTACATCAAAGAAATAGCTTCTGTGATTGTAGAGGCTGGAACGCCCAAAGTCCGTGTATTAAGATAGAGGCTTCTCCTGATTCACATAGCTGCAGGGACTAGCGAACCCAAGATCTGCAGGTTGGGAAGCAGGGCTCTTGCTCACAGGCTGTGAAGATCGACAAATCCCAAGATCAGCAGATAAGTTGATAGCTCAAGTCCCAAGAAATGGCGGTCAGACGAACGAGGAGGCAGCTGCAGGATCCAGAGCGAGCAAAAAGCCAGAATGTCTGTTTATATTCGGATGCAGGCCACATTCCCATGGAAACTTTCTTTCAACTGACTGGCTACTCACAGCAGATTCAATCATGGGAGTGTTCACATATAAACACTGAGACTCGTGGCCCAGCCAAGGTGACACACAATCTTAACCATCACAACATTCAAAGCTCAAGCCCCCTTCAAAGGATCCAGAACAAGGTCATTCTGGAAAACTAACCACCATCTTATGTAAACGCTTCCAAAGCACACAAAAAGATGGGCAATTACTCAATTCATTTTGCCAGGCTAGCTCTCCTTGATTCAAAAACCAGATGAGGACTCCCATGAAAACAACACTTGAGCCAATCTCACTCGCATAGCAGCGAATATCCTAAACTAATTAACAGCATATTCAGCACAGCAGTAAAGTAAATGAACAAACAGGATATGTCCAAAGAATGAAAATATGATTTAACGTTACTTTCGATTGTCATTCCTTGCACACAAATTAGAGAATAAAAAAACATTTGATCACATCAATAGGTACATAAAAAGTCTTTGAAAGAAATTCAACACAAATTCATGGTAAAAACTTTTAGCAAACTAACATGAGAGGAGAACTTCCATTGTCTAAAGTCTAAGCAAATACACTTAAATGTGAAATGTTAGACTAGTTCCCAGTAAAGCCAGGAACAAAACAAACAAACAAAATGCATGCTATCTCCTTTGCTCTTCAAACCTGCACTGGAACACACAGCCAGCTCTATGGCTATCAAAACAAACAAGAGGTATTCATATTGAAAAGGGAGAGAGAATATTTTGTGACAAATGATCATCTATCAAGAAAATTCAGACGAACAGGCACATGGAGTATTCAAACGAATGAGAGACTTCAGAAAGAGGGTGTGTGGAAGATAACCATAGGAAAATCAAGAGCCTTGCCACACGAAAGCAATAACCAATTAGAACATGTAATAGAAATAGCCCATTCACAACAACGACAAAATCCAAAAATTACCTAAGAAGCCTAACAAAAATGTATAAGATTTCTATGGAGGCAACTGTAAAGGTTTACTGATAAATTCAAGTAAAAGAAGTCCCATATAAATAGAGCAGTATTCATCGATGGGGAAGAGAATATTGTAAAGATGTCAATTTTCCTTAAACTATTTATAGATTTAGTGCCTTTCCTGATCCCAAATCTCCACAGCAGAACATGAGAAACCCCCCGGGTGACTGAAGGCAGTGCTGAACTGTACTTGTGTCTGGGGTGGGGAAGGAGGGAGGCAGTGAAGTTGGGGATCCGCAGCCTGCAGATGACAGGGTAGGTGGGAGGGAAGATTTTAAACCTCTTCCCCTGCTTCAGTGCAGGGTCTGAGGCAGCACCTCAGACCCCAGATGCCAGCAGCTGTGGGGGTAACATCAGGACAGCAGGAGAGACGGGCTTGACTGAGGCACGGGACTCCAGAGTCTGTGTTAATCACCACCTGAAACCACTTCAGTGGGTGAGGCCTGGCCTTTAAAAAAACATTATTTCAATCGAATATAAAGAATGGAATAGAAATAGAACAGCAAGCATCGGAGTGAATCACGCATATTAAGAGTAGGGATTCTTTCATGAAATTATACCTGTATATATAAATATACATAATTACATATATAATAGAAATATATATTTATATTTTTCTAAACATACCCTTGGTAGAGATGTAACAAAATTTCTTTTTAAGAATGAGGGTTAAAAAAACGACAATCACCGCACTGGACCAGGCACCGTGAGACAGCCTCAGCAGAGCCCCCCGCCCCATCTCACTACTCGGCCTCCTCTGGGCAGAAAACACACTAGAACCTAAGGTTTCCGAAGTTGAAGTCTGCCCGGTTGAGGACAGCCCACGGAAGGATGTGTTTCTTCTCCGCTGGTCTATCTCCTGTCATGAGCCGTGAGTGAGGACGCAGGGGATCTCCCAGGCAGAACGGAACTGCAGCACCCCGCCTGGCATCTAGCCTGGCACCCGGAGCCGTTCTCTGCCAGGGCTGCGGCAGGGCAAATGCTCAGCTCTGGCAGGGAGGGGGCATCACCCAGGGAGCATTTAATCAAGGAGCCAGGAGCCAAGATGAGGACCCTTAAGGGTGAGGACTGACCGTCCACCCACCCCAGGACAGGGGGCCCCCATAGGATCCAACTCAGTCCCTCTGTCAACACTGCTCCCCTCCCTCATCCACCTAAGGGGACTCAGGGAGCTACAGCCTTGGTCTGAAGGGGGCTCAAGAAGAGGAGTCAAGGTGAGGACCTGAGGGAGGAATGAGGGGACCTTGGACTCTAGAACAGGACACCCCGCAGAATCCCGCCCTGCACCCGCTGTTGTAACCGAACACCAGTTCTTGTCCTGTCCTATTAGCCAGTTGAAATAAGAGGGACGCCACACCACCAGCTGCAAGGGAAACAAAAAGTGGCAATTTATTGTCTGCGCAGACAAGGAGTAGCGTGGGGCCTAGTGGCTGAAAGACTATGCGCTCCCCGCCCCAAGGGTGCAGGGAGATTTTATGTCCTCAAGTCCCCAGGGGGTAGGGATTGGCCCTGAAATCTGAACCTGTATCCCTCCCATGCCCATATTTGGAGATCTAGGTGCTGAGTTATGTTGCAAAGCAAGGGACCTTTCGCTTTGCAAATGGGCTGGCGCACCGTGGCGTGCTGGAAAACATTTTCCTCTCCGGAGATACTCAGGTCCACGGTTCGGGGGAAGACACAGCTCTTCAGGTCCTGCGCATGAGCCAAGATCCCGGGTTGCGCATGCGCGGGGTTCTGGCGCCAAATTCAAACTGCTGTTAGGACCACGGCATGGTCTGGCCAAGCGGAAGTTAGAAACCATGGCTTGGCCGACTGCGGGGTAGCGGGGATCGCCGTGGAGCCGAAGAAGCCTCGGCGGAGGCTTCAATCCCCCCTCTAACAGGTCCCTTTTATTCTTAAAAGGGCATTAGGGCCGAAGGTCTTGTCTTCTGTAACTGCTTCATGCTGGCTAGGGGCGCTGGCATAGAACTGGACTCTAGCTGGAACGTGTTTGGGGGAGATGGGGTGATATCCCCCATGCAGAATCATCTGCAGGTGGAACTTCTGAAGCCTGGAAGACACAAACTTTACTAAAAGGTTAAACAAACAAGGTCCCAATACAAGCAGCAGGATGACCACGACCAAGGGTCCTAAAGGGGAAGAAAGCAGGTTAAGCTCGGGATTGATGCCTTTCCTGTATCCCAGACATCTTACAAAGCTGCGCCTTGGTTGAACTTGTGTAGTCACTTAGCTTACTCGTAAATCTTTTTGCAAGATACAATGGTCATCTCAGACTCATCTTGTGGTTTCTTTAAAAGCCTCTACTCCTGGGCTTTCTGACCTCTGGAAGGGTGAGATAGATAGAATTCCCTTTCCTCTGTTATCCAGTAACTGTACTGGTGTGCACCGGTTCCTTTCTTAGCCCCTCTGACTATACGTCTCCTGGACAATCTCTACTACCTTGACCATAATTACCAATTTTGCTTATTATTCTCAAATCCACACTTCCAGAATATATCTCTCCTGAATTTCAGACCTAAAAATCCTACTGTCTACTGTTTATGTCCTCTTATATACCCTAAGGGCTACTCAATATTAAAATGTCCAATCCTGAACTAACCATATTCTCACCCCCTAGCCACATGACTTCTCTTGCTTCTCCATCTAGCACCCTATCTCAGTGACAAAAATCCAAAACGTTCCTTTTTTTTTTTTTGCTTCTCTCTCATCTATTGGTCCAATCAATCACCAAAGCCTGACAATTCTGTCTCCAAAAAACCTCTGGCATCTATCCGTCTTTTTCAAAATCCACTGCCACGGTTTGGCACAGCAGTTAAGAGTATCAGTTCAGAAGCTAGACTTACTTGCGTTCAAATCCTTCTTCCACTATACGTTAGCCAGCTGTGTGATCTTGGACAAGTAACAACCTCTTCAGTGCCTAAGTTCTCATCACACAAAATAGGTTACTGGGTCTGCTTCTACACTGTCTTTAGTTCTGGCTGGGGGTGGTGGTGAAGCAGAGCCAGTGATCTTTCTCCCCCAGAGAGACATAGGAGATAAAAAAAGTAGGATGTAAGGCCTCATATAGGTGGTAAATGTGAACAGAGCCACGAATAGGGCTAGTGGATAGTTAGTCATTGAGCTCGGCGGGAAACAAGCACCAGGCCATATAAAGCAAGAAAACAACTATCAATAAGACTAAAACAACCTGCACAGTCATCAGGGGATGACAATCAACTGGCACAGTTGTCTATCACTTTAAATCCTCTGAAGCCTGAGTCTCTCAATTAACACTGTCCCACCAATTGTTACTGTTTTGCAGGGTTAGTTGGCCGATCCCATGAGTAGGAGCCAGTTCGATGCGAGAGCGGTGGATCCAGGCTCCCTTTTTGGCGATCTTGACTGCAGTGGGGGTTGTTTTCCTGCTGGATCTATAGTGTTCCAGGTCTTGACATGGAGAGGCTTCAGGTTGTGGAAGAGTCTGCCGCGTCCCGTACCTGTAAAGAGGATCAAGCACCCCTGCCACAGAATACAAATACTGTTTAATAGCGAGCTAGCTTTGCATATGTCTTTAGCCTCCAAGGAGTTTTCAGGACCTGGAGTATTTAAACTCTCCCACAAATTAAGGAGGAAGGGACGCCCATATATAAACTCAAAAAGGCTTACCTTAAGTTTGATTTGAGGTGCAACCTTATTCCTGAACAGAGCCAAAGGGATGGGTCTTAGCCCATGTTAATTAGGTCTTCTTGCAAGGTTTGGCCAGGTGGGCTTCAATAGTATGGCGTACCATTTTCCTGCAATCTTCTCCCAGAACATATTTCTCGTGCATAGTCCCCTCTAACACTACCAAGGAGATCTTGTTGCTTTTTGGGGGGCCAAATAGTAGTCTTTAATACTGAGAGAGACTATACAGAGTGATGGGTGGTGCAGAGCCAGCTGCTCACAAGACTCTACAACCTGATCCAGTAGCAGAATAAATCAATATATTTACATTTAGGTTTGTCCTGGAAACCCGGGACAGTCCAGTGTGGAGCCATCCTTCCCTTTCCTCCCACCTTCCTACTTCCTTCTCACCTTCTGTCACTTCCTTATCCTTTTCCTTCTCCCTCTCCATTTTTCCTTCAGTTTTCTTGCCTTTTACCCATTTACCCTCCAAGTCTCATCAGCTGTTTCTCCCCTGCTTGGACCCTATTTCTGCAACTGTCACGAATGGGCCACATAAAGGTCTTTCATAGCTTGTGGCAAGCTAGGATCAGTCACTACTACTGGAGTCGTGGTTCTTGACACCGGCTTGGCTGCTAAGTCGGCCCTTTGGTGGCCCTTGGCCACTACTGTATCTTCCTGTTGATGTCCTTTGCAGTGTACCACTGCCAGAGCGGAGGGGAGTGACACTGCCTCAAGGAGGTGTAAAATCTGTTGACTGTGTTTGATTTCTTTACTGGCCCAATTCAAAAGCTCCCTTTGCTTCCACAAAGTCCCGTATACATGTAAAACTGACAACACGTAATCTGAATCTATATAAATGTTCACTCACTTGGACTCGGCCAGCCGCAAGGCCTGGATCACTGCAACTAGCCCAGTTTTTTGGGCCGAGGTTCCGTTTAGGAGAGTGTTACCCTCAAGGACCTCGGTATGGCTGACAACTGTTGGCCACCCTCGAAGGAGATACTCCCACCTGTTAAGATCTCTAAACCGGCATCCAGTAGAGCTTGATCTTGTGGGGCTGGGCAACTGGCATGGATCAGGCCCACCATTTGGACATAGTTATGCCCGACAGAGTCTCCCAGGGACACAGTGGGGAGAGAGGTAGCCAGATTTGGAGTGACAACAGACTGAGCCAACTCACTGGGATTATCAACCAGAGAGGGCTGACACTGAGTTGCTCAGTACTAACTCTCTCTCGGGACACTGTCTTTGCCAGTGGCCCTCCTGCTCACAACATGCACACTGGTTTTTTCCCCCGTGGGGTTCTGGGCCAGGCCTCGCTAGAGCCCATGGGTTTTCTCCTCTCAGGGGGCCTATTCTGTACCTCTGCTGCTGCTGGTAGGGCAAATTGGCACTTTCTGCCTTTGTCTTCCCTGCTGTTATAGGCCTTGAACGCCAACTCAACTAGCTGTCCGATACTCATAGTTACTCCCCACTCTATTTTGTGAAGTTTGCTCCCAATGTCCAGGGAAGATTGTCTTATAAAAATACTATTCAGAGGAGGGGCCAAGATGGTGGAGTAGTCAGACGCTTCCGGTGGTCCCTCTTACAACAAAGACAAAAAATAAACAAGTGAATCAACTGTATATGACAATCCAGGAGCCGTGAACATCAAAGGCAAAGTTGAGGAATCTGACTGAGTGGCAGGGGGAGGGAGAGATGGTTTAGAAGCAGGGAGGAGTTGCCAGACCTGACCCGGAGGGAGCCAGCGCCCTTCAGGCCAGATCGGCTCGTGTGAGCAGTGAGGCAAGCGGTGGCAATGGGGAGACTTTTTCCACATCGGGAGAGACCCAGTGGCAGACAGTCTACTCGGCCATCCAGAACCAGTGAAAAGTAGCGTTTGATCGACTAAAGATAAGTACTTGCGTATGGCCTACCACGGGGATGAAAAAAAAACCTATTTGGGAAAAACCTCTCTCCCATTTACCTCCTACCTCCCCGCTCTGCACTGGGTCCCGGGCCAGCTTTAGCGAATGCCGAGTCCCCCGGGCTGGAAGTAAGACCTGTCATGAGCTCTGAGCCATTCTCCTGACTTAGAGAGGGAACAAACTAACAAACAGGGAAAAAATAAGCAGCTGGCTCCCCTAAGTCAGGAATTCAGGACAGGCACAACTCCTTTACCTGAGGCACAGGCATAAGGGATCCAGAGACTTGGAATGCCTTTCACCCCTGCAGACTTGTGTGGAACCATTTAAACAGCGTAGGACCTCATTACCACAGTACAACAGGGTATATACCCAAAGTCTAACTTCAACTGTTTCAGCTGTGAAGTGGCAGGTTTGTGACACTTGACACTGCTCTGCCCATTAAGCAGTTTCCTCACCAGCCCACATCAGGGAACTGAGGACAGGTGGCTCCACCCATGCCACCTAGCCACCTGTGACAGGGGTCCAAGAATAGGGGGATCCCCCCACCCCCAGTACTTACAGCCAACAGTATTGGGTGCTCATAGTCCAGCTACAAAACCCAGCAATCTATGTGCTCTAGGGAACAGGTAAAAGCTTTCCTCCCAGACACTCAGGAGCAGCTGTCAGCCCCATGCCTTGCTCACTGTGTGACCCCTTACTGCAGCCAGATACCTATGCCTACACCAATCACCCACGCCTGACTAGGACTGTAGGTGAGAGCCTGCTCCATGACTGACTAGCTAGACACCTGAGCTGAATCCATACAAGAAAAGTTAACAGACTCCTGGGCTTACACACTTAGTAACAGGCCTAACCATCTGGCACCAGGACATTAGAGCTTCAAAGATGCCAATAATCAAACTAGCTCACATGAGCAGCCTATCTGGGCATATCAAAACAAAACAAAACAAGAAGCTAGGACACAGTAAGCAAACATAAAATAAATAAATATAACTTATAGAGGGCTCAAAGACAACAGTCAATATCAAATCACATACAGAGGCAGACGATGATGGCTTCAGCAAGCTTCCAAAATAAAGAATCAAGAAATTTTCCAGAGGAAGAGAATTTCTTGGAATTACTGGAGGCAGAATACAAAAGATTAATATACAGAACTCTTCAACATGTCAGGAAGGATATCAGGCAAAACGCACAACAAACCAGGAACACACAGACAAAAAAATAGAAGAACTTAAGAAGACTGTAGAAGAGCACAATGACAAATTTAACAGGCTCCAAAATACATTAAAAAAAAAAGAGAGATACACAGCTCCAAAATCATAGTAGGAGACTTCAATATACCACTTACGGTGAAGGACAGAACATCCAGAAAGAAACTCAATAAAGACACAGAAGATCTAAATAACACAATCAACCAACTTGATCTCATAGACATGTCCTGAACACTCCACCCAACAGCAGTCAAGTGTACTTTCTTTTCCAATGCACATGGACCATTCTCCAGAATAGACCATATATTAGGCCATAACACAAGTCTTAAAAGAATCCAAAGCATCGAAATATTGCAAAGCATCTTTTCTGACCATAAAGCCATAAAAGTAGAAATCAATAACAGAAAAAGTAAGGAAAAAAGAATCAAACACATGGAAACTGAACAATACCTTGCTCAAAAACTAATGGATTATAGAAGAAATTAAGGATGGAATAAAGAAATCCATAGAATCAAACGAGATGGAAAACACGTCCTACCAGAACCTTTGGGACACAGCAAAAGCAGTGCTCAGAGGTCAGCTTATAGCAATAAACGCACACATCCAAAAAGAAGAAAAGGCCATAATCAAAACATTAACTCTACAACTCAAACAAGTAGAAAGAGAGCAGCAAAAGAAGCCCTCAGGTGCCAGACAAAATGAAATAATAAGAATTAGAGCAGAATTAAATGAAATAGAGAATAGGAAGACAATTGAAAGAGTTGACAAGTCCAAAAGATGGTTCTTTGAGAAGATCAACAAAATTGATAAACCATTGGCCAAACTGACAAAAGAAAAACAGGAAAGGAAGCAGATAACCTGTATAGGAAATGAGATAGGTGATATCACAAGAGACCCAACTGAAATTAAAAGAATCATAACAGAATACTATGAAAAATTGTACTCCGACAAATTTGAAAACCTAGAGGAAATGGACACATTTTTAGAAACTCACTACCTACCTAATCTAACACAATCAGAGGTAAATAAACCTATAACAAAAGAAGATATTTACAAGGTAATTTAAAAACTCCCAACAAAAAAAAGCCCTGGCCTGGATGGTTTCACTGGAAAATTCTACCAAACTTTCAGAGAAGAGTTAACACCACTACTACTAACCGTATTTCAGAGCATAGAAAAGGATGGAATACTCCCAAACTCATTCTATGAAGCTAGCATAACCCTGATACCAAAACCAGGGAAAGATGCCACAAAAAAAGAAAATTACAGACCAATATTCCTCAGGAACATTGATGCAAAAATCCTCAACAAAATTCTAGCCAATAGAATTCAAGAACATATCAAAAAAAAATTCACCATGATCGAGTGTGCAGGGATGGCTTAACATTTAAAAAAAAAAAAAAAAAAAAACCGGGTAATCCATCACATAAATAAAACAAAAGACAAGAACCACATGATCTTATCAGTTGATGCAGAAAAGGCATTTGACAAAGTCAAACACCCATTCATGATAAAAACTCTAAGCAAAATAGGAGTAGAAGGGAAATTCCTCAACATACTTAAGGACATTTATACAAAGTCAACAGCCAACATCATCCTGAATGGAAAGAGTCTGAAAGCATTCCCCTTGAGAGTGAGAACCAGACAAGAATGCCCTTTATCACCACTCTTATTCAACATTGTGCTGGAGGTCCTAGCCAGAGCAATTAAGCTAGAAAAAGAAATAAATGGCATTCAAATCAGTAAGGAAGAAGTAAAAATATCTCTATTTGCAGATGATATGATCTTATACACACAAAACCCAAAAGAATCCACAAGAAAACTACCGGAACTAGTAGATTTCAGCAAAGTATCGGATTACAAGATAAACCTACAAAAATCAGTTGGATTCCTCTACACCAACAAAGAGAACTTTGAAGAGGAAATCTCCAAATCAATACCATTTACAGTAGCCTCCAAGAAGATCAAGTACTTAGGAATAAATCTAACCAGAGATGTAAAACACCTATACAAACAAAACTACAAGATACTACTGCAAGAAACCAAAAGAGACCTACACAAGTGGAAAAACATATCTTGCTCACCGACAGGAGACTCAACATTGTGAAAATATCAGTTCTACCCAGAGCAATCTACAGATACAATGCGATCCCAATCCAAATTCCATTGGCATTTTTTAATAAGACGGAGAAACAAATCACCAACTTCAAATGGAAAGGGAAGAGGCCTCGGATAAGTAAAGCATTACTCAAGAAGAAGAACGAAGTGGGAGGCCTCACACTACCTGATTTTAGAACCTATTGTACTGCTATGGTAGTCAAAACAGCTTGGTACTGGTACAACAACAGATACACAGACCAGTGGAACAGTATTGAGAATCCAGACGTAAATTCATCCACCTATGAGCAGCTGATATTTGAACAAAAGGCCCAGAGTCCGTTAATTGGGGAAAAGACAGTCTCTTTAAAAAATGGTGCTGGCATAACTGGATATCCAGCTACAAAAAACTGAAACAAGACCCGTATCTCACACCATGCACAAAAACTAACTCAAAATGGATCAAAGAAGTAAATATAAAATCGAAAAAGATAAAGATCATGGAAGAAAAAATAGGGACAACACTAGGAGCCCTAATACATGGCATAAACAAAATACAAACCTAAGTAACAATGCACATACACCAGAAGAGAAACTAGATAACTGGGAGCCTCTGAAAATCACTTATGCTCATCAAGACTTCACCAAAAGACTAAAAAGACAACTTACAGACTGGGAAAAAACTTTGGAGTATGACAAATCTAATCATCGTCTAATCTCTAAAATCTACAAGATACTGCAAAACCTCAACAACAAAAGGACAAAACAACCCAATTAAAAAATGGGCGGAGCATATGAACAGGCACTTCGCCAAAGAAGACATTCAGGTGGCTAACAGACACATGAAGAAATGCTCACGGTCGTTAGCCATTAGAGAAATACAGATCAAAACTACAATGAGATATCATCTCACCCCAACAAGGCTAGCATTAATCCAAAAAACACAAAATAGATGTTGGAGAGGTTGTGGAGAGACTGGGACACTTATACACTGTTAGTTGGTACAACCCTTTGGAAATCGATTTGGCGCTTCCTTAAAAAGCTAGAAATAGAAGTACCATATGCTCCAGCAATCCCACTCCTTGGAATATATCCTAGAGAATTAAGAGCCGTCACACGAATAGATATATGCACACTCATGTTTATTGCAGTACTGTTCACGATAGCAAAAAGATGGAAACAACCCAGGTGCCCATCTGCGGATGAATGGATAAACAAATTATGGTATATTCACACAATCAAATCCATGAAACATCTTATAACATGGAGGAATCTGGAAGGTATTATGCTGAGCGAATTTAGTCAGTTGCAAAAGGACAAATATTGTATAAGATCACTGTTATAAGACCTCAAGAAAAGGTTTAAACACAGAAGAAAACATTGTTTGATAGTTACGAGGGTGGGGAGGGAGGGAGAGGAGTATTCACTATCTAGAAAGTAGACAAGAATTATTTTAGGTGAAGGGAAGGACAGCACATACTACAGGGGAAGTCAGCACAACTGGACTAAACTAAAGCTAAGAAGTTTCCTGAAAACAACCAAACACTTCGAGGGACAGAGTACCAGGGGCAGGGGTCTGGGGACCATGGTTTAGGGGGATATCTAGGTCAATTGGCATAACAAAATTTTTTAGAAAGAAAATGTTCTGGGTCCCACTTTGGTGAGTGGCGTCTGGGGTCTTAAAAGCTACCGAGTGGCCATCTATGATGCATCAATTGGTCCCAACCCACCTGGAGTAAAGGAGAATGAAGACCACCGTAGACACAAGGAAAGTATTAGCCCACGAGACAGAAAGGTCCACATAAACCAGAGAGTTCAACATCCTGAGACCAGAAGAACTAGATGGTGCCAGGCTACCATCAGTGATCACCCTGACAGGGAACACAACAGAGAGTCCCGGATGGAGCAGGAGAAAAGTGGAGTGCAGAACTCAGATTCTAGTAAAAAGATCAGACTTAATGCTCTGACTGGGACTGGAGGAACCTCGGACAGCATGGCCCCCAGATTCTCTATCAGCCCAGAAAATAAAACAATTTCTGAGCCCAACTCTTCAGAGAGGGATTGGACTGGACCGTGGGACATAAAGTGATACCCGTGAGGAGGGTGCCTCGTAGCTCAAGCAGATACAAGAGACTATATGGGCAGCTCCTGTCCAGAGGTGATATGAGAAGGCAGAGAGGGTCAGGAGCTGGTTGAATGGACACGGGAAATCTGGGGTGGAAAGGAAGAGTGTATTGTCACAGTATAGTGAGAGCAACTAGGGTCACATAACAATGTGTGTATTAATTTTTGTATGAGAGACTAACTTGAATTGTAAACTTTCACTTAAAGCACAACAATAAAAAAAAGAAGTCCAAATTCAGGATGTCAGCTCTAGGAGAAGGCTTTCTTTTTCTGTCGGCTCTGGGAGAAGATCCTTGTCATCAGTCTTCCCCTGGACTAGGAGCTTCTCAATGCAGGGACCCTGGGTCCAAAGGACACGCTCTACTCCTGGTGCTGCTTTCTTGGTGGAATGAAGTCCCCTGTCTCTCTGCCAACTTCTCTCTTTTATATTTCAAAAGAGATACAAGCTAATCTTGTAGATTGAGTCTTGATCATTAACATAACTGCCTCCAATCCTTCCTCATTAACATCGTAGAGGTAGGATTTACAACACGTAGGAAAATCACGTCAGATGGCAAAATGGTGGACAATCACAGGATACTAGGAATCACTGATACACGTTTTGGGGGGACACAAATTCAATCCATAACAGACATGTTGAAGTCCTGATCCTTGTTCCTGAGCACGTGACCCTGTTTGGAAAGAAGGTCTTTCAAGGTGTTAAATCAGATGGGTTAACATAAGGTCATCCTGGAGTAGAACCAAAACCAAACCCCTTGCCTTCGAGTTGATTCCTAATTCTATTTGAGAGCGTCCTTACAAAAGAGGAGAAGAGAGACAGAGACAGAGAGGGAGGATGCCATGGGATGCTGCAGCTGCAAGCCAAGAAACCTGGAGATATCAGAAGCTGGGAGAGGCAAGAGACAGATTTCTCCCTCAAAGCCTCAGAAGGAAATCAACACAGCTGACAGCCTGACGGCAAACTCCCAGCCTTCAGAACTGTAAGACAATAAATGCGTTCCTCTAAGCCAAAAAATAAAAACGCTATTGACCTTGCCAGCATTTGCCGGGTTCTCTGGATTCTGATCAGTATATTGTCTAAAGGCTCTGTAAATTCTTTGGAGGATTAAGCTGCAGGATCCTCATCTTTGCGCTGGTTAATTTCATATGCCTTGTTCCAATCTAAGAGCTTAGGCACTTGACCTCTAAGGCCCACTAAAGACAGTCCCAATAGCGGGCCAGCCTACCCTACTCTGCCGTGCCATTGTGGTCCCAGGGGGAAGATGTCATCGACTGCATCTCTGGTACGCAGAGCGTCCTGTCGCTCTGGGATTCCTCTCGGGCCTTGTCTAATACCATCTGCCTCTCTTCCGAGGAGAGGAAGGTGCTTAGAAGAGGTTGACAGTCAGCCCAGGTAGGATCAAAAAAATTAAAGATGGCAGTAAACAGTTCATACATTTTCCTTGGGTTCTCGAGACATCCGGAGGTGTTATTCTTCCAGTTAATCAGGTCCGCTGTACTAAAGGTAACCTGGTTCCTCTTCGCCGCTGGAGTTGTTTGGCGGAGGGGATACTGGCCTGGCACTGTCCCTCCCTCTTGACTCTGTTCCGGCTTTGCAGCACCCTGGGCCACATTTGTCCCTCGATAAGGTGTCCCGCCTCTCGTATGGGGTGACGGTAAGGGAAGATCCCCGGGACATTTGGACGCCCTCCCTGCTCGATTCTCCACCCATTTCCCACTGGGCACAAGTCCAGGAGGAAAGCCGCGAGGGCTGCTGGAGCTGTAACGGCCTTCATCACTAGCCCTGGCGGCGGCGCAGTGGACCTTGTCTTTTTCCTAGGATCAACCTGAATTTATCCCAATTCTTTTAAGTACACCTTAAGGGTGAACACTTCGGAATGCTTTTACTATTATCCCTGTTCTTAAACCTATACACTGGCACGAAGACAAATGGGCAGACAGACAAGGACAGACAAGGTTCCAGATACGCGCCCAGACAGAAGGACGTCCCCTGAACCCAGAGGGACGTCCACCTGAAGGCAGCGGTCTAGTCCTATCTACCACCGACCACCTTAGGGACCTGCCAGGATTCAAATCCACCAGAAAGATACACTCTCCCGAGGACAGACAAAGAACACTGGTACGAGAAGGACATCGTCTAAAACAAAACCAGTACCCTAAACAAAACCGAAACCAAAACCAAAATCAGGACCCAACCAAAATCAATGACCATAAAGTACCTGTTTTCTGCTGTCGGAAACGAGGGATGAGAGAAAGAAAGGCAAAGAGAGAGTGATCCAAAAGAAAGACCCTGAGAGACTTAAATACCCTTTACCAATAACCAGTAGGGTGACCACAGATGAGCAAAGTTCGTCGTGGATGGCGGGGCTACCTTGGTCACCAGTGGGGCGAGGGACCTCGAACTAGGCTGAGGATGGGTCCTAGGGGCCATGACCCCTACTTCCCTCGTTTCGTAACCAACGGGCTCTGGTCTTAGGACAGCGCTGTTGCCACCCTCTTCTTGCCTAGTTCCCGAGACCAGTGGAACAACCTGGTCGAGCCGAGCGCGCTTACCCGATTTCCGTCCAATTTCCGTTTCCCAGCAAGAGGTGGGGACCCGGCGGACTTCGCCCTTGCGGCAGGATAACGGTGACCACCCAATCTCCTTACAGACCAAACTAGGTCGGGGCTCACCTTAAGGGGTTGCGGGGGGCCGGATACTCACGGCCCAGGTTTCGGAGTCCGGGGGCTCCCAGCGGAGTCACCAGAATTTGTAACCTAACGAGGGTTCTTGTCCTGTCCTATAAGCCGATCGAAATAAGAGTGACGCCACACCACCAGTTTCAAGGGAAAGAGAAAGTGGCAATTTAATTGTCTGCCCAGACAAGGAGCAGAGTGGGGCCTAGTGGCTGAAAGACCACGCGCTCCCCGCCCCAGGGAAGCAGGGAGCTTCCTCGTCCTGGAGTCCCCCAGGGGATAGGGACTGGCGCCTGAAATCTGAAACCTCCGTCCCACCTATGCCCATATTTGGAGATCTAGGTGCTGAGTTGCAAAGGAAGGGACCTTTCGCTTTGCAAATGGGCTAGGGCACCGTGGTGTGCTGAAAAACATCTTCCTCTCAGGCGATGCTCAGGTGCGGGGTCAGGTGGATGACACTGTTCTTCAGTTTCTGCGCATGCGCCAAGTTCCTGGCTTGCGCATGCGCGGGATTCTGGCGCCAAATTCAAACCGCGGTTAAGGCCTCGGCGTGGTCGGGTCAAACCTCAACTGGACTCGGCTTGGAGGACTGCGAGGTGTGGGTGGGAACCGCGGTGGAGCGGGGCAAGCCTCGGTGGAGGCTTCACTATTAGCTCACGGGACCCGCGCAGAGCCGTCAAGCTGAGCACCCCCACCCCGCCATTTCCTACTCAGGGGTCTCAGAGAGGTGAGGATCTAGGTTTGAGGGGACCAGACTCAGGTCAACGGAGGGAGGGATCCCAGGCCCCGAAAGAGCAATGAGGGGAACCACCCCATATAAAGGGGACCCCAGTCCCGCCTACCGCTGTTGGCAGTCCGGGACACAGCTTCCAGATGTGTGGGCCCTCCTTTCTGCCTCAGGGGTCTCAGGGAGGTGAGGATCTAAGTCCGAGGGGGCTGGTCTCAGGTCAACAAATGGAGGGGTCCCAGGCTCTGCTAGGAGTCAAAGTGAAGACCCTGAAAGAGGACTTTGGGGAACCCAGAAAGAAAGGACTCCACAGAGTTCAGCTGTCCCCTGTTCTCAACCCTGAGAGGCCCCGGGCAGGCGTGGCTGGATGTGACATGCTCTCACTTCTGTCACGTGGGTGGGAGGGGTCTCAGGGAGGTGAGGCCTTGGTCTGAGGGGCGCCAGGTCAGCAGGGAGGGGTCCAGGCCTTTCCAGGAATAAAGAAGAATACCCTGAGGAAGGACTGAGGGTACCCCCTATCCCAGAACAGACGCGGTCCTGCCCCTGCTGTCAGGCTTGGGAGGCCCCGGGCAGGGGTGGTTGGATGTGGCACCTCCTCACTTTTTTTGTAGGGTCTCAGGGAGGTGAAGGCCTTGGTCTGAAGCAGCCACACCAGGTCAGCAGAGGGAGCAGTCCCTGGATCTGCCAGGAGTAAAGGTGAGGACCTTGAGAGAGGAATGAGGCGATATCCTACCCCAGAAGACAGAGGGGGCACCAAAGAAATCAGCCCTGGCCCTAATGTCAGCCGTTGGAGACTCTGTGAAAGGATGTAAGGCTGAGCCCACCTCCCCCTATCATTTCCAGCTCGATGATTTTAGGGAGGTGAAGGCTTGGTCTGAGGGAGGGACATTATGTCAGCAAAGAGAGCCACATCTGGTCAGCCAAGGGAGGAGTCCCAGTCTCTGACAGAAGTCAAAGTGAGGACGGAGTGGACCCCCTATCTCAGGACAAATGGAACCTCCACAAAGTTTGGCCAGCCTTGCTGTCACCCCTGAGAGGCCTTGGGCCGGTGTGGCTGGACATGGGGCCCCCACACTTCCTCCTCCTACGAGGAACGTTCTCAGGAACGTGAGCTCTTGTTCTGAGAGTTTTCTCTCAGATCAGCAGCGGGGTGAGGACCCTGAGTGAGCAATGAGGCGGCCATCCACCCAGAAGTATAAGGACCTCCCAGAGTCCACTCCGCCCCTCCTGTGAGCACTGGGAGACCCAGGACTGAACTTGCAGTCAGCATCCTGAAGAGCCCATCAGTTCCTCTCACTGGGGCACAAGGAACTGGGAGGTGAAGCCCTTGGTCTGAGGCATGAGTCCTCAGGTCAGCAGAGCCAAGGAGGCCCAAGCACTGCCAGGAGTCAAGGTGAAGACCCTGAATGTGTACCAAGGCCCCACTCACCCAGGAAGAGAGGGGACCCCACAGCCCCCGACCCCACCCACCCCACTGTCAGCCCTGGCTGCACCCTGAGTAGCCATGTCACTTCCTCCTTCAGGGTCCTAGGGGACAGGCCAGCAGGAGGGCAGGAGACCTGTGAAGCGTTACAGAAGAGCTGTGTCTTAGTCACCTAGTGCTGCTGTAACAGAAATACCACAAGTGGATGGCTTTAACAAAGAGAAGTTTATTCTCTCACAGTCCAGTAAGCTACAAGTCCAAATTCAGGGTGTCATCTCCAGGAGAAGGCTTTCTCTCTCTGTCAGCTCTGGAGTAAAGTCCTTGTCATCAATCTTCCCCTGGACTAGGAGCTTCTCTGCACAGGAACCCCTGGCCCAAAGGACTTACTCTGCTCCCAGCGCTGCTTTCTTGGTAGTATGCCGTCCCCCTATCTCTCTGCTCACTTCTCTTTTTTATATCTCAAAAGAAATTGGCTTAAGGCAATCTTGTAGATCTCATCAACTTCACTCCTGCTAATCCATCTCATTAACATCGTAGTGATAGGGTTTACAACACATAGGAAAATCACATTAGATGACAAAATGGTGGACAGTCACAGAAAACTGGGAATCATGGCCTAGCCGATTTGATACACATATTTTTGGGGGACACAATTCAATCCATGACAACCTGTAAGTCAGCCTCTGTCAGAGCTGCCAAGGTGAATTTCTCAGCTGAGACCGCTCACACTCTCCCACAGGCCTGTGGGCTCCCATCACCCACCCTCTTCCTTCAGGACTTAGGGGACAGGCTGACAGGAGACCTCTGAGGCCCTAGAGAAGACCTGTAAGTTGACCTTTGTCAGAGCAGCCAAGGTTGAGTTTCTCAGCTGAGGCAGTGCACACTTTCCTTCTCTCTCTCCTGCAGGCCTGTGGGCGCCCATCGCCCACACTCTGGCCCCGTTCCTTCTTGCTGCCCCTGACAAGAGTCATTATGTCTTCCTGTCAGAGGTGCTGGCGCTGCATGCTTGAGGAAGGACTTCAGAACCAAAGTGAGGTACAGAGCCTGGTGAGTGTGAAAGTTTCCGTGGCTGTGGAGGAGGAAGCCGTCTCCTCATCATTGTCTTCCTTCTCCTTCACTTCTGTGATCCCGAGCACCCCCGAAGAGTTGGCTGTTGCTGGGACACCAAGTCCTTATCTGAGTCCTCAGGGAGGCTGCTCCTTCCCTCCTGCCATCGCAGCCACTCTATCAAGCATTTCAGATGAGGGCTCCAGCAGCCAAGAAAAGCAGAGTCCCAGCACCACACAGGCCCCACCAGACACTAAACACTTGCCCAGAGACCTGCTAGACGAGAAGATGACTGATTTGGTGTAGTTCCTGCTCCTCAAGTATCAAACCAAGGAGCCCTTCACAAAGGCAGAAATGCTGAATACTATATTGCCATCAAAAAGTACCAGGACCGCTTCCCTGTGATCTTCAGGGAAGCCTCAGAGTACGCACAGCTGGTCTTTGGAATCGATGTAAAGGAAGTGAACTCCACCAGCCACTCCTATGTCCTTGTCAACACACTAGGCCTCACCTATGATGGATGCTGCGTGGTGACCAAGGCGTGCCCAAGACAGGCCTCATGATCATTATTCTAGGTAAGATCTTCTTGGAGGGCAACTGTGTCCCTGAGGAGGACATCTGGGAAGTGTGATGGGCATGTATGCTGGGAGGGAGCACTTTATATATGGTGTCATGGAATGAATTATGTCCCCCCCGCAGAACATGTATCAATTTGGCTGGGCCACGATTCCCAGAATTGTGTGGTTGTCCTCTATTTTGTGATTGTAATTTGATGTTAAAGAGGATTAGGGTGGAATTGTAACACATTTACTAAGGTCACATCACTGATCCAATGTAAAGGGAGTTTCCCTGGGGTGTTGCCTGCACCACGTTTTATCTTACAAGAGATAAAAGGAAAGGGAAGCAAGCAGGGAGTTGGGGACCTCATACCACCAAGAAAGTAGCGCCAGCAGCAGAGCGTGTCCTTTGGACCTGAGGTTCCTGCACTGAGATGCTCCCAGACCAAGGAAAGACTGATGCATCACAAGGACCTGTCTCCAGAGCTGACAGAGAGAGAAAGCCTTCCCCTGGAGCTGACACCCTGAATTGGGACTTGTAGCCTACTGGACTGTGAGAGAATAAACTTCTCTTTGTTAGAGCCATCCACTTGTGGTATTTCTGTTAGAGCGGCACTTAATGACTAAGACAATCATTATCTCTTTAAATATTGTATCCGCTCCATTTTCTCTCTCTCATCTCCTCCTGGTCCTCCACTGCATGATGTACCTTCTCCCTGTAGCCTCTGTGTTTCTTCCCCTATCTTCTGTATTTTTAATCTTTTTTGCCTCTCTGTGCTCCATTCTAGATATTTTCTCCTGAACTACTTTCCAGTTTATTAATTTTATCTTCTGCTGTGATGAATCTTCTGTGATACCTATCCGTTTATTTTATGCTATCATTCCTTGTATTTTTCAGCTTTAGAATTTTTATTGGATTATTTCTGATAATTTCCATTACTCTAAAACAATTCTCGATCTTTTGTTTTATCTCCTTGAACATCTGAAATATGATTATTTTAACTATGTGACTCATATAATCCCTATACTGGGGCCCTCCGAGTCTGTTTTAATTCTTGTTTTTAGTTCCTTTCTTTTTGTTATTGTTATCTTATCTCTGTATGTGCCTGAATACTTTTAATTTATGCTAGAGACTGTATTTGCAAGATTAGTTTAGAAAAAATATTGCCTATGACGGCGTTATGTTCCTCCATAGATTTATCTGTGCTTCTGCCAGGCAACTAAAGGCATTAGTGATTTAGTTTCATCTCAATCCAATATACAGAGTATTCAAAGCTGAGATACAGTCTTATACCAAGACTTATGACCAACTCTCAAAATTCAATAATAAGGGCTCAAACAACCCAGTGAAAAATGGGCTGAAGAGTTTAACAGACATTTCCCTATACTCCCTATACTCCTAGGTATTTACCCAAGAGAAATGAAAACATACATCCAATAAAGACTTGTACACAATTGTTCATAGAAGCTTTACTTGTAATAGCCAAAAACTAGAAACCACCCAAATGCCCATCAACACTTTTATGGATAAACATATCGTAGTACATTCAGACAACGGGATACTAGTCAGCCATAACAATGAACTATTGATATATGCAACAACGTGAATGAACCCCAAAATAATTCTGCTGAGTGAAAGAAACCAAGAAACCGGATAAAAAAGAGTGCATACTGTATGATTTAACTCATAAAAAACTTTAAAACTGCAAACTAATCTATAATGAAAGAAAGCACATCAGTGGTTGTTTAGAAATAGGGGTGCAGGCCTGGGATGGAGGGAGAGCACCCGAGGAAGGCTTCGGGGGTGATGGATATCTTCATTGTCTTGATTGTGGTGATAGTTTCACAGTTGCATATACACATATATACATATATATACATATATGTGTATATATATAGATAGTATATATATAAACTAATCAAATTGTACAATTTAAATATGCGCAATTTGTTGTACGTTAACTATATATCAATACAGCTGTTTACAAAATTATATCTCAGCAGGTAAAAAAACAACTTTGGAAAGAATAAAGATAAAAGATTTTTTGTAATAATAGCATTTTATCACTGCCATTAAGAAATGTGGAGTATGGTGGTGTTTAAAAACAAAGGAAAACTGACTTTTACTGGGCTTTATTAGTGTTTAAAGTTATCTGCAGACATGCTCCCTTCATCGTCTGCACTGGGTGCAGACCTGTACACTGAAAACTGTAAAACATTGCAGAGAGAAATTAATAAAGACCTAAATAAACGGAGACATAGACCTTGCTCGTGGGTCAATAGTGTGAAGGTGGCAATCCTTCCCAAATTCATCAGTAGATTTAATGCGTTCCCAGTCAAAATCCCAGAAGGATTTTGGGATTCTCCATTGAAACTGGCAGACTGATTCTAACATTCGTATGGAAATGCAAAGAACCTAAAATAGACAGAAGAACTGTACAAAAGAGAACAAAGTTGGGAGTTTCACTACTGGATTTCAAGGCTTATTATACAGTGACAATAATCAGAACAGTGCAGTATTGGCATAACGATAGGAATACATCAATAGAGAGGGTAGAGTCCAGAAATAGACTCACACATATGCACATACATACACAGCTGATTATTGATAAAGATGCAAAGGAAGACTAGAGGATTAGATCAGATTGTCTTTTTCAACAACTGTTTCTATAACAATGGGATATCTTTATGCAAAATATAATTTTAGATTCATCCCTTGCACCATATAAAAAAATAGCTCAAAACAGATCACGGGCCTAACCATCAAAACTAAAACTATAAAGCCTCTGTAAGAAACACAGAAGAAAATCTCCGTTGCCTGGAGTTAGTCAACAGTTTCTTGGATACAACAAAAAAGCACAGTCCATTAAGGAAAAGAGTGGAAAAATTGGAGTTCATCCAAATAAAGATCTGCTCTTGAAAGACATTATTAAGAGAGTGAAGACAATCATAGAATGGGAGAAACTATTTGCAAATCACGTATCTGATAAGCTCTTGCATCCAGAACACATTAAGAACTCTCAAAACTCAATAAGAAGGAACCAATAAAAAGTGGACAAAATATTTGAGCAGACAGTTCCCCAAAGGACATACAAATGACACATAATTAGATGTGTAGAAACTCAACACCATTAGTCATTAGGGAAATGAAATCAAAACCACAACGAGAAACCACTACACACCTATTAGAATGTCTACACTTGAAAAGTCTGACCATACAAAGTGTTGGAAAGGATGTGGAGCACTGAACTGTCATATATTACCGGAGGGACTGTAAAAAAATTACAACCATTTTTGGAAACAATTTGGCAATTTCTTAAAATATTAAACATATACCTACCATATGACGTAGTCACCGCACTAGCTATCATGACAGAAAGCAGATCAATGATTGTTTGGATATCAGGGTACAGGCAGGGGCGAGAAGGTGGAATTATAAAAGGGCATGAAAAAACTTTCAGAGGTGATGAACATGTTCACTATCTTTATTGTGGTGAAGGTTACTATTATTGTTTTTAAAATCTCTGTAAGGATTCAACTTCAGCTTCAGGAAAGACAGAGTAGACTTACTTTCGCCTATTCCTTCTGCTAAGTAAAACTATAAATCCTGGACATTATATATGAAACTAACATAAGGAGACTCTGAATGACGGAAAGAAGAAGGCAGACTGGCTAGGGACCTCAGGACCCAAGGAAAGACACAGAGGTGAGTTCCCTGGGGTTTCTTTTGCTTCATATATGCCAGACTTGGAGCTGAAGAAGCAGCAACCGGGAAACACCAACGTTCACAGAAAATAAAAAAGCCCCAACAAAATTCTGCTCTCTAGCCAAACCCTTTGCCACCGAGTCAATTCCAACTCATAGCGACCCTATAGGACAGAGTAGAACTGCCCACATAGGGTTTCCTAGGCTGTAATCTTTACGGAAGCAGACTGCCACATCTTTCTGCCATGCAGAGGCCAGTGGGTTCGAACCGCCAACATTTCGGCTAGCAGATGAGTGCTTAATGACTATGCCACCAGGGTTCCCTCTCCCTAGCCAAAGGACCAGGAAAGGGGCAGCCTAACAACACAGAAAACTTGTAGATACTAACTGTTCTACTGTAGCAGACCACCACAGAAAAAGTTGTGTGCTGAACTCTGACTGGTGCCCCAAAAGGCTCGTGGAGGTGGGGCAGCAGGGTCAGGCCTGGCCCTTGACTAAGGCAGGGTCTCCAGAATATTCTCCTTGCCCCTCCCCCATCCCGGGCTCGCTGCAGCCATTGCCTCCACCCTGTCAGCCCCCAGGGGAAACTGGGAGGAAAAACAGGAAGAGAGGGGAAGAGGGAAGAGCCTACTGGTCTTGAGGCTAACTAGCAAGGCCACAGAAGTAGACCAGCTGTATACAAGCACTGGGGAAGGAAAGGAAGGGGAAGTAATCCCTTTGTCTGCAAGAGCGAGTTCCTGGGGGTGACAGTCTTGCTGTGATTTCATTTCAAATTCAGAAACCTGATCTAGTGGTGTTCTGGGGGTGCTGTGAGAGGGAAAGTGAGGGTCTCAGGCTGGCAGGCAGACAGCAGGGAAGTCAGAACTGGACAGCCAGCCAAGAGCCTGGCTCCCTAAAGAACCACATATCCTCAAGCTGTGGAAAACGCTACTGGCGGGACAATACCATCCTGTGCAGCACCCACCCCTACCACAGACCCCCCTGGTCTCCCTGGGACTATCTGCACTGGAAGTGTTTCTCCACCACCCCTATCCACATCACTTGCTCCCGAAGACCTTTTCTCTCCCTCATTTCAACAGCTAGACATGAGTCATCCACTAAATAATCAGAAACAAGGGCTGCAAATACCAGATAGACTATTAAGAAGAAGGAAAAAACAGCAGCTCTTGGTCCAAGCACCAGACAGAATGATTTAAATGCATACTTCCCGCTTTGAATATAAAGACCCTCAGCAGCACTAGGGAGAGGAGGAAGGAAAAGATTAAGAAACCGAGACACTCAGGATCTCAGACCTGTGTGGCATGGTGATTGCCCCAAATTCTCCCACCTTCATTTCGACGACAACCCCTTCCCCTAACGCCCTCCCAGATCTGCACCCCTCACGGCCCAAGACTCTCGGAAATCAACCTCCAGAGGATGCCTCAGACACTTGGAGGAATGATGGTGGACTGGAGGGAAAGGCTGGCCCTGATTACAGTACACTATAAAGAACCAGTCTGAATTGCTTTCTGGGAAAATAGTGCTGTTGTCATTGTCAGTTGCTGTCCAGTTGATGCCGACTCATGGTGATCCCATGTGTTACACAGTAGAACTGCTCCTTAGGGTTTCCTAAGCTGTAGTCTTTTTGGAAGCAGATCACCAGGCCTTTCTTCCACGTTGCCACTGGGTGGTTTCGAACTGCCAACCTTTAGGTTAGTAGACGGCGCAAACCGTTTGCGCCATCCAAGAACCTCCAGTGGATTTAAGAAGACCTATTTTATTTATTCAACACTTTCATTTTTTCCGTAGAAATGTTGTTCAAGGCATCTCTTAAAATATGTTGTCAAAAATAGAAGTTTACATTCAGTTTTTAAAAGCTTTTTAATTTTGAAATAATTATAGATTCAAGGAAGTTGCAAAGATAGTATCCCTTCACTTAGTTTCCCCCAATAGTTACAGTCTTAGTTCTCTAGTGCTGCTATAACAGAAATACCACAAGTAGATGGCTAGAAGTCCAAATTCAGGGTGCCAGTTCTAGGGGAAGGCTTTCTGGCTATGTCGGTTTTTGGGGAAAGTCCTTGTCATTAACCTTCCCCTGGTCGACGAGCTTCTTGGCGCAGGGACCCCGGGTCCAGAGGATGCGCTCTGCTCCCAGCACTGCTTTCTTGGTGGTATGAGGTTCCCCTGTCTCTTTGCTTGCTTCTCTCTTTTATATTTCCAAAGAGATTGATTGACTCGAGACACAACCTAATCTTGTAGATTGAGTCCTGCCTCATTAACATAACTGCCTCTAATCCTGCCTCATCAACATCACAGAGGTAAGATTTATTACACATAGGAAAATCACATCAGATGACAAAATGGAGGACAATCACACAATACTAGGCATCATGGCCGAGCCAAGGTGACACACGTTTTGGGGGGACACAATTCAACCCACGACAGTCACTAAATATCATATAAAATGTCAAAAACAGGAAAGTGACATAGGTACAATGCATTTGTGTAGTTCTGTCATTTTATCAAGTGTGTAACCACCACCACCATCAAGATACAGAACTTTTCTGTCACCACAACACAAAAAAATAAAAACCAAACCCGCTGCAGCCGAGTCAATTCCAACTCATAGCGACCCCATAGGGTTTCCAAGGCTGTAAACCTCTATGGAAGCAGACCGTCACATCTTTCTCCCACATTGCTGCTGGTGGTTTCGAACCGGCAACCTTTTGGTTCGCAGCCGAGTGCTTGAACCACTGCACCACCAGGGCTCTTTATCACCACCAAGATGTCCCTTTATAGTCACTTAGTGTATGTCGTCGTATAGATGTTTTAGTGGTTGCTCCAGGTACTACGTTATATATAGATAACTTACCACAGTCTACTGCTGTCAATATTTTACCGCTCTGAGCATTGTATAGAAAACTTACCTCTCTTTAAGTCCCTGTATCTTCTCCCCTTTGTAGTATAATTGTCTTAAATGTTTCCTCTATGTACATTGAGAACCACACGAGTGCTATACTTTTTGCTTTAACAGTCAAACATAATTCAGAAAACTCGAGAAGAAGAAAAGTCTACTGTATTCACCCATGTTTTTCCTCTTTCTGTCGTTCTCCTTCCTTCCTTCATTTCCTTTCTATTTAAGGAATTTCCTTTACCCATTCTTTTAGAGAAGGCCTTCTGGTAACAAATTCTCTTAGTGTTCCTTCCTTTGATAATGTCTTTATTTCCCCTTCATTCCTGAAGGATAGTTTTGCCAGATATAGAATTTGTAGTTGACAGTTCCTTTTTCTAGCACTTGAAAGACCTTGTGCCACTTTTTTCTAGTCACCATGGTTTCTGATGAGAATTCCTCTGTCATTCAATTTGTTTTTCCTTATAGGAAAGATATGGCAGTCTGCTTCCGAAGGACATCATGTTGGTAAAGTAGAGGGTCAGCAAAAGAAAGACCCTCAATGAGATGGATTGACACAGTGGCTGCAACGATGGGCTCAAACATAGCAACGATTGTGAGGATGGCGCAGGACAGTGTACATAGTGTTGCTGTGAGTCAGAACCAACTTTGATGGCACCTAACAACAACAGACGTACACACACACGTGTGTGGGCCTCTTTCTGGACTCTCGTTTCTATTCTATTGATGTATTTCTATCATTATGCCAGCCCCACACTGTCTTGATAATGTTCAGTTTAAAAGCCTTGAGATCAAATAGTGCAACTCTCCCAATTTGCTCTCTTTTTTACAGTTCTTCTGGCTCTTCTAAGTCATTTGCATTTCTACATGAATGTTCGAATCAGTCTGCCAATTTCTATAAAGAAGCCTTCTGGGATTATGATTGGGAATGCATTGCATCTACTGATGAATTTGGGAAAATTTAACATCTTAACCACATCGAGTCATCCAACCCAGGGAGAAGGTATTTAGGTCTCTATTTAGGTCTCTGTTTAGGTCTTATTTATCTCTGCAATGTTTTGCAGTTTTTGGTGTACAGATCTACATTTTTCATCAGATTTATCCCTGTGTATTTCATGTTTTCTAACGCTATGTTAAATGACACTGCTTTTTATAGAATCAGTTTCCAATTATTGATTGCTAGTATATAAAAATGGAGTCCCTGGATAGTGCAAAGGTTAACGCACTCAGCAGCTAACCCCCAGTGCCCACCCCTCCCCCACCGAGGCGTCAGGCTGTGCTTTGTGATGTCACACCCCCCATGGGCTACCATTGGCTGGGCAGTGCCGTGCTGACCAAACAAAGCTGAAGGGTGTGGCTCCTGGGGAGGGGTATAAATAGGGGGCGTCAGGAGGCCTGGGGTAGTCCACTAGAAGGCCTCGATATGGCGAAGTCGTCGGAGAAACCGCAAACGTCGGCCGCCGTTGATGAACAACCGACCCCAAGCGCCAAAGGGAGGAAGAAGGCGAAGGCCCGCTGTCAACCCAGGTCCAGGGGCAGTGTCAAGGTGAGCCCACAGCACCCAAGCTCCTCCTCTTCTACCCCACCGATCCCCCCAAGACTCCTTCCCTGTCCTTGCCTGGCACAAACCCCTCCTCGGCCCGCACCTCTTCTCATAAAGTGCCCGTTCCCATCCGTCCTCCAACCCCTTCCCCCAAACCAATGCCCTTCTGTGCTCACCCTGTTGTCTCTCTTTCCAGGTGCGGAAGACAACCGCGGGGGTAAAAAGATCCCCTCGGGGGAGTCTGAAAAGAAAGGCCCCTCCGAAAACTTCCGCCAGCCCAAGAATGCCTAAGAAAGCTAGAGGGCCAACACCATCTGGCCATTATCGGAAGTTTAATAAGAAAACGAATCTAAACGAGCCATGCGAGGACCAAGAGTCCCAAGAGTCCCAAGAGTCCCCAGAATCCCAAGAGTCCGTGGAGAACTCCACCACTTCAAGCGATGTCCCATGCTGCTAGGAGCTTCAGAGCAAGGTCAGAGACCTCAGAACTCTCTGCAGAATCTCCAGAGGGCTGGGTGTGGGGACCGAATCTTACACCAACAGGGTGCACCAATGGTGATGATTAAAATAAAACACCAAGGTGTGAAAGAGATGTGTGTGTCTCTGTGTTCTTTGATGGTGGGGAGGGAGAAAGGAAGGGAAGAGGTAGGAGTGTAAGGAGGTAGGGAGGTGGGGTCCTGCAGGGTTGGGGACCAGACCGCAGGTCCACGGTGATCCAGACCCTGGGGATAAGGACTGGGGGAGGACTGGGAGAGGACTGGGCACTGAAGATGAATTTCCTCATTAACCCTTCAACCCACAGGCAAGCTTGGTGTTCTGTGGCGGTGGGGGAAGGCGGGCATCCCAGATGAGGGGAGGTGCCATGTGTGTGGGGCATCAGTGCCACCCCCAAAAAGGCACTATTTCCCCTTATAGCAGGCATCCTCTTCTGCTATCCCATGAGGCAATTGGAGGATGGCGCAGTCATTTGTCCCAAATGTTAGCTCCCTCCTTCTCAGGCTGCAGGTGCAGGCAGGGAGGCTCTTGATTGCCTTTGCAGGCAGTATTTTCCTTGACAAGGCATTTGGAGCCAAGGTGCTGCCCCTCCCCCCTCCTTTCCTCAGCTCTTAAAGGAAGAAGTGACCAGAAGCCAGATGACTGGGGGTGACTTGGTGACTGTGGGCAAGGCCCTCCTCTCACTTATTCCCTCATTAGCTTGAGGACTCTGGGCACGTTACTCAGCTCCTACTCTCATCATTCATTCGTCTGTCATCCATTCATTCATGCAGCATGCAATGTCCAAACCTGGAGTCCAAAGAATCTAGGAGGTTAGGGTGGAATTAGGTGGGGAAGAATACATTTTTATTTTCACTAAACTGCAAGTGAAATTTAGCTTTTTGTCTTATGAATGCAGGCAGCCAGCCCCAGGAAGATTAGCAGGATCTGTGACTTTGTCACCAAAAGAAATTCCAGATACGTTTGTATCGTGTAACTGTGGTAGCAGCTTTCTGCAAATATCCTTTACACTTACCACCACTTCCAAACTACAGTGGTTATTAGACCCACCGCTAGATGTTATTCAGTGTGTTAGTGAAGATACACATATATCTCGGTATCACAAAGTTGCTCTTTCCCCGTTTTGATAACTGGATTTCAATAAAATTGCTCTCCTTTGTAATCCTGCATATTTTATTCCATGCATTCAAAAAGATTATTCTGTGAAGTTCTCCACAGGTGTCCCCAGATAGCTAGAGGGTCAAGAAGCCCATCCCTCTGCTGGCTGCTGGAAACACAGCAGCACGTGACACAGACTGGGTCGCTGGCCTTGGGAAGATTCCAGCCATTGAGGGCATATGTGGGCAGTAACCACGCAGTATGGCATCCCTGTGACGGGGACCCTGGGTGCAGTGGGAGACCAGCGAACTAAGCAACTTAAAGCTAACCAGTCATTTCTTGGAGGTTTCTGTGTGAGAAGGGACCACCGTTGATCAGTGTCCCTGGTGACCCATTTGCCCCTCCTAGTGCAGCTAATGAGATTCAGAGAAAGTAGTCCTGTGCTCCTGCGCAGCCTGCACTGGGAAGAAGCGCCCCTTCCCCCTCGTCTGCTGACGCTAGATATATTCAGCGATGGGAGCAGAGATGCTCACCGCTCTCGGTAGCTATGGAAATCCCAGGGTTTCCCTAGCAACAGCTCCGGTTCGGGCTTGTTGCTAGGGAACGCTGGGATTTCCCAGGCTGCTGGATGAGCAAAGCTGGTTGGCCTGAGGGCAGAGGCGCGAAGGCTGTGGGTCTGAGCCCCAGGGAATGGGTCGTCGCCCTTGACTCTGGCCCAGATCCAAGAGGGGAATTGCAGAATTGGCAACGGGTCTCTAGAGGTGGGAACTGTAGGTGAGCAAACTAATGAGAAAAGTCTAGGGAGTGGAAGCTACCGGGCTCTGGGAAGCTCTTCATTCTTCAATTCCAGCACTTCAAAAGCACTTTCCCAAGATTATCACTTAGCACACTCCTGTGGGGGCCCAAGAGAAGTCCCCAGGTTAGAGCCAAGGCGGGCCTCCTGGGCGGGCGACCTGTGCAGTCGCACAGGGCGCCACGCTTAGAAGGGCTCCGCGGGCTTGTTTAATGCTCTCCTGCCGCCATCTTGAAGTTCTTCGTACTTTTTGAACAAGGGATTCTGCATTTTCATTTTACACTGGGCCTGGCAAATTATCTACTAGTTCTCGCTATAATTCCCAATTACAAAAGAGAGAACTGACGCGTAGCGAGCGGATGCAGTTAGCCCAAGTTCTCATGTCGGAAAGCCCACCTCAGGGGCCACTGCGTTTCCCCTTAGCTGCCTTTCGAAACCAGCAGCAGCCAGGGCAGCTTGACCCAAGCAGGCCTGTAGCCTGGGAAAGCATCCGTGGGACCCCCGGGACAGAAAGGTAGAAATCACGGTCCTCTCACTTGTTCTTGGGGTCAACCCAGGGCTGGAGAAAACAAGGCTTCAGGGAGCTAGCTCCCAGTCTAGTAGGGGAGGCCCGTAGCATCAAGGAAATGCGATTAGAATAAGGACTGAGGAGGCTACAGCTGGGAGACTGTGGAGGGTTCTGGCAGTGCCAGTTCTGCCCGTGTTTTAGGAAACCTTGAAGAGGGTGTCTGCTTCCAACTTGTTACAGATTGAATTGTGTTCCCCCACAAAAGACATGTTGAATTCTAGCCCCTGCCCAGGTGAATGTGACCTTGTTTGAGGAGATAAGGGTTTTCTTTGCAGATGTTATCAGTTAAGATAACATGAGGTCATACCAGAGTAGGGTGGGTCCTAATCCTAATCGCTTCTGAGTGGTGTCTTATAAAAGGGAAGAACAGATACAGAGACAGGGTCACACAGGAGGAGATGCCATGTGAAGACACATCTACAAGTCAAGGAACACCCAAGGATTGCCGGCAGCCCCTGGAAGCTGAGGGGTGGGTGGAGGCCTGGAACAGTTCCTCACTCAGAACCCTCAGAAGGAATCAACACGGCCAATACCCTGATTGGGACTTCCAGCTTCCTGAACTGTGAGAGAATACATTTCAGTTCTTTAAAGCCACCCACTTGAGGTATTTTGTTACGGTAGCTGAGGGAAATTAAGACACAAGTGCTCTGGCTCCTTTTGAAAGTGGTCATTTCCACCTCTTTATCCCCTAGTCACCAATCCTAGGGCAACAGGAAAAGGCCTGTGGGGCACTGCACACACTTTTAGTGTGGCTCCTGCGTGCCAGGCCCTGGGATGGTGTCCTTCCCTCCTCCCACCCAGGAGAAGTAAGGGCTGAGACTCTTTCACAGAGGAGGCACTCGGGGCTCTGAGGGGTCCAGCACCTTGCTCACAGTCACAAAAGCTACCACACAGCCATGTCGGGACACAAACCCAGCTTGGTCTGACTTCTGAGCCAGAGTGAGAGTGCACCCCAGCTCACTCCACTCAGAACATCTGCAGCCCTTGCCCCAACATGCCCATCCCTTTTCTGCCTGGTGGGCCCAGGGACTGCGTGGCCCAGGTCTCCTGCCCCCAGGCCCATCACTAGCATATTTCTGCCCAGGTCTCCAGTTTCTCGGTGCTTCCTGCTGGTTTGCTCTACTGCCCTGGGTTGAGATGACCGTCCTGGCTGGCTCCTTTGACAGAACAACTCGAGGACCACATTGACATTTACTGGCCTGAAGACTGAACGAAGAGTGGCTATGAAAGGCCTTTGAAAGCATCACAAAGCATAGTGGTGGGTGCATGTGTTCCCTAAATCCTTCAGCCCTGGGGACACATTCCCTCCATTGGTATTAAAGTGCCTGCATCAAGAAATTCCCGATTCTGCTGCTTTCATGCGGAGGGGCTATTTAGCTCTCTCTTCGCCTCCCTCCTCTCCACCCCAGGCAGCCAGGTATCTCCCCGAGCAAAGAGCTCTCTACCCAGAGAAAACCAAGCCACACCCCAGGAAAGCAAAAGCAACTGCAGGTAGTTGAGGGGATTGTTTTCTTTCTTTACTTTGTTTTTAAAAAAAACCAAACACCTGTATGTTAACAGTGCTTTCTCAAGGTATAATTTACATACAGGAAGTGACACAGATCTTAAATGTACAGTTTGCTCCCCATTAAGCATCATTCAGGTCAAGACAGCAATTGTGGCTTTCGGTAGCAATTCCTACCTCTCAGCTACAAAAGTTTCCATGCGTGGTGTGCCAGCTCTGGCCACACTGTGTGCTGGGCCCCAAGGATGGAGCGTTGCAGCACAAGGTGTATGATGTTCCTGGGACTGCTGTAACAAAATACCACAAATGGGTGGCTTTAAACAAATTTATTGTCTCACAGTTCTGGAGGCTGGGAGTCCGAGATCAGGGTGTTGACTGTGTTGATTCCTTCTGAGGCTTTGAGGGAAAATCTGTTCCAGGCCTCTCTCTCAGATTTTGGTAGCCCCAAGCCTTCCTTGGCTGCATCACATGGCATCCTTCCTCTGTCTCCTGCTTTTGTGTCTTCTCTCCTCTTTTACAAGGAGACCACTCAGATGGGATGAGGACCCACCCTACGCCGGTATGACCTCATGTTAACTGATAATATCTTCAAAGACCCTATTTCCAAACAAGGGCACATTTACGGTACAGGGATTAGGACTTCAACGTATCTTTTAGGGAGACACCGTTCAACGCATAACACAAGGTCTGTGGAGTAGTTGACCTTTCTAACAGAGCAGGAAAAAAGCTATGACAGAGAGGACAAGGGACCACAAAGGGAGGTACCCACGCAGCCTGGGGGAGTCACAAAAATCCCCCTAGAGGATGCGACAGATAAGCTGGACTTTGTAGGATAAGAACCAGTCCACTGGTGGGGAGAGGGAAAATAAAGGGCCATTGCAGACATAAGCTCGACTACCAACCTAAGGGAGTCCCTGGGTGGCACAAACGTTAAGCATTTGACTACTAGCCAAAAGGATGGAGGTTTAAACCCACCCAGATGCACCCCTGAAGACAGGCCTGGCAATCTGCTTCCAGAAGGTCACAGCCTTGAAAACTCTATGGAGCAGTTCCACTCTGCACACATGGAGTCGCGATGAGTCAGAATTGACTCAATGTCAACTAACAACAACAACTAACCTTAAGGTTGGCAGTTCCAACCAACCCAGTGGCACCGTGGAAGAAAGGCCTAGAAATCTGTTTCCACAAAGATTATAGCAAGAAAACCCTACGGAGCACAGTTCTACTCTGACACACGAGGTCGCCATGAGTCAGATTCAACTCGACGGCAACATGTTTGGGCTTGTTTGGGTTTATAGACATAAAGCTGGGCAAAGACGTCAGGGTATCAAACAGCTTAAGAGAAAGAGATCAGCGTAGAGACAGCACAGGATGGCTCATAGGATGCCATTTGAGGTTGGGAACAAGATTCGACTACAGAGAAATGAAACCAAGGTTCTTGTGTGCCTTAGAAGCTGTTTCTGAGGCCAGAACAGTCAGTGCCTGTTTAATGTTCATGCCGAGTTTTATTGCTTATGGTCAAAGGCTGTTGCAAAATATATGGAGTAAAGAACAGGGACTGCGTGATTTTCAAAGCAATGCCCAGAATAAATGTGAGTCCCTGTCTGAAAAGTGACATTTCAGAGCAAGTTACAGAGAGGGAATTACCTATCTTAATATATCATAGCACTAATTTATCAAGGTATCAACTAGCAGGTTAAAGCACTCAGTAGCAGAGGGATTCTTACAGTTCCAAAGTCTATGTGCATCTTTCACCTCATTGTCCCAACACATCATTTTCTCCTTTTTTAAACATTTGTTTTATTTTGTCATCGAGAATGTATCTCTTCAAGCTGCTTTAAATCCTTTCTGGGACAATGAAAAGCATAAACATATACATAGATGGCCACATGTGTATATGCATATTTGTCTGATCAGAAAGTCTATCATTCCACACCGGGTTTTGATACTCCCCTCCCCCGTGATGGTTAATTTTATGCGTCAACTTGGCTAGCCTATGGTTCCCAGTGGTTTGGCCAAATACCAGTCTAGTTGCTGTCATGGAGTAGTTACATGTGATTAAATCAGTCAACCTTGGGTAGAGCAGGTTACCGTCCACAATGTAATGTCATGTCATGTCATCACCTTCCATCATGGAATCTAATGTAAATTTAATTAATCAATTCAGTTGAGGTCATACCAGGGTAAGGTGGATCCTAAATCTAATTACGTGTGGGTTCTAAGAAGACCTGATTAGACACATAGACACACAGGAAGACAGATGACGTGAGGATCATCTACAAGCAAAGGATCGCCGGCAGGCACCAGAACCAGAAGAGAGACTCACAGAAGGAACTGACATGGCCAAGACCCTGGTTTGGACTTTTAGCCCCCTCCCATGCCACTTCTGCACGGCCCCCACTAGCCAACCTATCTCTTTCCACCCTTTCATAGTCAAAATTTCTTAACAAGTTTCTACATACATTCTCTCTACTTCTTCACCTTTAAGCCCGTACAATCTGATTTCTGCCCCCATCATTCCACAGGAATTGCTCTTGCAGAGATCACTACTGACCTCGATGTTGCCAAATCCAAAGGACAAATTTCAGCCTTCACTTGACACAGCTGACCACTTCTCCCCTCTCAACACATTCTCTTGGTTTTCCTGCAGTCCCTTAACTTATTTCCATTTTCCTTTGTTGGCCTTTTCTCCTCTTCCCATGTCTTAAACACTAGAACTCCTGAGGGTTCAGTCCAGTGCTTCCTGTTCTCTACAGTTTCCCTAGGAGTGCTCCCCCACATCCGCGGTTTCTGTCACTACCTGTGATGTCATTACATGTTCATCAAACACTATTTCCCTTTCCTCCTATACATGCAGCTAGACCGCATTTCCCAGAATCCCTTCTGATCAGGTGGCCATGTGACCGAGTTTTGGCCGATAGACTATGGGGAGAAGAGATGTTTGACACTTACTGATCTAGCCACTCTAACTGCACATGTACTCCTCCACGTTCTCTCTCTTCACTCATCTGCCAGCCAGGAGCCAAGGATCAACGGAGGCCTCTGAGGGCCTGGGTGCCTGTGAAGTCACTGGGCAGAAGGAAACCGGGTCTGTAAAAGCATGTGTGGAGTAGAGCCCAATCCCCACCCACCCCCACCAACTTTGAACTATAGTATAACATGAGTGGGAAAGAATCCTTTATTGTGTCAGGCCACTGAGATACGGAGTTTGTTTGATACAGCAGTTAGCCTGCCCTAACTAAATACACTATTTCTATGCTAGTGACAACCAGAGATTTGAATTCTGGGCTCATTCTTCTAATTGTGCATCAAATCACTTAACAGCGGTGCCCAAAATGATGAGTAGAAAATGTTTTTTCAAAGAGATTAACAAGCCACATGGATTCATTCCTTCACCAAATATTTATGACGGGTCTACTGTGCACCAGACACTGTGGTTGTAACAATGGTCAAAGAGTTTCCCACGAACTGGCTGATAGTGGCTGCTCATCTCTCCTCATTATAGTCCAGCTTCTAGAAACCTCCTCAGCATTTACTGCTTCACACAACCCACCATCCATAAAACCAAGGCTGCCCCTCTGCAGTTCCTGGAATCCATGCCTTCCTCCTTTGTGAAAGGGTACAACTGGATCCAATATTATAACAGCCCTTTCTCTTAAGAATATTTTAATATAAAAGCCATATGTGAATACAGTCTCGTTTTAAGAAATTCAACCCCAAAATAAGAGTAAAAGGAGTGTCTTAGTCATTTAGTGCTGCTATAACAGAGATACCACAAGTGGATGGCTTTAACCAAGAGGGATTTATTTTCTCACAGCCTAGCAGGCTACATGTCCAAATTCAGGGCATCAGCTCCAGGAGAAGGCTCTGTCGGCTCTGGAGGAAGGTCCTTGTGATGCATCAATCTTCCTTTAGTCTGGGAGCGTCTCAGTACAAGAACCTCAGGTCCTAAGGATGTGCTCTGCTCCTGGCACTGCTTTCTTGTTGGTATGAGGTTCCCACATGTCTCTGCTCGCTTCTCTCTTTTATATCTCAAAAGAGATTGGCTTAAGACACTATCTAATCTTGTAGACCTCATCAGTATAACCTCATCATAGTGATAGAGTTTACAACACATAAGAAAATCACATCGGATTACAAAATGGTACACTATCATACAATCCTGGGAATCATGACGCAGCCAAGTTGACAGGTATTTTTTGGGGGACACAATTCAATCCATGACAAAGAGAAAGCCCCTTTCATTGCAGTCTCCCAACTTCCCTCCTCGCTCCAGAGACAGCAACAGTTGCGAGCTTGGCCTGTTGTCCGCATCTATATGCTTATGTACGTATGAGCGGAAGACTCTAGATGATGTGCACGTATTCCTTATGTCAGTAACATCGAGTTCCGTCTTTCTCTCCACCCACCCCACAGTTCCCTCTGTGAGGGCAGATCAACTTCTGAATTCTCCCCTCAGAGTTTATCCCAACGGTTACAGTGCCATCTTTGATTTCCAGAAAGAGTAGGTTGTGTCTGGGAATTCTGTCACCAGAACAGAACTTTGGAGTCCACCTCATAAAGAATGCATTTCCTAGCAGGTCTCAGGGCTGTTCTGGGCTGACCTTCTCCTACCATATATACCAACAAGTCTTTATGGCTCTTGTCTCTGAAATTACCTTCTTTTGTCTGCAAAAAGGAGCCTTGGAGGCACAGTGGTTAAGCGCTCAGCTGCTAACTGAAAGGTCAGCAAGTGGTTTGAACCCACCAGCTACTCCTCAGGAGAAAGATGTGGCAGTCTGCTTCCGGAAAGATTTACAGCCTTGGAAACTCTATGGGGCAGTTCTACTCCATCTTATAGGGTTGCTATGAGTCGGAATCGACTTGATGGCAACAGGTTTGTCTGAAAAAAAGAAAAAGAGAAAGATTTTCTCTCTTTTGAAAAAAGCAATTGTTCCACAGTTCCAATAGGGAAAACAGTCAGTGTTTGATGGGAGAGCTCCCTCTGCTGGCCATGTGAGCCTTTTGGGGCGCCTGAACCCTCAGTAGGAAACTGTGATCCTTTTAAGCAATTGCCTGAGGGGCATTGTAGACAATCCAAACACTAAGCAAGAAAACTTAAGAAACCAGGTAAGCCAAACTGGAAAAAAGGAGAATGGGACAAACCATCCAGTCTCCACTTACTGTTGCTGTATGCCGTCAAGTCAATTCCAACTCCTAGCGAACCCATGCGACAGAGTAGAACTGTCCCACAGGATTTTCTCAGCTGCAATCACCAGGTCTTTCTCCTGCAGAGCCACTGGCTGGGTTCGAACTGCCAACATTTTGGTTAGCAGCTGAGCACTTAACCACTGAGCCACCAGGGCTTCTTAGTTTCTATTTAAAAGCATTTAAACTAGTTGAAAACAAAAGGACTTGTCTTACTTCAAGAGTAGAATGGTATGGCAGAAAGAGCACAGACTTCAGAGTCTCAGCTTGCACGCCCAATGTCCCTGAGCCTCAGCTGCTTCATCTGAAAAACAGAGGTAATAATAATCCTGGCAGCAGTGATAATACGAGGATCAAGTCCTTTGTAAACCGTAAAGAGATGTCTTTCTGTTAATTACAAAATAGTTGTTTGGGAAATCCCAGGTCTGTTCCTTGAATGAACTATTCAACCTGACCAGCAAAAAAGAAGAACTGACTGTGGATGAGGAAATGACCAGCACTTGGGAAGACGTTCATAACAACTACAGGCAAGCTCGGTGGCCATCAGCCATGAGTGAGACAAGAGGGCCTGAGAAGGCAGACGGGGGAGAGGGGGAGGTAGCAAAAAGCAAAACTCTGTGTACAGCACAATTTGTGATCCGATTTTGAGAGACTCTAAAAGGGAAGGTAGCTGCTGAAAGATGGGGACATCTGCCTCTACCACTTTAAATTTCAGAGCAAAAGATGTCCTGGAAATTTCCCAATCTCAAATAATCCAAATGAGAAAAAAAAAAAAGAATGGTCAACTCATGTGGCTATGCAGGGAGACCTCTAATGAACTTATATTGTGAAAAGGCATGTACTTCTGTCCTCCTCCCATCAGCTCTTCTCAATACAGCTGCCAAAGCGAGACTTTCCAGTGTGGGGTGTGTTACTTTCCTACTCAGAACCCCATGATAGTTCCCATCACCCCTAGAACATAACCCTTACTTACTGTTTACGAAGCCTTACCTGACCCAAACCCTGCCTCATCTCCTGCCACTTTCCATTCTACTCACTCTGCTCCAGCCATAGGGGCCTTCTCACTCATGCCAGGCCCACTGCTGCCTCAGGGCCTTTGTACTTGCTGTTCTCTCCCCATGGACACTCTTCCCCTAGATATCCATCTGGCTGGCTCCTTTCCTTCAGGTCTTTGCTTAAATGTCACCACCTCAGAGAGGCCTTCCCTAATCGTCCTGTCTAAAATAACACCCATCCATCCTTCTCTGTCCCCTTGTTGTTGTTTTTATTAGGCGTCATTGAGTTGGTTCTGACTCATAGTGACCCCATGCATAACAGAACAAAATGTTGTCCAGTCCTGTGCCATCCTCACCATAGTGGGTATGTTATCAATCCATCTCGTAGAGGGGCTTCCTCTTTTTTGCTCACCCTCTACTTTACCAAGCACTATGTCTTTCTCCAGGGACTGGTCCCTCCTGATAATGTGTCCAAAGTATGTGAGATGCAGTTTCGCCATCCTCACTTCTAAAGAGCATTCTGGCTGTACTTCTTCCAAGACACATTTGTTCATTCTTTTGGCAGTCCATGGTATATTCAATATTTTTCATCAGTATCATAATTCAAAGTTGTCAATTCTTTTTCGGTCTTCCTTCTTTCTTCTATCTCCTTACCTTCCTTATCTTCTTACTAGTCCTCATCACATCTGATGCTCTATATCTATTTGTGGACTTAGTTTAGCCCCCTTCACTAGAATGCAAACCTCCCTTTTGGCTGTCTCCTTCACTAGAATGTAAACCTCATGAGACCAGGGGCTTTATTTTGTTCACAGCAGGGCCTAGAACAGAATAGCTGTTCTCCAAGTATTTGCTGAATGAATGAATAAAAGGATGAATGCAAAAGACAGGAGAGAACAGACCTAATGACGGATAAAAATCAATGGTATGGGGGAAAAAGTCAATGGTGTGCATCTCAAAGAATAGTTTCAGGGAGACTAGAGGCCAAAATAAATTGAGGCTCTCAAAAAATGCTGAAGACGGATAAGCAAAAGGCCTCTCACTCAAGGTAAGGAAGGGAGAGAGCAATTTCTTGGAAGAAAAACACAAATCTTCTTTTGCTGGCATTTTTCCTTCCAGGATTGATCTTCAAACTAAAACAAGGGAGATGGGAGGAGAGATGATGGGAAATCCAGAAGAGGGGTGAGGACGGTGGATCCCAGAGGGCCCAGGAGGAGGTCTGGACAGGGACAGAGCCACAAGGAAGCAGCAACAACAGGTATGAGTCTCGTGTCAAGGCAGAGAACTACTGCTAGAGTGGTCTCCCTGGGAAAAGGCACATTTCAGGGGCACCTGTGTGGACAGATGTCGCCCAAATCAGGTGCCCCACTCCATCCCACACACACAGTGCTATGGCACCATACTATGGGTTTGGATATTTCTCTCCAAGCCCTCAAATCATGGTGCTCAATTGAGGCTGCATCTTTTTTGGTTCATGGACCCTTTAAATAAATACGATGAAAGCTATGGACCTTCCCTGTCTTAGTCATCTAGTGCTACTATAACAGAAATACCACAAGTGGATGGCTTTAACAAAGAGAAAGTGTATTCTCTCACAGTCTAGTAGGCTACAAGTCCAAATTCAGGGCATCAGCTCCAGGGCAAGGCTTTCTGTCCATGTTGGCTCTGGAGGAAGGTCCTTCTCATTAATCTTCCCCTGGACTAGGAGCTTCTCTGCGCAGGAACCCTGGGTCCAAAGGACACATGCTCCTGGCTTTACTTTCTTGGTGGTATGAGGTCCCCCTGTGTCTCTGCTCACTTCTCTGTTTCATATCTCAAAAGAGATTGGCTTAAATTGTAGATTAATCTTGTACATTGAGTCTACCTAACTGCAGCTAATCCTATCTCATTAACATCATAGAGATAGGATTTACAACACATAGAAAAATCATATCAGATGACAAAATGGTGGACAATCATACAATACTGGCCTAGCCAAGTTGACAGGTATTTTGGGAGGACGCAATTCAATCTATGACACCCTCCCCCAAAGAAAATTGCCCGTTTGCACATATCCACAAAATTTGCATGCTCTTTCAGGAGGTTTAAGGACCTCTTGGGGTGGTTCACAGATCCCAGAGTCTAAGTGTTCCAGGTAATGAACTCTTGCTCTAAAGATATACCCCTAAATTACCACACTTGGATTAATAAACTCCTGAACACTATGCTTTAGGTGCAGCCAAATTCTAAACTTATTCATTTAACAAATATTTATTGAATACTCACCATGTATCAATTGCTATGACACTGGAAGCTATGCCACTGGTATCTCACATACCAGCCAGGTCACCCACAGTGGACAGGTTTCAGCAGAGCTTCCAGACTAAGACAGACTAAGAAGAAAGATCTAGTGATCTGTTTCTGAAAATCAGCCAATGAAAACCTTATGGATCACAACAGAATATTGTCCAGTATAATGCTGGAAGATGAGCCCTTAGGTTGGAAGGCACTCAAAATACACAGTGGCCACAATAATGGACTCCAGCACACAAATGATCATGAAGATGGCACAGGACCAGGCAATACTTTGTTATGTTGTACATGGGGTTGCCGTGAGTCCACGCCAACTCAACAATGACAACGACAGCCATGTGTCAGGCCCTGTTCTAAACTCTTTAGATATATTAGCCCATTTAAATGTCTTAGGCTTGGTTCTCTAGAGAAGCAAAACCAGTGGCAAGTGTATATATATATATATATAGAGAGAGAGAGAGAGAGAGAGATTTATATCAAGGAAATGGCTCATGCGGTTGTGGAGGCTTGAAAGTCTCAAATCTGTGGGTTAGGCTGAAGGTTTCTCCTGACTCATGTAGCTAGCTGCAGGGGCTGATGAACCCAAGATTGGCAGGTAAGACAGTAGGCCGTTGCCTTACAGGCTGTGGAGGATGATGAATCTCAAGATTGGCAGGTAAGCTGCTAGCTCAGGTCCCAAGAACCAGAGGTCAGATGAACAGGAGCCAGCTACAGGATCAAGAGCGAACAAAAGTCAGCAAGCTTTGCCAGAAAATCGACATATACTGGATGCAGGTCACATCCCCAAGCAAACTCCCTTTCAACTTATCGGCTACTCATAGCAGAGCTCATCATGGAAGTGATTACATTATAGCAGATCTCATTATGGAGGTGATTATATCATTAATTAGCTGGCAGACTACATCATGACTGCCAAACCACTGAGAATCATGGCCCAGCCAAGCTGACACACAATCTTAAACATCACAGTCCACACTTTGTCAACTTGGCACCCACACACATCTCCCTAAACCATACATAATCTCTAAATAAAGACAATTATAAAGTCATACTTGCACCTAATATGATACAACTAACATGTGTACAACCAAAAATGCACTAACCCCTTGTCATGGATTGAGTTGTGTTCCCCCAAAATATCTGTCAGCTTGGCTGGGTCATGATTCCCGGTTTGTATGATTGTGTCATCTGATGTGATTTCCTTACGTGTTGTAAACTCTATCAGTATGATGAGATTATATGTGATCTCCTTATGTGTTGTAAATTCTATCACTGTGATGAGGTTATACTGATAAGGTTGACAAGATTAGTGTCTTGATGCAATCTCTTCTGAGATATAAAAGACAGAAGCAAGCAGAGACACATGGGAACCTCACACCAACAAGGAAGCAAGTGCTGGGAGCAGAGCGTGTCCTTTGGACCTGAGGTTCCCGCACAGAGAAGCTCCCGGACCAAAGGAAGACTGATGACATGGACTTTCCTCCAGAGCCAACAGAGAAAGCATTTGCCGGAAGCTGATGCCCTGAATTTGGACTTACAGCCTACTGGAATGTGAGAGAATAAACTTCTCTTTGCTAAAATCATCCACTTGTGGTATTTCTGTTAGAGCAGTACTAGATGACTAAGACACCCCTATTTACATCTTATATTTTATAACTGAAGAAAACAAAAATATTCGATGCACACACGCAAGGAAGAAATACTCATAACAATTACAGTCCTCATTTCTGCAACTGGTCACATGGTTGTAGCTGGTATTTAGAACTACCTTCTGCCACATATTCTGTATTCCTTCTACCCTCAGCAAGTCCGTTATCTGGTGGTGGTTCTTTGCCTTGTGGGGTGACCCAAACCTTCATTCCTGAAGGGTCTGGGCCATTAATAGTCATGTTGTAATTGGATTGCTGTAGTTTTCCATTGAATTTAATCAAAGGGCATGGCAGTACTAAGAAATATCCTAAAGAATCTCCTGTATTCCAGACTGTTATGGATTGAATTGTGCCCCCCATAAATGTGTGTCAACTTGGCTAGGCCATGATTTCCAGTACTGTGTGGTCCACCATTTAGTGATCTGATGTGATTATCCCATGGACTGTAAATCCTAACCTCTGTGATATAAATGAGGCAAGATTAAAGGCAGTTATGTTAATGAGGCAGGAATCAATCTACAAGATTAGGTTGTGTCTTGAATCAGTCTCTTTTGAAATACAAAAGAGAGAGAGAGCAGAGAGGATGGAGACTTCCTACCGCCAAGAAAGCAGAACCAGAAGCAGAGCGCATCCTTGGGACCCAGGATCCCTGGGCTGAGAAAGTCCTAGACCCAGGGGAAGATTGATGACAAGGACCTTCCCCAGAACTGATAGAGAGAGAAAGCCTTCCCTGGGAGCTGGCACCCTGAATTTGGGCTTCTAGCCTCCTAGACCGTGAAAGAATAAACTTCTGTTTGATAAAGCCATTCACTTGTGGTACTTCTGTTATAGGAGCACTAGATAACTAAGACACAGACATACTCTTCTTTACCTCCGTTATGTAATATCAATCCAATTTCCTCTTGGTAATCAGGATCAGTCACACCAGCCAATACAGTAGCTCCCTTCTTCGCCTGTTGATCCAGAGGTATGAGGGGCCCAAAGTGGTCAGGTGGCATTCTTAACTTTCAGTTCGGTGGAATCAGTGTTGCATCTCCTGGTGGGAGCTCTCCTGCCTTTGGAACTAAGACCTCCAGAGCATAGGGTCAAGGGGACAGGAAGCAAAATATTTTTAGGGGGTCACTAGGGGTAATAGTGAGTGGTGCCACTCCCATTTCCACCCCTTGATTCCTGGACTCGAATCCTGGCTATGGGAGAAAGAGCATTATATACTGGACAGTGGTCTAGAGCATCAGCAGCTTCCTGGAGAACACTGCCCCAACCCTGCAAGGTATTGCCACCTAGCTGGTGCCACTATTGTGTCTTTAGATGGCCATTCCATTGTTCTATCAAGCCAGATGCTTCAGGATGATGGGGAACATGGTAAGACCAGTGAATTCCATGAGCATGGGCCCATTGCTGCACTTAATTTGCTGTGAAGTGAGTCACTTGATCTAAGGCGATGCTGTGTGGAATATCGTTACAGTGGATAAGGCATTCTGTAAGTCCATGGATAATAGTTTTGGCAGAAACATTGCGTGCAGGGAAGGCAAATCCGTATCCAGAGTAAGTGTTTATTCCAGTAAGAGCAAAACGCTGCCCTTTCCATGATGGAAGCAGTCCAAAGTAATCAACCTGCCAGCAGGTTGCTAGCTGATCACCTCGAGGACTGGTGTCATATCGAGGACTCAGGCTGGTCTCTGCTGCTGGCAGATTGGGCACTCAGCAGTGGCTGTAGCCTAGTCGGCATTGGTGAATGGAAGTCCATGTTGCTGAGCCCATGCATAATAACCTCCATCCCTGCCACTAATCTGTCTTCTGTGTGAAAAGATTACACATCCTGGGATGGCCAAACAAAGCAGGTAAGCCTAGGCCGCCTTTCTTTTGCTATAAACAAGCTTCATTTCATTTTCTTCATGGACTGCTGGGCTGTATGCTGTTGGCAGTTAAAACGAGGCCCCCGAGTAGCACTTTAAATGTGAATTATAGCTCATCAGCTTGGCCAGTGTCATCTCCACCATCACATCCCTCTTTACGTGAGAACCGTGACAGGATTTAGTGTCAGCGTGGGAAGAAAGTAAAAGGCTAATGTGTGACTAAGACACATAGGTGATGGTGAAGCATGTTCCTCACGTGTGTTATTGTTTATCTTATAGGCCAGGCCAAGGGGAGCCCCAAGACCATTCTGGGGAGATTTTCTGTGCAGCCAGGGAAGTGTGCCTTTCCCCCTTGATATTTCAGTAGCAAATGTCTATGTATATCTCTAAACAGGACGTGGACCATTCTTAAACTTCTTTTTACCTCCTCCCTTGCTTTTTACGGAGCCCAGGTGGTGTGGTGGTTAAGAGCTCGGCTGCTAACCAAAAGGTCAGAGGTTCGAATCCACCAGCCACTTATTAGAAATCCCATGGAGCAGTTCTACTTGGTCCAATAGGGTCGGTATGAGTCAAAATCCACTCAACAGAAACGGGTTTCTTTCCTTTACTTGTTAAGCTAAATTGTTACTAGGTTTTCAGATGACTTCAGGGGATATTTTTGGTTTAAGGGTTAAAGATTAGGCTTCTCTTATGCTTAAAGAAGATACTTAGAACACTGATTGAAGGCCGGGAAGAATATAGAATGTGGAAATATAGCCTTAGATGAGAAGGGCAAGATGTAAATATTCAGCACTTTCTAACCTGTGGCTCATCAATCTGTTTCATTTTGTTTTCTCCTTGGCGTTCCTGGCTTGACCTCATAACTCCTCTACCTGTCTGCAGTCGACTTGAAATGCAGCACTTTTGCCGCCAGCTCCTCGGCCTCCTTTTGAGTTATATGTCTTGGACATCCGGTATCATCCTAGCAATCAGCAGATCCTGGCGCGTGTGGGAATTCGACAGCAAGGTTGTTCCTGTTGTGTTTATTGGACTTTGGGATGTTTTTTATATTCAAAAGGTTAACATCTCTGGAGTGCTGGTCGAGATGGCGCAGGAGCATGTTATGAATGAGAGCTGGGCCATTTCTGATGAAATCTCCTATGCACAGGACATGATCTTGTTAGCTAATTTTATCAAGTTACCAGTCCTGATTTTTGGCACGCTGACCCTTTGGGTCAGTTGGATCAAAGCCCCATACCCAGATTTTCTTCGAATGTATTACAAAATGTGCGCCTACCTTCTTTTGTTCAGTTCTGTGTGTACCGCGAGTGCAGTGATCTGGAATTTCTATGTGGATTTTTCTGGCAACACCACCTTTGACTTTCCACCGAGCTTTCCTGTTAAAAAAGAAGCACTAATAGGTAAACGGTGGTCCTACGTGCTCCCACTGGGAATCACAATGGCCTCCATGTCCATTATCAGTGCCCTCAGCTTCCTCTTTGAGCGGTATTTACTAACACCCCAGAGCCAAATGAAGCCCACAGCTGTGGGCAAAAGTTCAAAACAAAAAGTCTGAACTGAGGGCTTTTACTTTTTGGAATGGCAGCAAGTATACTTTTCCTGAAGAAATTTCCTACATATATATAACACTGTCATAGCCATCCACTCATTTGAAATAAACATACTTGTTTGATTTGTCAGAGTGTGTCTGAAGCTGATTTTCTCCTCTTCTGCTCCTTGCTGTAAACCTGTTCCTTTCTTTCAAGCTTTCACTTCCTGAAATCTGCAGGGAATCATCTTCCGTATATACCCAACTCATAGTGACCCTGTAGGACACAGTAGAACTGCCCCATAAGGGTTTCCAAATCTGTAATCTCTGTGGAAGCAGATTGCCACATCTTTCTCCCTTAGAGTGGCTGGTGGGTTTGAACCGCTGACCTTTTCATTAGCAGCCGAGCACTTAACCACTGTGCCACCAGGGCTCCTTCTTCTCTACATACACTGTCAAAATTCCAAGGCAGGAGGGAGAGTTTTTGCTTAGGAGGCATGGAGTCTATGTTACTGGAGGTGGAATGATTGGGAAAAGGATAGCGAGAATGGGTGCACTTGAAGAATGTAATCAACTTTGGTGAAGGGAAGGACAACACACAATACAGGGGAAGTCAGCACAACTGGACCAAAGCAAAAGCTAAGCAGTTTCCTGGACACATCCAAACACTTTCAGGGACAGAGCAGCCGGCACTGGGGCCTGGGGACCATGGTGTTGGGGGACATATAGGTCAATTGGCATAACAAAGTTTATTAAGAAAATGTTCTATATCCCACTTTGGTGAGTGGTGTCTGGGGTCTTAAAAGCTAGTGAGCGGCCATCTAAGATGCATCGATTGGTCCCAACCACCTGTAGTAAAGGAAAATGAAGAATACCAAAGACACAAGGAAAGTAGTAGCCCAAGAGACAGAAAGGGCCACATAAACCAGAGACTTCATCAGCCTGAGACCAGAAGAACTAGATGGTGAGCAGCTACCACCAGTGACTGCCCTGACGGGGAACACAACAGAGAGTCCCAGCCAGAACAGGAGAAAGTTGTAGAGCAGAACCCAAGGTCACATAAAAAGACCAGCCTTAATGCTCTGACAGAGACTGAGGAACCTCCAAAACTATGGTCCCTGGACTCACTGTTAACCCACAGTTGAAACCATTCCCAAAGTCTACTCCTCAGACAAAGATTAGACAGAACTATAAAACAAAAAATTATCCATGTGAGGAATGTGCTTCTTAGTTCAATCAGATATAAGAGACCAAATGGGCAGCTCCTGTCCAAAAGCAGGATGAGAAGGCAGGAAGGGACAGGAACTGGTTGAATGGACACAGGGAACCCCGAGTGGAAAGGGGGAGTGTGCTGTCACATTGTGGGGATTGCAGCTAAAGTCACAAAACAGTACGTGCATAAATTTTTGTATGAGAAATTAACTTGAGCTGTAAACTTTCACCTAAAGCACAATTTAAAAAAATTATATATATATATATAAGGTGTATTGGATTTGGCATCTAGAAGGGTAGATTCTGGGTTCAGCCTCATTACTACTAGTTATTTTTACAGAAGTTAATTCACTATTCAGGATTCTCAGGTACAGAGAAAAAATAAGAATGCTGTACAGATACCTAAAGTTTACTTTTAATGAGATTTATTTAGCGTATGGGATATTTTTTCACTGAAATCCAAATAAATTATTGGAATTATCTGTTTTCCCCTACGGAATTAACAGTTTCTTTATGAAACTAGTTCTTAGGGCAGTCTCTACTGCTCCAGTTGCTCTAAATTTAGTTTACCTACCTATACAATGATAGTAGAAGGAAGACGAGGCAAAAAAGAACAGCAGTTATATTGATGAGATCTACAAGATTAGATAGTGTCTTAAGCCGATCTCTTTTTAAGATATAAAAGAGAGAAGCAAGCAGAGAGACAGCAGGACCTCATATCACCAAGAAAGCAACAGCGGGAGCAGAGTGCGTCCTTTGGACTCCAGGTTCCTGCGCCGAGAAGCTCTTAGACCAGGGGAAGACAGATGACAAGGACCTGAAGAGTCATTTCTAAATTCCAGATGTGTTTTTTAATATTGGTAGTTAAAGACAGTGGGGCAATGGTTACTCACTTCAGTGGTTACCTTATGGTGGAGGTTCAAACCCACCCAGCAGCTTTGCCAGAGAAAGACCTGGCTATCTGCTTCCGGAAAGATTACAGCCTTGAAAACCAGAGCACGTCTACCCTGTCACAGGGGTTTGCTATGAGTTGAAATTGACTCGATGGCACTCAACAACAATAGAGGAAATTAATGAACTTAATTGAATTCAAAAGTGTCAGCTTTTTATTGAAAATAAATTAATGCCACCATGCTCCTTGGTGAACATAAACTCAAGCAACACCACATGAGAGCCACAGGGATTGCTGTGACCTGCACTGTGTCTGCACCAATACGACGTCTTTTTTTTTCCCCCTAGAATGTTACTACACTACATAAAACTTGTGATTTATCTCACCACATGCACAGCAATATTAAAGAAGGAATATTTTGTTTTCCTGCTCCAGAAAAGTGACTGCACTAAAATTAACTCGAGCCCAAGTAAATAATCAAGTATAAAATTATGGTAGAAAAACCACGGGACCAATGCTTCTTAATTGCATGTGCATAGGACTCACCTGGGGAGCTTGTGAAAAAGCAGATTTGGATTCGGTAGGTAGGTCGGAGGTAAGCGCAGAGATTCCCCATGTTAAATGCCGATGCTGAAGGTACGGCTCCCTGGGGCTCAGAGAATGCGTGCCTCCCCCTAACGGTGGACCCAGGATGACCACGGTGGAATTCAACCAATCAGAGCTCAGTACTTCCTGTGCCCATAGAGCCCCCGGTCAGGGTTGTTTGGACCCGCCATTGAAGCTCCCTCCCTAAATTGGCATAGACTTAAGCTTGTCTTTTATAAGGAACCTAAATCAGTGGGTTAACTTTTTCCTATGGAATTGATTCCAACTCATAGAGACCCCATGTGTTACAGAGTAGAACTGTGCTCCATATGGTTTTGTTGTCTTTAATTATTATAGAAGCAGATCACCAGGCCTTTCTTCTGTGCCACCACTGGTAGGTTCCAACCACCAACTTTTTGACTAGTAATCAAGTACAAAGAGTGAAATCACACACACGTGGCGGTACAACACACACACACACACACACACACACACACACACACACACACAATTCTGTAAATGGGAGAGAATGTGACAAGGACAGAAAATTGGCTTCAGGTGATGCAAGAACAGAACCACAAGGGTTTTGGAGGAACAGAGTTTGAATCGTATCAGACCTTATCCTCTGTAAGCTGACTATGGACAGCTGAGCAGGGTTCCTGAGTTTTGGTGGAATTTATCTGGTGTTAAAATAATCAAAACTCACTGGAATTTCAACATAAGATTTACTCTAAACAGTTATTGTATATGCATGTAGGGAGGCCATTTGAATTCCAAAGCACAGGACAACAAAGATGTACCTGGCCCCAGATGGCTGGAAAAAAACGTAAATCCATCCACCTATGGACAGCTGATCTTGGGCAAAGCACCGAAGTTTATTGAATGGGGAAGAGAAAGTCTCTCCAACAAATGGTGCTGGCAAAATTGATATTTAGCTGTAGAAAAATGGAACAGTATCTGTACCCCACACCATACACCAAAACTAACTAAAAATGGATCAAAGACCTAAAATATAAACATAAATAATGGCAAATCCACGAAACATCTCATAACATGGATGAATCTGGAGGACATTATGCTAAGTAAAATAAATCAATCACAAAAGGACAAATATTGTACTAGACTTCTATTATAAAGTAACAACAAAAGTTTTACACATGGGGGAAAAATTTTTTTTTGACAGTGACCAGGGTTGGGAGGTGGAGGGAGGGAAAATTACCAAAGAGGTTGTAGACATGTGTTAATATTGGTGAAGGGAAAGGCAATACACAATATGGGAGAAGTCAGCACAACATAACCATGGCAATAGAGGACATTGAAAGGCATGTGGGAATAAAGGACAACTATATTAATTACTACAGTGTAGACAATCCTGCAAAAAAAATCATATTAACAAACAATAATCTGCAGATGTGTGTGCATTTTTAGTTATGTTTGGTATTCTATTTATGCCATATATTAGGGCCCCAAGGAATGTCCCTAGTTTTTCCACTGTGATCTTTACAGTTTTAGGTTTTATATTTTAGTGTTAACCAAAGATTAATATCCTTAATATATATTTTTTAAAAAGGTCTTAGAAACACCAGTCCCATAAAAAATGGACAAAGCTTAAAAATAAGTGTTCACAAAAAAGGAAATACACAATCTGATGATACCTTTTTTGGTTGGGACCAAGGGAAACCGACATTCTCAAATATTATTAGATAGATTCCTGAGCACGGGATGTTACTGAACTGTGCATGTAGAAATGTTTGAAATGGTATATCTTTGGCTATGTATATTTTCACCAAAAATAAAAGGTCGAGAACGGAGAGGGTTGAAATGTCATGGGGTTGTTAACCAATGTCAACTGTACTACTATTTAATGAAAAACTATTTATTCTGTAAACCTTCACCTGAAGCACAATAAAAAAACAAAAAGTTTTTTTTTACTTTTCATTGTTAAATATAATGCATTTAGAAAAATACATATTAACATACAGCTCCATACATAAAGTGACCATCTGCTGAGTTACTTTTGTAAATGTATTTTTATTTACTAGTTTAAGCTTTACACTGTATATACTGAAATAAGTTCCAGAAGTCTTAAAGCATTAACTATAAAGCCCCAAATTAATAGCTGTCCAATCTCAGGGTAAGGAGCCCTGGTGGAACTTCTCTTAAAATGTTCCAATGCTGTATATTAAACTAGTTTTCCACAAGAACCACAAGCTTAAATTAATTACTCAATTATACATTTTACAGTGACTTTCAAAGCTTTTATGCTTAGAAGCCACATTCTGTTCAACTTTGCCAGTGGTTGGACTTCTTCCCAGACAGATTTGTTCGTTCTTTTGACAGTCCGTGATATATTCAATATTCTTTGCTAACATCCCAATCCAAAGGGGTTATTTCTTCTTTGGTCTTCCTTATTCATTGCCCAGCTTTCGCATGCATATGAGGCAATTGAAACTATCACGTCTTGGGTCAAGCAAACTTTATCCTCCAGGTGACATCTTTGCTTTTCAACACTTTAAAGAGGTCTTTTTGCAGCAGATGTGCCCACTGCAATGCGTCTTTTGATTTCTTGACTGCTGCTTCCGTGGGCCTTGATTATGGATCCAAGGAAAATGAAATCCTTGACAACCTCAATCTTTTCTCCATTTATCATGATGTTGCTCATCGGTCCAGTTGTGAGGATTTTTCTTTTCTTTATGTTGAGGTGTAATCCATGTTGAAGGCTGTGGTCTTGGATCTTCATCAGTAAGTGCTTCAAGTCCTCTTCACTTTCAGCAAGAAAGGCTGTGTTATCTGCATAACGCAGGTTGCTAATGAGTCTTCCCTCCAATCATGATGCCCCGTTCTTCTTCATATAGTCCAGCTTCTCGGATTATTTGCTCAGCATACAGATTGAATACATATGGTGAAAGGATACAAGCCTGACACACACTTTTCCTTTAAACTCTTGTTCTGTTTGAACGACTGCCTCTTGATCTATGTACAGATTCCTCATGAGCACAATTAAGTGCTCTGGAATTCCCATTCTCTGAAAAATAATCCATAATTTGTTATGATCCACAGTTGAATACCTTTGCATAGTCAATAAAACACAGATAAACAACTTTCTGGTAGTCTCTGCTTTCGGCCAGGATCCATCTGATATCTGCAATGATATCCCTGGTTCCATGTCCTCTTCTAAATCCAGCTTCAATTTCTGGCACTTCCCTATCGATATACTGCTGTAGCCGCTTTTGAATGACCTTCAGCAAAATTTTCCTTGCATGATATTAATAATATTGCTCGATAATTTCTGCATTCAGTTGGATCACCTTTCTTGGGAATAGGCATAAGTATGGATCTCTTCCAGTCGGTTGGCCAGGTAGCTGTCTTCCAAATTTCTTGGCATAGGCGAGTGAGCACTTCCAGTGCTGCATCCGTTTGTTGAAACATCTCAATTGATATTCCGTCAATTCCTGGAGCCTTGTTTTTCACCACTGCCTTCAGTGCAGCTTGGACTTCCTTCAGTACCATCAGTTCCTGGTCACGTTACCTCCTGAAATGGTTGAACGTCGACCAATTCTTTTTGGTATAGCGACTCTGTTTGTTCCGTCCACAGGGCTACCACAGTGGAATTCAACCAATCAGCGCTCAGTACCTACTGCACACACAGTAGCCACGAACAGGGTTGTTTGGACCTGCCATGGAGGCTCCCTACCTAAATTGACATAGACTTAAGCTTGTCTTTTATAAGGAACCTAAATCAGTGAGTTAACTGTTTCATGTCAAGTTGATTCTGATTCATGGGGTCCCCATGTGTTACATAGTAGAACTGTGCTCCATTGGGTTTTCATGGCTGTAATCTTTACAGAAGCAGATTGCCAGACCTTTCTTCTGTGCAACCATGGTAGGTTCCAAACACAACCTTTTGGTTAAGAGTCAAGTGCAAAGAGTGATATCACATTCACGTGTGGGTACAACACACACACACACACACACACACAAACACACACACACACACACACACATCTGTAAATAGAAGAGAATGTGACAAGGGCAGAAAATTTGATTCAGGTTATACAAGAACAGAAACAGTAGTCTTTTGGAGGAACACAATTTGAATCGTATCAGACCTTATGGGCTCTAAGCAGGCTATGGAGGGCTGAGCAGGGTTCCTGAGTTCGGGTGGAATTCAGCTGGTGTTCAAAATAATCAAAACTCACTGGAATTTGAACATAAGGTTTATTCTGAGCCATTATTGCATATGCATATAGGGAGATCATTTGGATTCCAGAAGAAGCCAATGGCTCCAAGAAGCTAGGTGCAATGGGACTTACAGAGAGAAGAGGAGGGAGAAACATAGAAGACTAACTATTGGCTTATCTTAATGGGACTGATGGAACCCTGCCTTCCACTCTTTGCTGAGATCCACTGATATCACGGTACTTCTGGCCTGGCTGCTAATAATTTGGCTCTCCACTCACTGGCAGCCAAAAGATTTTGATGAGTTTTAAATTAGGAGGCAGTGGTTTGTTGAGTTCAAACCCTAGTGGTGTAGTGCTTAATAGCTTGGCTGCTAACTAAAACGTCAGCAGTTCAAATCCACCTGGCGCTCCTTGGAAACACTATGGGGCCATTCTGCCCTGTCCTATAGGGTCAGTATGAGTCGGAATTGACTCGATGGCAATGGGTTTGGTTTGTTGACTATTCTTTTCTAGCTGGATAAGGCAAATTTACATTGCTATAGAGGAGTTTCTGGCAGGCTTTTGTAGTTTGGGCCTGTTTTTTAATGGTTAATATTTGGTTTCCTGGATAAGAAAACCTTAAAATCAAGGTAAGATGTCTGTTATTAATTTTCTTAGTCAACACTGGTAAATTGTTGGTATTTGATCATATTATTGACATAGGGTTTTATAGATAGATTTATGATTTGTGTGTGTGTGTATGTGTGCTTGTAAGAACACTTATTTGGACATTATACAGTCCTTCAAAGTGTTGATTACAACCCTTGAAAGACGTGTGTGTGTGTGTGTGTGTGTGTGTGTGTGTGTGTGTGTGTGTGTGTGTGCAGGTGCCTGCCAAAAAGATTCATTGTTTTACAGTTTGATAGTCAATTTATTTAACTTACAAGTTCAAATGCCTTAACCTTTTAAGTTCAGCCAACTAGCCTTATTATTCTATTTGAAGTTGAGACCAGCAGTCTGCCCACCATCTTGAACAGGCAAAGGGCTGTGCCTGCCATCTTCTGTGATACACGAAGTAACTCCCTGTCTCTAAGCTAACTACTTATTTAGCTATGCTTCCTGTTTCTGGCCAACTTGAGGAAGACAAGAGACTGGGGTCACAGGACCAGCTGAAACCGGCAAGAACTAGATCTGGCCCGCCTGACATGTGCAGAACCATCGACCCCAGCCTCTGGGTGACCCTGCAACTATTCTCCCACTGGACGGAACTGAACTTTAGTGGCCCAAGATTGGGGGAAGGCTTTCAGAAGCAAGGGATCAGAGCCTAAGATCTTGTTTGAGAGACACCCCCCCGCCCCATTTTATACTGAGCAAGCACAGAAAGGCCAGACTGCCCCGGAACGCCTTTTTGGGCCAGGCCAATTAGCAAGCTGGCCACACCTTGAAGTGTTCCTGAAGACCCCATACAAACCTCTTGGGTTATTATTCCGGGAACCATCTTGGCGACGCGAGTTCCAGTGTGCTCCTTTGCTTAGCCAAGCAAAGAAATCTTTCCCTTTCACCCGTTTCGTGTCTCCATGGCTGCACCAAGCTGACCTGGAACAGTCCCGATACAAAGTCCAGCAAATAATAGCGACCACTTATAAGGGGCTTGTGGAAAGTACTTGACCCCATTAGCAAATCAAATTAATGAAACATCCTCAACCATTTTAAAGTCCATTTGAATCTCTTGGTGTACTACACTCAGTTCCTGTTTGAAGGCTTCAGTAGTCTGAATTAATAAACACCTTCCCAGGTATGTAAATAACTCTTTCAAATCTAATAATTGAAGCTTTAAAATATAATGAAACTTAAGTCATCTTAAAATATTCTAATGCTGTATATGAAATTAATTTTCCAGAAAAATCACAAGCTTAAATTACTCAATTATACATTTTACAGTGATTTCCAAAGCTAGTACTCCTAGAGCCAAATTCTGTTCAACTGTGCCCATGCATAAAATATCAAATATGCACACAGTCTTTCTTCACCCAGAATATGAATACTTTCGTTTGTGTTCTCTAGAAGGCTTCTAATTTGTCAGATTCTCCTGGAAATGAAAGATGCATCCCTATCATGAATAAGAGTTACCCTCCCAGCAAGCAAGCTGCCTCCACACCCAAGATTTGGGTGGGGCCCTGACTAGGTTCTTGTCAATGACCCTAATGGCATACTTGAACTCTGCTAACAATTGCTCTTCCCAGGACTCTATGATTCACAAGAGAGAGTCTCGAGGCCCCTGAGTCTGAGCTTTAAGTTGTACACATTCATGATTCTTCAGTGCACACGTGGACATGTGGAGGGCTGATGTGGATAGAGACATTGACCACGGACTGGATTTCTCATTTCTTTAGCTCTCGTGATAGTACTTTCCCTTCCAGCTCTAAAGACCTTTGCACTTGCAGGACTCCTAAGTCATGTGAATGTCCTTTCTGTCTGCTCACTAAGACCTCTGGACTCCAAGGAATCACTCTAGAGGCTCCGATCAGATTTCCGGTGAGATCAGAGGTGGTGGTGTCACATTCTTCCAGGGAGGCACATCATGTCTGGTTGTCTCTGTGTGATGTGAGCAGCACCATATCCTTCTTTGCATATCCCAAATAACATCTCATTCCATTTTGAATATCTCACATGGCCTTGTGTGAGCTGTGGTTACCAATGTGGAGGTCATTTTATTGACGAGAAGGTGTGATGCATATCATTGACAAGATGATCATTTATTCAGTCAACCAATATTTATTGATTTCCTTCTCTTTGCCAGATATACAGTGGGGAACAAATCAGATGCATTCTTTTCCTTGAGGTGATTCCAGCCCAGGGTTTCTCAACCTCAGTATGATGGACATTTGGGGCCAGATACGTCTTTGTTTTCCTGTGCATCGTAAGAGGTTTCTTGTCATTAGGTGCCATCAAGTCGGTTCCAACTCATGGCAACCCTAGGTACAACAAAATGAAACATTTCCCCGGTCCTGCACTATCCTCACTATTGTTAATGTCTTGAACCCATTGTTGCAGCTACTGCATCAATCCTTCTCGTTGAGGATCTTCCTCTTTTTTGCTGACCATCTACTTTACCAAGCGTGATGTCCTTCTCCCAGAACTGGTCCCTCCTGATAACACGTCCAAACTACATGAGATGAAGTCTTGCCATCCTTGCTTCCAAGGAGCTTACTGGTTGTACTTCTTCCAAGACAGATTTGTTCATTTTCTGCCAGTCCATGGTATATTCAGTATTCTTCACCAACATCATTATTCAAAGGCATCAATTCTTCTTCAGTCCTCCTTATTCTTTGTCAAGCTTTTGCATGCATACGCGGCTATTCAAAATACCATGGCTTGGGTCGGGCACACTTTAGTCCTTAAAGTGACATCTTTGCTTTTTTTTGTTTTTTTTAATTGTACTTCAGGTGAAAGCTTACAGAACAAATAGTTTCTCATGAAACAGTAGTACACATACTGTTTTATCACATTGGTTAACAACCCCACAACATGTCAACCCTCTAACTTCTCAGCATTTTTTTTTTTTTGGTGAAAATATGCATAGCCAAAGATACACCATTTCAAAAATTTCTACATGCACAGTTCATTGACATTGACTACACTCTTCCAATTGTGCTGCTATTCTCACTTAAGATGATGGCTTACAGAACAAAATAGTTTCTCATTTAACAGTTACTACACATGTTGCCCTATGACAATGGTTAACAATCTCACCACACATCAACAATATCCTTACTCATCCTTGGGTTCCCTATCACCAGTTCCTTGTCCCCTTCTGCTTTCTGGCCCTTGTCACTGGACTACTGTACCTCATAAGTCCCATTTGGTTTTACGGGGCTGTCCACTCCCAGGCTGAACGGTGAACCTCGGAGATAGCTTCACCACTGAGCTAAAACGGTGTCTGGGGGCCATACTCTCATGGTTTATCCAGTCTCCTTCAGGCCAGTAAATCTGGTCTTTTTTTTTTTTTTTATGAGTTAGAATTATGTTCTACATCATTCTCCAGCTCTGTCCAGAACCCTCTGTTGTGATCCTGGTCAGAGCAGTCAGTGGTGGTAGCTGGGCACCATCTAGCTGTACTGGACTCAGTCCAGTGGAGGCGTTGGTAGCTGTGGACCATTAGTTCTTCGGACTAATCTTTTCCTTGTATCCTGTTGTCTTCATTCTTCCTTGCTCCTGAAGGGATGAGACCAGTGGAGTATCTTAGATGGCCGCTCACAGGCTTTTAAGATCCCAGACGCTAGTCACCAAGGTAGAATGTAGTGGAATGTAGTGGAAAATGATATGGCGCTTCCTCAGAAAGCTAGAAATAGACATACACTTCGATCCAGCAATCCCACTCCTAGGAATATATCCTAGAGAAATAAGAGTCGTCACTCGAATAGACATATGCACACCTATGTTCATGGCAGCATTGTTCACAATAGCAAAACGATGGAAACAACCTAGATGCCCATCAACAGATGAATGGATAAACAAACTATGGTACATACACACAATGGAGTACTATGCAATGAGAAAGAACAACAATGAATCTGTGAAGCATCTCATAACATGGATGAAACTGGAGGACATTATACTGAGTGAAATAAGTCAATCACAAAAGGACAAATATTGTATGGGACCTCTATTGTAAAAACCCATGAAAAAGTTGGCACACAAAACGTGACATCTTTGCTTTTTAACACTATAAAGAGGTCTTTTGCAACAGATTTGCCCAGTGCAATGCATCTTTTTGTTTCTTGACTGCTGCTTCCGTGGGCCTTGATTGTGGATCCAAGTAAAATGAAATCCTTGACAACCTCAATCTTTTCTCCATTTATCATGATGTTGCTTATTGGTCCAGTTGTGAGGATTTTTATTTTCTTTATATTGAGGTGTAATCCATACTGAAGACTGTAGTCTTTGATCTTCATCAGTAAGTGCTTCAAGTCCTCTTTGCTTTAATCAAGCAAGGTTGTGTCATCTGCATATGGCTGGTTGTTAATGAGTCTTCCTCCAATTCTATTGCCACATTCTTCTTCATATCATCGAGATTCTTGGATTATTTCCTCAGCATCAGACTGAATAAGTATGGTGAAAGGGTACAACACTGACACACACCTTTCCTGATTTTAAACCACATGTATCCCCTTGTAAGAGGGTTAGCAGCCTACAGTCCCTGACCTCTGAGGGTTGCCATAGCTAGGTACAATGGGGCTTACAAAGAGAAGAGCAGGGAGAAATAGAGCAGACCAAACACTGGCAAAATTAACATGCTTAAGGGAACCCTCCTTCCCCTCTTTGCTGAGATCCCCTGATAGCAGGTTACTTCTGGCCTGGTGCTAATATGGCCCTCCACCCACCTGCAGCCTAGAGGCTTTTGATAATATGTAATTAGGAGGTAATGGTTTGTTGACTATTCTTTTATAGCAGAAAAGGCAAATTACACTGCTATAGAGCAGTTTCTGGCAGGCTTTTGCAGTTTGGGTTAGTTTTTTTAGGGTTAATATTTGGTTTCACGGATAAGAAAAGCCTTAAAATCAAAGTAAGATGTCTGTTATTAACGTCCCTATTTGTCTTAGTCATCTAGTGCTACTCTAACAGAAATACCACAAGTGGATGGCTTTAACAAAGACAAGTATATTTCCTCACAGTAAAGTAGGCTAAAAATCCAGATTCAGGGCGTGAGATCCAGGAGAACGCTTCCTCTCTCTGTCGGCCTTCTCATCCGTGTTCCCCCTGACTAGGAGCTTCTCTGTGCAGGAACCTCGGGTCCACAAGAGGTGGTCTGCTCCGGGTGCTTCTTTCCTGGTGCGATGAGGTCCCCCTGTCCCTCTGCTCACTTCTGTCTTTTGTATCTCAAGAGATTGCCTCAGGATACAATCCCATCTTCTGGACTGAGTCCTGCCTTACTAACAGAACTGCTGCCCATCCTCCCTCATTAACATCATAGAGGCAGGATTAACACAATACTGGGAATCATGGCCAAGCCAAATTGATTCACACATTTTTGGCGGGACACAATTCAATCCCTGACACTATTCAACAATAGTAAGGTACTGGCATTTGATCATATTATGAAAGGAGCCCTGGTGGCGCAGTGGTTAAAGCAATCAACTGCCAACCATATTGTCGGTGATTTGAAAAGCAAGGGGCTCCAGGGAGAAAACATGTGGCAGTCAGCTTCCTCAGAGACTTACAACCTCTGAAATATTCTGGGGTCGCTATGGGAATCCACGGGAGGGCGGTGGGTTTGGCTTTGATCAAATTACAGACATAAGGTTATACAGATACATTTGTGAACGTGTGTGCATGTAAGCACGCTTTTGTGGACATTACACACTCCTTCAAAGTGTGGATTATAACCCTTGAGAGTGGTTTGTGTCTGTGTGTGCTTGCCAAAAAGATTTATTGTTTTACAATTTGATAGTCAAGTTATTTAACTTACAAATTCAAATGTCTTAACCTTTTAAGTTCAGCCTGTTAGCCTTATTATTCTCTTAGAAGTCTAGCAAATAATAGCAACCACTTTTAAGGGGCTTGTGGAAAGTATTTGTCCCCATTTGCAAATCAAGTTAATGACACACCATCATCCATTTTAAAGTCCATTGGATTCTCTTGTTGCACTACATGCAGTTCTCCCTTTAATCACTTCAATGGTCTGAATTAACAGACACCTTCCCAGCTATGTAAATAACTCTTTTAAATCTAATAAATAAAACTCACCAATATAGTGGGAACTTCTCTTAACATGTCCCAATGCTGTATATAAAACTAGTTTTCCACAAGAACCAGAAGCTTAAATTAAGTACTCAATTATACATTTCACAGTAAGATTCAAATCTATAATTCTTAGAAGCCAAATTCTTTGCAACCTTGCCCATGTATACAATATCAAATATGCACACATTCCTTAATCACTCACAATATGAACGCTTCCATTTTGGTTCTCTGTAAGGCTTCTGTACATTTGTTACATCCTTCAGGAGTTGAAAGATGCACCCCTACCGCAGATGACAGTTAAAGAAAATAAATAAAACCTGTTGCCATCGAGTTGACTCCGACTCATAGTGACCCTATTGCACAGGTTAGAAGTGCTCCATAGGGTTTCCAAGAGCCGCTGGTGGGTTGGAACTGTCAAACTTTAGGTTAGCTGCCAAACTCTTAACTACTGCTCCAGGGGGGCTCCAGTTACCCTTCTGGCAACCAAGCTGGTGCCTTGGAACCGCCCACTTAACCATTGCACCACCAGGGCTCCTTGAACAAAAAATACCAGCGTTCATCTCCATTCAAGAAGCATTCTCCTATTTCACCACAAGATGGCAGCATAATTCCAGACACAATACTTTCCAATAATTTTTGATAATACATGTGCTTATGCTGCCCTCTTGTGGAAATAGCAGAGAATGCATCATGATTGGAGAAGAGTCATTTCTAAAATGCAGATTTTTTCACATTTTGGTAAGTAAAGAGAATGGATCAATGGTTAAGCACTTGGCTGGTAACCTAACGTTGGAGGTTCAAATCCACTCAGAAATTCCACTAGAGAAAGACCTGGCTATCTGCTTCCAGGAAGATTACAGCCTAGAAACCAGAGCAGCTCTACCCTTTCACATGGTGTTAGTATGAGTTGAAATGGACTCGATGGCACCCAACAACAACGACAGAGACAATTTATGAACGTAATTGAGCTCGAAATTGCCAACTTTTTTATGGAAAACAAATACATGCTACCATGCTCCTTGTTGACTATTGAATTCACGTAAAACAACATCAGAGCCACAGGGATTGTTCTGACCTCCACTCTTGTCTGCACTAATATGACTTTCTTCTTTTTTTCATAGAACGTTACTACACTACATAAAACTTGTGATTTATGTTACCATATGCATGGCAATAATAAGAAGGAATATTTCATTTTCCAGCTCCAGAAAAGTGATTGCACTAAAATTAACTCGAGCTGAAGTAAATAATCAAGTAAAAAATTATGGTAGGAAAACCACTAGACCAGTGCTTCTTAATTGCATGTGCATAGGACTCACCTGGGGAACTTGTGAAAAAGCAGATCTGGATTCGGTAGGTCGGGGGTAAGCCGAGAGATTCCTTTCTTTTTCACTGCATAGTATTCCGTTGTGTGTACGGACTATAGTTTCTTAATCTATTCATCTATTGATTGGCACTTAGGTTGCTTCCACCTTTCTGCTACTGTGAACAATGCTGCCATGAACATGGGTGTACATATGTCTATTCGTGTCACGGCTCTTATTTCTTTAGGGTATATACCTAGGAGTGGAATTGCTGGATCATATGGTATTTCTATTTCTAGTTTTTTGAGGAAGCACCATAGCATTTTCCATAGTGGTTGTACCATCTTACATTCCCACCAGCAGTGTATAAGAGTACCAGTCTCCACACAAGCTCATCAACAGTTGTTATTTTCTGTTTTTTTCATTAGTGCCAGTAATGTTGGGGTGAGATGGTATCTCATTGTAGTTTTGATTTGCGTCTCTCTAATTGCTAATGATTGTGAGGATTTCTTCATACGTTTCTTAGCAGCCTGAATGTCTTCTTTGGTGAAGTGTCTAATCATATCCTTTGCCCATTTTTTAATTGGATTATTTGTCCTTTTTTTGTTGAACAGTTGAGGTTTTCTATAAATTTTAGAGATTAGACCCTTGTCGGATATGTCGCAGCCAAATATTTTTTCCCAGTCTGTAGGTTCCTTTTTGGAGAAGTCTTTTTTTGAGCATAAGTGTTTAATTTTTAGGAGGTCCCATTGATCTAGTTCATTGTCTTCTGTGTGTGCATTTTTAGTTATGTTTGGTATTCTATTTATGCCATATATTAGGGCCCCAAGCAATGTCCCTAATTTTTCCACTGTGATCTTTCACTTTTATGTTTTATATTTTAGGTTTTTGATCCATTTTTAGTTAGTTTGGTGTATGGTGTGAGGTATGGATACTGTTTCATTTTTCAACAGATAAATATCCAATTTTGCCAGCACCATTTGTTGAAGACTTCTCTTCCCCATTCAGTAAACTTTGGTGCTTTTGTTGAAGATCAGCTGTCCATAGGTGGATGGATTTACATCTGTGTTCTCAATTCTGTTCCATTGGTCTATGTGTCTGCTGCTGCATCAGTACCAGGCTATTCTGACTACTGTGGCTGTATAGTAGGTACTGAGATCAGGTAGTGTGAGGCCTCCTGCTTTGTTCTTCCTTTTTAATAAAACTTTACTTACTCGGGCCTCTTTCCCTTCCATATAAAGTTAGTGATTAGTTTTTCCATCTCATTGAAGAATGCTGTTGGGATTTGGATCGGGATTGCATTATATCTGTATATCGTGTTGGGTAGTATTGACATCTTCACAATGTTCAGTCTACCTATTCAAGACCATGGTTTATTTTTCCGTTTATGTAGGTCCCTTTTGGTTTGTTGCAGTAGTGTTTTGCAGTTTTCTCTGTATAAGTCGTTTATGTCGCTGGTTAGATTTATTCCTGGATATTTTAGCTTTTGGGGGCTATTGTAAATGGTATTGTTTTGCTGATTTCCTTTCCATAGTTTTCTTTGTTGATGTGAAGGAATCCAACTGATTTTTGTATGTTGTTCTTGTATTCTGCCACTTTGCTGAATCCTTCTATTAGTTCCAATAGCTTTCTTGTGGTGTCCTAAGGATTTTCTACTTATTGGATCATAACAAAGATTTCAAAGGGCGGCTTGAGGAGACAAAGTAAAGTGTTATAACAACATGTGCAAAGACCTGGAGATAGAAAACTAAAAGAGAAGAACACACTTGGCATTTCTCAAGCTGAAAGAGCTGAAGAAAAACTTCAAGCCTCCAGGTGCAATATTGAAGGATTCTACGGGAAAAATATTAAACGACACAGGAAGCATCAAAAGAAGATGGAAGGAATACACAGAGTCACTATCCCAAAAAGAATTGGTCGATGTTCAACCATTTCAGGAGGTAGCCTATGATCAGCAATCGATGGTACAGAAGGAAGAAGTTCAAACTGCATTGAAGGCATTGGAGAAAAACAAGGCTCCAGGAATTGACAGACTACCAACTGAGATATTTCAACAAATGGATGCAGCGCTGGAAGTGCTCACTCGTCTATGCCGAGAAATTTGGAAGACAGTTACCTGGCCAATGGACTGGAAGAAATCCATATATATGCCTATTCCCAAGAACGGTGATCCAATTGAATGCAGACATTATCGAACAATATCATTAATATCACATACAAGTAAAATTTTGCTGAAGATCATTCAAAAGCAGCTGCAGCAGTACATTGACAGAGAACTGCCAGAAATTCAAGCCCGATTCAGAAGAGGATGTGGAACCAGGGATATTATTACTGATGTCAGATGGATCATGGCTGAAAGCAGAGAATACCAGAAAGATGTTTACCTGTGTTTTATTGACTATGCAAAGGCATTTGACTGTGTGGATCATAACAAATTATGGATAACTTTGTGAAGAATGGGAATTCCAGAACACTTAATTGTGCCCATGAGGAACTGGTACAGAGATCAAGAGACAGTCGTTTGAACAGAACAAGGGGATACTGTGTGGATTAAAGTCAGGAAAGGTGTGCATCAGGGTTGTACCCTTTCACCATACCTATTCAATCTGTATGCTGAACAACTAATCCGAAAAGCTGGACTATATGAACAAGAATGCAGCATCAGGATTGGAGGAAGACTCATTAACAACCTGTATTCTACAGATGAGACAACCTTGCTTGCTGGAAGTGAAAAGGATCTGAAGCACTTAGTGATGAAGATCAAAGACCACAGCCTTCAGTATAGATTACACCTTAACATAAACAAACGAAAATCCTCATAACTGGACCAATAGCAACATCATGATAAACGTAGAAAAGACGGAATTTGTCAAAGATTTGATTTTACTTGGATCCACAATCAACACCCCTGGAAGCAACAGTCAAGAAACCTAAAATCGCATTGCACTGGGCAAATCTGCTGCAAAAGATGTCAGTTTAAGGACTAAGGTGTGCCTGACCCAAGCCATGGTGTTTTCAATCGCCTAACACGCATGTGAAAGCTGGACAATGGATAAGGAAGACTGAAGAAGAATCAAATCAAGAATGTTCCAATTATGGTGTTGGCAAAAAATATTCAATATACCATGAACTGCCAGAAGAACAAACAAATCTGTCTTCGAAGAAATACAGCCAGAGTGCCCCTTAGAAGCAAGGATAGTGAGACTTCATCTTACATACTTTGGACATGTTATCGGAAGGGACCAGACCGTGGAAAAGGACATCATGTTTGATAAAGTAGAGTGTCACTGAAAAAGAGGAAGACCCTCAATGAGATGCATTGACACAGTGGCTGCAACAATGGGCTCAAGCATAACAAGGATTGTGAGGATGGCGAAGGACTGGGCAGTGTTTCGTTCCGTTGTTTCCAGGGTCGCTATGAGTTGGAATCGACTCCACAGCACCTAACAACAACAGGATCATTAACATCTGCAAATAGGTATGGTTCTACTTCTTCCTTACCCATGTGGATGCCCTTTATTTCCTTTTCTTGCCTTATTGCTCTTGCTAGGACTTCCAATACAATGTTGAGTAAGAGTGGTGATAAACGGCATCCTTGTCTATTTCCTCTTCCCAAGGGGAATGCTTTCAGATTCTCTCTGTTGAGGCTAAACTGTTGGCTGTTGGTTTTGTATAAGTTCCCTTTATTATGTTGAGGAATTTCCCTACTGCTCCTATATTGCTGAGAGTTTTTTTAATCAGGAAGGGGTTGCTGGACTTTATCAAATGCTTTTTCTGCATTGATTGAGATGATCATGTGATTCTTTTCCTTTATTTTATATGATTCTCACGTTGATTGATTTTTCTAATGTTGGACTAAACTTGCATGCCTGGTATGAATCTCACTTGGTCACGATGTATTATTTTTTTTGATATGCTGTGCGATTCTATTGGCTAGGATTTTGTTGAAAATTTTTGCATCTTTATTCATGAGGTATATTGGTCTGTAGTTTTCTTTTTTAGCTATGTCTTTGCGTGGCTCTCGTATTAGGGTTATGCTGGCTTCATAGAATGAATTTGGTAGCATTCCTTCCTTTTCTATGTTCTGGAATAGTTTGAGTAGAATCGGTGTCCACTCATCTCTGAATGTTTGGTAGACTTCTTCAGTGAAGCCATCTGGACTGGGGCTTTTTCTTTGTTGGGAATCTTTTTATGACCTGTTCAATTTCTTCTTTTCTTACAAGCCTGTTCAAATTTTCTACCTCAGTTTGTGTTAGTTTCAGTAGTTGGTGTGTTTCTAGAAATTTGTCCATTTCCTCTAGGTTTTCAAATTTGTTAGTGTACAATTTTTCATAGTATTCTCTCATAATGCTTTTTATTTCAGTTCGTTCTGTTGTAAAGTCAGCCATCTCATTTTTTTTATTGTGCTTTATTTAAGTGAAAGTTCATAATTCAAGTTAGTTTCTCATACAAAAATTCATACACAAATTGTTATGTGATCCTAGTTGCTCTCCGTATACTGTGACAGCACACTCCTCCTTTACACCTCGGATTTCCTGGGTCCATTCTAACAGCTGCTGACCCTCTCTGCCTTCTTATCTTGCCTCCAGACAGGAGCTTCCCATTTACTTTCATGTATCTACTTGAGCTAAGAAGTACTCTCTTCTGGAGTATCATTTTATATCCCATAGTCCAGTTTAGTCTTTGTCCGAAGAGTTGGCCTGAGGAATGGTTTCAGTTTTGGGCTAACAGGGAGTCCAGGGGCCATGTCTTCCAGGGTCTCTCCAGTCTCAGTCGAATCATTAACTCTGGTTTTTTTAACTAGAATTTGAGTTCTGCACCTTGCTTTTCTCCTGGCCCATCAGGCACTCTCTGTTGTGTTCTCTGTCAGGGCAGTCATGGGTGGTAGCCAGGCACCATCTAGTTCTTCTGGTCTCAGGCTGATGAAGTCTCTGATTTATGTGGCCCTCTCTGTCTCTTGTGTTCTTCATTCTCCTTTACTCCAGGTGGCTGGGACCAATTGATGCATCTCAGATGTCCGCTTGTAAGCTTTTAAGGCCCCAGATGCCACTCACCGATGTTGGAAGCAGAACATTTTCTTAATAAGCTTTGTTATGCCAGTTGTCCTAGATGTCCCCTGAAAGCAGGGTCCTCAGACCCCTACCCCTGCTACTCTGTCCCTCAAAGGGTTTGACTGTATTCAGGAAACTTCTTAGCTTTGGTTTAGTCCAGTTGTGCTGACTTCCCCTGTAGTATGTGCTGTCCTTCCCTTCACTTAAGATAATTCTTGTGTATTCTCTAGTTAGTGAATTCCCCTCTCCACCCTCGTAACCATCAAAGAGTGACTTCTTCTGCATTTAAACGTTTTCTTGAGTTCTTATAATAGCGGGCTTGTACAGTATTTGTCCTCTTGTGACTGACTAAATTCACTCAGCATAATGCCTTCCAGATTCCTCCATGTTCTAAGGTGTTTCACGGATTCATCATTGTTCTTTATTGTTGCATAGTATTCCACTGTGGGAATGTACCATAATTTGTTTATCCATTCATCCATTGATGGGTACAAAGGTTGTTTCCGTCTTTTTGCTATCGTGAACAGTGCTGCAATGAACATGGGTGTGCATATATCTGTTCGTGGATCGGCTCTCATTTCTCTAGGATATATACCAAGGAGCGGGGCTGCTGGACCATATGGTACTTCTATTTCTAGCTTTTTAAGGAAGCGACAAATTGATTTCCAAAGTGGTTGTACCATTTGACATTCCCACCAACACTGTATAAGTATTTCAGTCTCTCCACAACCTCGCCAACATTTATTATTCTGTGTTTTTTGGATTAATGCTAGTCTTGTTGGGGTGAGATGGTATCTCATTGTAATTTTGAATTGCATTTCTCTAATGGCTAATGATTGTGAGCATTTCCTCATGTGTCTCTTATCCGCATGAATGTCTTCTTTGGCAAAGTCTCTGTTCATATCCTTTGCCCATTTTTTAATTGGGTTATTTGTCTTTTTGTTGTTGAGGTTTTACAGTATCTTACAGATTTCAGAGATTAGATGCTGATCGGATTTGTCGTAGCGAAATTTTTTTCCCCAGTCTGTAGGTTGTCTTTCTACTCTTTTGGTGAAGTCTTTTGATGAGCATAAGTGTTTGATTTTTAGGAGCTCCCAGTTATCCACTTTCTCTTCTGGTGTTTGTGCATTGTTACTTATAGTTCGCATTCTGTTTACACCACGTATTAGGGTTCCTAGCATTGTCCCTATTTTCTCTTCCATGATCTTTATCTTTCTAGATTTTATATTTAGGTCTTTCATCCATGTTGTTTGATTTTTTTCCTTGCTGTTTCTGTTGTTGATTTCTACTTTTTTGTCTTTACGATCAGAAAAGATGCTTTGTAATCTTTCGATGCTTTGGATTCTGGTAAGGCTTGCTTTATGGCGTAATATGTGGTCTATTCTGCAGAATGTTCCATGTGCATTGGAAAAGAAAGTATAGTTGGCTGATGTTGGGTGGAGTATTTGGTATAAGTCTATGAGATCAAGTTGGTTGACTGTGGCATTTAGATCTTTCATGTCTTTACTGAGCTTCTTTCTGGATGTTCTGTCCTTCACCGAGAGTGGTGTGTTGAAGTCTCCTACTATTATTGTGAGCTGTCTCTCTCTCTTTTCAACGCTGTTAGAGTTTGTCTTATGTATTTTTGAGCTCTGTCATTGGGTGCGTAAATAGTTATTACGGTTATGTCCTCCTGGTGTACTGACCCTTTAATCATTATATAGTGTCCTTCCTTATATGTGGTGGATTTTACCTTAAAGTTTATTTTGTCAGAGATTAATATTGCCACTCCTGCTCTTTTTGAGTGTTGTTTGCTTGATATATTTTTTTCCATCCTTTGACTTTTAGTTTTTTTTGTATCTTCAAGTCTAAGGTGTGCTTCTTGTAGGCAGCATATAGACGGATCTTTTTTTTATCCAATCTGCCACTCTCTGTCTCTTTAATAGTGCATTTAGTCCATTAACATTCAGCATAATTATTGATATGTATGAGTTTAGTGCTGTCATTTTGATGTCTTCTTTTGTGTGATGTTCAGTTTCTTTGTTCCACTTAATTTTCTGTGGTGAGTCATTTTTCTTTACATATTTTCTTTTCATCTTTTTCATTGTTGTTGCTTTTGTAGTTGCTGAGTTTTTATGTTTTTCTTGGTTTTTATTCTGACTTGTAGGATTCTTATTTTCCTTTGTGGTTACCTTGATATTTGCCCCTATTTTTCTAAGTTTAAACCAGTCTTTTATTTCTTTACATCGCCTTGCCTTCCTCTCCATATGAAAAATCTATGACTACATTTTTTAGTTCCCCTTTTTGGTTTTAACGTTGTCATCTTTTATATATTGACATCTCTGTTCCCCTATTTTCACCTTTATTTTTGTGACATCCCTATCTGTGTTGATATCTCTTTGCTCTGTCCTGTGTTCTAGTCTTGGGTTGTTATCTGATGTTACTTATTTTCTAACCAGAGGACTTCCTTTAGTATTTCTTGTAATTTTGGTTTGGTTTTTGCAAATTTCCTAAACTTCTGTTTATCTGGAAATGCCCTAATTTCACCATCATATTTGAGAGACAGTTTTGCTGGATATATAACTCTTGGCTGGCAATTTTTTACATTCAAGGCTTTATATATGTCATCCCATTGTCTTCATGCCTATATGGTTTCTGCTGAGTAGTCTGAGCTTAGTCTTTTGGACTCTTCTTTGAAAATGACCTTTCGTTTATCCCTACCTGCCCTTAAAATTCTCTCCTTATCTTTGGTTTTGGCAAGTTTAATTGTAATATGTCTTGGTGGCTTTCTTTTGGGATCTACCTTGTGTGGGGTTCGACGAGCATCTTGGATAAATATCTTCTCATCTTTCATGATATCAGGGAAGTTTACTGTCAACAAATCTTCACAATTCTGTGTATTTTCTGTTATACACCCCCCACCCCTGTTCTGGTATTCCAATTACTCGTAGGTTGCTCTTCTTGATAGAGTCCCACATAATTCCTAGGGTTTCTTCATTGTTTTAAATTCTTTTATCTGATTTTTCCTCAAATAAGTTGCTGTCAAGTGCATTATCTTCAATCTCACTAATTCTGACTTCCATTCCCTCAGTTCTGCTCCTATGACTTTCTATTGAGTTGTCTATTTCTCACATTTTATTGTTAATCTTCTGGATTTCTGTTTGCTGTCTCTCTGTGGATTCTTGCAGCCTGTTAAATTTATCATTATACTCTGCTCTAATCTTCTTAAGTTCCTCTACTGCTTTGTCTGTGAGTTCCTTGGCTTGTTCTGCATTTTGACTGATCTCCTTCCTGATATCTTGAAGACTTCTGTAGAGTAAGCGTTTGTATTCTAGTTCTCGTAATTCCAAGAAGTTCTCTTCCTCCGGAAAATTTCTTGATTCTTTGTTTTGCTGAAGCCATCATGGTCTGCCTCTTTATGTGATTTGATACTGAACATTGTCCATGAGCCATCAATAAGTTATTCTATTTATTTATTTTATGTTTGCTTACTGTGTCCTAGCTTCTTGTTTTCTTTTGTTTTGATATGCCCAAGTAGGCTGCTCGTGTGAGCTAGTTTGATTATTGGTGCCTTTGAAGCTGTAATATCCTGTCACCAGGTGGTTAGATCGGTTACTAGGTATGTGACCCAGGAGTCTGTTCACTTGTTTTTATGGAATCAGCTCAGATGTCCAGGTAGTCGGTCACCAAGTGTGTGGTGCAGGCTCTCACCTACATTCCTAGACAGCCAGAGGTTACTGGTGTAGGCACAGGTATCTGGCTGCAGTAGGGGGTCATGGACTGAGCAAAGCAGGGGGCTGACGGCTGCCCCTGAATGTCTTGGAGGAAAGCGTGTCCCTGTTCCCTAGAGCACATAGGTGGGTGGGTTTTGCAGCCAGACTATGGGCACCCAATGCTGTTCACTGTAAGGACTGGGAGGCACTAATTCTTCTTGGACCTGTGTCGTGGGTGGCTAGGTGGTGTGGGTGGAGCCACCAGTCCTCAGGCCCCTGATGTGGGTAGGTGAGGACACTGCTTAATGGGCAGAGCAGTGTCAAATGTCATGAACCTGCCACTTCACCAGATAGCTGACAGAGTTGAAGTTAGGCTTCAGGTATACACACAGTTGTACTGTGGTAATGAGGGCCTACAGTGTTGAAACAGGCCCACACAGGTCTATGCAGGGGTGAAAGGCATTCAAAGTCCGTGGACCCCTTATGCCTGTGCCTAGGCAAAGGAGTTGTGCCTACCCTGAGTTCCCAGCTTAGGGGAGCTGGCAGATTAGTTTTTCCTGTTTGGTAATCTGTTCCCTCTCCTAGGCAGGGAGTATGCATCAGGGAACGTGACAGGTCCTACTCGTCAATCGCTAAAGCCGGCCTGGGACTTTGTGCAGAGTGGGCAGCGTTCAGGTAAATGGGAGAGAGATTTTTCCCAAAGGGGGTGTGTTTTGATCGGCACAGTAGGTCAAACGCATGTACTCATCTTTTGCCGATTGAGTGCCACTTTTCACTGGTTCTGGAGTCCCAAGTAGACTCTATGCCGCTGCAGGTCACCCGATGTGGAAAATGGTTCATGAGTGCCACTTCTTGCCTCACCTTGCACACCAGTTGATCTGCCCTGAAAGGTGCCGTCTCGTGCCGTCAGGGATGGAACACCTTGCTGCTTCCAAACCATCTCTCCCTCCCCCTGCCACTCAGTCCAATTCCTCAACTTTGCCTTTGATGTTCAGGGCTCCTACATTATCATATATAATCGATTCACTTTTTTTGGTCTTTGTTGTAAGAGGGACCACAGGAAGTACCTCACTACACAGCCATCTTGGCCCTCCCTCGCATCTCATTTGTTATTCGTGTTATTTTCGTCTTCTCCTGTTTTTCTCTTGTCAATTTGGCCAGTGGTTTGTCCAATTTATTAATTCTTTCAAAAACCAGCTGTTAGTCTTGTTGATTCTTTCTATTGTTTTTCTGTTCTCTGTTTCATTTACTATTCCACTAATTTTTAGTATTTTGTTTCTTCTGGTGACTGTGAGCTTCTTTTGCTGCTCTTTCTAATTGTTCAAGTTGTAGGGATAGTGTTTTGATTTTTGTCAATTCTTCTTTTTTGATGTGTGCATTTATTGGTATAAATTGACCTCTGAGTACTGGTTTTCCTGTGTCCTAAATGTTTTGGTATGTTGTGTTTTCATTCTCTTTTGATTCTAGGAATTTTTTAAATTCTTATCTTTGATTTCTTCTTTTCTAAGTAGTTTTTAAGCAGTGTGTTATTTAGTTTCCATTAATTAGATTTTCTTTCTCTTGGTCTTTCTGTTACTGATTTCTACTTTTATAGCATTGTAATCAAAGAAGATGCTTTGTATTATTTCAATTTTTTGAATTTGTTGAGGCTTGGTTTGTGTTCTAAAATGTGGTCTATTCTGGAGAATGATCCATGAGCACTGGAGAAGAATATGTACTTTGCCGCTGTTGGGTGAAGTGCTCTGTATATGTCTTTGAGGTCAAGTTGGTTGATTGTGGTATTTAGATCTTCTGTGTCTTTGTTATCATTTGACTCATAGCAACCGTATAAGGCAGCTATAAGTTTGCTATGAGTCAGAATTGATTTAACGGCAATGTTTTTTGTTTTTTTTTTTTGGTGTCTCTGTTGAGTTTCTCTCTGGTTGTTCTGTCCTTCACGTAGAGTGGTGTGTGAAAGTCTCCTAGTATTATTGTGGAAGTGCCTATTTCTCTTTTCAGAGCTGTAAGGGTTTGTTTTATGTATTTTGGAGCTCTATCGTTGGGTGCGTATATACTTATTATGCTTATGTCCTGTAGGTGGATTGACCTTCTAATCATTATATAATGTCCTTCGTTGTCTTTTATAGTGGATTTTGCTTTAAAATCTATTTTATCAGAGATTAATATTGCCACTCGTGCCCTTTTTTGGTTACTGTTTGCTTGCTATACCTTTTTAAATCCTTTAAGTTTTAGTTTATTTATATCTTTGTTTCAAATGTGTATCTCTTTCAAACAGCATATTGATGCGTTCTGGTTTTTTAATCCATTCTGCCACTCTTCATCTGTGGGGATATATGCCATTTAAACACGGCTACACTATTGACAACTTCACCCCCTCAAAGTCCTCTATGCTGCACAGGAGATGTTGAGACTTGTCAGCGATGAGGAGGAGATTAGGCACAATTGTTTTCCCGAACCTATTGTCCCGTTACTGATTGGCTTGTTAACCTGAATTCCTTCTCCCTTGCCCGAAACTTCTTGTTATTCACCCAAAGCCCCTGTTCTGTTATTTGCTTCACTGCTTGCTGTAATGACTATAAATAAACTCCTGGGTCTGAAGCCGGGGTCGACTATTCTGAGTGACCCTCCTTGGCCCTACTTCTCTGTAAGAGTTGTGTTTGGCTACTGTCTTCGCCGCCCCGACAATCGTCGCCGCTGCGACAGATGGTACCCCGTATGAGGGGACTGTAGACGCCCTCGCACTCAATCCCTTCAGGTGGTGAGTATCGGACATCCATTTCAGGCTGGGTTTACAGCCCGAGAGTGGTGGAGCTTTCCCGAACGCCCTCGATTCTGGCTGGGTTTACATCCCAAGGGTGGCGGGGCTTTCCTGAATGCCCTCAATTTAGGCTGGGTTTACAGCCCAAGGGCGGCGGGGCTTTCCCGAGCACTCTCAAGGGATTTCAGGCTTCAGGCCAGGAGTTTTTACTGTCTCTCATTCTCTTTTCATTTTCCGTTTCTCCCTCACTATGGGGAATTTTCTTTCTTCTGAACAGCGGCAGTATAAAACCCAGCTGTTAGGATTGTTAAAGGCCTCCAAGCTTAAGGTGTCAGAAGAAACTCTTACCCAACTTCTGCTTTTAATTGAATCTGCCTGTCCTTGGTATCCCTTGCGGGGAAACCTTGATGTAGAAGCATGGGAACGTATTGGTAACATCATTCGTGACATGAACATCCCAGCTTCAGTTCTTATTGCTTGGCAACACTGTCGCCTTGCCCTGCAGTCCTTACAAGCAGCTCCTTCAGCTCCCTCCCCTAGTAAAGAAAATGTTTACGACCCTTCTCCTTCCGCGCCTCCCGAGGCTGATTCCTTACAACATGAGTCTCTTATGGAGAGATGTTTGCAGGAGGGCCGTGAGAAAGAAGGGTTTTCTGCTTATCCTGTCATTCGGGGAGCAGGACCGCCCCGTCACGATGGCCTTCCAGTTCAAGTTTTTAAAGAACTTCGTAACAGCACAGCAGAAAATGGTTTACAGAGTTCCTTTACAAAAGGAATGGTAGCAGGTCTAGCACAAGGATGTGAGATGACCCCCTGGGATTGGAATGTTTTGATGCGAACAGTCTTAAATCCTGTCCAATTTAGTGTTTGGAATCAAGAATATAAAGAACATTGTAGCTTTTATGCTATGGACAATTTAAATCATAACATCCCTGTTAGTGTTGACATGCTCTCAGGTGCTGGGAACTACTCCACTCCCCAGGCCCAGAGTCAGATGAATAGGCAAGCATTCAGTCAAGCTTCCGACGCTGCTGCCAAACCCTGGAGTAAAATCCCTGATTCCAGGATGCCCACCGGCTCATTCCCCACTATTCGTCATGCGGCAAACGAGCCTTACATTGACTTTACCAATCGTCTCCAAATGGCCATTTCCCGACAGGTAGATAACCAACAAGCAGCTGAAGTTCTTTGTCTCCAGCTTGCTTATGAAAATGCTAATGGTGACCGTCGGGCTGTTTTAGCTCCCTTAAAGGCACAGAATCTTAATCTAGCTGAAATGAATAGAGCATGTCAAAATGTTGGCACAGAAACTCATAAGGCACAAGTATTAGCGGCAGCTCTCCGTCCATCCACTGCCACCTATTTTGGGTGCAGTAAACCTGGACATTTTAAGGAAGACTGTCACAGTTTAAAAAACAAAAATGCCAACACTAAACTTCCAACCCAAAAGCGTCCCCGCTGTGATAAAGGCTTTCATTGGGCTAATCAGTGCAGGTCTCAACTTAACAATCAAGGCAGCCCTATGTCGGGAAACGGTAAGAGGGGCGAGAGCTCTCACACCCCGAAAAATCCATGGGGCTCTGGAGTGTGGAGTGTAGAGACCACAGCATAGACTCCAAACAGCAACATTTTCAAGTCAATGATTTAAAGGAAGCCACGGAAGGGAGTGCAGGTCTAGATTTACCCTTAGCAGAAGGGGCTATAATAGATGAGGCAGGAAAAGTTTTTCTTATAGGAACACAGGTTTGGGGACCCCTGCCTCGAGGATATTCAGGACTCCTAATGGGTCGCTCTAGTATTACATCTCAAGGTCTAACTGTTCATCCTGGTGTAATAGACTCTGATTACGAAGGTCAAATTAAAATTATGGTTTCCAGTCTCTCTGACTGGAACATTACTCCCTCTGATAAAATAGCACAGCTAATTTTACTTCCCTTTGTAGTCCCCTCCGCTCACACTACCCCAAGACGGGCTGGGGATTTCGGCAGTACTGATGCTTTTTGGCTTACTAAGTTACAATCTTCCCGACCATATCTTACTGTTCAGGTCAATGATCGCGTGTTTAAAGGGCTCGTGGGTTCTGGGGCAGATGTAACTATCTTCTCCTCTCATTCCTGGCCCTCTTCTTGGCCCAAGAAGCAGACCACTGAAACCCTCGCCGGAGTTGGAGGAGCACAGTGTCCTTTTCAAAGTACACTTCCCATTGTTTGCTATAGCCCTGATGGACAACCCCCTTCTATCTGTCCCTTTATCCTTCCTTTGCCTACTATATTATGGGGACGAGATTTACTCTCTCAGTGGAATGTTTAAATTGGCACCCCTCAGGATTTTTCATAGGGGCTACTGCTCAAACAGACCCTCTGTTAAAATTAACCTGGATACCTGGCCCTCCTGTTTGGGTTGAGCAGTGGCCCATTAAAGAAGAGAAATTAGAACACCTTAAAAGACTTGTCCAGGAACAGTTAGAGGCCGGACACATCCGGCCTTCCTGCAGCCCTTGGAATACACCTATTTTCTGTGTCCCTAAAAAATCCAAAAAATGGAGGCTCCTACATGACTTACGGGCTGTTAATCAACGTCTTGTCCCTATGGGACCTCTTCAACCAGGAATTCCCAACCCGGCCTGTATTCCTCAAACATATCATATTATTACTTATTGATCTTAAAGATTGTTTTTTTACCCATCCCACTCCATCCTGATGACTGTGCTAAATCTGCCTTCTCAGTTCCTTCTATGGATAAATGTCGTCCTATGCAGCGTTATGAGTGGACTGTTCTCCCACAGGGCATGGTCAATAGTCCAACTATCTGTCAATATTATGTTGATAAGGCTCTTAAGCCAGTCCGAAGAGCCTTTCCCTCATGTCTTATATATCATTATATGGACGACATTCTCCTAGCCCATCCCAAACCAGAACAACGTGATTCACTTCTTGTCTCTGTTCAACATGCATTACAAGGTTTTGGCTTACAAGTAGCCCCTGAAAAAGTTCAGTCTTTCACCCCGTGGCAGTATCTGGGATACATTCTTGACACCCATATCGTTTGCCCTAAAACACCAGAAATTATAATTCCCAAGGCCTTAACTCTAAATGACCTCCAAAAGATCCCTGGTCATATTAATTGGCTGCGACCGTCACTCGGCATAACAACCTCTCAACTGACCCACTTATTTGAGACCCTTAAGGGTGACCCTGCTCTAACTTCTATGAGGACACTCTCTCCCCAAGCACGCCATGAATTAATACTTGTTAACCAAGCCATTAAAGAAAAATTTTTGACTCGTTTACAGATAAATCATCCTGTTTACCTTCTCCTATTAAATACTCCTCATAGTCTTACAGGCGTGCTCTGTCAATTTACTCCTGACTTCGGAGCACTTGAATGGCTTTTTCTTCCTTCTCGCCCTCCGCAACAGTTGTTTACACGTTTCTCTCAGTGCATTAACTTATTAACGCAAGGATGCACCCGCACTCAACAGCTCTTGAGTTCTGACCCTCATTTTATATACTTTGGGGTAACAAAAACAGCTTTTGACCATGCTGTTCTTAATTCCGGAGAGCTCCAGATCGCTTTGGCTGATTTTACTGGGCAAATAATTTATTCTTATCCCACTTCAAAGCCACTCTCTACTGTGCAGCTTCTTCCTTTACAACTTTCTACTATGCTCTCTCCTTCACTTCTTGCTAACGCCCCTACCGCCTTTATAGACGGATCAGGAAAAACTGGAGAGGGAGCGGTCACCTGGCAGACGGACGGTGCTTGACAGCACTGTATTACACAGAAAGCCTCCACTACACAGTGTGCTGAGTTGTCAGCAGCTGTTGCTGCCTTTGAAATTTTTAAATCAGTGCCTTTCAATTTAATCGCTGATTCTGCTTACGTTGTTCACACTATTCAACATATTAGCGATGTAACTCTTCGATTTAGTCACAATTATGAGTTGTTTACTTTATTTATAAAGCTCCAAACCCTGCTTAATAGCCATAACTCTCCCTTTTTTGTGGTACATGTGCACCCCCATACACCCTTGCCGGGACCTCTTTCTGATGGCAATTCTTGCGCCGATTTACTTGCTGGCTCTGCCTTTTCTGATGCATGAACTTCTCATAATTTCTTTCATCAAAATGCACGGGGACTTCAAAAACAATTTTCTATCTCTCTTACTGAAGCACAACAAATTGTTCACACCTATCCTGACTGCCAATGCTTTTCTCCCACGTGCTATGCTGCTGGCATCAACCCACGTGGTCTAGTAGCCAATCAATTGTGGCAAATGCATGTTACACACTATCCTCCCTTTGGGAAACTTAAATATGTCCATGTGTCCATAGATACATGTTCTGGGTTTCTTTATGCTACAGCCCTTTCCGGAGAACGTTCTACTCATGCCTGTCATCACTTCACCCAAGCCGTTACAACTATGGGATGTCCCCAAGCCCTTAAAACTGATAATGGTCCTGCATATACTTCTGATAAATTTCAACAATTTTGTGCCACTTGGGATATTCTTTATACCACTGGCATTCCTTATAGCCCTCACGGGCAAGCCATAATTGAACGTGCCCATCATACTCTCAAACAGCTCTTAAATAAACAAAAGGGGGGAGATGATGGGTCCAGACTATGTGACCAAAATGAAAGACTTGCCAAAGCTCTCTTTACTTCTAACTTTTTATCGGTTGCTAAAGATGGTCGTACCGCTGCAGAACATTTTATCCCCCCGACACCCGAACTCACCCACAGGTCCTCTGTGAAGATCTTCAGAGTCCCTCTGTCTGGCAAGGAACTATAAAATTATTAACCTAGGGGCGAGGGTATGTGGCTGTTTTGTCTCCCACAGGTTCACTTTGCATTCCCGCCTGATTAGTAAAACCATATCATGACCCAGAGATAGCCACCACCCTTCCGTTGGGAACCACCGCCCCTGCTGCAGCTGCCGAGGCCGCTAGCCAGCCCGACTCCAGAATGACAACTGACACCATCACCATCACCCCCTCCCTGGGGAAGGAGAGTGAACAACAGAGCTCTGCTATACCGGTAACATGGGGAGGTCTGAAAGCCTCTCCTCCAAAGCTGAGTATATCCTCTCAACTACGGGTACCCCACTTACACCTGAAAATCTATTTCTAACTATGGTCTCCTTTGTGACCTTCAATTCTCAACAGGTACGTGTTCTCCTCCTCCTTTCTCAAGTACTAGCAACCTCTGCCTCAACCACCTACTGGGCTCACGTTCTTAGCCCCCCTCTTCCACCCGGTTACGTGGGAAGAACCAGAACCCCCTCTTTCCTCTAATGATACTACCATTACTGGTGGACAATATTTGGCCTATTCCAACACTCATTAACTCCCCTGAAGAGGGATGATGGTTTGTACTGCCTACAAATTGGACACTCTATGCTGACGCCCTTCCTTTGTGTTTCACTACTCAAGCATGCACTGCTTCTGCATGCGTACCTATACTAGAACAATGGTATATGAATTACATTTACTCCAATGATACTGATAAGCAACCAGCCTATTCTAAATAAATTTTCGTCAAAGCTATAGGCATTAACGGCACGTTCAGCAATAACAGTGCCTGTATTAGTCACTCACCCCCTTCCTTCCCTGTATGTCAACACCCACAGCTATCTCTTACAGACCCTATCGATAATACTTGGCTTATTTGTCGAACTACTAACTTTTCTTCATACTCTCTCCCTTTCAACATTTCACTAGAAAATCGGGGCCCTCAAGGTCTAGTTTTATTACCAAATCGCTCTACTTGGCAGTGGGCAGCCCCATACCATTATCAAGGACACTCTCAATCCTGGAACCCTGGCCTAACCGGACCCATTCTCCACTTACGTTACTCCACTGAACATTTCTCTCCATTAAAGGTCCTCTCTTGGCGAGTGGGTCTCCCATTTTATGAAAGAACTCTCCGTTCAGGAGCCTTTCTGAAGGAGACAGAGAATGTCTCTAACAAGTTAAAGTGGACCCTCCATGACCATTACGATTCTGTGCTTGTGTGCACGTCTCCACCATACATTTTTGCTATAACTTCTAGTCCTCCAGATATCATTAAAATAAATGCCTCTTTTCAATTAACATTATCCACTGGCTCTACTTGGATTACTCCATGTCTGTCCAGACAAAATGTCTCCACTCTTAACATCAATTCTGTATTTGTTCTTCGACAAAAAAGTCACCTTTGGCTGCCCGTTAATCTTACACGCCCCTGGCAAGATAGGTCCCCCCTCCTCAGGTTGTTAATGCATTACAAAAAATACGAACTAAAAGGTTGCTTGGAATTCTCATAGCCTCTATTATCACAGTCACTGCTATTGCCGCTACGGCCACTACCGCTGCCGTAGCTCTCTCCCATTCAGACCGCCCAACAGTTTAACACTTATATGCAAAATGTTACTTCTGAAATGCAAACTATGGCACATATTGATCAAGAAATCCTCAAGCATCTGGGTGCTTTAGAAGCCTCAGTCCTTTGGCTTGGAGAGCGACAGGAAGCCCTATGGGAACATTCCCAACTAACCTGTGATGCTGAATACACTCGCTTCTGTGTTACCGCCCTTCCATATAATGAATCCTGGAAGGATGTTAAAAATAATCTTTTACCTAGCTTCGCTTCTCCGTTGAAAAGTGATATTCAAAAATTACCATTCCAGTTACAAGAACAACTCTTGAAACTACAAGCAGAGTCTAATAAAAATACACTTACTACACTTAATGATTTTGGTTACTGGCTTAATCCTACACATTGGTTCTCTGGACTCAATCTCCGTGTTTGGGTCCTTTTTGCTATAGGCTGTTTAATAGTCTTGTGCCTCCTTATAGTCATCCGATGTCTCTACTCCCTGAAGATCTCCCATCACCAACAGAAGCCGGCCTTCTACGCCTGGACCATTCGCTACCAGTTACCTAAACAGGAGACAGGAAAAATAAAGACCTCCTCTTAAGAAGACCCTTCCTATGTTATTACTTTGATAATCAGTAATTACCTGTATTTTGTTAATCAGTAGCTATTTGATAATGTGTAAATTCCTCTATATTGTCTGCCTCTTCTAGATCAGATGCTTTTGCATAGATAGGTTGCCAAGTTAGATGATCCCCTTCCGATTAATAATGAATTTGTATAAATGTTTCTTCGATTGTTAATGAATCTTTGTGCCTTTAAGAATGTTAATCTAGTGACTGTTGAGTAATAGTGTTAAAGAATGGATTGATCGGGAGAAAACCCATTGGTCCAACAATCGGGATGTGTTCAATGCAGGGGTTTAAAAATATTTCCCTTGCACTGACCCTGTTCCGAGTGTTTTCCCTTTAAGCTAAATTGTTGCTGCACAGTGAGTCCATTTCAATGCTGCGATTCATAAGAGCCTCGCTCTAATTTAGTACCCTGATGAAGAACCAGATGGTACCCGGTGGAAAACCAGCACCGTGAGTTTAAAGAGCCTGCCATGGCCGCCATCTAGGAGCCCAAGGAAGTCCAGGTATTACTCATCGCTATGCTACTTCTCCTCCTTGAACATATGGAGTGTGCCCCAGCTGAAGCTGGGCACACAAGGACTCACAAAAATTCTCCACACATCAGCCAGGCCCTGATAGCCAAAATGTTCTTGACAAGAACATTTTACCTTATCCTAATGGGCATTTGTTGGACCAGTGAAAACCCTCTTGATTCTTATTCCATTAATTAAACAAAAGGGGGGAAATGTGGGGATATATACCATTTAAACATGGCTACATTGTTGACAACTTCAGCCCCTCAAAGGCCTCTATGCTGCACAGGACATGTTGAGACTTGTCAGCGATGAGGAGGAGATTAGGCACGACTTGTTTTCCCAAACCTATTGTCCTGTTACTGATTGGCTTGTTTACCTGAATTCCTTCTCCCTTGCCCGAAACTTATTGTTATCCACCCAAAGCCCATTGTTCTGTTATTTGCTTCACTGCTTGCTGTACTGACTATAAATAAACTCCTGGGACTGAAGCTGGGGTCGACTCCTCTGAGTTACCCTCCTTGGCCCCACTTCTCTGTAAGGGTTGTGCCGTTGGTTACCGTCGCTGTCACCATTGTGACATTCATCCCTTTAACTGGTACATGTATGCCATTTAATTCAGTGCGATTATCGATCAGTATGAGTTTATTGGTGTCATTTTCTTATGCTTTTTTTTGTGTGTGGTGTTGATGGTTTCTTTTTCCAAGTTAATTTTCCATGCTGGTTTTTTTTTTTTTTTTAATTGTGATTTGTCTCTTCATTTTCTTTGTTGGTTTTGGTTTTGTGTGTACTGTATCTTTATGATTTTCTCCTTTTATATTTTGATGAGTAGGTTTCTTAACTTTCTTTGTGGTTACCCTGAAATTTACCTTTATCTTCCTAAGTTTAAAGCAGTAATTTATTTCTTGATATCTTCCTGACTTCCTCTCCGTATGGAAGCTTGAAACCTATACTCTTTATTCCCCCTTTATGTTTTGAAGCGGTCATCGGTTACAGATTGACGTCTCTGGGTCCCCATTTTCCGTCTTTTAGCTTTATTTTTGAGAGTTCTTCATCTGTGTCGATATCTGTCTGATGTTGTCATGTGTTTTAGTCTCAGGTTGTTGTCTAGTGTGTTGTTAGTTTTCTGTCCAAAGTACTCCCTGTAACGTTTCTTGTAAAGTTAGCCTGGTTTTTATGAATTCATTTAATTTCTGTTTATCTGGAAATCTTCTAATTTCATCATTATATTTGAGGGATAATTTTGCTGGTTATATAATTGTTGGTTGGCACTTTTTTCTTTCAAGGTTTGATACATGTCATCCCATTGCCTTCTTGCCTGCATAGTTTCTGCCAAGTAATCAGAACTTAGTCATATCAATGCCCCTTTGCAGGTGATCTTTCGCTTTATCCACGCTGCTTTAGGATTCTTTGTCTTCTTTGGTTTGGGAACGTTTGATTATGATATGCCTCAGTGTTTGTCTTTTTGCATCTATCCCGTATGGGATTCGTTGTGCTTCTTGTATGGTTATCTTCTCATCCTTCATGATGGTAGGGAAGTTTTCTGTCAGCATATCCTCAACAATTCTCTCTGTACTTTTTGTTGATTTCTCCCCTTCTGGGATTCAAATCACATGGAATTTATTCCTCTAGATGGTGTCCCACACAACTATTAGGCTTTCCTCATTTTTTCTGATTGTTCCTTGAACAGATTAGTGTTAAGGGATTTGTCTTCTATTCCACTGATCCTGTGTTGCACTGTTTTAATTTTACTCCTATGACTTTCCATTGACTTGACAATTTCTGAAATTTTATTAAGATTCTGGATTTCTGGTTGCTGTTTCTGTATGGTTCTCAATTGTTAGTTTATTTTGTCATTTTGTTATGACTTGTGTTGTTTTCCTGGATTCTTCCAGTGTTGTCTGTGCTTTCCTTGATTTTTTCTGTGTTTTCCATAGTTTTGTCTATGTTTTCCTTGATTCCTTTGAGGACCAATTCTGTCTTAGTCATCTAGTGCTGCTCTAACAGAGAGACTGCAAGTGGATGGTTTTAACAAAGAGAAGTTTATTCTCTCACAGTCCAGTAGGCTACAATTGCAAATTCAGGGCATCAGCTCTAGGGGAACGTTTTCTCCATTGGCTCTGGAGGGAGGTCCGTGTCATCAATCTTCCTTTGGTCTGGGAGGTTCTCTGCACAGGAACCTCAGGTCCAAAGGATGCGCTCTGCTCCTGGCACTGCTTTCCTGGTGGTATGACGTTCCCGTGTTCCCGTGTCTCTGCTTGCTTCTCTCTTTTATATCTCAAAAGAGATTGGATTAAGACACTATCTAATCTTGTAAGCCTCATCAGTATAACCTTATCACAGTGATAGAATTTACAACACATAAGGAGATCACATATAAGTACAAGGCATTTAGAGAACTATACACTAAAGTAGAGCTCCATACATAAAGTGACCATAAACTGAGTTATTTTTATAAATTTATTTTTATTTACCAGTTTAAGCTTTGTACTGTATGTATTGAAATAAGTTCCAGAAGTCTTAATGCAGTAAGTATAAAACCCAAAATTAATAGCTATGCAATCTGAGGGTAAGGAGTCCTGGTGGAGCAGAGGTTAGGCACTTGGCTGCTAATCTAATTGTCAAGGTTTCCAACCTACCCAGAGGCTTCACAGAAGAAAGATGTGGCCATCTGCTCCCTTAAAGTTACAGCCAAGAAAGCCCCGTGATGCAGCCCTCCTCTGTCTCATGGGGTTGCTATGAGTCAGAATCAACTTGATGGCACTTAACAACAACACTGGAATCTGAACAGAAGGTTTATTCTGAGCAGTTATTCTATATGCATGTAGGGAGGCCATTTGGATTCCAGAAAAAGCCAGTGACTCCAAGAAGGTAGGTACAACGGGGCTTATAAAGAGAAGAGGAGGGAGAAATAGAGAAGACCAAACACTGGCTAAAATTAACATGATTAACGGAACCCTCCTTCCCCTCTTTGCTGAGATCCACTAATAGCAGGTTACTTCTGGCCTGGCGGCTAATAATATGGCTCTCCACCCACCTGCAGTCAAGAGACTTTTGATGAGATTGAAATTAGGAGGTAATGGTTTTTGACTATTCTTTTATAGCAGAAAAGGCAAAATTACACTGCTATAGAGCAGTTTCTGGCAGGCTTTTGCAATTTGGGTCATTTTTTTTAGGGTTAACATTTGGTTTCACAGATAAGAAAAGCCTTAAAATCAAAGTAAGATGTCTGTTATTAATGTCCCTATTTGTCTTAGTCATCTAGTGCTGCTATAACAGAAACACCACAAGTGGATGGCTTTAACAAGCAGAAGGGTATTTCCTCACAGTAAAGTAGGCTAAAAGTCCAAATTCAGGGTGTCAGCTGCAGGGGAAGGGTTTGTCTCTCTGTGGGCCTTCTCATCCATGTTCCCTGGGACTAGGAGCTTCTCTGTGCAGGAACCTCGGGTCCAAAGGACATGGTCTGCTCCCGGTGCTTCTTTCCTGGTGGTATGAGGTCCCCCTGTCCCTCTGCTCACTTCTCTCTTTTGTATCTCAAGAGATTACCTCAGGATACAATCCCATCTTGTGGACTGAGTCCTGCCTTACTAACAGAACTGCTGTCCATCCTCCCTCATTAACATCACAGAGGCAGGATTTACAACATAGAGAAAAATCACACAATACCAGGAATCATGGCCCAGCCAAACCGATACATACATTTTTTGGGGGACGTAATTCAATCCAAGACATTCCACCGTGTTGCCCCCCCCCCTCCAAAATCAAATCCTTGTAACATGGAAAACAAATTCACCCTATCATATCATAGCAAAAGTCTTAACTCCAAGTCCAAATTCCAAAAATTCCTCTTCACCTGTCAAATCCAGAATATAAGTTACCTGCTCCCAAAGGCACAATGGCAGAATTAGCACAAGCTAGACATTTCCATTACAAATGTCTCTCTGCTCCCTTCTCTCTTTTATATCTCAAGAGATTGCCTCAGGATACAATCCCATCTTGTGGATTCAGTCTTGCCTTACTAACACAACTGCTGTCCATCCTCCCTCATTAACATCATAGAGGCAGGATTAACACAATACCGGGAATCTGGCCCAGCCAAATTGATACACACACTTTTGGGGGGACATAATTCAATCCATGACACTATTCAACACTAGTAAGGTACTGGTATTTGATCATATTATTAAAGGAGGAGCCCTGGTGGCGCAGTGGTTAAAGCAATCAACTGCCAAACATAATGTTGGTGATTTGAAAAGCAAGGGGCTCCAGGGAGAAAACACGTGGCAGTCGGCTTTCTTAGAGACTTACAGCCTCCAAAAGCCTCTGGGGTCGGTATGGGAATCCACTGGAGGGCAGTGGGTTTGGTTTGAATCATATTATAGACATAGGGTTATACAGATGGATTTGTGAATGTGTGTGTGTGTGTGTGTGTAAGCACGTTTATGTGGAAATTACACACTCCTTCAAAGTGTGGATTATAACCCTTGAGAGTGGTTTTGTCTGTGTGTACCTGCCAAAAAGATTCATTGTTTTACAATTTGATAGCCAACTTATTTAACTAAAAACTTCAAATGTCTTAATCTTTTTAAGTTCAGCCTGTTAGCTTTATTATTCTCTTAGAAGTCTAGCAAATAATAGCAACCACTTTTAAGGGGCTGGTGGAAAGTATTTGTCCCCATTTGCAAATCAAGTTAATGACACACCATCATCCATTTTAAAGTCCGTTTCAATCTCTTGGTACACTTCACACAGTTCTCCCTTTAATCACTTCAGTGGTCTGCATTAACAGGCACCTTCCCAGCTATGTAAATAACTCTTTAAAATCTAATAAATGACACTCACCAATATAGTGGAACTTCTCTTAAAATGTTCCAATGCTGTATATAAAACTAGTTTTCTACAGGAACCACAAGCTTAAATTAATTACTCAATTATACATTTCACAGTGAGTTGCAAAGCTATTATTCTTAGAAACCAAATTCTTTGCAACCTTGCCCATGTATAAAATATCAAATATGCACACATTCCTTAATCACTCACAATATGAACGCTTCCGTTTTGGTTCTCTGTAAGGCTTCTGTACATTTGTTAAATCCTCCTGGAGTTGAAAGATGCATCCCTATCGCAGATGACAGTTAAAGAAAATAAATAAATAAATAAAACCCGTTGCCATAGACTTGACTTCCAGTCAGAGTGACCCTGTTAGACAGATGAGAACTGCCCCATAGGGTTTCCAAGGAGCCGCTTGGTGGATCGGAACTCTCAAACTTTTAAGTTAGCTACCAAACTCTTAACCACTGCACCACCAGGGCTCCAGTTACCGTCCTGGCAACCAAGCTAGTGCCTTGGAACCGCCCACTTAACCATTGCACCACCAGGGCTCCTGGAACAAAAAATACCAGCCTTGATCCCCTTTCATGAAGCATTCTCCTATTTCAGCACAAGATGGCTGCACAATTCCAGACACAATACTTTCAAACTGTTTTCGCCTAATACATGTGCGTATGCTGCCCTCGTGTGGACATATGGGAGAATGCATCATGACTGGAGAAGAGTCATTTGTAAAATGCAGATGTGTTTTTCACATTTTGGTAATTACAGACAATGGAGCAATGGTTAAGCACTTGGCTGGTAACCTAAAGTTGGAGGTTCAAATCCACTCAGAAACCCCACTGGAGAAAGACGTATCTGCTTCCAGGAAGATTACAGCCTAGAAACCAGAGCTGCTCTACCCTGTCACATGGGGTTACTAAAAGTTGAAATTGACTCGATGGCACCCAACAACAACAACAGAGACAATTTATGAACATAACTGAATTCGAAATTGCCAACTTTTTATGGAAAACAAATAAATGCTACCATGCTCCTTGTTGACTATTAAATTCAAGTAACACAACATCAGAGCCACAGGGATTGCTGCGACCTCCACTCTTGTCTGCACTAATATGACTTTGTTCTTTTTTTCATAGAACGTTACTACACTACATAAATCTTGTGATTAATAAAGAAGGAATATTTCATTTTCCAGCTCCAGAAAAGTGATTGCACTAAAAGTAATTCCAGCTGAAGTAAATAATCAAGTATAAAATTATAGTAGAAAAACCACTAGACCAATACTTCTTAAATTGCACATGCAAAAGAATCCCCTAGGGAGCTTGTTGAAAAGCAGATTTGGATTCGGTATGTAAGGGATAAGGCCAGAGATTCCCCACGTTGAATGCCGATGCTGACTGTACTGCTCTGTGGGGCCCAGAGAATGCATCCCTCCCACTAATGTTGGGCACAGGACGATCATGGTGGAATTCAACCAGTCACAGCTCAGTACTTCCTGAGCACATAGTGCCCACGGACAGGGTTGTTTGGACCCGCCATCGAGCCTCCCTACCTAAACTGGCATAGACTTAAGCTTCTCTTTTAAAAGGAACCTAAATCAGCTGGTTAACTCTTCCCTGTGGAGTTGATTCTGACTCATAGGGACTCCATGTGTTACAGAGTACAACTGTGCTCCATACGGTTTTGTTGGCTATAATCTTTACAGAAGCAGATTGCCAGGCCTTTCTTCTGCCCCATCACTGGTGCGTTCCAACCATCAACATTTGGTTAGTTGTTGTTAGGTGCTGTCGAGTGGGTTCTGACTATAGAGATCCTATGCAAAACAACATGTAACACTGTCCGGTCCTGCACGATCCTCATCATCATTGCTATGTTGAACCCACTGTCATAGCCACCGAGGAAATCCATCTCATTGAGGGTCCTCCTCTTTTTCACTGACCCTCGACTTTACCAGGCATGATGTCCTTCTCCCGGGACTGGTCCCTCGTGATGACATGTCCAAATTACATGAGATGAAGTCTTGCCATCCTTGCTGGTTGTACTTCTTCCAAGACAGATTTGATATTCAATATTCTTCGCCAACACCATTATTCAAAGGCATCAATTCTTCAGTTTTCCTTATTCATTGTCAAGCTTTTGCCTGCATATGAGGCTGCGGTCGGGTGCACTTTAGTCCTCAAAGTGACATCTTTGCTTTTTAATGCTATAAAGAGGTCTTTTGCTGCACATTTGCCCAATGCAATGCATCATTTGATTTCTTGACTCTTCCTTCCATGGGCGTTGATTTTGGATCCAAGTACAATGAAACCCTTGACAAAGTCAATCTTTTCTCTGTTTATCCTGATAGGTTATTGCTTCAGTTGTGAGGATTTTTGTTTTCTTTAGGTTGAGGTGTAATCCATACTGAAGGCTGTAGTCTTTGGTCTTCATCAGTAAGTGTTTCAAGTCTTCTTCGCTTTCAGCAAGCAAGGTTGTGTCATCTGGATAATGAAAAAGGAAGACAGTAAAACTGATGCAGTCAAACTTTGGTGTTGGTGAAGACTATTGAACATGTGCAAAGACTCTCTTCCCAAGTAAGGCCACACTCACAGCTTCCAGGTGGGCATATCCTTTTTTGGACGGGGTCACCATTCAACCCACTACACGTTTAATTTCTAAGAGGCTTATAGCAAGGTCATGCACAGTGGTGGCCAGGACGGAGGAAATGGGATTCTCACCCATTCTTGTCAGTGGGCATCACCGGGAGTGCAGGGTGAGAGTGTCTAGTAGAATGAAAGAGGCACACACTTCTGAACCAGCCATTCTTATCTCGGTATCCCAAATGCCTTGGTTCCTTGCATTCAATTCTTCTCCAGACACATCCACTAGAGAACACATCCACACCTGCACGATCCCAAGAGCTTTGATTCTAAAGGATTGGAAACCACCTAAATACTTACAGAGGGGATGTGCTAAGAAAGTATATTTATCCAGATTATATTGTTAAATTTTGATACCTTACAAGAATGGTTAAAATGAACTATGTCCATAGCGACATGAGTAAATCTCATGTCTAGAAGGCTAGATTCTGGGTTCAGCCTCATTACTACTAATAATTTTTACAGAAGTTAATTGACTATTCAGGATTCTCAGGTACAGAGAAAATCAGAATGCTGTACAGATACCTAAAGTTTAGTTTTAATTAGATTTATTTAGCCTATGGGATATTCTTTCACTGAAAGTCCAAATTATTGGAATTATCTGTTTTCCCCTACGGAATTAACAGTTTATTTATAAAACTAGTTCTCAGGGCAGTCTCTACTGCTCCGTTGCTCTAAATTCAGTTTACCTGCCTATACAATGATAGCAGAAGGAAGAGGAGGCAAAAAAGAACAGCAGTTATATTCATGAGATTTACAAGGTTAGATAGTGTCTTAAGCCGATCTCTTTTGAGATTATAAAAGAGAGAATTAAGCAGAGAGACAGCGGGACACCATACCACCAAGAAAGCAACAGCGGAAGCAGAGTGTCCTTTGGACTCCAGGTTCCTGTGCCGAGAAGCTCTTAGACCAGGCGAAGACTGATGACAAGGACCTGAAGAGTCATTTCTAAAATCCAGGTGTGTTTTTTACATATTGGTCGTTAAAGACAGTGGGGCAATGGTTACTCACTTCGGTGGTTGCCTTAAGGTGGAGGTTCAAACCGACCCAGCAGCTTTGCTAGAGAAAGACCTGGCTATCTGCTACCCTAAAGATTATGGACTTGAATACCAGAGCAGCTCTACCCTGTCACAGGGGTTTGCTATGAGCTCAAATTGACTGGCTGGCACTCAACAACAACAACAGAGACAATTCATAAACTTAACTGAATTTGAAATTGTCAGCTTTTTACTGAAAACAAATAAATGCTACCATGCTCCCTGTTGAACATTAAACTCAAGCAACACCACATGAGAGCCCCAGGGACTGCTGTGACCTGCACTCTGTCAGCACTAATATGTCTTTTTTTTCCCCTGGCACGTTACTGCAGTACATAAAACTTGTGATTTATCTCACCACATGCACAGTAATAATACAGAGGGAATATTTTGTTTTCCTGCGCTAGAAAAGTGATTATACTAAAACTAACTCCAGCTGAAGTAAATAATCAAGTATAAAATTATGGTAGTAAAACCACTAGATCGATGATTCTTAAATTGCATGTGCATAGGACTCACCTGGAGAGCTTATCAACAAGCAGATTTGGATTCGTTAGATCGGGGGTGAGCCCAGAGAGTCTCCATTTTGAATGATGATGCTGATGGTACTGCTCCGTGGAGCCCAGAGAATGCGTGCCTCCCAGTAACGTTGGGCACAGGGCGACCACGGTGGAATTCAACCAATCAGAGCTCAGTATTCCTGCGCACATAGTGCCCACAGACAGGGTTGTTTGAACCTGCCATTGAAGTTCTCTACCCAAATTGGCATAGATTTAAGCTTGTCTTTTATAAGGAACCGAAATCAGCTGGTTAACTCTTTCCTGTGGAATTGATTCTGACTCATAGGGACCCCATGTGTTACAGAGTAGAACTGTGCTCCATAGGGTTTTGTTGGCTGTAATCTTCTACAAAAACAGATTGCCAGGCCATTCTTCTGCACCAGCACTGGTGAGTTCCAACCACCACCCTTTTGTTGGTTGTTGTTAGGTTCTGTCGAGTGGGCTTCATACGTACAACAGAATGAAACACTGCCAGGTCTTGCACCATTCTCGCTATTATTGCTATCTTGAACCCGTTGATGCAGCCACTGTGTCAGTCCATCGCGTTAAGGATGTTCCTCGTTGTCCCTGACCTGCTACCAAGCATGATGTCCTTTTCCCACGACTGGTCCCTGCTTTTAACATGTCCAAAATACATGAGACGAAGTCTCTCCATCCTTGCTTTAAGGAGCATTCTGCTTGTACTTCTTCTGAGACAGATTTGTTCATTTTCTGGCAGTCCATGGTATATTCAAGATTCTTTCCCAACACCATAATTCAAATGCATCACTTCTCCAGACTTCCTTATTTGATTCAGGTTACCCAAGAACAGAAACACAGGTCTTTTGGAGGAACACAATTTGAATCACATCAGACCTCATAGGCTCTAAGTTGACTATGGACGGCTGAGCAGGGTTCCTGAGTTTAGGTGGAGTTTATCCGGTGTTAAAAATAATCAAACCTCACTGGAATTTCAACCTAAGATTTACTCTAAACGGTTATTCCATATGCATATAGGGAGGCCATTTGAATTCCGGAAAAAGCAAATGGCTGGAAAAAGCTAGGTATAAAGGAGCTTATAAAGCGAAGGAAAGAAAAAGAGGAGGGAGAAATATAGAACAGCAAGCATTGGGTAATCTTAATGTGATTGGTTGAACTCTGCCTTCCCCTCTTTGCTGAGATCACTGATATCAGGTTACTTCTGGTCTGGCTGCTAATGATTTGGTCCTCCACCCACCTGCAACCAGCAGACTTTTTTTGAGATTGAAATTAGGAGGTAATGGTTCGTTGACCATTATTTTCTAGCAGGATAAGACAAATTTATATTGCTATAGAGCAGTTTCTGGAGGGCTTTTGCAATTAGGTTAGTTTATTTAGGGTTAATGTTCGGTTTCATGGATAAGAAAAGCCTTAAAATCAAAGTAAGATGTCTGTTAATTTTTCTATCCAACACTGGTAAACATTATTGGTTTTTTTTGTTTTTCAATTGTGCTTTAGGTGACAGCTTACAGCACAAATTAGTTTCTCATTCAACAATTTATACTTAAATTCTTTTGTGACATTGGTTGTACTCCCCGAATTATGTCAGCACTCTCCCCTTTCCCTCCCCACCTCGGGTTCCCAGGTTCTATTTGTCCAGTTTTCTTGTCCCTTCCCGTCTTCTTGTCTTTGGTTTTGGGCAGGTATTGCCCATTTGGTCTCCTATACTTGACTGATCTCCCTAGGCATCTGTCATTTTGTTGTGCTGTGGTGGCTTCCATGTTGCTGTGATGCTGGAAGCTATGCCACCGATATTTCAAATACTGGCAGGGTCACCCATGATGGACAGGTTTCAGCTGAGCTTCCAGAATAAGACAGACTAAGAAGGACCTGCGGTTTACTTCCGGAAAAAAAAAAGCCAGTCAAAACCTTATGAATAGCAGCAGAACGTTTTCTGACGTAGTGCTGGAAGATGACTCCCTCAGGTTGGAAAGCACTCAAAATACTACTGAGGAAAAGGTGCCTTCTCAAAGTATAGTCGACCTTAATGACTTGGATAGAGGCAAGCTTTCGAGACCTTTATTTGCTGATGTGGCGGGAATTAAAATGAGAAGAAATAGCTGCAAACATCCATTAATAATAGGAACATGGAACGTAAAAAGTATGAATCTAGGAAAACTGGAAATCATTAAAAATGAAAATGAATGCATAAAGATCAATATCCTAGGCATTAGTGAGCTGAAATGGAGTTGTACTGGCCATTTTGAATCAGACATTCGTATGGTCTACTATTCTGGGAATGACAAATTGAAGAGGAATGGCACTGCATTCATCATCATAAAGAAAATTTCAAGATCTCTCCTGAAGTACAGCAATGTCAGTGATACGAGAATATTCATACGCCTACAAGGAAGACCAGTTAATAGGACTATTATTCAAATTTATGCACCAAACAATAAAGCCAAAGATGAAGAAAGTAAAGATTTTTACCAACTTTTACAGTCTGAAATTGATCAAACATGCAATCAAGATGCATTGATAATTACTGGTGACTGGAATGTGAAAGCTGGAAACAAAGAAGGATCAGTAATTGGAAAATAGGGCTTCGGTGATAGAAATGATGCCAAAGATCACATGATAGGATTTTGCAAGACTGAGAGGCGGGGCCAAGATGGCAGAGTAGTCAGATGTTTCTGGTGGTCTCTCTTACAACAAACACCCAAAAAACAAGTGAATCGATTATATATGACAATCTAGGAGCCCTGGACAATAAAGGCAAAGTTGAAGAACCAGACTGAGTGGCAGGAGGAAGAAGAAATGGTTTGGAAGCAGCAAGGAGTTGCCAGACCTGATCTAGCGAGAGCCTGAGCCCTTCAGGCCTTATCAGCTCATGGGTGAGCAGTGAGGCAGGCAAGCAGCAGTGCTCAGGAGGCGTATTCCGCAACAGGAGAGACCCAGTGGCACAGAGTCTACTCGGCTATCCAGAAACAGTGAGAAGCAGCCCTCGACTGGCGAGAGATAAGTACTTGTGTCTGGCCTACCGCGCGGATCAGAAACACCCCCCTTTGGGAAAAACCTCTCTCCCATTTACCTCCCTGCTGTGCACTAGGTCTGGGATGGCTTCAGTGATTGCCAAGTCCCCTGCACCAGAAGTAGGACCCGTCATGGGCCCTGAACCATTTTCCAGCCTTGGAGAGGGAACAAACTAACAAACAGGGGAAGAAAATAATCTGCCAGCTCCCCTAATCCAGGAACTCAGGGTAGGCACAGCTCCTTTGCCTAGGCACAGGCATAAGGAGTCCATGGACTCTGAGTGCCTTTACCCCTACAGACACTTGTGTGGGCCCATTTCAACAGCATAGGCCCTCATTATCACAGTACAACAGGATATATAGCTGAAGTCTAACTTCAACTGTTTCAGCTGTGAAGTGGCAGGTTCATGACATTTGACACTGCTCTGCCCATTAAGCAGGGTCTTCACCTACCCATATCAGGGGCCTGAGGACTGGTGGCTCCACCCATGCCACCTAGCCACCTGAGACAGGGGCCCGACAATAGGTTGGCCCCCTAGTCCTTACAGCCAACAGCATTGGGTGCTCATAGTCTGACTGCAAATCCCACCCACCTATGCGCTCTAGGGAACAGGAACACACTTTCCTTCCAGACACTCGGGGGCAGCTGTCAGCCCCCTGACATGCTGAGCATGTGACCCCTGCTGAAGCCAGATGCCTGTGCCTACACCAATCACCCCTGCCTGTCTAGGACTGTAGGTGAGAGCCTACACCACACACTTGGTGGCCGACTACCTGGACACCTGAGCTGAACCCATACAGGAGTAGTGGGTGGACTTCAGGGCTCACATACGTAGTGGCAGTACTGGCCAACTGGTGGCAGGATGTGGGAGCCTCAGGGACGCCAGTGATTGGGCTAGCTCACATGAGCAGCCTATTGGAGCATATCAAAACAAAGCTAAACAAGAAGCTAGGACACAGTAAGCAAACATAAAATAAATAAATATAATAACTTATTGATGGCTTGGAGACAACAGTCAATATCAAATCACATAAAGAAGCAGACCATGATGGCTTCAGCAAGCTCCCAAAATAAATAATCAAGACTTTTTCTGGAGGAAGAGAATTTCTTGGAATTACCAGAGGTAGAATATAAAAGATTAATATACAGAACTCTTCAAGAGATCAGGAAGGAGATCAGACAAAATGCAGACCAAGCAATAGAGGAACTTAAGAAGATTAGAGAAGAGCATAATGATAAATTTAACAGGCTGCAAGAATCCATAGATAGCCAGTGTCTTAGTCATCTACTGCTGCTGTAACAGAAATACCAGAAGTGGGTGGCTTTACAAAGAGAAGTTTATTGTCTCATGGTCCAGTAGGTTACAAGTCCAAATTCAAGACATCAGCTCCAGGGGAACACTTTCTCTGTCGGCTCTGGAGGAAAGTCCATGTCATCAGTCTTCCTTTGGTGTGGGAGCTTCTCTGCACAGGAACCTCAGGTCCAAAGGACGCGCTCTGCTCCTGGCACTGTTCTCTTGGTGGTATGAGGTTCCTACGTGTCTCTGCTCGCTTCTCTATTTTATATCTCAAAAGAGATTGCATTAAGACACTAATCTTGTCAACCTCATAAGTACAACGTCATCACAGTGATAGAATTTACAACACATAAGGAGATCACATATAATCTCATCATAGTGATAGAATTTACAACACATAAGGAAATCACATCAGATTACACAATCATACATCACTGGGAATCATGACCCAGACAAGTTGCTACACACATTTTTGGGAGGGGCACGATTCAATCCGTGACAGCCAGTAATCAGAAATCCAGAAGATTAACAATAAAATTTCAGAATTAGACAACTCAATAGAAAGTCATAGGAGCAGAACTGAGGCGATGGAAGTCAGAATTGGTGAGACTGAAGATAAAGCACTTGACAGCAACTTATTTGAGGAAAAATCAGATAAAAGGATTTAAAAAATGAAGAAACCCTAAGAATTATGTGGGACTCTATCAAGAGGAATAACCTATAATTGATTAGACTACCAGAACAGGGGAGGAGAACAGAAAATACAGAAAAAACTGTTGAAGATTTGTTGGCAGAAACTTCCCTGATATCAAGAAAGATGAGAAGATATCTATCCAAGATGCTCATCGAACCCCACACAAGGTAGATCCCAAAAGAAAGTCACCAAGACATTATAATCAAACTTGGCAAAACCAAAGATAAAGAGAATTTTAAGAGCAGCTAGGGATAAACGAAAAGCCATCTACAAAGGAGAGTCAATAAGAATAAGCTCGGACTACTCAGCAGAAACCATGCAGGCAAGAAGGCAACGGGATGACATATATAAAGCCTAGAAGGAAAAAAATTGCCAGCCAAGACTTATATATCCAGCAAAACTGTCTCTCAAATATGATGGCGAAATTAGGGCATTTCCAGATAAACAGACGTTTAGGGAATATGCAAAAACCAAAGCAAAATTACAAGAAATACTATAGGGTGTCCTCCGGTTAGAAAATCAGTAACATCAAATAACAACCCAAGATCAGAACACAGGACAGAGCATCCAGATATCAACCCAGACAGGGAAGACACAAAAATAAATCAAAGCTAAAACACTGAAAATAGGGAAACAGAGATGTCAATAAGTATAAGATGACAACATTAAAACAAAAAAGGGGGGGCTAAAAAATGTAGACATAGATTTTTCATATGGAGAGGAAGTCAATGTGATAAAAAGAAATAAAAGATTGGTTTAAACTTAGAAAAATAGGGGTAAATATTAAGGTAACCACAAAGGAAACTAACACTCCTACACATCAAAATAAAAAACAAGAAAAATATACAGACTCAGTAAATAGAAAATGAACAACAATTAAAAAGATGAAAAGAAGATACATAGAGAAAAACGACTCGGCACAGAAAATTAAGTGGAACAGAGAAACTGCCAACAACACACACAAAAAAGAATTTTGCAAGACCAATGACTTCTTCATTGCAAATACCCTTTTTTAACAATGTAATTGGCTACTATACACATGGATCTCGCCAGATGGAATATGCAGAAATTAAATTGACTGTATCTGTGGAAAGAGACGACTTGTTAAATTTGGCTGCCCCTGAGAGTTGTGACTACAAGTGATTTGTGCTTTCTTCTCTACACCAATTTTTATAATGAATATATAGTCATTTCTGTTAGAAAAATCATCTAATGAATAAGTTGTTTGTACAACTAATGTCAAAATAGACAACAATCAGTTATTGTTGTTGTGTTGTGTACCGACTCAATTTCAACTCACAGCGACACAATGTGTCTGAGTAGAACTGCCCCACAGGGCTGTAATCTTTCCAGGAGCAGATCACCAGGTCTTCCCTCCTGAGGAGCAGCTGGTGGATTGGAACCGCCCACTTAACCACTGCACCACCAGGGCTCCTTGAACAGAAAATAGCAGCGTTCATTCCCCTTCATGAAGCATTCTCCTATTCTCCACAAGAGGGCAGCACAATTTCAGACACAATACTTCCCAAAGATTTTTGCTAATACATGTGCTTATGCTGCCCTTTTGTGGGGAAATAGGAGAATACGTCATGATTGGAGAGGAGTCATTTCTAAAAGCAGGTATGTTTTTTACATATTGGTAATTAAAGATAGTGGGGCAATGGTTAAGCACTTGGCTGGTAACCTAAAGGTGGAGGTTCAAACCCACCCAGCAACTCCGCTGGAGAAAGACCTGGCTATCTGCTTCCGTAAAGATTGCAGCCTAGAAAACCAGAGCAGGTTCACTCTGTCACATGGGTTTACTATCAGCTGAAATTCACTCGATGGCACCTAACGAATACAACAGAGACAATTTATCCACTTAATTGAATTCGAAATTGTCAGCTTATTTATTGAAAACAAATAAATGCCCCCATGCTCTCTATTGAACAAGTAAACTCAAACAAAACCACATCAGAGGCGCTGGGATTGCTGTGATCTGCACACTTTTCTGCACCAATATGTCTCTTTTTTCATAGAACTTTACTAGACTAGAAAAAAACTTGTGATTTATCTCATCACATGCACAGCAATAATAAAGGAATATTTCCTTTTCCTGCTTCAGACAAGCGATTGCACTAAAATTAACTCCAGCTGTAAATAATCAAGGTAGAAAAAGCACTAGACCAATGCTTCTTAAATTGCATGTGCATAGAACTCACCTGGGGAGCTTTTTAAAAAGCAGATTTGCATTCAGTAAGTTGGGGTAAGCGCAGAGATGTCCCTTGTTGAATCCCGGTGCTGATGGTACTGCTCCGTGGGGCACAGAGAATGTGTGCCTCCCACTAACGCTGGGCACAGGGTGACCATGGTGGAATTTAACCAACCAAAGCTCAGTACTTCCTGCACAGATAGTGCCCACAGACAGGGTCGTTTGGACCCGTCATCGATGCTCTCTACCTAAGTTAGCATAGACTTCAACTTGTCTTTTATAAGGAACCTAAATCAGCTGGTTAATTCCTTCCTGTCAGTTGATTCTGACTCATGGGTACCCCATGTTTTACGGAGTAGAACTGTGCTCCATAGGATTTTGTTGGTTGTAATCTTTACAGAAGCAACTCACCAGGCCTTTCTTCTGTGCCACCACTGGTGGATTCCAACCCCCAGCCTTTTGGTTAGTAGTTAAATGCAAAGAGTAAAATCACATTCACGTGATTGCTTCAGGTTATGCAAGAACCGAAACCCAAGTGTTTTGGAGCAACACAATTTCAATCGTATCAAACCTTATCAGCAGTAAACAGGCTATGGTGAGCTGGGCAGCGTTCCTGAGTTTGGGTGGAATTTATCTGGTGTTCAAAATAATTAAAACTCACTGCAATAGTGGAGTGTCTGGAGCAAGAGATGCATCCTAGATGCCCAGTTTCTTGTTTTGGCTTCAGATTTGGGAAAAGAGAAAGCAAAGCAGCTGTGCTCTGATCTGAACTCCCTCTGATATGTTAAGACGTGTTGAGACTCTAGTAAGTTCAAAACTACATAATCTTAATAAAACGTGTTTCCTTTATCTTATAGTACATAATTAAGTTATCGGCTTTATTTATATGCATATGCTAGTGATTTTCACTTCATTATTCCTTTTTTTTTTGGTTTCCTTACCACTGCCCTCGAGTTGATTCTGACTCATAACAACAGTACAAGACAGAGTAGAACTGCCCCATCGGATTTCCAAGGAGCGACTGGTGGATTTAAACTGTTGACCTTTTGGTTAGCAGCTGAGCTCTTAACCACTGTGCCACCAGGGTTTCCAATAAAGTGAGACTTCTCTTAAAATGTTCCAATGTGTCCTGGCAACATGGCGCTCTAGGCAGAAGCACCACGCCGTCCCTCCACAGCAAAGATCTGAAAAACTAAGCCAAACAGAGAAAACAGCAATCCTGAAATCCTAAACATCAAATGAATTGATAAAGAACTCAGCCAAGCACCAAATAGACTAAGAAACTGACAGAGAACAGAGAGCGAGGAGACATACATGGAGAGGTCCCCTATCAGCTAACGCAGCACAGATCCACCATCTTGGACTCCTATCAGAGACCAGCAAATAGGGGGTATGAGAAAGCAGCTTCACAGAGCTTCCAGCAGGAGACAGAACTGGTAACTGGTGATATATGCTTTCCCACTCCCCACATTTCTTCACCCCCCACTCAGCCACCTCTGCTTCCTGTGGCCACAGTCTCTTGTCCAGGAAGCACCAGCTGCTTGGATTCCACCCACCCACACTGGCCGACTCCCTGAGTGCCATTTGCTGGCTGCTGGTGTTGCTTTAATCTGCTTCTTTTGATTTCTTCCTTACCTCTCACCACCTCCTCCTCCTTTTGCTCAAATACCTGGCTCCATGCGCCATCTTTACTTCTTCCTAGGGGCTGTGGAGCTCCGTTGGAGTGTGGAACTGCTTCCCGGTACGTGCTACCATGCTAGTGGGATTCTGGGGCTTTTGTTTTCAATTGTTTGTTTGTGTTCTTTTTCTTTTCTTGAGTTGGGAGCCCGCTATGGCCCGGTGGTACTGTCCGGCTTGGGACCTACCCCCTCAGCTTGCACAGACATGCAGAGGGATCACTGAGCGCATTTTGTTCACGGGTTTTTTTTTTTGGGTGGGGGGTTCTTGTTCTTTCTTTAAAAAATTGTTTTATTTTCCCTCTTTTTCCATTTTTGTCTTTCTTCATTACTCAGTTTCTCATTTCTCTATACCTTCCTTCTCTTCATGTCCCCTGGATACCTGGCACTGAATACCTGTACACCTCCTAGCCAGGCTGTACTTCAACACCTGAGAACAACTTCCCCAGACCTCATAGCTGCACTGGTGGGATCCCTGGGAGCTTTGCTGTTCTTTTTTCTTTCTAATTTTTATTTATTTATTCTTTCATTTATTTTTTTCTTTTTCTTCCCCTTTTTGTTTTTCTCCATTTCACAGTCACTCATCTCTCCACTCCAACGGCAAGCTCCCCTAGCATTCTTTTTGTTTGTATGTTTTTGGCTCCTGTTCCTCTCTCCTCTCTCCCATACCCATCTTAGCTCCACACATCACAATCTCCCCCCTCCATCCTGCCTACCTACACCGTGTGCTTAACATCACACCACCAAGCAGCACAGGCACAGCCTACCAGAACCTGCCCTGCACTGATTACCGACCAGCCCTAGTGGCTGTAGTGAGTGTCACAAACAACCCATCCCAGCCACTCCTCTTCAGCTAGACCTGCCCTGCTATACCATATCTGAGTGACTGACCCTGCCAATTGGAGAAGGGGACGAAAAGTATCGTGCCCACAGGGGAGCAAACAACAAAGAACACACAGCCCGCCTGCTCACACATAGCCAAATCAACAAAAAAAAAAAAGGATGAAGCAAAAAAATCTACAATCAATAAATGAGAAAAATAACTACTGAATGCCCTGAAGACAGCAGACAATATCAAAACATTTACAAAAACAGGACAGGCTGGTTCCACTAGACATCCAAAATAAAATACCAGATGACTTTCCAGTAGAAGAAAAGGCACTAGAACTACCTGATAGGGAATTCAAATCTCTAATACTCAGAATTATCCAAGACTTGAAGCAAAAAGCAGACAAAAATGAGGAAAAAATAGACAAATTCATGGAAAATACAGACCAAAAAATTGAAGAATTCAGGAAAATAATGCAGGAACAAAATGCCAAAATAAATTCACAACTAGAAATTGCACAAAAAGAACTATTAGAAATCCAAACGATAAACAACAAGGTTTCAGAAACAGACAGTGTCATAGAAGGGCTGAGGAGCAGATTTGAAATGGTGGAAGACAGGATCAGCAGAATTGAAGACAAACACTTGGATACAACTCCGTTTGAGGAAAAATCAGAAAAAAGAACAAAGAAAAATGGAGAGACCCTGAGAATTATGTGGGATACAATCAAAAGCAAAAACCTGTGAGTGATCGGTGTTCCAGAACAGGGGGAGAAAACAGAAGACACAGAGAGGATCGTTGAAGAGTTGCTGACAGAAGACTTCCCCAATATCACGAAAGATGAAAAGCTGACCATCCAAGAAGCTCAACGAACCCCATATAGGATAGACCCCAAAAGAAAATCACCAAGGCATATCATAATTACACTCGCCAAAACCAAAGACAAACAAAGAATCCCGAGAGCAGCTTGAGGAAAAACAAGTCACATACAGAGGAGAAACAATAAGACTAAGCTCAGATTATTCAGCAGAAACCATGCAGGCAAGAAGACAATGGGATGACACATATAAAACCTTGAAAGAAAAACATTGCCAACCAAGAATAATAGATCCTGCAAAACTCTTGTTCAAATATGATGGTGAAATTAGGTCATTTCCAGATAAACAGAAATTAAGGGACTATGTAAAAACCAAACCAAATTTACGAGACTTATTAAAGGAAGTCCTTCAATCTGAGAACAAACAATATCAGACCACACGCTGAATATAGGACACAGGATTGTACTAGCCAGATACCAACCTAGGAAATGAACTCTTAAGGACTATGCAAAACCAAAAGAATTACAAAAGGGAACCAGAGAGGTTAATCTGTGAATGACAACAGCATCAGAACAATAAAAGAGGGAATAAACAGTGTAGATATAGAACCTTCTAATGGAGAGGAAGTCAAGCAATACCAAGTAATAATAGACTGGTTCAAATCTAGGAAGATAAGGGTAAATTTCAAGGTAACCGCAAAGAAAATTAACAAACCTAATCATCAAAATAAAGAAGAAAAACAGAAAGTCTCAGTAAAAACAAAACCTACAAAAACAAAAGAAATGAAAAAAATTCCACAAACAAAAGGAACTCAGCACAGGAAAGTAAGAGGAACAGAACTGGAGGACATTATGCTGAGTGAAATAAGCCAATCACAAAAGCACAAATATTGTATGAAACCGCTACTCTAGAAACTCATGTAAGGTGGACACACAAAAATAAACAATCTTTGCTGGTTACGAGGAATGGGAGGACTGGGGGGGGGGGAACTAAATAGATAAGTGGTAACTTTGGTGAAAGGTAAGACAGTACACATTACTGGGGAAGCCAGCACAACTTGTACAAGGAAAGGTCATGGAAGCTCCATAGACACTTCCAAACGCCGTGAGGGACCGAATTGCTGGGCAGAGGGCTGTGGGGACCATGGTCTTGGGGAACATCTAGCTCAACTGGCATAACACAGTTTATAATGACAATGTTCTACATTCTACCTTGGTGAGTAGCATCTGGGGTCTTAAAAGCCTGTGAGCAGCCGTCTAAGATACTCCACTGGTCTCACCGCTTCGGGAACAAGGGAGAGTGAAGAGAACAGGATACAAGGAAAAGATCATTCCAAAGGACTAATGGACCACAGCTACCACAGCCTCCACCAGACTGAGTCCAGTAGAGCTAGATGGTGCCCGGCTACCACCACTGACTGCTCTGACCGGGATCACAACAGAGGGTCCTGGACAGTGTTGGTAAAGGATGTAGAACAGAATTCTAACTCACAAAAAAAGACCAGATTTACTGGCCTGACAGACTGGAGAAACCCCAAGAGTATGGTCCCCAGACACCCTTTTAGCTCAGTGGTGAATCCCCTCCCGAAGTTCACTGTTCAGCTGGGGATTGGACAGCCTCATAAAACATATCAGGACTAATGAGGCACAGCAGTCCAGGGACAAGGACTAGAAGGCAGGAGGGGACAGGAAAGCTGGTGATAGGGAACCTAAGGTTGAGAGGGGACAGTGTTGACATGTCATGGTGTTGTTAACCATTGTCATAGGGCAATATGTGTACTATTTAACGAGAAACTATTTGTTCTGCAAACCTTCATCTGAGGTACAAAAAAAAAAGAGAATTATCTATGTGAGATCAAATTGACAACAGCAACTCAAAAGGTTTGATGGGAAGCCTAGGGGACAGTGAGTTGAAGATAATGGTGATGGAATAATTTGGAAAAGGATAGTGAGAATAGCAGCACAACTGGAAGAATGTAATCGATGTCACTGAATTGTACATGCAGAAACTTTCAAAACGGCGTAACTTTGGCTATGTATATTTTCACCAAAAAAAAGTCCTCAAGATCGAGAAGGGAGAGTGTTGACATGTCGTGAGGTTGCTAACCAATGTCATAAAACAATATGTGTACTGACTGTTTCATGAGAAACTATTTATTCTGTAAACCTTCATCTAAAGTACAATAAAAAAATTTAAAAAATCTTTTCCAGTGCTGTATATAAAACTAGTTTTCCACAAACAACCACAAGCTTAAATTAATTACTCAAATATACATTTTACAGTAAGTTTCAAAGCTATTATTCTTAGAAGAAAAGTTCTGTCCAACTTGGCCCATGTATAAAATGTCAAATATGCACACATTCCTTCTTCACCCAAAATACGAATACTTGTGTTTTGGTTCTCTATAACGCTTCTGTATTTTTGATAAATCCTCCTGGAGTTGAGAGATGCATCCCTATCACAGATGACAGTGGAAATAAATAAATAAAACCAACCCATTGCCCATCGAGTCAGCTTCGACTCATAGCTACCCGATCGGACAGATTAGAACTGCCCCATAGGGTTTCCAAGGAGAGGCTGGTGGATCGGAACTGCCAACCTTTTGGTTACCTGCCGAACTCTTAACCACTGCGCTTCCAGGGCTCCAGTTACCCTCCCCGCAACCAAGCTAGTGGGTTGGAACCACCCAATTAACCATTGCACCACCAGGGCTCCTCAAACGAAAAATACCAGCATTCATCTCCATTCGTGAAGCATTCTCCTATGGCACCACTAGATGGCAGCGCTACGCGAGACACAATATTTTCATATGATTTTTGCTAATACATCTGCTTATGCTGCCCTCCTGTGGAGATATAGGGGAAAGCATCAGGATCAGAGAAGAGTTTTTAAAGCCCAGACGTGTTTTTTATACATTTGTAATTAAAGACAGTGGAGCAAAGGTTAAGCACTTGAGTGGTTACCTTAAGGTGGAAGTTCAAACCTACCCAGCAGCTTTGCTAGAGAAAGAACTGGCTATCTGCTTCCGTAAAGATTACAAACTTGAAAACCAGAGCAGCTCTACCCTGTCACAGGGGTTTACTATGAGTTGAAATTGACTGGATGGCACTCAACAACAACAGAGACAATTTATCGAGTTAATTGAATCTGAAATCGTCAGCTTTTTATTGAAAATAAATAAATGCTACCATACTCCCTGTTGAACATTAAACTCAAGCAACACCACATCAGAGTCCCAGGGATTGCTGTGACCTGCACTCTGTCAGCACTAATATGTCTTTTTTTCCCCTAGAACATTACTGCAGTACGTAAAACTTGTGATTTATCTCACCACATGCACAGTAATAATACAGAGGGAATATTTTTTTTCCTGCGCTAGAAAAGTGATTATACTAAAATTAACTCCAGCTGAAGTAAATAATCAAGTATAAAATTATGGTAGTAAAACCACTAGACCAGTGCTTCTTTAACTGCATGTGCATAGAACTCACTTGGGGAGCTTGTTAAAAAGCAGATTTGGATTCAGAGGGTTGGGGGTGAACCCAGAGATTCCTGATTTTGAATGCCGATGTTGATGGTACTGCTCCGTGGGGCCCAGAGAATGCGCGCCTCCCACTAACCTTGAGCACACGGCGACCACAGTGGAATTCAGCAAATCAGAGCTCAGTACTGCCTACACACATAGTGCCCACAGACAGGGTTGTCTGGACCTGCCGTTGAAGCTCCCTACCTAAATTGGCATGGACTTAAGCTTCTCTTTTACAAGGAACCTAAATCAGCTGGTTAATTTTTTCCTGTGAAATTGATTCCAATTCATAGGGACCGTGTGTTACAGAGTAGAACTGTGCTCCATAGGGTTTTGTTGGCTGTAATCTTTACAGAAACAGATTGCCAGGCCATTCTTCTGTGCCACCACTGGTGAGTTCCAACCACCAGCCTTTTAGCTGGTTGGTTGTTGTTAGGTGCTGTCCAGTCGGTTCTGTATGTACAACAGAATGAAACATTGCCAGGTCTTGCGCCATCCTAACATTGCTATCTTCAACCCGCTGATGCAGCCACTGTGTCAGTCCATCTCGTTGAGGGTGTTCCTCTTTTTCGCTGACCTTCTACCAAGCATGATGTCCTTTTCCCGGGATTGGTCCCTCCTTTTAACATCTCCACAATACGTGAGACAAATTCTTGCCATCCTCGCTTCTAAGGAGCAGTCTGGTTGTACTTCTTCTGAGACAGATTTGTTCATTTTCTGGCAGTCCATGGTATAATCAATATTCTTTCCCAACACCATAATTCAAATGCACTAATTCTTCAGACTTATTCATTGTCCAGCTTTGGCACACATATGAGGTAATGGAATATACCCTGGCTTGGATCAGGTGCACTTTAGCCCTCAAAATGACAGCTTTGCTTTTTAATGTTCTAAAGAGGTCTTTTGCAGCAGATTTGCTCAACACAATGCATCGTTTGCTTTTTTGACTGCTGCTTCCTGGGCCTTGACTGTGGATACAAGCAAAATACAATCCTTGACAACATCAATCTTTACTCCATTTATCATGATGTTGCTTGTTGGTCAAGTTATGAGGATTTTCGTTTCCTCTATGTTGAGGTGTAATCCATACTGAAGGCTGTAGTCTTTGATCTCCATCAGTAAGTGCTTCGAGTCTTCTTTGCTTTCAACAAGCAAGGTTGTTTCATCTGGATAATGAAAAAGGAAGACAGTAGAACGGATGCATTCGAACTTTGGTGTTGGTGAAGACTATTGAATATACCGTGGATTGCCAAAAGAAAGAACAAATCGGTCTTAGAAAAAAATACGATCAGAACGCTCCTTAGAAGCCAGGTTGGCAAGACTTCAATTTGCTTACTTCGGCCATGTCATCAGGAAAGACCAATTGCTAGAAAAGGACATCATGTTTGTTACAGTAGAGAGTCACTGAAAACAAGGGAAACCCTCCATGAGACGGATTACATAATAGCCGCAACCATGGGCTCAAACATACCAACGATCATAAAGATGGCGCAGGACCCGGCTGCGTTTCCTTCTGTTGTACTTAAGCTCACCGTGACTTGGAGCCAACTCGGACGGCAGCTGACGACAATAAGATCTCTAAGCTCTAAACGTGATTATTTTCCTCTGTACAGATGTGAGTTTTGCAATCAACTCAATAGCAACAGGATTGGTTCTGCTTAGAGCTGGTTGCGTTTACTGAGACTGTTTCCCTGTGCGGGCTTTACAACAGTACTGTTTCATGTCTTTGATTTTCTTGCTGTTCTTTGTATTTTTATTGTGGTGGAAATCTCCATAACAAAACATACACCATCTCAACGATTTCTGCTCGTACAATTCAGGGACACTGATTACATTCTTTTAATATAATTAATATTTTTTACTGTTTCATCAAGGCTTTTGTTTGTTTGTTTGTTTTTGTTTTTGTTTTTTTTTTTTTGCTTTAACAAAGACAAATTTATTCTTTTACAGTCTAGGAGGCAGTAAGACTGCCCCATAGGGTTTCCTAGGAGCAGCTGGTGGATTTGAACTGCCAACATTTTGGTTAGCAGCCATAGCTCTTAACCACTGCTCCGGCAGGGCTGTGTGGGTAGGTTAGGACCTTGAAAAAGAAACTTTATTCTAGAAAGACTTCAACTCTTCAAGTGCTATCTGACGCCTCTGGCCCTTTAATTTGCCTCTGTCACATGACCCCTTCTCAGAATTCTCTGACCAGCCCTGGCAGTTATGGAAACATAAGAATGTTACAATTTCCAACTGTCTCCCAACCTGGCAGTTAGCACTATAACTCCTTCTGAGGAGTCCTCCTCTCCCTTTTTTTCCCCCTCTTCAGGGAGAAGCACTGTGGTTTAGTTGCCTTTTTGCCCTGGCTGAGATCACTGAGGCTTTCTGGTGGCCGCCTTTACTTTAATCTTCCTTCTGTGTGAAAAGATTACACATCCTGTGATGGCCAAACAAAGCAGGTAAGCCTAGGCCGCCTTTCTTTTGCTATAAACAAGCTTCATTTCATTTTCTTCATGGACTGCTGGGCTGTATGCTGTTGGCAGTTAAAATGAGGCCCCCGAGTAGCACTTTAAATGTGAATTATAGCTCATCAGCTTGGTCAGTGTCATCTCCACCATCACATCCCTCTTTACGTGAGAACCGTGACAGGATTTAGTGTCAGCGTGGGAAGAAAGTAAAAGGCTAATGTGTGACTAAGACACATAGGTGATGGTGAAGCATGTTCCTCACGTGTGTTATTGTTTATCTTATAGGCCAGGCCAAGGGGAGCCCCAAGACCATTCTGGGGAGATCTTCTGTGCAGCCAGGGAAGTGTGCCTTTCCCCCTTGATATTTCAGTAGCAAATGTCTATGTATATCTCTAAACAGGACGTGGACCATTCTTAAACTTCTTTTTACTTCCTCCCTTGCTTTTTACGGAGCCCAGGTGGTGTGGTGGTTAAGAGCTCGGCTGCTAACCAAAAGGTCAGAGGTTCGAATCCACCAGCCGCTTATTAGAAATCCCATGGAGCAGTTCTACTCTGTCCAATAGGGTCGGTATGAGTCAAAATCCACTCAACGGAAACGGGTTTCTTTTCTTTACTTGTTAAGCTAAATTGTTACTAGGTTTTCAGATGACTTCAGGGGATATTTTTGGTTTAAGGGTTAACGATTAGGCTTCTCTTATGCTTAAAGAAGATACTTAGAACACTGATTGAAGGCCGGGAAGAATATAGAATGTGGAAATATAGCCTTAGATGAGAAGGGCAAGATGTAAATATTCAGCACTTTCTAACCTGTGGCTCATCAATCTGTTTCATTTTGTTTTCTCCTTGGCGTTCCTGGCTTGACCTCATAACTCCTCCACCTGTCTGCGGTCGACTTGAAATGCAGCACTTCTGCCGCCAGCTCCTCGGCCTCCTTTTGAGTTATATGTCTTGGACATCCGGTATCGTCCTAGCAATCAGCAGATCCTGGCGCGTGTGGGAATTCGACAGCAAGGTTGTTCCTGTTGTGTTTATTGGACTTTGGGATGTTTTTTATATTCAAAAGGTTAACATCTCTGGAGTGCTGGTCGAGATGGCGCAGGAGCATGTTATGAATGAGAGCTGGGCCATTTCTGATGAAATCTCCTATGCACAGGACATGATCTTGTTAGCTAATTTTATCAAGTTACCAGTCCTGATTTTTGGCACGCTGACCCTTTGGGTCAGTTGGATCAAAGCCCCATACCCAGATTTTCTTCGAATGTATTACAAAATGTGCGCCTACCTTCTTTTGTTCAGTTCTGTGTGTACCGCGAGTGCAGTGATCTGGAATTTCTATGTGGATTTTTCTGGCAACACCACCTTTGACTTTACACCGAGCTTTCCTGTTAAAAAAGAAGCACTAATAGGTAAACGGTGGTCCTACGTGCTCCCACTGGGAATCACAACGGCCTCCATGTCCATTATCAGTGCCCTCAGCTTCCTCTTTGAGCGGTATTTACTAACACCCCAGAGCCAAATGAAGCCCACAGCTGTGGGCAAAAGTTCAAAACAAAAAGTCTGAACTGAGGGCTTTTACTTTTTGGAATGGCAGCAAGTATACTTTTCCTGAAGAAATTTCCTACATATATATAACACTGTCATAGCCATCCACTCATTTGAAATAAACATACTTGTTTGATTTGTCAGAGTGTGTCTGAAGCTGATTTTCTCCTCTTCTGCTCCTTGCTGTAAACCTGTTCCTTTCTTTCAAGCTTTCACTTCCTGAAATCTGCAGGGAATCATCTTCCGTATATACCCAACTCATCGTGACCCTGTAGGACACAGTAGAACTGCCCCATAAGGGATTCCAAATCTGTAATCTCTGTGGAAGCAGATTGCCACATCTTTCTCCCTTAGAGTGGCTGGTGGGTTTGAACTGCTGACCTTTTCATTAGCAGCCGAGCACTTAACCACTGTGCCACCAGGGCTCCTTCTTCTCTACATACACTTTCAAAATTCCAAGGCAGGTGGGAGAGTTTTCGCTTAGGAGGCATGGAGTCTATGTTACTGGAGGTGGAATGATTGGGAAAAGGATAGCGAGAATGGGTGCACTTGAAGAATGTAATCAACTTTGGTGAAGGGAAGGACAACACACAATACAGGGGAAGTCAGCACAACTGGACCAAAGCAAAAGCTAAGCAGTTTCCTGGACACATCCAAACACTTTCAGGGACAGAGCAGCCGGCACTGGGGCCTGGGGACCATGGTGTTGGGGGACATATAGGTCAATTGGCATAACAAAGTTTATTAAGAAAATGTTCTATATCCCACTTTGGTGAGTGGTGTCTGGGGTCTTAAAAGCTAGTGAGCGGCCATCTAAGATGCATCGATTGGTCCCAACCACCTGTAGTAAAGGAAAATGAAGAATACCAAAGACACAAGGAAAGTAGTAGCCCAAGAGACAGAAAGGGCCACATAAACCAGAGACTTCATCAGCCTGAGACCAGAAGAACTAGATGGTGAGCAGCTACCACCAGTGACTGCCCTGACGGGGAACACAACAGAGAGTCCCAGCCAGAGCAGGAGAAAGTTGTAGAGCAGAACCCAAGGTCACATAAAAAGACCAGCCTTAATGCTCTGACAGAGACTGAGGAACCTCCAAAACTATGTATGGTCCCTGGACTCACTGTTAACCCAGAACTGAAACCATTCCCAAAGTCTACTCCTCAGACAAAGATTAGACAGGACTATAAAACAAAAAATTATCCATGTGAGGAATGTGCTTCTTAGTTCAATCAGATATAAGAGACCAAATGGGCAGCTCCTGTCCAAAAGCAGGATGAGAAGGCAGGAAGGGACAGGAACTGGTTGAATGGACACAGGGAACCCCGAGTGGAAAGGGGGAGTGTGCTGTCACATTGTGGGGATTGCAGCTAAAGTCACAAAACAGTATGTGCATAAATTTTTGTATGAGAAATTAACTGGAGCTGTGAACTTTCACCTAAAGCACAATTTAAAAAAATTATATATATATAAGGTGTATTGGATTTGGCATCTAGAAGGGTAGATTCTGGGTTCAGCCTCATTACTACTAGTTATTTTTACAGAAGTTAATTGACTATTCAGGATTCTCAGGTACAGAGAAAAAATAAGAATGCTGTACAGATACCTAAAGTTTACTTTTAATGAGATTTATTTAGCGTATGGGATATTTTTTCACTGAAATCCAAATAAATTATTGGAATTATCTGTTTTCCCCTACAGAATTAACAGTTTCTTTATAAAACTAGTTCTTAGGGCAGTCTCTACTGCTCCAGTTGCTCTAAATTTAGTTTACCTACCTATACAATGACAGTAGAAGGAAGACGAGGCAAAAAAGAACAGCAGTTATATTGATGAGATCTACAAGATTAGATAGTGTCTTAAGCCGATCTCTTTTTAAGATATAAAAGAGAGAAGCAAGCAGAGAGACAGCAGGACCTCATATCACCAAGAAAGCAACAGCGGGAGCAGAGTGTGTCCTTTGGACTCCAGGTTCCTGCGCCGAGAAGCTCTTAGACCAGGGGAAGACAGATGACAAGGACCTGAAGAGTCATTTCTAAATTCCAGATGTGTTTTTTAATATTGGTAGTTAAAGACAGTGGGGCAATGGTTACTCACTTCAGTGATTACCTTATGGTGGAGGTTCAAACCCACCCAGCAGCTTTGCCAGAGAAAGACCTGGCTATCTGCTTCCGGAAAGATTACAGCCTTGAAAACCAGAGCACGTCTACCCTGTCACAGGGGTTTGCTATGAGTTGAAATTGACTCGATGGCACTCAACAACAATAGAGGAAATTAATGAACTTAATTGAATTCAAAAGTGTCAGCTTTTTATTGAAAACAAATTAATGCCACCATGCTCCTTGGTGAACATAAACTCAAGCAACACCACATGAGAGCCACAGGGATTGCTGTGACCTGCACTGTGTCTGCACCAATACGACGTCTTTTTTTTTTCCCCTAGAATGTTACTACACTACATAAAACTTGTGATTTATCTCACCACATGCACAGCAATATTAAAGAAGGAATATTTCGTTTTCCTGCTCCAGAAAAGTGACTGCACTAAAATTAACTCGAGCCCAAGTAAATAATCAAGTATAAAATTATGGTAGAAAAACCACTGGACCAATGCTTCTTAATTGCATGTGCATAGGACTCACCTGGGGAGCTTGTGAAAAAGCAGATTTGGATTCGGTAGGTAGGTCGGAGGTAAGCGCAGAGATTCCCCATGTTAAATGCCGATGCTGAAGGTACGGCTCCCTGGGGCTCAGAGAATGCGTGCCTCCCCCTAACGGTGGACCCAGGATGACCACGGTGGAATTCAACCAATCAGAGCTCAGTACTTCCTGTGCCCATAGAGCCCCCGGTCAGGGTTGTTTGGACCCGCCATTGAAGCTCCCTCCCTAAATTGGCATAGACTTAAGCTTGTCTTTTATAAGGAACCTAAATCAGTGGGTTAACTTTTTCCTATGGAATTGATTCCAACTCATAGAGACCCCATGTGTTACAGAGTAGAACTGTGCTCCATATGGTTTTGTTGTCTTTAATTATTATAGAAGCAGATCACCAGGCCTTTCTTCTGTGCCACCACTGGTGGGTTTCAACCACCAACTTTTTGACTAGTAGTCAAGTACAAAGAGTAAAATCACACACACGTGGCGTTACAATACACACACACACACACACACACACAATTCTGTAAATGGGAGAGAATGTGACAAGGACAGAAAATTGGCTTCAGGTGATGCAAGAACAGAACCACAAGGGTTTTGGAGGAACAGAGTTTGAATCATATCAGACCTTATCCTCTGTAAGCTGACTATGGACAGCTGAGCAGGGTTCCTGAGTTTTGGTGGAATTTATCTGGTGTTAAAATAATCAAAACTCACTGGAATTTCAACATAAGATTTACTCTAAACAGCTATTGCATATGCATGTAGGGAGGCCATTTGAATTCCAAAGCACAGGACAACAAAGATGTACCTGGCCCCAGATGGCTGGAAAAAACGTAAATCCATCCACCTATGGACAGCTGATCTTGGGCAAAGCACCGAAGTTTATTGAATGGGGAAGAGAAAGTCTCTCCAACAAATGGTGCTGGCAAAATTGATATTTAGCTGTAGAAAAATGGAACAGTATCTGTACCCCACACCATACACCAAAACTAACTAAAAATGGATCAAAGACCTAAAATATAAATATAAATAATGGCAAATCCACGAAACATCTCATAACATGGATAAATCTGGAGGACATTATGCTAAGTAAAATAAATCAATCACAAAAGGACAAATATTGTACTAGACTGCTATTATAAAGTAACAACAAAAGTTTTACACACAGGGGAAAAATTTTTTTTTGACAGTGACCAGGGATGGGAGGTGGAGGGAGGGAAAATTAACAAAGAGGTTGTACACGTGTTAATATTGGTGAAGGGAAAGGCAATACACAATATGGGAGAAGTCAGCACAACATAACCATGGCAATAGAGGACATTGAAAGGCATGTGGGAATAAAGGACAACTATATTAATTACTACAGTGTAGACAATCCTGCAAAACAAATCATATTAACAAACAATAATCTGCAGATGTGTGTGCATATTTAGTTATGTTTGGTATTCTATTTATGCCATATATTAGGGCCCCAAGGAATGTCCCTAGTTTTTCCACTGTGATCTTTACAGTTTTAGGTTTTATATTTTAGTGTTAACCAAAGATTAATATCCTTAATATATATTTATTAAAAAGGTCTTAGAAACACCAGTCCCATAAAAAATGGACAAAGCTTAAAAATAAGTGTTCACAAAAAAGGAAATACACAATCTGATGATACCTTTTTCGGTTGGGACCAAGGGAAACCGACATTCTCAAATATTATTAGATAGATTCCTGAGCACGGGATGTTACTGAACTGTGCATGTAGAAATGTTTGAAATGGTATATCTTTGGCTATGTATATTTTCACCAAAAATAAAAGGTCGAGAACGGAGAGGGTTGAAATGTCATGGGGTTGTTAACCAATGTCAACTGTACTACTATTTAATGAAAAACTATTTATTCTGTAAACCTTCACCTGAAGCACAATAAAAAAACAAAAATTTTTCTTTTTTACTTTTCATTGTTAAGTATAATGCATTTAGAAAAATACATATTAACATACAGCTCCATACATAAAGTGATCATCTGCTGAGTTACTTTTGTAAATGTATTTTTATTTACTAGTTTAAGCTTTGCACTGTATATACTGAAATAAGTTCCAGAAGTCTTAAAGCATTAACTATAAAGCCCCAAATTAATAGCTGTCCAATCTCAGGGTAAGGAGCCCTGGTGGAACTTCTCTTAAAATGTTCCAATGCTGTATATTAAACTAGTTTTCCACAAGAACCACAAGCTTAAATTAATTACTCAATTATACATTTTACAGTGACTTTCAAAGCTTTTATGCTTAGAAGCCACATTCTGTTCAACTTTGCCAGTGGTTGGACTTCTTCCCAGACAGATTTGTTCGTTCTTTTGACAGTCCGTGATATATTCAATATTCTTTGCTAACATCCCAATCCAAAGGGGTTATTTCTTCTTTGGTCTTCCTTATTCATTGCCCAGCTTTCGCATGCATATGAGGCAATTGAAACTATCATGTCTTAGGTCAAGCAAACTTTATCCTCAAGGTGACATCTTTGCTTTTCAACACTTTAAAGAGGTCTTTTTGCAGCAGATGTGCCCACTGCAATGCGTCTTTTGATTTCTTGACTGCTGCTTCCGTGGGCCTTGATTATGGATCCAAGTAAAATGAAATCTTGACAACCTCAATCTTTTCTCCATTTATCATGATGTTGCTCATCGGTCCAGTTGTGAGGATTTTTCTTTTCTTTATGTTGAGGTGTAATCCATGTTGAAGGCTGTGGTCTTGGATCTTCATCAGTAAGTGCTTCAAGTCCTCTTCACTTTCAGCAAGAAAGGCTGTGTTATCTGCATAACGCAGGTTGCTAATGAGTCTTCCCTCCAATCATGATGCCCCGTTCTTCTTCATATAGTCCAGCTTCTCGGATTATTTGCTCAGCATACAGATTGAATACATATGGTGAAAGGATACAAGCCTGACACACACTTTTCCTTTAAACTCTTGTTCTGTTTGAACGACTGCCTCTTGATCCATGTACAGATTCCTCATGAGCACAATTAAGAATTCCCATTCTCTGCAACATAATCCATAATTTGTTATGATCCACAGTTGAATACCTTTGCATAGTCAATAAAACACAGATAAAAAACTTTCTGGTAGTCTCTGCTTTCGGCCAGGATCCATCTGATATCTGCAATGATATCCCTGGTTCCATGTCCTCTTCTAAATCCAGCTTCAATTTCTGGCACTTCCCTATCGATATACTGCTGTAGCCGCCTTTTGAATGATCTTCAGCAAAATTTTGCTTGCATGATATTAATAATATTGCTCGACAATTTCTGCATTCAGTTGGATCACCTTTCTTGGGAATAGGCATAAGTATGGATCTCTTCCAGTCGGTTGGCCAGGTAGCTGTCTTCCAAATTTCTTGGCATAGGCGAGTGAGCACTTCCAGTGCTGCATCCGTTTGTTGAAACATCTCAATTGATATTCCGTCAATTCCTGGAGCCTTGTTTTTCACCACTGCCTTCAGTGCAGCTTGGACTTCCTTCAGTACCATCAGTTCCCAGTCACGTTACCTCCTGAAATGGTTGAACGTCGACCAATTCTTTTTGGTATAGCGACTCTGTTTGTTCCGTCCACAGGGCTACCACAGTGGAATTCAACCAATCAGCACTCAGTACCTACTGCACACATAGTAGCCACGAACAGGGGTGTTTGGACCCGCCATGGAGGCTCCCTACCTAAATTGGCATAGACTTAAGCTTGTCTTTTATAAGGAACCTAAATCAGTGAGTTAACTGTTTCATGTCAAGTTGATTCTGATTCATGGGGTCCCCATGTGTTACATAGTAGAACTGTGCTCCATTGGGTTTTCATGGCTGTAATCTTTACAGAAACAGATTGCCAGACCTTTCTTCTGTGCAACCATGGTAGGTTCCAAACACAACCTTTTGGTTAAGAGTCAAGTGCAAAGAGTGATATCACATTCACGTGTGGGTACAGCACACACACACACACACACACACACACACACACACACACACACACATCTGTAAATAGAAGAGAATGTGACAAGGGCAGAAAATTTGATTCAGGTTATACAAGAACAGAAACAGTAGTCTTTTGGAGGAACACAGTTTGAATCGTATCAGACCTTATGGGCTCTAAGCAGGCTATGGAGGGCTGAGCAGGGTTCCTGAGTTCGGATGGAATTCAGCTGGTGTTCAAAATAATCAAAACTCACTGGAATTTGAACATAAGGTTTATTCTGAGCAGTTAATGCATATGCATATAGGGAGATCATTTGGATTCCACAAGAAGCCAATGGCTCTAAGAAGCTAGGTGCAATGGGACTGACAGACAGAAGAGGAGGGAGAAACATAGAAGACCAACTATTGGCTTATCTTAACGGGACTGATGGAACCCTGCCTTCCCCTCTTTGCTGAGACCCACTGATATCACGGTACTTCTGGCCTGGCTGCTAATAATTTGGCTCTCCACTCACTGGCAGCCAAAAGATTTGATGAGTTTTAAATTAGGAGGCAATGGTTTGTTGACTGCAAAACCTAGTGGTGTAGTGCTTAACAGTTTGGCTGCTAACTAAAACGTAAGCAGTTCAAATCCAACTGGCGCTCCTCGGAAACACTATGGGGCCATTCTGCCCTGTCCTATAGGGTCAGTATGAGTTGGAAGTGACTCGATGGCAATGGGTTTGGTTTGTTGACTATTCTTTTCTAGCTGGATAAGCCAAATTTATATTGCTATAGAGGAGTTTCTGGCAGGCTTTTCTAGTTTGGGCCCACTTTTTAATGGTTAATATTTGGTTTCCTGGATAAGAAAACCTTAAAATCAAAGTAAGATGTCTGTTACTAATTTTCTTATTCAACACTGGTAAATTGTTGGTATTTGAGCATATAATTGACATAGGGTTTTACAGATAGATTTATGATTTGTGTATGTGTGTGTGTGTGCTTGTAAGAACACTTATTTGGACATTATACAGTCCTTCAAAGTGTTGATTACAACCCTTGAAAGACTGGTGTGTGTGTGTGTGTGTGTGCGTGCGTGTGTGTGTGCGTGTGTGTGTGTGTGTGTGTGTGTGTGTGCCTGCCAAAAAGATTCATTGTTTTACAATTTGATAGTCAATTTATTTAACTTACAAGTTCAAATGCCTTAACCTTTTAAGTTCAGCCAACTAGCCTTATTATTCTATTTGAAGTTGAGACCAGCTGTCTGCCCACCATCTTGAACAGGCAAAGGGCTGTGCCTGCCATCTTCTGTGATACATGAACTAACTCCCTGTCTTTAAGCTAACTCCTTATTTAGCTATGCTTCCTGTTTCTGGGCAACTTGAGGAAAACAAGAGACTGGGGTCACAGGACCAGCTGAAACCGGCAAGAACTAGATTTGGCCCGCCTGACATGTGCAGAACCATCGACCCCAGCCTCTGGGTGACCCTGCAACTATTCTCCCACTGGACGGAACTGAACTTTAGTGGCCCAAGATTGGGGGTAGGCTTTCAGAAGCAAGGGGTCAGAGCCTAAGATCTCGTTTGAGACACACACACCCCCACCACCCGCCCCCCGCCCCATTTTATACTGAGCAAGCACAGAAAGGCCAGACTGCCCCGGAACGCCTTTTTGGGCCAGGCCAATTAGCAAGCTGGCCACACCTCGAGGCTTTCCTGAAGACCCCAGAGCCGATTTACTTTACCATACAAACCTCTTGGGCTATTATTCCGGGAACTACCTTGGCGACGCGAGTTCCGGTGTGTTCCTTTGCTTAGCCAAGCAAATAAAACTTCTTTCGCTTTCACCCGTTTCGTGTCTCCATGGCTGCACCAAGCCGACCTGGAACAGTCCCGATACAAAGTCCAGCAAATAATAGCGACCACTTTTAAGGGGCTTGTGGAAAGTACTTGACCCCATTAGCAAATCAAATTAATGAAACATGCTCATCCATTTTAAAGTCCTTTTGAGTCTATTGGTGTGCTACACTCAGTTCCTGTTTGAAGGCTTCAATGGTCCGAATTAACAAATACCTTCCCAGGTATGTCAATAACTCTTTCAAATCTAATAATTGAAACTTTAAAATATAATGAAACTTAAGTCATCTTAAAATATTCTAATGCTGTATATGAAATTAATTTTCCAGAAAAATCACAAGCTTTAATTAATTACTCAATTATACATTTTACAGTGATTTCCAAAGCTATTACTCCTAGAGCCAAATTCTGTTCAACTTTGCCCACGTATATCAAATATGCACACAGTCTTTCTTCACCCAAAATATGAATACTTTAATTTGTGTTCTCTATAAGGCTTCAACTTTTGCCAGAGTCTCCTGGAAATGAAAGATGCATCCCTATCATGAATAAGAGTTACCCTCCCAGCAACCAATCTGCCTCCACACACAAGTTTTGGGTTGGGCCCTGACTAGGTTCTTGTCAATGACCCTAATGGCATACTTGAACTCTGCTACCAATTGCTCTTTCCAGGACTCTATGATTCACAGGAGAGAGTCTCGAGGCCCCTGAGTCTGAGCTTTAAGTTATACACATTCATGATTCTTCAGTTCACACGTGGACATGTGGAGGGCTGATGTGGATAGAGACATTGACCACAGACTGCATTTCTCATTTCTTTAGCTCTCATGATAGTACTTTCCTTTCCAGCTCTAAAGACCTTTGCACTTGCAGGACTCCTAAGTCGTGTGAATGTCCTTTCTGTCTGCTCACAAAGACCTCTGGACTCCAAGGAATCACTCTAGAGGCTCCGATCAGATTTCCGGTGAGATTAGAGGTGGTGGTGTCACATTCTTCCAGGGAGGCACATCATGTCTGGTTGTCTCTGTGTGATGTGAGCAGCACCATATCCTTCTTTGCATATCCCAAATAACATCTCATTCCATTTTGAATATCTCACATGGCCTTGTGTGAGCTGTGGTTACCAATGTGGAGGTCATTTTATTGACGAGAAGGTGTGATGTGTATCATCGACAAGATGATCATTTATTCAGTCAACCAATATTTATTGATTTCCTTCTCTTTGCCAGATATACAGTGGGGAACAAATCAGATGCATTCTTTTCCTCCAGGGGCTTCCAGCCCAGGGTTTCTTAACCTCAGTACGATGGACATTTAGGGTCAGATACGCCTTTGTTTTCCTGTGCATTGTAAGAGGTTTCTTGTCATTAGGTGCCATCAAGTCGGTTCCAACTCATACCAACCCTAGGTACAACAAAATGAAACATTTCCCCGGTCCTGCACTGTCCTCACTATTGTTAATATCTTGAACCCATTGTTGCAGCTACTGCATCAATCCTTCACGTTGAGGATCCTCCTCTGTTTTGCTGACCATCTACTTTACCAAGCGTGATGTCCTTCTCCCAGGACTGGTCCCTCCTGATAACACGTCCAAACCACATGAGATGAAGTCTTGCCATCCTTGCTTCCAAGGAGCATACTGGTTGTACTTCTTCCAAGACAGATTTGTTTGTTTTCTGGCAGTCTATGGTATATTCAGTATTCTTCGCCAACATCATTATTCAAAGGCATCAATTATTCTTCAGTCTCCCTTATTCATTGTCAAGCTTTTGCATGCATACGAGGCTATTGAAAATACCATGGCTTGGGTCCAGCACACTTTAGTCCTTAAAGTGACATTTTTGCTTTTTTTTTGTTTTTTTAAATTGTACTCCATGTGAAAGCTTACAGAATAGTTTCTCATGAAACAGTAGTACACATACTGTTTTATGACATTGGTTAACAACTCCACAACATGTCAACCCTCTAACTTCTCAACATTTTTTTTTTTTTTTGGTGAAAATACACATAGCCAAAGATACACCATTTCAAAAATTTCTACATGCACAGTTCAGTGACATTGACTACGCTCTTCCAATTGTGCTGCTATTCTCACTTACGATGAAGGCTTACAGAACAAAATAGTTTCTCATTTAACAGTTACTACACATTGCCCTATGACAATGGTTAACAATCTCACAACGCATCAACAATATCCTTACTCATCTTTGGGTTCCCTATCACCAGTTCCTTGTCCCCTTCTGCTTTCTGGCCCTTGTCACTGGACTACTGTACCTCATAAGTCCCATTTGGTTTTACGGGGCTGTCCACTCCCAGGCTGAACGGTGAACCTCAGAGATAGCTTCACCACTGAGCTAAAACGGTGTCTGAGGGCCATACTCACAGGGTTTCTCCAGTCTCCTTCAGGCCAGTAAATCTGGTCTTTTTTTTGTGTGTGTGTTAGAATTCTGTTCTACATCCTTCTCTAGATCTGTCTAGGAACCTCTGTTGTGATCCTGATCAGAGAATTCAGTGGTGGTAGCTGGGCACCATCTAGCTGTACTGGACTCAGTCCAGTGGAGGCGTTGGTTGCTGTGGACCATTAGTTCTTCGGACTAATCTTTTCCTTGTATCCTGTTCTCTTCATTCTTCCTTGCTCCAGAAGGGATGAGACCAGTGGAGTATTTTAGATGGCCGCTCACAGGCTTTTAAGATCCTAGACACTAGTCACCAAGGTAGAATGTAGTGGAATGTAGTGGAAAATGATATGGCACTTCCTCCGAAAACTAGAAATAGACATACCCTTCGATCTAGCAATCCCACTCCTAGTAATATATCCTAGAGAAATAAGAGTCGTCACTCGAATAGACATATGCACACCTATGTTCATGGCAGCATTGTTCACAATAGCAAAACGATGGAAAACAACCTAGATGCCCATCAACAGATGAATGGATAAACAAACTATGGTACGTACACACAATGGAGTACTATGCAATGAGAAAGAACAACAACGAATCTGTGAAGCATCTCATAACATGGACGAAACTGGAGGACATTATACTGAGTGAAATAAGTCAATCACAAAAGGACAAATATTGTATGAGACCTCTATTGTAAAAACCCATGAAAAAGTTGGCACACCAAATGTGACATCTTTGCTTTTTAACACTATAAAGAGGTCTTTTGCAACAGATTTGCCCAGTGCAATGCATCTTTTGGTTTCTTGACTGCTGCTTCCGTGGGCCTTGATTGTGGATCCAAGTAAAATGAAATCCTTGACAACCTCAATCTTTTCTCCATTTATCATGATGTTGCTTATTGGTCCAGTTGTGAGGATTTTTATTTTCTTTATATTGAGGTGTAATCCATACTGAAGACTGTAGTCTTTGATCTTCATCAGTAAGTGCTTCAAGTCCTCTTTGCTTTAATCAAGCAAGGTTGTGTCATCTGCATATGGCTGGTTGTTAATGAGTCTTCCTCCAATTCTATTGCCACATTCTTCTTCATATCGTCCAGATTCTTGGATTATTTGCTCAGCGTACAGACTGAATAAGTATGGTGAAAGGGTACAACACTGACACACACCTTTCCTGATTTTAAACCACATGAATCCCCTTGTAAGAGGGTTAGCAGCCTACAATCCCTGACCTCTGAGGGTTGCCATAGGCTGGCTGTGTCTCTCCGCCAAAGCTCAGCTCCTTGAGTACAGTGATAGCATCCAGGCTCTGTTCCTTACGGAGAAGTCAGGAATCTGTGAAGGGTCTGAGACTTTACCCTACAGGCCTGTTAACAAGATGAATCACAGAGAGATGCGGTATTAGATTCCTAGGGCTCCTTAACACACGATAACCAATGGAATATTAAACCTCTCCTGTCATGTCAGTTCTGAGTCACGGGCCACTACAGCCATAAACAGAAAGGAAGTTGTGATCTAGGCTGAAGCTAGAAAACATTATTCTGAGTGAAGTAAGTTAATCACAATAGCACAAACATTGTATGATCTTATATGAAATATCTCATATAGGTAAATGCAGAGACAAAAGTTTGTTAGTGGTGAGTGGGGCAGGAGAGAGGAGGGAGGAGGAGTCACTGTTGAGAAAGGAGTGACTATGCACTTATGGTGATGGAAGATTCGGGAAAGGATACTGGTGGTGTTTGCACACCATGATCAGTGTAATGGGTGTCACTGAATCGAACATGTAAAAAATGTTGAATTGGTAAATGTTGTGTTATATGTAGTTTTACCACAATCAAAAAAAAAATTTTTTTCAACACCAGATATTGATCCCCACAGATCTGTAGGCCAGCAGTCTGAAACCAAGGTGTAGGCAAGGCCACGCTCCCCTTGGAGGCTCTTGGCCTCTGCCAGCTTCTCGTGGCTCCAGATGTTCCTTGGCCTCTGGCTCCATCACTTCAGTCTCTGCTCTATCTTCCCTTGGCCTTCTCCTCTTCTTGTGAGGACACTGGTCATTGGATTGAGGGTGATCTCATCTCAAGATCCTTAATAAATTACATTTGTAAAAATCCTCTTCCCAAGCAGGGCCACACTCACAGGTTCCAGGTGGACATGTCTTCTTTTGGACGGGGCCACATTCAACCCACTACACGTTTAATTTCAAAGAGGTTTACAGCAAGGTCGCACACAGTGGTGGCCAGGATGGAGGAAATGGGACTCTCATCCACTCCTGGTTGGGCTGTCAGTCGGCATCACTGGAATTGCAGTGTGACAGTGTCTAGTAGAACTGAAGAGACACACACTTTTGAATCAGCCATTCCTCTTCTAAGTACCTGTCATAGATTGAATTATGTCCCCCCAGAAAATATGTGTATCAATTCAGCTGGGCCATGCTTGTGTGGTTGTCCTCCCTTGTGTGATTGTAATTTTATGTTAAAGAGGATCAGGGTAGGATTGTAACACCTTATTAAGGTCCTATTCCTAATCCAATGTAAAGGGGGTTTCCCTAGGGTGTGTCCTGCACCACCTTTTATCTTACAAGAGATCAAAGGAAAGGGAAACAAGCAGAGAATTGGGGACCTCATACCACCAAGAAAGCAGTTGCCATGGATTGAACTGTGTCCCCCCAAAAAATGTGTGTAACAATTTGGCTAGGCCATGATTCCCAGAATTGTGTGGTTGTCCTCCATTCTGTGATTGTAATTTTATGTTAAAGAGGATTAGGGTGGGATTGTAACACCACCTTTACCCAGCTCACATCCCTGATCCAATGTAAAGGGAGTTTCCCTGGGGTGTGGCCTGCACCACATTTTATCTCTCAAGAGATAAAAAGGGAAGCAAGCAGAGAGTTGGGGCCCTCATACCATCAAGAAAGCACTGCCGGGAGCAGAGCGAGAAGGCCGAGAGAGAGAAAAAGGCTTCCCCTGGAGCTGACACCCTGAATTTGGACTTTTACCCTAATTTACTGTAAGGAAATAAACTTATCTTTGTTAAAACCATCCACTTGTGGTATTTCTGGTATAGCAGCACTAGATGACTAAGACAGCAGTGCTGGGAACAGAGCTCATCCTTTGGACCTGAGGTTCCTGCGGAGAGAAGCTCCTAGTGCACGTGAAGACTGATGACGACAAAGACCTGCCTCCAGAACCGACAGAGAGAGAAAGCCTTCCCCTGGAACTGACGCCCTGAATTTGGACTTGTAGCCTACTAGACTACGAGGAAAGAAATTTCTCTGTGTTAAAGCCATCCACTTGTGGTATTTCTGTTATGGCGGCACTAGATGACCAAGACAGTACCCAAAGTCCTCGGATTATTATGTTCAATTCTTCTCTAGACACATCCCCTAGAGAACTCATCCACACCTGCATGGTCCCAAGAGCTTTCACTCTAAAGGACTGGAAACAACCGAAATGCTTCCAGAGGGGGATGTGCTGAGAAATTATATTTATCCAGTAGATTATATTGATAAATTATGATAGAACCGTTAGAAGTAAGGATGGCAAGATTACATCTCAGATAGTTTGGACATGGTATCAGGAGGGATGAGTTCCTAGAGAAGGACATCATGCTTGGTAAAGTCGACAGTCAGCAAAAAAGAGGAAGACCCTCAATGGGATAGATTGAGACAGTAGCTGCAACAATAGGCTTAAGCATGTCAACAATTGTGAGGATGACTCAGGACTAGGCAGTGTTTCGTTCTGTTGTACATGGGGTCGCTATGAGACAGAACTGACTTGATGGCACCTAACAACAACAAAAACAGACCCTCAAAATGAACTATGTCTATAGCAATGTGGGTAAATCTCAAAATTATAATATTAAGTGAATAAAGGATATGCACTTGTGATTATGTTTATGTTTAGATTTAAAACTGCAGAACATTACTATGTTGTGTATGAATACATCCTTTTGTAGTTAAAGTGTGAGATTAAAGACTGGAAGAATAACACCAACTTGAGATACAAGGTCACCTTTGGGATAGAAGGATAACAATTGTAGAGACGGTACTTCAACCATCCCTGTAAACTTCTATTTCACAAATAAAACTGGAGCAAAGATGACACGAAATTAACCCATATTGAAGTTACCTGTATCAGAGTTGGCTATTAGTTAATTGGGTGTCTGATTTATTTTTCATCTGTAGAGTTTCTATATGGGAAATCTATTATGATTTAGAGACAGGTAAAACATGATAAATGACCAATTTATATATGTTAAGCAAGTAATAATGTATCCATGCCAGATGTAAAACTCATAACATCAAAGGATATGTAGGGATACGGGGAAATGCTCAAGATACATTTGATGTGAAAGGGAAGGTGAGAAAATAATTCATAGTGGGGACATATTTTCTTTCCAAATGTGTATGTTACTCCACTTTCCCACATCTGTCATCGATAAGTGAAGATAAGGATCAACTTGTTAACCTTGGCTGCATATGAGTAGTGTGACTATAGATGATTTGTGTTTTCTTCCCTATACCAATTTTTATAATCAGTATACACTCATTTTTATTCAGAAAATAAATAATCTAATGAATATTTTCTTTGTGCGTGAAATATCAAAATAAACTGACCAATCAGTTGTTGTTGTTGTGCGCCATTGAGTCAATTCCAAATCATAGCGACCCAGGGTGACCTTGTAGAACTGCCCCATAGCACTGTAATCTTTCCAGGAGCAGATGACCAGGTCTTCCCTCCTGAGGAGCAGCTGGTGGATTGGAACCGCCCACTTAACCACTGCACCACCAGGGCTCCTTGAACAGAAAATAGCAGCCTTCATCTCCATTCATGAAGCATTCTTCTATTTCTCCACCGGATGGCAGCACAACTTCAGACAGAAAAGTTTCCAAAGATTTTTGCTAATACATGTGCTTATGCTGCCATCTTGTGGAGACATAGGAGAATGCGTCATGATACGAGAAGAGTCTTTTCTAAAATCCAGATGTATTTTTTACACATTGGTCATTAAAAACAGTGGAGCAATGGTTAAGCACTTGGCTAGTAACCTAAAGGCGGAGGTTCAAACTCACCTAGCAACGCTGCTGGAGAAACACCTGGCTATCTTCTTTTGTAAAGATTACAGACTAGAAACCCAAAGCAGGTCTACCCTGTCATTTGCGGTTACTACGAGTTAGTTGAAATTGACTTGATGGCACCCAAAAAGAACAACAGAAACAATTTATCAACTTAATTGTTGAACATTAAACTCAAGCAACACCACATCAGAGCCACAGTACTTGCTATGACCTGCACTCTTGTCTGCACCAATAATTCTTTTTTCCCCCTAGAACATTACTGCACTACATAAAACTTGTGACTTATCTCACCACATGCACGGCAATAAGAAAGAAGGAATATTTCGTTTTCCTGCTCCAGAAAAGTGACTGCACTAAAATCACCTCGAGCTGAAGTAAATAATCAAGTATTACATAATGGTAGAAAAACCACTAGACCAATGCTTCTTAATTGCATGTGCATAGGACTCACCTGGGGAGCTTGTGAAAAAGCAGATTTGGATTCGATAGGTCGGGGGTAAGCCGAGAGATTTCCTATAGGATGGGGTAGAACTACTCCATAGGGTTTCCAAGGAGAAGCTGGTGGATTTGAACTGCTGACCTTTTGGTTAGCAGCTGTAGCTCTTAATCACTACACCACCAGGGTTTCCCTTGGCACTCCAACCCAACCAAACCCAACCCACTGCTGTCAAGTCCATTCCGACTCACAGTGACCCTTTAGGACAGAGGAGAACTGCCCCATAGGGTTTCCAAGGAGCACCTGGTGGATTTGAACTGCGAACCTTTTAGTTAGCAGTCAATCGCTTTAACCACCCAAAAAAGGAAACTCCAAGATCCATGGTCCCTTAGTCATTGGGGCCTCAAGGCATATGCATGACTCAATGAATATACATGATTGACTGCATCCTGGCCTCTCCCTTCCTGAGGTTTGCTACCTGGCTGGAGCCTGTGTAGACCCTACTCATTTACACATGTTTAACTGTTGCCTGGCTATTTTAGAAAACAAAGGGCACTTTGATTGCTGGAGAATTCCATGGGCTATTTTCAGAAACCACAGACAAAGGGCCAAAACGAATTCTTTGTCCCACAGATATTATAGCTTCTGTTCTCAAAGTGTGCTCCAGGGACCCTGGGGGTCCCAAGACCCTTCCAGGGGTCCAAGAGGTTAAAACTTAATACGACTAAGATGTTATTTGCCTTTTTCACTCTCATTCTGTCCCAAGTGTACAGTAGTGTTTTCTAGAGAAGAGACGGAGTACAGAAGCAGATACAAGAAGTCAGCTGTCTTCTGTTGAGCCACAGTTTAAGGAGATTTGCAAAAATGGACAGAATGACACTCTTCGCACTAATTTTGTTTGTTTTGGAAAACAGTTGTATTTTATGAATATTTCATTTTTGTTACAGTGTAATGGGTTTACACTTGCTATTTTAATGTTATTTTTTTAAGTTTCTCAATTTTAATTTCCAACATGGTAAGTATTAATAAAAGGAGCCCTGGAGGTGCAATGATTGAGCACACCCAACCAGGGGCTCTGGGGGAGAAAGACCTGGCGATTGGCTCCGTAAAGATTACGGCCGAGGAAGCCCAAGGGTGCAGTTCTACTCTGTCACATGAAGTCACTATCAGTCGAAATTGAGTCAAGGGCACTGTTGTAGGGGAAAAACATTATAAAGTTTAGTAAAGCAAAAAGAAAGTTTTATTCGGCATATAGTCAAAAGGGCAGAAGTGGGATACAGACAAGCATGCTGCCAGAGCCATGTCTGCCCGAGTCCAAGGACGGATCACAGAACAGACAAAAGTGGGAAAATGGACAAGCATGCTGCCACAGCCATGTCTGCCTGAGGCCAAAGACCATTACAGACTCATCAGTTTATATTAACATTACAAACTGGCAAAACCATTGAAAGCTTAGCTTTTCAGATTGGCTAGAAACTGGGATCCTACATCCTGGATTGTCTTTCTTAACAATCATTGGTACAGGTTTCAGTAACGACAGTCAGGAGGGTCTTCATTGGTCCAACAAATTTCTATTCACTAAATGCTAATAGAAAAAGAGTTGGGAGTCTTTTGTGTTCTGTTTGAATGGCCTTATGTGAAACTTTCCATAAAAGGTATTTTCCAAGATTATCTTAGCTGTTGTCTTTATAACCAGGGCCCAGTTGATGTGTCCTTGTGAGTCCTTTTGAGCCCAGTTTTAGCTAGGTCACATTCTCTATGCTCAAGGAGAGGGAATAAATGATTCCAATATTTTCTAAATCACTATCCAACACTAGTAAACATTACTGGTTTTTTTATTTCTTTTCTTTTAAACTGTGCTTTAGGTGAAAGCTTACACTGCAAATTAGCTTCTCATAAAAAAATTATACTTAAATTCTTTTGTGAATTGGTTGCACTCCCTGAACTGTGTCACCACTCTCCCCTTTCCCTCTCCACTCCGGGTTCCCAGGTTCCACTTGTCCAGTTTTCTTGCCCCTTCCCGTCTTTTGTCTTTCTTTTTGGGCAGGTATTGCATTTGGTCTCCTATACTTGACTGATCTCCCTAGGCATCTTTCAGTTTGTTCTACTGTGGTGGCTTGCATGTTGCTGTGCTGCTGGAAGCTATGCCACCGGTATTTCAAATACTAGCAGGGTCACCCATGATGGACAGGTTTTAGCTGAGCTTCCAGACGAAGACAGACTAAGAAGAAGGACCTGGCAGTCTACTTTTGAAAAAAAATTAGCCAGTCAAAACTTTACGAATAGCAGCAGTACATTTTCTAATACAGTGCCAGAAGATGAGTCCATCAGGTTGGAAAGCACTCAAAATACTTCTGAGGAAGAGCTGCCTCCTCAAAGTATAGTCGACCTTAATGACTTCGATAGAGGCAAGCTTTCGAGACCTTTATTTGCGGATGTGGTGGGAATGAAAATGAGAAGAAATAGCTGCAAACATCCATTAATAATAGGAACATGGAATGTAAACAGTATGAATCTAGGAAAACTGGAAATCATCAAAAATGAAAATGAATGCATAAAGATCAATATCCTAGGCATTAGTGAGCTGAAATGGAGTTGTACTGGCCATTCTGAATCAGACATTCCTATGGTCTACTATTCCGGGAATGACAAATTGAAGAGGAATGGCACTGCAATCATTGTCAAAAAGAACATTTCAAGATCTATCCTGAAGTACAACGATGTCAGTGATATGATAATATTCATACGCCTACAAGGAAGACCAGTTAATACGACTATTATTCACATTTACATACCAAACACTAAGTCCAAAGACGAAGAAATTGAAGATTTTTACCAACTTCTGCAGTCTGAAATTGACCAAACATGCAATCAAGATGCATTGATGATTACTGGTGACTGGAATGTGAAAGTCGGAAATAAAGAAGGATTGCTAGTTGGAAAATATGGCCTTGGAGATAGAAACGATGCCGGAGATTGCATGATAGAATTTTGCAAGATCAACGACTTCTGGCTGCAAATACCCTTTTTCAACAACATAAATGGCGACTGTACACATGGACGTCACCAGATGGAATACACAGGAATCAAATTGACTACATCTGTGAAAAGAGACCATGGAAAAGCTCAATATCATCAGTCAGAACAAGGCCAGGGGCCGACTGTGGAACAGACCATCAATTGATCTTATGCAAGTTCACGTTGAAGTTGAAGAAAATTAGAACAAATCCATGAGAGCCAAATTACGAGTTTCAGTATATCCCACCTGAATTTAGAGGCCATCTCAAAAATAGATTTGATGCATTGAACACTCATGAGTGAAGACCAGATGAGCTGTGGAATGACATCAAGGACATCATACATGAAGAAAGCAAAAGGTCATTAAAAAGGCAGGAAAGAAATGTCCACAATGGATGTCAGAAGAGAATCTAAAACTTGCCCTTGAACGTACAGCAGGTAAAGTGAAAAGAAGAAATGATGAAGCAAAAGAGCTGAACAAAAGATTTCAAAGGGCAACTCAGGAAGACAAAGTAAAGTGTTAGAATGAAATGTACAAAGACCTGGAATTAGAAAAACGAAAGAGACGAACATGCTCAGCATTTCTCAAGCTAAAAGAACTGAAGAAAAAATTCAACTTGCAATATTGAAGGATTCTATGGGCAAAATACTGGACGATGCAAGAAGCATGGAAAGAAGATGTTAGGAATACACAGAGTCACTGTACCAAAAAGAATTGGTCGATGTTCAATCATTTCAGGAGGTAGCATAATATAGACAACCGATGGTACTAAAGGAAGAAGTCCAGGCTGCACTGAAGGCATTCGCGAAAAACAAGGCTCCAGGAATTGATGGAATACCAATTGAGATGTTTCAATAAACAGATGCAGCACTGGAGGTGCTCACTCATCTATGTCAAGAAATTTGGAAGACAGCTACATGGCCGACCGACTAGAAGAGATCCATATCTGTACCCATTCCAAAGTATGATGATCCAACAGAATGTGGAAATTATCAAACAATATCTTAATATCCCACTCAAGAAAAATTTTGCTGAAGATCATTCAAATTGGTTGCAGCTATACATTGACTGGGACCTGCCAGAAATTCAAGTTGGATTCAGAAGAGGACGTAGAACAAAGGATATCATTGCTGACGTCAGATGGATCTTGGCTGAAAGCAGACTATACTAGAAAGTTCTTTACCTGTGTTTTATTGACTATGCAAAGGTATTCGACTGTGTGGGTCATAACAACTTAATGATAACATTTCGAAGAATGGGAATTCCAGAACACTTAATTGTGCTCATTAGGAACCTGTATATAGACCAAGAGGCAAGTGTTCGAAAAGAACAAGGGGATGCTGTGTGGATTAAAGTCAGAAAAGGTGTGTGTCAGGGTTATATCCTTTTTCCATACTTATTCAATCTGTATGCTGAACAAATAATCCGATAAGCTGGACTATATGAAAAAGGATGCAGCATCAGGATTGGAGAAACACTCATTAACAACCTGCGTTATGCAGATGACACAACCTTGCTTGCTGAAAGTGAAGAGGACTTGAAGCACTTACTGATGAAGATCAAAGACCACAGCTTTCAGTATGGATTACACCTCAACATAAAGAAAACAAAAATCCTCACAACTGAACCAATAAGCAAAATCATGACAAATGGAGAAAATATTGAAGTTGTCAAGGGTTTCATTTTACTTGGATCCACAATCAATACACGCAGAAGCAACAGTCAAGAAATCTAACAACACATCGCTCTGGGCAAATCTACTGCAAAAGACCTCTTTAAAGTGTTGAAATGCAAAGACTTCACTTTAAGGACTAAGGTGTGCCTGACCCAAGCCATGATGTTTTCAATCGCCTCATATGCATGTGAAAGCTGGACAATGAATAAGGAAGACTGAAGAAGAATCAATGCCTTTGAATTATGGTGTTGGAGAAAAATATTGAATATACCATGGACTGCCAGAAATACGAACAAATCTGTCTTGGAAGAAGTACAGCCAGAGTGCTCCTTAGAAGCAAGGATGGTGAGACTTCATTTCACACACTTTGGACATGTTATCGGGAGCGACCAGTCCCTGGAGAAGGACACCATGTTTGGTAGAGTGACAGTGAAAAAGCTAAGAAGTACACTCTTCAGGAGTATCATTTTATGTCCCATAGTCCAGTTTAATCTTTGTCTGAAGAGTTGGCCTCAGGAATGGTTTTAGTTTTGGGCTAACAGGGAGTCCAGGGGCCATGTCTTCCAGGGTCCCTCCAGTCTCAGTCGAATCATTAACTCTGGTTTTTTTAACTAGAATTTGAGTTCTGCACCTTGCTTTTCTCCTGGTCCATCAGGCACTCTCTGTTGTGTTCTCTGTCAGGGCAGTCATTGGTGGTAGCCAGGCACCATCTAGTTCTTCTGGTCTCAGGCTGTTGAAGTCTCTGGTTTATGTGGCCCTTTCTGTTGCTTGTGTTCTTCATTCTGCTTTACTCCAGGTGGTTGGGAGCAATTGATGCATCTCAGATGGCTGCTTACAAGCTTCTAAGGCCCCAGATGCCACTCACCAAAGTCGGATGAAGAACAGTTTCTTAATAAGCTTTGTTATGCCAGTTGTCCTAGATGTCCCCTGAAAGCATGGTCCCCAGACCGCTATCCCTGCTACTCTGTCCCTCAAAGGGTTTGATTGTATTCAGGAAACTTCTTAGTTTTGGTTTAGTCCAGTTGTTCTGACTTTACCTGCATTGTGTGCTGTCCTTCCCTTCACTTAAAATAATTCTTGTCTAGTATCTAGTTAGTGAATTCCCCTCTCCCACCCTCTCCACTCTCGTAACCATCAAAGAGTGTCTTCTTCTGTGTTTAAACCTTTTCCAGAGTTCTTATAATAGCGGTCTTCTACAGTATTTGTCCTCTTGCGACTGACTGAATTCACTCAGCATAATGTCTTCCAGATTCCTCCATGTTCTAAGGTGTTTCACAGATTCATCGCTCTTCTTTATTGTTGCATAGTATTCCATTGTGGGAATGTACCATAAATTGTTTATCCATTCATCCATTGATGGGCACCTAGGTTGTTTCCGTCTTTTTGCTATCGTGAACAGTGCTGCAATGAACATGGGTGTGCATATATCTGTTTGTGGATCGGCTCTCATTTCTCTAGGATATATACCAAGGAGCGGGGCTGCTGGATCATATGGTACTTCTATTTCTAGCTTTTTAAGGAAGCGACAAATTGATTTCCAAAGTGGTTGTACCATTTGACATTCCCACCAACAGTGTATAAGTATTTCAGTCTCTCCACAACCTCGCCAACATTTATTATTTTGTGTTTTTTGGATTAATGCTAGTCTTGTTGGGGTGAGATGGTATCTCATTGTAATTGTGAATTGCATTTCTCTAATGGCTAATGATTGTGAGCATTTCCTCATGTGTCTCTTAGCCACCTGAATGTCTTCTTTGGCAAAGTGTCTGTTCATATCCTTTGCCCATTTTTTAATTGGGTTGTTTGTCTTTTTGTTGTTGAGGTTTTACTGTATCTTACAGATTTTAGAGATTAGATGCTGTTCGGATTTGTCGTAGGCAAATTGTTTCCCCCAGTCTGTAGGTTGTCTTTCTACTCTTTTGATGAAGTCTTTTGACGAGCATAAGCGTTTGATTTTTAGGAGCTCCCAGTTATCTACTTTCTCTTCTGGTGTTTGTGCATTGTTACTTATGGTTCGGATTCTGTTTAAGCCACGTATTAGGGTTCCTAGTGTTGTCCCTATTTTCTCTTCCATGATCTTTATCTTTTTGATTTTATATTTAGGTCTTTGATCCATTTTGTTTGATTTTTTCCTTGCTTTTTCTGTTATTTATTTCTACTTTTATGTCTTTATGATCAGAAAAGATGCTTTGTAATCTTTCGATGCTTTGGATTCTGCTAAGGTATGCTTTATGGCCTAATATGTGGTCTATTCTGCAGAATGTTCTGTGTGCATTGGAAAAGAAAGTATATTTGGCTGATGTTGGGTGGAGTATTTGGTACATGTCCATGAGATCAAGTTGGTTGATTGTGGCATTTAGATCTTCCATGTCTTTACTGAGCTTTCTGGATGTTCTGTCCTTCACCGAGAGTGGTCTGTTGAAGTCTCCAACTATTATTGTGAGCTGTCTATCTCTCTTTTCAACGCTGTTAGAGTTTGTCTTATGTATTTTTGAGCTCTGTCATTGGGTGCGTAAATAGTTATTACGGTCATGTCCTCCTGGTGTACTGATCCTTTAATCGTTATATAGTGTCCTTCCTTATCCTTTGTGGTGGATTTTACCTTAAAGTTTATTTTGTCAGAGATTAATATTGCCACTCCTGCTCTTTTTGAGTGTTGTTTGCTTGATATATTTTTTTCCATCCTTTGACATTTAGTTTGTTTGTGTCTTTAAGTCTAAGGTGTGTCTCTTGTAGGCAGCATATAGACGGATCTCCTTTTTATCCAATCTGCCAGTCGCTGTCTCTTTATTAGTGCATTTAGTCCATTTACATTCAGTCTAATTATTGATATGTATGAGTTTAGTGCTGTCATTTTCATGTCTTCTTTTGTGTGCTGTTCACAGTTTCTTTCTTCCACTTAATTTTCTGTGCTGAGTCGTTTTTCTTTACGTATTTTCTTTTCATCTTTTTCATTGTTGTTGCTTTTGTATTTACTGAGTCTTTATGTTTTTCTTGGTTTTTATTTTGACTTGAGGATTGTTAGTTTCCTTTGTGGTTACCTTAATATTTACCCCTATTTTTCTAAGTTTAAACCAGTCTTTTATTTCTTCATATCGCCTTGACTTCCTCTCCATATGAAAAGTCTATGACTACATTTTTTAGGCCCTCTTTTTTGTTTTAACGTTGTCATCTTTTACATATTGACATGTCTGTTTCCCTATTTTCAGCGTTTTAGCTTTGATTTATTTTTGTGACTTCCCTCTCTGTGTTGATATCTGGTTGCTCTGTCCTGTGTTCTAGTCTTGGGTTGTTATCTGATGTTACTGATTTTCTAACAAGAGGGCTTCCTTTAGTAATTCTTGTAGTTTTGGTTTGGCTTTTGCAAATTTCCTAAACTTCTGTTTATCTGGAAATGCCCTAATTTCACCATCATATTTGAGAGACAGTTTTGCTGGATATATATTTCTTGGCTGGCAATTTTTTTCTTTGAAGGCTTTATATATGTCATCCCATTGTCTTCTTGCCTACATGGTTTCTGCTGAGAGGTCCGAGCTTAGTCTTATTGACTTTTGTTTGTAGATGACTTTTCATTTATCCCTAGCCACCCTTAAAATTCTCTCTTCTTTGGTTTGGGAAGTTTGATTATAATCTGTATTGGTGGCTTTCTTTTGGGATCTACCTTGTGTGGGGTTCCATGAGCATCTTGGATAAATATCTTCTCATCTTTCACGATATCAGGGAAGTTTTCTATCAACACATCTTCACAATTCTGTGTATTTTCTGTTATCCACCCCCCACCCCTGTTCTGGTATTCCAGTTACTCGTAGGTTGTTCTTCTTGATAGAGTCCCAAATAATTCTTATGGTTTCTTCATTGTTTTAAATTCTTTTATCTGAATTTTCCTCAAATAAGTCGCTGTCATGTGCATTATCTTCAACCTCACTAATTCTGACTTCTATTGCCTCAGTTCTGCTCCTATGACCTTCTATTGAGTTGTCTAATTCTTACATTTTATTGTTAATCTTCTGGATTTCTGTTTGCTATCTCTCTATGGATTCTTGCAGCCTGTTAAATTTATCATTGTACTCTCCTCTAATATTCTTAAGTTCCTCTATTGCTTTGTTTGGGAGTTCCTTGGATTGTTCTGCATTTTGCCTGATCTCCTTCCTGATATCTTGAAGACTTCTGTAGAGTAATCTTTTGTATTCTACTTCTGGTAATTTCAAGAGGTTCTCTTCCTCTGGAAAATTTCTTGATTCTTTGTTTTGCTGAAGTCATCATAGTCTGCCTCTATATGTGATTTGATATTGATTGTTGTCTATGAGCCATCAATAAGTTATTCTATTTATTTATTTTATGTTTGCTTACTGTGTCCTAGCTTCTTGTTTTCTTTTGTTTTGATATGCCCAAGTAGGCTGCTCGTGTGAGCTAGTTTGATTATTGGTGCCTTGAAGCTGTAATATCCTGTCACCAGGTGGTTAGATTGGTTACTAGGTATGTGACCCAGGAGTCTGTTCACTTGTTTTTATGGATTCAGCTCAGATGTCCAGGTAGTCGGTCACCAAGTGTGTGGTGCAGGCTCTCACCTACATTCCTAGACAGGCAGAGGTTACTGGTGTAGGCACAGGTATCTGGCTGCAGTAGGGGGTCATGGACTGAGCAAAGCAGGGGGCTGACGGCTGCCCCTGAGTGTCTTGGAGGAAAGCGTGTCCCTGTTCCCTAGAGCACATAGGTGGGTGGGTTTTGCAGCCAGACTATGGGCACCCAATGCTGTTCGCTGTAAGGACTGGGAGGCACTACTTCTTCTTGGACCTGTGTCGTGGGGGGCTAGGTGGTGTGGGTGGAGCCACCAGTCCTCAGGCCCCTGATGTGGGTAGATGAGGACACAGCTTAATGGGCAGAGCAGTGTCAAATGTCATGAACCTGCCACTTCACCATATAGCTGACATAGTTGAAGTTAGGCTTCAGGTATACACACAGTTGTACTGTGTTAATGAGGGCCTACAGTCTTGAAACAGGCCCACACAGGACTATGCAGGGGTGAAAGGCATCCAAAGTCCATGGACCCCTTATGCCTGTGCCTAGGAAAAGGAGTTGTGCCTACCCTGAGTTCCCAGCTTAGGGGAGCTGGCAGATTAGTTTTTCCTGTTTGGTAATCTGTTCCCTCTCCTAGGCAGGAGTATGCATCAGGGAACGTGACAGGTGCTACTCCTCAATCGCTAAAGCCGGCCCGGGACTTTGTGCAGAGTGGGCAGCGTTCAGGTAAATGGGAGAGAGATTTTTCCCAAAGGGGGTGTGTTTTGATCGGCACAGTAGGTCAAACGCATGTACTCATCTTTTGCCGATTGAGTGCCACTTTTCACTGGTTCTGGATTCCCAAGTAGACTCTATGCCGCTGCAGCTCACCCGATGTGGAAAATGGTTCATGAGTGCCACTTCTTGCCTCACCTTGCACACCAGTTGATCTGTCCTGAAAGGTGCCGTCTCGTGCCGTCAGGGATGGAACACCTTGCTGCTTCCAAACCATCTCTCCCTCCCCCTGCCACTCAGTCCAATTCCTCAACTTTGCCTTTGATGTTCAGGGCTCCTACATTATCATATATAATCGATTCACTTTTATTGGTCTTTGTTGTAAGAGGGACCACAGGAAATACCTCACTACACAGCCATCTTGGCCCTCCCTCCCATCTCATTTGTTATTTGTGTTATTTTCGTCTTCTCCTGTTTTTCTCTTGTCAATTTGGCCAGTGGTTTGTCCAATTTATTAATTCTTTCAAAAACCAGCTGTTAGTCTTGTTGATTCTTTCTATTGTTTTTCTGTTCTCTGTTTCATTTACTATTCCACTAATTTTTAGTATTTTGTTTCTTCTGGTGACTGTGAGCTTCTTTTGCTGCTCTTTCTAATTGTTCAAGTTGTAGGGATAGTGTTTTGATTTTTGTCAATTCTTCTTTTTTGATGTGTGCATTTATTGGTATAAATTGACCTCTGAGTACTGGTTTTCCTGTGTCCTAAATGTTTTGGTATGTTGTGTTTTCATTCTCTTTTGATTCTAGGAATTTTTTAAATTCTTATCTTTGATTTCTTCTTTTCTAAGTAGTTTTTAAGCAGTGTGTTATTTAGTTTCCATTAATTAGATTTTCTTTCTCTTGGTCTTTCTGTTACTGATTTCTACTTTTATAGCATTGTAATCAGAGAAGATGCTTTGTATTATTTCAATTTTTTGAATTTGTTGAGGCTTGGTTTGTGTTCTGAAATGTGGTCTATTCTGGAGAATGATCCATGAGCACTGGAGAAGAATATGTACTTTGCCGCTGTTGGGTGAAGTGCTCTGTATATGTCTTTGAGGTCAAGTTGGTTGATTGTGGTATTTAGATCTTCTGTGTCTTTGTTATCATTTGACTCATAGCAACCGTATAAGGCAGCTATAAATTTGCTATGAGTCGGAATTGATTTAACGGCAATGTTTTTTGTTTTTTTTTTGTGTGTGTCTCTGTTGAGTTTCTCTCTGGTTGTTCTGTCCTTCACTTAGAGTGGTGTGTGAAAGTCTCCTAGTATTATTGTGGAAGTGCCTATTTCTCTTTTCAGAGCTGTAAGGGTTTGTTTTATGTATTTTGGAGCTCTATCGTTGGGTGCGTATATACTTATTATGCTTATGTCCTGTAGGTGGATTGACCTTCTAATCATTATATAGTGTCCTTCGTTGTCTTTTATAGTGGATTTTGCTTTAAAATCTATTTTATCAGAGATTAATATTGCCACTCGTGCCCTTTTTTGGTTACTGTTTGCTTGCTATACCTTTTTAAATCCTTTAAGTTTTAGTTTATTTATATCTTTGTTTCAAATGTGTATCTCTTTCAAACAGCATATTGATGCGTTCTGGTTTTTTAATCCATTCTGCCACTCTTCATCTGTGGGGATATATGCCATTTAAACACGGCTACACTATTGACAACTTCACCCCCTCAAAGACCTCTATGCTGCACAGGAGATGTTGAGACTTGTCAGCGAAGAGGAGGAGATTAGGCACAATTGTTTTCCCGAACCTATTGTCCCGTTACTGATTGGCTTGTTAACCTGAATTCCTTCTCCCTTGCCCGAAACTTATTGTTATTCACCCAAAGCCCCTGTTCTGTTATTTGCTTCACTGCTTGCTGTAATGACTATAAATAAACTCCTGGGTCTGAAGCTGGGGTCGACTATTCTGAGTGACCCTCCTTGGCCCTACTTCTCTGTAAGAGTTGTGTTTGGCTACTGTCTTCGCCGCCCCGACAATCGTCGCCGCTGTGACAGATGGTACCCCGTATGAGGGGACTGTAGACGCCCTCGCACTCAATCCCTTCAGGTGGTGAGTATCGGACATCCATTTCAGGCTGGGTTTACAGCCCGAGAGTGGTGGAGCTTTCCCGAACGCCCTCGATTCTGGCTGGGTTTACATCCCAAGGGTGGCGGGGCTTTCCTGAATGCCCTCAATTTAGGCTGGGTTTACACCCAAGGGCGGCGGGGCTTTCCCGAGCACTCTCAAGGGATTTCAGGCTTCAGGCCAGGAGTTTTTACTGTCTCTCATTCTCTTTTCATTTTCCGTTTCTCCCTCACTATGGGGAATTTTCTTTCTTCTGAATAGCGTCAGTATAAAACCCAGCTGTTAGGATTGTTAAAGGCCTCCAAGCTTAAGGTGTCAGAAGAAACTCTTACCCAACTTCTGCTTTTAATTGAATCTGCCTGTCCTTGGTATCCCTTGCGGGGAAACCTTGATGTAGAAGCATGGGAACGTATTGGTAACATCATTCGTGACATGAACATCCCAGCTTCAGTTCTTATTGCTTGGCAACACTGTCGCCTTGCCCTGTAGTCCTTACAAGCAGCTCCTTCGGCTCCCTCCCCTAGTAAAGAAAATGTTTACGACCCTTCTCCTTCCGCGCCTCCCGAGGCTGATTCCTTACAACATGAGTCTCTTATGGAGAGATGTTTGCAGGAGGGCCGTGAGAAAGAAGGGTTTTCTGCTTATCCTGTCATTCGGGGAGCAGGACCGCCCCGTCACGATGGCCTTCCAGTTCAAGTTTTTAAAGAACTTCGTAACAGCACAGCAGAAAATGGTTTACAGAGTTCCTTTACAAAAGGAATGGTAGCAGGTCTAGCACAAGGATGTGAGATGACCCCCTGGGATTGGAATGTTTTGATGCGAACAGTCTTAACTCCTGTCCAATTTAGTGTTTGGAATCAAGAATATAAAGAACATTGTAGCTTTTATGCTATGGACAATTTAAATCATAACATCCCTGTTAGTGTTGACATGCTCTCAGGTGCTGGGAACTACTCCACTCCCCAGGCCCAGAGTCAGATGAATAGGCAAGCATTCAGTCAAGCCTCCGACGCTGCTGCCAAACCCTGGAGTAAAATCCCTGATTCCAGGATGCCCACCGGCTCATTCACCACTATTCGTCATGCGGCAAACGAGCCTTACATTGACTTTACCAATCGTCTCCAAATGGCCATTTCCCGACAGGTAGATAACCAACAAGCAGCTGAAGTTCTTTGTCTCCAGCTTGCTTATGAAAATGCTAATGGTGACCGTCGGGCTGTTTTAGCTCCCTTAAAGGCACAGAATCTTAATCTAGCTGAAATGAATAGAGCATGTCAAAATGTTGGCACAGAAACTCATAAGGCACAAGTATTAGCGGCAGCTCTCCGTCCATCCACTGCCACCTATTTTGGGTGCAGTAAACCTGGACATTTTAAGGAAGACTGTCACAGTTTAAAAAACAAAAATGCCAACACTAAACTTCCAACCCAAAAGCGTCCCCGCTGTGATAAAGGCTTTCATTGGGCTAATCAGTGCAGGTCTCAACTTAACAATCAAGGCAGCCCTATGTCGGGAAACGGTAAGAGGGGCGAGAGCTCTCACACCCCGAAAAATCCATGGGGCTCTGGAGTGTGGAGTGTAGAGACCACAGCATAGACTCCAAACAGCAACATTTTCAAGTCAATGATTTAAAGGAAGCCACGGAAGGGAGTGCAGGTCTAGATTTACCCTTAGCAGAAGGGGCTATAATAGATGAGGCAGGAAAAGTTTTTCTTATAGGAACACAGGTTTGGGGACCCCTGCCTCGAGGATATTCAGGACTCCTAATGGGTCGCTCTAGTATTACATCTCAAGGTCTAACTGTTCATCCTGGTGTAATAGACTCTGATTACGAAGGTCAAATTAAAATTATGGTTTCCAGTCTCTCTGACTGGAACATTACTCCCTCTGATAAAATAGCACAGCTAATTTTACTTCCCTTTGTAGTCCCCTCCGCTCACACTACCCCAAGACGGGCTGGGGATTTCGGCAGTACTGATGCTTTTTGGCTTACTAAGTTACAATCTTCCCGACCATATCTTACTGTTCAGGTCAATGATCGCGTGTTTAAAGGGCTCGTGGGTTCTGGGGCAGATGTAACTATCTTCTCCTCTCATTCCTGGCCCTCTTCTTGGCCCAAGAAGCAGACCACTGAAACCCTCGCCGGAGTTGGAGGAGCACAGTGTCCTTTTCAAAGTACACTTCCCATTGTTTGCTATAGCCCTGATGGACAACCCCCTTCTATCTGTCCCTTTATCCTTCCTTTGCCTACTATATTATGGGGACGAGATTTACTCTCTCAGTGGAATGTTTAAATTGGCACCCCTCAGGATTTTTCATAGGGGCTACTGCTCAAACAGACCCTCTGTTAAAATTAACCTGGATACCTGGCCCTCCTGTTTGGGTTGAGCAGTGGCCCATTAAAGAAGAGAAATTAGAACACCTTAAAAGACTTGTCCAGGAACAGTTAGAGGCCGGACACATCCGGCCTTCCTGCAGCCCTTGGAATACACCTATTTTCTGTGTCCCTAAAAAATCCAAAAAATGGAGGCTCCTACATGACTTACGGGCTGTTAATCAACGTCTTGTCCCTATGGGACCTCTTCAACCAGGAATTCCCAACCCGGCCTGTATTCCTCAAACATATCATATTATTACTTATTGATCTTAAAGATTGTTTTTTTACCCATCCCACTCCATCCTGATGACTGTGCTAAATCTGCCTTCTCAGTTCCTTCTATGGATAAATGTCGTCCTATGCAGCGTTATGAGTGGACTGTTCTCCCACAGGGCATGGTCAATAGTCCAACTATCTGTCAATATTATGTTGATAAGGCTCTTAAGCCAGTCCGAAGAGCCTTTCCCTCATGTCTTATATATCATTATATGGACGACATTCTCCTAGCCCATCCCAAACCAGAACAACGTGATTCACTTCTTGTCTCTGTTCAACATGCATTACAAGGTTTTGGCTTACAAGTAGCCCCTGAAAAAGTTCAGTCTTTCACCCCGTGGCAGTATCTGGGATACATTCTTGACACCCATATCGTTTGCCCTAAAACACCAGAAATTATAATTCCCAAGGCCTTAACTCTAAATGACCTCCAAAAGATCCCTGGTCATATTAATTGGCTGCGACCGTCACTCGGCATAACAACCTCTCAACTGACCCACTTATTTGAGACCCTTAAGGGTGACCCTGCTCTAACTTCTATGAGGACACTCTCTCCCCAAGCACGCCATGAATTAATACTTGTTAACCAAGCCATTAAAGAAAAATTTTTGACTCGTTTACAGATAAATCATCCTGTTTACCTTCTCCTATTAAATACTCCTCATAGTCTTACAGGCGTGCTCTGTCAATTTACTCCTGACTTCGGAGCACTTGAATGGCTTTTTCTTCCTTCTCGCCCTCCGCAACAGTTGTTTACACGTTTCTCTCAGTGCATTAACTTATTAACGCAAGGATGCACCCGCACTCAACAGCTCTTGAGTTCTGACCCTCATTTTATATACTTTGGGGTAACAAAAACAGCTTTTGACCATGCTGTTCTTAATTCCGGAGAGCTCCAGATCGCTTTGGCTGATTTTACTGGGCAAATAATTTATTCTTATCCCACTTCAAAGCCACTCTCTACTGTGCAGCTTCTTCCTTTACAACTTTCTACTATGCTCTCTCCTTCACTTCTTGCTAACGCCCCTACCGCCTTTATAGACGGATCAGGAAAAACTGGAGAGGGAGCGGTCACCTGGCAGACGGACGGTGCTTGACAGCACTGTATTACACAGAAAGCCTCCACTACACAGTGTGCTGAGTTGTCAGCAGCTGTTGCTGCCTTTGAAATTTTTAAATCAGTGCCTTTCAATTTAATCGCTGATTCTGCTTACGTTGTTCACACTATTCAACATATTAGCGATGTAACTCTTCGATTTAGTCACAATTATGAGTTGTTTACTTTATTTATAAAGCTCCAAACCCTGCTTAATAGCCATAACTCTCCCTTTTTTGTGGTACATGTGCACCCCCATACACCCTTGCCGGGACCTCTTTCTGATGGCAATTCTTGCGCCGATTTACTTGCTGGCTCTGCCTTTTCTGATGCATGAACTTCTCATAATTTCTTTCATCAAAATGCACGGGGACTTCAAAAACAATTTTCTATCTCTCTTACTGAAGCACAACAAATTGTTCACACCTATCCTGACTGCCAATGCTTTTCTCCCACGTGCTATGCTGCTGGCATCAACCCACGTGGTCTAGTAGCCAATCAATTGTGGCAAATGCATGTTACACACTATCCTCCCTTTGGGAAACTTAAATATGTCCATGTGTCCATAGATACATGTTCTGGGTTTCTTTATGCTACAGCCCTTTCCGGAGAACGTTCTACTCATGCCTGTCATCACTTCACCCAAGCCGTTACAACTATGGGATGTCCCCAAGCCCTTAAAACTGATAATGGTCCTGCATATACTTCTGATAAATTTCAACAATTTTGTGCCACTTGGGATATTCTTTATACCACTGGCATTCCTTATAGCCCTCACGGGCAAGCCATAATTGAACGTGCCCATCATACTCTCAAACAGCTCTTAAATAAACAAAAGGGGGGAGATGATGGGTCCAGACTATGTGACCAAAATGAAAGACTTGCCAAAGCTCTCTTTACTTCTAACTTTTTATCGGTTGCTAAAGATGGTCGTACCGCTGCAGAACATTTTATCCCCCCGACACCCGAACTCACCCACAGGTCCTCTGTGAAGATCTTCAGAGTCCCTCTGTCTGGCAAGGAACTATAAAATTATTAACCTAGGGGCGAGGGTATGTGGCTGTTTTGTCTCCCACAGGTTCACTTTGCATTCCCGCCTGATTAGTAAAACCATATCATGACCCAGAGATAGCCACCACCCTTCCGTTGGGAACCACCGCCCCTGCTGCAGCTGCCGAGGCCGCTAGCCAGCCCGACTCCAGAATGACAACTGACACCATCACCATCACCCCCTCCCTGGGGAAGGAGAGTGAACAACAGAGCTCTGCTATACCGGTAACATGGGGAGGTCTGAAAGCCTCTCCTCCAAAGCTGAGTATATCCTCTCAACTACGGGTACCCCACTTACACCTGAAAATCTATTTCTAACTATGGTCTCCTTTGTGACCTTCAATTCTCAACAGGTACGTGTTCTCCTCCTCCTTTCTCAAGTACTAGCAACCTCTGCCTCAACCACCTACTGGGCTCACGTTCTTAGCCCCCCTCTTCCACCCGGTTACGTGGGAAGAACCAGAACCCCCTCTTTCCTCTAATGATACTACCATTACTGGTGGACAATATTTGGCCTATTCCAACACTCATTAACTCCCCTGAAGAGGGATGATGGTTTGTACTGCCTACAAATTGGACACTCTATGCTGACGCCCTTCCTTTGTGTTTCACTACTCAAGCATGCACTGCTTCTGCATGCGTACCTATACTAGAACAATGGTATATGAATTACATTTACTCCAATGATACTGATAAGCAACCAGCCTATTCTAAATAAATTTTCGTCAAAGCTATAGGCATTAACGGCACGTTCAGCAATAACAGTGCCTGTATTAGTCACTCACCCCCTTCCTTCCCTGTATGTCAACACCCACAGCTATCTCTTACAGACCCTATCGATAATACTTGGCTTATTTGTCGAACTACTAACTTTTCTTCATACTCTCTCCCTTTCAACATTTCACTAGAAAATCGGGGCCCTCAAGGTCTAGTTTTATTACCAAATCGCTCTACTTGGCAGTGGGCAGCCCCATACCATTATCAAGGACACTCTCAATCCTGGAACCCTGGCCTAACCGGACCCATTCTCCACTTACGTTACTCCACTGAACATTTCTCTCCATTAAAGGTCCTCTCTTGGCGAGTGGGTCTCCCATTTTATGAAAGAACTCTCCGTTCAGGAGCCTTTCTGAAGGAGACAGAGAATGTCTCTAACAAGTTAAAGTGGACCCTCCATGACCATTACGATTCTGTGCTTGTGTGCACGTCTCCACCATACATTTTTGCTATAACTTCTAGTCCTCCAGATATCATTAAAATAAATGCCTCTTTTCAATTAACATTATCCACTGGCTCTACTTGGATTACTCCATGTCTGTCCAGACAAAATGTCTCCACTCTTAACATCAATTCTGTATTTGTTCTTCGACAAAAAAGTCACCTTTGGCTGCCCGTTAATCTTACACGCCCCTGGCAAGATAGGTCCCCCCTCCTCAGGTTGTTAATGCATTACAAAAAATACGAACTAAAAGGTTGCTTGGAATTCTCATAGCCTCTATTATCACAGTCACTGCTATTGCCGCTACGGCCACTACCGCTGCCGTAGCTCTCTCCCATTCAGACCGCCCAACAGTTTAACACTTATATGCAAAATGTTACTTCTGAAATGCAAACTATGGCACATATTGATCAAGAAATCCTCAAGCATCTGGGTGCTTTAGAAGCCTCAGTCCTTTGGCTTGGAGAGCGACAGGAAGCCCTATGGGAACATTCCCAACTAACCTGTGATGCTGAATACACTCGCTTCTGTGTTACCGCCCTTCCATATAATGAATCCTGGAAGGATGTTAAAAATAATCTTTTACCTAGCTTCGCTTCTCCGTTGAAAAGTGATATTCAAAAATTACCATTCCAGTTACAAGAACAACTCTTGAAACTACAAGCAGAGTCTAATAAAAATACACTTACTACACTTAATGATTTTGGTTACTGGCTTAATCCTACACATTGGTTCTCTGGACTCAATCTCCGTGTTTGGGTCCTTTTTGCTATAGGCTGTTTAATAGTCTTGTGCCTCCTTATAGTCATCCGATGTCTCTACTCCCTGAAGATCTCCCATCACCAACAGAAGCCGGCCTTCTACGCCTGGACCATTCGCTACCAGTTACCTAAACAGGAGACAGGAAAAATAAAGACCTCCTCTTAAGAAGACCCTTCCTATGTTATTACTTTGATAATCAGTAATTACCTGTATTTTGTTAATCAGTAGCTATTTGATAATGTGTAAATTCCTCTATATTGTCTGCCTCTTCTAGATCAGATGCTTTTGCATAGATAGGTTGCCAAGTTAGATGATCCCCTTCCGATTAATAATGAATTTGTATAAATGTTTCTTCGATTGTTAATGAATCTTTGTGCCTTTAAGAATGTTAATCTAGTGACTGTTGAGTAATAGTGTTAAAGAATGGATTGATCGGGAGAAAACCCATTGGTCCAACAATCGGGATGTGTTCAATGCAGGGGTTTAAAAATATTTCCCTTGCACTGACCCTGTTCCGAGTGTTTTCCCTTTAAGCTAAATTGTTGCTGCACAGTGAGTCCATTTCAATGCTGCGATTCATAAGAGCCTCGCTCTAATTTAGTACCCTGATGAAGAACCAGATGGTACCCGGTGGAAAACCAGCACCGTGAGTTTAAAGAGCCTGCCATGGCCGCCATCTAGGAGCCCAAGGAAGTCCAGGTATTACTCATCGCTATGCTACTTCTCCTCCTTGAACATATGGAGTGTGCCCCAGCTGAAGCTGGGCACACAAGGACTCACAAAAATTCTCCACACATCAGCCAGGCCCTGATAGCCAAAATGTTCTTGACAAGAACATTTTACCTTATCCTAATGGGCATTTGTTGGACCAGTGAAAACCCTCTTGATTCTTATTCCATTAATTAAACAAAAGGGGGGAAATGTGGGGATATATACCATTTAAACATGGCTACATTGTTGACAACTTCAGCCCCTCAAAGGCCTCTATGCTGCACAGGACATGTTGAGACTTGTCAGTGATGAGGAGGAGATTAGGCACGACTTGTTTTCCCAAACCTATTGTCCTGTTACTGATTGGCTTGTTTACCTGAATTCCTTCTCCCTTGCCCGAAACTTATTGTTATCCACCCAAAGCCCATTGTTCTGTTATTTGCTTCACTGCTTGCTGTACTGACTATAAATAAACTCCTGGGACTGAAGCTGGGGTCGACTCCTCTGAGTTACCCTCCTTGGCCCCACTTCTCTGTAAGGGTTGTGCCGTTGGTTACCGTCGCTGTCACCATTGTGACATTCATCCCTTTAACTGGTACATGTATGCCATTTAATTCAGTGCGATTATCGATCAGTATGAGTTTATTGGTGTCATTTTCTTATGCTTTTTTTTGTGTGTGGTGTTGATGGTTTCTTTTTCCAAGTTAATTTTCCATGCTGGTTTTTTTTTTTTTTTTAATTGTGATTTGTCTCTTCATTTTCTTTGTTGGTTTTGGTTTTGTGTGTACTGTATCTTTATGATTTTCTCCTTTTATATTTTGATGAGTAGGTTTCTTAACTTTCTTTGTGGTTACCCTGAAATTTACCTTTATCTTCCTAAGTTTAAAGCAGTAATTTATTTCTTGATATCTTCCTGACTTCCTCTCCGTATGGAAGCTTGAAACCTATACTCTTTATTCCCCCTTTATGTTTTGAAGCGGTCATCGGTTACAGATTGACGTCTCTGGGTCCCCATTTTCCGTCTTTTAGCTTTATTTTTGAGAGTTCTTCATCTGTGTCGATATCTGTCTGATGTTGTCATGTGTTTTAGTCTCAGGTTGTTGTCTAGTGTGTTGTTAGTTTTCTGTCCAAAGTACTCCCTGTAACGTTTCTTGTAAAGTTAGCCTGGTTTTTATGAATTCATTTAATTTCTGTTTATCTGGAAATCTTCTAATTTCATCATTATATTTGAGGGATAATTTTGCTGGTTATATAATTGTTGGTTGGCACTTTTTTCTTTCAAGGTTTGATACATGTCATCCCATTGCCTTCTTGCCTGCATAGTTTCTGCCAAGTAATCAGAACTTAGTCATATCAATGCCCCTTTGCAGGTGATCTTTCGCTTTATCCACGCTGCTTTAGGATTCTTTGTCTTCTTTGGTTTGGGAACGTTTGATTATGATATGCCTCAGTGTTTGTCTTTTTGCATCTATCCTGTATGGGATTCGTTGTGCTTCTTGTATGGTTATCTTCTCATCCTTCATGATGGTAGGGAAGTTTTCTGTCAGCATATCCTCAACAATTCTCTCTGTACTTTTTGTTGATTTCTCCCCTTCTGGGATTCAAATCACATGGAATTTATTCCTCTAGATGGTGTCCCACACAACTATTAGGCTTTCCTCATTTTTTCTGATTGTTCCTTGAACAGATTAGTGTTAAGGGATTTGTCTTCTATTCCACTGATCCTGTGTTGCACTGTTTTAATTTTACTCCTATGACTTTCCATTGACTTGACAATTTCTGAAATTTTATTAACATTCTGGATTTCTGGTTGCTGTTTCTGTATGGTTCTCAATTGTTAGTTTATTTTGTCATTTTGTTATGACTTGTGTTGTTTTCCTGGATTCTTCCAGTGTTGTCTGTGCTTTCCTTGATTTTTTCTGTGTTTTCCATAGTTTTGTCTATGTTTTCCTTGATTCCTTTGAGGACCAATTCTGTCTTAGTCATCTAGTGCTGCTCTAACAGAGAGACTGCAAGTGGATGGTTTTAACAAAGAGAAGTTTATTCTCTCACAGTCCAGTAGGCTACAATTGCAAATTCAGGGCATCAGCTCTAGGGGAACGTTTTCTCCATTGGCTCTGGAGGGAGGTCCGTGTCATCAATCTTCCTTTGGTCTGGGAGGTTCTCTGCACAGGAACCTCAGGTCCAAAGGATGCGCTCTGCTCCTGGCACTGCTTTCCTGGTGGTATGACGTTCCCGTGTTCCCGTGTCTCTGCTTGCTTCTCTCTTTTATATCTCAAAAGAGATTGGATTAAGACACTATCTAATCTTGTAAGCCTCATCAGTATAACCTTATCACAGTGATAGAATTTACAACACATAAGGAGATCACATATAAGTACAAGGCATTTAGAGAACTATACACTAAAGTAGAGCTCCATACATAAAGTGACCATAAACTGAGTTATTTTTATAAATTTATTTTTATTTACCAGTTTAAGCTTTGTACTGTATGTATTGAAATAAGTTCCAGAAGTCTTAATGCAGTAAGTATAAAACCCAAAATTAATAGCTATGCAATCTGAGGGTAAGGAGTCCTGGTGGAGCAGAGGTTAGGCACTTGGCTGCTAATCTAATTGTCAAGGTTTCCAACCTACCCAGAGGCTTCACAGAAGAAAGATGTGGCCATCTGCTCCCTTAAAGTTACAGTCAAGAAAGCCCCGTGATGCAGCCCTCCTCTGTCTCATGGGGTCGCTATGAGTCAGAATCAACTTGATGGCACTTAACAACAACACTGGAATCTGAACAGAAGGTTTATTCTGAGCAGTTATTCTATATGCATGTAGGGAGGCCATTTGGATTCCAGAAAAAGCCAGTGACTCCAAGAAGGTAGGTACAACGGGGCTTATAAAGAGAAGAGGAGGGAGAAATAGAGAAGACCAAACACTGGCTAAAATTAACATGATTAACGGAACCCTCCTTCCCCTCTTTGCTGAGATCCACTAATAGCAGGTTACTTCTGGCCTGGCGGCTAATAATATGGCTCTCCACCCACCTGCAGTCAAGAGACTTTTGATGAGATTGAAATTAGGAGGTAATGGTTTTTGACTATTCTTTTATAGCAGAAAAGGCAAAATTACACTGCTATAGAGCAGTTTCTGGCAGGCTTTTGCAATTTGGGTCATTTTTTTTAGGGTTAACATTTGGTTTCACAGATAAGAAAAGCCTTAAAATCAAAGTAAGATGTCTGTTATTAATGTCCCTATTTGTCTTAGTCATCTAGTGCTGCTATAACAGAAACACCACAAGTGGATGGCTTTAACAAGCAGAAGGGTATTTCCTCACAGTAAAGTAGGCTAAAAGTCCAAATTCAGGGTGTCAGCTGCAGGGGAAGGGTTTGTCTCTCTGTGGGCCTTCTCATCCATGTTCCCTGGGACTAGGAGCTTCTCTGTGCAGGAACCTCGGGTCCAAAGGACATGGTCTGCTCCCGGTGCTTCTTTCCTGGTGGTATGAGGTCCCCCTGTCCCTCTGCTCACTTCTCTCTTTTGTATCTCAAGAGATTACCTCAGGATACAATCCCATCTTGTGGACTGAGTCCTGCCTTACTAACAGAACTGCTGTCCATCCTCCCTCATTAACATCACAGAGGCAGGATTTACAACATAGAGAAAAATCACACAATACCAGGAATCATGGCCCAGCCAAACCGATACATACATTTTTTGGGGGACGTAATTCAATCCAAGACATTCCACCGTGTTGCCCCCCCCCCCCCAAATCACATCCTTGTAACATGGAAAACAAATTCACCCTATCATATCATAGCAAAAGTCTTAACTCCAAGTCCAAATTCCAAAAATTCCTCTTCACCTGTCAAATCCAGAATATAAATTACCTGCTCCCAAAGGGACAATGGCAGAATTAGCACAAGCTAGACATTTCCATTACAAATGTCTCTCTGCTCCCTTCTCTCTTTTATATCTCAAGAGATTGCCTCAGGATACAATCCCATCTTGTGGATTCAGTCTTGCCTTACTAACACAACTGCTGTCCATCCTCCCTCATTAACATCATAGAGGCAGGATTAACACAATACCGGGAATCTGGCCCAGCCAAATTGATACACACACTTTTGGGGGGACATAATTCAATCCATGACACTATTCAACACTAGTAAGGTACTGGTATTTGATCATATTATTAAAGGAGGAGCCCTGGTGGCGCAGTGGTTAAAGCAATCAACTGGTGATTTGAAAAGCAAGGGGCTCCAGGGAGAAAACACGTGGCAGTCGGCTTTCTTAGAGACTTACAGCCTCCAAAAGCCTCTGGGGTCGGTATGGGAATCCACTGGAGGGCAGTGGGTTTGGTTTGAATCATATTATAGACATAGGGTTATACCGATGGATTTGTGAATGTGTGTGTGTGTGTGTGTGTAAGCACGTTTATGTGGAAATTACACACTCCTTCAAAGTGTGGATTATAACCCTTGAGAGTGGTTTTGTCAGTGTGTGCCTGCCAAAAAGATTCATTGTTTTACAATTTGATAGCCAACTTATTTAACTTAAAACTTCAAATGTCTTAATCTTTTAAGTTCAGCCTGTTAACTTTATTATTCTCTTAGAAGTCTAGCAAATAATAGCAACCACTTTTAAGGGGCTGGTGGAAAGTATTTGTCCCCATTTGCAAATCAAGTTAATGACACACCATCATCCATTTTAAAGTCCGTTTCAATCTCTTGGTACACTTCACACAGTTCTCCCTTTAATCACTTCAGTGGTCTGCATTAACAGGCACCTTCCCAGCTATGTAAATAACTCTTTAAAATCTAATAAATGACACTCACCAATATAGTGGAACTTCTCTTAAAATGTTCCAATGCTGTATATAAAACTAGTTTTCTACAAGAACCACAAGCTTAAATTAATTACTCAATTATACATTTCACAGTGAGTTGCAAAGCTATTATTCTTAGAAGCCAAATTCTTTGCAACCTTGCCCATGTATAAAATATCGAATATGCACACATTCCTTAATCACTCACAATATGAACGCTTCCATTTTGGTTCTTTGTAAGGCTTCTGTACATTTGTTAAATCCTCCTGGAGTTGAAAGATGCATCCCTATCGCAGATGACAGTTAAAGAAAATAAATAAATAAATAAAACCCGTTGCTATAGACTTGACTCCCAGTCAGAGTGACCCTGTTAGACAGATGAGAACTGCCCCATAGGGTTTCCAAGGAGCCGCTTGGTGGATCGGAACTCTCAAACTTTAAGTTAGCTACCAAACTCTTAACCACTGCACCACCAGGGCTCCAGTTACCGTCCTGGCAACCAAGCTAGTGCCTTGGAACCGCCCACTTAACCATTGCACCACCAGGGCTCCTGGAACAAAAAATACCAGCCTTGATCCCCTTTCATGAAGCATTCTCCTATTTCAGCACAAGATGGCTGCACAATTCCAGACACAATACTTTCAAACTGTTTTCGCTAATACATGTGCGTATGCTGCCCTCGTGTGGACATATAGGAGAATGCATCATGACTGGAGAAGAGTCATTTGTAAAATGCAGATGTGTTTTTCACATTTCGGTAATTACAGACAATGGAGCAATGGTTAAGCACTTGGCTGGTAACCTAAAGTTGGAGGTTCAAATCCACTCAGCAACCCCACTGGAGAAAGACGTATCTGCTTCCAGGAAGATTACAGCCTAGATACCAGAGCTGCTCTACACTGTCACATGGGGTTACTAAAAGTTGAAATTGACTCGATGGCACCCAACAACAACAACAGAGACAATTTATGAACATAACTGAATTCGAAATTGCCAACTTTTTATGGAAAACAAATAAATGCTACCATGCTCCTTGTTGACTATTAAATTCAAGTAACACAACATCAGAGCCACAGGGATTGCTGCGACCTCCACTCTTGTCTGCACTAATATGACTTTGTTCTTTTTTTCATAGAACGTTACTACACTACATAAGTCTTGTGATTAATAAAGAAGGAATATTTCATTTTCCAGCTCCAGAAAAGTGATTGCACTAAAAGTAATTCCAGCTGAAGTAAATAATCAAGTATAAAATTATAGTAGAAAAACCACTAGACCAATACTTCTTAAATTTCACATGCAAAAGAATCCCCTAGGGAGCTTGTTGAAAAGCAGATTTGGATTCGGTATGTAAGGGATAAGGCCAGAGATTCCCCATGTTGAATGCCGATGCTGACTGTACTGCTCTGTGGGACCCAGAGAATGCATCCCTCCCACTAATGTTGGGCACAGGACCATCATGGTGGAATTCAACCAGTCACACCTCAGTACTTCCTGAGCACATAGTGCCCACGGACAGGGTTGTTTGGACCCGCCATCGAGCCTCCCTACCTAAATTGGCATAGACTTAAGCTTCTCTTTTAAAAGGAACCTAAATCAGCTGGTTAACTCTTCCCTGTGGAGTTGATTCTGACTCATAGGGACTCCATGTGTTATAGAGTACAACTGTGCTCCATAGGGTTTTGTTGGCTATAATCTTTACAGAAGCAGATTGCCAGGCCTTTCTTCTGCCCCATCACTGGTGCGTTCCAACCATCAACATTTGGTTAGTTGTTGTTAGGTGCTGTCGAGTGGGTTCTGACTATAGAGATCCTATGCAAAACAACATGTAACACTGTCCGGTCCTGCACGATCCTCATCACCATTGCTATGTTGAACCCACTGTCATAGCCACCGAGGAAATCCATCTCATTGAGGGTCTTCCTCTTTTTCGCTGACCCTCGACTTTACCAGGCATGATGTCCTTCTCCCGGGACTGGTCCCTCGTGATGACATGTCCAAATTACATGAGATGAAGTCTTGCCATCCTTGCTGGTTGTACTTCTTCCAAGACAGATTTGGTATTCAATATTCTTCGCCAACACCATTATTCAAAGGCATCAATTCTTCAGTTTTCCTTATTCATTGTCAAGCTTTTGCCTGCATATGAGGCTGGGGTCGGGTGCACTTTAGTCCTCAAAGTGACATCTTTGCTTTTTAATGCTATAAAGAGGTCTTTTGCTGCACATTTGCCCAATGCAATGCATCATTTGATTTCTTGACTCTTCCTTCCATGGGCGTTGATTTTGGATCCAAGTACAATGAAACCCTTGACAAAGTCAATCTTTTCTCTGTTTATCCTGATAGGTTATTGCTTCAGTTGTGAGGATTTTTGTTTTCTTTAGGTTGAGGTGTAATCCATACTGAAGGCTGTAGTCTTTGGTCTTCATCAGTAAGTGTTTCAAGTCTTCTTCGCTTTCAGCAAGCAAGGTTGTGTCATCTGGATAATGAAAAAGGAAGACAGTAAAACTGATGCAGTCAAACTTTGGTGTTGGTGAAGACTATTGAACATGTGCAAAGACTCTCTTCCCAAGTAAGGCCACACTCACAGCTTCCAGGTGGGCATATCCTTTTTTGGACGGGGCCACCATTCAACCCACTACACATATTTAATTTCAAAGAGGCTTATAGCAAGGTCATGCACAGTGGTGGCCAGGACAGACGAAATGGGATTCTCATCCATTCTTGTCAGTGGGCATCACCGGGAGTGCAGGGTGAGAGTGTCTAGTAGAATGAAAGAGGCACACACTTCTGAACCAGCCATTCTTATCTCGGTATCCCAAATGCCTTGGTTCCTTGCATTCAATTCTTCTCCAGACACATCCACTAGAGAACACATCCACACCTGCACGATCCCAAGAGCTTTGATTCTAAAGGATTGGAAACCACCTAAATACTTACAGAGGGGATGTGCTAAGAAAGTATATTTATCCAGTAGATTATATTGTTAAATTTTGATACCTTACAAGAATGGTTAAAATGAACTATGTCCATAGCGACATGAGTAAATCTCATGTCTAGAAGGCTAGATTCTGGGTTCAGCCTCATTACTACTAATAATTTTTACAGAAGTTAATTGACTATTCAGGATTCTCAGGTACAGAGAAAATCAGAATGCTGTACAGATACCTAAAGTTTAGTTTTAATTAGATTTATTTAGCCTATGGGATATTCTTTCACTGAAAGTCCAAATTATTGGAATTATCTGTTTTCCCCTACGGAATTAACAGTTTATTTATAAAACTAGTTCTCAGGGCAGTCTCTACTGCTCCGTTGCTCTAAATTCAGTTTACCTGCCTATACAATGATAGCGGAAGGAAGAGGAGGCAAAAAAGAACAGCAGTTATATTCATGATATTTACAAGGTTAGATAGTGTCTTAAGCCGATCTCTTTTGAGATATAAAAGAGAGAAGCAAGCAGAGAGACAGCGGGACCCCATACCACCAAGAAAGCAACAGCGGAAGCAGAGTGTCCTTTGGACTCCAGGTTCCTGTGCCGAGAAGCTCTTAGACCAGGCGAAGACTGATGACAAGGACCTGAAGAGTCATTTCTAAAATCCAGATGTGTTTTTTACATATTGGTAGTTAAAGACAGTGGGGCAATGGTTACTCACTTCGGTGGTTGCCTTAAGGTGGAGGTTCAAACCGACCCAGCAGCTTTGCTAGAGAAAGACCTGGCTATCTGCTACCCTAAAGATTATGGACTTGAAACCCAGAGCAGCTCTACCCTGTCACAGGGGTTTGCTATGAGCTCAAATTGACTGGATGGCACTCAACAACAACAACAGAGACAATTCATCAACTTAACTGAATTTGAAATTGTCAGCTTTTCACTGAAAACAAATAAATGCTACCATGCTCCCTGTTGAACATTAAACTCAAGCAACACCACATGAGAGCCCCAGGGATTGCTGTGACCTGCACTCTGTCAGCACTAATATGTCTTTTTTTCCCCCTGGAACGTTACTGCAGTACGTAAAACTTGTGATTTCTCTCACCACATGCACAGTAATAATACAGAGGGAATATTTTGTTTTCCTGCGCTAGAAAAGTGATTATACTAAAATTAACTCCAGCTGAAGTAAATAATCAAGTATAAAATTATGGTAGTAAAACCACTAGATCAATGATTCTTAAATTGCATGTGCATAGGACTCACCTGGAGAGCTTATCAACAAGCAGATTTGGATTCGTTAGATCGGGGGTGAGCCCAGAGAGTCTCCATTTTGAATGATGATGCTGATGGTACTGCTCCGTGGAGCCCAGAGAATGCGTGCCTCCCAGTAACGTTGGGCACAGGGCGACCACGGTGGAATTCAACCAATCAAAGCTCAGTATTCCTGCGCACATAGTGCCCACAGACAGGGTTGTTTGAACCTGCCATTGAAGTTCTCTACCCAAATTGGCATAGATTTAAGCTTGTCTTTTATAAGGAACCGAAATCAGCTGGTTAACTCTTTCCTGTGGAATTGATTCTGACTCATAGGGACCCCATGTGTTACAGAGTAGAACTGTGCTCCATAGGGTTTTGTTGGCTGTAATCTTCTACAAAAACAGATTGTCAGGCCATTCTTCTGTACCACCACTGGTGAGTTCCAACCACCAGCCTTTTGTTGGTTGTTGTTACGTTCTGTCGAGTGTGTTTCATACGTACAACAGAATGAAACACTGCCAGGTCTTGCACCATTCTCGCTATTATTGCTATCTTGAACCCGTTAATGCAGCCACTGTGTCAGTCCATCGCGTTGAGGATGTTCCTCGTTGTCCCTGACCTTCTACCAAGCATGATGTCCTTTTCCCAGGACTGGTCCCTGCTTTTAACATGTCCAAAATACATGAGACGAAGTCTCTCCATCCTTGCTTTAAGGAGCATTCTGCTTGTACTTCTTCTGAGACAGATTTGTTCATTTTCTGGCAGTCCATGGTATATTCAAGATTCTTTCCCAACACCATAATTCAAATTCATCACTTCTCCAGACTTCCTTATTTGATTCAGGTTACCCAAGAACAGAAACACAGGTCTTTTGGAGGAACACAATTTGAATCACATCAGACCTCATAGGCTCTAAGTTGACTATGGACGGCTGAGCAGGGTTCCTGAGTTTAGGTGGAGTTTATCCGGTGTTAAAAATAATCAAACCTCACTGGAATTTCAACCTAAGATTTACTCTAAACGGTTATTCCATATGCATATAGGGAGGCCATTTGAATTCCGGAAAAAGCAAATGGCTGGAAAAAGCTAGGTATAAAGGAGCTTATAAAGCGAAGGAAAGAAAAAGAGGAGGGAGAAATATAGAACAGCAAGCATTGGGTAATCTTAATGTGATTGGTTGAACTCTGCCTTCCCCTCTTTGCTGAGATCCACTGATATCAGGTTACTTCTGGTCTGGCTGCTAATGATTTGGTCCTCCACCCACCTGCAACCAGCAGACTTTTTTTGAGATTGAAATTAGGAGGTAATGGTTTGTTGACCATTATTTTCTAGCAGGATAAGACAAATTTATATTGCTATAGAGCAGTTTCTGGAGGGCTTTTGCAATTAGGTTAGTTTATTTAGGGTTAATCTTCGGTTTCATGGATAAGAAAAGCCTTAAAATCAAAGTAAGATGTCTGTTAATCTTTCTATCCAACACTGGTAAACATTATTGGTTATTTTATTTTTCAATTGTGCTTTAGGTGACAGCTTACAGCACAAATTAGTTTCTCATTCAAAAATTTATACTTAAATTCTTTTGTGACATTGGTTGTACTCCCCGCATTATGTCAGCACTCTCCCCTTTCCCTCCCCACCTCGAGTTCCCAGGTTCTACTTGTCCAGTTTTCTTGTCCCTTCCCGTCTTCTTGTCTTTGGTTTTGGGCAGGTATTGCCCATTTGGTCTCCTATACTTGACTGATCTCCCTAGGCATCTGTCATTTTGTTGTGCTGTGGTGGCTTGCATGTTGCTGTGATGCTGGAAGCTATGCCACCGATATTTCAAATACTGGCAGGGTCACCCATGATGAACAGGTTTCAGCTGAGCTTCCAGAATAAGACAGACTCAGAAGAAGGACCTGCGGTTTACTTCCGAAAAAAAAAAAAATTAGCCAGTCAAAACCTTACGAATAGCAGCAGAACATTTTCTGATATAGTGCCGGAAGATGAGTCCCTCAGGTTGGAAAGCACTCAAAATACTACTGAGGAAAATGTGCCTCCTCAAAGTATAGTCGACCTTAATGACTTGGATAGAGGCAAGCTTTCGAGACCTTTATTTACTGATGTGGTGGGAATTAAAATGAGAAGAAATAGCTGCAAACATCCATTAATAATAGGAACATGGAACGTAAAAAGTATGAATCTAGGAAAACTGGAAATCATTAAAAATGAAAATGAATGCATAAAGATCAATATCCTAGGCATTAGTGAGCTGAAATGGAGTTGTACTGATAATTTTGAATCAGACATTCGTATGGTCTACTATTCCGGGAATGACAAATTGAAGAGGAATGGCACTGCATTCATTGTCAAAAAGAACATTTCAAGATCTATCCTGAAGTACAACGATGTCAGTGATATGATAATATTCATACGCCTACAAGGAAGACCAGTTAATACGACTATTATTCACATTTACATACCAAACACTAACTCCAAAGATGAAGAAATTGAAGATTTTTACCAATTTCTGCAGTCTGAAATTGATCAAACATGCCATCAAGATGCATTGATGATTACTGGTGACTGGAATGTGAAAGTCGGAAATAAAGAAGGATTGCTAGTTGGAAAATATGGCCTTGGAGATAGAAACGATGCCGGAGATTGCATGATAGAATTTTGCAAGACCAACAACTTCTCCATTGCAAATACCCTTTTTCAACAACATAAATGGTGACTGTACACATGGACGTCACCAGATGGAATACACAGGAATCAAATTGACTACATCTGTGGAAAGAGACCATGGGAAAGCTCAATATCATCAGTCAGAACAAGGCCAGGGCCAAATGTGGAACAGACCATCAGTTGATCGTATGCAAGTTCAAGCTGAATTTGAAGAAAATTAGAACAAGTCCACGAGAGCCAAATTACGACCTTGAGTATATCCCACCTGAATTTAGAGGCCATCTCAAAAATAGATTTGATGCATTGAACACTAATGAGTGAAGACCAGATGAGCTGTGGAATGACATCAACGACATCATACATGAAGAAAGCAAAAGGTCATTAAAAAGACAGGAAAGAAATGTCCAAAATGGATGTACAAAGACCGGAATTAGAAAACCAAAAGAGAAGAACATGCTCGGCATTTCTCAAGCTAAAAGAACTGAAGAAAAAAATCAAGTTGCATTACTGAAGGATTTTATGGGCAAAATATTGGATGATGCAAGAAGCATGAAAAGAAGATGTTAGGAATACACAGAGTCACTGTACCAAAAAGAATTGGTCAATGTTCAACCATTTCAGGAGGTAGCCTATGATCAGCAATCGATGGTACTGAAGGAACAAGTTCAAGCTGCATTGAAGGCACTGGAGAAAAACAAGGCTCCAGGAATTCACAGAATACCAACTGAGATGTTTCAACAAACGGATGCAATGCTGGAAGTGCTCACTCGTCTATCCCAAGAAATTTGGAAGACAGCTACCTGGCCACTGGACTGGAAGAAATCCATATTTATGCCTATTCCCAAGAACGGTTATCCAATTGAATGCAGAAATTATCGAACAATATCATTAATATCACATACAAGTAAAATTTTGCTGAAGATCATTCAAAAGCAGCTGCAGCACTACACTGACAGAGAACTGCCAGAAATTCAAGCCCGATTCAGAAGAGGACGTGGAACCAGGGATATCATTACTAATGTCAGATGGATCATGGCTGAAAGCAGAGAATACCAGAAAGATGTTTACCTGTGTTTTATTGACTATGCAAAGGCATTTGACGGTGTGGATCATAACAAATTATGGATAACTTTGCGAAGAATGGGAATTGCAGAACACTTAATTGTGCCCATGAGGAACCGGTACAGAGATCAAGAGGCAGTCGTTTGAACAGAACAAGGGCATACTGCATGGTTTAAAGTCAGGAAAGGTGTGCATCAGGGTTGTACCCTTTCACCATACCTATTCAATCTGTATGCTGAACAAAGAATCCGAAAAGCTGGACTATATGAAGAAGAATGCAGCATCAGGATTGGAGGAAGACTCATTAACAACCTGTGTTCTACAGATGACACAACCTTGCTTGCTGAAAGTGAAGAGGACTTGAAGCACTAAGTGATGCAGATCAAAGACCACAGCCTTCAGTATAGATTACACCTTAACATAAAGAAAACAAAAATCCTCACAACTGGACCTAGAAGCAACATCACAATAAATTGAGAAAAGATGGAAGTTGTTAAGGATTTGATTTCACTTGGATCCACAATCAACACCCATGGAAGCAACAGTCAAGAAATCTAAAAACGCATTGCTGGGAAAATCTGCTGCAAAAGATGTCACTTTAAGGACTAAGGTGTGCCTGACCCAAGCCATGGAGTTTTCAATCGCCTCACATGCGTGTGAAAGCTCGACAATGAATAAGGAAGACAGAAGAAGAATCAAATCAAGAATGTTCTAATTATGGTGTTGGTGAAACATTGAACATACCATGGACTGCCAGAAGAACAAACAAATCTGTCTTCGAAGAAATACAGCCAGAGTGCCCCTTAGAAGCAAGGATAGTGAGACTTCATCTTACATACTTTGGACATGTTATCAGAAGGGACCAGACCATGGAGAAGGACATCATGTTTGATAAAGTAGAGTGTCACTGAAAAAGAGGAAGACCCACAACGAGATGGGTTGACACAGTGGCTGCAACACTGGGCTCAAGCATAACAAGGATTGTGAGGATGGCACAGGAATGGGCAGTGTTTCATTCTGTTTGTTCCCAGGGTCGCTATGAGTTGGAATCGACTCCACAGCACCTAACAACAACAGGATCATTAACATCTGCAAATAGGGATGGTTCTATTTCTTCCTTACCCATGTGGATGCCCTTTATTTCTTTTTCTTGCCTTATTGCTCTCGCTAGGACTTCCAATACAATGTTGAATAAGAGTGGTGATAAACGGCATCCTTGTCTGTTTCCTCTTCCCAAGGGGAATGCTTTCAGATTCTCTCTGTTGAGGGTAAAATGTTGGCTCTTGGTTTTGTATAAGTTCCCTTTATTATGTTGAGGAATTTCCCTCCTGCTCCTATATTGCTGAGAGTTTTTTAATCCGGAATGGGTGTTGGACTTTATCAAATGCCTTTTCTGCATTGCTTGAGATGATCATGTGATTCTTTTCCTTTATTTTATTTTATATGATTCTCACATTGATTGATTTTTCTAATGTTGGACCAAACTTGCATGCCTGGTATGAATCTCACTTGGTCATGATGTATTATCTTTTTTGATATGCTGTGGAACTCTATTGGCTAGGATTTTGTAGAACATTTTTGCATCTCTATTCATGAGGTATATTGGTCTGTAGTTTTCTTTTTTAGCAATGTCTTTGCCTGGCTCTGGTATTAGGGTTATGCTGGTTTCATACAATGAATTTGGTAGTATTCCTTCCTTTTCTATGTTCTGGAATAGTTTGAGTAGAATCGGTGTCAACTCATCTCTGAATGTTTGGTAGACTTCTTTAGTGAAGCCGTCTGGACCAGGGCTTCTTCTTTGTTGGGAATCTTTTTATGACCCCTTCAATTTCTTCTTTTGTTATGGGCCTGTTCAAATTTTCTACCTCAGTTTGTGTTAGTTTCGGTAGGTGGTGTGTTTATACAAATTTGTCCATTTCCACTAGGGTTTCAAATTTGTTAGTGTACAATTTTTCATCGTATTCTGTCATAATGCTTTTTATTTCAGTTGGTTCTGTTGTGATGTCACCCATCTCATTTTTTTGTTCTGCTTCATTTAAGTGAAAGTTTATAATTCAAGTTAGTGTCTCATACAAAAATTTATACATAAATTGTTATGTGATCCTAGTTGCTCTCCGTATACTGTGACAGCACTCTCCTCCTTTCCACCTCGGATTTCCTGGGTCCATTCAACCAGCTGCTGACCCTCTATGCCTTCTTATCTTGCCTCCAGACAGGAGCTTCCCATTTAGTTTCATGTATCTACATGAGCTAAGAAGTACACTCTTCAGGAGCATCACTTCATGTCCCATAGTCCAGTTTAATCTTTGTCTGAAGAGTTGGCCTCAGGAATGGTTTTAGTTTTGGGCTAACAGGGAGTCCAGGGGCCATGTCTTCCAGGGTCTCTCCAGTCTCAGTCTCTCATTGAGTCTTGTCTTCTTACAAGAATTTGAGTTCTGCACCCCACCTTTCTTCTGCTCCATCCGGGACTCTCTGTTGTGTTCCCTGTCAGGGTGGTCATTGGTGGTAGCCAGGCGCCATCTAGATCTTCCTGGTCTCAGACTGATGAAGTTTCTGCTTTATGTGGCCCTTTCTGTCTCTTGGGCTAATACTTTCCTGTGTCTTTGGTGTTCTTCATTCCTCTTTACTCCAGGTGGTTGGGACCAACTGATGCATCTTAGAGCGCTGCTAGCAAACTTTTAAGACCCCAGGTGCCACTCAGCAAAGTAGGATGCAGAACATTTTCTTAATAAGCTTTTTTATGCCAATTGTCCTAGATGTCCCCTGAAAGCATGGTCCCCAGGCCCCTACCCCTGCTACTCTGTCCCTCAAAGGGTTTGACTGTATTCAGGAAACTTCTTAGCTTTGGTTTAGTCCAGTTGTGATGATTTCCCCTGTAGTGTGTGCTGTCCTTCCCTTCACTTAAGATAATACTTCTCTATTATCCACTTAGTGAATTCCCCTCTCCCTCCCTCCCACCCTCATAACCATCAAAGAGTGTCTTCTTCTGTGTTTAAACCTTTTCTTGAGTTCTTATAATAGCGGTCTTATACAATATTTCTCCTCTTGTGACTCACGAAATTCACTCAGCATAATGCCTTCCAGGTTCCGCCATGTTCTAAGGTGTTTCACGAATTCATCATTGTTCTTTTTTGTTGCATAGGATTCCATTGTGGGAATGTACCATAAATTGTTTATCCATTCATCCATTGCCGGGCACCTAGGTTGTTTCCATCTTTTTGCTATTGTGAACAGTGGTGCAATGAACATGGGTGTGCATATGTCTGTTCGTGGATCGGCTCTCATTTCTCTAGGATATATAACAAGGAGCAGGATTCCTGGATCATATGGTAGTTCTATTTCTAGCTTTTTAAGGAAGCAACAAATTTATTTCCAAAGTGGTTGTACCATTTGACATTCCCACCAACACTGTATAAGTATTTCAGTCTCTCCACAACCTCGCCAACATTTATTATTCTGTGTTTTTTGGATTAATGCTATTCTTGTTGGGGTAAGATGGTATCTCATTGTAATTTTGAATTGCAATTCTCTAACGGCTAATGATTGTGAGCATGTCCTCATATGTCTGTTAGCCACCTGAATGTCTTCTTTGGCAAAGTGCCTGTTTATATCATTTGCCCATTTTTTAACTGGGTTATTTGTCTTTTTGTTCTTGAGGTTTTGCAGTATCTTATAGATTTTAGAGATTAGACGCTGATCAGATGTGTCGTAGCCAAATTTTTTTTCCCAGTCTGTAGGTTTTCTTTCTACTCTTTTGGTGATGTCTTTTCATGAGCATAAGCGTTTGATTTTTATGAGCTCCCAGTTATCTAGTTTCTCTTCTGGTGTTTGTGCATTGTTACTTATGGTTCGTATTCTGTTTATGCCATTTATTAGGGTTCCTAGCATTGTCCCTATTTTTTTTCCATGATCTTTATCTTTTTAGATTTTCTGTTTAGGACTTTGATCCATTTTGAGTTAGTTTTTGTGCATGGTGTGAGGTATGGGCCTTATTTCATTTTTATGCAGATGGATATCCAGTTATTCCAGCACCATTTGTTAAAGAGACTGTCTTTTCCCCAGTAAACAGACTTTGGGCCTTTATCAAATATCAGCTGCTCATAGATGGATGAATTTATGTCTGGATTCTCAATTCTGTTCCATTGGTCTATGTATCTGTTGTTGTACCAGTACCAGGCTGTTTTGACTACCGTGGCGTTATAATAGGTTCTAAAATCAGGTAGTGTGATGCCTCCCACTTTGTTCTTGTTCATGACTAATGCCTTACTTATCCGAGGCCTCTTCCCTTTCCACATGAAGTTAGTGATTTGTTTCTCCAAGTCATTAAAAATGCCGTTGGAATTTGGATCGAGATTGCATCGTATCTGTAGATCGCTTTGGGCAGAGTGGACATTTTCACAATGTTGAGTCTTCCTATCCATGAGCAAGGTATGTTTTTCCACTTATGCAAATCTCTTTTGATTTTTTGCAGTAGTGTCTTGTAGTTTTCTTTGTATAATCTTTTACTTCTCTGGTTAGATTTATTCCTAAGTATTTTATCTTCTTGGGGGCTATTGTAAATGGTATTGATTTGGTGATTTCCTCTTGGAAGTTCTCTTTGTTGGTGTAGAGGAATCCAACTGATTTTTATATGTTTATCTTGTATCCTGATACTTTGCTGAAATCTCCTACTAGTTCCAATAGTTTTCTTCTGGATTCTTTGGGGTTTTCTGCATATAAGATCATATCATCTGCAAATAGAGATACTTTGACTTTTCCTCCCAATTTGGATGCCTTTTATCTCTTTATCTAGCCTAATTGCTCTGGCTAGGACCTCCGACACAATGTTCAATAAGAGTGGTGATAAAAGGCATCTTTGTCTGGTTCCCTTTCTTAAGGGGAATGCTTTCAAACTCTCTCCATTTAGGATGATGTTGGTTCTTGGCTTTGTATAGATGCCCTTAATTATGTTGAGGAATCTCCATTCTATTCCTACTTTGCTGAGAATTTTAATCATGAATGGGTGTTGGACTTTATCAAATGCCTTTTCTACATCAATTGATAAGAACCTGTGGTTCTTGTCTTCTGTTTTATTTATGTGATGGATTACATTGATTGTTTTTCTAACATTGAACCATCCCTGCATACTTGGTATAAATCCCACCTGATCATGGTGAATTATTTTTTTAATATGTTGTTCAATTCTATTGGCTAGAATTATGTTAAGCCTTTTTTTTTTATTGTACTTCAGGTGAAGGCTTACAGAACAAATGGTTTCTCATGAAACAGTAGTACACATATTGTTTTATGACATTGGTTAACAACCCAACAACTTGTCAACCCTCTAACTTCTCAACCTTTTTTTTTTTTTTTTTTTTTTTTGGTGAAAATACACATAGCCAAAGATAGATGATTTCAAAAATTTCTACATGCACAGTTCAGTGACATTGACTAAGCTCTTCCAATTGTGCTGCTATTCTCACGTAAGATGAAGGCTTACAGAATGTTGAGCATTTTTGCATCTGTGTTCATGAGGGATATTGGTCTGTAATTTTCTTTTTTTGTGCTGTCTTTACCTGGTTTTGGTATCAGGGTTATGCTGGCTTCAAAGAATACGCTTGGGAGTATTCTATCCTTTTCTATGCTGTGAAATATCTTTAGTAGTAGTGGTGTTAACTCTTCTCTGAAAGTTTGGTAGAATTCTCCAGTGAAACCATCAGGGACAGGGCTTTTTTGTTGGCCGTTTTTAAATTACCTTTTCAATCTCTTCTTTTTTTATAGGTTTATTTAGTTGTTCTATCTCTAGTTTGTGTTCATTGACATAGGTAGTGAGTTTCTAGAAATTTGTCCATTTCCTCTAGGTTTTCAAATTTATTAGAGTACAATTTTTCATAGTATTCTGTTATGATTCTTTTAATTTCTGTTGGGTCTGTTGTCATATCGCCCATCTCATTTCCTATTTGCGTTATTTGTTTCCTCTCCTGTTTTTCTTTTGTCAATCTGCACAACGGTTTATCGATTTTGTTGATCTTTTCAAAGAACCAGCTTTTGGTCTTGTTAACTCTTTCAGTTGTTTTTCTATTCTCTATTTCATTTAATTCTGCTCTAATTCTTATTATTTCCTTTCTTATGGCACCCGAGGGCTTCTTTTGCTGCTCTCTTTCTACTTGTTCCAGTTGTAGGGTTCGTGTTTTTATTTTGGCCCTTTCTTCTTTTTGGATGTGTGCATTTATTGCTATAAACTGACCTCTGAGCACTGCTTTTGCTGTGTCCCAAAAGTTCGGGTAGGATCTGTTTTCATTCTAATTTAATTCTATGAATTTCTTTGCTCCATCCTTAATTTCTTCTATACCCAGTAGCTTTTGAGGAAGGTGTTGTGCAGTTTCCATGTGTTTGATTTTTTTCCTTCCTTTTTCTGTTATTGATTTCTACTTTTATGTCTTTATGATCAGAAAAGATGCTTTGTAATCTTTCGATGCTTTGGATTCTGCTAAGGCTTGCTTTATGGCCTAATATATGGTCTCTTCTGCAGAATGTTCCATGTGCATTGGAAAAGAAAGTATACTTGGCTGATGTTGGGTGGAGTATTTGGTACATGTCTATGAGATCAAGTTGGTTGATTGTGGCATTTAGATCTTCCATGTCTTTACTGAGCTTCTTTCTGGATATTCTGTCCTTCACCGAGAGTGGTGTGTTGAAGTCTCCTACTATTACTGTGAGCTGTCTATCTCTCTTTTCAACGCTGTTAGAGTTTGTCTTATGTATTTTTGAGCTCTGTCATTGGGTGCGTAAATAGTTATTATGGTTATGTCCTCCTGGTGCACTGACCCTTTAATCAGTATAGAGTGTCCTTCTTATCCTTTGTGGTGGATTATACTTTAAAGTCTATTTTGTCAGAGATTAATATTGCCACTCCTGCTCTTTTTGAGTGTTGTTTGTTGATATATTTTTTCCATCCTTTGAGTTTTAGTTTGTTTATGTCTTTAAGTCTAAGGTGTGCCTCTTGTAGGCAGGATATGGACAGATCAGTTTTTAAATCCAATCTGCCACTCTCTGTCTCTTTATTAGTGCATTTAGTCCATTTACATTCAGCCTAATTATTGATATATATGAGTTTAGTGCTGTCATTTTGATGTCTTCTTTTAAGTGCTGTTCAGTTTCTTTGTTCCACTTAATTTTCTGTGCTGAGTCGTTTTTCTTTATGTATTTTCTTTTCATCTTTTTCATTGTTGTTGCTTTTGTATTTGCTGAGTCTTTATGTTTTTCTTGGTTTTTATTTTGACTTGTAGGATTGTTAGTTTCCTTTGTGGTTACCTTGATATTTACCCCTATTTTTCTAACTTTAAACCAGTCGTTTATTTCTTTATATTTCCTTGCCTACCTCTTCATATGAAAAATCTATGACTACATTTCTTAGGCCCTCTTTTTTGTTTTAACGTTGTCATCTTTACATATTGACATGTCTGTTTCCCTATTTTCAGCGTTTTAGCTTTGATTTATTTTTGTGACTTCCCTATCTGTGTTGATATCTGGTTGCTCTCTCCTGCGTTCTAGTCTTGGGTGGTTATCTGATGTTACTGATTTTCTAACCAGAGGACTTCCTTTAGTATTTCTTGTAATTTTGGTTTGGTTTTTGCAAATTTCCTAAACTTCTGTTTATCTGGAAATGCCCTAATTTCACCATCATATTTGAGAGACAGTTGTGCTGGATATATATTTCTTGGCTGCCAAGTTTTTTCTTTCAAGGCTTTATATATGTCATCCCATTGTCTTCTTGCCTACATGGTTTCTGCTGAGTAGTCCGAGCTTAGACTTATTGACTCTTCTTTGTAGATTACTTTTCATTTATCCCTAGCCACCCTTAAAATTCTCTCATCTTTGGTTTTGGCAAGTTTGATTATAATATGTATTGGTGGCTTTCTTTTGGGATCTACCTTGTGCAGGATTTTGAGCATCTTGGATAAATATCTTCTCATTGTTCACAAATCTTCACAATTTTGTGTATTTTCTGTTGTCCACCCCCCATCCCTGTTCTGGTATTCCAATAACTCGTAGGTTGTTCTTCTTGATAGAGTCCAACATAATTCTTATGGTTTCTTCATTGTTTTAAATCCTTTTATCTGATTTTTCCTCAGATAAGTTGCTGTCAAGTGCTTTATCTTCAGTCTCACTAACTGCCTTCCATTGCCTCAGTTCTGCTCCTATGGCTCTCTATTGAGTTGTCTAACTCTGAAATTTTATTGTTAATCTTCTGGATTTCTGTTTGCTGTCTCTCTATGGATTCTTGCAGCCTGTTAAATTTATCATTATACTCTGCTCTAATCTTCTTAAGTTCCTCTATTGCTTTGTTTGGGAGTTCTTTCGCTTGTTCTGCATTTTGCATGATCTCCATCCTGATATCTTCAAGACTTCTGTAGAGTAATCTTTTGTATTCTACTTCCGGTAATTCCAAGAAGTTCTCTTCCTCCAGAAAGTTTCTTGATTCTTTGTTTTGCTGAAGCCATCATGGTCTGCCTCTTTATGTGATTTGATACTGAACGTTGTCCATGAGCCATCAATAAGTTATTCTATTTATTTATTTTATGTTTGCTTACTGTGTCCTAGCTTCTTGTTTTCTTTTGTTTTGATATGCCCAAATAGGCTGCTCGTGTGAGCTAGTTTGATTATTGGTGCCTTTGAAGCTGTAATATCCTGTCACCAGGTGGTTAGATCGGTTACTAGGTATGTGACCCAGGAGTCTGTTCACTTGTTTTTATGGATTCAGCTCAGATGTCCAGGTAGTCGGTCACCAAATGTGTGGTGCAGGCTCTCACCTACATTCCTAGACAGGCAGAGGTTATTGGTGTAGGCACAGGTGTCTGGCTGCAGTGGGCGATCATGGACTGTGCAAAGCAGGGGGCTGACGGCTGCCCCTGAGTGTCTGGGAGGAAAGTGTGTCCCTGTTCCCTAGAGTGCATAGGTGGGTAGGTTTTGCAGCCAGACTATGGGCACCCAATGCTGTTCGCTGTAAGGACTCGGAGGCACTACTTATTCTTGGACCTGTGTCGTGGGGGGGTAGGTGGTGTGGGTGGAGCCACCAGTCCTCAGGCCCCTGATGTGGGTAGGTGAGGACACTGCTTAATGGGCAGAGCAGTGTCAAATGTCATGAACCTGCCGCTTCACCATATAGCTGACATAGTTGAAGTTAGGGTTCAGGCATACATACTGTTGTACTGTGGTAATGAGGGCCTACAGTGTTGAAACGGGCCCACACAGGTCAATGCAGGGGTGAAAGGCATTCAAAGTCTGTGGATCCCTTATGCCTGTGCCTAGGCAAAGGAGTTGTGCCTACCCTGAGTTCCCGGCTTAGGGGAGCTGGCAGATTAGTTTTTCCTGTTTGTTAAATTGTTCCCTCCCCTAGGCTGGGAGTATGGATCAGGGCACATGACGGGTCCTAATTCTGGCCCAGGGGACTCGGCAATCGCTGAAGCCAGCCCGGGACCTTGTGCAGAGAGGGCAGCGTTCAGGTAAATGGGAGAGAGATTTTTTCCAAAGGGGGTGTTTTGATCAGCACAGTAGGTCAAACACACGTACTCATCTTTTGCCAATTGAGTGCCATGTTTCACTGGTTCTGGAGTCCCAAGTAGACTCTCTGCTTCTGCATGACTCCCGATGTGGAAAATGATTCATGAGTGCCACTTCTTGCCTCAACCTTGCACACCAGTTGATCTGGCCTGAAAGGTGCCGTCTCCTACCATCAGGGCTGGAACTCCTCGCTACTTCCGAACCATCTCTCTCTCCCCCTGCCACTCAGTCCAATTCCTCAACTTTGCTTTGATGTTCAGGGTTCCTACATTATCATATATAATTGATTCACTTTTTTTTTCTGATCTTTCTTATGAGAGGGACCACAGGAAGCATCTAACTATGCTGCCATCTTGGCCCTCCCTCCCATCTCATTTCTCATTTGTGTTATTTTCATCTCCTGTTTTTCTTTTGTCAATTTGGCCAGTGGTTTGTCCAATTTACTAATTCTTTCAAAATCCAGCTTTTAGTCTTCTTGATTCTTTCCATTGTTTTTATGTTCTCTGTTTCATTTATTTTTCCGCTAATTTTTAGTATTTTCTTTCTTCTGGTGACTGTGAGCTTCTTTTGCTACTTTCTTTCTAACTGTTTGAGTTGTAGGGATAATGTTTTGATTTTTTGTCCATTCCTCTTTTTTGATGTGTGCATTTATTGGTATAAATTGACCTCTGAGCACTGCTTTTGCTGTGTCCTAAATGTTTTCGTATGTTGTGTTTTCATTGTCATTTGATTCTAGGAAATTTTTTAATTCTTATCTTTGATATCTTATTTTCATTAGTTTCTAAGCAGGGTGTTATTTAGTTTCCATTAATTAGATTTTTTTCCCCTTCATCTTTCTGTTACTGATTTCTACTTTTATAGCATTGTAATCAGAGAAGATGCTTTGTATTATTTCAATTTTTTGAATTTGTTGAGGCTTGGTTTGTGTTCTAAAATGTGGTCTATTCTGGAGAATGATCCATGAGCACTGGAGAAGAATATGTACTTTGTCGCTGTTGGGTGAAGTGCTCTGTATATGTCTTTGAGATCAAGTTGGTTGATTGTGCTATTTAGATCTTTTGTGGCTTTGTTATGATCTGACTCATAGCAACCTTATAAGGCACAGAAGAAAGACCTAGGATTGGCTTCTGTAAAGATTACCGTCACAATCGGCATTCAACGTGGCACCCAACAACAACAGGAGAGACAATTTATCAACTTAATTGAATTTAAAATTATCAACTGTTTATTGAAAACAAATAAATGCCACCATGCTCCCTGTTGAACATTAAATTCCAGCAACACCACATCGGAAGAACTGGGATTACTGTGCCCTGTACTCCTGTCTGCAGCAATGTCTCTTATTTTTCCTAGAAAGTTACTACACTGCCTAAAATTTGTGATTAATGTCACCACATGCACAGCAATAATAAAGAAGGAATATTTCCTTTACCTGCTGCAGACAAGTGATTGCGCTAAAATTAACTAGATCTGAAGTAAATCAAGTATAAAGTCAAGGTAGAAACACCACTAGACCAGTGTTTCTTAAATTACATGTGCATAGGACTCACCTGGGGAGTTTGTTAAAAAGTAGAGTTGGATTCGAAGGATCAGGGTTGAGCCCAAAGATCCCCCATGTTGAATGCCGATGCTGACGGTGCTGCTCCGTGGGGCCCAGACAATGCGTGCCTCAAACTAACAGTGGGCACAGGGCGACCACGGTGGAATTTAACCAAACAGAGCTCAGTACTTCCTGCGCAGCTATTGCACACAGACAGGGATGTTTGGACCTGTCATTGATGCTCCCTACCTGAATCGGCATAGATTTAAGCTTATCTTTTATCAAAGCTAAAACCCATTGCCATCGAGCGGATTCCAACTCATAGTGACCCTGTAAGACAAAGTAAAACTGCCCTGTAGAGTTTCCAAGGAGTACCTGGTAGATTAGAACCGCCGACCTTTTGGTTAGAAGCCATAGAACTTAACCACTACACCACCAGGGTTTCCAGTCTAAATCAGTTGGTTAACTCTTTGCTGTCAGTTGATTCCAACTCATGGGGACCCCATGCGTTACAGAGTACAACTGTGCTCTATAGGGTTTCGCTGGCTGTTATCTTTACACAAGCAGATTGCCAGGCCTTTCTTCAGCCCCACCACTGGTGTGTCCCAACCAACAACTTTTTGGTTAGTAGACAAGTGCCAAGAGTTCAATCACACTCAAGTGTGGGAGAACACACAGACACACACACACGAATCTGTAAATGGGAGAGAATGTAACAAGGGCAGAAAATCTGATTCAGATTACACAAGAACAGAAACACAACTCTTCTGGGGCAACACAGTTTGAATCGTATCAGAAGGTATGGGCTCTAAGTAGGCTATGGAGGGCTTAGCTGGGTTCCTGGGTTTGGGAAGAATTTATGCCGTGTTCAAAATAATGAAAACTCACTGGAATAGTGGAGTGTCTCCAGCAAGAGAAGCATCCCAGATGCCCAGTTTCTTGTCTTGGCTTCAGATTGGGAAAAGAGAAAGCAAAGCAGCTGCGCTCTCATCTGAACTCCTTTGATGGATTAAGATGTGTTGAGACTCTAGTAACTTCAAAACTACAGAATCTTGATAATGTTTCCTTTGTCTTATAGCATATGATTAAGTTATCTGCTTTACTTACCTCCATATGCTAATGATTTTCACTTCATTTTTCGTTTTTTTCCCTTTTTTTGATCTCCTTCCCACTGCCATTGGGTGGATTCCAACTCGTAGTGACGCTATAGGACAGAGTAGCACTGCCCCATTAGGGCTTCCAAGGAGCTGCTGGTGGACTCCAACTGCTGACCTTTTTGTTAGCACCTACACTCTTAACCACTGTGCAACCAGGATTCCTCCAAGCAGATCTTAGCAAATTAAACAAATGAAAGAAGCACTACCTCGTGGGATTTAGGGTGGTCGTTACAGCACAGTATGAAAACGTTTTAGCATTCTGTTTTCACTCCGGGTGCTTTGGGTATTTACACACAGCCCTTTATCTCCCCTCAGCCATCAATTCTTAAGTGTTCTAGAATATTCTCAACAACCTGGGACCTTAGTCCTGGGCTGGGCAAAAAGCCCAACACAGCAGGTGGGAGAACTCAGCTGGAGATGAGTTAGGCCTGCTGGGGGCAGCGTGGTTTGGTTTGTCTTTGAAAGTATTTTACAACCATATGGATATGATTGTTTTTTCTTTCTTTTCTTCTTTTTTTTTTTTTTTTTTGCCGCTTAATAAGATTGACAGCTCTTACCTGAAACTTTCAAATTTTTCCTTGATGAATTAACTAGAAAAACACGCTGAGATTGAGCTTACTGTACTCTTTTCTTTTTTTAATGGTTCTATGCTGAGCCAGCGTCTGTGCTAACACAGATCACAGATGGATGCAGCTTGGTGTGAACATATAATGTCTGGCTGGATGTTCATGTCAATTAAGTGCTTATTAAAATGATTTAGTACCATGAGATCCAGCCTGATAAAGTAATCATTTTGACAAGGCAGATGAGTATTTCAATTTATTGGTTTTAAATCATTAATATTTTCTTTCTATTTTTTTTACTTTTTCACTGTTAAGTATAATGCATTTAGAGAACTGTACACTAAAGTACAGCTCCATACATAAAGTGACCATATATTGAGTTATTTTTGTAAATTTATTTTTATTTACCAGTTTAAGCTTTGTACTGTATGTATTGAAATAAGTTCCAGAAGTCTTAATGCAGTCAGTATAAAACCCAAAATTACCAGCTATCCAATCTCAGGGGAAGGAGTCCTGGTGGAGCAGAGGTTAGGCACTCGGCTGCTAATCTAATTGTCCAGGTTTCCAACCTTCCCAGAGGCTTCACAGAAGAAAGACCTGGCCATCTGCTCCCTTAAAGTTACAGCCAAGAAAACCCCATAAGGCAGCCCTCCTCTGTCGCATGGGGTCACTATGAGTCAGAATCAACTCCATGGCACCTAACAACAACACTGGAATCTGAACAGAAGGTTTAGTCTGTGCAGTTATTCTATACGCATGTAGGGAGGCCATTTGGATTCCAGAAAAAGCCAGTGACTCCAAGAAGCTAGGTACAATGGGGCTTATAAAGAGAAGAGGAGGGAGAAATAGAGCAGGCCAAACACTGGCCAAACTTAACATGATTAACGGAACCCTCCTTCCCCTCTTTGCTGAGATCCACTAATAGCAGATTACTTCTGGCCTGGCTGCTAATAATATGGCTCTCCACCCACCTGCAGTCAAGAGACTCTTGATGAGATTGAAATTAGGAGGTAATGGTTTGTTGACTATTCTTTTATAGCAGAAAAGGCAAATTACACTGCTATGGAGCAGTTTCTGGCAGGCTTTTGCAGTTTGGGTTAGTTTTTTTAGGGTTAATATTTGGTTTCACGGATAAGAAAAGCCTTAAAATCAAAGTAAGATGTCTGTTATTAACGTCCCTATTTGTCTTAGTCATCTAGTGCTGCTCTAACAGAAATACCACAAGTGGATGGCTTTAACAAAGACAAGTGTATTTCCTCACAGTAAAGAAGGCTAAAAGTCCAGATTCAGGGCGTGAGCGCCAGGGAAAGGCTTTCTCTCTCTGTCGGCCTTCTCATCCGTGTTCCCCCTGACTAGGAGCTTCTCTGTGCAGGAACCTCGGGTCCACAAGAGGTGGTCTGCTCCGGGTGCTTCTTTCCTGGTGCTATGAGGTCCCCCTGTCCCTCTGCTCACTTCTGTCTTTTGTATCTCAAGAGATTGCCTCAGGATACAATCCCATCTTCTGGACTGAGTCCTGCCTTACTAACAGAACTGCTGCCCATCCTCCCTCATTAATATCATAGAGGCAGGATTAACACAATACTGGGAATCATGGCCCAGCCAAACTGATTCACACATTTTTGGGGGAACATAATGAAACTATTCAACAATAGTAAGGTACTGGCATTTGATCATATTATGAAAGGAGCCCTGGTGGCGCAGTGGTTAAAGCAATCAACCGCCAACCAAAATGTCGGTGATTTGAAAAGCAAGGGGCTCCAGGGAGAAAACACGTGGCAGTCGGCTTCCTTAGAGACTTACAGCCTCTGAAATATTCTGGGGTCGCTCTGGGAATCCACGGGAGGGCGGTGGGTTTGGCTTTGATCATATTACAGACATAAGGTTATACAGATACATTTGTGAATCTGTGTGCATGTAAGCACGCTTATGTGGACATTACACACTCCTTCAAAGTGTGGATTATATCCCTTGAGAGTGGTTTTGTCTATGTGTGCTTGCCAGAAAGATTCATTGTTTTACAATTTGATAGTCAACATATTTAACTTACAAGTTCAAATGTCTTAACCTTTTAAGTTTAGCCTGTTAGCTTTATTATTGTCTTAGAAGTCTAGCAAATAATAGCAACCAATTTTAAGGGCCTTGTGGAAAGTATTTGTCCCCATTTGCAAATCAAGTTAATGACACACCATCATCCATTTTAAAGTCCATTCGATTCTCTTGTTACACTACAGGTAGTTCTCCCTTTAATCACTTCAATGGTCTGCATTAACAGACACCTTCCCAGCTATGTAAATAACTCTTTTAAATCTAATAAATGAAACTCACCAATATAGTGGGACTTCTCTTAACATGTTCCAATGCTGTATATAAAACTAGATTTCCACAAGACCCACAAGCTTAAATTAAGTACTAAATTATACATTTCACAGTAAGTTTTAAACCTATAATTCTTAGAAGCCAAATTCTTTTCAACCTTGCCCATGTATAAAATATCAAATATGCACACATTCCTTAATCACTCACAATATGAATGCTTCCGTTCTGGTTCTCTGTCAGGCTTCTGTACATTTGTTAAACCCATCTGGAGTTGAAAGATGCATCCCTATCGCAGATGACAGTTAAATAAAATAAATAAATAAAACGCGTTGCCATCGAGTTGACTCCGACTCATAGTGACCCTATAGCACAGGTTAGAACTGCCCCATAGTGTTTCCAAGGAGCCACTGGTGTATCGGAACTGTCAAACTTTAGGTTAGCTGCCAAACTCTTAACTACTGCTCCAGGGGGGCTCCAGTTACCCTTCTGGCAACCAAGCTAGTGCCTTGGAACCGCACACTTAACCATTGCACCACCAGGGCTCCTTGAACAAAAAATACCAGCTTTCATCTCCATTCAAGAAGCATTCTCCTATTTCACCACAAGATGGCAGCACAATTCCAGACACAATAATTTCCAATAATTTTTGATAATACATGTGCTTATGCTGCCCTCTTGTGGAAATAGCAGAGAATGCATCATGTTTGGAGAAGAGTCTTTTCTAAAATGCAGATTTTTTTTTTTTTTTATTGTGTCGTACTTTATTTTTTTTTTTTATATATATATTTTATTGTACTTCAGGTGAAAGCTTACAGAGCAAATAGTTTCTCATGAAATAGTAGTACACATGTTGTTTTTTTTGACATTGGTTAACAACCCCACAACGTATTAAGCCTCTAAATTCTCAACCTTTTTTTTTGATGATAATTACAGATGGCCAAAGATACACCGTTTCAAAATTTTCTACATTCACAGTTCAGTGACATTGACTACGCTCTTCCAACTGTGCTGTTATTCTCACTTAAGATGAAGGCTTACAGAACAAAATAGTTTTTCATTTAACAGTTACTACACATGTTGCCCTATGACAATGGTTAACAATCTCACAGCACATCAAGAATATCCTTACTCCACCTTGTGTTCCCTATCACCAGGGGGCTTCCTTGTCCCCTTCTGTCTTCTGGACCTTGTCAGTGGACTATTGTACCTCTTTAGTCTCATAAAATGCAGATTTCTTCACATTTTGGTAAGTAAAGAGAATGAGGGATGTGCTAAGAAATTATATTTATCCAGTAGATTATATTGTTAAATTTTGATACCTTACAAGAATGGTTAAAATGAACTATGTCCATAGCGACATGAGTAAATCTCATGTCTAGAAGGGTAGATTCTGGGTTCAGCCTCATTACTACTAGTTATTTTTACAGAAGTTAATTGACTATTCAGGATTCTAAGGTACGGAGAAAATCAGAATGCTGTACAGATACCTAAAGTTTACTTTAATTAGATTTATTTAGCATATGGGATTTTTTAACTTAAAGTCCAAATTGTTGGAATTATCTCTTTTCCCCTACAGAATTAACAGTTTATTTATAAAACTAGTTCTTAGGGCAGTCTCTACTGCTCCGTTGCTCTGAATTCAGTTTACCTGCCTATACAATGATAGTAGAAGGAAGAGGAGGCAAAAAAAAAAAAAAAAAAGAACAGCAGTTATATTGATGAGATCTACAAGATTAGATAGTGTCTTAAGCCAATCTCTTTTGAGATATAAAAGAGAGAAGCAAGCATAGACAGCGGGACACCATACCACCAAGAAAGCAACAGCGGGAGCAGAGTGTCCTTTGGACTCCAGGTTCCTGGGTCGAGAAGCATTTAGACCAGGGGAAGACTGATGACAGGGACCTGAAGAGTCATTTCTAAAATCCAGATGTGTTTTTTACTTACTGGTAATCAAGGACAGTGGAGCAATGATTATGCACTTGGGTGGTTACCTTAAGGGGGAGGTTCAAACCCACCCAGCAGCTTTGCTAGAGAAAGACCTGGCTATCTGCTTCCCTAAAGATTACCGACTTGAAAACCAGAGCAGCTCCACCCTGTCACAGGGGTTTGCTATGAGCTCAAACTGACTGGATGGCACTCAACAACAACAACAGAGACAATTCATCGACTTAACTGAATTGGAAACTGTCAGCTTTTTACTGAAAACAAATAAATGCTACTATGCTCCCTGTTGAACATTAAATTCAAGCAACACCACATGAGAGCCACAGGGATTGCTGTGACCTGCACTCTGTCGGCACTAATACGTCTTTTTTTTTTTACTGGACTGTTACTACACTATGTAAAACTCGTGATTTATCTCACCACATGCACAGCAATAATAAAGAAGGAATATTTCGTTTTCCTGCTCCAGAAACGTGACTGCACTAAAATTTCCTCTAGCCCAAGTAAATAATCAAGCATAAAATTATGGTAGAAAAACCACTGGACCAATGCTTCTTAATTGCATGTGCATAGAACTCACCTGGGGAGGTTGTGAAAAAGCAGATTTGGATTCCGTAGGTCCGGAGTAAGCACAGAGATTCCCATTGTTGGAAGTCGAAGCTGACGGTGCTGCTCTGTGGGGCTCAGAGAATGGACCCGCCATCGAAGCTCCCTACCTAATTTGGCATAGACTTAAGCTCGTCTTTTATAAGGAACCTAAATCAGTCAGTTAACTCTTTCCTGTGGAAATGATTCTAACTCATAGGGACCTACCTACATTCCTATAGATTTAAACTTGTCTTTTATCAAAGCCAAAACCTGTTGCCATCGATTCCCACTCATAGTAACCCCATAGGACAGAGTCAAACTGCCCGGTAGAGTTTCCAAGGAGCGCCTAGTGGATTCCAACTGGACACCTTTGGTTAGCAGCGGTAGCACTTAACCACTACACCACCAGGGTTTCCAATCTTTTATAAAGAACCTAAATCAGTTGGTTAACTCTTTGCTGTCAGTTGATTCCAACTCATGGGGACCCCATGCGTTACAGAGTAGAACCGTGCTCTATAGGCTTTTGCTGGCTGTAATCTTTACAGAAGCAGATTTCCAGGCCTTTCTTCCGCCCTACCACTGGTGTGTCCCAGGGATATCATTACTAATGTCAGATGGATCATAGCTGAAAGCAAGAAATCTAAAAACGCATTGCTGGGAAAATCTGCTGCAAAAGATGTCACTTTAAGGACTAAGGTGTGCCTGACCCAAGCCATGGAGTTTTCAATCGCCTAACACGCATGTGAAAGCTGGACAATGAATAAGGAAGATAGAAGAAGAATCAAATCAAGAATGTTCCAATTATGGTGTTGGTAAAACACTGAACATACCATGAACTGCCAGAAGAACAAACAAATCTGTCTTCGAAGAAATACAGCCAGAGTGCCCCTTAGAAGCAAGGATAGTGAGACTTCATCTTACATACTTTGGACATGTTATCAGAAGGGACCAGACCATGGAGAAGGACATCATGTTTGATAAAGTAGAGTGTCACTGAAAAAGAGGAAGACCCACAACGAGATGGGTTGACACAGTGGCTGCAACACTGGGCTCAAGCATAACAAGGATTGTGAGGATGACACAGGAATGGGCAGTGTTTCATTCTGTTTGTTCCCAGGGTCGCTATGAGTTGGAATCGACTCCACAACACCTAACAACAACAGGATCATTAACATCTGCAAATAGGGATGGTTCTACTTCTTCCTTACCCATGTGGATGCCCTTTATTTCCTTTTCTTGCCTTATTGCTCTCGCTAGGACTTCCAATACAATGTTGAATAAGAGTGGTGATAAAGGGCATCCTTGTCTGTTTCCTCTTCCCAAGGGGAATGCTTTCAGATTCTCTCTGTTGAGGGTAAAATGTTGGCTCTTGGTTTTGTATAAGTTCCCTTTATTATGTTGAGGAATTTCCCTCCTGCTCCTATTTTGCTGAGAGTTTTTTTTAATCCGGAATGGGTGTTGGACTTTATCAAATGCCTTTTCTGCATTGATTGAGATGATCATGTGATTCTTTTCCTTTATTTTATTTTATATGATTCTCACATTGATTGATTTTTCTAATGTTGGACCAAACTTGCATGCCTGGTATGAATCTCACCTGATCACGATGTATTATCTTTTTTGATATGCTGTGGAACTCTATTGGCTAGGATTTTGTTGAAAAATTTTGCATCTCTATTCATGAGGTATATTGGTCTGTAGTTTTCTTTTTTAGCAATGTCTTTGCCTGGCTCTGGTATTAGGGTTATGCTGGTTTCATACAATGAATTTGGTAGTATTCCTTCCTTTTCTATCTTCTGGAATAGTTTGAGTAGAATCGGTGTCCACTCATCTCTGAATGTTTGGTAGACTTCTTCAGTGAAGCCGTCTGGACCAGGGCTTCTTCTTTGTTGGGAATCTTTTTATGACCCGTTCAATTTCTTCTTTTGTTACGGGCCTGTTCAAATTTTCTACCTCAGTTTGTGTTAGTTTCGGTAGTTGGTGTGTTTATACAAATTTGTCCGTTTCCACTAGGGTTTCAAATTTGTTAGTGTACAATTTTTCATAGTATTCTGTCATAATGCTTTTTATTTCAGTTGGTTCTGTTGTAATGTCACCCATCTCATTTTTTTTATTGTGCTTCATTTAAGTGAAAGTTCATAATTCAAGTTAGTTTCTCATACAAAAATTTATACACAAGTTATTATGTGATCCTAGTTGCTCTCCGTATACTGTGACAGCACGCTCCTCCTTTCCACCTCGGATTTCCTGGGTCCATTCTAACAGCTGCTGACCCTCTCTGCCTTCTTATCTTGCCTCCAGACAGGAGCTTCCCATTTACTTTCATGTATCTACTTGAGCTAAGAAGTACACTCTTCCGGAGTATCATTTTATATCCCATAGTCCAGTTTAATCTTTGTCTGAAGAGTTGGCCTCAGGAATGGTTTTAGTTTTGGGCTAACAGGGAGTCCAGGGGCCATGTCTTCCAGGGTCTCTCCAGTCTCAGTCGAATCATTAACTCTGGTTTTTTTGACTAGAATTTGAGTTCTGCACCTTGCTTTTCTCCTGGTCCATCACGCACTCTCTGTTGTGTTCTCTGTCAGGGCAGTCATGGGTGGTAGCCAGGCACCATCTAGTTCTTCTGGTCTCAGGCTGATGAAGTCTCTGATTTATGTGGCCCTCTCTGTCTCTTGTGTTCTTCATTCTCCTTTACTCCAGGTGGCTGGGACCAATTGACGCATCTCAGATGTCCGCTTGTAAGCTTTTAAGGCCCCAGATGCCACTCACCGATGTCGGAAGCAGAACATTTTCTTAATAAGCTTTGTTATGCCAGTTGTCCTAGATGTCCCCTGAAAGCATGGTCCTCAGACCCCTACCCCTGCTACTCTGTCCCTCAAAGGGTTTGACTGTATTCAGGAAACTTCTTAGCTTTGGTTTAGTCCAGTTGTGCTGACTTCCCCTGTAGTGTGTGCTGTCCTTCCCTTCACTTAAGATAATTCTTGTGTATTCTCTAGTTAGTGAATTCCCCTCTCCACCCTCGTAACCATCAAAGAGTGACTTCTTCTGCATTTAAACGTTTTCTTGAGTTCTTATAATAGCGGGCTTGTACAGTATTTGTCCTCTTGTGACTGACTAAATTCACTCAGCATAATGCCTTCCAGATTCCTCCATGTTCTAAGGTGTTTCACGGATTCATCGTTGTTCTTTATTGTTGCATAGTATTCCATTGTGGGAATGTACCATAACTTGTTTATCCATTCATCCATTGATGGGTACGAAGGTTGTTTCCGTCTTTTTGCTATCGTGAACAGTGCTGCAATGAACATGGGTGTGCATATATCTGTTCGTGGATCGGCTCTCATTTCTCTAGGATATATACAAAGGAGCAGGGCTGCTGGATCATATGGTACTTCTATTTCTAGCTTTTTAAGGAAGCGACAAATTGATTTCCAAAGTGGTTGTACCATTTGACATTCCCACCAACAGTGTATAAGTATTTCAGTCTCTCCACAACCTCTCCAACATTTATTATTTTGTGTTTTTTGGATTAATGCTAGTCTTGTTGGGGTGAGATGGTATCTCATTGTAATTTTGAATTGCATTTCTCTAATGGCTAATGATTGCGAGCATTTCCTCATGTGTCTCTTATCCGCATGAATGTCTTCTTTGGCAAAGTGTCTGTTCATATCCTTTGCCCATTTTTTAATTGGGTTATTTGTCTTTTTGTTGTTGAGGTTTTACAGTATCTTACAGATTTCAGAGATTAGATGCTGATCGGATTTGTCGTAGCCAAATTTTTTTCCCCAGTCTGTAGGTTGTCTTTCTACTCTTTTGGTGAAGTCTTTTGATGAGCATAAGTGTTTGATTTTTAGGAGCTCCCAGTTATCTACTTTCTCTTCTGGGGTTTGTGCATTGTTACTTATGGTTCGCATTCTGTTTACGCCATGTATTAGGGTTCCTAGCATTGTCCCTATTTTCTCTTCCATGATCTTTATCTTTCTAGATTTTATATTTAGGTCTTTCATCCATGTTGTTTGATTTTTTTCCTTGCTTTTTCTGTTGTTGATTTCTACTTTTATGTCTTTATGATCAGAAAAGATGCTTTGTAATCTTACGATGCTTTGGATTCTGCTAAGGCTTGCTTTATGGCGTAATATGTGGTCTATTCTGCAGAATGTTCCATGCGCATTGGAAAAGAAAGTATACTTGGCTGATGTTGGGTGGAGTATTTGGTATAAGTCTATGAGATCAAGTTGGTTGACTGTGGCATTTAGATCTTCCATGTCTTTATTGAGCTTCTTTCTGGATGTTCTGTCCTTCACCGAGAGTGGTGTGTAGAAGTCTCCTAGTATTATTGTTAGCTGTCTATCTCTCTTTTCAACGCTGTTAGTGTTCGTCTTATGTATTTTTGAGCTCTGTCATTGGGTGCTTAAATAGTTATTACAGTTATGTCCTCCTGGTGTACTGACCCTTTAATCATTATATAGTGTCCTTCCTTATATGTGGTGGATTTTACCTTAAAGTTTATTTTGTCAGAGATTAATATTGCCACTCCTGCTCTTTTTGAGTGTTGTTTGCTTGATATATTTTTTTCCATCCTTTGACTTTTAGTTTTTTTTGTATCTTCAAGTCTAAGGTGTGCTTCTTGTAGGCAGCATATAGACGGATCTTTTTTTTATCCAATCTGCCACTCTCTGTCTCTTTAATAGTGCATTTATTCCATTAACATTCAGCATAATTATTGATATGTATGAGTTTAGTGCTGTCATTTTGATGTCTTCTTTTGTGTGATGTTCAGTTTCTTTGTTCCACTTAATTTTCTGTGGTGAGTCATTTTTCTTTACATATTTTCTTTTCATCTTTTTCATTGTTGTTGCTTTTGTATTTGCTGAGTTTTTATGTTTTTCTTGGTTTTTATTCTGACTTGTAGGATTGTTATTTTCCTTTGTGGTTACCTTGATATTTGCCCCTATTTTTCTAAGTTTAAACCAGTCTTTTATTTCTTTACATCGCCTTGCCTTCCTCTCCATATGAAAAATCTATGACTACATTTTTCAGTTCCCCTTTTTGGTTTTAACGTTGTCATCTTTTATATATTGACATCTCTGTTCCCCTATTTTCAGCTTTATTTTTGTGACATCCCTATCTGTGTTGATATCTCTTTGCTCTGTCCTGTGTTCTAGTCTTGGGTTGTTATCTGATGTTACTTATTTTCTAACCAGAAGACTTCCTTTAGTATTTCTTGTAAATTTGGTTTGGTTTTTGAAAATTTACTAAACTTCTGTTTATCTGGAAATGCCCTAATTTCACCATCATATTTGAGAGACAGTTTTGCTGGATATATAACTCTTGGCTGGCAATTTTTTACATTCAAGGCTTTATATATGTCATCCCATTGTCTTCATGCCTACATGGTTTCTGCTGAGTAGTCTGAGCTTAGTCTTTTGGACTCTTCTTTGTAAATGACTTTTCGTTTATCCCTACCTGCCCTTAAAATTCTCTCCTTATCTTTGGTTTAGGCAAGTTTAATTGTAATATGTCTTGGTGGCTTTCTTTTGGGATCTACCTTGTGTGGGGTTCGACGAGCATCTTGGATAAATATCTTCTCATCTTTCATGATATCAGGGAAGTTTACTGTCAACAAATCTTCACAATTCTGTGTATTTTCTGTTATACACCCCCCACCCCTGTTCTGGTATTCCAATTACTCGTAGGTTGCTCTTCTTGATAGAGTCCCACATAATTCTTAGGGTTTCTTCATTGTTTTAAATTCTTTTATCTGATTTTTCCTCAAATAAGTTGCTGTCAAGTGCATTATCTTCAATCTCACTAATTCTGACTTCCATTCCCTCAGTTCTGCTCCTATGACTTTCTATTGAGTTGTCTATTTCTCACATTTTATTGTTAATCTTCTGGATTTCTGTTTGCTGTCTCTCTGTGGATTCTTGCAGCCTGTTAAATTTATCATTATACTCTGCTCTAATCTTCTTAAGTTCCTCTATTGCTTTGTCTGTGAGTTCCTTGGCTTGTTCTGCATTTTGCCTGATCTCCTTCCTGATATCTTCAAGACTTCTGTAGAGTAAGCGTTTGTATTCTAGTTCTCGTAATTCCAAGAAGTTCTCTTCCTCCGGAAAATTTCTTGATTCTTTGTTTTGCTGAAGCCATCATGGTCTGCCTCTTTATGTGATTTGATACTGAACATTGTCCATGAGCCATCAATAAGTTATTCTATTTATTTATTTTATGTTTGCTTACTGTGTCCTAGCTTCTTGTTTTCTTTTGTTTTGATATGCCCAAATAGGCTGCTCGTGTGAGCTAGTTTGATTATTGGTGCCTTTGAAGCTGTAATATCCTGTCACCAGGTGGTTAGATCGGTTACTAGGTATGTGACCCAGGAGTCTGTTTACTTGTTTTTATGGATTCAGCTCAGATGTCCAGGTAGTCGGTCACCAAGTGTGTGGTGCAGGCTCTCACCTACATTCCTAGACAAGCAGAGGTTATTGGTGTAGGCACAGGTATCTGGCTGCAGTAGGAGGTCATAGACTGAGCAAAGCAGGGGGCTGACGGCTGCCCCTGAGTGTCTGGGAGGAAAGCGTGTCCCTGTTCCCTAGAGCACATACGTGGGTGGGTTTTGCAGCCAGACTATGGGCACCCAATGCTGTTTGCTGTAAGGCCTGGGAGGCACCACTTATTCTTAGACCTGTATCGTGGGTGGCTAAGTGGTGTGGGTGGAGCCACCAGTCCTCAGGCCCCTGATGTGGGTAGGTGAGGACACTGCTTAATGGGCAGAGCAGTGTCAAATGTCATGAACCTGCCACTTCACCATATAGCTGATAGTGTTGAAGTTAGGCTTCAGGTATACACATTGTTGTACTATGGTGATGAGGGCCTACAGTGTTGAAACGGGCCCACACAGGTCTATGCAGGGGTGAAAGGCATTCAAAGTCTGTGGACCCCTTATGCCTGTGCCTAGGCAAAGGAGTTGTGCCTACTCTGAGTTCCCGGCTTAGGGGAGCTGGCAGATTAGTTTTTCCTGTTTGGTAATCTGTTCCCTCTCCTAGGCCTGGAGTATGCATCAAGGAACGTTACGGGTCCTACTTGGCAATCGCTGAAGCTGGCCCGTGACCTTGTGCAGAGTGGGCAGCGTTCAGGTAAATGGGAGAGAGATTTTTCCCAAAGGGGGTGTGTTTTGATCGGCACAGTAGGTCAAACGCATGTACTTATCTTCTGCTGACTGAGTGCCACTTTTCACTGGTTCTGGAGTCCCAAGTAGACTCTCTGCTGCTGCAAGTCTCCCGATGTGGAAAACGGTTCATGAGTGCCACTTCTTGCCTCACCTTGCACACCGGTTCATCTGCCCTGAAAGGTGCCGTCTCCTGCTGTCAGGGCTGGAAGTCCTCGCTGCTTCCAAACCATCTCTCCCTCCCCCTGCCACTCAGTCCAATTCCTCAACTTTGCCATTGATGTTCAGGCCTCCTACATTACCATATATAATCGAGTCACTTTTTCTTTTGGTCTTTGTTGTAAAAGGGACCACAGGAAGTACCTGACTACACAGCCATCTTGGCCCTCCCTCCCATCTCATTTCTTATTCGCGTTATTTTCATCTTCTCCTGTTTTTCTTTTGTCAAGTTGGCCAGTGGTTTTTCCAATTTATTAATTCTTTCAAAAACCAGCTTTTAGTCTTGTTGATTCTTTCTATTGTTTTTCTGTTCTCTGTTTCATTTATTTCTGCTCTACTTTTTAGTATTTCGTTTCTTCTGGTGACTGTGAGCTTCTTTTGCTGCTCTTTCTAATTGTTCGAGTTCTAGGGATAGTGTTTTAATTTTTGTCCATTCTTCTTTTTTGATGTGTGCATTTATTGCTATAAATTGACCTCTGAGCACTGCTTTTGCTGTGTCCTAAACGTTTTGGTGTGTTGTGTTTTCATTCTCATTTGATTCTAGGAATTTTTTAAAATCTTATCTTTGATTTCTTCTTTTCCTCAGTAGTTTTTAAGCTGGGTGTTATTTAGTTTCCATTAATTAGATTTTTTTTCTCTTGGTCTTTCTGTTACTGATTTCTACTTTTATAGCATTGTAATCAGAGAAGATGCTTTGTATTATTTCAATTTTTTGAATTTGTTGAGGCTTGGTTTGTGTTCTAAAATGTGGTCTATTCTGCTGAATGATCCATGAGCATTGGAGAAGAATATGTACTTTGCCACTATTGGGTGAAGTGCTCTGTATATGTCTTTGAGGTCAAGTTGGTTGATTATGGTATTTAGATCTTCTGTGTCTTTGTTATCATCCAACTCATAGCAACCTTATAAGGCTGCTATAAATTCGCTATCAGTCGGAACAGATTCGACGGCAATGGTTTTTTTTTTTTTTTTTTTTTTGGTTTTGGTGTCTCCGTTGAGTTTCTTTCTAGTTGTTCTGTCCTTCGCTGACAGTGGTGCGTGAAAGTCTCCTAGTATTATTGTGGAAGTGCCTATTTCTCTTTTCAGAGCTGTAAGGGTTTGTTTTATGTATTTTGGAGCTCTATCGTTGGGTGCGTATATACTTATTATGCTTATGTCCTGTAGGTGGACTGACCTTCTAATCATTATGTAATGTCCTTCGTTGTCTTTTATAGTGGATTTTGCTTTAAAATCTATTTTATCAGAGATTAATATTGCCACTCGTGCTCTTTTTTGGTTACTGTTTGATTGATATATCTTCTTAAATCCTTTAAGTTTTAGTTTATTTATATCTTTGTTTCTAATGTGTATCTCTTTCAAACAGCATATTGATGCGTTCTGGTTTTGTAATCCATTCTGCCACTCTTCATCTCTTTAACTGGTGCACGTATGCCATTTAATTCAGTGTGATTATCGATCAGTATGAGTTTATTGGTGTCATTTTCTTACGCTTTTTTGTGTGTGAGGTGTTGATGGTTTCTTGTCCAAGTTAACTTTCCATGCTGGTTTCTTTGTTTTTAATTGTCATTTGTCTTTTTCTTTCTTGTTTTGGTTTTTGTGTGTACTGTATCTTTATGATTTTCTTCTTTTATATTTTGATGAGTAGGTTTCTTAACTTTCTTTGTGGTTACCCTGAAATTTACCTGTATCTTCCTAAGTTTAAAGCAGTAATTTATTTCTTGATATCTCCCTGACTTCCTCTCCGTATGGAAGCTTGAAACCTATACTCTTTATTACCCCTTTATGTTTTGAAGCGGTCATCGGTTACAGATTGATGTCTCTGGGTCCCATTTTCCATCTTTTAGCTTTATTTTATTTTTGAGAGTTCTTCATCTGTGTCGATATCTGTCTGATGTTGTCATGTGTTCTAGTCTCAGGTTGTTGTCTAGTCCGTTGTTAGTTTTCGGTCCAAAGTACTCCCTGTAACATTTCCTGTAAAGTTAGTCTGGTTTTTATGAATTCATTTAATGTCTGTTTATCTGGAAATCTCCTAATTTCATGATTATATTTGAGGGATAATTTTGCTGGTTATATAATTGTTGGTTGGCACTTTTTTCTTTCAAGGTTTGATACATGTCATCCCATTGCCTTTTGCCTGCATAGTTTCTGCCAAGTAATCAGAACTTAGTCATATCAATGCCCCTTTGCAGGTGATCTTTCACTTTTCCCAAGCTGCTTTCTGAATTCTTTGTCTTCTTTGGTTTTGGAACGTTTGATTATGATATGCCTCAGTGTTCATCTTTTTGAATCTATCCTGTATGGGGTTCGTTGTGCTTCTTGTATGGTAATCTTCTCATCTTTCATGATAGTAGGGAAGTTTTCTGTCAGCATATCCTCAACAATTCTCTCTGTACTTTTTGTTGACTTCTCCCCTTCTGGGATTCCAATCACATGGAATTTATTCCTCTTGATGGTGTCCCACACAACTATTAGGCTTTCCTCATTTTTTCTGATTGTTCCGTGAACAGATTAGTGTTAAGGGATTGGTCTTCTATTCCACTGATCCTGTCTCCCACTGTTTTACTTCTACTCCAATGACTTTCCAATGACTTGTCAATTTCTTAAATCTTTTTAAGATTCTGGATTTCTAGTTGCTGTTTCTGTATGGTTTTCAATTGTCAGTTTATTTGGTCATTTTGTTATGACTTGTGTTGTTTTCCTGGATTCTTCTAGTGTTGTCTGTGCTTTCCTTGATTTTTTCTGTGTTTTCCGTAGTTTTGTCTATGTTTTCCTTGATTCGACTGAGGACCAATTCTGTCTTAGTCTTCTAGTGCTTCTCTAACAGAGATACCACGAGTGGATGGTTTTAACAAAGAGAAGTTTATTCTCTCACAGTCCAGTAGGCTACAAGTCCAAATTCAGGGCGTCAGCTCCAGGGGAACGTTTTCTCCGTTGGCTCTGGAGGAAGCTCCGTGTCATCAATCTTCCTTTGGTCTGGGAGCTTCTCTGCACAGGAACCTCAGGTCCAAAGGATGCGCTCTGCTCCTGGCACTGCTTTCTTGGTGGTATGACTTTCCCCTGTGTCTCTGCTCACTTCTCTCTTTTATATCTCAAAAGAGATTGGATTAAGATACTACCTAATCTTTTAAACCTCATCAGTACAACCACAGCAACATGGGTAGATCTCAAATTATAATAGTAAGTGAATAAATGGCATGCACTTGTGATTACGTTTCTGTCTGGATTTAAAAACAGAACAATTCTATGTTTTTTATGAATACATCCTTTTGTATTTGAAGTATGAGATTTAGGACGGGAAGAATAATACCAACTTCAGATTCCAGGTTATCTTTGAGATACAAGGACAGCAATTAATTGTAGAGAGGGTATTTCAAATTTCCCTGCAAACTTTTATTTCACAAATAAAACTGCAGGAAAGATGGCAAAAATTTAACCTGTCAAAATTGGATAGTGTTTAGTTGCGTGACTGATTTATTTTTTATCTGTAGTTTCTATATGTGAAATCGTTTATAATTTAAAGACAGGTTAAACAGCTAAAAGACAAATTTATATCTGTTAAAAAAGTTATAATGTATCCACAGGATGGAACACCGTGCAACATTTAAAACTCATAATATCAACCAATGTGACAAAACAATTTGTGTATTAACTGTTCAATAAGAAAATAATTTCTTCTGTATACATTCACCTAAATCATAATAAAATAAAATATTGTACGAAAGAAAAAATCTTAATATGAAAGAATACCTAGGGATATGGGGAAAATGCTTAAGATACATTTGATGTGAAAGGAAAGATGAGAAACCAGTAAGAATGGGGACATATGTTCCTTAAAATGTGTAGATTCCTCCTCTTTCCCACACCTATCATCTAGAAAAGGGAGATGATACTGACTAGTTAACCTTGGCTGCCTCTGAGTGCGGTGACTATGCCATTTAGTACGAGTCCAACTCACAGCGACCCAGTGTGACACAGCAGAACTGCCCCGTACGGCCGTAATATTACACTCAACAACAACAGCTTCCACGGCGGGTCCAAACAACCCTGTCCTTGGGCACTCTGTGCACAGGAAGTACTGAGCTCTGATTGGTGGAAATCCAGTTTGAAACTATTGTGTCTGAAATGATGCTGCCATCAACAGCAGAGACAATTTATGAACTTAACTGAATTTAAAATTGTCAACTTTATATTGAAAACAAATAAATGCTACCATGCTCCCTGTTGAACATTAAATTCAAGCAACATCATCACATCAGAGGAACTGGGATTACTGTGCCCTATACTCATGTCTGCAGCAATGTCTCTTTTTGTTTTTCCTGGAATGTTACTACACTACGTAAAACTCGTGATTTATCTCACCACATGCACAGCAATAATAAAGAGGGAATATTTCGTTTTCCTGCTCCAGAAAAGTGACTACACTAAAATTAACTCGAGCCCAAGTAAATAATCAAGTATAAAATTATGGTAGAAAAACCACTAGACCAGTGCTTCTTAATTGCATGTGCATAGGACTCACCTGGGGAGGTTGTGAAAAAGCAGATTTGGATTCCGTAGGTCCGGAGTAAGCACAGAGATTCCCATTGTTGGAAGTCAATGCTGACGGTGCTGCTCTGTGGGGCTCAGAGAATGGACCTGACATTGAAGCTTCCTACCTAAATTGGCATAGACTTAAGCTCGTCTTTTATAAGGAACCTAAATCAGTTGGTTAACTCTTTCCTGTGGAAATGATTCTAACTCATAGGGACCTACCTACATTCCTATAGATTTAAACTTGTCTTTTATCAAAGCCAAAACCTATTGCCATCGATTCCCACTCATAGTGACCCCATAAGACAGAGTAAAACTGCCCGGTAGAGATTCCAAGGAGCGCCTAGTGGATTCCAACTGGACACCTTTGGTTAGCAGCGATAGCACTTAACCACTACACCACCAGGGTTTCCAGTCTTTTATAAGGAACCTAAATCAGTTGGTTAACTCTTTGCTGTCAGTTGATTCCAGCTCATGGGGACCCCATGCGTTACAGAGTAGAACTGTGCTCTATAGTGTTTCGCTGGCTGTAATCTTTACAGAAGCAGATTTCCAGGCCTTTCTTCCGCCCTACCACTGGTGTGTACCAACCAACAACTTCTTGGTTAGTAGTCAAGTGCCAAGAGTCAAATCATACTCAAGTGCAGGAGAACACACACACATAAATATGTAAATGGGAGAGAATGTAACAAGGGCAGAAAATGTGATTCAGATTACACAAGAACAGAAACACAAGTCTTTCGGAGGAACACAGTTTGAATCCTATCAGACCTTATGGGCCTCTAAACAGGCTACAATGGGCTGAGCAAGTTTCCTGAGTTTGGGAGGAATTTATGTGGTGTTCAAAACAATCAAAACTCACCAGAATAGTGGAGTATCTCGAGCAAGAGAAGCAGTCCTAGATGCCCAGTTTCTTGTTTTGACTTCAGATTTGGGAAAAGAGAAACAAAGCAGCTGCCCTCTGATCTGACCTCCTTTGATGTGTTAAGATATGTTGAGACTCTAGTAAGTTCAAAACTACAGAGTCTTAATAATGTTTCCTTTGTCTTACACTATGTAATTATCTGCTTTAGTTATACCCATATGCTACTGATTTTCACTTCATTTTTCTTTTTTTTGGTCTCCTTCCTACTGCCATTGTGTTGATTCCAACTTGTAGCGACCCTATAGGACAGAGTAGCACTGCCCCATAGGGCTTCCAAGGAGCAGCTGGTGGATTCCAATGTTGACCTTTTGGTTAGCAGCCGAGCTCTTAACCACTGTGCCACCAGGATTCCTCCAAAAAGATCTTACCAAATTAAACAAATGAAAGTAGCGCTACATGGTGGGATTTAGGGTGGTCCTTAGAGCACAGTTTAATGAAAATGTTTTAGCATTCTGTTTTAACTCCGGGTGCTGTGGGTATTTTCAAATGACCATTTCTCTCTCCTCAGTTAGCCATCAGTTCTTAAGTGTTCTAGATTATTCTCAGCAACCTGGGACCTTAATCCTGGCTGGGCAGGGGAAAAAAAAAAAAAAAAACCCAACACAGCAGGTGGTAGAACTCAGCTGGAGATGAGTTAGGCCTGGTGGGGGCACCATGGTTTGGTCTTTCAGAGGATTTCAAAACCACAGGGATATGATTGTTTATTTTTTCTTTCACTCACCATTTTTTCTTTTTTTGCCACTTAGTAAGCTTGACAGTTGTTATCTGAAATTTTCAAACTTTTCCTTGATGAATTTACTACAAAAACACACTGAGACGGATCTTACTGTATTGTCTCCTTTTTCTTTTTTATGGTTCTACACTGAGCCAGCCTCTGCCCTAACACAGATCACAGATGGATGCAGCTTGGTGTGAACATTTAATTTCTGGCTGGATGTACATGTCAACTGAGTGCTTATTAAAATGATTTAGTACCATGAGATCCAGCCTGATAAAGTAATCATTTTGACAAGGCAGATGAGTATTTCAATTTATTGGTTTTAAATCATTAATATTTTCCTTCTACTTTTTCACTGTTAAGTATAATGCATTTAGAGAACTGTACACTAAAGTACAGCTCCATACATAAAGTGACCATATATTGAATTATTTTTATAAATTTATTTTTATTTACCAGTTTAAGCTTTGTACTGTATGTATTGAAATAAGTTCCAGAAGTCTTAATGCAGTCAGTATAAAACCCAAAATTACCAGCTATCCAATCTCAGGGGAAGGAGTCCTGGTGGAGCAGAGGTTAGGCACTCGGCTGCTAATCTAATTGTCAAGGTTTCCAACCTACCCAGAGGCTTCACAGAAGAAAGACCTGGCCATCTGCTCCCTTAAAGTTACAGCCAAGAAAACGCCATGAGGCAGCCCTCCTCTGTCACATGGGGTCGCTATGAGTCAGCATCAACTCGATGGCACCTAACAACAACACTGGAATCTGAACAGAAGGTTTATTCTGAGCAGTTATTCTATATGCATGTCGGGAGGTCATTTGGATTCCAAAAAAAGCCAGTGACTCCAAGAAGCTAGGCACAATGGGGCTTATAAAGAGAAGAGCAGGGAGAAATAGAGCAGATCAAATACTGGCCAAACTTAACATGATTGACGGAACCTTCCTTCCCTTCTTTGCTCTGATACCCTGATAGCAGGTTACTTCTGGCCTGGTGCTAATATGGCCCTCCACCCACCTGCAGTGGAGAGGCTTTTGATAATATGTAATTAGGAGGTAATGGTTTGTTGACTATTCTTTTATAGCAGAAAAGGCAAATTACACTGTTATAGAGCAGTTTCTGGCAGGCTTTTGCAGTTTGGGTTAGTTTTTTTAGGGTTAATATTTGGTTTCACGGATAAGAAAAGCCTTAAAATCAAAGTAAGATGTCTGTTATTAACGTCCCTATTTGTCTTAGTCATCTAGTGCTGCTCTAACAGAAATACCACAAGTGGATGGCTTTAACAAAGACAAGTGTATTTCCTCACAGTAAAGAAGGCTAAAAGTCCAGATTCAGGGCTTGAGCGCCAGGGAAAGGCTTTCTCTCTCTGTAGGCCTTCTCATCCGTGTTCCCCCTGACTAGGAGCTTCTCTGTGCAGGAACCTCGGGTCCACAAGAGGTGGTCTGCTCCGGGTGCTTCTTTCCTGGTGCTATGAGGTCCCCCTGTCCCTCTGCTCACTTCTGTCTTTTGTATCTCAAGAGATTGCCTCAGGATACAATCCCATCTTCTGGACTGAGTCCTGCCTTACTAACAGAACTGCTGCCCATCCTCCCTCATTAACATCATAGAGGCAGGATTAACACAATACTGGGAATCAGGGCCCAGCCAAACTGATTCACACATTTTTGGGGGGACATAATTCAATCCATGAAACTATTCAACAATAGTAAGGTACTGGCATTTGATCATATTATGAAAGGAGCCCTGGTGGCGCAGTGGTTAAAGCAATCAACCGCCAAACAAAATGTCGGTGAGCTGAAAACCAAGGGGCTCCAGGGAGAAAACATGTGGCAGTTGGCTTCCTTAGAGACTTACAGCCTCTGAAATATTCTGGGGTCGCTCTGGGAATCCACGGGAGGGCGGTGGGTTTGGCTTTGATCATATTACAGACATAAGGTTATACAGATACATTTGTGAATGTGTGTGCATGTAAGCACGCTTATGTGGACATTACACACTCCTTCAAAGTGTGGATTATATCCCTTGAGAGTGGTTTTGTCTGTGTGTGCTTGCCAAAAACATTGTTTTACAATTTGATAGTCAACATATTTAACTTACAAGTTCAAATGTCTTAACCTTTTAAGTTTAGCCTGTTAGCTTTATTATTGTCTTAGAAGTCTAGCAAATAATAGCAACCAATTTTAAGGGCCTTGTGGAAAGTATTTGTCCCCATTTGCAAATCAAGTTAATGACACACCATCATCCATTTTAAAGTCCATTCGATTCTCTTGTTACACTACAGGTAGTTCTCCCTTTAATCACTTCAATGGTCTACATTAACAGACACCTTCCCAGCTATGTAAATAACTCTTTTAAATCTAATAAATGAAACTCACCAATATAGTGGGACTTCTCTTAACATGTTCCAATACTGTATATAAAACTAGTTTTCCACAAGAACCACAAGCTTAAATTAAGTACTCAATTATACATTTCACAGTAAGTTTCAAACCTATAATTCTTAGAAGCCAAATTCTTTTCAACCTTGCCCATGTATAAAATATCAAATATGCACACATTCCTTAATCACTCACAATATGAATGCTTCCGTTTTGGTTCTCTATCAGGCGTCTGTACATTTGTTAAACCCATCTGGAGTTGAAAGATGCATCCCTATCGCAGATGACAGTTAAATAAAATAAATAAATAAAACCCGTTGCCATCGAGTTGACTCCGACTCATAGTGACCCTATTGCACAGGTTAGAACTGCCCCGTAGGGTTTCCAAGGAGCCACTGGTGTATCGGAACTGTCAAACTTTAGGTTAGCTGCCAAACTCTTAACTACTGCTCCAGGGGGGCTCCAGTTACCCTTCTGGCAACCAAGCTGGTGCCTTGGAACCGCCCACTTAACCATTGCACCACCAGGGCTCCTTGAACAAAAAATACCAGCGTTCATCTCCATTCAAGAAGCATTCTCCTATTTTACCACAAGATGGCAGCACAATTCCAGACACAATACTTTCCGATAATTTTGATAATACATGTGCTTATGCTACCCTCTTGTGGACATAGCGGAGAATGCATCATGATTGGAGAAGAGTCATTTCTAAAATGCAGATTTTTCACATTTTGGTAATTAAAGAGAATGAGGGATGTGCTAAGAAATTATATTTATCCAGTAGATTATATTGTTAAATTTTGAAACCTTACAAGAATGGTTAAAATGAACTATGTCCATAGCGACATGAGTAAATCTCATGTCTAGAAGGGTAGATTCTGGGTTCAGCCTCATTACTACTAGTTATTTTTACAGAAGTTAATTGACTATTCAGGATTCTAAGCTACGGAGAAAATAAGAATGCTGTACAGATACCTAAAGTTTACTTTAATTAGATTTATTTAGCATATGGGATTTTTTTAACTTAAAGTCCAAATTATTGGAATTATCTGTTTTCCCCTACGGAATTAACAGTTTATTTATAAAACTAGTTCTTAGGGCAGTCTCTACTGCTCCAGTTGCTCTAAATTCAGTTTACCTACCTATACAATGATAGTAGAAGGAAGACGAGGCAAAAAAGAACAGCAGTTATATTGATGAGATCTACAAGATTAGATAGTGTCTTAAGCCAATCTCTTTTGAGATATAAAAGAGAGAAGCAAGCAGAGAGACAGCGGGACCTCATGCCACCAAGAAAGCAACAGCGGAAGCAGAGTGTGTCCTTTGGTCTCCAGGTTCCTCCGCCGAAAAGTTCTTAGACTAGGGGAAGACTGATGACAAGGACCTGAAGAGTCATTTCTAAAATCCAGATGTGTTTTTTACATATTGGTAGTTAAAGACAGTGGGGCAATGGTTACTCACTTCGGTGGTTACCTTAAGGTGGAAGGTTCAAACCGACCCAGCAGCTTTGCTAGAGAAAGACCTGGCTATCTGCTTCCCTAAAGATTACGGACTTCAAAACCAGAGCAGCTCCACCCTGTCACAGGGGTTTGCTATGAGCTCAAACTGACTGGATGGCACTCAACAACAACAACAGAGACAATTCATCGACTTAACTGCATTGGAAACTGTCAGCTTTTTACTGAAAACAAATAAATGCTACTATGCTCCCTGTTGAACATTAAATTCAAGTAACACCACGAGAGCCACAAGGATTGCTGTGACCTGTACTCTGTCGGCACCAATACGTTTTTTTTTTCCTGGAATGTTACTACACTATGTAAAACTCGTTATTTATCTCACCACATGCACAGCAATAATAAAGAAGGAATATTTCGTTTTCCTGCTCCAGAAACGTGACTGCACTAAAATTTCCCCGAGCCCAAGTAAATAATCAAGCATAAAATTATGGTAGAAAAACCACTGGACCAATGCTTCTTAATTGCATGTGCATAGAACTCACCTGGGGAGCTTGTGAAAAAGCAGATTTGGATTCCATAGGTCCGGAGTAAGCACAGAGATTCCCCATGTTGGAAGTCGATGATGACGGTGCTGCTCTGTGGGGCTCAGAGAATGGACCCGCCATCGAAGCTCCCTACCTAAATTGGCATAGACTTAAGCTCCTCTTTTATAAGGAACCTAAAGCAGTCGGTTAACTCCTGTGGAAATGATTCTAACTCATAGGGACCTACCTACATACCTATAGATTTAAACTTGTCTTTTATCAAAGCCAAAACCTATTGCCATCGATTCCCACTCATAGCGACCCCATAGGACAGAGTAAAACTTCCCGGTAGAGTTTCCAAGGAGCGCCTATTGGATTCCAAGTGGACACCTTTTGGTTAGCAGCGGTAGCACTTAACCACTACACCACCAGGGATTCCAATCTTTTATAAAGAACCTAAATCAGTTGGTTAACTCTTTGCTGTCAGTTGATTCCAATTCATGGGGACCCCATTGGTTACAGAGTAGAACTGTGCTCTATAGTGTTTCGCTGGCTGTAATCTTTACACAAGGAGATTGCCAGGCCTTTCTTCCGCCCCACCACTGGTGTGTCCCAACCAACAAGTTTTTGGTTAGTAGACAAGTGCCAAGAGTGAAATCATACCCAAGTGCTGTAGAACACACACACATAAATCTGTAAACGGGAGAGAATGTAACAAGGGCAGAAAATGTGATTCAGATTACACAAGAAGAGAAACACAAGTCTTTCAGGGGAACACAATTTGAATCCTATCAGACCTCATAGGCTCTATGTTGACTATGGATATTTAGGTCTTTGATCCATTTTGTTTGATTTTTTTTCCTTGCTTTTTCTGTTGTTGATTTCTACTTTTATGTCTTTATGATCAGAAAAGATGCTTTGTAATCTTTCGATGCTTTGGATTCTGCTAAGGCTTGCTTTATGGCCTAATATGTGGTCTATTCTGCAGAATGTTCCATGTGCATTGGAAAAGAAAGTATACTTGGCTGATGTTGGGTGGAGTATTTGGTACATGTCTATGAGATCAAGTTGGTTGATTGTGGCATTTAGATCTTCCATGTCTTTACCGAGCTTCTTTCTGGATGTTCTGTCCTTCATTTAGAGTGGTTTGTTGAAGTCTCCTACTATTATTGTGAGCTGTCTATCTCTCTTTTCAATGCTGTTAGAGTTTGTCTTACGTATTTTTGAGCTCTGTCATTGGGTGCGTAAATAGTTATTATGGTTATGTCCTCCTGGTGCACTGACCCTTTAATCAGTATATAGTGTCCTTCCTTATCCTTTGTGGTGGATTTTACTTTAAAGTCTATTTCGTCAGAGATTAATATCGCCACTCCTGCACTTTTTGAGTGTTGTTTGCTTGATATATATTTTCCATCCTTTGAGTTTTAGTTTGTTTGTGTCTTTAAGTCCAAAGTGTGTCTCTTGTAGGCAGGATAGAGACAGATCATTTTTTTAAATCCAATCTGCCACTCTCTATCTCTTTATTAGTGCATTTAGTCCATTTACATTCAGCCTAATTATTGATATATATGAGTTTAGTGCTGTCATTTTGATGACTTCTTTTCTGTGCTGTTCACAATTTCTTTGTTCCACTTAATTTTCTGTGCTGAGTTGTTTTTCATTATGTATGTTCTTTTCATCTTTTTCATTGTTGTTGCTTTTGTATTTGCTGAGTCTTTATGTTTTTCTTGGTTTTTATTTTGACTTGTAGGATTGTTAGTTTCCTTTGTGGTTACCTTGATATTTACCCCTATTTTTCTAAGTTTAAACCAGTCGTTTATTTCTTTATATTTCCTTGCCTACCTCTCCATATCAAAAATCTATGACTACATTTATTAGGCCCTCTTTTTGGTTTTAACGTTGTCTTCTTTTACATATTGACATGTCTGTTTCCCTATTTTCAGCATTTTAGCTTTGATTTATTTTTGTGACTACCCTATCTGTGTTGATATCTGGTTGCTCTGTCCTGTGTTCTACTCTTGGGCTGTTATCTGATGTTACTGATTTTCTAACCAAAGGGCTTCCTTTAGTATTTCTTGTAATTTTGGTTTGGTTTTTGCAAATTTCCTAAACTTCTGTTTATCTGGAAATGCCCTAATTTCACCATCATATTTGAGAGACGGTTTTGCTGGATATATATTTCTTGGCTGGCAATTTTTTTCTTTCAAGGCTTTGTATATGTCATCCCGTTGTATTCTTGCCTACATGGTTTCTGCTGAGTAGTCCGAGCTTAGTCTTATTGACTCTTCTTTGTAGATGACTTTTCATTTATCCCTAGCCACCCTTAAAATTCTCTCCTTACCTTTGGTTTGGGAAGTTTGATTATAATATGTATTGGTGGCTTTCTTTTGGGATCTACCTTATGTGGGGTTTGATGAGCATCTTGGATAAATATCTTATCTTTCTCAAATCTTCACAATTTTGTGTATTTTCTGTTGTCCAACCCACACCACTGTTCTGGTATTCCAATTACTCATAGGTTGTTCTTCTTGATAAGAGTCCCACAGAATTCTTATGGTTTCTTCATTGTTTTACATTCTTTTATCTGATTTTTCCTCAGATAAGTTGCTGTCAAGTGCTTTATCTTCAGTCTCACTAATTCTGACTTCCATTGCCTCAGTTCTGCCTCTATGACTCTCTACTGAGTTGTCTAATTCTGAAATTTCATTGCTAATCTTCTGGATTTCTGTTTGCTGTCTCTCTATGGATTCTTGCAGCCTGTTAAATTTATCATTATACTCTGTTCTAATCTCCTGAAGTTCCTGTATTGCTTTGTCTGAAGCCATCATGGTCTGCCTCTTTATGTGATTTGATATTGACTGTTGTCTACGAGCCATCAATAAGTTATTATATTTATTTATTTTAAGTTTGCTTACTGTGTCCTAGCTTCTTGTTTTGTTTTGATATGCCCAAATAGGCTGCTCGTATGATTATTGACACCTTTGAAGCTCTAATGTCCTGTCACCAGGCTGGGCAAAAAACCCAAACAGCAGGTGGGAGAACTCAGCTGGAGATGAGTTAGGCCTGGTGGGGGCAGCTTGGTTTGGTCTGTCTTTGAGAGTATTTCAGAACCATACGGATATGATTGTTTCTTCTTTCCTATTCTCTTTTTTTTTGGACCTTAATAAGCTTGACTGTTGTTACCTGAAACTTTCAAATTTTTCCTTGATGAATTTACTAGAAAAACGCACTGAGATTGAGCTTACTGTACACTTTGCTTTTTTTTTTTATGGTTCTATGCTGAGCCAGCGTCTGTGCTAACACAGATCACACATGGTTGCAGCTTGGTATAAACTTATAATGTTTGGCTGGATGTTCATGTTAATTAAGTGCTTATTAAAATGATTTAGTACCATGAGATCTGGCCCGGTAATTACTTTCACAAGGCAGATGAGTATTAAAATTTATTCCTTTTAAATCCTTAACATTGTCTTTCTTTCTTTGTTTTTTTTTTTTTTTTTACTTTTTCATTGTTAAGTGAAATGCATTTAGAGAGCTGTACACTAAAGTACAGCTCCATACATAAACGGACCATAGACGGAGTTATTTTTGTAAATTTGTTTTTATTTACTAGTTTAAGCTTTGTAATATATGTATTGAAATAAGTTCCTAAAGTCTTAAAGCATTAAGTATAAAACCCAAAATTAATAGCTGTCCATTCTCAGGGTAAGGAGCCATGGTGGTACAAAGGTTAAGCATCCAGGTGCTAACTGAAAGGTCAGTGGTTCGAACCTACCCAGCGGCTCCGCAGAAGAAAGACCTAGCCATCTGTTCCCTTCAAGATGACAGCCAAGAAAACCCCATGAGGCAGCCCTTCTCTGTCACATGGGGTCGCTATGAGTCAGAATCAACTCGATGGTACCTAACAACAACACTGGAATCTGAACAGAAGGTTTAGTCTGTGCAGTTATTCTATATGCATGTAGGGAGGTCATTTGGATTCCAGAGAAAGCCAGTGACTCCAAGAAGCTAGGCACAATGGGGCTTATAAAGAGAAGAGCAGGGAGAAATAGAGCAGGCCAAACTTAGTATGATTAACTGAACCCTCCTTCCCCTCTTTGCTCAGATCCCCTGATAGCAGGTTACTTCTGGCCTGGTGCTAATATGGCCCTCCACCCACCTGTAGCCAAGAGGCTTTTGATAATATTGAAATTAGGAGGTAATGTTTTGTTGACTATACTTTTATAGCAGAAAAGGCAAAATTACACTGCTATAGACCAGTTTCTGGCAGGCTTTTGCAGTTTGGGTCAGTTTTTTTTCGGGTTAATATTTGGGTTTGAGGATAAGAAAAGCCTTAAAATCAAAGTAAGATGTCTGTCATTAACGTCCCTATTTGTCTTAGTCATCTAGTGCTGCTATAACAGAAATACCACAAGTGGATGGCTTTAACAAGCAGAAGTGTATTTCCTCACAGTAAAGTAGGCTGAAAGTCCAAATTCAGGGCGTGAGCTCCAGGAGAACGCTTACTCTCTCTGTCGGCCTTCTCATCCATGTTCCCCCTGACTAGGTGCTTTTCTGTGCAAGAACCTCTGGTCACAGGACGTGGTCTGCTCCTGGTGCTTCTTTCTTGGTCATGAGATTCCCCAGTCTCTCTGCTCACTTCTATCTTGTATCTAAACAGATTGCCTCAGGATACAATCCAATCTTATGGAGTGAGTCTTGCCTTACTAACAGAACTGTTGTCCAACCTCCCTGATTAACATCATAGAGGCAGGATTTACAACATAGAGGAAAATCACACAATACCAGGAATCATGGCACTGCCAAATTGATACATACATTTTTGGGGGGACATAATTCAATCCAAGATATTCCACCATGTCGCCCCTCCAAAATCACATCCTTGCAACATGGAAAACAAATTCACCCTATCATATCATAGCAAAAGTCTTAACTCCAAGTCCAAATTCCAAAAATTCCTCTTCACCTGTCAAATCCAGAATACAAGTTATCTGCTTCCAAAGGCACAATGGCAGGACTAGCACAAGCTAGACATTTCCATTACAAATGTCTCTCTGCTCCCTTCTCTCTTTTGTATCTCAAGAGATTGCCTCAGGATACAATCCCATCTTGTGGATTCAGTCCTGCCTTACTAACACAACTGCTGCCCATCCTCCCTCATTAACATCACAGAGGCAGGATTAACACATTACCGGGAATCTGGCCCAGCCAAATTGATACACACATTTTTGGGGGGACATAATTCAATCCATGACACTATTCAACACTAGTAAGGTACTGGCATTTGATCATATTATGAAAGGAGCCCTGGTGGCGCAGTGGTTAAAGCAATCAACTGCCAACCATATTGTCGGTGATTTCAAAAGCAAGGGGCTCCAGGGAGAAAACATGTGGCAGTAGGCTTCCTTAGAGACTTACAGCCTCCGAAATCCTCTGGGGTCCCTATGGGAATCCACGGGAGAGCAGTGGGTTTGGCTTTGATCATATTACAGACATAAGGTTATACAGATACATTTGTGAACGTGTGTGCATGTAAGCACGCTTTTGTGGACATTACACACTCCTTCAAAGTGTGGATTATAACCCTTGGGAGTGGTTTGTGTCTGTGTGTGCTTGCCAACAAGATTCATTGTTTTACAATTTGATAGTCAACTTATTTAACTTACAAGTTCAAGTGTCTTAACCTTTTAAGTTCAGCCTGTTAACTTTAGTATTCTCTTAGAAGTCTAGCAAATAACCACTTTTAAGGGGCTGGTGGACAGCATTTGACCCCATTTGCAAATCAAGTTAATGACACACCATCATCCATTTTAAAGTCCATTTGATTCTCTTGTTACACTACACCCAGTTCTCCCTTTAATAACTTCAATGGTCTGAATTAACAGACACCTTCCCAGTTATGTAATTAACTCTTTTAAATCTAATAAACGAAACTCACCAATATAGTGGGACTTCTCTTAACATGTTCCAATGCTGTATATAAAACTAGTTTTCCACAAGAACCACAAGCTTAAATTAAGTACTCAATTATACATTTCACAGTAAGTTTCAAACCTATAATTCTTAGAAGCCAAATTCTTTTCAACCTTGCCCATGTATAAAATATCAAATATGCACACATTCCTTAATCACTCACAATATGAATGCTTCCGTTCTGGTTCTCTGTCAGGCTTCTGTATATTTGTTAAACCCTCCTGGAGTTGAAAGATGCATCCCTATCGCAGATGACACTTAAAGAAACTAAATAAATAAATATAACCCGTTTCCATCGAGTTGACTCGAACTCGTAGTGACCCTATTGGACAGATCAGAACTGCCCCATAGGGTTTCCAAGGAACAGCTGGTGGATTGGAACTGTAAAACTTTAAGTTAGTTGTCAAACTGTTAACCACTGCACCAGGGGGCCTCCAGTTACCCTCCTGGCAACCAGGCTGGTGCCTTGGAACCACCCACTTAACCAATGCACCACCAGGGCTCCTTGAAGAAAAAACACCAGCGTTCATCTCCATTCATGAAGCATTCTCCTCTTTCACCACAAGATGGCAGCACAATTCCAGACACAATTCTTACCAACTGGTTTTGCTAATACATGTGCTTATGCTGCCCTCATGTGGACATATCGGAGAATGTATCATGATCGGAGAACAGTCATTTTTAAGATGCAGATGTGTTTTTCACATTTTGGTAATTAAAGATAATGGAGCAATGGTTAAGCACTTGGCTGGTATCCTAAAGTTGGACGTTCAAATCCACTCAGAAACTCCACTGGAGAAAGACCTGGCTATCTGCTTCCAGGAAGATTACAGCCTAGAAACCAGAGCAGCTCTACCCTGTCACATGGGGTTACTATGAGTTGAAATTGACTCGATGGCACCCAACAACAACAACAGAGACAATTTATGAACGTAATTGAATTCGAAATTGCCAACTTTTTATGGAAAACAAATCAATGCTACCATGCTCCTTGCTGACTGTTAAATTCAAGTAACACAACATCAGAGCCACAGGGATTGCCGTGACCTCCATTCTTGTCTGCACTAATATGACTTTTTACTTTTTTCCATAGAACGTTACTACACTTCATAAAACTTGTGATTTGTCTCACCATATGCACGGAAATAATAAAGAAGGAATATTTCATTTTCCAGCTCTAGAAAAGTGATTGCACTAAAATTGACTTCAGCTGAAGGAAATAATCAAGTATAAAATTATAGTAGAAAACCCACTAGACCAATACTTCTTAAACTGCACGTGCAAGAGACTCCCCTAGGGAGCTTCTTGAAAAGCAGATTTGGATTAGGTAGGTCGTGCGTAAACCGAGACATTCTCCACGTTGAATGCCGATGCTGACGATACTGCTCTCTGGGGTCCAAAGAATGCGTGCCTCCCACCAACAATGGGCACAGGGCGATCATGGTGGAATTCAACCAGTCACAGCTTAGTACTTCCTGAGCACATAGTGCCCACAGACAGGGTTTTTTGGACTTGCCATTGAAGCTCCCTACCTAAATTGGCATAGACTTAAGCTTTTCTTTTATAAGTTACCTAAATCAGCTGGTTAACTCTTTCCTGTGGAGTTGATTCTGACTCATAGGGACTCCATATGTTACAGAGTACAACTGTGCTCCATAGGCTGTTGTTGGCTATAATCTTTACAGAAGCAGATTGCCAGGACTTTCTTCCGCCCCACCACTGGTGAGTTCCAACTACCAACCTTTTGGTTAGTTGTTGTTCTTACATGCTGTCGAGTGAGTTCTGACTATAGGGGTCCTATGTAAAACAAAATGAAACACTGTCCCGTCCTGCACGATCCTCATCATCATTGCTGTTTTGAACCCACTGTTACAGCCACTGAGGCAATCCATCTCGTTGAGGGTCATCGTCTTTTACGCTGACCCTCTACCTTACCAAGTATGATGTCCTTCTCCCAGGACTGGTCCCTCCTGATAACACGTCCAAATTACATGAGATAAAATCTTGTCATCCTTGCTTCCAAGGAGCATACTGGTTGTGCTTCTTCCAAGACAGATTTGTTCGTTTTCTGCCAGTCCATGGTATATTCGATATTCTTCGCCAACATAATTATTCAAAGGCATCAATTCTTCTTCAGTCTTCCTTATTCATTGTCAAGCTTTTGCATGCATATGAGGCTATGGAAAATACCATGGCTTGGGTCTGGTGCACTTTAGTCCTCAAAGTGACATCTTTGCTTTTTCACGCTATAAAGAGGTCTTTTGCTGCACGTTTGCCCAATGCAATGCGTCATTTGATTTCTTGACTCTTGCTTCCATAAGCGTTGATTGTGGATCCAAGTAAAATGAAACCCTTCACAAATGTCAATCTTTTCAATGTTTACCATGATTGGTTATTGGTTCATTTGTGAGGATTTTTGTTTTCTTTAGGTTGAGATATAATCCATACTGATGGCTGTAGCTTTGCTCTTCATCAATGTTTCAAGTCAAGTCGTCTTAGCTTTCAGCAAGCAAGGTTGTGTCATCAACATATTGCAAGTTGTTAATAAGTCTTCCTCCAATCCTGATGCCACATTCTTCTTCATGTAGTCTAGCTTCTGAGATTACTTGCTCAGGATACAGGCTGAATAAATATGGTGAAAGGATACAACCGTGATGCACACCTTTCCTCATTTTAAACCACGTGTATCCTCTTGTAAGAGGCTTAGCAGTCTGCAATTCCTGACCTCTGAATTTCTTTATTCCATCCTAATTTCTTCTATACCCAGTAGTTTTTGAGCAAGGTGTTGTTCAGTTGCCATGTGTTTGATTTTTTTCCTTGCTTTTTCTGTTATTGATTTCTACTTTTATGTCTTTATGATCAGAAAAGATGCTTTGTAATCTTTCGATGCTTTGGATTCTGCTAAGGCTTGCTTTATGGCATAATATGTGGTCTATTCTGCAGAATGTTCCATGTGCATTGAAAAAGAAAGTATAGTTGGCTGATGTTGGGTGGAGTATTTGGTACATGTCTATGAGATCAAGTTGGTTGACTGTGGCATTTAGATCTTCCATGTCTTTACTGAGCTTCTTTCTGGATGTTCTGTCCTTCACCGAGAGTGGTGTGTTCAAGTCTCCTACTATTATTGTGAGCTGTCTCTCTCTCTTTTCAACGTTGTTAGAGTTTGTCTCATGTATTTTTGAGCTCTGTCATTGCGTGCATAAATAGTTATTATGGTTATGTCCTCCTGGTGTACTGACCCTTTAATCATTATATAGTGTCCTTCCTTATATGTGGTGGATTTTACCTTAATGTTTATTTTGTAAGAGATTAATATTGCCACTCCTGCTCTTTTTGAGTGTTGTTTGCTTGATATATTTTTTTCCATCCTTTTAGTTTGCTTGTGTCTTCAAGTCTAAGGTGTGTCTCTTATGGGCAGCATATAGACGGATCTTTTCTTTTATCCAATCTGCCATTCTCTGTCTCTTTATTAGTGCAGTTACATTCAGCGTAATTATTGATATGTATGAGTTTAGTGCTGTCATTTTGATGTCTTCTTTTATGTGCTGTTCAGTTTGTTTGTTCTACTTAATTTTCTGTACTGAGTCGTTTTTCTTTATGTATTTTCTTTTCATCTTTTTCATTGTTGTTGCTTTTGTGTTTGCTGAGTCTTTATGTTTTTCTTGGTTTTTATTTTGACTTGCAGGATTGTTAGTTTCCTTTGTGGTTATCTTAATATTTACCCCCATTTTTCTAAGTTTAAACCAGTCTTTTATTTCTTTACATCGCCTTGACTTCCTCTACATATCAAAAATCTATGACTACATTTTTTAGTCCCCTTTTTGGTTTTCACGCTGTCATCTTTTACATATTGACATCTCTATTTCCCTATTTTCAGCGTTTTATCTCTGATTTATTTTTGTGACTTCACTATCTGTGTTGATATCTCTTTGCTCTGTCCTGTGTTCTGGTCTTGGGTTGTTATCTGATGTTACTGATTTTCTAACCAGAGGACTTCCTTTAGTATTTCTTGTAATTTTGGTGTGGTTTTTGCAAATTTCCTAAACTTCTGTTTATCTGGAAATGCCCTACTTTCGCCATCATATTTGAGAGACAGTTTTGCTGGATATATATTTCTTGGCTGGCAATTTTTTTCTTTCAAGGCTTTATATATGTCATCCCATTGTCTTCTTACCTACATGGTTTCTGCTGAGTAGACTGAGGTTAGTCCTATTGACCATTCTTTGTAGATGGCTTTTCCTTTTTCCCTAGCCGCCCATAAAATTCTCTCCTTATCTTTGGTTTTGGCAAATTTGATTATGTCTTGGTGGCTTTCTTTTGGGATCTACCTTGTGTGGAGTTCGATGAGCATCTTGGATAAATATCTTCTCATCTTTCACGATATCAGGGAAGTTTACTGTCAACAAATCTTCACAATTCTGTGTATTTTCTGTTATCCACCCCCCACCCCTGTTCTGGTATTCCAATTACTAATATGTTGTTCTTCTTGATAGAGTCCCACATAATTCTTAGGGTTTCTTCATTGTTTTAAATTCTTTTATCTGATTTTTCCTCAAATAAGTTGCTGTCAAGTGCTTTATCTTCAATCTCACTAATTCTGACTTCCATTGCCTCAGTTCTGCTCCTATGACTTTCCGTTGAGTTGTCTAATTCTGAAATTTTATTGTTAATCTCTGGATTTCTGTTTCCTGTCTCTCTATGGATCCTTGCAGCCTGTTAAATTTATCATTATACTCTGCTCTAATCTTCTTAAGTTCCTCTATTGCTTTGTCTGTGAGTTCCTTGGCTTGTTCTGCATTTTGCCTGATCTTCTACCTGATTTCTTGAAGAATTCTGTAGAGTAATCTTTCGTATTCTACTTCCGGTAATTCCAAGAAGTTCTCTTCCTCCAGATAATTTCTTGATTCATGGTTTTGCCTGCCGAAGCCATCATGGTCTGCCTCTTTATGTGATTTGATATTGACTTTTGTCTATGAGCCATCAATAAGTCATTATATTTCTTTATTTTATGTTTGCTTACTGTGTCCTAGCTTCTTGTTTTGATATGCCCAAGTAGGCTGCTTGTGTGAGGTAGTTTGTTTATTGGTGCCTTTGAAGCTGTAATATCCTGTCACCAGGTGGTTAGATAGGTTACTAGGTATGTGACCCAGGAGTCTGTTTACTTGTTTTTATGGATTCAGCTCAGATGTCAGGTAGTCGGTCACCAAGTGTGTGGTGCAGGCTCTCACCTACATTCCTATACAGGCAGAGGTTATTGGTGTAGGCACAGGTATCTGGCTGCAGTACGGGGTCATTGACTAGGCAAAGCAGGGGGCTGACGGCTGCCCCTGAGTGTCTGGGAGGAAAGTGTGTCCCTGTTCCCTAGAGTGCATAGGTGGGTAGGTTTTGCAGCCAGACTATGGGCACCCAATGCTGTTCGCTGTAAGGACTGGGAGGCACTACTTATTCTTGGACCTCTGTCGTGGGTGACTAGGTGGTGTGGGTGGAGCCACCAGTCCTCAGGCCCCTGATGTGGGTGAGGACACTGCTTAATAGGCAGAGCAGTGTCAAATGTCATGAACCTGCCGCTTCACCATATAGCTGATACAGTTGAAGTTAGGCTTCAGGTATACACACTGTTGTACTGTGGTAATGAGGGCCTACAGTGTTGAAATGGGCCCATACAGATCTAGGCAGGGGTGAAAAGCATTCAAAGTCCATGGACTCCTTATGCCTGTGCCTAGGCAAAGGAGTTGTGCCTACCCTGAGTTCCCGGCTTAGGGGAGTTGGAAGATTATTTTTTCCTGTTTGTTAATTTGTTCTCTCTCCTAGGTCGGGAGTATGGATCAGGGCAAATGACGGTTCCTACTTCCAGCCCAGGGGACTCGGCAATCGCCGAAGCTGGCCGGGGACCTTATGCAGAGTGGACAGGGGTCAGGTAAATGGGAGAGAGGTTTTTCCCAAAGGGGGTGTATTTTGATCAACACAGTAGGTCAAACGCACGTACTTATCTTTTGACAATTGAATGCCACTTTTCACCGGTTCTGGATCCCAAGTAGACTCTGCTGCTGCATGTCTCCCGATGTGGAAAATGGTTCATGAGAGCCATTTCTTGCCTCACCTTGAACACCAGCTGATCTGGCCTGAAAGGTGCCATCTCCTGCCATCAGGGCTGGAACTCCTCACTGCTTCCGAACCATCTCTCCCTCCCCCTGCCACTCAGTCCAATTCCTCAATTTTGCCTTTGATGTTCAGGGCTTCTACATTATCATATATAATTGATTCACTTTGTTTTTGGTCTTTGTTGTAAGAGGGACCACAGGAAGCATCTGACTACTCTGCCATCTTGGCCCTCCCTCCCATCTCATTTCTTATTTGTGTTATTTTCATCTTCTCCTGTTTTTAATTTGACAATTTGGCCAGTGGTTTGTCCAATTTATTAATTCTTTCAAAAACAAGCTTTTAGTCTTGTTGATTCTTTCTATTGTTTTTCTGTTCTCTGTTTCATTTATTTGCTCTAATTTTTAGTATTTCATTTCTTCTGCTGGTTGTGAGCTTCTTTTGCTGATCTCTTTCTGATTGTTCGAGTTGTAGGGATAATGTTCTCATTTTTGCCCATTCTTCTGTTTTGATGTGTGCATTTAATGCTATAAATTGACCTCTGAGCACTGCTTTTACCGTGTCCTAAATGTTTTGGTATGTTGTGTTTTCATTCTCATTTCACTCTAGGAATTTTTTTAATTCTTATCTTTGATTTCTTCTTTTCCTCAGTAGTTTTTAAGCAGGGTGTTATTTAGTTTCCATTTATTAGATTTTTTTCTCCTGGTCTTTCTGTTACCGATTTCTACTTTTATAGCATTGTGATCAGAGAAGATGTTTTGTATTATTTCAATTTTTTGAATTTGTTGAGGCTTGGTTTGTGTTCTAAAATTTGGTCTACTCTGGAGAATGATCCATGAGCATTGGAGAAGAATATGTACTTTGCTGATGTTGGGTGAAGTGCTCTGTATATGTCTTTGAGGTCAAGTTGGTTGACTGTGGTATTTAGATCTTCTGTGTCTTTGTTATCATCTGACTCACAGCAACCTTATAAGGCTGCTATAAATTCGCTATGAGTCGGAACTGATTGGATGGCAATGGGTTTTTTTTTGGTTTTGGTGTCTTTGTTGCGTTTCTTTCTAGTTGTTCTGTCCTTCGCTGAGAGTGGTGCGTGAAAGTCTCCTAGTATTATTGTGGAAGTGCCTATTTCTCTTTTCAGAGCTGTAAGGGTTTGTTTTATGTATTTTGGAGCTCTATCCTTGGGTGCGTATATACTTATCATGCTTATGTCCTGTAGGTGGATTGACCTTCTAATCATTATATAATGTCCTTCCTTGTCCTTTATAGTGGATTTTGCTTTAAAATCTATCTTATCAGAGATTAATATTGCCACTCGTGCTCTTTTTTGGTTACTGTTTGCTTGATATATCTTTTTAAATCCTTTAAGGTTTAGTTTATTTATATCTTTGTTTCTAATGTGTATCTCTTGCAGACAGCATATTGATGCGTTGTGGTATTTTTAATCCATTCTGCCACTCTTTATCTTTTTACTGGTGCATTTATGCCATTTAATTCAGTGTGATTATCGATAGGTATGTCATTTTCTTATGCTTTTTTTTTGTGTGTGGGGTTGATGGTTTCTTTGTCCAAGTCAATTTTCCATACTGGTTTTTTTTTTTTTAATTGTCATTTGTCTTTTCATTTTCTTTGTTATTTTTGGTTTTGTGTGTACTGTATCTTTATGATTTTCTTCTTTTATATTTTGATGAGTAGGTTTCTTAACTTTCTTTGTGGTTACCCTGAAATTTACCTTTATCTTCCTAAGTTTAAAGCAGTAATTTATTTCTTGATATCTCCCTGACTTCCTCTCCGTATGGAAGCTCGAAACCTATACTCTTTATTCCCCCTTTATGTTTTGAAGCCATCGTCGGTTACAGATTGACGTCTCTGGGTCCCCATTTTCCGTCGGTTAGCTTTATTTTATTTTTGAGAGTTCTTCATCTGTGTTGATATCTGTGTGATGTTGTCATGTGTTTTAGTCTCAGATTGTTGTCTAGTGTGTTGTTAGTTTTCTGTCTGAAGTACTCCCTGTAACATTTCCTGTAAAGTTAGTCTGGTTTTTATGAATTCATTTAATTTCTGTTGGTCCGGAAATGTCGTAATTTCATCATTATATTTGAGGGATAATTTTGCTAGTTAAAGAATTCTTGGTTGGCACTTTATTCTTTCAAGGTTTGCCTGCATAGTTTCTGCCAAATAATCAGAACTTAGTCATATCAATGCCCCTTTGCAGGTGATCTTTTGCTTTTCCCAAGCTGCTTTCAGGATTCTTTCTCTTCTTTGGTTTTGGAACGTTTGATTATGATATGCCTCAGTGTTCATCTTTTTGAATCTATCCTGTATGGGTTTCGTTGTGCTTCTTGTATGGTAATCTTCTCATCTTTCATGATATTAGGAAAGTTTTCTGTCAGCATATCCTCAACAATTCTCTCTGTACTTTTTGTTGACTTCTCCCCTTCTGGGATTCCAATCACATGGAATTTATTCCTCTTGATGGTGTCCCACATAACTATTAGGCTTTCCTCATTATTTTTTTTTTTAATTATTCCTTGAACAGATTAGTGTCAAGGGATTCATCTTCTATTCCACTGAGCCTGTCTTGCACTGTTTTACTTCTACTCCTATGACTTTCCATTGAATTGTCAAGTTCTGAAATTTTATTAAGATTCTGGAATTCTAGTTGTTGTTTCTGTATGGTTTTCAATTGTCAGTTTATTTGGTCATTTTGTTATGACTTGTGTTGTTTTCCTGGATTCTTCTAGTGTTGTCTGTGCTTGCCTTGATTTTTTTCTGTGTTTTCCATAGTTTTGTCTATGTTTTCCTTGATTCGTTTGAGGACCAATTCTGTCTTAGTCATCTAGTGCTGCTCCAACAGAGATACCACGAGTGGATGGTTTTAACAAAGAGAAGTTTGTTCTCTCACAGTCCAGTAGGCTACAAGTCCAAATTCAGGGCGTGAGCTCCAGGGGAACGTTTTCTCCGTTGGCTCTGGAGGAAGGTCCATGTCATTGATCTTTCCTTAGCCTACGGGCTTCTCCACACAGGCACTCAAGTCCAAAGGACACACTCTGCTCCCAGCACTGCTTTCTTGGTGGAATGACTTTCCCCTGTGTCTCTGCTTGCTTCTCTCTTCTATATCTCAAAAGAGATTGGATTAAGACACTATCTAATCTTGTAAACCTCATCAGTATAACCACAGCAACATGGGTAGATCTCAAAATTATAATAGTAAGTGAATAAAGGACATGCACTTGTGATTACGTTTCTGTCTGGATTTAAAAACACAGAACAATTCTATGTTTTTTATGAACACATCCTTTTGTAGTTAAAGTATGAGATTAAGGACGGGAAGAATAATACCAACTTCAGATTCCAGGTTATCTTTGAGATACAAGGACAGCAATTAATTGTAAAGAGGGTACTTCAACTTTCCCTGCAAACTTTTATTTCACAAATAAAACTGCAAGAAAGATGGCAAAAATTTAACCTGTCAAAATTGGGTAGTGTTTAATTGGGTGACTGATTTATTTTTTATCTGTAGAGTTTCTATATGTGAAATCATTTATAATTTAAAGACAGGTTAAATAGCTAAAAGACAAATTTATATCTGTTAGAAAAGTTATAATGTATCCACAGGATGGAACACCATGCAACCTTTAAAACTTATGATATCAACCAGTGTCACAAAACAATTTGTGTATTAACTGTTTAATGAGAAACTAATTTCCTTTGTATACATTCACTTAAATTATAATAGATAAAATATTGTAGGAAAGAAAATATCTTAATATGAAAGAATATCTAGGGATATGCGGAAAATGCTCAAGATACATTTGATCTGAAAGGGAAGATGAGAAACCAGTAAGAGTGGGGACATACGTTCCTTAAAATGTGTAGATTCCTCCTCTTTCCCACACATATCATCTAGAAAAGTAAGATGATACCAACTAGTTAAACTTGGCTGCCACTGCATATGGTGACTATAGGCCACTTGTGTTTTCTTCTCTATACCAATTTTTGTAATGAATATATAGTCAATTGTATCAGAGAAACAAATAATGTAACAAATGTTTGTGCAAGTACCGTCAAAATAAAATGAGTAGTCAATTGTTGTTGTGTGCCATTTAGTACAAGTCCAACTCACAATGACCCAGTGTGACAGAGCAGAACTGCCCCGTATGGCTGTAATATTACACTCAACAACAACAGCTTCCAAGGCGGGTCCAAACAACCCTGTCCTTGGGCACTCTGGGCGCAGGAAGTACTGAGCCCTGATTGGTTGAAGTCCAGTTTGAAACTATTGTGTCTGAAATTATGCTGCCATCTTGTGGAGAAGTAGGAGAATGCTTCATGAACGGAGATGAACGCTGCTATTTTCTGTTCAAGGAGCCCTGGTGGTGCAATGAATGGTTAAGTGGGCAGTTCTAATCCACCAGCTGCTCCTCAGGAGAAAAGACCTGGTGGTCTGCTCCTGGAAAGATTACATCCCTATGGGGCAGTTCTACTCAGTCCCATTGGGTCGCTAGGAGTTGGAATTGACTCAGTGGCATACAACAACAACAACTGATTGCTCACTTTATATTGACAGTACCTGTACAAAGTATTCATTAGATTATTTATTTTCTGATACAAATGAGTATACATTCATTATAAAAATTGGGATAGAGAAGACGACAAAAGTCACCTACACTCACACTACTCAGAGGCAGCCAAGGTTACCAAGTTTGTGTTTATCTTCACTTTTCTAGATGATAGGTGTGGGAACGAAGAGGCATCTACACATTTAGAAAGAACATATGTCCCCACTCTGAATTGTTTTCTCATCTCCCCTGTGACATCAAATGTATCTTGAGTATTTTCCCTGTATTCCTAGAAACCGTTCGCTATTACGAGTTTTTTAAAGGTTGCATGGTGTTCCATCCCGGGGATACATTATAACTTGTCTAACAGATGTAAACTGTCTTCTAGTGTTGCAGTGGTTAAACTGCTAACCTACAGGTCAGCGGATCGAACCCCTCAGCCGCTCCATAGAACAAACCCTTGGGAGTCCGCTTCCATATACATTTCAGCCTTAGAAAACCTTTCTGGCTGTTCTGTCCCGTCTATAGGGTCCCTATGAGTTGGGATCAACTCGACGGCAGTGCGTTTGGTTTTGGTTTGAGATAATAAAGATATTTTAACGTATATACTCTGAACAGCTTGACTAAGTTTTGCCTTTTCCTTTCGTTTGGTATATCCGGCAAGAGAAGAAAAGCAATAAACATTGGTTGACTGACTAAATGGTTGCAGGGGGGTGGAGGGCCAAATTATTAGCAGCCAGGCCAGAAGTAACCTCCTATCACTGGCTCTCGGCAATGAGGCGAAGGCAGGGTTCGTTCCATCAATCACGCTTAGATGGGCCAATGGTGGATCTTCTGTATTTCTCCCTCCTTTTCTGTTTTTAAGCTTGGAACCATTTGCTCATTCTGGAATCCAAGTGGCCTCCCTACATGCATACAGAACTACTCAGAAGAAACCTTATGTTCAAATTCCGGAGAGTTTTGATTATTTTGAACATCATGTAAATTCCACCCAAACTCAAGATACTGCTCAGCCCTCCATAGCCTGCTTAGAGCCCGTAAGATCTGATATGATTCAAATTGTGTTCTTCCAAAAGACATGACCGGAAGCCAATTTTCTTCCCTTGTCACATTTTCTTCGAGTTACAGATTTGTGTGTGAGGGTTGTATCCACACACGAGTGTGATTTTATCCTTTGCAAATGACTACTAAGCAAAAGGTTGGGGGTTGGCATCCACCAGTGGTGACACAGAAGAACGACCTAGGATTGGCTTCTGTAAAGATTACCGTCACAATCGGCGTTCAGCGTGGCACCCAACAACAACAGCAGAGACAATTTATCAACTTAAATGAATTTAAAGTTGTCAACTATTTATTGAAAACAAATAAATGTCACCATGCTCCCTGTTGAACATTAAATTCAAGCAGCAGCACATCAGAGGAACTGGGATTACTGTGCCCTGTACTCCTGTCTGCAGCAATGTCTCTTTTTTTTCCTAGAGAGTTACTACACTGCCTAAAACTTGCGATTTATCTCACCACATGCACAGCAATAATAAAGAAGGAATATTTCCTTTACCTGCTTCAGACAAGTGATTGCACTAAAATTAACTAGATCTGAAGTAAATCAAGTATAAAGTCAAGGTAGAAACACCACTAGACCAATGCTTCTTAAATTACATGTGCATAGGACTCACCTGGGGAGCTTGTTAAAAAGTAGAGTTGGATCCGGAGGGTCGGGGTTGAGCCCAAAGATTCCCCCAAGTTGAATGCCGATGCTGACGGTGCTGCTCCGTGGGGCCCAGACAATGCGTGCCTCGGACTAACGGTGGGCACAGGATGACCACGGTGGAATTTAACCAGTCAGAGCTCAGTACTTCCTGCGCAGCTAGTGCACTCGGACAGGGTTGTTTGGCCCTGCCGTCGATGCTCCCTACCTGAATCGGCATAGATTTAAGCTTATCTTTTATCAAAGCTAAAACCCATTGCCATCAAGCGGATTCCGACTCATAGTGACCCTGTAGGACAAAGTAAAACTGCCCTCTAGAGTTTCCAAGGAGCCCCTGGTAGATTAGAACCGCCGACCTTTTGGTTAGAAGCCATAGCACTTAACCACCACACCACCAAGGTTTCCAGTCTTTTATAAGGAACCTAAATCAGTTGGTTAACTCTTTGCTGTCAGTTGATTCCAACTCATGGGGACCCCATGTGTTACAGAGTAGAACTGTGCTCTATAGGGTTTCGCTGGCTGTTATCTTTACACAAGCAGATTGCCAGGCCTTTCTTCGGCCCCACCACTGGTGTGTCCCAACCAACAACTTTTCGGTTAGTAGACAAGTGCCAAGAGTACAATCACACTCAAGTGTGGGAGAACACACAGACACACACACACGAATCTGTAAATGGGAGAGAATGTAACAAGGGCAGAAAATCTGATTCAGATTACACAAGAACAGAAACACAACTCTTCTGGGGCAACACAGTTTGAATCCTATCAGATGGTATGGGCTCTAAGTAGGCTATGGAGGGCTGAGCTGGGTTTCTGAGTTTGGGAGGAATTTATGCTGTGTTCAAAATAATGAAAAGTCACTGGAATAGTGGAGTGTCTCCAGCAAGAGAAGCATCCTAGATGCCCAGTTTCTTGTCTTGGCTTCAGATTTGGGAAAAGAGAAAGCAAAGCAGCTGCGCTCTCATCTGAACTCCTTTGATGGATTAAGATGTGTTGAGACTCTAGTAACTTCAAAACTACAGAATCTTGATAATGTTTCCTTTGTCTTATAGCATATAATTAAGTTATCTGCTTTACTTACATCCATATGCTAATGATTTTCGCTTCATTTTTCGTTTTTTTTCCTTTTTTTGATCTCCTTCCCACTGCCATTGGGTGGATTCCAACTCGTAGTGACGCTATAGGACAGAGTAGCACTGCCCCATTAGGGCTTCCAAGGAGCTGCTGGTGGACTCCAACTGCTGACCTTTTTGTTAGCACCTACGCTCTTAACCACTGTGCAACCAGGATTCCTCCAAGCAGATCTTAGCAAATTAAACAAATGAAAGAAGCACTACCTCGTGGGATTTAGGGTGGTCGTTACAGCACAGTATGAAAACGTTTTAGCATTCTGTTTTCACTCCGGGTGCTTTGGGTATTTACAAACAGCCCTTTTTCTCCCCTCAGCCATCAGTTCTTAAGTGTTCTAGAATATTCTCAACAACCTGGGACCTTAGTCCTGGGCTGGGCAAAAAGCCCAACACAGCAGGTGGGAGAACTCAGCTGGAGATGAGTTAGGCCTGCTGGGGGCAGCGTGGTTTGGTCTGTCTTTGAGAGTATTTTACAACCATATGGATATGATTGTTTTTTCTTTCTTTTCTTCTTTTTTTTTTTTGCCGCTTAATAAGATTGACAGCTCTTACCTGAAACTTGCAAATTTTTCCTTGATGAATTAACTAGAAAAACACACTGAGATTGAGCTTACTGTACTCTTTTCTTTTTTTAATGGTTCTATGCTGAGCCAGCGTCTGTGCTAACACAGATCACAGATGGATGCAGCTTGCTGTGAACATATAATGTCTGGCTGGATGTTCATGTCAATTAAGTGCTTATTAAAATGATTTAGTACCATGAGATCCAGCCTGATAAAGTAATCATTTTGACAAGGCAGATGAGTATTTCAATTTATTGGTTTTAAATCATTAATATTTTCTTTCTATTTTTTTTACTTTTTCACTGTTAAGTATAATGCATTTAGAGAACTGTACACTAAAGTACAGCTCCATACATAAAGTGACCATATATTGAGTTATTTTTGTAAATTTATTTTTATTTACCAGTTTAAGCTTTGTACTGTATGTATTGAAATAAGTTCCAGAAGTCTTAATGCAGTCAGTATAAAACCCAAAATTGCTAGCTATCCAATCTCAGGGGAAGGAGTCCTGGTGGAGCAGAGGTTAGGCACTCGGCTGCTAATCTAATTGTCCAGATTTCCAACCTTCCCAGAGGCTTCACAGAAGAAAGACCTGGCCATCTGCTCCCTTAAAGTTACAGCCAAGAAAACCCCATGAGGCAGCCCTCCTCTGTCGCATGGGGTCGCTATGAGTCAGAATCAACTCCATGGCACCTAACAACAACACTGGAATCTGAACAGAAGGTTTAGTCTGTGCAGTTATTCTATACGCATGTAGGGAGGCCATTTGGATTCCAGAAAAAGCCAGTGACTCCAAGAAGCTAGGCACAATGGGGCTTATAAAGAGAAGAGGAGGGAGAAATAGAGCAGGCCAAACACTGGCCAAACTTAACATGATTAACGGAACCCTCCTTCCCCTCTTTGCTGAGATCCACTAATAGCAGGTTACTTCCGGCCTGGCTGCTAATAATATGGCTCTCCACCCACCTGCAGTCAAGAGACTCTTGATGAGATTGAAATTAGGAGGTAATGGTTTGTTGACTATTCTTTTATAGCAGAAAAGGCAAATTACACTGCTATAGAGCAGTTTCTGGCAGGCTTTTGCAGTTTGGGTCAGTTTTTTTAGGGTTAATAATTGGTTTCACGGATAAGCATAGCCTTAAAATCAAAGTAAGATGTCTGTTATTAACGTCCCTATTTGTCTTAGTCATCTAGTGCTGCCCTAACAGAAATACCACAAGTGGATGTCTTTAAGAAAGACAAGTGTATTTCCTCACAGTAAAGTAGGCTAAAAGTCCACATTCGGGGCGTGAGCTCCAGGAGAACGCTTACTCTCTCTGTCGGCCTTCTCATCCGTGTTCCACCTGACTAGGAGCTTCTCTGTGCAGGAACCTCGGGTCCACAAGAGGTGGTCTGCTGCTGGTGCTTCTTTCTTGGTGGTATGAGGTTCCCCAGTCTCTCTGCTCACTTCTCTCTTGTACCTCAAGAGATTGCCTCAGGATACAATCCCATCTTGCAGACTGAGTCCTGCCTTACTAACAGAACTGCTGCCCATCCTCCCTCATTAACATCATAGAGGCAGGATTAACACAATACTGGGAATCATGGCCCAGCCAAATTGAAATACACATTTTTGGGGGGACATAATTCAATCCATGACACTATTCAACACTAGAAAGTTACTGGCATTTGATCATATTATGAAAGGAGCCCTGGTGGCACAGTGGTTAAAGCAATCAACTGCCAACCAAGTCAGTGATTTGAAAAGCAAGGGGCTCCAGGGAGGAAACATGTGGCAGTAGGCTTCCTTAGAGACTGACAGCCTCCGAAATCCCCTGGGGTCGATATGGGAATCCACTGGAGTGCAGTGGGTTTGGCTTTGATCATATTACAGACATAGGGTTATACAGATAGATTTGTGAATGTGTGTGCATGTGAGCATGCTTATGTGGACATTACACACTCCTTCAAAGTGTGGATTATAACCCTTGAGAGTGGTTTGTGTCTGTGTGCCTGCCAAAAAGATTCATTGTTTTTCAATTTGATAGTCAACTTATTTAACTTACAAGTTCAAATGTCTTAACCTTTCAAGTTCAGCCTGTTAGCCTTATTATTCTCTTAGTAGTCTAGCAAATAATAGCAACCACTTTTAAGGGGCTGGTGGAAAGTATTTGTCCCCATTTGCAAATCAAGTTAATGACACACCATCATCCATTTTAAAGTCCATTTGATTCTCTTGTTACACTACACGCAGTTCTTCCTTTATTCACTTCAATGGTCCGAATTAACAGACACCTTCCCAGCTATGTAAATAACTCTTTTAAATCTAATAAATGAAACTCACCAATATAGTGGGACTTCTCTTAACATGTTCCAATGCTGTATATAAAACTAGTTTTCCACAAGAACCAGAAGCTTAAATTAACTACTCAATTATACATTTCACAGTAAGTTTCAAGTCTGTAATTCTTAGAAGCCAAATTGTTTGCAACCTTGCCCATGTATAAAATATCAAATATGCACACATTCCTTAATCACTCCCAATATGAATGCTTCTGTTTCGGTTCTCTTTAAGACTTCTGTACGTTTGTTAAACCCTCCTGGAGTTGAAAGATGCACCCCTATCGCAGATGAGGTAAAATAAATAAATAAAACCCGTTGCCATTGAGTTGACTCCGACTCAGAGTGACCCTATTAGACAGATGAGAACTGCCCCATAGGGTTTCCAAGGAGCCACTTGGTGGATCGGAACAGTCAAACTTTAGGTTAGCTGCCAAACTTTTAACCACTGCACCACCAGGGCTCCAGTTACCCTCTGGGCAACCAAGCTGGTGACTTTGAACCGCCCACTTAACCATTACACCACTAGGGCTCCTTGAACAAAAAATGCCAGCCTTGATCCCCTTTCATGAAGCATTCTCCTATTTCACCACAAAATGGCAGCACAATTCCAGACACAATACTTTCCAATGATTTTTGCAAATACACATGCCTATGCTGCCCTCTTGTGGACATACCGGAGAATGCCTCATGATTGGAGAAGAGTCATTTCTAAAATGCAGATGTGTTTTTCACATTTTGGTAATTACAGACAATGGAGCAGTGGTTAAGCACTTGGCTGGTAACCTAACGTTGGAGGTTCAAATCCACTCAGAAACCCCACTGGAGAAAGACGTGACTATCTGCTTCCAGGAAGATTACAGCCTAGAAACCAGAGGAGCTCTACCCTGTCACATGGGGTTACTATGAATTGAAACTGACTCGATGGCACCCAACAACAACAGCAGAGACAATTTATGAACATAACTGAATTCGAAGTTGCCAACTTTTTATGGAAAACAAATAAATGCTACCATGCTCCTTGTTGACTATTAAATTCAAGTAACACAACATCAGAGCCACAGGGATTGCTGTGACCTCCACTCTTGTCTGCACTAATATGACTTTGTTCTTTTTTTCATAGAACGTTACTACACTACATAAATCTTGTGATTAATAAAGAAGGAATATTTCATTTTCCTGCCCCAGAAAAGTGATTGCACTGCATTAACTTCAGCTGAAGTAAATAAGCAAGTATAAAATTAAGGTGGAAAAACCACTAGACCAATGCTTCTTAAATTACAGGTGCATAGGGCTCACCTCGGGAGCTTGTTAATTTTTGCAGATTTGGATTCGGTAGGTCAGGGGTAAGCTCAGAGTTTCCCCACGTTGAATGCCCATGCTGACGGTATTGTTCCGTGGGGCCCAGACAATGCTTGCCTCCCACTGACGTTGGGGACAGGGCTGTTGCTGTTATTGTTGTTGTCAGGTGTCATTGAGTCGGTTCTAACTCATAGTGACCCTATGGACAACAGAACAAAACACTGCCCAGTCCGGCACCATCTTCACAATTGTTGCTATGCTTGAGCCCATTGTTGCAGCCCCTGTGTCAATCCATCTCCTTTAGGGTCTTCCTCTTTTTCGCTGACCCTCTACTTTACCAAAGGTGATGTCCTTCCCCATGGACTGATCCCTCCGGATAACATGTCCAAAGTATGTGAGACGTAGTCTCACTATCCCTGTTTCTAAGGAGAATTCTGATTGGACTTCTTCCCAGACAGATTTGTTCGTTCTTTTGACAGTCCGTGATATATTCAATATTCTTTGCCAACATCCCAATCCAAAGGGGTTATTTCTTCTTTGGTCTTCCTTATTCATTGTCCAGCTTTCGCATGCATACGAGGCAATTGAAAATACCACGCCTTGGGTCAAGCAAACTTTATCCTCAAGGTGACATCTTTGCTTTTCAACACTTTAAAGAGGTCTTTATGCTGCAGATGTGCCCACTGCAATGCGTCTTTTCATTTCTTTACTGCTGCTTCTGTGGGCCTTGATTATGGATCCAAGTAAAATGAAATCCTTGACAACCTCAATCTTTTCTCCATTTATCATGATGTTGCTCATCGGTCCAGTTGTGAGGATTTTTCTTTTCTTTATGTTGAGGTGTAATCCAGGTTGAAGGCTGTCGTCTTGGATCTTCATCAGTAAGTGCTTCAAGTCCTCTTCACTTTCAGCAAGAAAGGCTGTGTTATCTGCATAACACAGGTTGCTAATGAGTATTCCCTCCAATCACGATGCCCCGTTCTTCTTCACATAGTCCAGCTTCTCGGATTATTTGCTCAGCATACAGATTGACTACATATGGTGAAAGGATACAAGCCTGACATACACTTTTCCTGACTTTAAACTCTTGTTCTGTACGAACGACTGCCTCTTGATCCATGTACAGGTTCCTCATGAGCACAATTAAGTGCTCTAGAATTCCCATTCTCTGCAACATAATCCATAATTTGTTCTGATCCACAGTTGAATGCCTTTGCATAGTCAATAAAACACAAGTAAACAACTTTCTGGTAGTCTCTGCTTTCAGCCAGGATCCATCTGATATCTGCAATGATATCCCTAGTTCCACGTCCTCTTCTAAATCCAGCTTCAATTCCTGGCACTTCCCTATCAATATACTGCTATAGCCGCTTTTGAATGATCTTCAGCAAAATTTTGCTTGCATGATATTAAAAATACTGCTCGATAATTTCTGCATTCAGTTGGATCACCTTTCTTGGGAATAGGCATAAGTATGGATCTCTTCCAGTCGGTTGGCCAGGTAGCTGTCTTCCAAATTTCTTGGCATAGGCGAGTGAGCACTTCCAGTGCTGCATCCGTTTGTTGAAACATCTCAATGATATTCTGTCAATTCCTGGAGCCTTGTTTTTCACCACTGCCTTCAGTGCAGCTTGAACTTCCGTCAGTACCATCAGTTCCCGGTCATAGGTTACCTCCTGAAATGGCTTAACGTCGACCAATTTTTTTGGTATAGCGACTCTGTTTATTCCTTCCACAGGGCAACCACAGTGGAATTCAACCAATCAGCGCTCAGTACCTACTGCACACATAGTAGCCACAAACAGGGTTGTTTGGACCCGCCATGGAGGCTCCCTACCTAAATTGGCGTAGACTTAAGCTTCTCTTTTATAACGAACCTAAATCAGTGAGTTAACTGTTTCATGTCAAGTTGATTCTGATTCATGGGGTCCCCATGTGTTACACAGTAGAACTGTGCTCCATTGGGTTTTCATGGCTGTAATCTTTACAGAAGCAGATTGCCAGACCTTTCTTCTGTGCAACCATGCTAGGTTCCAAACACAACCTTTTGGTTAAGAGTCAAGTGCAAAGAATGATATCACATTCACGTGTGGGTACAACACACACACACACACACACACACACACACATCTGTAATTAGAAGAGAATGTGACAAGGGCAGAAAATTTGATTCAGGTCATACAAGAACAGAAACAGTAGTCTTTTGGAGAAACACAATTTGAATCGTATCAGACCTTATGGGCTCTAAGCAGGCCATGGAAGGCTGAGCAGGGTTCCTGAGTTCGGATGGAATTCAGCTGGTGTTCAAAATAATCAAAACTCACTGGAATTTGAACATAAGGTTTATTCTGAGCAGTTATTGCATATGCATATAGGGAGATCATTTGGATTCCAGAAGAAGCCAATGGCTCCAAGAAGCTAGGTGCAATGGGACTTACAAAGAGAAGAGGAGGGAGAAACATAGAAGACCAACTATTGGCTTATCTTAATGGGACTGATGGAACCCTGCCTTCCCCTCTTAGCTGAGACCCACTGATATCACAGTACTTCTGGTCTGGCTGCTAATAATTTGGCTCTCCACTCACCGGCAGCCAAAAGATTTGATGAGTTGTAAATTAGGAGGCAATGGTTTGTTGACTGCAAAACCTAGTGGTGTAGTGCTTAACAGTTTGGCTGCTAACTAAAACGTCAGCAGTTCGAATCCAACTGGCGCTCCTTGGAAACACTATGGGGCCATTCTGCCCTGTCCTATAAGGTCAGTATGAGTCGGAAGTGACTCAATGGCAATGGGTTTGGTTTGTTGACTATTCTTTTCTAGCTGGATAAGCCAAATTTACATTGCTATAGAGGAGTTTCTGGCAGGCTTTTCTAGTTTGGGCCCATTTTTTAATGCTTAATATTTGGTTTCCTGGATAAGAAAACCTTAAAATCAAAGTAAGATGTCTGTTATTAATTTTCTTATTCCACACTGGTAAATTGTTGGTATTTGATCATATTATTGACATAGGGTTTTACAGATAGATTTATGATTTGTGTGTGTGTGTGTGTGTGCTTGTAAGAACACTTATTTGGACATTATACAGTCCTTCAAAGTGTTGATTACAACCCTTGAAAGACTGGTGTGTGTGTGTGTGTGTGTGTGTGTGTGTGTGTGTGTGTGTGTGTGTGTGTGTGTGTGCAGGTGCCTGCCAAAAAGATTCATTGTTTTACAATTTGATAGTCAATTTATTTAACTTACAAGTTCAAATGCCTTAACCTTTTAAGTTCAGCCAACTAGCCTTATTATTCTATTTGAAGTTGAGACCAGCAGTCTGCCCACCATCTTGAACAGGCAAAGGGCTGTGCCTGCCATCTTCTGTGATACACGAACTAACTCCCTGTCTCTAAGCTAACTCCTTATTTAGCTATGCTTCCTGTTTCTGGCCAACTTGAGGAAAGCAAGAGACTGGGGTCACAGGACCAGCTGAAACCGGCAAGAACTAGATCTGGCCCGCCTGACATGTGCAGAACCATCGACCCCAGCCTCTGGGTGACCCTGCAACTATTCTCCCACTGGACGGAACTGAACTTTAGTGGCCCAAGATTGGGGGAAGGCTTTCAGAAGCAAGGGGTCAGAGCCTAAGATCTCGTTTGAGAGACACCCCCCCCCCGCCCCATTTTATACTGAGCAAGCACAGAAAGGCCAGACTGCCCCGGAACGCCTTTTTGGGCCAGGCCAATTAGCAAGCTGGCCACACCTCGAGGCGTTCCTGAAGACCCCAGAGCCGATTTACTTTACCCATACAAACCTCTTGGCCTATTATTCCGGGAACCACCTTGGCGACGCGAGTTCCGGTGTGCTCCTTTGCTTAGCCAAGCAAGTAAAACTTCTATCGCTTTCACCCGTTTCGTGTCTCCATGGCTGCACCAAGCCGACCTGGAACAGTCCCGATACAAAGTCCAGCAAATAATAGCGACCACTTTTAAGGGGCTTGTGGAAAGTACTTGACCCCATTAGCAAATCAAATTAATGAAACATCCTCAACCATTTTAAAGTCCATTTGAATCTCTTGGTGTACTACACTTAGTTCCTGTTTGAAGGCTTCAATAGTCTGAATTAACAAACACCTTCCCAGGTATGTAAATAACTCTTTCAGATCTAATAATTGAAACTTTAAAATATAATGAAACTTAAGTCATCTTAAAATATTCTAATGCTGTATATGAAATTAATTTTCCAGAAAAATCACAAGCTTAAATTAATTACTCAATTATACATTTTACAGTGATTTCCAAAGCTATTACTCCTAGAGCCAAATTCTGTTCAACTGTGCCCATGCATAAAATATCAAATATGCACACAGTCTTTCTTCACCCAAAATATGAATACTTTGTGTTCTCTATAAGGCTTCAACTTTTGCCAGAGTCTCCTGGAAATGAAGGATGCATCCCTATCATGAATAAGAGTTACCCTCCCAGCAACCAAGCTGCCTCCACACCCAAGATTTGGTTGGGGCCCTGACTAAGTTCTTCTCAATGACCCTATTGGCATACTTGAACCCTGCTAACAATTGCTCTTCCCAGGACTCTATGATTCACAAGAGAGAGTCTCGAGGCCCCTGAGTCTGAGCTTTAAGTTGTACACATTCATGATTCTTCAGTGCACACGTGGACCTGTGGAGGGCTGATGTGGATAGAGACATTGACCACGGACTGGATTTCTCATTTCTTTAGCTCTCATGATAGTACTTTCCCTTCCAGCTCTAAAGACCTTTGCACTTGCAGGACTCCTAAGTCGTGTGAATGTCCTTTCTGTCTGCTCACAAAGACCTCTGGACTCCAAGGAATCACTCTAGAGGCTCCGATCAGATTTCTGGTAAGATTAGAGGTGGTGGTGTCACATTCTTCCAGGGAGGCACATCATGTCTGGTTGTCTCTGTGTGATGTGAGCAGCACAATATCCTTCTTTGCATATCCCAAATAACATCTAATTCCATTTTGAATATCTCACACGGCCTTGTGTGAGCTGTGGTTACCAATGTGGAGGTCATTTTATTGACGAGAAGGTGTGATGTATATCATCGACAAGATGATCATTTATTCAGTCAACCAATATTTATGGATTTCCTTCTCTTTGCCAGATATACAGTGGGGAACAAATCAGATGCATTCTTTTCCTTCAGGGGCTTCCAGCCCAGGGTTTCTCAACCTCAGTACGATGGACATTTGGGGCCAGATACGTCTTTGTTTTCCTGTGCATTGTAAGAGGTTTCTTGTCATTAGGTGCCATCAAGTCGGTTCCAACTCATAGCAACCCTAGGTACAACAAAATGAAACATTTCCCCGGTCCTGCACTATCCTCATTATTGTTAATATCTTGAACCCATTGTTGCAGCTACTGCATCAATCCTTCTCGTTGAGGATCTTCCTCTTTTTTGCTGACCATCTACTTTACCAAGTGGGGTGTCCTTCTCCCAGGACTGGTGCCTCCTGATAACACGTCCAAACTACATGAGATGAAGTCTTGCCATCCTTGCTTCCAAGGAGCATACTGGTTGTACTTCTTCCAAGACAGATTTGTTCATTTTCTGCCAGTCCATGGTATATTCAATATTCTTCGCCAACATCATTATTCAAAGGCATCAATTCTTCTTCAGTCCTCCTTATTCATTGTCAAGGTTTTGCATGCATACGCGGCTATTGAAAATACCGTGGCTTGGGTCGGGCACACTTTAGTCCTTAAAGTGACATCTTTGCTTTTTTTTGTTTTTTTTTAATTGTACTTCAGGTGAAAGCTTACAGAACAAATAGTTTCTCATGAAACAGTAGTACACATACTGTTTTATAACATTGGTTAACAACCCCACAACATGACAACCCTCTAACTTCTTAAACTTTTTTTTTTTTTGGTGAAAATATGCATAGCCAAAGATACACCATTTCAAAAATTTCTACATGCACAGTTCAGTGACATTGACTACGCTCTTCCAATTGTGCTGCTATTCTCACTTAAGATGAAGGCTTACACAACAAAATAGTTTCTCCTTTAACAGTTACTACACGTTGCCCTATGACAATGGTTAACAATCTCACAACGCATCAACAATATCCTTACTCATCCTTGGGTTCCCTCTCACCAGTTCCTTGTCCCCTTCTGCTTTCTGGCCCTTGTCACTGGACTACTGTACCTCATAAGTCCCATTTGATTTTACGGGGCTGTCCACTCTCAGGCTGAACGGTGAATCTCGGAGATAGCTTCACCACTGAGCTAAAACGGTGTCTGAGGGCCATACTCTCAGGGTTTCTCCAGTCTCCTTCAGGCCAGTAAATCTGGTCTTTTTTTGTGTGTGTGTGAGTTAGAATTATGTTCTACATCCTTCTGCAACTCTGTCCAGAACCCTCTGTTGTGATCCTGATCAGAGCAGTCAGTGGTGGTAGCTGGGCACCATCTAGCTGTACTGGACTCAGTCCAGTGGAGGCCTTGGTAGCTGTGGACCATTAGTTCTTCGGACTAATCTTTTCCTTGTATCCTGTTCTCTTCATTCTTCCTTGCTCCTGAAGGTATGAGACCAGTGGAGTATCTTAATGGCCGCTCACAGGCTTTTAAGATCCCAGACACTAGTCACCAAGGTAGAATGTAGTGGAATGTATAGGAAAATGATATGGCGCATCCTCAGAAAGCTAGAAATAGACATACCCTTCGATCCAGCAATCCCACTCCTAGGAATATATCCTAGAGAAATAAGAGTCATCACTCGACATATGCACACCTATGTTCATGGCAGCATTGTTCACAATAGCAAAACGATGGAAAACAACCTAGATGCCCGTCAACAGATGAATGGATAAACAAACTATGGTACGTACACACAAAGGAGTACTATGCAATGAGAAAGAACAACAATGAATCTGTGAAGCATCTCATAACATGGTTGAAACTGGAGGACATTATACTGAGTGAAATAAGTCAATCACAAAAGGACAAATATTGTATGAGACCTCTATTGTAAAAACCCATGAAAAAGTTGGCACACAAAATGTGACATCTTTGCTTTTTAACACTATAAAGAGGTCTTTTGCAACAGATTTGCCCAGTGCGATGCATCTTTTGGTTTCTTGACTGCTGCTTCCGTGGGCCTTGATTGTGGATCCAAGTAAAATGAAATCCTTGACAACCTCAATCTTTTCTCCATTTATCATGGTGTTGCTTATTGGTCCAGTTGTGAGGATTTTTATTTTCTTTAGATTGAGGTGTAATCCATACTGAAGACTATAGTCTTTGATCTTCATCAGTAAGTGCTTCAAGTCCTCTTTGCTTTAATCAAGCAAGGTTGTGTCATCTGCATATGGCTGGTTGTTAATGAGTCTTCCTCCAATTCTATTGCCACATTCTTCTTCATATCGTCCAGATTCTTGGATTATTTGCTCAGCATCAGACTGAATAAGTATGGTGAAAGGGTACAACACTGACACACACCTTTCCTGATTTTAAACCACATGTATCCCCTTGTAAGAGGGTTAGCAGCCTACAATCCCTGACCTCTGAGGGTTGCCATAGGCTGGCTGTGTCCCTCCGCCAAAGCTCAGCTCCTTGAGTACAGTGATAGCATCCAGGCTCTGTTCCTTACAGAGAAGTCAGGAATCTGTGAAGGGTCTGAGACTTCACCCTACAGGCCTGTTAACAAGATGAATCACAGAGAGATGCGGTATTAGATTCCTAGGGCTCCTTAACACACGATAACCAATGGAATATTAAACCTCTCCTGTCATGTCAGTTCTGAGACACGGGCCCCTATAGCCATAAACAGAAAGGAAGTTGTGATCTAGGCTGAAGCTAGAAAACATTATTCTGAGTGAAATAAGTTAATCACAATAGCACAAACATTGTATGATCTCACTTATATGAAATATCTCATATAGGTAAATGCAGAGACAAAAGTTTATTAGTGGTGAGTGGGGCAGGAGAGAGGAGGGAGGAGGAGTCACTGTTGAGAAAGGAGTGACTATGCACTTATGGTGATGGAAAATTCGGGAAAGGATACTGGTGGTGTTTGCACACCATCATCAGTGTAATGGGTGTCACTGAATCGAACATGTAAAAAATGTTGAATTGGTAAATGTTGTGTTATATGTAGTTTTACCACAATCAAAAAAAAAAAAAGTTTTTTTCAACACCAGAAATTCATCCCCACAGATCTGTAGGCCAGCAGTCTGAAACCAAGGTGTAGGCAAGGCCACGCTCCCCTTGGAGGCTCCTGGCCTCTGCCAGCTTCTCGTGGCTCCAGATGTTCCTTGGCCTCTGGTTCCATCACTTCAGTCTCTGCCCTATCTTCCCTTGGCCTTCTCCTCTTCTTGTGAGGACACTGGTCATTGGATTGAGGGTGATCTCATCTCAAGATCCTTAATGAATTACATTTGTAAACATCCTCTTCCCAAGCAGGGCCACACTCACAGGTTCCAGGTGGACATGTCTTCTTTTGGACGGGGCCACATTCAACCCACTACACATGTTTAATTTCAAAGAGGTTTACAGCAAGGTTGCACACAGTGGTGGCCAGGATGCAGGAAATGGGACTCTCATCCACTCCTGGTTGGACTGTCAGTCGGCATCACTGGGATTGCAGTGTGACAGTGTCTAGTAGAACTGAAGAGACACACACTTTTGAATCAGCCATTCCTCTTCTAAGTACCTGTCATAGATTGAATTATGTCCCCCCAGAAAATATGTGTATCAATTCAGCTGGGCCATGCTTGTGTGGTTGTCCTCCATTGTGTGATTGTAATTTTATGTTAAAGAGGATCAAGGTAGGATTGTAACACCCTTATTAAGGTCCTATTCCTAATCCAATGTAAAGGGGGTTTCCCTAGGTTGTGTCCTGCACCACCTTTTATCTTACAAGAGATCAAAGGAAAGGGAAACAGAGAATTGGGGACCTCATACCACCAAGAAAGCAGTTGCCATGGATTGAACTGTGTCCCCCCAAAAAATGTGTGTAACAATTTGGCTAGGCCATGATTCCCAGAATTGTGTGGTTGTCCTCCATTCTGTGATTGTAATTTTATGTTAAAGAGGATTAGGGTGGGATTGTAACACCACCTTTACCCAGCTCACATCCCTGATCCAATGTAAAGGGAGTTTCCCTGGGGTGTGGCCTGCACCACTTTTTATCTCTCAAGAGATAAAAAGGGAAGCAAGCAGAGAGTTGGGGCCCTCATACCATCAAGAAAGCAGTGCCGGGAGCAGAGCGAGAAGGCTGACAGAGAGAAAAAGGCTTCCCCTGGGGCGGACACCCTGAATTTGGACTTTTAGCCTACTTTACTGTAAGGAAATAAACTTCTCTTTGTTAAAACCATCCACTTGTGGTACTTCTGGTATAGCAGCACTAGATGACTAAGACAGCAGTGCTGGGAACAGAGCTCATCCTTTGTACCCGAGGTTCCTGCTGAGAGAAGCTCCTAGTGCACGTGAAGATTGATGACGACAAAGACCTGCCTCCAGAGCCGACGGAGAGAGAAAGCCTTCCCCTGGAGCTGACGCCCTGAATTTGGACTTCTAGCCTACTAGACTATGAGGAAATAAATTTCTCTGTGTTAAAGCCATCCACTTGTGGTATTTCTGTTATGGCGGTACTAGATGACCAAGACAGTACCCAAAGTCCTCGGATTATTATGTTCAATTCTTCTCTAGACACATCCCCTAGAGAACTCATCCACACCTGCATGGTCCCGAGAGCTTTCACTCTAAAGGACTGGAAACAACCGAAATACTTCCAGAGGGGGATGTGCTGAGAAATTATATTTATCCAGTAGATTATATTGATAAATTATGATAGAACCGTTAGAAGTAAGGATGGCAAGATTACATCTCAGATAGTTTGGACATGGTATCAGGAGGGATGAGTTCCTAGAGAAGGACATCATGCTTGGTAAAGTCGACAGTCAGCAAAAAAGAGGAAGACCCTCAATGGGATGGATTGAGACAGTAGCTGCAACAATAGGCTTAAGCATGTCAACAATTGTGAGGATGGCGCAGGACTAGGCAGTGTTTCGTTCTGTTGTACATGGGGTTGCTATGAGACAGAACTGACTTGATGGCACCTAACAACAACAAAAACAGACCCTCAAAATGAACTATGTCTATAGCAATGTGGGTAAATCTCAAAATTATAATATTAAGTGAACAAAGGATATGCACTTGTGATTATGTTTATGTTTAGATTTAAAACCGCAGAACAGTACTATGTTGTGTGTGAATACATCCTTTTGTAGTTAAAGTGTGAGATTAAAGACTGGAAGAATAACACCAACTTGAGATTCAAGGTCACCTTTGGGATAGAAGGATAACAATTGTAGAGACGGTACTTCAACCATCCCTGTAAACTTCTATTTCACAAATAAAACTGGAGCAAAGATGACACGAAATTAACCCGTATTGAAGTTACCTGTATCAGAGTTGGCTAGTAGTTAATTGGGTGTCTGATTTATTTTTCATCTGTAGAGTTTCTATATGGGAAATCTATTATGATTTAGAGACAGGTAAAACATGATAAATGACCAATTTATATATGTTAAGCAAGTAATAATGTAACCATGCCAGATGTAAAACTCATAACATCAAAGGATATGTAGGGATACGGGGAAATGCTCAAGATACATTTGATGTGAAAGGGAAGGTGAGAAAATAATTCATAGTGGGGACATATTTTCTTTCCAAATGTGTATGTTACTCCACTTTCCCACATCTGTCATCGATAAAAGTGAAGATAAGGATCAACTTGTTAACTTTGGCTGCATATGAGTAGTGTGACTATAGATGATTTGTGTTTTCTTCCCTATACCAATTTTTATAATCAATATACTCATTTTTATTCAGAAAATAAATAATCTAATGAATATTTTCTTTGTGCGTGAAATATCAAAATAAACTGACCAATCAGTTGTTGTTGTTGTGCGCCATTGAGTCAATTCCAAATCATAGCAACCCAAGGTGACCTTGTAGAACTGCCCCATAGCACTGTAATCTTTCCAGGAGCAGATGACCAGGTCTTCCCTCCTGAGGAGCAGCTGGTCGCTTGGAACCGCCCACTTAACCACTGCACCACCAGGGCTCCTTGAACAGAAAATAGCAGCGGTCATCTCCATTCATGAAGCATTCTTCTATTTCTCCACAGGATGGCAGCACAACTTCAGACAGAAAAGTTTCCAAAGATTTTTGCTAATACATGTGCTTATGCTGCCATCTTGTGGAGACATAGGAGAATGCGTCATGATACGAGAAGAGTCTTTTCTAAAATCCAGATGTATTTTTTACACATTGGTCATTAAAAACAGTGGAGCAATGGTTAAGCACTTGGCTAGTAACCTAAAGGCGGAGGTTCAAACTCACCTAGCAACGCTGCTGGAGAAACACCTGGCTATCTTCTTTTGTAAAGATTACAGACTAGAAACCCAAAGCAGGTCTACCCTGTCATTTGCGGTTACTACGAGTTAGTTGAAATTGACTTGATGGCACCCAAAAAGAACAACAGAAACAATTTATCAACTTAATTGTTGAACATTAAACTCAAGCAACACCACATCAGAGCCACAGTACTTGCTATGACCTGCACTCTTGTCTGCACCAATAATTCTTTTTTCCCCCTAGAACATTACTGCACTACATAAAACTTGTGACTTATCTCACCACATGCACGGCAATAAGAAAGAAGGAATATTTCGTTTTCCTGCTCCAGAAAAGTGACTGCACTAAAATCACCTCGAGCTGAAGTAAATAATCAAGTATTACATAATGGTAGAAAAACCACTAGACCAATGCTTCTTAATTGCATGTGCATAGGACTCACCTGGGGAGCTTGTGAAAAAGCAGATTTGGATTCGATAGGTCGGGGGTAAGCCGAGAGATTTCCTATAGGATGGGGTAGAACTACTCCATAGGGTTTCCAAGGAGAAGCTGGTGGATTTGAACTGCTGACCTTTTGGTTAGCAGCTGTAGCTCTTAATCACTACACCACCAGGGTTTCCCTTGGCACTCCAACCCAACCAAACCCAACCCACTGCTGTCAAGTCCATTCCGACTCACAGTGACCCTTTAGGACAGAGGAGAACTGCCCCATAGGGTTTCCAAGGAGCACCTGGTGGATTTGAACTGCGAACCTTTTAGTTAGCAGTCAATCGCTTTAACCACCCAAAAAAGGAAACTCCAAGATCCATGGTCCCTTAGTCATTGGGGCCTCAAGGCATATGCATGACTCAATGAATATACATGATTGACTGCATCCTGGCCTCTCCCTTCCTGAGGTTTGCTACCTGGCTGGAGCCTGTGTAGACCCTACTCATTTACACATGTTTAACTGTTGCCTGGCTATTTTAGAAAACAAAGGGCACCTTGATTGCTGGAGAATTCCATGGGCTATTTTCAGAAACCACAGACAAAGGGCCAAAACGAATTCTTTGTCCCACAGATATTATAGCTTCTGTTCTCAAAGTGTGCTCCAGGGACCCTGGGGGTCCCAAGACCCTTCCAGGGGTCCAAGAGGTTAAAACTTAATACGACTAAGATGTTATTTGCCTTTTTCACTCTCATTCTGTCCCAAGTGTACAGTAGTGTTTTCTAGAGAAGAGACGGAGTGCAGAAGCAGATACAAGAAGTCAGCTGTCTTCTGTTGAGCCACAGTTTAAGGAGATTTGCAAAAATGGACAGAATGACACTCTTCGCACTAATTTTGTTTGTTTTGGAAAACAGTTGTATTTTATGAATATTTCATTTTTGTTACAGTGTAATGGGTTTACACTTGCTATTTTAATGTTATTTTTTTAAGTTTCTCAATTTTAATTTCCAACATGGTAAGTATTAATAAAAGGAGCCCTGGAGGTGCAATGATTGAGCACACCCAACCAGGGGCTCTGGGGGAGAAAGACCTGGCGATTGGCTCCGTAAAGATTACGGCCGAGGAAGCCCAAGGGTGCAGTTCTACTCTGTCACATGAAGTCACTATCAGTCGAAATTGAGTCAAGGGCACTGTTGTAGGGGAAAAACATTATAAAGTTTAGTAAAGCAAAAAGAAAGTTTTATTCGGCATATAGTCAAAAGGGCAGAAGTGGGATACAGACAAGCATGCTGCCAGAGCCATGTCTGCCCGAGTCCAAGGACGGATCACAGAACAGACAAAAGTGGGAAAATGGACAAGCATGCTGCCACAGCCATGTCTGCCTGAGGCCAAAGACCATTACAGACTCATCAGTTTATATTAACATTACAAACTGGCAAAACCATTGAAAGCTTAGCTTTTCAGATTGGCTAGAAACTGGGATCCTACATCCTGGATTGTCTTTCTTAACAATCATTGGTACAGGTTTCAGTAACGACAGTCAGGAGGGTCTTCATTGGTCCAACAAATTTCTATTCACTAAATGCTAATAGAAAAAGAGTTGGGAGTCTTTTGTGTTCTGTTTGAATGGCCTTATGTGAAACTTTCCATAAAAGGTATTTTCCAAGATTATCTTAGCTGTTGTCTTTATAACCAGGGCCCAGTTGATGTGTCCTTGTGAGTCCTTTTGAGCCCAGTTTTAGCTAGGTCACATTCTCTATGCTCAAGGAGAGGGAATAAATGATTCCAATATTTTCTAAATCACTATCCAACACTAGTAAACATTACTGGTTTTTTTATTTCTTTTCTTTTAAACTGTGCTTTAGGTGAAAGCTTACACTGCAAATTAGCTTCTCATAAAAAAATTATACTTAAATTCTTTTGTGAATTGGTTGCACTCCCTGAACTGTGTCACCACTCTCCCCTTTCCCTCTCCACTCCGGGTTCCCAGGTTCCACTTGTCCAGTTTTCTTGCCCCTTCCCGTCTTTTGTCTTTCTTTTTGGGCAGGTATTGCATTTGGTCTCCTATACTTGACTGATCTCCCTAGGCATCTTTCAGTTTGTTCTACTGTGGTGGCTTGCATGTTGCTGTGCTGCTGGAAGCTATGCCACCGGTATTTCAAATACTAGCAGGGTCACCCATGATGGACAGGTTTTAGCTGAGCTTCCAGACGAAGACAGACTAAGAAGAAGGACCTGGCAGTCTACTTTTGAAAAAAAATTAGCCAGTCAAAACTTTACGAATAGCAGCAGTACATTTTCTAATACAGTGCCAGAAGATGAGTCCATCAGGTTGGAAAGCACTCAAAATACTTCTGAGGAAGAGCTGCCTCCTCAAAGTATAGTCGACCTTAATGACTTCGATAGAGGCAAGCTTTCGAGACCTTTATTTGCGGATGTGGTGGGAATGAAAATGAGAAGAAATAGCTGCAAACATCCATTAATAATAGGAACATGGAATGTAAACAGTATGAATCTAGGAAAACTGGAAATCATCAAAAATGAAAATGAATGCATAAAGATCAATATCCTAGGCATTAGTGAGCTGAAATGGAGTTGTACTGGCCATTCTGAATCAGACATTCCTATGGTCTACTATTCCGGGAATGACAAATTGAAGAGGAATGGCACTGCAATCATTGTCAAAAAGAACATTTCAAGATCTATCCTGAAGTACAACGATGTCAGTGATATGATAATATTCATACGCCTACAAGGAAGACCAGTTAATACGACTATTATTCACATTTACATACCAAACACTAAGTCCAAAGACGAAGAAATTGAAGATTTTTACCAACTTCTGCAGTCTGAAATTGACCAAACATGCAATCAAGATGCATTGATGATTACTGGTGACTGGAATGTGAAAGTCGGAAATAAAGAAGGATTGCTAGTTGGAAAATATGGCCTTGGAGATAGAAACGATGCCGGAGATTGCATGATAGAATTTTGCAAGATCAACGACTTCTGGCTGCAAATACCCTTTTTCAACAACATAAATGGCGACTGTACACATGGACGTCACCAGATGGAATACACAGGAATCAAATTGACTACATCTGTGAAAAGAGACCATGGAAAAGCTCAATATCATCAGTCAGAACAAGGCCAGGGGCCGACTGTGGAACAGACCATCAATTGATCTTATGCAAGTTCACGTTGAAGTTGAAGAAAATTAGAACAAATCCATGAGAGCCAAACTACGAGTTTCAGTATATCCCACCTGAATTTAGAGGCCATCTCAAAAATAGATTTGATGCATTGAACACTCATGAGTGAAGACCAGATGAGCTGTGGAATGACATCAAGGACATCATACATGAAGAAAGCAAAAGGTCATTAAAAAGGCAGGAAAGAAATGTCCACAATGGATGTCAGAAGAGAATCTAAAACTTGCCCTTGAACGTACAGCAGGTAAAGTGAAAAGAAGAAATGATGAAGCAAAAGAGCTGAACAAAAGATTTCAAAGGGCAACTCAGGAAGACAAAGTAAAGTGTTAGAATGAAATGTACAAAGACCTGGAATTAGAAAAACGAAAGAGACGAACATGCTCAGCATTTCTCAAGCTAAAAGAACTGAAGAAAAAATTCAACTTGCAATATTGAAGGATTCTATGGGCAAAATACTGGACGATGCAAGAAGCATGGAAAGAAGATGTTAGGAATACACAGAGTCACTGTACCAAAAAGAATTGGTCGATGTTCAATCATTTCAGGAGGTAGCATAATATAGACAACCGATGGTACTAAAGGAAGAAGTCCAGGCTGCACTGAAGGCATTCGCGAAAAACAAGGCTCCAGGAATTGATGGAATACCAATTGAGATGTTTCAATAAACAGATGCAGCACTGGAGGTGCTCACTCATCTATGTCAAGAAATTTGGAAGACAGCTACATGGCCGACCGACTAGAAGAGATCCATATCTGTACCCATTCCAAAGTATGATGATCCAACAGAATGTGGAAATTATCAAACAATATCTTAATATCCCACTCAAGAAAAATTTTGCTGAAGATCATTCAAATTGGTTGCAGCTATACATTGACTGGGACCTGCCAGAAATTCAAGTTGGATTCAGAAGAGGACGTAGAACAAAGGATATCATTGCTGACGTCAGATGGATCTTGGCTGAAAGCAGACTATACTAGAAAGTTCTTTACCTGTGTTTTATTGACTATGCAAAGGTATTCGACTGTGTGGGTCATAACAACTTAATGATAACATTTCGAAGAATGGGAATTCCAGAACACTTAATTGTGCTCATTAGGAACCTGTATATAGACCAAGAGGCAAGTGTTCGAAAAGAACAAGGGGATGCTGTGTGGATTAAAGTCAGAAAAGGTGTGTGTCAGGGTTATATCCTTTTTCCATACTTATTCAATCTGTATGCTGAACAAATAATCCGATAAGCTGGACTATATGAAAAAGGATGCAGCATCAGGATTGGAGAAACACTCATTAACAACCTGCGTTATGCAGATGACACAACCTTGCTTGCTGAAAGTGAAGAGGACTTGAAGCACTTACTGATGAAGATCAAAGACCACAGCTTTCAGTATGGATTACACCTCAACATAAAGAAAACAAAAATCCTCACAACTGAACCAATAAGCAAAATCATGACAAATGGAGAAAATATTGAAGTTGTCAAGGGTTTCATTTTACTTGGATCCACAATCAATACACGCAGAAGCAACAGTCAAGAAATCTAACAACACATCGCTCTGGGCAAATCTACTGCAAAAGACCTCTTTAAAGTGTTGAAATGCAAAGACTTCACTTTAAGGACTAAGGTGTGCCTGACCCAAGCCATGATGTTTTCAATCGCCTCATATGCATGTGAAAGCTGGACAATGAATAAGGAAGACTGAAGAAGAATCAATGCCTTTGAATTATGGTGTTGGAGAAAAATATTGAATATACCATGGACTGCCAGAAATACGAACAAATCTGTCTTGGAAGAAGTACAGCCAGAGTGCTCCTTAGAAGCAAGGATGGTGAGACTTCATTTCACACACTTTGGACATGTTATCGGGAGCGACCAGTCCCTGGAGAAGGACACCATGTTTGGTAGAGTGACAGTGAAAAAGCTAAGAAGTACACTCTTCAGGAGTATCATTTTATGTCCCATAGTCCAGTTTAATCTTTGTCTGAAGAGTTGGCCTCAGGAATGGTTTTAGTTTTGGGCTAACAGGGAGTCCAGGGGCCATGTCTTCCAGGGTCCCTCCAGTCTCAGTCGAATCATTAACTCTGGTTTTTTTAACTAGAATTTGAGTTCTGCACCTTGCTTTTCTCCTGGTCCATCAGGCACTCTCTGTTGTGTTCTCTGTCAGGGCAGTCATTGGTGGTAGCCAGGCACCATCTAGTTCTTCTGGTCTCAGGCTGTTGAAGTCTCTGGTTTATGTGGCCCTTTCTGTTGCTTGTGTTCTTCATTCTGCTTTACTCCAGGTGGTTGGGAGCAATTGATGCATCTCAGATGGCTGCTTACAAGCTTCTAAGGCCCCAGATGCCACTCACCAAAGTCGGATGAAGAACAGTTTCTTAATAAGCTTTGTTATGCCAGTTGTCCTAGATGTCCCCTGAAAGCATGGTCCCCAGACCGCTATCCCTGCTACTCTGTCCCTCAAAGGGTTTGATTGTATTCAGGAAACTTCTTAGTTTTGGTTTAGTCCAGTTGTTCTGACTTTACCTGCATTGTGTGCTGTCCTTCCCTTCACTTAAAATAATTCTTGTCTAGTATCTAGTTAGTGAATTCCCCTCTCCCACCCTCTCCACTCTCGTAACCATCAAAGAGTGTCTTCTTCTGTGTTTAAACCTTTTCCAGAGTTCTTATAATAGCGGTCTTCTACAGTATTTGTCCTCTTGCGACTGACTGAATTCACTCAGCATAATGTCTTCCAGATTCCTCCATGTTCTAAGGTGTTTCACAGATTCATCGCTCTTCTTTATTGTTGCATAGTATTCCATTGTGGGAATGTACCATAAATTGTTTATCCATTCATCCATTGATGGGCACCTAGGTTGTTTCCGTCTTTTTGCTATCGTGAACAGTGCTGCAATGAACATGGGTGTGCATATATCTGTTTGTGGATCGGCTCTCATTTCTCTAGGATATATACCAAGGAGCGGGGCTGCTGGATCATATGGTACTTCTATTTCTAGCTTTTTAAGGAAGCGACAAATTGATTTCCAAAGTGGTTGTACCATTTGACATTCCCACCAACAGTGTATAAGTATTTCAGTCTCTCCACAACCTCGCCAACATTTATTATTTTGTGTTTTTTGGATTAATGCTAGTCTTGTTGGGGTGAGATGGTATCTCATTGTAATTGTGAATTGCATTTCTCTAATGGCTAATGATTGTGAGCATTTCCTCATGTGTCTCTTAGCCACCTGAATGTCTTCTTTGGCAAAGTGTCTGTTCATATCCTTTGCCCATTTTTTAATTGGGTTGTTTGTCTTTTTGTTGTTGAGGTTTTACTGTATCTTACAGATTTTAGAGATTAGATGCTGTTCGGATTTGTCGTAGGCAAATTGTTTCCCCCAGTCTGTAGGTTGTCTTTCTACTCTTTTGATGAAGTCTTTTGACGAGCATAAGCGTTTGATTTTTAGGAGCTCCCAGTTATCTACTTTCTCTTCTGGTGTTTGTGCATTGTTACTTATGGTTCGGATTCTGTTTAAGCCACGTATTAGGGTTCCTAGTGTTGTCCCTATTTTCTCTTCCATGATCTTTATCTTTTTGATTTTATATTTAGGTCTTTGATCCATTTTGTTTGATTTTTTCCTTGCTTTTTCTGTTATTTATTTCTACTTTTATGTCTTTATGATCAGAAAAGATGCTTTGTAATCTTTCGATGCTTTGGATTCTGCTAAGGTATGCTTTATGGCCTAATATGTGGTCTATTCTGCAGAATGTTCTGTGTGCATTGGAAAAGAAAGTATATTTGGCTGATGTTGGGTGGAGTATTTGGTACATGTCCATGAGATCAAATTGGTTGATTGTGGCATTTAGATCTTCCATGTCTTTACTGAGCTTTCTGGATGTTCTGTCCTTCACCGAGAGTGGTCTGTTGAAGTCTCCAACTATTATTGTGAGCTGTCTATCTCTCTTTTCAACGCTGTTAGAGTTTGTCTTATGTATTTTTGAGCTCTGTCATTGGGTGCGTAAATAGTTATTACGGTCATGTCCTCCTGGTGTACTGATCCTTTAATCGTTATATAGTGTCCTTCCTTATCCTTTGTGGTGGATTTTACCTTAAAGTTTATTTTGTCAGAGATTAATATTGCCACTCCTGCTCTTTTTGAGTGTTGTTTGCTTGATATATTTTTTTCCATCCTTTGACATTTAGTTTGTTTGTGTCTTTAAGTCTAAGGTGTGTCTCTTGTAGGCAGCATATAGACGGATCTCCTTTTTATCCAATCTGCCAGTCGCTGTCTCTTTATTAGTGCATTTAGTCCATTTACATTCAGTCTAATTATTGATATGTATGAGTTTAGTGCTGTCATTTTCATGTCTTCTTTTGTGTGCTGTTCACAGTTTCTTTCTTCCACTTAATTTTCTGTGCTGAGTCGTTTTTCTTTACGTATTTTCTTTTCATCTTTTTCATTGTTGTTGCTTTTGTATTTACTGAGTCTTTATGTTTTTCTTGGTTTTTATTTTGACTTGAGGATTGTTAGTTTCCTTTGTGGTTACCTTAATATTTACCCCTATTTTTCTAAGTTTAAACCAGTCTTTTATTTCTTCATATCGCCTTGACTTCCTCTCCATATGAAAAGTCTATGACTACATTTTTTAGGCCCTCTTTTTTGTTTTAACGTTGTCATCTTTTACATATTGACATGTCTGTTTCCCTATTTTCAGCGTTTTAGCTTTGATTTATTTTTGTGACTTCCCTCTCTGTGTTGATATCTGGTTGCTCTGTCCTGTGTTCTAGTCTTGGGTTGTTATCTGATGTTACTGATTTTCTAACAAGAGGGCTTCCTTTAGTAATTCTTGTAGTTTTGGTTTGGCTTTTGCAAATTTCCTAAACTTCTGTTTATCTGGAAATGCCCTAATTTCACCATCATATTTGAGAGACAGTTTTGCTGGATATATATTTCTTGGCTGGCAATTTTTTTCTTTGAAGGCTTTATATATGTCATCCCATTGTCTTCTTGCCTACATGGTTTCTGCTGAGAGGTCCGAGCTTAGTCTTATTGACTTTTGTTTGTAGATGACTTTTCATTTATCCCTAGCCACCCTTAAAATTCTCTCTTCTTTGGTTTGGGAAGTTTGATTATAATCTGTATTGGTGGCTTTCTTTTGGGATCTACCTTGTGTGGGGTTCCATGAGCATCTTGGATAAATATCTTCTCATCTTTCACGATATCAGGGAAGTTTTCTATCAACACATCTTCACAATTCTGTGTATTTTCTGTTATCCACCCCCCACCCCTGTTCTGGTATTCCAGTTACTCGTAGGTTGTTCTTCTTGATAGAGTCCCAAATAATTCTTATGGTTTCTTCATTGTTTTAAATTCTTTTATCTGAATTTTCCTCAAATAAGTCGCTGTCAAGTGCATTATCTTCAACCTCACTAATTCTGACTTCTATTGCCTCAGTTCTGCTCCTATGACCTTCTATTGAGTTGTCTAATTCTTACATTTTATTGTTAATCTTCTGGATTTCTGTTTGCTATCTCTCTATGGATTCTTGCAGCCTGTTAAATTTATCATTGTACTCTCCTCTAATATTCTTAAGTTCCTCTATTGCTTTGTTTGGGAGTTCCTTGGATTGTTCTGCATTTTGCCTGATCTCCTTCCTGATATCTTGAAGACTTCTGTAGAGTAATCTTTTGTATTCTACTTCTGGTAATTTCAAGAGGTTCTCTTCCTCTGGAAAATTTCTTGATTCTTTGTTTTGCTGAAGTCATCATAGTCTGCCTCTATATGTGATTTGATATTGATTGTTGTCTATGAGCCATCAATAAGTTATTCTATTTATTTATTTTATGTTTGCTTACTGTGTCCTAGCTTCTTGTTTTCTTTTGTTTTGATATGCCCAAGTAGGCTGCTCGTGTGAGTTAGTTTGATTATTGGTGCCTTGAAGCTGTAATATCCTGTCACCAGGTGGTTAGATTGGTTACTAGGTATGTGACCCAGGAGTCTGTTCACTTGTTTTTATGGATTCAGCTCAGATGTCCAGGTAGTCGGTCACCAAGTGTGTGGTGCAGGCTCTCACCTACATTCCTAGACAGGCAGAGGTTACTGGTGTAGGCACAGGTATCTGGCTGCAGTAGGGGGTCATGGACTGAGCAAAGCAGGGGGCTGACGGCTGCCCCTGAGTGTCTTGGAGGAAAGCGTGTCCCTGTTCCCTAGAGCACATAGGTGGGTGGGTTTTGCAGCCAGACTATGGGCACCCAATGCTGTTCGCTGTAAGGACTGGGAGGCACTACTTCTTCTTGGACCTGTGTCGTGGGGGGCTAGGTGGTGTGGGTGGAGCCACCAGTCCTCAGGCCCCTGATGTGGGTAGATGAGGACACAGCTTAATGGGCAGAGCAGTGTCAAATGTCATGAACCTGCCACTTCACCATATAGCTGACATAGTTGAAGTTAGGCTTCAGGTATACACACAGTTGTACTGTGTTAATGAGGGCCTACAGTCTTGAAACAGGCCCACACAGGACTATGCAGGGGTGAAAGGCATCCAAAGTCCATGGACCCCTTATGCCTGTGCCTAGGAAAAGGAGTTGTGCCTACCCTGAGTTCCCAGCTTAGGGGAGCTGGCAGATTAGTTTTTCCTGTTTGGTAATCTGTTCCCTCTCCTAGGCAGGAGTATGCATCAGGGAACGTGACAGGTGCTACTCCTCAATCGCTAAAGCCGGCCCGGGACTTTGTGCAGAGTGGGCAGCGTTCAGGTAAATGGGAGAGAGATTTTTCCCAAAGGGGGTGTGTTTTGATCGGCACAGTAGGTCAAACGCATGTACTCATCTTTTGCCGATTGAGTGCCACTTTTCACTGGTTCTGGATTCCCAAGTAGACTCTATGCCGCTGCAGCTCACCCGATGTGGAAAATGGTTCATGAGTGCCACTTCTTGCCTCTCCTTGCACACCAGTTGATCTGTCCTGAAAGGTGCCGTCTCGTGCCGTCAGGGATGGAACACCTTGCTGCTTCCAAACCATCTCTCCCTCCCCCTGCCACTCAGTCCAATTCCTCAACTTTGCCTTTGATGTTCAGGGCTCCTACATTATCATATATAATCGATTCACTTTTATTGGTCTTTGTTGTAAGAGGGACCACAGGAAATACCTCACTACACAGCCATCTTGGCCCTCCCTCCCATCTCATTTGTTATTTGTGTTATTTTCGTCTTCTCCTGTTTTTCTCTTGTCAATTTGGCCAGTGGTTTGTCCAATTTATTAATTCTTTCAAAAACCAGCTGTTAGTCTTGTTGATTCTTTCTATTGTTTTTCTGTTCTCTGTTTCATTTACTATTCCACTAATTTTTAGTATTTTGTTTCTTCTGGTGACTGTGAGCTTCTTTTGCTGCTCTTTCTAATTGTTCAAGTTGTAGGGATAGTGTTTTGATTTTTGTCAATTCTTCTTTTTTGATGTGTGCATTTATTGGTATAAATTGACCTCTGAGTACTGGTTTTCCTGTGTCCTAAATGTTTTGGTATGTTGTGTTTTCATTCTCTTTTGATTCTAGGAATTTTTTAAATTCTTATCTTTGATTTCTTCTTTTCTAAGTAGTTTTTAAGCAGTGTGTTATTTAGTTTCCATTAATTAGATTTTCTTTCTCTTGGTCTTTCTGTTACTGATTTCTACTTTTATAGCATTGTAATCAGAGAAGATGCTTTGTATTATTTCAATTTTTTGAATTTGTTGAGGCTTGGTTTATGTTCTAAAATGTGGTCTATTCTGGAGAATGATCCATGAGCACTGGAGAAGAATATGTACTTTGCCGCTGTTGGGTGAAGTGCTCTGTATATGTCTTTGAGGTCAAGTTGGTTGATTGTGGTATTTAGATCTTCTGTGTCTTTGTTATCATTTGACTCATAGCAACCGTATAAGGCAGCTATAAATTTGCTATGAGTCGGAATTGATTTAACGGCAATGTTTTTGTTTTTTTTTTTTTTTTGGTGTCTCTGTTGAGTTTCTCTCTGGTTGTTCTGTCCTTCACTTAGAGTGGTGTGTGAAAGTCTCCTAGTATTATTGTGGAAGTGCCTATTTCTCTTTTCAGAGCTGTAAGGGTTTGTTTTATGTATTTTGGAGCTCTATCGTTGGGTGCATATATACTTATTATGCTTATGTCCTGTAGGTGGATTGACCTTCTAATCATTATATAATGTCCTTCGTTGTCTTTTATAGTGGATTTTGCTTTAAAATCTATTTTATCAGAGATTAATATTGCCACTCGTGCCCTTTTTTGGTTACTGTTTGCTTGCTATACCTTTTTAAATCCTTTAAGTTTTAGTTTATTTATATCTTTGTTTCAAATGTGTATCTCTTTCAAACAGCATATTGATGCGTTCTGGTTTTTAATCCATTCTGCCACTCTTCATCTGTGGGGATATATGCCGTTTAAACACGGCTACACTATTGACAACTTCACCCCCTCAAAGTCCTCTATCCTGCACAGGAGATGTTGAGACTTGTCAGCGATGAGGAGGAGATTAGGCACAATTGTTTTCCCGAACCTATTGTCCCGTTACTGATTGGCTTGTTAACCTGAATTCCTTCTCCCTTGCCCGAAACTTCTTGTTATTCACCCAAAGCCCCTGTTCTGTTATTTGCTTCACTGCTTGCTGTAATGACTATAAATAAACTCCTGGGTCTGAAGCCGGGGTCGACTATTCTGAGTGACCCTCCTTGGCCCCACTTCTCTGTAAGAGTTGTGTTTGGCTACTGTCTTCGCCGCCCCAACAATCGTCACCGCTGCGACAGATGGCACCCCGTACGAGGGGACTGTAGACGCCCTCGCACTCAATCCCTTCAGGTGGTGAGTATCGGACATCCATTTCAGGCTGGGTTTACAGCCCGAGAGTGGTGGAGCTTTCCCGAACGCCCTCGATTCTGGCTGGGTTTATATCCCAAGGGTGGCGGGGCTTTCCTGAATGCCCTCAATTTAGGTTGGGTTTACAGCCCAGGGGCGGCGGGGCTTTCCCGAGCACTCTCAAGGGATTTCAGGCTTCAGGCCAGGAGATTTTACTGTCTCTCATTCTCTTTTCATTTTCCGTTTCTCCCTCACTATGGGGAATTTTCTTTCTTCTGAACAGCGTCAGTATAAAACCCAGCTGTTAGGATTGTTAAAGGCCTCCAAGCTTACGGTTTCAGAAGAAATTCTTACCCAACTTCTGCTTTTAATTGAATCTGCCTGTCCTTGGTATCCCTTGCGGGGAAACCTTGATGTAGAAGCATGGGAACGTATTGGTAACATCATTCGTGACATGAACATCCCAGCTTCAGTTCTTATTGCTTGGCAACACTGTCGCCTTGCCCTGCAGTCCTTACAAGCAGCTCCTTCGGCTCCCTCCCCTAGTAAAGAAAACGTTTATGACCCTTCTCCTTCCGCGCCTCCCGAGGCTGATTCCTTACATGAGTCTCTTATGGAGAGATGTTTGCAGGAGGGCCGTGAGAAAGAAGGGTTTTCTGCTTATCCTGTCATTCGGGGTGCAGGACCGCCCCGTCACGATGTCCTTCCAGTTCAAGTTTTTAAAGAACTTCGTAACAGCATAGCAGAAAATGGTTTACAGAGTTCCTTTACAAAAGGAATGGTAGCAGGTCTAGCACAAGGATGTGAGATGACCCCCTGGGATTGGAATGTATTGATGCGAACAGTCTTAACTCCTGCCCAATTTAGTGTTTGGAATCAAGAATATAAAGAACATTGTAGCTTTTATGCTATGGACAATTTAAATCATAACATCCCTGTTAGTGTTGACATGCTCTCAGGTGCTGGGAACTACTCCACTCCCCAGGCCCAGAGTCAGATGAATAGGCAAGCATTCAGTCAAGCCTCCAACGCTGCTGCCAAACCCTGGAGTAAAATCCCTGATTCCAGGATGCCCACCGGCTCATTCGCCACTATTCGTCAAGTGGCAAACGAGCCTTGCATTGACTTTACCAATCGTCTCCAAATGGCCATTTCCCGACAGGTAGATAACCAACAAGCAGCTGAAGTTCTTTGTCTCCAGCTTGCTTATGAAAATGCTAATGGTGACCGTCGGGCTGTTTTAGCTCCCTTAAAGGCACAGAATCTTAATCTAGCTGAAATGATTAGAGCATGTCAAAATGTTGGCACAGAAATTCATAAGCACAAGTATTAGCGGCAGCTCTCCGTCCATCCACTGCCAACTGTTTTGGGTGCAGTAAACCTGGACATTTTAAGGAAGACTGTCACAGTTTAAAAAACAAAAATGCCAACACTAAACTTCCAACCCAAAAGCGTCCCTGCTGTGATAAAGGCTTTCATTGGGCTAATCAGTGCAGGTCTCAACTTAACAATCAAGGCAGCCCTATGTCGGGAAACGGTAAGAGGGGCGAGAGCTCTCACACCCCGAAAAATCCATGGAGCTCTGGAGTGTGGAGTGTAGAGACCACAGCATAGACGCCAAACAGCAACATTTTCGAGTCAATGATTTAAAGGAAGCCACAGAAGGGAGTGCAGGTCTAGATTTACCCTTAGCAGAAGGGGCTATAATAGATGAGGCAGGAAAAGTTTTTCTTATAGCAACACAGGTTTGGGGACCCCTGCCTCGAGGATATTCAGGACTCCTAATGGGTCGCTCTAGTATTACATCTCAAGGTCTAACTGTTCATCCTGGTGTAATAGACTCTGATTACGAAGGTCAAATTAAAATTATGGTTTCCAGTCTCTCTGACTGGAACATTACTCCCTCTGATAAAATAACACAGCCAATTTTACTTCCCTTTGTAGTCCCCTCCGCTCGCACTACCCCAAGACGGGCTGGGGATTTCGGCAGTACTGATGCTTTTTGGCTTACTAAGTTAAATCTTCCCGACCATATCTTACTGTTCAGGTCAATGATCGTGTGTTTAAAGGGCTCGTGGGTTCTGGGGCAGATGTAACTATCTTCTCCTCTCATTCCTGGCCCTCTTCTTGGCCCAAGAAGCAGACCATTGAAACCCTCGCCGGAGTTGGAGGAGCACAGTGTCCTTTTCAAAGTACACTTCCCATTGTTTGCTATAGCCCTGATGGACAACCCCCTTCTATCTGTCCCTTTACCCTTCCTTTGCCTACTATATTATGGGGACGAGATTTACTCTCTCAGTGGAATGTTCAAATTGGCACCCCTCAGGATTTTTCATAGGGGCTACTGCTCAAACAGACCCTCTGTTAAAATTAACCTGGATACCTGGCCCTCCTGTTTGGGTTGAGCAGTGGCCCATTAAAGAAGAGAAATTAGAACACCTTAAAAGACTTGTCCAGGAACAGTTAGAGGCCGGACACATCCGGCCTTCCTGCAGCCCTTGGAATACACCTATTTTCTGTGTCCCTAAAAAATCCAAAAAATGGAGGCTCCTACATGACTTACGGGCTGGTAATCAACGTCTTGTCCCTATGGGACCTCTTCAACCAGGAATTCCCAACCCGGCCTGTATTCCTCAAACATATCATATTATTACTTATTGATCTTAAAGATTGTTTTTTTACCCATCCCACTCCATCCCGATGACTGTGCTAAATCTGCCTTCTCAGTTCCTTCTATGGATAAATGTCGTCCTATGCAGCGTTATGAGTGGACTGTTCTCCCACAGGGCATGGTCAATAGTCCAACTATCTGTCAGTATTATGGTGATAAGGCTCTTAAGCCAGTCCGAAGAGCCTTTCCCTCATGTCTTATATATCATTATATGGACGACATTCTCCTAGCCCATCCCAAACCAGAACAACGTGATTCACTTCTTGTCTCTGTTCAACATGCATTACAAGGTTTTGGCTTACAAGTAGCCCCTGAAGAAGTTCAGTCTTTCACCCCGTGGCAGTATCTGGGATACATTCTTGACACCCATATCGTTTGCCCTAAAACACCAGAAATTATAATTCCCAAGGCCTTAACTCTAAATGACCTCCAAAAGATCCCTGGTCATATTAATTGGTTGCGACTGTCACTCGGCATAACAACCTCTCAACTGACCCACTTATTTGAGACCCTTAAGGGTGACCCTGCTCTAACTTCTATGAGGACACTCTCTCCCCAAGCACGCCATGAATTAATACTTGTTAACCAAGCCATTAAAGAAAAATTTTTGACTCGTTTACAGATAAATCATCCTGTTTACCTTCTCCTATTAAATACTCCTCATAGTCTTACAGGCGTGCTCTGTCAATTTACTCCTGACTTCGGAGCACTTGAGTGGCTTTTTCTTCCTTCTCGCCCTCCGCAACAGTTGTTTACACGTTTCTCTCAGTGCATTAACTTATTAACGCAAGGATGCACCCGCACTCAACAGCTCTTGAGTTCTGACCCTCATTTTATATACTTTGGGGTAACAAAAACAGCTTTTGACCATGCTGTTCTTAATTCCGGAGAGCTCCAGATCGCTTTGGCTGATTTTACTGGGCAAATAATTTATTCTTATCCCACTTCAAAGCCACTCTCTACTGTGCAGCTTCTTCCTTTACAACTTTCTACTATGCTCTCTCCTTCACTTCTTGCTAACGCCCCTACCGCCTTTATAGACGGATCAGGAAAAACTGGAGAAGGAGCGGTCACCTGGCAGACGGACGGTGCTTGACAGCACTGTATTACACAGAAAGCCTCCACTACACAGTGTGCTGAGTTGTCAGCAGCTATTGCTGCCTTTGAAATTTTTAAATCAGTGCCTTTCAATTTAATCGCTGATTCTGCTTACGTTGTTCACACTATTCAACATATTAGCGATGTAACTCTTCGATTTAGTCACAATTATGAGTTGTTTACTTTATTTATAAAGCTCCAAACCCTGCTTAATAGCCATAACTCTCCCTTTTTTGTGGTACATGTGCACCCCCATACACCCTTGCCGGGACCTCTTTCTGATGGCAATTCTTGCGCCGATTTACTTGCTGGCTCTGCCTTTTCTGATGCATGAACTTCTCATAATTTCTTTCATCAAAATGCACGGGGACTTCAAAAACAATTTTCTATCTCTCTTACTGAAGCACAACAAATTGTTCACACCTATCCTGACTGCCAATGCTTTTCTCCCACGTGCTATGCTGCTGGCATCAACCCACGTGGTCTAGTAGCCAATCAATTGTGGCAAATGCATGTTACACACTATCCTCCCTTTGGGAAACTTAAATATGTCCACGTGTCCATAGATACATGTTCTGGGTTTCTTTATGCTACAGCCCTTTCCGGAGAACGTTCTACTCATGCCTGTCATCACTTCACCCAAGCCGTTACAACTATGGGATGTCCCCAAGCCCTTAAAACTGATAATGGTCCTGCATATACTTCTGATAAATTTCAACAATTTTGTGCCACTTGGGATATTCTTTATACCACTGGCATTCCTTATAGCCCTCACGGGCAAGCCATAATTGAACGTGCCCATCATACTCTCAAACAGCTCTTAAATAAACAAAAGGGGGGAGATGATGGGTCCAGACTATGTGACCAAAATGAAAGACTTACCAAAGCTCTCTTTACTTCTAACTTTTTATCGGTTGCTAAAGATGGTCATACCGCTGCAGAACATTTTATCCCCCCGACACCCGAACTCGCCCACAGGTCCTCTATGAAGATCTTCAGAGTCCCTTTGTCTGGCAAGGAACTATAAAATTATTAACCTAGGGGCGAGGGTATGTGGCTGTTTTGTCTCCCACAGGTTCACTTTGGATTCCCGCCTGATTAGTAAAACCATATCATGACCCAGAGATAGCCACCACCCTTCCGTTGGGAACCACCGCCCCTGCTGCAGCTGCCGGGGCCGCTAGCCAGCCCGACTCCAGAATGACAACTGACACCATCACCATCACCCCCTCCCTGGGGAAGGATAGTGAACAACAGAGCTCTGCTATACCGGTAACATGGGGAGGTCTGAAAGCCTCTCCTCCAAAGCTGAGTATATCCTCTCAACTACAGGTACCCCACTTACACCTGAAAATCTATTTCTAACTATGGTCTCCTTTGTGACCTTCAATTCTCAACAGGTACGTGTTCTCCTCCTCCTTTCTCAAGTACTAGCAACCTCTGCCTCAACCACCTACTGGGCTCACGTTCTTAGCCCCCCTCTTCCACCCGGTTACGTGGGAAGAACCAGAACCCCCTCTTTCCTCTAATGATACTACCATTACTGGTGGACAATATTTGGCCTATTCCAACACTCATTAACTCCCCTGAAGAGGGATGATGGTTTGTACTGCCTACAAATTGGACACTCTATGCTGACGCCCTTCCTTTGTGTTTCACTACTCAAGCATGCACTGCTTCTGCATGCGTACCTATACTAGAACAATGGTATATGAATTACATTTACTCCAATGATACTGATAAGCAACCAGCCTATTCTAAATAAATTTTCGTCAAAGCTATAGGCATTAACGGCACGTTCAGCAATAACAGTGCCTGTATTAGTCACTCACCCCCTTCCTTCCCTGTATGTCAACACCCACAGCTATCTCTTACAGACCCTATCGATAATACTTGGCTTATTTGTCGAACTACTAACTTTTCTTCATACTCTCTCCCTTTCAACATTTCACTAGAAAATCGGGGCCCTCAAGGTCTAGTTTTATTACCAAATCGCTCTACTTGGCAGTGGGCAGCCCTATACCATTATCAAGGACACTCTCAATCCTGGAACCCTGGCCTAGCCGGACCCATTCTCCACTTACGTTACGCCACTGAACATTTCTCTCCATTAAAGGTCCTCTCTTGGCGAGTGGGTCTCCCATTTTATGAAAGAACTCTCCGTTCAGGAGCCTTTCTGAAGGAGACAGAGAATGTCTCTAACAAGTTAAAGTGGACCCTCCATGACCATTACGATTCTGTGCTTGTGTGCACGTCTCCACCATACATTTTTGCTATAACTTCTAGTCCTCCAGATATCATTAAAATAAATGCCTCTTTTCAATTAACATTATCCACTGGCTCTACTTGGATTACTCCATGTCTGTCCAGACAAAATGTCTCCACTCTTAACATCAATTCTGTATTTGTTCTTCGACAAAAAAGTCACCTTTGGCTGCCCGTTAATCTTACACGCCCCTGGCAAGATAGGTCCCCCCTCGCTCAGGTTGTTAATGCATTACAAAAAATACGAACTAAAAGGTTGCTTGGAATTCTCATAGCCTCTATTATCACAGTCACTGCTATTGCCGCTACGGCCGCTACCGCTGCCGTAGCTCTCTCCCATTCAGACCGCCCAACAGTTTAACACTTATATGCAAAATGTTACTTCTGAAATGCAAACTATGGCACATATTGATCAAGAAATCCTCAAGCATCTGGGTGCTTTAGAAGCCTCAGTCCTTTGGCTTGGAGAGCGACAGGAAGCCCTATGGGAACATTCCCAACTAACCTGTGATGCTGAATACGCTCGCTTCTGTGTTACCGCCCTTCCATATAATGAATCCTGGAAGGATGTTAAAAATAATCTTTTACCTAGCTTCGCTTCTCCATTGAAAAGTGATATTCAAAAATTACCATTCCAGTTACAAGAACAACTCTTGAAACTACAAGCAGAGTCTAATAAAAATACACTTACTACACTTAATGATTTTGCTTACTGGCTTAATCCTACACATTGGTTCTCTGGACTCAATCTCCGTGTTTGGGTCCTTTTTGCTATAGGCTGTTTAATAGTCTTGTGCCTCCTTATAGTCATCCGATGTCTCTACTCCCTGAAGATCTCCCATCACCAACAGAAGCCGGCCTTCTATGCCTGGACCATTCGCTACCAGTTACCTAAACAGGAGACAGGAAAAATAAAGACCTCCTCTTAAGAAGACCCTTCCTATGTTATTACTTTGATAATCAGTAATTACCTGTATTTTGTTAATCAGTAGCTATTTGATAATGTGTAAATTCCTCTATATTGTCTGCCTCTTCTAGATCAGATGCTTTTGCATAGATAGGTTGCCAAGTTAGATGATCCCCTTCCGATTAATAATGAATTTGTATAAATGTTTCTTCGATTGTTAATGAATCTTTGTGCCTTTAAGAATGTTAATCTAGTGACTGTTGAGTAATAGTGTTAAAGAATGGATTGATCGGGAGAAAACCCATTGGTCCAACAATCGGGATGTGTTCAATGCAGGGGTTTAAAAATATTTCCCTTGCACTGACCCTGTTCCGAGTGTTTTCCCTTTAAGCTAAATTGTTGCTGCACAGTGAGTCCATTTCAATGCTGCGATTCATAAGAGCCTCGCTCTAATTTAGTACCCTGATGAAGAACCAGATGGTACCCGGTGGAAAACCAGCACCGTGAGTTTAAAGAGCCTGCCATGGCCGCCATCTAGGAGCCCAAGGAAGTCCAGGTATTACTCATCGCTATGCTACTTCTCCTCCTTGAACATATGGAGTGTGCCCCAGCTGAAGCTGGGCACACAAGGACTCACAAAAATTCTCCACACATCAGCCAGGCCCTGATAGCCAAAATGTTCTTGACAAGAACATTTTACCTTATCCTAATGGGCATTTGTTGGACCAGTGAAAACCCTCTTGATTCTTATTCCATTAATTAAACAAAAGGGGGGAAATGTGGGGATATATACCATTTAAACATGGCTACATTGTTGACAACTTCAGCCCCTCAAAGGCCTCTATGCTGCACAGGACATGTTGAGACTTGTCAGCGATGAGGAGGAGATTAGGCACGACTTGTTTTCCCAAACCTATTGTCCTGTTACTGATTGGCTTGTTTACCTGAATTCCTTCTCCCTTGCCCGAAACTTATTGTTATCCACCCAAAGCCCATTGTTCTGTTATTTGCTTCACTGCTTGCTGTACTGACTATAAATAAACTCCTGGGACTGAAGCTGGGGTCGACTCCTCTGAGTTACCCTCCTTGGCCCCACTTCTCTGTAAGGGTTGTGCCGTTGGTTACCGTCGCTGTCACCATTGTGACATTCATCCCTTTAACTGGTACATGTATGCCATTTAATTCAGTGCGATTATCGATCAGTATGAGTTTATTGGTGTCATTTTCTTATGCTTTTTTTTGTGTGTGGTGTTGATGGTTTCTTTTTCCAAGTTAATTTTCCATGCTGGTTTTTTTTTTTTTTTTAATTGTGATTTGTCTCTTCATTTTCTTTGTTGGTTTTGGTTTTGTGTGTACTGTATCTTTATGATTTTCTCCTTTTATATTTTGATGAGTAGGTTTCTTAACTTTCTTTGTGGTTACCCTGAAATTTACCTTTATCTTCCTAAGTTTAAAGCAGTAATTTATTTCTTGATATCTCCCTGACTTCCTCTCCGTATGGAAGCTTGAAACCTATACTCTTTATTCCCCCTTTATGTTTTGAAGCGGTCATCGGTTACAGATTGACGTCTCTGGGTCCCCATTTTCCGTCTTTTAGCTTTATTTTATTTTTGAGAGTTCTTCATCTGTGTCGATATCTGTCTGATGTTGTCATGTGTTTTAGTCTCAGGTTGTTGTCTAGTGTGTTGTTAGTTTTCTGTCCAAAGTACTCCCTGTAACGTTTCTTGTAAAGTTAGCCTGGTTTTTATGAATTCATTTAATTTCTGTTTATCTGGAAATCTTCTAATTTCATCATTATATTTGAGGGATAATTTTGCTGGTTATATAATTGTTGGTTGGCACTTTTTTCTTTCAAGGTTTGATACATGTCATCCCATTGCCTTCTTGCCTGCATAGTTTCTGCCAAGTAATCAGAACTTAGTCATATCAATGCCCCTTTGCAGGTGATCTTTCGCTTTTTCCACGCTGCTTTAGGATTCTTTGTCTTCTTTGGTTTGGGAACGTTTGATTATGATATGCCTCAGTGTTTGTCTTTTTGCATCTATCCTGTATGGGATTCGTTGTGCTTCTTGTATGGTTATCTTCTCATCCTTCATGATGGTAGGGAAGTTTTCTGTCAGCATATCCTCAACAATTCTCTCTGTACTTTTTGTTGATTTCTCCCCTTCTGGGATTCAAATCACATGGAATTTATTCCTCTTGATGGTGTCCCACACAACTATTAGGCTTTCCTCATTTTTTCTGATTGTTCCTTGAACAGATTAGTGTTAAGGGATTTGTCTTCTATTCCACTGATCCTGTGTTGCACTGTTTTAATTTTACTCCTATGACTTTCCATTGACTTGACAATTTCTGAAATTTTATTAAGATTCTGGATTTCTGGTTGCTGTTTCTGTATGGTTCTCAATTGTTAGTTTATTTTGTCATTTTGTTATGACTTGTGTTGTTTTCCTGGATTCTTCCAGTGTTGTCTGTGCTTTCCTTGATTTTTTCTGTGTTTTCCATAGTTTTGTCTATGTTTTCCTTGATTCCTTTGAGGACCAATTCTGTCTTAGTCATCTAGTGCTGCTCTAACAGAGAGACCGCAAGTGGATGGTTTTAACAAAGAGAAGTTTATTCTCTCACAGTCCAGTAGGCTACAATTGCAAATTCAGGGCATCAGCTCTAGGGGAACGTTTTCTCCATTGGCTCTGGAGGGAGGTCCGTGTCATCAATCTTCCTTTGGTCTGGGAGGTTCTCTGCACAGGAACCTCAGGTCCAAAGGATGCGCTCTGCTCCTGGCACTGCTTTCTTGGTGGTATGACGTTCCCGTGTTCCCGTGTCTCTGCTTGCTTCTCTCTTTTATATCTCAAAAGAGATTGGATTAAGACACTATCTAATCTTGTAAGCCTCATCATTATAACCTTATCACAGTGATAGAATTTACAACACATAAGGAGATCACATATAAGTACAAGGCATTTAGAGAACTATACACTAAAGTAGAGCTCCATACATAAAGTGACCATAAACTGAGTTATTTTTATAAATTTATTTTTATTTACCAGTTTAAGCTTTGTACTGTATGTATTGAAATAAGTTCCAGAAGTCTTAATGCAGTAAGTATAAAACCCAAAATTAATAGCTATCCAATCTGAGGGTAAGGAGTCCTGGTGGAGCAGAGGTTAGGCACTCGGCTGCTAATCAAATTGTCAAGGTTTCCAACCTACCCAGAGGCTTCACAGAAGAAAGATGTGGCCATCTGCTCCCTTAAAGTTACAGCCAAGAAAGCCCCGTGATGCAGCCCTCCTCTGTCTCATGGGGTCGCTATGAGTCAGAATCAACTTGATGGCACTTAACAACAACACTGGAATCTGAACAGAAGGTTTATTCTGAGCAGTTATTCTATATGCATGTAGGGAGGCCATTTGGATTCCAGAAAAAGCCAGTGACTCCAAGAAGGTAGGTACAACGGGGCTTATAAAGAGAAGAGGAGGGAGAAATAGAGAAGACCAAACACTGGCTAAAATTAACATGATTACTGAACCCTCCTTCCCCTCTTTGCTGAGATCCACTAATAGCAGGTTACTTCTGGCCTGGCGGCTAATAATATGGCTCTCCACCCACCTGCAGTCAAGAGACTCTTGATGAGATTGAAATTAGGAGGTAATGGTTTTTGACTATTCTTTTATAGCAGAAAAGGCAAAATTACACTGCTATAGAGCAGTTTCTGGCAGGCTTTTGCAATTTGGGTCATTTTTTTTAGGGTTAACATTTGGTTTCACAGATAAGAAAAGCCTTAAAATCAAAGTAAGATGTCTGTTATTAATGTCCCTATTTGTCTTAGTCATCTAGTGCTGCTATAACAGAAACACCACAAGTGGATGGCTTTAACAAGCAGAAGGGTATTTCCTCACAGTAAAGTAGGCTAAAAGTCCAAATTCAGGGTGTCAGCTGCAGGGGAAGGGTTTGTCTCTCTGTGGGCCTTCTCATCCATGTTCCCTGGGACTAGGAGCTTCTCTGTGCAGGAACCTCGGGTCCAAAGGACATGGTCTGCTCCCGGTGCTTCTTTCCTGGTGGTATGAGGTCCCCCTGTCCCTCTGCTCACTTCTCTCTTTTGTATCTCAAGAGATTACCTCAGGATACAATCCCATCTTGTGGACTGAGTCCTGCCTTACTAACAGAACTGCTGTCCATCCTCCCTCATTAACATCACAGAGGCAGGATTTACAACATAGAGAAAAATCACACAATACCAGGAATCATGGCCCAGCCAAACCGATACATACATTTTTTGGGGGACGTAATTCAATCCAAGACATTCCACCGTGTTGCCCCCCCCCCCAAAATCACATCCTTGTAACATGGAAAACAAATTCACCCTATCATATCATAGCAAAAGTCTTAACTCTAAGTCCAAATTCCAAAAATTCCTCTTCACCTGTCAAATCCAGAATATAAGTTACCTGCTCCCAAAGGCACAATGGCAGAATTAGCACAAGCTAGACATTTCCATTACAAATGTCTCTCTGCTCCCTTCTCTCTTTTATATCTCAAGAGATTGCCTCAGGATACAATCCCATCTTGTGGATTCAGTCTTGCCTTACTAACACAACTGCTGTCCATCCTCCCTCATTAACATCATAGAGGCAGGATTAACACAATACCGGGAATCTGGCCCAGCCAAATTGATACACACACTTTTGGGGGGACATAATTCAATCCATGACACTATTCAACACTAGTAAGGTACTGGTATTTGATCATATTATTAAAGGAGGAGCCCTGGTGGCGCAGTGGTTAAAGCAATCAACTGCCAACCATAATGTCGGTGATTTGAAAAGCAAGGGGCTCCAGGGAGAAAACACGTGGCAGTCGGCTTTCTTAGAGACTTACAGCCTCCAAAAGCCTCTGGGGTCGGTATGGGAATCCACTGGAGGGCAGTGGGTTTGGTTTGAATCATATTATAGACATAGGGTTATACAGATGGATTTGTGAATGTGTGTGTGTGTGTGTGTAAGCACGTTTATGTGGAAATTACACACTCCTTCAAAGTGTGGATTATAACCCTTGAGAGTGGTTTTGTCTGTGTGTACCTGCCAAAAAGATTCATTGTTTTACAATTTGATAGCCAACTTATTTAACTAAAAACTTCAAATGTCTTAATCTTTTTAAGTTCAGCCTGTTAGCTTTATTATTCTCTTAGAAGTCTAGCAAATAATAGCAACCACTTTTAAGGGGCTGGTGGAAAGTATTTGTCCCCATTTGCAAATCAAGTTAATGACACACCATCATCCATTTTAAAGTCAGTTAGAATCTCTTGGTACACTTCACACAGTTCTCCCTTTAATCACTTCAGTGGTCTGCATTAACAGGCACCTTCCCAGCTATGTAAATAACTCTTTAAAATCTAATAAATGACACTCACCAATATAGTGGAACTTCTCTTAAAATGTTCCAATGCTGTATATAAAACTAGTTTTCTACAAGAACCACAAGCTTAAATTAATTACTCAATTATACATTTCACAGTGAGTTGCAAAGCTATTATTCTTAGAAGCCAAATTCTTTGCAACCTTGCCCATGTATAAAATATCGAATATGCACACATTCCTTAATCACTCACAATATGAACGCTTCCATTTTGGTTCTTTGTAAGGCTTCTGTACATTTGTTAAATCCTCCTGGAGTTGAAAGATGCATCCCTATCGCAGATGACAGTTAAAGAAAATAAATAAATAAATAAAACCCGTTGCCATCGACTTGACTCCCAGTCAGAGTGACCCTGTTAGACAGATGAGAACTGCCCCATAGGGTTTCCAAGGAGCCGCTTGGTGGATCGGAACTCTCAAACTTTAAGTTAGCTACCAAACTCTTAACCACTGCACCACCAGGGCTCCAGTTACCATCCTGGCAACCAAGTTAGTGCCTTGGAACCGCCCACTTAACCATTGTACCACCAGGGCTCCTGGAACAAAAAATACCAGCCTTGATCCCCTTTCATGAAGCATTCTCCTATTTCAGCACAAGATGGCTGCACAATTCCAGACACAATACTTTCAAACTGTTTTCGCTAATACATGTGCGTATGCTGCCCTCGTGTGGACATATAGGAGAATGCATCATGACTGGAGAAGAGTCATTTGTAAAATGCAGATGTGTTTTTCACATTTTGGTAATTACAGACAATGGAGCAATGGTTAAGCACTTGGCTGGTAACCTAAAGTTGGAGGTTCAAATCCACTCAGCAACCCCACTGGAGAAAGACGTATCTGCTTCCAGGAAGATTACAGCCTAGATACCAGAGCTGCTCTACCCTGTCACATGGGGTTACTAAAAGTTGAAATTGACTCGATGGCACCCAACAACAACAACAGAGACAATTTATGAACATAACTGAATTCGAAATTGCCAACTTTTTATGGAAAACAAATAAATGCTACCATGCTTCTTGTTGACTATTAAATTCAAGTAACACAACATCAGAGCCACAGGGATTGCTGCGACCTCCACTCTTGTCTGCACTAATATGACTTTGTTCTTTTTTTCGTAGAACGTTACTACACTACATAAATCTTGTGATTAATAAAGAAGGAATATTTCATTTTCCAGCTCCAGAAAAGTGATTGCACTAAAAGTAATTCCAGCTGAAGTAAATAATCAAGTATAAAATTATAGTAGAAAAACCACTAGACCAATACTTCTTAAATTGCACATGCAAAAGAATCCCCTAGGGAGCTTGTTGAAAAGCAGATTTGGATTCGGTATGTAAGGGATAAGGCCAGAGATTCCCCATGTTGAATGCCGATGCTGACTGTACTGCTCTGTGGGACCCAGAGAATGCATCCCTCCCACTAATGTTGGGCACAGGACCATCATGGTGGAATTCAACCAGTCACACCTCAGTACTTCCTGAGCACATAGTGCCCACGGACAGAGTTGTTTGGACCCGCCATCGAGCCTCCCTACCTAAATTGGCATAGACTTAAGCTTCTCTTTTAAAAGGAACCTAAATCAGCTGGTTAACTCTTCCCTGTGGAGTTGATTCTGACTCATAGGGACTCCATGTGTTACAGAGTACAACTGTGCTCCATAGGGTTTTGTTGGCTATAATCTTTACAGAAGCAGATTGCCAGGCCTTTCTTCTGCCCCATCACTGGTGCGTTCCAACCATCAACATTTGGTTAGTTGTTGTTAGGTGCTGTCGAGTGGGTTCTGACTATAGAGATCCTATGCAAAACAACATGTAACACTGTCCGGTCCTGCACGATCCTCATCACCATTGCTATGTTGAACCCACTGTCATAGCCACCGAGGAAATCCATCTCATTGAGGGTCTTCCTCTTTTTCGCTGACCCTCGACTTTACCAGGCATGATGTCCTTCTCCCGGGACTGGTCCCTCGTGATGACATGTCCAAATTACATGAGATGAAGTCTTGCCATCCTTGCTGGTTGTACTTCTTCCAAGACAGATTTGGTATTCAATATTCTTCGCCAACACCATTATTCAAAGGCATCAATTCTTCAGTTTTCCTTATTCATTGTCAAGCTTTTGCCTGCATATGAGGCTGGGGTCGGGTGCACTTTAGTCCTCAAAGTGACATCTTTGCTTTTTAATGCTATAAAGAGGTCTTTTGCTGCACATTTGCCCAATGAAATGCATCATTTGATTTCTTGACTCTTCCTTCCATGGGCGTTGATTTTGGATCCAAGTACAATGAAACCCTTGACAAAGTCAATCTTTTCTCTGTTTATCCTGATAGGTTATTGCTTCAGTTGTGAGGATTTTTGTTTTCTTTAGGTTGAGGTGTAATCCATACTGAAGGCTGTAGTCTTTGGTCTTCATCAGTAAGTGTTTCAAGTCTTCTTCGCTTTCAGCAAGCAAGGTTGTGTCATCTGGATAATGAAAAAGGAAGACAGTAAAACTGATGCAGTCAAACTTTGGTGTTGGTGAAGACTATTGAACATGTGCAAAGACTCTCTTCCCAAGTAAGGCCACACTCACAGCTTCCAGGTGGGCATATCCTTTTTTGGACGGGGCCACCATTCAACCCACTACACATATTTAATTTCAAAGAGGCTTATAGCAAGGTCATGCACAGTGGTGGCCAGGACAGACGAAATGGGATTCTCATCCATTCTTGTCAGTGGGCATCACCGGGAGTGCAGGGTGAGAGTGTCTAGTAGAATGAAAGAGGCACACACTTCTGAACCAGCCATTCTTATCTCGGTATCCCAAATGCCTTGGTTCCTTGCATTCAATTCTTCTCCAGACACATCCACTAGAGAACACATCCACACCTGCACGATCCCAAGAGCTTTGATTCTAAAGGATTGGAAACCACCTAAATACTTACAGAGGGGATGTGCTAAGAAAGTATATTTATCCAGTAGATTATATTGTTAAATTTTGATACCTTACAAGAATGGTTAAAATGAACTATGTCCATAGCGACATGAGTAAATCGCATGTCTAGAAGGCTAGATTCTGGGTTCAGCCTCATTACTACTAATAATTTTTACAGAAGTTAATTGACTATTCAGGATTCTCAGGTACAGAGAAAATCAGAATGCTGTACAGATACCTAAAGTTTACTTTTAATTAGATTTATTTAGCCTATGGGATATTCTTTCACTGAAAGTCCAAATTATTGGAATTATCTGTTTTTCCCTACGGAATTAACAGTTTCTTTATAAAACTAGTTCTTAGGGCAGTCTCTACTGCTCCGTTGCTCTGAATTCAGTTTACCTGCCTATACAATGATAGTGGAAGGAAGAGGAGGCAAAAAAGAACAGCAGTTATATTGATGAGATCTGCAAGGTTAGATAGTGTCTTAAGCCGATCTCTTTTGAGATATAAAAGAGAGAAGCAAGCAGAGAGACAGCGGGACCCCATACCACCAAGAAAGCAACAGCGGAAGCAGAGTGTCCTTTGGACTCCAGGTTCCTGTGCCGAGAAGCTCTTAGACCAGGCGAGGACTGATGACAAGGACGTGAAGAGTCATTTCTAAAATCCAGATGTGTTTTTTACATATTGGTAGTTAAAGACAGTGGGGCAATGGTTACTCACTTCGGTGGTTGCCTTAAGGTGGAGGTTCAAACCGACCCAGCAGCTTTGCTAGAGAAAGACCTGGCTATCTGCTACCCTAAAGATTATGGACTTGAAACCCAGAGCAGCTCTACCCTGTCACAGGGGTTTGCTATGAGCTCAAATTGACTGGATGGCACTCAACAACAACAACAGAGACAATTCATCAACTTAACTGAATTTGAAATTGTCAGCTTTTTACTGAAAACAAATAAATGCTACCATGCTCCCTGTTGAACATTAAACTCAAGCAACACCACATGAGAGCCCCTGGGATTGCTGTGACCTGCACTCTGTCAGCACTAATATGTCTTTTTTTCCCCCTGGAACGTTACTGCAGTACGTAAAACTTGTGATTTATCTCACCACATGCACAGTAATAATACACAGGGAATATTTTCTTTTCCTGCGCTAGAAAAGTGATTATACTAAAATTAACTCCAGCTGAAGTAAATAATCAATTATAAAATTATGGTAGTAAAACCACTAGATCAATGATTCTTAAATTGCATGTGCATAGGACTCACCTGGAGACCTTATCAACAAGCAGATTTGGATTCGTTAGATCAGGGGTGAGCCCAGAGAGTCTCCATTTTGAATGATGATGCTGATGGTACTGCTCCGTGGAGCCCAGAGAATGCGTGCCTCCCAGTAACGTTGGGCACAGGGCGACCACGCTGGAATTCAACCAATCAAAGCTCAGTATTCCTGCGCACATAGTGCCCACAGACAGGGTTGTTTGAACCTGCCATTGAAGTTCTCTACCCAAATTGGCATAGATTTAAGCTTGTCTTTTATAAGGAACCGAAATCAGCTGGTTAACTCTTTCCTGTGGAATTGATTCTGACTCATAGGGACCCCATGTGTTACAGAGTAGAACTGTGCTCCATAGGGTTTTGTTGGCTGTAATCTTCTACAAAAACAGATTGTCAGGCCATTCTTCTGCACCACCACTGGTGAGTTCCAACCACCAGCCTTTTGTTGGTTGTTGTTAGGTTCTGTCGAGTGTGTTTCATACGTACAACAGAATGAAACACTGCCAGGTCTTGCACCATTCTCGCTATTATTGCTATCTTGAACCCGTTAATGCAGCCACTGTGTCAGTCCATCGCGTTGAGGATGTTCCTCGTTGTCCCTGACCTTCTACCAAGCATGATGTCCTTTTCCCAGGACTGGTCCCTGCTTTTAACATGTCCAAAATACATGAGACGAAGTCTCTCCATCCTTGCTTTAAGGAGCATTCTGCTTGTACTTCTTCTGAGACAGATTTGTTCATTTTCTGGCAGTCCATGGTATATTCAAGATTCTTTCCCAACACCATAATTCAAATGCATCACTTCTCCGGACTTCCTTATTTGATTCAGGTTACCCAAGAACAGAAACACAAGTCTTTTGGAGGAACACAATTTGAATCACATCAGACCTCATAGGCTCTAAGTTGACTATGGACGGCTGAGCAGGGTTCCTGAGTTTAGGTGGAGTTTATCCGGTGTTAAAAATAATCAAACCTCACTGGAATTTCAACCTAAGATTTACTCTAAACGGTTATTCCATATGCATATAGGGAGGCCATTTGAATTCCGGAAAAAGCAAATGGCTGGAAAAAGCTAGGTATAAAGGGGCTTATAAAGCGAAGGAAAGAAAAAGAGGAGGGAGAAATATAGAAGAGCAAGCACTGGGTAATCTTAATGTGATTGGTTGAACTCTGCCTTCCCCTCTTTGCTGAGATCCACTGATATCAGGTTACTTCTGGTCTGGCTGCTAATGATTTGGTCCTCCACCCACCTGCAACCAGCAGACTTTTTTTGAGATTGAAATTAGGAGGTAATGGTTTGTTGACCATTATTTTCTAGCAGGATAAGACAAATTTATATTGCTATAGAGCAGTTTCTGGAGGGCTTTTGCAATTAGGTTAGTTTATTTAGGGTTAATCTTCGGTTTCATGGATAAGAAAAGCCTTAAAATCAAAGTAAGATGTCTGTTAATTTTTCTATCCAACACTGGTAAACATTATTGGGTTTTTTTGTTTTTCAATTGCGCTTTAGGTGACAGCTTACAGCACAAATTAGTTTCTCATTCAAAAACTTAAATTGTTTTGTGACATTGGTTGTACTCCCCGCATTATGTCAGCACTCTCCCCTTTCCCTCCCCACCTCGGGTTCCCAGGTTCCATTTGTCCAGTTTTCTTGTCCCTTCCCGTCTTCTTGTCTTTGGTTTTGGGCAGGTATTGACCATTTCGTCTCCTATACTTGACTGATCTCCCTAGGCATCTGTCAGTTTGTTGTGCTGTGGTGGCTTGCATGTTGCTGTGATGCTGGAAGCTATGCCACCGATATTTCAAATACTGGCAGGGTCACCCATGATGGACAGGTTTCAGCTGAGCTTCCAGAATAAGACAGACTAAGAAGAAGGACCTGCGGTTTACTTCCGAAAAAAAAAAAAAAATAGCCAGTCAAAACCTTATGAATAGCAGCAGAACATTTTCTGACGTAGTGCTGGAAGATGAGTCCCTCAGGTTGGAAAGCACTCAAAATACTACTGAGGAAAAGGTGCCTCCTCAAAGTATAGTCGACCTTAATGACTTGGATAGGGGCAAGCTTTCGAGACCTTTATTTGCTGATGTGGCGGGAATTAAAATGAGAAGAAATAGCTGCAAACATCCATTAATAATAGGAACATGGAACGTAAAAAGTATGAATCTAGGAAAACTGGAAATCATCAAAAATGAAAATGAAGGCATAAAGATCAATATCCTAGGCATTAGTGAGCTGAAATGGAGTTGTACTGATAATTTTGAATCAGACATTCGTATGGTCTACTATTCTGGGAATGACAAATTGAAGAGGAATGGCACTGCATTCATTGTCAAAAAGAACATTTCAAGATCTATCCTGAAGTACAACGATGTCAGTGATACGATAATATTCATACGCCTACAAGGAAGACCAGTTAATAAGACTATTATTCACATTTACATACCAAACACTAAGTCCAAAGATGAAGAAATTGAAGATTTTTACCAACTTCTGCAGTCTGAAATTGATCAAACATGCAATCAAGATGCATTGATGATTACTGGTGACTGGAATGTGAAAGTCGGAAATAAAGAAGGATTGCTAGTTGGAAAATATGGCCTTGGAGATAGAAACGATGCCGGAGATTGCATGATAGAATTTTGCAAGATCAACGACTTCTGATTGCAAATACCCTTTTTCAACAACATAAATGGTGACTGTACACATGGACGTCACCAGATGGAATACACAGGAATCAAATTGACTACATCTGTGGAAAGAGACCATGGGAAAGCTCAATATCATCAGTCAGAACAAGGCCAGGGCCAAATGTGGAACAGACCATCAGTTGATTGTATGCAAGTTCAAGCTGAATTTGAAGAAAATTAGAACAAGTCCACGAGAGCCAAATTACGACCTTGAGTATATCCCACCTGAATTTAGAGGCCATCTCAAAAACAGATTTGATGCATTGAACACTAATGAGTGAAGACCAGATGAGCTGTGGAATGACATCAACGACATCATACATGAAGAAAGCAAAAGGTCATTAACAAGACAGGAAAGAAATGTCCAAAATGGATGTACAAAGACCGGAATTAGAAAACCAAAAGAGAAGAACATGCTCGGCATTTCTCAAGCTAAAAGAACTGAAGAAAAAAATCAAGTTGCATTACTGAAGGATTTTATGGGCAAAATATTGGATGATGCAAGAAGCATGAAAAGAAGATGTTAGGAATACACAGAGTCACTGTACCAAAAAGAATTGGTCGATGTTCAACCATTTCAGGAGGTAGCCTATGATCAGCAATCGATGGTACTGAAGGAAGAAGTTCAAGCTGCATTGAAGGCACTGGAGAAAAACAAGGCTCCAGGAATTCACAGAATACCAACTGAGATGTTTCAACAAACGGATGCAACGCTGGAAGTGCTCACTCGTCTATCCCAAGAAATTTGGAAGACAGCTACCTGGCCACTGGACTGGAAGAAATCCATATTTATGCCTATTCCCAAGAACGGTTATCCAATTGAATGCAGAAATTATCGAACAATATCATTAATATCACATACAAGTAAAATTTTGCTGAAGATCATTCAAAAGCAGCTGCAGCAGTACACTGACAGAGAACTGCCAGAAATTCAAGCCCGATTCAGAAGAGGACGTGGAACCAGGGATATCATTACTAATGTCAGATGGATCATGGCTGAAAGCAGAGAATACCAGAAAGATGTTTACCTGTGTTTTATTGACTATGCAAAGGCATTTGACGGTGTGGATCATAAGAAATTATGGATAACTTTGCGAAGAATGGGAATTGCAGAACACTTAATTGTGCCCATGAGGAACCGGTACAGAGATCAAGAGGCAGTCGTTTGAACAGAACAAGGGCATACTGCATGGTTTAAAGTCAGGAAAGGTGTGCATCAGGGTTGTACCCTTTCACCATACCTATTCAATCTGTATGCTGAACAACGAATCCGAAAAGCTGGACTATATGAAGAAGAATGCAGCATCAGGATTGGAGGAAGACTCATTAACAACCTGTGTTCTACAGATGACACAACCTTGCTTGCTGAAAGTGAAGAGGACTTGAAGCACTAAGTGATGCAGATCAAAGACCACAGCCTTCAAGTATAGATTACACCTTAACATAAAGAAAACAAAAATCCTCACAACTGGACCTAGAAGCAACATCACAATAAATGGAGAAAAGATGGAAGTTGTTAAGGATTTGATTTTACTTGGATCCACAATCAACACCCATGGAAGCAACAGTCAAGAAATCTAAAAACGCATTGCTGGGAAAATCTGCTGCAAAAGATGTCACTTTAAGGACTAAGGTGTGCCTGACCCAAGCCATGGAGTTTTCAATCGCCTCACATGCGTGTGAAAGCTCGACAATGAATAAGGAAGACAGAAGAAGAATCAAATCAAGAATGTTCTAATTATGGTGTTGGTGAAACATTGAACATACCATGGACTGCCAGAAGAACAAACAAATCTGTGTAGGAAGAAGTACAGCTAGAGTGCTCCTTAGACGTAAGGATAGTGAGACTTCATCTTACATACTTTGGACATGTTATCAGAAGGGACCAGACCATGGAGAAGGACATCATGTTTGATAAAGTAGAGTGTCACTGAAAAAGAGGAAGACCCACAACGAGATGGGCTCAAGCATAACAAGGATTGTGAGGATGGCACAGGAATGGGCAGTGTTTCATTCTGTTTGTTCCCAGGGTCGCTATGAGTTGGAATCGACTCCACAGCACCTAACAACAACAGGATCATTAACATCTGCAAATAGGGATGGTTCTACTTCTTCCTTACCCATGTGGATGCCCTTTATTTCCTTTTCTTGCCTTATTGCTCTCGCTAGGACTTCCAATACAATGTTGAATAAGAGTGGTGATAAACGGCATCCTTGTCTGTTTCCTCTTCCCAAGGGGAATGCTTTCAGATTCTCTCTGTTGAGGGTAAAATGTTGGCTCTTGGTTTTGTATAAGTTCCCTTTATTATGTTGAGGAATTTCCCTCCTGCTCCTATATTGCTGAGAGTTTTTTAATCCGGAATGGGTGTTGGACTTTATCAAATGCCTTTTCTGCATTGCTTGAGATGATCATGTGATTCTTTTCCTTTATTTTATTTTATATGATTCTCACATTGATTGATTTTTCTAATGTTGGACCAAACTTGCATGCCTGGTATGAATCTCACTTGGTCATGATGTATTATCTTTTTTGATATGCTGTGGAACTCTATTGGCTAGGATTTTGTAGAACATTTTTGCATCTCTATTCATGAGGTATATTGGTCTGTAGTTTTCTTTTTTAGCAATGTCTTTGCCTGGCTCTGGTATTAGGGTTATGCTGGTTTCATACAATGAATTTGGTAGTATTCCTTCCTTTTCTATGTTCTGGAATAGTTTGAGTAGAATCGGTGTCAACTCATCTCTGAATGTTTGGTAGACTTCTTTAGTGAAGCCGTCTGGACCAGGGCTTCTTCTTTGTTGGGAATCTTTGTATGACCCCTACAATTTCTTCTTTTGTTATGGGCCTGTTCAAATTTTCTACCTCAGTTTGTGTTAGTTTCGGTAGGTGGTGTGTTTATACAAATTTGTCCATTTCCACTAGGGTTTCAAATTTGTTAGTGTACAATTTTTCATAGTATTCTGTCATAATGCTTTTTATTTCAGTTGGTTCTGTTGTGATGTCACCCATCTCATTTTTTTGTTCTGCTTCATTTAAGTGAAAGTTTATAATTCAAGTTAGTGTCTCATACAAAAATTTATACATAAATTGTTATGTGATCCTAGTTGCTCTCCGTATACTGTGACAGCACTCTCCTCCTTTCCACCTCGGATTTCCTGGGTCCATTCAACCAGCTGCTGACCCTCTATGCCTTCTTATCTTGCCTCCAGACAGGAGCTTCCCATTTAGTTTCATGTATCTACATGAGCTAAGAAGTACACTCTTCAGGAGTATCACTTCATGTCCCATAGTCCAGTTTAATCTTTGTCTGAAGAGTTGGCCTCAGGAATGGTTTTAGTTTTGGGCTAACAGGGAGTCCAGGGGCCATGTCTTCCAGGGTCTCTCCAGTCTCAGTCTCTCATTGAGTCTTGTCTTCTTACAAGAATTTGAGTTCTGCACCCCACCTTTCTTCTGCTCCATCCGGGACTCTCTGTTGTGTTCCCTGTCAGGGTGGTCATTGGTGGTAGCCAGGCGCCATCTAGATCTTCCTGGTCTCAGGCTGATGAAGTTTCTGCTTTATGTGGCCCTTTCTGTCTCTTGGGCTAATACTTTCCTTGTGTCTTTGGTGTTCTTCATTCCCCTTTACTCCAGGTGGTTGGGACCAACTGATGCATCTTAGAGCGCTGCTAGCAAACTTTTAAGACCCCAGGTGCCACTCAGCAAAGTAGGATGCAGAACATTTTCTTAATAAGCTTTTTTATGCCAATTGTCCTAGATGTCCCCTGAAAGCATGGTCCCCAGACCCCTACCCCTGCTACTCTGTCCCTCAAAGGGTTTGACTGTATTCAGGAAACTTCTTAGCTTTGGTTTAGTCCAGTTGTGATGATTTCCCCTGTAGTGTGTGCTGTCCTTCCCTTCACTTAAGATAATACTTCTCTATTATCCAGTTAGTGAATTCCCCTCTCCCTCCCACCCTCATAACCATCAAAGAGCGTCTTCTTCTGTGTTTAAACCTTTTCTTGAGTTCTTATAATAGCGGTCTTATACAATATTTCTCCTCTTGCGACTCACGAAATTCACTCAGCATAATGCCTTCCAGATTCCGCCATGTTCTAAGGTGTTTCACGAATTCATCATTGTTCTTTTTTGTTGCATAGTATTCCATTGTGGGAATGTACCATAAATTGTTTATCCATTCATCCATTGCCGGGCACCTAGGTTGTTTCCATCTTTTTGCTATTGTGAACAGTGGTGCAATGAACATGGGTGTGCATATGTCTGTTCGTGGATCGGCTCTCATTTCTCTAGGATATATAACAAGGAGCAGGATTCCTGGATCATATGGTAGTTCTATTTCTAGCTTTTTAAGGAAGCAACAAATTTATTTCCAAAGTGGTTGTACCATTTGACATTCCCACCAACACTGTATAAGTATTTCAGTCTCTCCACAACCTCGCCAACATTTATTATTCTGTGTTTTTTGGATTAATGCTATTCTTGTTGGGGTAAGATGGTATCTCATTGTAATTTTGAATTGCAATTCTCTAACGGCTAATGATTGTGAGCATGTCCTCATATGTCTGTTAGCCACCTGAATGTCTTCTTTGGCAAAGTGCCTGTTCATATCATTTGCCCATTTTTTAACTGGGTTATTTGTCTTTTTGTTCTTGAGGTTTTGCAGTATCTTATAGATTTTAGAGATTAGACGCTGATCGGATGTGTCGTAGCCAAATTTTTTTTCCCAGTCTGTAGGTTTTCTTTCTACTCTTTTGGTGATGTCTTTTCATGAGCATAAGCGTTTGATTTTTATGAGCTCCCAGTTATCTAGTTTCTCTTCTGGTGTTTGTGCATTGTTACTTATGGTTCGTATTCTGTTTATGCCATTTATTAGGGTTCCTAGCATTGTCCCTATTGTTTTTCCATGATCTTTATCTTTTTAGATTTTCTGTTTAGGACTTTGATCCATTTTGAGTTAGTTTTTGTGCATGGTGTGAGGTATGGGCCTTATTTCATTTTTATGCAGATGGATATCCAGTTATTCCAGCACCATTTGTTAAAGAGACTGTCTTTTCCCCAGTAAACAGACTTTGGGCCTTTATCAAATATCAGCTGCTCATAGATGGATGAATTTATGTCTGGATTCTCAATACTGTTCCATTGGTCTATGTATCTGTTGTTGTACCAGTACCAGGCTGTTTTGACTACCGTGGCGTTATAATAGGTTCTAAAATCAGGTAGTGTGATGCCTCCCACTTTGTTCTTGTTCATGACTAATGCCTTACTTATCCGAGGCCTCTTCCCTTTCCACATGAAGTTAGTGATTTGTTTCTCCAAGTCATTAAAAATGCCGTTGGAATTTGGATCGAGATTGCATCGTATCTGTAGATCGCTTTGGGCAGAGTGGACATTTTCACAATGTTGAGTCTTCCTATCCATGAGCAAGGTATGTTTTTCCACTTATGCACATCTCTTTTGATTTCTTGCAGTAGTGTCTTGTAGTTTTCTTTGTATAATCTTTTACTTCTCTGGTTAGATTTATTCCTAAGTATTTTATCTTCTTGGGGGCTATTGTAAATGGTATTGATTTGGTGATTTCCTCTTGGAAGTTCTCTTTGTTGGTGTAAAGGAATCCAACTGATTTTTATATGTTTATCTTGTATCCTGATACTTTGCTGAAATCTCCTACTAGTTCCAATAGTTTTCTTCTGGATTCTTTGGGGTTTTCTGCATATAAGATCATATCATCTGCAAATAGAGATACTTTGACTTTTCCTCCCAATTTGGATGCCTTTTATCTCTTTATCTAGCCTAATTGCTCTGGCTAGGACCTCCGACACAATGTTCAATAAGAGTGGTGATAAAAGGCATCTTTGTCTGGTTCCCTTTCTTAAGGGGAATGCTTTCAAACTCTCTCCATTTAGGATGATGTTGGCTCTTGGCTTTGTATAGATGCCCTTAATTATGTTGAGGAATCTCTGTTCTATTCCTACTTTGCTGAGAGTTTTAATCATGAATGGGTGTTGGACTTTATCAAATGCCTTTTCTACATCAATTGATAAGAACCTGTGGTTCTTGTCTTCTGTTTTATTTATGTGATGGATTACATTGATTGTTTTTCTAACATTGAACCATCCCTGCATACTTGGTATAAATCCCACCTGATCATGGTGAATTATTTTTTTGATATGTTGTTCAATTCTATTGGCTAGAATTATGTTAAGCCTTTTTTTTTTATTGTACTTCAGGTGAAGGCTTACAGAACAAATAGTTTCTCATGAAACAGTAGTACACATATTGTTTTATGACATTGGTTAACAACCCAACAACTTGTCAACCCTCTAACTTCTCAACCTTTTTTTTTTTTTTTTTTGGTGAAAATACACATAGCCAAAGATAGATGATTTCAAAAATTTCTACATGCACAGTTCAGTGACATTGACTAAGCTCTTCCAATTGTGCTGCTATTCTCACGTAAGATGAAGGCTTACAGAATGTTGAGCATTTTTGCATCTGTGTTCATGAGGGATATTGGTCTGTAATTTTCTTTTTTTGTGCTGTCTTTACCTGGTTTTGGTATCAGGGTTATGCTGGCTTCAAAGAATACGCTTGGGAGTATTCTATCCTTTTCTATGCTGTGAAATATCTTTAGTAGTAGTGGTGTTAACTCTTCTCTGAAAGTTTGGTAGAATTCTCCAGTGAAACCATCAGGGACAGGGCTTTTTTGTTGGCCGTTTTTAAATTACCTTTTCAATCTCTTCTTTTTTTATAGGTTTATTTAGTTGTTCTATCTCTAGTTTGTGTTCATTGACATAGGTAGTGAGTTTCTAGAAATTTGTCCATTTCCTCTAGGTTTTCAAATTTATTAGAGTACAATTTTTCATAGTATTCTGTTATGATTCTTTTAATTTCAGTTGGGTCTGTTGTCATATCGCCCATCTCATTTCCTATTTGCGTTATTTGTTTCCTCTCCTGTTTTACTTTTGTCAATCTGCACAACGGTTTATCGATTTTGTTGATCTTTTCAAAGAACCAGCTTTTGGTCTTGTTAACTCTTTCAGTTGTTTTTCTATTCTCTATTTCATTTAATTCTGCTCTAATTCTTATTATTTCCTTTCTTCTGGCACCCGAGGGCTTCTTTTGCTGCTCTCTTTCTACTTGTTCCAGTTGTAGGGTTCGTGTTTTTATTTTGGCCCTTTCTTCTTTTTGGATGTGTGCATTTATTGCTATAAACTGACCTCTGAGCACTGCTTTTGCTGTGTCCCAAAAGTTCGGGTAGGATGTGTTTTCATTCTCATTTAATTCTATGAATTTCTTTGCTCCATCCTTAATTTCTTCTATACCCAGTAGCTTTTGAGGAAGGTGTTGTGCAGTTTCCATGTGTTTGATTTTTTTCCTTGCTTTTTCTGTTATTGATTTCTACTTTTATGTCTTTATGATCAGAAAAGATGCTTTGTAATCTTTCAATGCTTTGGATTCTGCTAAGGCTTGCTTTATGGCCTAATATGTGGTCTCTTCTGCAGAATGTTCCATGTGCATTGGAAAAGAAGGTATACTTGGCTGATGTTGGGTGGAGTATTTGGTACATGTCTATGAGATCAAGTTGGTTGATTGTGGCATTTAGATCTTCCATGTCTTTACTGAGCTTCTTTCTGGATATTCTGTCCTTCACCGAGAGTGGTGTGTTGAAGTCTCCTACTATTACTGTGAGCTGTCTATCTCTCTTTTCAACGCTGTTAGAGTTTGTCTTATGTATTTTTGAGCTCTGTCATTGGGTGCGTAAATAGTTACTATGGTTATGTCCTCCTGGTGCACTGACCCTTTAATCAGTATATAGTGTCCTTCTTATCCTTTGTGGTGGATTATACTTTAAAGTCTATTTTGTCAGAGATTAATATTGCCACTCCTGCTCTTTTTGAGTGTTGTTTGTTGATATATTTTTTCCATCCTTTGAGTTTTAGTTTGTTTATGTCTTTAAGTCTAAGGTGTGCCTCTTGTAGGCAGGATATGGACAGATCAGTTTTTAAATCCAATCTGCCACTCTCTGGCTCTTTATTAGTGCATTTAGTCCATTTACATTCAGCGTGATTATTGATATATATGAGTTTAGTGCTGTCATTTTGATGTCTTCTTTTAAGTGCTATTCAGTTTCTTTGTTCCACTTAATTTTCTGTGCTGAGTCGTTTTTCTTTATGTATTTTCTTTTCATCTTTTTCATTGTTGTTGCTTTTGTATTTGCTGAGTCTTTATGTTTTTCTTGGTTTTTATTTTGACTTGTAGGATTGTTAGTTTCCTTTGTGGTTACCTTGATATTTACCCCTATTTTTCTAAGTTTAAACCAGTCGTTTATTTCTTTATATTTCCTTGCCTACCTCTCCATATGAAAAATCTATGACTACATTTCTTAGGCCCTCTTTTTTGTTTTAACGTTGTCATCTTTACATATTGACATGTCTGTTTCCCTATTTTCAGCGTTTTAGCTTTGATTTATTTTTGTGACTTCCCTATCTGTGTTGATATCTGGTTGATCTCTCCTGCGTTCTAGTCTGGGGTGGTTATGTGATGTTACTGATTTTCTAACCAGAGGACTTCCTGTAGTATTTCTTGTAATTTTTGTTTGGTTTTTGCAAATTTCCTAAACTTCTGTTTATCTGGAAATGCCCTAATTTCACCATCATATTTGAGAGACAGTTGTGCTGGATATATATTTCTTGGCTGCCAAGTTTTTTCTTTCAAGGCTTTAAATATGTCATCCCATTGTCTTCTTGCCTACATGGTTTCTGCTGAGTAGTCCGAGCTTAGACTTATTGACTCTTCTTTGTAGATGACTTTTCATTTGTCCCTAGCCACCCTTAAAATTCTCTCATCTTTGGTTTTGGCAAGTTTGATTATAATATGTATTGGTGGCTTTCTTTTGGGATCTACCTTGTGTGGGATTTTGAGCATCTTGGACAAATATCTTCTCATTGTTCACAAATCTTCACAATTTTGTGTATTTTCTGTTGTCCACCCCCCATCCCTGTTCTGGTATTCCAATAACTCGTAGGTTGTTCTTCTTGATAGAGTCCAACATAATTCTTATGGTTTCTTCATTGTTTTAAATTCTTTTATCTGATTTTTCCTCAGATAAGTTGCTGTCAAGTGCTTTATCTTCAGTCTCACTAACTGCCTTCCATTGCCTCAGTTCTGCTCCTATGTCTCTCTATTGAGTTGTCTAACTCTGAAATTTTATTGTTAATCTTCTGGATTTCTGTTTGCTGTCTCTCTATGGATTCTTGCAGCCTGTTAAATTTATCATTATACTCTGCTCTAATCTTCTTAAGTTCCTCTATTGCTCTGTTTGTGAGTTCCTTCGCTTGTTCTGCATTTTGCATGATCTCCATCCTGATATCTTCAAGACTTCTGTAGAGTAATCTTTTGTATTCTACTTCCGGTACTTCCAAGAAGTTCTCTTCCTCCAGAAAGTTTCTTGATTCTTTGTTTTGCTGAAGCCATCATGGTCTGCCTCTTTATGTGATTTGATACTGAACGTTGTCCATGAGCCATCAATAAGTTATTCTATTTATTTATTTTATGTTTGCTTACTGTGTCCTAGCTTCTTGTTTTCTTTTGTTTTGATATGCCCAAATAGGCTGCTCGTGTGAGCTAGTTTGATTATTGGTGCCTTTGAAGCTGTAATATCCTGTCACCAGGTGGTTAGATCGGTTACTAGGTATGTGACCCAGGAGTCTGTTTACTTGTTTTTATGGATTCAGCTCAGATGTCCAGGTAGTCGGTCACCAAGTGTGTGGTGCAGGCTCTCACCTACATTCTTAGACAGGCAGAGGTTATTGGTGTAGGCACAGGTGTCTGGCTGCAGTGGGGGATCATGGACTGTGCAAAGCAGGGGGCTGACGGCTGCCCCTGAGTGTCTGGGAGGAAAGCGTGTCCCTGTTCCCTAGAGTGCATAGGTGGGTAGGTTTTGCAGCCAGACTATGGGCACCCAATGCTGTTCGCTGTAAGGACTCGCAGGCACTACTTATTCTTGGACCTGTGTCGTGGGGGGCTAGGTGGTGTGGGTGGAGCCACCAGTCCTCAGGCCCCTGATGTGGGTAGGTGAGGACACTGCTTAATGGGCAGAGCAGTGTCAAATGTCATGAACCTGCCGCTTCACCATATAGCTGACATAGTTGAAGTTAGGGTTCAGGCATACATACTGTTGTACTGTGGTAATGAGGGCCTACAGTGTTGAAACGGGCCCACACAGGTCAATGCAGGGGTGAAAGGCATTCAAAGTCTGTGGATCCCTTATGCCTGTGCCTAGGCAAAGGAGTTGTGCCTACCCTGAGTTCCCGGCTTAGGGGAGCTGGCAGATTAGTTTTTCCTGTTTGTTAAATTGTTCCCTCCCCTAGGCTGGGAGTATGGATCAGGGCACATGACGGGTCCTAATTCTGGCCCAGGGGACTCGGCAATCGCTGAAGCCAGCCCGGGACCTTGTGCAGAGAGGGCAGCGTTCAGGTAAATGGGAGAGAGATTTTTTCCAAAGGGGGTGTTTTTTGATCAGCACAGTAGGTCAAACACACGTACTCATCTTTTGCCGATTGCTTGCCATGTTTCACTGGTTCTGGAGTCCCAAGTAGACTCTCTGCTGCTGCATGACTCCCGATGTGGAAAATGATTCATGAGTGCCACTTCTTGCCTCACCTTGCACACCAGTTGATCTGGCCTGAAAGGTGCCGTCTCCTACCATCAGGGCTGGAACTCCTCGCTACTTCCGAACCATCTCTCCCTCCCCCTGCCACTCAGTCCGATTCCTCAACTTTGCTTTGATGTTCAGGGTTCCTACATTATCATATATAATTGATTCACTTTTTTTTTCTGATCTTTCTTATGAGAGGGATCACAGGAAGCATCTAAATATGCTGTCATCTTGGCCCTCCCTCCCATCTCATTTCTCATTTGTGTTATTTTCATCTCCTGTTTTTCTTTTGTCAATTTGGCCAGTGGTTTGTCCAATTTACTAATTCTTTCAAAATCCAGCTTTTAGTCTTCTTGATTCTTTCCATTGTTTTTATGTTCTCTGTTTCATTTATTTTTCCGCTAATTTTTAGTATTTTCTTTCTTCTGGTGACTGTGAGCTTCTTTTGCTGCTTTCTTTCTAACTGTTTGAGTTGTAGGGATAATGTTTTGATTTTTTGTCCATTCCTCTTTTTTGATGTGTGCATTTATTGGTATAAATTGACCTCTGAGCACTGCTTTTGCTGTGTCCTAAATGTTTTCGTATGTTGTGTTTTCATTGTCATTTGATTCTAGGAAATTTTTTAATTCTTATCTTTGATATCTTATTTTCATTAGTTTCTAAGCAGGGTGTTATTTAGTTTCCATTAATTAGATTTTTTTCCCCTTCGTCTTTCTGTTACTGATTTCTACTTTTATAGCATTGTAATCAGAGAAGATGCTTTGTATTATTTCAATTTTTTGAATTTGTTGAGGCTTGGTTTGTGTTCTAAAATGTGGTCTATTCTGGAGAATGATCCATGAGCACTGGAGAAGAATATGTACTTTGCCGCTGTTGGGTGAAGTGCTCTGTATATGTCTTTGAGATCAAGTTGGTTGATTGTGCTATTTAGATCTTTTGTGGCTTTGTTATGATCTGACTCATAGCAACCTTATAAGGCACAGAAGAAAGACCTAGGATTGCCTTCTGTAAAGATTACCGTCACAATCGGCATTCGACGTGGCACCCAACAACAACAGGAGAGACAATTTATCAACTTAATTGAATTTAAAATTATCAACTGTTTATTGAAAACAAATAAATGCCACCATGCTCCCTGTTGAACATTAAATTCCAGCAACACCACATCGAAAGAACTGGGATTACTGTGCCCTGTACTCCTGTCTGCAGCAATGTCTCTTATTTTTCCTAGAAAGTTACTACACTGCCTAAAATTTGTGATTAATGTCACCACATGCACAGCAATAATAAAGAAGGAATATTTCCTTTACCTGCTTCAGACAAGTGATTGCGCTAAAATTAACTAGATCTGAAGTAAATCAAGTATAAAGTCAAGGTAGAAACACCACTAGACCAGTGTTTCTTAAATTACATGTGCATAGGACTCACCTGGGGAGTTTGTTAAAAAGTAGAGTTGGATTCGAAAGATCAGGGTTGAGCCCAAAGATCCCCCATGTTGAATGCCGATGCTGACGGTGCTGCTCCGTGGGGCCCAGACAATGCGTGCCTCAAACTAACAGTGGGCACAGGGCGACCACGGTGGAATTTAACCAAACAGAGCTCAGTACTTCCTGCGCAGCTATTGCACACAGACAGGGATGTTTGGACCTGTCATTGATGCTCCCTACCTGAATCGGCATAGATTTAAGCTTATCTTTTATCAAAGCTAAAACCCATTGCCATCGAGCGGATTCCAACTCATAGTGACCCTGTAAGACAAAGTAAAACTGCCCTGTAGAGTTTCCAAGGAGTACCTGGTAGATTAGAACCGCCGACCTTTTCGTTAGAAGCCATAGAACTTAACCACTACACCACCAGGGTTTCCAGTCTAAATCAGTTGGTTAACTCTTTGCTGTCAGTTGATTCCAACTCATAGGGACCCCATGCGTTACAGAGTACAACTGTGCTCTATAGGGTTTCGCTGGCTGTTATCTTTACACAAGCAGATTGCCAGGCCTTTCTTCGGCCCCACCACTGGTGTGTCCCAACCAACAACTTTTTGGTTAGTAGACAAGTGCCAAGAGTTCAATCACACTCAAGTGTGGGAGAACACACAGACACACACACACAAATCTGTAAATGGGAGAGAATGTAACAAGGGCAGAAAATCTGATTCAGATTACACAAGAACAGAAACACAACTCTTCTGGGGCAACACAGTTTGAATCGTATCAGAAGGTATGGGCTCTAAGTAGGCTATGGAGGGCTTAGCTGGGTTCCTGGGTTTGGGAAGAATTTATGCCGTGTTCAAAATAATGAAAAGTCACTGGAATAGTGGAGTGTCTCCAGCAAGAGAAGCATCCCATATGCCCAGTTTCTTGTCTTGGCTTCAGATTGGGAAAAGAGAAAGCAAAGCAGCTGCGCTCTCATCTGAACTCCTTTGATGGATTAAGATGTGTTGAGACTCTAGTAACTTTAAAACTACAGAATCTTGATAATGTTTTCTTTGTCTTATAGCATATGATTAAGTTATCTGCTTTACTTACCTCCATATGCTAATGATTTTCACTTCATTTTTCGTTTTTTTCCCTTTTTTTGGTCTCCTTCCCACTGCCATTGGGTGGATTCCAACTCGTAGTGACGCTATAGGACAGAGTAGCACTGCCCCATTAGGGCTTCTAAGGAGACATGGTCTGCTCCAGGTGCTACTTTCTTAGTGGTATGAGGTTCCCCAGTCTCTCTGCTCACTTCTCTCTTATATCTCAAGAGATTGCCTCAGGATACAATCCCATTTTTTGGATTGAGTCTTGGTTTACTAACAGAACTGCTGCCCATCCTCCCTCATTAACATCATAGAGGCAGGATTAACAGAATACTGGGAATCATGGCCAAGCCAAATTGATTCACACATTTTGGGGGGACACAATTCAATCCATGACACTATTCAACACTAGTAAGTTACTGGCATTTGATCATATTATGAAAGGAGCCCTGGTGGCGCAGTGGTTAAAGCAATCAACTGCCAACCATATTGTCGGTGATTTGAAAACCAAGGGGCTCCAGGGAGAAAACATGTGGCAGTCAGCTTCCTCAGAGAGTTACAACCTCTGAAATATTCTGGGGTCGCTATGGGAATCCACGGGAGGGCGGTGGGTTTGGCTTTGATCAAATTACAGACATAAGGTTATACAGATACATTTGTGAACATGTGTGCATGTAAGCACGCTTTTGTGGACATTACACACTCCTTCAAAGTGTGGATTATAACCCTTGAGAGTGGTTTGTGTCTGTGTGTGCTTGCCAAAAAGATTCATTGTTTTACAATTTGATAGTCAACTTTTTTAACTTACAAATTCAAATGTCTTAACCTTTTAAGTTCAGCCTGTTAGCCTTATTATTCTCTTAGAAGTCTAGCAAATAATAGCAACCACTTTTAAGGGGCTTGTGGAAAGTATTTGTCCCCATTTGCAAATCAAGTTAATGACACACCATCATCCATTTTAAAGTCCATTGGATTCTCTTGTTGCACTACATGCAGTTCTCCCTTTAATCACTTCAATGGTCTGAATTAACAGACACCTTCCCAGCTATGGAAATAACTCTTTTAAATCTAATAAATGAAACTCACCAATATAGTGGGAACTTCTCTTAACATGTTCCAATGCTGTATATAAAACTAGTTTTCCACAAGAATCACAAGCTTAAATTAAGTACTCAATTATACATTTCACAGTAAGTTTCAAATCTATAATTCTTAGAAGCCAAATTCTTTGCAACCTTGCCCATGTATACAATATCAAATATGCACACATTCCTTAATCACTCACAATATGAACGCTTCCATTTTGGTTCTCTGTAAGGCTTCTGTACATTTGTTACATCCTTCCGGAGTTGAAAGATGCACCCCTACCGCAGATGACAGTTAAAGAAAATAAATAAAACCTGTTGCCATCGAGTTGAGTCCGACTCATAGTGACCCTATTGCACAGGTTACAACTGCTCCATAGGGTTTCCAAGAGCCACTGGTGGGTTGGAAATGTGAAACTTTAGGTTAGCTGCCAAACTCTTAACTACTGCACCACCAGGGCTCCAGTTACCCTCCAGGCAACCAAGCTGGTGCCTTGGAACCGCCCACTTAACCATTGCACCACCAGGGCTCCTTGAACAAAAAATAACAGCGTTCATCTCCATTCAAGAAGTATTCTCCTATTTTACCACACGATGGCAGCACAATTCCAGACACAATACTTTCCAATAATTTTTGATAATACATGTGCTTATGCTCCCCTCTTGTGGAAATAGCAGAGAATGCATCATGATTGGAGAAGAGTCATTTCTAAAATGCAGATTTTTTCACATTTTGGTAAGTAAAGAGAATGGATCAATGGTTAAGCACTTGGCTGGTAACCTAACGTTGGAGGTTCAAATCCACTCAGAAATTCCACTAGAGAAAGACCTGGCTATCTGCTTCCAGGAAGATTACAGCCTAGAAACCAGAGCAGCTCTACCCTGTCACATGGTGTTACTATGAGTTGAAATGGACTCGATGGCACCCAACAACAACGACAGAGACAATTTATGAATGTAATTGAATTCGAAATTGCCAACTTTTTATGGAAAACAAATACATGCTACCATGCTCCTTGTTGACTATTGAATTCACATAAAACAACATCAGAGCCACAGGGATTGTTGTGACCTCCACTCTTGTCTGCACTAATATGACTTTCTTCTTTTTTTCATAGAACATTACTACACTACATAAAACTTGTGATTTATGTTACCATATGCATGGCAATAATAAGAAGGAATATTTCATTTTCCAGCTCCAGAAAAGTGATTGCACTAAAATTAACTAAAGCTGAAGTAAATAATCAAGTAAAAAATTATGGTAGAAAAACCACTAGACCAGTGCTTCTTAATTGCATGTGCATAGGACTCACCTGGGGAACTTGTGAAAAAGCAGATCTGGATTCAGTAGGTCGAGGGTAAGCCGAGAGATTCCTTTCCTTTTCACTGCATAGTATTCCGTTGTGTGTACGGACTATAGTTTCTTAATCTATTCATCTGTTGATTGGCACTTAGGTTGCTTCCACCTTTCTGCTACTGTGAACAATGCTGCCATGAACATGGGTGTACATATGTCTATTCGTGTCACGGCTCTTATTTCTTTAGGGTATATACCTAGGAGTGGGATTGCTGGATCATATGGTATTTCTATTTCTAGTTTTTTGAGGAAGCACCGTAGCATTTTCCATAGTGGTTGTACCATTTTACATTCCCACCAGCAGTGTATAAGAGTTCCAGTCTCCACACAAGCTCATCAACAGTTGTTATTTTCTGTTGTTTTTTTTTTTTAAGTGCCAGTAATGTTGGGGTGAGATGCTATCTCATTGTAGTTTAGATTTGCATCTCTCTAATTGCTAATGATTGTGAGCATTTCTTCATACGTTTGTTAGCAGCCTGAATGTCTTCTTTGGTGAAGTGTCTGCTCATGTCCTTTGCCCATTTTTTAATTGGATTATTTGTCCTTTTTTTGTTGAAGCGTTGAGGTTTTCTATAAACTTTAGAGATTAGACCCTTGTCGGATATGTCGCAGCCAAATATTTTTACCCAGTCTGTAGGTTCTCTTTTGGAGAAGTCTTTTTTTGAGCATAAGTGTTTAATTTTTAGGAGGTCCCATTGATCTAGTTCATTGTCTTCTGTGTGTGCATTTTTAGTTATCTTTGGTATTCTATTTATGCCATATATTAGGGCCCCAAGCAATGTCCCTAATTTCTCCACTGTGATCTTTACAATTTTAGGTTTTATATTTTAGGTCTTTGATCCATTTTTAGTTAGTTTTGGTGTATGGTGTGAGGTACGGATACTGTTTCATTTTTCTACAGATAAATATTCAATTTTGCCAGCACCATTTGTTGAAGACTTTCTCTTCCCCATTCAGTAAACTTTGGTGCTTTGTTGAAGATCAGCTGTCCATAGGTGGATGGATTTACATCTGTGTTCTCAATTCTGTTCCATTGGTCTATGTGTCTGCTGCTGCATCAGTACCAGGCTTTTCTGACTACTGTGGCTGTATAGTAGGTACTGAGATCAGGTAGTGTGAGGCCTCCTGCTTTGTTCTTCCTTTTTAATAAAACTTTACTTACTCGGGCCTCTTTCCCTTCCATATAAAGTTAGTGATTAGTTTTTCCATCTCATTGAAGAATGCTATTGGGATTTGGATCGGGATTGCATTATATCTGTATATCGTGTTGGGTAGTATTGACATCTTCACAATGTTCAGTCTACCTATTCAAGACCATGGTATATTTTTCCGTTTATGTAGGTCCCTTTTGGTTTGTTGCAGTAGTGTTTTGCAGTTTTCTCTGTATAAGTCGTTTATATCGCTGGTTAGATTTATTCCTGGATATTTTAGCTTTTGGGGGCTATTGTAAATGTTATTGTTTTGCTGATTTCCTTTTCATAGTTCTCTTTGTTGATGTGAAGGAATCCAACTGATTTTTGTATGTTGTTCTTGTATTCTGCCACTTTGCTGAATCCTTCTATTAGTTCCAATAGCTTTCTTGTGGTGTCCTAAGGATTTTCTACTTATTGGATCATAACAAAGAAGATTTCAAAGGGCGGCTTGAGGAGACAAAGTAAAGTATTATAACAACATGTGCAAAGACCTGGAGATAGAAAACTAAAAGAGAAGAACACACTTGGCATTTCTCAAGCTGAAAGAGCTGAAGAAAAAATTCAAGCCTCAGTTGCAATATTGAAGGATTCTATGGGAAAAATATTAAACGACACAGGAAGCATCAAAAGAAGATGGAAGGAATACACAGAGTCACTATCCCAAAAAGAATTGGTCGATGTTCAACCATTTCAGGAGGTAGCCTATGATCAGCAATTGATGGTACAGAAGGAAGAAGTTCAAACTGCATTGAAGGCATTGGAGAAAAACAAGGCTCCAGGAACTGACAGACTACCAACTGAGATATTTCAACAAATGGATGCAGCGCTGGAAGTGCTCACTTGTCTATGCCGAGAAATTTGGAAGACAGTTACCTGGCCAATGGACTGGAAGAAATCCATATGTATGCCTATTCCCAAGAACGGTGATCCAATTGAATGCAGACATTATCGAACAATATCATTAATATCACATACAAGTAAAATTTTGCTGAAGATCATTCAAAAGCAGCTGCAGCAGTACATTGACAGAGAACTGCCAGAAATTCAAGCCTGATTCAGAAGAGGATGTGGAACCAGGGATATTATTACTGATGTCAGATGGATCATGGCTGAAAGCAGAGAATACCAGAAAGATGTTTACCTGTGTTTTATTGACTATGCAAAGGCATTTGACTGTGTGGATCATAACAAATTATGGATAACTTTGCGAAGAATGGGAATTCCAGAACACTTAATTGTGCCCATGAGGAACTGGTACAGAGATCAAGAGACAGTCGTTTGAACAGAACAAGGGGATACTGCGTGGATTAAAGTCAGGAAAGGTGTGCATCAGGGTTGTACCCTTTCACCATACCTATTCAATCTGTACGCTGAACAACTAATCCGAAAAGCTGGACTATATGAAGAAGAATGCAGCATCAGGATTGGAGGAAGACTCATTAACAACCTGTATTCTACAGATGACACAACCTTGCTTGCTGAAAGTGAAGAGGATCTGAAGCACTTAGTGATGAAGTTCAAAGACCACAGCCTTCAGTATAGATTACACCTTAACATAAACAAACGAAAATCCTCATAACTGGACCAATAGCAACATCATGATAAACGGAGAAAAGACGGAATTTGTCAAAGATTTGATTTTACTTGGATCCACAATCAACACCCCTGGAAGCAACAGTCAAGAAACCTAAAATCGCATTGCACTGGGCAAATCTGCTGCAAAAGATGTCAGTTTAAGGACTAAGGTGTGCCTGACCCAAGCCATGGTGTTTTCAATCGCCTCACACGCATGTGAAAGCTGGACAATGGATAAGGAAGACTGAAGAAGAATCAAATCAAGAATGTTCCAATTATGGTGTTGGCGAAAAATATTCAATATACCATGAACTGCCAGAAGAACAAACAAATCTGTCTTCGAAGAAATACAGCCAGAGTGCCCCTTAGAAGCAAGGATAGTGAGACTTCATCTTACATACTTTGGACATGTTATCGGAAGGGACCAGACCGTGGAAAAGGACATCATGTTTGATAAAGTAGAGTGTCACTGAAAAAGAGGAAGTCCCTCAATGAGATGCATTGACACAGGGGCTGCAACAATGGGCTCAAGCATAACAAGGATTGTGAGGATGGCGAAGGACTGGGCAGTGTTTCGTTCTGTTTGTTCCCAGGGTCGCTATGAGTTGGAATCGACTCCACAGCACCTAACGACAACAGGATCATTAACATCTGCAAATAGGTATGGTTCTACTTCTTCCTTACCCATGTGGATGCCCTTTATTTCCTTTTCTTGCCTTATTGCTCTCGCTAGGACTTCCAATACAATGTTGAGTAAGAGTGGTGATAAACGGCATCCTTGTCTATTTCCTCTTCCCAAGGGGAATGCTTTCAGATTCTCTCTATTGAGGCTAAACTGTTGGCTGTTGGTTTTGTATAAGTTCTCTTTATTATGTTCAGGAATTTCCCTCCTGCTCCTATTTTCCTGAGAGTTTTTTTAAACAGGAAGGGGTTGCTGGACTTTATCAAATGCTTTTTCTGCATTGATTGAGATGATCATGTGATTCTTTTCCTTTATTTTATATGATTCTCACGTTGATTGATTTTTCTAATGTTGGACCAAACTTGCATGCCTGGTATGAATCTCACTTGGTCACGATGTATTATTTTTTTTGATATGCTGTGGAATTCTATTGGCTAGGATTTTGTTGAAAATTTTTGCATCTCTATTCATGAGGTATATTGGTCTGTAGTTTTCTTTTTTAGCAATGTCGTTGCATGGCTCTCATATTAGGGTTATGCTGGCTTCATAGAATGAATTTGGTAGCATTCCTTCCTTTTCTATGTTCTGGAATAGTTTGAGTAGAATCGGTGTCCACTCATCTCTGAATGTTTGGTAGACTTCTTCAGTGAAGCCATCTGGACTGGGGCTTTATCTTTGTTGGGACTCTTTTTATGACCCCTTCAATTTCTTCTTTTGTTACACGCCTGTTCAAATTTTCTACCTCAGTTTGTGTTAGTTTCGGTAGTTGGTGTGTTTCTAGAAATTTGTCCATTTCCTCTAGGTTTTCAAATTTGTTAGTGTACAATTTTTCATAGTATTGTGTCTTAATGCTTTTTATTTCAGTTGGTTCTGTTGTAATGTCAGCCATCTCATTTTTTTATTGTGCTTTATTTAAGTGAAAGTTCATAATTCAAGTTAGTTTCTCATACAAAAATTCATACACAAATTGTTATGTGATCCTAGTTGCTCTCCGTATACTGTGACAGTACACTCCTCCTTTCCACCACGGATTTCCTGGGTCCATTCTAACAGCTGCTGACCCTCTCTGCCTTCTTATCTTGCCTCCAGACAGGACCTTCCCATTTACTTTCATGCATCTACTTGAGCTAAGTAGTACACTCTTCCGGAGTATCATTTTATATCCCATAGTCCAGTTTAATCTTTGTCTGAAGAGTTGGTGAGGAATGGTTTCAGTTTTGGGCTAACAGGGAGTCCAGGGGCCATGTCTTCCAGGGTCTCTCCAGTCTCAGTCGAATCATTAACTCTTGTTTTTTTAACTAGAATTTGAGTTCTGCACCTTGCTTGTCTCCTGGTCCATCAGGCACTCTCTGTTGTGTTGTCTGTCAGGGCAGTCATGGGTGGTAGCCAGGCACCATCTAGTTCTTCTGGTCTCAGGCTGATGAAGTCTCTGATTTATGTGGCCCTCTCTGTCTCTTCTGTTCTTCATTCTCCTTTACTCCAGGTGGCTGGGACCAATTGATGCATCTCAGATGTCCGCTTGCAAGCTTTTAAGGCCCCAGATGCCACTCACCAATGTCGGAAGCAGAACATTTTCTTAATAAGCTTTGTTATGCCAGTTGTCCTAGATGTCCCCTGAAAGTATGGTCCCCAGGCCCCTACCCCTGCTACTCTGTCCCTGAAAGGGTTTGACTGTATTCAGGAAACTTCTTAGCTTTGGTTTAGTCCAGTTGTGCTGACTTCCCCTGTAGTGTGTGCTGTCCTTCCCTTCACTTAAGATAATTCTTGTCTATTATCTAGTTAGTGAATTCCCCTCTCCCTCCCTCTCCACCCTCGTAACCATGAAAGAGTGTCTTCTTCTGTGTTTAAACCTTTTCCAGAGTTCTTATAATAGCGGTCTTATACAGTATTTGTCCTTTTGCGACTGACTGAATTCACTCAGCATAATGCCTTCCAGATTCCTCCATGTTCTAAGGTGTTTCACGGATTCATCGTTGTTCTTTATTGTTGCATAGTATTCCATTGTGGGAATGTACCATAACTTGTTTATCCATTCATCCATTGATGTGTATGAAGGTTTTTCCGTCTTTTTGCTATCGTGAACAGTGCTGCAATGAACATGGGTGTGCATATATCTGTTCGTGGATCGGCTCTCATTTCTCTAGGATATATACCAAGGAGCGGGGCTGCTGGATCATATGGTACTTCTATTTCTAGCTTTTTAAGGAAGCGACAAATTGATTTCCAAAGTGGTTGTACCATTTGACATTCCCACCAAAAGTGTATAAGTATTTCAGTCTCTCCACAACCTCGCCAACATTTATTATTTTGTTTTTTTTGGATTAATGCTAGTCTTGTTGGGGTGAGATGGTATCTCATTGCAATTTTGAATTGCATTTCTCTAATGGCTAATGATTGTGAGCATTTCCTCATGTGTCTCTTAGCCGCCTGAATGTCTTCTTTGGCAAAGTCTCTGTTCATATCCTTTGCCCATTTTTTAATTGGGTTATTTGTCTTTTTGTTGTTGAGGTTTTACAGTATCTTACAGATTTCAGAGATTACATGCTGATCGGATTTGTCGTAGCCAAATTTTTTTCCCGTCTGTAGGTTGTCTTTCTACTCTTTTGGTGAAGTCTTTTGATGAGCATAAGTGTTTGATTTTTAGGAGCTCCCAGTTATCTACTTTCTCTTCTGGTGTTTATGCATTGTTACTTATGGTTCGCATTCTGTTTATGCCACGTATTAGGGTTCCTAGCATTGTCCCTATTTTCTCTTCCATGATCTTTATCTTTTTAGATTTTATATTTAGGTCTTTCATCCATGTTTGATTTTTTTCCTTGCTTTTTCTGTTATTGATTTCTACTTTTATGTCTTTATGATCAGAAAAGATGCTTTGTAATCTTACGATGCTTTGGATTCTGCTAAGGCTTGCTTTATGGCGTAATATGTGGTCTATTCTGCAGAATGTTCCATGTGCATTGGAAAAGAAAGTATACTTGGCTGATGTTGGGTGGAGTATTTGGTATAAGTCTATGAGATCAAGTTGGTTGACTGTGGCATTTAGATCTTCCATGTCTTTATTGAGCTTCTTTCTGGATGTTCTGTCCTTCACCGAGAGTGGTGTGTAGAAGTCTCCTAGTATTATTGTTAGCTGTCTCTCTCTCTTTTCAACGCTGTTAGCGTTGGTCTTATGTATTTTTGAGCTCTGTCATTGGGTGCTTAAATAGTTATTACAGTTATGTCCTCCTGGTGTACTGACCCTTTAATCATTATATAGTGTCCTTCCTTATATGTGGTGGATTTTACCTTAAAGTTGATTTTGTCAGAGATTAATATTGCCACTCCTGCTCTTTTTGAGTGTTGTTTCCTTGATATATTTTTTTTCCATCCTTTGACTTTTAGTTTTTTTTGTATCTTCAAGTCTAAGGTGTGCTTCTTGTAGGCAGCATATAAATGGATCTTTTTTTAATCCAATCTGCCACTCTCTGTCTCTTTATTAGTGCATTTAGTCCATTAACATTCAGCATAATTATTGATACGTATGAGTTTAGTGCTGTCATTTTGATGTCTTCTTTTGTGTGATGTTCACAGTTTCTTTGTTCCACTTAATTTTCTGTGGTGAGTCATTTTTCTTTACATATTTTCTTTTCATCTTTTTCATTGTTGTTGCTTTTGTATTTGATGAATTTTTATGTTTTTCTTGGTTTTTATTTTGACTTGTAGGATTGTTATTTTCCTTTGTGGTTACCTTGATATTTACCCCTATTTTTCTAAGTTTAAACCAGTCTTTTATTTCTTTACATCGCCTTCCCTTCCTCTCCATATGAAAAATCTATGACTACATTTTTTAGTTCCCCTTTTTGGTTTAACGTTGTCATCTTTTACATATTGACATCTGTGTTCCCCTTTTATCAGCGTTTCAGCTTTATTTTTCTGACTTCCCTATCTGTGTTGATATTTCTTTGCTCTGTCCTGTGTTTTAGTCTTGGGTTGTTATCTGATGTTACTTATTTTCTAACCAGAGGACTTCCTTTAGTATTTCTTGTAATTTTGGTTTGGTTTTTGCAAATTTCTTAAACTTCTGTTTATCTGGAAATGCCCTAATTTCACCATCATATTTGAGAGACAGTTTTGCTGGATATATAACTCTTGGCTGGCAATTTTTTTCATTCAAGGCTTTTTATATGTCATCCCATTGTCTTCATGCCTACATGGTTTCTGCTGAGTAGTCTGAGCTTAGTCTTTTGGACTCTTCTTTGTAAATGACTTTTCGTTTATCCCTACCTGCCCTTAAAATTCTCTCCTTATCTTTGGTTTTGGCAAGTTTAATTGTAATATGTCTTGTTGGCTATCTTTTGGGATTTACCTTGTGTGAGGTTCGATGAGCATCTTGGATAAATATCTTCTCATCTTTCACGATATCAGGGAAGTTTACCGTCAACAAATCTTCACAATTCTGTGTATTTTCTGTTATACACCCCCCACCCCTGTTCTGGTATTCCAATTACTCATAGGTTGCTCTTCTTGATAGAGTCCCACATAATTCTTAGGGTTTCTTCATTGTTTTAAATTCTTTTATCTGATTTTTCCTCAAATAAGTTGCTGTCAAGTGCATTATCTTCAATCTCACTAATTCTGACTTCCATTCCCTCAGTTCTGCTCCTATGACTTTCTATTGAGTTGTCTATTTCTCTCATTTTATTCTTAATCTTCTGGATTTCTGTTTGCTGTCTCTCTGTGGATCCTTGCAGCCTGTTAAATTTATCATTATACTCTGCTCTAATCTTCTTAACTTCCTCTATTGCTTTGTCTGTGAGTTCCATGGCTTGTTCTGCATTTTGACTGATCTCCTTCCTGATATCTTGAAGACTTCTGTAGAGTAAGCTTTTGTATTCTAGTTCTGGTAATTCCAAGAAGTTCTCTTCCTCCAGAAAATTTCTTGATTCTTTGTTTTGCTGAAGCCATCATGGTCTGCCTCTTTATGTGATTTGATACTGAACGTTGTCCATGAGCCATCAATAAGTTATTCTATTTATTTATTTTATGTTTGCATACCGTGTCCTAGCTTCTTGTTTTCTTTTGTTTTGATATGCCCAAATAGGCTGCTCGTGTGAGCTAGTTTGATTATTGGTGCCTTTGAAGCTGTAATATCCTGTCACCAGGTGGTTAGATCAGTTACTAGGTATGTGACCCAGGAGTCTGTTTACTTGTTTTTATGGATTCAGCTCAGATGTCCAGGTAGTCGGTCACCAAGTGTGTGGTGCAGGCTCTCACCTACATTCCTAGACAGGCAGAGGTTACTGGTGTAGGCACAGGTATCTGGCTGCAGTAGGAGGTCATAGACTGAGCAAAGCAGGGGGCTGACGGCTGCCCCTGAGTGTCTGGGAGGAAAGCGTGTCCCTGTTCCCTAGAGCGCATACATGGGTGGGTTTTGCAGCCAGACTATGGGCACCCAATGCTGTTCGCTGTAAGGACTGGGAGCCACCACTTATTCTTGGACCTGTATCGTGGGTGGCTAAGTGGTGTGGGTGGAGCAACCAGTCCTCAGGCCCCTGATGTGGGTAGGTGAGGACACTGCTTAATGGGCAGAGCAGTGTCAAATGTCATGAACCTGCCACTTCACCAGATAGATGATAGAGTTGAAGTTAGGCTTCAGGTATACACATTGTTGTACTGTGGTAATGAGGGGCTACAGTGTTGAAACGGGCAAACACAGGTCTATGCAGGGGTGAAAGGCATTCAAAGTCCGTGGACCCCTTATGCCTGTGCCTAGGCAAAGGAGTTGTGCCTACCCTGAGTTCCCGGCTTAGGGGAGCTGGCAGATTAGTTTTTCCTGTTTGGTAATCTGTTCCCTCTCCTAGGCCTGGAGTATGCATCAAGGAACGTTACGGGTCCTACTTGGCAATCGCTGAAGCCGGCCCGGGACCTTGTGCAGAGTGGGCAGCGTTCAGGTAAATGGGAGAGAGATTTTTCCCAAAGGGGGTGTGTTTTGATCGGCACAGTAGGTCAAACGCATGTACTTATCTTCTGCTGACTGAGTGCCACTTTTCACTGGTTCTGGAGTCCCAAGTAGACTCTCTGCTGCTGCAGGTCTCCCGATGTGGAAAACGGTTCATGAGTGCCACTTCTTGCCTCACCTTGCACACCGGTTGATCTGCCCTGAAAGGTGCCGTCTCCTGCTGTCAGGGCTGGAAGTCCTCGCTGCTTCCAAACCATCTCTCCCTCCCCCTGCCACTCAGTCCAATTCCTCAACTTTGCCATTGATGTTCAAGCCTCCTACATTATCATATATAATTGAGTCACTTTTTTTTTTTGGTCTTTGTTGTAAAAGGGACCACAGGAAGTACCTGACTACACAGCCATCTTGGCCCTCCCTCACATCTCATTTGTTACTTGTGTTATATTCATCTTCTCCTGTTTTTCTTTTGTCAATTTGGCCAGTGGTTTGTCCAATTTATTAATTCTTTCAAAAACCAGCTTTTAGTCTTGTTGATTCTTTCTATTGTTTTTCTGTTCTCTGTTTCATTTATTTCTGCTCTACTTTTTAGTATTTCGTTTCTTCTGGTGACTGTGAGCTTCTTTTGCTACTCTTTCTAATTGTTCGAGTTGTAGGGATAGTGTTTTAATTTTTCTCCATTCTTCTTTTTTGATGTGTGCATTTATTGCTATAAATTGACCTCTGAGCACTGCTTTTGCTGTGTCCTAAACTTTTTGGTGTGTTGTGTTTTCATTCTCATTTGATTCTAGGAATTTTTTAAAATCTTATCTTTGATTTCTTCTTTTCCTCAGTAGTTTTTAAGCTGGGTGTTATTTAGTTTCCATTAATTAGATTTTTTTTCTCTTGGTCTTTCTGTTACTGATTTCTACTTTTATAGCATTGTAATCAGAGAAGATGCTTTGTATTATTTCAATTTTTTGAATTTGTTGAGGCTTGGTTTGTGTTCTAAAATGTGGTCTATTCTGGTGAATGATCCATGAGCATTGGAGAAGAATATGTACTTTGCCACTATTGGGTGAAGTGCTCTGTATATGTCTTTGAGGTCAAGTTGGTTGATTATGGTATTTAGATCTTCTGTGTCTTTGTTATCATCCAACTCACAGCAACCTTATAAGGCTGCTATAAATTCGCTATCAGTCGGAACTGATTCGACGACAGTGGTTTTTTTTGTTTGTTTGTTTTGGTGTCTCCGTTGAGTTTCTTTCTAGTTGTTCTGTCCTTCGCTGAGAGTGGTGCGTGAAAGTCTCCTAGTATTATTGTGGAAGTGCCTATTTCTCTTTTCAGAGCTGTATGGGTTTGTTTTATGTATTTTGGAGCTCTATCGTTGGGTGCGTATATACTTATTATGCTTATGTCCTGTAGGTGGATTGACCTTCTAATCATTATATAATGTCCTTCGTTGTCTTTTATAGTGGATTTTGCTTTAAAATCTATTTTATCAGAGATTAATATTGCCACTCGTGCTCTTTTTTGGTTACTGTTTGCTTGATATATCTTCTTAAATCCTTTAAGTTTTAGTTTATTTATATCTTTGTTTCTAATGTGTATCTCTTTCAAACAGCATATTGATGCGTTCTGGTTTTGTAATCCATTCTGCCACTCTTCATCTCTTTAACTGGTGCACGTATGCCATTTAATTCAGTGTGATTATCGATCAGTATGAGTTTATTGGTGTCATTTTCTTACGCTTTTTTGTGTGTGAGGTGTTGATGGTTTCTTGTCCAAGTTAACTTTCCATGCTGGTTTCTTTGTTTTTAATTGTCATTTGTCTTTTTCTTTCTTGTTTTGGTTTTTGTGTGTACTGTATCTTTATGATTTTCTTCTTTTATATTTTGATGAGTAGGTTTCTTAACTTTCTTTGTGGTTACCCTGAAATTTACCTTTATCTTCCTAAGTTTAAAGCAGTAATTTATTTCTTGATATCTCCCTGACTTCCTCTCCGTATGGAAGCTCGAAACCTATACTCTTTATTCCCCCTTTATGTTTTGAAGCGGTCATCGACTACAGATTGACGTCTCTGGGTCCCCAGTTTCCATCTTTTAGCTTTATTTTATTTTTGAGAGTTCTTCATCTGTGTTGATATCTGTCTGATGTTGTCATGTGTTCTAGTCTCAGGTTGTTGTCTAGTCCGTTGTTAGTTTTCGGTCCAAAGTACTCCTTGTAACATTTCCTGTAAAGTTAGTCTGGTTTTTATGAATTCATTTAATGTCTGTTTATCTGGAAATCTTCTAATTTCATCATTATATTTGAGGGATAATTTTGCTGGTTATATAATTGTTGGTTGGCACTTTTTTCTTTCAAGGTTTGATACATGTCATCCCATTGCCTTTTGCCTGCATAGTTTCTGCCAAGTAATCAGAACTTAGTCATATCAATGCCCCTTTGCAGGTGATCTTTCACTTTTCCCAAGCTGCTTTCCGAATTCTTTGTCTTCTTTGGTTTTGGAACGTTTGATTATGATATGCCTCAGTGTTCATCTTTTTGAATCTATCCTGTATGGGGTTCGTTGTGCTTATTGTATGGTAATCTTCTCATCTTTCATGATAGTAGGGAAGTTTTCTGTCAGCATATCCTCAACAATTCTCTCTGTACTTTTTGTTGACTTCTCCCCTTCTGGGATTCCAATCACATGGAATTTATTCCTCTTGATGGTGTCCCACAGAACTATTAGGCTTTCCTCATTTTTTCTGATTGTTCCTTGAACAGATTAGTGTTAAGGGATTGGTCTTCTATTCCACTGATCCTGTCTCACACTGTTTTACTTCTACTCCTATGACTTTCCAATGACTTGTCAATTTCTGAAATCTTATTAAGATTCTGGATTTCTAGTTGCTGTTTCTGTATGGTTTTCAATTGTCAGTTTATTTGGTCATTTTGTTATGACTTGTGTTGTTTTCCTGGATTCTTCTAGTGTTGTCTGTGCTTTCCTTGATTTTTTCTGTGTTTTCCATAGTTTTGTCTATGTTTTCCTTGATTCGATTGAGGACCAATTCTGTCTTAGGCATCTAGTGCTTCTCTAACAGAGATACCACGAGAGGATGGTTTTAACAAAGAGAAGTTTATTCTCTCACAGTCCAGTAGGCTACAAGTCCAAACTCAGGGCGTCAGCTCCAGGGGAACGTTTTCTCCGTTGGCTCTGGAGGAAGGTCCGTGTCATCAATCTTCCTTTGGTCTGGGAGCTTCTCTGCACAGGAACCTCAGGTCCAAAGAATGTGCTCTGCTCCTGGCACTGCTTTCTTGGTGGTATGACTTTCCCCTGTGTCTCTGCTCGCTTCTCTCTTTTATATCTCAAAAGAGATTGGATTAAGATACTACCTAATCTTTTAAACCTCATCAGTATAACCACAGAAACATGGGTAGATCTCAAAATTATAATAGTAAGTGAATAAAGGGCATGCACTTGTGATTACGTTTCTCTCTGGATTTAAAAACAGAACAATTCTATGTTTTTTATGAATACATCCTTTTGTATTTAAAGTATGAGATTTAGGACGAGAAGAATAATACCAACTTCAGATTCCAGGTTATCTTTGAGATACAAGGACAGCAATTAATTGTAGAGAGGGTATTTCAACTTTCCCTGCAAACTTTTATTTCACAAATAAAACTGCAGGAAAGATGGCAAAAATTTAACCTGTCAAAATTGGATAGTGTTTAATTGCATGACTGATTTATTTTTTATCTGTAGAGTTTCTATATGTGAAATCGTTTATAATTTAAAGACAGGTTAAACAGCTAAAAGACAAATTTATACCTGTTATAAAAGTTATAATGTATCCACAGGATGGAACACCGTGCAACATTTAAAACTCATAATATCAACCAATGTGACAAAACAATTTGTGTATTAACTGTTCAATGAGAAAATAATTTCTTTTGTATACATTCACCTAAATCATAATAAAATAAAATATTGTACGAAAGAAAAAATCTTAATATGAAAGAATACCTAGGGATATGGGAAAATGCTTAAGATACATTTGATGTGAAAGGAAAGATGAGAAACCAGTAAGAATGGGGACATACGTTCCTTAAAATGTGTAGATTCCTCCTCTTTCCCACACCTATCATCTAGAAAAGGGAGATGATACCGACTAGTTAACCTTGGCTGCCTCTGAGTGTGGTGACTATGCCATTTAGTACGAGTCCAACTCACAGCGACCCAGTGTGACACAGCAGAACTGCCCCGTACGGCTATAATATTTCACTCAACAACAACAGCTTCCATGGCGGGTCCAAACAACCCTGTCCTTGGGCACTCTGTGCACAGGAAGTACTGAACTCTGATTGGTGGAATTCCAGTTTGAAACTATTGTGTCTTAAATGATGCTGCAATCAACAGCAGAGACAATTTATCAACTTAACTGAATTTAAAATTGTCAACTTTATATTGAAAACAAATAAATGCTACCATGCTCCCTGTTGAACATTAAATTCAAGCAACATCATCACATCAGAGGAACTGGGATTACTGTGCCCTATACTCATGTCTGCAGCAATGTCTCTTTTTTTTTTTCCTGGAATGTTACTACACTACGTAAAACTCGTGATTTATCTCACCACATGCACAGCAATAATAAAGAGGGAATATTTCATTTTCCTGCTCCAGAAAAGTGACTACACTACAATTAACTCGAGCCCAAGTAAATAATCAAGTATAAAATTATGGTAGAAAAACCACTAGACCAGTGCTTCTTAATTGCATGTGCATAGGACTCACCTGGGGAGCTTGTTAAAAAGCAAATTTGGATTCCGTAGGTCCGGAGTAGGCACAGAGATTCCCATTGTTGGAAGTCGAAGCTGACGGTGCTGCTCTGTGGGGCTCAGAGAATGGACCCGCCATCGAAGCTCCCTACCTAAATTGGCATAGACTTAAGCTCCTCTTTTATAAGGAACCTAAATCAGTTGGTTAACTCTTTCCTGTGGAAATGATTCTAACTCATAGGGACCTACCTACATTCCTATAGATTTAAACTTGTCTTTTATCAAAACCAAAACCTATTGCCATCGATTCCCACTCATAGCGACCCCATAGGACAGAGTAAAACTGCCCGGTAGAGTTTCCAAGGAGCGCCTAGTGGATTCCAACTGGACACCTTTGGTTAGCAGTGATAGCACTTAACCACTAAACCACCAGGGTTTCCAGTCTTTTATAAGGAACCTAAATCAGTTGGTTAACTCTTTGCTGTCAGTTGATTCCAACTCATGGGGACGCCATTGGTTACAGAGTAGAACTGTGCTCTATAGTGTTTCACTGGGTGTAATCTTTGCACAAGCAGATTGCCAGGCCTTTCTTCCACCCTACCACTGGTGTGTCCCAATCAACAACTTTTTGGTTAGTAGTCAAGTGCCAAGAGTCAAATCATACTCAAGTGCAGGAGAACACACACACATAAATATATAAACGGAAGAGAATGAAACAAGGGCAGAAAATGTGATTCAGATTACACAAGAATATAAACACAAGTCTTTCGGAGGAACACAATTTGAATCCTATCAGACTTTATGGGCCTCTAAACAGGCTACAATGGGCTGAGCAAGTTTCCTGAGTTTGGGAGGAATTTATGTGGTATTCAAAACAATCAAAACTCACCGGAATAGTGGAGTGTCTCGAGCAAGAGAAGCATCCTAGATGCCCAGTTTCTTGTTCTGACTTCAGATTTGGGAAAAGAGAAACAAAGCAGCTGCGCTCTGATCGGACCTCCTTTGATGTGTTAAGATGTGTTGAGACTCTAGTAAGTTCAAAACTACAGAATCTTAATAATGTTTCCTTTGTCTTACACTATGTAATTATCTGCTTTACTTATACCCATATGCTACTGATTTTCACTTCATTTTTCTTGTTTTTGGTCTCCTTCCCACTGCCATTGTGTTAATTCCAACTCGGAGCGACCCTATAGGACAGAGTAGCACTGCCCCATGGAGCTTCCAAGGAGCGGCCGGTGGATTCCATTGGAGTTGACCTTTTGGTTAGCAGCCGAGCTCTTAACCACTGTGCCACCAGGATTCCTCCAAAAAGATCTTACCAAATTAAACAAATGAAAGTAGCGCTACATGGTGGGATTTAGGGTGGTCCTTAGAGCACAGTTTAATGAAAATGTTTTAGCATTCTGTTTTAACTCCGGGTGCTGTGGGTATTTTCAAATGACCATTTCTCTCTCCTCAGTTAGCCATCAGTTCTTAAGTGTTCTAGATTATTCTCAGCAACCTGGGACCTTAATCCTGGCTGGGCAGGAAAAAAAAAAAAAAAAAACCAACACAGCAGGTGGTAGAACTCAGCTGGAGATGAGTTAGGCCTGGTGGGGGCAGCATGGTTTGGTCTTTCAGAGGATTTCAGAACCACAGGGATATGATTGTTTACTTTTTCTTTCACTCACCTTTTTTTTTTTTTTTCCACTTAGTAAGCTTGGCAGTTGTTATCTGAAATTTTCAAACGTTTCCTTGATGAATTTACTACAAAAACACACTGAGACTGATCTTACTGTATTATCTTCTTTTTCTTTTTTATGGTTCTACACTGAGCCAGCCTCTGCCCTAACACAGATCACAGATGGATGCAGCTTGGTGTGAACATTTAATTTCTAGCTGGATGTTCATGTCAACTGAGTGCTTATTAAAATGATTTAGTACCATGAGATCCAGCCTGATAAAGTAATCATTTTGACAAGGCAGATGAGTATTTCAATTTATTGGTTTTAAATCATTAATATTTTCCTTCTATTTTTCTTTTACTTTTTCACTGTTAAGTATAATGCACTTAGAGAACTGTACACTAAAGTACAGCTCCATACATAAAGTGACCATATATTAAGTTATTTTTATAAATTTATTTTTATTTACCAGTTTAAGCTTTGTACTGTATGTATTGAAATAAGTTCCAGAAGTGTTAATGCAGTCAGTATAAAACCCAAAATTACCAGCTATCCAATCTCAGGGGAAGGAGTCCTGGTGGAGCAGAGGTTAGGCACTCGGCTGCTAATCTAATTGTCAACGTTTCCAACCTACCCAGAGGCTTCACAGAAGAAAGACCTGGCCATCTGCTCCCTTAAAGCTACAGCCAAGAAAACCCCATGAGGCAGCCCTCCTCTGTCGCATGGGGTCGCTATGAGTCAGCATCAACTCAATGGCACCTAACAACAACACTGGAATCTGAACAGAAGGTTTATTCTGAGCAGTTATTCTATATGCATGTAGGGAGGTCATTTGCATTCCAGAAAAAGTCAGTTACTCCAAGAAGCTAGGCACAATGGGGCTTATAAAGAGAAGAGGAGGGAGAAATAGAGCAGATCAAATACTGGCCAAACTTAACATGATTAACGGAACCCTCCTTCCCTCTTTGCTGAGATCCACTAATAGCAGATTACTTCTGGCCTGGCTGCTAATAATATGGCTCTCCACCCACCTGCAGTCAAGAGACTCTTGATGAGATTGAAATTAGGAGGTAATGGTTTGTTGACTATTCTTTTATAGCAGAAAAGGCAAATTACACTGCTATAGAGCAGTTTCTGGCAGGCTTTTGCAGTTTGGGTTAGTTTTTTTAGGGTTAATATTTGGTTTCACGGATAAGAAAAGCCTTAAAATCAAAGTAAGATGTCTGTTATTAACGTCCCTATTTGTCTTAGTCATCTAGTGCTGCTCTAACAGAAATACCACAAGTGGATGGCTTTAACAAAGACAAGTGTATTTCCTCACAGTAAAGAAGGCTAAAAGTCCAGATTCAGGGCGTGAGCGCCAGGGAAAGGCTTTCTCTCTCTGTCGGCCTTCTCATCCGTGTTCCCCCTGACTAGGAGCTTCTCTGTGCAGGAACCCCGGGTCCACAAGAGGTGGTCTGCTCCGGGTGCTTCTTTCCTGGTGGTATGAGGTCCCCCTGTCCCTCTGCTCACTTCTGTCTTTTGTATCTCAAGAGATTGCCTCAGGATACAATCCCATCTTCTGGACTGAGTCCTGCCTTACTAACAGAACTGCTGCCCATCCTCCCTCATTAACATCATAGAGGCAGGATTAACACAATACTGGGAATCAGGGCCCAGCCAAACTGATTCACACATTTTTGGGGGGACATAATTCAATCCATGAAACTATTCAACAATAGTAAGGTACTGGCATTTGATCATATTATGAAAGGAGCCCTGGTGGCGCAGTGGTTAAAGCAATCAACCGCCAAACACAATGTCAGTGAGTTGAAAAGCAAGGGGCTCCAGGGAGAAAACACGTGGCAGTCGGCTTCCTTAGAGACTTACAGCCTCTGAAATATTCTGGGGTCCCTCTGGGAATCCACGGGAGGGCGGTGGGTTTGGCTTTGATCATATTACAGACATAAGGTTATACAGATACATTTGTGAATGTGTGTGCATGTAAGGACGCTTATGTGGACTTTACACACTCCTTCAAAGTGTGGATTATATCCCTTGAGAGTGGTTTTCTCTGTGTGTGCTTGCCAAAAACATTCATTGTTTTACAATTTGATAGTCAACATATTTAACTTACAAGTTCAAATGTCTTAACCTTTTAAGTTTAGCCTGTTAGCTTTATTATTGTCTTAGAAGTCTAGCAAATAATAGCAACCAATTTTAAGGGCCTTGTGGAAAGTATTTGTCCCCATTTGCAAATCAAGTTAATGACACACCATCATCCATTTTAAAGTCCATTCGATTCTCTTGTTACACTACAGGTAGTTCTCCGTTTAATCACTTCAGTGGTCTACATTAACAGACACCTTCCCAGCTATGTAAATAACTCTTTTAAATCTAATAAATGAAACTCACCAATATAGTGGGACTTCTCTTAACATGTTCCAATACTGTATATAAAACTAGTTTTCCACAAGAACCACAAGCTTAAATTAAGTACTCAATTATACATTTCACAGTAAGTTTCAAACCTATAATTCTTAGAAGCCAAATTCTTTTCAACCTTGCCCATGCATAAAATATCAAATATGCACACATTCCTTAATCACTCACAATATGAATGCTTCCGTTTTGTTTCTCTATCAGGCGTCTGTACATTTCTTAAACCCATCTGGAGTTGAAAGATGCATCCCTATCGCAGATGACAATTAAATAAAATAAATAAATAAAACCCGTTGCCATCGAGTTGACTCTGACTCATAGTGACCCTATTGCACAGCTTAGAACTGCCCCATAGGGTTTCCAAGGAGCCACTGGTGTATCGGAACTGTCAAACTTTAGATTAGCTGCCAAACTCTTAACTACTGCTCCAGGGGGTCTCCAGTTACCCTTCTGGCAACCAAGCTGGTGCCTTGGAACCGCCCACTTAACCATTGCACCACCAGGGCTCCTTGAACAAAAAATACCAGCGTTCATCACCATTCAAGAAGCATTCTCCTATTTCACCACAAGATGGCAGCACTATTCCAGACACAATACTTTCCAATAATTTTGATAATACATGTGCGTATGCTCCCCTCTTGTGGACATAGCGGAGAATGCATCATGATTGGAGAAGAGTCATTTCTAAAATGCAGATTTTTCACATTTTGGTAATTAAAGAGAATGAGGGATGTGCTAAGAAATTATATTTATCCAGTAGATTATATTGTTAAATTTTGATACCTTACAAGAATGGTTAAAATGAACTATGTCCATAGCGACATGAGTAAATCTCATGTCTAGAAGGGTAGATTCTGGGTTCAGCCTCATTACTACTAGTTATTTTTACAGAAGTTAATTGACTATTCAGGATTCTAAGGTACGGAGAAAATAAGAATGCTGTACAGATACCTAAAGTTTACTTTAATTAGATTTATTTAGCATATGGGATTTTTTAACTTAAAGTCCAAATTATTGGAATTATCTGTTTTCCCCTACAGAATTAACAGTTTATTTATAAAACTAGTTCTTAGGGCAGTCTCTACTGCTCCGTTGCTCTGAATTCAGTTTACCTGCCTATACAATGATAGTAGAAGGAAGAGGAGGCAAAAAAGAAAAACAGCAGTTATATTGATGAGATCTACAAAATTAGATAGTGTCTTAAGCCAATCTCTTTTGAGATATAAAAGAGAAGCAAGCAGAGAGACAGCAGGACCCCATACCACCAAGAAAGCAACAGCGGAAGCAGAGTGTCTCCTTTGGACTCCAGGTTCCTCCGCCGAGAAGTTCTTAGACTAGGGGAAGACTGATGACAAGGACCTGAAGAGTCATTTCTAAAATCCAGATGTGTTTTTTACATATTGGTAGTTAAAGACAGTGGGGCAATGGTTACTCACTTCGGTGGTTACCTTAAGGTGGAAGGTTCAAACTGACCCAGCAGCTTTGCTAGAGAAAGACCTGGCTATCTGCTTCCCTAAAGATTACGGACTTCAAAACCAGAGCAGCTCCACCCTGTCACAGGGGTTTGCTATGAGCTCAAACTGACTGGATGGCACTCAACAACAACAACAGAGACAATTCATCGACTTAACTGCATTGGAAACTGTCAGCTTTTTACTGAAAACAAATAAATGCTACTATGCTCCCTGTTGAACATTAAATTCAAGTAACACCACATGAGAGCCACAAGGATTGCTGTGACATGTACTGTGTCGGCACCAATAACTTTTATTTTTCCTGGAATGTTACTACACTATGTAAAACTCGTTATTTATCTCACCACATGCACAGCAATAATAAAGAAGGAATATTTCGTTTTCCTGCTCCAGAAACGTGACTGCACTAAAATTTCCTCGAGCCCAAGTAAATAATCAAGCATAAAATTATGGTAGAAAAACCACTGGACCAATGCTTCTTAATTGCATGTGCATAGATCTCACCTGGGGAGCTTGTGAAAAAGCAGATTTGGATTCCGTAGTCCGGAGTAAGCACAGAGATTCCCCATGTTGGAAGTCGATGCTGACGGTGCTGCTCTGTGGGGCTCAGAGAATGGACCCGCCATCGAAGCTCCCTACCTAAATTGGCATAGACTTAAGCTCCTCTTTTATAAGGAACCTAAAGCAGTCGGTTAACTCCTGTGGAAATGATTCTAACTCATAGGGACCTACCTACATACCTATAGATTTAAACTTGTCTTTTATCAAAGCCAAAACCTATTGCCATCGATTCCCACTCATAGCGACCCCATAGGACAGAGTAAAACTTCCCGGTAGAGTTTCCAAGGAGCGCCTATTGGATTCCAACTGGACACCTTTTGGTTAGCAGCGGTAGCACTTAACCACTACACCACCAGGGATTCCAATCTTTTATAAAGAACCTAAATCAGTTGGTTAACTCTTTGCTGTCAGTTGATTCCAACTCATGGGGACCCCATTGGTTACAGAGTAGAACTGTGCTCTATAGTGTTTCGCTGGCTGTAATCTTTACACAAGGAGATTGCCAGGCCTTTCTTCCGCCCCACCACTGGTGTGTCCCAACCAACAAGTTTTTGGTTAGTAGACAAGTGCCAAGAGTGAAATCATACCCAAGTGCTGTAGAACACACACACATAAATCTGTAAACGGGAGAGAATGTAACAAGGGCAGAAAATGTGATTCAGATTACACAAGAAGAGAAACACAAGTCTTTCAGGGGAACACAATTTGAATCCTATCAGACCTCATAGGCTCTATGTTGACTATGGATATTTAGGTCTTTGATCCATTTTGTTTGATTTTTTTTCCTTGCTTTTTCTGTTGTTGATTTCTACTTTTATGTCTTTATGATCAGAAAAGATGCTTTGTAATCTTTCGATGCTTTGGATTCTGCTAAGGCTTGCTTTATGGCCTAATATGTGGTCTATTCTGCAGAATGTTCCATGTGCATTGGAAAAGAAAGTATACTTGGCTGATGTTGGGTGGAGTATTTGGTACATGTCTATGAGATCAAGTTGGTTGATTGTGGCATTTAGATCTTCCATGTCTTTACCAAGCTTCTTTCTGGATGTTCTGTCCTTCATTTAGAGTGGTTTGTTGAAGTCTCCTACTATTATTGTGAGCTGTCTATCTCTCTTTTCAACGCTGTTAGAGTTGTCTTACGTATTTTTGAGCTCTGTCATTGGGTGCGTAAATAGTTATTATGGTTATGTCCTCCTGGTGCACTGACCCTTTAATCAGTATATAGTGTCCTTCCTTATCCTTTGTGGTGGATTTTACTTTAAAGTCTATTTCGTCAGAGATTAATATCGCCACTCCTGCACTTTTTAGTGTTGTTTGCTTGATATATATTTTCCATCCTTTGAGTTTTAGTTTGTTTGTGTCTTTAAGTCCAAAGTGTGTCTCTTGTAGGCAGGATAGAGACAGATCATTTTTTTAAATCCAATCTGCCACTCTCTATCTCTTTATTAGTGCATTTAGTCCATTTACATTCAGCCTAATTATTGATATATATGAGTTTAGTGCTGTCATTTTGATGACTTCTTTTCTGTGCTGTTCACAATTTCTTTGTTCCACTTAATTTTCTGTGCTGAGTTGTTTTTCATTATGTATGTTCTTTTCATCTTTTTCATTGTTGTTGCTTTTGTATTTGCTGAGTCTTTATGTTTTTCTTGGTTTTTATTTTGACTTGTAGGATTGTTAGTTTCCTTTGTGGTTACCTTGATATTTACCCCTATTTTTCTAAGTTTAAACCAGTCGTTTATTTCTTTATATCACCTTGCCTTCCTCTCCATATCAAAAATCTATGACTGCATTTATTAGGCCCTCTTTTTGGTTTTAACGTTGTCTTCTTTTACATATTGACATGTCTGTTTCCCTATTTTCAGCATTTTAGCTTTGATTTATTTTTGTGACTACCCTATCTGTGTTGATATCTGGTTGCTCTGTCCTGTGTTCTACTCTTGGGCTTTTATCTGATGTTACTGATTTTCTAACCAGAGGGCTTCCTTTAGTATTTCTTGTAATTTTGGTTTGGTTTTTGCAAATTTCCTAAACTTCTGTTTATCTGGAAATGCCCTAATTTCACCATCATATTTGAGAGACAGTTTTGCTGGATATATATTTCTTGGCTGGCAATTTTTTTCTTTCAAGGCTTTGTATATGTCATCCCGTTGTATTCTTGCCTACATGGTTTCTGCTGAGTAGTCCGAGCTTAGTCTTATTGACTCTTCTTTGTAGATGACTTTTCATTTATCCCTAGCCACCCTTAAAATTCTCTCCTTACCTTTGGTTTGGGAAGTTTGATTATAATATGTATTGGTGGCTTTCTTTTGGGATCTACCTTATGTGGGGTTTGATGAGCATCTTGGATAAATATCTTCTCATCTTTCTCAAATCTTCAAAATTTTGTGTATTTTCTGTTGTCCAACCCACACCACTGTTCTGGTATTCCAATTACTCGTAGGTTGTTCTTCTTGATAAGAGTCCCACATAATTCTTATGGTTTCTTCATTGTTTTAAATTCTTTTATCTGATTTTTCCTCAGATAAGTTGCTGTCAAGTGCTTTATCTTCAGTCTCACTAATTCTGACTTCCATTGCCTCAGTTCTGCCTCTATGACTCTCTACTGAGTTGTCTAATTCTGAAATTTCATTGTTAATCTTCTGGATTTCTGTTTGCTGTCTCTCTATGGATTCTTGCAGCCTGTTAAAATTATCATTATACTCTGTTCTAATCTCCTGAAGTTCCTCTATTGCTTTGTCTGAAGCCATCATGGTCTGCCTCTTTATGTGATTTGATATTGACTGTTGTCTACGAGCCATCAATAAGTTATTATATTTATTTATTTTAAGTTTGCTTACTGTGTCCTAGCTTCTTGTTTTGTTTTGATATGCCCAAATAGGCTGCTCGTATGATTATTAACACCTTTGAAGCTCTAATGTCCTGTCACCAGGCTGGGCAAAAAACCCAAACAGCAGGTGGGAGAACTCAGCTGGAGATGAGTTAGGCCTGGTGGGGGCAGCTTGGTTTGGTCTGTCTTTGAGAGTATTTCAGAACCATACGGATATGATTGTTTCTTCTTTCCTATTCTCTTTTTTTTTTTGGCCCTTAATAAGCTTGACTGTTATTACCTGAAACTTTCAAATTTTTCCTTGATGAATTTAGTAGAAAAACGCACTGAGATTGAGCTTACTGTACTCTTTGCTTTTTTTTTTTTTATGCTTCTATGCTGAGCCAGCGTCTGTGCTAACACAGATCACACATGGATGCAGCCTGGTATGAACATATAATGTTTGGCTGGATGTTCATGTTAATTAAGTGCTTATTAAAATGATTTAGTACCATGAGATCTGGCCCGGTAATTACTTTCACAAGGCAGATGAGTATTTCAATTTATTCCTTTTAAATCCTTAACATTGTCTTTCTTTCTTTGTTTTTTTTTTTTTTACTTTTTCATTGTTAAGTGAAATGCATTTAGAGAACTGTACACTAAAGTACAGCTCCATACATAAACGGACCATAGACAGAGTTATTTTTGTAAATTTATTTTTATTTACTAGTTTAAGCTTTGTAATATATGTATTGAAATAAGTTCCTAAAGTCTTAAAGCATTAAGTATAAAACCCAAAATTAATAGCTGTCCATTCTCAGGGTAAGGAGCCATGGTGGTGCAAAGGTTAAGCATCCAGGTGCTAACTGAAAGGTCAGTGGTTCGAACCTACATAGCGGCTCCGCAGAAGAAAGACCTAGCCATCTGTTCCCTTCAAGATGACAGCCAAGAAAACCCCATGAGGCAGCCCTCCTCTGTCACAAGGGGTCGCTATGAGTCAGAATCAACTCAATGGCACCTAACAACAACACTGGAATCTGAACAGAAGGTTTAGTCTGTGCAGTTATTCTATATGCATGTAGGGAGGTCATTTGGATTCCAGAGAAAGCCAGTGACTCCAAGAAGCTAGGCACAATGGGGCTTATAAAGAGAAGAGCAGGGAGAAATAGAGCAGGCCAAACTTAATATGATTAACTGAACCCTCCTTCCCCTCTTTGCTCAGATCCCCTGATAGCAGGTTACTTCTGGCCTGGTGCTAATATGGCCCTCCACCCACCTGTAGCCAAGAGGCTTTTGATAATATTGAAATTAGTAGGTAATATTTTGTTGACTATACTTTTATAGCAGAAAAGGCAAAATTACACTGCTATAGAGCAGTTTCTGGCAGGCTTTTGCAGTTTGGGTCAGTTTTTTTTCGGGTTAATATTTGGGTTTGAAGATAAGAAAAGCCTTAAAATCAAAGTAAGATGTCTGTCATTAACGTCCCTATTTGTCTTAGTTATCTAGTGCTGCTATAACAGAAATACCACAAGTGGATGGCTTTAACAAGCAGAAGTGTATTTCCTCACAGTAAAGTAGGCTGAAAGTCCAAATTCAGGGCGTGAGCTCCAGGAGAACGCTTACTCTCTCTGTCGGCCTTCTCATCCATGTTCCCCCTGACTAGGTGCTTCTCTGTGCAGGAACCTCTGGTCACAGGACGTGGTCTGCTCCCGGTGCTTCTTTCTTGGTCATATGAGATTCCCCAGTCTCTCTGCTCACTTCTGTCTTGTATCTAAACAGATTGCCTCAGGATACAATCCAATCTTATGGAGTGAGTCTTGCCTTACTAACTGAACTGTTTTCCAACCTCCCTGATTAACATCATAGAGGCAGGATTTACAACATAGAGGAAAATCACACAATACCAGGAATCATGGCACTGCCAAATTGATACATACATTTTTTGGGGGACGTAATTCATTCCAAGATATTCCACCATGTCGCCCCTCCAAAATCACATCCTTGCAACATGGAAAACAATTCACCCTATCATATCATAGCAAAAGTCTTAACTCCAAGTCCAAATTCCAAAAATTCTTCTTCACCTGTCAAATCCAGAATACAAGTTATCTGCTTCCAAAGGCACAATGGCAGAATTAGCACAAGCTAGACATTTCCATTACAAACGTCTCTCTGCTCCCTTCTCTCTTTTGTATCTCAAGAGATTGCCTCAGGATACAATCCCATCATGTGGATTCAGTCCTGCCTTACTAACACAACTGCTGCCCATCCTCCCTCATTAACATCACAGAGGCAGGATTAACACATTACCTGGAATCTGGCCCAGCCAAATTGATACACACATTTTTGGGGGGACATAATTCAATCCATGACACTATTCAACTCTAGTAAGGTACTGGTATTAGATCATATTATGAAAGGAGCCCTGGTGGCGCAGTGGTTAAAGCAATCAACTGCCAACCATATTGTCGGTGATTTCAAAAGCAAGGGGCTCCAGGGAGAAAACAAGTGGTAGTAGGCTTCCTTAGAGACTTACAGCCTCCGAAATCCTCTGGGGTTGCTATGGGAATCCACGGGAGAGCAGTGGGTTTGGCTTTGATCATATTACAGACATAAGGTTATACAGATACATTTGTGAACGTGTGTGCATGTAAGCACGCTTTTGTGGACATTACACACTCCTTCAAAGTGTGGATTATAACCCTTGAGAGTGGTTTGTGTCTGTGTGTGCTTGCCAACAAGATTCATTGTTTTACAATTTGATAGTCAACTAATTTAACTTACTAGTTCAAGTGTCTTAACCTTTTAAGTTCAGCCTGTTAACTTTAGTATTCTCTTAGAAGTCTAGCAAATAACCACTTTTAAGGGGCTGGTGGAAAGCATTTGACCCCATTTGCAAATCAAGTTAATGACACACCATCATCCATTTTAAAGTCCATTTGATTCTCTTGTTACACTACACCCAGCTCTCCCTTTAATAACTTCAATGGTCTGAATTAACAGACACCTTCCCAGTTATGTAAATAACTCTTTTAAATCTAATAAACGAAACTCACCAATATAGTGGGACTTCTCTTAACATGTTCCAATGCTGTATATGAAACTAGTTTTCCACAAGAACCACAAGCTTAAATTAAGTACTCAATTATACATTTCACAGTAAGTTTCAAACCTATAATTCTTAGAAGCCAAATTCTTTTCAACCTTGCCCATGTATAAAATATCAAATATGCACACATTCCTTAATCACTCACAATATGAATGCTTCCGTTCTGGTTCTCTGTCAGGCTTCTGTATATTTGTTAAACCCTCCTGGAGTTGAAAGATGCATCCCTATCGCAGATGACACTTAAAGAAACTAAATAAATAAATATAACCCGTTTCCATCGAGTTGACTCGAACTCGTAGTGACCCTATTGGACAGATCAGAACTGCCCCATAGGGTTTCCAAGGAACAGCTGGTGGATTGGAACTGTGAAACTTTAGGTTAGTTGTCAAACTGTTAACCACTGCACCAGGGGGCCTCCAGTTACCCTCCTGGCAACCAGGCTGGTGCCTTGGAACCACCCACTTAACCAATGCACCACCAGGGCTCCTTGAAGAAAAAACACCAGCGTTCATCTCCATTCATGAAGCATTCTCCTCTTTCACTACAAGATGGCAGCACAATTCCAGACACAATTCTTACCAACTGGTTTTGCTAATACATGTGCTTATGCTGCCCTCATGTGGACATATCGGAGAATGTATCATGATCGGAGAACAGTCATTTTTAAGATGCAGATGTGTTTTTCACATTTTGGTAATTAAAGATAATGGAGCAATGGTTAAGCACTTGGCTGGTATCCTAAAGTTGGAGGTTCAAATCCACTCAGAAACTCCACTGGAGAAAGACCTGGCTATCTGCTTCCAGGAAGATTACAGCCTAGAAACCAGAGCAGCTCTACCCTGTCACATGGGGTTACTATGAGTTGAAATTGACTCGATGGCACCCAACAACAACAACAGAGACAATTTATGAACGTAATTGAATTCAAAATTGCCAACTTTTTATGGAAAACAAATCAATGCTACCATGCTCCTTGTTGACTGTTAAATTCAAGTAACACAACATCAGAGCCACAGGGATTGCCGTGACCTCCAATCTTGTCTGCACTAATATGACTTTTTATTTTTTTCCATAGAACGTTACTACACTTCATAAAACTTGTGATTTGTCTCACCATATGCACGGAAATAATAAAGAAGGAATATTTCATTTTCCAGCTCTAGAAAAGTGATTGCACTAAAATTGACTTCAGCTGAAGGAAATAATCAAGTATAAAATTATAGTAGAAAACCCACTAGACCAATACTTCTTAAACTGCACGTGCAAGAGACTCCCCTAGGGAGCTTCTTGAAAAGCAGATATGGATTAGGTAGGTCGTGCGTAAACCGAGACATTCTCCACGTTGAATGCCGATGCTGACGATACTGCTCTCTCGGGTCCAAAGAATGCGTGCCTCCCACCAACAATGGGCACAGGGCGATCATGGTGGAATTCAACCAGTCACAGCTTAGTACTTCCTGAGCACATAGTGCCCACAGACAGGGTTTCTTGGACTTGCCATTGAAGCTCCCTACCTAAATTGGCATAGACTTAAGCTTTTCTTTTATAAGTTACCTAAATCAGCTGGTTAACTCTTTCCTGTGGAGTTGATTCTGACTCATAGGGACTCCATATGTTACAGAGTACAACTGTGCTCCATAGGCTGTTGTTGGCTATAATCTTTACAGAAGCAGATTGCCAGGACTTTCTTCTGCCCCACCACTGGTGAGTTCCAACTACCAACCTTTTCGTTAGTTGTTGTTCTTACATGCTGTCGAGTGAGTTCTGACTATAGGGGTCCTATGTAAAACAAAATGAAACACTGTCCCGTCCTGCACGATCCTCATCATCATTGCTGTTTTGAATCCACTGTTACAGCCACTGAGGCAATCCATCTCGTTGAGGGTCATCGTCTTTTACGCTGACCCTCTACCTTACCAAGTATGATGTCCTTCTCCCAGGACTGGTCCCTCCTGATAACACGTCCAAATTACATGAGATAAAGTCTTGTCATCCTTGCTTCCAAGGAGCATACTGGCTGTGCTTCTTCCAAGACAGATTTGTTCGTTTTCTGCCAGTCCATGGTATATTCGATATTCTTCGCCAACATAATTATTCAAAGGCATCAATTCTTCTTCAGTCTTCCTTATTCATTGTCAAGCTTTTGCATGCATATGAGGCTATGGAAAATACCATGGCTTGGGTCTGGTGCACGTTAGTCCTCAAAGTGACATCTTTGCTTTTTCACGCTATAAAGAGGTCTTTTGCTGCACGTTTGCCCAATGCAATGCGTCATTTGATTTCTTGACTCTTGCTTCCATAAGCGTTGATTGCGGATCCAAGTAAAATGAAACCCTTCACAAATGTCAATCTTTTCAATGTTTACCATGATTGGTTATTGGTTCATTTGTGAGGATTTTTGTTTTCTTTAGGTTGAGATATAATCCATACTGATGGCTGTAGCTTTGCTCTTCATCTATGTTTCAAGTCAAGTCGTCTTAGCTTTCAGCAAGCAAGGTTGTGTCATCAACATATTGCAAGTTGTTAATAAGTCTTCCTCCAATCCTGATGCCACATTCTTCTTCATGTAGTCTAGCTTCTGAGATTACTTGCTCAGGATACAGGCTGAATAAATATGGTGAAAGGATACAACCGTGATGCACACCTTTCCTCATTTTAAACCACGTGTATCCTCTTGTAAGAGGCTTAGCAGTCTGCAATTCCTGACCTCTGAATTTCTTTATTCCATCCTTAATTTCTTCTATACCCAGTAGTTTTTGAGCAAGGTGTTGTTCAGTTGCCATGTGTTTGATTTTTTTCCTTGCTTTTTCTGTTATTGATTTCTACTTTTATGTCTTTATGATCAGCAAAGATGCTTTGTAATCTTTCGATGCTTTGGATTCTGCTAAGGCTTGCTTTATGGCATAATATGTGGTCTATTCTGCAGAATGTTCCATGTGCATTGAAAAAGAAAGTATAGTTGGCTGATGATGGGTGGAGTATTTGGTACATGTCTATGAGATCAAGTTGGTTGACTGTGGCATTTAGATCTTCCATGTCTTTACTGAGCTTCTTTCTGGATGTTCTGTCCTTCACCAAGAGTGGTGTGTTCAAGTCTCCTACTATTATTGTGAGCTGTCTCTCTCTCTTTTCAACGTTGTTAGAGTTTGTCTCATGTATTTTTGAGCTCTGTCATTGCGTGCATAAATAGTTATTATGGTTATGTCCTCCTGGTGTACTGACCCTTTAATCATTATATAGTGTCGTTCCTTATATGTGGTGGATTTTACCTTAATGTTTATTTTGTAAGAGATTAATATTGCCACTCCTGCTCTTTTTGAGTGTTGTTTGCTTGATATATTTTCTTCCATCCTTTTAGTTTGCTTGTGTCTTCAAGTCTAAGGTGTGTCTCTTGGGGGCAACATATAGATGGATCTTTTCTTTTATCCAATCTGCCATTCTCTGTCTCTTTATTAGTGCAGTTACATTCAGCGTAATTATTGATATGTATGAGTTTAGTGCTGTCATTTTGATGTCTTCTTTTATGTGCTGTTCAGTTTGTTTGTTCCACTTAATTTTCTGTGCTGAGTCGTTTTTCTTTATGTATTTTCTTTTCATCTTTTTCATTGTTGTTGCTTTTGTGTTGGCTGAGTCTTTATGTTTTTCTTGGTTTTTATTGTGACTTGCAGGATTGTTAGTTTCCTTTGTGGTTATCTTAATATTTACCCCTATTTTTCTAAGTTTAAACCAGTCTTTTATTTCTTTACATTGCCTTGACTTCCTCTCCATATCAAAAATCTATGACTACATTTTTTAGTCCCCTTTTTTGTTTTCACGCTGTCATCTTTTACATATTGACATCTCTATTTCCCTATTTTCAGCGTTTTAGCTTTGATTTATTTTTGTGACTTCCCTATCTGTGTTGATATCTCTTTGCTCTGTCCTGTGTTCTGGTCTTGGGTTGTTATCTGATGTTACTGATTTTCTAACCAGAGGACTTCCTTTAGTATTTCTTGTAATTTTGGTTTGGTTTTTGCAAATTTCCTAAACTTCTGTTTATCTGGAAATGCCCTACTTTCGCCATCATATTTGAGAGACAGTTTTGCTGGATATATATTTCTTGGCTGGCAATTTTTTTCATTCAAGGCTTTATATATGTCATACCATTGTCTTCTTACCTACATGGTTTCTGCTGAGTAGACTGAGGTTAGTCCTATTGACCATTCTTTGCAGATGGCTTTTCCTTTTTCCCTAGCCGCCCATAAAATTCTCTCCTTATCTTTGGTTTTGGCAAGTTTGATTATGTCTTGGTGGCTTTCTTTTGGGATCTACCTTGTGTGGGGTTCGATGAGCATCTTGGATAAATATCTTCTCATCTTTCACGATATCAGGGAAGTTTACTGTCAACAAATCTTCACAATTCTGTGTATTTTCTGTTATGCACCCCCCCACCCCTGTTCTGGTATTCCAATTACTCATAGGTTGCTCTTCTTGATAGAGTCCCACATAATTCTTAGGGTTTCTTCATTGTTTTAAATTCTTTTATCTGATTTTTCCTCAAATAAGTTGCTGTCAAGTGCTTTATCTTCAATCTCACTAATTCTGACTTCCATTGCCTCAGTTCTGCTCCTATGACTTTCTATTGAGTTGTCTAATTCTGAAATTTTATTGTTAATCTCTGGATTTCTGTTTCCTGTCTCTCTATGGATCCTTGCAGCCTGTTAAATTTATCATTATACTCTGCTCTAATCTTCTTAAGTTCCTCTATTGCTTTGTCTGTGAGTTCCTTAGCTTGTTCTGCATTTTGCCTGATCTCCTACCGGATTACTTGAAGAATTCTGTAGAGTAATCTTTCGTATTCTACTTCCGGTAATTCCAAGAAGTTCTCTTCCTCCAGATAATTTCTTGATTCATGGTTTTGCCGAAGCCATCATGGTCTGCCTCTTTATGTGATTTGATATTGACTTTTGTCTATGAGCCATCAATAAGTCATTATATTTCTTTATTTTATGTTTGCTTACTGTGTCCTAGCTTCTTGTTTTGATATGCCCAAGTAGGCTGCTTGTGTGAGGTAGTTTGTTTATTGGTGCCTTTGAAGCTGTAATATCCTGTCACGAGGTGGTTAGATAGGTTACTAGGTATGTGACCCAGGAGTCTGTTTACTTGTTTTTATGGATTCAGCTCAGATGTCAGGTAGTCGGTCACCAACTGTGTGGTGCAGGCTCTCACCTACATTCCTATACATGCAGAGGTTATTGGTGTAGGCACAGGTATCTGGCTGCAGTAGGGGGTCACTGACTAGGCAAAGCAGGGGGCTGACGGCTGCCCCTGAGTGTCTGGGAGGAAAGTGTGTCCCTGTTCCCTAGAGTGCATAGGTGGGTAGGTTTTGCAGCCAGACTATGGGCACCCAATGCTGTTCGCTGTAAGGACTGGGAGGCACTACTTATTCTTGGACCTCTGTCGTGGGTGACTAGGTGGTGTGGGTGGATCCACCAGTCCTCAGGCCCCTGATGTGGGTAGGTGAGGACACTGCTTAATAGGCAGAGCAGTGTCAAATGTCATGAACCTGCCGCTTCACCATATAGCTGATACAGTTGAAGTTAGGCTTCAGGTATACACACTGTTGTACTGTGGTAATGAGGGCCTACAGTGTTGAAATGGGCCCATACAGATCTAGGCAGGGGTGAAAAGCATTCAAAGTCCATGGACTCCTTATGCCTGTGCCTAGGCAAAGGAGTTGTGCCTACCCTGAGTTCCCAGCTTAGGGGAGTTGGAAGATTAGTTTTTCCTGTTTGTTAATTTGTTCTCTCTCCTAGGTCGGGAGTATGGATCAGGGCAAATGACGGTTCCTACTTCCAGCCCAGGGGACTCGGCAATCGCCGAAGCTGGCCGGGGACCTTATGCAGAGTGGACAGGGGTCAGGTAAATGGGAGAGAGGTTTTTCCCAAAGGGGGTGTATTTTGATCGACACAGTAGGTCAAACGCACGTACTTATCTTTTGACAATTGAATGCCACTTTTCACTGGTTCTGGATCCCAAGTAGACTCTCTGCTGCTGCATGTCTCCCGATGTGGAAAATGGTTCATGAGAGCCATTTCTTGCCTCACCTTGAACACCAGCTGATCTGGCCTGAAAGGTGCCATCTCCTGCCATCAGGGCTGGAACTCCTCACTGCTTCCAAACCATCTCTCCCTCCCCCTGCCACTCAGTCCAATTCCTCAATTTTGCCTTTGATGTTCAGGGCTTCTACATTATCATATATAATTGATTCACTTTGTTTTTGGTCTTTGTTGTAAGAGGGACCACAGGAAGCATCTGACTACTCTGCCATCTTGGCCCTCCCTCCCATCTCATTTCTTATTTGTGTTATTTTCATCTTCTCCTGTTTTTAATTTGACAATTTGGCCAGTGGTTTGTCCAATTTATTAATTCTTTCAAAAACAAGCTTTTAGTCTTGTTGATTCTTTCTATTGTTTTTATGTTCTCTGTTTCATTTATTTGCTCTAATTTTTAGTATTTCATTTCTTCTGCTGGTTGCGAGCTTCTTTTGCTGCTCTCTTTCTGATTGTTCGAGTTGTAGGGATAATGTTCTCATTTTTGCCCATTCTTCTGTTTTGATGTGTGCATTTAATGCTATAAATTGACCTCTGAGCACTGCTTTTACCGTGTCCTAAATGTTTTTGTATGTTGTGTTTTCATTCTCATTTCACTCTAGGAATTTTTTTAATTCTTATCATTGATTTCTTCTTTTCCTCAGTAGTTTTTAAGCAGGGTGTTATTTAGTTTCCATTTATTAGATTTTTTTCTCCTGGTCTTTCTGTTACTGATTTCTACTTTTATAGCATTGTGATCAGAGAAGATGTTTTGTATTATTTCAGTTTTTTGAATTTGTTGAGGCTTGGTTTGTGTTCTAAAATTTGGTCTACTCTGGAGAATGATCCATGAGCATTGGAGAAGAATATGTACTTTGCTGATGTTGGGTGAAGTGCTCTGTATATGTCTTTGAGGTCAAGTTGGTTGACTGTGGTATTTAGATCTTCTGTGTCTTTGTTATCATCTGACTCACAGCAACCTTATAAGGCCACTATAAATTCGCTATGAGTCGGAACTGATTGCATGGCAATGGGTTTTTTTTTGGTTTTGGTGTCTTTGTTGCGTTTCTTTCTAGTTGTTCTGTCCTTCGCTGAGAGTGGTGCGTGAAAGTCTCCTAGTATTATTGTGGAAGTGCCTATTTCTCTTTTCAGAGCTGTAAGGGTTTGTTTTATGTATTTTGGAGCTCTATCCTTGGGTGCGTATATACTTATCATGCTTATGTCCTGTAGGTGGATTGACCTTCTAATCATTATATAATGTCCTTCCTTGTCCTTTATAGTGGATTTTGCTTTAAAATCTATCTTATCAGAGATTAATATTGCCACTCGTGCTCTTTTTTGGTTACTGTTTGCTTGATATATCTTTTTAAATCCTTTAAGGTTTAGTTTATTTATATCTTTGTTTCTAATGTGTATCTCTTGCAGACAGCATATTGATGCGTTGTGGTTTTTTTAATCCATTCTGCCACTCTTCATCTTTTTACTGGTGCATTTATGCCATTTAATTCAGTGTGATTATCGATAGGTATGTCATTTTCTTATGCTTTTTTTTTGTGTGTGGGGTTGATGGTTTCTTTGTCCAAGTCAATTTTCCATACTAGTTTTTTTTTTTTAATTGTCATTTGTCTTTTCATTTTCTTTGTTGTTTTTGGTTTTGTGTGTACTGTATCTTTATGATTTTCTTCTTTTATATTTTGATGAGTAGGTTTCTTAACTTTCTTTGTGGTTACCCTGAAATTTACCTTTATCTTCCTAAGTTTAAAGCAGTAATTTATTTCTTGATATCTCCCTGACTTCCTCTCCGTATGGAAGCTCAAAACCTATACTCTTTATTCCCCCTTTATGTTTTGAAGCCATAGTCGGTTACAGATTGACGTCTCTGGGTCCCCATTTTCCGTCTGTTAGCTTTATTTTATTTTTGAGAGTTCTTCATCTGTGTTGATATCTGTGTGATGTTGTCATGTGTTTTAGCCTCAGATTGTTGTCTAGTGTGTTGTTAGTTTTCTGTCTGAAGTACTCCCTGTAACATTTCCTGTAAAGTTAGTCTGGTTTTTATGAATTCATTTAATTTCTGTTGATCTGGAAATGTCTTAATTTCATCATTATATTTGAGGGATAATTTTGCTAGTTAAAGAATTCTTGGTTGGCACTTTATTCTTTCAAGGTTTGCCTGCATAGTTTCTGCCAAATAATCAGAACTTAGTCATATCAATGCCCCTTTGCAGGTGATCTTTTGCTTTTCCCAAGCTGCTTTCAGGATTCTTTCTCTTCTTTGGTTTTGGAACGTTTGATTATGATATGCCTCAGTGTTCATCTTTTTGAATCTATCCTGTATGGGGTTCGTTGTGCTTCTTGTATGGTAATCTTCTCATCTTTCATGATAGTAGGGAAGTTTTCTGTCAGCATATCCTCAACAATTCTCTCTGTACTTTTTGTTGACTTCTCCCCTTCTGGGATTCCAATCACATGGAATTTATTCCTCTTGATGGTGTCCCACATAACTATTAGGCTTTCCTCATTATTTTTTTTTTTTAATTATTCCTTGAACAGATTAGTGTCAAGGGATTCGTCTTCTATTCCACTGATCCTATCTTGTACTGTTTTACTTCTACTCCTATGACTTTCCATTGAATTGTCAAGTTCTGAAATTTTATTAAGATTCTGGAATTCTAGTTGTTGTTTCTGTATGGTTTTCAATTGTCAGTTTATTTGGTCATTTTGTTATGACTTGTGTTGTTTTCCTGGATTCTTCTAGTGTTGTCTGTGCTTGCCTTGATTTTTTTTCTGTGTTTTCCATAGTTTTGTCTATGTTTTCCTTGATTCGTTTGAGGACCAATTCTGTCTTAGTCATCTAGTGCTGCTCCAACAGAGATACCACGAGTGGATGGTTTTAACAAAGAGAAGTTTGTTCTCTCACAGTCCAGTAGGCTACAAGTCCAAATTCAGGGCGTGAGCTCCAGGGGAACGTTTTCTCCGTTGGCTCTGGAGGAAGGTCCATGTCATTGATCTTTCCTTAGCCTACGGGCTTCTCCACACAGGCACTCAAGTCCAAAGGACACACTCTGCTCCCAGCACTGCTTTCTTGGTGGAATGACTTTCCCCTGTGTCTCTGCTTGCTTCTCTCTTCTATATCTCAAAAGAGATTGGATTAAGACACTATCTAATCTTGTAAACCTCATCAGTATAACCACAGCAACATGGGTAGATCTCAAAATTATAATAGTAAGTGAATAAAGGACATGCACTTGTGATTACCTTTCTGTCTGGATTTAAAAACACAGAACAATTCTATGTTTTTTATGAACACATCCTTTTGTAGTTAAAGTATGAGATTAAGGACGGGAAGAATAATACCAACTTCAGATTCCAGGTTATCTTTGAGATACAAGGACAGCAATTAATTGTAAAGAGGGTACTTCAACTTTCCCTGCAAACTTTTATTTCACAAATAAAACTGCAAGAAAGATGGCAAAAATTTAACCTGTCAAAATTGGGTAGTGTTTAATTGGGTGACTGATTTATTTTTTATCTGTAGAGTTTCTATATGTGAAATCGTTTATAATTTAAAGACAGGTTAAATAGCTAAAAGACAAATTTATATCTGTTAGAAAAGTTATAATGTATCCACAGGATGGAACACCATGCAACCTTTAAAACTTATGATATCAACCAGTGTCACAAAACAATTTGTGTATTAACTGTTTAATGAGAAACTAATTTCCTTTGTATACATTCACTTAAATTATAATAGATAAAATATTGTAGGAAAGAAAATATCTTAATATGAAAGAATATCTAGGGATATGCGGAAAATGCTCAAGATACATTTGATCTGAAAGGGAAGATGAGAAACCAGTAAGAGTGGGGACATACGTTCCTTAAAATGTGTAGATTCCTCCTCTTTCCCACACATATCATCTAGAAAAGTGAGATGATACCAACTAGTTAAACTTGGCTGCCTCTGCATATGGTGACTATAGGCCACTTGTGTTTTCTTCTCTATACCAATTTTTATAATGAATATATAGTCAATTGTATCAGAGAAACAAATAATGTAACAAACGTTTGTGCAAGTACCGTCAAAATAAAATGAGTAGTCAATTGTTGTTGTGTGCCATTTAGTACAAGTCCAACTCACAGTGACCCAGTGTGACAGAGCAGAACTGCCCCGTACGGCTGTAATATTACACTCAACAACAACAGCTTCCAAGGCGGGTCCAAACAACCCTGTCCTTGGGCACTCTGGGCGCAGGAAGTACTGAGCCCTGATTGGTTGAAGTCCAGTTTGAAACTATTGTGTCTGAAATTATGCTGCCATCTTGTGGAGAAGTAGGAGAATGCTTCATGAACGGAGATGAACGCTGCTATTTTCTGTTCAAGGAGCCCTGGTGGTGCAATGAATGGTTAAGTGGGCAGTTCCAATCCACCAGCTGCTCCTCAGGAGAAAAGACCTGGTGGTCTGCTCCTGGAAAGATTACATCCCTATGGGGCAGTTCTACTCAGTCACATTGGGTCGCTAGGAGTTGGAACTGACTCAGTGGCATACAACAACAACAACTGATTGCTCACTTTATATTGACAGTACCTGTACAAAGTATTCATTAGATTATTTATTTTCTGATACAAATGAGTATACATTCATTATAAAAATTGGGATAGAGAAGACGACAAAAGTCACCTACACTCACACTACTCAGAGGCAGCCAAGGTTACCAAGTTTGTGTTTATCTTCACTTTTCTAGATGATAGGTGTGGGAACGAAGAGGCATCTACACATTTAGAAAGAACATATGTCCCCACTCTGAATTGTTTTCTCATCTCCCCTGTGACATCAAATGTATCTTGAGTATTTTCCCTGTATTCCTAGAAACCGTTCACTATTAAGAGTTTTAAAGTTTGCATGGTGTTCCATCCCGGGGATACATTATAACTTGTCTAACAGATGTAAACTGTCTTTTAGTGTTGCAGTGGTTAAACTGCTAACCTACAGGTCAGCGGATCGAACCCCTCAGCCGCTCCATAGAACAAACCCTTGGGAGTCCGCTTCCATATACATTTCAGCCTTAGAAAACCTTTCTGGCTGTTCTGCCCCGTCTATAGGGTCCCTATGAGTTGGGATCAACTCGACGGCAATGCGTTTGGTTTTGGTTTGAGATAATAAAGATATTTTAACGTATATACTCTGAACAGCTTGACTAAGTTTTGCCTTTTCCTTTCGTTTGGTATATCCGGCAAGAGAAGAAAAGCAATAAACATTGGTTGACTGACTAAATAGTTGCAGGGGGGTGGAGGGCCAAATTATTAGCAGCCAGGCCAGAAGTAACCTCCTATCACTGGCTCTCGGCATTGAGGGGAAGGCAGGGTTCGTTCCATCAATCACGCTTAGATGGGCCAATGGTGGATCTTCTGTATTTCTCCCTCCTTTTCTGTTTTTAAGCTTGGAACCATTTGCTCATTCTGGAATCCAAGTGGCCTCCCTACGTGCATATAGAACTGCTCAGAAGAAACCTTATGTTCAAATTCCGGAGAGTTTTGATTATTTTGAACATCATGTAAATTCCACCCAAACTCAAGATACTGCTCAGCCCTCCATAGCCTGCTTAGAGCCCGTAAGATCTGATATGATTCAAATTGTGTTCTTCCAAAAGACATGACCGGAGGCCAATTTTCTTCCCTTGTCACATTGTCTTCGAGTTACAGATTTGTGTGTGAGGGTTGTATCCACACATGAGTGTGATTTTATCCTTTGCAACTGACTACTAAGCAAAAGGTTGGTGGTTGGCATCCACCAGTGGTGACACAAAAGGACGACCTGGGATCGGCTTCTGTAAAGATTACCGTCAGAATCGGCGTTCAGCGTGGCACCCAACAACAGCAGCAGAGACAATTTATCAACTTAAATGAATTTAAAGTTGTCAACTATTTATTGAAAACAAATAAATGTCACCATGCTCCCTGTTGAACATTAAATTCAAGCAGCAGCACATCAGAGGAACTGGGATTACTGTGCCCTGTACTCCTGTCTGCAGCAATGTCTCTTTTTTTTCCTAGAGAGTTACTACACTGCCTAAAACTTGCGATTTATCTCACCACATGCACAGCAATAATAAAGAAGGAATATTTCCTTTACCTGCTTCAGACAAGTGATTGCACTAAAATTAACTAGATCTGAAGTAAATCAAGTATAAAGTCAAGGTAGAAACACCACTAGACCAATGCTTCTTAAATTACATGTGCATAGGACTCACCTGGGGAGCTTGTTAAAAAGTAGAGTTGGATCCGGAGGGTCGGGGTTGAGCCCAAAGATTCCCCCAAGTTGAATGCCGATGCTGACGGTGCTGCTCCGTGGGGCCCAGACAATGCGTGCCTCGGACTAACGGTGGGCACAGGATGGCCACGGTGGAATTTAACCAGTCAGAGCTCAGTACTTCCTGCGCAGCTAGTGCACTCGGACAGGGTTGTTTGGCCCTGCCGTCGATGCTCCCTACCTGAATCGGCATAGATTTAAGCTTATCTTTTATCAAAGCTAACACCCATTGCCATCGAGCGGATTCCGACTCATAGTGACCCTGTAGGACAAAGTAAAACTGCCCTCTAGAGTTTCCAAGGAGCCCCTGGTAGATTAGAACCGCCGACCTTTTGGTTAGAAGCCATAGCACTTAACCACGACACCACCAAGGTTTCCAGTCTTTTATAAGGAACCTAAATCAGTTGGTTAACTCTTTGCTGTCAGTTGATTCCAACTCATGGGGACCCCATGTGTTACAGAGTAGAACTGTGCTCTATAGGGTTTCGCTGGCTGTTATCTTTACACAAGCAGATTGCCAGGCCTTTCTTCGGCCCCACCACTGGTGTGTCCCAACCAACAACTTTTCGGTTAGTAGACAAGTGCCAAGAGTACAATCACACTCAAGTGTGGGAGAACACACAGACACACACACACGAATCTGTAAATGGGAGAGAATGTAACAAGGGCAGAAAATCTGACTCAGATTACACAAGAACAGAAACACAACTCTTCTGGGGCAACACAGTTTAAATCCTATCAGATGGTATGGGCTCTAAGTAGGCTATGGAGGGCTGAGCTGGGTTTCTGAGTTTGGGAGGAATTTATGCTGTGTTCAAAATAATGAAAAGTCACTGGAATAGTGGAGTGTCTCCAGCAAGAGAAGCATCCTAGATGCCCAGTTTCTTGTCTTGGCTTCAGATTTGGGAAAAGAGAAAGCAAAGCAGCTGCGCTCTCATCTGAACTCCTTTGATGGATTAAGATGTGTTGAGACTCTAGTAACTTCAAAACTACAGAATCTTGATAATGTTTCCTTTGTCTTATAGCATATGATTAAGTTATCTGCTTTACTTACCTCCATATGCTAATGATTTTCACTTCATTTTTCGTTTTTTTCCCTTTTTTTGGTCTCCTTCCCACTGCCATTGGGTGGATTCCAACTCGTAGTGACGCTATAGGACAGAGTAGCACTGCCCCATTAGGGCTTCCAAGGAGCTGCTGGTGGACTCCAACTGCTGACCTTTTTGTTAGCACCTACGCTCTTAACCACTGTGCCACCAGGATTCCTCCAAGCAGATCTTAGCAAATTAAACAAATGAAAGAAGCACTACCTCGTGGGATTTAGGGTGGTCGTTACAGCACAGTATGAAAACGTTTTAGCATTCTGTTTTCACTCCGGGTGCTTTGGGTATTTACACACAGCCCTTTTTCTCCCCTCAGCCATCAATTCTTAAGTGTTCTAGAATATTCTCAACAACCTGGGACCTTAGTCCTGGGCTGGGCAAAAAGCCCAACACAACAGGTGGGAGAACTCAGCTGGAGATGAGTTAGGCCTGCTGGGGGCAGCGTGGTTTGGTCTGTCTTTGAAAGTATTTTACAACCATATGGATATGATTGTTTTTTCTTTCTTTTCTTCTTTTTTTTTTTTTTGCCGCTTAATAAGATTGACAGCTCTTACCTGAAACTTTCAAATTTTTCCTTGATGAATTAACTAGAAAAACACGCTGAGATTGAGCTTACTGTACTCTTTTTTTTTTTAATGGTTCTATGCTGAGCCAGCGTCTGTGCTAACACAGATCACAGATGGATGCAGCTTGGTGTGAACATATAATGTCTGGCTGGATGTTCATGTCAATTAAGTGCTTATTAAAATGATTTAGTACCATGAGATCCAGCCTGATAAAGTAATCATTTTGACAAGGCAGATGAGTATTTCAATTTATTGGTTTTAACTCATTAATATTTTCTTTCTATTTTTTTTACTTTTTCACTGTTAAGTATAATGCATTTAGAGAACTGTACACTAAAGTACAGCTCCATACATAAAGTGACCATATATTGAGTTATTTTTGTAAATTTATTTTTATTTCCCAGTTTAAGCTTTGTACTGTATGTATTGAAATAAGTTCCAGAAGTCTTAATGCAGTCAGTATAAAACCCAAAATTACTAGCTATCCAATCTCAGGGGAAGGAGTCCTGGTGGAGCAGAGGTTAGGCACTCGGCTGCTAATCTGTCAAGGTTTCCAACCTACCCAGAGGCTTCACAGAAGAAAGACCTGGCCATCTGCTCCCTTAAAGTTACAGCCAAGAAAACCCCATGAGGCAGCCCTCCTCTGTCGCATGGGGTCGCTATGAGTCAGAATCAACTCGATGGCACCTAACAACAACACTGGAATCTGAACAGAAGGTTTATTCTGAGCAGTTATTCTATATGCATGTAGGGAGGTCATTTGGATTCCAAAAAAAGCCAGTGACTCCAAGAAGCTAGGCACAATGGGGCTTATAAAGAGAAGAGGAGGGAGAAACAGAGCAGGCCAAACACTGGCCAAACTTAACATGATTAACGGAACCCTCCTTCCCCTCTTTGCTGAGATCCACTAATAGCAGATTACTTCTGGCCTGGCTGCTAATAATATGGCTCTCCACCCACCTGCAGTCAAGAGACTCTTGATGAGATTGAAATTAGGAGGTAATGGTTTGTTGACTATTCTTTTATAGCAGAAAAGGCAAATTACACTGCTATAGAGCAGTTTCTGGCAGGCTTTTGCAGTTTGGGTTAGTTTTTTTAGGGTTAATATTTGGTTTCACGGATAAGAAAAGCCTTAAAATCAAAGTAAGATGCCTGTTATTAACGTCCCTATTTGTCTTAGTCATCTAGTGCTGCTCTAACAGAAATACCACAAGTGGATGGCTTTAACAAAGACAAGTGTATTTCCTCACAGTAAAGAAGGCTAAAAGTCCAGATTCAGGGCGTGAGCGCCAGGGAAAGGCTTTCTCTCTCTGTCGGCCTTCTCATCCGTGTTCCCCCTGACTAGGAGCTTCTCTGTGCAGGAACCTCGGGTCCACAAGAGGTGGTCTGCTCCGGGTGCTTCTTTCCTGGTGCTATGAGGTCCCCCTGTCCCTCTGCTCACTTCTGTCTTTTGTATCTCAAGAGATTGCCTCAGGATACAATCCCATCTTCTGGACTGAGTCCTGCCTTACTAACAGAACTGCTGCCCATCCTCCCTCATTAACATCATAGAGGCAGGATTAACACAATACTGGGAATCATGGCCCAGCCAAACTGATTCACACATTTTTGGGGGGACATAATTCAATCCATGAAACTATTCAACAATAGTAAGGTACTGGCATTTGATCATATTATGAAAGGAGCCCTGGTGGCGCAGTGGTTAAAGCAATCAACTGCCAACCAAGTCAGTGATTTGAAAAGCAAGGGGCTCCAGGGAGGAAACATGTGGCAGTCGGCTTCCTTAGAGACTGACAGCCTCCGAAATCCCCTGGGGTCGATATGGGAATCCACTGGAGTGCAGTGGGTTTGGCTTTGATCATATTACAGACATAGGGTTATACAGATAGATTTGTGAATGTGTGTGCATGTGAGCATGCTTATGTGGACATTACACACTCCTTCAAAGTGTGGATTATAACCCTTGAGAGTGGTTTGTGTCTGTGTGCCTGCCAAAAAGATTCATTGTTTTACAATTTGATAGTCAACTTATTTAACTTACAAGTTCAAATGTCTTAACCTTTCAAGTTCAGCCTGTTAGCCTTATTATTCTCTCAGAAGTCTAGCAAATAATAGCAACCACTGTTAAGGGGCTGGTGGAAAGTATTTGTCCCCATTTGCAAATCAAGTTAATGACACACCATCATCCATTTTAAAGTCCATTTGATTCTCTTGTTACACTACACGCAGTTCTCCCTTTAATCACTTCAATGATTCGAATTAACAGACACCTTCCCAGCTATGTAAATCACTCTTTTAAATCTAATAAATGAAACTCACCAATATAGTGGGACTTCTCTTAACATGTTCCAATGCTGTATATAAAACTAGTTTTCCACAAGAACCACAAGCTTAAATTAAGTACTCAATTATACATTTCACAGTAAGTTTCAAGTCTATAATTCTTAGAAGCCAAATTCTTTGCAACCTTGCCCATGTATAAAATATCAAATATGCACACATTCCTTAATCACTCCCAATATGAATGCTTCCGTTTCGGTTCTCTTTAAGGCTTCTGTACCTTTGTTAAACCCTCCTGGAGTTGAAAGATGCATCCCTATCGCAGATGACAGTTAAAGAAAATAAATAAATAAATAAAACCCGTTGCCATCGACTTGACTCCCAGTCAGAGTGACCCTGTTAGACAGATGAGAACTGCCCCATAGGGTTTCCAAGGAGCCGCTTGGTGGATCGGAACTCTCAAACTTTTAAGTTAGCTACCAAACTCTTAACCACTGCACCACCAGGGCTCCAGTTATTGTCCTGGCAACCAAGCTAGTGCCTTGGAACCGCCCACTTAACCATTACACCACGAGGGCTCCTTGAACAAAAAATACCAGCCTTGATCCCCTTTCATGAAGCATTCTCCTATTTCACCACAGGATGGCAGCACAATTCCAGACACAATACTTTCCCATTATTTTTGCAAATACACGTGCTTATGCTGCCCTCTTGTGGACAAACCGGAGAATGCCTCATGATTGGAGAAGAGTCATTTCTAAAATGCAGATGTGTTTTTCACATTTTGGTAATTACAGACAATGGAGCAGTGGTTAAGCACTTGGCTGGTAACCTAACGTTGGAGGTTCAAATCCACTCAGAAACCCCACTGGAGAAAGACGTGACTATCTGCTTCCAGGAAGATTACAGCCTAGAAACCAGAGGAGCTCTACCCTGTCACATGAGGTTACTATGAATTGAAACTGACTCAATGGCACCCAACAACAACAACAGAGACAATTTATGAACATAACTGAATTCGAAGTTGCCAACTTTTTATGGAAAACAAATAAATGCTACCATGCTCCTTGTTGACTATTAAATTCAAGTAACACAACATCAGAGCCACAGGGATTGCTGTGACCTCCACTCTTGTCTGCACTAATATGACTTTGTTCTTTTTTTCATAGAACGTTACTACACTACATAAATCTTGTGATTAATAAAGAAGGAATATTTCATTTTCCAGCTCCAGAAAAGTGATTGCACTAAAAGTAATTCCAGCTGAAGTAAATAATCAAGTATAAAATTACAGTAGAAAAACCACTAGACCAATACTTCTTAAATTGCACATGCAAAAGAATCCCCTAGGGAGCTTGTTGAAAAGCAGATTTGGATTCGGTATGTAAGGGATAAGGCCAGAGATTCCCCACGTTGAATGCCGATGCTGACTGTACTGCTCTGTGGGACCCAGAGAATGCATCCCTCCCACTAATGTTGGGCACAGGACCATCATGGTGGAATTCAACCAGTCACAGCTCAGTACTTCCTGAGCACATAGTGCCCACGGACAGGGTTGTTTGGACCCACCATCGAGCCTCCCTACCTAAATTGGCATAGACTTAAGCTTCTCTTTTAAAAGGAACCTAAGTCAGCTGGTTAACTCTTCCCTGTGGAGTTGATTCTGACTCATAGGGACTCCATGTGTTACAGAGTACAACTGTGCTCCATAGGGTTTTGTTGGCTATAATCTTTACAGAAGCAGCTTGCCAGGCCTTTCTTCTGCCCCATCACTCGTGACTTCCAACCACCACCATTTGGTTAGTTGTTGTTAGGTGCTGTCGACTGGGTTCCGACTATAGGGATCCTATGTAAAACAAAATGTAACACTGTCCGGTCCTGCACGATCCTCATCATCATTGCTATGTTGAACCCAGTGTTATAGCCACCGAGGCAATCCATCTCATTGAGGATCTTCCTCTTTTTAGCTGACCCTCTACTTTACCAAGCATGATGTCCTTCTCCCGGGACTGGTCCCTGGTGATGACATGTCCAAATTACATGAGATAAAGTCTTGCCATCCTTGCTGGTTGTACTTCTTCCAAGACAGATTTGATATTCAATATTCTTCGCCAACACCATTATTCAAAGGCATCAATTCTTCTTCAGTCTTCCTTATTCATTGTGAAGCTTTTGCCTGCATATGAGGCTGGGGTCGGGTGCACTTCAGTCCTCAAAGTGACACCTTTGCTTTTTAACGCTATAAAAAGGTCTTTTGCTGCACATTTGCCCAATGCAATGCATCATTTGATTTCTTGACTCTTGCTTCCATGGGTGTTGATTGTGGGTCCAAGTAAAACGAAACCCTTGACAACGTCAGTCTTTTCTGTTTATCCTGATTGGTTATTGCTTCAGTTGTGAGGATTTTTGTTTCTTTAGGTTGAGGTGTAATCCATACTGAAGGCTGTAGTCTTTGGTCTTCATCAGTAAGTGTTTCAAGTCTTCTTCGCTTTCAGCAAGCAAGGTTGTGTCATCTGGATAATGAAAAAGGAAGACATTAAAACTGATGCAGTCAAACTTTGGTGTTGGTGAAGACTGTTGAACATGTGCAAAGACTCTCTTCCCAAGTAAGGCCACACTCACAGCTTCCAGGGGGGCATATCCTTTTTTGGACGGGGTCACCATTCAACCCACTACACGTTTAATTTCTAAGAGGCTTATAGCAAGGTCACGCACAGTGGTGGCCAGGACGGAGGAAATGGGATTCTCACCCATTCTTGTCAGTGGGCATCACTGGGAGTGCAGGGTGAGAGTGTCCAGTAGAATGAAAGAGGCACACACTTTTGAACCAGCCATTCTTCTCTGGGTATCCCAAACGCCTTGGTTCCTTGCATTCAATTCTTCTCCAGACACATCCACTAGAGAACACATCCACACCTGCACGATCCCAAGAGCTTTGATTCTAAAGGATTGGAAACCACCTAAATGCTTCCAGAGGGGATGTGCTAAGAGTGAAATCATACTCAAGTGCAGGAGAACACACACACACAAATCTGTAAAAGGGAGAGAATGTAACAAGGACAGAAAATGTTTTAGCATTCTGTTTTCACTCTGGGTGCTATGGGTATTTACAAACAGCCCTTTTTCTCCCCTCAGTCATCACTTCTTAAGCGTTCTAGATTATTCTCAGCAACCTGGGACCTTAGTCCTGGGCTGGGCAAAAGCCCAAACATCAGGTGGGAGAACTCAGCTGGAGATGAGTTAGGCCTGGTGGGGGCAGCGTGGTTTGGTCTGTCTTTGAGAGTATTTCAGAACCATACGGATATGATTGTTTCTTCTTTCTTTTGTTCATTTTTTTTTTTTTGGCCTCTTAATAAGCTTGACCATTGTTACCTGAAATTTTCAAACTTTTCCTTGATGAATTTACTAGAAAAACACACTGAGACTGATCTTACTCTACTGTCTTTATTTATTTATTTATTTTAATGGTTCTATGCTGAGCCAGCCTCTGCCCTAACACAGACCACAGATGGATGCAGCTTGGTGTGAGCATTAAATTTCTGGCTGGATGTTTATGTCAGTTATGTGCTTGTTAAGAGGATTGAGTACCACAAGATCCAGCCTGATAAAGTAATTATTTTCACAAGGCAGATGAGTAATTCAATGTATTGGTTTTAAATCCTTAAAATTTTCTTTCTTTTTGAGGCTGGAAAAACCCCAAGAGTATGGCCCCCAGACACCCTCTTAGCTCAGTGGTTGTCTTAGTCATCTAGTGCTGCTCCAACAGAACTACCCCAAAGATGGCTTTAACAAAGAGAAGTTTATTCTCTCACAGTCCAGGAGACTACAAGTTCAAATTCAAGGCATCAGCTCCAGGGGAAGGCCTTCTCGCTCTGTCAGCTCTGGAGGAAGGTCCTTGTGATACGTCAGACTTCCTTTGTTCTGGGAGCTTCTCTGCACAGGAACCTCAGGTCCAAAGGACGCGCTCTGCTCCCAGCACTGCTTTCTTGGTGGTATGAGGTTCCCATGTGTCTCTGCTCACTTCTCTCTTTTATATCTCAAGAGAGATTGCATTAAGATACTATCTAATCTTGTAGACCTCATCAGTATAACTGCTGCTAATTCATCTTATTACATCATAGAGATAGACTTTACAACACATAAGGAAATCACATCAGATTACACAGTCATACAACATGGGGAATCATGACCCAGACAAGCTGACAGATATTTTGGGGGGACACAACTCAATCCATGACAGTGGTGAAGTCACTTCTGAGGTTCACCGTTCAGCCGGGGATTGAACAGCCCCATAAAACAAAACGGGATTAATGAGGGACAGCAGTCCAGGGACAAGGGCTAGAAGGCAGAAGGGGACAGGAAAGTTGGTGATAGGGAACCCAAGGTTGAGTAAGGACAGTGCTGACATGTAGTGGGGTTGTTAACCATTGTCATAGGGCAACATGTGTACTAACTGTTTAATGAGAAACTATTTTTCTCCTGTAAACCTTCATTTAAAGTGAGAATAGCAGCACAACTGGAAGCACGTAATCGATGTCACTGAACTGTGCATGTAGAAATTTTTGAAATGGTATATCTTTGGCTATGTATACTTTCACCAAAAAAAAAGGTAGAGAAGGGAAAGGGTTGACATGTCGTGGGGTTGTTAACCAATGTCATAAAACAATATGTGTACTACTATTTAATGAAAAACTATTTGTTTTGTAAACATTTACCTAAAGTACAATAAAAATAAATAAATAAAAATTTTCTCTTTTACTTTTCATTATTAAGTATAATGCATTTAGAAAAATACATATTAACATACAGCTCCATACATAAAGTGACCATATGCTGAGTTATTTTTCTAAATGTATTTTTATTTACTAGTTTAAGCTTCGCACTGTATATACTGAAATAAATTCCAGAAGTCTTAAAGCATTAACTATAAAGCCCCAAATTAATAGCTGTCCTATCTCAGGGTAAGGAGCCCTGGTGCAACTTCTCTTAAAATGTTCCAACGCTGTATATAAAACTAGTTTTCCACAAGAACCACAAGCTTAAATTAATTACTCAATTATACATTTTACAGTGACTTTCAAAGCTTTTATACTTAGAAGCCACATTCTGTTCAACTTTGCCAGTATATAAAATACCAAATATGCACACATTCCTTCTTCACCTAAAATATGAATTCTTCCGTTGTGGTTCTCTAAGGCTTCTGTGCTTCTGCTAAACCCTCCTGTAGCTGAGAGCTACTTTCCTATCACAGATGACAGTTACCCTCCCGGCAACCAAGCTGCCTCCACCCCAAGATTTGGGGGGACCCTGACTAGGTTCTTGTCAGTGACCCTAGGGGCACACAGGAACTCTACTAACAATTGCCCTCCCAGGACTCCACAATTCACGGGAGGGGGTCTCGAGGCCCCCGTGTCTGAGCTTTAAGTTGTACACATTCTTGATTCTTGGCTGCTCACGCGGACACGGGGAGGGCTGACGTTGATGGAGACACTGACCCTTGACAGGATTTCTCATTTCTTTGGCTCCACAGGGTGGAACACCATGCGACCTTTAAAACTCATAAAATCAAAGAATACCTAGGGATATGGAGAAAACGCTCAAGGCACATCTGATATGAAAGGGAAGATGAGAAAACAATGCATAGTGGGGACAGATTTTCTCTAAAATGTGTAGATTCCCCCTCTTTCCCGTAGCTATCATTTAGAAAATTGAAGATAAATACCAACTTGTTGACCTTGGCTGCCTGTGAATGTTGTGACTGCAGGTGACTTGTGCTTTCTTCTCTATATCAATTTTCATAATGAATATATAGTCATTTTCAGTAGAAAATAATCTAATGGATAAATTGTCAAGTAACCTCAAAATAGTGAGCAATCAATTGCTCTGTGCCATTGAGTCAATTTCAACTCACAGTGACCCAATGTGACCTAGTAGGGAACAGAGCACCTGGTCTTTTCTACTGAGAAGCAGCTGGTGGGCTGGAACCGCCCACTTAACCATTGCACCACCAGGGTTCCTTGAACAGAAAATAGCGGCATTCACCTCCATTCATGAAGCATTCTCCTATTTCTCCACAAGATGGCAGCACAATTTCAGGCACAATACTTTCCAATGATTTTTTGCTAATGCATATGCCTATGCTGCCGTCTTGTGGACACATAGGAGAATGCGTCATGATTGGAGAAGAGTCATTTCTAAAATCCAGATTTGCTTTTTACATATTGATAATTAAAGAGAGTTGCACAATGGTTAAGCACTTGGCTGGTAACCTAATGTTGGAGGTTCAAACCCACACAGCAGCTCTACTGGAGAAAGACCAGGCTATCTGCTTCCGTAAAGATTACAGCCTAGAAAACCAGAGCCGGTCCACTCTGACACACGGGTTACTAAGAGTTGAAATTGACTCAGTGGCACCCAGCAACAACAACAGACACAATTTATCAACGTAACTGAATTCAAAACTGTCACCTTTTTATTAAAAACAAATAAATGCTACCTTTCTCCTTGTTGAACACTAAACTCAAGCAACACATCAGAGCCACAGCGATTGCTGTCACCTGCACTCTGTCTGCACCAATCTCTCTTTTTTCCCTACACCTTTACTACACGGCATAAAACTTGTCATTCAGTTCACCACATGCACGGCAATAATAAAGAAGGAATATTTCGTTTTCCTGCCCCAGAAAAGTGATTGCACTGCATTAACTTCAGCTGAAGTAAATAAGCAAGTATAAAATTAAGGTGGAAAAACCACTAGACCAATGCTTCTTAAATTACAGGTGCATAGGGCTCACCTCGGGAGCTTGTTAATTTTTGCAGATTTGGATTCGGTAGGTCAGGGGTAAGCTCAGAGATTCCCCACGTTGAATGCCCATGCTGACGGTATTGTTCCGTGGGGCCCAGACAATGCTTGCCTCCCACTGATGTTGGGGACAGGGCTGTTGCTGTTGTTGTTGTTGTCAGGTGTCATTGAGTCGGTTCCGACTCATAGTGACCCTATGGACAACAGAACAAAACACTGCCCAGTCCGGCACCATCCTCACAATTGTTGCTATGCTTGAGCCCATTGTTGCAGCCCCTGTGTCAATCCATCTCCTTTAGGGTCTTCCTCTTTTTCGCTGACCCTCTACTTTACCAAAGGTGATGTCCTTCCCCATGGACTGATCCCTCCGGATAACATGTCCAAAGTATGTGAGACGTAGTCTCACTATCCCTGTTTCTAAGGAGAATTCTGGTTGGACTTCTTCCCAGACAGATTTGTTCGTTCTTTTGACAGTCCGTGATATATTCAATATTCTTTGCCAACATCCCAATCCAAAGGGGTTATTCTTCTTTGGTCTTCCTTATTCATTGTCCAGCTTTCGCATGCATACGAGGCAATTGAAAATACCACGCCTTGGGTCAAGCAAATTTTATCCTCAAGGTGACATCTTTGCTTTTCAACACTTTAAAGAGGTCTTTATGCTGCAGATGTGCCCACTGCAATGCGTCTTTTCATTTCTTGACTGCTGCTTCTGTAGGCCTTGATTATGGATCCAAGTAAAATGAAATCCTTGACAACCTCAATCTTTTCTCCATTTATCATGATGTTGCTCATCGGTCCAGTTGTGAGGATTTTTCTTTTCTTTATGTTGAGGTGTAATCCATGTTGAAGGCTGTGGTCTTGGATCTTCATCAGTAAGTGCTTCAAGTCCTCTTCACTTTCAGCAAGAAAGGCTGTGTTATCTGCATAACACAGGTTGCTAATGAGTATTCCCTCCAATCACGATGCCCCGTTCTTCTTCACATAGTCCAGCTTCTCGGATTATTTGCTCAGCATACAGATTGACTACATATGGTGAAAGGATACAAGCCTGACACACACTTTTCCTGACTTTAAACTCTTGTTCTGTACGAACCACTGCCTCTTGATCCATGTACAGGTTCCTCATGAGCACAATTAAGTGCTCTGGAATTCCCATTCTCTGCAACATACTCCATAATTTGTTCTGATCCACAGTTGAATGCCTTTGCATAGTCAATAAAACACAAGTAAACAACTTTCTGGTAGTCTCTGCTTTCAGCCAGGATCCATCTGTCATCTGCAATGATATCCCTGGTTCCACGTCCTCTTCTAAATCCAGCTTCAATTCCTGGCAGTTCCCGATCAATATACTGCTGTAGCCGCTTTTGAATGATCTTCAGCAAAATTTTGCTTGCATGATATTAAAAATACTGCTCGATAATTTCTGCATTCAGTTGGATCACCTTTCTTGGGAATAGGCATAAGTATGGATCTCTTCCAGTCGGTTGGCCAGGTAGCTGTCTTCCAAATTTCTTGGCATAGGCGAGTGAGCACTTCCAGTGCTGCATCCGTTTGTTGAAACATCTCAGTTGATATTCTGTCAATTCCTGGAGCCTTGTTTTTCACCACTGCCTTCAGTGCAGCTTGAACTTCCGTCAGTACCATCAGTTCCCGGTCATAGGTTACCTCCTGAAATGGTTGAACGTCGACCAATTTTTTTGGTATAGCGACTCTGTTTATTCCTTCCACAGGGCAACCACAGTGGAATTCAACCAATCAGCGCTCAATACCTACTGCACACATAGTAGCCACGAACAGGGTTGTTTGGACCCGCCATGGAGGCTCCCTACCTAAATTGGCATAGACTTAAGCTTGTCTTTTATAAGGAACCTAAATCAGTGAGTTAACTGTTTCATGTCAAGTTGATTCTGATTCATGGGGTCCCCATGTGTTACATAGTAGAACTGTGCTCCATTGGGTTTTCATGGCTGTAATCTTTACAGAAGCAGATTGCCAGACCTTTCTTCTGTGCAACCATGGTAGGTTCCAAACACAACCTTTTGGTTAAGAGTCAAGTGCAAAGAGTGATATCACATTCACGTGTGGGTACAACACACACACACACACACACACACACACACACACACACACATCTGTAAATAGAAGAGAATGTGACAAGGGCAGAAAATTTGATTCAGGTTATACAAGAACAGAAACAGTAGTCTTTTGGAGGAACACAATTTGAATCGTATCAGACCTTATGGGCTCTAAGCAGGCTATGGAGGGCTGAGCAGGGTTCCTGAGTTCGGATGGAATTCAGCTGGTGTTCAAAATAATCAAAACTCACTGGAATTTGAACATAAGGTTTATTCTGAGCAGTTAATGCATATGCATATAGGGAGATCATTTGGATTCCAGAAGAAGCCAATGGCTCTAAGAAGCTAGGTGCAATGGGACTTACAGACAGAAGAGGAGGGAGAAACATAGAAGACCAACTATTGGCTTATCTTAACGGGACTGATGGAACCCTGCCTTCCCCTCTTTGCTGAGACCCACTGATATCACGGTACTTCTGGCCTGGCTGCTAATAATTTGGCTCTCCACTCACCGGCAGCCAAAAGATTTGATGAATTTTAAATTAGGAGGCAATGGTTTGTTGACTGCAAAACCTAGTGGTGTAGTGCTTAACAGTTTGCCTGCTAACTAAAACGTCAGCAGTTCGAATCCACCTGGCGCTCCTCGGAAACACTATGGGGCCATTCTGCCCTGTCCTATAGGGTCAGTATGAGTCGGGAGTGACTCGATGGCAATGGGTTCGGTTTGTTGACTATTCTTTTCTAGCTGGATAAGCCAAATTTACATTGCTATAGAGGAGTTTCTGGCAGGCTTTTCTAGTTTGGGCCCATTTTTTAATGGTTAATATTTGCTTTCCTGGATAAGAAAACCTTAAAATCAAAGTAAGATGTCTGTTATTAATTTTCTTATTCAACACTGGTAAATTGTTGGTATTTGATCATATTATTGACATAGGGTTTTACAGATAGATTTATGATTTGTGTGTGTGTGTGTGTGTGCTTGTAAGAACACTTATTTGGACATTATACAGTCCTTCAAAGTGTTGATTACAACCCTTGAAAGACTGGTGTGTGTGTGTGTGTGTGTGTGTGTGTGTGTGTGTGTGTGTGTGTGTAGTTGATTACAACCCTTGAAAGACTGGTGTGTGTGTGTGTGTGTGTGTGTGTGTGTGTGTGTGTGTAGGTGCCTGCAAAAAAGATTCATTGTTTTACAATTTGATAGTCAATTTATTTAACTTACAAGTTCAAATGCCTTAACCTTTTAAGTTCAGCCAACTAGCCTTATTATTCTATTTGAAGTTGAGACCAGCTGTCTGCCCACCATCTTGAACAGGCAAAGGGCTGTACCTGCCATCTTCTATGATACAGGAACTAACTCTCTGTCTCTAAGCTAACTCCTTATTTAGCTATGCTTCCTGTTTCTCGCCAACTTGAGGAAAGCAAGAGACTGGGGTCACAGGACCAGCTAAAACTGGCAAGAACTAGATCTGGCCCGCCTGACATGTGCAGAACCATCGACCCCAGCCTCTGGGTGACCCTCCGACTATTCTCCCACTGGACAGAACTGAACTTTAGTGGCCCAAGATTGGGGGAAGGCTTTCAGAAGCAAGGGGTCAGAGCCTAAGATCTCCTTTGAGACACACACACCCCCACCACCCGCCCCCCGCCCCATTTTATACTGAGCAAGCACAGAAAGGCCAGACTGCCCAGGAAACACCTTTTTCGGGCCAGGCCAATTAGCAAACTGGCCACACCTCGAGGCGTTCCTGAAGACCCCAGAGCCGATTTACTTTACCCATACAAACCTCTTGGGCTATTATTCCGGGAACCACCTTGGCGACGCGAGTTCCGGTGTGCTCCTTTGCTTAGCCAAGCAAATAAAACTTCTTTCGCTTTCACCCGTTTCGTGTCTCCATGGCTGCACCAAGCCGACCTGGAACAGTCCCGATACAAAGTCCAGCAAATAATAGCGACCACTTTTAAGGGGCTTGTGGAAAGTACTTGACCCCATTAGCAAATCAAATTAATGAAACATCCTCAACCATTTTAAAGTCCATTTGAATCTCTTGGTGTACTACACTTAGTTCCTGTTTGAAGGCTTCAATAGTCTGAATTAACAAACACCTTCCCAGGTATGTAAATAACTCTTTCAGATCTAATAATTGAAACTTTAAAATATAATGAAACTTAAGTCATCTTAAAATATTCTAATGCTGTATATGAAATTAATTTTCCAGAAAAATCACAAGCTTAAATTAATTACTCAATTATACATTTTACAGTGATTTCCAAAGCTATTACTCCTAGAGCCAAATTCTGTTCAACTGTGCCCATGCATAAAATATCAAATATGCACACAGTCTTTCTTCACCCAAAATATGAATACTTTCGTTTGTGTTCTCTAGAAGGCTTCTAATTTGTCAGATTCTCCTGGAAATGAAAGATGCATCCCTATCATGAATAAGAGTTACCCTCCCAGCAACCAAGCTGCCTCCACAACCAAGATTTGGTTGGGGCCCTGACTAAGTTCTTCTCAATGACCCTATTGGCATACTTGAACCCTGCTAACAATTGCTCTTCCCAGGACTCTATGATTCACAAGAGAGAGTCTCGAGGCCCCTGAGTCTGAGCTTTAAGTTGTACACATTCATGATTCTTCAGTGCACACGTGGACATGTGGAGGGCTGATGTGGATAGAGACATTGACCACGGACTGGATTTCTCATTTCTTTAGCTCTCATGATAGTACTTTCCCTTCCAGCTCTAAAGACCTTTGCACTTGCAGGACTCCTAAGTCGTGTGAATGTCCTTTCTGTCTGCTCACAAAGACCTCTGGACTCCAAGGAATCACTCTAGAGGCTCCGATCAGATTTCCGGTGAGATTAGAGGTGGTGGTGTCACATTCTTCCAGGGAGGCACATCATGTCTGGTTGTCTCTGTGTGATGTGAGCAGCACCATATCCTTCTTTGCATATCCCAAATAACATCTCATTCCATTTTGAATATCTCACACGGCCTTGTGTGAGCTGTGGTTACCAATGTGGAGGTCATTTTATTGACGAGAAGGTGTGATGTATATCACTGACAAGATGATCATTTATTCAGTCAACCAATATTTATTGATTTCCTTCTCTTTGCCAGATATACAGTGGGGAACAAATCAGATGCATTCTTTTCCTTCAGGGGCTTCCAGCCCAGGGTTTCTCAACCTCAGTACGATGGACATTTGGGGCCAGATACGTCTTTGTTTTCCTGTGCATTGTAAGAGGTTTCTTGTCATTAGGTGCCATCAAGTCGGTTCCAACTCATAGCAACCCTAGGTACAACAAAATGAAACATTTCCCCAGTCCTGCACTATCCTCACTATTGTTAATATCTTGAACCCATTGTTGCAGCTACTGCATCAATCCTTCTCGTTGAGGATCTTCCTCTTTTTTGCTGACCATCTACTTTACCAAGCGGGATGTCCTTCTCCCAGGACTGGTGCCTCCTGATAACACGTCCAAACTACATGAGATGAAGTCTTGCCATCCTTGCTTCCAAGGAGCATACTGGTTGTACTTCTTCCAAGACAGATTTGTTCATTTTCTGCCAGTCCATGGTATATTCAATATTCCTCGCCAACATCATTATTCAAAGGCATCAATTCTTCTTCAGTCCTCCTTATTCATTGTCAAGCTTTTGCATGCATACGCGGCTATTGAAAATACCGTGGCTTGGGTCGGGCACACTTTAGTCCTTAAAGTGACATCTTTGCTTTTTTTTGTTTTTTTTAATTGTACTTCAGGTGAAAGCTTACAGAACAAATAGTTTCTCATGAAACAGTAGTACACATACTGTTTTATAACATTGGTTAACAACCCCACAACATGACAACCCTCTAACTGCTCAACATTTTTTTTTTTTTGGTGAAAATATGCATAGCCAAAGATACACCATTTCAAAAATTTCTAAATGCACAGTTCAGTGACATTGACTACGCTCTTCCAATTGTGCTGCTATTCTCACTTAAGATGAAGGCTTACAGAACAAAATAGTTTCTCCTTTAACAGTTACTACACGTTGCCCTATGACAATGGTTAACAATCTCACAACGCATCAACAATATCCTTACTCATCCTTGGGTTCCGTATCACCAGTTCCTTGTCCCCTTCTGCTTTCTGGCCCTTGTCACTGGACTACTGTACCTCATAAGTCCCATTTGATTTTACGGGGCTGTCCACTCCCAGGCTGAACGGTGAACCTCGGAGATAGCTTCACTACTGAGCTAAAACGGTGTCTGAGGGCCATACTCTCAGGGTTTCTCCAGTCTCCTTCAGGCCAGTAAATCTGGTCTTTTTTTTTATTTTTGTGAGATAGAATTATGTTCTACATCCTTCTCCAACTCTGTCCAGAACCCTCTGTTGTGATCCTGATCAGAGCAGTCAGTGGTGGTAGCTGGGCACCATCTAGCTGTACTGGACTCAGTCCAGTGGAGGCCTTGGTAGCTGTGGACCATTAGTTCTTCGGACTAATCTTTTCCTTGTATCCTGTTCTCTTCATTCTTCCTTTCTCCCGAAGGGATGAGACCAGTGGAGTATCTTAGATGGCCGCTCACAGGCTTTTGAGATCCCAGACACTAGTCACCAAGGTAGAATGTAGTGGAATGTAGTGGAAGATGATATGGCGCTTCCTCAGAAAGCTAGAAATAGACATACCCTTCGATCCAGCAATCCCACTCCTAGGAATATATCCTAGAGAAATAAGAGTCGTCACTCGACATATGCACACCTATGTTCATGGCAGCATTGTTCACAATAGCAAAACGATGGAAAACAACCTAGATGCCCGTCAACAGATGAATGGATAAAGAAACTATGGTACATACACACAATGGAGTACTATGCAATGAGAAAGAACAACAATGAATCTGTGAAGCATCTCATAACATGGTTGAAACTGGAGGATATTATACTGAGTGAAACAAGTCAATCACAAAAGGACAAATATTGTATGAGACCTCTATCGTAAAAACCCATGAAAAAGTTGGCACACAAAATGTGACATCTTTGCTTTTTAACACTATAAAGAGGTCTTTTGCAACAGATTTGCCCAGTGCAATGCATCTTTTGGTTTCTTGACTGCTGCTTCCGTGGGCCTTGATTGTGGATCCAAGTAAAATGAAATCCTTGACAACCTCAATCTTTTCTCCATTTATCATGGTGTTGCTTATTGGTCCAGTTGTGAGGATTTTTATTTTCTTTATATTGAGGTGTAATCCATACTGAAGACTGTAGTCTTTGATCTTCATCAGTAAGTGCTTCAAGTCCTCTTTGCTTTAATCAAGCAAGGTTGTGTCATCTGCATATGGCTGGTTGTTAATGAGTCTTCCTCCAATTCTATTGCCACATTCTTCTTCATATCGTCCAGATTCTTGGATTATTTGCTCAGCATCAGACTGAATAAGTATGGTGAAAGGGTACAACACTGACACACACCTTTCCTGATTTTAAACCACATGTATCCCCTTGTAAGAGGGTTAGCAGCCTACAATCCCTGACCTCTGAGGGTTGCCATAGGCTGGCTGTGTCCCTCCGCCAAAGCTCAGCTCCTTGAGTACAGTGATAGCATCCAGGCTCTCTTCCTTACGGAGAAGTCAGGAATCTGTGAAGGGTCTGAGACTTCACCCTACAGGCCTGTTAACAAGATGAATCACAGAGAGATGCGGTATTAGATTCCTAGGGCTCCTTAACACACGATAACCAATGGAATATTAAACCTCTCCTGTCATGTCAGTTCTGAGTCACGGGCCCCTATAGCCATAAACAGAAAGGAAGTTGTGATCTAGGCTGAAGCTAGAAAACATTATTCTGAGTGAAGTAAGTTAATCACAATAGCACAAACATTGTATGATCTCACTTATATGAAATATCTCATATAGGTAAATGCAGAGACAAAAGTTTATTAGTGGTGAGTGGGGCAGGAGAGAGGAGGGAGGAGGAGTCACTGTTGAGAAAGGAGTGACTATGCACTTATGGTGATGGAAAATTCGGGAAAGGATACTGGTGGTGTTTGCACACCATGATCAGTGTAATGGGTGTCACTGAATCGAACATGTAAAAAATGTTGAATTGGTAAATGTTGTGTTATATGTAGTTTTACCACAATCAAAAAAAAAAAAGTTTTTTTCAACACCAGAAATTCATCCCCACAGATCTGTAGGCCAGCAGTCTGAAACCAAGGTGTAGGCAAGGCCACGCTCCCCTTGGAGGCTCCTGGCCTCTGCCAGCTTCTCGTGGCTCCAGATGTTCCTTGGCCTCTGGTTCCATCACTTCAGTCTCTGATCTATCTTCCCTTGGCCTTCTCCTCTTCTTGTGAGGACACTGGTCATTGGATTGAGGGTGATCTCATCTCAAGATCCTTCATGAATTACATTTGTAAACATCCTCTTCCCAAGCAGGGCCACACTCACAGGTTCCAGGTGGACATGTCTTCTTTTGGACGGGGCCACATTCAACCCACTACACATGTTTAATTTCAAAGAGGTTTACAGCAAGGTCGCACACAGTGGTGGCCAGGATGGAGGAAATGGGACTCTCATCCACTCCTGGTTGGACTGTCAGTCGGCATCACTGGGATTGCAGTGTGACAGTGTCTAGTAGAACTGAAGAGACACACACTTTTGAATCAGCCATTCCTCTTCTAAGTACCTGTCATAGATTGAATTATGTCCCCCAGAAAATATGTGTATCAATTCAGCTGGGCCATGCTTGTGTGGTTGTCCTCCATTGTGTGATTGTAATTTTATGTTAAAGAGGATCAAGGTAGGATTGTAACACCCTTATTAAGGTCCTATTCCTAATCCAATGTAAAGGGGGTTTCCCTAGGGTGTGTCCTGCACCACCTTTTATCTTACAAGAGATCAAAGGAAAGGGAAACAAGCAGAGAATTGGGGACCTCATACCACCAAGAAAGCAGTTGCCATGGATTGAACTGTGTCCCCCGCAAAAATGTGTGTAACAATTTGGCTAGGCCATGATTCCCAGAATTGTGTGGTTGTCCTCCATTTTGTGATTGTAATTTTATGTTAAAGAGGATTAGGGTGGGATTGTAACACCACCTTTACCCAGCTCACATCCCTGATCCAATGTAAAGGGAATTTCTCTGGGGTGTGGCCTGCACCACTTTTTATCTCTCGAGAGATAAAAAGGGAAGCAAGCAGAGAGTTGGTGCCCTCATACCACCAAGAAAGAAGTGCCGGGAGCAGAGCGAGAAGGCCGAGAGAGAGAGAAAAAGGCTTCCCCTGGAGCTGACACCCTGAATTTGGACTTTTAGCCTACTTTACTGTAAGGAAATAAACTTCTCTTTGTTAAAACCATCCACTTGTGATATTTCTGGTATAGCAGCACTAGATGACTAAGACAGCAGTGCTGGGAACAGAGCTCATCCTTTGGACCCGCGGTTCCTGCGGAGAGAAGCTCCTAGTGCACGTGAAGACTGATGACGACAAAGACCTGCCTCTAGAGCCGACGGAGAGAGAAAGCCTTCCCCTGGAGCTGACGCCCTGAATTTGGACTTCTAGCCTACTAGACTATGAGGAAATAAATTTCTCTGTGTTAAAGCCATCCACTTGTGGTATTTCTGTTATGGCGGCACTAGATGACCAAGACGGTACCCAAAGTCCTCGGATTGTTATGTTCAATTCTTCTGTAGACACATCCCCTAGAGAACTCATCCACACCTGCATGGTCCCAAGAGCTTTCACTCTAAAGGACTGGAAACAACCGAAATGCTTCCAGAGGGGGATGTGCTGAGAAATTATATTTATCCAGTAGATTATATTGATAAATTATCATAGAACCCTTAGATGTAAGGATGGCGAGATTACATCTCAGATAGTTTGGACATGTTATCAGGAGGGATCAGTTCCTAGAGAAGGACATCATGCTTGGTAAAAAGTCAACGGTCAGCGAAAAAGAGGAAGACCCTCAATGAGATGGATTGACACAGTAGCTGCAACGATAGGCTTAAGCATGTCAACAATTGTGAAGATGGCGCAGGACTAGGCAGTGTTTTGTTCTGTTGTACATGGGGTCGCTATGAGACAGAACTGACTTGATGGCACCTAACAACAACAAAAACAGACCCTCAAAATGAACTATGTCTATAGCAATGTGGGTAAATCTCAAAATTATAATATTAAGTGAATAAAGGATATGCACTTGTGATTATGTTTATGTTTAGATTTAAAACTGCAGAACAGTACTATGTTGTTTTGAATACATCCTTTTGTAGTTAAAGTGTGAGATTAAGGATAGGAAGAATAACACCAACTTGAGATTCAAGGTCACCTTTGGGATAGAAGGATAACAATTGTAGAGACGGTACTTCAACCATCCCTATAAACTTCTATTTCACAAATACAACTGGAGCAAAGATGACATGAAATTAACGCGTATCGAAGTTACCTGTATCAGAGTTGGCTAGTAGTTAATTGGGTGTCTGATTTATTTTTCATCTGTAGAGTTTCTATATGGGAAATCTATTATGATTTAGAGACAGGTAAAACATGATAAATGACCAATTTATATATGTTAAGCAAGTAATAAGCCGAGAGATTTCTTATAGGACGGGGTAGAACTACTCCATAGGGTTTCCAAGGAGAAGCTGGTGGATTTGAACTGCTGACCTTTTGGTTAGCAGCTGTAGCTCTTAATCACTACACCACCAGGGTTTCCCTTGGCACTCCAACCCAACCAAACCCAACCCACTGCTGTCAAGTCCATTCCGACTCACAGTGACCCTTTAGGACAGAGAAGAACTGCCCCATAGGGTGTCCAAGGAGCGCCTGGTGGATTTGAACTGCCAACCTTTTAGTTAGCAGTCAATCGCTTTAACCACCCAAAAAAGGGAACTCCAAGATCCATGGTCCCTTAGTCATTGGGGCCTCAAGGCATATGCATGACTCAATGAATATACATGATTGACTGCATCCTGGCCTCTCCCTTCCTGAGGTTTGCTACCTGGGTAGAGCCTGTGTAGACCCTACTCATTTACACATGTTTAACTGTTGCCTGGCTAGTTTAGAAAACAAAGGACACCTTGATTGCTGGAGAATTCCATGGGCTATTTTCAGAAACCACAGACAAAGGGCCAAAACGAGTTCTTTGTCCCACAGATATTATAGCTTCTGTTCTCAAAGTGTGCTCCAGGGACCCCTGGGGGTCCCAAGACCCATCCAGGGGTCCAAGAGGTTAAAACTTAATACGACTAAGATGTTATTTGCCTTTTTCACTCTCATTCTGTCCCAAGTGTACAGTAGTGTTTTCTAGAGAAGAGATGGAGTGCAGAAGCAGATACGAGAAGTCAGCTGTCTTCTGTTGAGCCACAGTTTAAGGAGATTTGCCAAAATGGACAGAATGACACTCTTCTCACTAATTTTGTTTGTTTTGGAAAACAGTTGTATTTTATGAATATTTCATTTTTGTTACAATATAATGGGTTTACACTTGCTATTTTAATGTTTTTTTTTTTAAGTTTCTCAATTTTAATTTACAACATGGTAAGTATTAATAAAAGGAGCCCTGGTGGTGCAATGATTGAGCACACCCACCCAGGGGCTCTGGGGGAGAAAGACCTGGCGATTGGCTCCGTAAAGATTACGGCCGAGGAAACTCAATGGTACAGTTCTACTCTGTCACATGGAGTCACTATGAGTCGAAATTGAGTCAAGGGCACTGTTGTAGGGGAAAAACATTATAAAGTTTAGTAAAGCAAAAAGAAAGTTTTATTCGGCATATAGTCAAAAGGGCAGAAGTGGGATACGGACAACCATGCTGCCAGAGCCACGTCTGCCCAAGTCCAAGGACGGATCACAGAACAGACAAAAGTGGGAAAACGGATAAGCATGTTGCCACAGCCATGTCTGCCTGAGTCCAAAGACCATTACAGACTCATCAGTTTATATTAACATTACAAACTGGCAAAACCATTGAAAGCTTAGCTTTTCGGATTGGCTAGAAACTGGGATCCTACATCTTGAATTGTCTTTCTTAACAATCATTGGTACAGGTTTCCGCAACAACAGTCAGGAGGGTCTTCATTGGTCCAACAAATTTCTGTTCACTAAATGCTAATAGAAAAAGAGTTGGGAGTCTTTTGTGTTCTGTTTGATTGGCCTTATGTGAAACTTTCCATAAAAGGTATTTTCCAAGATTATCTTAGCTGTTGTCTTTAAACCCAGGTCCCAGTTGATGTGTCCTTGTGAGTCCTTTTGAGCCCAGTTTTAGCTAGGTCACATTCTCTATGCTCAAGGAGAGGGAATAAATGATTCCAATATTTTCTAAATCACTATCCAACAATGGTAAACATTACTGGTTTTTTGTTTTCGTTTCTTTTAAATTGTGCTTTAGGTGAAAGCTTACAATGCAAATTAGCTTCTCATAAAAAATTTATACTTAAATTGTTTTGTGAATTGGTTGCACTCCCTGCACTGTGTCACCACTCTCCCCTTTCCCTCTCCATTCCGGGTTCCCAGGTTCCATTTGTCCAGTTTTCTTGACCCTTCCCATCTTTTGTCTTTCTTTTTGGGCAGGTATTGCATTTGGTCTCCTATACTTGACTGATCTCCCTAGGCATCTGTCAGTTTGTTCTACTGTGGTGGCTTGCATGTTGCTGTGCTGCTGGACGCTATGCCACCGGTATTTCAAATACTATCAGGGTCACCCATGATGGACAGGTTTTAGCTGAGCTTCCAGACGAAGACACACTAAGAAGAAGGACCTGGTAGTCTACTTTTGAAAAAAAATTAGCCAGTCAAAACCTTACGAATAGCAGCCGAACATTTTCTAATACAGTGCCGGAAGATGAGTCCCTCAGGTTGGAAAGCACTCAAAATACTTCTGAGGAAGAGCTGCCTCCTCAAAGTATAGTCGACCTTAATAACTTGGATAGAGGCAAGCTTTCGAGACCTTTATTTCCGGATGTGGCGGGAATGAAAATGAGAAGAAATAGCTGCAAACATCCATTAATAATAGGAACTTCGAATGTAAAAAGCATGAATCTAGGAAAACTGGAAATCATCAAAAATGAAAGTGAATGCATAAAGATCAATATCCTAGGCATTAGTGAGCTGAAATGGAGTTGTACTGGCCATTTTGAATCAGACATTCCTATGGTCTACTATTCCGGGAATGACAAATTGAAGAGGAATGGCACTGCAATCATTGTCAAAAAGAACATTTCAAGATCTATCCTGAAGTACAACGATGTCAGTGATACGATAATATTCATACGCCTACAAGGAAGACCAGTTAATACGACTATTATTCACATTTACATACCAAACACTAAGTCCAAAGATGAAGAAATTGAAGATTTTTACCAACTTCTGCAGTCTGAAATTGATCAAACATGCAATCAAGATGCATTGATGATTACTGGTGACTGGAATGTGAAAGTCGGAAATAAAGAAGGATTGCTAGTTGGAAAATATGGCCTTGGAGATAAAAACGATGCCGGAGATTGCATGATAGAATTTTGCAAGATCAACGACTTCTGATTGCAAATACCCTTTTTCAACAACATAAATGGTGACTGTACACATGGACGTCACCAGATGGAATACACAGGAATCAAATTGACTACATCTGTGGAAAAAGACCATGGAAAAGCTCAATATCATCAGTCAGAACAAGGCCAGGGGCCGACTGTGGAACAGACCATCAATTGATCTTATGCAAGTTCAAGTTGAAGTTGCAGAAAATTAGAACAAGTCCATGAGAGCCAAATTACAAGCTTCAGTATATCCCACCTGAATTTAGAGGCCATCTCAAAAATAGATTTGATGCATTGAACACTCATGAGTGAAGACCAGATGAGCTGTGGAATGACATCAAGGACATCATACATGAAGAAAGCAAAAGGTCATTAAAAAGACAGGAAAGAAATGTCCACAATGGGTGTCAGAAGAGAATCTAAAACTTGCCCTTGAACATACAGCAGGTAAAGTGAAAAGAAGAAACGATGAAGCAAAAGAGCTGAACAGAAGATTTCAAAGGGCAACTCATGAAGACAAAGTAAAGTGTTAGAATGAAATGTACAAAGACCTGGAATTAGAAAACCAAAAGAGACGAACATGCTCGGCATTTCTCAAGCTAAAAGAACTGAAGAAAAAATTCAACTTGCAATATTGAAGGATTCTATGGGCAAAATACTGGACGATGCAAGAAGCATGAAAAGAAGATGTTAGCAATACACAGAGTCACTGTACCAAAAAGAATCGGTTGATGTTCAATTATTTCAGGAGGTACCATAATATAGAGAACCGATGGTACTAAAGGAAGAAGTCCAGGCTGCACTGAAGGCATTCGCGAAAAACAAGGCTCCAGGAATTGATGGAATACCAATTGAGATGTTTCAATAAACAGATGCAGCACTGGAGGTGCTCACTCATCTATGTCAAGAAATTTGGAAGACAGCTACATGGCCAACCGACTAGAAGAGATCCATATCTGTACCCATTCCAAAGTATGATGATCCAACAGAATGTGGAAATTATCAAACAATATCTTAATATCACACTCAAGAAAAATTTAGCTGAAGATCATTCAAATTGGTTGCGGCTATATGTTGACTGGGACCTTCCAGAAATTCAAGTTGGATTCAGACGAGGACGTAGAACAAAGAATATCATTGCTGACGTCAGATGGATCTTGGCTGAAAGCAGACTATACTAGAAAGTTCTTTACCTGTGTTTTATTGACTATGCAAAGGTATTTGACTGTGTGGATCATAACAACTTAATGATAACATTTCGAAGAATGGGAATTCCAGAACACTTAATTGTGCTCATTAGGAACCTGTATATAGACCAAGAGGTAAGTGTTCGAAAAGAACAAGGGGATGCTGTGTGGATTAAAGTCAGAAAAGGTGTGTGTCAGGGGTTATATCCTTTTTCCATACTTAGTCAATCTGTATGCTGAACAAATAATCCGATAAGCTGGACTATATGAAAAAGGATGCAGCATCAGGATTGGAGAAACACTCATTAACAACCTGCGTTATGCAGATGACACAACCTTGCTTGCTGAAAGTGAAGAGGACTTGAAGCACTTAGTGATGAAGATCAAAGACCACAGCTTTCAGTATGGATTACACCTCAACATAAAGAAAACAAAAATCCTCACAACTGAACCAATAAGCAACATCATGACAAATGGAGAAAAGATGGAAGTTGTCAAGGATTTCATTTTACTTGGATCCACAATCAATACCCGCGGAAGCAACAGTCAAGAAATCTAACAACACATCGCTCTGGGCAAATCTACTGCAAAAGATCTCTTTAAAGTGTTGAAATGCAAAGACGTCACTTTAAGGACTAAGGTGTGCCTGACCCAAGCCATGATGTTTTCAATCGCCTCATATGCATGTGAAAGCTGGACAATGAATAAGGAAGACTGAAGAAGAATCAATGCCTTTGAATTATGGTGTTGGAGAAAAATATTGAATATACCATGGACTACCAGAAATACGAACAAATCTGTCTTGGAAGAAGTACAGCCAGAGTGCTCCTTAGAAGCAAGGATGGTGAGACTTCATTTCACACACTTTGGACATGTTATCGGGAGCGACCAGTCCCTGGAGAAGGACACCATGTTTGGTAGAGTGTCAGTGAAAAAGAGGAAGACCCTCAATGAGACTGATTGACACAATGGCTTCAACAATGGCCTCAAGCATAACAACGATTTTAAGGATGGTGCAGGACTGGCCAGTGTCTTCTTCTGTTGCACGTAGGTCCACTATGAGTCAGAACCGACAAGATGGCACCTAACAAAAACCTGATTGATCTAAGAAGGACGTTCCTCACGTGTGTTATAGTTTGTTTAAAAAGACTGCCTAATCTTTGGCTGAAAGGTGAACTTCGAAAATGGCTTCAGTTCTGAGTTAGAAGGGTGTCCAGGGTCCATATTCTAGGGGGTTCCTCCAGGTTCTGTCAGACCAGTAAGTCTGGTCTTTTTTGTGATTTTGATCTTTTGTTCTACATTTTTCTCCTGCTTTGTCCTGGACCCTCTGTTGTAATCCCAGTCAGAGGGGTCAGTAGTGGTTGCCAGGCATCATCCAGTTCTTCTGGTCTTGGGGTCGTATAGACTGTGGTTCATGTGGTCCATTAGTCCTTTCGACTAATTTGCTCCCTTGAGTCTTTAGTTTTTTTTTCCACTCTCCTTTGCTCCGGACAAGAAGAGATGGATAGTTACATCTTATAAGGCTGCTCACAAGCTTTTAAGACCCCAGACACAACTCACCAAAGTAGGATGCAGAACACTGTCTTTAAGAACTATGATGTGTCAATTGATGTAGATGTCCCCCAAGTCTATGCGCCTTTGTCTTTGAGCCTGGGAACGTCATCCCGTGAGGTGTTTAGTTATGTCTAAGAGGTTTCCCTGACTGCCACTTGTGTGCTTGTCTATATTAATAAATGAGGAGCACCTACAATCTTTTAGAAATTTCCACCACCAAACCTGTATCTGCTGGTAGCTGTTCTTCCTTACCCCCTCCCTCACCTTGAGGCATATCTATACATTTGCAGATTATTGTTTGTTAATATGATTTTTGCAGGATTGTCTACACTACAGTAATTAATATAGTTGTCCTTTATTCCCACATGCCTTTCAATGTCCTCTATTGCCATGGTTATGTTGTGCTGACTTCTCCCATATTGTGTATTGACTTTCCCTTCACCAATATTAACACGTCTACAATCTCTTTGGTAATTTTCCCTCCCTCCACCTCCCATCCCCAGTCACTGTCAAAAAAATTATTTTTCCCCTGTGTGTAAACCTTTTGTTTTTACTTTATAATAGCGGTCTAATACAATATTTGTGCTTTTGTGATTGATTTATTTTACTTACCATACTGTCCTCCAGATTCATCCATGTTATGAGATGTTTCGTGGATTTGCCATTATTCTTTTTCACTGCATGGTATTCCATTGTGTGTACGGACTACAGTTTGTTAATCTGTTCATCTGTTGATTGGCACTTAGGTTGCTTCCATCTTTCTGCTATTGTGAACAATGCTGCCATGAACATGGGTGTAGGTATGTCTATTTGTGTCATGGCTCTTATTTCTTTAGGGTATATACCTAGGAGTGGGATTGCTGGATCATATGGTATTTCTATTTCTAGTTTTTTGAGGAAGCACCATAGCATTTTCCATAGTGGTTGTACCATTTTACATTCCCACCAGCAGTGTATAAGAGTTCCAGTCTCCACACAAGCTCATCAACAATTGTTATTTTCTGTTTATTTTTTTTTTTCTTTAGTGCCAGTAACGTTGGGGTGAGATGGCATCTCTCTAATTGCTAATGATCGCGAGCATTTCTTCATATGTTTGTTAGCAGCCTGAATGTCTTCTTTGGTGAAGTGTCTGCTCATATCCTTTGCCCATTTTTAAATTGGATTATTTGTCCTTCTATTGTTGAAGCGTTGAAGTTTTCTATAAATTTTAGAGATTAGACCCTTGTCGGATATGTCACAGCCAAATATTTTTACCCAGTCTGTAGGTTCTCTTTTGGAGAAGTCTTTTTTTGAGCATAAGTGTTTAATTTTTAGGAGGTCCCATTGATCTAGTTCATTGTCTTCTGTGTGTGCATTTTTAGTTATCTTTGGTATTCTATTTATGCCATATATTAGGGCCCCAAGCAATGTCCCTAATTTCTCCACTGTGATCTTTACAATTTTAGGTTTTATATTTTAGGACTTTGATCCATTTTTAGTTAGTTTTGGTGTATGGTGTGAGGTACGGATACTGTTTCATTTTTCTACAGATAAATATCCAATTTTGCCAGCACCATTTCTTGAAGAGACTTTCTCTTCCCCATTCAGTAAACTTTGGTGCTTTGTTGAAGATCAGCTGTCCATAGGTGGATGGATTTACGTCTGTGTTCTCAATTCTGTTCCATTGGTCTATGTGTCTGCTGCTGTATCAGTACCAGGCTATTTTGACTACTGTGGCTGTATAGTAGGTTCTGAGATCAGGTAGTGTGAGGCCTCCTACTTTGTTCTTCCTTTTTAATAAGACTTTACTTACTTGGGGCCGCTTTCCCTTCCATATAAAGTTAGTGATTAGTTTTTCCATCTCATTGAAGAATGCTCTTGGGATTTGGATCGGCATTGCATTATATCTGTATCTCGTGTTGGGTAGTATTGACATCTTCACAATGTTAAGTCTACCTATTCAAGACCATGGTATATTTTTCCATTTATGTAGGTTCCTTTTGGTTTGTTGCAGTAGTGTTTTGCAGTTTTCTCTGTATAAGTCATTTATATCCCTGGTTAGATTTATTCCTGGATATTTTATCTTTTGGGGGGCTATTGTAAATGGTATTGTTTTGATGATTTCCTTTTCGTAGTTCTCTTTGTTGATGTGAAGGAATCCAACTGATTTTTGAATGTTGTTCTTGTATTCTGCCACTTTACTGAATCCTTCTATTAGTTCCAATAGCTTTCTTGTGGTGTCCTAAGGATTTTCTACTTATTGGATCATAACAAAGAAGATTTCAAAGGGCGGCTTCAGAGGACAAAGTAAAGTATTCTAACAACATGTGCAAAGACCTGGAGATAGAAAACCAAAAGAGAAGAACACACTTGCTATTTCTCAAGCTGAAAGAGCTGAAGAAAAAATTCAAGCCTCCAGTTGCAATACTGAAGGATTCTACGGGAAAAATATTAAAGGACAAAGGAAGCATCAAAAGTAGATGGAAGGAATACACAGAGTCACTATCCCAAAAAGAATTGGTCGATGTTCAACCATTTCAGGAGGTAGCCTATGATCAGCAACCGATGGTACTGAAGGAAGAAGCTCAAGCTGCATTGAAGGCACTGGAGAAAAACAAGGCTCCGGGAGTTGACAGACTACCAACCGAGATGTTTCAACAAATGGATGCAGCGCTGGAAGTGCCCACTCGTCTATGCCAAGAAATGTGGAAGACAGTTACCTGGCCAATGGACTGGAAGAAATCCATATTTATGCCTATTCCCAAGAACGGTGATCCAACTGAATGCAGAAATTATCGAACAATGTCATTAATATCACATACAAGTAATATTTTGCTGAAGATCATTCAAAAGCAGCTGCAGCAGTACATTGACAGAGAACTGCCAGAAATTTAGGCCGGATTCAGAAGAGGACGTGGAACCAGGGATATTATTACTGATGTCAGACGGATCATGGCTGAAAGCAGAGAATACCAGAAAGATGTTTACCTGTGTTTTATTGACTATGCAAAGACATTTGACTGTGTGGATCATAACAAATTATGAATAACTTTGCAAAGAATGGGAATTCCAGAACACTTAATTGTGCTCATGAGGAACCGGTACATACATCAAGAGGCAGTCGTTTGTGCAGAACAAGGGGATACTGCGTGGTTTAAAGTCAGGAAAGGCATGCATCAGGGTTGTACCCTTTCACATACCTATTCAATCTGTATGCTGAACAAAGAATCCGAAAAGCTGGACTATATGAAGAAGAATGCAGCATCAGGATTGGAGAAACACTCATTAACAACCTGTGTTATGCAGATGACAAAACCTTGCTTGCCAAAAGTGAAGAGGACTTTAAGCACTTAGTGATGAAGATCAAAGACCACAGCCTTCAGTATAGATTACACCTTAACATAAAGAAAACAAAAATCCTCACAACTGGGCCAATAAGCACAATCATGATAAATGGAGAAAAGAGGGAATTTGTCAAAGATTTGATTTTACTTGGATCCACAATCAATACCCATGGAAGCAACAGTCAAGAAATCTAAAAACGCATTGCACTGGGCAAATCTGCTGCAAAAGATGTCACTTTAAGGACTAAGGTGTGCCTGACCCAAGCCATTGTGTTTTAAATCATCTCACACGCATGTGAAAGCCGGACAATGAATAAGGAAGACAGAAGAAGAATCAAATCAAGAATGTTCCAATTACGGTGTTGGGGGAAAATATTGAATATACCATGGACTGCCAGAAGAACAAACAAATCTGTCTTCGAAAAAGTACAGCCACAGTGCTCCTTAGAAGCAAGGATAGTGAGACTTCATCTTTCATACTTTGGACATGTTATCGGAAGGGACCAGACCATGGAGAAGGACATCATGTTTGATAAAGTAGAGTGTCACTGAAAAAGAGGAAGACCCACAACGAGATGGGTTGACACAGTGGCTGCAACACTGGGCTCAAGCATAACAAGGATGGTGAGGATGGCACAGGAATGGGCAGTGTTTCATTCTGTTTGTTCCCAGGGTCGCTATGAGTTGGAATCGACTCCACAGCACCTAACAACAACAGGATCATTAACATCTGCATATAGGGATGGTTCTACTTCTTCCTTACCCATGTGGATGCCCTTTATTTCCTTTTCTTGCCTTATTGCTCTCGCTAGGACTTCCAATACAATGTTGAATAAGAGTGGTGATAAAGGGCATCCTTGTCTGTTTCCTCTTCCCAAGGGGAATGCTTTCAGATTCTCTCTGTTGAGGGTAAAATGTTGGCTCTTGGTTTTGTATAAGTTCCCTTTATTATGTTGAGGAATTTCCCTCCTGCTCTTATTTTGCTGAGAGTTTTTTTTAATCCGGAATGGGTGTTGGACTTTATCAAATGCCTTTTCTGCATTGATTGAGATGATCATGTGATTCTTTTCCTTTATTTTATTTTATATGATTCTCACATTGATTGATTTTTCTAATGTTGGACCAAACTTGCATGCCTGGTATGAATCTCACTTGGTCATGAAGTATTATCTTTTTTGATATGCTGTGGAACTCTATTGGCTAGGATTTTGTTGAAAATTTTTGCATCTCTATTCATGAGGTATATTGGTCTGTAGTTTTCTTTTTTAGCAATGTCTTCGCCTGGCTCTGGTATTAGGGTTATGCTGGCTTCATAAAATGAGTTTGGTAGTATTCCTTCCTTTTCTATGTTCTGGAATAGTTTGAGGAGAATCGGTGTCAACTCATCTCTGAATGTTTGGTAGACTTCTTCAGTGAAGCTATCTGGACCGGGGCTTTTACTTTGTTGGGAAGCTTTTTATGACACCTTCAATTTCTTCTTTTGTTACAGGCCTGTTCAAATTTTCTACCTCAGTTTGTGTTAGTTTCGGTAGGTGGTGTGTTTCTAGAAATTTGTCTATTTCCTCTAGGTTTTCAAATTTGTTAGTGTACAATTTCTCATAGTATTCCGTCATAATGCTTTTTATTTCAGTTGGTTCTGTTGTAATGTCACCCATCTCATTTTTTTTATTGTGCTTCATTTAAGTGAAAGTTCATAATTCAAGGTACTTTCTCATACAAAAATTTGTACACATGCACAAATTGTTATGTGATCCTAGTTGCTCTCCGTATACTGTGACAGCACACTCCTCCTTTCCACCTCGGATTTCCTGGGCCAATTTAACCAGCTCCTGACCCTCTCTGCCTTCTTATCTTGCCTCCAGACAGGAGCTTCCCATTTACTTTCATGTATCTATTTGAGCTAAGAAGTACACTCTTCAGGAGTATCATTTTATGTCCCACAGTCCAGTTTAATCTTTGTCTGAAGAGTTGGCCTCAGGAATGGTTTTAGTTTTGGGCTAACAGGGAGTCCGGGGCCATGTCTTCCAGGGTCCCTCCAGTCTCAGTCGAATCATTAACTCTGGTTTTTTTCTTAACTAGAATTTGAATTCTGCACCTTGCTTTTCTCCTGGTCCATCAGGCACTCTCTGTTGTGTTCTCTATCAGGGCAGTCATTGGTGGTAGCCAGGCACCATCCAGTTCTTCTGGTCTCAGGCTGATGAAGTCTCTGGTTTATGTCTCCCTTTCTGTCTCTTGTGTTCTTCATTCTCCTTTACTCCACGTGGTTGGGAGCAATTGATGCATCTCAGATGGCTGCTTGCAAGCTCCTAAGGCCCCAGATGCCACTCACGAAAGTCGGATGCAGAACATTTTCTTAATAAGCTTTGTTATGCCAGTTGTCCTAGATGTCCCCTGAAAGCATGGTCCCCAGACCCCTACCCCTGCTACTCTTTCCCTCAAAGGGTTTGACTGTATTCAGGAAACTTCTTAGCTTTGGTTTAGTCCAGTTGTGATGATTTCCCCTGTAGTGTGTGCTGTCCTTCCCTTCACTTAAGATAATACTTCTCTATTATCCAGTTAGTGAATTCCCCTCTCCCTCCCCAACCTCATAACCATCAAAGAGTGTCTTCTTCTGTGTTTAAACCTTTTCTTGAGTTCTTATAATTGGGGTCTTATACAATATTTCTCCTCTTGAGATTCACTCAGCATAATGCCTTCCAGATTCCTCCATGTTCTAAGGTGTTTCACGAATTCATCATTGTTCTTTTTTGTTGCATAGTATTCCATTGTGGCAATGCACCATAAATTGTTTATCCATTGATCCATTGCTGGGCACCTAGGTTCTTTCCATCTTTTTGCTATCGTGAACAGTGCTGCAATGAACATGGGTGTGCATATATCTGTTCGTGGATCGGCTCTCATTTCTCTAGGATATATTCCAAGGAGCGGGATTCCTGGATCATATGGTACTTCTATTTCTAGCTTTTTAAGGAAGTGACAAATTGATTTCCAAAGTTATTGTACCATTTGACATTCCCACCAACACTGTATAAGTATTTCAGTCTCTCCACAACCTCACCAACATTTATTATTCTGTGTTTTTTGGATTAATGCTATTCTTGTTGGGGTGAGATGGTATCTCATTGTAATTTTGTATTGCAATTCTCTAACGGCTAATGATTGTGAGCATTTCCTCATACGTCTGTTAGCCACCTGAATGTCTGCTTTGGCAAAGTGCCTGTTCATATCATTTTGCCATTTTTTAACGGGGTTATTTGTCTTTTTGTTCTTGAGGTTTTGCAGTATCTTATAGATTTTAGAGATTAGACGCTGATCGGAATTGTCGTAGCCAAATTTTTTTTCCCAGTCTGTGGGTTGTCTTTCTACTCTTTTGGTGAAGTCTTTTGATGAGCATAAGTGTTTGATTTTTAGGAGCTCCCAGTTATCTAGTTTCTCTTCTGGTGTTTGTGCATTGTTACTTATGGTTCGTATTCTGTTTATGCCATGCATTAGGGTTCCTAGCATTGTCCCTATTTTTTTTCCATGATCTTTATCTTTTTAGATTTTCTGTTTAGGTCTTTGATCCATTTTGAGTTAGTTTTTGTGCATGGTGTGAGGTATGGTCCTTATTTCATTTTTATGCAGATGGAAATCCAGTTATTCCAGCACCATTTGTTAAAGAGACTGTCTTTTCCCCAGTTAACAGACTTCGGGCCTTTATCAAATATCAGCTGCTCATAGATGGATGAATTTATGTCTGGATTCTCAATTCTGTTCCATTGTTCTATGTATCTGTTGTTGTACCAGTACCAGGCTGTTTTGACTACCGTGGCGTTATAATAGGTTCTAAAATCAGGTAGTGTGAGGCCTCCCACATTGTTCTTGTTCTTGACTAATGCCTTACTTCTCCGAGGCCTCTTCCCTTTCCACATGAAGTTAGTGATTTGTTTCTCCAAGTCATTAAAAAATGCCGTTGGAATTTGGATCGAGATTGCATCGTATCTGTAGATCGCTTTGGGCAGAATGGACATTTTCACAATGCTGAGTCTTCCTATCCATGAGCAAGGTATGTTTTTCCACTTATGCACATCTCTTTTGATTTCTTCCAGTAGTGTCTTGTAGTTTTCTTTGTATAATCTTTTAATTCTCTGGTTAGATTTATTCCTAAGTATTTTATCTTCTTGGGGGCTATTGTAAATGGTATTGATTTGGTGATTTCCTCTTGGAAGTTCTCTTTGTTGGTGTAGAGGAATCCAACTGATTTTTGTATGTTTATCTTGTATCCTGATACTTTGCTGAAATCTCCTACTAGTTCCAATAGTTTTCTTGTGGATTCTTTGGGGTTTTCTGCATATAAGATCATATCATCTGCAAATAGAGATACTTTGACTTTTCCTTCCCAATTTGGATGCCTTTTATCTCTTTTTCTAGCCTAATTGCTCTGGCTAGGACCTCCGACACAAAGTTCAATAAGAGTGGTGATAAAAGGCATCTTTGTCTGGTTCCCTTTCTTAAGGGGAATGCTTTCAAACTCTCTCCATTTAGGATGATGTTGGCTCTTGGCTTTGTATAGATGCCCTTAATTATGCTGAGGAATCTCCCTTCTATTCCTACTTTGCTGAGAGTTTTAATCATGAATGGGTGTTGGACTTTATCAAATGCCTTTTCTGCATCAGTTGATAAGATCCTGTGGTTCTTGTCTTCTGTTTTATTTATGTGATGGATTACATTGATTGTTTTTCTAACATTGAACCATCCCTGCATACCTGGTATAAATTCCACCTGATCATGGTGAATTATTTTTTTGATATGTTGTTCAATTCTATTGGCTAGAATTTTGTTAAGCCTTTTTTTTTTTTTTATTGTACTTCAGGTGAAGGCTTACAGAACAAATAGTTTCTCATGAAACAGTAGTACACATATTGTTTTATGACATTGGTTAACAACCCAACAACTTGTCAACCCTCTAACTTCTCAACCTTTTTTTTTTTTTTTTTTTGGTGAAAATACACATAGCCAAAGATAGATGATTTCAAAAATTTCTACATGCACAGTTCAGTGACATTGACTAAGCTCTTCCAATTGTGCTGCTATTCTCACGTAAGATGAAGGCTTACAGAATGTTGAGCATTTTTGCATCTGTGTTCATGAGGGATATTGGTCTGTAATTTTCTTTTTTTGTGCTGTCTTTACCTGGTTTTGGTATCAGGGTTATGCTGGCTTCATAGAATACGCTTGGGAGTATTCTATCCTTTTCTATGCTCTGAAATATCTTTAGTAGTAGTGGTGTTAACCCTTCTCTGACAGTTTGGTAGAATTCTCCAGTGAAACCATCAGGGCCAGGGCTTTTTTGTTGGGAGTTTTTAAATTACCTTTTCAATCTCTTCTTTTGTTATAGGTTTATTTAGTTGTTCTACCTCTAGTTTGTGTTAATTGACATAGGTAGTGAGTTTCTAGAAATTTGTCCATTTCCTCTAGGTTTTCAAATTTGTTAGAGTACAATTTTTCATAGAATTCTGTTATGATTCTTTTAATTTCAGTTGGGTCTGTTGTCATATCGCCCATCTCATTTCATATTTGCGTTATTTGTTTCCTCTCCTGTTTTTTTTTTTTGTCAATCTGTCGATTTTGTTGATCTTTTCAAAGAACCAGCTTTTGGTCTTGTTAACTCTTTCAATTGTTTTTCTATTCTCTATTTCATTTAATTCTAATTCTTATTATTTCCTTTCTTCTGGCACCCGAGGGCTTCTTTTGCTGCTCTCTTTCTACTTGTTCCAGTTGTAGGGTTCATGTTTTTATTTTGGCCCTTTCTTCTTTTTGGATGTGTGCATTTATTGCTATAAACTGACCTCTGAGCACTGCTTTTGCTGTGTCCCAAAAGTTCATGTAGGATCTGTTTTCATTCTCATTTAATTCTATGAATTTCTTTCCTTCATCCTTAATTTCTTCTATACCCAGTAGCTTTTGAGGAAGGTGTTGTGCAGTTTCCGTGTGTTTGATTTTTTTCCTTCCTTTTTCTGTTATTGATTTCTACTTTTATGTCTTTATGATCAGAAAAGATGCTTTGTAATCTTTCGATGCTTTGGATTCTGCTAAGGCTTGCTTTATGGCCTAATATGTGGTCTATTCTGCAGAATGTTCCATGTGCATTGGAAAAGAAAGTATACTTGGCTGATGTTGGGTGGAGTATTTGGTACATGTCTATGAGATCAAGTTGGTTGATTGTGGCATTTAGATCTTCCATGTCTTTACTGAGCTTCTTTCTGGATATTCTGTCCTTCACCGAGAGTGGAGTGTTGAAGTCTCCTACTCTTATTGTGAGCTGTCTATCTGTCTTTTCAACGCTGTTAGAGTTTGTCTTATGTATTTTTGAGCTCTGTCATTGGGTGCGCAAATAGTTATTATGGTTATGTCCTCCTGGTGCACTGACCCTTTAATCAGTATAGAGAGTCCTTCTTATACTTTGTGGTGGATTTTACTTTAAAGTCTATTTTGTCAGAGATTAATATTGCCACTCCTGCTCTTTTTGAGTGTTGTTTGCTTGATATATTTTTTCCATACTTTGAGTTTTAGTTTGTTTGTGTCTTTAAGTCTAAGGTGTGCCTCTTGTAGGCAAGATATAGACAGATCATTTTTTTAAATCCAATCTGCCACTCTTTGTCTCTTTATTAGTGCATTTAGTCCATTTACATTCAGCGTAATTATTGATATATATGAGTTTAGTGCTGTCATTTTTGATGTCTTCTTTTCTGTGCTGTTCACAGTTTCTTTGTTCTACTTAATTTTCTGTGCTGAGTCGTTTTTCTTTACGTATTTTCTCTTCATCTTTTTCATTGTTGTTGCTTTTGTATTTGCTGAGTCTTTATGTCCTTCTTGGTTTTTATTTTGACTTGTATGATTGTTAGTTTCCTTTGTGGTTACCTTGATATTTACCCCTATTTTTCTAAGTTTAAACCAGTCGTTTATTTCTGTATATCGCCTTGCCTTCCTCTCCATATGAAAAATCTATGACTACATTTTTTAGGCCCTCTTTTTTGTTTTAACGTTGTCATCTTTTACATATTGACATGTCTGTTTCCCTATTTTCAGCGTTTTAGCTTTGATTTATTTTTGTGACATCCCTATCTGTGTTGATATCTGGTTGCTCTCTCCTGTGTTCTAGTCTTGTGTGGTTATCTGATGTTACTGATTTTCTAACTAGAGGACTTCCTTTAGTATTTCTTGTAATTTTGGTTTGGTTTTTGCAAATTTCCTAAACTTCTGTTTATCGGGAAATGCCCTAATTTCACCATCATATTTGAGAGACAGTTGTGCTGGATATATATTTCTTGGCTGCCAAGTTTTTTCTTTCAAGGCTTTAAATATGTCATCCCATTGTCTTCTTGCCTACATGGTTTCTGCTGAGTAGTCTGAGCTTAGACTTATTGACTCCTGTTTGTAGATGACTTTTCATTTATCCCTAGCCACCCTTAAAATTCTCTCCTTATCATTGGTTTTGGCAAGTTCAATTATAATATGTATTGGTAGCTTTCTTTTGGGGTCTACCTTGTGTGGGATTTGATGAGCATCTTGGATAAATATCTTCTCATCGTTCACAAATCTTCACAGTTTTGTGTATTTTCTGTTGTCCACCCCCCATCCCTATTCTGGTATTCCTATAACTCGTAGGTTGTTCTTCTTGATAGAGTCTAACATAATTCTTATGGTTTCTTCATTGTTTTAAATCCTTTTATCTGATTTTTCCTCAGATAAGTTGCTGTCAAGTGCTTTATCTTCAGTCTCACTAACTGACTTCCATTGCCTCAGTTCTGCTCCTATGACTCTCTATTGAGCTGTCTAACTCTGAAATTTTATTGTTAATCTTCTGGATTTCTGTTTGCTGTCTCTCTATGGGATTCTTGCAGCCTGTTAAATTTATCATTATACTCTGCTCTAATCTTCTTAAGTTCCTCTATAGCTTTGTTTGTGAGTTCCTTCTCTTGTTCTGCATTTTTAATGATTTCCTTCCTGATATCTTCAAGACTTCTGTAGAGTAATCTTTTGTATTCTACTTCCGGTACTTCCAAGAAGTTCTCTTCCTCCAGAAAATTTCTTGATTCTTTGTTTTGCTGAAGCCATCATGGTCTGCCTCTTTATGTGATTTGATACTGAACGTTGTCCATGAGCCATCAATAAGTTATTCCATTTATTTATTTTATGTTTGCTTACTGTGTCCTAGCTTCTTGTTTTCTTTTGTTTTGATATGCCCAAATAGGCTACTCATGTGAGCTAGTTTGATTATTGGTGCCTTTGAAGCTGTAATATCCTGTCACCAGGTGGTTAGATCGGTTACTAGGTATGTGACCCAGGAGTCTGTTTACTTGTTTTTATGGATTCAGCTCAGATGTCCAGGTAGTCAGTCACCAAGTGTGTGGTGCAGGCTCTCACCTACATTCCTAGACAGGCAGAGGTTATTGGTGTAGGCACAGGTATCTGGCTGCAGTAGGGGATCATGGACTGTGCAAAGCAGGGGGCTGACGGCTGCCCCTGAGTGTCTGGGAGGAAAGCGTGTCCCTGTTCCCTAGAGTGCATAGTGGGTAGGTTTTGCAGCCAGACTATGGGCACCCAATGCTGTTCACTGTAAGGACTCGGAGGCACTACTTATTCTTGGACCTGTGTCATGGGGGGCTAGGTGGTGTGGGTGGAGTCACCAGTCCTCAGGCCCCTGATGTGGGTAGGTGAGGACACTTCTTAATGGGCAGAGCAGTGTCAAATGTCATGAACCTGCTGCTTCACCATACAGCTGATATAGTTGAAGTTAGGCTTCAGGTATACACTGCTGTACTGTGGTAATGAGGGCCTACAGTGTTGAAACGTGCACACACAGGTCTATGCAGGGGTGAAAGGCATTCAAAGTCTGTGGACCCCTTATGCCTGTGCCTAGGCAAAGGAGTTGTGCCTACCCTGAGTTCCCGGTTTAGGGTAGCTGGCAGATTAGTTTTTCCTGTTTGTTAAATTGTTCCCTCCCCTAGACTGGGAGTATGGATCAGGGCACATGACGGGCCTAATTCTGGACCAGGGGACTCGGCAATCGCTGAAGCCAGCCCGGGACCTTGTGCAGAGAGGGCAGCGTTCAGGTAAATGGGAGAGAGATTTTTCCCAACGGGGGTGTGTTTTGATCGGCACAGTAGGTCAAACGCATGTACTCATCTTTTGCCGATTGAGTGCCATTTTTCACTGGTTCTGGAGTTCCAGTAGACTCTTTGCTTCTGCAGGTCTCCCGACGTGGAAAACAGTTCATGAGTGCCACTTCTTGCCTCACCTTGAACACCAGCTGATCTGCCCTGAAAGGTGCTGTCTCCTGCTGTCAGGGCTGGAACTCCTCGCTGCTTCCAAACCATCTCTCCCTCCCCCTGCCACTCAGTCCGATTCCTCAACTTTGCCTTTGATGTTCAGGGCTCCTACATTATCATATATAATCGATTCACTTTTTTTTGGTCTTTGTTGTAAGAGGGACCACAGAAGTAACTCACTACACAGCCATCTTGGCCCTCCCTCCCATCTCATTTGTTCTTCGTGTTATTTTCATATTCTCCTGTTTTTCTCTTGTCAATTTGGCCAGTGGTTTGTCCAATTTATTAATTCTTTCAAAAACCAGCTGTTAGTCTTGTTGATTCTTTCTATTGTTTTTCTTTTCTCTGTTTCATTTACTATTCCACTAATTTTTAGTATTTTGTTTCTTCTGGTGACCGTGAGCTTCTTTTGCTGCTCTTTCTAATTGTTCGAGTTGTAGGGATAGTGTTTTAATTTTTGTCCATTCTTTTTTGATGTGTGCATTTATTGCTACAAATTGACCTCTGAGCACTGCTTTTGCTGTGTTCTAAATGTTTTGGTGTGTTGTGTGTTCATTCTCATTTGATTCTAGGAATTTTTTTAATTCTTATCTTTGATTTCTTCTTTTCCTCAGTAGTTTTTAAGCAGGGTGTTATTTAGTTTCCATTAATTAGATTTTTTTTCTCTTGGTCTTTCTGTTACTGATTTCTACTTTTATAGCATTGTAACCAGAGAAGATGCTTTGTATTATTTCAATTTTTTGAATTTGTTGAGGCTTGGTTTGTGTTCTAAAATTTGGTCTATTCTGGAGAATGATCCATGAGCACTGGAGAAGAATATGTACTTTGCTGCTGTTGGGTGAAGTGCTCTGTATGTCTTTGAGGTCAAGTTGGTTGATTGTGGTATTTAGATCTTCTGTGTCTTTGTTATCTTCTGACTCATAGCAACCTTATAAGGCAGCTATAAATTTGCTATCAGTCAGAATTGATTCAACGGCAATGGATTTTTTTTTTTTTTTTTTTGCCTTTGGTGTCTCTGTTGAGTTTCTTTGTAGTTGTTCTGTCCTTCGCTGAGAGTGGTGTGTGAAAGTCTCCTAGTATTATTATGGAAGTGCCTATTTTTCTTTTCAGAGCTGTAAGGGTTTGTTTTATGTATTTTGGAGCTCTATCACTGGGTGCGTATATACTTATTATGCTTATGTCCTGTAGGTGGATTGACCTCCTAATCATTATATAATGTCCTTCGTTGTCTTTTATAGTGGATTCTGCTTTAAAATCTATTTTATCAGAGATTAATATTGCCACTCGTGCTCTTTTTTAGTTACTGTTTGCTTGATATATCTTTTTAAATCCTGTACATTTTAGTTTATTTATATCTTTGTTTCTAACGTGTATCCCTTTCAAACAGCATATTGATGCGTTCTGGTTTTTTAATCCATTCTGCCACTCTTCATCTGTGGGGATATATGCCATTTAAACATGGCTACACTATTGACAACTTCAGCCCCTCAAAGGCCTCCTTGCTGCACAGGACATGTTGAGACTTGTCAGCGATCAGGAGGAGATTAGGCACGACTTGTTTTCCCAAACCTATTGTCCCGTTACTGATTGGCTTCTTTATCTGAATTCCTTCTCCCTTGCTCGAAACTTATTGTTATTCACCCCAAGCCGATTGTTCTGTTATTTGCTTCCATTCTTGCTGTACTGACTATAAATAAACTCCTGGGACTGAAGCCGGGGTGAACTCCTCTGGGTGTCCCTCCTTGGCCCCACTTCTCTGTAAGATTGTGTTTGGCTACTGTCTTCACCGCCCTGACAATCGTCACTGCTTCAACTGATGGTGCCCCATGTGAGGGGACTGTAGACGCCCTCGCACTCAATCTCTTCAGGTGGTGAGTATCGGACGTCCATTTTAGGCTGGGTTTACAGCCCAAGGGCAGCGTGGCTTTCCTGAACGCCCTTAATTTAGGCTGGGTTTACAACCCAAGGGCGGCGGGGCTTTCCCGAGCACTCTCAATGGATTCCAGGCTTCAGGCCAGGAGTTTTTACTGTCTCTCATTCTCTTTTTTCACTTTCCGTCTCCCTCACTATGGGGAATTCTCTTTCTTCTGAACAACGTCAATACAAAACCCAGCTGTTAGGATTGTTAAAGGTCTCCAAGCTTAAGGTGTCAGAAGAAGCTCTTACCCAACTTCTGCTTTTAATTGAATCTGCCTGTCCTTGGTATCCCTTGTGGGGAAACCTTGATGTAGAAGCATGGGAACGTATTGGTAACATCATTCGTGACATGAACATCCCAGCTTCAGTTCTTATTGCTTGGCATCACTGTCACCTTGCCCTGCAGTCCTTACAAGCAGCTCCTTCAGCTCCCTCCCCTAGTAAAGAAAATGTTTATGACCCTCCTCCTTCCATGCCTCACGAGGCTGATTCCTTACAACATAAGTCTCTTATGGAGAGATGTTTGCAGGAGGGCCGAGAGAAAGAAGGGTTTTCTGCTTATCCTGTCATTCAGGGAGCAGGACCGCCCCGTCACGATGGCCTTCCTTTTCAAGTTTTTAAAGAACTTCGTAACAGCATAGCAGAAAATGGTTTACAGAGTTCCTTTACAAAAGGAATTGTAGAAGGTCTAGCACAAGGATGTGAGATGACCCCCTGGGATTGGAATGTTTTGATGCGAACAGTCTTAACTCCTGCCCAATTTAGTGTTTGGAATCAAGACTATAAAGAACATTGTAGCTTTTATGCTATGGAAAATTTAAATCATAACATCCCTGTTAGTGTTGACATGCTCTCGGGTGCTGGGAACTAGTCCACTCCCCAGGCCCAGAGTCAGATGAATAGGCAAGCATTCAGTCAAGCCTCCGACACTTCTGCCAAAGCCTGGAGTAAAATCCCTGATTCCAGGACACCCACCGGCTCATTCGCCACTATTCAGCAAGCGGGAAACCAGCCTTACATTGACTTTACCAATCATCTCCTGGTGGAGCACAGGTTAGGCACTTGGCTGCTAATCTAATTGTCAAGGTTTCCAACCTACCCAGAGGCTTCACAGAAGAAAGACCTGGCCATCTGCTCCCTTAAAGTTACAGCCAAGAAAACCCCATGAGGCAGCCCTCCTCTGTCGCATGGGGTCGCTATGAGTCAGAATCAACTCGATGGCACCTAACAACAACACTGGAATCTGAACAGAAGGTTTATTCTGAGCAGTTATTCTATATGCATGTAGGGAGGCCATTTGGATTCCAGAGAAAGCCAGTGACTCCAAGAAGCTAGGCACAATGGGGCTTATAAAGAGAAGAGGAGGGAGAAATACAGCAGGCCAAACACTGGCTAAACTTAACATTATTGACAGAACCCTCCTTCCCCTCTTTGCTGAGATCCACTAACAGCAGGTTACTTCTGGCCTGGCGGCTAATAATATGGCTCTCCACCCACCTGCAGTCAACAGACTCTTGATGAGATTGAAATTAGGAGGTAATGCTTTGTTGACTATTCTTTTATAGCAGAAAAGGCAAATTACACTGCTATAGAGCAGTTTCTGGCAGGCTTTTGCAGTTTGGGTTAGTTTTTTTAGGGTTAATAAGTGGTTTCACGGATAAGAATAGCCTTAAAATCAAAGTTAGATGTCTGTTATTAACGTCCCTATTTGTCTTAGTCATCTAGTGCTGCTATAACAGAAATACCACAAGTGGATGGCTTTAACAAGCAGAAGTGTATTTCCTCACAGTAAAGTAGGCTAAAAGTCCAAATTCAGGGTGTCGGCTCCAGGGGAAAGCTTTGTCTCTCTGTGGGCCTTCTCATCCACTTTCCCTGGGACTAGGACCTTCTCTGTGCAGGAACCTCGGGTCCAAAGGACATGGTCTGCTCCCGGTGCTTCTTTCCTGGTGGTATGAGGTCCCCCTGTCCCTCTGCTCACTTGTCTCTTTTGTATCTCAACAGATTGCCTCAGGATACAATCACATCTTGAGGACTGAGTCCTGCCTTAATAACAGAACTGCTGTCCATCCTCCCTCATTAACATCACAGAGGCAGGATTTACAACATAGAGGAAAATCACACAATACCAGGAATCATGGCCCAGCCAAATTGATACATACATTTTTGGGGGGACACAATTCAATCCATGACACTATTCAACACTAGTAAGTTACTGGTATTTGATCATATTATGAAAGGAGCTCTGGTTGCGCAGTGGTTAAAGCAATCGCCTGCCACCCAACATGTTGGTGGTTCAAAACTGCCAGCGGCTCCAGGGAGAAAACGTGTGACAGTCGGCTTCCTTAGAGACTTACAGCCTCCGTAAGCCTCTGGGGTCGGTAGGGGAATCCACTGTAGGGCAGTGGGTTTGGTTTGGATCATATTATAGACATAGTGTTATACAGATAGATTTGTGAATGTATGTGTGTGTGTGTAAGCATGTTTATGTGGACATTACACACTCCTTCAAAGTGTGGATTATATCCCTTAAGAGTGGTTTGTGTTTGTGTGTGCCTCCCAAAAAGATTCATTGTTTTTCAATTTGATAGCCAATTTATTTAACTTACAACTTCAAATGTCTTAATCTTTTAAGTTCAGCCTGTTAGCTTTATGATTCTCTTAGAAGTCTAGCAAATAATAGCAACCACTTTTAAGGGGCTGGTGGAAAGTATTTGTCCCCATTTGCAAATCAAGTTAATGACACACCATCATCCATTTTAAAGTCAGTTACAATCTCTTGGTACACTTCACACAGTTCTCCCTTTAATCACTTCAATGGTCTGCCTTAACAGACACCTTCCCAGCTATGTAAATAACTCTTTAAAATCTGATAAATGAAACTCACCAATACAGTGGAACTTCTCTTAAAATGTTCTAATGCTGTATATAAAACTAGTTTTCTACAAGAACCAGAAGCTTAAATTAATTACTCAATTATACATTTCACAGCGAGTTGCAAAGCTACTATTCTTAGAAGCCAAATTCTTTGCCATCTTGCCCATGTATAAAATATCAAATATGCACACATTCCTTAATCACTCACAATATGAACGCTTCCGTTTTGGTTCTCTGTAAGGCTTCTGTACATTTGTTAAATCCTCCTGGAGTTGAAAGATGCATCCCTATCGCAGATGACAGTTAAAGAAAATAAATAAACAAATAAAACCCGTTGCCATCGAGTTGACTCCGACTCAGAGTGACCCTGTTAGACAGATGAGAACTGCCCTATAGGGTTTCCAAGGAGCCGCTTGGTGGATCGGAACTGTCAAACTTTAGGTTAGCTACCAAACTCTTAACCACTGCACCACCAGGGCTCCAGTAAGCCTCCTGGCAACCAAGCTGGTGCCTTGGAACCGCCCACTTAACCATTGCACCACCAGGGCTCCTTGAACAAAAACTACCAGCGTTCATCTCCAATCAAGAAGCATTCTCCTATTTCACCACAAGATGGCAGCACAATTCCAGTCACAATACTTTCCAATAATTTTTGATAATACTTGTGCTTATGCTACCCTCTTGTGGACATATCGGAGAATGCATCATGATTGGAGAAGAGTCATTTCCAAAACGCGGATGTGTTTTTCACATTTTGGTATTTACAGATAATGGAGCAATGATTAAGCACTTGGATGGCAACCTAAAGTTGGAGGTTCAAATCCACTCAGAAACCCCACTGGAGAAAGATGTATCTGCTTCCAGGAAGATTACAGCCTAGAAACCAGAGCTGCTCTACCCTGTCACAGGGGTTTGCTATGAGCTCAAACTGACTGGATGGCACTCAACAACAACAACAGAGACAATTCATCGACTTAACTGAATTGGAAACTGTCAGCTTTTTACTGAAAACAAATAAATGCTACCATGCTCCCTGTTGAACATTAAACTCAAGCAACACCACATCAGAGTCCCAGGGATTGCTGTGACCTGCACTCTGTCAGCACTAATATGTCATTTTTTCCCCTAGAACATTACTGCAGTACGTAAAACTTGTGATTTATCTCACCACATGCACAGTAATAATACAGAGGGAATATTTTTTTTCCTGCGCTAGAAAAGTGATTATACTAAAATTAACTCCAGCTGAAGTAAATAATCAAGTATAAAATTATGGTAGTAAAACCACTAGATCAATGATTCTTAAATTGCATGTGCATAGGACTCACCTGGAGACCTTATCAACAAGCAGATTTGGATTCGTTAGATTGGGGGTGAGCCCAGAGTCTCCATTTTGAATGATGATGCTGATGGTACTGCTCCGTGGAGCCCAGAGAATGCGTGCCTCCCAGTAACATTGGGCACAGGGCAACCACAGTGGAATTCAACCAATCAGAGCTCAGTATTCCTGCGCACACAGTGCCCACAGACAGGGTTGTTTGAACCTGCCATTGAAGTTCTCTACCCAAACTGGCATAGATTTAAGCTTGTCTTTTATAAGGAACCGAAATCAGCTGGTTAACTCTTTCCTGGGGAGTTGATTCTGACTCATAGGGACCCCATGTGTTACAGAGTAGAACTGTGCTCCATCGGGTTTTGTTGGCTGTAATCTTTTACAAAAACAGATTGCCAGGCCATTCTTCTGCACCACCACTGGTGAGTTCCAACCAGCAGTCTTTTGTTTGGTTGGTTGTTGTTAGGTGCTGTCGAGTGGGTTTCATATGTACAACAGCATGAAACACTGCCAGGTCTTGCACCATCCTCGCTATAATTGCTATCTTGAACCTGTTGATGTAGCCACTGTGTCAGTCCATCGCGTTGAGGATGTTCCTCATTGTCACTGACCTGCTACCAAGCATGATGTCCTTTTCCCACGACTGGTCCCTACTTTTAACATGTCCAAAATACATGAGACGAAGTCTCTCCATCCTTGCTGTAAGGAGCATTCTGCTTGTACTTCTTCTGAGACAGATTTGTTCGTTTTCTGGCAGTCCATGGTATATTCAAGATTCTTTCCCAACACCATAATTCAAATGCATCACTTCTCCGGACTTCCTTATGTGATTCAGGTTACCCAAGAACAGAAACACAAGTCTTTTGGAGGAACACAATTTGAATCACATCAAACCTCATAGGCTCTAAGTTGACTATGGACGGCTGAGCAGGGTTCCTGAGTTTAGGTGGAGTTTATCCGGTGTTAAAAATAATCAAACCTCACTGGAATTTCAACCTAAGATTTACTCTAAACAGTTATTCCATATACATATAGGGAGGCCATTTGAATTCCAGAAAAAGCAAATGGCTGGAAAAAGCTAGGTATAAAGGAGCTTATAAAGCGAAGGAAAGAAAAAGAGGAGGGAGAAATATAGAAGAGCAAGCATTGGATAATCTTAATGTGATTGGTTGAACTCTGCCTTCCCCTCTTTGCTGAGATCCACTGATATCAGGTTACTTCTGGTCTGGCTGCTAATGATTTGGTCCTCCACCCACCTGCAATCAGCAGACTTTTTTTGAGATTGAAATTAGGAGGTAATGGTTCGTTGACCATTATTTTCTAGCAGGATAAGACAAATTTATATTGCTATAGAGCAGTTTCTGGAGGGCTTTTGCAATTAGGTTAGTTTTTTTAGGTTTAATGTTTGGTTTTATGGATAAGAAAAGCCTTAAAATCAAAGTAAGATGTCTGTTAATTTTTCTATCCAACACTGGTAAACATTATTGGTTTTATTTTTTTTCAATTGTGCTTTAGGTGACAGCTTACAGCACAAATTAGTTTCTCATTCAAAAACTTAAATTGTTTTGTGACATTGGTTGTACTCCCCGCATTATGTCAGCACTCTCCCCTTTCCCTCCCCACCTCGGGTTCCCAGGTTCCATTTGTCCAGTTTTCTTGTCCCTTCCCGTCTTCTTGTCTTTGGTTTTGGGCAGGTATTGACCATTTCGTCTCCTATACTTGACTGATCTCCCTAGGCATCTGTCAGTTTGTTGTGCTGTGGTGGCTTGCATGTTGCTGTGATGCTGGAAGCTATGCCACCGATATTTCAAATACTGGCAGGGTCACCCATGATGGACAGGTTTCAGCTGAGCTTCCAGAATAAGACAGACTAAGAAGAAGGACCTGCGGTTTACTTCCGAAAAAAAAAAAAAAAATAGCCAGTCAAAACCTTATGAATAGCAGCAGAACATTTTCTGACGTAGTGCTGGAAGATGAGTCCCTCAGGTTGGAAAGCACTCAAAATACTACTGAGGAAAAGGTGCCTCCTCAAAGTATAGTCGACCTTAATGACTTGGATAGGGGCAAGCTTTCGAGACCTTTATTTGCTGATGTGGCGGGAATTAAAATGAGAAGAAATAGCTGCAAACATCCATTAATAATAGGAACGTGGAACGTAAAAAGTATGAATCTAGGAAAACTGGAAATCATCAAAAATGAAAATGAAGGCATAAAGATCAATATCCTAGGCATTAGTGAGCTGAAACGGAGTTGTACTGGCCATTTTGAATCAGACATTCGTATGGTCTACTATTCTGGGAATGACAAATAGAAGAGGAATGGCACTGCATTCATCATCATAAAGAAAATTTCAAGATCTATCCTGAAGTACAGCAATGTCAGTGATACGAGAATATTCATACGCCTACAAGGAAGACCAGTTAATTGGACTATTATTCAAATTTATGCACCAAACAATAAAGCCAAAGATGAAGAAAGTAAAGATTTTTACCAACTTTTACAGTCTGAAATTGATCAAACATGCAATCAAGATGCATTGATAATTACTGGTGACTGGAATGTGAAAGCTGGAAACAAAGAAGGATCAGTAATTGGAAAATAGGGCTTCGGTGATAGAAATGATGCCAAAGATCACGATAGGATTTTGCAAGACTGAGAGGCGGGGCCAAGATGGCAGAGTAGTTAGATGCTTCTGGTGGTCCCTCTTACAACAAACACCCGAAAAACAAGTGAATCGATTATATATGACAATCTAGGAGCCCTGGACATCAAAGGCAAAGTCAAAGAACCAGACTGAGTGGCAGGAGGAAGAAGAGATGGTTCGGAAGCAGCGAGGAGTTGCCAGACCTGATCGAGCGAGAGTCTGAGCCCTTCAGGCCTTATCAGCTCATAGGTGAGCAGTGAGGCAGGCAAGCAGCAGTGCTCAGGAGGCGTATTCCGCAACAGGAGAGACCCAGTGGCACAGAGTCTACTCGGCTATCCAGAAACAGTGAGAAGCAGCCCTCGACTGGCGAGAGATAAGTACTTGTGTCTGGCCTACCGCGCGGATCAGAAATACCCCCCTTTGGGAAAAACCTCTCTCCCATTTACCTCCCTGCTGTGCACTAGGTCTGGGATGGCTTCAGTGATTGCCAAGTCCCCTGCACCAGAAGTAGGACCCGTCATGGGCCCTGAACCATTTTCCAGCCTTGGAGAGGGAACAAACTAACAAACAGGGGAAGAAAATAATCTGCCAGCTCCCCTAATCCAGGAACTCAGGGTAGGCACAGCTCCTTTGCCTAGGCACAGGCATAAGGAGTCCATGGACTCTGAGTGCCTTTCCCCCTACAGACACTTGTGTGGGCCCATTTCAACAGCATAGGCCCTCATTATCACAGTACAACAGGATATATAGCTGAAGTCTAACTTCAACTGTTTCAGCTGTGAAGTGGCAGGTTCATGACATTTGACACTGCTCTGCCCATTAAGCAGGGTCTTCACCTACCCATATCAGGGGCCTGAGGACTGGTGGCTCCACCCATGCCACCTAGCCACCTGAGACAGGGGCCCGAGAATATGTTGGCCCCCTAGTCCTTACAGCCAACAGCATTGGGTGCTCATAGTCTGACTGCAAATCCCACCCACCTATGCGCTCTAGGGAACAGGAACACACTTTCCTTCCAGACACTCGGGGGCAGCTTTCAGCCCCCTGCCTTGCTGAGCATGTGACCCCTGCTGAAGCCAGATGCCTGTGCCTACACCAATCACCCCTGCCTGTCTAGGACTGTAGGTGAGAGCCTACACCACACACTTGGTGGCCGACTACCTGGACACCTGAGCTGAATCCATACAGTAGTAGTAGGTGGACTTCAGGGCTCACATACGTAGTGGAAGTTCTGGCCAACTGGTGGCAGGATGTGGTAGCCTCAGGGACACCAGTGATTGGGCTAGCTCACATGAGCAGCCTATTGGAGCATATCAAAACAAAGCTAAACAAGAAGCTAGGACACAGTAAGCAAACATAAAATAAATAAATATAATAACTTATTGATGGCTTGGAGACAACAGTCAATATCAAATCACATAAAGAAGCAGACCATGATGGCTTCAGCAAGCTCCCAAAATAAATAATCAAGACTTTTTCTGGAGGAAGAGGATTTCTTGGAATTACCAGAGGTAGAATACAAAAGATTAATATACAGAACTCTTCAAGAGATCAGGAAGGAGATCAGACAAAATGCAGACCAAGCAATAGAGGAACTTAAGAAGATTAGAGAAGAGCATAATGATAAATTTAACAGGCTGCAAGAATCCATAGATAGCCAGTGTCTTAGTCATCTACTGCTGCTGTAACAGAAATACCAGAAGTGGGTGGCTTTACAAAGAGAAGTTTATTGTCTCATGGTCCAGTAGGTTACAAGCCCAAATTCAAGACATCAGCTCCAGGGGAACACGTTCTCTGTCGGCTCTGGAGGAAAGTCCATGTCATCAGTCTTCCTTTGGTGTGGGAGCTTCTCTGCACAGGAACCTCAGGTCCAAAGGACGCGCTCTGCTCCTGGCACTGTTCTCTTGGTGGTATGAGGTTCCCACGTGTCTCTGCTCGCTTCTCTATTTTATATCTCAAAAGAGATTTCATTAAGACACTAATCTTGTCAACCTCATAAGTACAACCTCATCACAGTGATAGAATTTACAACACATAAGGAGATCACATATAATCTCATCATAGTGATAGAATTTACAACAAATAAGGAAATCACATCAGATTACACAATCATACAACACTGGGAATCATGACCCAGCCAAGTTGCTACACACATTTTTGGGGGGGGCACGATTCAATCCGTGACAGCCAGTAATCAGAAATCCAGAAGATTAACAATAAAATTTCAGAATTAGACAACTCAAAAGAAAGTCATAGGAGCAGAACTGAGGCGATGGAAGTCAGAATTGGTGAGACTGAAGATAAAGCACTTTACAGCAACTTATCTGAGGAAAAATCAGATAAAAGGATTTAAAAAATGAAGAAACCCTAAGAATTATGTGGGACTCTATCAAGAGGAATAACCTATAATTGATTAGAGTACCAGAACAGGGGAGAACAGAAAATACAGAAAAAATTGTTGAAGATTTGTTGGCAGAAACTTCCCTGATATCGTGAAAGATGAGAAGATATCTATCCAAGATGCTCATCGAACCCCACACAAGGTAGATCCCAAAAGAAAGTCACCAAGACATTATAATCAAACTTGGCAAAACCAAAGATAAAGAGAATTTTAAGAGCAGCTAGGGATAAAGGAAAAGCCATCTACAAAGGAGAGTCAATAAGAATAAGCTCGGAATACTCAGCAGAAACCATGCAGACAAGAAGGCAACGGGATGACATATATAAAGCCTAGAAGGAAAAAAATTGCCAGCCAAGACTTATATATCCACCAAAACTGTCTCTCAAATATGATGGCAAAATTAGGGCATTTCCAGATAAACAGAAGTTCAGGGAATATGCAAAAACCAAAGCAAAATTACAAGAAATACTAAAGGGTGTCCTCCAGTTAGAAAATCAATAACATCAAATAACAACCCAAGATCAGTACACAGGACAGAGCATCCAGATATCAACCCAGACAGGGAAGACACAAAAATAAATCAAAGCTAAAACACTGAAAATAGGGAAACAGAGATGTCAATAAGTATAAGATGACAACATTAAAACAAAAAAGGGGGGGCTAAAAAATGTAGACATAGATTTTTCATATGGAGAGGAAGTCAATGTGATAAAAGGAAATAAAAGATTGGTTTAAACTTAGAAAAATAGGGGTAAATATTAAGGTAACCACAAAGGAAACTAACACTCCTACACATCAAAATAAAAAACAAGAAAAATATACAGACTCAGTAAATAGAAAATGAACAACAATGAAAAAGATGAAAAGAAGACACATAGAGAAAAACGACTCGGCACAGAAAATTAAGTGGAACAGAGAAACTGCCAACAACACACACAAAAAAGAATTTTGCAAGACCAACGACTTCTTCATTGCAAATACCCTTTTTCAACAACGTAATTGGCTACTATACACATGGATCTCGCCAGATGGAATATGCAGAAATTAAACTGACTGTATCTGTGGAAAGAGACGACTTGTTAAATTTGGCTGCCCCTGAGAGTTGTGACTACAAGTGATTTGTGCTTTCTTCTCTACACCAATTTTTATAATGAATATATAGTCATTTCTGTCAGAAAAATCATCTAATGAATAAGTCGTTTGTACAACTAATGTCAAAATAGACAACAATCAGTTATTGTTGTTGTGTTGTGTACCGACTCAATTTCAACTCACAGCGACACAACGTGTCTGAGTAGAACTGCCCCACAGGGCTGTAATCTTTCCAGGAGCAGATCACCAGGTCTTCCCTCCTGAGGAGCAGCTGGTGGATTGGAACCGCCCACTTAACCACTGCACCACCAGGGCTCCTTGAACAGAAAATAGCAGCGTTCATTCCCCTTCATGACGCATTCTCCTATTTCTCCACAAGAGGGCAGCACAATTTCAGACACAATACTTCCCAAAGACTTTTGCTAATACATGTGCTTACGCTGCCCTTTTGTGGGGAAATAGGAGAACACGTCATGATTGGAGAGGAGTCATTTCTAAAAGGCAGGTATGTTTTTCACATATTGGTAATTAAAGATAGTGGGGCAATGGTTAAGCACTTCGCTAACCTAAACGTGGAGGTTCAAACCCACCCAGCAACTCCGCTGGAGAAAGACCTGGCTATCTGCTTCCGTAAAGATTGCAGCCTAGAAAACCAGAGCAGGTTCACTCTGTCACATGGGTTTACTATCAGCTGAAATTCACTTGATGGCACCTAACGAATACAACAGAGACAATTTATCCACTTAATTGAATTCGAAATTGTCAGCTTTTTATTGAAAACAAATAAATGCCCCCATGCTCTCTATTGAACAATTAAACTCAAACAAAACCACATCAGAGGCGCTGGGATTGCTGTGATCTGCACCCTTTCTGCACCAATATGTCTCTTTTTTTCATAGAACTTTACTACACTACAAAAAAACTTGTGATTTATCTCACCACATGCACAGCCATAATAAAGAAGGAATATTTCCTTTACCTGCTTCAGACAAGCGATTGCACTAAAATTAACTCCAGCTGAAGTAAATAATCAAGGTAGAAAAAGCACTAGACCAATGCTTCTTAAATTGCATGTGCATAGAACTCACCTGGAGAGCTTTTTAAAAAGCAGATTTGCATTCAGTAAATTGGGGGTAAGGGCAGAGATGCCCCTTGTTCAATCCCGGTGCTGATGGTACTGCTCCGTGGGGCACAGAGAATGTGTGCCTCCCACTAACGCTGGGCACAGGGTGACCATGGTGGAATTTAACCAACCAAAGCTCAGTACTTCCTGCGCAGATAGTGCCCACACACAGGGTGGTTTGGACCCGTCATCGATGCTCTCTACCTAAATTAGCATAGACTTCAACTTGTCTTTTATAAGGAACCTAAATCAGCTGGTTAATTCCTTCCTGTCAGTTGATTCTGACTCATGGGTACCCCATGTGTTACGGAGTAGAACTGTGCTCCATAGGATTTTGTTGGTTGTAACTCTACAGAAGCAACTCACCAGGCCTTTCTTCTGTGCCACCACTGGTGGATTCCAACCCCCAGGCTTTTGGTTAGTAGTTAAATGCAAAGAGTAAAATCACATTCACGTGATTGCTTCAGGTTATGCAAGAACAGAAACCCAAGTGTTTTGGAGCAACACAATTTCAATCGTATCAAACCTTATGAGCAGTAAACAGGCTATGGTGAGCTGGGCAGCGTTCCTGAGTTTGGGTGGAATTTACCTGGTGTTCAAAATAATTAAAACTCACTGCAATAGTGGAGTGTCTGGAGCAAGAGATGCATCCTAGATGCCCAGTTTCTTGTTTTGGCTTCAGATTTGGGAAAAGAGAAAGCAAAGCAGCTGTGCTCTGATCTGAACTCCTCTGATATGTTAAGACGTGTTGAGACTCTAGTAAGTTCAAAACTACATAATCTTAATAAAACGTGTTTCCTTTATCTTATAGTACATAATTAAGTTATCTGATTTATTCATATGCATATGCTAGTGATTTTCACTTCATTATTCCTTTTTTTTTGGTTTCCTTACCACTGCCCTCGAGTTGATTCTGACTCATAACGACCGTACAAGACAGAGTAGAACTGCCCCATCGGATTTCCAAGGAGCGACTGGTGGATTTAAACTGTTGACCTTTTGGTTAGCAGCTGAGCTCTTAACCACTGTGCCACCAGGGTTTCCAATAAAGTGAGACTTCTCTTAAAATGTTCCAATGTGTTCTGGCAACATGGCGCTCTAGGCAGAAGCACCACGCCGTCCCTCCACAGCAAAGATCTGAAAAACTAAGCCAAACAGAGAAAACAGCAATCCTGAAATCCTAAACATCAAATGAATTGATAAAGAACTCAGCCAAGCACCAAATAGACTAAGAAACTGACAGAGAACAGAGAGCGAGGAGACATACATGGAGAGGTCCCCTATCAGCTAACGCAGCACAGATCCACCATCTTGGACTCCTATCAGAGACCAGCAAATAGGGGGTATGAGAAAGCAGCTTCACAGAGCTTCCAGCAGGAGACAGAACTGGTAACTGGTGATATATGCTTTCCCACTCCCCACCCTTCTTCACCCCCCACTCAGCCTCCTCTGCTTCCTGCGGCCACAGTCTCTTGTCCAGGAAGCACCAGCTGCTTGGATTCCACCCACCCACACTGGCCGACTCCCTGAGTGCCATTTGTTGGCTGCTGGTGTTGCTTTAATCTGCTTCTTTTGATTTCTTCCTTACCTCTCACCACCTCCTCCTCCTTTTGCTCAAATACCTGGCTCCATGCGCCATCTTTACTTCTTCCTAGGGGCTGTGGAGCTCCGTTGGAGTGTGGAACTGCTTCCCGGTCCGTGCTACCATGCTGGTGGGATTCTGGGGCTTTTGTTTTCAATTGTTTGTTTGTGTTCTTTTTCTTTTCTCGAGTTGGGAGCCCGCTATGGCCCAGTGGTGCTGTCCGGCTTGGGACCTACCCCCTCATCTTGCGCAGACATGCAGAGGGATCACTGAGCGCATTTTTCTCATGGGTTTTTTTTTTTTTGGGTGGGGGGTTCTTGTTCTTTCTTTAAAAATTTGTTTTGTTTTATTTTCCCTCTTTTTCCATTTTTGTCTTTCTTCATTACTCAGTTTCTCATTTCTCTATACCTTCCTTCTCTTCATGTCCCCTGGATACCTGGCACTGAATACCTGTACACCTCCTAGCCAGGCTGTACTTCAACACCTGAGAACAACTTCCCCAGACCTCATAGCTGCACTGGTGGGATCCCTGGGAGCTTTGCTGTTCTTTTTTCTTTCTAATTTTTATTTATTCATTCTTTCATTTATTTTTTTCTTTTTCTTCCCCTTTTTGTTTTTCTCCATTTCACAGACACTCATCTCTCCACTCCAACGGCAAGCTCCCCTAGCATTCTTTTTTGTTTGTATGTTTTTGGCTCCTGTTCCTCTCTCCTCTCTCCCATACCCATCTTAGCTCCACACATCACAATCTCCCCCCTCCATCCTGCCTACCTGCACCATGTGCTTAACATCACACCACCAAGCAGCACAGGCACAGCCTACCGGAACCTGCCCTGCACTGATTACCGATCCGCCCTAGTGGCTGTAGTGAGTGTCACGAACAACCCATCCCAGCCACTCCTCTTCAGCTAGACCTGCCCTGCTGTACCATATCTGAGTGACTGACCCTGCCAATTGGAGAAGGAGACGAAAAGTATCATGCCCACAGGGGAGCAAACAACAAAGAACACACATCCCGCCTGCTCACACATAGCCAAATCAACAAAAAAAAAAAAGGATGAAGCAAACAAATCTACAATCAATAAATGAGAAAAATAACTACTGAATGCCCTGAAGACAGCAGACAATATCAAAAAATTTACAAAAACAGGACAGGCTGGTTCCACTAGGCGTCCAAAATAAAATACCAGATGACTTTCCAGTAGAAGAAAAGGCACTAGAACTACCTGATAGGGAATTCAAATCTCTAATACTCAGAATTATCCAAGACTTGAAGCAAAAAGCAGACAAAAATGAGGAAAAAATAGACAAATTCATGGAAAATACAGACCAAAAAATTGAAGAATTCAGGAAAATAATGCAGGAACAAAATGCCAAAATAAATTCACAACTAGAAATTGCACAAAAAGAACAAGTAGAAATCCAAACGATAAACAACAAGGTTTCAGAAACGGACAGTGTCATAGAAGGGCTGAGGAGCAGATTTGAAATGGTGGAAGACAGGATCAGCAGAATTGAAGACAAACACTTGGATACAACTCTGTTTGAGGAAAAATCAGAAAAAAGAACAAAGAAAAATGGAGAGACCCTGAGAATTATGTGGGATACAATCAAAAGCAAAAACCTGTGAGTGATCGGTGTTCCAGAACAGGGGGAGAAAACAGAAGACACAGAGAGGATCGTTGAAGAGTTGCTGACAGAAGACTTCCCCAATATCACGAAAGATGAAAAGCTGACCATCCAAGAAGCTCAACGAACCCCATATAGGATAGACCCCAAAAGAAAATCACCAAGGCATATCATAATTACACTCGCCAAAACCAAAGACAAACAAAGAATCCCGAGAGCAGCTTGAGGAAAAACAAGAAGTCACATACAGAGGAGAAACAATAAGACTAAGCTCAGATTATTCAGCAGAAACCATGCAGGCCAGAAGACAATGGGATGACACATATAAAACCTTGAAAGAAAAACATTGCCAACCAAGAATAATAGATCCTGCAAAACTCTTGTTCAAATATGATGGTGAAATTAGGTCATTTCCAGATAAACAGAAATTAAGGGACTATGTAAAAACCAAACCAAACTTACGAGACTTATTAAAGGAAGTCCTTCAATCTGAGAACAAACAATATCAGACCACACGCTGAATATAGGACACAGGATTGTACTAGCCAGATACCAACCTAGGAAATGAACCCTTAAGGACTATGCAAAACCAAAAGAATTACAAAAGGGAACCAGAGAGGTTAATCTGTGAATGACAACAGCATCAGAACAATAAAAGAGGGAATAAACAGTGTAGATATAGAACCTTCTAATGGAGAGGAAGTCAAGCAATACCAAGTAATAATAGACTGGTTCAAATCTAGGAAGATAAGGGTAAATTTCAAGGTAACCGCAAAGAAAATTAACAAACCTAATCATCAAAATAAAGAGGAAAAACAAAAAGTCTCAGTAAAAACAAAACCTACAAAAACAAAAGAAATGAAAAGAATTCCACAAACAAAAGGAACTCAGCACAGGAAAGTAAGAGGAACAGAACTGGAGGACATTATGCTGAGTGAAATAAGCCAATCACAAAAGGACAAATATTGTATGAAACCTATACTGTAGTAACTCATGTAAGGTTGACACACAAAAATAAACAATCTTTGTTGGTTACGAGGAATGGGAGGACTGGGGGGGATCTAAATAGATAAGTGGGGAAGCCAGCACAACTTGTACAAGGAAAGGTCATGGAAGCTCCATAGACACTTCCAAACGCCCTGAGGGACCGAATTGCTGGGCAGAGGGCTGTGGGGACCATGGTCTTGGGGAACATCTAGCTCAACTGGCATAACACAGTTTATAATGACAATGTTCTACATTCTACCTTGGTGAGTAGCGTCTGGGGTCTTAAAAGCCTGTGAGCAGCCGTCTAAGATACTCCACTGGTCTCACCGCTTCGGGAACAAGGGAGAGTGAAGAGAACAGGATACAAGGAAAAGATCATTCCAAAGGACTAATGGACCACAGCTACCACAGCCTCCACCAGACTGAGTCCAGTAGAGCTAGATGGTGCCCGGCTACCACCACTGACTGCTCTGACCGGGATCACAACAGAGGGTCCTGGACAGTGTTGGTAAAGGATGTAGAACAGAATTCTAACTCACAAAAAAAGACCAGATTAACCGGCCTGACAGACTGGAGAAACCCCAAGAGTATGGTCCCCAGACACCCTTTTAGCTCAGTGGTGAATCCCCTCCCGAAGTTCACTGTTCAGCTGGGGATTGGACAGCCTCATAAAACATATCAGGACTAATGAGGCACAGCAGTCCAGGGACAAGGACTAGAAGGCAGGAGGGGACAGGAAAGCTGGTGATAGGGAACCTAAGGTTGAGAGGGGACAGTGTTGACATGTCATGGTGTTGTTAACCATTGTCATAGGGCAATATGTGTACTATTTAATGAGAAACTATTTGTTCTGCAAACCTTCATCTGAGGTACAAAAAAAAAAGAGAATTATCTATGTGAGATCAAATTGACAACAGCAACTCAAAAGGTTTGATGGGAAGCCTAGGGGACAGTGAGTTGAAGATAATGGTGATGGAATAATTTGGAAAAGGATAGTGAGAATAGCAGCACAACTGGAAGAATGTAATCGATGTCACTGAATTGTACATGCAGAAACTTTCAAAACGGCGTAACTTTGGCTATGTATATTTTCACCAAAAAAAAGTCCTCAAGATCGAGAAGGGAGAGTGTTGACATGTCGTGAGGTTGCTAACCAATGTCATAAAACAATATGTGTACTGACTGTTTCATGAGAAACTATTCTGTAAACCTTCATCTAAAGTACAATAAAAAAATTTAAAAAATTTTTTCCAATGCTGTATATAAAACTAGTTTTCCACAAACAACCACAAGCTTAAATTAATTACTCAAATATACATTTTACAGTGAGTTTCAAAGCTATTATTCTTAGAAGAAAATTTCTGTTCGACTTGGCCCATGTATAAAATGTCAAATATGCACACATTCCTTCTTCACCCAAAATACGAATACTTCTGTTTTGGTTCTCTATAAGGCTTCTGTATTTTTGATAAATCCTCCTGGAGTTGAGAGATGCATCCCTATCACAGATGACAGTTGAAATAAATAAATAAATAAATAAATAAAACCAACCCATTGCCCATCGAATGTATCTGCACTACATAAAACTTGTGATTTATCTCACCACATGCACGGCAATAATAAAGAAGGCATCTTTTGTTTTCCTGCTCCAGAAAAGTGATTACACTAAAATTAACTCCAGCTGAAGTAAATAATCAAGTATAAAATTATGGTAGTAAAACCACTAGACCAGTGCTTCTTTAACTGCATGTGCATAGAACTCACTTGGGGAGCTTGTTAAAAAGCAGATTTGGATTCAGAGGGTTGGGGGTGAACCCAGAGATTCCTGATTTTGAATGCCGACGTTGATGGTACTGCTCCGTGGGGCCCAGAGAATGCGTGCCTCCCACTAACCTTGAGCACACGGCGACCACAGTGGAATTCAGCAAATCAGAGCTCAGTACTGCCCACACACATAGTGCCCACAGACAGGGTTGTCTGGACCTGCCGTTGAAGCTCCCTACCTAAATTGGCATGGACTTAAGCTTCTCTTTTATAAGGAACCTAAATCAGCTGGTTAAGTTTTTCCTGTGAAATTGATTCCAATTCATAGGGACCGTGTGTTACAGAGTAGAACTGTGCTCCATAGGGTTTTGTTGGCTGTAATCTTTACAGAAACAGATTGCCAGGCCATTCTTCTGTGCCACCACTGGTGAGTTCCAACCACCAGCCTTTTAGCTGGTTGGTTGTTGTTAGGTGCTGTCCAGTCGGTTCTGTATGTACAACAGAATGAAACATTGCCAGGTCTTGCGCCATCCTAACATTACTATCTTCAACCCGCTAATGCAGCCACTGTGTCAGTCCATCTCGTTGAGGGTGTTCCTCTTTTTCGCTGACCTTCTACCAAGCATGATGTCCTTTTCCCGGGATTGGTCCCTCCTTTTAACATCTCCACAATACGTGAGACAAATTCATGCCATCCTCGCTTCTAAGGAGCAGTCTGGTTGTACTTCTTCTGAGACAGATTTGTTCATTTTCTGGCAGTCCATGGTATAATCAATATTCTTTCCCAACACCATAATTCAAATGCACTAATTCTTCAGACTTATTCATTGTCCAGCTTTGGCACACATATGAGGTAATGGAATATACCCTGGCTTGGATCAGGTGCACTTTAGCCCTCAAAATGACAGCTTTGCTTTTTAATGCTCTAAAGAGGTCTTTTGCAGCAGATTTGCTCAACACAATGCATCGTTTGCTTTTTTGACTGCTGCTTCCTGGGCCTTGACTGTGGATCCAAGCAAAATACAATCCTTGACAACATCAATCTTTACTCCATTTATCATGATGTTGCTTGTTGGTCAAGTTATGAGGATTTTCGTTTCCTCTATGTTGAGGTGTAATCCATATTGAAGGCTGTAGTCTTTGATCTCCATCAGTAAGTGCTTCGAGTCTTCTTTGCTTTCAACAAGCAAGGTTGTTTCATCTGGATAATGAAAAAGGAAGACAGTAGAACGGATGCATTCGAACTTTGGTGTTGGTGAAGACTATTGAATATACCGTGGATTGCCAAAAGAAAGAACAAATCGGTCTTAGAAAAAAATACGATCAGAACGCTCCTTAGAAGCCAGGTTGGCAAGACTTCAACTTGCTTACTTTGGCCATGTCATCAGGAAAGACCAATTGCTAGAAAAGGACATCATGTTTGTTACAGTAGAGAGTCACTGAAAACAAGGGAAACCCTCCATGAGACGGATTACATAATAGCCGCAACCATGGGCTCAAACATACCAACGATCATAAAGATGGCGCAGGACCCGGCTGCGTTTCCTTCTGTTGTACTTAAGCTCACCGTGACTTGGAGCCAACTCGGACGGCAGCTGACGACAATAAGATCTCTAAGCTCTAAACGTGATTATTTTCCTCTGCACAGATGTGAGTTTTGCAATCAACTCAATAGCAAGAGGATTGGTTCAGCTTAGAGCTGGTTGCGTTTACTGAGACTGTTTCCCTGTGCGGGCTTTACAACAGTATTGTTTCATGTCTTTGATTTTCTTGCTGTTCTTTGTATTTTTATTGTGGTGGAAATCTCCATAACAAAACATACACCATCTCAACGATTTCTACTCGTACAATTCAGGGACACTGATTACATTCTTTTAATATAATTAATATTTTTTACTGTTTCATCAAGGCTTTTGGTTTTTTTTTTGCTTTAACAAAGAGAAATTTATTCTTTTACAGTCTAGGAGGCAGTAAGACTGCCCCATAGGGTTTCCTAGGAGCAGCTGGTGGATTTGAACTGCCGACATTTTGGTTAGCAGCCATAGCTCTTAACCACTGCTCCAGGAGGGCTCTGTGGGTAGGTTAGGACCTTGAAAAAAAACTTTATTCTAGAAAGACTTCAACTCTTCAAGTGCTATCTGACGCCTCTGGCCCTTTAATTTGCCTCTGTCACATGACCCCTTCTCAGAATTCTCTGACCAGCCCTGGCAGTTATGGAAACATAAGAATGTTACAATTTCCAACTGTCTCCCAACCTGGCAGTTAGCACTATAACCGCTTCTGAGGAGTCCTCCTCTCCCTTTTTTTCCCCCTCTTCAGGGAGAAGCACTGTGGTTTAGTTGCCTTTTTGCCCTGGCTGAGATCACTGAGGCTTTCTGGTGGCCACCTATACTTTAATCTGTCTTCTGTGTGAAAAGATTACACATCCTGTGATGGCCAAACAAAGCAGGTAAGCCTAGGCCGCCTTTCTTTTGCTATAAACAAGCTTCATTTCATTTTCTTCATGGACTGCTGGGCTGTATGCTGTTGGCAGTTAAAACGAGGCCCCCGAGTAGCACTTTAAATGTGAATTATAGCTCATCAGCTTGGCCAGTGTCATCTCCACCATCACATCCCTCTTTACGTGAGAACCGTGACAGGATTTAGTGTCAGCGTGGGAAGAAAGTAAAAGGCTAATGTGTGACTAAGACACATAGGTGATGGTGAAGCATGTTCCTCATGTGTGTTATTGTTTATCTTATAGGCCAGGCCAAGGGGAGCCCCAAGACCATTCTGGGGAGATTTTCTGTGCAGCCAGGGAAGTGTGCCTTTCCCCCTTGATATTTCAGTAGCAAATGTCTATGTATATCTCTAAACAGGACGTGGACCATTCTTAAACTTCTTTTTACTTCCTCCCTTGCTTTTTACGGAGCCCAGGTGGTGCGGTGGTTAAGAGTTCAGCTGCTAACCAAAAGGTCAGAGGTTCGAATCCACCAGCCACTTATTAGAAATCCCATGGAGCAGTTCTACTCTGTCCAATAGGGTCGGTATGAGTCAAAATCCACTCAACGGAAACAGGTTTCTTTCCTTTACTTGTTAAGCTAAATTGTTACTAGGTTTTCAGATGACTTCAGGGGATATTTTTGGTTTAAGGGTTAAAGATTAGGCTCCTCTTATGCTTAAAGAAGATACTTAGAACACTGATTGAAGGCCAGGAAGAATATAGAATGTGGAAATATAGCCTTAGATGAGAAGGGCAAGATGTAAATATTCAGCACTTTCTAACCTGTGGCTCATCAATCTGTTTCATTTTGTTTTCTCCTTGGCGTTCCTGGCTTGACCTCATAACTCCTCTACCTGTCTGCAGTCGACTTGAAATGCAGCACTTCTGCCGCCAGCTCCTCGGCCTCCTTTTGAGTTATATGTCTTGGACATCCGGTATCGTCCTAGCAATCAGCAGATCCTGGCGCGTGTGGGAATTTGACAGCAAGGTTGTTCCTGTTGTGTTTATTGGACTTTGGGATGTTTTTTATATGCAAAAGGTTAACATCTCTGGAGTGCTGGTCGAGATGGCGCAGGAGCATGTTATGAATGAGAGCTGGGCCATTTCTGATGAAATCTCCTATGCACAGGACATGATCTTGTTAGCTAATTTTATCAAGTTACCAGTCCTGATTTTTGGCACGCTGACCCTTTGGGTCAGTTGGATCAAAGCCCCATACCCAGATTTTCTTCGAATGTATTACAAAATGTGCGCCTACCTTCTTTTGTTCAGTTCTGTGTGTACCGCGAGTGCAGTGATCTGGAATTTCTATGCGGATTTTTCTGGCAACACCACCTTTGACTTTCCACCGAGCTTTCCTGTTAAAAAAGAAGCACTAATAGGTAAACGGTGGTCCTACGTGCTCCCACTGGGAATCACAACGGCCTCCATGTCCATTATCAGTGCCCTCAGCTTCCTCTTTGAGCGGTATTTACTAACACCCCAGAGCCAAATGAAGCCCACAGCTGTGGGCAAAAGTTCAAAACAAAAAGTCTGAACTGAGGGCTTTTACTTTTTGGAATGGCAGCAAGTATACTTTTCCTGAAGAAATTTCCTACATATATATAACACTGTCATAGCCATCCACTCATTTGAAATAAACATACTTGTTTGATTTGTCAGAGTGTGTCTGAAGCTGATTTTCTCCTCTTCTGCTCCTTGCTGTAAACCTGTTCCTTTCTTTCAAGCTTTCACTTCCTGAAATCTGCAGGGAATCATCTTCCGTATATACCCAACTCATAGTGACCCTGTAGGACACAGTAGAACTGCCCCATAAGGGTTTCCAAATCTGTAATCTCTGTGGAAGCAGATTGCCACATCTTTCTCCCTTAGAGTGGCTGGTGGGTTTGAACCACTGACCTTTTCATTAGCAGCCGAGCACTTAACCACTGTGCCACCAGGGCTCCTTCTTCTCTACATACACTGTCAAAATTCCAAGGCAGGAGGGAGAGTTTTTGCTTAGGAGGCATGGAGTCTATGTTACTGGACGTGGAATGATTGGGAAAAGGATAGCGAGAATGGGTGCACTTGAAGAATGTAATCAACTTTGGTGAAGGGAAGGACAACACACAATACAGGGGAAGTCAGCACAACTGGACCAAAGCAAAAGCTAAGCAGTTTCCTGGACACATCCAAACACTTTCAGGGACAGAGCAGCCGGCACTGGGGCCTGGGGACCATGGTGTTGGGGGACATCTAGGTCAATTGGCATAACAAAGTTTATTAAGAAAATGTTCTATATCCCACTTTGGTGAGTGGTGTCTGGGGTCTTAAAAGCTAGTGAGCGGCCATCTAAGATGCATCGATTGGTCCCAACCACCTGTAGTAAAGGAAAATGAAGAATACCAAAGACACAAGGAAAGTAGTAGCCCAAGAGACAGAAAGGGCCACATAAACCAGAGACTTCATCAGCCTGAGACCAGAAGAACTAGATGGTGAGCAGCTACCACCAGTGACTGCCCTGACGGGGAACACAACAGAGAGTCCCAGCCAGAACAGGAGAAAGTTGTAGAGCAGAACCCAAGGTCACATAAAAAGACCAGCCTTAATGCTCTGACAGAGACTGAGGAACCTCCAAAACTATGGTCCCTGGACTCACTGTTAACCCACAATTGAAACCATTCCCAAAGTCTACTCCTCAGACAAAGATTAGACAGGACTATAAAACAAAAAATTATCCATGTGAGGAATGTGCTTCTTAGTTCAATCAGATATAAGAGACCAAATGGGCAGCTCCTGTCCAAAAGCAGGATGAGAAGGCAGGAAGGGATGGGGACTGGTTAAATGCACACAGGGAACCCCAGGTAGAAACAGGGAGTGTGCTGTCATATTGTGGGGACTGCAGCTAATGTCACACAACAATACGTGTATAAATTTTTGTATGAGAAATTAACTTGAGCTGTAAACTTTCACCTAAAGCACAATTTAAAAAAATTATATATATATATATAAGGTGTATTGGATTTGGCATCTAGAAGGGTAGATTCTGGGTTCAGCCTCATTACTACTAGTTATTTTTACAGAAGTTAATTGACTATTCAGGATTCTCAGGTACAGAGAAAAAATAAGAATGCTGTACAGATACCTAAAGTTTACTTTTAATGAGATTTATTTAGCGTATGGGATATTTTTTCACTGAAATCCAAATAAATTATTGGAATTATCTGTTTTCCCCTACGGAATTAACAGTTTCTTTATGAAACTAGTTCTTAGGGCAGTCTCTACTGCTCCAGTTGCTCTAAATTTAGTTTACCTGCCTATACAATGACAGTAGAAGGAAGACGAGGCAAAAAAGAACAGCAGTTATATTGATGAGATCTACAAGATTAGATAGTGTCTTAAGCCGATCTCTTTTGAGATATAAAAGAGAGAAGCAAGCAGAGAGACAGCAGGACCTCATATCACCAAGAAAGCAACAGCGGGAGCAGAGTGCGTCTTTGGACTCCAGGTTCCTGCGCCGAGAAGCTCTTAGACCAGTGGAAGACAGATGACAAGGACCTGAAGAGTCATTTCTAAATTCCAGATGTGTTTTTTAATATTGGTAGTTAAAGACAGTGGGGCAATGGTTACTCACTTCAGTGGTTACCTTATGGTGGAGGTTCAAACCCACCCAGCAGCTTTGCTAGAGAAAGACCTGGCTATCTGCTTCCGGAAAGATTACAGCCTTGAAAACCAGAGCACGTCTACCCTGTCACAGGGGTTTGCTATGAGTTGAAATTGACTCGATGGCACTCAACAACAATAGAGGAAATTAATGAACTTAATTGAATTCAAAAGTGTCAGCTTTTTATTGAAAACAAATTAATGCCACCATGCTCCTTGGTGAACATAAACTCAAGCAATACCACATGAGAGCCACAGGGATTGCTGTGACCTGCACTGTGTCTGCACCAATACGACGTCTTTTTTTTTCCCCTAGAATGTTACTACACTACATAAAACTTGTGATTTATCTCACCACATGCACAGCAATATTAAAGAAGGAATATTTCGTTTTCCTGCTCCAGAAAAGTGACTGCACTAAAATTAACTCGAGCCCAAGTAAATAATCAAGTATAAAATTATGGTAGAAAAACCACGGGACCAATGCTTCTTAATTGCATGTGCATAGGACTCACCTGGGGAGCTTGTGAAAAAGCAGATTTGGATTCGGTAGGTAGGTCGGAGGTAAGCGCAGAGATTCCCCATGTTAAATGCCGATGCTGAAGGTACAGCTCCGTGGGGCTCAGAGTATGCGTGCCTCCCACTAACGGTGGACCCAGGATGACCACGGTGGAATTCAACCAATCAGAGCTCAGTACTTCCTGTGCCCATAGAGCCCCCGGTCAGGGTTGTTTGGACCCGCCATTGAAGCTCCCTCCCTAAATTGGCATAGACTTAAGCTTGTCTTTTATAAGGAACCTAAATCAGTGGGTTAACTTTTTCCTATGGAATTGATTCCAACTCATAGAGACCCCACGTGTTACAGAGTAGAACTGTGCTCCATATGGTTTTGTTGTCTTTAATTATTATAGAAGCAGATCACCAGGCCTTTCTTCTGTGCCACCACTGGTGGGTTCCAACCACCAACTTTTTGACTAGTAGTCAAGTACAAAGAGTAAAATCACACACACGTGGCGGTACAATACACACACACACACACACACACACAATTCTGTAAATGGGAGAGAATGTGACAAGGACAGAAAATTGGCTTCAGGTGATGCAAGAACAGAACCACAAGGGTTTTGGAGGAACACACTTTGAATCGTATCAGACCTTATCCTCTGTAAGCTGACTATGGACAGCTGAGCAGGGTTCCTGAGTTTTGGTGGAATTTATCTGGTGTTAAAATAATCAAAACTCACTGGAATTTCAACATAAGATTTACTCTAAACAGTTATTGCATATGCATGTAGGGAGGCCATTTGAATTCCAAAGCACAGGACAACAAAGATGTACCTGGCCCCAGATGGCTGGAAAAAACGTAAATCCATCCACCTATGGACAGCTAATCTTGGGCAAAGCACCGAAGTTTATTGAATGGGGAAGAGAAAGTCTCTCCAACAAATGGTGCTGGCAAAATTGATATTTAGCTGTAGAAAAATGGAACAGTATCTGTACCCCACACCATACACCAAAACTAACTAAAAATGGATCAAAGACCTAAAATATAAATATAAATAATGGCAAATCCACGAAACATCTCATAACATGGATGAATCTGGAGGACATTATGCTAAGTAAAATAAATCAATCACAAAAGGACAAATATTGTACTAGACTGCTATTATAAAGTAACAACAAAAGTTTTACACACAGGGGAAAAATTTTTTTTTTGACAGTGACCAGGGATGGGAGGTGGAGGGAGGGAAAATTACCAAAGAGGTTGTAGACATGTGTTAATATTGGTGAAGGGAAAGGCAATACACAATATGGGAGAAGTCAGCACAACATAACCATGGCAATAGAGGACATTGAAAGGCATGTGGGAATAAAGGACAACTATATTAATTACTACAGTGTAGACAATCCTGCAAAAAAAATCATATTAACAAACAATAATCTGCAGATGTGTGTGCATTTTTAGTTATGTTTGGTATTCTATTTATGCCATATATTAGGGCCCCAAGGAATGTCCCTAGTTTTTCCACTGTGATCTTTACAGTTTTAGGTTTTATATTTTAGTGTTAACCAAAGATTAATATCCTTAATATATATTTTTTTAAAAGGTCTTAGAAACACCAGTCCCATAAAAAATGGACAAAGCTTAAAAATAAGTGTTCACATAAAAGGAAATACACAATCTGATGATACCTTTTTTGGTTGGGACCAAGGGAAACCGACATTCTTAAATATTATTAGATAGATTCCTGAGCACGGGATGTTACTGAACTGTGCATGTAGAAATTTTTGAAATGGTATATCTTTGGCTATGTATATTTTCACCAAAAATAAAAGGTGGAGAACGGAGAGGGTTGAAATGTCATGGGGTTGTTAACCAATGTCAACTGTACTACTATTTAATGAAAAACTATTTATTCTGTAAACCTTCACCTGAAGCACAATAAAAAAACAAAAATTTTTCTTTTTTACTTTTCATTGTTAAGTATAATGCATTTAGAAAAATACATATTAACATACAGCTCCATACATAAAGTGACCATCTGCTGAGTTACCTTTGTAAATGTATTTTTATTTACTAGTTTAAGCTTTGCACTGTATATACTGAAATAAGTTCCAGAAGTCTTAAAGCATTAACTATAAAGCCCCAAATTAATAGCTGTCCAATCTCAGGGTAAGGAGCCCTGGTGGAACTTCTCTTAGAATGTTCCAATGCTGTATATTAAACTAGTTTTCCACATGAACCACAAGCTTAAATTAATTACTCAATTATACATTTTACAGTGACTTTCAAAGCTTTTATGCTTAGAAGCCACATTCTGTTCAACTTTGCCAGTGGTTGGACTTCTTCCCAGACAGATTTGTTCGTTCTTTTGACAGTCCGTGATATATTCAATATTCTTTGCTAACATCCCAATCCAAAGGGGTTATTTCTTCTTTGGTCTTCCTTATTCATTGCCCAGCTTTCGCATGCATATGAGGCAATTGAAAATATCATGTCTTGGGTCAAGCAAACTTTATCCTCAAGGTGACATCTTTGCTTTTCAACACTTTAAAGAGGTCTTTTTGCAGCAGATGTGCCCACTGCAATGCGTCTTCTGATTTCTTGACTGCTGCTTCCATGGGCCTTGATTATGGATCCAAGTAAAATGAAATCCTTGACAACCTCAATCGTTTCACCATTTATCATGATGTTGCTCATCGGTCCAGTTGTGAGGATTTTTGTTTTCTTTATGTTGAGGTGTAATCCATGTTGAAGGCTGTCGTCTTGCATCTTCATCAGTAAGTGCTTCAAGTCCTCTTCACTTTCAGCAAGAAAGGCTGTGTTATCTCCATAACGCAGGTTGCTAATGAGTCTTCCCTCCAATCATGATGCCCCGTTCTTCTTCATATAGTCCAGCTTCTCGGATTATTTGCTCAGCATACAGATTGAATACATATGGTGAAAGGATACAAGCCTGACACACACTTTTCCTGACTTTAAACTCTTGTTCTGTACGAACCACTGCCTCTTGATCCATGTACAGGTTCCTCATGAGCACAATTAAGTGCTCTGGAATTCCCATTCTCTGCAACATACTCCATAATTTGTTCTGATCCACAGTTGAATGCCTTTGCATAGTCAATAAAACACAAGTAAACAACTTTCTGGTAGTCTCTGCTTTCAGCCAGGATCCATCTGTCATCTGCAATGATATCCCTGGTTCCACGTCCTCTTCTAAATCCAGCTTCAATTCCTGGCAGTTCCCGATCAATATACTGCTGTAGCCGCTTTTGAATGATCTTCAGCAAAATTTTGCTTGCATGATATTAAAAATACTGCTCGATAATTTCTGCATTCAGTTGGATCACCTTTCTTGGGAATAGGCATAAGTATGGATCTCTTCCAGTCGGTTGGCCAGGTAGCTGTCTTCCAAATTTCTTGGCATAGGCGAGTGAGCACTTCCAGTGCTGCATCCATTTGTTGAAACATCTCAATTGATATTCTGTCAATTCCTGGAGCCTTGTTTTTCACCACTGCCTTCAGTGCAGCTTGAACTTCCGTCAGTACCATCAGTTCCCGGTCATAGGTTACCTCCTGAAATGGTTGAACGTCGACCAATTTTTTTGGTATAGCGACTCTGTTTATTCCTTCCACAGGGCAACCACAGTGGAATTCAACCAATCAGCGCTCAGTACCTACTGCACACATAGTAGCCACGAACAGGGTTGTTTGGACCCGCCATGGAGGCTCCCTACCTAAATTGGCATAGACTTAAGCTTGTCTTTTATAAGGAACCTAAATCAGTGAGTTAACTGTTTCATGTCAAGTTGATTCTGATTCATGGGGTCCCCATGTGTTACATAGTAGAACTGTGCTCCATTGGGTTTTCATGGCTGTAATCTTTACAGAAGCAGATTGCCAGACCTTTCTTCTGTGCAACCATGGTAGGTTCCAAACACAACCTTTTGGTTAAGAGTCAAGTGCAAAGAGTGATATCACATTCACGTGTGGGTACAACACACACACACACACACACACACACACACACATCTGTAAATAGAAGAGAATGTGACAAGGGCAGAAAGTTTGATTTAGGTTATACAAGAACAGAAACAGTAGTCTTTTGGAGGAACACAATTTGAATCGTATCAGACCTTATGGGCTCTAAGCAGGCTATGGAGGGCTGAGCAGGGTTCCTGAGTTCGGATGGAATTCAGCTGGTGTTCAAAATAATCAAAACTCACTGGAATTTGAACATAAGGTTTATTCTGAGCAGTTAATGCATATGCATATAGGGAGATCATTTGGATTCCAGAAGAAGCCAATGGCTCTAAAAAGCTAGGTGCAATGGGACTTACAGACAGAAGAGGAGGGAGAAACATAGAAGACCAACTATTGGCTTATCTTAACGGGACTGATGGAACCCTGCCTTCCCCTCTTTGCTGAGACCCACTGATATCACGGTACTTCTGGCCTGGCTGCTAATAATTTGGCTCTCCACTTACCGGCAGCCAAAAGATTTGATGAGTTTTAAATTAGGAGGCAATGGTTTGTTGACTGCAAAACCTAGTGGTGTAGTGCTTAACAGTTTGCCTGCTAACTAAAACGTCAGTAGTTCGAATCCACCTGGCGCTCCTCGGAAACACTATGGGGCCATTCTGCCCTGTCCTATAGGGTCAGTATGAGTCGGAAGTGACTCGATGGCAATGGGTTCGGTTTGTTGACTATTCTTTTCTAGCTGGATAAGGCAAATTTACATTGCTATAGAGGAGTTTCTGGCAGGCTTTTGTAGTTTGGGCCTGTTTTTTAATGGTTAATATTTGGTTTCCTGGATAAGAAAACCTTAAAATCAAAGTAAGATGTCTGTTATTAATTTTCTTATTCAACACTGGTAAATTGTTGGTATTTGATCATATTATTGACATAGGGTTTTACAGATAGATTTATGATTTGTGTGTGTGTGTGTGTGTTTGCTTGTAAGAACACTTATTTGGACATTATACAGTCCTTCAAAGTGTTGATTACAACCCTTGAAAGACTGGTGTGTGTGTGTGTGTGTGTGTGTGTGTGTGTGCAGGTGCCTGCCAAAAAGATTCATTGTTTTACAATTTGATAGTCAATTTATTTAACTTACAAGTTCAAATGCCTTAACCTTTTAAGTTCAGCCAACTAGCCTTATTATTCTATTTGAAGTTGAGACCAGCAGTCTGCCCACCATCTTGAACAGGCAAAGGGCTGTGCCTGCCATCTTCTGTGATACACGAACTAACTCCCTGTCTTTAAGCTAACTCCTTATTTAGCTATGCTTCCTGTTTCTGGCCAACCTGAGGAAAGCAAGAGACTGGGGTCACAGGACCAGCTGAAACCTGCAAGAACTAGATCTGGCCCGCCTGACATGTGCAGAACCATCGACCCCAGCCTCTGGGTGACCCTGCAACTATTCTCCCACTGGACAGAACTGAACTTTAGTGGCCCAAGATTGGGGGAAGGCTTTCAGAAGCAAGGGGTCAGAGCCTAAGATCTCGTTTGAGAGACACCCCCCCGCCCCATTTTATACTGAGCAAGCACAGAAAGGCCAGACTGCCCCGGAACGCCTTTTTGGGCCAGGCCAATTAGCAAGCTGGCCACACCTCGAGGTGTTCCTGAAGACCCCAGAGCTGATTTACTTTACCCATACAAACCTCTTGGGTTATTATTCCGGGAACCATCTTGGCGACGCGAGTTCCGGTGTGCTCCTTTGCTTAGCCAAGCAAGTAAAACTTCTTTCGCTTTCACCCGTTTCGTGTCTCCATGGCTGCACCAAGCTGACCTGGAACAGTCCCGATACAAAGTCCAGCAAATAATAGCGACCACTTTTAAGGGGCTTGTGGAAAGTACTTGACCCCGTTAGCAAATCAAATTAATGAAACATCCTCAACCATTTTAAAGTCCATTTGAATCTCTTGGTGTACTACACTCAGTTCCTGTTTGAAGGCTTCAATAGTCTGAATTAACAAACACCTTCCCAAGTATGTAAATAACTCTTTCAAATCTAATAATTGAAGCTTTAAAATATAATGAAACTTAAGTCATCTTAAAATATTCTAATGCTGTATATGAAATTAATTTTCCAGAAAAATCACAAGCTTTAATTAGTTACTCAATTATACATTTTACAGTGATTTCCAAAGCTATTACTCCTAGAGCCAAATTCTGTTCAACTTTGCCCATGTATAAAATATCAAATATGCACACAGTCTTTCTTCACCCAAAATATGAATACTTTTGTTTGTGTTCTCTATAAGGCTTCTAATTTGTCAGATTCTCCTGGAAATGAAAGATGCATCCCTATCATGAATAAGAGTTACCCTCCCAGCAACCAAGCTGCCTCCACACCCAAGATTTGGGTCCGGCCCTGACTAGGTTCTTGTCAATGACCCTAATGGCATATTTGAACTCTGCTAACAATTGCTCTTCCCAGGACTCTATGATTCACAAGAGAGAGTCTCGAGGCCCCTGAGTCTGAGCTTTAAGTTGTACACATTCATGATTCTTCAGTGCACACGTGGACATGTGGAGGGCTGATGTGGATAGAGACATTGACCACGGACTGGATTTCTCATTTCTTTAGCTCTCATGATAGTACTTTCCCTTCCAGCTCTAAAGACCTTTGCACTTGCAGGACTCCTAAGTCGTGTGAATGTCCTTTCTGTCTGCTCACTAAGACCTCTGGACTCTAAGGAATCACTCTAGAGGCTCCGATCAGATTTCCGGTGAGATTAGAGGTGGTGGTGTCACATTCTTCCAGGGAGGCACATCATGTCTGGTTGTCTCTGTGTGATATGAGCAGCACCATATCCTTCTTTGCATATCCCAAATAACATCTCATTCCATTTTGAATATCTCACACGGCCTTGTGTGAGCTGTGGTTACCAATGTGGAGGTCATTTTATTGACGAGAAGGTGTGATGCATATCATTGACAAGATGATCATTTATTCAGTCAACCAATATTTATTGATTTCCTTCTCTTTGCCAGATATACAGTGGGGAGCAAATCAGATGCATTCTTTTCCTTGAGGTGATTCCAGCCCAGGGTTTCTCAACCTCAGTATGATGGACATTTGGGGCCAGATACGTCTTTGTTTTCCTGTGCATTGTAAGAGGTTTCTTGTCATTAGGTGCCATCAAGTCGGTTCCAACTCATGGTAACCCTAGGTACAACAAAATGAAACATTTCCCCAGTCCTGCACTATCCTCACTATTGTTAATATCTTGAACCCATTGTTGCAGCTACTGCATCAATCCTTCTCGTTGAGGATCCTCCTCTTTTTTGCTGACCATCTACTTTACCAAGCATGATGTCCTTCTCCCAGGACTGGTGCCTCCTGATAACACGTCCAAACTACATGAGATGAAGTCTTGCCATCCTTGCTTCCAAGGAGCATACTGGTTGTACTTCTTCCAAGACAGATTTGTTCATTTTCTGCCAGTCCATGGTATATTCAGTATTCTTCACCAACATTATTATTCAAAGGCATCAATTCTTCTTCAGTCCTCCTTATTCATTGTCAAGCTTTTGCATGCATACGCGGCTATTGAAAATACCGTGGCTTGGGTCGGGCACACTTTAGTCCTTAAAGTGACATCTTTGCTTTTTTTTGTTTTTTTTAATTGTACTTCAGGTGAAAGCTTACAGAACAAATAGTTTCTCATGAATCAGTAGTACACGTACTGTTTTATGACATTGGTTAACAACCCCACAACATATTAAGCCTCTAAATTCTCAACCTCTTTTTTTTTTTTTGGTGAAAATATGCATAGCCAAAGATACACCATTTCAAAAATTTCTACATGCACAGTTCAGTGACATTGACTACGCTCTTCCAATTGTGCTGCTATTCTCACTTAAGATGAAGGCTTACAGAACAAAATAGCTTCTCATTTAACAGTTACTACACATGTTGCCCTATGACAATGGTTAACAATCTCACAACGGATCAACAATATCCTTACTCATCCTTGGGTTCCCTATCACCAGTTCCTTGTCCCCTTCTGCTCTCTGGCCCTTGTCACTGGACTACTGTACCTCATAAGTCCTATTTGGTTTTACGGGGCTGTCCACTCCAAGGCTGAATTGTGAACCTCGGAGATAGCTTCACCACTGAGCTAAAACGGTGTCTGAGGGCCATACTCTCAGGGTTTCTCCAGTCTCCTTCAGGCCAGTAAATCTGGTCTTTTTTTTTTTTTTTTTTGTGAGTTAGAATTACATTCTACATCATTCTCCAACTCTGTCCAGAACCCTCTGTTGTGATCATGGTCAGAGCAGTCAGTGGTGGTAGCTGGGCACCATCTAGCTGTACTGGACTCAGTCCACTGGAGGCCTTGGTAGCTGTGGACCATTATTTCTTCGGACCAATCTTTTCCTTGTATCCTGTTCTCTTCATTCTTCCTTGCTCCCGAAGGGATGAGACCAGTGGAGTATCTTAGATGGCCTCTCACAGGCTTTTAAGATCCCAGACACTAGTCACCAAGGTAGAATGTGGTGGAATATAGAGGAAAATGATATGGCGCTTCCTCAGAAAGCTAGAAATAGACATACACTTCGATCCAGCAATCCCACTCCTAGGAATATATCCTAGAGAAATAAGAGTCGTCACTCGAATAGACATATGCACACCTATGTTCATGGCAGCATTGTTCACAATAGCAAAACGATGGAAACAACCTAGATGCCCATCAACAGATGAATGGATAAACAAACTATGGTACATACACACAATGGAGTACTATGCAATGAGAAAGAACAACAATGAATCTGTGAAGCATCTCATAACATGGATGAAACTGGAGGACATTATACTGAGTGAAATAAGTCAATCACAAAAGGACAAATATTGTATGAGACCTCTATTGTAAAAACCCATCAAAAAGTTCACACACAAAATGTGACATCTTTGCTTTTTAACGCTATAAAGAGGTCTTTTGCAACAGATTTGTCCAGTGCAATGCATCTTTTGTTTTCTTGACTGCTGCTTCCGTGGGCCTTGATTGTGGATCCAAGTAAAATGAAATCCTTGACCACCTCAATCTTTTCTCCATTTATCATGGTGTTGCTTATTGGTCCAGTTGTGAGGATTTTTATTTTCTTTATATTGAGGTGTAATCCATACTGAAGACTGTAGTCTTTGATCTTCATCAGTAAGTGCTTCAAGTCCTCTTTGCTTTAATCAAGCAAGGTTGTGTCATCTGCATATGGCTGGTTGTTAATGAGTCTTCCTCCAATTCTATTGCCACATTCTTCTTCATATCGTCCAGATTCTTGGATTATTTGCTCAGCATCAGACTGAATAAGTATGGTGAAAGGGTACAACACTGACACACACCTTTCCTGATTTTAAACCACATGTATCCCCTTGTAAGAGGGTTAGCAGCCTACAATCCCTGACCTCTGAGGGTTGCCATAGGCTGGCTGTGTCCCTCCGCCAAAGCTCAGCTCCTTGAGTACAGTGATAGCATCCAGGCTCTGTTCCTTACGGAGAAGTCAGGAATCTGTGAAGGGTCTGAGACTTCACCCTACAGGCCTGTTAACAAGATGAATCACAGAGAGATGCGGTATTAGATTCCTAGGGCTCCTTAACACACGATAACCAATGGAATATTAAACCTCTCCTGTCATGTCAGTTCTGAGACACGGGCCCCTATAGCCATAAACAGAAAGGAAGTTGTGATCTAGGCTGAAGCTAGAAAACATTATTCTGAGTGAAGTAAGTTAATCACAATAGCACGAACATTGTATGATCTCACTTATATGAAATATCTCATATAGGTAAATGCAGAGACAAAAGTTTATTAGTGGTGAGTGGGGCAGGAGAGAGGAGGGAGGAGGAGTCACTGTTGAGAAAGGAGTGACTATGCACTTATGGTGATGGAAAATTCGGGAAAGGATACTGGTGGTGTTTGCACACCATGATCAGTGTAATGGGTGTCACTGAATCGAACATGTAAAAAATGTTGAATTGGTAAATGTTGTGTTATATGTAGTTTTACCACAATCAAAAAAAAAAATTTTTTTTCAACACCAGAAATTGATCCCCACAGATCTGTAGGCCAGCAGTCTGAAACCAAGGTGTAGGCAAGGCCACGCTCCCCTTGGAGGCTCCTGGCCTCTGCCAGCTTCTCGTGGCTCCACATGTTCCTTGGCCTCTGGATCCATCACTTCAGTCTCTGCCCTATCTTCCCTTGGCCTTCTCCTCTTCTTGTGAGGACACTGGTCATTGGATTGAGGGTGATCTCATCTCAAGATCCTTAATGAATTACATTTGTAAACATCCTCTTCCCAAGCAGGGCCACACTCACAGGTTCCAGGTGGACATGTCTTCTTTTGGACGGGGCCACATTCAACCCACTACACATGTTTAATTTCAAAGAGGTTTACAGCAAGGTTGCACACAGTGGTGGCCAGGATGGAGGAAATGGGACTCTCATCCACTCCTGGTTGGACTGTCAGTCGGCATCACTGGGATTGCAGTGTGACAGTGTCTAGTAGAACTGAAGAGACACACACTTTTGAATCAGCCATTCCTCTTCTAGGTACCCAAAGTCCTCGGTTTCTTATGTTCAATTCTTCCTTAGACGCCTCCCCTAGAGAATTCATCCACACCTGTATGACCCAAAGAGCTTCGATTCTAAAGGCTTCTGTTTTCTTCTCTATACCTATTTTTATGTTGAATATATAGTCATTTTTTTATCATAAAAATAAATGTTATGAATAATTTGTGCAAGTAACGTCAATATAAAGTGAGTAATCAATTGTTGTTGTTGTGCGCCATTGAGTCAATTCCAAATCATAGCGACCCAGTGTGACCTTGTAGAACTGCCCCTTAGCACTGTAATCTTTCCAGGAGCAGATCACCAGGTCTTTTCTCCTGAGGAGCAGCTGGTGGATTGGAACTGCCCACTTAACCACAGCACCACCAGGGCCCCTTGAACAGAAAGTAGCGGAGTTCATGTCCATTCATGAAGCAGTCTCCTACGTCTCCACAAGATGGCAGCATAATTTCAGACACAATACTTTCAAACTGTTTTTGCTAATACATGTGCTTATGCGTCCATCTTGTGGAGACATTGGAGAATGCATCATGATCAGAAAAGAGTCGTTTCTAAAATCCAGATGCGTTTTTTACATATTGGCAATTAAAGATAGTGTTGCAGTGATTAAGCATTTGGCTGGTTACCTTAAGGTGGAGCTTCACACTCACCCAGCAGCTTCGCTGGAGAAAGACCTGGCTACCTGCTTCCATAAAGATTGTTGTTGTTGTTACGTGCCGGTTGAGTCGGTTCTGACTCATAGTGACCCCATGTACAACAGAAAGAAACACTGCCTAGTCCTGAGCCATCCTCAAAGTCGTTGTTGTGTTTGACCCCATTGTTGCCGCCACTGTGTCAATCCATCTTGTTGAGGGTCTTCCTCTTTTTCACTGACCCTCCACTTTACCAAGCATGATGTCCTTCTCCAGGGACTGATCCCTCCTGATAACATGTCCAAAGTATGTAAGACGTAGTCTAACCACTCTAGCTTGTAAGGAGCATTCTGGCTGTACTTCTTCTAAGACAGATTTGTTCATTCTTTTGGCAGTCCATGGTATATTCAATATTCTTGAACAACACCACAATTCAAAAGCATCAATTCTTCTTCGGTCTTTTGGATTTGTTGTCAAGCTTTTGCATGGATATGAGGTTATTGAAAACACCATGACTTGGGTCAGGTGCACCTTAGTCTACCTGGTGACATCTTTGTTTTTTAGCACTTTAAAGAGGTCTTTTGCAGCAAATTTGCCCAATGAAATGCATGGTTTGATTTCTTGACTGCTGCTTCCATGAGTATTGATTGTGGCTCCAAGTAAAATGAAATCCTTGACAATTTCAATCTTTTCTTCATTTATCATGATGTCGCTTACTGGTCCAGTTGTGAGGATTTTTGTCTTCTTTATGCTGAGGTGTAATCCATACTGAACTCTGTAGTCTTTGATCTTCATCAGTAAGTGCTCCAAGTCCTCTTCACTTTCAGCAAGCAAGGTTGTGTCATCTGCATATCGCAGGTTGTAAATGAGCCTTCCTCCAATTCTGATGCCCCTTTCTTCTTCATATACTCCAGCTTCTCGGATTTTTTGCCCAGCAGATAGATTAAGTTCATCTAAAGTACAATAAAAAGAAAAAAACAACAAGAGATTTATGTGTACAGCTCCTGTGCCAGAGAGTCTATTGCACAAAAGTTTGAGACTCTAAATGGAGCAGGGGAAGTTGGGAAAGAATGTAGGCTTTTAGTCTGAGGACGGACTTTCAGGAGAGCTTCACTGTTTTTTTTTTTTGTAAGGCTCCTTGTGAAAATTAGAAAAAAAGGCAGAACCCGTGGATGTTGCAAACAGTTAATGCGCTCAGCTGCTAACCAAAAGGTTGGAGGTTTAAGTGCAGCCAGAGGCACCTTGGAAGAAAGGCCTGGTGATGTATGTCTGAAAAGTCAGCCATTGAAAATTCTATGGAGCACAGTTCTACTCTGATACACATGGGGTCGCTCTGGCAGCTGGCTCTGGTGGCCAGACAAATCTGACAAAGGTGCCTTCCTTCCTTTGGACTGAGTAGTCTTTCGGTGCAGAGCTTGCTGAGCTCCGTTTGCCCTCCTGAGCCAGACACAGGCTGCATGGTCCTATCCTGGTCTCGCAGTGAGAGTCAACACTCCGTCCATCCTCTCTTTCCATCCCCCCCCCCCCGGCCCCCACCCCGCCATGAACTCTTGAATAAATTTTGATGCTGTCTGCTAAATTCTGTAAACTGGCAGCTTCTAGTTCCACATGAGGGAAAAAAAAACTCATTAAGCTACAGCAAAATTCAAATCTATCACTGGCTGTTTTATTAAATAAATCAAGCCCCTTTCTCTGGCGATCTCCGGCCGCCCTAAACTTCAGTGACGCTTTGGTTTCCACTAGTGGTGGTGGTCGTTAGGTGGTGTTGATTCCATTTTCGTCTCGTGAGCCTCACTCTTTAACTTGAAATGCTCTTGAAACTCGAGTGCCCTTAGTGAGCAAACAGAGTGTCCCTGACAGTATGTGAGGCTAGATTAAGCTATGTGGCGTTTCAGATCGTCAGCTTCTACACATCTCCTTTCCTGAGAGAATTCCTGTTATGAAGCAACATGCCTATTCTTTGCTGTCTCCCCTTGGACAATCACCTTGTCTGCCCACCTCTCCCCAGCCCAAATATTACATGTTGCATTGCATAGAGATGAAAAAATTTCCACCTATCACATAAATATATTCATTTCCAATGAAATAAATAAATAAAGGGAGTTTCCCCGGGGTGTGGCCTGCACCACCTTTTATCTTACAAGAGATAAAAGGAAAGGGAAGCAAGCAGAGAATGGGGGACCTCGTACCACCAAGAAAGCAGCACCAGAAGCAAAGCGCGTCCTTTGGACCCGGGGTCCCTGCGTGGAGAAGCTCCTAGTCTGGGGGAACATGGATGAGAAGGCTGACAGAGAGAGAAAGCCTTCCCCGGGAGCTGACGCCCTGAATTTGGACTTGTCACCTACTTTACTGTGAAGACATAAACTTCTGTTTGTTAAAGCCACCCACTCGTGGTATTTCTGTTATAGCAGCACTAGATGACTGAGACAGGCGTATGGATATTATCCTGCCTTTGACAGCATTGTACCTCAGGATAGATCTTGAAATGTCATTTTTAACAATGAATGAGACACCATTCCTCTTCAGTTTGTCATTCCAGGCTGTAAAAATGGCTTAGCAGGGGCATGTAACCTCCTCTAACCTCACAAGGAGGAAGGAGAATCAAGATCAACATCAATAGCCCAAGGCTGATTCCTATCAGCGAAGGTCAGACATGCCTCCACCCTCCAAACTTTTTACCAATTCTGTCATCATCTGTCCCTCCCATGGCACTCTCTACTTCTCTTCTGGGTTCGATAATCCGTTGCAATGGCCACACAGAACTCACAGCCCATACTCACGATTATGGAGCTATGAGGGAAGTAACAGGTTACAATTCAGGATCAGGAAATACTCAGGATACAGTTCGTCCATCAGGACAGTCTCCTCAGCCACACTCACAGGTACGTCTCTCTCTCTGGCCCTCGGCCCCTTAACCCCTTGGCCTGGACTCTGCCCTGCTCAGGCAGCTGTTACAATGCTCTTTAGGTCTGCCAGCAAGTGCCGGGAGGCAGCCCACTCGGGAGAAAGCCTTAGCCCAAAGGTGCTCAGCTCTCTCCCTCCGTGGGCCAGGAGCCCTCCACGCCGTCTCCTGCTGGTCTCCGGGTTCTGCTGCCTCTGCTGCTGCTGCTTCTTGCTCTTGCTACTACTGCACCGCCACCGTCTCTTGCTGTCTTCCATGTCACAGCTCCTGTCTCTCTCCCCGTGTCTCCTTTTAAGCCTAGCAGGATGGCAAAACTGACCAATCCCCTTGTTAGGGTTCCATACACATTATTTGCATGGTCCCACCCCCACAAGGGTGCCATGCACCTTATTTACATTATTAGCAAGCTATCCAATCCCCCTGGTGGGCTACAAGCACATCATTTGCTTAGTTCCACCCAGTCATTTGGTGGGAGTTACAAGACCACAGCAAGAAAGGCCATATAGAAGCAATCCATCACACCACACCGGCATAGTAGACCATATGACTGTCAGATTCCAAACGGCCAATACTAGTCCATTTGAGCTCACTAATGTCTAGGATATCTACAAGTGTACCATTTCCTTTTTGACAACTTCCAATTTTCCTAGATTCATACTTCATACATTCCACATTCCAATTACTTATGGATGTTTGCAGCTGTTTCTTCTCATATTGAGTCGTGCCACATAAGCAAATGAAGGTCCTGAATGAAAGCTTTACTCCATCCACATCATCAAGGTCGGCTCTACTTTGAGGAGGCAGCTCTTCCCTAGTCTAGTGTTTTGAGTGTCTTCCAACCTGAGGGGCTCATCTTCCAGCACTATATCAGACAATGTTCTCCTGCTCTTCATAACGTTTTCACTGGCCAGTTGTTTTAGAAGTAGATCGCCAGGTCCTTCTTCCTAGTCTGTCTTAGTATGGAAGCTCCACTGAAACCTGTCCACCATGGATGACCCTGCTGGTATTTGAAATACTGGTGGCATAGCTTCCAGTGTCACAGCAACATGCAAGCCACCACAGCATGACAAACTGCCAGACCAGTAGTGGTATGTATGTCTATATCTATATTGGTTCAATTATGTAAATATTTCTATAGTGTAAGTTCCCAACAGGGTCTTCCTCAATGGCTACATGCATGTATAAATTTAACAGCTATTGTCAAATTGTCCTTCAGAAGGTTGCATCACTTTATGCTTTTACAACAATGCATAGGTGCTCATTTTCCAATCCCCTATCCTCCACAATACCAGGTATTATTCAACTTTTTAACTTAATATTTGCCACTTTGCTAGGTAAAAAAATTATATCCCATCAATGTTTTGGCTTACACTTCTTTTATTATAAGTGAAGTTCAACATTTTTTTTCTGTACATTAGTAATTTATGTCTCTTTTCTATTGATTTCATTTTTCTGTTTGTTCTTCATCTTTCTTTTTCTTTTGATTTTGAGCTCTTCATAAATTAAGAAAAGCAGCTCTTTGTCATTTACGCTGCAAGTATTTTTCTCAATTATCATGGTGTAATGCTTTGTTTATAGTCCATATATATGGAGTCCCTGGGTGGGTCAAACAGTTAATGTGCTTAGTAGCTAACCGAAAGGTTGGAGGTTCGAGTCTACCAGAGGTGCCTTGGAAGAAAGGCCTGGTGATCTCAAAAAATCAGTCATTGAAAATCCTGTGGAGTACAGTTCTACTCTGACACATGGCAGGGGCATGAGTTGGAATAGACTAGATGGCAACTGGAATTCTATCTGTCTATCTACCTACCTACCTAAGTACCTATTTTTCTACACATACATACATACACACATACATATACATACTTGCCATGCATGGATTTAAAATGGTTATATAGTGTAAAAATGGCTTGGGGGCGGCATCTGACCTCCTCCAATCCCACAAGGGGGAAGGAGAATTAAGATCAACAGCCCAAGGCTGATTCCTATGAGGTGGAGGTCAGACAAGCCTCCTCTCTCCGCCATCTTTACTAATTCTGACACCAACCTTCCCTCCCATGGCTCTCTCTACTTGTCTGCTGGGTTCAGTAATTCACTGCAATGGCCACACAGAACTCACAGACAATACTCACGATTATGGGGTTTATTAGGGAAGTAACAGTTTACAATTCAGGCTCAGGAACACTCAAGGGTACAGTTCTTCCATCAGGACAGCCTCTTCCCAGCCGTGCTTGCAGGCACACCTCTCCCTGGCCCTAGGCCTCTGCCCAAAGGCCCTCAGCTTTCTCTCTTCATGGGCTGGGAAGCCCACCACGCCGGGTTTCTACTGCCGCTTCTCGCTGCCTTTAGTGTTACCGTTCTCTCTCTCTCTCTCTGTCACCTGGTTCCAGAAGCTCCTCAGCGCAGAGATTCTGGGTCCAAAGGATGCACTGGCTCTTCTTCCTTGGTGGTAGTGGGATTCTCTTTCCCGCCTCTGAGGTGGCTCATTTCAAGCCCAGAGGGATGGCAAAACTGACCAGTCCCTTTGGTGGGCCACAACTACCCTATCACACAGTCCCACTTGTTCACTTGGGTGGGAGTTACAAGATCATGGCTAGAAAGGCCATACAAAAGCGATTCATCGTACCGCCTATGGTAACATTTGTGAATCTTTCCAGTTTCTGGATGAAGATTATTTAAAAGAAAATGTTAAAATAACTGAAAGAAACTGCCAGAAATAGAGTATGTGGATGAAAGAAGAGATGGGCAAAGGTGCCTCTGGGGGCAGGGCTGGGATGTGTGGGAGCAGCATGGAGAACTAGTCACTAGGGGATTCTGGGAGCCAGGCAGGTGCCAAACCGTGGTCATGAAGAGGACAGCCCAGTGGGGAAGATGCTGCTGCTGCCCGATGTGTGTCTCTCACTGGGCTAGAGGGTGGGAGGGTGGGCAGACGCTTGATACTGACTCTTTTTATGACTGTAAAAGTGGTATGTGGATATTGAAAAAAAAAACTCTGATGAATGCATAGAGTATGAAAAAGTAAAGAAAAACCACATATAATTTCCCCACAGTTAATATTTTAGCCCATTGCCACCCAGTCTTCTATCAACTCATATGTTTTAAGTTGGAGTCATGCTATAGACACATTTTGATTTCCATTCTTCTTTGCTCTGTATTTATCCCAACAGTTTATTAGGAACATTTTCAAATAAACAATGAAGTTGGACAAACTGTATAGCAAAACTCAGATTGTTTTCCACCTAGATGCTACTATTACCTTTTCACTCTATTTCCTTTTCCACACATCTATCCGTTTGTCTACCCCTCTATCCATCCATCCATCCATGCATCCATCCATCCGTCCATCCATGCATCCATCCATCCCTCCATGCATCCATCCATCCATCCATCCATGCATCCATGCATCCATCCATCCATGCATCCATGCATCCATGCATCCATGCATCCACGCATCCATCCATCCATCCAACCATGCATGCACCCATCCAACCCTCCATCCATCCATCCATCCATCCATGCATCCATACATCCATCCATGCATGCATCCATCTATCCATCCATCCATGCATCCATCCATCCCTCCGTGCATCCATCTGTCCATGCATCCATCCATCCATGCATCCATGCACCCATCCATCCATCCATCCATCCATCCATAGATCCATCCATGCATGCATCCATGCATGCATCCATCCATACATCCATCTATCCATGCATCCATGCATGCATCCATCCATGCATCCATGCATGCATCCATCCATGCATCCATCCATCCCTCCATGCATGCATCCATCCATCCATCCGTCCATGCATGCATCCATCCAGGCATCCATCCATCCATCCATCCATGCATCCATCCATCCCTCCATGCATCCATCCATCCATCCATAGATCCATCCAACCATCCATCCATCCATGCACCCATCCATCCCTCCATGCATCCATCCATCCATCCATCCATCCATCCATGCATCCATCCATCCATACATACATCCATCTAGCCATCCATCCATGCATGCATGCATCCGTCCATCCATCCATGCATCCATCCATCCATCCATCCATGCATCCACACATGCATCCATCCATCCACCCATGCATCCATCCATCCATCCATCCATGCATCCATGCATCCATCCATGCATCCATCCATCCATCCATCCATGCATCCATCCATCCATCCACCTTTCTCCACATCTCATCTCCACTCTCAATCCAGCCAGGCCGCTCACCCTCTGCCTTTGCCCAAGCACTTTTTCCTCTCCTGAGACCTTTCTCCCTACTCTGCCCTTTACCCAGACCTGGCTAGTACTTCCTCTTTTTCTGGTCTTGGGCTCAGGGTTGGGCCCTGAGATAGTTAAGGTTGTGTGTCAACTTGGCTGGGCCGTGATTCTCAGTGGTTTGGCAGTTATGTAATGATGTAATCACTCCAGGATGAGATCTGCTATGGGCAGTCAGTCAGCTGAAAGGGAGTTTCCTTTGGAGTATGGCCTGCATCCAATATGTATGGACTTTCTGGCAAAGCTCGCTGGCTTTTGCTCTGCTGTGCATTTGGCTTGTCGTCATCTGAATTTAGGTTCCTGGGACTTGAGCCAGCAGCCTGCCATCTTACCTGCCCATCTTGGGTTCGTCAGCCCCTGCAGCTACCTGAGTCAGGAGAAGCCTCCAGCCTGATGCCTGACCCATGGACTGGGGCCTTGCCAGCCTCTACAACAACGTGAGCCATTTCCTTGAGATAAATCTCACTCTCTGTCTATATATATATGTATGATTCACTGGTTTTGGTTCTCTAGAGAATGCAGCCTAAGACAGGCCTCTCCCTGTGTCCTCTGGCAGCCTCTGTTTCACCCCTGGTGGCCCTTAATGGCTGAGTTCTGTGACTTGTTGATAGTGCCTGGTTTCTAGACTGTAAGCAGAGATGGAGTCTTCTTCACTACCACCCTCCTAAGGCCTCAGCCAGACACATAGTAGGTCTGCAATGAAGATTTCTTTCATCTAGGGCTTCTCCACCACAGCACTATGGACATTTGGGGCTGGACCATTCTTTGTGGTGAGGACTGTTCTATGCATTGTAGGGTGATAGGCAGCATCCCTGACCTCCACTCACTCAATGCCAGTAGCACCCCCACCCCAGTGGTGACAACCAGAAATGTCCCCAGACATCACCAGATGCCCCCTGACTGAAACCCACTTCTGTTAGGCATCAGTGAGGGAATGAAAGAAGGCTGTTGGGGTATCGTCCAGGGACGATACTGACTAAACACCAGGGGGCATATTCCTGTGGCTCCATCTAGATTAATCAGAAAGCATGGAATGAGACCCAAGAGCGAAGGAACTAGTCAGCCACTTTCTTGACCCTGTGCTGGGCCTCACATCTCTCTCAGAAATGAAAAAGCCACAAAGTGGGCCTCTGATGACTTGCTTGCCTTCTCTGCCCCTCACAATGTCTACATCCCTCTCCCCTTTCCCAGTACAGCCCCTATGTGCCATCTATACAGACTCTATGGGCTGTCTACACTGGCTCTACACACCATGAAACCATTTTCACCAAGGCCACCAAGCACTCATCCCCAGCCTTCCCTGACTTCTCTGACACAGGCTTTCCCGGGCCTCTCCTTCTCTGTGCCCCTTCCTCCTCGGGCTCCTTGACTAGCTCTGACTTCCCGCCTCACCCCAAGCAGTAATAGAACAGGTGCTGTGTACGGACCCCTGCTGATGCCAGGCACTGTGGGGACACTGTGACACATATGGCCTCACTGCATTCCTCCCCAACTCCATGAAGCCATCTCAGGATCCATGGGCAGGCTGAGGCTCAGAGAGGGTGAGCGAGCTGCCCAAGGACCCACAGCCAGTAAGCAGCAGAATTGGGACCCAGCTCTGTCTGGTGCCAAACCTGGGCCCGTCATGCTGAGCTATTTGCAGAGTTTCTCACACTGCTGGCGAATGCCAGGAGGTTCCAGAAGTATCTGTGAGGCCCAGGAGTGGCGATCTGTGAGCACCTGTTCCGCTCTCCTTATAGCGATGCAGTTTCATTTCTTGCCACCAGAGGCAGAAGCGTGGAACAAAGCTCCCATCTCAGCTGTGCCAGGTGGATCTGTCCAGAATGCTAATTCGGTCCTGACACTCCCTCCCCAGCAATAAATCCATGAATGGTCTCCTTAGCCTCCGCAGTTGGCCTCCTGCTCCCTCCATCTGTCACCCCACTCCCTGCATTCCAGTCACACAGCATTGTGACATCAGTCTGGAAGAAGCCTCAAGCTCAGCTTCACACCTACTTCACCCTTGCTCAAGTGGTGGCCTCCCTGGTATGCCCTGACCTCCATCTTTATCATATTTGTCTTCCCAGGGCCTCCAACAGTACCTGGCCCATCAGAGGTACTGAACAAATGCCAGTTGTTGGAATGATGAATGAAGGGCTGGAATGCTGTGATGGGGAATTTTTAAAACAGTGAGCCATTCAAAGAACTTGAATGACTGGGTCGTATTTAACAGCCCTTCTTTCAAGCTGCTTAATGGCTTTTGAGGAGACGCAGTTTAAGATTCGATTCTAATTCTTAGTAGACTCCCTCCTCAGAAAAGGACAAAAAGCAATAACAGAACAACCTAGTATAACAAAAGGGCATTTGCGTGGAAAATTGGACCAAAGTAATTGCAGGTTATGGCTCAGTCTTACAGTTTCTGCCACCTTTGAAATACAAGTCACAGTGTTTGAATCCTACCAGCAGACCCGCTGTTTCTATGAGTTCTCCATTGTCAAATTCCCCACAGGGAAGAAAGGGCCAAGAGGAAGAGAAATGGCCTGCAGGAAAGGCCCTGGTGAGGTATTTAATAATCTATGGGTCACAATGGTCTGATCACGTTGTGCACGGGCTCCTCGTGAGTCAGGGGCCCATTCGCTGGCAGCTAACAACAGCAACAACACACACATCAAGCAAATTCTCGACCAACTGAACCCAAATCACAATAGGCCGTGACATCCATAAGATAACAGCAATCTGTTTAAAATGTATTGGTCATTGGTACTTATTGTGTGTCTCTGAATAAAAATATAAGTCCTGTTTGAAAATATTCTTCCAGCAGTAATAAAGATACTTGTGTCCTTCTGGGTCATGTTGAGCAACCAGAGTAGACCACCCTAGAGGATGGCATTGACCTTGATCTCATCTTGCCAAGCAAGGTCTTTAAGAGGCAGCAAGCGGGAAGGGCTCCAAGAGGAGCCAGGATGCTTGAGGGCTACACACATGATTCCCGTCAAAGCGGTTTGACAAGAATTACTGGCAAGGTCTTCAGCACTGAAACAAGCCTTGCCTGCCTCTGAGGCTGGATTTGTTCCAGGTTACTATCGGGGCATGGAGAGAACCGTGAGCTCCCATCTATGGGGCTTCTGACTCACATAGGGGCTGGTCGACAGAGCGGCATGGCTGACCCGGAACATCCTTGCTCCTGACCTAGCCTCATGAAGAACGCATGGGGCAGGGGAGATAAGGGCATGACTGGAGGCATGTGGTCCTTTTGTTACCTGTTCCAAGCAGTTTCGCCTCTCTGGGGCAGGAGGCCATGTTGAGCCACCAGCAATGCAGGGACACCGGCTCATGGATATTATTGTTGTGAATCTCAATCATGTGATGACCCAGTTTTCTCTTGTGGGAGACTAATTAAGGGACAAACATGGGTGTGTTCAGAGCCCTGGCACTGGCTCTGAAATGTTGGGGCTCCTGGAGACGTGTCCCATGAGAGAAAGGAAGCCTGTGTAAAATATACGGCTCCATATAACCATTTATTAAAAATGCCCATCAGCCAGACACAATAGGACAAATACTGTATGATCCCACTTACATGAATTATCTAGAAGAGGCAAATGCATAGAGACAGAAAGCAGATTAGAGGTTACTAGCGCCTGGGGAAGAGGGGGAATGGAGAGGGGAATTATTTCTTAAGGAGTACTGAGTTTCCATTTGGGGTGATAAAAAAGTTTTGGAAACAAACGGTGATGGTTTCACAACACGGTGACCGTGATTAATGCAACTGTACTGTACACTTGAGAATGGCTAAAATGGAAAACTTCCTGCTGTGTCTATTTTACCACAATTAAAAAATAAAACAAAACAAACCACATGTCCAAATGGGGGAATTTAAATCTAGAAACTCACCTGAATATAATAGGCTCTGACCACAGCCAATTATGCTTATATTGCTTCCCTTCTTGGGACTCACTGGAATTCCTCTTCATCCTTTTCTATTGGAGTGAAGGATCGGGGCATCCTTCACAAACCACAGATACAATCATACCTGTGCATCACTTTGTCTATGGGTGTCTACCCTCTAGACCATATCTGTGAGCCAAGAATGGAGACTGAGTGTGCAGTAAGTACCCCCTCCTCATGCTGTCTCCTCCCAGCAGCTCAAGGCCTAGCCTTTCTTTTTCCTTCCTCCTTTCTCTCAGAAAAAGAGATGGAGGTTGTGTGTGTGTGTGTGTCTGTGATTCCTCCAAGTGCTTCACTATAAAAGTGGGAGAGAGCAGAACTCTCCTTGATCCTGGTGACTAACCAAGTGACGGGCGAGGTGACTGTGTGTTGGTATTTTCTTACATAGATTTCTCATGGAACCATACCCTCAAATGGGATGGAGACTGTAGGACTTTGTTGGTGGATTTGTCTTCCATTCTACTACCATTTGACTCCCTGATGGAGTCAAGGTCAATATATGCCCCTGTCTGGGGAGGAAGGGTGTGAGAATGATGTCAGGGTTACCTGAGAGCTATACCACTCCTTGGGACACTGGGCAAGACTCTTAGATGCCATGATCCCGAGGCCCTCCAGCTTGTCTTTTTTTTTTTTTTTTTTAGTGGGCTTGGAGCCACAGTAGACTTTCTTGGAGATTTCAAAGAGTCAGGGCACAATCAATCCCCTTGCAACCTACGATCCCAATTCTCAAATGATATTGGAAGTGCTAGCTAGGTAAAAACCAAAAAAACCAAACCCATTGTTGATGACTTGCTTCTGACTCATGGCGACACCATGTCTTACAGAGCAGAACTGAGCTCCGTAGGGTTTTCTTGGCTGTCATCTTTATGGAAGCAGATCACCAGGACTTTTCTTCCACGGAGCCACTGAGTGGGTTCGAACCGCCAAACTTTAGGTTAGCAGCTGATCGCAAACCACTCGTACCAGGACGCTTCCACTTGTATTTGTTCAGGGTCGTGTGTGAGACATGAGGGATATCTGTGACAGGCCTTTGGATAAGTAAAGGCACAACTTTGTGCTCCTACCACTGTCACTGTAATTTCTTATGAAGAGGAAATGGTCTCTGCTTTTGAAGAATTCATAGACCAGGGTGTGTGGACATGGATATTCTGCAAAATAAAATGGGACAGAGGTGGCATCATCCCAAAGGAAGGGCAACACAGAGGGAGGGGTGAGAAGGTGTCATTTGAGAGAGACTTCGAGAACAGAAGGGAGAGCCCAGAAGGAAGGGAATTTGGAAAATCAAGAGGCTGGGCTTGGCTGGTGTGGAGTAAATTCGAGGAGGAAGAGCATGCAAAGCTCCATCCAGAAAGGGGCATTGGAGACAAGTCTTAGAACCCCTAGTGGCAGGTTGAGGGACCCAAACATTATTATGGACTCAACAGGGAGCTATTGGAAGCTTTTCCTTTCCCATTGGCCATGATGAGCCTGATTCAGAGCTGGAGATACAAATAGTCTCTCTCTGTCTTAATTCAGGGAGATCTCAATCTCTTGTTTTAATGGACGGTTGGGGTAATTGGAGGTTTCTTGTGAAGATAGGTTTAGGGATGATGGAACCAGATAACAAACCTTGAAAGAGACAATATGACAGAGCATTTAAAAGAATGAAAAATGACCAAATAGCCATTTTTAAAAACTTGATACATGACTCTAATGCCTAAGAACACATTCCACATGGTTTACTTTTCAAGAATAAGACTGCTAAAATGACTACCTTGTACAAACAGCAAGCCTTCCTGCCTGCGGACCTGCCCTAGCCTGTAGGCCGCCCACCTGGCCCTAGAGTGGCCGCAGGTTTCCCATCTATTTTCATGGTATGCATGTGTCTGCATGAATTACGAGTGAACAATAGCAGCCCGGCTACCAAGGACCTTGATTTAATAAGCAGCTGCATTCTGACTGGGCAAGGAGGGCGTGAACTCAGGTTTGCAATGGGGCTGGCTCCAACTGCAGCAAATTCTTCAAGATTGCCATCTGACAAGGCAGCCCTGATGCTCCTGAGAGACACAGTTCTTCAGAGTCACCTGGGACGGGGGAGCAAAATGAGAACTGGGAGGTTCTACTTCATCAAATACACGGGGCTCCTGGTGGCCGTGGTTGGCCATGTGTGTTCCTTGGTGGCCCTCTTCCTTCCACAGTGGTTGACTATCTCCCGGGATTTTCAGGAGAGCGACATCATGTTCATGCTGGGTCTATGGGAAGCGTGTATGACTCAAGGCCCTGGTGACAGCGTGTGCAAGGCCTTTACCAACCTACTGGAACTCTCCACTGACATCCGGATGGCCCGTGTCCTCATGTGCCTCACCGGGGCCACTGGGACACTCGGATTCCTGGCTGTCCTTCCTGGACTGTCCTGCCTGAGGTACTGGGGACACCTGGGGAGTTCTTTTGAGCAAAGCATGAACATTGCAGGGGGAGCTCTGTTTCTTCTTGCCGGCCTCACCACGTTGGTGCCTGTGTCCTACGTGGCTTTCGTCACGGTGCAGAAGTTCTGGAGCCCCAAGTTCCCAGCTGACAAGCCTCAGTGGAAATATGGCAGTGCCATGTTTCTTGGTTGGACTGGCAGCTTTTTCCTTTTGACTGGAGGCCTTTTTTGGATCATGTCACAGCTTTATGTCAACAGATTGACTGAAAACCTCACTTTGTTTTCTCCCAAACTGGACATTCCAAGAAAAGTGCCTTTTGATAAAGTAGATGATATGAATTGTGTCCCCCAAAAAGATATGTCCAAGTCCTAACCCACGCACCTGTGAATGTGAACTTGTTTGGGGAAATCAGGTCTTTCTCTGAAGACATTATCAGTTAAATCATACCAGAGCAGGGTGGGTCCCAGTCCTATTTCCTTCTGAGGGGTGTTTTGTAAAAGGGGAGAACACACATGGAGACAGAGTCACACAGCAGGAAGATACAACGTGAGAATCCGTCTATAAGTCAAGGAACGCCAAGAAACGCCTGGGACTCCCAGAACCCAAAAGAGACAAGGAAGAATCTTCCCCTAGAGCCAGCAGAGAGTATGACACTGCCAACACTCTGAATTCAGACTTCTAGCCTCCAGAACTGTGAGAAAATACATTTCTGTTCTTTAAAGCAAGTCACTCATTTTGTGGTATTTTCCTGTGGCAGCCCTAGAAAACTAAGACAGTAGACTTTGTTTAAAAATAGAACATGGACTTTGAACTTCCTTAAGAATATTTCAAATGCAGGACTGGTTTTCCCTGTCTTACAGAACTTAGACTTATTTCTCTCCTTCTTTGTTTTCCCCACTACAGACCGGCTTAATTTTCACCCGTTGTAGCTCTTCATTAAATATCAACTGACCAAGTTTCCTTGAAGGGGTTAATTTATACTCAATTTTCCCACTTCAGAATCAAGTCTCATACTCTATGAAGTCTGTTTATCCTGTGCCTGGAAAAGTTTGCATACTATCATTAATGTGGAAGGTGAAAAGGTGCTATTGAAACCAATGAACACTGTTAGAAATCAGGAAATGAGAAAGAGTAACACCATAATGTGTTATTTGGAGCAGTCTTGACACAAACTATTTATAGAAAAAGTGGCCGCTAAAGAGTTAGTGTTTAAAAATCATTACTAATTCCGCCAGGTGTTCAGGATGAGTGAGCTTTAGGTAGAAGTGGGAAGGCTCTAGTTAAGACAAGCCTTACAGCATTGATTCACAAGTATGGTCCCTGGACCAATAGCATCAGCCTTCATTGAGGACTTGTTAGAAATGCAAATTCTCAAGTCCTAACCCAGACCTGCTGGCGACAAGGGCACTGCTATTTTTTTGTAAAAAAAAAAAAAACTATATATATATATATATATATATATATATATATATATATGTATATGTATCACAACATTTGCAATTCAACCTTTTTCAAGTGTACAACTTAGACGGCACTGTGTTTTAACAAGCCCTGATGCACACTCAAGTTTGAGAAGCACTGCTTTACGGAGACTTTGGGCTTGGTGGGAAGCAGGAAGATGGTTGGGTTTGAGACAGCCTTCAACAAAGCTATCAGCCAAGTGATCATCTAATGTGTAATGAGGAGCGTGGGGACCATCTTTGCTGCATCAGTATGGTTGGGTTAGAAGAACTCCAGGTATTGCAAGCAAGAAGTATTCAATACAGGGAATTAAGTGGTGGAAACATGGACTGGCTGGAAGAGTGAAGGTCAAGGAAAATGACTCAGGATTTTCCTGCTGAAATTCCAGGGAACCATAGCCATGTTCTTGGCTATCTGTATCACCAAAGCAAATGATTTGCAGGAGAATGCCTGGAAGACATGCAGAGCAGTAAAGCAAACAGAGATGAAAGCAAATTGGCATAAAAATGAGTTAAAAAATATGCGTTTACAACAGATAACCCTGCAGGCTGAAGGTTGTTGATTCTTAAGGGAGTTTGTTCCCGCTTTCTAAGAACACCATCACAACTCATACCATCGTCATCACAGACTAAGAAAAAGTAGAAATCTAGTTAGCTAGGTTGTTCTTAAAACATTCATGTTGGCTCCTGATGACTGCCATTTTCCCAAGAGTTCATAAATTATATATCTACTATCATTTCCTAGTATTTTGCAGCCATGTATTCATTCTTGTTTATTGAGTGTCTGCTGTGTACCATGTTTCTACCACTAGATCCTGCTCTTCTGGCCGCAGCTGATTTTCCTGGCAGTGGCCTTTGACCAAGCTAGACCAACTGAATTCTTTCTTATGAAAATTTGAACTGAGAGACTGGGAATTGGGGAGCTGAGTGATATTTACAGTACAGCTTGATGAATGTCCATGAACTTCTACTGCCCAGGACCACAGATTAGAACTGGTATTGTCCTCTTTAAAAAAAAAAATTCTTTTTTAAATAATTTTTTGTGTTATTGTTGAGAATATACACAGCAGAACACACACCAACTCAACACTTCCTACATGTACAATTCTGTGATGTGGATTACATTCTTTGAGTTGTACAATCATTCTCACCCTCCTTTTCTGAGTTGTTCCTCCCCCATTAACGTAAACTTACTGTCCCCTATGTTTCCTATCTAATCTTTCGAGTTGCTGTTGTCAATATGATCCCGTATAGATAGATAGTATTGTCCTTTTTAAAGACTAATTCAACTTCTCCTTAAATTCTGTGAACTACCCTAGGACTCTTCCAATAAATTCTGTTTTGTTCATTTGTTGACGTAGGCTAGGGTTTCTCCACTTCAGCACTGGTAGCGTTTAGGGTCAGATAATTCTTTGTGGTGGGGGCCATCCTATGCATTGTAGGATGTTTAGCAGCATCTCTGGCCTCTACCTACTAGATGCCAATAACATCCTCTCCAAGTTGTGACAATCCAAACTGTCTCCAGACATTCCCATTGTCCCCTGGGAGGCAAAATCACACCCAGTTGAGAACCACTAACTCGAGTTGGTTTCTCTATTAGCAGTTAAGAGTCTCAACATCCCTCACATGCTCCAAAGTCTCAGGTAGACAGTCAACGGCTATTCTCTTATTCAGGGTGTCTCAAAATTGAAAGAGCAATAACTTCTACAACTGTGAAACTCCAGCCATATTTTGATGGCTTAGGGTCTGAGGGTGACATTCACACCAATTCCTGCCCAGGATCCAAAGGCTCGTGGTTCTCAAGGAGGAGCAAAGGAAACCAGTCCTGGTATGGGAAGACTCACAGTGGCAGCTTCAGTCCAGCCATGAATCCCCGTGTCACTGCCCTTGTCATGCTGAAAGGGGCTGCATTGGAATTTCATGTTTATTGTCAGCCATGTAGGCCTAGCGTCCTGGGTATTGTGCTATTGTTAATGCAAAGCTTGCAGAGTTCACTTCTGCACGCGCCTATGATTCTGATTTATTATCCACTCCTGTATGCTCCTATGATTCTGATTTGTTTTCCTTCTCTCTTCCCTCCTGTTTTCCCATAATTTTATAAAAGTTTAAAAATTAACCTAAGTTCCTCTTTGGGAGGTAGAACAGCGTGTGATAAAATCTGAAGGCAAGACAGCTGAACACAGATCTTCAAGAATACCCGCAGAAGGTCAACATGTCTTGAATGAGGTCATTGTGCCCATCTCAAAGGGGAACTAGCATTCCACAGATTCTTTGGTCCCTGACCCTGTCCCGATAAAATCCTCTAATCAGCCTCCAGAGGGGGAGGCAGATTTTGGAGGAGCTCGTTCCACTCTGTCTCCTGTATATCAATATACAATAAAAACCTCTTGCTGCTCACCTCACCCCTGTCTCAGTATCGGCTTTTGCGGCAGGCGGCTCAGACTTGTATTTTTGGTAACAAAGCCTCCCCACAGCATTGACTGGGCTTTTTGCCAGGCTTCTTCCCTGGGGCACTTCTTCTGGCCCAGCTGTATGGGGTGAAGAGAATGACCTCACAAACTATGGCGGCCCAACTAAAGCCACCCACTGTGACTCAATCCACATTTCCCAGCCATTGCTCTATAACGCACAGCACAGCATCCTCACCCCACCCCCCACCACCAAAGTATCCCAGCTGCAAATGTCAACAGTGCTGACATGGAGGAACCTTGTTCTCACCTAACCAATTGTAACATCTTAAAGACATTAAAGCAGCCAGGAAATCAAACAACGAGTTGCATTGGGCAAATCTGCTGCAAAAGATCTCTTTAAAAGTTTTAAAAAGCAAAGATGTCACCTTGATGTCTAAGGTGCGTCTGGCCCAGGCCATGGTCTTTTCAATCACCTCATATGCATGCAAAACTTGGATAATGAAAAAGGAAGATAGTAGAACTGATGCATTCGAACCTTGGTGTTGGTGAAGACTATTGAATATACTGTGGATTGTCAAAGAAAGAACAAATCGGTCTTAGAAGAAATATGACCAGAATGCTCCTTAGAAGCCAGGTTGGCAAGACTTCGACTTGCTTACTTTGACCACGTCATCAGGAATTGCTAGAAAAGGACATCATGTTTGTTACAGTAGAGAGTCACTGAAAACAAGGGAAACCCTCCATGAGATGGATTGACATAATAGCTGCAACCATGGGCTCAAGCATACCAACGATCATAAAGATGGCGCAGGACCCGGCTGCGTTTCCTTCTGTTGTACTTAAGCTCACCATGAGTTGGAGCCAACTCGGACGGCAGCTGACAACAATAAGATCTCTAAGCTCTAAACATGCTTATTTTCTTATGCACAAATGTGAGTTTTGGAATCAACTCAATAGCAACAGGATTGGTTCAGCTTAGAGCTGGTTGCGTTTACTGAGACTGTTTCCCTGTGCGGGCTTTACAACAGTGTTTTTTCAAGCCTTTGATTTTGTTGTTGTTATTGTTTACATTTTTATTGTGGTGGAAATCTCCATAACAAAACATACACCATCTCAACGATTTCTGCTTGTACAATTCAGTGACATTGATTACATTCTTTTTTTTGTTTAAATACAATTCATAGTTTTTATTGTTTCATCAAGGCATTCATTTTCTTTTGGCTTTAACAAAGAGAAATTTCTTCTTTTACACTCCAGGAGGCTAGAAGTCCGAATTCAGGATGCCAGCTCCAGGGAAGGGCTTTCTCTGTGTTGGTTCTGGAGGAAGGTCCTTGTCATCAGTGTTCCCCTGGTCTAGGAGCTTCTCTGCACAGGACTCGCTCTGCTCCCAGCGTTGCTTTCTTGGTGGTATGAGGTCCCGCTGTCTCTCTGCTTGCTTCTCTCTTTTATATCTCAAAAGAGATGCCTTAAAACACAACCTAATCTTGTAGATTGAACCCTGCTTCATTAACATAACTGCCACTAATCCCACCTCCTTAACATCCTAGAGGTAGCATTTCCAACACATAGGAAATCACATCAGATGACAAAATGGTGGACAATCACACAATCCTGGGAATCATGGCCTAGCCAAGTTGACACACGATTTTGGGAGACACAATTCAATCCACGACAATAGTATTCTGTTGTGTAGTTTATTTAGCTAATCGCCTATTGCTGGCCACTTGCATTGTTTTCTGTTCCTTTTCTCTACCATTCTAAGCCATGTCCGAGTTACTGTTTGTATAAATGTCATTTGCACAAGTGTACAGATGCTCAAGGGTGTTTGTAGGACCAAGTCCAGAAGTGGGGCTGCTGGCTGAAAGGGTCAATGACAGATAGTGAAGCTGATAGACAATGCCAGAATCCCCTGCTCAGGAAATCAGTTGCACTCTGTAATAATATTTGAGAATGTCAGTTTCCCTTGGTCCCAACCAAAAAAGGTTTCATCAGACTGCATGCAGGACATTCTGAGAGTTGACAATATTCCAGTACAGTTTTAATCTGTATTTCTCTTAATATGTAGGATTGAATATCTACTCATGTTCAACACATGTGTATTTCCTTTTTTGTGAACACTTATTTTTAAATCTTTGTCCATTTTTATGGGACTGGTGCTTCCAAGGCCTTTTTTTTAAAAAATACGTATTAAGGATATTAGTCTTTGGTTAACACTTTAAGTTGCAAATATTTATTTCCAATTTGTTATTTATCCTCTGAGTTTCTCATTTCTCCTCCTTCTCCTCCTCCTCCTCCTCCTTGCTCTTTTTTTCTCCTCTTCCTTCTACTCCTATCATTGTCTAGGCAGGTAAACTAAATTTAGAGCAATTGGAGCAGAAAAGACTGCCCTAAGAACTAGTTTTATAAATAAACTGTTAATTCCATAGGGGAAAACAGATAATTCCAATAATTTATTTGGACTTTCAGTGAAAAAATATCCCATAGGCTAAATAAATCTAATTAAAAGTAAACATTAGGTATCTGTACAGCATTCTTATTTTCTCTGTACCTGGGAATCCTGAATAGTCAATTAACTTCTGTAAAAATAACTAGTAGTAATGAGGCTGAACCCAGAATCTACTCTTCTAGATGGACAATCCACCTTTTTTTCATATATATAATTTTTTTTATTGTGCTTTATGTAAAAGTTTACAGCTCGATTCATCAAAACTATAATTGCTGGAGTTCCGGCAAAATGGCACTCTAGGCAGAAGCACCACGCCATCCCTCCACAGCAAAGATCCGAAAAACTAAGCTGAATGGAGAATACAACAATTCTGAAACCCTAAAACATCAAATGAAGAGATAAAGAACTCAGCCAAGCACCAAATGGAGCGAGAAAACTGACAGAGAACGGAGATCGAGGAGAGATTCATGCAGAGGTCCCCTACCAGCTAACACAGCGCGGATCCGCCATCTTGGACTCCTATTGGAGACCAGCAAACAGGGGGTACGAGAAAGCAGCCTCACAGAGTGTCCAGTGGGAGACAAAACAACTGGTAATTTGCGATATATGCTTTCCCACCCCCCACCCTTCTTCACCCTGACTTGGCCTCCTCTGCTTCCCGCGGCCACAGTTGCTTGACCAGGAAACACTGGCTGCTTGGATTCCACACACCTGAATGGGTGGCTCTCTGAGTGCCATTTGTTGGCTGCTGGTGTTGCTTTTTTTCCACTTCTTTTTATTTCTTCCTTGCCTCTCCCCATCTCCCCCTCCTTTCGCTCGAGTACCTCGCTCTGTGCGCCATCTTTGCTTCTTCCTGAGCGGCTGCGGAGCTCCGTTTGAGTGTGGAGCTGCTTCCCGGTTTGGGATGCTGCACTGGTGGGATCCCGGGGCTTTTGTTCGTTTGTTTGTTTTGAATTGTTTGTTTGTTTTCTTTTCCTTTTCTTGAGTTGGGAGCCCTTTCTGGCCAGGCTGAGCTGCGTGCCAGGGAGACTCCTCTTTGGCTTCCACAGACGTGCAGAGGGATCCCTGAGAGCATTTCTTTTTACGTTGGCTTTTTTTTTTTTTTTTTCTGTTTCTTTGGGGGCCTTTATTCTTTTTTCTTTTTTTAATTTGTTTTGTTTTCTTTTTCCTCTTTTACCCTTTTTGTCTTTCTTCATTGCTCAGTTTCTCATCTCTCTATATCTTCCTTCTCTTTCTGTTCCCTGAATACCTGGCGTTGCATACCTCTACGCCTTCTAGCCAGGCTGTACTGCAACACCTGAGAGTGACTTCCCCAGACCTCATAGCTGCACTGGTGGGATCCCTGGGAACTTTATGTTTCTTTAACCTTTCTGATTCTTATTTATTCATTCTTTTCTTTTCTTCCTCCTCCCCTTTTGGTTTTTCTCCATTTCATAGTCTCCCATCTTTCCACTCCAACGGCAAGCTCCCCTAACATTCTTTTCTCTTTGTTTGTATGTTTTTGGCTCCTGTTCCTCTCTCCTCTCTCCCATATTCATCTTAGCTCCACACATAACAATCTCCCTGCTGCATCCTGCCTACCTGCACCGTACGCTTGACATCACACCACCAAGCAGCACAGGCATGGCCTACTGGAACCTGCCCTGCACTGATTACCGACCCGCTCTGGTGGCTGTAGTAAGTGCCACAAACAACCCGTCCCAGTAACTCCTCTTCACCTAGACCTGCCCTGCCGTACCATATGTGAGTGACTGACCCTGCCAGTTGAAGAAGGAGGCAAAAAGTATTGTGCCAACAGATGAGCAAACAACAAAGAACACACAGTCTGCCTGCTCAGACATAGTCAATTTTTTTTTTTAAAAAGGGACGAAACAAACAAATCTACTATCAGTAAATGAGAAAAATAACTACTGAATGCCCCGAAGACAGCAGAGAATAACAAAACATTTACAAAAACAGGACAGGATGGTTCCAGTAGGCATCCAAAATAAAACACCAGATGACTCTCCTCTGAAAGAAAATGCACTAGAACTACCTGATGGGGAATTCAAATCCCTAATACTCAGAATTTTCCAAGAACTGAGGCAAAAAGCTGACAAAATGAGGAAAAAATAGACAAATTCATGGAAAATACGGACAAAAAATTGGAAGAATTCAGGAAAATAATGCAGGAACAAAATGCCAAAATAAATTCATAACTAGAAATTATACAAAGACAACAATTAGAACTCCAAAAGATAAACAACAAGATTTCAGAAATGGACGATGTCATAGAAGGGCTGAGAAGCAGATCTGAAACGGTGGAAGACAGGATCAGTGGAATTGAAGACAAACACTTGGATACAACTCTGTTTCAGGAAAACTCAGAAAAAAGAACAAAGAAAAATGAAGAGACCCTGAGAGTTATGTGGGACACAATCAAACGCAAAAAACTGCGAGTGATTGGAATCCAGAATGGGGAGAAAACAGAAAACACAGAGAGGATCATTGAGGAACTGCTGACAGAAAACTTCCCCAATATCATGAAAGATGAAAAGCTGGACATCCAAGAAGCTCAATGAACCCCCTACAGAAGAGACCCCAAAAGAAAATCACCAAGGCATATCATATTCACACTCGCCAAAACCAAAGACAAACAAAGACTCCTGAGAGCAACTCGTGAAAAACAAGAAGTCACATACAGACGAGAAACAATAAGACAAAGCTCAGATTATTCAGCAGAAACCATGCAGGCAAGAAGGCAATGGGATGACAAAGAAAAAAATTGCCAGCCAAGAATAATATATCCTGCAAAACCCTCGTTCAAATTTGATGGTGAAATTTGGTCATTTCCAGATAAACAGAAATTAAGGGAATATGTAAAAGTCAAACCAAGCTTAAAAGAATTATTAAAGCGAGTTCTTCGATCTAAGGGCAAACAGCATCAGCTCACAGGCAAAACCTAGGATGCAGGATCATACCAGCCAGATACCAATCTAGGAAGTGAACTCTTGAGGACTATCCAAAACCAAAAGAAATACAACAGGGAATCAGAGCAGTTAATCAGTAAATGACAACAACATCAAAACAATAAAAGAGGGAATAAACGACATAGGTATAGAACCTTCTAATAGAGAGGAAGGCAAGGCGATACCAAGTAATGGTAGACTGCTTCAAACTTAGAAAGATAAGGGTAAAATTTATGGTAACCACAAAGAAAGTTAACAAACATACTCATAAAAAAAAAAAAGAGGAAAAACATAAAGTCTCAGCAAAAACAAAACCTACAAAAACAAAAGAAATGAAAAAAAAAAATCCACAAACAAAAGTAACTCAGCACAAGAGAGTAAGAAGAACAAAGAAAACATCAGTACCACAAAAAAAAGCACTACAAAATGACAGCAACAAACCCACATCTATCAATAATTACACTGAATGTAAATGGACTCAATGCACCCATAAAGAGACTGAGAGTGACAGAATGGATAAGAAAACAGGATCCATCAATATGCTGTCTACAGGTGACACACCTTAGAAACAAAGATGTGAATTTATTAAAAGTCAAAGGTTGGAAAAAAATATATCAAGCTAACAACTACCAAAAAAGAGCAGGAGTGGCTATTCTAATCTCAGATAAAATAGACTTTAAAATGAAATCTAGCATAAAAGACAAAGAAGGACACTATATAATGATTAAGGGGATGATCCATCATTAAGACATAACCATAATAAACATCTACACACCCAATGACAGGGCTCCAAAATACATCAAACAAACTCTAACAACACTGAAAAGAGAAATTGACAGTTCCACAATAATAGTAGGAGACTTCAACACACCACTATCAGTAAAGGGCAGAACAACTAAGAAGAAGCTCAGCAAAGCTACAGAAGACCTAAAGGGCACAATCAGCCAACTTGACCTCATAGATGTATATAGAACACTCCATCTAACTGCTGCAAAGTACACATTCTTTTCCAATGCACATGGAACGTTCTCCAGAATAGACCACATCTTAGGCCACAGAGCAATCTTCAACAAGATCCAAAACGTTGAGATAATTCAAAGTATCTTCTTTGACCACAATGCCATCAAGGTAGAAATTAACAATAGAAAGAGCAAGGAAAAAAAATCATCTACATGGAAACTGAATAATACCCTGCTTACACATCACTAGGTAATAGAAGAAATCAGAGATGGAATCAAAAAATTCCTAGAATCAAATGAGAATGAAAACACATCATACCAAAACCTTTGGGACACAGCAAAGGCAGTCCTCAGAGGACAATTTATAGCAATAGACGCACATATCAAAAAAGAAGAAAGGGACAAAATCAAAACATTAACTACAGAACTCAAACAAATAGAAAGAGAACAGCAAAAAAAGCCCACAACCACCGGAAGAAAGGAAATAGTAACAATCAGAGCAGAAATAAATGAAATAGAGAACAGAAAAACAATAGAAAGAAATCAACAAAACCAAAAGTTGGTTCTTTAAAAGAATCAACAGAATCGACAAACCACTGGCCAGACTGACAAAAGAAAAACAGGAGAGGACGCAAATAACCCAAATAAGAAATGAAATGGGGGACATTACAACAGACCCAACCGAAATAAAAAGGATTATAACAGAATATTATGAAAAACTATACTCCAACAAATTTGAAAACCTAGAGGAAATGGATAAATTTCTAGAAACACACAGCCTACCCAAACTACATCAAAGTGATGTTGAAAATCTGAACAGACCCATAACAAGAGAAGAGATTGAAAAGGTAATAAAAAATACTCCCAACCAAAAAAAGCCCTGGCCCAGATGGCTTCACTGGAGAATTCTACAAAACATTTACAGAAGAGCTTGTACCAGTACTACTCAAGGTATTTCAGAGCATAGAAGAGGAAGAAACACTTCCAAATTCATTCTATGAAGCCACCATAACGCTGATACCAAAACCAGGAAAAGATGTCACAAAAAAAGAAAATTACAGACCAATATCTCTCATGAATATAGATGCAAAAATTCTCAACAAAATTCTAGCCAATAGAATTCAGCATCATATCAAAAAAATAATACACCACGACCAAGTAGGATTCATACCAGGTATGCAAGGATGGTTCAACATTAGAAAATCAATCAACGTAATCCACCACATAAATAAAAGGAAAGAAAAGAATCACATGATCATCTCAATTGATGCAGAAAAGGCATTTGACAAAGTCCAACTCCCATTCCTGATAAAAACTCTCAATAAAATAGGTATAGAAGGGAAATTTCTCAACATAATAAAGGGCATCTATGCAAAACCAACAGCCAACATCATTCTTAATGGACAGAGGCTGAAAACGGGAACAAGACAAGGATGCCCTTTATCACCACTCCTATTTAACATTGTGCCAGAAGTTCTAGCTAGAGCAATAAGGCAAGAAAAAGAAATAAAGGGCATCCAAATTGGTAATGAAGAAGTTAAACTGTCCCTGTTTGCCGATGATATGATACTATACACAGAAAACCCTAAAGACTCCACGAGAAATCTACTGGAACTAATAGAAAGATTCAGCAGAGTAGCAGGATATAAGATAAACATTCAAAAATCAGTTGGATTCCTATACACCAATAAGGAGAACGATGAAAAGGAAATCAGGAAAACAATACCATTTTCAATAGCCCCTAAAAAGATAAAATACTTAGGAATAAATCTGACCAGGGATGTAAAAGACCTATACAAAGAAAACTACAAAACACTACTGCAAGAAACCCAAAGGGATCTACATAAATGGAAAAACATACCATGCTCATGGATAGGCAGACTCAACATTGTGAAAATGGCAATTCTACCCGAAGCAATTTACAAATACAACGCAATCCCGATCCAAATACCAGCAACATTCTTCAAAGAGATGGAAAAACTAATCATTAACTTTATATGGAAAGGGAAGAAGCCCCAAATAAGTAAAGCACTATTGATGAAGAAGAATAAAGTTGGAGGACTCACACTACCTGACTTCAGAACCTACTATACAGCTACAGTGGTCAGAAGAGCCTGGTACTGGTACAACGACAGATACATTGACCAATGGAACAGAATTGAGAACCCAGATGTAAATCCATCCACCTACGGTCACCTGATGTTCGACAAGGGCCCAAAGTCCATCAAATGGGGAAAAGACAGTCTTTTTAACAAATGGTGCTGGCAAAACTGGGTATCCATCTGCAAAAAAATGAAACAGGACCCATACCTCACACCATATACAAAAACTACTTCAAAATGGATCAAAGACCTGAATAGAAAGCCTAAAACTATAAAGTTCATAGAAAAAAAAATAGGACCAACACTTCAGGCCTTAATACATGGCATTAACAGGATACAAACCATAACCATCAATGCACAAAACCCAAGAGATAAGCTAGATAACTGAGGTCTTCTAAAAATCAAACACCTATGCTCTTCAAAAGACTTCACCAAAAGAGTGAAAAGAGAACCTACAGACTGGGAAAAAATTTTTGGACAGTACATGTCAGACAAAGGTCTAATCTCCATAATCTACAAGAAAATCCAACACCTCTACAACAAAAAGACAAATAATCCTATTAAAAAATGGGCAAAGGAAATGAACAGACACTTCACCAAAGAAGACATTCAAATGGCCAACAGACACATGAGGAAATGCTCACGATCACTAGCCATTAGAGAAATGCAAATTAAACCCACAATGAGATACCATCTCACCCCGGCATTACTGGCACGAATCAAAAACACTGGAAATAACAAATGTTGGAGGGGCTGCAGGGAGATTGGAACACTTATGCACTGCTGGTGAGAATACAAAATGATACAACCATTTTGGAAAATGATATGGCACTTCCTCAGAAAGCTAGAAATAAACATACCATTCGATCCAGCAATCCCACTCCTAGGAATATATCCTAGAGAAATAAGAGTCGTCACTCAAATAGACATATGCACACCTATGTTCATGGCAGCATTGTCCACAGTAGCAAAATGTTGGAAACAACCTAGATGCCCATCAACAGATGAATGGATAAACAAACCATGGTACATACACACAATGGAGTACTATGCAACGAGAACGAACAACAATGAATCTGTGAAGCATCTCATAACATGGATGAAACTGGATGACATTATGTTGAATGAAATAAGTCAATCACAAAAGGACAGATATTGTATGAGTCCTCTATTGTAAAAACCCATGAAAAAGTTCACACGCAAAATGTAACAATCTTTGTTGGTTACCAGCGATGGGAGGGGGTGGGGGGAAATACTAAATAGGCAATAGATAAGTGGTATCTTGGGTGAAGGGTGAGACTGTACACAATACAGGAGAAACTAGCACAACTTGTACAAGGAAAGGTCATGGAAGCCCCATAGACACATCCAGACTCCCTGAGGGACTGCATTGCTGGGCAGAGGGCTCTGGGGACCATGGTCTCGGGGAACATCTAGCTCAATTGTCCTGACACAGCTTATAAAGACAATGCTCTACATTCTACCTTGGTGAGTAGTGTCTGGGGTCTTAAAAGCCTGTGAGCGGCCATCTAAGACACTCCACTGGTCTCATCCCTTTGGGAGCAAGGGAGAATGAAGAGAACAGGATACAAGGAAAAGATTAGTCCGAAGGACTAATTGTCCACAGCTACCAAGGCCTCTACCAGACTGAGTCCGGTACAGCTAGATGGTGCCTGGCTACCACCACTGACTGCTCTGACCAGGATCACAACAGAGGGTTCTGGACAGAACTGGAGAAGGATGTAGATCATAATTCTAACTCACAAAAAAAAGACCAGATTTACTGGCCTAAAGGAGACTGGAGAAACCTCGAGTGCGGCCGCCAGACACCCTTTCAGCTCAGTGGTGAAGTTACCTTCGAGGTTCACTGTTCAGCCTGGGAGTGGACAGCCCCATAAAACCAAATGAGACTAACGAGGTACAGGAGTCCAGTGACAAGGGCCAGAAAGCAGAAGGGGACAAGGAACTGGTGAAAGGGAACCCAAGGTTGAGTAAGGATATTGTTGATGTGTTGTGAGATTGTTAACCATTGTCATAGGGCAACATGTGTAGTAACTGTTAAATGAGAAACTATTTTGTTCTGTAAGCCTTCATCTTAAGTGACAATAACAGCACAATTTGAAGAGCGTAGTCAATGTCACTGAACTGTGCATGTAGAAATTTTTGAAACGGTGTATCTTTGGCTATGTGTAGTTTCACCAAAAAAAAAGAGGTTGAGAAGTTAGAGGGTTGATATGTTGTGGGGTTGTTAACCAATGTTATAAAACAACATGTGTACTTCTGTTTCATGAGAAACTACTTGTTCTGTAAGCCTTCACCTGAAGTACAATAAAAAAAAATAAAAAAAGTTTACAGCTCAAGTTAATTTCTCATACAAAAATTTATACACATATTGTTGTGTGACATTAGCTGCAATCCCCACAATGTGACAGCACACTCCCCCTTCCCACCCGGGGTTCCCTGTGTCCATTCGACCAGTTCCTCTCGCTTCCAGCCTTATCATCCTGCTTTTGGACAGGAGCTGCCCATTTGGTCTCTTATATCTGATTGAACTAAGAAGCACATTCCTCACATGTATTATTTTTTGTTTTATAGACCTGTCTAATCTTTGTCTGAGGAGCGGGCTTCAGGAATGGTCTCAGTTTTGGGTTAACAGTGTGTCCAGGGGCCATAGTTTCGGGGGTTCCTCCAGTCTCTGTAAAACCATTAAGGCTGGTCTTTTTATGTGAACTTGGGTTCTGCTCTACATCTTTCTCCTGCTCTGTCTGGAACTCTCTGTTGTGTTCCCTGTCAGGGCGGTCATTGGTAGTAGCCAGGCACCATCTAGTTCTTCTGGTGTCAGGCTGGTGGAGTCTCTGGTTCATACGGTCCCTTAGTCCTTTGGGCTAATATTTTCCTTGTGTCTTTGGTTGTCTTCATTCTCTTTTGCTCCAGGTGGGTTGGGACCAATTGATGTATCTTAGATGGCAGCTCGCTAGCTTTTAAGACCCCAGATGACACTCACCAAAGGGGGATGTATAACATTTTGTTAAACTTTGTTATGCCAATTGACCTAGATGTCCCCCAACACCATGGTCCCCAGGCCCCAGCACCAGCTACTCTGTCCCTGAAAGTGTTTGGATGTGTCCAGGAAACTGCTTAGCTTTTGCTTTGGTCCAGTTGTGCTGACTTCCCCTGTATTGTGTGTTGTCCTTCCCTTCACCAAAGTTGATTACATTCTTCAAGTGCACCCATTCTCGCTATCCTTTTCCCAATCATTCCACCTCCAGTAACATAGACTCCATGCTTCCTAAGCAAAAACTCTCCCTCCTGTCTTAGAATTTTGACAGTGTATGTAGAGAAGAAGGAGCCCTGGTGGCACAGTGGTTAAGTGCTCGGCTGCTAATGAAAAGGTCAGCGGTTCAAACCCACCAGCCACTCTAAGGGAGAAAGATGTGGCAATCTGCTTCCACAGAGATTACAGATTTGGAAACCCTTATGGGGCAGTTCTACTGTGTCCTACAGGGTCACTATGAGTTGGGTATATACGGAAGATGATTCCCTGCAGATTTCAGGAAGTGAAAGCTTGAAAGAAAGGAACAGGTTTACAGCAAGGAGCAGAAGAGGAGAAAATCAGCTTCAGACACACTCTGACAAATCAAACAAGTATGTTTATTTCAAATGAGTGGATGGCTATGACAGTGTTATATATATGTAGGAAATTTCTTCAGGAAAAGTATACTTGCTGCCATTCCAAAAAGTAAAAGCCCTCAGTTCAGACTTTTTGTTTTGAACTTTTGCCCACAGCTGTGGGCTTCATTTGGCTCTGGGGTGTTAGTAAATACCGCTCAAAGAGGAAGCTGAGGGCACTGATAATGGACATGGAGGCCGTTGTGATTCCCAGTGGGAGCACGTAGGACCACCGTTTACCTATTAGTGCTTCTTTTTTAACAGGAAAGCTCGGTGGAAAGTCAAAGGTGGTGTTGCCAGAAAAATCCGCATAGAAATTCCAGATCACTGCACTCGCGGTACACACAGAACTGAACAAAAGAAGGTAGGCGCACATTTTGTAATACATTCGAAGAAAATCTGGGTATGGGGCTTTGATCCAACTGACCCAAAGGGTCAGCGTGCCAAAAATCAGGACTGGTAACTTGATAAAATTAGCTAACAAGATCATGTCCTGCGCATAGGAGATTTCATCAGAAATGGCCCAGCTCTCATTCATAACATGCTCCTGCGCCATCTCGACCAGCACTCCAGAGATGTTAACCTTTTGAATATAAAAAACATCCCAAAGTCCAATAAACACAACAGGAACAACCTTGCTGTCAAATTCCCACACGCGCCAGGATCTGCTGATTGCTAGGACGATACCGGATGTCCAAGACATATAACTCAAAAGGAGGCCGAGGAGCTGGCGGCAAAAGTGCTGCATTTCAAGTCGACTGCAGACAGGTAGAGGAGTTATGAGGTCAAGCCAGGAACGCCAAGGAGAAAACAAAATGAAACAGATTGATGAGCCACAGGTTAGAAAGTGCTGAATATTTACATCTTGCCCTTCTCATCTAAGGCTATATTTCCACATTCTATATTCTTCCCGGCCTTCAATCAGTGTTCTAAGTATCTTCTTTAAGCATAAGAGAAGCCTAATCTTTAACCCTTAAACCAAAAATATCCCCTGAAGTCATCTGAAAACCTAATAACAATTTAGCTTAACAAGTAAAAAAGGAAACCCGTTGCCTGTTGAGTCGATTATGACTCATACCGACCCTACTGGACAGAGTAGAACTGCCCTATAGGATTTCCAAGGAGCGGCTGGTGGATTCGAACCTCTGACCTTTTGGTGAGCAGCCGAGCTCTTAACCACCACGCCACCAGAACCCCATAAAAAGGGAGGAAGTAAAAAGAAGTTAAAGAATGGTCTGTGTCCCGTGTAGAGATACACATAGACATTTGCTACTGAAATATCAAGAGGGAAAGGCACGCTTCCCTGGCTGTACACAAAATCTCCCCAGAATGGTCTTGGGGCTCCCCTTGGCCTGGCCTGTAAGATAAATAACACACGTGAGGAATATGCTTCCCCATCACCCATGTGTCTTAGTCACACATTACCCGTTTACTTTCTTCCCACGCTGACACTAAATCCTGTCAGGGTTCTCACGTAAAGAGGGATGTGATGGTGGAGATGACATTGGCCAAGCTGATGAGCTATAATTCACATTTAAAGTGCTACTCGGGGGGCCTCGTTTTAACTGCCAACAGCATACAGCCTAGCAGTCCATGAAGAAAATGAAATGAAGCTTGTTTATAGCAAAAGACAGGCGCCCTAGGCTTACCTGCTTTGTTTGGCCATCTCAGGATGTATAATCTTTTTACAGAGAGAAGAGAGGAGGACTCCTCAGAAGTGGTTATAGTGCTAACTGCCAGGTTGGGAGGCCGTTGGAAATCGTAACATTCTTATGTTTCCATAACTACCAGGGCTGGTCAGAGAATGCTCAGAAGGGGTCATGTGACAGAGGCCAATTAAAGGGCCAGAGGAGTCAGATAGCACTTGAAGAGTGAAGTCTTTCTAGAATAAAATTTCTTTTTCGAGGTCCTAACCCACCCACAGAGCCCTTGTGGAGCAGTGGTTAAGAGCTATGGCTGCTTACCAAAATGTTGGCAGTTTGAATCCACCACTTGCTCCTACCCTACAGGCAGCTCGACTCTGTCCTCTAGGGTCCCTATGAGTTGACTCAATGGCAACAGGTTTTTTGGTTGGTTTGTTTTTTAATACATGCACAGGTGCCTTGGAAGAAAGACCTGGCAATCTGCTTCTGAAAGATCCCGTTTAAAAAAAAAAGTTGCCCTGGGGCATGGTTCATGGTAGGTTGGATAATGCTATGCTGTAGACCTTGTGGGTGCATGCTTCCAGAGACAGGTTTATCAGGAAGCTGATAAAGCTTAGAAAGGAGCTCCGGTGGCACAGTGGTTAAAGCGTTTGGCTGCTAACCTAAAGGTGGGCAGTTCAAACTCACCAGCTGCTCAAGTGGAGAAAGATGTAGCAGTCTGCTTCTGTAAAGATTATAGCCCTGAAGACCCTATGGGGCAGTTCTACTCTGTCCTATAGGGTCGTTATGAGTTGGAATCATCTTGAGGGCAATGGGTTTGGTTTGGAATAAAACTTAAGCTTCAGGGCCTCTCATTCCCCTGGTGGGGGCCTCAGGAATGTGTTCACATGGCCATATGCTTTGGTCAAATCTGCCAAAGTCTAACTGCAATCAGTTAGGACTACCATCTCTGTCCACTCTGCTGTCCCTTCTTCTCACTCCCTCTCGTGTGCAAGGTAGGACACCAAAGGCACCTTTGAGGTCTGGCTGAGAGGTACTGTAGTTGTGCGCTGTTGAGTCAATTCGGACTCATCGCAACCCCATATGACAGAATAGAACTGCCCCATAGGGTTTCCTAGGCTATAATCTTTACGGGAGCAGATCACCAGGTCTTTTCTCCTGCTGAGCGGCCGGTGGGGTTGAATCATCGCCCTTTTGGTTCGCAGCTGAGTGCTTAACCACTGTGCCACCAGGGCTGCTTTGAGCGGCCCTAGGGTTGGAGAGTATTTCCCTTGCGTTTAGTGAGGTATGTGTATGTGGGCGGCTGTCACTCAACAACCCTGAATATACAAGAACCGAAACACAGCGCGTTTCTTCTTTCCTGGGGAACGCACAAAGCAGAAATGATGCAATGCCTGTGCTTGCAGGGCCCCAACTAGGCAGCAGAGCAAATGGGTTTGCGATGGAGTGGAGTGGCCGATGGGCCCCCACGTTTCAGCTGTGTCTGCCTGTCTTCCTAGTGTTGCCTTAACGAAAATACCACAAGTGGGCGCTTTTAACGAACAGATATTTATTTTCTCACAGTTCAGGAGGCTAGAAGTCCAAATTCAGGGCCAGGGCTCTAGGGGAAGGCTCTGTCTCTGCCGGCTCTGGGGGATTGTCCTTGGTCTTTTCAGCTTCTGTTCCTCAGTTCCTTGGCGATCTCCACATGACATCTATCTTCCCCTCCATTTGTGCTTCCTTGTTTGTGCTTCATCTGCTCCTCTTAGATCTCAAAAGTGATCGGCTTCAGATACACCCTACACAGACAGGACCTCATTCACATAACAGGTAGCAGGATATCCACACATACAGGGGTTACAACACACGTGTTTTGGGGGGCACAATTCAATCCACAAGAGTCCCTGATGCATTGTGTCCAGAGCAGATCAAACAGTCCCTGGTGCAGCGAACACCCCAAAAACACGCAATTTCTACAACAAAACCCCTGCACATTGTCATCAGGGAGTCACAAGGACAACGTGATGACCCAGTAAGACAGCCCCACACAACAGCAGCAACCTAGAACAGAATTTAAAGTGTTCTTGTGTATTAATGGCTTGATTGTTTCAGATCTCAGATAAGACAGGGTTGAGGTATCCTGGTAGAAGCCAACAGCAAAACAGGAATCAAATATGGTATTTGTCACCTTTTTAAAATTTATAATTTGTTTCCATCCTAAACAAATATTCAGTTTCCTACCTAACTTCGACATTTATTTTTATTAAAAAGAGCTCCACTCCAAGAGTCTGACCTTCCGTCCCACAAACCTGCTCCAGGACAGATGCATTTCTCTTCCCACCAGCCAGAAAATTCCACTGTCTCTTGAGTGGCTGTGACAGTTGTCCCGACTGCGGGAAGCGTTTCCTCCAGGTCCCGAGGATGGAGGAGGAAAACAGGATTAACAGCCAACATGTTCCCACATCAGGCATGACTTCCAAGCACTTTAATATATGTTAAATAATCCCTGGCGGGTGCAAACGGTTAAGCGCTCAACTGCTAACAAAAAGGTTGGAGGTTCGGGTCCACCCAGAGGCACCTAGGAAGAAAGGCCTGGGGACTCTACTTCCGACAAACCAGCCAATGAAAACCCTATGGTGTACAGTTCGAGTCTGACACACACGCGGTCACCATGAGTCCGAGTCGACTTGAAGGCAACTGGTTTGTGTTGGTTTACCTTGTGAACTCATTTAACGGTCACAGCGGCCCACCTCCAACTACAAGTGAGGAATGTGAGGCCCAGAGGACTTTGCTCCAGGCAACGTGGCTCCAGGGCCCGGGAAGCGTGGAAGCGTCGTCTCCATCGAGTGGACACTGGTGTGGGAGGCTGAGTCCATCAGGCCCCAATTCTTCACTCCTCCCTGTATCCAGACCCTTTGCCAGGTGATTTCACAGTTCCTTCCGTTAAAGGGGTAGTGCTCGGCCACGTGACTCGCTTTGGCCAATGGAAGGTTAAAAACCAGCTGCTGTCTATTCCGACTCATGGCATCCCCCTATGTGTCAAATAGAACTGTGCTCCACAGAGTTTTCAGGGGCCAATTTTCCAGAAGTAGATGGCCAGGCTTTTCTTTTGAGGCGTCTCTGGGTGGACTTGAACCTACAGCCTTTAGGTTAGCAGCTGAGCACGCTAACCACCCAGGCACTCCTAGTGGAAGGTTAGCAGGTGTGATGTGATCAAAGATGTGAAAAGCACCTTTGTGACTGGGCATGTCTTCTTGTGCACTGGCCATCGACACGCCCAGGCCAGCCTGCTGGTCCCGTGGAACACAGCCCAGCCTGGATCGGCCTGCTGACCTACAGACTCGTGAGCTCAACAAATAGCCCTCAGTTACACTGCTGAGATTCCACAGGTGTTTGTTATGCAGCCTTGTCTTGGCAATAGCTAACTGATACAACCCACGCCCCTGACTTCTTCCTGGAGCCCTGGTGGTACAGTGGTTAAGAGCCTGGCACTAACCAAAAGGTCGGCAGTTCAAATCCACCAGCCACTTCTTGGAAAGCCTGTGGGGCACTTCTACTCTGTCCTATAGGGTCTCTAGGAGTTTCAGTCGACTCGACGGCAATGGATTTAGTTTGGTTTTGGCACGTCCATCAGCTTTAACTAGACTGGCATCAACAGTCACATACCTACACACAAATGATGACTTAGTATATAATTTACTCAATGGTTTACGGCTCTGACACATGGTGAGGATACATCAATTTTTTAAAAAGATGGACCGTGGGTAAATCAAAGACATGCTGCGTTCACTCAAACAGACACTATTTATTTTGTTACAGTCAAGCAGGACGATCTGTTCATAGGTGTGTTAAGTGTCAAGCATGAAATCTGTACATGTGTTCCATGACGGGCTGCAGGAAGGAAGCCCCAGGCAATACCCCTGACAGAAATCTTGCTACGCTGAGCACTCCACAGCTGAGCTCAGACAGACAGGGGTGAGGAATCAGCCACCCCCTGGAAAGCTGAGGGCCAACCCTAGCGCTAGACTGTTTTTATATGCAAGAACAGAACTATATACAGAGGGTGTACATCAACTCCCTGGAACCTTTGGGTCCCCACTAACCAGACAATTGAAGAAGCACGTAGGGGAATGGACGGGGCGGTTGTGATGACATATGCTTTGTTTTGCTTTTGCTAAAAGGATAACATAGCGCGACATGTTGCTATGTATAAGAGAAAGCCCTAAGAAAGAAAATCAAAAGGCTAGAGACAGACCCACGGATTCTGTTCTTCACATTTCACATACACAGCACTGAGATGGTGACAGCACCGCAGTGCAGGGGAAGAGTCACAGGTGAAAAGAACCTATGCTTTGTCTAACTTAAAAACAAAATGCACTGAAGCCACCCTGATGTCTCTGCTCTGGAGAGGGATGGAGGTTTGGGGACAGTCAGCTCCATCTTTTGTGACCCGACCAGACCAGGTCTAACAGCAAGTGAGGAGCAGGCGGGAAGGAGGAGAAACATGGCTTTTTCCAATCAGAAAGAGCTGACTTTAACGGAATGCCACCTTGTGAAAAGAACCCTTAGCTTTCTGACCTGTGGAGACTGCTGGAAAGGCTGCTGACCCCTGGGTGACTGATACATGCCTGTCTATCTCCGCGGCTCCACGGGGTGCGTTCACATTATCGAGGTGGCTGTGCAGCTCAGTGCAGGGCTCTTGGCTTGCGCAGTGTGCATTCCTGCCCCTTAAAACCGTTCTGTGTTTTGGTAAGGCTTGGGTCACCGCTGACCCAGGGAAACCGCCCCACCTGCTGGAAACCTTCTTTCATGAAAATAAGGGGAAAAGATTAAAAGCATCCCTTAATATAACCAGTGTCCTAATATCATCGAACAGAAAGGCATCCAAGGGATTTGCTCACCGCTAACCATGCATTTAATTGCATGAAAACTTTTGAAGAAACACATGAGATGACAGCAAGGAGGTTCTGCCCCGGCAACTGGAGGTTGAACATCTTTTCATGTGTGTGTCTGCCATGCACGTGTCCTCTTTGGCCAAGGTCTGTTCAAGTCTCCCGCCCACTTTCTGACGGGCCTGTTTGTTTTCTTACTGTTGAGTTCTAAGCGTTCCTTGTACATCCTGGATAACAAGTTGTCAGATATAGGGTTTACAAATATTTTCTCCCAACTGCGGCTCGCCAATGGGAAACGACAGCTAGACAGGATGTTTTCCGCAAACAGACTGGCTTTAGAAACTTCGAGTCTCCACCAGTCCAAGGGGCACCGAATTTCTCAAGTCTGTGGCTGAGCAAGATGATGTTTAGCGGTTGTAGAGTTCACAGGCCTCTGAAGACCAGAGGGAGGGTTCTGACAATAAACGGAACGTTCTCTCACAGCGTGGTCACAGGTTTTGGGGGACAACAAGAGGAGAACAGCCATCTGTCATGACTGATCACCCACACACAAAACAGACGAGTTGGGGGAAACATAATTTAAAAACTGCTAAGCTGGTCTCATGAAAGAAATATCCAACGAGCACATTATCACTAGACACACTTTGTAACCCAAGTAATTTGCTTGGTGGGAAAACGTCCTTCGGACTGTGCTGTCGAATGGGCAGCACTTGAGCTACCTGTCTGCTCTGTGCATGACTGTGTTTAACGACCTTGTTAAGTGGCGACTTTCGTCTGAGAATGAGCAGATCCAACACACTTGGGCTATTCATATCACAGTAGGTTTTTAACGATTAGGAAATGATCCGCCACTCCAAACTTAATAAATTATTATCATCATCACCATCATGATGTTTGCTGGCTCCGGGAACACCAGGATATGATGGAGATGACCCATGCCCGCACTGCCCCACAAGCAGAGGCAAACCCAACATGGCGGCTGTGCCCTGGAGGCAATGTGAGTGACGAGGGTGCCAGGCTCCCCTTCTCATGCTCCTGAGTGACTGGCTGGGGTGGCAGACACTCACTGCCGTCCCCGGAGTGGGTACAGCATCTGAAGACAGGGGGAACAGCAACTGACCCTCCTGGTGACCGCCACACGTACAACTGCACCAGCGTCCACTGTGGAGACTTCGTGCATGGTCACGTTCAAGGCAAGGGCCGGTGGCGAGCTGTCCAGCTCAGCCGTGCAAAGGGAAACCAAACAATTAAATAAAGCATCCCAAACAAACAGGTGAGTTATTGCTTTACCAAGAGCGATCACGCGGGGGATACTCTCTCTAAGACTCGATCTCTTGGAGCCGGGCTGGGCCCCTCCCCGCTCACCACGGGAGACCCCTATTTGCTGCGATCGGGCTGGAGGCTGTCAAGCAGACACTTGAGCTGCTCCTCGCCAAGGTGGATCTTGTCCTCCAGCTCCCGCTGCTCGATGATGAGGGCCGACTTCATCTTCACAAAGTGCTTGTGGTCTGCCAAATTTTCCTCACTGAGGTAGCTGGCCAGGATGTCGAACACGACGCGCTCCCGCCGGTCCAGGTTCTCCTTGAGCTCCTTGGCGTCCTCGTGCTGCTGGGTGAGGACCCTCCGCTTCTCCAGCAGTGACTGCTGTGGGGACAGAGACAAAAACCCCATCAGGTAGGACCACAGCAGGGCTTACCCTGCATGACACCTGGGGGTCTGCTCCCACAGCTGTCCACCAGGTTACCAATGGGGATCTGGAGTTCCCTGTGCTGAGGACCAGAGACCCCACGGGTTCCGCACAGAGGTACACAGGGTGCAGGTGGAGAGCGCCACCTTGTGGCCACAGCAGACCCAACCCCCGCTCTCCACAAACCGCTCATGGCCTAAGTTTCATCCCACAGTCCATAGCACGGCAGGAACAGTTAACGCACTTGGCTGCTGACACAAAGGTTGGTGGTTCGAATCCACAGAGGCGCCTCGGAAGAAAGGCCCGGTGATCTCCTGAAAAATCTTCCACTGAAAACCCTGTGGAGCTGAGTTCTACTCTGACACACATGGGGTAGCTATGAGTCAGAATCGACTTGATGGCAACTGGTTTTTACTGGCCTTAAATGGTTAGCAGGAAGAGTGGTAAGCAGAAGAGGAATCAAGGGACTAGAAGATACAGATGCCCAATTCTGAGATGCCCAAAAGGATAAGGCAAAGGACCAGCACTGGGAGTGATCCCACTTGTGCCAACACCCTTTCTGTGACATTATTGTAGAAAATTTGGTGAAAGGAAAATACTCTGAGGTAACTCCAGGGAAGGATTTCCAGACCCTTCAGGCAGAAGGGGACAGAGTCCATGGGTGTGTTTGTAAAAGTGGACACGTGAGGGCACTGGGGGAGACAGGAGACAGATGCAGGATTGTGAATGTGGTCTGGGGATTGGGATCCTTGATCCTGACCGGAGTCTTGCTCTGGGAGACACAAAAGACCCCATTTCCGAAACAAGAGCTGCCGCGACACGCCACTCACAATCACACTCTGCCTGCAAAAGACCCTCCTGGTTCCCCACACTCAGAACTTAATGAAAACCACACGAGGACACCATGGAGCTCAAGGAGGCAGAGATGAAGTCGTTCAGTGTCTTCAGATGCAGGTTGGTGGTTTCCAACAAGCTCCCAGTGCTGCTGCTGCAGGCATCCTGCAGCCCTGGCTCGGAGCAGCAAGGCCCTAACAGCAGCTGTGCAGACTCACGCAGCCTGAGGGGCTCACATCTGCCTTACTGAGCACGAAGCTCTTTGAGCCAAGAGGTCAAAGTACTCAGGTTTAAAAGTCATGAATGCAATCAATAGCTTGGTCAAGGTCATTGTTGCTCATGTGATAGAAGTGTACCCTCTACACCAAATTGTGATGTTATGAGATTCCTACATGACATGCTGCAAAAAAAAAAAAAAAAAAAAAAAAAAGTAGACTGGCAAATGCCAGAGACTCATTTAAGGTACACGAGTTTCTGCATTATATCTGGGCATCAGGACAGCCACCGGCCTTCTGTCCCTGCACAGCTTTGCCACAGAAGCTCAGTGATAGCCACACGTGGGCCTCCAGGACACGGTCACACTTTGCAAAACGCCAGACACATAGAAAGTATTCCATAAAGGCTAGCTGGTGCCACTGTCATCAAGACAGAGGTTTACAACAGAAACTGCCCTTGATGGGTTGCTTCTGTGATGGGCCCATGACCGCCTTTCAGGGCACCTGCCTGCCGTGACTACAACAGGCCCCCTGCAGCTCCGTCCTTGGAAAGCAAACTGCCTGCTTCTAACCCTTATCTGGGAACACCTTGACCTTCAGGGTGTTTGTGAAACAAAGATACAGTAGATTTTCATGCAAAAGGACAAGGGGAAGCAGATGAATCCTATCCAGAAAGGACACAGACACTCACTGATTGTAGAGATGGGGACTGGGTTATTAACATTGGCAGGGCGCGGGACACGCTGAATGAAGTGAAGGAGTTGCGTGGGTACCCTCTGCCTGCATGTTTGTTTCCTATTGGAAAAGACAAAGGGAGCCTTCTCAAATGGGACACCACAGTTTTTAACATGTTAGCACGCCCATCTCTGCACATCTCAGCCTCCTCGTGGCTCAGCTGCCTGACATACTGATTCTTCTCCAAGCTGGCCATGTGGGAGGAGGCTGTGGCCCTGCACCTGCACATGGAAACGGAACCGCTTCCCACAGGCCCAGGAAGGTGAAGCTCAAGGACGGAGCCTCTAGGTGCCTCAGGTTCCTCATGTGTAAAATGGGCCCTTAGAGAGGCCCCCCTGGGTGGCACCAATGGTTAAGGCCCGACACTCTATTCTGAAAAACCAGCCACTGAGAATGCTGTGGAGCACAGTTCTACTCTGGCACACATGGAGTCACCATGAGTCGGGGTTGACTTTTGACAGTAACTGGTTTCGGGGAGGCAATCACACACATTTACACGTGGTTAAAGGAAAATTAAAAAGAAAGGATACTGTCTAGGAAGAGACGATGAATAGGAACGAGCAGCAGGAATACATGAAAAAATGTCAAGAGAAGCCAACAGCTCTTTCTGAAGATCATGGCAGCCCTGTGGGCCAGTGACAGTACTTCAAGACACCAGATAATACTGGTAACTTCTTCCTTCAGTTGAAAGAGAGGAGGGGTCCTGGGTGGTGTCAACTGTTAAGCCCTCGACTACTAACTGAAAAGGAGGCAGTTCAAACCCACCCAGAGGCGCCTTGGAAGACAGGCCTGGTGATTTGCTTCTGAAAACCCTATGGAGTGGTTCTACTCTGCACACATGGGGTTGCCGTGAGTCGGCACATACTCGAAGGCAACAAACCACCACCATGACCAAATGATATATGATTTCTCCAAAGGGGAAGAGACGGAGGGAGCACTCGACACCTGGATAGCGTTTTGTATTACGGGAGGATAGGCTGCTGCATAAACTGGGCCTGGCTTTAAGGAATTCACTCTCACAACACCCCAAGGAACGCCTTCCCGGGGGACCACCCTCCCACTCCCAGCACAGACGCATGTATAGATACCCGGTCCCCAGGAGAAGCACTGTCGTCCAGGTTATTGAGGGCGTTCTCCACACGGGCCAGGCGGCCTGACAGGGACAGCAGAAGGTTCACCACCTTGTCCAGGTCCCCAATGAACATACGGAACTTGTCAAACTCGTTGGGCTTGCAGACATCTTTGGCGATGGCCTCCATCTCGTCCCCGAGCTCGTTGTTGGCCTGGATGTCCTCCAGCAGCGTCTCCCGGGCTTCCCGCAGCACCTGGAGCTTGCGACTGATGCTGGCGATGAGTTCCTGCTGGGCACAGGGCGGACAGACAGTCATTAGGTCCCCCAACCCAGCGTACTGCTTCCTGCAGGGCACGGCGCTGCATCAACATACCCATCGTCTGAATGGGGGGAAGCTCGCTTTTGTGTCATCTAATAAGAAAGGAGCAAGCCCTGGTGGCACAGAGGTTAGGTGCTCAGCTGCTAACCAAAAGGTCACCGGTTCCAACCCACCAGACGCTCTGCTGGAGAAAGACTGCTTCCTTAAAGATTTCAGTGTTGGAAAGCCTATGGGGCAGTTCTACCGTCCTACAGGGTTGCTATAAGTTGGGATTGACTCTGGCAATGTGGTTTTGGGTTTTCAGCAATAAAGGATTCATAAGACCGAAAGAAAACCAAACAAACAAACCAGTTACCACTGAGTCAACTCCAACTCACAGCGATGCCATGTGCATACGAGTAGAACTGTGCTCTGCAGAGTTTTCAATGGATCATTTTCTGGAAGTAGACTGTCAGGCCTTTCCTCTGAGACACTCCTGGGTGGATTCAAACCTCCAACCTTTTGATTAGCAGCTGGGCACATTAACCGTTCGCACCACCATCCCCTTGCCAAAAAAAAAAAAAAAACAACCAAACCCATTGCCAGTGAGTCAATTTCAACTAATAGCAACCCTACTGCAACCCTCTAGACAGAGCAGAACTGCCCCACAGGGTTCCCAAGGCTGTAATCTTTACGGAAGCAGACTGCTACATCTTTCTCCTGAGGAGCGGCTGGTGGGTTCGAACTGCTGACCTTTCGATTAGCAGTGGAGTGCTTAACAACTGCACCACCTCCTTATTTGCACTACGCAGGGACTCCAAAACCAGTTGCTGATGAGTTGACTGTAACTCACAGCAACCCCACGTGTGTCAGAGTAGAACTGTGCTCCACAGGGTTTTCAAAAGGCTGATTTTTTGGTAGCAGATCACCAGGCCTTCCTTCCGAGGTGGTTGAATCACTGGCATTTAGCTTAAAACAAAATAAGTATGTTCTTGCTCTGGTGTCATGGATTGAATTGTGTCCCCCCTAAATATCTGTCAACTTGGCTGGGTCATGATTCCCAGTATTGTATGATTGTGTACCACTCTGTGAATCTGATGTGATTTCCTTATGTGTTGTAAACTCTATCACTATGATGACGTTATACTGATGAGGTTTATAAGATCAGATAGTGTCTTAATCCAATTTCTTTTGATATACAAAAGAGAGAAGCAAGCAGAGACACAAGAGAACCTCATAGCACCAAGAAAGCAGTGCTGGGAGCAGAGTGCGTCCTTTGGACCTGAGGTTCCTTCGCAGAGAAGCTCCCAGACCAAGGGAAGATTGATGAATTGGATCTTCCTGCAGAGCCGACACAGAAAGCCTTCCCCTGGAGCTGATGCCCTGAATTTTGACTTGTAGCCTACTGGACCGTGAAGAAATAAACTTCTCTTTGTTAAAGCCATCCACTCGTGGTATTTCTGTTAGAGCAGCACTAGATGACTAAGACACTCTGGTAATGTCTTGTTACATAATACTGGAGGCACGGCCTTCTGGTGATACTGAAGGTAGATTCCGTTCCAACCTCTGTCTTCGTAAGGATTCGCAGAACCTATGTGACACTTTGTGCTTCATACTTGAAAACTCCAACTTAGATTCTTACATATACAGCAATTAGTGTGTCTACGTCTAGTACCCACCACTCGTCTGTCAGTTTGTCCCACTGTGGGGGCTTGCGTGTTGCTGTGAGGCTGGAAGCTATGCTACTGGTATTTAAAACACCAGAAGAGTCACCCTGGGTGGACAGGTTTTGGCAGAGCTGCCAAACTAAGACAGACTAGGAAGAAAGGCCTGGTAATCTACTTTTGAAAAAAAACTGGCCAGTGAAAACCTTATGAATAGCAGCAGAACACTGTCTGGTATAGTGCCAGAAGATGAGCCTCTCAGGTTGGAAGGAACTTAAAATACAACTAGGGAAGAGCTGTCTCCTCAAAGTACAGTCAACCTTAATGACGTGGATGGAGTCAAGCTTTCAGGACCTCTGTTTACTGATGTGGCACAACTCAAAAAGAGAAGAAACAGCTGCAAACATTCGTTAATAATCAGAACGTGGAATATACGAAGTATGAATCTAGGAAAATTGGAAGTCATCAAAAATGAAAGGGACCACATAAAGACTGATATCCTAGGCATTAGTAAGCTGAAATGGACTGGTACTGGCCATTTTAAATCAGAAAATTGTATGTTCTACTATGCCAGAAAGGACAAAAAGAACACTTCAAGATCTATCCTTAAGTACAACACTGTCAGTGTTAGGATAATAACCACTTGCCTATGAGGAAGACCAGTTAATTCAACTATTATTCAAATTTACACACCAACCACTAATGCCAAAGATGAGGAAATTAAGAGTTTTACCAACTTCTGCAGTCTGAAATTGATCAAACATGCAATCGGGATGCATTGATAATTACTAGTGATTGGAATTGAAAGTTGGAAACAAAGAAGAAGGATCAGTAGTTGGAGAACAAGGCCTTGGTGATGCCGGAGATCAGGTAATAGAATTTTGCAAGACCAATGACTTCCTCTTTGCAAATACCTCTTTTCAACAACATAAACAGTGACTATATACATGGACCTAACCGGAGAGAAAACACAGGAATCAAATCAACTACATCTGTGGACAGAGACGATGGAGAAGCTCAATATCATCATCAGTCAGAACAAGGCCAGGAGCCGACTGCAGAACAGACCATTAATTGCTCATGTGCAAGTTCAAGCTGACACTGAAGAAAATGAAAACAAGTCCACGAGAGCCAACGTATGACTTTGAGTATATCCCACTTGAATTTAGAGACCATCTCTAGAATAGATTTGATGCGCTGAACATTAATGACCAAACACCAGACGAGTTGTGGAACGACATCAAGGACATCATACATGAAAAAAGCAAAAGATCATTAAAAAGACTGGAAAGAAAGAAAAGACCAAAACGGATGTCAGAAGAGACTCTGAAACTTTCTCTTGAACACAGAGCAGCTAAAGCAAAATGAAGAAATGAACTAAAAGAACTGAACAGGGAGATTTCAAACGGCAGCTTGAGAAGACAAAGTAAGGTATTACAATGAAATGTGCAAAGACCTTGAGTTAGAAAACCAAAAAGGAAGAACATAATCGCCATTTCTCAAGCTGAAAGAACTGAAGAAAAAATTCAAGCCTCAGGTTGCAATTTTAAAGGATTCTATGGGCAAAATACTGAAGGACGCAGGAAGCATCAAAAGAAGATGGAAGGAATACACAGAGTCACTGCACCAAAAAGAATTGGTTGACATTCAACCATTTCAGGAGGTAGCATATGATCCAGAACCTATGGTACTGAAGGAAGAAGTCCAAGGTGCACTGAAGGCACTGGTGAAAAACAAAGCTCCAGGAATTAATAGAATACCAATTGAGATGTTTCAACAAAGGGATGCAACGCTGGAGGTGCTAGCTCATCTATGCCAAGAAATTTGAAGACAGCTGCCTGGCCAACCGACCAGAAGAGATCCATATTTGTACCCATTCCCAAGAAAAGTGATCCAACAGAATGCAGAAATCACTGCACAATATCATTAATATCACACTCAAGTAAAATTTTGCTGAAGATCATTCAAAAGCAGGTGCAGCAGTATATCCACAGGGAACTGCCAGACATTCAAGTTGGATTCAGCAGACGACATGGAACACGGGATATCACCGCTGATGTCAGATGGATCCTGGCTGAAAACAGAGAATACCAGAAAGATGTTTACTTGTGTTTTACTGACTATGCAAAGGCATTTGACTGTGTGGCCCATAACAAATTATGGATAACACTGTGAAGAGTGGGAATTCCAGAACACGTAACTGTCCTCTGAGACTCCTGTAGATAGATCGAGAGGCAGTCGTTCTAACAGAACAAGGGAATACTGGGTGGTTTAAAATCAGGAAAGGTGTACGTCAGGATTGTATCCTTTCACCATACCTATTCAATCTGTATGCTGAACAAATAATCTGAGACGTTGGACTGTATGAAGAAGAACATGGCATCAGCATTGGAGGAAGACTCATTAACAATCTGCAATATGCAGATGACACAACCTTGCTTGCTGAAAGTGAAGAAGGCTTGAAGTACTTACTGATGAAGATCAAAGACCACAGCCTTTCAGTACAGATTACACCTCAACATAAAGAAAACAAAAATCCACACAACTGGACCAATAAGCAACATCTGATCCAAACCCCAAAATCCGTAGCCATCGAGGTGATTTCTACTCATAATGACCCTATAGGACAGAGTAGAACTGCCCTGTAGGGCTTCCAAGGATCAGCTGGTGGATTGGAACTGCCGACCTTTCGGTTAGCAGCCAAGCTCTTAACCACTGCGCCACCAAGTCTCCCAACATCGTGAGAAAATATGGAAGCTGTCAAGGATTTCATTTTACTTGGATCCACAATCAATGCCCGTGGAAGCAGCAGTCAAGAAATCAAACTATGTATAGCATTTGGCAAATCTGCTGCAAAAGACCTCTTTAAAGTGTTCAAAAGCAAAGATGTCACTTTAAGGACTAAGGTGTGCCTGACCCAAGCCATGGTGTTTTCAGTCACCTCGTATGCATGTGAAAGCTGGACAATGAATAAAGAAGACCGAAGAAGAAGTGATGCACTTAAATTGTGGCGCTGGTGAAGAATATCGAATATACCAGGGACTGCCAGAAAATGAACAAATCTGTCTTGGAAAAAGTACGGCCAGAATGCTCCTTAGAAGCAAGGACAGCAAGACTTCGTCTGACGTACCTTGAACATGTTATCAGGAGGGAACCATTCCTGGAGAAGAACATCATGCTTGGTAGAGGGTCAGCGAAAAAGAGAAAGACCCTCAACGAGATGAACTCTGGCGGCACAGTGGTTAAGTGCTCAGCTGCTCCACGGAGAAAAATGTGGCAGTCTGCTTCTGTAAAGGTTTTAGCTTAGGAAACCCCATAGGACAGTTCTGCTCTGTCCTATAGGGTCGCTACCAGTCGGAACTGACTTGACAGCAATGGGTTTGGGTTTTGTAATATTTACAGGAGCAGATAACCATGTCTTTCTGCTGTGGAACCACTAGTGGGTTCAAACTGCCGACCTTTTGGTTAGCAATCGAGTGCTTAACCTTTGCGCCACCAGGGCTTCCTTCATCTTTATGACAGGTGGATTATTGTTTGTTTCACCCCCGACAGGTGGATGATTTTAAAGACAAACTCGATCTAGCATTTACGTATTAAGAAACCCAAAACAAACAAACAAACAAAAAAAACACTCCCCCAAAACCAAAACAGCACACGTTTGGAAGGCAAGAGTTCCAATCATGTCGTACTGCATCAATGCTCTCTCTACAGAAGCATTTCTTTGAGTCAATCTGTTCCCTTGCTCTGCTAGAATTCTCTTACACCACCTGATGTCTATCTCAGGGGGTCAAGCAAACTTTTTTAGGCTTTGCGGGCCATACGTTCTCTGTCGAACCTCAACTCTGCTGTTGTAGCGTGAAGGCAGCCAGGTCAATGAATGAAAGTGGCTGTGTGCTAACAGGAGTCCCTGCTGATGCACATGGTGAACATGCTCAGCTGCTCACCAAAAGGGCAGAGGTTCAAGTCCACCCAGAGGTGCCTTGGAAGAAAGGCCTGGCGATCTACTCAGAAAAATCAGCCACTGAAAGCCCTATGGAGCACAGCTCTACTTGACACTCATGGGGTTGCCAAGAGTCAGAGTTGACTCAATGGCAACTGGTGTTCCAATAAAACTTTAAGCAGGTGGTGGGCCACATTTGGCCCCTTTGTCGCAGTTGCCAACCTCAATATTATAATTTTTGTTTATCTGTTTGCTGGTCATCTCTCCCAAGAGAATATAAGCTCCCTCAGGGAAAAGCTGTATTCTGTCTTGTCTACTGTTCTATCCCCACATGCGCAGATGAGTTCTTGGAGCTGAAACAATGATACCTTTTGGGTTCCAAAGCACTTTTGGATCCGCTATCGGTTCTCTGATAATGTGGTTACCTGAGATACTTGAACCTGATGTTCAGAAAAGGATACATGACTGGCTGAAGGTGACAGAATGAAGTCCACTGGATTTTTGTTGGTGTAGAAGGGACATACCAGCTAAACTTAAATAGAATGATGCTGATTTAGCTAACTGGGCACTGGATCCCCTTAGAAAGGTCCAAGACAGGAACCGAACAATTAACCACAAAGGGCTTAATGATGTTGCCCCGAACTTCATTGTCCTGTAGAAGCCGAACACGAGAGCCCCTCAGATATGGGTGGTCAGGGCTGGGGTACAAACCATGGAGCCAACGCCACCTGCTGTCCTGCAGGCTGAGCTGAAGGCTCGAGCTGTGGGCCTACCTTCTTCACCGACAGGTCATGGTCCAGGTCGCTCCCTGAGTCCTCCTCAGCGTCCTGCTGCTCCTGCAGATCCTTCATCTTGATCAGCAGCTCCGCCTTGGGGGCCGACGTGCTGTAGTATGTAGAGCTGGTGGCCAGGGACATGGCCGTCGCCACGCTTAGCTCCTCTTTCCTGGGGGAACGTCAGAATGTTAACTGCTGAAAACGTGTGCCCGGCCATGCTCCACGGACCCTTCCGCCAGGTGTGACAAGTAACTGGTAGCTCTAACATAATAACACTTGTCAGGGAGACAGGATGGGAAGAGGGGAAAAAAAGAGGTGACCAAGTTAGAACTCCAAAGGCCTTGCCAAATGGATAAAGTCTCAGCAGTCCCTGGGTGGCGCCAATGGCTATGCGCTCGAGTACTAGCCAAAAGGTTGGAGGTTCAAACCTACCCAGAGGCACCTCAGAAGAAAGGCCTGGCGATCTGCTTCTGAAAGGTCACAGCCTTAAAAACCCCACAGAGCACAGTTCTACTCTGACACACGGGGTCACCATGAGTTGGCATCGACTCGACGGCAACTAACCATATGTCAGATCACTATCAAATTAGTACTAATAACCAAAACGCAGGCTTTTCGAAGAGTAGCAAATGGATAAAGTGTAGGGGATGTAGTTTTAAAAAAGGGCAAAGCACTGAACTAAGCAGGCATGTCTAGAACTCTCCACTGTGGAGATAAGGGTGCAGACCATCTTCACTGGGGCCTGACCCCACAGGGATGGTGTGTGTAACACTACAATGGGACCCATGTCCTGAAGTGTGGCTCCCTCACACCTTCCTGCCAGCAGCCACTCATCCTTGTCGCTTTGGTCTGTTTTGTCCTATTTCCCCTTTCCTGATCCATTCTTTGGCTCTCCGACCTACTGCCAATGACATGTATGGTGACAATGTCCAACAGAAAAGATGGAACCACAGGCAACTTCGCGGCTAAATCGCTGAATGAGAAAGGCATCAAAGTGCTATTTACAAAACTAAGACAAATTAATTCAGTCACTCATCTATACATAAAATGTCAACAACTCTCTAGCTCAGCTGCTAATCAAAAGGTCAGCAGTTTAAATCCACCAGCCACTCTTAGGAAACCCTATAGGGCAGTTCTACTCCGTCCTGCAGGGTTACTATGAGTTGGAACTGACTCAATGGCACCTAACAACAACGACATATTCAACCTAAGCCTTGCTCCTCTGATGATCGGCTTTCTCTACCGTGGAGGAGTCCCTGGCTGACACAGATGATTAAGTGCTCGACTACTAGGCAAATGGCTCGAGGTTCAAACCCACCCAGAGATACCTCGGAAGAAAGCCCTGGCAATCTGCTTCTGAAAGGTCATAGCCTTGAAAGTCCCATGCAACACAGTTCTACCCTGCATACATGTGGTCACCATGAGTCAGCAATGACTGGACGGCAGCTAACAACAAGTCCACCTTGACATGACTGACATCTGGGACCGGATCACGCTCTGTGGTGGGGGCTGCCCTGTGCATTGTAGGATGGTTAGCAGCATCCCTGGGTTCTACCCACTAGATGCCAGCAGCACGCCCCCCCGACAAGCCGAGTTCTGACGGCCAAAAATGACTCCAGATAATTGTCAAATGTCCCCTAGGGGCACAGTCACCCCCAGGTGAGGACCACTCTTACCGAAAGGAGACCTGTGGGCATTATTCTAAATCAAATAGCTCCAGCCAGGAAAGCTGGGGGCTGGGGGGTGGACTGTAGTGGGTGTTTTCACGCCTTTCCCAGGTCTCCAAGGAATCACCTTCAGAGATAACACCGGCCAGGGTGCTTTTAGCTTCTCTCTCGGGAGGGTCACAAATAAACCAAAAAGTGCTGAGCACTGCAGCAGCCTCCCTGAAAATCCATCCCCCCTAAAGCAATCCTGGAAGCAGGTGAGCCCTGCTACCTCCCCCCATGCCATTTCTGCCTATGAGACACCAGGCAGAATCACAAGGGCCAAACACCCCAAATGGGGGCAGCATTACTCACTTGTCCTCCATGGTCCTCGGGGAGGGGCCTTTGGGCAGCAGCTTCCTCCGCTGCTGGGCCTCCTCCAGGAGATGCTCGTCCTTGGGGAAGATGCCCCCCATCAGGTCCATGGTGGTCTTGATCTTCACACTGGGGTCCAGGACGTCGGCCAGGGACCGGTCCTTCCCCACAATCTCGCGGGCCAGCTCCTCGGACTTGAGGTCCTCCACGCTCTTCTCTTTGGCCTTCACGTACCCGAGCCCCGCGGGGGAGGTGCAGCTATCCTTGGTCGGGGGCACTTGGGCGCCGGGGGGCTCGGACTCGGCCGGCCGGGCTCCGGGCGGCTCCCCAGGCTCTGAGCCCTGCCGCGTGTACAGGTAGAAGCGGGAGTAGGACTGCTCCGACGTGCTCAGCGTCTTGATCTGGTCACGCTCCAGCCCGCTGGGCAGGGTGGGCGGCTCGGCGGGCTGCGCCAGGCCCTGGCGGCTCTCCTTCTCGGGCTGGCTCTCCGAGTGCACGATCTTGATGGGCACCATCTTCACCGTCGTGTTGTTGTCCATTACCCGCTCGATTCTGGAAAGAACAAAACTGTCAAAAGGTAAGGTGCGCCCTGGGCAGCACTCCGGCCCTCCTTCCCCTCCCAGCGAGAAACCTGGCTCAAAGACCCCCAGACCCCGCAGCTGGGGGCGGGCAGCCACGATCCATCCCACGTGCTCGGACGGGCTCTGCACGTTCCCTCCACCCCTAACATGGTCTCCTGTCATCAGCCACCCGAGGGCCCTCCCGTGGGCACACAGTGTTCCATGTCCGCCAGGGGTTCTCAGCATGTCTTCTAGGGTCATCTGGTGAGCGATGTGACAATTGTTTAATTTTCTCTTTTGACTTCAAGGATAATGCAAAAACTTATAAACCCCACCAGGTTTTCTTTTGTAGGGAAACCTGCAATTGATGGGCAGTTTTCACAGAATTACTGCCAGTGTGTTAGGTCAGCGACCCTCGGAGCACAGCCTGTGCTGGCCTGCAGGTGCTGGGCAAAGTCTCAGCGCGCCAGACACATCCTCTTCTACGAAGACTGAGCGCCTGTTTTCACCGGACGCTGACCTCCACCACTCCCCAGTCAAAGCTCTCTCACATGCTCCTGTGCAACCGTATCTCACCCTCAACCTGTGGTCCACCTTCCATCCACCTGCCGGCCTTCTGCTCCACCTGCCAGCCCTCCACTCACCTCCACTCCACCTGCCAGTCCTTCGCCGCACCTCCACTGCACCTGCCAGCCCTCCACTCGGCCTCCCAGCCCTCCCCTCCGCCTGCCAGCCCCCTGCCACTCCACTCTACCTGCCAGTCCGCTGCAGCCCCTCCACTCCACCTCCTAGCACTCTGCCGCCCCTCCACTCCACGTCCCAGCCCTCCGCCCCTCCACTCCACCTGCCAGCCCTCCACTCCACCTGCCAGCCCTCCGTCGCACCTCCACTCCGCTTTCATAGTCTTCATACCAGTGAGATACAAATCCCAGCAGCAAACAGGGAACACACTGGCTTTGTGTCGTTTCAAGTGACTCACCAGTAACATATATTTCTTTTAAAGCTTCTCCATGAAAGGAGCAGGAGAGACAGGGAGGAGGAAGAGAGGACAGAAAGTGCCTGGTTAACACAAAGTGCTCCATCTGTCACAACTGAGGCCTCAGTGTTCTCGGCCACACATGTTGGGGGCAGGGGGCATGCTGTCGAGTTCCACCAGGACAACATGGTTTTAAAATTATTTTTAAAAGTCATATCGGATAAACACACCAGTCTGCTGCTGCCCATGCACATACACTGCATGCACACCAAAAAAAAAAAAACAACAAAAAACAAACCCGTTGCCGTCAAGTTGATTCTGACTCATAGTGGAATTGCCCCATAGGGTTTCCAAGGAGCGGCTGGTAGATTCAAACTACCAACCTTTTGGTTAGCAGCCGAGTTCTTAACCACTGTGCCACCAGGGCTCCTGCAGGTTGGCCTGCCACCAGGGCTCCTGCAGGTTGGCGGGAGTGGGTGGGGTGGGGGGTGGGGGTGGGGTAGGATACCAGCCAGAATTCCCGAAAGCAAAAAATCAGGCCTTGTGTCTAACTCACTGAGCTGAAGATACCTGTGAGCGTTACACCAGGGACCTGATTTTACGTAGCACAAGGGAAGCTCCTGGGTCCCAAATTCAGTGCTGCTTTTCTCCCTTTAACTGGTGGCCAGGGAAAAGCAGTACAGTTCTTCCCAGTTCCTAAGGGTGCGGTCTGCAGGCTAAAATAAGATTATTTTGTATTTTCTTCCCTTCCTCCTGAAAGACCCATGGTGGTGCAGAGGTTAAGCGCTTAGTTGAGAACTGAAAGGTGAGTGGTTGGAACCCACCAGTGACTCCACCAGAGAAAAGATGTGGCAGTCGGCTTCCACAAAGATTACCCAAAAAACCAAACCCACTGCCCCCTATAAAACAGAATAGAACTACACTATAGGAATTACTGGGCTGAAATCTTTATGGGAGCAGATAGCCAGGTCTTTTATCCTATGGAACAAGCTGGTGGGTTCAAATTGCTGGCCTTCTGGTTAGCAGCCAGGTGCTTCACCACTCCGCCACCAGGGCTCCTTCCCGTGAAAAGTACAGGCTTGGAAACCCTATGGGGCAGTTCCACTCTGTCCTATAGGGTCGTTATGAGTTGGTTTTGGTTCCCTTCTTCTAGGAAAAACCAGTAAGAGCAGATGTATTCATAGACAGTCTCAATTCCATCCTTGTGAGTAAGTAAAACCCTAACACTGGAAAATACAAGTTAAACTTAAGAAGGAAAACCCTGACATCTTACTCAAGCTTTGCTTCCTCGGCTCAGCCCCTACAAACACTAGTGACCTCTTGCCGACTTGTAAGTCAGCCTGTGTTTCTATCCTACCCCGTTAATGGAAAAAGTTGGCTCTCAGTGAATGAAAACGTCCTAGGAGAAATAAAACAACAACAAAGCCTCCAGAGTAAACACAGACATTCTGACAAAGCCCCCTTCCCTGCTCATGTCTAAGCACAGGTGGTTTGTCTCCTGGAAAACGTTAAAAAGTTAAAGGAAACTTTCATTCAAAATAAGCACAAAATCCAGTTCATTAAACCAAACAAAACCAAACCCGTTGCTGTTGAGCCGATCCTGACTCATAGCAACCTTGTAGGACAGAGGAGAACTGCCCCACAGGGTTTCCAAGGCTGGAATCTTTATGGAAGTAGACTGCCACATCTTTCCCCTAAGGAGTGGCTGGTGGGTTTGAACTGTGGACGCTTCAGTTAGCATTAGCAGCCAACCGCTGAACCACTGCACTGCCAGAGCTCCCTCATTAGACCTTATCATAACCCAACTGCATCGATTCCTAATGCAAAGACAGGCCCAAGGGACACAGAACACAGGTATGCTAAGCCCCGAGCCACGTGTGCTGCCAGCTAGAGCCCTTTGGCCTGGAGGCCTTGGAAATTATTAAAAAAAAACAAACAAAAAACTAGTTGTCATCGAGTCAACTCTGACTCATGCCACCTCCATGTGTGTCAGAGCAGAATTGTGCTCCGCAGGTTTTTCAATGGCTGATTTTTTGGAAGTAGGTCACCAGGCCTTTCTTCTGAGGCACCTCTGGTTGAACTTGAACCTCCAACCTTTCAGTTAGCGGCTGAGCACTCACCATTTGCACCACCCATACAGATGGCCTTATTGCTTTTCCTCCCTTTGAGAACTTAATGTTACCAACCAAAAGGATATTTAAAAGCAACACATACATTTTCAACAAAACAAGCACAGCTTTGGCCTGCAGATAAAGCTGTGGTTAGATGTCACACTTGCAGACACAGGGCAGTTTTATGGATTGAACTGTGTTCCCAAAAAGATATGGTGACATCCTAACAAATGTTCTACATCCTACTTTGGTGAGTGGCGTCTGGGGTCTTAGAAGTTTGCAAGCAGCCATCTAAGATGCATCAATTGGTTCCAACCCACCTGGAGTAAAGGAGAATGAAGAACACCAAAGATACAAGGAAAGTATTAGCCCAAGAGACAGAAAGGGCCACATAAAGCAGATACTTCATCAGCCTGAGACCAGAAGAACTAGATGGTGCCTGGGTACCACCAATGACTGCCCTGACAGGGAACACAACAGAGAGTCCCTGATGGGGTGGGAGAAAAGTGGGGTGCAGAACTCAAATTCTAGTAAGAAGACCAGACTTAATGGTCTGAGACTGGAGGAGCCTCTGAAAGCATAGCCCCCGGATTCTCTACCATCCCAGAACTACAACAATTTCTGAGGCCAACACTTCAGACAAAGATTAGACTAGACTATGGGACATAAAATGATACTCGTGAAGAGTGTGCTTCTTAGATCAAATAGATACATGAGACTAAATGGGCAGCTCCTGTCTGGAGGTGAGATGAGAAGGCAGAGAGGGTCAGGAGCTGTTGAATGGACACGGGAAATCAGGGGTGGAAAGGAGGAGTGTGCTGTCACAGTATAGGGAGAACAATTAGGGTCACATAACAACATATGTATAAATTTTTGTATGAGAGACTAACTAACTTGAATTGTAAACTTTCACTTAAAGTACAACAATAGAATAAAATTTTAAAAAGAAGATATGGTGATATCCTACCCCCTGTACCTGGGAACAAGACCCTATTTGGAAATCAGGAGTTTCTTTCGTTATGTTAAGGAGGTCACATAGGAGCAGGGTGGGCCCTAAACCTCATTCCTTCTCAGCAGTGTCTTATAAAAAGAGAAAACAGACATGGAGAGAGACCACCTGAAGATCAGTCTACAGGCCAAGGAACACCATAAAACATCTCGGGCTAGAGTAGCTGAAAAATACGAGGAAGGAACTCGCCCAAGGGCCAACACCCTGACTGGGAGCACAGCCCCGAGTTCAGACTCCCAGCCTCCAGAACTGTGAGGGACTACATCTCTGTCCTTTAAAGCCACCCCCTTGTGGTATTTTTGTGACAGCAGCACTAGGTAACTAACACAGGCAGTATAAGTATTGTCCTTTCTCTGCTATTTTGAAGTTAAAAAAAGGGTTAGAGACTCTAGAGCAGTGAGGTCCAATGGAACAGTCTGCGGTGATAAAAATCTGTGCAGTCCGGTAGGATAGCCACTAGGTACACGTAGCTACCGAGCACCTGACACGTGGCTGGTGTGACTGATGAACTGTACTGATTTTACTTAATGCTCATTAACTTACATTTCTACGGCCGCATGTGGCCAGTGGCTACAGTACTGCATGGTGCAGCTTTAAAGCAGGTTTCTCCACCCACTGATGTTTGGGGCTGGATCATTTTTTTGCTGTGGGATGGGGCTATCCTGTGTATTGTAGACTACTGAACAGCATCCCTGACCTCTACCCACTAGACCCCACTCCAGCTGTGACAATTACGTGCCCCCAGACATTACCTAATGCTCTCTGTGGCTTAGAACTGCCTGGGTTGAGAACCACTGGAGATGAAAACACACCACTTTCCCCCATTTTCAGCAATTCACAGGCACTCAGGGAGGAGCCATTTTTATATGGAAGAAGCCAAACCACCCTGGAATGCAGGCTCGGCATTCTGACCAACGTCTTGATGGCAAGGTCATCCCATGCCTGAACTTGTGACAATGGCACCATGGAACGCGACTGGTTTTTCTCACGCTGCAATAAAAGGTGTGTACCAGCTTAGCTTTGTAACCTAAAAAGATCTAGAAAGGGGCACGTGGAAATGCTGGACATCGTGACAAACACCGTTTTCACCTAAATGTCTAATGCTTAGGTTAAACCTGATTCTGAGTACAAATACGGCAAGCGCTTAGCAAAAACACCTTCCTGATCTGCAGATGGGGCAGTGTGGTTCAGTGGTAGAGTTCTCACCTTCCAGGCGGGAGACCCGGGTTCAATTCCCAGCCAATGCACCTCATGTGCAGCCACCACCCATCTGCCAGTGGAGGCTTGTGTGCTGTGAGGATGCTGAGCGGGTATCCGTAGAGCTTCCAGACTAAGACAGACTAGGAGGAAAGGCCTGGTGATCTACTTCAGAAATCAGCCACTGAAACCCTATGGATCACAACAGTTAGATCTGCAACCAATCAGGAGGATGCCACAGGACCAGGTAGCGTTTCATCCTGTCACAGTGAGTTGGGGGGCTGACTCAGTGGCAACTAACAAAAACAATAACTTCACATTACCGGCCTACCTACGTCCCCTCCGCACAGTGGTTAACAGTTTGGCTGCTAACCAAAAGGTCCACGATTCGAACCAGCTGCTCCTTGGAAACACTATGAGGCAGTTCTACTCTGTCCTACAGGGTTGCCATCAGTCAGAATTGACTCAAAGGTAACGGGTTTATGTCTCCTTACATAATGCTTCCTTCCAGGGATTCTGCCTGATTCTGGCTCATGCCTGGTACTCAATACTCAACATGTTGGTTCAGTGGTACAATTCCCGCCTTCCATGCAGGGAAACTCAGGTTCAATTCCTGGGCAGTGTACCTCATGCAAAGCCACCACCTGTCAGTGGAGGCTTGTGTGTTGCTAGCATGCTGAACAGGTTTCAGTGGAGCTTCTAGACTAAGACTAGGAAGAAAGGCCTGGCAATCTACTTCTGAAAAATCAGCCAATGAAAACCCTATGGATCACAATGGCCTGATCTCAAGCGATTACTGGAATGGTACAATACCAGGCAGCATTCTGTTCAGTTATGCATGGCGTCACTGTGAGACGGGACCGACTCATAGCAGCTACCAACAACAACAATCTGCAGAAGCTGATATAAAGCGGCAGCTCGAATGGAGGGGGATGGAGAGACGGCGGCACTGACTTCACGTCCCTCTCGTTTCCTGTGAGGGTGGGCAGCCCCCAACCCGCTAAAACTACGATGATTAGAGTCGTGGTTTTCCCTCCCTGTAGTTGTGCACCCGGACCGCCTTTAAAACCAAGTGTCTGGAGCGGAAGCGAGGAGCCCATCAAAACCGACCCCGGACCAATCCGCTGAAAACATGCAGAGGCAAGGAGCCACCTCCTGTGCAAGGAAGCTCCATAAACGGAGGAAGGCATGGGGCTCCGAGCCCAGGACACTACCTCGTTGAGCTCTCATCCTGGATGAGCAGGGGGGGCTTGTCGGTCAGCTTCTGGGGCGCAAACTGCGGGGAAGGGGAGCGGGAGGTCTCCATGGCGGCTCTCTGCAGGTGCCGAGGCGTGGGCGGGTCCTCATTTACACAGCGGCGGTCATGCTCACTAGGGGCAGCCGGCGGGGCGTCATGGGGCCTGGGGATGGCAGGTGGGCTCTGGGAGAGGGACGGTCGGCTTGCACACACGTCCAGGGAGGTGGTCGGCGGGGCGTCGGCAGGAGCAGTCCCCGCGGCAGTGGCCCCTGAGGCTGCACTGTCCAGTCCCCTGGACCTTCGGGGCTCGCGCTTGGGCGGCGGGGGCCTCTGTGGGGCCGGCCGCTTGGTGAAGGGCACAGTGTTGAGTAGACAGACGTCCCCACTTCGCCCAGATAGGGGCGAGGGGGCGCTCGGGGCCGGGGGTCCTGAGCAGAGCGGCAGCAGCAGGTCTGCGGGGCTGTTCTCCTTGGAGTATCGATAATCGCGAGGCAACGTCCCCGCTCGGCACCGGCCTTTTTGGGGCAGTTCCGGGATCTCTTGGGGGTGAGCGCTGCCCGTGGAGAGTGGAGACTGGCCCTGTGTCTGCGGGTGCAGTGGGTCCTCACCTCCTCCGGGACTATCTCCCGAACACTGCACCCTGGCTGGTCTGCAAGAAAGACAACAATGTTAGCAAATGATTCCAACTCACAGCTCACCCCCACATTACCAGACCCAGCAACCGGTTAGAAAACCAGATGCCCTGGAGTCAGCTACAACTCATGACAACCTCATGTGTGCAGAGGAGAACTGTGCTCCATAAGGCTTTCAACAGATGATTTTTCAGAACTACATCGCCAGGCCTTTCTTCCGAGGCACCTCTGGGTGGACTCAAACCTCCAACCTTTTGGTTAGCAGCATTTGTACCACCCAGGGACTCCAGACTCCAGTAAAGTGACCTAAAAATCCCCTTAAACCACTTTAAGTTATTAGATCCCTATACATTTTCCCACACCTCTCCCCACCATAATTCCCAACGCAAGGTAATGTGTCCAAACACGTTACGTGACACTGGGCTATATACTGGCATATGAATCAACTGAATACAAGGTATTAAGATACACACACGCATAGCAAATACAGATACACACACATACATGTACACACAAACTCCATTTTTTGGCAAAAAATAAACGTTAGACACAAAAATTTTAGAAACTAGTATGTTTGTGAAAGTTGTCACATGCTACTATATTCAGAGCTGCGGTGGTGCACTTATCCCTCCCTTTCTCTGCCACATTATACGTACACGTGTGTGTTTATATGCACATACATACACCACGCGCCGATAACGCATAGACACACACGTTCGTAGGTATGTTTACACGTGTCCTAACTGAAGCTTCTGGGCTAACGACTGTCACACCCGCCACGAATCAGCCTGCAATGCCTTTGCAGACACCCAGCTTCTGCCCATCCAGCAGGCAAATAAAATCGGGCTCAGACAGGTTCTTTCCTTCAAGTTGAGAGCTGAGTATTAACTTCTCAGCAAACAGAGGCCCAGGAGGTAGAGACCAAGGGCCCGGCGCACAGGACCCTTATTCTAGTGCCTCCAACAGCCACTGGGTCCCAGCTCCTCTTGTGGCCAGAAGGCACTCTCCTCCCTGTCTTAAACTAACGGGGCCCCTTCCAGTTATTGAAGAAGTACACAAAGGAACCCCGGTCCCAAGGGCCGGTTGAGGCTACTGGGAGGTGATGTGACTTTCTAGAGTATCAGCCAACCCCTCTTTATCCTCGGTGTGACCCTTGCCCCATTACCTGCCTGGCTGACCCCTCATGGAAAGAAAAGTGTGCCACCTGTAAACCGCAACATCTGCTCAACATTCCCCCTATTGTGGATGTATGACTGGACGTTTCTATGACGTCCGTGCCTTCCTGCCCCAGCAAGTGATACCTGTCTACAGAGGTTCACTGTGGGGGGACCCTGAATGGGAGTGGCTACATCAGTGTTTGGAGTCCCTGAGTGGTGCAGATGGTTAAGAGCCCAACTACTAGCCAATAATGTCAATAGTAAGTGTACGTGTGTGGTATGTGTGTCTGTATGGTGTATGTGTGCAGATGTATCTGTGTAATGTGTGCACACACCTGTGTACGTGTATGTTTTGAACGTGCGTGTTGTATATGTGTGCAGATATGTCTGTGCTGCGTAAATGTGTGTGTACATTGTGCTGGGTACTGTATATTGTGAACACACGTGTGTTGTGTACATGTGAAGATACGTCTGTGCTGTGTATGTGTAGGTGTGTGTGCACATTGTGTATGTGTATGTTGTGAACGTGTGTGCGCTGTGTATGTGTGCAGATGTGTCTGTGCTGTGTACGCGCATGCTGTGTAGATGTTTGTGTTGTGTATATGCGCACACTGTGTACGTACGTGTACACTGTATACGTGTGTGCATTGTGTATGTCTGCAGGGGTCTTGCTGTGTATACGTATGTGTAGGTACATGTCTGTGTGACGTATGTGTGCACGTTCTGCAGGTGTGTCTGCGTGCAGATGTTTCTGTGCTGTGTGTGTGTATTGTGTAGATTCTTCAGAGCTACAAATCACACTCGACATACAACAGGGAAACACCCCATGCCAACAAACGAGAGGCTGAGTCCACTGACCACTTTCATAAGCCAAGTTTTCTGAAAGCAAAGCCACCTGGCAATAACTTTTCTACCGAGTGCTGAAGTCTTTCTTGTGGTGCTGACCCACCACGGCCATTTCCAAGCCTCCCTTCTCCTCCACTCGCTTCGTTTCACACACATGCACACATGTCAGCATGGTAAGTACAGCTTTGTTCAATCCTCTGGCCCTGAATCTTCCAGCCTGCCTACCCTCTCACATTGCCTGCTTTGATCTTTCAGGCTCCCTCCCCTTGGGGGTCCGTGGGTGGTGCAAATGGTTAATGTGCTTGGTTGCCAACCGAAAGGTTGAAGGTCGAGTCCAACTGGAGGTGCCTCAGAAGAAAGGCCTGGCAATCTACTTCTGAAAAATCAGCCGTTGAAAATGCTATGGAGCGCAGTTTGACTCTGATACACACAGGATTGCCATCAGTCTGAGTCGACTCCACGGCCACTGGTTTTCTCCTCCTCCTCAAACACGCTGCCTCTGGTGTCCGCTCCGTACACCGTACGCTTTCACTAAAAGCTGGCCCTGCCTGTGCACACCTGTGTTCCCCCAACTCTGCTCTGATTTGCATTCTCTGGAATCCTCCCCACCTCAGTCACTTCTGTTCTTTAAAATCCAAACTAAAGGCAACCTTCTCCTTGAAGCATTTCCTACACCTGTTGACACATATAATCCCTTCTCCCGTAGAGCTGCTGGGTGGGCGCGAACTGCCAACTTCCTAGTTTGCAGCCAGCACTTGACCGTCACGCCACCAGGATTCCTTTCAATGAGGCTTACTTGCCCATGAAGGGCAATTTGAAGTCACTGAAGTCTTCCACAAAAGGACAACCATAATGAAAATACCAACTTGTTACTGAGAACCCCTTTAACTCTTCAGAGTGTGTTTATATCTAGATTTACATGGCCCCAATTCATTTCATTCCAGTATAATCCAATGTTTTGAGGGGCTTCCCAAGGGAAAACCAAAAGCACAAGCATTAAGGTGAACATAAAAACATCATATCAAAATAAACAAACAAATAAATAAAACATCACATCAAAATAAACAAATAAATGTCGCATTGAGAAAAACAGAAACCAAAAGCAGAAAGGCAAGGCAAACCACAGAAGGAGCAGACACTCAGATGAAAGGAGGTACTACGGCTATGTCTCCGACGGGATCATGGTTTTCCTGCCAACCAGAGCAGAAAGGGAGGTACGATGAGCTGGGGATATCGGGAAGCTGGGCACTTCTTAGTTCTTCAGCGGAGACAATTAATTGTATTACCAACTTAACATCTGCAGAGGGCAAGCGTGACAAAGTACCGACATTCCCACCTTACAGATGAGGACGCTCAAGTCCCAAGAGCTTGCCTGACTTGGCAGATCAAAGCTAGATTTAGACATTCATTTCTCACTCTTGTTATTCTCGCTGCTATCTCCACGCCCCGCAAAAAATAAAAAAACATAGAAACAAACCAACAAAAAAAATTGTCATTGAGTTGATTCGACTCATGGTGACCCCATGTGCATCAGAGTAGAACTGCACTCCACGAGGTTCCAAAGGCTGATTGTTTGGAAGTAGATCGCCAGGCCTTTCTTCCAAGGCACCTCTGGATGCACTTAAACCTCCAACGTTTCAGTTAGTATCTGAGCTTTAGCCATTTGGGCCACCCAGGGATTCCACAACACCCCACTAGACACTAATCTGAAACCCCTGACTTCTTTTCTTCCTTAGCGGTTTTAATCTTCTTTGCAACACACTAGAGACTGTTTCTACACCTCACATGGAATTTGTGCTGACACAGCCACTGGTCGTTACACTTTCCGGCACACACAACTACTAGGAGCCACCAGAATGCGAACTGTTTGCACCAACCCTCCAGTCGCAGGGGCAACAACAGGACAATAAAAACACCTGCATGTTAAGAAGACCTAACCCTAACCAGCCATGGACGTTTGAGAAGCGTACCACATGCTGGGGGGAAATATTTGCAGTGTAAATGACAATGATCAAAAAAGAAAGGCCACATCCTCAGTAGGAAAATGAACTTGAGCTCTGAACAGTAACTCACAAAAGGAAAAATACAAATGGTCAGCAAATCCACAAAAAAAGTTCACTAAAATATTCAAGTTAAAAATGAAGTCACTTTTTGGCAAATCAAAACACAGAATTTTTCTGTGGAATCGAATTTCAAATTCTCATCGAATTCAGACTTTCTGGAGCTATGTAGGCCAGATGACCCCGTCATGAATTGAATTGTGTCCCCAAAAATATGTGTCAACTTAGCTAGGCCATGATTCCCAGTATTGTGTGGCTGTCCTCCATTTTGTGGTCTGATGTAATTATCCTCCATTTTGTGATGTATTGTAAATCCTAGCCTCTATGCCTGTGGTTATGTTCCCATTTGGGAGTGAGTTGTCCGTTATGTTAATGAGGCAGGATTAGGTGATGTTTGTTCAGGATTAGCGTGGGATGCATCACCTTTCCTTGAGTCACACCTTTTATCTTACAAGAGATAAAAGGAGAGACAAGCAAACAGAGCAGGGGGACCTACTACCACCAAGAAAGAGGAGCCAGGAGTGGAGCATGTCCTTTGGATCCGGTGTCCCTGTGCTGAGAACCTCCTAGAACCAGGGGAAGACTGATGAGGATCTTCCACCACAGTGGACAGAAAGAGAAAGCCTTCCCCTAGAGCTGGTACCCTAATTTTCAACTTCTAGCCTTCTTAACTGTGAGAGAACAAATTTCTGTTTGTTGTAGCCATTCACTCGTAGTATTTGTTACAGCAGCACTAGATAACTAAGACAACCCCAAAACTATTAGCCCTGAGGAAATCTTTAAACTCTGAAGCAAAACTATCACCTGAAGTCATCTTTGAAAAGAAAAGATGACTAATTTAGAAAAGAATGTCTGCATTATCTATGTGATCAAATTGACAATAGAAACTCAAAAACAGTATTTATAATTGTGAAAGGCTGTAAATTATCCTAAATATCCACAGTATCTCTAGTACAGCCATATCTCTGAACGCCATGCAAGTAAAAAAAAAAGGGGGGGGCAGTTTATATACGATATGTATAGCACAATCCCATTTGTGTAAAGATGTATATTTGCCATGAAAAAAGACCTTGAAGGAAATACATTTCAGTGTCACACGGTGGCATATCTGGGTGGTGAGATTAAGGGTGATTTTTAGTTATTTCATTCTGCTTTCCAGAACATCCATATATTTTTTTATTTTGTTTTACTTTTCTTTTCTTAATAATATTTCATTATGCTTTCAGTGAAGGTTTATACAGCAGTTTAGGTTCCCATTCAACAATTTCTGCACAAGTTGTTCAGCAACATTGTTTACGGTCTTCACAATGTGTGAACATTCTCAGCATTACCATTTTGGTTGCTCCATTTCCATTAATCTAGTTTCCCTGCCCCCTTACCCTTTTTCCTCTTTGTTTTAAAATAATGGTTGACCATTTGGTCTCATATAGATGATTTTTTAAAGGACCACAGTACTCATAGGTAATAGTCTTTACTTTGTGAGCCAATTTGTTATTTAGCTACAAGGTGTTAGTTTCGGTTCAAGTTTTAAATAACAATCCAGTCTCCTGTGTGGACTCTGAAATGTTCAGGAGCCTCATGTGGAAGACTGGATTACTGGCAGGACTACGGAGAGCGACACACATTCAAAGCAGCAAGGCTGGACACCATCTTTGAGCAGAGCACTGCTGTTTGTTTCCTACTGGGGTCAAAATCCAACAGGGAACAGATCTGGTTGCTAGGCAACACGTATGCTGCCCTTGTTTACGTTGGCAATTACCGAACATTTCCAAGCTAGTTCAAAGACCTGGCTGAACCATATTTGGAAATGGATTATTACCCAGCAAACTTCAAATATTTACTGTACATGGAAGTTTACTTTTCATTACTATATAAAAACATCTACTTTACAGATGAGGTGTATATGTATAAATGTTAAATATCTCCTGGAATTTCTAGTTATTCTACCTTTCATGGCCTTCAGATATGTTTAAGGGCCCTCTAGCTTTTTTTTTTTTTTTAAAACAAAGAAAACAAATATTATGCAAGTTATACCCAAGAGAACCTCATTTGTTAGCAACTGGCTTCATTAGTCTTTACTGCTGAAGACTTAAGTGGGTTTAACTGTCAAAGACACTGCCCCTGCATCAAAAAAGGTCAGTAGGCAGGAAATTTAGCTTATGAACAAAAGCTAATCATATTCGTAAATGGGCATCCAAAATATTATGTGTGTGCGCATGTGTTTGTGATATGTATGTCTGTGTTTCACTTATATGAATCTTGAGGGCAAGCAGAACAAAATCACACAGCCTCAAATCAGTTGACGGGGCCTGGATATATGATTTTAAGAGGAATTCAAGTTCGTGACTTCTCTCCTCAAGAATCATAACTTTTACAGAGGAAAAAGAAATAAGGTAATTGTCTCTGGTGGCATAGTGGTTAACAGCTATGGCTGCTAACCAAAAGGCTGGCAGTTTGAATCCACCAGGTGCTCCTTGGAAACTCTATGGAGCAGTTCTACTCTGTCCTATGGGGTCGCTATGAGTTGGAATTGACTCTTTTTTTAACTAATAATGTAGAAATAACAGAAATAATGTAATAACACTGACAAATAATGTCATCCACATCCTTATTTGAGGGAGAAAGAGACAGAAGGTCAGGAAGGTTAGGTGACTTGCAAGTCACACAAGGCTGGCTTACAGCACAATACCCCTGTGATGGTCAAGGTTGTGTGTCAACTTGGGTGGGCCATGATTCTCAGTGGTTTGGCAGTTATGTAATGATGTAGTGTGGCAGTTACGTAATGATGTAATTTAGCAGTTATATAGTGATATGGTCATCCTCCATGATGTGATCTGATGTAATCAGCCAATCAGCTGTAAGGCATTTCCACAGGGGTGTGGCCTGCATCCTATATATATATATATATATATATATATATGGATGTTCTGGCAAAGCTCACTCATTTGCTCTGGATCCTGCATCCAGCTCATCATCTGACCTCTGGTTATTGGGACTTGAGCCAGCAGCCTTCCATGTTACCTGCCGATCTCGGGTTCGTCAGTCAGCCCCTGCAGCTATGTGAGTCAGGAGAAGCCTCCAGCACGATACCTGACCCATGGGCTTGGGACTTGCCAGTATCTACAACAGTGTGAGCCATTTCCTTGAGATAAATCTCTCTTTGTCCATATACATATGTACACACACACTCCTCACCGGTTTTGCTTCTCTAGAGAATCCAGCCTGAGACAGCCCCCATTCCTCACCCTGGGGTTCTTTCTACTGCATCTCACTGGAAACCCAACCCAAACTCCTGCGCCCAACTTTGTCAGAGTGCTGGACAGCAGAGGTGAATGTTACTGAGACAATAGCTTTGGCCTCTTGTACCAATTCTACACTCAGGCCCTACACCATACTTAACTGTAGGACCTTTAGGATCAGAGGTGGTATGAGTGGGCAGAAACCTACCAGATTAACAATCAGTAATACTGCAGTCATTTTCCTTAAATGAACATCGTGCCCATGTTATGAGGCCTGAGATACGTACGCAAAAAGGCTTTGTGAACTACAAGCAATTTTAGAAAAAGGGTTCTGCAAATATTTGTTTGAATTATATTTTATTGTGTTTTCAGTGAAGCTTTCTGCAAATATTTTAAAAGGTGACTACTTATAACTCCAGGATTCCTTGAGACATTCCAGGTGGTACAGAAGCCTCCTGGAGAATGCCTCAGCTATCTAACCAGCTCCAGACAAAGCCAGCCAGAGACCACGAGTGTCCACACCAGGTGAGAGGTGGGTTGATCAGTGGAGTCAGCAACACACTAGCTCCTACTTGTCCTGCTTGCCCACCCGGATGTTAATTAATTCTTAATGCACATAAGAGGAAAAAACAGGGAAGGAAATGCTTTTTAAAAGCCACACAGAACACCAGCTTCCCCAACCTCCAGAATCAAAGGCAGGTTTTGCGGGAGCAGCTTGTCCACCCAAAGCAAGCAGCAGCGAGTATGCATTCGAGGGTCATTTGTCATCCCAGTGGGCCCCAGAAGCGTTTGCAGCAGACACGGTTAACACCAACACAGATGGTTTTCTAGGACTTCTTGTAAAATTTGATCTGTATGTGTTTTGTTCATGCTTCTATGAATGAGAATACCCCTGTAAATTTCTCCTTATAAAAGTGTGTGTGCCCATACACTCACACATGCATGTGGGTGAGAGAGAATGGGGGAAGAAAAGTGCAAAATGTTTTTTCCAGTATGCATGACAAAAGAAAACGTAGACATGTCCCCCTTTCTATCATCTATGGAATACTTTTCTGCAACAGAATCATCCAAACCATTTGTAGAATATGCCCTCTAAAGTTCTATGTTCAAGGCAAAGAAATACACCTAGCATTCAACAAATCTGTACCAAATCCTCCCCTATTTTACATGAGAAGTTAAAATGTTCTTTTTCATTCATTCACTTTATAAATCTTAAGATGCTGTGGAAGGCAGCAGGCTGTTTAATGAAAACGCTGCAGGTAGATTTCTGAAAACCTTTCTCCAGACAGCTTTTCCTTTTGACCGTGCGACTACCATGACCGCTGAACATGCATTTCAAAATGCCTCCTACTCGTGCAAGTCAGGCAATGCAGATGCAACCTGTGTGTGCACGCGCGCGCGTGTGTGTGTGTGTGTGTGAGAGTGCGGGTATATGTGTGTGTGTAAGTGTGTACATATGGTGTGTGTAAATGTGTGTGAATATGTGTGTATGAGTGAGTACATGTGTGCGTGTATGAGTATGTGTGTACGTGTACACATACACATGCAGCAATTTCCCTGTGAAAATGGCATCCTCGCCACACAAAAAAAGAAGCATCATTTAGTAAAGCAAAGACATTTCCATCATCTAGAAACAGGTCAAAAATAATCATCTGTTTCTTTTATCACCAAGTACAAGGCAAGAAGAGCACAGGCATAAAAACTGTGAGGAAATGGCATGCTTCTACACTGTCACAACTGCTCACACCAGAGAGAGAAATCAAGTACTGGAAAATGCTACAAACAGCAGGGATTCCATTCTCTGCACTTAAATCTTCCCGTTGCAGTTAGGAGGCCATGCACTGATTCACCCACAGCGCGTTCTTCAGGACTAAACATGCACACCTCATTTCGCTGCCTTTTGCGTTCGGAATGGAGCTGACTCACCATTTTCCTCCAATATCCACATTCAGTGCTTCGCTAGACAAAGTGCCTGCTTCTTACTGCTACTGAGAAGGGAAAGGGGAGGCCAGGCAGGCAAGTCTGCATGTGACGCCTCGGCGGCCAGTCTGCAGGGAAGGTGGGTCCGTAGACTCCACGCGGAGTAGTGCTCCCCCTGCCCAGGGCCACCAGTCACACTGGCCAGGGAGGCCAGCACTGCAGCTCCCAGCCCAGAATGTGGGCTGAGGCACTGCCTTCTAGCTCTGCTGTGCTGTCAGCCAACTGTGCAAACAAAAGCTGCAGAAATTGCACGCACATCCACGCACACGTGACCCACATACGTGAATGCATGCAGAGCTCCAGTGGAGTCGTCACCCGGTTTGGAGGACGTGCCCCCCGCAGGCAGAATAATCACCCACGAGCATGCCTGCACCTTACCCACCGCGTTGGGGGTTGACAGGCAACCAGTCCCTGAAGCCAGGAGAAAAAAGCCTGAGGACAAATCCCTAGAAAACACCCAAGGCATGCATCCCCGATGCCCCAGGAATGGGCACAGCCATCTCCCACCCAGTCTCTGCCTGTCTCCCTTGGCTTAGGGGGTGCACGGCTCACCCAGCCTGTGGATGTGCTTCGGGGGCGCAGATACAGCTGCTGCAGCAAGGATCCCAACAACTCCACCACCACCAGCTGCCTGTCTGTGCCTGTGCCTCCCGACTGACAAGCTCTCTCAAGCCTGTCAACTGTAACCTCGGAGACCGAAGGCTCCAGTCATATTTTATGTCACTTCATAGGGAATGCCTGACCTCAGCCACACTCCGAGACTTCAAAGCTGAACCCCTAAAAGGCTTATGTTTCTAAACCCCAAAAGGTTTGAGTGTCTGTCTTCCTTTTCATCGTTTAAAAGGGGATAAAATGGAGAAGCGAAGTAGTGCGCTAATTTTATGCAGCTTTATCTATTTAACTCTGCTAGATAATCAGAAAACGTGTGCAAGACGTGATTCAACTCCATAACCACAATAAAATCAGAGGGAACAATGAAGAAAAGAAAAAAATTCAACAGCCCATCTGACATCTCTCTATATGCTTGGGGTTATGACACACTCATCAGGAATGTCATCCATCAACCAACCAACCAAGAGTTTCTGGAACTTTACTGTGTGCGAGGCACTCAGGGAGGAAGACAAAGGGTCAGGGGCTGACCCTAACTTACTCAAGTCATCCCTTTCACAATGATCTGTATTTAAAGTCCCCGTGCCCCACCTCCACTCCCGACGCAGCCCAAGACCTCGCTGTCCCCACAGGAAGCACCCCTGCCCCTCCTGTTGACAGTGACCCCTCCTCACAAACAGAATGTCTGACCGTTCCACATCCTGCCCTTAGCCACAGGCCAGATTTTCTTTTTCCAACCTTCTTCTAGCAAGCTCTTCTAAATTTACGGCAGTTCTTCCCAACTCTTGCTCCTTTAACCAAAAATCTGGCACTAATTTGCATATCTCCTGTATTACTGCTATTTTAGTAAAAGCGACTTAAAAAAAAAAAAAACCTATTTGATTCCCCCCCCTACCCCACACTTTTTTTTAAACACGCCTACTTAATCCTAGGAGTCCCTGGAGGTGCAGGTGTTTAACATGCTTAGCTGCTAACTGAAAGGTTAGAGGTTGGAGTCCACCCAGAGGTGCCTCAGAAGAAAGGCCTGGCTATCTACTCCCAAAATAGCAGGCACTGAAAAATTTGTGAAGCACAGTTCTACTCTGACACTCATGGGGTCGCTATGAGTCGAAGTCGACTTGACAGCTATTGGTTGGTTTAACGTGATCCTAGGCACTGTGCTGGATACTTCCATGTTATATCCACTAAGCACTTAAAAGAAGCCTGTAGGAAAGGCTGCTCTTGCTATCCCCATCTCGCAGGAACACAAGGTTAGCAAATTTGGTTAGTCTGACGTAACCGCACTGAGATGTAGAACTAGGATTTGACTCTGCGTCTTAGACTCCTGAGTCCACATCCTTCCCGCTACTTTTCTTCACATACTGTTTCACCAAGTCGATGCTCCTGTCACTAAGAGCACACCATCCACCTTGTACTGTCTCCATATCCCTAATCCTCGCCGTGCCGTGCAATGCCTCACCCATCATATGCACCCGGTAAGTGCTGGGGGCTGGTTAAATATGCTTCATGATGCTTCCTGCCAAAAGGAGGTAGTCCTAATATTTACAAACTGAACAACTTAAAATGCATGATAACAATTCATTTTTAAATGTAAGGGGGAGGGGAAACTAGATGAATGGAAACAGAACCACCAGAACAGAAATAATGAGAATGTTCACCCATTGTGAAGAATGTAACCAATGTCACTGAATAACTTGTGTAGAAATTGCTGAATGGGAACATAAACTGCTGTGTAAACGTTCACCGAAAACACAATATTATTTTTCTTTAAAAAAAAAAAAAATTTTATTTTTAAATAAATGTTTTGTTTTTAGAACAGTTTTAGACCTACAGAAAAACTGGGAAGACAGTATATAGAGGGTTTCCATATACCTCATACCAAGTTTTCCCTATTACCCTCATGTGTCTGTGAGTTTGTCATACTGTGGGGGCTTGCATGTTGCTGTGATGCTGGACACTATGCCACCAGTATTCAAATACCAGCAGGGTCACCCATGGTGGACAGGTTTCAGCTGAGCTTCCAGACTAAGACAGACTAGGAAGGACCTGGCAGTCTACTTCTGGAAAAAAAACAGCCAGTGAAAACCTTACGAATAGCAGTGGAACATTTTATATTATGCTGATACATATGTCATGACTAATGAGCCAATATCGATACATTATTATTAACTAAAGTCCATACTTTGCTCAGATTTCCTCAGTTTCCCCCAGTGTCCCTTTTCTGTCCCAGGATCCCACTGAGGACACCACCTTACATTTAGTTGTCATCTCTTCTTAGGTTCCTCTCGGCTGTGACAGTTTCTCAGACTTTCCTTGTGTTTGATGACCTTGACAGTTTTGAGGACGGGTCAGGCATTTTGTAGAATGCCCCTCATTTGGGATTTGTCTGACGTTTTTCTCATGATTCGACTGGAGTTATGTGAGTTTTCCACTACCTGTCAGTCTGCCTACAGTGGTGGCTTGTGTGTGGCTGTGATGCTGGAAGCTATGCCACTGGTATTTCAGGGTCACCCACAATGGACAGGTTTCAGTGGAGCTTCCAGACTAATGCAGACTAGGAAGAAAGACCTGGTGATCTATGTCTGAAAATTAGCCAATGAAAACCTTGTGGATCACAATAGAATATCGTCTGATACAGTGCTGGAAGATGAGCCCCCTAGGTTGCAAAGCACTCAAAATACACAGTGGCCACAACCATGGACTTGAGCACACCGAGGATTATGAAGAGGGCGTAAGATAGGACATTTTGTTCTGTTATACATAAGGGGTCATTCTGTTATACACGGGGTCACATGAGTCAGAGCCAACTTGACAGCGACTAACAACAACAGCTTACGGGTTTAGAGAGGAAGACCACAGAAGTAAAGTGCCCCTCTCCTCACATCACAGCAATGGCATATGCTATCATTATGATTATGTGTCTGATGTTGACCTTGACCACCTGGCTAAGGTAGTATCTGTCAGGATTCTCCACTCTAAAGTCACTCATTTCCCCCCTTCCCATACTGCGCTCTTTGGAAGGAAGTCACGTCAATCCTGTGGGGATTTATGCTGGCCCTCCTTGAGGGTGGGGCATCTACAAAAATGATTTGAAATTCTTCTATATGAGAGATTTGTCTCTTTCCTCCCATTTTTCATTTGTTCAGTCATTTATTTCTATCACTATGGGCTTATGGCTATTTATTTTATACACTGGGTCATAACCCAACAGAACTCCGTTGTTGCTGGTTTGTTTGAACATTTCCTTACTTCCTGGCATGACAAGGTACTCCATGCTCATCTGGTGCATTCTCTGCCTAGACCCTGGAATCAGCCATCTCCCCCTGGAGCACTGGCTCTTCTACTGAAAAATGGATTCTGTACAGGGTGTGCTCTATGAATCCATTCTTTTTTTTTTTTTTTTAATTTACTTTAGATGAAGGTTTACAGAACAATTTAGCTTCTCATTGAACAACTAATACACATCTTGTTTAGTGACATTGGTTAACAACCCCATGACATGTCAACACTGTACCTTCTCAATCTTGGGTTCCCTGTTATCAGGTTTCCCATCCTCTCCTGCCTTCTTGTCCCTGCCCCAGGGCTGGTGTGCCCCTTTAGTCTCATTCTGTTTTCTGGGCCTGTCTAATCTCTGGCCGAAGAGAGGACCTCAGGAGTGACTTCATTACTTAGTTAAAAAGGTGTCTGGGGCCATACTACTGGGGTTTCTCTAGTTTCTGTCAGGCCAGTAAGTCTGGTCTTTTTTTGTGAGTTAGAATTTTGTTCTACATTTTTCTCCACCTCTGTCCAGGACCCTCTATTGTGATCCGTGTCAGAGTAGTCCGTGGTGGTAGCCGGGCACCATCTAGTTGTACTCAGTCTGGTGGAGGCTGTGGTAGTTGTGGTCCATTAGTCCTTTGGACTAATCTTTCCCTTGTGTCTTTTCCTTGGTTTTTTTTCATTCTCCCTTGCTCCAGATGGGCTGAGACCAGTGGAGTATCTTAGATGGCTGCTCACAAGCCTTTAAGACCCCAGATGCTACTCACTGAAGTAGAATGTAGAACATATTCTTTATAAACTATCTACAAATCCATTCTTAAAGGAGACCCTCAATGAATTCTTTCTAAAGACAGCACTTTTATTTATAATATTAAAACAGTCACCAATAGTCTATAATTTGGGCTTTTATACAGCAAAGTTTCTTAGAGTGAGGCAGAATTAAGATGCTCAAGTCTTTTCACAGGTTGTGCTGTGTTGATATTATTAAGACTTTAAACAGTAAATACTTGTAATAAATTGCATACAAACCGCACGCACATGTAATTTGACCCAACACATTCTAAACCTTTGTGCCCTTGAAAAATTCCACAGACAAAATGGAACAAAGTAACCACCCCTGAGCACTTGCGTTCCAAACAACCCTGCTTCCTGTGCTTCTGGGAGTCTTGGTGAAGCCACAAGCCTTTTCCCAAGAGTCATTTCATGCTAATTGAGCAGCACGCCAGGCTCTTTTGGTCCAAGGACACCCTCCGCTGACCCACACTGTCCCTAAGCAGGCAAAAACATCACAAAGGAGCTGGTGTTTTGAGCGTCCTGGGCTTGCCAACATTCTGATATGTGAGCAAGCCACAGCCAGCCCTAGATGGGAGGACTAAGCAAACTCCCCAGAGTTAAACCACCACACAGGAGACAAGTAAAACTAAAATGACAGAGAAATGGCCATCACAGAGCAAAAGCACCACAGAAAGCTACAAAGGAGCCACTTTGAAAACATCCTGACAGATGGTCCTTCTGTTCCCACATTCCCAGACCCAGAAGCACCCTCATTGGAGACCATCCCTTCCATCTCTGAACCAAACCCAAACCAGTGGACCAGTTGTTGTCAAGATGACTCCAACTCACGGTGGCTGTGTGTGTGTCAGAGTAGGTTTTCAGTGGCTGATTTTTCGGGAGTAGACTGCCAGGCCTTTCTTCTGAGGTGCCTGTGGGGGGACACGAGCTTCCAACCTTTTGGTTACCAGCCAAGCACGCTGTTTGTACCACCCTAACTGAATGCTAAGGTCAGCATAGTTTTCCTGTAAAGAGCCAGATAGTAAATATTTTAGACTTTGCAAGGGACATGGTTTCCATTACAACTATTCAACTCTACCATTTTCGCAGGAAAGCTGCCACAGACAATATGTAAACAGATGGGCATGGCTATGTGCCAATAAAACTTCATTTACAAAAAACAGGTGGCGGCCGGGATTTTGCCGGTGGTCTGATCCCTGACTCAACTGGTGGCTACGAAATCCTTTCTTCTGTTGAGCTGGCATCTGCTTCTTTCTAATGCACCTGGTGCTCCCATTTCTGTCCTCCAATGGAATACACAATACCAAAAACTAAACTAAACTCATTGCCGTGGAGTGCATTCCGACTCACTGTGACTCTATAGGACAGAGCAAAACTGTCCCACAGGGTTTCCAAGGCTGTAAATCTTTATGGGAGCAGACTGCCCCATCTTTCTCCCCCAGAGCGGCTCGTGGGTTCACGTCTCATGATTCTTTATCGTATTCTTCCAAACACAGAAAAAGCTAGCCTGCTCTCCCATAACCCTCTTTTGCCACAGGAGCTTAACCTAGTTCCTTCACCCCTTCCTGGTTCTATACCACTCGAAACCACATAAACCTCATTCAGTTTCATTTGGATGTGCTGCACGAGGGTGTATCATTAAAATCATAAAACACGGAGACCCAGACTCAGTGGACGACTCCAACAGTAGACAGAGGAGGGATTCGGAGACTTGGGGGGGGTCAGTGGATGTGGGGGGTTTGGTTAGGAGGAGAAGGACTTGGAAAGCTTTGGGGTGCATAGGAGAATGAAGTGAGCCAGGTGAGGAGGGGCCTACCAGCGAGCGGATGCACACAGCCCACTCTGCACTACAGCGATTTTCGCCCTAGAAACATATTCTGATTTGTACTGACTCTTGAAGTCTACTCAAGGCACCTACTCAGGGTCAGTGGGAAGTAGAATAACAAAGCGTTTCTGGTAGCGGGAGGCTACAGAAACGCAGAGGCCAATGGAAGGGAGGCAGCGGGGCTACAGAAACGCACACAGGCCGATGGAAGGGAGGCGGCTGGACTACAGAAACGCACACAGGCTGCTGGAAGGGAGGCGGCTGGACTACAGAAACGCACACAGGCTGATGGAAGGGAGGCGGCTGGACTACAGAAACGCACACAGGCTGATGGAAGGGAGGCGGGTGGACTACAGAAACGCACAAAGGCTGCTGGAAGGGAGGCGGCTGGACTACAGAAACGCACACAGGCTGCTGGAAGGGAGGCGGCTGGACTACAGAAACGCACACAGGCTGCTGGAAGGGAGGCGGCTGGACTACAGAAACGCACACAGGCTGCTGGAAGGGAGGCGGCTGGACTACAGAAACGCACACAGGCTGCTGGAAGCGAGGTGGCAGGGCTACAGAAACGCACACAGGCTGCTGGAAGGGAGGCGGCAGGATGAGTTCTGCTGGTGGACACCCAGACCTGACTCACACTTAGCACGGTGGGTTCTCATCTTTGCTCCTGCTTTAGGGAGGGCTGGGGAGAAGAAAGGGGGAGGAAAGACCCCTTGGCTGCCATGTAGGGTGGAACAGTGTGGGTACCGTACCCGCTGAGGGGACAAATGGGGACTGCCTCCAGGCCTGACAGCAAAAGGAAACTAATCCATGCATAGGCCCCCCCATCCCAGCCAGCCGTGCACCTTTTCCTAACGTGCCTGCCCTCACTGTGCCTTTGTTCTTGTTCACAAGGTACCACAAAGACTGTCCTTAAACTGTTAAAAAGCCAAGATGTCACTTTGAAGACTAAGGTGTACCTGACCCAAGCCATGGTATTTTCAACTGCCTCGTATTCATGTGAAAGCTGGACAATGAAAAAAGAGACAGATGAAGAACTGATGCATTTGAACTGCGATGCTGGCAAAGAATACTGAACATACCATGCATTGCCAGAAGAATGGACAAATTAATCTTAGAAAAAATACAAGCAGAATGCCCCTTAGAAGCAAGGATGGTGAGACTTCAGCTTACTTACTTTGGACACTACATCAGGAAAGACCAGTCCTAGAGAGGGACATCATGTTTGGTAAAGCAGAGGGCCAGCAAAAATGAGGGAAACGCTCCATGAGGTGGACTGACACAGCAGTCACTACAACAGAGTCAAACATACCAGCCACTGTGAAGATGGCATGGAATCAGCAAAGTTTCCTTCTGTTGTACATAGGCTGCTGTGAACTGGAGTCAACTCAACAGCAACCAACAACAATGATCACACAGGCAGTGGCAGTCTGTGACTGCTCCCTAATTTGTTACGAGACTGAAAAGTTACGCTCCCCTTCACATACTCTGCCATGGGTGCCTCCTGGCTGCACACATTTTTTTAAAGTGCAATCTGTAAGACTGCTACTTAACACCCATTAGTTCGAACCACATGAAATTGCCGAAAGTTGGCCATTTTTGCCCTGCACAAATGGCAATTTCATTTGGTTCAACCTAACACGTAAAACCAGAGCTATTTAAAAATGGTGGTCAAGTCCCAGGGTTAACACAGTTGAATACAAAGTCAGAAGGAAGAGACCCACCATGCTGCCTACCCCCAATGCAGGAGCGTTTGCCGATCCTACAAATGTGGCTGGCTCCTGCCTCTAGTAACAGTTTCTCTGCACACACCACCCATGTTAGATGGCTTAGACCCGGTGGCCGACAGAGAGTTCAGCCCAAGGCAGATACACGCTGTCAGGGACAGTGAGCTACTCCATGGGCCCCTCCCTCACAGAGGACCTCACACAGCCATGCTTTATGAAGTGCGATTACACATTCAACAGAAACGTCATCCAACTCCTATTTAAAAAAAAAAAAAAACGATCTAACCAGTTGCCATCAAGTCGACCATGACTCATGGCGACCTTATGTGTGTCAGAGTAGAACTATGCTCCATAGACTTTTCAATGGCTGATTTTTCAGAAGTAGAACACCAGGCCTTTCTTTCGAGATGCCTTTGGTAGACTTGAACCTCCAACATTTTGATTAGCAGCCAAGCCCATTAACTGTTTGCACCACCCAGGAACTCTAAGTCCTATTTACCCAAACCAAATCCACTGCCATCAAGTCAATTCCAACTCATAGCGACCCTGTAGGACAGAGTAGAACTTCCCCATAGGGTTTCCAAGGCTGTAGTCTTTACAGAAGTACACATCTTTCTCCAGCATAGCGGCTGGTGGGTCTGAACCATCGACTTTTTGGTTGGCAGCCGAGCCCTTAACCACTGAATTCCCAGGGCTCTGTAACTCCTACTTAAAAACCAAAACCACCCCTGGACTCTCTGTTAGCTCAAAACTAAAACCATTCCCCAGGCCAACTCTTCAGACAAAGATTAGACTGGACTATGGGACATAAAATGATACTTGTGAAAAGCATGCTTCTTAGCTCAAGCACATACGTGAGACTAAGTGGGCAGCTCCTGTCCGGAGGTGAGATGAGAAGGCAGAGAGGGTCAGGCAGAATGCACACGGGAAATCCGGGGTGGAAAAGAGGAGTGTGCTGTCACAATATAGGGAGAACAATCTGGGTCACATAACAATGTACATAAAAACTTTTGTATGAGAGACTGACTTGAATTGTAAACTTTTACTTAAAGCACACACACACACACACACACACACACACAAAAAGAATAAAAATAAAAACCATAAACAAGCATGTTGCCATCAAGTTGATTCTAACTCATAGCGACCCTATAGGACAGAGTAGAGAACTGCCCAACAGGGTTTACAAGGAGCGGCTGGAGGATTCAAACTGTCAACCTTTTAGTTAGCAGCCATAGATCTTAACCACTATGCCACAAGGGCTGCAAATAAATGTCATCCCTGAGTACTGAACAGTAGTACGTACTAAATTAGGTTTAAATGCAGCACGTGCAGACAGGTGGCCTATGGGCTTCCCCCAGCCCAGAGATGTTTGATTTAGCCAGGTTTTAAAAACCGCTGGGGCTACTGGTCAATATTTTAACATTCAGGAAGACTCATGTAAAAATCCCGATTGCTGGCTTGTCTTTAAGACAATCACTGGGCTCCCAGCCTCTAGCTGGCTGGAACGTGCTCTCTGCTGGCCACAGTCTCTACTGCTCCTTACTGTCTCACGCCTGGCGAGTTTCACCTAATCAGTATCATCAACATTCACTAGAGAATGAAAACCCCCCCACCTCTACCCCGTAAAGTAACCTTTGAAAACTGCTTAAGAGCTTAAAATGAACAGAGTAATTCCTTTATTTCAAAAGGAGACTGAGAAACCTAAACGTTGGTATTATATGCTCTTTAATTACTCATTTTCTCCTTAAGCATCTGACATTTGTGGTATTTTAAAGCAGCCAGGTCAGCCATTCAAGGCACAACAATTTGTCTCTATTCTCCTGGAGCAAGAGATGAAGAGAGTCAAGAGTAGGAGGAGGCTATGGAATGTGTAGCTCCGTGAACAACTGCCTCCTTTGCCATGAGACCACAAGAGCTGGATGGTGCCCAGCTACCATTACTGAAACTTTTGATCAAAGATGCTATATAAGAGAATTCTATATAAGAATCTTTGCTCAAAAGGGGGAAAATGTAGAACAAAATTTGAAAGTCTCACGGACTCCAGGCTTTCTGGAGTCATAGAGGCTGGATGAACCCCTGACACTACTGCCCTGAGATAATCTTTAAGCCTTAAACCAAAAATATTCCCTGAAGACTTCTTAAAACCAAACAGTCAGTTAGCTTATTTAGTAAAGAATGCTCTTTAGAAGAACTATCTATATGGGATCAAACCTTACAACAGCACTTGGAAAGATAGGAAATTTAGGGGGCAGTGAGTTTATGTTAATGGAGGAGGAACAACTCAGAAAAGGAGGGTGAGAGTAGTTGCACAATTTGAAGCATGTCATCAACGTCACTTAATTATACAAGTAGAAACTGTTGAACTGGTGTATATTTTGTTGTATATATTGTCAACAACAATAAAAATTTAAAAAACCATAAAAGAAAGTTAAACAATACTAATTATTAATGTGCAAAAAATAAAAGCAGCCAAGCGTCAACATTTCGGGTGGCTTTCCCCTTGCATACTTATTGCACGTTTTCAAGATGACAGGCTACTGTCACCTGGGAGAGGCCCCTTGGGTGTGAACACTGCCCCTGGACTAGGCACCAGAGGTTTCTAGAGGTCACTCCAGGAGCGTTCTGTAGTCCCCACCTGCAGGTCCGCCTTCCCTTCCATTCCCTCTGAGGCACAGAAGCTCTGCAAGCCTCCAGTGGGCACGCCCTCCACCTGGGCCCCTCTTGCTCTGGCACCACTGCTGGAGGAGTTGGGAGCTCTGGCCACTGTCTGCTCTGCCCCAACCTGCGGCTAGCCACGGCACCACCTCCGTTCAGTGAGGAAGCATGTGTGCGGTTCTCTGGAAGTGAAGGCAGTGGGAGCTGGAGTAGGGGTAGGCAAACTGCCAAATCCAGCCCGCTGCCTGCTTTTGTCAATAAAGTTTTATTGATGCACAGCCACACTGAATCACTTATGTATTGTCTATGGCTGCTTTCATGCTACAATGGCAGAGCTGAGTAGTAGCGACAGAGACTGTATGGTCCGCAGAGCCTCACATATTTACCATCTGGTTTTTCAAAACTTTGTCAATCTCTGAGCTGGAGCTATATTTTTTTAGAATTGAGTAATACACAGACCCATTTTAAATAATTTCTTGTGGATTCTCAACACTGACTTAGGTTTTTTTGTTTAACTACCAAGATAATTCACATACCAGAAGCTTATTCTTTTACAGTACACAGTTCAGAGGTTTTCAGTAAATTCACAAAGTTGTGCAACCATCACCACTAACTCCAAAACATTTCCATAATCCCAGAAGGAAGCCCCATGCCCATTAGCAATCACTCCCCATTCCACCATCACCCCACGCCCCGCCAACCCCTAGGCAACCACTAATCTACTTTTTGTCTCTATGCATTTGCCTATTCTGGATGTTTCATATAAATGGAATCATACAATATGTGGCTTAGATTTCTTTTTATTCTATCGTTAAATATGTCTAAATACGAAACTTGTCTTATTTTTCCTTATTTTTTATAGCTCTTAGGCTACAAAGGAGTCCCTGAGAGGTGCAAACAGTTAGCGTGCTCAGCTGCTAACCCAAAGGATGGTGGTTCAAATGCACCCAGAGGCACCTTGGAAGGCCTGGCTCTCTACTTACAAAATATCAGCCACTGAAAACCCCATGGAGCACAGTTCTACTCTGACTCACATGGGGTTGCCATGAGCTGGAGTTGACTCAGCAACTGGTTTGGATTTTTTTTTTTTTTTTTAAGGCTATCAAACACAAAACATATTGGCTAGTTATATGCAAACAAAAATACAAAGCCAATGTTAATTTAATGAGACAGGTGATGTAGCTTTGCTGGGAGTAACCGTTCCTCTCGCTCTGATGTGGCCCTGGCCACCATATGAACTTCTCTTGTGCTCAGTGACTGTTGTTTGCTGAGTACCATAAAGGAGTCATCTCACCCATCACTGTTCTTCCAGAAGTAGGGCACAGAGCTCTGTTTCTTCTGCACCCCAATGTCTTTGAGCCTGGTATACAGGGGGAGCATCACTTACATGAGAGTCTTGCACTCGATCTTGGCTCCCAGACACAACCAGCTGCTGCTGAATCAGTTCCAACTCAGGCGACCCTGTGTGTGTCAGAGTAGAACTGTGCTTCATAGCTTTCAGTCGCTGATTCTTTGGAAGTAAATCACCAGGCCTTTCTTCCCAGGCACCTCTAGGTAGATTCAGACCACCAATCTTTCAGTCAGCAGCCGAGCATTTAACCATTAGTGCCACCCAGGGACTCCTTCTCCCAGCCAGGGAAAATGACATTATCACTACTGACATCGATACACTCCTACACACAAGGGCCCCGGTCATACAGACAACCCAGAATATCCTGAGGTTAATGTCAAAACAAACACGGAAACGGAGGCCTCAAAGTTGATACACTCCTACACACAAGGGCCCCAGTCATGCAGACGACCCAGAATATCATGAGGTTAATGTCAAGACGAACATGGAAACAGAGGCCTCAGAATTTAAACTCTCAAAGAGAAGGTGTGTGTACTCAAGGATATGCTCCAAGAGGTATGCTTGAGAAAACCCGAAGGGGATGGAATTTTCAGTCTACTGCTGGGCCACTCTCTGCTTATCCTCCTCCTTCTGGATTCTGGTGGTGAGGTCTGAGTGGAAGACAGAGGGAAGCGGCTGGTTGGTGCCGCCACAGCAGAAGGCAGACTTAAAGCAGCTCCTGGTTCTAACGTGCTTCTCTGTGAATTTCTTGGGTTTGTGCAGGCTTAAAATGCATGTAAGGAGTGCTAGCGGAGCACTGCTCAGCTGCTAACCAAAAGGTCAGCGGTTCAAACCCAGCAGCTACTCCAAGGGAGAAATATGTGGCAGTCTGCTTCCGTGAAAATTACAGCCTTGGAAAACCTGTGGGGCAGTTCTACTCTGTCCTACAGGATCGCTATGAGTCGGCATCAACTTGACAGCAACAGGTTTGTTTTGTTTTCTTAATGCATCTGGAAATATTTGAAAGTATTTTATACTGCTTAAGAGAAGGTGACAACTCACAGAACTGTTTTCCTTTTTTATTGAAAATGTGTGGGACTTCAGAATATTTACGACTTAAACAGATTGACAAGAATAGATATAAGAACGCAAAAATCACTTAAAACATTGATTCTGTCAGAAACCAATTCCGGCAGCCAACTGTCTATCTTACCTTTAACTAAAGACGATTGTTTATAGTAAGATGCAGTCTAACTGAATACAGTGCTATTTTAAATTTTCTCTTTAAATGGAACATTAAAAACAAATCCATTTCAAAATGGAAAAACATGTAAGAGAAGAGTAGCCTTGCAGACAATACTGGCAAGATGGCCCCGCGTGCGCCTACCTCCCAGGCCCCACGTGCGCCTACCTCCCAGGCCCCACGTGCGCCTACCTCCCAGGCCCCACGTGCGCCTACCTCCCAGGCCCTGTGTGTGTCTACCTACCAGGTCCGTGAGTCCAAGGGAAGGCGGAAAAACTCAGGTGGGATTTCTAGTCCTGGCAGTTATCTCGGGAGGGAGCTTAACTTCGGTGGGGCCTTAGATTCCTCAACAGTCTTGTCTAGACACAATGATTTCATAGTTTTAATGTAAACATGAGGCAGCAGTGGTTCAGTAGTAGAACTCTTGCCCTTCCATGCAGGAGGACTTGGGTTCCATTCCCGGCCAATGCACCTCATGCAATGCACCTCACCACCTGTCTGTCAGTGGAGGCTTGCGTGTTGCTGTGATGCCAAACAGGTTTCAGCAGGGCTTCCAGAGTAAGACAGACTAGGAAGAAAGGCCTGGCAATCTACTTCTGAAAATCAGCCAGTGAAAAACCTCAGGAGCACAATGATCTGATGTACAACCCATCATGGGGATGGCGCAGGGTCGGGCAGCATTTCATTCATTCCATGTGTATGGTGTCGCCATGAGTCGGGGACCAACTCAACGGCAGCTAACAACAATAACGACTATATGAAAATGCCAACACACGTAGAAAATAGCAAAGGAAAACTGCTATAATGACACTGCCTTGCCTTCACCCAAAACAAAGAGACTGCCTGTATTTGGTGCCTGTTTTCCAAAGTTCCTAAACACGAGCGACGTTGAAGGGGTCTTGGGGTCAGGCAAGTAGAGAAGGAATGCACCGACAGAGCCAGGGTCCTCATCAGTCACCAGGGAGGGCCTCACCCACTCTTCACCCCACTCAGCTGCATGAAGCCAGCCTTCAGTCTTACGGTGGCTTTATAACGCCCACCTACACACGACACTTATTCACTCTACCACCCCCTGCCAAGAATGTCACAATGCCCTCTTCTAGGTAGTTCCTTCCCCAGGGGTGGGACCACAAGCAGATACTCATGATGGGTGAGGTACATTAATGTTTCTAACACAGGTTAATCACATAGGTTGAATCAAGAAGTTTGACTTCCCCCGTTAAAGGCAGGAAAGTCAACAAAACCTGTATCACAGATGGTGCCACGCTAGGTCCCATTAGAGGAAACAAGCATCCAAGACCTGGTATTTACAACTTGGTTCTAGGGTCAAGATGACTGTACCTTAAATAAACAAGGAGCCAAAAGAGGCTGCAAGAATTTAAGGAAGGCAAAGATGATCTGAAGAGTAGTGGGTGAAGGCTTGCTGTAAACAGTGACTCTCCAAAGTTAAAGAGCATAAATTTCAGTAGTATTTCCACCCTGTTCGAATCCACCAGTCACTCCTTAGAAACCCTATGGGGCAGTTCTACTCTGTCCTATAGGGTCACTATGTGTTGGAATCGACTCAACGGCAACAAGGTTTGGTTTTCGGTGGGCCTCACCAGTGTGTGCCAGTGTCCTCTCAGCCCGCCCTGTGTGGGGGAATCAACCCAAAACTCAGCCAAGAGGAAGCATGGCTGGGGGAGTCTCGAGGAAATGATGCATGTGTCAGTGTGCTCAGGCTGATTTCAGGAGAAAGACACAAACACGTGAAAACCAAGCCCAGGTCTCCACTCCTGGGTGTAGACCCCAAAGACTTGAAAACAGGGACCCAAAGAGATACCTGTTCACCAAAGTTCACTGTGGCATAACTCACAACAGCCAAAAGGTGGAAAGAACCCAAGCGTCCATCAACAGACGAATGGATAAACACGTGGAAGGGAAGGGGAAAGGGGAAGTTGTTGCCAAAGGGGTGCTGAGTTTCTGTTTCAGCTGATGGAAAACATTTGGGAATGAATGGTGGTGATGGTCGCACAACATGGCGGACGTAATGAATTGTCACTGAACTGGACACGTAAGAATGGTTGCAACAGCCAGTGTTTTGTTATATATATTTTACAATTAAAAAAAAAAACCACAACTAAACTAAACCAAAGTCAACTGACAAGGGTGCATGCTTTGAAGACAGCAGTCAGAGAAGGGATAAAAGAGCAAAGTGGGTTCCTAAATCAGAAGGAGCTACGGGAGACCCTCCATCTGAGAAGAGCCGCCCTGACTTGTCACGAAGCTACGAAAGGAGCTCTCGTGCATCACCTCGGGCGGGTGGTCACCTCGGGCAAGCGTCCAGGAACAGAGGGGCGACTTCTACAGGGCTGCAGATCCTTCCAGGGAAGCAGCCCCTAGGCCCAGGTGTGGAGTCACAGGCGACAAAGAGATCCTGCCCTTACATCTGGGTAGATCAGGCCCCAATCCAAAGGCAGGAGCCGCTTTCCAAAATGCTTTTTGGATAAGACTTTACTTCCCTGCCCTGCCTAGAACTTTCAATGCCTGCGTTACATCTTTGTTCACACTTTCTCCCCATTTTCCTCCGTTTTGGCATTCTAATTTATTCAGTAACTTCTACCTTCCTTCAGCCTGGGGGTGCCTTGTGGCCTTGTCTCCCTGGGCTTCTTTCTGACCTCTAGCCCCACACCCTGTAACCCTCATATTTTTGCCTTCAAACTGTCCCTTCTAAACAATGTGAAGTCACAAGACCAAACCCACAAGTAAACAAGTCAGCTTGTCTTGGGTCTGTGTTTCCTGAACCCATGTGGGCATAAACATAAGCGGGAAAACGCAGTTAGTTACAAATTAAGACATAAAAACAAACCTGCGAGACCCCTGCCACAGTCTTTTTCCTGCGGCTCCTGCTAACCATTCCTGGGATGATCTGTTTGAATGTGCTCTGTGTACACAAGAGAATGTTCCTTCTGCTCTGTGCTCAGCGCTACACTGGAACAAAGCTACGTGGAATGCTGGCCTCTGCCCCAAAACATTCCAAGCTTGAGTTTTGCCTCGTTATCCTGAACTACCTAGCATAGGCTTTGTAATTACCTAGCAGAGAAGTTTGGAATGGAAAGCTTCAACTGGCCTGTAGCTAATTGAAGGCCCGGAGAAGGGACTGTCTTCCCTGAATCAACAAATGGGAGGCACTTCCCTAAATCAACAAATGGGAGGCAGGGTTTGGGGGTGATCTCTGTTATTCTGAAATCTGTGCGCTTGGAAGAAACTCGGTTTGCAAAGGAGACTCAGTCTTCCCACTAACCTCTGTACACCAACTAACCACTCCGGGAAAACACACCAGAGTCGACAGTTACTTTACCTTGTTTATGAATTTTATATTAAAGCAAGTTTTCCCAAAAGAGCTCAGTTTCACATGTATTCCATTTTGTGGTGGTAATGTGGTAGAACTGACGCCCTCCATGTGAGAGACCGGGGTTTGATTCCCAACAAATGCACCTCATATGTCTGTCAATGAGGCTTGCATGTGGCTATGATAAAAAGGAGTCCCAGGGTGGAGTAAACGGTGAAGTGCTCGACTATTAGCCCAAAGGTTGGCAGTTCAAACCCACCCCGAGGCCACTCAGAAGAAAGGCATGGTGATCTGCTTCCGAAAAGACGGACAGCCTTAAAAGCCCTATGGAGCACAGTTCCAGTCTGCACACATGGGGTCGCCAGGAGACAGAACTGACTTGACAGCAACTAACAGCACCACTGGGTTTTGTGTTGCTCGCTGCCCGCCTCCCATTCCATGCATCCCAATAATATACGAGTCCCAGTGCCACCCCATGAGCACTCTGCAGCAGCTCCTACAGGTGGAGGAGGAAGTGGATGGAAGAAGGTAGGGGCAGAGGGACCCTTCCAGCGCCCACGGCCTCCAGTACCACTCCCCAGACTTCCTTTCAGCCTCAGTCCCCAGAGCCCCCCAGAACACAATCTGCACTGAAGACACTCATATCTGAGGAGTAACAATCAAACTTAATTCACCTTAGCTTTCTCATAAGGTTTAAAAAATGATTACTGGTAAACCCGTCCATGCTACCAAATTTACTCTGAGACATTTGTGTCTCGATTCTAAATGCTATGTCAGCACAGAAAGATAAGTAAAGCCCCTTTCACTTATTACGACATAAACTAAACCCTTAAATAAAATGTCAGCACAGAGAACGTACCAACACAGAATCATTGTTCATGATACTCAAGAAGGACTTGTTCAAAAAAATGCTGGGCTGGTACTCAAGCATCCACCTGCCCACCTGCCCACCCATCTATCCATTCATCCATCCACCTACCCACCCACCCATCCATCCCTCCATCAACCCACCTACCTACTCACGCATTCATCCCTCCCTCCCTCCATCTACCCACCCACTCATCCATCCATCTGCCCACTATCTATCCACTCATCCATACTATCCATTCATCCGCTTACCCACCCACCAATCCACCCATGTACCCATCTACCCACTCATCCATCCATCTGCCTACCCACCCACCCATCCATCCATCCATCTGCTCATCATCCTGACCATGGTCCATCCACCTGTCCACTCATCCATCCATCCACCCGTGCATCGGTCCAGCTACACATCCATCTATTTATTGTGCACCTAATTTGTGCAATGAACTATGCTAGGTATATGAAATGAAACAAAAAAGTAAGATTCCAGATCTCCAGGAGCTACCACAACAGAGACAACTCCAACATGGTACTTAACCAGTAGGCCACCTACGATGCCTCTGTATCATAAAGGAGGGCCCTTAACACCCACAGCAGGTACAGGCAAGAACTTGAGCTGAGTCTGAAGGACAAGCAGAAATCATCCAGGTGGTGAGGGGGGAGAAGGGCCCTCCAGGAAGCGGGACGAATTGTTCTGAAGTAGGGAGAATGAGAGTGCCTGTCTTAGGGTTATGTGAGGTAATGCACATAAACCTCTTAGCAAGATAGCTGGCACACAGTTAAGTGCTCAGTAAGCGGTAGCTGCCATTTTTTTAAGCCTTGATTTTAAATCTGCTGTACACACACACATACACACAGGGAAAAACCTCTTAACTGATGAGAAATTACTTACATTTAACAAGACGGTCTTAAAAATACCCAGGGAGCTTCTCTGTGCTAGATGGCATAATGGCTCTCCAAAGATGTCCACCCAACCGACTTCCTTCCCAAGCTCCTATCCTACCCATCCAGGGGCCCACAGGGCATTTCCTATCATTCCAGAAACCTCTCAAAGTCCACAGTTCTAAAGATAAACTTCTAGTCTCTCCCTCCATAAAAACCAGCTTCCAGCATGCAAACCCAATTTCTGTGAAGGCCGATCAACATCTTGTATCTGGAATTCATGAGTGTTTTCTCCCAGAAAGGGATCTTTCCTCTCCTCATCCAACTAGGTTCTATTTGACCAACAGTGGCTCAATGTTCACTATAAAATACTAGACAGGATCATGGGTGATTTAAATTTTTCTTTTGTATACTTCTTAATACTTGAAAAATTTACTGCAAAAAGCATGCATTACCTTTATACAGAAAAAAAGAATGAACTATAATAGTTATTTTTCCATCAAATTGGTTTCACCTCTCAGAACTCATGGCTCATCAAGCTCTTAAGACAAGAGTACTCAACGCGGGTTCCAGAGACTTCAGGGAGGTCTGCGAATGCTCTGAAACTGAAAATCCATTCTCACTAGGTTCTCAAACAGTTCTACGATCTCACCCACTCCTCTCAACTGAAAAGAAGAAAGAGAAGGTTATAAACAACCACTGTATAGTGTTTTTCTTCACAACAACTTTTGTTTCTGTTCTTTGCTCTTGATTTGAGGCATGGTATACCCCAGCAGTCACTTCAATCTTGAATAAATCCTCAAATATCACCAGATCACATGAAAACACCTAACGGATACCACCATCACCTTGTTCAGCAATGTTCCAGATGTCTCAACTTGGTGTCTGTGGCCAAGTCCAGCTGGGTCCCAGACAATCAGCAGCCTTGTTTCCAATTCCTCCTCATTCCATCCTGATCCTTTCCCTCTCTCCAGAACTCTCAAGAGTCTTTGTGACTTCACCCCTGTGATGGTTAAGATTGTGTGTCAACTTGGCTGGGCCATGATTCTCTGTGTTTTAATGTAATCACTCCCATGATTGAATATACCGTGAGCAGCCAATCAGATGAAAGGGAGTCTCCTTGGGGGTGTGGCCTGCATTTGTATATAAGCAGACATTCTGGCTTTTTGCTCTCTCTGGATCCTGTGGCTGCTTCCTGTCGTCTCATCTCCCGTTCTTGGGACTTGAGCTGTCAGCTTATCTGCTGAACCTGGGATTCATTGATCTGCACAGCTGGTGAGTGGGAGCCCTGCTCTCCGACCTTCCGATCTTGGGCTTGCCAGCTTCTGCAGCTGTGTGACTTGGGAGAGGCCTCTACCCTGATCCACAGACTTGGGACGTTCTAGCCTCGACAATCACGTGAGCTGTTTCCTTGATATAATCTCTCTCTATATATATATTTATATACTTTACTGGTTTTGCTTCTCTAGAGAACCCAGCCTAAGACAACCCCCATCCTACCACCTGGTGCATCCTGCCCTGTCTAGGACAACTCTGCCCTTCAAGACAACCCAGCTTGGAATCAGTCCTTCACGCAGCCAAGGCCGTCACATGAGGCCCATTTATGCCCAATTCCCAACCTGCCATGGTCTCAGGGTCTCTTTCTGGGGGCAGCGGTGAGGGAAGAGAGGGAAGAGGTAGGGGAGACGGGAGAAGAAAGAAAGGACAGAGGGAAACTCATGCTCCCAGGGGTGCTGGGCATTCCATGCCCTGTGCCGGGCCCTTTCATGGGACGTTCCAGCTCATCCTCAAACACCTTGGCACCTCGTTTTCATGGACGAGCAACGCAGGTCCAGAGATGGGAAGCAACTGGCCTGAAAGTCAGCTGGCCAGAAGGTGTCAGGCCTGACCTGAAGTGACCTCATGGCATCTGTTTAAGTTACCAGCTTTGCTGATGGTTATATGAAGAACCAAACCCATTGTCGCTGAGTTGATTCCTATAGCGACCTTACAGGACAGAGTAGAACTGCCCCATAGGGTTTCCAAGGAGCAGCTGGTGGATTTGAACTGCTGATCTTTCAGTAGGCTCTTATTCTGATGTTCCCCACTCCCCACCCTTTCTGTCAAATGTATGTATTTCCTAAAGGTCAGCCCCCTTTAGGGGCTGAATCTCTCTCCTGTTTGTCTCTGTATTCTCCTCTCTATTATAACATGAGGAGCCCTGGTGGTGCAGTGGTTAAGCACTCAGCTGATAACGAAAAGGTCGGTGGTTCAAACCCAGCAGCGGCTAAGAAGGAGAAAGACCTGGCGATCTGCTTCCATAAAGATTACAGCCTATGAAACGCTATGGGGCAGTTCTGCTCTGTCCTATAAGGTCGCTATGAGTTGGAATCCACTCGACGACATACAACAACAGCATGTATAACACAGGATCTTGAACTGCACAAAATACTTAACACCATTTGACTTGCATGAACCACCAACAAATAGTTCCCTTCTCAACTCTCTTCTGTTATTCCCACAGAATACTACAAAAAGCACTTTTCACTATCACGCATGCATTATCTAATCAGTAATTTATAGTCTTTATACAGACGCTTTACATTCCTTTAAACTCACGCAAACATTGCGTGTCTTTAAGTCTTTGCATTATAGATGTTGGTTTTGGCAGGCTACCCCTTGCTTTAAAAACAGGACAGTCCTTTGCTCAAAACATCCACTCCTATTATAAATACCCCAAATTTAATTCTGAAAGTGTACTATTTCTTGCCGATACTTGTGAAATTAAACGTTCTCTGGAAAAAAGTTGAAGACGATATTTCAACACTCCTAAAATTTCACTGCATGTAGCCACTTAAAAACACACACACACAACAATTCTGAAAACTGCTGAAAATCGCAGAAAGCTTCTGGAACTAATTTCTTCAGAGTGGTTAAGCAGTCTGCTAGGAGGCACGCTCTGATGAATGAGACAGGGCCCCTCCCCCCTCCTCTTGGCCTTTTCACTATTGATAATGCCATTTACCAAAAAAAAAAAAAAAAATACAATGTGTACATTCTAGCTATTCACCATGCCTCTGGCTCTATTCACAGCCGAGAAGCTACACTCCCAGGCAGAATGTTGCTCAGAGCAAGGACCACGTGGGCCCTCTGAAAGGCTTAAAATACCCTCCAATGAGACAGAGCAGAGAACACCAAGAGTCCCCTCCTTCGTGCACCCCAAGTGTGCGCGCCCTCCTCACGCACCCCTTCCAGCAATGCGGGCCCCACGCAGTGTTCCGGCAGTGCGTGGAAGCCGGTGCCTGCATGCGCCTTGCTCAGATTCCACAGCCATAAAGCTCTCATTGTGCTTCTCTGGCGCTGCTCCACCACGTAGGTGTATCATCCATCGGCCTTTGCTGCCCACGTGTGCTGGGCTTTAGACGAGCAGATTGCTAAGTGACTACACTGGCTTCCTACCCAGACACACAGAGAACATCAACCCTGTTCCCTGCTAGGCACATACAGATTAGGTACTCTCTTACAAGGTGAACCGGGCCCCATGTAAAGTCAAATGAAGTCAAACGTCGTTACATAAGGCTCTCAAAAAGCAAACACTCAAATCTCGGTTACTGGGGCAAAGGACCTTGAATTTCAAAATTAATGTCTCATTTCAAAATCACACCAATCAGACAAGATTCTGAAGGCCACAGGAAAATAAGTCACAGGTGAGGCTACTGTGCACGCACTTACTTCTGTTCCTACATCAGCCCTTTTAAAATACAGTTATATTGCCAGGGGGTAGGGAGATGACTAGGTGGAGCCCAGGGCATTTTTAGGGCAGTGAAACTCTACTGCATGATACTGTAATGGTGAACACATGACATTAGGCATTTGTCAAAACTCACAGGGCTGTGAAACACAAAGAGAGAGCCCTGATGTCAATCATGGGACTTAATAATACTATATCAATGCTGGTTCATGCACTGTAACAAATCTTCCACACAAATGCAAGACGTTACTAATAGGAGAGACAGTATGCAGGGAGGTGGCGGTACATGGGAACTCTGTACTTTCTGCACAGTGGTTGTGTAAACCTAAAACTGCTCTAAAAAACAGCCTGGCAAAGAATACTGAATATACCACGCACTGCCAGAAGAATAAACAAATCTGTCCTGGAAGTAGTATAGTCAGAATGCTCCTTAGAAGCAAGGATGGTGAGACTTCGTCTCACGTACTTTGGACATGCTGTCAGGAGGGACCAGTCCCTGGAGAAGGACATCACCCTTGGTAAAGTAGAGGGTCAGCAAAAAAGGGGAAGCTCTTCAACGAGATGGATCGACACAGTGGCTGCAACAATGGGCTCAAACATAGCAACGACCGTGAGGATGGCACAGGAGGGGGAGTGTTTATAGGGTCGACAGGATAGTGTTTATAGGGTCGCTAGGAGTCGGAACTGACTGGACGACATCAAACAACACACCACATCTCCTCAGTAACCTATGATTTTTTCTCTGTCCTCCTCACACAGGAAGGACAAGATGATACTGCATAATTAATGTAAACTCTGTTGCCACAATTAAACAGGTACACTCGTAACATCTAAAAATGACGGCTTGGTGCTCGGTTCTCTCAGACACTCTGATCCTCTCTCTAGGGAATCCACCGACTTGATTTCCTTTTTTAAGCTGCAAAGTAATGGATGAGCAAGTCCAATGGACACGGTCTTGCCTGCCCTGTTCCTTTCCGACTAGCACTACTTGGAAGGAACTTCCATTTTCAGACAGGGCCCCAGTGACCCAGCTGCACACTAGATGTCACAGCATTCCTGGAATCGGGCGTTTTGCCTAAATCATCTCATTCCAGGGCATTCACTTGGCCTTCTCACAATGTGGACATAAAGAATGTTATTAGACTGGAAAGAGAGTGCCTATTTTCAGAACCCAGAAAGCCCCACATCAGAAAGCCCAGTGGCCTTTGGAAAGCTTCTCTTGGTGCTACACCCTGCCCCAATGCACCAGGGCGCCTCAGATAGGGAGGCTGGCTCCAAGTCACGCAGACTGGCATCCACTTCATGTTTGGCAAAAACAGAGACAATCGGGCTGTGTTAACCAAGCATTCACACATCACAAAGAACCCACTGCAAGATACCACTGCTGTCACCCCACACACACACTTCACCTACCCCAGAGTGGAACCGCTCTCCTGAGCAGGGTCAGCGGCGGTGCCGTGTTCTCTGGGCTCCGCGGGGTCTTCTGCCTGCCTCCAGGGCTCCGCAGACACTCCCTGCAAAGGGCAGCACAGGGAGGTACCGAGTTATCACACGGTGCCTTCAGCACATCTGTTATTATGAAACCCCTCATCTGTGGCCACAGAGTGGTGACGCTGCCCGCTGCCCATGCCGACGCAGCCATGTGACTGGCTCAGTCCGCTCTGGAGCTGGTTTCAATAAGGGGACTGAGCAATCCATGTGCCCACTTCTGTTCAGGGCAGGGCACAGAGCTCCTACACAAAGTTTGTAAAACTCTGTGACACAGCTGGCCGGAAAAACAAAATAGAAGGCAGCCAGCTGCAACTCCCTTCGGTGGCCCGAGGCCAGAGTGTGGAGGTTTCTCTGCCGGCCATGGGCCCAGCAGACGCAGAGGTCACTTCAGTGGCCCACCAGCCAAGGATGCCACCGTGGAAACCGATACCTGCAGCGTCTGCACGTCCTCTTACCCGGGCACCGGGAGGCTGACGGGTGACTTCCCTCGCAGACATGTGCAATACGCTGCATTCAACCTATGACTGCTGCAGTTAGAGACACTGTCTCTGACACTGCAGAAATTGTTCCCCTTGAAATACACAAATGCAGATTTAATAGGCAGAGAGAGAGAGACTGACTGTGTATGTCAACTATGAAGTACGGATAAGAACACGTAGTTTTCCAGAGAAACTTGATCGCTGCCACCTTTAGAAATGGTTAGCTAGGACACACCCCTGAAGTCCCTGGGCTTAGCTGCTAACCGAAAGGCTGGAGTTGACACTCTTACCATCAAAACTCTCACAAAAGTACACTAGTCTAGGCACTCTTAAGTATACTTTGCCCCAGAGCAACCCCTTAAAATATCTGCAAATAAAAAAGAATATGAAAAAGGAACAAATACTGTGAATATTAAATGACTGGCATCAATATTTGAAAAGTGGCAATATTATGTGGTCTTTGGACTTGAAATAAAGCACCCCTTTTTCATTTAACAGGAATCTCTGGGGGGTGCCAACAGTTAAGCACTTGGCTACTAACCAAAAGGTTGGAGGTTTCAATCCACCCAGAGGCTCCTCAGAAGAAAGGCCTAGCAATCTATTTCCAAAGGGTCACAGCCATTGAAAACGCCATTGAGTGCAGTTCTGCTCTGACACACATGGGGTCGCCATGTGTTGGGGTCAACTCGACAACAACCGGTACTAGTTTTCACTCAGAGAGGTAGATGCCACTTGCCATAATTTTCCCAGGTTATCTGCTTAGTATCAAAGTGAGGGCCAGCACTAAGGGACAAATTAAGTGAGAGACTGGGATTCTGAGGCTGGGAACTAAGGATGTGGGTCTGTGAAAACATAGCGCTTACAATGTTCGTGAACCTGTGGATCTTTCGCCAAGTGCACTTGGGACAGCTGGTACCAGAAAAGTTGGGGCGCGTTAAATGCTCAAATAGCTGGATATATGTAAGACCGCCATTTGCAATTACCCTGTGGGTGTGTCCTAAAAACCCAGTTGCCATCGATCCCGACTCACAGTGACCCCATGTGTGTCAGAGAAGAACTGTGCTCCGTAGGGTTTTCAACAGCTGAGTTTTTGGATGTAGATGGCTGAGCCTCTGGGTAGACTCAGACCGCCAATCTTTCGGTTAGCAGCCGAGCGTATTAAGTGTTGCACCTCTCAGAGGCTCTGTGGGTGCGTCCTTGCCATTTCTAAAGATGGTGGTGGTCAAGTGCAGGCTTCGCCCTGCCTGGGGAGGAGCTCACCTCTTTGTAGGGGTCTGTGGATGGCGATGACCTGGACCTCGCATGCACATACTGTGGTCTCTCGTGCTGGTTCAGCCCTGCATCCAGGATGTCGTCCGCCGAGTGATACCTCCCAGAGCTCCTGGCTTCCAGAGGTTCCCGTTGTTCCTTCCAAGAAGCTTGATACTCGGCAAAGGTCCCAAGTCTCTCAGGCGGCTCAAATTTCCCCACCTCTTCTGCTTTCCTATGACCACTGGCAGTTTTGCCAAAGGAGGTGGTGCGCTCCCTCCTCAGGAAGCAAGGGTCCGCACCCTCATACCCACGACCAGCCGTCCGCAGGCGCTCTGGCTTCTGTCTGGGGAACCCACACGGAGCCTGTCTTTGCCCCGGCCTCTGCGGAGCGGATCTGCTGGTTTCCTCAAAAAACTTCCGCCTATCAGCAAAAGTGCCCAGCGTGTCCTCAGCTCTGCTGGGGAGCTGGTGAGGACGGTAATTCCCTGAGAGCCCCACCTCGTGTATCTTCTCAGGCTCGGAGTACGATTTCAGCTTCCGTTCCACCGTGAGGCGCCTCCGGACCCCAATGCGGGGGATGTGGGACACACACCCTCCAGACAAGGATGGCTTGGCCAGGTCCCTCTCCAGGAAATGGGGGGCAGCATCCAGACCCACGGGGTACAGGGATGAGACGCCACGGTCCTCAGGCCTGTGCTCCAGTGGCACTGGGCAATGGTCACCTGGGCTGGGGTCCAAGTCGCGACGCTTAAATGATGTGGCCCTCAGGACCCTGGCTTGGACCTCCTTCAGGTGATCTTTGTAGGTGCTGGTGAAGGAACCTTCTGGAGTGACACCACTGGCAGCCCCCAGCCCCACCCTCCAACCACCAGGGTCTTCCTCAGCCTCACCAGTCCCCACCAGAGTCACGGTACTCTTGCTCTTCTGCAGCTTGGCTCGCCGCATCTGGATCTCATTCCTCAGCGTGGTGGCAAAGCGGTCACTTCTCCGCATTGGCTTTCCTACCTGGCTGTCAAATGGGAGCGGCTTCCCCAGGCCACCATCTTGGTGGTGCCCTAGGTGACCATCTTGGTGGCGCCCTGGGCCTCCATCTTGGCAGTACTCTGGGCGGCCATCTTGGTGGTGCCCCAGGTGGTCATCTTGGCAGTGCACTGGCCGGCTCTTCTTCCCTTCTTGAGTCAAGGAGTGCAACATGGGCGTCTTCTGAGGCGAGATCTTGCTGCTCTCTCCATCCACCCACTGGAAGTTGCCGTCTGTGGTTCTCTTTGGGCTGGCTTTCTCCACATAGCTGGTTCTGGGTGGCTCCTCAGTTCCCATGGGCCAGCCCTCCCCACTTCTATCCAGTGGGTACCACCGTTCTCTCTCATTGGGGTTGAGCACCTCACCGTGCTGAGGTAGGTAACATCGTGGTTTCGGGCTCATCATGTGGGCGGGAGGACACTCCTGGGCCCCCAGCACCACACCGGCTCCTGGCACAGACAGCCGGTACTCCTCACTGAGCTGCGGTGTCTGGTGGCTCCCCTGGACAGGCTGCTTGGAGACGGCACAGGAAGAGTGGCTCTGCCCACTGCGCTCCATCTTCTCACCAGCAGCACCAAGCCAGCTCGCCGGAGCAAAAACACTGTCCTGGAACTGGTCGGCAGGAGCTTCCTGATGGCCCCCGAGGAGGGACAAATTCCGCAGCTCCCTGGCCGACGCAGGGGGTCTGGGGCCCTCGTGGAGGATGGGGCTCTCATCGCTGTACTGGCGAGGGTGCTGGTGTCCACAGTGGGGCTGGGCGAAGCGCACGTCGCAGCTGGAGAGCGAGGCCGGCAGTCTACTGGGGGCCCTGGGGAGGCCGCCCACCCGGCCATCTTGGGGGGGCCAGCCACCATCCAGGGGCAGGTCCACATGGTGGCTACAGTTGCCGGGCCGCCTCCTGTCCCCAGTACGCACCAGCTGTTGTGGCACGTCTGTGGGGTCTGCTCTCTGCTCTGCCAGTGGCAGGGCCCGGGGCAGGATGGTCAGATGCTGCGTGGTGGTGGCTGCCTCTGAGAGCGGGGGGCCTGGAGACTTCTCGTGGCCCTTGGTGGCAGCGAAGCTGTCCCTGCGCAGAGGTGGCGGGGGAGGAGGAGGGGAGGCAGGAGCCTTCTTCTTATCAGGAACATACCAGATGGGCCCAAAGCCGAAGCTGGCCCTTCCCGCGGCAGCTGACTTCGGCTCAGGGCTGTCCTGCCTGGGGCTCTTGCCGCGCTCGTGGTGGGGGCCGGCGGGTAGAGAGCTGAGCCTCTCCTCCAAGCCGTGAGCAAGCTCGCCCCCCAGCTGGCCCTGCCTGCCGCCCAGCCGGGAGCTCTCCCACAGCCCCACCTTGTAGAGGAGGTTCTCCGTGGACGAACCGTCGGCCCTGGGCAGCATGTCGTCTGGCGTGCTGGAACTGGTGGAGAAGGAGCCATAGGCCGAGTCGCGCTTGCTTGAGCCTCCCAGGTGATCGATGCTGCCGCTGGACTTGGCGGCCGAGAGGCGGCCAGAGGAGCAGGGCTGCGTCGGGGGGTCCAGGCTGTCGACGCTGCCCAGGGAGCTGAAGTGGTCCGAGGAGCGCTGCAGGTTTGTCTGCTCCCACGCACCAGACAGGTCATGGGAAGAGCAGCTGCAGCAAGAAAAGGACAGGAGAGTTTGCTTTAGGACCACGCAGCAGCAGAAGGCAAAGGTGGAGCGGGATGGCCACGGGCACACTGCCCTATGTGGACAGGGAGAGAGGGAGGAGAGGACACTTCCCACCACAGGGCCCCTGGGAGCACGGCCATGTGCACGCCACCCCACACGGACAGGGAGAGAGGGAGGAGAAGATGCTTCCCACAGTAGGGTCCCTGGGAGCACGGCCATGTGCACGCCACCCCACACGGACAGGGAGAGAGGGAGGAGAGGATGCTTCCCACCACAGGGTCCCTGGGAGCACGGCCATGTGCACGCCACCCCACACGGACAGGGAGAGAGGGAGGAGAGGATGCTTCCCACCACAGGGTCCCTGGGAGCACAGCCATGTGCACGCCACCCCATGTGGACAGGGAGAGAGGGAGGAGAGGACGCTTCCCACCAGAGGGTCCCTGGGAGCACAGCCATGTGCATGCCACCCCATGTGGACAGGGAGAGAGGGAGGAGAGGATGCTTCCCACCAGAGGGTCCCTGGGAGCACAGCCATGTGCACGCCACCCCATGTGGACAGGGAGAGAGGGAGGAGAGGACGCTTCCCACCAGAGGGTCCCTGGGAGCACGGCCATGTGCACACCACCCCATGTGGACAGGGAGAGAGGGAGGAGAGGACGCTTCCCACCAGAGGGTCCCTGGGAGCACGGCCATGTGCACGTCACCCCAAGCATACAGGGAGAGAGGGAGGAGAGGACGCTTCCCACCACAGGGCCCCTGGGAGCACGGCCATGTGCACGCCACCCCATGTGGACAGGGAGAGAGGGAGGAGAGGACGCTTCCCACCAGAGGGTCCCTGGGAGCACGGCCATGTGCACGTCACCCCAGGCATACAGGGAGAGAGGGAGGAGAGGACGCTTCCCACCACAGGCCCCTGGGAGCACGGCCATGTGCACGTCACCCCAGGCATACAGGGAGAGAGGGAGGAGAGGACGCTTCCCACCACAGGGCCCCTGGGAGCTCGGCCATGTGCACGCCACCCCATGTGGACAGGGAGAGAGGGAGGAGAGGACGCTTCCCACCACAGGGCCCCTGGGAGCATGGCCATGTGCACGCCGCCCCATGTGGACAGGGAGAGAGGGAGGAGAGGATGCTTCCCACCACAGGCCCCTGGGAGCACGGCCATGTGCACACCACCCCACACGGACAGGGAGAGAGGGAGGAGAGGACGCTTCCCACAGGATGGCTCCTGGTCTGAGGGTCTACCTAGTCTCAGCGTCCTAAAAAGCAGCTTTCTGAGGACAAGTTGAAAAGACTGGGTTCTGCCCAAGTGATGCCTTTTTAATTTACACAAAAAAGGTGACTGTAAATGCTAGCAGCGCATTTTCTCATGTTAAAGCCCATCGACTGGCTAAACTCCACCAGGCAGTGCCAGCCAGTGCTGGCAAACAGCCCATGAGCCTCAAAGAATGGTGTATACATTTTTAAATGGTGGGGAGAAAATAAAAATAACAATATCTCGTGACACATGAAAATTATATGAAATACAAATTTCAGTGTCCATAAATAAAGTTTTATTGGCACACAGCCGTGCCCATTCATGGCTGCTCTTGTGCTACAGTGGCTGAGCTGAACAGTTGAGACAGAATGCACAGCCTGCAAAGCCAGTAATACTGACTATCTGGCCTGTCAGAGAGAAAAAGTGCTGACCACTGGCCTAGTGTGTGAAATGATTCTGATTATGGATTACTAACACAAAATAAGCTGTCTAACTAGAACAGCTTTAAAATTAAAAGAGAAAGTTCAGGGAAAAGATTACTTTTTCAAGCCCATGTATTAAAGTATTAATACCTCTTTCCTAAAGTGGTAACACAAAATCCAAAAAAAAAAACAAAAAACAAAAAATAACCCAAACCCATTGCTATCGAGTCAATTCTGACTCATGGTGACCCTACAGGACAGAGCAGAACTGCCCCACACGGTTTCCAAAGGGTGGCTGGTGGATTCGAACTTCCAAGCTTCTGGTTAGTAGCCAAGCTCTTAACCACTGCACCACCAATGGGCAGGCTTTATTAGCCATATGCCACTGTGCTCAGGTGGTGGAGTAAATCTTACAAAGGTAATGCGAACTGGACATTAACGCCAATAATGTTATTGTTAGGTGCCATCAAGTCAATTCCGACTCATAGCGACCTCATGTGACAGAGTGGAACTGCCCCACAGAGCTTCCTAGGCTGTAATCTTGACGGGAGCAGATCATCAGGTCTTTTCTCTCATGGAGACACTGGGTGGGTTCGAACCGTCAACCTTTCGGTTAGCAGCTGAATGCTTAACTGTTATTACACCAGTGTTCCTTAACGCCAATGATACAGGCTCGTAATTAGGATGGCATCTAAGACGAGGAAATAAAAAGTGAGGCTTATCAAGGCAAGCCAAGCTATAAAAAGTTAATTAAGAAATTAATTATTCCATGAGCTAATCATGGTGTTATCTGTGAGACTGGTAATGATGGATGGTGACACTGTTTATTCAGCTGTTAAAAGTTTCATTAAAGCTCATCAAAGCTGGAACCTTCAAGCTTCAAGGGAAAAAAAAACAGCTGTGGCTACATTAGGTTTGGGAGCCCTGGTAGCACAATGGTTAAGTGCTCGGCTGCTAACGGAGAGGTTGGTGGTTCAAATCCACCAGCAGCTCCACAGAGGAAAGACGTGGCAGTCTGCTTCTGTAAAGATCACAGCCTTGGAAACCCTATGGGGGCAGTTCTACTCTGTCCTGCAGGGTCGCTATGAGTCGGAATCGACTCGACAGCAGTGGGTCTGCTTTTGGATTTTTTAGGAGAACAAAGAAAAATGTGCGAGCAGAGCGAGAACAGAAAAACGAACCAGGCAAGCGATCTGAGGGAGGGAGGTGGCCCGTTAGGTTTTTACACCCATTTCCAAACACCAACCGCTTTCCCGTCCACTCTCTCTCCAACATTCCTGGGGTGATTCCTCCACACAATGTCAAGTCTGAGTGGATATAAGGCACACTAAGTGCTGTGTTGACGTGACTGTGGGCAGTACTGTGCTTCTTTAATTAAGAAACGGCCACATGGGCTTAATGGAGATCATATCACATTAAGTCATTGCGACAGTGAAATCGAAGGCCCACTCTTCATTTACTTTCCTACTTGGCTAAGGGTCTGTGGTTTTCAAGATACCCTGTGCTCTAAGCACGTCATCTCTCTTCACTTTAAGGAGGTGATACCATATTTGAATGCAGTTCCTTCACATCACATATGTACTGTGCTTTGCAATTGTGCAGCAGAGCTGTTACTTGTTATTTATTAACAGCCAAAAATGGATTTTGAGACAGTTACATTAGCTCCAGCTACTCACAGGCGTGCTCTCTCACGCACGCATGCACGCGCACGCACACGTATTCACACAAACACACATTCTCATGAACGCACACAACACACATGCACACACACACTCCCACGCACACACAAGTCTCAAACACTTTCTCACACTCACACACGCACAAATGAAGTCACACATGCCCACACACTCACACACACACTACCGGTCCTCCTCCAAGCAGGAGACCAGTGAGGACTTTCACCACTAACCACTTGAGGGCCCTGGTCAGCACCGGGGACCAGAGGGAGCCATGTGGTACTGCCGCAGGCCTCTCCTGACCTCAGCCCGCCTGACCCTGGGATGTGGGCTCAGCCTCGGCCCATGACTCACTCAGCGGGAAACTACAGTGTGACCCCTGATGTGGATGAGAAGCTCTCTGCTCCCTGTGCCTCCTGCCAGCACTCTGGAGGCTGGCAAAAGGGTGCAGACGCTTCACAAATCACCCAGGGAACACTGGTGAAATACACCTCCCCACCCACAAAGCTCTCCTGTCACCCTATCCTTGTGGGGAAATCTCCAGGGAAGCATGTGGGCTGCAGGCACGTGGGGGACACTGACATTGTCCCACCTACATCCTGGCTGACCACCCCCTCGTCCTGGTGTCCCCCTGGCATCCCCAGCGGGACGCAGCCTGCAGGGGGTGCCAAGGCTCTGGACTTGTCACAGGGCACAGAAGAGAAAGCTCACACAGAAGTCCTTGTCACAGGGCACAGAAGAGAAAGCTCGCACAGAAGTCCTTGTCACAGGGCACAGAAGAGAAAGCTCACACAGAAGTCCTTGTCACAGGGCACAGAAGAGAAAGCTCGCACAGAAGTCCTTGTCACAGGGCACAGAAGAGAAAGCTCGCACAGAAGTCCTTGTCACAGGGCACAGAAGAGAAAGCTCGCACAGAAGTCCTTGTCACAGGGCACAGAAGAGAAAGCTCACACAGAAATCCTTCCTCATGCGTTTTCATCTTTCTTATTTTCAAGTGTCACAAACCTGCCTGCTCACTGAGACACTGAAACAGGGGCATCGATGGGCTTTTCCTCATCAGAAAAAACAATAATGGCCCAGAAGCAAAAGAACGAGCAGCCCTACAGGGCGGGGAGATGCCGAGAAAGCTTCTCACCCGGGTGGGAGAGCGCCTACCTCGTGTGGTGCCGGCTGTGCCAGGACGGGCACGTGCCCGCCACGGAGAACGGAGCGGCTACCGCATCGGGGGCGCCATCACAGAACTTGGTGGCGTGCCAGGAGTGTGGCCTCCAGTTCAGCTCACTCCTCCTGAAAGAGAACACAGTGGGCTCAGGACTCATGCAGGACAGCGCTGGGCCAGGGCAGGGCACAAGACCCGTCCTGCAGGCTTACACGTTCACCTCCAGGGCCTGCCACTGTATCCAAGAATCCCTCATGGTGCAGGCAGTTAATGCACTTGGCTGCTAACCCAGAGGCACCTTGGAAGAAAGGCCTGGCTATCTCCTTCCGAAAAATCAGCCACTGAAAACCCTATGGAGCACAGTTCTACTCTGACACACGTGAAGTCACCTGAACTCAACAACAACTGGTTACTGGTCCACTGTATCTGGGCAAGAACATTCTGTTTTCATTATTATTCATGACTGATTTGCCCTAGTGCCAGGTGGGAATCAGAGGCTCCAAAATGTGAACCAGCCCTTAGTCTTCAAAATGCATTCTAAATAAGTACCAACAAAAACCAAACCAGGTGCCAACGAGTCAACTCCAACTCTGACACCCCACGTGTGTCAGAGTAGAGCCTCGCTCCAGAGGGTTTTCAATGGCTCTGATCTTTCAGAAACAGACCAGCAGGACTTTCTTCTGAGGCACCTCTAAGTGGACTTGAACCGCCAACCTTTCAGTTAGCAGTCGTGCATGTTTACCATTTGCACCACCCAGGGACTCCTCTAAATAAGTAAGAAAGTAAATATTTACCTTTGTCCATAAGAACAAGACCAAAATCTTCTCCCTTACCAGCTTCAGCCCAGCTTTGCATAGGGTCCTGAGCCTCCCTGAGGAGATGGGACCTGGCTGGGACACGGTCTAGACTGTGTGTGTTTGTTTATGTACTTAGTTAAGGAAGTAAATAAAGGCTGTCTTGATAGCTAAGAGAAGCGGCTATATCTTCCTCTGAGCCTCTCAGTGCGTGCCCATGACTCAGTGTGTGCCCGTGATGTCAGTGCGTGCCCATGACGTCAGTGCGTGCCCGTGACTCCGTGAGTGCCCGTGACGTCAGTGTGCGTCTGTGACTCAGTGTGTGCCTGTGATGGCAGTACATGTCTGTGACTTAGTGCATGCCCGGGATGTCAGTGTGAGCCCGTGATGTCAGTGTGTGCCCAGGATGTCAGTGTGTACCTGTGAGTCAGTGGGTACCCATGATGTCAGTGTGTACCTGTGACTTAGTGCGTGCCCATGACTTCAGCATGTGCTCATGACAATACGTGCTCACGATGTCAGTGCATACCTGTGACGCCAATGCGTGTCCAAGACATCAGCGCATGCCCGTGACGTCAGTGTGTGCCTGTGACTCAATGTAAGCCTATAACGTCGGTGTGTACCTGTGACGTCAGTGAATGCCCGTGACATTAGCACCTGTGCCGTCAAACAAGGGTCCCTGTGAACAGGACGGTGTGAATGGTAACTCCCAAGACAAAAAGCGTGAGTGGGTTGAAGCCAGGACTTCTGCACATGGTGTGAGCCTCCCTGGTCCCCACCGCACCATCCCAACCACCTGGTGTAAGTCTCATTGCTCTTCTGGGCACACTTGCCCAGGCGTGATAGGGTATGTCCAGTTGAAAAGTCCCTACAGAGGCCACAGCTACTTCCATCACGTAGCCACCAGGGCTTGCTGCTGTGTGTGGTGGACCTGCCCTGGCCTGGTTCTTGTCTGATTTTACAGTATTTAGTGAGTGTTCCTCACCCCTGGTGGTGCAGTGGTTAAGAGCTTGGCTGCTAACCAAAACGTTGGCAGTTTGAATCCACCAGTCGCTCCTTGAAAACCCTTTGGGGCAGTTCTACTCTGTCCTATAGAGTCGCTATGAGTTGGAATCGACTCAAAGGCAATGGGTTTTTTGATTTTTTGCCATTTAGGGCAGAGATGACCTCCCCATGGACACTTTATGGCCCAATCAAGAGCTAAAGTTCAACTGCTTAGGGAACACTGAGCTTCCATTAAGGGTGGTGGGAAAATGTGGCAACAGAGAGGTGATGATTGTATGACACAGTGAATGGAATTCATGTCACTGCATCGTACACGGAAAACACACTGAGATGGCAACTGTTTGTTAGAGACTTACCGCAATTTCAAAATCAAAACAAGTTAAAACCAAAACAGAACAGAACAAAAAACTCTACTGAATCTCTTTACGGAAAGCAAACATTTTTACAAGCCGGGAGAAACATTACAGAAAGTTATTTAAGTAGGGAAATAAAACCAAAATGCATTTTAACACCAACTTTTTGACGACTCAGATAATTTTAACGAGGAAAAAAAAATACAGGTGACAAAGTGTAGAACATACCGACTTTATGCTAGCTTCACATGAACAACAGAGAAAGCATACAACAGAGAATTCATCACACCCCTGAAGTAAAGGAATTGTAAATCCAAGACTGTACCTCATAGAATTCCTCAGAATCCTCGTAAGGAAGGTTCTGGCCATGCGAATGTGATTTTCAGATGGCTCTTCCTGTGCTATCATATCCACAAGTTCTTTCATCTTCCATTATACTTAATTAACGACAGGAGTAAACTAGACTGCTAGAGACTGGAGGCAAAGAAAAAAAAGAAAAAAGAAGGCTCGGAAAAGCTAAGGCCCTACACTTGCAGGCGATGGTATTTCAACCCTGCAACTCGAAAGACTGGGGTACTGGCTAAGGTTACTGCGACACGGATGCTCCATTCATGGGCTAAATGTTTTTTCCAGAAAAACTACCAGCAGCCAGAGAGCTAAGCGAGAGAGAGCAGACAGTATTGCACGTGTGGTCGGTGGCTGTGGTTTCTCCAGTCCCACAGCCCCATCCTACCGTCTGGGTCCCCGTGGACGTCCGGGGGTGGCAGATACTCTGGACCCACGGTGGCCCTGTGTCAGCAACTTTCTTCTCTGGTCATGTCCAAGATTACCAGAATGAGCCCCTTGAGCTCATCGCCAGTTAAGGCTCTCAGACATTGGCCTGGACCCTACAGTCGCTTGGACAAACCTGTAGACACCTTACATCACAAGACAAAAGCATATGGTGACCTTCATAGACTTCCAAATCTGAAAATACTCATCAAGGAAAAATAAGTACAATCCCCTTGATTTGTTCATCTGTAAAATGGGCGTGATGCCCTGCCTCCCAGAGAATGAGCAAGGCTTCAGTCCACCAGAAGAGAACAACCATGGCCCAGTGCAAAGTGGATGCTGGCGGCTAGCCCAGCCTGGTCACTGGCTCAGGAACTGACTAGATCGTTCCTGCTCCAATGCACGCCTCAAAACCGATGTAAATGACCCTCTACCTTTGGCCTTCAGGACTGTAACACAGAGCTAAGGCTGTGAACAGCACAGTCCGGCATGGCCCACAAAGAGCAGCCCAGTACTGCCAACACTCGCTGGCAGCCATTCCAAAATGGCGGCCATTCCAAACACAAGCAAAGCTCACTGCCTCCTCCAAGACGTGGAATCCCACCACCTCCCTACCTCTACGTGGTAACGAAGCACTTCGTATCCATGAGCTCATTTAGTCCTGACAATAACCCTGAAAGGTAGCAAGGAGAAGTTTCTTCTATTCACTCTTTAAAATAAAGGAAGAGCAAAGAGGTCAGGTGACTGAAGCCAGGAAAAGAGGCCAAGCAGAATCTTCCCTGTCCTGGAATGGACTAAAATGTTCTTTTCACCATGTCCTGCTCACCTCAGAGGAAAAGCTAAGAATGCTTCCGTCTCTTTCAAGGCAATACACGTTTATAACATTTTAAACCATACAAAAAAAAAAAAAAAAAAACAAACCCGTTGCCGTGGAGTCAATTCCGACTCTCAGCAACCCTACAGGGCAGAGTAGAACTGCCTCATAGGGTTTCCAAGACTGTAATCTTTACTGAAGCTGAATGCCACATCTTTCTCCTGTGGAGCGGCTGGTGGGTTCTAACTGCCAACCTTTCAGTTAGCAGCTGAGCGCTTAACCACTGCACCAACAGGGCTCCTTTTAAACCATATAGAACAGAGTAAAATGGCTTGGTTTACCTCCTGATTCTAATCATGTAAAATCATTTGGTACACTAACTTCTGTAAACTAAACTGATCAGTTGTTTTAAAAAATTGTATGCAATTTTCTGGGCATTTAACTCCAGTCAGGCCTGAGGGGTGTTTTTGTTGTTTTTGTTTTTTGTTGCTGTCATTTCGTAACAATTTTATCAAGATATACAATTATGTAGTTCGCCCACTTAAAGTAGACAATTTAATCATTTTAAATACATTCACAAGGTTGTGTAACAGTCATATTATCTAATTTTGGAACATTTTCATCATCCCAAAAGAAATCCCATATTCCTAAGCAGTCACCTCCCAATGACCCCATACTTCAGCCGTAGACAACCACTAATCTACTTTCTGTCTCCACGGACGTACCTCCTCTGCACGTTTCATGTAAATGGAATCAGACAATATGTGCCCTTTTGTGTTGGGCTTCTTGCACTCAGCATAACATCCAGGGTTCATCCACACCGCAGCATGTATCAGAACTTCCTTTCTCTTTATGGCTGAGTAATAGTCCTTTGTATGGACAGACCATATTTTGTTTATCCGTTCATCTGTTGATGGGCGTCTATGTTGTTTCTGCTTTTTGGCTATCGTGAATAGTGTTGCTATGAACATCTGTGTACATGTTTTTGTGTGGACATATTCTCTTGGGAGACCATGAGGGTTTCAAGAACACTCTTATTTAGGAATACTTCATATCTTGTGAGACTCAGTTAAAAGTTGCCTTAGATTAAGGCATTAAGATTTTACATGAAGATTTTACAAAGAGGAAAAATCTCCAAATCATATACAACATCAATTATGATTCACCATTCATCCAGAATATAAGAAAAAAGAGATTGAGGGAAAAAAAAAAAATGAGCTTCCCAGCAAGTTCTGTCTAAGTGACAATTAAAAATAATAGATTTTACAAGAACAGCTTAAGAATTCCTTGTAGATGTGAGTCTACAGAGGCTAAAACCTTAAAACACAAAACTTGTGGAAAATAGTGCTATTCAATGATAACTACTTAGGATGATAATGACAAATTTTACCATTACCTAAACTATAAAACTTGGGAACAAAATTCTTTAAGGTAAGAGAAATAAAACTAAAAAACAAACACTTCCTGAATTACATGATTGTGTACACAAAAATAGAGCCCTGGTGGCACAGTGGTTATGAGCTCGGCTGCTCACCAAAAGGTTGGCAGTTGGAATCCACCAGCCGCTCCTCGGAAACCCTATGGGGCAGTTCTACTCTGTCCTATAGGGTCACTATGAGTAAGAATCGACGCAACAGCAACAGGTTTGGTTTTGGGTTTTGTGGTACACAACAAGACAGCTGTTATTATTAAATGGGTCGCTTCTGGGTCTTGGACATCAGACCTTTTCAGCCAAACACCAAACTCGTTGCCGTCGAGTCAGTTCCGACTCATGGCAACCCCACGTATAACAGAGTACAACTGTCCCATAGGGTTTTCTTGGCTGTAATCTTTACAAAAGCAGATTGCCAGGCCTTTTTTCCATGGCACCGCTGGGTGGGTTCATACTGCCAACCTATAGGTTAGCAGTGAAATGCAAACTGTTTGCGCCACCCAGGGGGCCTGTATCCGACCTTTAGATGTATATATATTTTTAAAAACTCTCAAGTGAGTCAGTACAGACAATTAATGATAAATTCAACTAGACTTGTGTTTTACCTGCTTGTCAAGAGATTTGTGGACTCCTCATAATTAAGGAAACAGAATGACTAAGGTGACTGACTGAATAATTATAGGATGGAAAAATCCACAAACTGTCAGGCAGCTGTCACTGAGCTGGCATACCCCTGGTGCAGGCTGAGGATGATGAGAAAGCACCCCTCACTGTGGGCGCAGAAAGCAATGAGGGCGCAGGACAAAGCAACAGAAGGACTGGCCGAGAGCAGAGGGACAGAGTCATTGACATCTCCTTTCTCCAGCCTGAGAACGAGCCCATGACCTACAATAGATCACCAAAGTCTGGCCACGGGTTTCGAGAGGAGGCTCAAACACAACAGAAGAGCAAACTTGTTCAAAATGTATAGTTTTCAAACAAATGAAAGCCTTGATACTTTACTTCACAATTAATAATTCAAATACAGCAGGAAGTACTGACAATCACCACCACGCATCTGTCAGTCTGACATACTATGTTGGCTTGCGTGTTGCCATTGCAAATACCAGCAGGGTCACCCATGGTGGACAGGTTTCAGCATAGCTTCCAGACTGAGACTAGGAAGAAAGGCCTGGAGATCTACTTCTGAAAACCAGTCAATGAAACCCTAAGGATCACAACAGAACACTGTCCTATATAGTGCTGGCAGATGAGCCCCCTAGGTTGGAAGGCCCTCAGAATACACAGTGGTCGCAGCAATGGACTCAGACATACCAACAATCATGAAGATGGTGCCGGACAGGGCAACAATTTGTTCTGTTGGGCGTGGGGTCATCGTGAGTCAGAGCCGACTTGATGGAAACTAACAACAAATGACAATCAAGGATTTCTGCACAGAAAGTAGTTCACTGGCCGGAACCTGAGGACAAAGTCACCGATCTTCTAGACCCCAAAACCATACATATGTCACAGGTGATGCCGGCTATAAAGATCCTCCCCGCCCTGCCCCCAGAGGGCGGTGAAACGGGAGCCATGTGTAACAGCTGAGTTGCAGCCCAACATTCAGAGATGCTTTCATAATCTGCAAAGCCAGCTAGCTACACTGTTCCTTTGCCACATTTCAAGATGCGCATTTTCAGAGTTCAAGTATTGGGTGAGCAGCGAGTACCTGTCAAAATCTTAGCAATCTGCTAAATGAGAGATGCCAGGGCATAAGGGCAAATACTCTATGACTGCATTTATACAAAACGTCCAGAATAGGTGAATCCATGGAAATAGATTAGGGGTTGCCAGGGCTGGTGGGGAGGGCCAGGAGGGAGGCAGTGACTGCTAACGGCTGCGAGGTTTCTTTTGGAGATGTTGGAAACGGGAACTAGACAGAGGTGGTAGTTCCACAGCATTGGGAATGTCCTAAAGTGCTCGGCTGCTAACCGAAAGGTCGGCGATTTGAACTCACCAGCCACTCCACGGGAGAAAGATGTGGCAGTCTGCTTCCAAAAAGATTTCAGCCTCGGAAACGCTACAGGGCAGTTCTACTCTGTCCTATAGGGTCGCTATGAGTCAGAATCAACTTGAAGGCAATGGGTTTCGGTTTTGTTTTTTATTTACTAATGTGGTACATTACATTGATTTACTAATATTAAACCACCTCATGGAGTGCTTTGAATACATACTAAATTAATATGTAAAGAAATGTTGTAAAGCGCTCAATAAATGAGGCAGGAATGTTCAGATTCGGGTTGCTAGTTACTATAAGGAAAAGTAACTCCCCTAGAGGCCTTTTAGGGTGATCTATACAGCACAGAAGGAGCCCTGGTGGTACAGTGGTTAAGCACTCAGCTGCTAACCAAAGGGTGGCCAATTTGAACCCTCCATCGGCTCCATGGTTGAAAAGACCTGGTGATCTGCTTCCATAAAGATTACAGCCTAGAAAACCCTATTGGCCAGTTCTACTCTGTCCTATAGGGTCGCTATAAGGCAGAATTGACTCCATGGCAACAGGTTATACAGTGGAGCACATCCCTGGGTTTTGCAAACAGTTAATGCGCTTGGCTGCTACCTGAAAGGCTGGAGGTTCAAGTCCACCCAGCAGTGGGAAGAAAAGCCTGGCCATCTCCTTCCAAAAACTCAGCCATTGAAAACCCTGTGGAGCACAGTTCTCTGACACACAAGGCGTCATCATGAGTCAACTCGATGGAAACTGGTACCGGATATGGCAGCGAGCACTTTCCCTGGGCAGCGGTGCAGACCATGCCATGCAACGGATGGTGACATCATTCAGACAGGATGTGCGGTGCTGCAGGATACCAGTCAAACAACCCGGGTATCTGTCCAACATAAACTTCTGCATCGAGTCTGTTTCAACAAGAAAATAAGCACAGTAACAAAAGAGTTCCTGCCTTTCTACCCAAGGAGAATTAAGTAAAGATAAAAATTCCCCAGTGACCTCAGTAGCTAAAACCATACAAGACATCAAAGGTGCATTCAAACAAATGGCAGGGTGAGAAGCAGCGTTTACCCAAGATGAAAGCACCAGAGTTCCTGCCCCCCGTGGCCGGGTGTTCCCTCATCTCTCTCAGCAGAGACAGCAACAGCACGTTTCCCGTGCAGCCCCGGAGGCTGCTCCTGGTACCTGAGCAGAAAACACGGCAACAGAAAGCTCACGCGATGAAGGGGACGAGACTGATTGTTTTTCCGGTCACTTTTATTATCATCTTATCTATGATCCTAACCATGTTCAGAAGAAAGGAAAAAAAAAGCCTATCTCCCAGGACCCAAGAGGCTTTGCCAGGCCACTTGGACTCGTTACCACATACCCCCTCACTGTCTAACGCGTCATTTAATCCAACTCAAGTTTAGAAAGGGCACCGCCACAACTTACTGGCAGGTATTCAACCACGCACACTACATTTCAACAGAAGAGACTGTTGGCAAAGAGACTCGGGACATTCAAATGTGCAACCATTACTATAACTAATTATAAACGAGCCTGAGGTTGAACAACTGTCAGAGTCTGCCACACAAGAATAAACAAACCAAAAACTGACATAAACAAGAGCAAAGCTACACAAAAGAAGCAACAAGAGACTGTAGGTTATTGTCATTTAAACAGGAGTCCCTGGGTGGTGCAAACCATTAAAGTGCTCAGCTGCTATCTGAAAGGCAGGAGGTTTGAGCCCACTCAGAGGTACCTCGGAAGAAAGGTCAGGCAATCCACTTCCAAAAACTCAGCCAGTGGAAACCTATGGAACACCGTTCTACTCTGACACACATGGGGTTGCCATGAGTTGGAGTCAACTCCACAGTAACTAGGGAGGAATGAAAAAAAGAAAGAACTTTACTTAGAATATGAAACATCTCACATAATTAGAGATTCATCTGATTACACTGCCTAAGCCATACACTAATCCAAATCTAAACAGCAGTAACTTTCCACTAAGTATAACATTTACTATCTCTGTGGTATTCTCTTTTCTCTGGACTTTACTAACAAAAACGGGAATGGAGAAGAGGCCGAGGAACTCAGGGTATCAGTCCAACATAAACTTCTGCATCGACTCTGCTTCAGTAAGAAGACGTGCACAGTAACAATGGTCACAAGCCCCCAAAACTTCAACACAGACACTCTTCCCCAGAGTCGGAACAAACTGACAGCCGGTGACCCTGTGAAGCACGGGGTTCACGCGACACACGGGGTTCACACGACACACGGCTCCCCCACCACGGCGCACACCCTCCACCTGAACGCCCGCATGTGCCCACCCCCACGCTGCTTCTGCTCTTGGAAAGGAAGAGGAGAAGACACAACCTTCCAGCGTCTCAGCCAGCCCCTTCCTCCAGCCACACCAATGCATATGGTGACCAAGCTGCCTCGGCTTCCGGGAACATCTGTGCTAATCAGTGCAGCGGCCCCTCAGCCACCTGCTGGAGGACAGCTCCAAAGAGCTGGCACAGGGGGGAGCTCAGCCAGATCCTGGCTTGGAGCAGAATTCACTGCTACCCAATAACATCCCGGGACGAAGGCAGGCTGCAAGCAAGGATTTCTGCAAGCATGGCTGCTGTCAGTAATCTGAAACCTCCTTTCTCCAAATGTTTAAGCACACCACACACAGCCTAGCTAACCCTTCCAGGCCCAGGTACACTACTCTCCCCCTCTGCGCTAATCTGCTCCCCACTGCAAGCTTAGTGCACATAATTAGATTCACAAAAGGGCTTACAGCTGCAAGCAAAGAGGCAGGAAATAATGCCGGTCAAGCCTATCGATAATTCGGCTTTGGAGCCCCCTAACAAAAGTGCTTGCAACGCAGCATACGTTCAAGAGAAACTTCACGGAAAGAGAGAAATGATCGAGTGGCAGGTGTGCTTCACCGGAAACAAAATTAATATCAAAGTATAAATCTGGAGAAAGGACTGAAAGAGTAATTACCAGCTTAAGAAAATAATTCATGATATGTTTGAAAGAAAATTTCCCCAGGGCATTTTAAATTTAATGTACTTCTTAGGAGCTGGGAGTCTCTGGGTGGTGCAAACAATTAATGCACTCAGCTGATAACTGAAAGGTTGGAGGTATAAGTCTACCCAGAGACATCTTGGAAGAAAGGCCTGGCCGTCTACTTCCGAAAAGCCAGCCATTGAAAACCCTATGGAGCACAGTTCTATTCTGACACACACGGGGGCGCCATATGTCGGAGTCAACTCCACGGCAGCTGGTACTGGTTTAGGAGCAGAACCTGTGGTTTTTAAAGCATGTTCATTTGCCTCTGAAATAAGGAAATGGACGAGCGTATCCTTGTTGTTGTTAGGTGCCATCAAGTGGGTTCCGACTCATAGTGACGCTACGTACAACAGAACGAAACACTGCCTGGTCCTGCCCCATCCTCACAGTCATTATGTCAGAGTCCACTGTTGTAGCCACTGTGTCAGCCCATCTTGTTGAGAGTCCTCCTCTCTTTTGCTGACCCTCTACCTTACCAAGCATGATGTCCTTCTCCAGGGACTGGTCCCTTCTGATAACATGTCCAAAGTACATGAGATGAAGTCTCGCCATCCTCGCTTCTGAGGAGCGTTCTGGCTGTACTTCTTCCAAGACAGATTTGTTCGTTGTTCTGGCAGCACAAGGTATATTCGCTATTCTTTGCCAACATCATAATTCAAAGGCATAAATGTAACTATGTTGTTAGTTGATGTTTTAGATGCTGTTGAGTTGGTTCCAACTCATAGCGACCCCATGTACAACAGAAGGAAGCACTGCCCGGTCCTGCGCCATCCTCAGAATAATTGTTACGCTTGAGCCCACGGTTGCAGTCAATGCGTCAACCCATCTCGTTGAGGGTCTTCCTCTTTTTCACTGACCCTCTACTTTACCAAGCATGATGTCCTTCTCCAGGGACCGATCCCTCCTGATAACATGTCCAACGTATGTGAGACAAAGTCTCACCATCCTCACTTCTAAGGAGCACCCTGGCTGTATTTCTTCCAAGACAGACTTGTTCGTTCTTCTAGCAGTCCCTGGTATATTCGACGTTCTTCGCCAACACCATAATTCAAAGGCATTGATTCTTTCTCGGTCTTCCTTATTCATTGTCCAGCGTTCACATGCAAAAGCACGTTGTTGTTAGCTGTCCTCAAGTTAAACTCTGATTCACGGAGACCCCATGCACGACAGGATGGGACCACTGTGGTCCATAAGGTTTTCACTGGCTGATTTTCAGAAGCAGATCTCCAGGTGTTTCTTCCTAACCCATCTTAGTCTGGAAGCTCCGCTGAAATCTGTTCAGCTTCACAGCAACACACAAGCTTCCACTGACAGATGGTGGTGGCTGTGCACGAGGTGTATCGGCCAGAAACGAACCCAGGACTCCCGCGCGGCAGGCAAGAATTCTACCACTGAAGCACCACTGCCTTCATGAACACATCCTGGTCCTCTCCATAAAGAGTTTCTAATTGTATGTTTTAGGGCACTGGATGGCAGCAACCATCACTCCTAGCAAGGAGTGAGAACTACATGCTAGGTGCTTCCTGTTTAATTCCTGGCTCCATCACCACCGTGCTGTTCATTTTCAACACCTCCCATGCGTATCCAGCGGCCTGGCCCCTTCCTGTGTCCACAAACAGCACCTACTCAGCTAAGTTTAACAAGAAAATGAATGCAGGCAACCCAGTCTCTGGTCCTTAACCTTTTGCAAGCACACTGGCTTAAGCCTGGGGCATGCCCCCGGGGCCGCCCACCAAATTGCCTGTGGTCCTTTGTGGAAACACAAGCATCCACACCCACTGCAGACATGCCCGGGAGGACCCACAGGGGTGGGCTGACACCTAGGGAAAAACCGTAGACGTGTTCTGTGTACAGAGACGATAAGCAAAGTATGAAAGGTGGCCGTGTGTGCCCGGGCCTTCCTGCAAGGAGCACCCGCTTGGCCGCGGAGAGACAGAGCAAGCAGCTGCCTGGTGGGGACAAGGCACAGCGCTCAGCACTCCCCCTAGACCTGGCGGCTGGCCCGTCACCACGTCCCTGGACGTCTAGCTGCCTGCAGACACCACCTGGGACGGTAAGGTGGAACATATGTGCCCTTGGCCAAGGTCACTGTCACGGCCCTTTGTCTTCCTCCCAAGCTCCTCTGGGAGAAAGGAAGTGCTCCATCTCATGTGTCTGGGAAAGAGACTCTGCTGGTGCAGATACTGATCCGCATGCATGTCTCCTGGCAGATCACATTCCCGGCCCCGGTTTCTACGTGATGACATGATACACCGTGACCACGCGCCAGGAAACAAGAGACCATCACTTTGTAATCCAGTCTGTCGCAATCTGACCCGGCTGCTTCGTCACCTGGCCGCCATGCCCACTAAAATAAAAGAAGCCCACAAAATAAATGGTACATGGCAGCTGTCCCTAGGGGTGGCAGGAGAGGGGCCAGTCTGTGACCCATGACTAGAATTTATTTAAAAATTATGTGTATACCAAATACCTCATGGGACTGGTTTTCTGGGTTTGAAGGCTTAGGACCATAGTCTCGTGAGACAAGTTAATTGGCATAATATAGTTCATAAAATTTATGTTCTCCAGCCTAGTTTGGTGTGTAGTGTCCAGGGTCTTAAAAGCTTGTGAGCGGCCAGCTAAGATACAACTATTGGTCTCTACTCATCCGGAGCAAAAGAGAAAGAAGGAAACCAAAGACTCAAAGAAGAAAGTAGTCGACGGGACTAACAGTCTGCATGAACCACAGCCTCATCTACCCTGAGACCCGAAGAACTAGATGGTGCCCAGCTACCACTACTGACCATTCTGATCAGGACCACAATAGATGGATCCTGATAGAATGGGAGAAAAATGAGGAACAGAACCTCAAATTCTTAAAACAAAAAAACAGACTTACTGGACCGGCTGAGACTGGAGGACTCCCCGAGTCTATTGCCCTGAGATACTCTTCAAATCTTGAACTGAAACTAGCCCCTGAGGTCACTTTTAGCTAAATAACAGAGTGGTTCACAAAATAAAGAATACCATCAGTGAATGCTGTGCTCCTTTAAAAAATCATCTATATGAGATCAAATGATCAACAAGTGCTTTAAACAAAGATGAGAATGTAAGGGGGCAGGGAAACGAGTTTAATGGAAACGGAACAACCAAGATGGAAATAATAAGCATGTTCACGCATTGCGAAGAACGTAACGAATGTTACTCAACAGCTAGTGTAGAAATTGTTGAATGGAAACCCAAACTGGAAAAAAAAAACCCAAAAACTATGTGTCTTGGAGTCCCTGGATGGTACACACAGTTAACGAGCTTGCCTGCTAACAGCAAGGTTGGTGGTTTGAGTCCACCCAGAGATGCCTCAGAAGAAAGGCCTGGCAATCTGCTTCTGAAAAATCAGCCACTGAAAACCCTATGGAGCACAGTTCCACTCTGACACACATAGGGGTGCTATGACTTGGAGTGACTTGACAGCAACTTGTTGGGGTGTGTCTTAGACTTAGGTGAATATTCCCCTTTCCCCACAACCCCACCCCCACCCCAGACAAGCCAACAAGTCAACCACGCAGGTGCTGGTCAGAGCCCACCCTCAGGATTCCAAGGTGATTTCAGCTCTAAGAAGCCAAGTCCTGCTTCTTGAGGTGCCAGAGGTGGGCGGCCAGTTGACTCACATTAGACAAGGGCTGAGCAACCTAATTTACCATTTGGTCAGTCTATGGAGTGCCTTTTAAGAACATCCAATCCCTTCTGTGGAGCTTTATATAAAATTCTAGAAAATGCAAATTAATCTATAGTGACAGAAGCAGATTACTGGTTGTCTGGTGTTAGGGACTGAACTGTGTCCCCTAAAAAGATATGTTGAAGTCCTAACCCCTGTACCCGTGCATGTGACTGTGTTTGGGGAGATAGTGTTTCTTTAAAGAATTTATCAGTTAAGTCACATCGGGAAGGAGCTCTAGTGGCACAGTGGTTAAGTGCTCGGCTGCTAACCGTAAGGTTGGAGGTTCGAACCCACCAGCTGCTCTGCAGGAGAAAGATGTGGCAGTCAGCTTCTGTAAAGATTACAGCCTTGGAAACCCTATGGAGCAGTTCTACTTTGTCCTATAGGGTGGCTGTGAGTCAGAATCGACTCGATGGCAATGGGTTTGGTTTTTCTGGTTTTAAATCAAATTGGAGTAGAGTGGGTCCCACTCCTAATACCTTCTGAATAATGAGAACAGACAGGGAGTCCCACCCAAAAGTGGGGGATACATGCCAAGGAATGCCCAACAAATGCCTGAGGCTAAAGAAGCTGTAACAGACAAGGAAGGAGCTTCCCCTAGAACGGACAAAGAAAAAGTACAACATCCAGAATTTGGACTTCCAGCCTCCAGAACTGTGAGAAAATCAATCTGCTCTTAAAAGCCATCCATTATGTGGTATTTTGTTATGGCCACTCCAGGAAATTAAGATACCTAGAGACTGAGAAAGAGGAGGGTGGGGAGATTTAAACAGATTTACACTTAGATAGAAAAGAACACACATTAAGGATTTAAGAAAAATAATTTAGAAAGCACTCTTCGGTGCTTTTATAACAAGGAAAATCGTACAAAGTTAGCTAGTCATTTCTTTAGGATTTACAGCAGTAGTCTGCCCTGTGCTGGACGCCAGCAACAGAAACTAATAACCACTAATTAATTACTAATTATTTTAATAGAATTAAATACTAAAATATAACTAAATTATAGCTCATCATTAATTATTAGCAGCAGGCACTGGCGTGGGCAGGTCAGCCCTGCCTGCTCTTAGAATTTTGCCAACAGCATCAACTAAGAGCTGAGCCTTCCCCACAGAAGAGAGACAGCAAGCCGAGGTGTGTGCTGCAGCGTTTCGGGTGCTCTGGTATCCCTGCGAACTGGGGACAGAAGAAGGGGGTCTGCACTGAGCCTGGGGGGCAAGGGAAAGGGTCAGTACCAACCCCAGAGGCAGTGTACATACAACACTAGTCACACCTCTGGGGAAGGAGCTTCCCACCACTCTCAGTGCCTCAGCTCTACCTCAAACCGCATCTGTGAGAACAGACTGCCTCCCGAAGCTCAACACTGTGACAGAGAGCCATCATCCACGCGACAGCATCTCTCATGCCACATCCTCCTCACTTGGCTCCCACGCTGCCAGTCCTGGATTTTATTTTCTCGTTTACAAGGACCGGAAAAGTGGAAGGGATAATAAAAGAGCTTTCAAGAATGGCTCATGTTTACAGTACACAATACAGGGGAAACTAGTATAGCTTGTACAAGGAAAGGTCATGGAAGCCCCATAGACACATCCAAACTCCCTGAGAGAGTGAATTGCTGAGCGGAGGGCTGTGCGGACCATGGTCTCAGGGAACATCTAGCTCAATTGGCATAACACAGTTTATAAAGACAATGTTCTACATTCTACCTTGGTGAGTAGTGTCTGGGGTCTTAGAAGTCTGTGAGCAGCCATCTAAGATACTCCACTGGTCTCATCCCTTTGGGAGCAAGGGAGAATGAAGAGAACAGGATACAAGGAAAAGATTAGTCCAAAGGACTAATGGTCCATAGCTACCAAGGCCCCCACCAGAACTGAGTCCAGTACAGCTAGATGGTGCCCGGCTACCACCACTGACTACTCTGACCAGGATCACAACAGAGGGTTCTGGACAGAGCTGGAGAAGGATGTAGAACAAAATTCTAACTCACAAAAAAAAGACCAGATTTACTGGCCTAAAGGAGACTGGAGAAACCTCGAGAGTATGGCCCCCAGACACCCTTTTACCTCAGTGGTGAAGTTATCTCCGAGGTTCACCGTTCAGCCTGGGAGTGGACAGCCCCGTAAAACCAAATGGGACTAATGAGGTACAGGAGTCCAGTGACAAGGGCGAGAAGGCAGAAGGGGACAAGGAAGCTGGTGATACGGAACCCAAGGTTGAGTAAGGATATTGTTGATGTGTTGTGAGATTGTTAACCACTGTCGTAGGGCAACATGTGTAGTAACTGTTAAATGAGAAACTAGTTTGTTCTGTAGGCCTTCATCGTAAGTGAGAATGGCAGCACAACTGGAGGGACGTGGTCGATGTCATTGAACTGTGCATGTAGAAATTTTTGAGGTGGTGTATCTTTGGCTATGTGTATTTTCACCAAAAAAAAAAAAGGTTGAGAAGTTAGAGGGTTGACATGTTGTGGGGTTGTTGACCAATGTCATGAAACAATATGTGTACTACTCTGTCATGGGAAACTATTTGTTCTGTGGGCCTTCACCTGAAGTACAATAAAAAAAATTAAAAGAATGGCTTATGTTGTTGGGTGCCATCGAGTCAATTTGACTCAGAGACCCCAGGTGACAGAGTAGAACTGCCCCATAGAATTTTCTAGGCTGTAATCTTTATGGGAGCAGACTGCCAGGTCTTTAACCCACAGAGCCGCGGGGTGGGTTCCAACCACCAACCTTTCCGTTAGCAGCTGCGCCACCAGGGCTCCTTAGAAAGGCACGCACCCCTCAGGAATGAAATTGCTGATGTGGCAAAGAATACAAATTTTCCCTTCCTCATTTCTGAAATGCCTCCTTAGATACTGTTTTGGACAAAAAAAAAAAAGTGAAGTCCTTTGGGAATATATCTTCCAGTTTGTACTAGAACCACATTAATGCTTGAGTCCATTTATTTCTTAAACTTTACAGCCAGTCTTTGAAAGAGCACACCAATTCTGCAAAAAAATGCATGTAAACACTTTCCTACTAATTAGCCGACTATGAAAACCGAGGTGGAAAATTATTTCTATGGGAAAACAACAAATAGCACATACCCTTAGGGTGCCCAGGAAGATTATTTTAGTTCCTATATATAAAGGCATCACCTCTCTAAGTCTGCTTTCGAACCTCTTAAAATCATCCACCCTTTTATCAGCGATCTAATTTATAGGACTAGGTAGCGTGCTTCCCCCTACAGCAGCCCAGCACTAGAAACAGCTTGTAGCTAGTTTTGACAAGTCTCCTTAACAATTGTGCTCTATTTCTAGTATACAGACTGAAAACGCCACCTCGTGTAAACAGTAGGCAATAACACGTGGCTGTCTAAGAAACATAAGCAGAAAGTTTTCTCTCTGCCAAGAGAATAAACTACATATCGCTAAATAAAAGATACGAGTATTCAAACTCATGTGATAAGTAAAAATAAACAATCAGTCGTAATAAAACACCACCATCCGTCAAGTGAGTTTGTCCTACTGTGGTGGCTTGTGTGTTGCTGTGCTGCTGGAAGCTATGCCACTGGTATTTCAAATACCGGCAGGGTCACCCACGGTGAGCAGGTTTCAATGGAGCTTCTAGGCTAAGACAGACTAGGAAGAAAGGCCTGGCGACCTACTCAGGAAAAGTAGCCAATGAAAATCTTATGGATCACAACAGAACACTGTCCAACTGGCTTGCTTTGGACATGTCATCAGGAAGGATCAATCACTGGATGAGGACATCGTGTTCAGTGAAGTAGAGGACCAGTGAGGGTGAGGGAGACCCTCAGTGAAATGGAATGGCACAATGCCCACAACAATAGACTCCAACATGCCAGCAATTGTGAAGATAGCACAGGACAGGACAATGTTTTGTTCTGTTGTACATGGGGTTGCCATGAGTCAGTCAACTCAATGGCACCTATCTATCTATCCAGTAATAAAATGAGGACTCTTTGGAATTTTTGGTGCTGAATTCATTCAAGAGACATCATTCTAAGAACAAATAGCCCCGCCCCTGCCCCTGCCCCAAATCAGGGTCACCGCAGTGACACCGGACGGCTGCTGGGCTGCACCTACATGATGGCCGTGTGCGTGTCTGGTGAACACAGGATGAGGCACAGCTCTTACCTCTTTACCACCAGCTTCAGGGTCTTGTGCGAGCCCTTCACCAGGCAGATGGCTTCCTGCCGGAACCCTGAGAGTCCGATGTCATTGATGCCGACGATCTCATCCCCAGCCAGTAACTTGTCCACAGCTGCAGCTTTGCTTCCTTCTTCAATCTGTAACAAACCAACGTGCCCCATCAGCCTTGGGGATGACCGAGTGACTGACGAGTCAAAGGCAGTCTCCAGAATGCGGCTGGCACGCAACGCTCCCATGACACATGAAGCACACAGGTTCATGTGCCTGGCTTCAGGATGACCTCAGAGTCAAATGTCACACTGGGTCTGTGAACGGTGCCGTGGCGGCTGACCTTGCTTCCGTGTGTGTGTGTGGGGGGGGGGGGGGGGGGGTTGTAAAAAAAAAAAAAAAAAACCAAACCAGTTGCCGTCAAGTTGACTCTGACTCATGGCGACCTCATGTGCTACAGACTACAGCTGAGTTCCATTGAGTTTTCAATGGCTGTGACCTTTTGGAAAGGAGCCTTGGCTGCTCGTGGTTAGGCACTTGGCAGCTAACCAAAAGGTCGGCAGTTCAAAGCCACCAGCCGCTCTGTAGGAGAAAGACGTGGCAGTCTGCTTCTGTAAAGATTACAGGCTTGGAAACCCTGTGGGGCAGCTCTACTCTGTCCTGTAGGGTCGCTATGGGTCTGAACTGACTAGACGGCAACAGGTTTGCTTTGGAGCTTTTGGAAGCAGATCACCAGGGCTGTCTTCCAAGGCGCCTCTGGGTGGGTTCAAACCACCAACCTTTCAGTTAGTAGTCAAGCATTTAACCATTTTCGCTACCCAGGGGCCAGAGGGGGTAGGGGGCTGGGGTAGGGATGCACAAAATCTTTGCTTCTCTCACAGTATCTCTCACCCTGGTCTGCCTTTTCAAGGACACAGAGGAAATGGAAAAAGACTAAAGTTCAAAGGGACACACACAACCAAAACAATCCCATCCAAAGATACCGGTTCATTTTCTGGACTTCCTTTACCAAACAATGATTATGAATCACCTATGTTAGTTACTATTTATTTCTCATGTGTAAATCTTACACCTAGTTAGATTACTGAAAAATTAATTCACATGTCATATAATTCACCCCCTCCCTTAAAGTGTACAATGCAAATCGCTTTTAGTATATTCCAAGTTGTACAACCATCTCCATAGTCAACTTTAGAACCTTTCCGTCACCCCCAAAGGAAATCTCAGGCCCACCTGCAGTCACCTCCCAATTCACCCCAGCCCCTGGCAACCATTAATCTACTTTCTGTCTCTACGGATTGGCCTGTTTTGGACAGTTCATATAAATGGAATTGTACAACATGTCGTCTCTTGCGATTGGTTTCTTTCACTGAGCATATAATGTTTTACAGGTTCACCCATGCTGCCACATGTATCAGAACTTCATTCCTTTGTATGGTCAAGTAGTATTCTATTGTATGGACAGACTAGGAGTCAAAAGGATGGCAGTTTTAATCCATTCAGAGATGCTTTAGAAGAAAGGCCTGGTGATCTACTTCCAAAAAAATCAGCCACTGGAAACTCTATGGAGCACAGTTCTACTCTGACATATGGGGTTGCCACTCAGAGGCAACTGTTTTTGTTTTTTTTAGATAGACCACATTTTGTTTATCCATTCATCAGCTGGCTATGGTGGATGATGCTGTAAAGAATACTCGCGTTTTTGTGTGGACACGTTTCCATTTCTACTGGAGAGATACCTAGAAGTGGAACTTCTGGAGGAGCCGGAGACAGATTTTGCCTTCTCTGGGTGTGGGTGCTCAAGGAACATGCTCAGGGAGCCAGGGGCACTCGATATGTCCTTGAAGCTGTCTGCAGAGGACAGCCAGGTGCCTAAGGGCCAGGCACTCTAAGGACGCAGGCCTGCATAGGGACACACAGTGAACAGGGGGCCCAGATGAGGAAGGAAAGGGAAGTAAGCTAGATCGGGGGCCGGGGGCCAGGGTGTCCTCTGGGCCAGGGGGAGCCCGTGGAATGTGTCTGAGCAGAGGAAGGGCTCTAGTTCCAGGAGGAGGATGAATCCAGAGGAACGGAAATCTTGGTATTCCAGGTTTTTGTTGCTGGGTGCCATGGAGTGGATTCTGCAATAATAACTCCATGTGACAGAGCAAAACTTCCCTACAGGGTTTCTAAGGCTGTAATCTCTGTGGGAGCAGATCGCCAGGGCTTCCTCCCGCAAAGCTGCTGGGTGGGTTCAAATCACAGACCTTACTGTTAAGAGCCCCCTCCACCCCCTGCCAAAAAACCAAACCCGTTGCCATCGAGTCGATTCTGACTCATAGTGACCCTACAGGACAGAGTAGAACTGCCCCGTAGGGTTTCCAAGGAGCGGCTGGTGGATTTGAACTGCCGACCTTTTGGTTAGCAGCCGCAGTTCTTAACCACTGGGCCACCAGGGTTCCCGTCAGGAGCCCAGGTAACTGCTAATTGTTCTGACTGGAGTATTTCTGCCCCATTTACACATCAGTGCCAGAAAGCCTAACTGTGTGGCTGACCTTTCTCCCTACCCTCCCTACTCTGAACCAAATAAGGATAGGCAGGCAGTGTGAACAAGAATTTGTCTTCTAAAACAATGGAAATAAGACAGTGGGACAAGGAGGGAAATCACCTTAGGCTTTTCACAGCACCAGGAGCCCAGGACTCCAGGGCAGGCCCTGGGGCTGGCCCTTTCTTTTGGAGATTTCCTGTCCCTAGTAACTTGCTGACCCTCTGGGATGCCCCCTTGTTCAAATCCATGTGTGTCCCATGGCAACAAACTCTGGAATTCTGGTTTCTTTTTTCCTCTTTTCCTTGTATTTACAATGAATGGACAAATAATAGATTTACCTCCAAGGCAGACACTATCAACGGAAGTCAGTAATTTATACCAAAAAAAAAAAAAAAAAAAAAAAAAAACTTTTTTAAAGAAAAGCAACTCTTATACCAAAACTTGTTGCCGCGGAGTCAATTCCGACTCACAGTGACCCTACAGGACAGAGTAGAACTGCCTCACAGGGTTTCCAAGGCTATAATCTTTATGAGAGCAGATCACCAGCTCTTTCTCCCTAGAAGCCACTGGGTGGGTCCGAAGCACTGCCCTTTTGGTTAGTAGCCAAGTGCTTAACCACTGTGCCCCAAAGGCTCCTAATTCAAGGCTTAAATGAGACATAACAAATCATCATAACAAATTGTTGCTAACAATTTTTAGCTGAAAGTGTCAAGAACAGTATTCAGAATACATAATAACCCCTTTCCTCAGAAAGGAGATATCCTCGTAACTAAATGGAAACTTACAATTTATTTCCTACACATAGGTGGAAAGATCACTCTTTTAAGTACATTCTGATAGTAGATGGTTCTCCCTTAAGCCTATACTTTGCTATTGTTTTAGAAAATCTGCTTTAGAATAAAGCACAGGAAGAAAGTAATTTATGTGTATTTATATACACATTTGTCTCTTTTAAGAGAGAAATTTAAAAAAAGAGACAGAAAATTAAACACTGACCTCTATGAATACAGATTATAGTTTGCAATTTCAACTCTACTGTCAATGGAAACAAGGTATAAACTGAAAATCCAATCTGCACACTTCTTGACTCAGAAAGAAGGTATAGACAGGTACAAAGGGGAAGAATCGAACAATTTAGGTAAGACATACAAAAGTAAAACATAAAACAATGATCATAATCACAAGATTATGAGAATAATAACACCAGCCACATGCTAATAAGGCATCTGCTTAAAAAAATTAATTTGGCTTTTATTCTGAAGTGTCCAAAAATGCATACTTACAGAGTATAGTTCTATCATCACAGATTTCTAAGGACAGAATCTTACTGTGTTTGACTTTAAAAGGCTATGCGTCCCTCAAGGTCTAAAGACAAGAAAACTATTTAGATCCAGTATAAAGCTAGTCGCTATCTAGTCAACTCTGACTCACGGCGACCCCATGTGTGTCAGAGTAGAACTGTGCTCCATAGGATTTTCAAAGGCTGACTTTTCGGAAGTAGATCGCCAGGCATTTCTTCCTAGGCACTTCTGGGTGATCTCAAACCTCCAACCTTTCAGCGAGCAGCCAAGTGCGTTTACCATTTGTGCCACCCAGGATTCCAGGCCCAGTATAAGAATTAGGATATACACTAACTTTAAAAAGTTTGTCCTTTAAAAGTTTGCAAGTGGCCATCTAAGACATAATTATTGGTCACTACTTATCCGGAACAAGAGAGAAAGAAGGAAACCAAAGACTCCAAGAAGAAAGCAGTCTACAGGGTAAACAGTTTACACGAACCACGGCCTCATCTACCCTGAGACCAGAAGAACTAGATGGTGCCCAGCCACCACTACCAAAGTTCTGAGCAGGGCAACAATAGATGGATCCTGATAGAAACAGAAAAACGTGGAACAGAACCCAAATTCTTAAAAAGTCCAGACTTACTAGACTGATTGAGACTAGAAGACTCCCTGAAACTATCACCCTGAGATACTCCTTAAACCTTGAAGTGAAATTATCCCAACTCATAGCAACCCTATAGGACAGAGGCGTAACTTCCCCATCCAGTTTCCAAGGCTGTAATCTTCACGGAGACAGACTGCCACATCTTTCTCCAGTACAGCCGCGGGTGGGTTCGACTAACCTTTCAGTCAGCAGCCGAGCGTTTAACCACTGCACCACCAGGGCTCCTTCACTCCCACAGTCTTGTATAACAAGTCCCAAGAGACTGCCTGCCTGCACCAGGAAGTACAGCCTCTTGTTACTTTTGCTTCTCAGCTGTAAGGGTTTGTAAAGCTTCTCCTCAGAAGTAAAGGCTGCATTCCAAAACAGCTTCTTCCTTCCCCTAACCACGCCCTATCTGCATTTCCCAGCAAAAACTTGTTTTGTTTTGTGAGACAAAGTCCTTTTCTCCCCCTCTGTTCCTACCCTCTTGGACAAGAGCAAGGATTTCTTTGCTATTCATTGTGCTCATGGAGAAACAGTCCCAAGAAAGAAGGCAGCTTTAAAAACCTCCACTCTAGGGCTCTTACTCTGCCAGACTTCTCAAGTGGTAGAATTCATTAGGCTTGAACTCGGTGAAAATAATGGCTTTGACTGCCAGCACCACTAACGTATATCCTGCATTATACAAAACGTTCACATCTTGATGCGCACATTGTTAACAAGCCTTGGGCATCACACGATTATAACTATTTCTGACCGCTGCCTAAGTCTATAGAATGTGGGAGCCATGAACTGCGGCAGTCAGGAAAAATGCTCGGTCTGCTACCCCAAATCAGAAGAGTCCCTTTGCAAAAAGCCAGTTATTGTTGTTAGCTGCTATGGAGTTGGCCCCTGACTCACGGTGCGCGACAGGATAAAATCGCTGTGATCCATAGTGTTTTCACTGGCTGGTTTTCAGAAGTAGATCATCAGGCCTTTCTTCCTAGTCCATCTGAGTCATAGTCAGGAAGCTCCGCTGAATGTGTCCCGCATCAGAGCAGCACACAAGCCCCCAGTGACAGACAGGTGGTGGCTGTGCATGAGGTGCACTGGCTGGATTTGGGTCTCGTGCACGGAAGGTGAGAACAGCCACTGCCTCATTCGCCCATATTATTGGTAATGTAAAAGTGACACAATTACGTATGTCTGCGCACATACGTATGATGAAGGTCCCATGTGTCCTCACATATGAAGGCATCATGCTTCATACAGCAGACCAGATATTTCTGTTTTAGTTATTCAGTGGTATTATGTATCAAGAACTCATGCTATGGCCTTAATTAAGGTACCCTCGTGGCACAGTGGTAACACTCAGCTGTTAACTGAAAGGTTGGTGGTTAGAACCCACCCAGTCGCTCTGCGGGAGAAAGGCCTGGCAATTTGCTCCCTTAAAGATTTTTTTTAAAAAAACTATTGCTGTTAAGTCGATTCGATTCCAACTCATAGTGACCCTACAGGACACTTCTAAGGAGCGCTGGTGGATTCAAATTGTCAATCTTTTGGTTAGCAGGAGAGCTCTTAACCACTGTGCCACCAGGGTTCCCCATAAAGATTACAACCTAGAAAACCCTGTGGGGCACTTCTACTCTGTCACATGGGTTTGCTACAACTTGATGGCACCTAATAACAACAACAAATGGCCTCAATTAAGAGTTCCATGTCCTACCATGTACAGAATGCCTTGTTCTTAGGGAAATGAAAACAATGACCCACAGCAGGAAAACAAAGAGATAAAGTTGTTTTTGGAACAAAGTTTTTCCATACTCCCAGTCAACAGGTGTTACAGATGGTCAAGTACGTAGACCTACCCAGCCAAAGGATATTCTAGCAGAGGACAAGACCACACTTGAAGGCTTGGTATCCAGTGTGGCAGGAGTATAAGATGCGTTGGGGTGGAGAGGAAAAGGCCACAGAAACAACCTGAAAAGGCCGGCAGACGGGGAGGGCTCACAGAGAGGCACTGACATGGAGAAAGGTGTAGGGGCAGGAAGCGGGGCGAGTCTGAGAAATGAGTCAGCCAGGGGGGTGTAGAGTGCGCTGGGAGTGTTGGAAGATAAAGGCCAAAGGGGGGAGAGTAGCAACCTGACCTTGAATCAGCATCTGGACAGTATCCTGTAGGCAGTGGGGGCCCAGAGGAGGCCAGGAAGCAGGGGAGTGAACAGAACGTTGAAGCAATACTTCTGGAAGATTAATCTTGCAGTTCTACACGAAATGAATTTCTTTGGCCGAAGAACAAAACAGCAAGGAAGACGACCCTGACGAGTACCTACTTAGGAAGCCTTTGAAGGAGCCTGAGTGGCGGGAAAGGTTAATCACTCTGTTGCTAACCGAAAGGTCAGTGGTTCAAACCCACTCAGTGGCCAACGGGAGAAAAGACCTGGTGATCTGCTCCTGTAAAGATTGTTGTTGTTGTGAGATGCCATCGAGTCAGCTCCGACTCACAGCGACCCTACGTACAAGAAAAGGAAATACTGCCCGGTCCTGTGCCATCCTCACAATCCTTGTTATGTCTGAGCGCATTGTTGCAGGCACCACGGAAAAACCGACGGGGCAGTTCTACACTGTCACACGTGGTCACTACACGTAGGAATTGCCTCGACAACACCTAACCACACCAACAGGAAGCCTCTGCAGTACTCCAGACAGACAAAAAAGAAGGATTCGAATGAATCCAGGCAGAGAAATCTAAGACAGGTAAAGACTCCACAAGTTAGGAATGAGGACCTAACGATGTAATCAATGACAGGTGTGAAGGGCGGGAGGAAAGCGGTCCGAGGAGGCTCTGAGGGTCTCAGCTTGAGAGATTTGGAAAATCGTCATTAACAGAAATCAAAATGAAAAGAGGAAGAACAAAGGAAAAAACACCAGTCTGATATCACATTTCAAAAGCCACGGATCACACATGTCACGTATGGGTTCTGACTATCCGCACTCTCCAGAGATCAGATAACAGCAGGGGGAGGCAGCGCCTTTTCTCAGCAGAACAATAAGAGAAGCCGCCAGCTCCGTCTGCTTCAATGAACCACTCTGCTCATTCTGTCTGAGCTCAGAACCTTCAGAAAGGACAAGTGACTCATCCAGGAGAAGCATCCAATTGTGAAATCACCTAAGAGTGCCTCTCATCCACACTGAAGGGTCAACCCAGCACAGACTTTTACTCTGAACAAACAGTAAAGCCCTTAGGACATTAAAGACCACCACCCAAACATGTCGAGATTTTTTTTTTTTAATTTTTTTAAGAAAGAAAAATAATAAAACAAAACAAAAGTAAGAAAATAAACGAAAAGACGCATCTCATGTGCTTTGGACCTGAATGACTAAGGAGGTATTTAGTACAGTGTTTAAGAACACAAAGACCCACTGTGGAGATTCTAATACACTCCCTTTGCTGTTGTTCAGTCAATTTTGACTCATAGAGACCCCACGTGACAGAGTAGAGCTGCCCCACAGGGTTTCCTAGGCTGTAATCTTTACAGGAGCAGATCACCAGGTCTCTTTTCCTGCGGCACCAATCAGTGGGTTCCAACTGCCAACCTTTTGGTTAGTGGCAAGCACTTAACGGCAGTGTCACCAGGGCCCCTTACACTCCCTTTGTTGTGGTTGCTGTTGTGTGCCATCAAGTCTATTCCAACTCAGAGTGACCCTACAGGAACAGCAGAACTGCCTCATAGGGTTTCCAAGGCTATAATCTTATGGAAGCTGACTGCCACGTTTTTCTCCCACACACAGACTGGTGAGTTCAAACTGCCGACCTTTTGGTTAGCAGCCCAGCGCTTAACCTTTGTGCCACGAGGGCTCCTTACACTCCCTTTAAATCCGTTGCCGTTGGGTTGATTCCGACTCATAGCGAATCTACAGGACAGAGGAGAACTGCTCATAGGGTTTCCAAGGCTGTAATCTTTGCAGGGAGTGCTGGTGGCATGATGGTTAGGAGTTATGAGCAGTCTGAATCCACCAGCCGCTCCTTGGAAACCCTATGGGGCAGTTCTACTCTGTCCTGTAGGGTCGCTATGAGCCAGAATCGACTAGACAGCAATGTTTTGTTTTGTTTCTTAAATGGGTTAATCTTTAAGGAAGCAGACTGCCATCTTTCTCCCACAGAGCAGCTGGTGGGTTTGATTCGCTGACCTTTGATTAGCAGCTGAGCACTTAACCACTGTACCACCAGGGCTCCTATACCCCCTCTGCCCCTCCCTAAAATGAGGGCTGGGTCCCACGTGGCCCCAATGCAAGGAACGTCAGACGTGGCCTGGAGAAGGGGGGCAGAACCAGGTTAATGGAAAGCACCAGGCCAATGAGATGTGTGAGAGATGATGGCTGAGTGACCAGTTAACGGACAAAGGGGCACATGGTCACCAAGAACATCATCAAGGAAGAGTCCACCAGGGTCTCTGCAGCAGCGGACAAGGACGAGGCTGGGAGTCTGTGCAGGCTGGCATTAGCAATCAGAAGCCTCAACTCGCTGTCCAAGGAGAGATGTGATGAAACAAAGTCCAGGGAAACTGGCAGGGAATGGAATCTGCATTGGGCGGTTGGGAGTCGCAAAGGAGCCCTTTGCGCTCGGCTACTAACTAAAGGTTGGCGGTTCAAACCTACCCAGCAGCTCCACAGGAGAAAAGATCTGACAATCTGCTCCCGTAAAGATTACAGCCTAAGAAACCCTATGAGACAGTTCTACTCTGTCACATAGGGCCACCAGGAAGTCAAAATCAACTCCACGGCCCCCAACAACAGTAACACTTGGGAGTGGGAGCTTAGACTCTAGGTCAGCTGGAAAGGGAACCAGTGAAGGGGAGGTAGTTATGTGGCAAAGGTTCACGGACTTCATGGTGGGCCAGGATAAAGCCCAACGGGTGTGTGCTTCCTCTCCAGATGGGGCAAAAGTCCACGGACCTAGGGCCTCAGGATGCTGCAAAATCCTGATCACCACACCAATACTGTACTACAGAGGCCAGAGGTCGATCATTTAAGAAACAGCTTCTGGGGAACAACATTTAGTGAGCATTTTCCCAACACCACTGCTTGTCAGAGAAGCTACAAACCAGAAGGAGAAAGAACATGTGCAACCAACCTATTGTGTTTTCTGTGTCAGTTATCAACATATTATTGCCTCTCTACTCCAAAGCCACCCTTCATTGCCCTGCTCTTTGATGCTTAAGCTGGACCTTGGGGACATTTCTCCCGTGCCATCTGGCACGATGTCAAGCTTTGTCAGTAGAGGGCGCTGCAGGGACACGGAGGAGGAAAGGGATTCCCTTCCTGATCCCAATAAGCTCCCCTCACTGCTGGCTCCTGTGGGACATGGCACTCAGTGGCAATAACTCCATGGCCAGCTTCCTATCAAGTTACAGTTGCCCCAGCTGGCTTCCCAACAAGTTCCACTGGCGTTCTAGTGGGCAGCTTCCCAGCGGTTCCACAGTCACCCAGCGGGCTTGCCAGCAAGCTCCACCAGCACTGCAGCCAGCTACCTAGGGAGTTTCACTGGCATACCAGGGACGGTCTCCTGCTTGCCAGCTGGCTTCTGGCACTCCGTGAACTCCTCCACATCCAGCGGGCCACAGCCACTCCACTCCAGCAAGACTGGAGTCTGGGGAAGGCTTCTGGGGAAGGGAGTGAGGGGAGGGGGTGTCCAAATCTATTCCTTCCTTAGGTACCCTGGCTCATCCCTGGAGGTAGTGGCTGCTCCCTATAACTGCTCTCCTACACTTTTTAGGGAGCCCTGGTGGTGCAGTGGTTAAGCATTCGGCTGCTAACCAAAAGGTCAGCAGTTCGAATCCACCAGCGGCTCCTTGGAAACCTATGGAGCAATTCTACTCTATCCTGTAGGGTTGCTGTGAACTGGGATCAACTCAACGTTAATGGGTTTTATACTCTTTAGAGTTCTCTTTACCTCTTAGTAGTTAATCCTCAGCCATTGTACTATAGTGTACCATCAAGTCAATTCCTACTCATAGTGATCCCGTGTAACAGAGCAGAACTGCCCCACAGGGTTTCTTTTCTAGGCTGTAATCTTTACAGAGCAGATCGTCAGGTCTTTTCTCCCCTGGAGCTGCTGGGTGGGTAGGAACCACCAACCTTTCAGTTAGCAGCCAAGTGTTTAACCTTTGTGCCGCTAGGGTTCCTTACTCCTGTTACTAGTTAATAATTCTTTACATTGGGGGTCAGTCCACTTTTTCAAAAAGAGGCATATGGTAAATATTTTAGGCTTCACAGTCTCTAAGGCCACTACGCAACCTTGCCTTTGTAGCACAAAAGCAACAACACATAGTCCACACACAAAAGCACGTGGCGGGGATTTGGCCAGTATGCCCAACGCTGCTCTATATTAAGTGTTCCCCGTTGAAATTACTGTGTGGTTTCTGTCTCCGATCTGGACCTTGACTGATACAAATTCCATGTGATGAGGGCAATAACCAAGACACACAAAAAGGACCCTTTCGGCAGATAGGAAGGATAATCCATCTGGGGGCGGGGGTGGGGCTGGAGATGGTGGCTGAGTCTCACAGAAGGTTCCAAAAGATGATGAGTCGTCTGGTGTGTAAGACCTACCTCTACCCCTTACTTAAAAGTACGTGACTTGGGGAAAGTCACTTTTCTTAAGTCTCAGTTTCATCACCCAATAAACAATTGGGACATGGGGTATAGACATAAAAAAGAATAAAGTTCTAATATAAGCTACAGCATGGATAAGCCTTGAAAACATTATGCTGAGTGTGCAACCAGCCAGCCACAAAAGGACAAATGTATGTGATCCCACGTATATGGACTATCCAGGAAAGGCAGCTGCATGGAGGCAGAAAGTAGACTAGAGGTTACCAGGAGCTGCGGAGGGAGGATGGGAACAGGAATGCTTAGTGCTTAAAGGGCATTTAGCTTCTGTGTGGGGTGACAGAGAAGTCTGGGCAACAGTGATGATGGCTGTACAACATGGTGCATCTATTACTGTATTTTTACGCAAACAACCGCACCTTCTGCATCGGTTTGCTGGCTACTGCAAGCATTCTACACTAATTTTTTTTCCCCCTACGGTAACATATGGAAGAGGATTGGCATGGTGGCAGTTGTGAAAGTGCCTCATGGGGGGAGGGTGTGGCCAGCAAACAAATGCAGAAGGAGTGTGTTATCTGCGTAAACATACAGTAATGCCACTGAATTGTACATACAGAAAATCTTAAATTATGTATATCTTACCACACAAAAAAGAACATAAAAAAAAATTGGTAGGAGTTGGTTGTCTTGCATTGCAGGACAATCAGGAGGTTAAAAGTGAGACAATTATGCAAATATTCTATAAACTCTGATGCACTGTACACACATGTACAGATCATCTCATTATTACGGTTGTAAGTGGTTAAGTGTACAGATGGGGACTAGCAGCCAGGCTTCTCATATCCAGTGACCACTGATCCCACTCATGATTTATAACATGAGGAAACCAGCAGTTTAGCTGGTAAAGGGAGCCAGCTGCACTTAGAAGACTCAGCACTATTTGGGAAGTGTGCTTTCCAAGTCCTTTTATGTAAGATTGTCTGAAAGAAAACTCTCGAAGCACACTTGTCCTACCGGTTCTCACTGCTGACTTTCAAACTAATTTAAAGTTTCCTTTTTCCCTCGCTTAGCTATTGTAACATTACAGAAAACTTCAAAACCACCAAAAGTTGCAATGTACCAATGGGGTGTTTTACAAAAGATTAACCTAAGTGGATTTATTTGGAAAGCAGACCACATTTCCCTCAAACAAAATATGTTTCCACTTCTAGTTGCCAGCTGAGTGAATTCCGACTCATGGCAACACCGTGTCTCACAGAGCAGAACTGTGCTCCATAGGGTTCTCTTGGCTGTAGTCTTTACGGAAGCAGATAGCCAGGTCTTTCTTCTGAGGTACCACTGGATGGGTTCGAACCTGCCAACCTTTCGGTTGGTAGTTGGGAACTAACTATTTGCACCACCCAGGGACCACAGAAAATATATTCTCAGGCCTCATGGTTTGAATGCTGTGTGTCTGCAATCAAGCAAGGAAGCATACACATCTTCCAGATGGTCCTTTATTTATTTTTTTGGCTTTAACAAAGAGAAATTTATTCACGCACAATTTAGGAGGTAGAGGTCTGAATTCAGGGCGCCAGCTCCAGGGGAAGGCTTTTTCTCTCTATTGGCTCTGGGGGAAGGTCCTTGTCATCAATCTTCCCCTGGTCTAGGAGCTTCTCAGCACAGGAACCCCAGGTCCAAAGAACATGCTCCACTCCTGACGGCTTTCTTGGTGGTAGGAGGTCCCTCTCCTCTCTGCTTGCTTCTCTCTCTTATATTTCAAAAGAGACTCATGCAAGATACAACCTAATCCTGTAGATTGACTTCCTGCTTCATTAACATACTGCCTCAAATCCTGCTTCATTAACATAGAGGTTAGCCAGGATGGCCCTTTAATCATACAGACTAGTCACAGGCCAGGTGTTAATAATTAAGTGCAGTACTGAGTCAAGTTGGTGAGATGGAAACTATGTTTTCCAGAATCTCTGTCCCTGTATGATTCTTCGTTGGGTTTGGTCAAAAGAGGAACTGGCGCCAGGTTTGAAGGAAGCGGTAATGCAGCACACACCCTTCTCCAAAGGAAAGACCCAATGGCAGCACCATGCCTCCCCCGAAGCCTCCCTCTCTTCACACTGGTATCCATAGCAGTGCAGAAGGCCAGCTCCACTGGGCCGGCGGGGAGCGACTATGTTCAATCAGACTCCTACGACTTGCGCGCAACCAGGCCTTGCTGTTCTGGATGCCATCCACCCTGCCCCAAACCCATGTCAGTGCAAACAGGCCTTGTTGTTCTGGACACCATCCACCCTGCTCCAAACCCCACACACAGCAACAATGAAGCCTTTGTCCCTCCTCCTGAAAGAAAAGGGTCTTTCTTGCCTCCAGAGCTTTGTTTACATGGTTCTCTCTGGTCACGGCCCCCAACCCGGTCGCCGACATGCACACACTTTGACTGGTGTGCCCCACTCATCCTTTAGGATGCACTAGCTGCCCTCCACCATACTCTGGGCCCATCACCCACTGCTGCTCTGAACCTCTGTTCTGATTACCTGAATATGCTTCTAGTGTGATGACAGAATGGCATCTCTTTGAGGACAAAACCCAAGCAGTATCTCTGTTTCCTGCTCTCCCATATAAACGGCTGTCCACTGGTCCACTGGTAGAATTCTCACCTTCCACCCAGGTTCAGTGCCCAGCCAATGTACCTCATGTGCAGCCACCACCTGTCCATCAGTGGTGGCTTGTGTGTTGGAATGATGCTGAACAGACTTCAGACTAAAACAGACTAGGAAGAAAGGCCTGGCAATCTACTTCTAAAAAATCAGTCTATGAAAACCCTATGGATCCCAGTGGTTGGTCCAATCTGTAACTGATCACAGTGATGGCGTGGTACCAGGCAGCGTTTCATTTTCCATTGTGCATGGGGTCGCCATGAGTCAGGGGCCAACTACAGCAGCCATCAACAAACACAATAGGCAATGTTCCCGGAAAGAGTGGACCAGGAGGAAAAGAATCAGCGAAGATAAGCAAAGTTCCTGTCTGAAGCCCAGCTTTCACCTTAAGAAGACGACAGGGAGGAAAACCCCCACCATGGTCCTGGTTTTTCAACTTGTATGGATGGTTTTAGAAGGATCAAGAACTATCGGGTGTAAACACACCCCAGAAAAGCTTCCCACCAGTCTAAGAACAACCTATTGCCGCCGAGTCGATTTCAATTCCTAATGACCCTGTAGGACAGAGCAGAACTGCTTCACAGGGTTTCCAAGGCTGTAATCTTTATGGAAGCAGGCTGCCACAGCTTTCTCCCATGGAGCGGCTATTGAGTTCGAACCACCGACCTTTCACTTAGCAGCTTGGCACTTAACCACTGCACCACCAGGGCTCACAGGTCTGCTTTTATTCCAGCCCCTTCCTCATGGATGTTTTGAAAACGAGTTGTCGGAACACTGAAGTGCCCGGTTAAACAGAGATTGCTGAACTTAAACAATTCCACAGTTTTCAAAGTGAAGACACCATCTGACAGGCCATCAAGGAACAGGAAAAGGAACTGCTGGCCATCAGAACAACGTGTCCCCACTCTGCCAAGTACAGGGCTGTTTATTTGTAACGCGGGTTCCCATCACACTGCTATTTCCAAAACACAGCACTTGCCCTTCACATCACACCACCGCTGAGCCACGGGAGGGAGGGAGGCGCTGCTCAGAAGCCCAGCCAAGTTGTCACCATTCCTTTTAGGGAGCTCGGAAGTCCCCTTTTATTGGTAAGATACGGGTGAGCCCACTTACCACAATGGCTATCCTTCTCTTTGAAAAGGGCTTTTCAGTGACATGCTGTCTTCAGAGGCCAGGCCCACACGGCCAGCTAAGCAACGTTGGCAGAGGGCACTGAACTCTAGGTGCACACCCAGGGCTTAGAGGCTCGGGGAGGGACTTGACTGGCAAAGGGCCAGGTGTTCAAAGGACACAGCCTTGCACAGGGAGACAGGGAACAACAGCAGTGGGCCCAAGGGCAGGTGAAGGGTCTTCCCCTCTGAAGGGGCTGCCACCACCCATTTCCGATCAATTGTGGTGGTGGTGTTTGCTGCCAACGAGTCAGCTCCAACTCATGGCGACCCTACGTACAACGCAACAAAATGCTGCCTGGTACTGCACCATGTTCACCATCATTGGTATGCTGGAGTCCACTGCTGATGCTCTTGTGTCAATGCATCTCAACGAGGGTCTCCCTCACCCCCGCTGGCCCTCTACTTTACCAAGCATAATATCCTTCACCATCTATCAGTATCGTCTGATGATGTGTCCAAAGCAAGCAAGTCAAAGTCTCAGGCAATATTCTGTCGTGATCCATAAGGTTTCATTGGCTGATTTTCAGAAGCAGATCACCAGGCCTTTCTTCCTAGTCTCTCAGTCTGGAAACTCCACTGAAACCTGTTCACCATGTGTGGCCCTGCTGGTAGAAATACTGGTGGCATAGCTTCCAGCAACACATAAGCCACCACAGTATGACAACCTGACAGATGGGTGGTGGTCTCAGTCACGTACAAAGAAGCAAAGCACTTAAGAAGACTTTTGTCTCCAATCGAGACAAGACTAGGCAAAAAAACAGTAACCCTTTGTTGCCCTTTTCCCCCTACAGCCAACTTTAATTCTTGAATGATATCTTTATTTCTCTAGAGTTCATTGATGATTTCAAAGAATGTAAACATTCTTACATGTTAAAAAAAAGGACTCAAATTAAACTGCATGAATTCTTCTGACACAGTAGTACCACAGCCTCAGCTACCGCCAAGCAACTTAAAATGCTCTCCAGTTCTGCTTTGGGGGTGTATATCACTGGTAGCACAATGGTTAAGCACTCGGCTGCTAATGAAGAGGTTGGCAGTTCAAACCCACCTAGTAGCTCCACAGAAAAAAAGAGCTGGTGACCTGCTCCCATAAAGATTACAGCTTAGGAAGCCCTATGGGGCAGCTCTACTCTGTCACATGGAGTCAATCACGAATTGAAAATCAACTCCACAGCAAAAACACTGAGTTAATTACATGTCTAGTATATGATGGACAAAAACTTTTTGGAGCAAGAAAAATAGATGACAAAGAGACCCAATGTCCCCCTCCCTCACCCATGTCGCTTCCTCACAAGGACTTGGGTTTAAAGCTTCAGCCCCGAGGCTATGTTTTGAAATAGATAGCAGCCTTGCTTCATTCCCTTTCCAGTGCTGCATTCAGTCCTTTTAGGGGCAAAACTCGATGCGGAAAAAATACGTTTATCTGTTAGTATTGATATGGGAATACTACAGATTTTTGTCACTGTGTTCAAAGAGGGGGTCAGTTTCCCCCGACAGACAGACTGCAACAAAATTTCTTCCCCAGGGTTCTAAAAACAAAATAAGTGTAGGTAACAGCGACAAATCCCAAACATAGCTAAAATGACAAACACCACAGGAAAAGGCCCCTTTCACTAAATGCTGACATCAAGGACACAGGTGCAAGATAAAAATATATTTTTATTGCAATTAAAAATAAAGAGTGTATGCTTACGTCAGTGGGCTCCAACATACCAATGATCAGGAAGATGGCACAGCACCAAGCAACGTTTTGTTCTGCTATACAAAAGGTCACCAGGAGTCGGAATCAAACTGACAGCAACTAACAAAATGTTAATGATTTGTAACAAAATTTAAAACAGGAATACAGTAAAAGGGAAATCTCATCTTTTTCCTCCTTTAAAAAGATACCCTTGGTGAGTCCACCCTCAGAGATTCTAGTGTGGGCCACGGCCTGATCATTGAGAATTTGGGGGGGCTTCCCTGATGATTCTAACTTTCAGTCAAGGTTGAGAACCACTGGCATAGAAAGAACAACAACAACAACAAAATATGTCCTTTATTATGGATTGAATTGTGTCCCCCCCAAAAGTGTGTGTCAACTTGGCTAGGGCATGATTCTCAGTACTGTGTTGTCCTCCATTTTGTGATCTGATGTGATTATCCTATGTGTTGTAAATCCTAATCTCTATAATGTTAAATAGGCAGGATTAAATGCAGTTATGTTAATGAGACAGGACTCAGTCTACAGAATTAGGCTGTACTTTGAGTCACTCCCTTTTGAGATACAGAAGAGAGAAGCCAGCAGAGAAGAGAGCGACCTCCTACCACCAAGAAAGAAGAGCCAGGAGCAGAGCGTGTCCTTTGATCCCAGGGTCCCTCTGCTGAGAAGTTCCTAGACCAGGGGAAGATTGATGACAAAGACCTTTCCCAAGAGCCAACAGAGAGAGAAAGCCTTCCCCTGGAGCTGGCACCCTGAATTTGGACGTCCAGACTCCTAGACTGTTACAGAATAAATTTCTGTTTTTTAAACCCATCCACTTGTGGTATTTCTGTTAATAGCAGTACTAGATGACTGAGACACCCTTGAACTTCTCCTCAGCATCATCTATGGCATTCTTTAACGTGGTTTTGTCATGAACATGGTAAAATGATTTGCTCCATCTACTCAGAATAAAATCATCGAGAAGGATTTTGCAATAAGGTCTGACTCCTATGTTTCTATTTATCCTAACTCTACCAATTTAACACAATTTACTTTCCATGGTATAAAACCCGTTGCCATCAGGTGAATCACGACTCATATCGACCCTACCGGACATATCAGAACTGCCCCATAGGGTTTCCAAGGCTGTAATTTTTATGGAAACAGACCACCACATCTTTCTCCCGAGGAATGGCTAGTGGGTTTGAACCACGGACCTTTCAGTTAGCAGCCGAGCTCTTTAACCACTGCGCCATCAGGGCTCCTTTTCCATGGTATAGCCCTATTTAAATACAGCCATCCTGCATTGCTCCAAGTTCATCCCTCACTGATCCCTTACTTGGTTTCTTCAGAACCGACTACAGGGAAGGTTCCAGGCTGCCCCCGCTAGCTTCGGTTTTCACTCTTAAAAACAACCGTGGAAAAAAAAAAAGAAAGAAAAAAAAAAAAAAAAACTGTGGGACAAGAGGTTGGGCAGGTATTTTTTCCTCGACTTTCAGGGAAGCAAACTAAGGAATGGAGAGGTAAGCGATTTGCTGTCACAGGCACTAAGCATATGAGACTTCCACATGAAGGCTAGAGCTGGAACCAGTGGACACCATGGCTTTATAACGGGAGAATCTACACATCAAGGGAAAGGCATCCCATCAGGTACTTCGGTGCATCAGCCTCAGCTCAACGAGGAGGGTGCATCCAGTCCAATCTCCCTTTTTACAGGCAAGGCGCTAAGATGGAAATCTGGAACAACTTCTTGAGTTACAGCAAAGCTGTCCCTTAACACACGTTAGTTAACGCCAAGTCAACTCCAATTCACAATCACCCAATGTGTGTCAAAGAACTGTGTTCCATAGGGTTTTCAATGCCTGATTTTTCAGGAGTAGAGTGGCAGGTCTTTCTTTCGGGGCACTTCTGGGTGAACTCCAACCTCCAACTTTTCAGTTAGTAGCCAACTGCATTAATTGTTTGCCCCAACCAAAACAAAACAAAGCAAAAAAAAAAAAAAAAAAAAAACCACTGTCACTGAGTCGACACTAACTCATGGGGACCCCATGTGTGTCACAGTAGAACTGTGCTCTACAGGGCTTTCAATGGATGATTTTTCAAAAGAAGTAAATTGCCAGGCCTTTCTTCTGAGGTGCCTCTGGGTAGACTCGAACTGCCAACCTTTTGCTTAGCAGCCAAGTGTGTTAACTGTTTGCTCTACCAAGGGACTCCAACAAAAGATTATAGTGGGATTTTCACTTTTACGATGTAACTGGTCATATCTAAGATTCATTTGATAAAGAAAATTTATAATAAAAATGTCCTTTGTTATATAACAATATACTTTACAACAGAGTTCTCAGGAAGCCACTGTAGTGACAAAAACATGATAATTTTAATTACGATACTTCCCTAAATGAAAAGCAAACTGATGAAAGATAACCAAGACTCAAAAATTTTATATGAACTACTGCCTAATCCACGTCACTGGTATTTTTTTATTGCAGTGGCACAGCCAAAAGTGACAAAAACGTAAAAGATTTAACTCAAAAAGCACAACCCAGAACAAAGAGCCTGCTGAGAGGAGGGGAAAGGCCTTTGAACCAGGGCTTCAAACCGGTTCAAACTGGTTCAATCAGGGCCACCTATGCAAAATCGGAACACACCCGAATTTTTAAAATTTGGGTGAAGCAGAACAACAAGCGGAACAGGAGAAATTATGAGTCAAAGCCCTGGAATAGGAGACTTGAAAGAGGTGTAGTGAGCTCTTTCCGGAGCCTGACATGTGAGACTGGATTACTGGCAGGACTGTGGAGAAACAACACACATTCAAAGCCGTGCGGTTGGCTACCATCTTTGAGCAGGGCACCACTGTTCCAGACTCTGTTATTCAAGAGATGTGGTTGCAAACCTTTGGGACACAGCAAAAGCAGCATTCAGGTCAATTTATAACAATAAATGCACATATCCAAAAAGAAGAAATGGCCAAAATCAAAACAGCAACCCTACAACTCAAACAAATAGAAACAGAACAGCAAAAGAAGCCCTCAGGCACCAGAAGAAAGGAAATAATAAAAATTACAGCAGCAATAAATGAAATAGAGAATAGAAAAACAATTGAAAGACTTATCAAGTCCAAAAGCTGATTCTTTGAAAAGATCAACAAAACTGATATACCATTGGCCAAACTTACAAAAGAAAAACAGGAGAGGAAGCAGATAACCCATATTAGAAATGAGATGGGTGATATCACAACAGACCCAACTGACATTAAAAGAATCATAACAGAATACCATGAAAAATCATATTCCAACAAATCCGAACACCTAGAGGAAATGGATGAATTTCTAGAAACACACTACCTACCTAATACAAACTAACACAAACCAAGGTAGAAAAACGAAATAAACCTATAACAAAAGAAGAGACTGAAGAGGTAATTAAAAAACTCCCAACAACAACAACAAAAAAAGCCCTGGCCCTGACGGCTTCACTGGAGAATTCTACCAAACTTTCAGAGAAGATTTAACACTACCACTACTAAAGGTATTTCAGAGGATAGAAAAGGATGGAATACCAAAGACACAAGGAAAGTATTAGTCCAAGAGACAGAAAGGGCCACATAAACCAGAGACTGCATCAGCCTGAGACCAGAAGAACTAGATGGTGCCCGGCTACCACCAAGGAACGTCCCGACAGGGAACACAACAAAGGGTCCCTGATGGAGCAGGAGAAAAGTAAGGTGCAGAACTCAAGTGCTAATAAAAAGACCAGACTTAATAGTTTCATTGAGACTGGAGGGACACCAGAAGTCATGGCCCCCAGACTCTCTGTTAGCTCAAAACTAAAACCATTCTCAAGGCCAACTCTTCAGACAAAGATCAGATTGAACTATTAAACTAAAATAATACTCGTGAAAAGTGTGTTTCTTAGTTCAAGGAGATACACAAGACTAAATGGGCATCTCCTAACCGGAAGTGGGATGAGAAGGCAGAAAGGGATAGGAGCTGGTTAAATGGACATGGGAAACCCAGGGTGGAAGGGGGGAGTATGCTGTCACATATGGAGATTGCCGCTAGGGTCACATAACAATATGTGTATAGATTTTTGTATGAGAAATTAACTTGAGCTATAAACTTTCACCTAAAGCACAATAAAAAGAGAGATCTGGTTGCTACGCAAAGTGCACGTTGCCCTTGTTTTCTAAGAAGGAGATTAAGTTTCTAGTAGGGCTTTGACCCATAATTTTTCCTGTTCCGCTTCACCCACATTTTAAAAACTCAGGTCCATTAGCATTTTGCTTCATCAGCTCTGACTGAACCAGGCAGAACTAGTTCGAAGCCCTGCTTTGAACAGAGGCTTTCCTTAAAAGGCATGGGTTCTGGTTTTTGCTTTTTTTTTTTTTTAAGATTATCTCTTCTATTCTTTTATCTAGAGTTTCTGGGTGGTGCAAAGAGTTAACACACTGGGCTGCTAACTGAAAAGTTGGCAGTTCAAGTCCACCCAGAGGCGCCTCAGAAGAAAGGCCTGGTGAACTGTTTTTGAAAAATCAACCACTGAAAATCCTAGGGAGCACAGCTCTACTCTGACACACATGAGGTCGCCAGGAGTTGGAATCAACTTGACCAGCAACTAGTGTGACTTTTGTTGGTTTGTTTGGTTTGGTTTAGCTGGATATTCAGAGTGTTCCCAGGTTTCTTTTACAAACAGAACCCCGTGAGCACCTGGAACATGCCTCCTAGCTCATAGGGGCAAGAAACTCCGAAGTGTATACATCCAAAGGCTGACCGGCTGGACCCAGGCCTGTACAACCTCAGCCCACAGACTCTTGCCCAGGTGGATTTAACAGGTTCCCCCAAGCCTAGTGTAAGGGTTCTTGTCTGTCATGCCCTCGTCTACCTGTAGTACTGCCAAACATTCTTATTTTCCCCAATGTGCTGGGTATAAATCAATATAAGTTTAAGGACACTGTAGTTAGGAGTGAAATGCAGGGATTTCACAAGATTCCTACGCTGGAGGTGAAGAACTGGGTCAACCTTTGTGCCCAGAAAAGTTAACCTAAGTCTAAAGTCTCCAGAAAACAGCAAAGCCTTCCTCCCAGCCGCTGGGAGGAGAGACCTTTGCTAGGGAACATTAGGATCTTGTTGTTTGCTATCATCTAGTTGGCCCCCGACTCATGGCAACCCCATGCAGAGCAGAATGAAACGCTACCCAGTCCTGCACCATCCACATGATCAATTACAGATGGGACCGCTATGATCCACAGCGTTTTCATTGGCTTATTTTTCTGAAGTCGATCACCAGGCTTTTCCTCCTAGTCCATCTTAGCCTGGAAGCTCCATTGAAACCTGTTCAGCATCCCAGCCACATGAAATCCTCCACTAACAGACGGGGGTGGCTGTATATGAGGTGCACTGGCGGGGAATCAAACCCCCGGCTCCCATATGGAAGGTAAGAATTCTACCACTGGACCACCACTGCCCTCTCAACGAGGAGTAGCATTAAGGAAATCCAAGAGAGGATGGAGAAAGGTGTGGGGGAGTGGCACATGGGGCTCACCCACAACCCTACTTTTTGTAGGTGTGAGCCATTTTTCCAAAAAAGAGGTCAAGAAACATCACGGTAGCAGCACCAATTGGAATACTTAAACAGCACGGTGGGTGGCCCAGGGAGAAACTCAGCGTAGGAGCAAGAGCAGCTGGAAAGCAATTTCCTAGACCCGGCTCTGGGTGGAGCTTCCCATGCCCACTCCTCTTGCTGGGGGAAGCATGAGAAGTGAGCCTTGGACACTAGGGAAAACAGGGCTTTGAACCAGTTCATTCCAGTTCCAACCCCTGCTGAGAATTTGCTTTTCTACTCCCAGATATACTGAACCAGACTCTACATTTAATAAGATTCCCAGGTGATTCTTGTATATAGTACATTTTGAGACCCACTGCTCTGCTAGTGGTTCTCAGAATTGGTCCCTAACCAGCAGCATTAGCATTGCCTGGGAACTTGTTAGAAATGCAAATTCTCAGCAGGGGTTCGAACCGGAACTTGGAAGCCCTGAAGAAAAACCAAGAAGGAGCAAGTCAGGTGCTGGCAGGGAAGCTCTGTCGGTGTTCCGGAGTCAGGGTACTTGGTAGCCAGGCCGAGGCAGGAGGAGGGGCAGGACGAGCCACCTTCTGAGGAGAGCATGTGGAAAAAATCTAGTTAATTGAAGGTTCCTATTAATCAAAGGGAACCCTGGTGGTGCAGTGGTTAAGAGCTTGGCTGCCAACCAAAAGGTCGGCAGTTTGAATCTACCAGCCACTCCCTGGAAACCCTATGGGGCAGTTCTACCCTGTCCTATAGGGTTGCCATGAGTTGCAACTGACTCGACGGCAACAGGTTTGGTTTTCTGGTTTAACATCCTGCAAGATATTTTCATTGCTCAGTCAGCAAGGAGTCATGCCCTGTAGTCCAATGCATCTTGATGGACTTTGGGAGAAACTACTTTTAACAAGCAGGCCCGTTCTACTGGACCAGAACTCCGTAAAGAAACAGAACGAGGGAGATACAGGCTTCTTTCCTAATACAAACTTGTAGTTGCTATAATTTGCCATCAAGTCAGCTCTGACTCATGGCGACCTTATGTATAAAAGAAAGAAACACTGCCTGGTCCTACACCATCTTCCCAATTGTTGGTATGTTTGAGTTCATTGCTGTAAATACCATGTCAACCCATCTCAAAGAGGGTCTCCCTCGTCTTTATTTATTACAGGCTCCAAAGCGAAAAAGAATCATCAAATCAAAAACCATGCATAAAATGTATAATATACATTATAAAAAACCTCACATACATATTATTTGACTGTATTCACTGCCACGGAGGATATGAAGAATTTTCAAATGAGAGAAAAACAAAACTTTCATTCTTCAAGGAACCCTAGTTGGAAAAGCCAAGTCTGGCAAAGCAAGTTGTATACATTAATTCCTCGCTTTCACAACTGTTGGTATGTCTGAGTGAAGATTAGAAATTGGAGGATTAAAACAGGCCTCGGTCACCTGGGGAAGATGCTGGGCTCCAAATTAAATTCCAGTTTAGACGGTCAGTTACAGACTAACAGTTTTACTACAAAGTGACAAAGTTTTGAACTTTTTATCTTTATAAAAGCAGGATAGAGATGGCAGCACAAGGCAGACGCTAACAGAACAATGTAACCAAAAAGGAAGACAGCACTATTTTGACAGAGTAAGGGTTCTGCACCTTCCCAGAGTTCCGTGAACACACCTGGAATGGAGCTGTCTCCACAGGCTAAGACTAAAAGGATGAGAAAAGAATTTAAACACACCTGGGGCAGGTACTGTCCTGTTCTCTCCCTAAACTCTACTGTCTCTCTTTAACAAAAAACAAAAAATGTTGCCTCGAATTATAGCTGGCTTCTGTTGTTTTTCATTTATGCAAATGGAAACTGTTCAGCAGCGGTTAGATGGCATGTGGCTGAATTTGACTTTACTCTCTTACAGAAACCCTGGTGGCATAGTGGTTAAGAGCTACGGCTGCTCGGGTATTGGACAGCCCCATGAAACAAATCGGGACTAATGACGCCCAGCAGTCCAAGGACAAGGACTAGAAGGCAGGAGGGGACAGGAAAGCTGGTGATAGGGAACCCAAGGTGGAGAAGGGACAGGGTTGACATGTCGTGGGGTTGTTAACCAATGTCATAGGGCAACACATGTACTAACTGTTTAATGAGAAACTATTTGTTCTGCAAACCTTCATCTAAGGTACAAAAAAAAAAGAATTATCTATGTGAGCTCAAACTGACATCAGCAACTCAAAATGTTTGATGGGAAGCCTAGGGGACAGTGAGTTGAAGATAATGGTGATGGAATAATTTGGAAAAGGATAGTGAGAATAGCAGCACAACTGGAAGAATGTAATCAATGTCACTGAATTGTATGTGTAGAAATTTTTGAAATGGTGTATTAAAAGAAAAGGTCCTCCTCCAAGGTCAAGAAGGAAGAGTGTTGACATGTCATGGGGTTGTTAACCAATGTCATAAAACAATATGCATACTGATTGTTTAATGAGAAACTATCTGTTCTGTAAACCTTCACCTAAAGTACAATAAAAAACATTTTTAAAAGGAGTTACAGCTGCTAACCAAAAGGTCGGCAGTTCGAATCCACCAGATGCTTCTTGGAAACCCTATGGGACAGTTCTACTCTGTCCTATAAGGTTGCTAGAAGTCAGAATCAACTCAACGCCAACAGGTTTGGTGATTTTTGGTCTACTCTCTTACACTGCTAGTTAGTACATGTGATTGATTTGACACAACACTGCTGAGCTTTGGTCTAAAATGCTCCATTAGGGCCAAGTAAGGAGCCCTGGTGGTGCAGTCCCGTTAAGTGCTGGGCCGCTAACTGAAAGGTCTGTGGTTCAAATCCACCAGTGACTCAAAGGGAGAAAGATGTAGCTCTCGGCTCCTGTAAAGATTACAGCCCTGGAAACCCTATGGGGCAGTACGACTCTGTCCTACAGGGTTGCTAGAAGTCAGAATCAACTTGATGACACACAACAACAAAGCCACGTCCATTGGACACATCATCAGGAAAGACCAATTGCTAGAAAAGGACATCATGTTTGGTAAAGTAGAGGGTCAGCAAAAATGAGGGAAACGCTCCATGAGATGGATTGGCAGAACAGGTACAACAATGGATGCAAACATACCAATGATCATGAAGATGGCGCAGGACTGGACAACATTTTGTTCTGTTATACATGGGGTCGCCATGAGTTGGAGCCAACTCAACAGCAACTAATAACAGTAACAATCGCTGGGCTCTGGGGCATTAGGGTTCTGATTGAAAGTCCCCAAATCAGACTCTGGTTCTCAAAGCAAAGGGGTATTTATTACAAAGTGATGGGGGCTCATGGAATCCACAGGACTGGCATTGCCCCGAAAGCCCAACAGAGTGGAGAGAGGGAATAGGGAAGCTTTTCAGGGCAGACACCAGCTAGGCGGGATGCCAAGGACAGGAAAGCGCCTGCATGAATGGGCACAGTCACCACACTTTCCTTGTTGCCCCCAGACAAACAGCCAAGTCCCAGGAGTTTGACAGATGAAAAGACTGCCCAATGCTCTTGAATGGGTGAAGGCTCCGGATTACTACTCAGCAATAAAAAGAAATGAACTATTGATCCACGCAACCCAGGGAGTCTCCAGAGAAGTATGCTGAGTGGACAGAGCCAATCCCAACAGATTGCATACTGCATGATACCATTTTATAATATTCTTCAAATGACACCATTACAGAAAGGGTGGCCATGGGTTAAGGCAGGAATAGTGTAGGAAGGAAGTGGGTGTGCCTTTAAAAGGGAAACACTTTGTGGAGGTGGAACATCCTGTATCTTGACTGTATCCATCTCAAGATCCTGGTTGTGGGAGGCGTGGTCAACATGGCAGAGTAGTTAGATGCTTCCTATATCCCTCTTACAAAAAAGAACTGGAAAAACAAGTGATTTGATTCTATGTGAATATCTGGGAGCCCTGAACAAGGCAAGATGAAGAAATCCGTCTGAGTGATATGGGAGAGGGAGACCATTTAGAAGAGGTGAGGAGGGCCAGAGCTGTGGCCGCGAAACTGCAGCACTGCAGCCACGCTGGTCCACGGTGAAGAAGGCAAACAGCTGTGCTGTGCGTGCGCTCAGGAAGCAGTTTCCACATCGAGAGAGACCCGGCAGCAGAGATTTGGCTTGGACACTCCAAACCAGTGAAGAGCAGCTCCCAAGAGGCTAAGACAAGTACATGCGTGCACTTTCATGGGGATTTAAAAAAAAAAGCCCATTTGGGAAAAACCCCTCTCTCTTTTACCTCCTCCCTCCGCACTCTGCACCGGGAGTCCGCTGGGCCGGAAGTAGATCCCAAAAGGCACCCTGACCCATTCTCCTGGTCTTGGAGAAGGAACAAATAAGCTGCTGGCTGCCCTAGGCCAGGAACACAGGGTCAGCACAGCTCCTTTGCTGGACACAGGTATCAGGGGTCCGCAGACTCTGAGTGCCTTACACCCCTGTATAGACTTGTGGGGACCCATCTCAACACCGTTACTCCTCACTGCCACAGTACAACAGAGCAAACATCTGAAGTTTAACTTCAACTGCTTCAGCTATGAACCAGCAGATTTGTGACCCTTGAAACAGCCCTGCCCCTTAAGTAGGCACTTTTATCGATCTGCAGCAGGGGCTTGAGGACTGGTGGTAGCACCTAAAGCGCCTAGTTACCTGCTACAGGAGTCCAAGAGAAAGTGGTGCCCTTGAAACTTTACAGCCAACAGAGTGGGGTGCTCATAGTCTGGCTGCAAAACTCCCCTACCTACTCACCCTAGAGAATAGTGAGATGTTTTCCTTTCAGACTCTCAGGGGCAGCCGTCAGCCCCCTGCCTGGCTCAGTGCATGACCCCCTACCACAGCCAGAGTCCAGTGCCTGCACCAATCACCCATGCCTCTCTAGGACTGGGGGTGAGAGCCTGCATCACACACTTGGTGACCGACTACCTGAACACCTGAGCTGAATCCATATAGGAAAATTTAACAGACTCCTGTGTGTACATACTTAGTTACAGAACTAACTACCTGGTGATAGGACGTTAGAGATCCAGTGGTGTCAAAAATCAAACTAGTGCACACGAACAGCCTATTTGGGCATATCAAAACAAAACAAAAGAAGAAGCTAGGTCTCACTAAGCAAATACAAAATAAAATTATAATACATTATTGATGGCTCGGAGACAACAGGCAACATCAAGTCACATAAAGAGGCAGTCCATGATGGCTTCAGCAACCTCCCAAAATAAAGAATCAATAAATTCTCTGGAGGAAGAGAACTTCTTGGAATTACCAGAGGCACAATACAAAAGATTGATATACAGAACTCTTCTAGAAATAAGAAAGGAAATTCGACAGAATGCAGAAACAGCCAGGGAACATACAGACACAGTAGTAGCAGAACTTAAAAAAGTTATTCAAGAACGTAATGCCAAATTTAATAGGCTGTAAGAATCCATAGAGAGACAGCAATCAGAAATCCAGAAGATTAACAATAGAATTTCAGAATTAGACAACTCAATAGAAAGTCATAGGAGCAAAATTGAGGCAGTAGAAGTTAGAATTAGTGACACTGGAGATAAAGCTCTTGACGCCAACTTATTTGAGGAAAATCAGATAAAAGAATTAAAAAGAATGAAGAAACTCTAAGAGTCATGTGGGACTCTATCAAGAGAAATAACCTACGAGTGACTGGAGTACCAGAACAGGGGAGGATAACAGAAAATACAGAAAAAATTGTTGAAGATTTGTTGACAGAAACGTTCCCCGATATCATGAAAGATGAGAAGATATCTACCCAAGATGCTCATCGAACCCCAATTAAGGTAGATCCCAAAAGAAAAGCACCAAGACATATTATAATCAAACTTACCAAAACCAAACATAAATAGAATTTTAAGAGCAGCTAGGGATAAAAGAAAAGTCATCTACAAAGGAGAGTCAGTTAGAATAAGCTCAGACTACTCAGCAGAAACCATGCAGGCTAGAAGGCAATGGGATGACATATTTAAGGCCTTGAAGGAAAACAACTGCCAGCCAAGAATTATATATCCAGCAAAACTGTCTCTCAAATATGATGGCAAAATTAGAGCATTTCCAGATAAACAGAAGTTCAGGGAATTTGCAAAAACCAAACCAAAATTACCAGAAATACTAACGGGAGTCCTACGGTTAGCTAATCAACAACACCAGCTAATAACGCAAGACGAGAACACAAGACAGAGCAACCAGATATTGACTCAGATACAGATATCGAAAATACATCAAAGCTAAAACATTGAAAATAGGGTAACAGATATCAATATGTAAAAAAGGATAATATTAAAACAAAAAAAGGGACTTAAAAAATGGAGACATTGATTTTCTATATGGAGGGGAAGTTAAAGCTATATAAAGTAATAAAAGACTGGTATGTACTTAGAAAAATAGGGGTAAATATTAAGGTAACCACAAAGGAATCTAACAATCCTACAAATCAAAATAAAAAACTAGAAAAACATAAAGACCCAACAAACACAAAATCTACAACAAAGAAAAAGATGAAAAAAAATACATAAAGAAAAACGACTCAGCACAGAAAATTAAGGGGAACAAAGAAACTGCGAACAACACACAAAAAGAGACATCAGGATGACAGCACTAAACTCATACCTATCAATAATTATGCTGAATGGAAACAGACTTAATGCACCAATAAAGAGACGGGGAGTGGCAGATTGGATAAAAAAGCACGATCCATCTATGCTGCCTACAAGAGATGCACCTTATACTTAAAGACACAAACAGGCTAAAACTCAAAGGATGGAAAAAAATATATCAAGCAAACAACACGCAAAAAAGAGCAGGAGCGGCAATATTAACCCCTGACAAAATAAGACTTTAAAGTAAAATCCACCACAAAGGATAAGGAAGGGTACTATACAATGATTAAAGGGTCAATATACCAGGAGGACATAACTATAATAAATATTTATGCACCCAACAACAGGGCTCCAAAATACATAAAACAAACTCTAACAGCTCTGAAGAGAGAGATAGACAGCTCCACAATAGTAGTAGGAGACTTCAACACGCCACTTTCGGTGAAGGACACAACATTCAGAAAGAAGCTCAACAAAGACACAGAAGAGCTAAGTGCCACAATCAACCAACTTGATCTCATAGACATATACCGAACACTGCACCCAACAGCAGCCAAGTATACTTTCTTTTCCAACGCACATGGAACAGTCTCCAGAACAGACCACATATTAGGCCATAAAGCAAACCTTTAACAAAATCCAAAACATCGAAATATTACAAAGCATCTTTTCTGACCATAAAGCCATAAAAGTGGAAATCAACAACACAAAAAGCAAGGAAAATATCAAACACATGGAAACTGAACAACACCTTGCTCAAAAACTACTGGGTTATACAATCAAGGATGCAATAAAGAAATTCATAGAATCAAACGAGAATGAAAACTCATTCTACCAGAACCTCTGGGACACAGCAAAAGCAGAGCTCAGAAGTCAGTTTATACACAGTACAGGGAAACCAGCACAACTTGTACAAGGAAAGGTCATGGAAGCTCCATAGACACATCCAAACTCCCTGAGGGACTGAACTGCTGGGTGGGGGGCTGTTGGGACCATGGTCTCGAGGCACATCTAAGCTCAGTTGGCATAACACAGTTTATGAAGACAATGTTCTGCATTCTACCTTGGTGAGTGGCGTCTGGGGTCTTCGAAGCCTGTGAGCAGCCATCTAAGATACTCCACTGGTCTCATCCCTTCGGAAGTGGGGGAGAGTGAGGAGAAGAGGATACAAGGAAAAGATTAGTCCGAAAGACTAATGGATCACAGTTACCAAGGCCTCCACCGGACTGAGTCCAGTACAGCTAGATGGTGCCCAGCTACCACCACTGACTGCTCTGACCAGGATCACAACAGAGGGTTCTGGACAGAGCTAGAGAAGGATGTAGAACAAAATTCTAACTCACAAAAAAAAAAAGACCAGATTTACTGCCCTAAAGCAGACTGGAGAAACCCCGAGAGTATGGCCCCCAGACACCCTTTTAGCTCAGTGGTGAAGTCATTTCTGAGGTTCACCGTTCAGCCTGGGAGTGGACAGCCCCATAAAACCAAATGGGACTAATGAGGTACAGCATTCCAGGGACAAGGGCCAGAAGGCAGAAGGGGACAAGGAAGCTGGTGAAAGGGAACCCAAGGTTGAGTAAGGATATTGTTGATGTGTTGTGAGATTGTTAACCATTGTCATAGGGCAACATTTGTAGTAACTGTTAAATGGGAAACTATTTTGTTCTATAAGCCTTCATCTTAAGTGAGAATAACAGCACAATTGGAAGAGCATAGTCATTATCACTGAACTGTGCATGTAAAAATTTTTAAAATGGTGTATATTTGGCTATGTGTATTTTCACCAAAAAAAAAAAAAAGGTTGAGAAGTTAAAGGGTTGACATGTTGTGGGGTTGTTAACCAATGTCATAAAACAATATGTGTACTACTGTTTCATGAGAAACTATTTGTTCTGTAAGCCTTCACCTGAAGTACAATAAAAAAAATAAATAAAGTGAGAATAGCAGCATAATTGGAAGAACGTAGTCAATGTCAATGAAATGTGCATGTAGAAATTTTTGAGATGGTGTATCTTTGGCTATGTATATTTTCACCAAAAAAAAACGTCAAGAAGGGAGAAAGTTGACATGTTGAGGGGTTGTTAACCAATGTCATAAAACAATGTGTACTACTGTTTCATGAGAAACTGTTTGTTCTGTAAGCCTTCACCTGAAGTACAGTAAAAAAAAAAAAAAAAAAAAGTCAGTTTATAGCAATAAATGCACACATCCAAAAAGAAGGTTCATAATCAAAGCATTAACCCTACAACTGGAACAAGTAGAAAGAGAGCAGCAAAAGAAGCCCAAGGTGCCAGAAGGAAGGAAATAATAAGAATTCGAGCAGAATTAAAAGAAATAGGGAATAGAAAAACAATTGAAAGAGTTAACAAGTCCAAAACCTGGTTCTTTGAAAAGATCAACAAAATTGATAAACCATTGGCCAAACTGACAAAAGACAAACTGGAGAGGAAGCAGATAACCCGTATAAGAAATGAGATGGGTGATATCACAACAGACCAAACTGAAGTTAAAAGAATCATAACAGATTACTATGAAAAATTGTACTCTGACTAATTTGAAAACCTAGAGGAAATGGACAAATTTCTAGAAACTCACTACCTACCTAAATTAACACAAACAGAAGTAGAACAACTAAATAAACCCATAACAAAAGAAGAGACTGAAAAGGTTATTAAAAAACTGCCAACAAAAAAAGCCCTGGCCCGGATGGCTTCACTGGAGAATTCTACCAAACTTTCAGAGAAGATATAACACCACTTCTACTAAAGGTATTTCAGAGCATAGAAAAGGATGGAATACTCCCAAACTCATTCTATGAAGCCAGCATACCCTGATACCAAAATCAGGTAAAGACACCACAAAAATAGAAAATTACAGACCGATATCCCTTATGAACATTGATGCAAAAATCCTCAACAAAAGTTTAGCCAATAGAATTCAGCAACATATCAAAAAAATAATTCACCATATCCAAGTGGGATTTGTACCAGGTATGCAGGGATGGTTCAACATTAGAAAAACAATCAACGTAATCCATCACATAAATAAAACAAAAGACAAGAACCACATGATCTTATCAATCGATGCAGTAAAGGCACTGGACAAAGTCGAACACCCATTCATGATAAAAACTCTCAACAAAATAGGAATAGAAGGGAAATTCCTCAATATAATTAAGGGCATTTACACAAAACCAACAGTCAACATCATCCTGAATGGAGAGACTTAGAACACATTTGCCTTGAGAACAGGAACCAGAAAAGGATGCCCTTTATCACCACTATTATTGAACATTGTGCTGGAGGTCCTAGCCAGAGCAATTAGGCTAGAAAAAGAAATAAAGCGCATCCGGTAGGGAAGAAGTCAAAGTACCTCTATTTGCAGATGATATGATCTTATACACAGAAAACCCCAAGGAATCCACAAGAAAACTACTAGAACTAACAGAAGATTTCAGCAAAGTTTCAGGATACAAGATAAACATACAAAAATCATTTGGATTCCTTTACACCAACAAAGAGAACCTTGAAGAGGAAATCACCAAATCAATACCATTTACAATAGCCCCCAAGAAGATAAAATTCTTAGGATAAATCTAACCACAGATGTAAAAGATCTTTACAGAAAAAACTACAAGGTACTACTGCAAGAAACTGAAAGAGACCTGCATAAGTGGAAAAATATACCTTGCTCATGGATAGGTAGACTCAACATTGTGAAAATGTCAATTCTACCCAAAGCAATCTACAGATACAATGCAATCCCAATCCAAATTCCAGCAGCATTTTTTCATGAGATGGAGAAACAAATCACCAACTTATATGGAAAGGGAAGAGGCCCCGAATAAATAAAGCATTACTCAAGAAGAACAACAAAGTGGGAGGCCTTACACTACCTGACTTTAGGACCTATTATACTGCCACGGTAGTCAAGACAGACTGGTACTGGTACAACAACAGATACATAGACCAGTGGAACAGAGTTGAGAATCCAGATACAAGCTCATCCACCTATGAGCAGCCAATATTTGACAAAGGCCCAAAGTCCATTAACTGGGGAAAAGACAGTCTCTTTAACAAATGGTGCTGGCATAACTGGGTATCTATATGCAAAAAACTGAAACAAGATCCTACCTCACACCATGTACAAGAATTAACTCAAAATGGATCAAAGACTTATATATAAAATCAAAAACGATAAAGATCATGAAAGAAAAAATAGGGACAATGTTAGAAGCCCGAATGCATGGCATAAGCACAATACGAACCATAAGTAACAGCGCACAAGCACAAGAAGAGAGACTAGATAAATGGGAGCTCCTAAAATCAAACACTTATGCTCATCAAAAGACTTCACCAAAAGAGTAAAAAGACTACAGACTGGGAAAAAGATTTTGGCTATGACAAATCCGATCAGCATTTAATCTCTAAAATCTACAAGATACTGCAAAACCTCAACAGCAAAAAGACAAATAACCCAATTAAAAAATGAGCAAAGGATATGAACAGGCACTTCACCACGGAAGATATTCAGGCAGCTAACAGACACATGAAGAAATGCTCACGATCATTAGCCATTAGAGAAATGTATATCAAAACTACAATGAGATATCATCTCACCCCAACAAGGCTAGCATTAATCCAAAAAACACAAAATAATAAATGCTGGAGAGGTTGTGGAGAGACTGGAACACTTACACACTGTTGGTGGGAATGTAAAATGGTACAACCACTTTGGAAATCAATCTGGCGCTTCCTTAAAAAGTTAGAAACAGAAGTACCATACAATCCAGCTATCCCGTTCCTTGGAACATATCCTAGAGAAACAAGAGCCACAGGAATAGATATATGCACACCCATGTTCATTGCAGCACTGTTCAAAATAGCAAAAAGATGGACACAACCTAAGTGCCCATCAACGGATGAATGGATAAACAAACTATGGTATATCCACACAATGGAATATTACACAATGATAAAGAACAATGATGAAGCTGTGAAACATCATATAACTTGGTGGAAGCTGGAACTTACTATGCTGAGTGAATTTAGTCAGTCACAGAAGAACAAATACTCTATAAGACCACTATTATAAGAACTCAAGAAAAGGTTTAAACACAGAAGAAAACATTCTTTGATGGTTACGGGGGTGGGAAGGGAGGGTGAGGGTTATTCACTAACTAGACAGTAGATAAGAATCATCTCAGGTGAAGGGAAGGACAGCACACACTGCAGGGGAAGCCAGCACAACTGGACTAAACCAAAGCCAAGAAGTTGCCTCAATACAATCAAATACTTTGAGAGACAGAGTAGCAGGGATGCGGGGTCTGGGGACCATGCTTTCAGGGGACATCTATGTCAACTGGCATAACAAAGCTTATTAAGAAAATGTCCTGCATCCTACTTCGGTGTGTGGCGTCTGGGGTCTTAAAAGCTTGCAAGCAGCCATCTAAGATGCATCAATTGGTCCCAACCACTTGGAGTAAAGGAGAACGAAAAACAGCAAAGACACAAGGAAAGTATTAGCCCGGGAGACAGAAAGGGCCACATAAACCAGAGACTTTATCAGCCTGAGATCAGAAGAACTAGATGGTGCCCGGCGACCACCAATGAACGTCCTGACAGGGAACACAACAGAGGGTCCCTGATGGAGCAGTAGAACGATGGGATGCAGAACTCAAATTCTAGTAAGAAGACCAGACTTAATGGTCTGACTGAGACTGGAGGTGCCCCGGAAAGCATGGCCCCTGGTCTCTCTTCACCCCAGAACTCAAACAATTTCCAAGGCCAACTCTTCAGACAGGGATTGGACTGGACTGTGGGACATAAAGTGATACTTGTGAAGAATGTGCCTCTTAGTCAAGTAGATACAAGAGACCAAAGGGGTGGCTTCTGTCCAGAGGTGAGATGGGAAGGCAGAGAGAGAGAGAGAGAGTTAGGAGCTGGTTGAATGTTCATGGGGAATCGGGGCAGAGGGGAGGAGTGTGCTGTCACACAATGGGGTGAGCAGTTGGGGTCTCATAACAATGTATGTAAAAAAAAACTTCTGTATGGGAGACTAACTTGAAATGTAAACTTCATTTAATTACAACAATTAAAAAAAAAAGATCCTGGTTGTGATGTTGCTGTTAGTTTTGCAAGATGTTAGCATTTGGGGAAAACTGGGTAAGGGGTCCATGGGACCTCTCTGCATTATTTCTTACAACTACAAACACCTGGCTGCTAACCAAGAACTTAGTGGTTCAAACCCACCCAGCTGCTCTGCAGAAGAAAGGCCTGGTGATCTGCTCCCATAAAGATCACTGCCTAGGAAACCCTATGGAGCAGTTCTACTCTGTCACATAGGGTTGTTATGAGTCGAAATCAACTCGATTGCTCCTAACAACAACACTAATATCAGTACCATTTCACTGATGTGCACATTTATCTAAAGCAGTTAAACCCAAAGTTCAGTGAAACAGATGTGATGTCCCTCTCCACTTAGTTAAATTATAACACCATCTCTTTGGCAAGAGATTTTTAACCACATATTCATTTAATGCATAATTTTCAAATAAACAATCCTTTGAGGTTGATAAACTAAAGTTTGTCCTGTCAAACTTTTGCTTGGATTCCTGGGTAATGCAGCTTTTGCTTGGAGGCCCTGGGTGGTGTAAACAGTTAATGCACTTGGCTGCTAACCAAAAGGTTAGAGGTTCCAGTCTACCCAAAGGTGCCTCAGAAGAAAGCCCTGGTAATCTACTCCCAAAAACTCAGCCACTGAAAACCCTATGGAGCACAGTTCTACTCTTGACACATACGGGGTCTCCATGAGTGGAAGTTGCCTCCACGGCAACTGTTTTTTTTTTTTTTTTTCTTTTTTCCCTTTTGCTATGGCTGCATTCCAACACACTGTGGTCATGCAGTTCAAAGCATGCCTATGAAACAGCACTGTCAGTCCGGCCGACTGTGCCATGCCTACAGGATGGGGAACTCCCAGCGCACTATAATCTTGTTCACCTATCTGGTAAAAAAGCACAAAGCCCCAGTCAACAAAAGGCAGAGAGGGTCTGACACACAGCAACTCCGTGGTCCAAGTCCTTCTCACTGGGCTTGCGTGTCATAAGCCTGGTTTGTGAGGCTCACTCTGCAAGGCGAGTCGAAGTTGTCTGGTTTCACGAATATTGAGCTGAGGCCAAGACAAGTACAGAAGAATAAAAACGCTTAACAGCCTCAAAACCCAAAATCAGAAAAATCAACAGATCAAAGGCCATATTCTGGTGGTCCCATTACCCTTTTAAAAGTGGGAAATTGGCGTGTCTTGGAGCCCAGTTTCCATCTGTGTGCTTCCCCAAACCTTTACAACCAGCAAGTAAGCCAGATGCAGGGAGCATGGACCCCAATGCTCCACTGAAGTTAACTGTAGGAAAACCAAGAATGTTCTGGAAGGTAAATGTTCTGCATCCCACTTTGGTGAGTGGTCTCTGGGGTCTTAAAAGCTAGCAAGCAGCCATCTAAGATGCACCAATTGGTCCCAACCCACCTGGAGCAAAGAAGAATGAAGAAAACCATGGCTACAAGGAAAGTATTATCCCAAGAGACAGAAAAGGCCACATAAACCAGAGACTTCATCAGGCTGAGACCAGAAGAAATAGATGGTGCCAAGCTACCACCAAATATCACCCTGACAGGAAACACAACAGACAGTCCCAGATGGAGCAGGAGAAAGGTGGGGTGCATAACTCAAATTCTAGTAAAAAGAATCAGACTTAATGATCAGCTTGAGACTGGAGGAACCCTGGAAAGCACGGCCCCCAGACTCTCTATCAACCCAGCACTAAAACCATTCCCAAGCCCAGCTCTTCAGACAAAGATTAGGCTGGGCTATGGGATGTAAAATGATACTCGTGAAGAGCGTGCTTCTTAGCTCAAGTAGATACATGAGACTAAATAGGCAGCTCCTGTCCGGAGGTGAGATAAGGCAGAGAGGGTTAGGAGCTGGTTGAATGGACACGGGAATCCGGGGTGGAAAGGAGGAGTGTGCTGTCACGGTACATGGACAGCAATCAGGGTCACATAACAATGTATGTATAAATTTTTGTATGAGAGACTAACTTGAATTATAAACTTTCACTTAAATGTACAACAATAAAAAATAAACATAAAAGAATGTCCTGGAAGGTAGACTCCAACCAGCTGCGTGTGGAGCAACCAGGCATGGCCTCTGAGGCCACACAGATGCTAATCTGTGTCCAAGCCAGCTAATCTCTGCGGAAACACGAAAAGGGGCCATAGGAAGTTTAAAGCCACTAAAAATTACTTTTTTTTTTTTTAAGCTGAAGTTTAGCAATGTATATGAATGAACTACAGCTACCAGCAATAATATGAATGGATCTTAAAACCAAAAAAGCCAAACCAGTTGAAATTGAGCTGATTCCAACTCATGACGACCCCATGTGTGTCAGAGTAGAACTGTGCTCCACAGGGTTTTCAATGGCTGATTTTTCAAAAGTAGATCTCCAGGTCTGTCTTCCAAAGCACCTTTGGGTGGACTCAAACCTCCAACCTTTCGGTTAGTAGCCAAGTGTGTTAACCGTCTATACCACCCAGGAACTCCAAATGAATCTTACAAGCGTAATACTGAGAGAAAGAAGCTGGACACAAAAAGTATGCACTGTCGGATTCCATTTATAAAAAGGTCAAACGGAAGCTAATCTAATCTCCGTGTGAGAAGCCAAAGAAGCAACGCCCTTGGAGGGTGCTCGCGGGGTGCCTCTGGGTGCTAGGAATGTTCTGCTTCTTCACCTTCATAGTGGGTTACACGGCTGTGTTCATTCCGTGAAAACTCACCCACGTGTCTCCTCACGTTCTGCCACTTTTCTGAAAGCAAGGTATACTTCATTATAGAAGAAGTTTACTTTAAAGTAAATGGTAGTTCAATGGTACAGCTCTCGCCTTCCATGCAGGAGACCCAGGTTCAATTCCCAGCCAATGCACCTCACGCGCAGCCACCACCTGTCAGTGAGGCTTGTGTGTTGCTGTGATGCTGAACACGTTTCAGCAGAGCTGTCAGACTACGACAGATCAGGAAGAAAGGCCTGGTGATCTACTTCCAAAAACATCAGCCAGTGAAAAAGCTATGGATCACAACGGTCTGATCTGCAATGAACTGAGGATGGCGCAGAGCGGGCAGAGTTTCGTTTCATTGTGCATGGGGTGTCCGCCAACTGGACAGCAGCTCACAACAACTATTTTAAAGACAAAAGAGCAACAGAAATTCAGGACAAAGGCAGCAGCACACCCCCATCAATCGTGTTCTGGGGAACCCTCTGATAGCAGGATCAGCCATTTCTTGGGGTGTGCGGAGGTATCTCCGTAAACCAGGGTTACCATCATTCTTATGCAGATTCAATCACGACCCTGGGCTTGGGGATCACAACTGGAGTACCGAACCCAGAGCCAAGCCAGCTCATTCCCTGGTAAGAGGACCAGGCCACCTCCACTGAAGGAATTCATCTCGGGACAGGCGTCAAGACACCCAAGTTCCTAACCCTCTTCCTCGACTCCAAAACATTTCAGCAGTTGGGGCAACTGGGGCAGACGCCTCAGGAGAACTCAGCAAGAGAGGCTCTGGGCAGAGAGGGCCACGGTGGGAAGCAGGGATATCGCAGACAGCTCGGTCCCTGCCCCGCTCCTCCCGGCGGCCTGGAGAAAGCTGCCAAGCTGAGCAAGGGAGGGCTCCCACACTGAACATGAACTCTGGAATAAGCCAAGTGCAGCCCCTGGCAGGGCACACAGCACCCGAGCCGGGGAGTCACCGGGCCAGCCTGCCCTGTCTGAGGGGTCTCAGAGCTCACACTGTACTCTGGTTTTAAGAATGAGCAACAGCTTACACATATGCCTTCATCCCTGCTGCGCCCTCCAGTCTCTCCCCATTCCCAGGGGAGAAGGAGAGCAGGATAGATGGAAGAAAGGTGAGTCTGGAATCCTGGGCCAGACCCCTGAAAGGAATGCAGTCACTGCCGCTCCATGCAGCTCAGCTTCAGCTTCCCGACCCCGGGCCTGCAGGCGTGGACGCTGCAGGCGCAGGGGTCCCACCCATCCCCATAGCACTCGCTAGCAAGACAAACATCATTTCAGGATCATTTCAAAAGCCAACTCAGAGCAGCTCAAAATGTCATAAAATGCGTTGTCCGTTTCCGTCAAAGAGAGGGTGCAGCGGTGGCTCAACAGAATTCTCATCTTCCATGCGGGAGAGCAGGGTTCAATTCCCAGCCAGGGCACCTCATGTTCTGCCATCTGTTTATCAGCTCTCTATCCATCTATCCTTCTCAGCTGCCTTTACACAGACCAGGTGCCCAGTCAATATTTGCCAAATGAACAAATAAGACTGTTATCTAGAGAGGGTCTAGAGATGGTTAGAAAAGCAGAAAGAAAAATCCAGAAAAAAGGTAATGGCAGTATATACTTTTGCAGTAGGGCACAAGCTGGCAAACTACAGCCCGTGGGCCAAGTCCGGTCTGGCACCTGATTTTGTAAATAAAGTTTTACTGGAACACAGCCATGCCCATTCATTTCTTTCACACTAAAGGAGAGTGTTGCATAGTTGCCACAGAAACCATGCGGCCCATGAAGCCGAAAACATTTACCATCTGGCTCTAATAGAAAACATTTGCCATGTCTTGCACTAGAGAAATGCATTAAAATATATATATAACCACAACTCCCACGGCCTCCACCAGACTAAGCCAGCACAACTAGATGGTGCCCAGCTGCCACCAGTGACTGCTGTGACAGAGATCACAACAGAGTGTCCTGGACAGAGCTGGAGAAAAATGGAGAACAAAATTCTAACTCACAAAAAAAGACCAGACTTACTGGTCTGACAGAAACTGGAGAAACCCCAAGAGTATGGGCCCCAGACACCCTTACAGCTCAGTAATGAAGTCACTCCTGAGATCCACCCTTTAGCAAAGATTAGACAGCCCCATAAAACAAAACGAGACTAATGGGGCACAACAGTTCAGAGACAAGGACTAGAAGGCAGGAGGGGACAGGAAAGCTGGTAATAGGGAACCCAAGGTTGAGAAGGGACAGTGTTGACATGTTGTGGCGTTGTTAACCACTGTCATAAAACAATATGTGTAATAACTGTTTGATGAGAAGCTAGTTTGTTCTGTAAACCTTCGTCTAAAGTACAATAAAAAAAATTTTAATAAAATATATGTAAGATTTGAAGCAAGGATAGATAAATCCGCAAGAGTAGGGAAAGATGAACAAAGCTGCAGATCAATTCACCAAAAAGTCTCAAAAATTATTTTGAAACCTAAAAATCCTTATTTCCAGGGTCCAGGGCAGCAGAGAATAAGATAAATGGCATGTCCACAGGACGTCTGTACTGGGCCTTCCTGTCTAAGACATTATCTCTGCAAACATCCACCCACCCCAGCAACACTGGTCACCAATATCCCACCCCACCCCGACAATTCCAGTAGCAACGTTTCTTTGCCAAAACAGATTCAGAAGGAAATTAATCTGTTTTCCCCCCAAAAGAAATTTCATCATCAAAGGAAAATTTCCAAAACCCAGGAGTTATAAAATTCTTCGAGAATTCTAGAGTTAACAAAACTTGGAGAATCAGAGTAAAAAACAGATCATGCATGGGGGAGGGGTCCTTTTCCTCTGCAGTTTTCTTCCCAAACAAAGCATCACCCCAGTCTAACCAGGAGGAAAACAAGAGACGAATCCCAGTTGCAAGAAAAAAAAAACAAACCAAACCCGCTGCCATCAAGTCAACTCCAACTTATAGCAACCCTACAGCAAGACATCCTACAAAATACCAACCAGCACTCCTCAAAACTGTCAAGGTCATCGAAAACAAGGAAAGTCTAACAATCTTTGATGGTTACCAAGGAGGGGAGGGGAGGGATGGAAAAACACTAAAGGGATAATAGATAAGTGGTAACTTTGGTGAAGGTTAAGACAGTACACAATACTGGGGAATCCAGCACAACTTGTACAAGGCAAGGTCATAGAAGTTCCACAGACACATCGAAACTCCCTGAGGGACCGAATTACTGGGCTGAGGGCTGCGGGGACCATGTCTCGGCGAACATCTAGCTCAACTGGCATAACATAGTCTATAAAGAAAATTTTCTACATTCTACTTTGGTGAGTAGACGCTAGGGTCTTAAAAGCCTGTGAGCAGCCATCTAAGACACTTCACAGGTGTCACCCCTTCAGGAACAAGGGAGAATGAAGAAAACTGAAAACACAAGGGAAGGATTAGTCCAGGGGACTAATGGACCACAACTCCCACGGCCTCCACCAGACTGAGTCCAGCACAACTAGATAGATGGCGCCCAGCTACTGAGTCCAGCACAACTAGATAGATGGCGCCCAGCTACTGAGTCCAGCACAACTAGATAGATGGCGCCCAGCTACTGAGTCCAGCACAACTAGATAGATGGCGCCCAGCTACTGAGTCCAGCACAACTAGATAGATGGCGCCCAGCTACTGAGTCCAGCACAACTAGATAGATGGCGCCCAGCTACTGAGTCCAGCACAACTAGATAGATGGCGCCCAGCTACTGAGTCCAGCACAACTAGATAGATGGCGCCCAGCTACTGAGTCCAGCACAACTAGATAGATGGCGCCCAGCTACTGAGTCCAGCACAACTAGATAGATGGCGCCCAGCTACTGAGTCCAGCACAACTAGATAGATGGCGCCCAGCTACCACCGCTGACTGCTCTGACAGGGGTCACAATACAGGGTCATGGACAGGGCTGGAGAAAAATGGAGAACTCACAAGAAAAGACCAGACTTACTGGCCTTACAGAGACAGAAGAAATCCCAAGAGTATGGCCTCCAGACACCCTTTTAGCTCAGTACTGAAGTCACTCCTGAGATCCACCCTTCAGCCAAGGATTAGACAGGCCCATAAAACAAAACGAGACTAAAAGGGCACAACAGCCCAGGGACAAGGACTAGAAGGCAGGAGGGGACAGGAGAGCTGGTAATAGGGAACCCGAAGTCGAGAAGGGAGAGCATTGACATGTCATGGGGTTGTTAACCAATGTCATAAAACAATATGTGTACTAACTGTTTAATGAGAAGCTAGTTTCTTCCATAAACCTTCATCAAAAGTACAATAATAAAAAATAAAAAACCAGAAAAGTCTGAGAAACTGTCACAACCCAGAGAAGCCTAGGAGACATGATGAGTAAATGTAACGTGGTGTCCTGGGTGGGATCCTTGAGCAGAAAAAAGAAATCAGGGAAAACTAAGGAAATCTGAATAAAGTAAGGGCTTTAGTTAATAACTGGAGTCCCTGGGTGGTACAAATGATTAACACGCTCAACTGCTAACCCAAAGGTTGAAGTCCACCCAAAGGCACTTCAGAAGAAAGGCCTGGTGATCTACTCCCAAAAAAATCAGCCATTGAAAATCCCATGGAGTACAGTTTTACTCTGACACACACAGGGGCGCCAGGAGTCAGAGTTGACTGGACAGCAACTGGTTAGTTTTTAGTTAATAATAATGTATCAATCAACACTGATTGTGACAAATGTACCGTTACTGTGTATCTATCTTTGTGATTTTTTTTATAAACTTAAAAGTATTCTAAATAAAGTTTTGTGGGGTTTTTTAAGTATCATGTGTGGACATGTAAAACACAGCCCTATGAGAGGCAGGGCTCTCTGGGACTCTAAGGCGCCCCAGGAGCCCAAGCCAGATGGTTTAGCGGGGACAGCGGCTGCTGACCCAGCCAGCCAGAGGGCACAGGCTGCCTTTCTGATGAGGGGGATGGTGTCAGCTGAGAGCCGGAAGCCAGAAACCCAGCAGCACCGGTGACAAATCCCGGCTTTCTGCCCCTCCTCCCCAGCCTTTCTTCCTTCCAAAGATAGAGACAGACACACAGATGTGGACAGACCCACAGCCAGTGGAATGCAAGTCTGCATTCCTGAGCCAGCTCAACAATTTTCTTTGCTTTCTTCTTGCAAGCAAAACGACCAGATGCCCCGGGCTACAAGCTGCCCAGCTCCTCTAGCCTCGTGGTGGGAGAGGGAGGGGGAAGGGGGATTCCTTTGAAAACCCCAAACTGTTGGCATTTATGCCATCGAATTAGGTCAGACCCTGGGAGAGAGGTGGGGAGGGGACCTCAAGACTTACTCTGGGCAGTCCTCTGCGTTTGTGATTTATGATTAACAGTTATCCTGCTGCTGTGTGCCTTTTTACATGGATTATCTTGTGAGGTCCCTCAGACAGCCATTGTAAAAAGGAAACAAAATATGAGACTACTTCAGAGAAATCTCTCAGAATCCCACACAGATTTCAGGAACTTTTAAAATTAAAAAATGTATCAATCATTAAGTAGAACAATCCTTGGGAAGGGAAACTGTCCAAAATAAATGTATGTTGCTTTAACAAGAATTAAATGAAAGGAATGTCAGGAAGTCATAAATATGAGTGGCTTACAGCACAAGCCGCTGACTGAATAAATTGCCAAATTCTCACTCGACCCCGACATGGAGATCACACAAAAAAACCAAACCTGTTGCCGTCGAGTCAATTCCGACTCATAGCAACCCTATAGGACAGAGTAGAACTGCCCCAAAGGGTTTCCAAGGAGTGCCTGGTGGATTTGAACTGCTGACCTTTTGCTTAGCAGTCGAGCTCTTAACCACCACGCCACCAGGGTTTCCGACATGGGGATATCTCAACATAAAAAGATACAATTCTGTGACACGTTAAACTCTTGGTGACCATTTTTGCTATAACCACTCCAAGTTATTTATTGCCCAGCGATGATGGACTCAGACCAACCCAGCCTCCAATGGTGACTACCACTCTCACCACACTGCGTGACCCTGGAACAGTAAATAGAAAGTAATAACCCTGGACCTCACAGGGCTGTGGGCAGGGTGACCGGCCATGTACAGCCAGGATCTTGTGTCTGGCACACAGCTGAGCCCCCCAAAAAAGGGAAAAAATGGCTACGTGATTCTACAACTTCCTCCAATATCTTCTCTCCTTTCTCCTCTTCTTCCCTTCCTAGGAATTCAAGATGGCACAGGTCGTAATCCCTACAGGGTTCTCATCACTTAATTTAGCTGCCATTCAGTTGACTCCGACTCATGGTAACCCTATGTACAACAGAACGAAACATTACCCGGTCCTGTGCCATCTTCATGATGGCTGGCATGTCTGTGTCTACAGCTGTGGCTACTGTGTCAATCCATCTCACAGAGGGTCTCCCTCATTATCATTTATTACAGATGCCACAGGGAAAAAGCATCATCAAACAAAAAAAGATGTACAATAATTCATGCTAGACAATAGTTTATGAATTATAAAAATCCCCGTACATATATTATTTTACTGTATTCACAACCATGGACGATATGAAGAATTTTTAAAATATAGAAAAACAAAAAATTTTTAGTCTTCAACTAACGCTAGTCGAAAAAGCCAAGTTTTGCAAAGCAACAAATAAAACACATTTGCCTTCTAAAAAATAAGTATCTGCTACACACAGCTTCAGATTATATAGAAGTATAAAGAAGTGGGGGGAAAAAAAACCTCACCCACATGCCATAACAAAGGACAACCGTTTCATAGCTTGATATACTCTCAATTCTTTTCTCTCTTCCTATGTTGCAAATGCAATTCTACACTGAATCATAAGCATTTACCCTATAAGCTCCTCATAAACAGCAGCACAAATTGCTGCAGACTATTGCATGATCTGAATAATTTCACCAAATTCTCAATCTGTTTTCACTTAGCAATGAAAATACTAGCAGCAGCGACAGACTTTAACCTTGAGGTTAACATTTTTGTTTAACATATATTCACAAAGATTGAAAATAGGATCCACCTATATACTAAGTTCAATTCACAACGGTATTTTCTGTATAACTGGGGTTTCTCTAAGTACATGCACAAACATCCTTTTCATTTTTAAAAACTAATAATATAAAAAAGGTGCTCAGAAATGGGCAAACTGAAAGGGAGAGACGTACACAATACTGGGGGACCCAGCACAACTTGTACAAGGAAAGGTCGTGGAAGCTCCACAGACACATCCAAACTCCCTGAGGGACTGAATTTCTGGGTGGAGGGCTGTGGGGACCATGGTCTCGGGGAACATCTAGCTCAGTTGGCATAACACAGTTTATAAACAAAATGTTCTACATTCTACCTTGGTGAGTAGTGTCTGGGGTCTTAAAAGCCTGTGAGCAGCCATCTAAGATACTCCACTGGTCTCACCCCTTCGAGAGCAAGCGAGAATGAAGAAAACTAAAGATACAAGGTGTCTTGGTCATCTAGTGCTGCTATAACAGAAACACCACAAGTGAATGGCTTTAGCAAACAGAAATTTATTCTCTCACAGTCTAGTAGGCTACAAGTCCAAATTCAGGGCTTCAGCTCCAGGGGAAGGCTTCAAGTTCCTTGTCATCAATCTTCCCCTGGACTAGGAGCTTCTCCGCACAGGAACCCCAGATCCAAAGGATGCACTCTGCTCCCGGCACTGCTTTCTTGGTGGTATGAGGTCCCCAACTCTTTGCTCCTTGCCCCTTCCTTTCATCTCTTGTAAGATAAAAGGTGGTGCAGGGAAACTCCCTTTACCTTGGATCAGGGATGTGCCCTGAGCAAGGATGTTACATCCCACCCTAATCTTCTTTAACATAATCTAATCTTGCCTCATTAACCACAGGCAGAGATTAGGATTTACAACACATAGGAAAATTGTACCAATCATAAAACAGAGGACAACCACACAATAAGGGAATCATGGCCCAGCCAAACTGATAGACGTATTTTTGGAGGATACAATTCAGTCCATGGCACCTGGTGAGGAAACCAGGTTGACCAAAGAAAGTGACCCCTCACTCTCAGATGTACTGCACACACCCAGCAAGGTGGCCAGTGGAGACCACCCCCCACCCCATTCCACCCTGCTGCTAGGGAAATTGACAACACCTACAATGCCCACTCAGACTCGGCCCCTGACACAGAACGCTGGCAGCGGGAGTCGGGCACACCAATTAGGAAGGGACAATGATCATTCACGTCCTGTGTAAGCTGACAGCGCTCAATGCTACGTTACCAGCAAGCCTCACCAGGTGAAATTTCAGCCCCGAATATGAACGTGGCAGCTCTTACAATTCCTCCAGCTCTCGTCTGGGTCCTCCTTGCTTTCTGTGGAAGAATACAAGCTGCCTCGTAGTAGACAATTTCCCTCACAAGTAAGTGAACTCTGTGAAGCTGGTTCTGGAGAAAAGCGGCAACTCCCTGGACCACCATATGCAAGTGTTTTCCAAATAAACGGGGGTGTGAAGAGGAGGGTTGTGGCTGGTGGTGCAGTGGTTAAGCGCTCGGCTGCTAAGCAAAAGGTTGACGGTTCAAACCCACCAGCCACTCCGCAGGAGAAAGATGCAGCAGTCTGCTTCCATAAAGATTACAGCCTTGGAAACCCTATGGGGCGGTTCTACTCTTTTCTATAAGGTTGCTATGAGTAAGAACTGACACAACAGCAGTGGGTTTGGGGTTTTATTTTACTTGTTTGTTTTAACTCGGGTCACCAGAGGGCCTAGGCTTGCACTGGACTTGATCTGAACAATCTGAGAAGAAACAAATTAACTACTTACTATGAGTTGCTTGCTATCTAGATTGGTGGTGATGTTGTTAACTGACTCGAGTTGGGCGTTTGTGATCCCTACGGTTTTCATGGGCTGATTTCCAGACCTTTCTTCCTAGTCCATCTTAGTCTGGAAACTCTGCTGAAGCCTGTTCAGCATCCCTGCAACATGCAAGCCTCCACTGACAGATGAGTGGTGGCTGTGCATGAGGGGCACTGGCTGGGAATCGAACCCAGGCTCCAGCATGGAAGCCGAGAATTCTACCACTGAGCCACCACTGCCCCCACAGACACGGTAAAACTCGTGCCTATGGAGACAGTACTTTTCTTCTACCTTCACTCACATTCCACAGTCAGAAGGGCAGGACGGGACATGTGTACACCACAGAGCTTATCGTAAGAAAAATTACTTGGAGTCTATGCCTCCAGAAGTTCCTCTCTCCATTTCACTGTCAGTTTCATGAAGCTGGGGATTTTTCTCCACACTGCAGGAATTTAGAGTGACTTCCTGAGGTCAGGCAGAGACAACATTAAACACATTTTTCAAATATTTGGTTTATTTGATTTTTATAACAGTCCTACGACATATGAAATCATTCCTGCTTTACCCACTGCCGTCGAGTTGTTTCCAACTCATAGCGACCCTGTAGGACAGAGTACAACGGCCGTATGGCCCTGCAGGACAGAGTACAACCGCCATATAGGGTTTCCAAGGCCGTAATCTTTATGGGAGGAGTCCTGGTGGCATAATGGTTAAGCACTCAGCTACTAACAGAAAGGTCGACAGTTTGAACCCATCAGCCACTCCACTGGAGAAAGATGTGGTGTGCATCACGGCTGTATCCTTCTACCATATTTATTCAATCCGAATGCTGAGCAAATAATCCAAGAAGCCAGACTGTATGAAGAAGAACACAGCATCAAGATTGGAGGAAGACTCATTAACGACCTGCATTATGCAGATGACACAACCTTGCTTGCTGAAAGAGGACTTGAAGCACTTACCGATGAAGGTCAAAGACTGCAGCCTTCAGTAGGGATTACACCTCAACATAAAGAAAACAAAAATCCTCACAACTGGACCTATAACCATCATAATGATTAATGGAGAAAATATTGACGTTGTCAAGGATTTCATTCTATTGGGATCCACAATCAACATCCACAAAAGCAGCAGTCAAGAAATCAAATGATGCATTGCGCTGGGCAAATCTACTGCAAAAGACCTCTTCAAAGTGTTAAAAAGCAAAGACGTCACTTTGAGGACTAAGGTGTGTGTGATGGTTAAGATTGTGTGTCAACTTGGCTGGGCCATGATTCTCTGTTTTAATGTAATCACTCCCATGGTTGAATATACTGTGAGTAGCCAATCAGATGAAAGGGAGTCTCCTTGGGGGTGTGGCCCGAATCTGTATATAAGCAGACGTTCTGGCTTTTTGCTCCCTCTGGATCCTGCGGCTGCTTCCTCTTGTCTCATCTCCCATTCTTGGGACTTGAGCTGTCAGCTTATTTGCTGAACCTGGGATTCATCGATCTGCACAGCCTGTGAGTGGGAGCCTTGCTCTCCGACCTTCTGATCTTGGGTTTGCCAGCTTCTGCAGCTGTGTGACTTGGGAGAGGCCTCTACCCTGATCCACGGACTTGGGACATTCTAGCCTCTACAATCACATGAGCTGTTTCCTTGATATAATCTCTCTCTATATATATATTTATACACTTTACTGGTTTTGCTTCTCTAGAGAACCCAGCCTAAGACAGTGTGCCTGACCCAAGCCATGTTATTTTCGATTGCCTCATATGCATGCGAAAGCTGGACAATGAATAAGAAAGACTGAAGAAGAATTGATGCCTCTGAATCATGGTGTTGATGAAAGATAGTGAATATACCATGGACTGTCAGAAGCACAAACTGTCTTGGAAGACAGAATCTATCTTGGAAGAAGTACAGGCAGAATGCTTCTTAGAAGAGAGGATGGTGAGACTAAGTCTCACATACTTTGGACATGTTATCAGGAGGGACCAGTCCCTGGAGAAGGACATCATGCTAAAAAGAGAAAGACCCTCAACGAGATGGACTGACACAGTGGGTGCAACAATGGGCTCATACAGCAACAACTGTGAGGGTAACCCAGGACCAGGCAGTGTTTCCTTCGGTTGTACACAGGGTTGCTATGAGTCAGAACAAACTCGATGGCAGCTAACAACATAAAGAAGAAGGAAGAGAGACAGAACAGGAAGAAATAGGGCAAAGAGAAAGAAAACAGGAGAGGGGCAGGGATGGGAGAGGAGAGGAGGAAAAAGAAGACAGACTGGGGGAAAAGCTGGCGTGGGAGTAGACAGAGGAAGCAGAGGACAGGGCAGACAGGGAGAGAGGAGGACAGCAGTTCCAAAAGCTGCACAGACAAGGCCTAAGCTGTTCTCAGTCATTTCCAGCTCCAATGTGTCCAGCACCGTCTATGTGTCAGGCAATATTTTTGCTGTTGCTGTTAGTTGCCGTCAAGTCGATCCTGATGGATGGCGACCTCAATGTATGTGGCACTGTATTTGGCCCCACAATTCCCCAAACAATGCTGCAAGGTTGGATTTTCAGAGCCCTGGTCGTGCAATGGTTAAGAGCTCGGCTACTAACCAAAAGGTCGGCAGTTCGAATCCTGGAAACCCTAGGGGATGATTTTACTCTGTCCTATAGGGTTGCTAAGAGTTGGAAACGAATCGACGCCAACAGGTTTGGATTTTTTGGTGTATAGACGAGGAAACTGAGGCAGAGAGTGGTTTTGTATTTCAGCTGCAGTCCCACATCAAAGCAGCAAGGAGCTGGGAGAAAGGAGCATGCACTGGTGTTTGACCCTACCATGCACACTGCCTTGGGCCTGGCCACAGCCTCTCAGGGCTGCCCATGTGAGTCTGTTGGTCTTTCTCCTCCGGCCTCCCTCCCTGGTCCTGCCCATCCCAGAGCAGTCCGCAGCGAGCCCAGAAGTGCCTCGGGCGTGTCACCTGGAGCTCCCACGAAGACGTGGGGCGTGGGTCAGCCTCTAGGTCAGCTCCTCCAGCTGCTCTCATTCCTGTGCTCCCTGACCTTATACAAGGGTTAAGGGGCCAAGCTGCTGGAAGAGTCAGCTGCCCTAGGTGCTGGAGCCCTGGTGGCACAGTGGTTCAGAGCTATGCAGCAGAACGGACTCGATGACAAGGGTATGTGTGTGCTTACTCTCCACACAGAAGCCTAGTCGGAGGCCCAGGGTTCTCAGGCCAGTGAGAATGAGAGGCAATTGGGAGAGACTGAGCAGACCTCCCACATGGTATCTGCCCCGTACGCATCCGTACTCACACATACACAACTCACACTTCTTCCCCTGGACCTCTGGCCCTGGAAACCACCACAAAGTCCAGGTCCTTTGGTACTGGGGGTCAAATTCCTGACTCCCAGTTGTGAAATGAAAACATTAGGTCACCCTATTTACAGTAAGCACTGATACCGGAATGTTTTCCACCACTGAGCTGTTTTCAGAGTCAACGCAATAAAGCCTACTTTACATAAACATTAAAAAAAAAAAAAAAAAAACACCTCTCTGTAAGACAAATTCAAGTCAATTAGGAGTAACAGAGGGTGACCTTGACTGGCTGAGAGCAGCCATGTTCCTACAGAATCACTCACCTGTTTCTTCATGATGTGGGGAGAGGTTTCAGGCAGACACAATGGGAAGATAAAATGGAGGGCTCCTTTTAGCTTTGAGCTCCCACAGCAACTACACATACTAGGTACAGTCTGCTGCACCTCTTCTGAGGCCCCCTTCCTCCCTCACCTGGAGCCCTCGCTCGGCTGGGCTATCTGTTGTGAGGAAAACCAGGGAGGGCCCAGTGTCCTTTGGACAGCCCATTCACCACTGAATGTTGCTGGGACATGGGTGTTTGGCACCTGTTTCTGCTCACCCCTCATCGTCTTCAGACCACTGCCACACTCTCCCCTCTCCCCAGGCCCCTTGTCCTCCCTCCTGGTCACCTGCTGAGACAGAGTGTTTCTAGCTCCCCATAGAGCATCTGGAGCCTGATGTCATAGTGGTTAAGAGCTACGGCTGCTAACCAAAAGGTTGGCAGTTCAAATCCACCAACCGCTCCTTGGAAACCCTACGGTGCAGTTCTACTCTGTCCTGTAGGGTCGCTATGAGTCGGAATGGACTCGACGGCAACAGGTTTATAGAGCATCTAAGGAGCCCCTGGTGTCACAACGGCTAAGCGCTCAGGCTGCTAACAGAAAAAGGTTGGTGGTTCAAACCCACCCAGTGGCTCTGCAGAAGAAAGACTTGGTAATCTGCTTCCGTAAAGATTACAGCCAAGAAAACTATGGGGCAGTTCTACCCTGTCACGTGGGGTCGGAATCAACTTGATGGCACTTAACAATAGCTGCTGAGTAACTTCAGTTACAAAAGAAAAATAGAAAACCGATCTTGGAGGCGGAGTAGTCCAGCCTGTGTAATTAACGCACCAGGTTTAACACAATCTAGGTCTGCCACCCCGAGAGAACAGCTGTGTGGATAGAAAGTGCAATGAAACTGCAGGAGAAGAGGCTGAGCTGAGGGACAGGAGTACCAGGAGCCACTGAGGAAACAGATGGGCTGAAGGTACAGGGAGAGAAAGAGGATTCCCCAAGGGACCGCAAGAAAAAACAGATTAAAAAGGGACCAGGGATCAACTCGTGCATAAGAGAGAGGAGGTGGAGAAAGAGGTGTGTGAGCATAACACAGGCAGGTGTTTCTTAAGACAGAAGTTATGAACATCCAAAGCAAAACTATCTGGATGACTTCAAAGACAAGGACAGACTTTTGTATCTCAGCCAGAAATATAAGTTCATTAGAGAAGCTTCTAACCAAATATAAGAGACAGTGTTACCTGAACTTTTTTGTTCATCTCCAACAGCAACTTTTAAGTGATCTAGAACAGCATGTGGTGTCCTCAGAGAATCCTGAGCCTGCAGGATTGAAAGTGTCCACCATTTGCCAAGAGAGAGCCCGCAGCTGTTTGAGCTGCAGTTTCCTCATTTATAAACAGGAATGGTAACATCTAACTAGGACCAGGAACAGAGGTGGTTCAGGGGCAGAGTTCTCGCCTTCCATGCAGGAAACCTGGGTTCAATTCCCTGCCAATGGGTCTCACGCACAGCCACCACCCGTCTGTCAGTGGAGGCTTGCGTGTTGCTATGATGCTAAACAGGTTTCAGTGGACCTTCCACACTAAGACTAGGAAGAAAGGCCTGGTGATCTACTTTTGAAAATCAGCCAATGAAAGCCTTATGAATCACAACAGTCCAATCCACAACCAATCATGGGGATGGCACAGGACTGGGCAGCATTTCATCCCACTGTGCAGGGGCTGACTCCATGGCAGCAAATGACAAGGGGGGTGTTCTAGATTAAAATGAGAATGTGAAACTATAACAGAACTTTAAAACACCTGCCGATTTAAACAGTCATTTGTTACTTGTGCTTACTGTGACACACACTCGATTTCGGATTGTCTCTTTGGAGGGGCTCGGTCCCTGAGGAGCTGGGTAAGCTGACCAGGGGGGGCAGGTCTTGAGAATGTTAAGTATCCCCCTAAACCTCCATCTCATCATCTGCAACAGAGGAAAAACACTTCCCTACTCCCGCGCTGGTGCAGGATTAAGTGGGTGATTTATGTGTTCAGCTAGCAGGGAATCGGATATATAATAAACACTCACTGAGGGATACTATGTTGGTAACAATATTTCTAGGTACACTGCGAGAGCAACAGAGCCAAGACAGAAACTGGCCAACCGGCCAGATGAGGGGACGGGGAGAGGAAGGGGGTGGGGGGAAAAAGAAAAGGTCATACTTTATTTACAAATACCAAGATTTCACTCCAAAGGAAGTAGCATCATGTTCTGCGCCTCTTAAATTTTGAAACTAAATTTGACTTCTGGAACTTCACATTGCTAGCCCACAGATTTCTAACTGAACAAGTCCCTTGCAACAAAGAGGCGTCCAGGAAACAAGTCTGCCTTTATCCTGCGTGGTAACCGATCTCCGAAAGCCCGGGCTGGAAGGGTGACTGTTTTCAGGAAGATCAACTGCAGCGTTTTGATGACTCTCTTTAGAAGTTAATTATGCAGTTTTGTACCATTCGTGTTATTTTTTTTTTTTTTTTTTTTTTTAACAAACAGACCCTGTATTGGATGCCTTTATTGTTCAGTTCATAATGACCCTATGTGACAGAGTAGAGCTGCCCCATTGGGTTTCCTAGGCTGTAATCTTTACAGGAGCAGACAGCCAGGTCTTTTCTCCTGTGGAGCTGCTGGTGGGTTGGAACGGCCAACCTTTTTGTTAGCAGCTGAGCACTTAACCACTGTGCCATTATAAGGTCACTATGAATAGAAATTGACTCGATGGCACCTAACAGCAACACTGTTCAGTTAGGCATTATTCTGCCATAAACGAGCTGTATGAGTTGCGGACGGCGTCCTTGGCCTCTGGGGTCTGAAGTATGCTCTCCATGACACTAGAGGGTAGAACTAGAAGTCCCTTCCTGCCCTAAGGTATATTCCATTTTGCAGACAATTCATGAAGAAGTGTAGGGGGCGTGATTTTAAGAAACGAGACCTACGTGGTGGGGAAAAGGAAAGGGTGTAAAAAAGCGCCTCTGGACATTCTGAAACTAAATTTTATCCCTGGAATTTCACATTGCTAGCATCCTTTGTGAAATTTCAAAAGGACAAAGGACAGGGCAGAGTCTGTACAACCAAGCATAAGGCAGAGAAAGGGGGGAAGGGGGCTGGAGGGCACCCTTGAGCAGGGGTTACCGGGGTGGGAGGCTAGGGAAAGGTGAGGTCACTGCTTAGGGGGCACTGAGCTTCTGTTAATGATGGCAAGATAATTTGGAAATGGATGGTGGTGATGGGAGCACAGCGTGATGAATGGAATCGTTAAACTATACGTGCAAAAAATGTTCAACTGCTGAGCGTGGCCCCTGGACTCTCTGTCAACCCAGGGCTCAAACCATTCCCGAGGTCAACTCTTCAAAGATTAGACTGGACTATGGGACGTAAAATGATACTCGTGAAAAGTGTGCTTCTCAGGTCAAGTAGATACAAGAGACTAAATGGGCAGCTCCTGTCCGGAGGTGAGATGAGAACACAGAGAGGGTCAGGAGCTGGTTGAATGGACACAGGAAATCAGGGGTGGAAAGGAGTGTGCTGTCACAGTATTGGGAGAGCAATTAGGGTCATATAAAAATGTATATATAAATTTTTGTGTGAGAGACTGACTTAAATTGTAAACTTACACTTAAAGTACAACAATAAAATAAAATTTTAAAAAAATGTTCAACTGCCAAATGTTTTGTTATATGTATTTTTTTTTTTTAACCACAGTTTAAAAAAAAAAAATCAGAAGACCTCACAAAGAACACAAGAATTGCCCTTGATCTTCTCTGGTGTCCTTCTGTGAACTTCATCTACTATACTCAATGCTGACCTACCCATCCCCGCTTTAAAGAACTCCGTATTCCTTGACGGCTTGACTCAGCGAGCATTTATAAAGCACTCACCATAGACACGCGACTCAGGAGCACACAACCTAAGTGTCCTCCAGGGACCCACGGTCTAACACCAAACCCGCAGAGGTGCCTCCTTTTTGTCTGCCGACATTTCTTCCTCTTGAGGAAGTCACCGCCCTGTGGGTTCTCCCATTACTGTCCTGTCTGCTCTGCCCCACTGCCAGCAGCCAGAGTGCATAACCTAAACCGGAACACATCCTCTAGGGCTGCGGTTCTCAGGTTCTCAACCCAGCCCTCCTGACATGTTGGCAGAATCACTCTCTGTGGTGGGTGTTATCCTGGGCATCGCAGGGTGTTTAGCAGCATATTCCTTGCCTTCACCCACTAGATACCAGTAGCACACACACCCCCCCAGGCAGCTGTGACAACCAAAAGGGTCTCCAGACATTGTCGGATGTCTGCTAGACAAGCAGGATCACCCCGCTGAGAACCCTAGTCTAGACGAGCATTTCTGTGAGACTACGGGGAGATGCCAGCAGTGAAGGCTTGATTTCCTCCTTGGAGACTGCTGGGCTGTAGAATGGGCACAGGGCCACCAGGGGTCATCTGTCACACCCCATGGGGAAAATCCGCTTCAGAAGTAAGAAGCACAAAGAGAATCAGATTGGGCTGGAGGTGGGTGGGTGGGCAGCCGGTCCCAGAGGGGCTCCTCCAGCATCTGTGTGAGCCCCTCCCTCAGCCATTTCTGAGTGTCTTTGAGACTTTCCAGCTGGGTAGGTCAGTAAATTCTCTTATCCACTTAGGTCATTCATCTGTCCCTTGCAACCAAAACAATTCTGGCTCACTTGAGTTCTCTTCCGATAATCAGATGCTCAAACGTGCATATGCTTGTGTGTCTCTTCACTGTGAGTATACTCCAGAACTCAATGCTCTAGCAAAGAAGTTGTTATTGTTGTGCTTGTTGTTAGGTTGAGGTGATTTCCGACTCACAGAGACCCCTGATGACAGAGTAGAATTGCGCCATAGGGTTTTCTAGGCTGTAATCTTTACAGGACTGGATTGCACTTACCTGCCATTGAGTCGGCTCCAACTTATGGTGACCCCATGTGTGTCAGAGTAGAACTGTGCTCCGTAGGATTTTCAGTGGCTGTGATCTTTGAGAAGTACATCGCCGGTCTTTCTTCCGAAGTGCCTCTGGGTAGACTCAAACCTCCAACCTTTTAGTTAGCAGCCGAGCGCATTAACTGTTTCCACCACACAGGGATTCCACTACAAGAGTTACGAGGTCCTACTTGGTGTTGGAGAACATCTAGCTCAAATGGTGTTAACACTGGTTTATAAAGAAAATGTTCTACATTCTACTTTGATGAGTAAAGTCCGCGGTCTTAAAAGCTTGTGAGCAGCCATCTAAGACACTCCACTGGTCTCACCCCATCTGGAGCAAGGGAGAATGAAGAAAACCAAAGATACAAGGGAAACATTAGTCCAAAGGACTAACGGACCACAACTACCACAGCCTCTACCAGACTGAGTCCAGCACAACTAGATGGTGCCCAGCTACTACCACCAACTGCTCTGACAGGGATCACAATAGAGTGTCCCAGACAAGCTGGAAAAAAATGTAGAACAAAATCCAAACTCAAAAATAAAAAAGACCAGACTTCCTGGTCTGACAGAGACTGGGAAAACCCCGAGAGGATGGCTCCCGGACAACCTTATAGCTCAGTAATGAAGTCACTCCTCAGGTTCACCCTTCAGCCAAAGATTAGACAGGCCCATCAAAAAAAAAAAAAAAGAGTTACAAGGTCCCCAATTACGAGGTCTGTAGTGGGGAAGGACCAGAGATTTACAAAATAGTTTTCAATAAAAACAATTTGCAGATGGCACATTTTGAAACATGTTCTCAACCACAACCTAGAAGAAAGAAACTTCAGAAATGTTAGGGAAAAAACAGGATTTTCAGTCGAGACCATAGGTCACTATCTTACCAGGAAAACTAGACCCAAAACTGGAAAGACGTACATTCTTTCAACACGAAGCAAAGAGGAATGGCGGGTAACAGACACTCGCTCTCCACAGGTAGATCCCTGTTACAAAACACAAGCTAACTTGCTCGTGCATGCAGACAGTTAGGAAAGCTTAGTGATACTTCCTACGAGGCTGTGGGTTTTTTAGGTGTGTCACTTCCTAATAAACAGAGCGTTTAAGTATTGCCTGCACTTTTCCTTTGCCAGAAGGATACAAGAAAAATTTGTTAATACGGACAATGAAAACACTCCCCAGCGTGCTGGGAAGGTGCCCCTCCTGCCTCCTCCCCTCCGCATACACTGAGAAGTGTGTCTGAAGCCCCCGGGGTGCTGGAAGCAGTTAACAAACTCAGCTGCTAACCAAAAGATTGGAAGTTCAAGTCCACCTGGAGGTGCCTCAGAAGAAAGGCCTGGTGATCTGCTTCTGAGAAAAAATGAGCCATTGAAAACCCTATGGAGCACAGTTCTACTCTGACACACGTGAGGTCGCCTTGCGTTGGAAGTGACTTGACAGTAACTGGTTTGGGTTTTTTGGGAGCTGTTTTGTTTCGCTGGTATATTAGAAATTCACCAGGTTGCCACTTTCCAATTCAGTCACCCCTTCAGTGTTCAGAGAGCCAGCTGCCAGAAGGACTGGGACCTCTGGGGAGACCACAAAAATCCCGGCCAGCATCCCTTTCCCATCACCTCTGCTCTGGGTAAATCTCAAAAAGTGATTTCCATCAATCAGCATCAGAAGCCAAGGACTCCAAAGAGCTCTCATTTATCAGCTTCTTTGTGTTTGGGGAAAAAAATGGGGATGTTCTTCTTGATTACGGTGCCCTAAAATATCTCAAACCAATGTTAGTCTAAAAAGTTATATTCTAAAAACAACTTTAGGGAGAATTTACTTTAGAGGAAAAAAAAAAAATCACAGCAAATTTTTTTCTGACCAAAAAACTTTAGCAATCAAGGACAACAGAGAAGGAGGCTGAAAAAGTTATAATTAACTCTCTAGCCTGCAGAACCATTAGAAGGCAGCATAACAAGCATCTGAAAGTTTTTAAAGAACTATCAATTTCAAAAGATTTGTTTATGCAATTAAAACCAAAAAGCCAAACCAGTTGCCACGGAGTTGACTCCAATTCACGGCGACCCCGTGTGTGTGAGAGGAGAACTGTGCTCCATCGGGTTTTCAATGGCTAATTTTTTAGAAGTAGATCGATCACCAGGTCTTTCTCCCAAAGTGCTTCTGGGTGGACTTGAACCTCTAACTTTTCGGTTAGTAGCCCAGCACTTAACCATTTGTGCCACCCAGGGACTCCATATTCATGTGACTGGGAAGGGGCAGAATAAGTTAGAAAGCTTGGACTTTGCTAGAGGGCAAATTCCATTTACATACAGAGCAGAAAGACCTCCCTGATTATTATAACTGTCCGATACGTTTCATTGGCCTCTTGGGTGAGACCTCCAGATGGCCAAATTAGCCTTTGAGGTCCATCCCCACCTCCCTAGCCTCCACTTAAAGGAATCGAACAAGCTGAATGCAGACTCACAGGTGTGCCTCTCTAAGTCTGAAACTAATTAGATCATATTCTGAAACTATTAACTAATGATCCCCAAGAAAACCTGGTACAAACACCCTGTCAACTGAACCGGACACCTGAGTAATATTGTATTAGGTATGCATCCTAGATACAGGAACAGGGATCCTCCGGGTCCCTACCACAACCAGAATGCTGTCATAAGCATATTCAGATTAGTCAACGGCAACAAACAGGTGTGTGCTCTTTTCCAAAAGGACTCATAATCTCTATATGACTTAGATGCTAAGTTGAGAAAGTATCTTCGTGATTCATCTTCAGCCAGAAGCAATTTCTCAACCCTGAGGTTCTTTGTCCCTGTTCTTCTGTGTAACAAAAATTCCTCACATGAGGTAGGACTGGCTCCCAATCGTATGGTCTGTCACCCAAAGGGCTGAAAGCAAAGTGGTAGCAGCCACCTGTGCTGTGGACAGGTGTTGGACCCAGTACTGCCTATCACGTCATCGTGACTGGTCACCGCTATCCCCTATGATGTCATCATGATCAGGCCTCTGAGTCCATTTCCAAAGGACGGCTCTGGTCATTGCCACCACTGACCTCCCGGTCAGCTCTTGGACAACACTGCAAGGGTGTTTGAAAAGTGAAGAACCTGACCAGTATCATGCTGCGTACTGTGAGAACATTTCTAAAACGCTTTGGCTTGGTGGAGTGCCTCGGTGGTGCAAACTGTCCCAGCCTGGCTGTTAACTGTAAGGCTGGAGGTTCAAATTCACCCAGAGACACCTTGGAAGAAAGGCCTGGTGATCTACTTCTGAAAACTCAACCACTGAAAACCCCGTGGAGCACAGTTCTACTCTGACACACACGGGGTTGCAGTGAGTCGTAATCAACTTGACAGCAACTGGTTTTCCCATACAGCAGATGTGACAGTCAAATGAGATATGCACAGAGAGTCAAGGTTCCCAAGCACCAGCCTGGAAGGCTGTTGAAACGCAGATTATGGGCCCCACTCCGAGTTCTGATTCTGCAGGTCAGTTATGGAGCCTGAGAGTCTGCATTCCTGACAAGCTCCCAGCTAAGGCTGACGCTGCTGGTCCAGGGGCCACACGTGAATAACTAATGCTGTAAAGTGTTTAGCCAGGTACATGGCTGGTACCCCATAAATCACAGCTCGTCACCCTGTTATGGATTGAATTGTGTCCCCCAAAAATATCTGTCAACTTGACTAGGTCATGATTCCCAGTGTTGTATGATTATGTAATCTGATGTGATTTCCTTATGTGTTGTAAACTCTATCATTATGATGAGGTTATATGTGATCTCCTTATCTGTTGTAAATTCTGTCACTGTGATGAGGTTATACTGATGAGGTCCACAAGATTGGATAGTGTCTTAAGCCAATCTCTTCTGACATATAAAACAGAGAAGTGAGCAGAGACACACGGGAACCTCATACCACCAAGAAAGCAGTTTCGGGAGCAGAGCATGTCCTTTGGACCTGAGGTTCCTGCGCTGAGATGCTCCCAGACCAAGGGAAGACTGATGACAAGGACCTTCCTCCAGAGCCAACAGAGAAAGCCTTCTCCTGGAGCTGATGCCCTGAATTTGGACTTGTAGCCTACTGGACTGTGAAAGAATAAACTTCTATTTGTTAAAGCCATCCACTCGTGGTGTTTCTGTTAGAGCAGCACCGGATGACTAAGACAACCCCAACTGGGGAAAAGTCCCAACCTCGCTAGAAAGGATGCGGGCCTCCTCATTCCTCCACCTCCCAGACCTGGTAGCACCAATCACCTTCCAAGCCCCAGTCCCATCTGTTGTTGCCTGTTCTTCTGCCCACTGCTCCCAGGGTGGGACCCACGGAGAGAGGCCACAGTCCTTGGAACTCCTGCTCTAAAATCCCGCAGCTTCAGCCTCAGCGAAGAAGCTGCCCACTTTCTCTCCCATGACCCCTTGGCCACCTGAGCTCAGTCACAGCTTAAGCCTGCTACCCTACCCTTGCTCAAAGGGAGCCAACATGGCCTCCTTGGGCTCAGAAAACACACCTGCTCTGGGCTATACAACAATAAAACAACCGGTTGCCGTCGAGTCAATTCCAACTCATAGTGACCCTAGAAGACACAGCACAACTGCCCCATAGGTTTTCCAAGGAGTGGCTGGTGGATCTGAACTGCTGACCTTTTGGTTAGCAGCCATAGCTCTTAACCACTACGCCACCAGGGTTTCCAGGCAATATATACCCAGCAGGACTATTAACAATAGCCAAAAGGTGGAAACAGCCCAAGTGTCCATCAACAGATGGATGGATAAACAAACGTGATATATCCATACAATGGCGTATTTCTCAGCCATAAAAAGGAATGAAGTATTGATACAACATAGGTGAATCTTGAAAAAATTACGCTAAAAGAAAGAAGCCAGGCACAAAAAGGCCGCATAGTGTATGATTCCACTGATACGAGCTATCCAGAATGCGTAAACCCATACAGACAGAAAGCACATTAGTGGTTGCCAGGGGCTGGGTAGGGGGAGTGGAGAGTAACTGCTTACTGGGCACGGGGTTTCCTTTTGGCACGAAGAAAACATTCTGGAACTAGACAGGGGTGATGGTTGACAACACTGGGAATACACTAAAATGTCGAATCATACACTTTAAGATGGCTAAAACAGTACATTTTATGTTAGCATATTTTACAATTAAAAAAAATGTGGTGGACTGGACCTGGCCCGTGGTCCCTTACTTTGCAGACCCCTTGTAATATATTCCAAACCCGTAGCAGATGAGCCGATTCCGACTCACAGCAACCTTAAAGGACAGAACGGAACTGCCCCATAGGGTTTCCAGGGAGCGGTTGGCGGGTTCGAACTGCCGACCTTTTGGTTACCAGCCAACCTCTTAACCACTGCGCCACCAGGTCTCCAGGTGACTGGAATGTGACCCGGCTCAGGACTGGCTATGGGAAGCAGCTACTTAATTCTACTGCTTAGGGTGCCATGAACACGGCATGAGCAGACAACACAACAAAATGTTGCCGGGTCCCGCACCATCTTCACAACCGTTGGCATGCTCCAGTCCACTACTGTCGCTACTGTGTATTTTGAGTGCCTTCCATCCTAAGGGGCTCCTCTTCCAGCTCTATATTGGAAGATGTTCCGTTGTGATCCATATGGTTTTCATTGGCTGATTTTCAGAAGTAGATCACCAGGCCTCTCTTCTTAGTCTGTCTTAGTCTGGGAGCTCCACTGAAACCAGCACAAGTGACCCTGCCGGTATATGAAATACCGGTGGCATAGCTTCCAGCAGCACAGCAACACGCCAGCCACCACCGTGCGGCAGACTGACAGACACGTGGTGGAAGCTGTTTATAAACATTCTGAAACGCCCATTTTCCAAGAGCTGTGCAGACTGTATTGAGCACCAAAGTCCCTGAAGAATGAGCTACACAAGGCTGCATTTTTATCAGTGTGGACAGACAGAGAATGCAGATGGGAGGTAACAATGTTACCTTCTACACAATGCCAGCTCATTAACCTTCTCAGCCCCAACTGAGGTGAGAACAAAATGCCAGAAGATACCACGGGTTAGGGGGTGGGGGTGGGGATGCGGGTATTATTCAACCATAAAAAGGAATGAAAAACTAAATGAAACTTAAAAACTGAAATGCAGATTTCATGTTATCATAGGGTTATTTGTTCAAATATTCTTTTCTTGAAGAGCTAAGCAACAAAATGAACACTGTCTCAAGGGAGACCAAAAGTCATAAATCCAGATTAGCCAAATGAATGAAGCAGTTTAAAATACATTACTCACAACTCCTTTCATTATTGTTTCAACAGCTGTATTCTTTTCAATATTGACAGCTGGAAAGGAAATTTTTTTTTTAACTTGAATTTTCTAAAAGGGTACTAGAATGGTTGCACAACTCGAAGAATGGAATCAATGTCACTGAATTGTACATGCAGAAGCTGCTGAATGGGTGTATGTTTTGCTGTGTATGGCACCTTGGTGGCGCAGTGGCTAGGCACTTGACTGCTAACCAAAAGGTGGGCAATTCAAACCCACTAGCTGCTTGGCGGGAGAAAGATGTGGCAGTCGGCTTCCATAAAGATTACAGCCTTGGAAACACTATGTATGGGGCAGTTCTACTCTATGAGTCCGAACTGATTCGACACCAATGGGTTTGGTTTTGGTTTTTGGTTTTGCTGTGTATATTCTCAACAACAACAAAAAAATAAAAGTTTTTTAAAAACTTGAATTGTCTACATAGAGACTTTAAAGCTATTCCAAACACATATCATGCTATATAACCTTTGCATTTTGATATTTAAGGGAATTTTTCCAAAGCTCCCAATGTAAGAATAGTTAACTTTCATCCAAGGGAAATCTTTCCTGCTTTATTACATCTGAAAATGAGATACTGTATTAAAATTGGACTAAAATTTTGATGTTACAGTATGTTTCATGCAAGCGATTCCCCCAAGCCAGCCAGCCCCCCAGTTCTGAGAATATTGTAGAAACGGGGTCCCAGTGAGCGGGCTGCCCGGGCTGCTCCCCACAGGAGGCTTCTGGAAATGTCTGCCTTGGAGCACCTCTCCTACACTCACCGGGCCCTGCTCCACAACTGGCCGACCTGACAAGAAAACTGCCACATGAACTGGCCGGGCCCAAGTGAAACCGTGCACAGTTCAAAAGGGGAGAATTCTTGTGTCGGAATCACAGAAGCACAGCAGGTCTACTGATCCGCTCGTTCGCATCCCAATACCCAGTGCTTTTCTAGCTTTCTGCAACTGTTCCCTAGATTGAAGACTTTCAATTCAGAGAACTAGCTAAGAAAGCCCTCATGCAATTACTTTTGTTCAAGTGCATTGTTTCTGGGAGGAAAAAAGGGGAGAAAAAAATCAATTGGAGATCTCAGGTTTATCTGCTCCAGCCTATGTATGTATGTCTCATTCTCTTACTAGAAACCAGCAGTCTCTTCTAATTTTTAAACAGTCATTTGGGAGATTTAAGAGAGGGAGGGAATCACTAACTAGATAGTAGACAAGGGTCAACTTTGGTGAAGGGAAGGACAACATACAATACAGAGGAACTCAGCACAACCAGACTAAAGCAAAAGCTAAGCAGTTTCTGGACACATCCAAACACTTGCAGGAACAGAGTAGCTGGGGCCGGGGCCTGGGGACTACAGTTTCAGGGGACATCTAGGTCAACTGGCATAACATACTTTATAAAGAAAATGTTCTACGTCCCACTTTGGCTAGTAGTATCTGGGATCTTAAAAGCTTGTAAGTGGCCATCTAAGATGCATCAATTGGTCCCATCCCACTCGGAGCAAAGGAGAATGAAGAAAACCAAAGACGTGAGGAAAATATTTAGCCCAAAGGACTAAAGAACCAAATGAACCAGAGACTCCACCAACCTGAGACCAGAAGAACTAGACGGTGCCCAACTACCACCAACAACCGCTAACAGGGAACACAACCGAGAGTCTCCCGGACAGAGTAGGAGAAAGATGTAGAACAGACAGAGCAGAAGAAAGATGTAGAACATAATTCAAATTCACATAAAAAGACCAGACTTACTAGTCTGACAGAGACTGGCGGAACCCCCAAAACTATGGCCCCCGGATGCACTGTTAACCCAGAACTGAAACCATTCCCAAAGCCCACTCTTCGGGCAAAGAGATTAGACAGGACTATAAAACAAAAAACAATACATGTGAGGAATGTGCTTCTTAGTTCAATCAGATATAAGAGACCAAATGGGAAGCTCCTGTCCAAAAGCAGGATGAGAAGGCAGGAAGCGAGAACAACGGGTTGAAAGGACACAGGGAACCCCGGGTGGAAAGGGGGAGTGTGCTGTCACATTATGGGGATTGCAGCTAATGTCAGAAAACAATATGTGTATAAATTTTTCTATGAGAAATTAACTTGAGCTGTAAACTTTCAGCAAAACCACAATAAAAAGAAAACAAAGATTTAGGAGAAAACCTAGAATGCACTAACCTTATCCATCTAAAGCCTAAATAAATCTGCAACATGATTTCCCTGATTACTTATAAAAACAAAGAACAAAAATGACTGCACAGATCTTGCCTCCGTCCGAGAAAAGTGACAATACATGATGAAGTTTTCATGGCAAACTAAACAGTTTTGCATGGATCAAATGCATAGCTGACTATAAAAATAAAATCGCATTGCTTATAAGGAGTCCTGGTGGCAAAGTGGTTAGGCAGTCAGCTACTAACTGAAAGGTTGGTAGTTCGAACCCACCAGCCGCTCCATGGGAGAAAATGTGGCAATTTGCTTCTGTAAAGATTACAGCCTTAGAAACCCTATGGGGCAGTTCTGCTTTGTTCTGTAGGGTTGCTACGAGTCGGAATTAACTGGACAGCAACAGGTTTATGAGAACAAAACATGGAAAAGATTTATAAAATTACATAATTTTTTTTTCTAGAGAGCAACCTGAATCAAGATAAATTTGGCAGTAATGACATCACCAGAATGATTATTAATCTGTCCAAAATTAGGACAGTGGTTCGCTGAATGAGTTAGTTAGTTTGTGATTATTACTTTTTATATTGGGCTATGGAGAAGAAGGTTGAACTTGTCAAGGATTTCACTGTACTTGGATTCACAATCAATGCCCAAGGAAGCAGCAGTCAAGAAATCAAGCAACACATTGCATGGGATCAATCTACTGCAAAAAACCTCTTTAAAGTGTTAAAAAGCAAAGATGTCACTGTGAGGACTGAGGTGCACCTGACCCAAGCCATGCATGGTGTTTTTAATGACCTCATACGCATGTGAAAGCTGGACAACGAACAAGGAAGACTGAAGAAGAATTGACGCCTTTGAACTGTGGTACTGTTGAAGAATACTAAACATACCATGGACTGCCAGAAGAACAAACAAATCTGTCTTGGAAGAAGTACAGCCAAAATGCTCCTTAGATGCATGGATGACAAGACTTTGTCTCATGTACTTTGGACATGTTATCAGGAGGGACCAGTCCCTGGAGAAGGACATCATGCTTGGTAGAGTAGAGGGTCAGCAAAAAAGAGGAAGAACCTTGATGGGATGGATTGACACAGTGGCTGCAACAATGGACTCAAGCATAACAACAATTGTGAGGATGGCGCAGGACCAGGCAGGGTTTTGTTCTGTTGTACACAGGGTCGCTAGGAGTTGGAACCGACTGGACACCTAACAACAACATACTGGGCTGTAACTTGGGGCTGAGTTCCATGGGCAAGTCTGGCTTTACATGCTAGTACTGGGATTAGGTCCTCAAAGGTCAGGTGGTTCAGCCCACTGTGGTTTAACACTCACTGCTTCTCCCTAGTTAGGCTGAATTGTATAATTACCTTCTCGAGTAAACAGAGGTCAGTTCTACGTAGGGTTTGCAATCGCTTAAAGCAGTAAACACGGTTAGACACTCTTCAAAACAGTTAATGATGGGGACAGCTGATCCTTCAGCTCTTTCCTCACTTCTTAAGCAACTGAAATCATAATTATAAAACGTAATCCCCTCCGGGAATTACTGGCTACCGTGAAAGAGAGAGAGAGATAAAGGAGGAGGGAGCGAGGGAGGAGGCACTAAAGGCTCTAACCTTGCCTTCCAGAATCTCAACACCTCTCGTTTTGTTTGTAGCCCTATTCCTATTTAACTCACAGTGTTTCATAAAAAGAAGGAACAATAAGTCCAAGTCACTAAAATGCTTTCCTTAGAAACTACTCTTTAATAAGTCCTACTTTCCAAGAGGAGCCTTTCGCAGCAAGTTGCCTCTTTTCCCGTAGCAGCAGGGTGGCTGAGCATGGAAAACAGCAACCCCCGCTGCCTGCCGTTGAATCGATTTCGACTCATAGCGGCCCTATAGGGCAGAGTAGAACTGTCCCATAGGGTTTCCAAGGCAGTAAAGCTTTCCAGAAGCAGACTGCCACATCTTTCTCTTTGCTGATGAGTTCAAACCACCGACCTTTTGGTTGGCAGCCAAGCGCTTTAACCACTGCACCACCAAGGCTCCTTGGAAAACAGCACAGTGAGTAGTAAAAGCAAGCAGGTGTTTGAGAGCCCTGGAACTGGCTAGAGGCCCTGGGGAGCCAGATGGGGCACAGTGCCAGCCCCATGCCCCCAGCACACCTAGGGAGAAGGGCTGAGGGCCACCCTCCATGCAAGTCCTCCACGGTGCTTCCTGAGGCACGCCCACCCCATGTGGGGCTCAGGGCTCGGAGCCAGGCCCATCCCTGGCCAGCCCTCGGCCCCCACCAGAAGGGGACAGGTGCAGCACTTGCAGACACACCGTCTTTTCAGGGACCACCTTCCACATCCTCCAGCCACGCACCCAGGTGTGGTCACCGCACCCAGGTGTGGCCACTGTGCCCAGGTGCTCAGAGATAGCACGCCAATCCCTCCACTGTACCGCCACCAGCAGCCCAAGTGCCTAACAAGTCTCCCCAAATCCTCCCTGACCCATGGCCCCCCGTCTGCCCCCTCTACCCAGGGAGCGATCCTGCCCTGTCACCATCCCGAGCTGAAAAACGTTCCCTGCTTCCAAGGCGCCTGTGGGAGGGGTTCAACTGCAGGTGCCAACCCACCCAGGGTCTCCTATACATACGTGAAATTTCATGAGCTGTCCACTTAAGAACTGTGCATTTTACTCTAGGTAAATTATACTTCAGAGTCCTATTAGCTGAGAGTCCTATGAGGCGGAATCGACTCCATGGCAATGGGTTTGGTGTTTTGTTTTATTGAGATATAGCTCACAGAGCATAAAATCCACCCTTTTAAAGTGTATATGTGTGCCGTCGAGTAGATTCCAACTCATACGGATCCTATAGGACAGAACAGAACTGCCTCACAGGGTTTCCTAAGCATCATCTTTACAGAAGCAGATCACTGGTCTTTTCTGCAGAGGAGCGGCTGGTGGGTTTGAACTGCCGACCTTTCGGTTAGTAGCCAAGTACTTAACCACTGCACCACTAGCGCTCCTTTTAAAGCGTACAGATCGGTGCTTTTTGCTGTATTCACAAGGTTGTGCAACAATCCTCCCAAAAAAAAAACCAGTTTCTGTCCAGTCAACTCCTACTCATGATGACCTCATGTATGTCAGAGCGGAATTGTGCTATATAGGGTTTTCAGTGATTGATTTTTTGGAAGTAGATTTCCAGGCCTTTCTTTGAGCCTGTGGGTGAACTTCAAGTGTCAACCTTTCAGTTAGCAGCTGAACTCGTTAATCACGTGCATCACTCAGGGACTCCGAGTTATATTTAAGCCATTGTTTAATAGACTTTAATATCTGAGGACCTACTATATGCCAGGCAGTATGTTTGGGATACCAAGAATGAAGGTGAGCCAGTGGTCTCTGCCCTCAGGGAACTCCTGGTAGATAGAGGATGCAGGGGAACCAATGATTAGAGAGGTATGGGAAGGCCACCATGAGAATCCTGTGCCTGGTGTAGAGGGAGGGAAAGGCAGTGTGAGCAGAGCCTTCCACGAAAATAGAAATGTCTGGGAGAAATCAAGAGAAAGAACCTTTGTAAAGTCTCAAACAACTTACAGTGCTGGGAGAGAACCAGCAAATTGGTCTCCAAAGCAGTTATCTGCAAATCTTATCACACATATAAATCATCTGGGACTCTAAAAGGCAGACCATGATTCAGGAGGTCGGGGGGGGGGGGGGGCCTGAGACTCTGCATTTCTAGCAAGTTCCGCAGTGATGCTGATGCCGCTGGTCCAAGGACACTGTGCCCCAACACGAGTCTAACACAGTGCTGTCCAATAGAAATATGAGAGCTATGTATGTAACTATAAATTTTTCAGGAGCCACATGAAAGGAAAGAAATGAGTGTCAGGAAAAGGAGGAGGATATGGAGTCTGTGGCTAATTGCCTCCATGAACAACTGTCTCCTCTGCCATGAGACCAGAAGAACTGGATGGTGCCTAGCTACCCCTACTCAACATTTTGATCAAAGATTCTATTTTAGAATCCTGATCAAAAGGGGGAAAAGTGCAGCACAGAATTTCAAATTCTCAGGGACTCCAGACTTTCTGGGATCATGGAGGGTGGATGAACCCCTGACACGACTGCCCTAATGTAATCTTTAAACTTTAAACCAAAAATATCCTCTGTAGTCTTCTTAAAACTAAACAACAGTTCAGTTTAACCAGTAAAGAATGTCAGCCTTGAGCATTAAACTCTTTTAAGATCTACCTATATGGGATCAAACTGACAACAGCAACAGATTAGATAGGAATCTTAGGGGGCAGCGAGTTTACGCTAATGGTGAAAGAACAACTCAGAAAAGAAGGGTGAGAATGGTTGCACAACTCGAAGAATGTAATCAGTGTCACTGAATCATACATGTAGAAACTGTTGAATTGGTGTATCTTTTGCTGTGTATATTGTCAACAACAACATAAATAAATAAATTATAAAAAAAGAAAAAACTACGTAAAAACAATTTTAATAATGTATTTATTGACTCAGTGTAGTTAAATTATTAACATCTCAACATGGAATCAATAAAAAAATTATTAGTATGACATTTTAAATTTTTTCCCCAGACTAAGTCTAAAATCCAGTGTATATTTCACAATTACAGTACATCTCAATTGGGACTAGGCATATTTTAAGTTAGCAATTAGCCACATATGGCTAGCAGCCACCATACTGGACAATACAGGACTAAAGGATCAAGGAGGGTAGGGATAGCTAAAGATGCGGCTGGAAAGCAGGCAGGAGCAAAAACATAAAGACCTTTCTATACCCAGCTAAACTGCTATATAAGGAGTTACCAGAAAATGAGGCTGAAAAATATGCAGAAACTAAAACACAGAGAACCTTCTATACCCAGCTAAGGTGTTTTATGAGGAGTAGCTGAGACCCTTCCATCAAGGGCATAAGAACCAGATTAGTGTTTCTGCACATCCACTCTGCTGGAGCTCTAGAAGACGCCAACACATTGACAGAGGGTACTGCCATTGTCCCGACAAGGAATAATGTAGGTAGCAACACTGTGGATGAAGAAAAAGCCACACAGACAAGGTAATAAGACTCAAACAGACTTGGTGATGAATAGGCTGTGGAAAATTAAGGTGAGAGAGACATCAAGGATGATTCTTGGATTTGGGAATAAATGTGCTGTCATGATTAGAAATCCAGAAGTCAAGAAGAGAAGGGAAGGCAAATGGATTCCATTTGGGTCACGCTGAATCTGAGGGGCCTCAGCAAAATCCAAGGGCAGGTCTTAGAATTCAGAAGAGAAGCTGAGGCTGGACATAATAACGTTTGGGAGTTGTCTGCATCCATGTTATTTCAAGAAAGTGGATGAGACCACCTAGATGAGAGAATAGAGATAACGGAAGGACCTTCAAGAGAAAAACCAACACCACAGTACACAATAAAGGAAGGGAGCCAGGAGAGGCCACCGTAAAAACAAAGCCAGAAAGAAAGGCAAACCAGGAGCTTTCGTGTGAATTAAACATCCTTATCAGAAAAGCAGTGACTGGATGAGTACTTTGAGAATTAAACGCTTTGTAAAAGAATGCTCATGCCTTCGGGCACAAGATGAGGCATCATCAGGAACCCGGGGGAATGTGAAACGTACCTCTGTGGGTAAAATTTCCCAACTATGAAGAGTGGTAGAAGGTTTTCATTACTTGCCTCCCAAACACAGCTACTGCAAATGGCAGGAAGTGGGGAGCCTGGAAGGGAGGAGCTCCCCTACCCTAGCTCATAAACCCTGGAGGGATCAGTTGTGTAAAATCTGTCTCTAAATCAATACAAAATAAATAGGATTCAAGTAGTAGCAGCCCTACCCCTTTGAGTCCAGATGTTTTCTTCTAAACTTTAATTCAAGATTCAGGGCACCTAATCATAATGAAATGCTAAGAAATGCTGCATGTGCCAATTAAAAAAAACACACAGTTGTTTGAAAGACTTACATATTTGACCAATACAAAGTGCCCAGTTTCCCACGAGTTCGTTTTTTTGTTTGTTTGTTTTTTAAATATGGCTGTCTACGAAAAAATCTGAATTATAAAGGTAAATAAACCTCTCGAAAACAACATATGCCATTTTTTATTCCAAATGGCATTTATAAAATTGAACTTCCTTTAAGCTTCCATCCAACTGCAAAGACTATCAACAATATAATTCTTAAGAGAATTACCTTCAAACAATTAATAATTAGATTTACATGGAACAAAGCAAGGAATTCCAGCGTAGGGGGAAAAAAATCAATATAGCCAGGAATAAGATTATTCTATGTTTTGGGCTACTGATCAACCTTTTACTTCAGGTTTCAATGTTTTAAATATTATCTTAATGTTTGTGCAACAAGAAAAAATATCACTCAGCTTACAAATGTACAAACACATGTACAATTAGTGCAGATAAATATCACAGTGTTTACAAATTTATGAACACGTGCATAATGTGTTTATACATAAACAGACGCAGAGTTTCGTCACCTTCAGAATTTGCAAGCCACACGAAAAGAATCATCTTCACCTACTTTGAGAGTCCAAGGCTAGCTTCCGGTCAGTACGATCGCCTGAGGGACCCAGGGCTTCGCCATACCTCATCTTTGCAGATGCCCCAGTACTTGGAACAGTTCTTCCTTCTCTCTCTTCCTCAACACCCGGTCCCAACCCTCAGAATCCCCACATTCCATGATGGCCAATTATCTTGACTGGAACTTCTTCCTGCCTCCTGCCCCACCTCTTCCATAGCTCCCAGGCAACCATCTACAGGGAGGGGAAGGCAAAGCAGGGAAGAAATTAAATTATCAGCTGAGAGCAAAAGCTAAGGTATAAAGAAGCCTAAACTAGGGGCACGTGGGGCTCATTTTCTGTAATAAATATGTGTGGAATAAGTTTCGTGCTAACTGGACACCTACAGTGATTCCTTCCCTAAAGGTAAATAGTAACTCCGTCCTGCATGGGTGTGAATTAAGTGCTGCATATTCAGTCTTAAGTTAGGTGTATTCGTTAAGAGGAAAACTGGGTTTCTCTCAGGATTTCATTTGTTAGAACAGTCCGTCACAGCAAGTAATTTTAAAAATGTGTAATAGCTCAGGCACACCAGCCCAGGGGCAAGGACAAGAAGGCAGGAGGTGACCAAAAAAAAAAATGTATAATGGCCCAAGCAAAAAAAAAAAGTTGCAGTGAGTAGACTCAGGCTCACGGTGCCCGCATGTGTGTCAGAGTAGAACTATGATGCATAGGGTTTTCAATGGCTGATTTTTCAGAAGTAGATCACCTGGCCTTTCTTCCGAGGCACCTCTGGATGGACTCAAGCCATTAACCTGTCAGCAGCAAAGTGCTTAACTGTTGGCGCTACTCAGGGACTCCTGGCCCAAGCACAACAGAGGCTTATTTCTTGCTCATGTAATAATACTGGGAGGATGAACCTCCTCAGTTGTTCAGGGACCCACTGTGATGAGGCTCTGCCCTACGGCCATCTTCATTCCAGCTAGCCAAAGGGGAAAAGTATGGTGAGGCACCCCATGGGAGGGTATCATGGACCAGGCTGTAAATGGCACACATCACTTCCACTAGCATTCCATTGGGTAGAACTGTCACGTGACCACATGTAGCTGCAAGGGAGGCTGGGAAATGTAGTCCAGCAGCATGCTCAGGAGGAAGAGGAGACCTGGACATTGGTCAGCACAAAGCATCTCCACCAGGTCTGTGGGTCCAACTCAGCACCTTCAAAGATTTCCTACTGCCAAAAGGTAAAGCAGTGAAGAAACGGTGCCTGTCATCTCGGGGGGGATTAACCGTCATCTCTCCCACAATTTTCACATTCCAAAGTCACTTTTCTAAAATCCTGTTCTCTTGAATATCACACTGATCTGAAAAAGCTACCGTTCTTTGATATTATAAAACAAGAGACACTATTATTCAAAAACAATTATTTTTTGTGGAAAACCAAACCGAAAACTCATTGCCATCAAGCTGATTCCGACTCATAAAGATCCTATGGTATTTTTAGTAGAAAGGAGGAAGTTACTGCTTCCAATGGGCTATAAATAACACAGCCAATGTACTGGTGTTAGGCATCAGCTATGTGTTTTAATTAAATGCTTTCCTAGAAATCCCATACCAAATAGTCAAAATCAGTAATAAAATCTCTAGCAGACTCATTAAAATCCTGCCACATAAAATCCAGCTTCAAGTCTTTTTATAATAAATCGGTGGCTCAATTCATTAACATTACTTTTTATAGTTTTTGAAATTCTTAATGAACTAGGATTGAGCAGGTAAAACGGGGAGAGACAGGAGAGACAGGAGAGAAGGAATTTAAATTTACTAGAGCTAGCAGAGGATATAAAAAATATGCTTACCTGTGTTTTACTGACTATGCAAAGGCATAACACTGCACAGAATGGGAATTCCAGAACACTTAATTGTACTTATGAGGAACCTGTACATACAGATCAAGAGGCAGTCATTCAGACAGAACAAGGGAATACTGCATGGTTTAAAGTCAGGAAAGGTGTGCATCAGGGTTGTACCCTTTCACCATACCTTTTCAATCTGTATGCTGAATAAATAATCCGAAAAGCTAGACTATATGAAGAAGATTGCACCATCAGGATTGGAGGAAGACTCATTAACAACCTGTGTTATGCAGGTGACACAACCTTGCTTGCCAAAAGTGAAGAGGACTTGAAGCATTTACTGATGAATATCAAAGACTACAGCCTTCAATATGGATCACACCCGAACATAAAGAAAACAAAAATCTTCACAACTCGACCAATAAGCAACATCATGATAAAAGGAGAAAAGATTGAAGTTGTCAAGGATTTCATTCTAAGTGGATACACAATCAACGCCCATAGACGCTACAGTCAAGAAATCAAACTACATGTTGCATTGGACAAATCTGCTGCAAAAGACCTCTTTAAAGTCTTAAAAAGCAAAGATGTCACCTTGAAGACTAAGGTGCGCCTGACCCAAGCCATGGTGTTTTCAGTCACCTCATATGCACATGAAAGACAGACAATGAGTAAGGAAGACTGAAGAAAAATTGATGCATTTGAATTATGGTGTTGGCAAAGAATATTGAATATATACCATGGACTGCCAAAAGGACAAACAAATCTGTCTCGGAAGAAGTACAGCCAGAATGCTCTTCAGAAGCCAGGACGGTGAGCCTTTGTCTCATATACTTTGGACGTGTTATCAGGAGGGACCAGTCCCTGGAGAAGGACATCATGCTTGGCAAAGTAGAGGGTCAGTGAAGAAGAGGAAGACCCTCAATGAGATGGACTGACACAGTGGCTGCAACAATGGGCTCAAACATAGCAATGATTTTGAGGATGGCGTAGGACCAGGCATAGGAACTGACTCAACAGCACCTAACAACAACAGAGCTACCGTACGTATTTCCTCATTTAATTCCCACAAAAACCCTATAAAACAGGCATGATTCTAGTTTAATAGTCTGGAGAAATGTAATGAATAGAGAGGGTTAAAGAATGAGTTTGAGATACAACTGCATATTCAAACAGTGCTACTTACTACTAGTGGTGACCTTCCCTACAAACTGCAGCCAGAGTAGGCGGCAGATCTAAGTACTCTCACCTAGCTAAGGAAAGCAGGGATCTCCTAAAATAGCAGATACCCCTCTCATTACTTTCAATCTGCCCAACACCAGACGTTTATTTGAAACGGAGAAAATGTTACTGTCTGACAAAGACATGCCAGCCCAAAAGAACAATCCAAACATATGGACTTAAAAGAGTGCCAGAGAAACAGCCCTGCCAGATCCCTCATCCACATGCAGAGTCTCCAAACAGCACTGTGATAACTCACTCTTCAACATAAACAGAGGACAAGGATTACTGGACATTTAAAGAAAGATGCTAACAGGGAAGAAAAAAGCAAGACAACAAAAAAGGATCAGAGCCCAAAAGCAGAATCTATGAGGAAAGAAGAAAAGTTTTTTTAAAACTAGCTTAATCTCCTCAGAGAGATAAGACCCACAAAACAAGAAGAGTATCAGATGAAAAATGAACATTCAAGAAAAAAAAAAAAAAAAACTTTGGAATTTAAAAAAAATGAGAGCAAAAATTTAAAAACTCAAGGGAAGGATTGGAAAACAAGACTGAACAAAATCTCACAAGAAATACAAATACAAAGAAATTAGAGAAAAAACTAGAGAAAATTAGAGCCCATCCAAAAGGTCTAATATCCATTGTCTTGGCTGGCCATCTAGTGCTGCTATTATAACAGAAATACCCCAAGTGGACGGCTTTAACAAACAGAAGTTTATTCTCTCACAGTCTAGGAGGCTAAAAGTCCCAATTCAGGGCGTCAGCTCCAGGAGAAGGCTTTCTCTCTCTGTCGGCTCTGGAGGAAGGTCCTTGTCACTAGGAGCTTCTCAGCACAGGGACCTCAAGTCCGAAGAATATGCTCTGCTCCTGGCACTACTTTCTTGGGAGTATGAGGTCCCTGTGTCTCTCTACTTGCTTCTCTCTTTTATATCTCAAAAGAGGCTGACTTAAAACACAACCTAATCTTGTAGATTGAGCCCTGCCTCATTAACATAGCTGCCCCTAATCCCATCTCATTAACATCATAGAGGTAGGGTTTCCAACACATAGGATAATCACATCAGATCACAAAATGGAGGATAACCACACAATACTGGGAATCATGGCCTAGCCAAGTTGACACACATTTTTGGAGGACACAATACAATACATGACATCCATTCAGCAGAAGTTCCCAGAAAGAGAACAAAAAACAGATGGGGCCAGGGATGTAATCAACAGAATAATTCAAGGAAATTCCTGGAAAGGAAGGACATGAGTTTCCTGACTGAAAGGACATACAGAATGACACCAGAAAAGAGTCCTCACATCAAGACATACCACTTGGGAACACTGGTAACCAGGAGAATAACCCAGAAGCTTTCTTGAGAATAAAAACAGATTTCATACAGAGGATCAAGAAACAAAATGGCCAGACACCTATCTCAACAGCAAGACAACACCAGCAGAAAATGGAAGCCCACTTTCAAAGTGCGGAGGCAAGATGGTTTCCAACCAAGACTTCGACATCTGGCAAATAACTGAATCGCCGTTCTGGTCAAATAATGAAAAGGTCTCAAAAAACTAATCCATGTGTTGGAATGTATTAAGAGAAAGTTTTTCACAACTGGGGAAGGTTGGGGGGGGGGGAATCAATATTAAGTGCATAGAAAATGAAGCAAAGAAACAAAACAATCACTAACCCTGTTGTTGTTGTTGTTGGGTGCTGTTGAGTCGATTGCAACTCATAGGGTTTTCTTGGCTGTAATATTCTAGCAGCGATTATGAGGATGGTGCAGGACCAGGCAGTGTTTCCTTCTGTTCTATACAGGGTTGCTAGGAGCCGGAACCCACTCGATGGCACCAGTGGCTTCACTAGGGCTGGTGTCACCCAGTGTGGTAACTCATGGTGTCACCCCCTCAGGGTAACTACCCCAATACTGTAGCTAAAACTCTAGAAAATTTGACAGAATCAGTAAATATAAAAACACCGGTAGCTGTGAAAACAACAGCGTTGCCTTGTAGCACGTGCAGACGAAACCCCGTGATTTGAAGCGTCACTGTAATGGGTAACAATGACAGCTCTGACCAGAGAACTTTAGAAGGTTCCAAAAGTAAATCAGCATGGAGTGTTAACCTTATAGGTTTACTGATACATGTCAGCTGGGTTTATGAAAAATGGTTTTGTTGTTATAACTACAGAGATATTTTTTTAAAAATAATAAATTTCTGCTGAAACACTGCATAAAATTTTATAGACGGTCATTTTGGGGTTGCCACCTCTGACGGTGTCACCTGGTGTGGGTCCACATCCTCTGTGTACCCCTAGCGAGGCCACTGGTTCAAACCCACCAGCCACTCCTTGGGAGAAAGACCTAGCAGTCTGCTTCTGTGAAGGTTACAGCCTTGGAAACCCTCTGGGCTAGTTCTACTCTGTCCTTGGCACCTAACAACAACTAACAATCTTTTACAGAAGCAGACTGCCAGGTTTTTCTCCCGTGGAGCCACTGGATAGGTTGAAACTGCCCACCTCTGGGTTACCAGCCCAGCACCTAACCCTTGCACCCCCGGGGCTCCTCTCATTAATCCTTGAGATTAGAAAAACTTTAGCAACAGAAGGAAACATAGTATCCGCCACAAGGATCAGTAGTTGGTAGCATTTGCTATCATAATAACAAGAACACTGAATATTGACAGCCCAGTGGTTCTCAGTGGGTGCGATTTTGCCCCCAGGGGGCACCTAGGTGTGTCTGGAGACACTCCAGGTTATCACAACTGGGGGAGGGGTGCTACTGCATCTAATGGGTGGGGGCCAGGGATGCTGCTAAACACCCTACAATGTACAAAGCAAAGAATTGTCCGGCTCCAAATGTCACTAGTGCTGAGGTTGAAAACCCCTCTTCTGACCAAAACCAAAATGTAATTACACTGGGAGTGTAGGGACCCAAGAAATACGCCTGGGTAGCTGGGGGAACCACCACTCATCTGTCAAGTCTGTCGTACTGTAGTGGCTTGCCGTTGCTGTGATGCTGGAAGCTATGCCACCAGTATTTTGAATACCAGCAGGGTAACCCATGATGGACAGGTTTCAGCAGAGTTTCCAGACTGAGACAGACTAGGAAGAAAGGCCTGGCAATCTACTCCCAAAAATCAGCAATGAAAACCCTGTGGATCACAACAAGAACACTGTCCCATATAGAGCTGGAAGATGAGTCCCCTAGGTGGCAAGGCACTGAAAATGCACAGTGGCCGCAAAAATAAACTCGAGCATGCCTGTGATCGTGAAGATGGTACAGGATCAGTCAACACTTTGTTTTATTGTACACAGGATCCCCACAAGTTGGAGTCCATTCAATAGCTACTAACAACAACAAAAACAGCTGGGTGGGAGGAGGGTGTGCAGGGGAGGTATGTGGTGAGAAAAGCTAAACCCTCCGATTTCCACAGTGGAAGTCCACGTTGTTGTTGTGTGCCGTCGAGTCGACTGTGACTCAATAGCAACCCTATACGACAGAGTAGAACTGCCCCATAGGGTTTCCTTGGCTGTAATCATTATGGGAGCAGATCACCAGGTCCTTCACCTGGGGAGATGCTGGGTGGGTTTGAACAGCCTACTTTTCAGGTAGCAGCCAAACGGTAAGCGGCCGAGTACTTAACGATAGCACCATGGCTCCTTGGGAAGTCCACAGCTCTCCGTAAAGCGTACAAACAAAAGCAGCAGTGATAAATATTATAAAACCATAATATAGGGGTGTGGAAGCAAATGCCAGAAGAAATCAGCTAAAAAAGTTTCAATGGTTGCCCCGAGGGAGGTGAAAAGGACAGGGGAGAGCTGCTGGTATGATAACAAACACTGAGGAACAAGCTGATTATTTAAACTGGGCAAGAATCCCTTTGATAAAAATAAAAACAAAATCTTAAAAAGATACACTAACACTCTGTCGCTTTTCCTTTGACCAAGAAGTAAAATGTAGCCCTGAGAGCTCAGACCATCTACCCTGCCTGCGCTCTGGCTGACCTTCAAAAGTTGGCTTCGATCTGAAAGTCTCAGAGTCACTTTTGGCCAGAAGAAAGATAATCCCAACCTTCCCATGTGATCTACAGCACTGTTTTTCTTCCTTCTCCCATCTAACAGAGGCAGCTGTCATCCCCTGCGACACAATGCCCCGGGGGTTGAGAAGCAGCCCAGGTCCTCCTTGTCCAGCAAAAAACATGACTTCTGCTTTGCAAGTCAGAACTTCCGAGCTTTTTGAGGTTCAACCAAATCAGGTTAGTCCTTTTTTTAAAAAAAAATGCATTACTGTTCTTCTAAAAAGAAATCAAACCCATTGCCATCAAGACAATCCCGACTCATGGCAACCCCATGTGCTTCAGAGTTGAACTGTGCTCCACAGGGTTTTCTTGGCCATAATATTAGGGTAGCAGATCCAGGCCTTTCTTCTGCAGCACCACTGGGTGGATTCGAACCACCAATCTTTAGGTTAGTTGTTGTTGTGTGCCAAAAGTCAGTTTCGACTCACAGCAACACTGCATGATGTAGGGTTTTCTAGACTGTTATCTTTACGAGAGCAGATTGCCAGGTCTTTCTTCCTTGGAGCTGCTGGTGAGTTTGAACTGTTAACCCTTCTCAGTTAACAGCCAAGCACCTGAACATTGAGCCTCCAGGGCTCCTCCTTTAGGTCAGCAGTCAAGAGCAAACTACTAACCAGGGACCTTTGAACTAAGGTAAGTTCCCCCAAAGAGAAGCCTGAAAACATTCACACTGGTAAACAGTACTGGCTCCATCTAAGCCAGGGCAATGCAAATATTTGATCGACCAAGGTCACAGGAAGACAATTCTTCCAGAATATGCCCTCCCTGTGTTGGAAACCCTGGTAGCTTAGCGGTTAGGAGTTCAGCTGCTAACCAAAAGTCAGCAGTTGGAATCCACCAGGCGCTCCCTGGAACCCTATGGGACAGTTCTACTCTGTCCTATAGGGTTGCTATGGGTCAGAATCAACTTGACGGCAACGGGTTTGGTTTGGTTTTTGGTGTTGAAAGGTGGGCGATACTGCCAATTTTCTAAAAAAGGCCCACAGAGCAGCATGCAATCAATCCACAGCTCTTTCCAAATCCTTCATCTGCATGAAAGTTTTCCGCTTGTCTTTGCCGGAAGAGCCATGGCGTGCAAAACCTGACCATTTTCTCCTCAAAGTGGTGCCCCACTCCTGACTACACAGTCTCAAAGAAGCAAAACCGGAATTAAAAAAATCTACTCAGCATGTCCACCGTCATCCATCTCGAAGGATGTTTACACCGTGGCCCCAAGATGCAACAAAAGCTCCACGGGCCCCGGGGTTTCTCTCCTGCCCCCAGGAACTCGACATTCTGACACGAAACAACTCTGGCAACAGGACAACTTCAAAACGCTTTCTGAAGGGAAAGACCGGCCCATCCCAAGCAAGGAACCCCGGCTGTTCAGCCAGGAAAAAGAAAAGTGAGGTAAGACATCCCAGCTCACTAGGACAAGGTGAAAACTCTGATTTTGTATGAGTCTTTCATTATCATACTATTCTACACTTACTTCTTAAGCAAACTAGGTTTCCTTTTCGAAAAGGCGAATGTTAGGACATGTTAAGAAATGCTCATATGTGAAGCACGAAGAGTGAATTCATGGCACAGAGGGAGATGCATAGCTGAAGTTTACAGCTGGTAACAACCATAGACACCTCTCAATTTATAGGTGTGAGTCAAGGGAGATTCACGTCCGAGACAGGAAGAATCTTCCATGCATTGGACCTCAAAGCTTCCAGTTACCAAGCCCTGGAAGACGGCTTGAGGACTTGGACTTGCGGCCCACGGCCACGCTCAGCACACCTCTGGAGGAACAAGGACAGACCCGGCAGGCCTGGTGAAGGTGCGGGCTGGGCCCCTGTAATGAAGGCACATTCCAAAGCCAATTGGCAGGCAGGTCTACCACTGGAAGGGTCTCTCAGCACAGGAAAGAAAACTCGCTTCTCTCTACCCTCCTAGTAATTCTTAAATGGACGAGCCTTTAGGATTACGCTTGTCCTAACAACTCAAGAAAATACTGCGAACAGTGACTCAGTATCACAACGCTGAGGAATCACTGGGCCAGAACAGAAACCACAGCATCTGGGTTTTAAGAGCTCGGCTGCTAACCCAAAAGGTTGGCAGTTGAATCCACCAGCCGCTCCTTGGAAACCCTATGGGGCAGTTCTACTCTGTCCTACAGGGTCACTGTGAGTCACAATCAACTCAACGGCAGTGGGTTTTTTTGGAGGGATGGGGGGTAGGGGTTGGGGGTGGTTTAAGGCTGCGGAGTCGCAAGCCCTCACTCATCCACCATTTCTATCAGACACCTGAAAAAGGAGTGTATTTCCTGACTGTGGTCACCAATGCCAAATTAAGTTTAAACACAAAAATCATGGAAAACCCAATCCATCAGTTCCTGATCCACTGCGTTGATGGTTTAGTGGTAGAACTGTCACCTCCCATTGCAGTGACCCAGGTTCAATTCCTGGCCAGTGCACCTCATGCGCAGCCACCACCCGTCTAACAGTGGAAGCTTGCATGTTGCTAGGATGCTGAACAGGTTTCAGTAGAGCTTCCAGACTAAGACAGACTAGGAAGAAAGGCCTGGCGATCTACTTCTGAAAATCAGTCAATGAAAACCCTAACGGATCACAATGGTCCAACCCACAATGGATCATGGAGATGGTGAAGGACCAGGCCGCGTTTTGTCCTGCTGTTTGCGGGGTCACCATGTGACAAGGGCCGACTCAACAGCAGCGAAGAACAACTGAATTCAACACACCCTTATTTTTCCCTTTACTGATATTTGGTAAAGAATTCAGCTCTTAGGACAAATATAAGGACATAAGGTGCAACACCTAGTCCTTACCTGGGAGGTGGCTCTGACTCTGTTCCCCTCCCCCACACATCACCAGGTCACCGATGATGGTCACGCAGCATGGCCCCAGAGAATGGGACTGCTTTTCAAACAACTTACGAGGGGGATACTGTCTCCACCTCCACCCTGAACCTGAGCCTTCAGCTCTCACGGACCCTGGCCAATAGTTTATAGAGGACATCTGCTACCTGGCTATGCACTCCCCAAAAACGTGCCCCATTTTCTCCCATCCCACCTGCAGCATCCAGAGTAGAAAGGAAGTAAGGTCCTGGCTGGCACAAACAGTTTGCAGTTGGCTGGTAACCAAAAGGTGGACGACCCAGCAGCGGCAGAGCAGAAGAAACAAGCCTAGCGATCTGCTCCCAATCCGCTCCTGTAAAGATTACACACCCAAGGAAACCCTGTGGGGCAGTTGTACTGTGTAACACATGGGGTCTCCTAAGTTACAAATCAACCACAAAGTAGAAAGGAGGGTCTCATATCCAGTGAACTGTTTTAATAGGCTGGGGCCCCCTGAGAGGGAAAGTCCATTTGCGGGCCTGTCTATACACTGCCCCAACCTTGGGCTGGGAGCTCCAAGCATCCCGAGCCACTTCTCTTCTACCCGCTCCAAGACGGCTCCATTCCCAAAACGCACCCTGAAAAATCAATGCAGTCACAAAGGAGACTCCCCTGGCGCCAGGCCGGCACAAAATTAACCAAGGCGTTCCCGTCTTCCAGAGCTTCTGGCTCATGCTCTGGCTTTCTCAGAGACAGAACTCTGCAATGTGAGCAGAGGGGGGCTGGGGGCTCAGGCCTGCCCCCTTAGCAGACATTCCTCAGGCTGCAGGGGGTGGCTGATACCCAGCTGGCCTACTGAATGCCCCCTAATGAATGCCAACAACCTCCTCTCTCGGAATGCAAGCCCCTCTGCAGACACTTGAGAATCAGCCCTCTCCCCTCCGCCCCTTGAAGTTTGACCGTTTGCTGGTCAGATGGAAAGAACATTGAAGAATACACGGCTCTGCACCTTATCGACTTACACAGTTCCCGAGACATCCGGCATCCACGTGCAGTGTCGGAAACGTCAGCACGTCGAGGTCTTCATCACTTCTTAGAACCTGAACATTATTCCTGCTCCCTCTGCATCCGGAACACCAGCTGCTGCTGAGCTGACCCTGACTCACCGCGGCCCCGTGTGTGTCAGAGTAGAACTGTGCTCCATATGGGTGAGTTCAAACCAACCAACCTTTTGGTGAGCAGGCAAGTGCTTAACCATTTGTGCCATCCAGAGGAGCCAGCTAAGCCCAAGGTGGGGGGATAAATAAACAGTAAGTTAAATGCCAAGTGATGCGAAGGGTAAGGAGGACTGAACCCTGACTCCTGATGCCAAGTCCCTGCTTCCCCCCAGTGCCATCTGTCACGGCCAGGATGGCTTGCAGTGCGGTATTAAATAGCTCTGTCACATCCAGTATTAAATAACATTGTCAGGTCTGTCCCACGAGGCTTCCCACCTCAGCACTGCAGACTTCGGGGCCGGACAGCTCTTTGTGACAGGGGCTGTCCTGTGCACTGGAGGATGCTGAGCAGCAGCCCACACAACCTCTACCCACTAGAAGCCAGTAGCAACCACCCCCCAAGTGTGACAACCAAAACTGTCCCCGGACATTGCCAAATGTCCCCTGGGGGTAGAGGGGCACAACCACCCCGGTTGAGAGCTACCGCACTAGACGAACCATGCCCCGTCTTTGCTTTACTGAATAAGTGAAAGGATACAACCCTGATGCAACCCTGCTCCGGACCCAAAACCAAACCCATTGCAGTCGAGTCAGTTCTGACTCCTAGCGACCCTATAGGACAGAGTACAACTGCCCCATAGGGTTTCCAAAGAGCGCCTGGTGGATTTGAACTGCCGACCTTTTGGTTAGCAGCCAAGCTCTTAACCACTGCACCACCAGGGCTCTGTGCATGGCCCAAGCTGTGGTATTTTCGATCGCCTCACATGCATGAGAAAGCGAGACAAGGAGTAAGTAAGACTTAAGAAGAACTGATGCAACTGAATTGCGGTGTTGGCAAAGAATATTGAACACACCAGGGCCTGCCAGAAGAAGGAACAAATCCGTCTTGGAAGAAGTACAGCCAGAGTGCTCCTCAGAAGCGAGGATGGCGAGACTTCGTCTCATGTGCTTTGGACATGTTATCAGGAGGGACCAGTCCCCGGAGAAGGACGTCATGCTTGGTAAAGTAGAGGGTCACAAAAACGAGGAAGACCCTCAGTGAGATGGACTGACACAGTGGCTGCAACAATGGGCTCGAGCATAACAACGTCTGTGAGGATGGCGCAGGACCAGGCAGAGTTTTGTTGTGTTGTACACGGGGTCGCTATGAGTTGGAACCAACACCACAGCACCCAACAACATGTTTGGTTTAAAGGATTTTAGCTTGTCAAGCCTGTGCTTACTTCTTTGAAGGCACGGGCCTGTAGGGCGGCGTGTGTGGAGGTAGCTGGCAGGGCCGCAGTTTGTGTGGAAGGCTGTTTTCTTCCTCTGAGTCCAGTCACCCCTTGGCCCTGATAACAGGCTTTATTTACATAGTAAAACTCAAACAAATACTTGCTTCATCTGCATTTTTGGAGCTGGAAAACGGAAACAGAAGCAGCGGCTCCTGAGTCTCTGCGTTTTCTGTTTCCAAGAGAGCGAGTGGGTGATGGGTAAGGACTGGCTTTCCAGCGGGTACGGTCTAATCAAGTGTCGGTGGCAGCGGAAGTGAACACGACACAAAGTCCATGGAGAGTGGCCGTCTTGGAATTCGAACAGCAGGTGTGAAGCCCACCAAAGACTTCAAGTGATGGGGCGTACAAGATTCTTAACTCCACAGTATATTTACATCGATTTGTAGCAGGAAAGTTTAGCACGACTAGAGAAAAAACATACTAATCCCCCTTATTGGAACCCGGGCGGTACAAACAGTGAATGGATTTGGCTACTAACCTAAAGGCTGGAGGTTCAAGTCCACCCATAGGCGCCTAGGAAGAAAGGCCTGGTGATCTCCTTCCCAAAGGTTACAGCCACGAAAACCCTATGCAGTACACTGCTATTCTGTAACACACGGGGTCCCCAGGAGTCAGAACCAACTCAACGGCACCTGGTACTGGTAGGCTTAGCTGCTTCACCTATAAACCAGCTGCTGTCAAGTCGACCCCAACTCAGGCAACCCTGTGTGTCAGAGGGTTTTCAATGGCTGATTTTTTGGAAGTCCATCAGCAGGCCTTTCTTCCAAGCTGCCTCTGAGTGGACTTGAACCTCCAACCTTTTGCTTAGCAGCTGAGCACGTTAACCCTTTGCACCACCTAGGGACTCCGTGTCACCTGTGAAATGAGCTGGTAAGACGTCTCCATCTGAAAATAAGGGATTGAGCCAGACTTGCTCTTGACATGTCTTCTGGGTACACTTCCAAGGGGCCTTTAAATGACATCCTCATTAGCATAAAAAGTCTCAGTGATCTCTTATATGGCATCAAGCTACCCCCTACATCAGATTCTGAGAAGTACAAAGTGGGATGGAGAACATCCCAGGGCTTCATATGCAACTATTTAATTATAACGTTTTGCTTTGTTTTTTTTTTTAATACAAAAAAACTATTAGCAGGAATGATTATTTAACAAGCCTTGACAGGATGTTTCAGCAGCTATTGGGGAAAGAAACAATAAGGCCTGGATTCCCCACAATTCGGTGTGGGGGAGAACGATTTGCCCCCAGTCTCTATCACACGGAGCCCTGGTAGCGCAGTGGTTAAGCACTTGACCGCTAACTGAAAGATCTGTGGTTCAAACCCAGTCGTCCCTGCTTGAGAGAAAGATGTGGCTGTCTGCTTGCATAAAGATCACAGCCTTGGAAACCCTATAGGGCAGTTCTACTCTGTCCTATAGCGTCGCTAGAGTCGGAATCGACTCGACAGCAAACAGTTTGGGGTTTCGGTATCTATCACAGAGCTCTTTCCTCTCTTCAAGTCGTCTCAGGTGGACACTTTTTCCCTCATCCTTCCTAACAATGTGACAGTTAATAAAGCTGTCTGACTGCGCAAGCAGCAAAGGCAGATTTGCAAAACGTTGCCGATACGTGGGGAAAGAAAATGCAGACAAACATCAATCCTGCTGGTAGCCCCATGGGACTAGAAAGTACACATGTACGTGCATCTACGTGGGGATGGGGAGATTTGGTACCAAAGTCCCAAACTATCCTGAGTCCTCACCACCTTCTAAGCAAAGACAGTCCAGCCACATAGGAGTATCCGTAAACACTAAGACAGTCCAGCCACATAGGAGTATCCATAAACACTAAGACAGTCCAGCCACATAGGAGTATCCATAAACACTAAGCAGCAGCTTAATCAGTGCCAGGTGACTCCGACTCATGGTGACCCCCGTGCGTGCCAGAGTAGAACTGTGCTCCATAGGGTTTTCAATGGCTGGTTTTTCAGAAGTAGATTGCCAGGCCTTTCTTCCATAGGGCCTCTGGGTGGACTCAAACTGCCAATCTTTCAATTAGCAGCCGAACATGTTAATTGTTCGCACCACCCAGGGACTCCAAGCAGTAGCTTAAGGGAGGGACGAGGGGCACCTCAGACAGATAAGAAGCATAAGCGTTTTGTTTTTTTCTGCAAAATCCTAAAGCACAGTCTGGAAAAGCTGAGCACACACCATGCTACCAGTGCAGCACAAAAAAACTTTCAAAAAAAAAAAACTTAACGACTTTGAGAGGGAACTAAAGGGCAGAATCAGGAGCAAATCATCCCATCCGCCCTCCAAAAGCACCCAGTGCATGTCCACTGGGTTTTGCGGCCAACCTCGCCTCCTTGCGTTTCTAGAATGGGGGCCTCTCGGACAAAAAGAACAGGAGCCACAAAAATACACCCAGAGTTTTAGAACTCAGGGTACCTGCAGAAAGGATCAGGGGCTCTGGGACCCCGTCCTCCAGCTTCTAATGAAACAACTGAGTTGTAGAGTATGAAGTGACCTCTGACTTTCTTAGACTGCTGCTGGGTGAGAGCAAAAAGCAAGAGCCATCTCAAGGAATGTTTTACAGATCATTCTATCTGCATCGAGACAAAGGTCTGAGAAACATGTGTGGAATCATGCCCGTAACTCTCTTTCAAGGAATCTGTGAAATGCTAAGATCTGCGCAATTACCTGACATCTTTCTGTCTTTGACCGTCATAATGCTCCCTAAAACCATTATGAACAAAGCACAAGCTAAAATGCTCCAAACAATATACAGGAAAGGGCCCTAGCTGGGTGAGGTGTACGTAGCTGATGACTGCTCACCACCTTCAAAGAATCTAATTTGATAAACGGTTATGCACTGGGAGGTCCCGGCGGGGGCGCATATGGTTACACGGTTACAAGCTCAACTACTTAGCCCAAAGGTTGGTGGTTTGAACCCACCAACAGGCAACTTGGACGACAGGCCTGGCAATCTGCTTCTGAAAGATCACAGCCATTGAAAACCCTATGGAGCACTGCTTCTATGCACACATGGAGTCGCCAAGAGTTGGACAAGCAACTAGCAACAACATACGCGTCGGGGTAAATTTATAATAAAAATTACAACCTCTTTTCTGAGCTTCACATCAGTTCAACACATATCTCAACAAGCTCCTCCAAAAAGTCTCTAGTTTAGTAACTATATAAACATACACGGAGAAAATGTAGAAAAGTTTGGTGTCACATCAAGTATGTGGACAACAAAGGCAACCACTTATCAAATTCATCAACCGCGGGAGGTAAGGAGTCTATTCCTGCTGTGGTGAGACCAGCGAGCAGAGGAAACCAGTAAGTCACCTTCAAACGCTTTCAGTAGCCAAGAATTTTACATTTTAAAGGGAACTTTGTCCCTAGGAATGGCGAAGCCCAACCCTTCCCGGAGAAACTGACCAACAGACACGTTTAAGTGGAAAAAAACAGGGGCACTGGTTTGTAGCTTGTTTTTATAGGTTTATACAGTTTGCTTGTTAAATTTCAAGTTTCAGGATGATTTTGTTTTGAGACAAGAGAATTCAAAGCTCTGAAGCAAACCCCACCCCACCCTACCCCAAAAAACAAACCCCATTCCTGACGAGACACATTGGGGCTTTCCTTTCTTATTACTGGCCCTGAAGCCCCACTTTTCTAAAGTACGTTAAAAGTAGCTGAAAGTTTCAGCAGGTAGGACGGCGCCATGGCTCTGGGCTGGGACAGAGTCAGTAAATATTGATGGCTGATGAGAATCGAGAAGGGGGCTGGAGACCGCTGCGGGTCTGGGTTTCGTGGTGACCAGCGGGCCAGGTGGGGGACCGGGGTTCAGGGGGGCACCCCAGGCTCGCGGCGATGTCCCTGGTCTGACCTCTAGGCAGGCCGCAGGTGCAGGCCGCCGCTGGCACGGCCGGCAAGACGGGGACCCCGGCAGGCCCCTTCCCTGAGGGGGAGGGGACGGGGACCCGAAACAGGAGCTCTTTACCTCGGAGAGGCCGGGGGCGCACGGACAGCACCCTCCACGCCCCGCAGGTGCCCGCACCCTCGGGCTGTCACCCCGGCTTTACCTTGGTGATGACGAGCGGCTCGCCGTGCTCGCGGCCGCCCTTCAGAGTGAAGCCCCACGGGGCGCCGCCGCTCAGCTGCACCTCCACCAGGCGCCCGCCGTCGGCCTCGTCCAGGCGCTCGGGCCGCGCGCGAGGCTCGGCGCTCTCCATGGCCCGGCCCGGACCTTCGGGAGCCCCAGCGCCGGGAGCCCGCCTGCGGCCGGCCCAGGCGAGAGGCTCCGGGCCCGAGCTACCGCCAGCCGCAGGCGAACTTGCGCCGCAACTTGGAGAGAAGTGCCGGCCAGACCGGAGAGAGGTAGGGAGGCTGGAGGGAGTCCGGGAGGCGGGCACGGGAGGGCGGGCCAGAGGGGCGGGGCGCGCGCCGGGAGGGGCGGGGGGCGCGCGGAGCTCCAGCCAGACGCCCGGCGTGGAGGGCGCGCGCCCGGGGCTCCAGGGGGCCGGAGGAGAGGGGGCGGGGCAGGGAGCGCGCGCCTGAGGGCTCCGCTTGTCTGTGGAGGCGCAGCGCGTGCCCAGGGGCTCCCGGGGGAGGAGGGGAGCGGGGACAGGGAGCGCGCTCTGGGCTCCAGCGGCCGCCGGGAGTGAGGGCCGCAGTGAGGCGCCTCCGCTTCACTTCCTCCCCCAGTGCCCCGCGCGCCCTCCAGGCGCCTCGGGGGGCCTGGCCCGCGGGGACCTCTGGGCGGGCGGCCGGGGCGAGCAGGTGAGGCGGCGGAAGCGCGGGCGGGGCAGCTGAGCCCCCGCGCCCTCCATCTTGGAGCGCGTGGCCACCTGGGCGCCCCCGCCCGGCCGCCGGCTTTGTTCCCCGACCTCGGGCTGTGGGCGGCAGCCGGGCAGGTGGGCTCGCCCGCTGCGCGTACGGCTTTTCCTGCGCGGGCGCCCCTCGGCCCCTAGCCCGCTCCTGGGGAGGCCGGGAGGTCCGCAGGGGCGCCCCGTGGACTGGGCAGTGCTAGGAAAAGAGCAGGCCCGAGAAGGAGGACGCTGACCTGTCCCCAGGAAGGACTTTCCGCCACCACAGCTTCCCTCCCTCCGTTCCAGCCGGGAGAGTGACATGGCAACTAGTTGCCTCTTCATGTTTACGGTTCAGAAAGACCTTCCGGCCAAACAGGTCTTGAGTTCAAATAAGCTTGTGGGTAGAAAGGTGTGCCACCCCTTCCTGCCTCTTTCCAATTTCCATAAAACTCCGGTATAAAGTATCTGCAGTGATAGGAGTTTGCCTGCTTTGCAAAGATTTGTTTTTATTGTTTCTGTATTCGTAGCTGGGCTCTGGGGAACACCTGTTTCTTCAGAGCAGCTCCATCCAAGTACTTCAGCAGATGATGATGCTGGAGACTCCAGGCGGGTCCCCGGGTTTTTTGGTTTCATGGGGTCTGGGGGGTAAGACTGCAAACTCCTCTCAGCTGTCGGTTACTACCCGGTAAATAATTTCCAAGTTGTATTTTCCGGAATGCCTCTAGTTAGAAGTGTGAGTTTGGTTTTTGGTTTCGGAAGCCTCCTTGTCCCGTAACAGTCTGCCCACCCACCCACAAACTGGTGCTGACGTCGATCTCAGCTGAAATTCAGAGTACTTAGATTCACTAAAAGGAGCCCTGGCGGTGCAACGGTTAAGCAGTCAGCTGCTGACCTAAAGGCTGGCCGTTTGAACCCACCCAGCGGCTCCACAGGAGGAAGATCTGGTGATCTGCTCGCATAAAGATCACAGCCAAGAAAACCCAATGGGACAGTTCTGCTCTGCCACATGGGGTCGCTATGAGTCGGAATCAAGGGTAAACAACAACAGATTCACTGAAGCAGAGACAATGATTGCATTGTCTCCATAAATCCAACATTATTATATACAGCCCAAAAGTCCTTAACGTCTTATGTTCATTGTATAATTATTGTCAGAGAACCCATCTGCCACTTGAAAGGGTGATATTTTTCTTTTAAGCTTCCGCTGTTCATCTCGAGTTTAGGTGCAAATTTGCATTCATCGTTAGAAACATTTTGATTATTTTTTCTTTTTAATCTTCACTTTAGACATTTCAGTTTAGCATCTTTGCATCAATATGCAATAAAGCTGCTGTACATTGATATTAATAAATACGTGAAAGCTACTGGACCAGGCATGTGTGGCCTGTGGTGAGAGATGCCCTTCCAAAACCAAACCCGTTGCTGTTGATGGGATTCCGATTCACAGCGACCCCATGTTTCAGAGAAGAACTGTGCTCAGTAGGGTTTTCAAGGCTGTGACCGTTCAGAAACAGATCACCTCTGGGTGACTTCAACCGCCCACCTTTAGGTTAGTAGTCAAGCACTAAACCAGTATCTCCACCGATGTTATTGGGATTACATATAATTGAGCACACCTACCTGTGCTATCATCCTGCCTCGATTTCTGTATCTTGCTCACTATATTATCGCCAAAAACCCACTTGCCATGAAGTCTATTCCCACTCATGGCGACCCCACGTTTCAGAGTAGAACTGCACTCCATAGCGTTTCTATTGACTGTGACCTTTTCCAAACCTTAACCAGTAGATTGCCAGGCTTTTCTTCCAAAAGGCATCTGGGTGGATTCAAACAACCAACTTTCGGTTAATAGATGAGTGGTAACCATTTGTGCCACCCAGGGACTCCTTACACTGTCAAACATCCTGTGAAAAATATCAGTGCGTTGTGGCTAAAGGGCATCACCCCAGTTTATCAGCCTGGGACCCCTTTTAGAAGAGTTTAGTATGAACCGGCGTGGACCGCTAGTGCTAGCAGCTTTCCCTCTGCAAACTCACAACTCTGCCGGAATTCCCAGAATTAGAAGGAGTTTGTCATCCACCTTTTGTTCTTCTGGAGAGCTGGGTTCATGTCTCTTCTGGGTGGCTACTTGCTTCTCGGCCACTCAGCTCCATTGCTCAGCGAACAGAGGTTAGGGCACCCTCAGACCTGCCAAGCAGAATCCACATGGGCACCTACGTCTGGAGGGTCGATAGCTGCAGGTGTCTGTTCTGTTTGTTCTAACTCAAGGTCCATTTCCTTTGATAGAGAAGAGGGAGCTGAAATTAAAGAGGCTCTGCTTTCGCTTGGTTAACGTGAAATGAATTGATGAATAAAAGACAATCAACCTTCAGGGATTTAATAAAGAGCTGAACCTCTATGAAACAGGACGCAAATTATTTTAGTTTTTTGTTCTAACAAGAAAGATGTGTACTCGTCACAAGATGTGGGTGGAGGAGGGACTTCCAAAATGTTACTTTTACCTTTCAAGTGAGTGGCTCAGTTAGTAGGGCCAAGCTCTCTGGGAAACATTTTAACATGATATTTTTAAAAAGACAGTATGAGCCATTTCCTCTTTGATCCATGGTATGCCTCAGTTAGGGTTCCTATCAGTTCAGGCTGGCAGAGGGCCAGTCAACATCAGACATCACCGGGTGGAGGCAGGTGAAGGAAAACTTCCCCATAATGGGTTTGCCCTTTGTCATCCAGGTCTGCAACCTTCTTCTTGACTTCTACACGTTATTATCCTGAAGTTTGGGATTAGCTGCAGGTCTTGCACCAGTGATAAAAGGTGAATGCTCAACAGCCCCCTGGCCGCCAGCACCGCCAGCCCAGCTCTTAAGGGTTTTACCCTAGATCTTTTTGTTTAGTTGGAATACTTCTAGATTTCCAGGGCAGAGACCCCATGTGGCCACTATCTCCATCTATGCCTGACACCATTCTGTTTACCAGCTGCACCTTTGGAGTTTGCATCCTCGGACCAGTACCTTTAGCTGACAAAGAAAACAGCCATACAGCAACTGGTAAGGATTGTGTTGTAAGCCCTAACCCATAGACATGTGGCTATAATACCACCTGGGAACAAGGATTTCTTTGTTATGCCAATAAGGCTGTATCAGTATAGGGTGTGTTTTAAGCCAAGCAGTTTTGAGACATAAAAAGAGCAGATTAGGCACAGAAGCCAGCAAGCACAAACAGAGGAGAAGATACACAGCACATGAAGAAAGCCAAGGAACCAACACACGGAAGCAGAAACTGACAGAGAAGGAGCCTTTCCAAGAGCTGGAGTCCTGAATTCAGACTTGTAGTCTCCCAAAGTATGAGCAGATAAATTTCCGTTAGTTAAAGCCACCTGCTTGTGGTGTTTCTGTTATAGCAACACTAAGAGACTGAGATAGCAACTAAAAACTAGTAACTGTCCTTCATGGAGCACCTGCTGTGTACCAAGCGTGTTATATAAATGGACTCAGGTCCTCTTTGCACACTTGCTTGGTGCATACATCACTCTTATCCGGCAGGAGAAGAAACGGAGGTCCAGAGGGGTTAAGTAACTCACCAGTGGCGACCGATCCCAGGTTCCTGGGAAGAACTCATGCTCTTCACCCCTGGAACCACTGCCTCCACCAACATCAGGGCCCAGAGGGCCCTGTTCACTGAGGGAGGCTGTTGGCTTGCCTCTGCAAAATTTGTAGGACCCTGGTCACCTTTATAGCTTCCCTTCATCTCTAAACACCAAAGAGGGAACAGGCTGAAGTCTGCTAGCTTTGCTTATGAAACTGGATGATCATTTAGGTCTGTCCAAGTTCCAATTGTTTTATCTTTAGGACATGTTCTTTAAACCATTAGATGTAAAGGGCCAAGTTTCACACCTGGCAGTTGTCGTTAGGTGCCATTGAGTCGATTTTGACTCATGATGACCCTATGTGACAGAGTAGAACTGCCCCATACGGTTTTTTAGGCTGTAATCTTTAGGGGAGCAGATCACCAGGTCCTTCTTTCGCGGAGCCGCTGGGTTCAAACCTCCAAAACCTTTCAGTTAGCAGCCAAACCTTAACCATTATGCCATCAGGGTGACTGTCTGGCAGCTAAAAGAAACTAAACTGGTTTAAAAAATATATATATAGACATATATGGAGCCCTGGTGGTGCAGTGGTTAAGAGCTACAGCGTGTTATGGCTACTAACCAAAAAGTTTGGCAGTTTGAATCCACCAGCGACTCCTTGGAAACCTTATGGGGCAGTTCTACTCTGTCCTATAGAGTCGCCGTGAATCGGAATCAACTGGACAGCAATGGGTTTTTACGGTAATGTATATATACCCTAACTTTTAAAATCACTAGTGCTTAAAAAGAGGGAGGACTTAGCTGGAGCTACTGTAAAAAGATTTTATGTTTTAAAATATAGTATTAGATTTTTTTTTTAATCAAATAGCTAATAAGCCTATATTTATTGAGCACTTTTCATTTGCCCAACCTGGGGGAGGGGCTGCTCAGGCATGTGAAGGATGCAGGAAATATGAAACATTAACTCTCGCTGTGAAGAAAAAGAATGAATTCCCAGGAAACAATTAGAGGCTGGTTAAGTGTTGAGCCACCTTGAAATGCAAATGTTTCATCGGGAGAGAAGTGAAAATAGGGCAAGTAAAAAAAGACAGATTCAGAAAGACATGTTGTTAGTTGCCCTCGATGTGATTCTGACTTGTGGTCACCCCATGAGTGCAGAGTAGAACTGCTGCATAGGGTTTTCAAAGCTGTGACCTTTGAGAAGCAGATTGCCAGGACTGTCTTCCGAGGCACCTCTGGGTGAATTCGTACCACCACCCTTGCAGCTAGTAGTCGAGCGCTCAACCGTTTGCTCCACCCAGGGACTCTAATGAAGACATAGTGAAACATTTAATTTTTCACATTTTATTGTGGAAATTCCAAACAGACACAAAGATGGAGCTCTTGTTTCACCCACTCCTCGGCCTTTTTTTCCTGAAGTATTTCTAAGGAAATCCAGTACGTAATGGGTGAACTGTGCCTTGAGGGCTGAACGGAAGTGGGGGGAGGCTTCATCAGGCGGGACCACGAGAAGGGAGGGTGAACATTAATCAGACGTCCTTTGTGGGGAAGCTGAGAAATCTGTGGATGGGAAGGCAGGTGTTGTAGTAATGAGTGCAGACAGAAGTTCCTTGACACACTCACGTTAGGTTCTGATAGGCTGTCCGCAAGCCCAAAGCCACTCTTCGCCTGTAATCAATAATACCTTCTGCTGGCGGCCAGCAGAGCTTGATCTGTCCACAAATATGTCTTGACCATTGACCATGTGCTGGGCACTGTCTAGGAGATGGAGCCATCAAAGCAAACAAGCCCAATAAGAGGTCTGCCCGCGTGGAGTCCAACTTCTAAAACGGTGGTCCTTGAGACCGTGGAGGGATTATAGTAGCTAGTGGTAATGACAGGGACAAAGGTATGACCACGATGTGGCTGGGTAAACTAGGAAAAGATAGCTGGAACAGAGCAGGTGGAGGAACCGGGAGGCCACAGAACCAGGTGGGTCATCTTCGCAGTCATGGAGCCATCAGGATTTATGCCTGGAGAACAGTGGAAGAGGGTGGCAGCAAGAAAAGACTATGTTCTTCAAGGGGTAACTCCGGGGTCTGCTAAAGACTTCAGCCGGGAGAGTAGTGGGTGGTATGCCCCGAGGACTCCAGCTTCAAAGCTGGGCTGTTGAGGAGGGAGAGAGCTGGTTGGGAAGGGTCAGAGGGAGCCAGGCAGATGCCTTCCCCATCATCCTTGCCAGGGGTGGGGGGAGTATGGGAAAAGAAAACAACCAGGCCTTGAGAGCTGAAGGGGAGATAGAGTCTTGGGGGTGGGGAGAGCCAGCTTTCCATCTGCCCCCACTGGAGAAGGGAACCTTCAGACAAGAGGTTGGGGTCGAAGGGGGCTTTGCTGATGAGTGAGAGGTTTCAAGAGTCAAGGAGGGCAGAACAATGTAGGGGCCTAAGGGTGCTGGGAAGTCATTGGTGGTTCAGTGATACAATTCCTGCCTTCCATGCAAGAGACCCAGATTTGATTCCTGACCAATGCACCTCATGTGCAGCCACCACCTGTCTGTCAGTGGAGACTTGCATGTTGCTGTGATGCTGAACAGCTTTCAGTGGAGCTTCCAGACTAAGACAGACTAGGAGGAAAGGCCTGGCGATCTACTTCAGAAAATCAGCCAATGAAAACCCTATGGATCACAATGGTCCGATCCACATCTGATCAGGGCTGGACAGGGTTTTGTTCCGTTGTTCATGGGGTCACCATGAGTACGGGGCAGGGGGCGACTCAACGGCAACCAACAACAATGAGGGGACTGAGGTGAGGAGAAGAGGGAACACCTGGAAGACATGGGCGTCTGGGTTGACTGCCATGAGTAGAGGTGAAGGGTACCATAAAGGGCAAATACTCTCCAGGCAGATGGTGGGTATGCCGGCTGGGAGGAGGAAAGGAGGACTTGGAGATGGATTCAGAATGAAGCATGAGGAGGGGCGTGCCCAAATAACTCCTGCGGTTCTGGCTTCAGGGACTGATTTGTATGACTGATACCTGGAAGACTAGAGCAGGGGAAGGAAGCAGTATTGTCCGGGCAGGTTGAGTTTGAGATGCCTTTAGGATACTGTATTAGTTGCCTATCGCTGCTGTAACAAATTACCACAAACTTGGTGGCTTAAGACAACAGAAATGTATTCCTTTACAGTTCTGGAAGCCAGAAGTTCAAAATCAGAATCAGTGGGTCAAAATCAAGGGGTCACGGGGTGGTGGTCCCTTGGAGGCTCTAGGGGAGAATCCATTCCTTGTCTCTTCCAGCTTCTGGTGGCTGCCGGCATTCCTCGGCTTGTGGCCACATCACTTCAATCTCTGTCTCTAAGGTCACATTGCCTTCTCTTCCGTGTGTCTAATCTTCCCCTACAAAAAATCACCAGCTACCGTTGAGTCAAAGCTCACTCCTGTGACCCCATGTGTAGAACTGTGCTCCATAGGGTTTTCAGAGCTGTGACCTTTGGGAAGTAGATCGGGTCTTTCTTTTCAAGAGGCCTCTGGGTAGATTTCAAACCACCAACCTTTCAGTCAGCAGCTTAACTATTCGTGCTACCCAGGGACTTCCCATACCTCGTACCTTGCTCTTATAAGGACACATGTGATTGCATTTAGGGCCCACCCAGATAATCCACGATAATCTTCTTTTTCAAGATCCTTAACTTAGTCATATTTGCAAAGTCCCTTTTTCCAAATAAGGCCACATTTACAGATTCCGGGGCTTAGGACCAGCTATGGCTGGGGACCATCAATGAACCAACTACAGATATCCAAATGGCGATGCTCTGAGGTGTTCCAAGACATCAGAGGGGACTTTTCCTACTAGTTCTGAATTGTGATGAAAGCCCCAAAGCTGATAACAACAGTTCTCAGCAGCCCTGAGAAGCAGCTGATCGGGGGTTCTGATGCAAGTTCTCTGCACAGCCCCAGGGGGTGCACGGGGAAGGCTTACCACCCTCACAGCCAAGCAAGGACACATCAACAGAACCATCTGCAAAGATGTAGGGCCCCAAAAGAGGCTGGCATCTCCTTCTCGGGGTGGGTCTCCCTACATGCCGCAGACTTGCTGATGTCTCTGTGTATATGAGCGGGGTGGGGGAAGGGAAGAGAATTGACATGGGGGTGCTTTTCCAAATGCAGAGCAAGCCTTCCACTCCCTCGCTGTGATAGTATGTATGATCATGGGAAGCCACTCCAGCTTCACACTCCACATTTGAAGAAACTAAATAAGTGGAGATACTTTGCCAGGCTATCAGACATCACAGTGCTTCAATAATGTAATAGTCTTAAACTCCAGCGTACCAGCAGAACCCTCCTGGCAAGCCAAACCAAACCCAACCTGTTGCCGTAGAATCAGTTCCGACTCAAAGCGACCCCAGTGTTACAGAGCAGAACTGCCCCATAGGGTTGCCAAGGTGTAATCTTTATGGAAGCAGACTGCTGCATCTTTCTCCCACAGAGTGGCTGGTGGGTTCGAACCGCTGACCTTCTGGTTAGTAGCCAAGCACTTAACCACTGTGCCACCAGGGCTCCTTGAACCCCGTGGTGGGCTTGTTAAAACACAGATTGCAGTCCCTGCCCCCAGTTTCTGCTTCAGCACAGCTAGGTTGAGGCCTGAGAACTTGCATTTCTAAGGTGGTACCGATACTGCTGGTCCCAGGGCCACGCTTTGAGAACCTCAGGGATAAAAGAACATAACCAAATGTGGGTGGGCACACCGCGGGAGTGCAATACAGATTACGTACTCCATCTCCGGCACTACTGAGCTGTAGCATTGGCCTTCTAGAAGCCATTCACAGGTGGAATGAACACTTTCGTCCTTCTCCGTTCCTCAATTCAAAGTCCCTTAAGAGTGTTTTAAAAGCATTGCATGACTCTCTATACCTAACACACTGACCAACCGAAAAGAAAACAGTCACCGTCAAGTGGACTCCAACTCATGGCAATCTTGTGTGTATCACGGTAGAACTGTGCGCCATAGGGTTTTCAGTGGCTGATTTGGGGGGAAGCAAATTGGCAGGCCTTTCTTCCAAGGTGCCTCTGGGTGGACTTGGTTGTAGGGGGAAAACATCACAAAGTTTAGTAAAGCAAAAAAAGTTTTATTCGACATACATTCAAAAAGGATAAAAGTGGAAAACAGACAAGCGTGCTGCCACAGCCATGTCTGCCCGAGTCCAAGGAAGAGTTACAGAGCCATCAGTATATATCAACATTACAAATGGGCAAAACCATTGAAAGCTTAGCCTTTTCAGATTGGCTAGAAACTGGGATCCTACATTTTGAATTGTCTTTCTTAACAATTATTGGTACAGGTTTCAGTAACGAGAATCAGGAGGGTCTTCATGGGTCCCACAAATTTCTATTCACTAAATGCTAACAGAAAAAGAGTTGGGAGTCTTTTGTGTTCTGTTTGATTGGCTTTATGTGAAAGGTTCCCTAAAAGATATTTTCCAAGATTATCTTAGCTGTTGTCTTTATACCTCAGGGCCCAGTTGATGTGTCCTTGTGGGCCCAGCTCCAGCTGGGTCACATTCTCTATGCTCAAGGACAGGGAATAATAACTCCAATATTATTTTCTAAATCAACTTGAACCTCCAACCTTCTGGCTTGCAGCCAAGTGAGTTAACCCTTTACACCATCCAGGCAGAATACACTGACACAAGATTCTAAATATCCGTTATTTTACCTAATACATTTCCTTTTATTATTAAATAATAAAATTAAAGGAAATGTGGTAAATAGAGAAAATCGGAAAGAAATCAAGCATGACATGACCTCCTAACCCTAGGTTGAGTGATATCCATCTAAGCTGCTCTTTTCCTCCTTTTTATTCCCTAGTAGGTGATGGTTGTATTTCCACTGCCCCTCGCGTGTTCCATCAGGCTTTTTATCCATTTGTTCGGCACACATTTACGGAATTTTTACCCTGGCCGGAGGAGGGGCTGATTGCCCCTAGGGAGAAGGGCTGGTTCCTTTTCCCCAATGCAGAGGTTCTGAGAAGACAGAAATGTGCCCAGGTAACTCTCTCTATACAGAAACGTGCTGGTAGCACCAACTGCTGTGGAACAGTGACACGAAGTGGGGACACTTAGTTCTAGAATCTTCCCAGTCTGGGGACATCCTGCGAGATGTTTGGAGGGTCTCTTCACTGCCTCAGACGGTTTGTCTTTGATGGCAGGGCACCTGACTGCCCCTCAGGGTGAGTTGCCTCCAGGAGGTGGCCCATCCTTCCCCCAGGTACAGGGTCATCTCTCCTGCCTGGGGGCCTCTGGACAAGCCAGGTTTGTCTGAATCACAGTGGGAACCTCTCCCCACTTCTTCCCTCTCACCCTGCAACACAGGCACAAAGACTCACATAGGGGAAAAGCGACCCTCTTAATATTCTCAGAGTTGAAATAATTCAAGTACTGCATGAGGAAAGGGGGTCCCTGGGTGATGCAAACTGTCAACATGCTCAGCTGCTAACCAAGAGGTTGGAGGTTCAGTTCCATCCAGGGGCACCTCGGAAGAAAGGCCTGGGGATCTACTTCCGAAAGATCAGCCATTGAAAACCCTGTGGAGCACGGTTCTACTCTGACACACTTGGGGGCGCCATGAGTTGGAATCGACTCAGTGGCAACTGGTGGCGTGTGAGGAAGGAGGGGCCGGGGAGCTGAAGGAGCGGCTGCTTTGTTGGTGGAGGGCTGCTGATTTGGATTCAGGAAATTCCTTCTCTGGCCGTCAGCCAAGATAGTTGTTTAAATTGAATCTATTTTACTGAACTTGAAGGAATGTAGAAGAATTTGACTAGCAGTGGAAACAACAGGAATGAACGAAGGACAACTGTTTGAAAAGCGGTAGACTTTTCACCAGGTCAGCTTTCTTTCAAGCAGACGTAGGAGGTTTCTAAAAAATTAAATGATAAGGATAATTTTATACTTTTGCATAATTATACATGTGGAAGGCCCTCAGGAAATATTGTGTAAATTGCATTTTTTTAATACACTTTTTGTTTTGGAATGATTTTAGATTTACCAAAAAGGTGAAAAGATAGTATAGGGAAATCTTTTCTCACAGGGTACTTTCTTCCTTATGTAAATCCTCTTTGTTTCTAAAGCAGAATCGAATAGGCTTATAAAATTCAGCAAATGCACATTACAAAAGCACTGGCGTGTTTCTCATTACTGTCTTCTCTGGTTTTTGCTTAGTTTGATACAATAGAGCAGGGTTTGGCAAACCACAGCCCGAGGGTTTGTTGTTGCTGTTGGGTGCCGTGGGTGGGTTTGATTTCAACTCATAGTGACTCCATGCGACAGAGTAGAACTGCCCCCACAGAGTTTCCAAGGCTGTAATCTTTTTTTTTTTAAAATTTATTTATTTTGGTTGTTGCTGAAAATGTGCATAGCAAAACATACACCAATTCAACCATTTCTACATGTACAATTCAATGACATCGATTACATTCTTCAAATTGAGCAACTGTTCTCACCCTCCTTTTCAAAATTATTCCTCCACCATTAACTTGAACTCGCTGCCCCCTAAGTTTCTTCTCTAACCTTTTGAGTTGCTGGTGTCAGTTTGATCCCATGTAAATAATTCTTTAAAAGAGCATAATGCTCAAGGCAGATACAGGATTTTCAATGGCTGATTTTTTAAAGTAGGTCCCCAGGCCTTTCTTCCAAGTCACTTCTGGTTGGACTCCTTTCAGTGAGTAACTGATTATTATAATTGTGAGTATTCCCTTGCCTATGAACAAGCAATTCAATTTTTAGGTATATGTGCTATCAAAACTCACATGTAGTCATGCACAAGTACGCTTCAAGCTGCATGTGTGTGAAACACAAAAACGGAGATCAACTTAGATTTCAATCAACAGGAGAGTGGCTCTGTAAATCATAGCAAAAAATCACATGCTGGCCCTACCATGAAATAGTATGTGGTGATATAGTGAGAGAACAGGCCCTGTGTGCAGTGATAAAGATGAGACTGAGCTATAGAGCTGTCTCTGGGTATTCACCCCAGTTCTCAATGCTGAGCATTCTGGGTTCCTTTCTTGTTTGTCTTCTACTGGATCGTTAGGAGATATTTCTCATTGCTCTGCCGTTGCCTTTGCGTTGATTCTGACTCGTGGCGACCCTATAGGGCAGAGTAGAACTGCCCCACAGGGTTTCCAAGGAGCGGCTGGAGGATTCGAACCGCCGACCTTTTGGTTAGCAGCTGAGCTGTTAACCACTGCGCCACCAGGGTTTCCCTCAGTGCTATACTCTTCTTAAATTCCTCATTTAACCTCTTACCTCATTTCTAATCAATGATCCTTTTTTTTTTCCCTTTTAAACCTCTCTCTCGTCTCTCCCTGGCTTTATGCCCAACTCCCCCTGTCTAAGCTGTCATCTTTACGGGAGCTGATCACCAGGTCTCTTCTTCCATGGAGCAGCTGGTGGGTTCCAACCACCAACCTTTCAGTTAGCAGCCGAGTGCTTAGCCATTGCACCACCAGGGTTCCTTGCCTGAGGAACCTACTTTTGTAAATAAAACTTTGTTGAGTCCTGGTGGTGCAGTGGTTAAGGGCTCAGCTGCTAACTGAGAGGTCAGCAGTTGGAACCCATCAGCCGCTCCACAGGTGAAAGATGTGGCAGTCTATTTCCATAAAGATTTACAGCCTTGGAAATCCTACGGGGCAATTCTACTCTATCCTGTAGGGTACCTGTGAGTTGGAATTGACTGGATACCAATGGGTTTGTTTGCTTTTATTATGGATGGTTTGGGGCACCAAGGACAGAGGTGAGTAATTGTGACAGATACTGTATAGCCTGCAAAGGCTAAAATATTTACTCTCTGGCCCTTTAAGAAAAAGTTTGCTGACCTCTGTGATAGACTAGGAGTCTCTGGGTGGCATAAATGGTTAACTTGCTTGGCTGCTATCTGAAAGGTTGGAGGTTTGAGTCCACCCAGAGGTGCCTTGGAAGAAAAGCCTGGTGATCTACTTCTAAAAACTCAGCCATTGAAAACCCTATGGAGCATAGTTCTTCTCTGACACACATGAGGTCTCCATGAGTTGGAATCAACTCAAAGACAACTGGTTACTAGGGACAGACTAAAGAAATATCACAAGTTTGAGAGACTCTGGATACGCATAGGGTCTACTCCAGATATTCAACTTTACAAAAGAAATGCAAAGTAACGAGACTCAAAGACTTGGGGAAAAAAGTGTGTGTGGCGGGGGGGATATTACATGTAGCTTCAGTGCCTTCTAATACTGAGATGTGTGTTCTCACCAATATCTCATACATTTGTTTTCAGTGGGCGCTGTAGGGTTGAAGTGAGATGTGCTATCTACCAACACTGTAGCTCTAACCACAAGGCAAGTCGTTGAGGTTAATGTGGATTTCCTGATTCCTTGCTCAAAGCCCCTGACAACCAATGAAACAGTCATTTCAAAACTATGGGTAGTGAGCGTATTCAGCCCTTTGTTTTAGATATGTGAGATCTGACAGTCATGGAAATGAGGAGTCCTGAAGTACAGCCCGAGTCCCCAGGTGCTATAAATGGTTAACATGCTTGGCTGTTAACGAAAAAGTTGAAGGTTTGAGTGTACCCAGAGGCACCCTGGAAGAAAGGCCTGGCAATCTACTTCCAAAGATCAGCCATTGAAAGCCCTGTGGAGCAGAGCTCTACTCTGACACACATGGGGTTGCCACGAGTTGGGGGTTGACTTGATGGCCAATGGTTTACTGGAAGTGCAGATCCAGAACGAAGAGTCATCTCCTTTTACTGTATTAATATCATGTGCTACAAAAGAAAACATTAGGCAAAATTGGAACACAGTTTTGAAATACAGTGAAACCTGTGAGAGCCAGAACTCCACAGGATCGCCTTGTTTTTCCGGCTCTTGCAAGTTTTTCTGCCTTTGACAGGGTGCAGTCTTACCACTTTTCTGTTGCCCTCTGTTAGTGGAAAATATCTGAGTTTTCTTTCTCTGACAGGTTACCACCTTACACAGGTTCTGGCTTTTGTAAGTTTTACCGTATATGTGTTTCCATCCTACTCACCCTACCCCATGCACACAGACACACACACTTTCTTGAAAGTGTGGTTGTAGTTACATGTCATCCAATTTAGCCAGCTGAGTCCTGCCTCCAGCTTCTGAAAGGTGGCCTCCCTGTTGCCTCAAGACAGTGGGGAGAGAAGGCACATTCCTTGGTCTGATGAGTCTGTAGGCATTCATGGTGACTGGGGAATTAATCTTCAGTTCCCCTCTTGAAGAAGTGCCTGTGATTCAATCTGCCTTCCACCACTGCTATATCCTTGGACAAGCTGCCTATCCTCTTTTGGTGCCTCATACATAAAACAGGTATAAAACCCACGAACCACAAGGGTGGTACCAGTGAGAGTTAAGCAAGACGATGTAGAGTAAGTATCTAATGATGCTGGCCTGTGGAAGGCACTGAAAATAACGTTTGTGCTCCTTCTCCTTCTCTGGACACAATGTGATTACATTACAAAATACTGTGACTTGCATTTTGCTAGCAGATTCTCTCTTTCTGGCTTTGATGGAGCCAGCTGCCATGTTGTGACCTGCCCCACGGAGGGGCCCATATGGCAAAGAAGTGAGGGTGGCCTCCAACCAACAGCCCACAAGGAACTGAATCTTGCCAATAAACACATGAGCTTGGAAGCTGAGCCTGCCCCAGTCGAGCCTTTACATGAGACCCCATCCCTGGCTGACACTTTGATGGCAGCCTGTGATGGGAGACCCAACTAAGCTGGGCTTGGACTCCTAACTCACAGAAACTGTGAAATAATAAATGTGTTGCTTTAAGCTGCTGAGTTTTGGTGACTTGTTACACAGCAATAGGTAACTAATACAGTGGGTTACACCATCTCTAAAAACCTCCTATGGGATTGAGCCAAAGTTCCTCTCCAGGGGACTTTGCCCAGTGTCATTCCCTTTCCTGATTCCATTTCTCACCCCCCAATTGGATTTCTCTGCAAACTCTTCCAAATAATCACTTCCACATGCAGCCTCATCTGAGGTTCTGCATGAGGAAATCAAGCGGTGGCGGGGAGCCTGCTGAGATCTTTGTGTTTAGTTAATTTCAAATCTCTCTTTGTAGTACCTTTAGCCTTTAGGATTACAGATTTAACTTCAGAAATGGTTCCTCCTTAGACCCACCATCCAACTTTCAGTTTGTCGTACTGTGGTGGCTTGTGTGTTGCTGTGATGCTGGAAGCTATGCCACTGGTATTTCAAACAGCAGCAGGGTCACCCATGGTGGACAGGTTTCAGTGGAGCTTGCAGACTAAGACAGACTAGGAAGAAAGGCCTGGTGATCTACTTCCAAAAAATCAGCTATTGAAAACCCTATGCAGGTGAGCTTATGTTAATGGGGACAGGGAGGAATAACTCAGAAAAGGAGGGTGAGAATTGTTGCACAACTTGAAGAATGTAATCAATGTCACTGAATTGTACATGTAGGAACGGTTGAGTTGGTTTATGTTTTGCTCTGTATATTCTCAACAACAACAAAATAAAATTAAAAAGAAAGAAAGAAAACCTTATGCAGCATAGTTCTACCCTAACACACGTGGGGTCACCATGAATCCGAACTGACTCAAAGGCAGCTGGTTTGTCCAGGTGCAAACCAGGGAGGGAGGGAAGGAAGGAGCAAAGGTGAATCCAGAAATGAACTCTGTGTACTTCAAAGTCCTCTGTGTTACTGTGCAAATATCTCAAAGTGCATGCCCAGCTAGTTACAGTTCAGCAGGGCCATCATTGCATTTCTAGCATCTAGGGTACTTCCAGGTGTTTCCACCTCCCGAATCTGTGTGCGTGCGTGTGTGTGTGCGTATTTGCATTATCCTCATCTACTTCTCCCTTGTACTTCTTGCTCTATTCCAAGAGAAAGTTTCTGCCATCTCAGTTTTATTTCTCAAATTAATCTCAAGCCCTTTCTTAATCTGATGACAGAATTGAAGACAGAGTCCTCTATTTGTGCTTCCCCAAGTCTGCTCTGCAACTTGTGTTTGCAGGATGGGCCCAGAAATCTGCATTCATAACAGTTCCCTCCCCCAAGGTAATGACTGAGCCCCTTGCAAGCCTCCACTTACCCTTCAGCATCTGGGGTCAGCTGGAGCCCACCCCCCGCCCCTCGCCATGCCTGCAGGTTTGCACACGGAAAGCAGAGGTGGGGTGTGGGCGTAGGTATAAGACAGAGGTTGAAATGTAGTGAGACTTTTGCCTGGATCAGCCATCCAAACCCTTGGGCGTTAGTGCAAATCTACCAACAACAACAAAGCAAAACCAGTTGCCACCGAGTCAACTCCAACTCGGGGAGACCCCACGTGTGTCAGAGTAGAACTGTGCTCTGTAGGGTTTTCAGTGGTTGATTTTTTGGAAGCAGATCGCCAGGTCTTTCTTCCAAGGCACCTATGGGTGGGCTCCACCCTTTAACCTTTAGGTTAGCAGTGGAGCACCTTAACCATTTGCACCACCCAGGAACTCCTACAGAGCAAAGGCACAAACAACAGAAACAAACCAAAACCATTATTGTCAAGTCAGTTCCAACTCAGGGACCCTATAGCACAGAGTAGAACTGCACCATAGGGTTTCCAAGGAGCGGGTGGTGGATTTGAACTGCCGACCTTTTGGTTAGCAGCTGAGCTCTTAACCACTGTGCCACCAGGGCTCCAGGGCAAATGTACAGACACTCCTTTTTCACTTTTATGTTTTAAAGCACATTTGATACATTTACCTCCAGGAGCAAACTCTGCTTACCAGAGGTTAGAAGACAGGAGATTTCAAGGGTCAAAATAGATATTAGGGTCCATGCTTTCAAAAGGGCTGACAAACTGACATGTACGTTTTCTATTGTTCTTACTACAGAAGAGCTATTGCGCATTTTTAAAATGCTCGTGTGCTCCGCCTTCAACAAGGCAGCTGTAGTGTGAACAGTCTGCGTTTATACACAAGCCAGGCCAGGCTCTGCTTCACCTGTGTCTTCCGTGGGGGACCCCCAGCAGGAAGCCCAGCCCTGTGGCCCTGAGGGCGAGAAGAAATAGGAGCTGAGCTGGAACTCCACCTAACTTAAATTGCAAAGCAATTGGTAGAAATCTAGATGCGCTGCTGGCGGGGGGATTGCATTTAAGTGTTTGCGTTATAGTGTTTATCGTGAAAGCAACGGTAGAGCCTTAGCTTTCCTTGATGGCAAAAACCTGCAGAGAGGACACTTCACTGGGCGAGTGGCTGAAGGCGGTCTGCTCTGCGGCTGAATTAACTGAAAGATCAGCGGTTGGAACCCACCCAGCAGTTCTGCAGGATAAAGACCTGGTGATCTGCCCCTGTAAAAATTACAGCCTAGGAAACCCTGTGGGGAAGTTATGCCCTGTCACAGGGGGTCGCTATGTATGAGTCGGAATCCACTCCAGCGCACCAAACAACAACATTTTAACGTCAGCTGCATCGGACAGATGGGTCCCTAGAAACAGTCATAGTTTATGAACCGTGTTCCGGTGCCCGAAAGGCATCAAAATGAGGGCTGTCCGCTTCCAAACAGGAAAGATCTGGCACCTCCGGCATGTTCTGCTAGCAAAATGGCAGGTCTGAGGCCACAGAGCTTAAGGAATGAAATCACAAAGAAGGCTTTGTGCACAGTGAGGAAGCTTGCCTGCCCTAACCTTCCTTTCTTCCATTCCGTTCCCCACCTCCTCCTACCCGCTCCACGGTGGAGCAGCAATCTCCACCCGGCCCCCGCCCCTCCGGCCCTGGCGCCCTTTCTGCAGGGGGCGGGGGGTGGTGGTGGCAGTCGGCGGGCACATGATGCCTCCTGCCCTGCCGGCCAGCACATGACCGAGGCCGCCCGGCGAGGTGCCGGCAGACCCAAACCGCGGCGCCGCGTCCTCCAGCGGCCCATGGCCTCCCCGCGCCTGGCCACCTTCTGCTGCCCCACGCGGGATGCGGCCACGCAGCTCGTGCTGAGCTTCCAGCCGCGGGCCTTCCACGCGCTCTGCCTGGGTAGCTGCGCGCTCCGCCTGGGGCTCGGCCTCCTGCAACTGCTGCCCCCGCGCCAGCCCGCGCGGCCCGCGGCCCCGGCACTCCACCTGGCCTCCTTCCCGCAGGCTTCGTCCCGCATCCTGCGCGCTGCCGCCGCCTGCGACGTGCTCGGCTGCCTGGGTAAGGGCGCGTGGCCTGCCGGTTGGGACTGGCTGGGTGCTTGTGTAAAGGCACGCGGCCAGTGGGTTGGGACTCACTGGGAAATAGGAAATAAGAAAGCTTTCCTACCTCGTAGGAGCCCCGGGGTGGCGAAAATGGTTAAGTGCTCACTGCCAACCAAAAGTTTGGTGGTTTGAACCCACCCAGAGAGGCGCCTCGGAAGAAAGCCCTGGTGATCTGCTTCTGAAAGGCCCCAGCCTTGAACACCCTATGGAATAGTTCTACTCTGACCACAAGAAGTCCTTTAGATTTCTTGCTTCCTCGAGACTTTGGTTTTCTTCATTCTCCTTTACCCCAGACAGAAAGAGACCAGTGGTTGTATCTTAGATGGACACTCACAAGCTTTTAAGACCCCAGTTGCTACTCACTGAAGTAGGATGTAGAACACTATGAACTATGTTATTCCGATTGACCTAGATGTCTCGAGACTATGATCCCTAGCCTTCAAGCCCAGTAACTCAGTCCTGAGAGGCGTTGGGTTGTGTCTAGGAAGTTTCCATGGCTGTGGCCCCCGTGTGCTCCATTGTATATATGAATATACATGCAGCACATACAAATATGCATGTAGAAGTGTCCAGAGTCAAACCTGTATATGCACGTGGGTGTACTCCCATACGCTCTCCCCCACCTGTTCTGCACACATATCTACCTATGTGTCCACTCATAAATTACGACTGGTTATTCCTGTTGTTGCAGGATTGTGTATGTTATAGTATTTACTGTTATTGTTGCAAACCTCTCTCAGTGCCTTCCCTTGCCTTGGTTGTGTTCTGCTGACTTCCTCCATATTGTGTACTGTCGTTCCCTTCACCAAAGTTAACATGTCTATTTTCTAGTTAGTGATTTGCCCTCCCTCCCCATCCCATCCCTGGTAGCCATCAGAGAATATTTCTTTCTGTGTGTAAACCTTTTCTTGACTTCTTATAATAGTAGTTTCATACAGTATTTGTCCTTTGGGGATTGACTTATTTCACTCAGCATCAAGTCCTCCAGATTCATCCGTGTTATGAGGTGCTTCACAGATTCATCATTGTTCTTTATCATTGTGTAGTATTCCATTGTACGTATGTATCACAAGTACATTATCTAACAAAAAACAGTAATACAGACCATGAGGGTGTGTACTGTTTTGAGGAGAGTTTTGTATTTCGGTCTAATAACAGGGAAAATTCACAAATAATACATGACAAAAATGAATTATGGAGAGCTGATTGGTGAAAATCTTAAATGTATTTTCTTATAGAATGAAGGAACTGTATTTTAAACTTCAGAATTGTGCTTTTAGAGTAATCTTTTTTTGTGTGTGGGGAATAATTAACATGGAAATTAAAAACACAGCTTAGAAATACAGATTGTTACTCACACTGTGGCTTTTTAATGCCAAGTAAACAAATGAATTACGGACAGGCTTTGTGGCTAATGGCCGTGGTTTAAGTTGAACTGGAAGTGCCTGGAATTGCTTTACCACCGTAATAGTTATTTTCTGAATAACTCAGAATCTTCTTTCTGTCCGTACACACCATATATGTGTTTATATCCTTTCTCCCTCCCTCCCTATCTATCTATCTACCATCTATTTTTTCACAGCAACAAGTCAGCTTTAGACTTTGCCTTAGTTATGTAGTGCTGCTATAACAGAAACACCACAAGTGGGTGGCTTTAAGCAAACAAACCAAAAAAACCAAACCCGTTGCTGTCAAGCGGATTCCGACTCATGGAGACCCTATACGACAGAGTAGATCTGCCCCATAGGGTTTCCAAGGCTGTAAGTCTTTCTGGAAACAGCTTACTCCATCTTTCTCCCGTGGAAGAGCTGGTGGGTTCGAACCGCCTGCATTTCAGCTGATTAGCAGCTGAACACTTAACCAGTGCGCCAGCAGGGCTCCTTTGGGTGGCTTTAATGAATAGAAATGCATTTTTTGTCACAGTGTTGGAGGCTAGAAGTCCAACATGAGGGCGCTGGCTCTAGAAGAAGGTTCTGTGTCTGTTGGCTCTGGGGGAAGGGCCTTGTCTCCTCAGCCTCTGTCTCTTGGCTGCTTGTGATGTTCAGGTGGCGTGGTGTCTCTCTGCCCGCCTCTCCCGGCTTGCCTGCTTGCTCAGTCTGCTGTTTTTATATCTCAAAAGAGACTGATTTAAGACATACCCTATGCCGACATGGCTTCGTTAACACAAACAAAACCCAGTCCCAAATAGGATTAGAACCTCAGGCACAGGGGGTTAGGATTGACAGCACACATTTTGGGGGGACACCACTCAATTCATAGCAGAGGTGCAGTAGAATCAGACACAAAGTCTCATCCCACTCTCCCCTAGGTATTGCGGTCCGGTCTGCGGTGTGGTTAGGATTCCCAGATTTCGTTGAAAACGTCTCAGAAGTGAATGGAACAGACATTTGGCCTGCTGTTTTCTGCGTGGGGAGTGCGGTAGGTGCCTTCCTCCTTGGCCGCAGAGGTGAAGTGTGGGCAGCTGAGTGCCCAGGGGCAGCCTCTAAATTGCACCCCCCCACCACCAACTGCAAGATGAATAGGTGTTGATAGCGACAAGGACAATGAGACACCGAGCGGGCTGCGTCCTCTCCCGCAGCAGCAGCAGCACTCCCTTGCAGGCCGCAGGGCAGGCTGACAGGTGGGCTGGGGGGAGACGGGTGACCCACCCGGCAGCGGCTGCAGAGAGTAGTGCCGAAACGTGGCTGAAGCGGGCATGGGCTTTCTCAGCAGCTGAAGTTCTGTGTAGTTTGGTCTTGGACGTATGTCTGGACCATGTGGAGTCACCCCCTCTGACAGTGTCACCCTGTGCGATGGTGCCCCCTGGTTCTTGCATCCGGGAGTAAGTGCCCCCTGTCTCCGCCTCCCCGCCCCGCCACGATACCTTTGGTTTGCCCTCTCTTCCCTACCGGTGCTCCTGTTGGGCCGAGCTCCTTAAGCTGGGTCCCCAGACGTGCAGCAGCTGCACTGCCCGTGGACGGCAGCATCAGCATCCCTGGGAACTTATTGGAGGTGCACATTCTCAGGCCCCACCCCAGACGTCCTGACCAGAAACTGTGGGGTAGGCTCGGGCATTCCATGCGTGCTCACGACTGAGGACCACTGGTGGCAGTGGTTAAGTGCTTGGCTGCTAACTGAAAGGTCAGCGGTTTGAACTCACCAGCTGCTCCACCAGAGAAAGATGTAGTTCTACTCTGTCCTGTAGGGTCGCTATGAGTCGGAATCCACTCCACGGCAGTGGGGTTTTGGGCTCCTGTGTTGGACACCCTGGATGGTACAAATCGTTAATGCAATCAGCTGCTAGCCGAAAACTTGGTGTTTAGAGTCCACCAAAAGGTGCGTCGGAAGAAAGGCCTGGCAATCTACTTCCTTCCCAAAATTCAACCATTGAAAACCCTTTGGAGCACAGTTCTACACTGACACCCGTGAGGTGCCACAAGTCCGGTTGTGGCAATCGTTTTTGTTTTGTCTTTTTGGCTCCTGTTATTTCCCCTCTGCCCCGACATACACCCCTACCTTACGTAGAGGCACGATTGAAACAAAATCGAAGTTATTGTTATACCGGCTATATTTTGCCTAATGAAATACACGTAGCACTCTGGCCGGCGAGTCAGCGCTCACGTGAACCATCTGAAAGTGCCCTGGGCAGAATCGTCCTCTTCTCCCATTCCCTCCCCTCCTCGGCTTTCTCCTGGCAGCCCGAGGAAACATCTGCCCCAGCCCACAATAGCAGGCGTATTGGTCTCGTGCTGCTTCGAGCCCCGCGGAGCCCTTTCCTTCCCCTTCACTTGAAAGGTCTCCTGGTCTTCCCTGTCTGCATTCATTAGTTCTGAGAAAAAAGGCCGCGACTTCAAAGAGCCCGGGAGCCCTCCCGCCAGTTTAAGCGGCAAGTCTTAGAACTGCATCTACCCTGCCCACCAGTGCAGGGGAAGGAGGAGCTCATTAGTCCAGGTCAGCGGAGCAGACGGGGAAAGCGCGCGCGCGCGCGCACACACACACACAGGCACACAGGCACACACACGCACACCCCAGGCTGGCCGCCATCCTTCGGTTTCACAGATCATGCTTTCATGTGCTGCCCGCCTGATGTCACAGGAAGCCGGGCTCTGCGAGTTCGTTTCACGGATGGGCTGGGAATCTGGTGCCTGTTTGCGGAAGCTTTGATCCCCGGCTCTTCCCGGTTGCAGATGTGGATCCAGCTGTTGTACAGCGCCTGCTTCTGGTGGCTCTTTTGCTACGCGGTCGACGCCTATCTGGTGATACGGAGATCCGCGGGACTGAGGTATGCGCCCAGGAAACGGGCCGGGACTTCTGCCTTTGTGTTATTTTCTGAGAAAAGTCTGGTCGTACCATGGAGCATTCCAAAGCATTTTGCAGTACTGCTGATCAGAACCGGTTCGCTGGCCCTTGCCCCTAAAGTAAAACCAAACCTAGTGCTGTCCAGTCAATTCTGACTCACAGCGACGTTGTAAGACAGTAGAACTGCCCCCACAGAGGTTCCGAGGCTGAAAATCTTTATGGAAGCAAACTGCCACATCTTTCTCCTTTGCAGTGGCTGGTGGGTTCCAACTGCTGACCTTTCAGTTAGCAGACGAGTGCTTAACCACTGCGCCACCAGGGTTCCTTGCTGCTGCACCTAAGAACATGTAAAACCAGTTGCCATCAAGTCAATTCCGACTCATGGCGATCCCATGTGCGTTAGAGTAGAACTGCACTCCCTAGGGTTTTCAATAGCTGATTTTTCAGCCGTAGATCACCAGGCCTTTCTTCTGAGGCACCTCTGGATGGACTCGGACCTCCAACCTTTCTTTCGGTTAGCAGACAAGTGTGTTAACCATTTGCACCACTCATACAGAGACTCCTAAAAACTAGCTGCCGTTGAGTTGACTCCAGCTTGTGGTGGCCCCATTTGTGTCAGAGTAGAGCTATGCTCCATAGAATTCTCAATGGCTGATTTTTCAGAAATAGATCACCAGGCCTTTCTTCCAAGGCACCTGTGGGTGAACTTAAACTTCCAACCTTTCAGTTAGTAACTGAGTACATTAACCGTTTGCACCACCCAAGGACTCCTAGGAACGTATAAGGACCCCATAGGCATGACAGTACCTGGAAACAGACTGGCACAGTGCCTGATACACGGCAGGCTCAGAATGAATGGGAGCCGCTGTTGTAGTTGTGATGTTCATGCCTATGGAGGAAATGGAAATGCAGAGAAGTTCAGTGACAAGGAGAAGCTGGCATGGGGTGGAGCAGGGCGAGTGCCCAGGTCTCCTGGATCTAGGTGCAGGAAATATCTGTTTCATCACCAAGGTTGTGCTGCCCTCGAATCAGATAGCCCCTTAGCTTTATAAAGTTCACGCATTAAAAAGTATACAATTTAATGTTTTTTAGTATATTCACAGAATTGTGAAAACATCACCGTTATCTCAATTTAAAACACTTTTTCATGCCAAAAAGAAACCCAGGAAGAGCCCAGGTGGTGCAATGATTAAAGAGCTCAGCTGCTAACCTAAAGGTCGGTGGTTCGAACCCACCTAGCCACTCTGTGTGAGAAAGTACCCACTTAATGTTTGTCTGCAAATATTAGGTATGCCACCCTGGTTTAAGGTGCTTGAGAAGGATAATCTGTGCTAACAATTAATCTACTCAGCGTATATGTCTTCATCAGGAGGTGTCATGGATTGAACTGTGTCCCCCCAAAAATGTGTGTATCAATTTGGCTAGGCCACGATTCCCAGTGTTGTGTGGTTGTCCTCTATTTTGTGATTGTAATTTTACGTTAAAGACGGTTAGGGTAGGATTGTTAACGCCACCCTTACCCAGGTCACATCCCTGATCCAATGTAAAGGAAGTTTCCCTGGGGTGTGGCCTGCACCATCTTTTAGCTCTCAAGAGATAAAAGGAAAGGGAAGGGAGCAGAGAGTTGGGGACCTCATACCATCAAGAAAGCAGTGCCGGGAGCAGAGCGAGAAGGCTGACAGAGATAAAAAGCCTTCCCCTGGAGCTGACACCCTGAATTTGGACTTCTAGCCTATCAGCCTGTGAGAAAATAAATTTCTCTTTGTTAAAGCCATCCACCTATGGTATTTCTGTTAGAGCAGCACTAGATGACCAAGACAGGAGGGAAAAGGGAAAAGCCAGGCCAGCCGGGAATTAGATTAATGACAGCTTGCAAACGAGGGGATTTTACAGCAATGGATTTTGAATGTCGTAAGATGTTTTCCTGCTTCCTGTACTACCAATGTTATTTAATTCATAGCCTGTGTGCTGTTCCATGTTCCCATACCAACAATATTAACCTATCCCTTAACAGAGCCCTGGTAGCACAGTGGTTAAGAGCTTGGCTGCCAACCAAAAAGTTGGCAGTTCAGATCCACCAGCCGCTCCTTGGAAACCCTATGGGGCAGTTCTACTCTGTCCTGTAGGGTTGCGATGAGTCGGAATTGACTTGACGGCAACGGGTTAATGACTAAGGATGTTGTGCATCATTTCATGTGGTTATTGGCCATTTGTATATCTTTTCTGGATAAATGTCTATTCAAATCCTTTGCCCATTAAAAAAAATAATTTATTTTATTTTTTGTTGTTGTTGAGAATATACACGGCAGAACATACACCAGTTCAACAGTTTCTACATGTACAATTCAGTGACATTGATTACATTTTTCAAGTTGTACAACCATTCTCACCTTCCTTTTCCAATTGTTCCTCCCCCATTAACATAAACTCACTACCCCCTAAGTGTCCAACCTAACCTTTCAAATTGCTGTTGTTAATTTGATCCGTATAGATAGTTCTTTAAAAGAGTGCAATGCTCAACGTTTACCCATTTTTTGATTCAGTTATTTGTCTTTTTATGATTGAGTTGTAACAGTTCTAGACACAAGTCCCTTATCAGATACATGATTTGCAAATATTTTCTCCCATTCTGTGGGTTGTGTTTTCACTTTCTTGATAGTGTCCTTTGAAGCACAAAAGTTTTAAATTTTGATGAAGTCCGATTTTTCTATTTTTTCCTGTTGTTGCTCGTGCTTTTGGGTCAAATCTAAGAATCCACTGCCAAATCTAAGGTCCTGAAGGTTTACTCCTAAATCTTTTTAGAAGAGTTGTATAGTTTTAGCTCTTACCTTTAAGTGTGTGATCCATTTGGAGTTAATTTTTGTGGATGGTGTGTGAGGAAGGCGTTCAGCCTCCTTCTCTTGCATATGGAAAGCCAGTCGTCCCAGCACCATTTGTTAAAAGAATTCACTTTTAAAAGCAACGTAGAGGATGTTCAAGGTGTAGAATACATTGGGCAATCTTAGCAGATCCTTGCTTCAAAATCGTAGACATGCCCTATGTACGCATGTCATCATTAACTTTGGTCTCTGTGGCTTAACATGTCGTGCTTACTTCATTTTGAGCTTGTTTTTCTACTTTTATACCTTAGCTCCCAGGTTCTTATGCATCTGCAGTGAACTTGAATGTACCTGGTTGTGGACCTTGTCTAGGGAGGATAGCCAAGGCCAAAGCCAGCGGACCAGATGTATCAGCAAGGATTAGTTTTGGACACAAAAACTACATAAAATAACAGTGACTCAAACAAGTTGTTGTTGTTGTTAGGTGCCGTCAAGTTGATTCCGACTCAGAGTGACTGTATGTGACTTAATAGAGCTGCCTCATAGGGTTTCCTAGGCTGTAATCTTTACAGGAACAGGTCACCAGGTCTTTTCTCCTGTGGAGAAAATATAGATGATATTCAAATTGTAGCATACACTGGGCAATCTTGGCAGATTCTTGCTCTAAAATTGTAGACATGCCCTATGTATGTATGTCCTCATTAACTTTGGTCTCTCTGGCTTAAACCACCAAGTTCAAACCACCAACTTTTCAGTTCTCAGCCAAACACTTAACCATTGCACTACCAGGGCTCCTTGACTCAAACAAGATACGGATTTATTTCTCCTTCATGCAAAAGAAGTGCAGAGGCAGGCAATCCAGTGTTCTTATGATGGACATCAGGGACCCAAGCTCCTTCTCTCTTCCTGCTCCATCATCTATTGTGTGACTCCCATCCTCCAGGTGTCATGGGTCCGACACAGCTGCTGGAGCTCCAGCCATCACACCTGCATTCCAGGCAGCAGAAAGAAGGTGGAAAGGGGCAATGCAAAAAGGGCTTATTTCCCACGTGAGCCAGTTCCCTTTAAGCAGCCTCCCTGGGAGTTTCACAAATAATTCCACTTATATGTTATTGGCCAGAACTTAGTTTCCTGGCCACACTTTTGTGCAAGGGATGCTGGGAAATATGTTCGGCTAGCTGAGCATGCTGCTGCTCCATGTGACCTCGGGTCTGTGTTACTAAGGAGGAGAGGGAGAATGAGTTTGGGAACGCTACCAGCAGTGTGTAAGAGCTTGTCCCTGAAGCCCACTGCGAGAAGCGTGTCCTTGTCTGACGGCTCCTTGCCTGGTTTTGGAGGGATGGGAACCAGAGTTCTCATGGACCACCAGCACGGAGATCAGAGGAGGCCTGGAGCCCCGGAAGGAGGCTGGGAGAAGAGTATACCCTGCTTGCTGCCCTAGGCGGCTGCTTTGCCTTCACCTCCACCAGTGGGAAGGAGTGGGGTCTGACAGGGCAAGAAGCCCCCATGGCATCCAGCAGAGTGTTTCAGAATTCATCTTGGGGCTCAGCATGGGCATAGGCAGGGTGCTGGGGCAGCCTAGACTATGGTGGGCAGAGTGTGGCTTCCAAGGAGCTGCCCAGCACACAAAAGGTGAACTCCCAGGAGGCAAACCCCGGATGCCTCCCTAGGGGCCAGGGCAGGATTCCAGCTCCAGGGTGGTTGTTGGAGTGAGCTGGGCCTGCTATCAAAGTGGAGAGGTCCCTTGGCAGAGAAGGCAGGCAGGGGCTCAGTAGCCGCGGAAACCAGGCCCTCCCTTGTATGAGGCAGAAGGCAAACTTCCTGATACCTGTGTTTGAGGTCATCAAGGGGCCAGCACGGAGTGGTTTGAGCAGAGCTGAGCGTGTGACTCCAGAAGCTTCTATTGTTGTCGTTGTTGCAGTTGACTTGTCTGACTCATGACGACGACCTTGTGTGTAACACAAGGACACGTTGCCTTGTCCTGCACCATCTTCACGATCATTGGTATGTTTGAGTCCATTGCTTCGGCTATTGTGTGAGTCCATCTCATGGAGGGTTCTCCTGGTTTTCGCTGACCCTCTACTTTACCAAACATGATGTTCCTTTCTAAAGAGCCCTCTTGTTTCCAAAGGAGGTCCCTGGGTGGCACAAATGGTTTGCACTTGACTACTAACCTAAACGTTGGCAGGTTGAACCTGCCTGGCAGTACCTCGGAAGGAAGGCCTGGCAATTGGCTTCCGCATATGAGATAAACATACAAAAACCAGGTGGATTCCTTTGCACCCACAAACAGAACCTCAAAGAGGAAATCACCAAATCGATACCATTTACAATAGCCCCCAAGAAGATAAAATACTTAGGGATAAATCTAACCAGAGACATAAAAGACCCATACAATGAAAACTACAAGACACTACTGCAAGAAACCCAAAGAGACCTGCAGAAGGGGAAACACATACCTTGCTCATGGATAGGTAGACTCAAGATTGTGAAAATGTCAATTATGCCCAAAGTAATTTACAGATACAATGCAATCCCGATCCAGATACCACCAGCATTTTTTAATGAGATGGAGAAACAAATCACCAACTTTATATGGAAAGGGAAGAGGCCCCAGATAACTAAAGCATCACTCAAGAAGAAGAACAAAGTGGGAGGCCTCACACTACCTGATTTTAGAACCTATTATACTGCCATAGTAGTCAAAACAGCCTGGTACTGGTACAACAACAGATACATAGACCAATGGAACAGAGTTTAGAATCCAGACATAAATTCATCCACCTATGAGCAGCTGATATTTGACCAAGGCCCAAAGTCCATTAACTGGGGACAAGACAGTGTCTTTAACAAATGGTGCTGGCATAACTGGATATCCATCCACAAAAAACTGAAACAAGACCCATACCTCACACCATGCACAAAAACTAACTCAAAGTGGATCAAAGACTTAAATATAAAATCAAAAACAATGAAGATCATGAAAGAAAAAATAGGGACAACGCTAGAAGCCCTAATACATGGTGTCTTAGTCATCTAGTGCTGCTATAGCAGAAATACCACAAGTGGATGGTTTTAACGAAGAGAAGTTTATTTCCTTACAGCAAAGTAGGCTCAAAGTCCAAATTCAGGGTGTCAGCTCCAGGGGAAGGCTTTCTCTCTCTCCTGGCCTTCTCATCAGTGTTCCCCCAGACTAGGAGCTTCTCAGCACAGGGACCCCTGTCCAAAGGACATGCTCTGCTCCCAGCACTGCTTTCTTGATGGTATGAGGTCCCCCTGTCTCTCTGCTCACTTCTGTCTTTTATATCTCAAGAGATTGCATCAGGACACAATCCAGTCTTGTAGATCAGGTCCTGCCTTACTAACACAACTGCCACCCATCCTCCCTCATTAACATCATAGAGGCAGGTTTATAACATACAGGAAAATCACACTGTACCAGGAATCATGGCCTAGCCAAATTGATACACACATTTTTTGGGGGACAGAATTCAAACCATGACACATGGCATAAACACAATACGAACCATAAATAACAATGCACAAGCACCAGAAGAGACTAGATAAATGGGAGCTCCTAAAAATCAAACACTTATGCTCATCAAAAGACTTCGCCAGAAGAGTCAAAAGACAGCGTACAGTCTGGGAAACAATTTTTGGCTACAACAAATCCAGTCAGCATCTAATCCCTAAAATCTGCAAGATACTGCAAAACCTCAACAACAAAAAGACAAATAACCCAATTAAAAAATGGGCAAAGGATATGAACAGGCAATTTTCCAAAGAAGATATTCAGGTGGCTAACAGACACATGAAGAAATTGCTTACGATCATTAGCCATTAGAGAAATGCAGATCAAAACTACAATGAGATATCATTTTACCTCAACAAGGTTAGCATTAATCCAAAAAACACAAAATAATAAATGCTGAAGAGGTTGTGGAGAGACTGGAACACTTACACACTGTTGATGGGAATGTAAACTGGTACAAGGACTTTGGAAATCAATTTGGTGCTTCCTTAAAAAGCTAGAAATAGAAGTACCATACAATCCAGCTATCCCGCTCCTTGGAATATGTCCTAGAGAAAAAAGAGCCGTCACACGAATAGACATATGCACACCCATGTTCATTGCAGCAGTGTTCACAATAGCAAAAAGATGGAAACAACCTAGGTACCCATCAACGGAGGAATGGATAAGCAAATTATGGTATATCCACACAATGGAATAGTATGCAATGATAAAGAACAACGATGAAGCCATGAAACATCTTATAACATGGAGGAATCTGGAGGGCATTATGCTGAGTGAATTTAGTCAGTCACAGAAGGACAAATATTGTATAAGACCACTATTAAAATAACTCAAGAAAAGGTTTAAACACAGAAGAAAACATTCTTTGATGGTTATGAGGGTGGGGAGGGAGGGTGAGGGTTATTTACTAACTAGGTAGTAGATAAGAATTATCTTAGGCGAAGGGAAGGACAGCACACACTACAGGGGAAGTCAGCACAACTGGACTAAACCAAAGCTAAGAAGTTTCCTGAATACAGTCAAACACTTTGAGGGACAGAGTAGCAGGGGTAGGGGTGTGGGGACCATGCTTTCAGGGGACATCTAGGTCAATTGGCATAACAAAGCTTACTAAGAAAATGTTCTGCATCCTACTTCGGTGAGTGGTGTCTGGGGTCTTAAAAGCTTGCAAGCGACCATCTAAGATGCATCAGTTGATCCCAACCACCTGGAGTAAAGGAGAATGAAGAACACCAAAGACACAAGCAAAGTATTAGCCCAAGAGACAGAAAGGGCCACATAAACCAGAGACTTCATCAGCCTGAGACCAGAAGAACTAGATGGTGCCCGGCTACCACCAATGAACGTCCTGACAGGGAACACAGCAGAGGGTCACTGATGGAGCAGTAGCACAACGGGATGCAGAACTCAAATACTAGTAAGAAGACCAGACTTAGTGGTCTGACTGAGACTGGAGGACCCCCGGAAAGCATGGCCCTGGGATTCTCTATCAGGCCAGAACTAAAACAATTTCCGAGGCCAACTCCTCAGACAAGGATTGGACTGGACTGTGGGACATAAAGTGATACTTGTGAAGAGTGTGCCTCTTAGCTGAAGTAGATACAAGAGACTAAATGGGCAGCTTCTGTCCGGAAGTGAGATGGGAAGGCAGAGAGAGTTAGGAGCTGGTTGAATGGTCATGGAGAATCAGGGGTGGAAAGGAGGAGTGTGCTGTCACAGTATGGGGAGAGCAATCAGAGTCACATAACAATGTATGTATACATTTTTGTATGGGAAAAAAATTAAAATTAAAATAAATACATAAAACAAAGTGACCTTCCCCCCCAAAAAATTTGCTCCCATAAAGATTACAGCCAAGATAACCCCGTGGAGCAGTTCTACTCTGTAACACATGGGGTCACCATGAGTTGGAATAGACTCGATGACAGTGAGTTTGGTTTTTTCTTATTTCCAGTGTCTTGGGAGGGATTGATTCTGCAGGTGGGGTTGCGAGCTGCCGCTGGAAGGGTCTAGAGGCATGCTGGGGCAGGGGGCTGGGGCTTCGAACGGGTTCATTCTGGTTCGACCCCCTGCTGAGAATTTGCATTCCCACCCCTAGATATACTGAATCAGAACCTACATTTTAACAAGATCCCCAGGTGATTACGTATACGTAAGAATCACCTGGGGTCTTGTTAAACATTCTTATGTATACATAAGAATCACCTGGGGATCTTGTTAAAATGTAGATTCTAATTCAGTACATCTGGGGTGGAAATTCAAATTCTCAGCAGGGGCTGAGCCTGGAGTGAACCAGTGTGAACCAGTGTGCCCTTCTGGATCCTTCAGGACTTAGCTATTGTCTTTGGCACTGAAGAAGTTTTTCTTTTACTCCTACTCCTGGAAAGTATCATTAAGAGAGATTAAAAGTTAAAATGTAAACCTCTGCTCTAGCTCCGGTGTGGGATATTGTTTTAAGCAGTAACCAAGGGTGATGGGGATTCTGGGAGGTGCCTTGAATCAAAGTCACTCCTTGCTCTAAGAAAATGAGAGTGGGGGAGCAAAGGGTGTGGGGAGGCATTTCACACCCCTGAAAGCTGCCCCGGGGCTGGACAAAGGGACAAGGGTCTTTGGCCACGCGCTAGCTGCTTAGGGCGGCAGGAGCGGGTTTCAGATCAGATCCGTGATGAATGGAGCTCCCACCTGTGTGGCCTGGCACACACCCCACCTGGACCCCACGTGGCCATCTGGGCACTGGGAACCATCCACCCGGACTTGGCGGGCTCCAGCCCCTGCCAGGCCTTCCCTTTGCCTGCTGTCTCCGACTTGAGTAGACGCCTCCAGCACCCCAGCCCACGGCAAGGGTCAGGAGGGTCAGAGACTGACAGGTTCTGCCCTGCAGAACAACCCAGCCCCTCGCAGACAGCCGCTGTGTGCGTGGTCCACATACCCCCAAGGTGCTGACCACTGCGTGTGACTCGGCATTACTGAGACACACCTGTCCCCCTACCTGAGCCCAGACCCAGAGAGGGCCAGGGACAGGCTGCTGGGACTGCTTGCCATCCCCAGACCAGAGAGGACCAGGGACAGGCTGCCAGGGACCGCCTGGCATGTGGGAGGCCAACTGTGTTCCTCACGGCCTCCCAGGTTGCTGGCTGCAGATGCTCATCTGCCTCTGAAGCTCAAGCCCTGGTCTGTCCTCTCTGCTTCTCGTCTTTGGCTCATGTAGAAGGGCGCCCTTTCTACCCTAGCCCTTGCTGCCCCCTTTCTCTGCCTGGGCACGTGCAGAGCTAGACCCCCCGTCAGCTGGGCCTGTCATCTGCCAAGAAGTTGGGAGGATTCTCAGCGGTGGCCAGCACCTCCCATGGGGCCCTGAGTCCAAGTCCCATTGGACAGAGCTGGGAAACAGGCTATGGGGTTGGCACGTGCAAACAGCCCGTGTGTACTCAGTCTTCAGTCCTCCTGCCCCATGTGGAAGGCCCACCACGTCAGACGCTTTATGGGGCAGGATGGGTACACAGAAGTCTCCATATGGAGGACAGAGATTGTCCAAGAATGTGGACTGTGTAAGGAATGGCAAGGAGTGGGCATGGGAAGACGAGAAAGAGACCGGCACTCACGGCAAACAGCCACCAGTTTCTTCAGACAGTCCCTTAGGTTGGCCTGTGCGTCAAGACTGTCTGTCACACGTGAATATGGGGTGCAGGGATGCTTTTGGGAAGGAGTGAGCATGGGGCGCCTTGCTGACTGGTATGCCCAGTCCTTATGAGGGGGCTGTCCCCTGGGGCACGCGAGCACCCACACAAGCTGAGGGGGCCCCACGGCACTCAGGGCCTCCCGCTGGGAGACCAGACTCAGCTCAAGGTTGGCTTCAGACCAGCTGGGTTCACTTCTGTGCCAGGGACTCAGTGATAGAGAACAGCCCTTCCCCGCCCCTCCCTGCCATCACCCCATAATCTGGGGAGTCACGGTCATTGTCTGATTCCTGCACAAAGCAACCTCCCCACTTTTCCTGAGCTTTTTCAGATCGTTTTCTTAGAAGGTGTAAAATTTATCTTATTGTAACAGTTTCAGAAACAATGAGAAGAGTCTACCGGTGGATTCCATCATACCTAGAATAAAACTGAAGCCAACTGATTAATTGTGATGAGTCAAGGATAATGTTGCAATTTTAAGGTAATCACTAAAATAATAGAAATAAGAATTTATACCATTCCAAATAGTAGAGTAAAAACAGTGGAATGAGAAAAGTTAGCAATTTAAAAGAAGACAAGATAGAAAGATGCATATATACAGGCACACCTTGTTTTTACTGCACTTTGCTTTATTGCACTTCACAGATATTGCATTGTTCGCAAATGGAAGGTTTGAGGCAACTTTGCGTTGAGCAAGTCTAATGGTGCCACTTTTCCAACACCTGTGCTCACTTCATGTCTCTGTGTCACATTTTGGTAATTTTTGTAATATTTCGAACTTTTTCATCATCGTTGTATCTGTTATGGTGATCTGTGATCAGTAATCTTTTATGTTACTATTGTAATTGTTTTGGGGCTCCACGAACCACACCGATATAAGACAGTGAACTGAATCCATAAATGTGTGTGTTCTGACTGCTCCACCAACTGGCCGTCCCCTGTCTCATCCCTCTCCTTGGGCCTCCCTATTCCCTGAGACATGACAATATTGAAATTAGGCCAATTAATAACCCTACAATGGCTTCTAAGTGTTCAAGTAAAAGGAAGAGTCACATGTCTCTCACTTTAAATCAAAAGCTAGAAATGATTAAGCTTAGTGAGGAAGGCGTGTCAAAAGTCGAGACAGGCTGAAAGCTAGGCCTCTTGCACCAAACAGTTAGCCAAGTTGTGAAGGCAAAGGGAAAGTTCTTGGAGGAAATTAAAAGTGCTACCCCCGTGAACAGCCTTATTGCTGATGTGGAGAAAGCTTTAGTGGTCTGGATAGAAGATCAAACCAGCCACAACATTCCCTTAAGCCAAAGCCTAATCCAGAGCAGGGCTCTAACTCTCTTCAATCCTGTGAAGGCTGAGAGAGGTGAGGAAGATGCAGAAGACGTGTGAAGCTAGCAGAGGTTGGTTCATGAGGTTTAAGGAAAGAAGCCACCTCTGTAACATAAAAGTGCAAGATGAAGCAGCAAGTGCTGATGTAGAAGCTGCCGCTTGTTATCCAGAAGATCTAGCTGAGATAGTTGATGAAGGTGGCTACACTAAACAACAGATTTTGAATGTAGATGAAATAGGCATATATTGGAAGAAGATGCCATCTAGGACTTTCATCGCTAGAGAGGAGAAGTCAGTGCCTGGCTTCAAAGGACAGGCTCACTCCTTGTTAGGGGCTAATGCAGCTGGTGACTTTAAGATGAAGCCAGTGCTCATTTACCATTTCAAAAATCCTAGGGCCCTTAAGAACTACGCTAAATCTACTCCGCCTGTGCTCTATAAGTGGAACAACAAAGCTTGCTTGAGAGCATGTTTGTTTACAGCATGGTTTACTGAATATTTTAAGCCTGCTGTTGAGACCTATTGCTCAGAAAAAAAGATTCCTTTCGAAATATTACTGCTCATTTACAATGCACCTGGTCACCCAAGAGCTCTGAGGGAGATACACAAGGAGATTAGTGTTGTTTTCATGCCTGCTAACACAACATCCATTCTGCAGCCCATGGATCATGGAGTAATTTCGACTTTCAAGTCTTATTATTTAAGAAATACATTTTGTAAGACTATCACTGCTATAGACAGTGATTCCTCCGATGGATCTGGGCAAAGCAAACTGAACACCTTCTGGAAAGGAGTCACCATTCTAGATGCCATTCAGAACATTCATGATTCATGGGAGGAGGTCAAAATGTCAACATTAACAGGAGTTTAGAAGAAGTTGATTCCAACCCTCATGGATGACTTTGAGGGGTTCAAGACTTCAGTGGAGGAAGTCACTGCAGATGTGGAAATAGCAAGAGAACGAGAATTAGAAGTGGAGCCTGAAGATGTGGCTGAATTGCTGCAATCTCATGATAAAACTTAAACAGATGAGGGGTCGCTTCTTAGGGATGAGCAAAGAAAGTGGTTTCTTGAGAAGGAATCTACTCCTGGTGAAGATGCTGTGAACATTGTTGAAATGACAACCAAGGATTTAGAATGTCACGTAAACTTAGTTGATAAAGCAGCTGCAGGGTTTGAGAGGATTGACTCCAATTTTGAAGGTTCTGCTGCAGGTAAAATGCTATCAAATAGCATCACATGGCACAGAGAAATCTTTCATGAAAGGAAGAGGCAACTGATGTGGCAAACTTTATTGCTGTCTTATTTTAAGAAATTGCCACAGTCATTCTAACCTTCAGCAACCACCACCCTGCTCAGTCAGCAGCCATCCGCATCGAGGCAAGCCTCCACCAGCAGAACCGATTACTACTCGCTGAAGGCTCAGATGATTGTTAGCATTTTTTAGCAATAAAGTATTTTTAATTAAGGTATGTACATTGTTTTTTAGACATAATGCTATTGCACACTTAATAGACTACAGTATAGTGTAAACATAACTTTTACATGCACTGGGAAACCAAAAACTTCCTGTGAATTGCTTTCTTGCGATATTCGCTTTATTGCCATGGTCTGGAGCCAAACCCGCAATATGTCCGAGGTATGCCTGTCTGTAATAGACAGGAAGAAATAGCACAAAATAAGATGGTAGAGATATATACATATATGTAACTAACTACAGTGAAACCTGTGAGAGCTGGAACTGGACAGGATTGCATTGTTTTTCCGGGTATCGCAAGTTTTCTGCCTCTGACAGAGCAGTCTTAACCACTTTTCTATCGCTCGGTCTTGGTGGAAAATATTTGAGTTTTCCTTCTCTGATAGGTTTCTGCCTTACACAGGTTCCAGCTTTTGCAGGTTTTACTGTATAACCAATGTGAAACAGATAAATGATCCAAGAAAGGGGGAAATATTGTTAGATTGGCTAAAAAGATCAAAATCCAGCTCTGTGTTATTTACAGGAAACACGAGTTTGAAAATAAAAACATAAACAATAATCTATGCAAACTGTAAAAGTAAAAAAAATAAAACACCGAAGCCCGCCAGTGGCCACGAGACCACCCATGGCGTTGTCCTCCCACTTGGCCTGGTCCTTCCCTCGTAGCTTGGTCCTCCCCATGTGGTCTGGTCCTCCCTGTGTGGTCTGATCCTCCCCACGAGGCATTGTCTTCCCCACATGGCATGGTCCTCCCCAAGTAGCTAGGTCCTCCCACGAGGCCTGATCCTCCCCACATGGCGTGGTCCTCCCCATGTGGTCTGGTCCTCTCTATGTGGTCTGATCATCCCTATGTGGTCTGATCCTCCCCACGTGGTCTGGTCCTCCCCACGTGGCCTGGTCCTCCCCACGTGGTCTGATCCTCCCCACGTGGCCTGGTTCTCTCCACATGGTCTGATCCTCCCAACGATGCCTGGTCCTCCCCACGTGGTCTGGCCCTCCCTATGACGCCCGGTGCTCCCCATGTGGTCTGGTCCTCTCCGTGTGGTCTGATCATCCCCATGAGGCCTGATCCTCCCCACATGGCCTGGTCCTCCTCACATGGCCTGGTCCTCCCCACATGGCCTTCTGTCAGCCCCTCCACTCGCTCCCTCTGCTCTGGCCACCCAGCCCTGAGCTTCCCACACCCAAGTGCAAGTCCTGTGGCCAGGCCTGTGAATTCACTGGGCTCATCTTCCTGCCTCAAGATTCTGTTTCTCAAAATGTCTGCAGGTCACCCCCTCGGGTGACAGCCTCGGGTCACACGTCACCTACTCAGCTCACCTGCCCTAATCACTCTGTCTAAGGAACATTTAATAGCCACGAAAACAGACTCGAACATACCAGTGATCACGAAGAGCACGCAGGACCGGGCAGTGTTTCCTTCTGTTGTGCGTGGGGTTGCTCTGAGCCGGGCAGCCTCGAAAGCAACTGACAACAACCAAGGAACATTTGGAGCCCCTGGTGGTGCAAATGGTTAAATGCACTTGGCTGCCGACTGAAAGGTTGGAGGTTCAAGTCTACTTGGGAGCACTTCGGAAGAAAGGCCTGGCAATCTAGTTCTGAAAACCCAGCCACTGAAAGCCCCATGGAGCACAGTTCTACCCTGACACACACAGGACTGCCGTGTCATTTTGAAGGCAGCTGGTTAGGGAACATTTACTATGACTCCTGGCTCTTTATTCTTGGTGGCTGTTATCGCCAGCTGTGTTGCCATTATAGCCCTGTGTTTGGGGTACGTGTGTGCGCGCGTACGTGTCCAGTACCTCCAGTCGGCACCAGCACTGACCTGTGGACGCAATGCAGTGCCACATTTTAAAGGAGGGTGGGGGTAGACGACCAGTGGGGGCCTTGTCCTCCTGCTGGGGGAAAAGCCTGGTGGTCCCACGATGTTGCTGCCCACCCTGGGGTCTCCGTCCTGTACTCATTTCCGCTGTAGTTGCAACAAATCACCACACCCTTAGCGGCTTAAGAAGGAGCCCTGGTGGCTCAATGGTTAAGCACTTGGCTGCTAACTGAAAGGTCGATGGTTTGAACCCACCCAGCAGCCCTGAAGGAGAAAAGGCCTGGCAATCTGCTGCCCTAAAGATTACAGCCTAGAAAACCCAATGGGGCAGTTCTGCTCTGTCACATGAGGTCACTATGAGTCAGAATCGACTCGACAGCACCTAACAACAACAAGTGGCTTAAGCCGATGCAAATTTTCTATAGCAACATAAGGCTGCTCGTTGTTCCCTATACATTTTTCCTGCCTGGAGGTGTTCTAGAAGCTTCCATGTGGGACCTCTTCATCGCCCCTCTAAGTGGCGGCCGTTCCTGATCTGCTTCTTTCCCAGCACCATCCTGCTCTACCACATGATGGCGTGGGGCCTGGCCGCTCTGCTCTGCGTGGAGGGAGGGGTCATGCTCTACCACCCGTCCGTGTCCAGGTAAGGCACAACTCCTACAACCCAGGTGCCCCGGCTCCCTGAGCTGTGCGGGTGCTCTTCACAAGATGAGTGGGCCCATGAGCCACGGGATGGATGCTGTGGAGTTCAGGCCATGGTCACAGCAGTGTCGAGGGATCAGGGGCTGGCTACAGTGCATGGCCCCTGGGGCTCTCCCCACATTCCCCTCCATGCCTGCAGCTGGAACTGGGGCTCATACACTGCATGGCCCCTGGGGCTCTCCCCACCCTCCCTTCCATGCCTGCAGCTGGAACCATGGGCTCATATACTGCATGGCCCCTGGGGCTCTCCCCACCCTCCCTTCCATGTTTGGGTTGGGAGGTGCCTGTGTGTACCAGTCTGTGTGCAAAGCTTTAGGTCCCCCCACCGCATACACACTGAGGCAGCTTTCTCACACCCACTGACTGATTTCTTACTCTTCAGTTTCCCCTGGATGAGCAGGTAAGTTCACCATTTGGAGAATGGGTTGGAGATGACGCGGAGCAAGCAAGGAAGCACTGTTCCAAGAGCTAATTCTGTACCTCCGCTTGCTACACGTTCTCGCTTCTCTTCTGTCCTGCCTTCTGGGCTGTCCTGACCACAGATATGGGGAGACGTGGCTTGGGAAACTGTTGCAGGGATTTCTTCAAGTGTAAAATCTCGTTCATGTAACTGTTTGCAAAGCCTCAAGGTACTTCTAAGGTTCTGCACTCTACCTTCCAGTGGAAAACTGTAGAACAGAGGCAGACAGTGTCTCTTTGTGATTTTAGGACTATGTGGACCAGGGATAAGGAGCCCTGGTGGCGCACTGGTTAAGTGTTTGGCTGCTGACCAAAGGTCAGTGGTTCGAACCCACTCAGTGCCTCGATGGTAGAAAGACCTGGTGATCTGCTTGTGTAGAGATTATAGCTTTCGAAACCCAATGGGGAGTTCTACTCTGTCCTATGGGCTTGCTGTGAGTCAGAATCAACTGGACAGCATCTGGTTTTTCTTTTTTTTCCAGACCAGAGATTAGCAAAGTACAACGCTCAGGACAAATCCAGCCTGCTGCCTGTTTTTGTAAATAAAGTTTTATTGGTACATAGCCACTCGCATTTGTTTATGTATTGTCTGTTGCTGCTTTCAGGCTGCAAAGGAAGAGTGGAGTGGTTGAGACAGAGACGACGTGGGCTGCGAAGCATAAAGTGTTTACTCTCTGACCCTTTGCAGATCACATTGGCTGTCCCCAGGTGGAGACTATTTCTCGTCCTTTTTGACTCCATGTAGCTACTCAATTAGCTGTCTCCAAATTGGCATTGCCTCTGCCACCATGAATCCTTGCAGGGGGCTCTGTTTAGAGCCGCTGTGTTAGTTACCTAGGATGGCTTTAAAGAACAGAGATTTATTTGCTCATCTTTCTGGAGGTTAAAAGTTCAAATCAGGCTCTGGGTCCTATCCGTTCTTTCCTTGTCGCTTAGTCCTGGGCGTTCCTTGTTCTCTGGCTAGTAGATGATCCTCACGTGGCGCTTTCCTCTGTGTTTGACTCTGTGTCTATTCTGCTCTTTTTATAAGACACCACTCAGGATAGATTGGGTTTAGGACTCACCAGAGTCTGGTATGGCCTCATTAACATAACAAAAGAATGCGCTTCTTTCCAAACAGGGTCACATTCACAGGTACAGGGGTTAGGACTTCAACCCATATTTGGGGGTCATAACTGAATACATAACACCCATCCACACAACCTTCTTCCCCGTGGAACGCTACAAGGACGAATACAGTATCCGTGTCCGCAGCTGTAATAGTGGAACGCTCTCAGAAAGTGGGTTGTCACCACTCACCTTCACCTTTGGGCTTCCGGAGACCTGAGGAAGCAGCCGTCAGAGGTGGCGGAGTCCCAGCCGCAGGGCTCTGAGGAGCTTCGTGGGGCCCGGTAGTATTCAGGAAGCTGCTGGCTTCAGCACTGGAGTCCTCTTCATTCTGTTCTGTAGCCTGGAACCCTGGAGTTAGTTCTTGACGCTCCCTTCCTCACTCTCCCATCTGTAGCTCGTTTTCAGTCTTTGCCTGGAATCCCATCTCTCCCTCCTTTTGTCTCCCTTTACCCCCAAGCCTTTCCAGACGCCCTTGAACCTTCACAGCTGAAGATGGAGGGGTTCTATGAAAACGAAGAAGGTGGCAGCATAACCCTTCCAATGCAAGCGGGAGGGAGCTGGCTCTCGGTTTTTGCATGTTCTGCCATTTTCCCCTCCTGGTCTGAGGGCTCCGTGCATCTTTGAGCACTTTCGTGTTTCTCAATCCACCTCCATGGCCCGAGGGGCTGTTCCCGCCTCTGCATTTCTATCTCCCTCTTGGGTTGGGTCTGAGCTGGCCTCGCCCCTTTGCCCTGATTCTCTTTTTCCTGCACACAGCTTTCCCTTCTCTCCTGTATTCTGCGTTCCTCAGTCGATAGCAGGGTCCGCGTGGGTGGCCTTCACCAAGTCTGGTGGGGACCCATGATTCCTATGACCCATCAATAGGAATCTGTCCTTTTCCCTGAAAGAGCCACCAGGACGATTGTTAGTCACACCCACGAGAACAAAGGCACTTTGCACTGGGAAGCTGTCAACAGCGAGTGGCTGGCGGGCAAGGACTGGACCGGCCGGCCGGGCCACGCGTTGGGTCAGCGCTCAGATCCTCCTGAGCTCACCGAATGCTTTTCCCTCCTTGAACTGGGTGTTTTTTCCTGGACTAGGCTCAGCGTGAGGGAGTCCACCATGCCAGCCTATCTTTCCCTTTCCTTCCTTTACCCAGCGGAAGCCGTTAGAAGCTCCCCCTGAGGAATAACTCGGAGGCCCTCCCGCTGAGGGACAAGGAGAGACATGACTGATTTCCCTTATTCTGCCGTCATGTCTGCTTGTCCTCAGACAGGACAAATGAGTCGGATTTCCTCTGTCAGAGTCAGAATTAGACGTGTGCGTTTCCCTTTTCACTCCCATCTTATCTCGGCTTCCAGATAAGCAGGCCGGTTTGAACCAAAGCTTTCCTCTGAGAATAACATGGTTCTCCTCTCTCAGGTGTGAGAAGGGTCTGCAGCACGCCATCCCCCACTATGTCACCACGTACTTGCCACTGATGCTCGTCCTGGTGGCCAACCCCGTCCTCTTCTGGAAGACGGTGACCGCAGGTAAACCAGTTGCTGTTCAGTCGATTCCGACTCATGGTGACCCCTTGTGTGTCAGAGTCGAACTGTGCTCCATACGGTTTTCAATCGCTGGTTTTTTAGAGGTAGGTCTCCAGGTCTTTCTACTGTAGGCAAGTCATAGGGAAATTCTCCGGGTACACGGTCATGGGGGACAGCTCCATGCCTTGGACTCAGATAATGGGCCAAAACACTCTGCACACTTGTGTCCCCAGAATGATGTGTGTTAGCCTTCCAGAATTGTCCAGGACCACTGACCCCATTCACCCACCCTTCAGAGGTGGATGCAGAATACAGGAGGACGCAGAATACACTTGGAGAAAATGAGCAGATTTAGTAAAAGAAAACGAGCAAGTCTATTTAGTCATGGGCTATGCAAGTCCTTTGCCAGCGTTTTGTTTGTCCAAAGCCAGGACTAGTCCACCTTTTACTTCTGCACTGGGCTAGGTGGTCTTTGAAGGAGGAGAAGTAGAGGGCAGTGGAGTGGGGAGCCCTGGGTTACAGATCTGTGACTGCCACAACGTACTGGGCCAGGATCTCCCCTTAGGAGAAGCATCCAGCTGTGGAGCAGAAAACAGGCAGTAGAGCGGAAGTAGGCGGAGGAAGTGGGTCTCGGCAATGGCAAGAGCTTGGTGAAAGGAATAGAGTGAGTCAGCGAAGGCAGGGAGAGCATTCCGGCCCCGCCCCACCCTCAGGGCAGTGGACCTGCAGCCTGCGGCCCACAAGTTGATTCCGACTCATAACAACCCTGTAGGCCCGGAGCAGAACGGCCCCACAGGGTTTCCTTACCAGAGCAGAGTGCTACATCTTCCTGCAGAGCAGCTGGTGGGGTTGAACCGCTGACCTTTTGGTTAGCAGCTAAGCGCTTAAACCACTGCACCACCAGGGCTCCTGCTGCAGGTCCCTAGTAACGGGAAACCATTGTGGCTCTTTGGACCAGCCTTTTCATATCTACATTTAAAAACAGTGTATTCATTCTGCTTTGGAGACTAGCGTCTGGGGTCTTAAAAGCCTGTGAGCAGCCATCTAAGATACTCCACTGGCCTCACCCCATCAGGAGCAAGGGAGAATGAAGAAGACCAAAGACACAAGGGAAAGATTAGTCCAAAGGACTAATGGGCCACAAGTACCACGGCCTCCACCAGACTGAGTCCAGTACAACTAGATCTTGCCCAGCTACCACCACTGACTGCTCTGACAGGGATCATAGTAGAGGGTCCTGGACAGAGCTGGAGAAAATGTGGAACAAAATTCTAATTCACAAAAAAAGACCAGACTTACTGGCCTGACACAGACTGGAGAAACCCTGAGAGTATGGCCCCCAGAAACCCTTTTAGCTCAGTAATGAAGTCACTCCTGAGGTTCACCCTTCAGTCAAAGATTAGACAGCCCTATAAAACAAAACGTGACTAAAGGGGCACAGCAGCCCAGGGGCAAGGATGAGAAGGCAGGAGGGGACAGGAAAGCTGGTAATAGGGAACCCAAGTTTCAGAAGGGAGAGTGTTACATGTCATGGGGTTGGCAACCAGTATCACAAAACAATATGTGTATTAATTGTTTAATGAGAAACTAGTTTGCTCTGTAAACCTTCATCTAAAATACAATAAAAAAGGATTAAATAAATAAAAATAATTTTTAACAATGTATTCAATATACCTTTTTTTTTTTTAAATGAGATTTCATGAGAAATAGGAATTTTGTTGCATCAAACAAATGAAAACAACTTATAGCAAAAAAAAAAAAATACTGGAAGGAGATGCACTAAGATGCTGGCAGTGGTTGTGTCTGGGTGGTGGGACTGTGGGTAGTTAATTCTTCTCCAAGCTTGTGTATATTTTCCAACTTGTCTGTAATGGAAAATTAGAATTTTTTCAATATAAAAAAAAACCCTCTTTGGTGGAGTCGATTCCGACTCATAGCGACTCTGTAGGACTGCGTAGAACTGTCCCATAGGGTTTCCAGGGAGCGGCTGGTGGATTCAAACTGCCAGTGTATTACCTTTATAATAGGGAGAAGAAAACTTTAAAAATATAGTTCCTAAACTGGCAAAACGTGAATCAAGTCTGGAGTTGAGTCAGTAGTGGGTCAGTGGTAGAATTCTCACCTTCCATGCGGGACACCAGGGTTTGATTCCTGGTCAATGCACTTTATATGCAGCCACCACCTGTCTTTCACTGGAGGCTTGCATGTCTCTCTGATGCTGAACAGGTAAAAGGTGCAGGGGTACAGGAACACTTGGTAGTATCTTTGCAATGCTTATGTAAATCTAATATTATTTCAAAGCAGAATCTTTAGAACATATATATTCTGTGTGGCTAATTGTCTCCATGAACAACTGCCTCCTTTGCCATGAGGCCAGAAGAACTGGATGGTGCCTGGCTACCATTACTGAACATTTTGATCAAAGATTCTATAGAAGAATCCTGATCAAAAGGGGGAATATTAAGAACAGGATTCCAGATTCTCATGGACTGCAGACTTTCTGGAGCCATGGAAGCTGGATGAACCCCTGAAACTATTGCCCTGAGATAATCTTTAAACTTTAAAGGAAGAATATCCCCTGAAGTCTTCTTAAAACAAAACAGTAGTTTAGCTTAACTAGTAAAGAATGTCTGCCTTGAGCATTGTGCTCTTTTATAAATTATCTGTATGAGATCAAACTGACAACAGCAGCTGAAAAGGATAGATGAGAAGCTTAGGGGGGCAGTGAGTTTATGTGAACTGGGGAGGAGCAACTCAGAAAAGGAGGGTGAGAATGTTTGCACAACTTGAAGAATGAAATCAGTGTCACTGAATTGTACGTGTGGAAATTCTTGAATTGGTGTACGTTCTGCTGTGTATATTCTAAACAACAACAAAAACTAAAATCTATATCTATATATCTCTTCCCTAGAGTCTAGGGAGGCTCCCAGCCAGAAGTTGCAGACAAATGATTATCTGCATTTTGCTTTGCTTCTCGCTCTCCTGGCTCTGCTGTGGACTCCTGACTGCTTTGATGCCCTTCCCTGTTACTCAACACCCTTCCCTGCTGCTGCTCAGCAAACGTTGACAGTGAGCATCACGTGCTGTTCTCCTGTTTTCCTTACAGTGGCCTCTTTGCTAAAAGGAAGACAAGGCATTTACACAGAGACTGAGAGACGGACAGGAGCCGTGATCAAGATCCGATTTTTCAAAATAATGCTGGTTTTAATCATTTGGTAAACGTCTTCAATTTTTTTTGCCCCCATTGCTAGGGGGATCTGAAAACAGCTTGCCATTTTGTTTGTCTGAGTGTGACCCAGAAGTCCCAGAGGGAAGAGTCTTTAGAAAGGGAATCTTTGAACCTGTGCCAGGTGCCCCGTGAGGAAATTCACGGAAGGAAAGCAAGCCCACAATTGACGAGCTTCTGGAAACATCCGAATGTACTCACAGTATACATAAAGCCCTCAGAACAGGAAGTCCTCAGTTTAGTGTTCAGACATCCCAACCATATGCTTCCGGTATTTTGTCCCATTACTGGAGTTAACTTCAAAAGAAAGCAGTCCACGTGCTTTTTCTATTTGCCCATTTGCATCCCAGAATTCCTGTGTCCAACAGGCATGGACACGTCTCACAGCTCGGTCTAGAAGGTTAGAGAACAGAGTCAAATTTTTCTTTCCTCGGTTCTCCCCACCATTAGTATCCTGCCCGAAAGTATCAGGTGGATGCTTTGAAAATAAACCCACAACCCAGGCAGGAAAAAGATGACCTCAGAAAACTCTTCATTGCGGTGAAGTGATACTTCTAAGGATGCGGCATGCCTTGGCCGTGTAAATAATTCATCTGCTATGAGGAAGTTTGTTTGGATGCCCTCCTGGGGTGTGTGTAAATTATCTCCCTCTAAAAATCCACTCAGCTCTTCATTTCAAAGTTCACACGTCCACCCACAATAACACTAAAGCATTCCAACATGAAATGCCCCAGTGAGATGTGTTTCGGTCACCATCAAAGCTTTGGGTGACTCCTCATAGAAGAGTGAATTCTGGGTAATTTGATCCAGTGCTGGAACATTACCCCCTGATGTGCTGGTGGATGTTACTGCTGGAGTCATTTGCTGATCTCTGCTTTAGACTCAGAAAGGGAGTTACATTTCTCCAATTAAATTCTGAATGTGCTGGTTCCTCACAGTCCCTTACTGTGGAAGTGGTCATCCGTCCCCCGAGAGTTAGGACTTCTAGTCCTTGGGGGAAACCAGCCCCCCACCCCCACCATTTAAAACCTCATTTTGTTGTGTGTGCTTTTCACCTGTGGGCTGTTTCCCTTCCAACAGCTGGTTGTCGAATATCATCAATGAAAGCCTTTTGTTCTATCTTGAAATGCAACCAGACATCAACGGAGGCTCCTTGAAATATGTCAGAATTGCAGCCAAGACCACGTGGGTCATTATGGTAGGTCAATGGTGATGTTAAAGTTTCTTCCGGGAAGTAAAAAACAAGGGGGGGAAGAAACCAGAATCATGATGTATTGTTATTTAAATATATAATGATTTTAATAGGCTCCTGGGTGACCTCCTCTTGGCTGTGGTGTGCTGAGGGAAGCCAGTCTCATTCACTGTATGATTTTAATAGGCTCCTGGGTGACCTCCTCTTGGCTGTGGTGTGCTGAGGGAGCCAGTCTCATTCACTGTATGATTTTAATAGGCTCCTGGGTGACCTCCTTTTGGCTGTGGTGTGCTGAGGGAGCCAGTCTCATTCACTGTTAGAATCATTATTAAGTGGGTACCTCAATTTGGCAAATTCACAATATCTAGGAATTTATTTGGAAGCAATATTCCAGACCAGGGAGAAGTCTTATGGAAGGAGATTGTCACATCTTTCTCCTATTTCAAACCAAAGTGGTAAATCTTTACAGAAGCAGACTGCCACATCTTTCCCCCATGCAGCAGCTGGTGGGTTTGAATTGCCCCCCTTTCGGTTCGCAGCTGAGTGCTTTAACCACTGCTCCACCAAGGCTCCTTCCAACAGACCCAGCTTATTATCTGGTAACCAGCTTACTGCCAGAAGTCATGAAATAGGCAAAAAGAGGCTGTTACCAAAGTAATTACCCTCTTCCCCCTGCCCCTCCCCCCTCTTCCCCCTCCCCCTCCTCTCCCCTCCCTCTCTCCCTCTCCCCTCCTCTCCCCTCCCTCTTCCCCCTCCCCCTCCCTCCTCCTCTCCCCTCCCCCTCCCCCCTCTTCCCTCTCACCCTCCTCTCCCCTCCCTCTCTCCCCCTCCCCTCCTCTCCCCTCCCTCTTCCCCCTCCCCCTCCCTCCTCCTCTCCCCTCCCTTTTCCCCCTTCCCCCCCTCCTCTCCCCTCCCTCTTCCCCCTCCCCCTCCTTCCTCCTCTCCCCTCCCTCTTCCTCCCCCCCCACCTCTTCCTCCCCCCCCACCTCTTCTCTCTTCAGGTACACTTTCTAGGTACAGCATCAACAGCCAACCTGTGTCTTGTCCCGGGCCCTCCGTCCATCCTGGGCCCCTCCCAAGTGCTCTAGCCCTGTTGGTGGGACCACTGACAGCTCTCCTTTCTGCTACGTCGCCCTGACTGACCCCGTGTGTCTTTCTGCCCCCTCCCACCCAGGGGATGCTGAATCCAGCCCAAGGATTTCTCCTGTCTCTGGCCTTCTATGGCTGGATGGGGTGCAGCCTGGACCTGTCATCTCCCAGGAAGGAGCTGCAGTGGGAATCGCTGACGACCTCGGAGGCTGAGCGGGCCTGCGCCTCCCCCGTGGGCTCCTCAGGGCCCTGTGACAGCCAGGGGGCCAGGAAGAAGACGCCAGGCTTGGGGCTGGATTCTGATGAGGCCCTGAGCCTGCTGTCGGAAGGTAATGCCCCGTCTCCCAAGGCAGGAGGATTGGGAGCCCAGAGCGCCCCTGGAATCAAATAACCAGGTGACGAGGTCTGTCTGGAGGAGGAGTGGATGACATCTCCAGGGCCCTTCAAACGGTGCCAATGGAGTTAGAATAGCTGGCACGGACGCTAACCTGATGTCTCATCATGCCCCTCACCTTTGAGTATTTTCACGGTGCCACTCGTGTGGTTGGAAACCCTGGTGGCGTAGTTGGTAAGTGCTACGGCTGCTAATTAGAAGGTTGGCAGTTTGAATCCACCAGGCGCTCCTTGGAAAGTCTACGGGGCAGTTCTACTCCGCCCTGTAGGGTCACTATGAGTTGGAATCGGCTCGACGGCGGTGGGTTCTCATGCACTTATTAAGCACCGTGGCCTTGTATTGATTATAATCGGCTCCCCGCATTGGCCTGGGCGGCATTTTGAAAATGAGATAAATTGTGACTTCCAACCCCTTCCCAACATTTGCTGCCAGACTACGAATGATACTGCATGACCTCTTTAGATTATAGGCTTGGTGTAGTTTGTCCAGCGCACTTGGGGCATTCAAGACAAAAAGCCCCCCAGCCAACGAGCTCCTTTAATCTGGCCCTTCCAGACTCTGCAGAACCCTGAGGGGATACTTCAGGCATCTTATAAATGATTCAGATTCGCCAATTCATATTACCATCTGTGATTAAAAACAAAAAAAGCATACACAAACATGTTGTCCACCAAATATTAACCCTTGCGATCCCACCAACCCATGAGTTTGCCCCACCAGGTTGGCTCATCTGTGGGTCGTGGTGTTAGTTGGGTTTGAGTTGGTTCTGACTCATGGTGACCTTACGTACAACAGAACGAAGCGTTGCCCAGCCCTGCATCATCTTCACGATGTTTGATAGCTTTGAGTTCTTTGTTGCAGCTATTGTGTAGCAGTGTATCAAACAATATTCTGTTGTGATCCATAGGGTTTTCATGGGCTGATTTGCAGAACTAAATCGCCAGGCCTTTCTTCCTAGTCTTAGTCTGGACGCTCCACTGAAACCTGTCTATCACGGGTTACCCTGCTGGTATTTGAAATACCAGTGGCATAGCGTCCAGCATCACAGCAACACACAGGCCACCACAGCAAGACAAACTGACAGACGGGTGGTGTAGAGCCCAGAATAACATTTCTCCTGCCCTATCTGTTTAAGCGAAGACTGTCCTGAGACCGGAAAGTGAACGACTTAAAAACTGTTACCATATTCAGCTACTTATCCATTTAAAACTAGATTTTCTCGATATGGTGCAATCAATCCAAAACACAGAACAATAATTTTGTTCTAACTAACTTTCACCTCACTTTCTGGTTTCTGAGCTTTGCGTTGACTAAAGCAGCATTATCTTTGTAATTGATTATAATATTTATTTTTTATAAAAATCAAATTGTAACTTATGAAATAAATTTTTGCTAATAGATTGCTCTTATGTGTTTATGGTTTAGGGTTCCCTGTAAGGTTTTGTTTTAGGAAAAAAAAAAAAATCTTTTGATTAGAAAAACATTTTTAAAAATCACTGCTCAGACATCCATGACAATTAAGCTGCCCTGACAATGTGAAATGTACCAGCACATTAATCCGTGCGAGGAGATCTTTGGTAGCTGTCATTTTATTGTAGCCCCTGCATATGTAAAACGTGAGGGAGAGAGACTCTAAGAGAGTTAGAAGATTTACAAAAAGATTGTGTTCAGGGACATTAAGGCCGCTGTGACTTTCTTCATCTGGGGATTGGACAGAGGTGGAACTGAGTTCTCTGTTGCTTACTTTCTCCCTCCAGAGCAGGGTTTCTCAAACTTGGCAGTACTGACATTTAAACTAGACCGTTCTTTGTGGTGGGGGCTGTCTTGTGCACTGTAGGATATTGAGCAGCATCCTTGACGTCTACCTGTTAGATGCCGGTAGTGCTTCCAGCACTGCACTGGTTTGTTGAAGCATCTCAACTGGTATTTCATCAGTTCCTGGAGCCTTGTTTTCCACCAGTGCCTTCAGTTGCAGCCTGAACTTCTTCCTTCAGTGCCAGTGGTTCTTGATTTACAATTCCTAGTATCTCCCATAATTCCTTGTCTCTCCTACAGTTCTCTCTTTTCCAACAATTCCTGCATGTCTCTTAAAAATTGCCGTTCTCCCTCAGAATTCTCATTTCTTCTCACACATCTCTACTTTCTTCTATAATTCTCTGTTCTCTCTTACCTTCCCCATCTTTCCTACAATTTTCTATTCTCCCTTTCAATTCCTTGTCTCTCCCACAATGCCCTCCAGCAACGCCCCGAGACCCTGCCCCAGGGCCTTATCCCACACCCACCAACCAGTCCAGCTCATGTGGAACTCTGGGAGAGCAGCTTTCCCCCCACAGCATGTGACACGCGAGGGCTCAGAGACTTGCTCAGGCGGCACGTTCTCCTTCATGGAGACCTTCAAGGCCTGAAGTGAAGCCCCAGTGCCCAGCTAGCTCACTGGGCGGTAGGCAGGCCCTGCCTGGGCGGCACAGTCTCCTTCATGGAGACCTTCAAGGCCTGAAGTGAAGCCCCAGTGCCCAGCAAGCTCCCTGGGAGGCCGGCGGGCTCCAACAGCGCTTGCTTCAGGCAGGCTGTTGTGGCACAAGTGTTCTTTTCCGTGGAGCCCCAGGGGGAGGATGAAAGGACCGGGAACTCTTCACACCACAGGACCCAGGCGTGCCCTGGAGTGAGAAGTCACGGGGTGTGCTCAACCCAGAAACTGATCATGAGCCACCATGTGACACAGCAGCGCAGGAGCTTTTGGAAGAGACCCACAGAAAACGCCTGCAGTTCCCACGGGCCTGGCACATCGTTACAAGCAGTGGGTGACCCTGTTAGAGCCAAGTCTTTCTGAAAAGCCACCAGCCCTTCCAGCAGCAATGTCGCTGTGGATGGAAGGGGTGTCCAGCGTTCTTCCAAGCCGGTCCTCGGTCTGCAGGAAAAGTGGGTTCCCCTCCAACAAATGGATCTTCTCCCTCCATCCTTGTCAGCAACCTGGGCTCTCCTGCTGGACCTGGATGTAGGGTCAACCCCAAACTCGGTCGTTTCCCCCAGCCGCTAAACGCCTCCTTCACCCTCTCTTCATGTAGTGCGTCACACCTGCTCTGAGCACCCAGACCTGTGTCCTCTCAGACTCCCCTCAACCCAGGCCTGGGAGGAAGCCCCGGACCCTGCCTCCTCCCCTTGCAATCCAGAGGGTGCTTTTATGAGGGAGACGTGGTGTCCTACTTGCCTTCCTGGCAATATTGCCACCTTTTTTGGTAACTCAGGCTGTTCTAGGCCTTTCCTAACCATCGCCTCTCCCGTCGCCATGATTTATCAGTGCCTCGTTTCCACATTCTTCCCCACGCCTTCCCTATGCCCATCAGTCTCTAGACATGCTCCACTTGGATGCCAAGGCCCTCACCCCCTGTGCTCATCCCCTCAGCGTGTGCTCATGGAACCCCTTCCATGTGCCAGGTGCTGTGCCAGGCGTTAGCTATGTGGTGCTGAGTGAAACTGAAAACACCAAACCATCACTGTCGAGTCTATTGCAACTCATAGCGACCCTATAGGACAGAGTTGTTGTTGTTGTTAGGTGCTGTCGAGTTGGTTCCGACTCATAGTGACCCTATAGGTCAGAGTAGAACTGCCTACAGTAGGGCTTCCAAGGAGTGACTGGTGGATTCGAACTGTCGACCTTTTGGTTAGCAGCTGAGCTCTTAGCCTCTGCGCCACCAGGGCCCCATGTGGTGGTGACTAAGACACACCGATTCCCTGCCTGCACAGCTCTCTGTTATAGAGGCAGAGACATAGCAAAGAATACAAATGATTGTACAATATTCCGGTAGTTAGAAGGGCTGTGAAGAAAAGCCAATCAGAGAGAGAGTGAGCAGGGACAGAGGCTGGGCTGAGAGGGCCATGGTTTTAGATAGAGTGTCCCGGAAGCCTCTTTGAGGAGCTGGTAGCATTTGAGTTGAGGCCTGATTGAAGGGAAGGAGAGAGGTGTCAGAAAATCTGGAGAGGAGCTTTCCGGGCAGAAAAAAAAAAGACCTGCAAAGGCCCTGAGGCAGGCCCAGCTCAGGGGTGAAAGAGAAAGACCCAGCATCAGCAAGGCCCACCAGTGGAGGGAGCTAGGGTCTGGAAACTTTTGTGAAGGGTCGTCATTTGCCCCTCCCACGACTGAAAAAGACCATGCTGGGTGCTGAATGGTGTCTTCCATGTCTGTATTGCCCACTCCCAGCCGAGAATCAGGCACAGAGCAGGCGCTCCCAGAGGTGTGGGGAAAGAAAGATCGAGTCCGACGTCTGCTCCAAAGGGCTTCCCACAGTTCCCTGTGCAAACAGACCCTCAGGATTATGCTTTTGATGGGAATGTTGGCTTTCATTTCACTGACATGCCTACGTTTTGTGTTTTCTTATAGTGTTGGATTTACTTTTTATAAGTCATCTCTTATTCCTTTTGAGGAGCCTGGGTGGTACAGTGATTAAATACTCAGCTGCTAATTGAACGGTTGGCAGTTAGAACCTACCAGCCAAACTCCGTGGGAGAAAGATGTGGCAGTCTGCTTCCGTAAAGATTACAGTCCGGGAAACCCCATGGGGTAGTTCTACTCTGTCCTGTAGGGTCGCTATGAGTCGGAATCGACTCCATGGCAGTGGGTTTGGTTTGGTTTAAGTTCCTGCTCCTTCTGGAAGAAGGGAAGGGGAAAGGGTGAGATCCACCACTACATGAAGAAAGCAAACCAACAAGCAGTGATGATGAAATTAAAAAATAAAAACAAAAACCAGGTAAAATTAGCCCCACACTGTTCCTAAAAATGGGCTGCCATTGGCTCAGAGCTTCTTGGATGGGAAGTGAAGAGAAAATGCCCTCAGTTACAAGACTGTTAACGATCCAGAAGAAACACACACCAATTGCTCATGGGAGCACAGCCTCTCCTGAAACCCAGGCCTGAGAGAAGTACCTCCGATGACTACTCTTGCAAAGGATGCTGAATAACTTGGAGCATATTGATTGGAAGGAGCGCTGGTGGCACAACAGTTAAGCGCTGTGCTGCTAACTAGAAGGCTGGTGGTTTGAACCCACCCAGTGACTCTGCAGGAGGAAGACCTGGTGATCTACTCTGCTAAAGATTACAGCCAAGAATATCCTATGGGGCAGTTCTACTCTGTCACATGGGGTTGCTATCAATTGGAATTGACTCGATGGCACCCAACAACAGCAAATATTTGATTGGTCATACGTGGCTGGCATTGAAGGAACCTATCAGTCACCACTTTCTCATGTCATCTGAAGAGTTCCAGTTTATGATTAGGCAAAGATTTGTCAGGCAGGGACTCTGCTCAATGCGTATTTACACGTGGCCTGGGAAGGTGGGAACGTTCTCCACGGGTGGCATCTCGGAGCTGTGGGAGGGGGCAGCTTGCTAAAACCATGTGGCCTCATCCGGAAAAAGGTGATGTGGAAGGGTCTTAGTTTTACAGAGGGCGGTGGCCTCCTTCCCTTGGGGCATGTCCTGGAGTTGAATACAGGTGACCAGGCCACCACGGAGTCCTTGTCGCCAGAGTTACTGCCTCCCAGGAAGCTGCATTGTGGTCACAGTGCTCCCATGCCTTGTGCTGCTACATTTCATGGCACACGTTGTGGGGCTTGAGGTCTCCCCAGGTCCCAGTAGCCGTGGCCTGCAGCATCCATGTGGCTTGTCTGTCTGAGACACTCAGCTGCCAGCCCAGAGATTGAATGGGGGGTGCTGGGAGGCTGAAGATGGACCTGAGACCCTAGACCAACGGCCCTAGACGATTGTGTAGGGTCTGTCCAATCCTTTGGAATGCTTTAGTCAAGTGTGACAGGGTGATGCAATCTTGTCTACGGACCGCGTGCACGCCAGGACTTTGACGTCCGTAGACCGCGTGCACGCCAGGACTTTGACGTCCGTAGACCGCGTGCACGCCAGGACTTTGACGTCCGTAGACCGCGTGCACGCCAGGACTCTGACCAAAGGTGGTGGGTCCCAAGCGCAGTGCTGAGCGCCAAGAGTGCTTTCCAAGGCTCACAATGCACGTCTCAGAACACAGCCACCATCACAGCCCTCTCTCTCTTCCTCCCCAGGTTCCGATGCCAGCACAGTTGAAATCCAAACGACTAGTGGGTCCCGCCACGAACACGAGGCCGACTCCGCTCCAGCCCAGGGAGGGCCTTGAGGGGGCTGGTGGGGCCCAGACCCCAGACTCCTCAGACTCGGGAACGCGCATTCTTTCCGGTGGTGCCCTGTCCACCGCCGCACGGCCGGGGCAGCATCCGCCCGCTTTCCTTTTGTCAGCCCATCGCGCTTCACCCCAGGATCCTCTCAGTGAAAGGAGAAGCGGGCCATGAGGGTGCTCTGGGGGATGGAAGGAGAATCCCTTCCGGACCAGCTACCCCACTGCTCACTTTGGCTTTTCTTTACCGTTAGGTTTTCTGAGGCTGGCTGCCATCTAAATGCCAGCTCCAAGTCCTTGGAAAAGTAGTCAAATAAAAGTCAATATTCCTGAGCTCCCGGCCCAACCTGGATTCTGTCTGAACAATGCCTCCAGCAAATGCTTGAAGTACAGTGCTGATGACATGAAACGTCAGGGAGATACAGAACACGCGTTCTTCATGTGCCCATTGGGTGGTGGAGAGGGAGCTTACCGGTTGCCATGGAGTCGACTCCGACTCATGGCGACCTCAGACGTGTCAGAGTAGAACTGTGCGCCATAGGGTTTTCTTCTGAGATGCCTCTGGGTGGACTCGAACCTCAAACCCAGCACGTTAACCATTTGCACCACCCAGGGACTCCAGAGGGGGCACGTTGTTGTTGGGAGCCATTGATTCCGACTTACGGCGGCCCCACGTGACAGAGTAGAACCGCCCCACCGGGTTTCCTAGGCTGTCAGCTTCACTGAGCAGAGGGCCAGGTCTTTTCTTCCAAGGAGCCCCTGGGTGGGTACAAACCGCCAACCTTTCCATCTGCAGCCGAGTGCATAACTGTTGCGCCACCAGGGCGCCTAGCCTCTGGTCCCGTGACATGCAGCAATGACACAGTCTAAGGAATCCTTGGGACCTGACTATGTCTCGATGCTCAGATTCTCGCCTGGTTCTTCATGTCGCTATCAGACGTTTACTGTCTGTCTTTGCAGAAAGGCTGCAGCTCCCATTGGGGTGACAAGCCACCCAGCTATGTGTGCAATGAGACCAGGCAGCCTGTTTAATCAGGACGCTGCCAACAGCAAGGCCAGGTGACACCTGCCTTCGTATCAAGATAGGGCTCCCTCTGCCTTTAGAAAGGCTCTCCAGGAAGCTCCCGGAGTGGCAGGTAGTTTTGGACAGTCACACAGCTGCGGGTGGATTCAGAGCCCACCAAGGTGGCAGTGCCCAGGGCGGCCCGGGACCTCAAGCTGTCAAGGAGATGTGGGGATTTCGGTTAAGAGCCCAGCTGCTAACCAAAAGCTTGACAGTTCGGATCTACCAGCCACTTCTTGGAAACCTACGGGGCAGTTCTACTCTGTCCTATAGAGTGGCTATGAGTTGGGATCGACTTGACAGCAACAGGTTCTTCTTTTGGGGGGGGGAGCGTTTGCTCTTTGTCTCAGCAGGGTATTCTGTCTGCCCCCAGTGTCAGAAGCCCCTCCTCTATTTGAGGGCTCCCCCCACCTGATGAAGGAGCCCCGGCGGCACAATGGTTAAGGACTCAGCTGCTACTGAAGGAAGGGCTGCCAGTTTGAACCTACCCAGAGGCTCCACAGGAGAAAGACCTGGTGATGTGCTTCTGTAAAGATAACAGCCTAGAGACTCCTACAAGGCAGTCCTACTCTGCCACACGGGGTTGCTGTGACTCGGAATTGACTTGACGGCATCCAACCACCACCACCCACGGGCTGGGCACAGCCCTCTCCTAACCCTAGAAGGAGAGTTGCTAGCTACTTGCTTGTCCAGCTTCCTCTAGAGCACAAGCACATTACTTGGCAGAGCCAACCAGATGCGTCTCCCATCTCTGAGCTAGAAGCTAGCGGCAGCGAGGCAGGGGCTGCAGAGATGTGCTTTTGGATAGGGGATGCCCCGGCTACAGCCTGTCTGGGAGGCAGCTGTGTGTCCAGTGCCAGGGCGTGGGCAGTCACACAGGACCAGTCCTGTGGCCTGAAGGGGGCCGTTGCTCCTGTCTGCTTGGCCACTCAGCCCGGTTCTCCAGCCCTCCCAGAGATGCTCCGAGTGGCCCAGCGCCATCTTCTTGGCTTACATTAGCCAGAGTCAGGGTCTGAAACATGCGAGTAAGAGCTGTCTGATTCTGTAGTTAAAACGACTCTGGCTGGAGCGGGCAGCCAGTACCACCAGCTGCACCCCGAGGTCCAGCGGCTTGACAGGGTGAGCTGAGAGGGAGACGGTGAGTCAGGCTTTCTTACGCCTACTTGCCAGGCACTGGGGACACAAACGTGGCTCTCAGCAATGTGGTGCAACCAGTCGGCCTAGGGAATAAGAAGACAATAACTGAGCAGACGATGCATTAGCTAACCAGACTCCACTCTCTCTGGAGGAATGTTCTTCTGGAGGCTGCTGCAGTAGGGGAGGTGGATTCTCAGAAGCTGTTGTCTTCCTTTAAAGATGGCGGACACCAGGGTACGCTTTGATGCCCCGCGGGGGATCCAGTGGAGGAGAGTGATGGTCATGGGGGTGGGGCGACCCAAAGGGGGGAGTCCTTGCAGAGGTGAGGGACACAGGACCTAGAGCCAGCTGTGTGGGTGGGCTTTGAGAGAGGGCTGTGGATGGAGGGGCAGGGATGGTGGGGGTCGGGTGGGAAGGTGACTGTCCCCATCTGATTTTAATTCATTGGCCAGTCTGTGTACTTTTCCTAATCACACCATAAACAACTTGTTCATACGTCTACTTATTTCCCGTGGTGGAGTAAGAAATCATCTGCAGTTTTGTAGGGATGGTTATTATTAGAGGTGGAATGTGCAGATCCAATCATTTACCTGTGGCGTTTCTTAAGGACCCGTTGCAGGAGGTGACCGTATTTCTAAACCAACCTCAGTTTCCAGAACATTCACTTGACGTTTGAGTGGAAGGTCACTACCATATAGAACGTTCTCCCTGCCCTTCCCCACACCCTCCCAACACTGTGCCCCAGCTTGACTCACTGTCCTCTGCCTTGCTTACCTTGCTGTGGGCAAGACACTTCCAAGAAGAAGGCCCACACAGGCAGCCAAATGCTGTTTTTTTGTGAAGCCTAAAAGAACCAAGTTTCTCCTTCTGTTTCCCTCCTGCTCCTACCTGGTTTTCACACATTTCTCAAAGGGACAGCCAGGTTCCCAACAGCAGTAATCCAGTTAGCACTTACCTGTTACCATCGAGTCAGAGAACTGCCCCATAGGGTCTTCTAGGCTTTAATCTTTACAGATAGGAGCCGTGGGGGCACAATGGTTAAGCGCTTGGCTGCAAACTGACAGGTTATTGGTTTAAATCCACCCAGCAGCTCCGAGGGAGAAAAGACCTGACAACAGCCCAGGAAACCTTATAGGGCAATTCTACTCTGTCATATAGAGTTGCCCTAAGTCGAAACTGACCCGATGACTCAACACAATCTTTCCGGGAGCAGTGCCACCAGGTTGAAGCTTAGGTCCCCAAAATACAAAGAAATCAAGTTGGAGTCTCAACAGAACATTTATGGAATCACTGCGGTAAAGATGACAAAAAAGCTCTACAGGTGTGGGCAATCACGTGGTCCCAGGCCCGCTCGTTCTGCACTGTAGAGAAACCCATCCGCTGCTGTTGATGTCTCCAGCATGGCTGTTGAAGCCAGGGCGCCATCTGTGACCACGGCCACGTGTGCGTTTACACTGTGGCCACTGCCTGCCTGCCTGCTTGTGCCGGCCACAAGGCTCTCCCTCTGCTTCATTGTGGTGCAGGAACCAGGAAAGACTAGAAAGAAATGACCGTGAGTCTCTGGGACTCCCTAGTGCAGAGAGATCCTGGACCCCGAGCAAGGGCTTCTGCTGAACGTCCGTCTCCTGGCCTCTCTGAACCCACTGCCTCCACCGTCAACAGGACAGCGAGGCCCGTTAATTACTTACGCGATACAACAAAACAGGCCACTTGTTGTCAATTCCGACTCATGGCGACCCCATGCATGTCAGAGTAGACCTGTGCTCCACAGGGTTTTCAATGGTGATTTTTCACAAACAGATCACCAGGCCTTTCCTTCAAGCTGCCTCAAACCTCCAGCCTTTCAGTTAGCAGCTGAGCTCATTAACAGTTGCACCACCCAGGCACCCCATTCTTAATTCAAGGGACCCGAAGAGCAGCATCTGCACAGATGTATCAATCAATGTTTGCTTGCTGTTAGCCTGCACATGGTGGAGGCCAATGTCGAAAGACAATGATTTCTGTTAACTTTGCATTCTTCAAATGACTCAAAGCTAAGCCTTGAACTCAAACTCTGAGAAACCAACAAGACAAAGTTCACTTGCTTTAAATCGTTAAAAGAACCAGCTTGAAATAAATGAAAAGGAAACACACTTTTCAGAGCTTCCTTGCTATTATTAGTACCTTTTATGTATTATTACCTTTTGTAAGAGCCAGGGACTGCTGTTGTAACAAATCACAGTATTCCGTTCCCTCTTCCCTGTTTTAACTCAGCAGCCCTGGAGAGAGGCACTCAGATCGTTTTCCTGTTGAGAACACGCAGAGCTCTGCCTTCACGCCTGGGCATCCACGTGGGCGCACGCGTTCCCGCACAGACGAAGAAAGCAGACCCACAGAGTTTTCTCATATCAAAATAGAGCAATTTATTCAAGACACTGAATATGATCGGTTGATTCTCTCTGGAAACACATGGGCTACGACACAGGAGGTGATTCAGAGAGTGTGAGGGTGAGTGGGCGGGAGGGCGAACCAAGGGGGGTGGGCGTGGACTCAACAGAATCTAAAAAAGGCTGAGGAGAACCAGGCCTGGCTGCACGTCTGACACAGACAATAAAAACCGCAGAAGCCAGAATTCAAAACTTCAGTGAGTGGCGGACAAAACAGTTCTGCATTCGACAGGAAACACAATTGCAAAAAAAAAAAAAAGGCAAAACGAGGTTTGAAAAGAGAAGCGACGGGGAACAAAGCAGACCCTTCCACCTGACAACAGTGCACTTCACTTGGCTCTGTGATTTCCACAAAGGTCCAGGCCGGCGGCATCTCGCGGGTTCAAGTGGGGGTTGCTTTGTGCCACCGGCCCTGTGGGTCCCCCGTGGGGCAGCGTCCTTTCCCGGGTGTGTATCAAACCCAACTGACGACTCACTGCAGATTGGTTGTGTTGGGGCTGCTTTCGGAATCGGCGTCTGATTTGGTCACTAATGAAGCAGAACAGTTTGTCAGGACTGTGAATAAAGTCAAACAATGACAGGACAGATGGGCTACCCCTGGACCACAAAGATGAAGCTACTGGCTTCTGGCGGCAGGTGGACGCGGGCGTGCAGATGTGGGCACTCGGTAAACAGCGGTGGACCGAGTGGGGTTGGCTCCGTGGGGTGCTGGCTGGCCACATTCCTGTGCTTGGTCCCCCTGTGGCCTACGGCAGGCAAGCTCATCTCAGGTGGCAGTGGGGGAAGCCAGCTCTGTGGCCATGGTTCTCCTTTGCCTGTAGGGGTCGCACTGCTGTGACGAGATTGAGCCCCTGCCCCAGACCTCGCAGCCCTCAGGGCCAACGTAAGGATTCTGAACATGGCTGGATGTATCAAGAGGCTCAAGTCAACACTTGGACGAGACCCCGGCTGCCTACATTCACGTGAAGATTGTCTCACAACTCCCTCAGCACACATTTGCCATCACGGTCTGACAGCACAAACCACGTCCTGACAACGGGCCATCTTCCACAGCTGATACTCTTGTTGGGATGAGCATATCTCTATTTGGGGAGGTGTGAAGACGGGGCTCATCCAGGCCCCCACAGACTGCATCCCACACCGAATCCAGAATCCCATCGTCCTCGCCTGGGGGTCCCTGCTATCCTCAAAGAGGGGAGTGTTGACTCCTAACGAGATCAGCCTTCTGGGGTAAGTGGTTAGGTAAACAGAGCCTGAACAACAGACACTCAGCTTGCAAGCAGAGCACTTCCTGGCTTTCTACAGATGGGGCCTGAATAATTTAAACACCCAAGCGGAGGCCAGTTAATTACCTTGAGAACCACCAATCCACCCTGGCAACTGTAGCTGGTTCCAGTTCATTCCAGGTTCTACCGGAAGCTCTTTTCCTACCCTGATGACTGGTTTCCGGCTCCAGGGATGGCCACTGCCCTCTGATTATCACCGTTATCTTGTTGCTGGAACACATACCCTGCTGACACCCGCCCACCGCCAGCCCCCACTGGCCTGGCCACCCACCCAGCCTTTCCTATGCCCGTGGGAGAGAAGAGGCTCTACCTTCCAGAACTTTCTTTCCCCACTGCTAGCTTAAAAACCAGGTCAGTGCCGTGTTATGACAGGTCACCCGATCCAACGAAAGGAAACTCCTCCCGAAGCACAAAGTCGAATTTAATTTTTTAAACACCAGTAAAAAGATCATCTGTTATTTAAGAAAAACCTTTTTCCTCATCTCTTGCCAGAGGAAAAAGAATTTATAAATGCAGCAAGAATGATCAGTGACGTTCTACCTCTGTGATTCCCCTGCAGGACGAAGGCCTGCCTTCCCCGTTTATTTTTGTGCGGAGACAAAATCACACCTTGTGGTTGTTGCAGTTAGCCTTGATGGACAAGCCAATGGTGGCCCCAGCAGTGACACTGCCTGAGAAAAATGCTGCTGACGGGGGAAGCTTGAGTTGCGCTGTCCATGCCAATGGCGTCTTCAGTATAGCCTGGTTTCGGAAGTGCTCCTCAGGGTCAGACTGCACGTCATCCTTAATTTCTTTCCTGCTGACCATGACGGTCAACACACACCAGCAGAGACAATGTCCCTCTTGGAACCCAAGGATCTGTAATTCTTGTCGGCTGCAGAACCATCCTGCTGCTAATCCATAGGAACCCTCCCTTTCCAACGAGAGTTTTCCTAACCGCCTTTTGTGAAGCTGAAGGAAAACGGGGGAAAAATTACCTCAGACCTGCCTGTGTCTTTGTAAAAGCTTTTAAAATACGAACCACATAAAGCGCTCTCTGTCTGATGGCCATTTTAGGATTTTAAAATTGTTTCAACATAAAAATATTTTTTTTTCCCCCAAAAATACTCTGGGCTCTTTATAAGTCTTTTTTTTTTTTTTTGTCTCCTGTAAAAAGTCCCCCTGCCCTGCATTTCTTCTTATAAAGCACTTGTTACACGTGGAAAGTGCCCTCGAGACGCTAAGATCTGAAGCAACTACTGAAGGGGACGAAAAGAATGGGTGAGGGGTGGGGCAGGGTGGGCAAGATGGAGGAGGGGGAGAGAAAGCTGTCCATCCAAGATTTTGTCATCGTCCATGTGGCTGCATCTACTGAGGGTGTCCTGGGGCACACAAGAAAACAAGACCAAGGAAACAGGTCGGGGAGGGCAGCCGGGGGTGGGGGGTGACAGGACAGAGGCAATGAACCCTAAACAGTTTCTCCATCCCAGACTGAAGGGCCCCCCAGACGACAGGATTCCAACTGATAGAAAAACCACTCAACCAAAAAGGATTCTAGAAAATAGAAAGTGTTGGGATTACAAAGTTGCGCATTTCATCGGTACAAACTGGGTTTGGAACGTCCTTTGCAAGAGCAACTGTAGTGTCCAAATTGGAAGGGGGAAAAGAAAAACCCCACCACAAGGAGGAGGAATTTCTTTTTCTCCCCTTTTGGTTTATCACAGCATTTTGCTTTTTTTTTTTGGCACAGTTTTCTTTTCTTTCCTTTCTGCCATCAGAGCCCGTTCCCGAAGGAAACGAAACCGTGCGTGCGCGAGCTGGTGGCTTCGTGTTGCCCAGGCTGCATGAACGTCTCAGGTGGAAATGCCATCCTTTTCCGCATGATAGGACTGTGGGTTGTTTCTTTTTTTGAAACTTCTTGATGAAGGTTACGAAAAATATATAGACTCCTGTGGCCAGGGACGAGTTGATTTCAAAGTACACTCTAACGCAAGTCAGGTTTGTACAGTTTTGGAGCTGACAGAATTGTGTTTGAAGAGTGCAGCAACCCCACACTGCTGGTCCATTAGAATTCTCTTTTCTATCATAGTTTGTGTTCACTTCCGCAGATCTAAAACACACACCTGCAAAGAAAGAGAGAAAGCCTGTTCTCTTGAGAGACAACATGCAGATACCTGTAGAGTGGAGGTCGTTAGCAAACTGGCCCATGGGCGAAATCTGGCCCACTACTTGGTTTTATAAATAAAGTTTTATTAGAACACAGTCACGTCCTTTTGTTTACATATTGCCTATGGCTGGTTTCGCACTACAACGGCAGAGTTCAGTAGTTATGACATAAGAGCATATAGCCCCACGATGCTGCCTCTTTACAGGAAAAGTTTGCAGGCCCACATTTCAGAGTGATCCCATTAAATTCTCTGATCATTAAAGGAAGTTTAATTTCCTTTCTCATCTACTAAAAATAAAATGAAAAAAAAAAAAAAAATCCAATAACAAAAACACTAACGAAAGAAGGAAACAAAGCCACTCAGACTTCTAAAGAGACTTTTCACAGTTATCAACCTTATGGGTGAGAGTTGTTTTTGTTTTGTAATTCTTAATTTCACATTACAAGTCTTACTTTCAAGACATTATGCCTCTTCCTCTGGTGGCTCAAACAATGTACGACAAAAAAGATGAGTCAGATCAAAGCTGGGCACAACCTCCTAATTCTCAAAGAGTCAGTTAACCCAGACATTCGTGCAACACACACCAAGGAGCTACCACATGCCATATGCTGCTCTGGGCTGGGGAGCCAGCACTGAACAACCCAGGTCCCTGCCAACTGGAGAGAACATTCTAGAACAGTAGTTCTCAACTGGTGCACATTTGCCCCCCAGGGCATTTGGCACTGTCTGCAGACATTTTTGGTTGTCACAATTTGGAGAGGATGGTGCTCCTGGCATCTACTGGGTGGAGACCAGGGATGCTGCTCAACATCCTACAGTGCACAGGACGGCCCCACCACACAGAATGACTAGTGAGTGGAGACCAGGGATGCTGTTAGACACCCTACGGTGCACAGGATGGTCCCTACCACAAAGGATGACTAGTGGGTGGAGACCAGGGATGCTGCTAGACACCCTACAGTGCACAGGACGGCCCCCACCACAGAGAATGACTAGTGGGTGGAGACCAGGGATGCTGCTCAACACCCTACGGTGCACAGGACGGCCCCCATCACAGAGAATGACCAGTGGGTGGAGACCAGGGATGCTGCTTGACACCCTACAGTACACAGGACGGCCCCACCACAGGGAATGACTCAGGGGTGGAGACCAGGGATGCTGCTAGACACCCTATAGTGCACCGGATGCCCCCCCCCCCACCAAGAATGATCCAGTCCCAGATGCCAATACTGCCAAGGGTGAGGAACAGACAGACTGGAAGAAGCATGCAGGCAAATGCTGTGATGTGAGGTCAGTGGTATGAAACAACAATGGAAAGAGACAGACAATGGCGGGGCAGAGGGCTCACTCCTTTCAAGAGCCTGATCTGGGAGGTTTTCTCAAGAGATAACATTTGCGTCCACTCCCCATCTGTCAGTTTGTCCTACTGCAGTGGCCTGCAAATGTTGCTGTGATGCTGGAGCTATGCCACTGGTATTTCAAACACCAGCAGGGTCACCCATGTGGACAGGTTTTTCAGTGGAGCTTCCAGACCAAAACAGACTAGGAAGAAAAGCCTGGAGATTTACTTCTGAAAATCAGCCAGCGAAAACCTGTGGATCACAAGAGAACACTGTCTGCTAGAGTGCTGCAAGATCAGCCCCCGGGTTGGAAGGCACTCAAAATACACGGCGGCTGCAGCAAAGGACTTGACAATACCAACGATCATAAAGACGGCACGGGGCCGGGCAACGTTTCCTTCTGCTGTGCACGGAGTTGCCATGAGTCGGAGCCAACTCAATGGAAACAGCAACAACGTGTGGAGCCCCTGTTTCGTACACAGAAGGCATGTGCTCAGCATTATCTGAGGGAGAAGGTTCCGGTAGAAGGAAGTAGCTTGTGCACAGGCCCTGGGACAGAGCATGCCTGCAACGTTGGAAGAACTGCAAAAAGGCGTCACGGCTGGCATCATCTGAGTGCGAGTATCTAGCAGCTCCTGGAGAATTCCTGCTGGGCACTGTGGACTCTGCTCGCGTGTTACTTGGCGTACGATGTGTCCATCCCCTCTGACAGCTCCCAAGTGTGTGGTTACAGATGAGAGCCCGAGTGGGGGCGGGCAGAGTCAGCATCCCAGGCTCCCTCTGAACAGCAAGGGCTGAAGAGTGAACTCCAGCGGGCGCCAGGAACCAGCTGCCTGACTGGCGCCCCCAAGGCTTAAAAACAAGAAGTGGGCCAAAGCCAGCTCCAACGTTGGAGGGAGCAGTGAGGACGACCCCAGCGAGGGCTGGCTCTGCCCCCAGGCTGTGCGAGCAGACACCCAGCGTCCAAGAATGGTCAGAGAAGCTTCAAGACAGACTAGCCTCTGAGCTCCTGACAAACGGACCCAAGCACAGAGCACAGGAGGGAACATGCACGTCCAAGGGTGACGCTAGGACCCGAGGCCAGCTGCCGCCATCGGAGGGGATTGCAGATCCCGTGTCGACACAGAGAATAACTAGAATGAAATCCTGGTGGCACAGCTTCTAGCATCACAGCAACATGCAGTCACCACAGTACAACACACTAACAGGCGGAGGGCAGACACAAAAGTCTGAGTTGTCACCTGAGCACACTTAGGGGCCACGGTGACCCTCAGCCATCAGCCCGTGTGACCCTTGCTTTGGAGATTAAGGTATCCTCAAGTTGGTGGACAATCAGAAAGGACAATGTCCATCCTGGGGGCACTGGGACCCAGGTGGCCAGAGCATGAGCTGGGGTACTCCTGGAGATAAGACAGGAGCAGATGTTTCACCTTGGCACTAGTGACCTTTGGGGCCGGCTCATTCTTGGTGGTTTGGGCCATCCTGTACAGTGTAGGGTGTCTAGCACCATCCCTGGTCTCCACCCACTAGTCATTTCCTGTGTGGGGCCGTCCTGTGCCCTGTAGGGTGTCTAGCAGCATCCCTGGTCTCCACCCACTAGTCACTCTCTGTGATGGGGCCGTCCTGTGCCCTGTAGGGTGTCTAGCAGCATCCCTGGTCTCCACCCACTAGTCATTCTCTGTGGTGGGGCCGTCCTTTGCCCTGTAGGGTGTCTAGCAGCATCCCTGGTCTCCACCCACTAGTCATTCTCTGTGGTGGGGCCGTCCTGTGCACTGTAGGGTGTTGAGCAACATCCCTGGTCTCCACCCACTAGTCATTCTCTGAGGTGGGGCCGTCCTGTGCACTGTAGGGTGTCTAACAGCATCTCTGATCTCCACCCACTAGTCATTCTCTGTAGTGGGGGCCGTCCTGTGCACTATAGGGTGTCTAGCAGCATCCCAGGTATACCCACTAGTCATTCTCTGTGGTGGGGGTCGTTCTATGCACTGTAGGGTGTTGAGCAGCATGCCTGGTCACCACCCTATGGATGCCAGTAGCATCCACCTCCCCAAGTTGCGACAACTCATGTCTCTAGACACTGCCAGATGTCCCCTCTGGGAGCACAATCACCCCCAGCTGAGAGCCACTGATTTAACTGCAAAAATGGTGAGCAGAAGGACATTCCAGAGGGACGAACAACTGGCCATTCCCAGATGTGGGGCTAACCCAAATGGGACCCAGCTGGGAAGTTTCCTTCGCTCCATACGCACTCCTTGGTGCCTGCTGCGTGTAAGGCACTGGCTGAGCCCTCAGTAATTAGTCCTACCAATGACAACAACCCCCTGGAGACCTGGCTGTAAAGTCCCTCTCAGGGTCTAGCCATTGTCACCCACCCCCTTTCCCGGGCTGGTCCCACAAACCCACAGAGCCACTCACTGAGCCATCAGATGCACTGGCGCCCACTTTGTCCCCACGCGCATTCCAGCACACCTCAAAGATGCCGCCGGTGCCCCGGTAGCTGTGCACGAGGCTTCCACTCTGCAAGTCAAAGCAAGAGTCACTTACAACACGAGCATGAACTCAGAACACTTCTGGGGTGGGCAGCACCCCGCCCCCGTTGTTTACCATGAAAATCTTCAAACACATGGAGGAATGTTCAGCTCAGAGCTCCTACCATGGGGAGCATGGATGACCTGCTGATGCCCACTGAATCTGCTGCCACATTTCTGCAGAGGCCACAGGCGGCTCCCTGCCTAAGACAGCGTGGCAGGGGGACCAAGGCCCATTCTTGTGAAACGCAGGACTCATCTGATGGCCAATTTTGGCTCAAGGACTTTGATGAAACATTCTTCATCCGAGGCTCTTCCTTCCTGTGATGGTTAATTTTGTGTGTCAACTTGGCTAGGCTATGGTTCCCAATGGTTTTACCAAACAGTACACTAGTTGCTGTTCCACAGTGTAATGTAATATAACTAACTTCCATAATGCAATGTAATCTAGTTCTGCAATGTAATTAATGACCCCTCCCTAAGGTAATATAATAACCTTTCATAATGTAGCATAATGTAATGTAATGAGCTTCTACAATGTAATGTAACGTAACTGCCCTCTATAATGTAACCTAATAAAATAATCGACCGATCAGTTGAAGGAGAGTTTCCTCAGGGTGTGGTCTGCCTCCAGATTAAACAGTGTATAAGGGGTTGGTGTTGGCTTCCCCCCATTTGGCTGCTCTGCTCTGGAGAGCTTGGATGGAAGGACAGCACCACCACCCCGCCACCAGCCCAGTATCTACAGAGCTGCTTCTGTGATGATAACGGGTAATGCTTTTCTGAGATGAGAGCTCACGTCCAAGAAGAACAGGATACAGGCTGAAGATGCCATGCCAGGGGCTCAGAAAAAGGGAAGAGAAGAACCCTTCAAGGCAGAAGACATTCTAATGAACTCAGACCTCTATAAACTTAATCATCTTAAAGCAGTGAGTTTAATGGCCAAGAGCCCCGAGGACACCCAAAACTGAAATCTTCCTGGGGGAGACGAGCTGCTCTGGGTGCACACTGGGGATAAGACCCTACAGCCTACGTGAAGCAGAGGGAAGACGGCACCGGGGCCGGGCTCTGCCTGGGGAATTGAGTGTGCTTAGAGTCATCTTACTGGGGCAGCTCAAGTGAGTGTACAAAAGGGTCACTGAAAACATCCTCATGGGAGTCAGGAGATTACCTGAGTATTCCAGATATGAACACACTTGTCGAAGGAGCCACTGGCCAAGTATTTCCCATCAGGACTAAAAGCTACACTGTAGACAGGTTCCTGATGCTTTGTGAGCGTGTGAATGCAGACGCCTCGCTCCACGTCCCAGAGTCGAACCGTAGAATCAAACGAAGCACTGGCAAAATGGTGGAGAAAACGTGACCACAGGGATACACTGGTTTGTTTCTATTTTTATGCACCGTCTTTCTTCCCTAGTTTTCAAGTTGGGAGAGAGAATACACTGGTGATTGTTTTCTCTTTCAAAACGTGCCACTCAGATGTATTGAAAAGAAAGCCTTAGTTATAAAACGAAACAGAAAACCAGCTGCCATGGAGTCAATGCCGACTCAAGGCGACCCCATGTGTGTCAGAGTAGAACTGTGCTCATAGGGTTTTCAATGGATGATTTCTCAGAAGTAGATCTCTAGGTCTTTCTTCTGAGGTGTCTCTGGGTGGACTCGAACCTCCAACGTTTTGGTTAGCAGCCAAGTACGTTAACTGTTTGCATCACCCAGGGAGCATAAAATGAATACCCTCTGCTTTGTTGGGTGGGGCTACCAGGGAAACAAACTGAAATCTACATTCATTTGTTTGAGTTTTCTACAGATACGAAGGACAAATACTTTCACAGAATTTCTGCTAAGTTTTCTAAGATGCTCCTATGACTTAAAATGTAAAATCTCTCATCACCAGCTGAACGAATGCAGATAGCCTCATTTGGAAAAATCACAAATTGAACAAGTGAAAATGTTAATCCAACAGGAATTAAAACATAATCACATCCAAATATATGATCCCACTGCGGAGGACTGCAAATTTTAGTTTTCAAATTTAAAATAAGAGTACGTATCACGAAGCTGTTATCTGGCACTGCATCTCTTGACGGGGGCAAAAAGGATAATTTACATTCACAGTGGGTGCCATGGGATACAAAAGCACCTTCTGGAGCCATCAAAAACAATTACAGTATATAAGGGCCACAACAGATGGACCCTAACAGAACGGGAGAAAAATGCAGAACAGAACCTCAAATTCCTAAAAAAAAAGAAAAAAACAAAACAAACCAGATCTACTGGACTAGTTGAGACTGGATGACTCCCTGAGACTCCTGCCCACAGATACTCCTGAAACCTTGAACTAAAACTAGCCCGAGTTCACCTTGTAGCTAAATAACAGAGGCTAACAAAATGAAGACTATCACCTGTGAGTACTGTGTTCCTTTAAAAATCACCTATATAAGACCAAATGGTCAACAACTACTTTAAAACAAAGATGAGAACGTAAGGGACTACGGAAACTAGATGAATGGAAACGGAAGATCCAGAAGGGAAATAATGAGAACATTCACGCATTGTGAAGAATGTCACCAATGTCACTGAACAACTTGTGCAGAAATTGCTGAATGGGAACCTAAACTGCTGTGTAAACTTTCACCAAAAACACAATAAAATATTATTTAAAGAAAAACCTTACAAAACAAAAACGAGTATAGTGTATTCTCCACCACGGAACTTTATGACAATTACTTGCATTCTCTTTCCTGGTAACCAGACGTTCCTTCCCAAGTCCTATCTTTTCCAGGCTAAGTGAACACCCACAGTTCTTCAGAACATGGCTTCCAGATCCCTGAGTACGCTGGCAGTCAGTCTCAAAATCGCACCAGCTTGTTCTTTTAAATATTCCCACGAAAACCCCGGTCACTGTATTTTGAATGGGGCCTGGCCAGCATCAGGATGCTACCATGCTGTTTGCGGCAGCCTACAGTGAGTTGGTTCTGGGGAGATCACCTTTGTCACTGATCCTGGTGTTGGACGGACTCTCATGCTGGTTCCTATGGAGCCTACTACATAAATGGTCAGGTGACACCTGTCCGCGGCTATTGCTGTTTGGTGTTGAGTCGATTCTGACTCATAGCGACCCTATAGGACACAACAGAGCTGCCCCATAGGGTTTCCAGGGCTGAAATTTCTAGGGGGACAGATCGCTAGGTCTTTCTCCCATGGAGCCGCTGAGTGGGTTCAAACTAACTTTTCAGTTAGCAATCAAGCAATTACTTAACTGTTTCGCCACCAGGGCTCCTGATCTGTCTAGGGCCGGGAAACCCCTCATAATCACTCAGACATCCCACTACCCTGCCACCTTCACATCCAAGCCGAGCCAAGCAAAAGAAGCCCCAGGTTCGAGCCTACCTGTTTCCTTTCTCTGTCTTAACAGAAGCTGCCTCTAAAGCAAGGTGCTCTAAACCTGGACAAGTAACAACTACCTTCTACCAACCTCCCAGCTGAACCAATCTTTATCTTAAGTTTGCTGTCGCTTGATAGCTATGTACCGTCAGCGCCTTCAAAGTGAGCTACTGCTTCACTCAGCTGGGACAGGGCTAAAAGAGCCTGCACACGCCTTAGCTGCCACAATGTGTCGCTCCATCTGTGGGTTAACTCTGGCGGCCGGGTTCTACCTGAACAACAGCAGGCAAGGCCACATTTAGGAGCCGCACCTGGCTGCTGCCGTCTCCCCTACCTTGCCAGCATGATGTTGGAGTTGGGGTTGCTAGTGGCCGGGCCGGTGGGGCTCCACTTTATGGTGTAGATCTCTTTGCTGTGAGCCTGAAGGTCGTGGACACACGTATCCTGCTTCATACTCCAGATCTGGGGAGGCAGATTGAGAGCACCATGAACACACAGTGGCACCCAACCAGGGGAGTGCTGCATTATCACTCCATGGCTGTGCCTTAGGTCTCCCACCCCCTGAGGAGCTCAGAGCACTGTGGGCACTACAGACAGCATATAGGCTCCCGCTGTCCAGGAAGTGCCCGAGCAGAGAGGGGGCAAACGTTACGGGGGTGCTGGAGAGAAAGGCTGCAGGAAGGCCAGGGCTCTCAGCAGGATCCTTGGCTGATAAACAGGAGTTAATTAGATGAAGGCAAATAATCAGGTTTTTTCCCACTTCCACTTGCTGCTGATTGACTCCGACTCATGGCAACCTCACATATATCAGAGTAGAATTGTGCTCCACAGGGTTTTCAATGGCTGTGATGCTTTGGAAGTAGACTGCCAAGCCTTTCTTCCAAGGCACCTCTGGGTGGGCTTGAACCTCCAACCTTTCGGTTAGCAGCTAACAGCATTCACTGTTTGCACCACCCAGAGACTCCAATAATCGAGTTAGCAATGTGAAAAAATTAGGAAGGATGCACGTGCAGTAACAAAACAATAACCCAAAGGAACAGCGGACGTCAAGCTTGCATCTGTGCACATCGGGTGTGGGGGGTGAATGGCCCTTCTTTCAGACGATTTTACCTTTAATGTCATGTCATCGGAGCAGGACGCTAGCAGCATTCCAGAAGGATCCCACTTGATTGCATTGACCTCATTCTGAAAGAGAGCAAAGGGTTGTAAAAAGAAATAAAGGTCTGTGACCAACTCGACAGGTTAGACAGAAAACTTAGGGGGCAATGAGTTTATGTTAATGGGGGAAAAAAAAAGAGGAAAAGGATAGCGAGAATGGTTGCCCAACTTGAAGAATGTAATCAATGTCACTGAATTGTGCGGGTAGAAATTGCTGTACCAGTATATGTTCTGCCGTGCATATTCTCAATAAGAGAAAAAAAAAAAAAAAAAAAAAAGGTCTGTGAGTAGGTAACACATCTGTACAGCAGGGGGCAGTAGTGTGCTTGTCTTCTTTGCAAACATATTGACCTGACACGGCCGACAAATCCATATATTTTCCTGTTTTTCTTACTTGGCCTTTCTCATTTATGTAAAATCACAGCCATACACCATACATAACCAGCCACCCTCATCCATATTCCTTTAAAAAAAAAAAACAAAAAAAAAAACTCAACCAGGGAAAGAAGCAAAATTACATAGAATAAATGCATAAATAAAACCTATAAAACCACAGTTATTTTAAAACTGGACTTTCAAACTCACTTTTATATGCACTCTTCGTACAACAGTTACTCTGTCTAAAAAGATATTTCTCTTTTGGTGGTGAATGAGGTGGCGGGGGGGAGGGTGGAATGAAAAACCATACTTTTTTATGTAAGAGTTCAACATGGAATGAGGGACTAACCCAGGCCAGAGGTGGTGTGACCCCAATTCCCAAATACACATGCAGATAAACAGATGTGCAGGACAAATCAGATGCACGTGCTCATTACTGCTGGGGAGTCCCTGGGTGCCACAAATGGTTAACATGTTTCACTGGTAACCAAAATGTTGGTGGTTCCAGTTCACTCAGCGGCTCCTCCGAAGAAAGGCCTGGTGACTTCTGAAAAACCAGCCTTTGAAAACCCCATGGAGCACAGTTCTACTCTGACACACACGCAGTCCACAGGAGTTGTGCTGACTTGATGGCAACTGGTTTGGTTTTTGTTTCTGGTCATTGCTAGGAACACACACACAGTTGAAAATACAGAACCCTTGCCTGGGGTGGGAGTGGGGGGGATGGACTCGCAATCCAAGGCAAATAGGCAAGTCAATAACAAGCGACAGTATGTACAAGCTGAGTTTTCACAAGTGGTTTTGGCTGCTACAGGGTGGGCAGGAAGGAATGGTCTTCCAGATAGTCTTCCAGGTCTAGAGGACCAGGTGGCCCCTCGGCTAAATCCTGGGGATGGGGTGTGGGGGTACTGTGACCCCACCAGTCAGAAGAGAGCAGAAATTTACAAAGGAACCACCTGCAGCAGAGTTGTGAGGCGGGGATGGCGTGCCAAGCTGGGTGAACTGCGGAAACGGTGGGCATGTGATGATCCAGTGGGACATGTGGGGCCGGTGGCGGGGACAGTCCCACATACGCCTGTTGTCCCAGCCTACCAATGAACTAATTTCACAAACCAAAAACAAAAAACCATAGTCTAAGTCAATTCCAACTCATGGTGCCCCCATGTGTTATAGAGTAGAACTGTACTCCATGGGGTTTTCTTGGCTGTAATCTTTACGGAAGCAGATTGCCAGGCATTTCTTCCATGGTGCTGCTGGGTGGGTTTTAACTCCCAACCCTTAGGTTAGTTCCAAAAAAAACCAAACCTACTGCCACTGAGTCGATTCCAACTCCTAGTGATCGGGCAGGGTTTCCAAGGCTGTAAATCTCCATGGAAGCAGGCTGCTGCATCTTTTTCCTACGGAGCTACTCACCTTTCGGTCAGCAGTCGATCACTTTAACCACTGCGCCACCAGGGCTCCTTTAGGTGAGCTGTCGAGTGCAAATCATTTGTACCACCCCTGAACCTCTAACTAATTTTACACTCATACTTAATTTTAGAGTCAATTTCAGATGCATAAGTGCCCTGGATTGGATCACAAATTATATGGTCACATTCACTTTCTGAGGACACTGAGTTTTGCGGAGTGTTAACCAGAGAAGTGACAAGGCCACATCTGGTTCCGTGTGGCACCAATGGCAGATGGGCTGGAAGGAGGAGCAGGAGGCTTGGAGTCAAGGAGCATAAGCTGCGGAGGATTATGTGGTCAGACTGGAGATGAGTGTGTGTGATACAGAGGGTCCAGGAGGACACCAAGAGCAGCTGGGGCTGGTAAGAGGCACTGACCAGGGACAGCTCATCATGGACAAAGGCTGTGTGGGCAGCCCTGATTACAATGTAGAGAGGAACAGCTGTGGGCAGATCTCTTTGGGCCTGGAGTGTGCATCTGGTCACATTTACTGCCCCCAGCTGAACCACCTCAGTCCTCTAGGGTGGGATGGATCTTGTTTTCAGAGAGGAATTCTCTATGACCCTCCCTCCCTCACAAAGTCTCTGGGTGATGCAAGTGGTTAACAAGCTGGCCTGCCAACTGAAAGGTGGGTGGTTCGAGTCCACCCAGAAGTGCCTCAGAAGAAAGGCCTGGAGATCTACTTCCAAAAGGTCAGCCATTGAAAACCCCATGAACACAGTTCTAACCTCGCACACATGGGATCACCATGAGTCAAAACTTACTCCACAGAAACTGGCTGGTTTTTTTCTTTTCCTCCCTGACTCTACAGCTCAAGACACAGTTCCCGGGAAGCTCCCAGACATGGCTGAAAGGTCTTGGGAAGAAACAGGTGCAAGGAAGTTGAGCTCCTGTTTTGTTGAGAATGATTGGCTGCTATAAGACCCATTTAAAAAGCCCGGTGGTGTGATATGGGGAAAGTCTCGATGGAGTTAGCTAGAAGATGCAAAGACTTTTAGCGTAGCCATATTAACAGCTTGCCTGGATTCTCCTGGCAGAGGAGGGGATAGCCTGCGATTAGAGAAGAAGCAAGTTTAGACCAAAAAATACAGAGAGGAGCAGTTTATAGCCACAGAGAGATGTGAGGAAAACAATGTCTACACGCAAAAGCACTTCCCCACCAGGGCAGACGCTCGGAAGGTAGGTACAAAGGAAATAAGAGCTGAGGACGAGGAATTCAAGCTAAAATGCGAGGCTCTGGGGGCTGTGATCCTCTTCCCTGGCTTTAACACGAGGGTTTGAGATTTCTGACTCAATTCAGAACATTCCGTGACACTCCTGGTGCTGAAGAGGAAGCAATGGATGCTGCCCTTGATCAAGTACTCTGTGTCTCCTGAGCCAGCCAGCCGCACCAACAAGCAACCACTGCCCACCATTGCAGGTTAAGACTGAGGTGCACACGTGGATGACCGGAACCCGGGTGGGAGCCCGGGGGTTCCAGAGGAAGCCAGAGAGAAGAGGACGTTTGAATGGGGTCTGGAAAGATGGGGAGGATTTTGTGTGGGACCACAGGATGCTCTGAGAGTCTAAGGTGGGGGAGCATTCCAGGCAGACGCGAGACAGGCAGTAGTCTTCCAAGGAGACTGAGTCACAAGGGAGAGACGGAGCGATCCGCTGGGGAAAGGGCCATGCCAAGAAACCTCATGAGGATCCAGCTGCTGTTTATAACATTGTTGTGTGACATTTTCCCCCTCTGGTTGCTTTTAGGCACCCTGGTGGCAGAGTGGTTCAGAGCTCAAGCTGCTAACCAAAATGGTCGGCAGTTTGAATCCACCAGCCCGCTCCTTGGAAATCCTATGGCGCAGTTCTACTCTGTCCTATACGGTCACTGTACTCAACACCAACAGGTTTGGTTTGTTTGGAGCCCTGGCGGCGTAGCAGTTAAGAGCGCAGCTGCTAACCAGAAGATTGGCAGTTTGAATTCAACAGCCGCTCCTTGGAAACCCTAAGAGGCAGTTCTACTCCGTCCTATAGGGTGGCTGAGTCAGAATCGACTCAACAGCAGCGGGTTTGGCTGTTTTTTTTTTTTTTTTTTTTTTAAAGCTGCTTTTAGGAGCCCAGGTGGTGCAGTGGATAAGAGCTCAGGCTGCTAACCAAAGGTCAGCAGTTCAAATCCACCAGCCACTCCTTGGAAACCCTATGACGCAGTTCTACTGTGTCCTGTAGGGTCTCTATGAGTTCAGAATCGACTCGATGGCAACAGGAATGGGTTGCTTTTATGATGTTCTCTTTATCGCTGATTTTTAGTGTTTCACGACCATACGCCTAGGTGTGTAGGTGTGGTTATGTTTATCCTGGCTTGGGGTCTGCTGAGCTTCTTAGATTGAAAGTTGTTTACCACTAAATTGGGAAAATGTGCCCATTATTGCCTCATATAATTGTTCTGTTCCATTTGCTTTTTTCTCTCCCTCTGACACTCCAGTTACATGGATGTTGGACACTTTTCTATTTCTCCATGGGCCAGTAAAATTTCTCTATCTCCAGGTTCACTAATCTTACTTCTGTACTCTCCCATCTGCTGTGAAGCCCCTCCACTAAGATTTCTGTTTCAGATATTATACTTCTCAGTTCTCAAATTCCCACTGATTGTTTAGTTTTCCTTTTTCTGCTGAGATTCCCTATCTATTCATTTACTATGACCATCTTTTCCTTTATGTTCTTGTACATTTTTATCATACCTACTTTAAAAGTCTTTGCTGCAAATTCTGGCATCTGAGTCATCTCAGGGTTAGTTTTAGTGATTTTTCCCCCTCTTGATAAACTATGGTCACCTTCTCCTGTTGCTTCATGTGTTTAGCAATCTTTTATTATATGCTGGACATTGTGGAATTCACATTGTAGAGAGTCTGAATTTTTTTCCCTTTTATTTTCATTTTCTTTTAAAGGGCACTGAGTTTTGTTCTGGCAGGCGATTCAATAATCCTGCCAGGCCTGGATTTATTCTTTGTTAGTGCAGGTCTATTTTCATTTCTCCTTAGGCCTCAGGCATGGCCCTTACTCTACGGTAAGATTCTCATTCCTAAGGTGTGTTGTTTCTGGGCTCTGAGGTGCTCAGTCTCACCACTACAGCTTGGCTGGAATTCCAATGCCTCCCAGCATTGCATAAACGCTAACGTCCTCTTCACCTCTCATTTCTATAGTAGCCACTCTCTGCTAGGCCCCGTAGAGTTTTGCCCTGTGCATGCGCAGCTTAGAAACTGGCCAAAGATCTGCAAACAATTTTACACAGACTTCTGAGGCGCCACTTCTCTGGAACTGCTCAGTTCTATCTTCTCTAAAACCCTGCTCTGCAAATTCCAGCTGCTACATCAGTCCTGAACTCCAATTTCTGCCTCGCCAGATCTGTGAGAGCAACACTCAGCTTGGGCTCCACTGCAAAGGCAAGTGGAACCATGGCAAATGTGGAGCTCATGTGCATTTCCTTTCTCTCAGGGATCACCGTTCTGCTCTGCCTGTTGTTCAATGCCTGAACACTGCTGCCTCCTGCACTTTGTCCAGTTTTATGGCTGCTTTTATTAACAGAGAAAAGTCTGGTACCAGTTACTCTGCTGGGGCTAGAAGTATAATTCCATGCAAAAGTTTCTGGATTTTATCCAGCAGACTGAAGCGTTCGATCTTTTCTTCAATTGAGACACATGACAGATGGCATTCACATACAAACATGCTTCTACAGGTTACCCATGTTTTGGCAGATATGCTATAGATAAGTCAAACTTGTTTTAGGAGAATCTCTGTCAGCCTTGGTTTCACTTTCTTCCTTCCCACCAATTACTGGAGTGGGCTACAAAGAGCCTTCAAATGTTTCCTTAAGCAGGGTGATAACACGAGCCTCTCTCTTTTTAGAAGAGTCACAGTGGAAGATCGATTGAAGGGGGGATTAGATAGAAGAATTCTAAACATTTACATACATGTTTATGTACATAGGCATAAAAGTAGGAAGTGGCATATGTAATTTATGGTAATTTAAAAATTCTTTTGAAAGACAGTAATGTTTGTTAGGTGGCATAACCCTCCTTCACTTGGTTTCTCAACTCGAACTCATCATTACCACTGTCACTGCCTACCTATACCTGGTAGAACTGATCTGCAGCCACAGTGCTTTTTTTTAAAAAAAAAAAAAAAAACCAATATTTTATTGTGTTTTTGGTGAAAGTTTACACAGCAAATTAGGTTCCCATTTGACAATTCTACACAAATTGTTTAGTGACATCAGTTACATTTTTCACAATGTGTCAACATTCTCTTTAACTGCATTCTGGTTGTTCTGTTTCCAGTCCTCTAGTTTCCCTGCCCTCTTATCTTCTCATCTTTGCTTTAGAGTCATTGCGGACATTCTGGGCCACCCACCCCGCCGCTATCAAGTTGATTCCAACTAATAGTGACCTGACAGGACACAGTAGAACTGCCCCATAGATTTTTCAAGGCTGTAAATTTTATGGAAGCAGACTGCCACATCTTTCTCCCACAGAACGGCTGGTGGATTCAAACTGCCGACCATTTGGTTAGCAGCTGAGCACTTCAACCACTGTGCCACCAGAGCTCCTTCTTTTAGCAGAGGTACCATCTCTCCACTTTGGCATTCTGGGTAGTAACAAGACGGTCGCAACAGTTTCAAGCATCATGTTCAGAAACAACAACGTCTGGCTGAACAGAGATGGAAGGCTGTAGCACAATATGCCTGGAAAGCAAGGGCTGATCTTCCTCGTTGCCCAGCCCATGACCCTGCTAACAGGCAGTGCTTTTTAATTCTAGGTATAAAAGAAACAGCTCCCTCCTCCCAGCACATTCTCATGAACTCGAGTCCAGCAATCAGAATGCCCACTTACTGTGTGTCCTTGGAAGGTTTTCACTGGGCGGTCACAGCCGAGTCTGCACACATGGATACACATGTCCGTGCTACAGGAGGCAAAGGTAGTGTTGTTCTGCCAGTCCACATCAAGAGCGGGGGCTGTGGAGCAGGGAACACAGGGAGAACATTGGCATCTATTAGTCGTACACAGAGCTCAGCTGATTCATCAGAACATGTAACAGCATAGTCGAGAAGCCTTATCTAATAACGTGCTGACAGATATTTCCAGCTCGTACACAGCCTCTTTGCTTCAAAGACCTGAAAGACCTTCTCTGTCTACATCCAGAGGGATGACCAAACGCCTCTGCAGAGAGACCTCCTTAGTCCTTTCCTGACCTAGGGTGTATAGCATTTCTCATTCCTGTGTTCACAGATAAGCAAGGGTAAGTGCGAAGTACGTGGCTGCCTGCTTCTGCTTCCAGGAATATTGCTGTGATGAACAAGTTTCATTTGTTTTAGGTAAGAAAGAGAATAAAAGAGAGGAAAATGACTTCGTATCTTATGCTCAAGATCCTTCTATTAAAAAATCTCCCACAACACACTAATGCATTCCATCCACTGCCCTTTTCACATTCCTTAAATTTTTTCATTTCACAGTCTCAGCCCTATCAACAAAGGACAGGTTCCAGAGGTCCCCTTATTCAAAACAGTCCTTATAATTGATTCTTTCCCACAGAATCTAGTGCATTTTTAGCACAAAAAAAAAAAAAAAAAAAAGGAGGGGGGTAATTTTTTTTTAAATGACTTCAGATGAGCTCAGCCTCATTTATGAACTTACGTGCAAGCTTTATCCACATTTGGGGAAACAATTTCTAGAATATAAACATATATACATTCTAAGAACCTGGTTTTCTCGACCTGGAGAGTGAAGACTGAGGTGGCAGAATAACTGCCATTTAGGAAGGAGTTGCATGTTCTGGTTATTTCAAGTTGGGGCATTTGCTCTTACTAGTTTTCTGTGGCCCTAAAATATTCCTTGAATTTGGACAGGACCATCTGCAACCAAATCTATTTCTCCATACAGAGCAAATACTGCCACCTTTACTAAACCCAGGTTAGCCCCATATGTCAGTGGACACGTAACTGGTCCGTGCAGGGTCACTTGAGGGACAAAGGTTTGTCTTGGAATTGGACCATAAAGAGGAGTTTCTGTGGAGGGTCTCAGTTTCTTTTTATATCCACTGATGGGGAGGGAAAAGTAGTGCTGGCCTTATGGATCCTTACTGCATTAGCCTTCCTCCTGCCCGTGCCTCCACTGAGTGAAGTGCTCTGCAAGGTCCAGAAGGCCCAGCTCCACTGGGAATGGGTGTTGGCAGGAGGGATGAGGGGTAAGCAGAGTGGAGGAGGCTGCGTCTGGGAAGAGTCTGCACAGTCAGGATGGGCCCTGGTATTGAGTGGGCTCCACACATGTCCCCAGGAGAAGGGGCAAGGTCAAGACAACTCTCCCAGCTTGTGGAGGCCAGCCCCACTCATCTATTTTCCTATACACCACGTCTTCTCCATTATGCAAGGCAAAATATGGGTTCTCACTCCCCCTCCATTGCTCACAACATGTTTTTGGCCTTGACTCCACACACAGTCCATCTGGAAATCCTGCCTTTTCCCTAAGTGCCTGAATACTGCCGTGATTCTCCCTTCACCTACTAAAGTCCAGAGCTGGAGTGACCAGCTGGACATGAGGAAGGTGAGCCTCACGGCACAGCTGCTGGGCTTGGTATCCTCAGCTGCAGGTCAGGTCCCTGGGCTGACCCTCTGGTGCTGGGTACAGGGATTCCCCACCCCCAACCCCCCACAATTCACGGGTTTGCAAAACACGCCTCGTGACACTCCATTACAGGCCACCATGATTCCTATTTTTCAAACGATGTCACTTAAAGCACGAGGAATCAATAGACACTGGGGGCTGTTAGTCCCCAGGAGCCTCTGGTTTTGGTTCATCATCAGCTGAGCAGTAGATAACACAGAGCCAACATGACTGACACACAGCTGGGACCTTATCCCCTTCTCCAGCACGTATCACATTTGCTTGGAAACACATTTGGGAGAAAAAAAAAAGAGAGAGGTAGTATGATATGGGGGGAAGAAACCAGGTTAGAATCCAAATCACATAACCTCCCTGGGTGCAGTGCTCTCATCTCAAACACCAGGACAAGGACTGGCAAACTTTTCCCGTGAAGGACCAGAGAGGACATATGTTTGGTTTTAGGACCATCAATCTATGTCGCAGCTCCTCAACTCTACGCCAAGCAACTGCAGACGATACGTAAACAAACAGGCTTAGCCGTGTTTCAATAAAACTTTATTTACAGAAACAGGCAGCGGGCTGCATTTGGGCCGTACTTTGCTGACTGCACTGTAAGAGGCTGAGTGTACTGACCACCAATGTCCCTTCCAGCTGCAGAGGGCTCTGAAGCCAATTACCTGAGACAACTACCAGGAGTCGGCACCAGAACTGGGAGGAGAATGCAGCTTGCTCACGATATGCTAACGGTTGCACTGCCCCTTCCCTTCTCAGTCTATAAACAAGGGGTGCAGCCCTCCACGTGTCTATCCACCATAACTGCAGGAATCCCATCAGCTTCCACGTTCCCCTCCGTCCCCAGGGGAGTATGGTGTGGGAGGATCTGGCTGAAAGCCAGCAGAGGCTTTTTCCGCAGTATACATTCCCAGGGCAGAGACTGTCTCCCTTTGTTACATCTTAGCAGAGTGTTTAAAAACAGGCCTATGGCATCTGGGGTCTTAAAAGCTAGCGAGCAGCCATCTAAGATGTACCAGTTGATCCCAACCCACCTGGAGTAAAGGATAACGAAGAACACCACAGACACAAGGAAAGTACTATCCCAAGAGACAGAAAAGGCCACATAAACCAGAGACTCTATCAGCCTAAAACCAGAAGAACTAGATGGTCCCCAGCTGCTACCAGTGACCACCCAGACAGGGAACACAATAGAGAGTCCCTGATGGAGCAGGAGAAAAGTGGGGTGCAGAACTCAAATTCTAGTAAAAAGACCCGACTTAACGGTCTGACTGAGACTGGAGGAACACAAGAAGACATGGCTCTGGACTCTCTGTTAACCCAGAACTAAAACAATTTCCGAAGCCAACTCTTCAGACAAAGATTAGACTGGACTATAAGACATAAAATGATACTGGTGAAGAGCTGCTTCTTAGTTCAAGTGGATACACGAGAGTAAAGGGGCACCTGCTGTCTGGAGGTGAGATGAGAAGGGAGAAAGTGATAGGAGCTTATTGAGTGGACACGGGAAATCAGGGGTGGAAAGGAGGAGTGTGCTCTCACAGTATAGGGAAAGCAACTAGGGTCACATAACAATGTATGGTATAACTTTTTGTACAAGAGACTAACTTGAATTGTAAACTTTCATTAAAAGCACAACAATAAAAAAACAACAACAAAAAAACAGCCCCATGGTTCCTGGCACATTTCCTGCACGTGCCCAGAGGACTGAAGGGAACAATCAACTCAGTTGGAATGATGATCCATGAGCTGGAGGACAGAGCCCGCAGCTGCTGATTAGTCGGAATGACGATCTGAGAGCTGGAAGACAGAGTCTGCAGCTCAGTCAGAATGACCATCCATGAGCTGGAGGACAGAGCCTGCAGCTGCTCTCGGTTATTGAGCTAAATGACGAATTCCAGTGGTGGCTTCTGCATTCTGGTCTGCTATTAGTGTAGCTGGAGACGTGACTCTCTTATGGGGGGGGTGGGGGTGAGCTGTTCAGGGGACAACAACTTGGGACACATGTTAATGTCTGCTGACCCATTCTGAGTTACCCCTTAGGGCGCCAGGACTCTCATAGCCTCGTATAATCACAGCAGCCCTGGGCATGAGTGATAGGAAACAGAGCCGAGTTGTTCTGGGAGTTTGTGCACCCTCCCTGCCCACACGTGGACCAATGAAGTCTATTAGCCAGTGCCATTCTGGGTATAGCTAGGCTTTTTTTAAAAAATATTTTAAAAATTTAAAAAAAAAAAAAAAAATTTAAATTTCACAGGAAGTTGCAAGATAGTACAGAGACGTCCAGGTACACTTCACTCAGTTTCCCCCAATGGTTACATCTATGTACAGCTTATGTAACCACGGTACACTATCAAGACCAGGAAGCTGATATTGGTACCAAGTGTGTAGACTTCTATGTCATTTTATGGCATGTGCAGATGTGTGTAACTACCACCACCATCAATGCCATCCCCAGACCATCTCCCTCATGCCATCCCCCTTTATAATCACACCTCCTGCTCCCACCCCCAGCAATCCCTTATCTGTTCTCTGTGTCTATCATTTTGTCATTTCAAGAATGTTCTACAAACGGAATCACAGAGTACGTGGCCTTTTGAGATTGGCTTTTTTCACTCAGTAAAAAGTCCTACAGTGGCGCAATGGTTATGCGCTTGGCTGTTAACTGAAAGGTTGGTGGTTGGAACCCACTCAGTACCTCCACAGGAGAAACAGCTGGCGATCTGCTCCTGAAAGATTACAGCCTAGAAAACCCTATGGGGTAGTTCTACTCTGTTACATTGGTTGGCCATGAGTCAGAATTAACTCGCTGGCACCCAACAAGAACAATAGAAGGCCCTCGACAGCCATTCAATTTGTCACATCTATCAACAGTTTGTTCCTCATTCTTTCTGAGTAGTATTCCAGAGTTAGGGCTTTAGCTAATGCTGCCTGCTTACGATGACTGAGGACACCCCCAGAAAACCAAGCAGGGCTAGGCAATTTCTCAGATCATCCCATTAAGTGATGGGCCCGGGACGCCTAAGGCAAGATGCCCTCACAGATCTTACCATATGCATTTCACTTGGAAAAGCAAAATTCTTCCTTCTTCCATTTTGAGTAATCCCTAGCACACTGCTTCACACTGAACAACAGCAAATACCACCTGGAACATCATGACCAGGTGTTGGGATGTGGGTCAGCCCCATGGACAGCAAAACTACAGGTCACTCAGCACAGAAGAATCATGTCGTCTGTGGTCTTCTAGGGCCAGCTGACATAAAGCCTGTCCATGGGGTCCTAGGAACACTTTGGGAAATGTGATGACATGCTGGCTTTATAAATAAGGGACTTCACTGATGTGTGAACGCAGGCATACTATTCTCTGACAAGTAGGAACCAGAGTTTTTGTATTACAAATATTCCTCCCATCACACAGGTGGGCATGTCTGGTATTCTAGGGCTGTTCGCTTGTCACTGGATCCTTCCAGACAACAGAGGGAGGGATGGTTTTGGCATTTATGCCAAAAGCAATAGAAATCCAGCAGGGACGATGTTGTCACTTGATGGCTGCTTTGGTTTGCACAGTCCAGAACAGAGCAGGAAGAGCTGGGCGTGAAGAAGACACTCACGGATGAAAACAATGCAGGTTGACTTGTCAGGGCCTGGGAGTGGGAGGGGGAAATGGGCAGTGTCTCCTTAATGCGTTTCCTTTTGGGGTGATGAAAATGTTCTGGAACTAGAGAGTGGTGATGACTGTATGCAACGTGAATAAACTAAATGTCACTGTTAGGGGTTTGTCTCCCTCTCCCCAAAAAAGCTTTGGTGAGGTCCTAACCCTTGGTACCTATGACTAAGACCTTGTTTGGAAGTAGGGTCTTTGAAGACACTATCAGTTGTGTTAACATGAAGTCATACTAAAGCAGGCTGGGTTCTAATCCCATCTGAATGAAGTCCCTATAAAAGAAGAGATGCACAGGAAAGATGGAAGTATAGATGGGCGTGACGTGTCTACAAGCCAAGGAAAGCCAAGGAACACCCAGCCACAGAAGTTGGGAGAGGGGCACGGAACAGTCTCTCCCTCAGAGCCCCCACAAGGAATCAGCACCACCAACACCTAATTTAGACGTGTAGCCGCCAGAACAGGGAGACAATACACCCAGTTTGTGGTACTTTGTTACCACAGCCCCAGGAAACTCATACAGTCACTAATGGTAAATTTTATGTTATGTGTGCCACAGACCCAGGCACCAAAAGCTGTCCAAACAGAACAGACACTGATTCCCACACACACAACGCCTCAGGCACAGCTATCACTGGCTGGATAAACAATAGATAACCTTCACCCTGGCACACAGACACACCCTCATAACGGAAGAGATACTTCCCATTAAGGGAAGTAGAACCTACTACCTTCTATCAACTTTTAGTCAATTTCCTGTAACAGTCTTTGTTTTTAGTTAAGAGGCCATATGTGACAAGAGTAACAGAGATCAGAGCTGGGAAAGGAAAGGAAGAAGGTGAGGATCTGGAACTTCTGAATCTCTAGTCACCTAGTGGTCCCAGGTGCTGCTCAAACGAATTAAGGAGTATGGCTGGGTGCACAGCAGTGTGGCTCCATTACCTGTGCAGCGAAGAACTCAAACAGCAGGCAGACTGTTAGCCTCTGAAAGACTGCCTGCAGGGGTGGCCACTGGCTGGAGTCTGGGAACTGGGATTTCTGGAGGGCTCCCAGCATTCCCTAACCGGTAAGGGTGGCTCACTGTGCCCAGATTGTGCAAACAATGTGGTTTATGCTGAACATCTGCTTTCCTTCTAGCGGTGTGGGATTTTGGTATGAGCCAGGCAGAGGGTGCCTATGTGACCAGCCCCCAGTAGAACCCTGGGCACTGTCTCCAAGGAGTTTCCCTGGTAGACGACACTTCGTGCGTGCTGTCACAAGCTGTTGCTGTAGGAATTCAGTGTGTTTTGTGTGGCTGCACGGGGAGACGGTGTTGGAAGCTTGTGCCTGGTTTTCCCCAGACTTGGCACACGTGCCTTTTCCCTTTGCTGACTGTGCTGTGTGTCCTTTCACTTTGATATACCACAGCCGTGAGTACGAATGTATGCTGAGTCCCGGGAGTCCTCCTAGTCAATCACTAAACCTGGGGGTGGTCTTTGGGACTCCCATACAGGAGCCCTCTGGGATCAGAGGAGAAAGGAGCCCATGCCAACACCGTGGCTGGCGCTCTGTTACTGTTTTCAAACTCTTGAGCAGATGGGTGGTGAGGGCATTCGTATCTTGCTAACCTTAAGAGCAACGCTTTCAATGAAACGGTTTCCTCCTTACCAGCTGGGTTCCACAGGCTCCTCTCCTAATCATTCACAATGACTTCGGGACACATTTCATAGGACTCTGAACTACAAGAACCAATCCTACTTACCTGAGTGAAAAGGAAACTGTTGTTTGGCTTCTCCTGTGTGGGCATCCCATATTATTGTTGTCTGTGCTCCGGAAACAGAAGAAAAAGTTAGTAACTGTTCTTGCAAAGTCTTCTCTAAGAAAAAATGCAGTGTATGAGATAGTGAGGCCCTCCTCCTCAACCAGCGGTGTCCAATAGAGATATAATAGGAGCCACACAGGAAACTTTAAATTTTATGCTAACTACATTAAAAAAAAAAAGGAAAAAGGAAACAGGTAACTGTAAAACTAATTTTAACAATATATTTAATTTCACTCCATTTCAACGTGCAACTAATATAAAAAATCATGAGATAATCTGACATCCTGTTTTTCATCCTAAATCAAAATATCCAGGCACTGCTGACTAGATTCCAACTCATGACAATCCCATGTGTGCAGAGTAGAATTGCACTCCATAGAGTTTTCAAGGCTCTGACCTTTCAGAAGCAGACTGCCAGGCCTTTCTTTCAAGGCACCTCTAGGTGGGTCTGAACCACCAATTTTTCAGTTAGTAGTCAAGCGCTTCACCGTCTGTGCCACCTAGGGACTCCTTCTGTCACCCTAGGTCTTTGAAATTCAGTGTGTTTTCTACTGACAATCGGATACCGGGAAAACTACCAAAATTGTCCAGGACTCCCCCTCCACCCACTGCATTGAAAACTGTTCAAAAAGTCTTTCTGGCACTTTCCCAAGTGCAAAGCTGGAGAGACTGGCATTTCAGAAAACTCCCGATCCACACCCCATGAACTGGAGGTGCCGCTATCACAGAGCAAGGGGATTCCAGTGGGGTCAGTGGGAGGTGGTAGGAGAGGCATCTATTTATTGGTCTATAAACAAGGGAAACCATGATCTCTGCCTGGAGACAGGAAGTCAATCCTGATTCCTTATCACCCTCCTGAAGAGGGAGAGCCTCAGGGAAGCCACCAGGGGCAGCTCAGCTAAGACCCCTGGCAGGAACTCTGAATCCACTGGAATGGCCACCTTAACTGGAACCTCCCTGCCATGTCATCACAATAAAGACTCTGCTTTCCTAAGAACTGAGTGTGTTTTCTATTCGTCATAGAAATTCTCAGAGGAGACACTCACAAGAGTATCTTTAAAACTTGGTTCTCTAAGAGTTGGTGAGCTCCAAACCAATTCACTCGTTTTTTAATATGGCAGGGGAGGGGGGGATACGTTTTTAATATGTCATTGTTGGTTTCCGGTGAGTCAATTCCGACTCCTGGCAACCCCACGTGACAGAGCTAAACTACCTCGTGGGATTTTCTAGACTGTAATCATTACAGGAGCAGGTTGCCAGCTCTTTCTCCCGCAGAGCCTCTGAGTGGGTTCGAACTGCCAATCTTTTGGTTAGCAGCCGAGTGCTTAACTACTGCACTACCAGGGTTCCCTACTTTTTAACGTAGTGACCCACACAGAAATCCAGGCACTGCAGGAACAATATAAACTCTTTCATAATTCTATGATACACTTTCACACTCTACATCAGGAACTGTATCATTTAGTCGATGTTTATGTTACATTATGTTATTACACAGGAGTTTTTAAAGAATCTGAAACAAACTCCAGTCACACTGGGTAGGTGCGGCAAACACTGAAAGTCAACGCGGGCATCCTGTAAACTGCATTTCCTCCCTCAGTGTAACTGTTGACAACGTTGTTACTACTCCTGCTGTGGTTAACTGAGTGATAATGGCCGAGTGTACACAACCCACCAGACCAATACAACTCCAAATGTGCATTGTCAATAAGCAGAAGACTCGTCATCTGGCAGAATGGAAATGGATAATCAGGTAGAAAAACACAAATGAATGAAAACAAGAACCTCCCGATAGGAAGGCGGTGACGACACCATGGGCTGTTTAGAATTTTATGAGTAAAGAGTCCTAATGGTGATACAGAATCTGGGTTCTACTCCTACCTCCAGTCTACAACAGCTGTATGTCCCCAGGGAAACTGAGGAACCTACCTCCAGTCTACAACAGCTGTATGTCCCCAGGGAAACCGAGGAACCTCTCTGGGCCTCCATTTCCCTCCTGGAAAACGGGATGGCTCATACTAGCACTGCCTCCTTTCTTGGATGCAGTGAATGGGTTAACATATGTAGTAGTGAAGCACTCAACAAATGTCAGCTATCATTTTTAGGAGTCATTTTAATAATTCAGCCAGCAGTTACGATGGCCTACCATGCATGTGACAAAGTGTCATGTGTGCGTCATCTCTGAATGAGAACGTCTTAGGAAGTGTGACTGTAGTCACATGAGAGAGTTTAGTGTGTCAACCATGGCAGCTCAGCTTTCATTTATACTATGTACCAGGCTGTCAAGTTTGAGCAAAGAGTTCCTTGGCTTTGAAGAGCAATAGAGAGTGAAGGAATTATTGACTTTGATGGTTATACCCTAGAACAGGGGTCAGCCAACATTTTCTGTAAAGGGCCAGGTGATAAATACTTTGGACTCTGTGGGCTAGACGGTCTCTGAGGCAACTACTCAACTCTGCCACTGCAGTGGCAAAGCAGCCAGAGACAAATGGGTGTGGCTGTGTGTCAATAAAACTTTATTCACAAAAACAGGCAGTGGGCTAGATCTGGCCTGTGAGCTGTAGTTTCCTGACCCCTGCCCTACCGAACACACGTCACCTGTTGTTAGCTGCTGTCGAGTCAGCTCCAATTCATGGCAACCAGAATGAAACACTGTCCAGTCCTGAGTCATCTTCATGATCATTAGTATGTTTGAATCCACTATATATGCATATTCTGACTTCCTCAGGAGTGTGATGTTTCAAGGTCAAGTCTATGATTGTATACTGATTTTTAAAAGTTGAATAAAAACAAAGTAGTAATCTAACAAGGTCTTCTAGTTATTCTGAAATCACTGTGAAAATGCAAAGCGTTTTGGAGCCCAAGCCAACATATACTAGTACGCAGGGATGGTTTTTAAGGCTGTGACCTTTCAGAAGCAGATCGCCAAGTCTGTCTTCTGAGGCGTCTCTGGGTGGGTTTGAACCGCCAATCTTTTGGTTAGCAGTCCAGTGCTTAACCATCCAGACCATCCAGGGACTCCCATGATGAGATACAAATTAACAGTAAGAGAACAAAGCTTATTCGTGGTTACCGGGGGTGGGTGTGAGGGGGAGAGAGTCATTGCTCAGGGGGCACTGAGCTTCTGTTAATGGTGGTGGAATACTTTGGAAAAAGACAGTGATAATACTTGCAAACATGATGAATGTAATCGACGTCACTGAACTGTACACGTAAAAATTGTTGAATGGGCAAATGTTTTGTTATATATATTTTTACCACAATTAAAAAAAAAAATCCTTTTTCATTCAAGGAAAAAAAAAATGACAGTAAGATCAAAACAACAAAAACAAGTAAAACCTAAACAAGTTTGTCTGATTTCCTAAGGGGAAGCACAAACCCTTAGAATTCAAAGAAACCACAATGCTATCTAGAGATTAAAAAGAACTAAGTATTTAGAGATCAAAGAGAGATATTTTAAGTGATACTCACTTTGTCTACACCAGCACTCAAAATGTAATTCCCCTTTTTGTTCCATTTCAAGGCAAAGATGGGGCCTTTATGTTGGCCTAAGGTGCTGGCCAGGTTGCCTGTTATGTGAGGGAAAAACAAAACAAAACAAAAAAAAAACGCACATGTTGCCTTCAAAGTCACGGTCAGTGCACTCAATGGGAACATCCTGAAACACCAATTATCCTACAGGAACACGAGGGACGCGGGACTCACCATCTTCCGTCCATATCCTTGCAAAGCCATCGTAGGAACCAGTAGCCAATAGTGTTCCATCGCTCTGGGGGCCAGAAAGAAACACAAACCAACCAAAGTAGCTCAGTCATTGGAGCACTGAAGAGCAAAGAGAGCCTGTCCCATCATCCCAGGGCTAGACTTTTCCTAAACCCTTAATGGTTCAAGGTGAAGGGATGGTTCCTGCTACAGTGCTCTTCACTCCGGACGTTGAGGCTCACCACGCAGACCGCTGAAAAACAAACACTAACCGCTCATCGCTCTTTGGTGGCTAATTATTTAGTGCCGTCATCAAAAATACCATACAGACAGTTATTGTAAGACTTTTTTTTTTGAAAATCTGTCTGCATACAGAGGAAAACAGGATCTGTGACGAAATGACAGTTTGCAGAAGCACTACAAGACGTAACCAAAAAAAAACCCAAGCAAACCAAGCCCGTTGCTCTTAGGTGGATTCCGACTCATAGCGACCCTACAGGACTGGGCAAAACTGCCCCAGAGGGTTTCCAACGAGTGCCTGGTGGATCTGAATGTTCGGCTCTTGGTTAGCAGCCGAGCTTTTAACCACCGCACCACCAGGGCTCCGTAAACAGCAAGGGAGGAAATAAAAAGACGTTAAAAGAATGGTCTGCGTCCTGTGTAGAGATACACATAGACATTTGCTACTGAAATATCAAGGGGGAAAGGCACACTTCCCTGGCCGCACACAAAATCTCCCCAGAATGGTCTTGGGGCTCCCCTTGGCCTGGCTCCCCGAAGTGAAGCGTCCTCAACAGAACCATCAGACTCATCTTACAAACCCATGTTAATAATGGAACAGGTATAGTGAAAACGGTTTGGCGGCTCCTCAAAAAGTTAAACACAGAGTTACCGTATGACTCAGCACTCCCAATCCTACATACGTACCCCAAAGACTAGCAAACAGGGACTCAGACAGACACGTGTGCACACCAATGTTCACTGCAGCACTATTCACAATAGCCAAAAGGTGGAAACAACTCAAGCGTCCATCAATAAATGAATGACAAACAAAATGTGTATCCATACAACAGAGAATTGTTGTTGGTGCTGTGTGCCACCGAGTAGATTCCAACTCATGGCAACCCTACGGGACAGAGTAGAACTACCCCATAGGATTTCCTAGGCTGTAATCTTCACTGGATCAGACTGCCACATCTTTTCTCCTGCAGAGCAGCTGGCGGGGTCAAGCTCCTTCAAGGCAGTATTACTCAGCCGTGAAGAGAAATAAGCTTCTGATCCATGCTACAATGTGGGTGGAGCTTGATGACAGGATGCTGAGGGAAATAAGTCAGACACAAAAGAACAAATATCCTATGATACCACTTAGATGAAACCTCTAGGATAGGCAATGAATAAAGAACACCGAAGAAAAATTAGGGTGTTGGTGAAGAACACTGAATACACCGTGGACTGCCAGAAGAACGAACAAATCTATCTTGGAAGAAGTACAGCCAGAATGCTCCTTAGAAGCAAGGATGGTGAGACTTCATCTCGCTTATTTTGGACACGTTATCAGGAGGGACCAGTCCCTGGAGAAGGACATCACATTTGGTAGAGTAGGAGGTCAGTGAAAAAGAGGAAGACCCTCCATGAGATGGACTGACACAGTGGCTGCAACAGGGGCTCAAGTACAACAACGATCGTGAGGATGGCGCAGGACCGGGTAGTGTCTCATTCTATTGCACACAGGGTCACTATGAGTCAGAACCGACTCGATGACAGCTAACAACAACAGACAAGGCAAAGGTATAGAGACCAAAAAGACAGAAGATTGCTGGTTACCAGGAGATGGAAGAATGCAGGGGGAAAAAAAATCAGTGTCCACTCAACATTGGTGGATTGTATTTTAGGTGAATTACTCCTCAATAAAGACTGAAAATAGTAACAACAATGGACAGGCATGGGGAGCCGGCCTAGTCAGAGCCCCGAGAAGTGGAGTGCCCTGTGAGAACAGCATGCAGATGGCTCTTGCCAGCAGGAAGCCCTGGTTGGCATGGCGGCGGGCAGACGTGACAGACCACCGGGCGGCCCGGGTAGTGAGTGGGAGGAGCTTACATTCCAATCCAGCGAGGTCACGTCCTTGTTACTGGGCACATCATGTCCCCCTTCCCGTATACAGTGCCTCAACACGAGCTGTGTGGAGCCCCCGTTACTGTTCTCGTTGAGGTTCCAGATCCTCGCCGTAGAGTCTCCAGACCTGGACGAGTAACGACACACGCGTACTCAGTGTTGGCCACGGTGGACAACAAACAGCGCAGGTGTGTGCCGGCTGGCCTGGCCAGGTCTCCTGCCTCTTCCCTCCTCACACTCTTGCCTTTTATTATGGACTGAACTGTGTCCCCTCAAAATATGTGTTGTAAATCCTAAACCCCTACACCTAATTCCATTTGGGAACAGTGTTTTCTTTTGTTATGTTAATTAGGCCATACCAGTGTAGGTGTGTCTTAAGCCGATCACTTTTGAGATATACAAGGAGCAGATATGGTGCAGAAGCAAGCAGAAATGGGTGAGGAATGGCGTGTCACATGAAGATCACCAAGGAGCAGGGAACAGAAGCTGAAAAGAACTGAGGATCTTCCCCCGGAGTGGACTGAGACCGAGTCTTCCCCTAGAGCTGGTGCCCTGAACTCAGACACGTAGCCTCTGGAACTAGGAGAAAATAAGTTTCTTTTCATTGAAGCCACGTACTAGTGGTATTTCTGTTACAGCAGTACTAACAAGCAAACTAAGACACCTTCATTAATGTTAACTGTATCTGCACTGCTCCCTGCTCAACTGAGAAAATGGCTAGATACAACCGCTCTATTCCAGTAATACAAGACACATGGGGAAGTGGTGCCCAGAACCTTCCCAGCCTCCGTTTGCAGATGCTGCAAAGATGTCACAAACTAAGAGCAAAGCGAGAGCATGTCCCACCAGGCAGACCTGCAGAGATGAACGAGCATTCTGGACCCCAACACCTGGAGCGCCCCTGACCTGAAATCCTTACCCGGAAGCGAGGAGGTCACTGACAGGGTTCCAGGCACAGATGAACACCTCAGACTCGTGGCCCCGAAGCACGGTGGCCTTGTTGGGTGGAATCTCAACTTCTCCGTCTATTTCCATTGGTTTTGAATGATTATCTGTAGCAGAAAGCAAGAAAAGACACATGGCTTATGACTCAGAAAGAAAGTAGTTCTTAGGGCACTGTTGTGTTAGATGACAAGGACAGTTCCTTCCTGGATTCATCAGTACTGCTGGACTGGGCAGGGTCCCTGGGTGACACAAATGGCAAAGGTGCTTGGCTGCTAACTGAAAGGCTGAGGGTTCGAGCGCTTCACTGGGTTTTCACTGGCTGATTTTTCTGAAGCGCCCCTGGGTGGGCTCGAACCGCCAACCCGTCAGCAGCCGAGTGAGCGTGTTAATTATCTGTACCACCCAAGGAAGAAATCCCTCAACACAGAAAGCTGGATGAAGGGACCTAAGCTCCCACAAAGGAAATATTTTTGTTTATGCTGGACAACAATCACCTAGTACTTTTCTCATCATTACCATAACTAGAAGGAGCCCCAGTGGCATGATGGTTAAGCACTAAGCTGCTAACCAAAAGGTTGGCGGTTTGAACCTACCCAGCAGCTCTGCAGAGAAAGACCTGGCAATCTGCTCCCGTTAAGATTACAGCCTAGAAAACCCTATGAGGCAGTTCTACTCTGTCACAAAGGGTTGCCATGAGTCAAAGTCAACTCGACAGCACCCCACAACAGCACAGAGTTCTCAGATTAGCAGGCTTTCCTCCAACTGGGATGTGTGAGGGAAGACTGTCTTGTCTACAGACTGTGATCTAAAACACAGAACTGGAGACTATTCTCATCAGATGGTAGGCTAACAGGTGAAGGCAGTCCGGGAGGAGACTCAAGAGCAGGCACAGCTTTACAGATTCTTTTGGACTTGAGGAAACCTGGATGTCAAAACACAAAACAAGGACCTGAAGCTCAGGGCACGCTGGCATCAGCACTTACTTATTGCGTGTGCCCCGTTCTCCTCCCCGTTCACCGTGGTCTCTCCGTTCTTTGGTGTGTTTTGCTGGGACACAGCTGCCGGGGTGGCCGCCGCCGCTGCTGCCGTGGCTGCCGCCGCCGTGGCCGCCGCTGCTGCTGCCGCACTGGCCTGCTGCTGCGCCAGCTTCTCTCGGAAGGCCTGCTGCCGCGTCTGTACCACGTCCGGCATCACCGCGTCAATCAGCGACAGCGACTCAATGGGCCGGCCATCGAACACCGTGCCGTCCTGGGAGGAAGGGCCCTGCCGTCAGCACACATGGAGCGTGACCCCCAGCCTGCTGCCCTCAACAGGAGAGTACAGGGAGTGGAGGTATTCAGGGGCTGCGGGGTGTGGAGGAGGTGGGCAGCGCACACCCAAAGACACAGGTAAGGGGACTCCATGGAGGACCAGGGTGGGAGTGGGTGAGGCAGGATGGCCGCCCGCCCCAGGGAGGCTCAGTGTTATGGACTGAATTGTGGCCCCAAAAGACATGTGTTGTCAATCCTAACCCCTATTCCTGTGCAGAAGGAGACCTGGAGGCTCAGTGGTTAAGTGCTCAGCTGCTAACCAAAAATGTCAGTGGTTTGAACTCACCAGTTGCTCCTTGGGAGAAAGATGTGGCAGTCAGCTTCTGTAAAGATCTACAGCCTTAGAAGCCCTACAGGGCAGTTCTACTCTGCCCTATAGGGTCACTATGAGTCAGAATCAACTCAATGGCAATGGGTTTTGGTTTTATACCTGCAGATGTAATCCCACCTGAGATTAGAACTTTCTCTGTTATGTTAATAAGACCATATCAGTGTATATATATAAAAGGAGCAGATTAGACACAGAGAAGCAAGCACAAACAGAGAGGAAGATGCATGCCACATGGAGATCGCCAAGGAACCAACACACGAAAAACAGACAAGGACTTTTCCCCAGAGCTGACAGAACCAACAGACAGAGAGCCTTCCCCTAGAGGCAGCACCCTGAATCTGGATTTCTAGCCTCCTGAACAGCAAGAAAATGGATTTCTGTTTGTTAAAGCTCCCCACCCCCCGCCCATGTGTGGTATTTCTGTCACAGCAGCACTAAGAGACTAAGACACTCAGGATTCAGTAAACTGTCAAATCAAATTAAGAGTGTCTGGGACTTCCGGCAAAATGGCGCTCTAGACAGAAGCACCACACCGTCCCACCATAGCAAAGATCCGAAAAACTAAGCTGAACAGAGAAAACAACAATCCTGAAACCCTAAAACATCAAATGAAGAGATAAAGAACTCAGCCAAGCACCAAATGGAGTGAGAAAACTGACAGAAAACGGAGAGCGAGGAGAGATTCATGCAGAAGTCCCATATCAGATACCGCAGCGCAGATCTGCCATCTTGGACTCCTATCGGAGACCACCAAACGGGGGTACGACAAAGCAGCTTCACGGAGCTTCCAGTAGAGAACAGAACAACCAGTAATTTGCGATATATGCTTTCCCACTCACCACCCTTCTTCACCCCCACTCAGCCTCCTCTGCTTCCTGCGGCCACAATCTCTTGTCCGGGAAGTACCAGCTGCTTGGATTCCACCCGCCCACACTAGCTGGCTCTCTGAGTGCAATTCGTTGGCTGCTGGTGTTGCTTTTTTCCACTTCTTTTGATTTCTTCCTTACCTCTCACCACCTCCCCCACCTTTCCCTCAAATACCTGGCTCTGTGCACCATCTTTGCCTCTTCCTAAGGGGCTGCGGAGCTCCAGTAATTTGTGATATACACTTTCCCACCCCCTACCCTTCGTCACCCACACTCGGCCTCCTCTGCTTCCCGCGGACACAGCCTCTTGTCCAGGAAGCACCGGCTGCTTGGATTCTACCTGCCTGCACTAGCTGGCTCTCTGAGTTCCATTTGCTGACTGCTGGTGTTGCTTTTTTCTGCTGCTTTTGATTTCTTCCTTACCTCTCACCACCTCTCCCTCCTTTCACTCAAATACCTGGCTCTGTGTGCCATCTTTGCTTCTTCCTGAGGGGCTGTGGAGCTCCGTTTGAGTGTGGAGCTTCTTCCTGGTCTGGGCTGCCATGCTGGTGGGATCCCGGGGCTTTTGTTTGTTTGTTTTGAATTGTTTGTTTGTTTTCTTCTCCTTTTCTTGAGTTGGGAGCCTTTTCTGGCCAGGCGGTGCTGCGTGGCTTGGAAACTACCCCCTCGGCTTACACAGACGTGAAGCGGGATCCCTGAGGGCATTTCTTTTCTCATTGGCCTTTTTTCTGTTTTTTTTGGGGGCTTTTCTCGTTCTTTTTTTTTTTAATTTGTTTTGTTTTCTTTTCCCTCTTTTTCCCTTTTTGTCTTCCTTCATTACTCAGTTTCTCGTCTCTCTATATCTTCCTTCTCTTTCTGTTCCCTGAATACCTGGCGTTGTATACCTCTCCGCCTTCTAGCCAGGCTGTACTGCAACACCTGAGAACAACTTCCCCAGACCTCATAGCCGCACTGGTGAGATCCCTGGGAACTTTGCTGTTCTTTAACCTTTCCAATTTTTATTTATTCATTCTTTTCATTTCACTTCTTTCTTCCTCTTCCCCTTTTTGTTTTTCTCCATTTCTAGTCTCTCATCTCTCCACTCCAACGGCAAGCTCCCGTAGCATTCTTTTTTGTTTGTTTGTATGTTTTTGGCTCCTGTTCCTCCTTCCTCTCTCCCATATCCATCTTAGCACCACACATAACAATCTCCCTGCTACATCCTGCCTACCTGCACTGTGCACTTAACATCACACCACCAAGCAGCACAGGCACGGCCTTCTGGAACCTGCCCTGCACTGATTACCAACCCGCCCTGGTGGCTGTAGTAAGTGCCACAAACAACCCATCCCAGTAACTCCTCTTCAGCTATAACTGCCCTGCTGTACCATATCTGAGTGACTGACCCTGCCCATTGGAGAAGGAGGGGAAAAGTATTGTGACTACAGACAAGGAAACAACAAAGAACACACAGCCCGCCTGTTCAGACATAGCCAAATTAAAAAAAAAAAAAAAAAAAAAAAAAGGGATGAAACAAATCTACAATCAATAAACGAGAAAAATAACTACCGAATGCTCTGAAGACAACAGACAATATTAAAACATTTACAAAAACAGGACAGGATGGTTCCAGGAGGCATCCAAGATAAAACACCAGATGACTTTCCAGTGGAAGAAAAGGCACTAGAACTACCTGATAGGGAATTCAAATCTCTGATACTCAGAATTCTCCAGGAGCTGAAGCAAAAAGCAGACAAAAATGAGGAAAAAATAGACTAATTCATGGAAAATACAGACAAAAAATTGGAGGAATTCAGGAAAATGCAGGAACAAAATGCAAAAAAAATTCACAACTAGAAATTATACAAAAACAACAATTAGAAATCCAAAAGATAAACAACAAGATTTCAGAAATGGACGGTGTCATAAAAGGACTGAGAAGCAGATCTGAAATGGTGGAAGACAGGATCAGTTACACGTTAGGGGCCATGAGTCGGAGTCGGCCCAATGGCAGCCAACAACAGTAATTTAGTAAGAACTTAATGCTGTTTCTATGAGGATCAATTAAAATGTACGTGAAGAACATTTCTAAACGCTCTACAATTGTTAACTACTGCTACTGTGGAGGTACTATTATTTCAGACCTTACTTCCTTCAGACTTGTCAACAGGAACTGATCGCTGGAGAAGGACATTATGTTTGGTAAAGCAGAGGGTCAGTGAAAACAGGGGAACCTCCGTGAGAGGGACTGACACAATGACCCCAACAATGGGCTCAAACCCAGCAACAATCATGAAGATGGTGCAGGACCAGGCACTATTCGTTCTGTTACACACAGGTTGCCATGATCTGGAGCGGACTCAATGGCGGCTCACAATACGATCCCGCCTGCCGTGCCACCTGCGGGCTCTGGGCCCTGTGGGGGACATACCTCGTTGATGCTGATCTCGGCCTCCACATACTGCAGGCCCTTCTGGAGGATGGAGATGAGAGCAGCTGGCGGCACTAATGTCCCATTGATGTTGGACTGGCTGATGTGGCTCTCGATTCCGAACGTGAAGGCCGAGTGGGAGAAACCTGCAGCAAGGGAGACAGGCCAGGTGGTGTCAAGGATCTACGGGGGCTCCAGTTACTTCACAGGCACCCAGCGGGATGCACGTGGCTGCGGGCGTATGGACGGGGACAGGGGGCAGAGAGGGAAACGTGAGGCCCATGTTTGTGTGGAAGGAGCCCTGGTGGCTAACCAAAGGGCCAGGGCAGTTAGAAGCCACCAGCTGCTCCATGGGAGAAAGATGTGGCAGTCTGCTTCCATAAAGATTACAGCCTTGGAATCCTTATGGGGCAGTTCCACCCGGTCCTATGGGGTTGCTATGAGTTGGAATTGACTCCACAGCAGTGGGTTTGGGTTTTATTTTGTGGGTGTGCATCTGCATGTGATGGAGCCAGTGGCTGTCTGACTCATGGCACCCCCACACGTGTTAGAGTAGAACTGTGCCCCACAGGGGTTTCAACAGCTGTCCCTGAGTGGCGCAGATGGTTTATGCTTGACTACTAACTTGAAGGTTGGTGGTTCCAATCCACCCAGTGGCGCTGTAGAAGCCTAGTGATCTGCTTCCAGAAAGATTATAGCCAAGAAAACCTATGGAGCAGCTCTACTCTGTACCACGTGGGGTTGCCATGTGCTGAAATGCAGCTGGCTTTCCTGCACCCAACACAGCTCCCCAGGGGAGCAGTGGTAAGTTCACCATTTGGCGATTCAAAGGCTCTCGAGGATAAGCATCTTGACGAAGGCGCTTCATTAAAACACTGGGAACATGCACACCAACATTCAAGGAGCCCTGGTGGAGCAATGGTGAAGGGTTCGGCTGCTAACCGGAAGGTCGGTGGTTCGAATCCACCCAGCGGCTCTGCAGAAGAAAGACCTGGCTACCTGCTTCCATAAAGACTGTTGTTGTTAGGTGCTACTGAGTCGGTTCCAACTTAACAGCAACCCTATGCACAACAAAAAGAAACGCTGCCCAGTCCTGCGTCATCAGAGATGACAGCCTAGAAAACCCTGTGGGGCAGTCCTACTCTGTCACATGGGGTTGCCACGAGCCGGAATCGACTCCATGGCACCCAACACCACCAAAGTTCACTGCAGCACTATTCACAACAGCCAAAAGGTGGAGACAGCCCAAAGGTCCATCAACAGCTGAATGGGTACATTACAAAACGTGCTGTGCACTCACTCAGTCATAAGGAGAAATGAAATCCTGATACGTGTACGACATGGATGAACCCTGACAACATTATGTCACAAAAGGACACTACTGTAGGAACTCCCTTATGTCAACTCTCCAGAACGCATAGAGACCAAAGTCGTTGACCGGTTAGCAGGGGCTGGGCCGGGGGTTGGGCCCTTACTGCTGAAAGGGCACTGTGCTTCTGTCAGGGGGCATGGAAAAGATTAGGAAATGGACAGTGGCCGCGGCTGCACAACATGGTGAATGTAATTAACGCCACTGAATTCCACACCGGAAAATGGTGAAAATGGCAAAAACAAAGCAACAGGCCACAGCCCAGCGTCGGCAGAAGACTCGGGACTGTGGCTGGAGGCAGACAGGCACCTCACAGGGGCGGATCATTCAATTAACAAGGTAAGCACAGGCTGACTTGTGCTTGCTTACTAACCGGTAGGGAACAATTTCACACGGCTTTCACTACATCTGGATTTTATCACCAGATGTGGTGAAGCCCACATGAAACTGTTCACTACAATTAGTAAGCACAAGTCAGCCCATGCTTACCTTGCTTACTGAGTCATCCACCCATCAGGGATTCTAAATGTGAAAAGAGCCTTTGATTCTGCAGGAAGGTGCTGTGGGGTTGGGGAGAGAGACAGATGCCAGCCACACCTAGAAGCAGAATCTCTGACGAGAAAAAAAGTGAAATTGTTCACTACAGATGATCTGATAAGCAGGGTAAGCACAGTGCTTACCTTGGGTAAAGCCTGGAGACCCGAGGGTGATGAAGAAGGTGGAGGAAGCATTGGTGGGGACCTCCTGGGGCCTGAGGGCAATGAGGGTCCTGCAGCAGTCCCTTCTCTATAATGGGCACCTGCCTGGCGGGGCTGAGAGCTTGGAAGCCTGGGGAGGGGGCCTCCTGAAAGAGGCTGAAGGCTGCAGTGGCTCTGAGCCCCACGTGAGGGACGCGGACCCTGTGCTTCTGCTCTGTGGCTAGTGGTGGGCTGGGCGGATTTCCATGACAGGGTCTGAACCCTCACGTTGTTCATATTTTCCACTCACCCAGCAAAAAGGAAAGAAAAGCAGGCGCTGTGGAAGTGAACGCGCCATCTGCCTTCTTGAGATCTGCCAACTATCTTAAGGCAACGGAATCCCTGGGGGGTGTGAACGGTTGATGCACGTGGCTGCTCACCAAAAGGCTGGTGGTTCTAGTTCACCCAGAGGCGCCTCAGAAGAAAGGCCTGGCAATCTACTTCTGAAAACTCAGGCACTGAAAACTCTATGGACCACAGTTCTACTCTGATACACATGGGGTCACCGTGAGTTGGAGTCGACTCAAAGGCAACTGGTTTAACTAGTTTATTGAAGGCAATATCAGTTAGCGGGCTTAGCTGGAGCCTGTCAACCTTGCTTGGAATGAACGCCCTGACTCTTTGGAATTAACCTGTCTGCTCTTTCTTCAGCCCACCTCCTCCTTTGTTGGGGTTCCATTAATTCCAGCTCCGAGGTCCTCCCCTCTGAGCACCTTTCCTTTGCCACCCCTTTATCCCACTCCCTGAGAGAGCACACCGGGCCCCTGTGGGGGTCTCCTGCTTCTGTCCTATAATCCTTGCAAGCTACACCCACGCACATAAAACCCACTTTTATCACCCAGACCGGGGCAGCAGACGCTGGAGTCAGATTCTATATAAGATGCCGCCTGCGTTATGAAACCCAGGCAAACTCTGTAATAATCAAAATGCTCAGCAGAGAGAGCTGTTTCCCCACGGAAGGCAGCCTGTCAGCTGGCACCCTCCTCCCCCTCTAGATTCTTCACTTTTCCTCCCTTCTCTCCTCTCTCTACCCCTCCTTCCACCTCCACTGTCTCCCCCACTGCAGGGCTAGAAGGAATATATGAAATTCATGTGGTAGCTTCTTTTAATTTTACAATCCGTTGCACAGAGCCTTGTGTATTTCCTTACAAAATGATGCTGTGGTCATCAGCTACCTTGGTGCATGGCGATCCCACACACGGCACAATGAAACGATGCACGGAGCGATTTTTTAATATTTTATTGTGTTTTCGGTGAAAGTTTACACAGCAAATTAGGTTCCCATAATTCTTCAGTGACATTTGTCACACTATTCCCAATGTGTCAACATTCTCTTTAATTGCGTCCTGGTTGTTCTGTTTCCAGGGCTCTAGTTTCCCTGCCCTCGATATTCTCATCTTTGCTTTAGATTAAATGTTGACCATTTTAGTCTCATATACATGTGTGTTTAATGGAGAATCGTATTCATGGATGAATGATACCTCCCTTTATTTTGTGTGCCAACCTGTTATTTCACTCAAAGGTGATCTCGGGGGATAGATCTGGTTCAAGATCCACAGGGTTTTCATTGGCTGGTTTTTGGAAGTAGATCGCCAGGCCTTTCTTCCTACTTCACCTTGGTCTGGAAGCTCTACCGAAACCTGCTCAGCATCCTAGCAACACGCAAGCCTCCAGCTGACAGACAGATGGTAGCTGCACATGGGGTGCATTGGCCAGGAATAGAACCAGGTTTCCTGCATGGAGGTTGGGAATTTTCCACTAAGTCCTGCTGTCCCCTACAGAGTGACAGCTACCTGAATCAGGTTGCACAAGAGCCCCATATCGGCTCACCCTCGACAACAAGGGTTCTTCCCTCCTGCCTCCCTTGATGATACAAGACAAGGCCCTTGACAGTGGACCTGACCTCATCCTTCTACGTTGACTGCTCTCCCTACACGCTCCAGCCCAGCCCTGCGTTCACCAATGACTCTATCTGCTGGGTCTCCAACATGCTCGAGTCTCACCACCAGCTTCCATCACTAAGGTTCTGGCAAGGTGCAGCTATGAAATCCGGGTCAACAGAGGGAGTGGGACCAAGCTGGCTTCTGGGCTTCACTCCCCCAGCCCAAAGAACCATCCCTAAACACCCGAGACCACAGCGATTTCTCTCTCCTGAGAATTCTTAAGTCTTCACGGCGGATGACCCCACTCAGCTGGGACGAGCTGCCTTCTCTCCCAGGTATGTTCTGCCAGCTGATTGGGACTGAGTACTGAGGGGGTGGGGCTGTTTCTTACTCTCCTGGTGCCCTTGAAAGGAGTCCCTGGTGGTACAAACAGCTGACATACTGGGTGGCTGCTAACGGAAACGCTGGCAGCTCAGACCCACCCAGCGGATCTGTAGGAAAGGCCTGACAATCTGCTTCCGTAAAGAATACAGCCTAGGAAACTCTATGGGGGAGTTCTACTCCGTCATATGGGGTCACTATGAGTTGAAATCCACTCGACGGCACGCAACAACAACATCAAGATATTCTGACTATTAATTAATGTCACAGAGTAGAAAAACCACCCGCTGCTGTCAAGTCAGGGTCATGATATCGTACACAGAGAGCAGGATGCTGGGGAGTCCCTGAGTGTACAGATGCTTAGCCTGCTCAACTGCTAGCTGTAAGGATGGCAGTTTGAGTCTACCCGGAGGCACCAAGAAGACAGGCCTGGCAATCAACTTCTGAAATATCAGCCACTGAAAATCCTATGGAGTACAGTTCTACTCTGACACACAAGGGGTCACCATGAGTCAGAATTGACTCAATGGCAACTGGTTCGGCACCCTTAAAAGGTCTCCTGGGGCGCCACGTCCACAGCATTAACAACAACAGCCACCCTTATATGGCACCTACACGCTGCCAAGCACTACTCCAAGAACTTTGTATCAATTCATCTAAACCTCCCACAATCTACATGGTCATTACCTCACTTCTCTTCTTTGCTTCTGACATACCAGATTTCCAAGATGCCACTCAGCTCACAGGGAGGGGCTGAGACCCAAACCCAGGCAGTGGACGCCCTCAGCCCCCATGAAACACTGCCTAGAAATAGCTACAGGATGAATCCATCCAACTATAACAATAATTGCCAATGAGGGCTCCCAGCAAATACATCGCAGTGACACTTTGATGGAACCATTGTGCGAGAAAAGGCCATCTTTGAGTACAGGTCATTCACTCATTCATCCACTCCCTCAAGCAACACTGCGCCATGGAATGGTTATTTAACATGCCAGTCAGGTTTTGATTACATTATATCACAAAACAGAGAATGACTACTGCATCATTACATAACTGCCAAACTACATCACCACATAACTGCCAAACCACTGAGAATCATGGCTCAGCCAAGTTGACACATAACCTTAACCATCACAGTCCACCCCTTGCCAAACTGGCACCTGTACACGTTTCCTTAAACCATACGTATATGTCTAAATAAAGACAATTATAAAGCCATACTTGCATCTAACATGATACAACTAGCATACATAAAAGGGAGAAATACTCATAACAATTACAGTCCTTGTTTCTGCAACTGGTCACCTGGTTGTAACTGGTATTTAGAAGTACCTTTTTCCACCACCCACAACCTTAACTGTCACATAAGGGGATGGAGCAATAAAGACAGGCTAAGCGTCTAACTCCTTAGAAGCGGGGATGGTGAAACCCCAGCTCGCTTACTTTGGACACACCATCACAAAGACCAATCACTAGAAAAGGACATCATGTTTGGTAGATGGCCAGCAAAGGCGGGGGGCAGCCCTCAATGAGATGGACTGCCACAGCAACCAGAACAATGGACTCAAGCACACCGATGATTACAAAGACAGTGCAGGACCGGGCAATGTTTGTCAATTACGCGTAAGGTCACCATGAGTCAGAGCTGATTCAATGGCAACTAACAACAACAACAAGGGTCTGGAACTGGAACTTCTGCAGAAAAGGAGAGCTGAAGGCAGACTGCCAGAACTCCCCACCACCAAAACAGAACGGTGAAGCAGGATAAAGCTAGGGAGGGGTGCTGTTACCTTGAACACTTTTGATTAAAACTTGGGTTCTGTACTTGAGGTAACAGCGAATCACAACTAGAAACCAGGTATCTTCATAAAGATGAACCATAATGTTTCACGCCGCTGTTGCAAGTCCTGTTTGCTTCCATTTACATGAGTTGTATTTCTTAGGATGCATTTATACATGGCCTCTAAATCAATGGATTTTCGGTCTGTTTGTTTTTAAGACTTCCTTATTGATTTCTGGCCAACCTAACTTAGTTGGGGGGGGGGGGGGGGCGGGAGCAGGCAGGTGGAAAAATGTTGGGACTGTCTGAGGACCAGCCGGGGGTGCATGGCTCTGTCCTGGCTCCACCGTTTGGGGCTGAGTGACCTGGGCCACATCCCTTCAGGTGGCTGGACTTCCACTTCCTCTTCTGTGAGAACGAGGGGCTGATGGAGACCCAGACACACAAGCCACCGGACCCAGAAGAGAAGGTTGAGGACTAGCGGAAATATCACTCTCCCCGTTGGCGTTGTTGATGTAATGAAGAACTGGATGAAACGGTCTCTACGATGCTTTCCAGTTCTGATGGTCATTGGACTAGACCAGGGAGATGCCCCAAGGACCGTGAAATGAGGCTTCCGTGACCACCTCCTACTCGGCCAAGGTTGCCAGGACTCCCGCCGTGCTCCCAGGTGCAGGTGAGTCCCCAGCGGGGAAAACATGGCACCCCAGCAAGACGTCTCTCTCCCAGGGCTGCATGCGCCCATTCCCACCAGTGCCCACACCTCCCAACCGAGCGCCAAGGCTCAGGGTCACGTGCATTTCCAGTGAGCCTGGGCGGTGTGACTTCCCGGCCTCACGCCTCCTCGTCTCTCCTGCCGCCCTCTTCCACCCACGGAGACAGCAGCAGAATCAGACACCAGGATGCCAGTGAAAGAGAGGAAACGCGCAGACTGGCCCAGAGGCTGGTGCAGAGGCTGTTCAAACGGAGGAGAATGAAAACTTCAGCGGTACCTGGGTGACAGAGCCATGTGAGGGCAGCGGGCTCGCCTTGGGGTCTGCTGCTCAGCCACCCAGAACCCAGCAAGCAGCTTTCCGCCCACTGACCTCAGGACAGCAGGGTGTCTGTGTATGCATTTATTTTGTAATAGACTTTCTTAGAACAGTTTCAGGTGTACAGAGAAATTGTGCACAAAGTCCAGAGCATTCCCATATATCCCGTCTTCCCCTGCACAGTTTCTCCTACTAATAACATCTTGCATTTGGTACATTTGATACAAGGGATGGACCAATACTGACACATGATGATTACCCTAAGTACACAGTTTACAAGAGCATTCACTCTGTGCTGTACAGTCCTGTGAGTTTTGACAAATGCATGTCTTGTGTCCACCATTACAGTATAGTACAGGATATAGTTTCACTGCCCTAAAAATGCCCTGGGCTGCACCTAATCCTGCCCCCTCCTCCCCCTGAGCCCCGGGCCACCACTGATCTGTTTACTACAGTTTTGCCTTTTCCAGACTCCTCAAGAGTTGGGTCATACAGTAAGTCGCTTTCACTTGGCAACATGTGCATAAGGTTTCTCTGTGTCTTTTTGTGGTCTGATAGCTCACTTCTTTTTATCGCTCAGTAATACTCCATTGTACCAATCGCTACAAAAGGACATCGAGTTTGGTAAAGCAGAGGTTCAGCAAAAACAAGGAACAGCCTCCATGAGGTGGACGGACACAGTAGTTACAACAATGACTCACATACTAACGACCATAAGATAGCACAGGACGGGGCGATATTTCATGCCGTTACACGAGGTCACCGTGATCGGAGCCCACGTGATGACAACTGACAACATGGATCCACCCCAGTTTGTTTCCTCAGTCACCGACTGAAGGCCATCACGGCTGCTTCCAATGTTTGGCAGACACCAGGGTCTGCAGCTTTGGCACAGCAGACATTTGGGTCAAATCGTTCTTTGTTGAGGGGGCTGTCCTGTGCTTTGTAAGAGAGGTAGCTGCATCCCTGGCCTCCACCCATTAGATGCTAGTAGCCCACCCTCCCCAGAGTTGTGACAACCAAACACGTCTCCAAAATTGCCAAACCGTCCCCACCACTGCTGAGAACCACCGAAAGACAGGAATGGACTCCCCAGAAGGATGATCTACTGCTCAATTCTACTCCCATCTCTGCTTGATTTATGCATGTGATAGATGGGTTGCTGCCATTGAAAAGCAGGTCACCCGTCAACATCCAACTGGCCACGGAATTTAGAGAACACGCAGTAACAAACATTAGCCAGGTGAGGGCGAAATGGTTCCAAGGAGAAAAATGGCATTATACTCATGGTAGACCGCAAAGGCTTAAAGACAAGGTTCTCACTTTATTTTTTAAAATTTTATTTCATACATACGTATATATATATATATATATATATATATTTTATTGTACTTCAGGTGAAGGCTTACAGAACAAATAGTTTCTCATGAAACAGTAGTACACATAGTGTTTTATGACATTGGTTAACAGCCCTACAACATGTCAACCCTCTAACTTCTCAACCTTTTTTTTTTTGGTGAAAATACACATAGCCAAAGATACACCATTTAAAAAATTTCTACATGCACAGTCCAGTGACATTGACTACGCTCTTCCAACTGTGCTGTTATTCTCACTTAAGAGGTTCTCACTTTAAAAGCATGTAATCAGGACCTTCAGAAGTAAAGTGCTGTCCTTTAGAAATGAAAGGTGTGGGGAAGGAGCCCTGGTGGCACAATGGTTAAGTGCTCTGCTGCTACCGAAAGGTTGGCGGTTCAAACTCACCCAGTGGCTCTGCGGGAGAAAGAACTGACGATCTGTTCCTGTAGAGACTACAGCCAAGAAAGCCATATGGGGTAGTTCTACTTTGTGACACGGGGTCACCATGAGTTAGAATCCACTCAATGGCCCCTGACAACAACAACCTCCCAGAAGAGGAGACAGTCTGTAGGTTCATGTGCCTCATCTAACTAGGCAATGAAAACAGATTTAAAACAAACCGAGTACATGTTTTATGTGTCTTGTGATCACGATACTGCTAAATCACAGCTCCTTCACAAATGATTTCACAAACCATTTGAGCTGCACGGTGAACCACTTTGCCCAGTTAATGCTGGCCTGATGCATCAGCAAAACCAGCTAAGTTATTGCTTGCTTGCCCTTAGAAATCCTGCTTACTCAGCAAGCAGGAGCAGACATTTAATACTCGGGCAGCTGTGGGGCTGGTTTTGCCTCTTCAGCTGAAACAAATACCCAGGGCACCAATTTGTGGCATTAAAAGCAGAATTTTTATAAAGCATTTAACAAACTTGCATACTTAGCATATTGGCACTGATCCGATCCAAAGTCAATGGACACAGTGTATTTATTCCTAATTGTCTAGAGTACCGGTTGGCAAACTAAGGCTCCCCTGGCCAAATCTGGCCCTCTGCCTGTGTTTGTATAAATAAAACTTTATTGGAACACAGGTACACCCCTTTGTGTACATGTTGTCTCTCACTGCTTTCTGTGCTACAACAGCAGGGCTGAGCAGCTGCACCAGAGACCTCGTGGTAGGCAAAGGTGGAAGGTTTTACCATCTCGCCTGTTACAAGAAAAATGTGCCAACCCTTGACATATTTTATGTATCACTAAGTACGTCACCGCCACCCAGACTCACTGCCTCTCCTCTCTCCATATCTCTGCTACCTATTGTGTCTTTTCTGTTCTCTCTGCCACCACTTGGGGTCTGGATTCTTGCAAGACGCCCACATTCTGTTCTAAAGCTGCACCCGTCCCTCCTCGGGTGCCCTGGCACCAAGGACATGCCCACTCTCCCAAGGCATGCCTTTGGGTATTCTGGCCCTCGGTCCCCACGAGTGGTGCTCATGCTCCCCAGGGGACACCTGGCACCGTCGGGAGACATTTGCTGTTGCCACAACTTGGAGGAGGTGCTATTGGCATCTAGCGGATGGAGACGAGGGATGCTGCTCAACATCCCAGAGTGCGCAGAATAGCCCCCGCAACACAGAATGATCCAGCCCCGAGTGTGAACAGTGCCAAGGCTGAGAAACCCGGATCTAGAATTCCATTCTCCACCACTGCTGATAACTCCTCAGCAATGCCAGCTCCAGCAAGGTGTCCTTTCCCACGGAAGCCTTCTTTGTCCTCACAGTGGGAAGCCATCCATCGCTCTCTCTTCTCTGAGCCACACCTCTGAATCTAATCAAGGTGGAGCACACATTCTATTTATTCACGTGTACCTCTTAGCTCCTGGGAAGGCTGAAGCTCTGTGCAGTTGGGGAGCCCTTATTCTTTTTTCTTTTCTTTTTTTTTTTTAATAGTTTATCGTCCTCTGGTGAAAAATCCACACAATCGTCTCAGATCAAGTCACTGCAGAAACTTTACTCCTCCTCTTTGCCAGCACTAACACTGGTGTCATGGACTGAATTGTGTCTCCCCAAAATGTATGTCAACTTGGCTAGACCATGATTCCCAGTTCTGTGTGGCTGTCCACCATTTTGTGATCTGCTGTGATTTTCCTATCTGTTGTAAATCCTACCTCTATGATGTTAATGAGGCAGCATTATAGACAGTTATGTTAATGAGGCAGGACTCAATCTACAAGATGAGGTTGTGTCTTAAATCAATCTCTTTTGAAATTTAAAAGAGAGAAGCAAGCAGAGAGGAGAAGGACCTCATTACCACCAAGAAACAAGAGCCAGGAGAACAGTGCATCCTTTGGACCTGGGGTCCCTGTGCTGAGAAGCTTCTAGTCCAGGGGAAGATTGATGACAAGGAACTTCCTCCAGAGTCGACAGAGAGAGAAAGCCTTCCGCTGGAGCTGGTACCCTGAATTCAGACTTCTAGGCTCCCACACTGTGAGAGAATAAACTTCTGTTTGTTAAAGCCATCCATTTATGGTATTTCTGTTACAGCAGCACTCAGTGACTAAGACACCTGGCCTCTGCAGTCCCCTGACTTTCTTCATTCTGTTCTTGCATTCCTTGCGCTGTTTTCTTGACGTCTCATACAGGCCATGTCTTCCAAATCTGTGTTTGGGTTCATTTTTCCCTGCATAATCCAAAGAATTTTAAATCATGCCAAAGCTAGTTGTCTTGCCACCACCAAAATGGGTCCTGAATCCAAGCACAAAGATGGCATCTGGAGCTGTCATTGCTGAGGAGTTACTGGCAGTGGTGGAAAACGGAATTCTAGATCAGGGTTTCTCAGTCTCAGCACTGCTGACACTTGGGGCTGGATCATTCTTTGTGGGGAGGACTGTCCTGTGCATTGCAGTCTGGGACATCTGTGGTCTTGTACATTTTGGCTCATTTTCCCTGAATTTCTGTCTTAGGCAATGTTGCCTTCCCAGGGGGAAGGATATCGGGCAGCCCTTCTTAATTCACTTAACAACACACAGAGCACCCCTTCTACGTACAACAGCCACAGTAGCTGGTGCTCAGGATGAATCTGAAAGCGGGTAAATGAGAAATGGATAAGAGAAGTTGATGAGGCTGGTGTTCATGAAGGGTGGGATAAGACACAGAATAAAGCCAAGTCCTCACTATCTTCAGAATAAAGGGCTTTAATGGAGCTGTTCAAAAATGAAGGATTGAGGCACAAAAGCATAAGAGAATGAAAGCTGAATTTTTAGAAGAAGATGACTGTCACACATGCGATAATCTCAAAACACCAAACAGGACCCCCGGCCATGTCTATAACTCTAAAGACTAAACTATTACAATATTTGAGAATAATAACAATAATAAAACCTTAATGACGTTGAGTGCTTACTATCTGCTGACCACTCTTTTAAGCCCTTTTTACGAATTAACTCACAGAAACTTGGCAATAACCCAAATCCATGCTCTTAACTCACACACCAATATGGCACCCACCATTTGAAAGAGAGAGAAAAGCACTTAATTAGTAAAACAATTTGCATTCTATTCTTCAGCAAAATGAGTTGCAAACAAGACCTATGCTGAGATGACTAGGCAGAAGGCTTTCCGTACACTAAACAACAAAGATAAACTCTTTTACAGATGCTCAAAGAAATAAAGTCATCTTAGGAACAGAAGAAACAACACACAATGACAAAATGGGAAGGGGCCATGGATGAACTTGGTGTGGTTTCTTTGTGCTTGCACAGACAGTGCCTAATGAGGAGCCCTGAAGCCTGGGTCTACTCTCAGGAGCTTCCCTGGCTTCCTCTCTCAAGTACAGCCACGTAGAATGACATGATCTCCGAGGGCCCTTTCAAATCTCAAATTGTATGCAGAGAAAAAAAATACCTCATCCAATCTGACTGAAGGTAAGGGCTTTTATAACACAGTTGTTATGAAAACAGAGCCAGGGAGGGCTCACTGATACGCAGCACCTCCTCATTTCTGCAAATATCGACGTTCCTACAATATCCCTGCTCCTGGAGCAATCTGCGCAGCTTCTCTCCTGTCAGTACTTCCTGCATCATAAAGGTGTCTCCGGCACAACTGCAGCTGCCTGGATAGTTGCCCAGCCCCGCTCAGGGCTGCGACGGAGGTGATTCAAGGTGGGACGGGGTGGGGGTGCTGATGAAAAGGAGGACAGGGTGATCAAGTGGGAACAGGGCAAATAAATCAAATGGTAGAGAACACACACACTCACCACAGCCACACACACCACACACATACACTCAACACACACACCCCATTCACACATACTCACCAAACACACCGCACACTAACACATACATTCACACAGCACACATACAGCCCACACACACCTCATACACACCACACACTCACATACACACATGAACGCATCCATTCACACACCCCATATACACACCCACCACACAGCACATTCACACTAACACACACACACCACATACCATACACACCCCATATACATACTCACACAGATACATACACCACACTCACACCCTACCAAAATACACTTATACTGCAGACGCCCCCCCCCCCCCAACACACGCAAGAAAAAATAAGAAAGTCAAGAGGATGAGAAATGGCGCCCTTGTCTTCAGAGGGCTTACTCTCTATGGGTTCACTTGCTCTTTTTGGAATGGTGATAGATTTGTCTCACCAGAAGATGACATTTTCTGCCTGAGAAGCAATTCTTCTCCTACACACACTCCCGTTTCATCCATGGTAAAAAGCGCACAGGAGAATGCTTGTCTGAATCACAGAACACGTCCACATTAGCTTTACATTTCAATGGGTTTATCTTAAAAAAAAAAACAAGAAAAACCCCAAACACCCCTCCCAGCCCATCCTCCACTCCCATCCCCGTTTTCTTACAGCTCTTTGCTCACAACACGGAGCACGGGGGAAGTCTGCACATGCTGGCCTGCTCTGGATGACCTACCCTACGTAACATGGAACTGAGCGCAAAATGGAAACCCCTTGGACAGCATCCAAAGGCCATACCAGACGGCCTCCTGAGCACAGGGCTTCGCTTGGAACATCTGGCCTGGACCCCGAGGTGGTGGTGAGCAGCTGGGCACTGGTGAGTGCAGACCAGGCACCCCTGCCAAGACTCTTTTAATATCCTCCAACCTGTGTGAGATCCAGGAGGAAACATGACTTGGGACAAATCCAGGCTGCTACCTCGTCCAGGGCTGACGACCGCCTGGGGGCAGGGAGAGGCTGTGTGAGAGGCCCCTGCTTGGGGAGCCTTTCCCTGAAATGCTCCCAGAGAACGGCAACAGAGAAGGCTGAGGAGGAAACTCGGCTCTCCTAGTCAGACCCTCAGAAAAGCAAGCTCAGAAACAGCCTAATGCTCCTTGGGGATGCAGCACCCAAGAGAGATCCCCAACAGTCTTGAACCCTCCTGAGCTTTGCATTCAATGTGTGGAAATGTGGCGTCACGGAATAACGGCCTGGCAATCTATTTCCATAAGATTACAGCCAGTGGAAACCCTAAGGAGTGCAGTTCTACTCCAAAAACACATGGGGTGGCATGAATCAGAATCGACTTGATGGCAATGGGTTTGGTGTTTTCCGTTTCAGCATCATAGCCAAACCTGAGATTTAGAATTAATTAAAAAAGAAAACATAGTTGCCATTAAGTCAATTCCAGCTTATGGCGACGGTCTTAGTCATCCAGGGCTGCTCTAACAGAAATACCACAAGTGGATGGCTTCAATAAAGAGAAGTTTATTCTCTCACAGTCCAGTAGGCTACAAGTCCAAGTTCAAATTCAGGGCATCAGCTCCAGGGGAATACCTTCTCTGTCTGTTCTGGAGGAAGGTCCACGTCGTCAATCTTCCCTTGGTCTGGGAGCTTCTCTGCGCAGGAACCTCAGGTCCAAAGGACGTGCTCTGCTCCCGGCACTGCTTTCTTGGTGCTATGAGGTTCCCATGTGTCTCTACTCGCGTCTCTCTTTTGTATCTCAAGAGATTGGATTAAGACACTATCTAATCTTGTAAACCTCATCAGTATAACCTCATTGTAGTGACAGAGTTTACAACACAGAAAAAAATCACATATAACCTCGTCATAGTGATAGAGTGTACAACACATAAGGAAATCACGTCAGATTACACAATCATACAACACTGGGAATCATGACCCAGCCAAGTTGACAGACGTTTTTGGGGACACAATTCAATCTATGACATTGACATCATGTGTTTCAGAGTAGAACTGTGCTTCACAGAGTTGTCAGTGGCTGATTTTTCAGAAGCAGATTGCTAGGCCTTTCTTCTGAGGCACTTCTGGGTAGACTTGAACCTCCAACCTTTTGGTTAGGAGCCAAGCTCGTTAACCATTTATGCCAACCAGGGACTCCTTGCAGTGAGTAGCAACGTTAAAAGTTCCAATGAAAAAAATGAACATGTGACTTTGGGACTAACAGAGAATGCCATTTGGAAGATGGAGAAGATAATCCACATTATTCTATAACCAATGCAATGGCTGCCCTCATGCTTTGGGGTATTTCTTCCAGGTTTTTACTCTGTGCATATTAACTTTTATGTGTAATTATTGTGGCCACAGAATTTTGCATCTCTGTGCTTTCTTACCTAACACAATATCAGCATTCTCCAAGGTTAGGTCTCAACAGCCACCATTTTGGTTGTGTTTCATCTTCACCAATCAGTTCTGTCATCTTTATGTCACACTGTCTCCAGATTTAGCATCCAAACACAAATCAGTGGCTTCTGACTGGATAGGCTTCTCAGTTTTCAGCCTGGCTAAATTAATCTTCTGCCAACCCAACTTTCTAGAATCTCCTCCTCCTCCTCCTCCCCACAGTCATACATCCTGTGCCTCTTTCACCAAGATGGGTCCTTCTCCCTGAACACGCTGGGCTTTGCCATGCCTTGACGGTGGGCCTTCACTTGGTCGCTTGATAGTGCTGCGAATGCTCTTCTTCCTCTTTTGCTGGAAAAACTCGAGCTCAAGACCCCTCACGTGTATCCCCCATGATGCGACCCATCCATAGCTTCCAGGCTCACTGTATGCCCACCTGTCGCCACCTCCGATATCACATTTATCAGCCTCAATGACAGACGATTCTATAAAGATTTATCCTCTCTGTTGCTGGTTGCTGTCGAATCAATTCCTACCGATGGCAACCTTGTGTGTTTTAGTTACCTAGTGCCGTTGTGACAGAAACACCGCAAGTGGGTGGCTTTAACAAACAGAAGTGTATTTTCTCACAGTTCAGAAGGCTAGAAGTCCGAATTCAGGGTGCTGGCTTGAGGGGAAGGCTTTCTCTCTCTATTGGCTCTAGGGGAAGGTCCTTGTCTCTCTGAGCTTCTGTTCCTGGGCAATCTTTATGTGGCCTGGCATCTCTCTTCCCCCATCTCTGCTTCTCACTGGCTTGCTGAATCTCTTTTTAATCTCAAAAGAGACTGACTTAAAACATATCCTACACTAATCCTCCCTCATTAACATACCCAAAACTCATTCCCAAATGGGATTATAATCACAGGCATAGAGGTTAGGATTTACAACACATATTTTTGAGGGACCCAATTCAATCCATAACGCCATGTGTGCGGAGTACAACTGCTCCATTGGTTTTCAAGGCTGTGAACTTTCAGAAGGAGATCACCAGGCCTGTCTTCCGACATGCCTCTGTGTGTGTTTGAACCGTCAACCTTTCCTGCTACTAATCAAACGTTTAACCATTTGTGCCACCCAGGGACTCCTACACCCTCTGTGCTTCCAACCCCAGCACCTAGGGCAGTGCTGCCAGTTAACAGACTGATCAACAGGCATCTGCAGAATGAAAAATCATGACAAACGCTGTACTCTCAGGCATCAAGAACCACTTCTTTTATGGTGCCCATACCAGTGACGGTGGGCAAAGTAACTTTAGGCAGCATGAGGGCAAACACTATAAACGCTCACAGTATACCTGACAGACGTAACTGTGCTGTTGCTGTTGTTGTGTGCTGGCGAGTGGATTCCGACTCATAGCAACCCCATGTGATAGAGCAGAACTGCCCCCATAGGGTTTCCTAGGCTGTAATCTTTATAGGAGCAGATCATCGGGTCTTTTCTCCCACAGAGCAACTGTTAAGTTTCAACCTCCGACCTTGTGGTCAGCAGCCAAGCGCTTAACTGCTGCAACCCCAGGACTCCTTGATATATTGGTACATGTAAGAAAAAGTAACCGCTCCAATTTAAGAAAACACACTAATAATTCAGATGGGAAGGAAATACGGCAAAAAATCATGCAGATTGCGAGCAAAGAAGTAAGGTTGGGAAGTGCAGGTTAGACAGTAGGAGGGCTACAGACAGCTTAAAAGAGGAAGGAAGCAATAAATACTCATTATACACACACTGTGTCCCAGGTATCCTGAAGAGGGAAGAAATCTCTGGATTCTATTAATTGTCTAGGGCACAGGTTGGCAAACTATAGCCTGCAGGCCACCTGAAGAGGGACGAAATCTCTGGATTCTATTAATTGTCTAGGGCACAGGTTGGCAAACTATAGCCTGCAGGCCAAATCTGGCCCATGGCCTGTGTACGTAAACAAAGTTTGATTAGAACACTGCTACTCTTATTCGTTTACATATTTTCGATGGCTGCTTTGTTGCTACAAAGACAGGGATGAGTAGCTATGACAAACACAAAAATGTTTACTATCTGGTCCTTTCCAGAAACCCTGGTCCAAGGGAAAACCTGGACTAACAGATGGTGCCGACAGAATTCAGTTTCTGAAACCCCAACTTGTCTTCTGAAGCTGGCATGGCCCTGATATCCAAAGCTGACATGGACATTAAAACAGGAACATCAAAGTCCGCTCCTCTCCGTGAGATAAATGGGAGCAGACTAGACCAAGTATTAACAAACCACAGTCACCAATACATAAAAAGGACAGCATGTCCTGCCAAGTGGGGCTTCTTCCAGGAACGCAGGACTCAGTGTCAGAAAATAAATCAGCATAATCCACCACAAGAACAGAAGAAAGAAAATCATTTAAAAGAGGAAGATTCTGGAGCCCGACAACCCACCCTGAATCCTCGCTCTATAACTTCCTAGGAGTGAGATGGGCACGTCGGTAACTTCTCGATGCCTCAGGTTTCTCCTCTATAAATGAGGTTGTTGCTGTTGTGTGCCATGGAGTCCATCAGCCTAATCTACTTCCTAGGCTCGTTGTTGAGAACAAATCATTTCAATTGTCAAGGACCGACAATGGTACCAGGCACACAGTCAGCACTCAATAAATGGGAACTACTGTTACTATACTGTTAGTCTGTCCATGGAGACAACGGGGACAGAGGTAATACAACAAGGTGTGCGAAGTGCTTGGCTGATGGAGATGTGGAGGGGAGAGACAGAAGATGAGAAGGTGGTAGGAAAGACATTATGAAAAAGAAATACTTGAACCCCCACCCAGACTTGGGATCGATGGACAAGTTGGGGGTGGACACCTAGACTTGGGGTCGATAGAGAGGTTGGGGATGGACACCTAGAGTTGGGATCGACAGAGATGTTGGGGATGGACACCCAGAGTTAGGGTCAACTGCAAGGTTGAGGACGGATGTCCAGACTTGGGTGGATGGAGAGGTTTGGGATGGACTCCTAGACTTGGGGTCAATGAAGAGGCTGAGGATGGACACCCAGAGTTGGGGTCAATGAAGAGGATGGGGATGGATGCCCAGACGTGGGGTGAATGGAGAGGTTGGGGATGGACACTCAGACCTGGGGTGGATGTAGAGGTTGGGGATAGACACCCAGACTTGGGGTGGATGGAGAATTTGGGGATGGATGCCCAGACTTGGGGTGGATGGAGAAGTTGGGGATGGATGCCCAGACGTGGGGTGGATGGAGAGGCTGGGGATGGATGCCCAGACGTGGGGTGGATGGAGAGGCTGGGGATGGATGCCCAGACGTGGGGCGGATGGAGAGGTTGGGGATGGATGCTCAGACGTGGGGTCGATGGAGAGACTGGGGATGGATGCCCAGACGTGGGGTCGATGGAGAGGTTGAGGATGGATGCCCAGATGTGGGGTTGATGGGAGAGGCCGGGATGGATGCCCACACTTGGGGTCGACGGAAAGGTTGGGGATGGATGCCCAGACATGGGGTCAATGGAGAGGTTGAGGACGGACACCCAGACTTGGTAGAGAGCAGTAAGTTGATTGCAAACACAGATGAAGGAGGGAAGGAAAAGGACATCGTCTTGGTGGGAAACAACACTTAAGAAGTGGATGGAGAAGGACGCACAAGTAAACAAATGTCCAAGGAGCTGGGGAAAAGGGCAATGCTGTGTTACAGTTCCAATGGCTTGCTATTTGTCTGCAAAGGAAGAAAGGCAATGGAATTTGGCAGGAAACAAAATACATCAATGCAGGCCACTTTTAAGGTCCTGTGAGAACTTCAGAGCAGTCTGGACTGTAATGGTGAATGAGCTTTGAAGAAAGGCCCCTTGGTAAGTGGCTATTTCATTTGATCTAAAACAGGAAACGTGAACTTTCAGACCTTTTCATAACGTCACCCATTTTTAGAGCAGGAAGTGATGGCTTAAGTCAGGATCTCCAGCAGAATCTAACCTTTTTTGATGTTAATGCTAGTGGAAATTGCTTGCTGATATTGCACAATGCACATATCTAAACAACTGTTATCTATAAACACTCAGCTGATTTTCATTCTAACTTGCCTTCCTTTTTCTGTAACAAAGCACTGACCACAAGAATGGCAAGCCTTGATTTATGAACTTAGCTAGTTTTACTTTTAAAACTTTTCTTCTATAAGCTCGGTGGAAATACGGTTTTCTCTACTCTGATATAACTTTAAAAGAACTGGTTAAAATGAATGACGGAGGGTGGGATTTTAGCTTTACACCCATGCAAATTATAACAGTAAACTCAGAAAAGATGGCTCAGCAGAAAATGCACTGGGACCCCGGGGTAGTCAGGATGGGAATGAACATCTGGAAACTAAGAAATAGCAACTTCTCGCCGATTCCATTTGCTACTGTAAGTTGTTATAATCAGACCAGAACAATTTAGGAAAACACTCTTTTCTAATGAAGAGGGGCTTGTCTGTAACTAGCACCACTACAAGAGGGTTTGTGATTAAACAATCAGCACTTAATATAGGTTCCTGCACAGCATTCACACATTGGATGTGGAAGTTGAAAATCTGCAATCCTCCACCAGTGGTCTTCTATTAAGGCGAATGGATATGCTTAGTTGGTGGTCCCAGTGCCCTCGAGTCGATCCCGACTCACAGAGACCCTATAGGACAGAGTAGAGCTGCCCCATGGGATTTCCAAGGAGTGGCTGGTGGATTCAAACTGCCAACCTTTTGGTTAGCAGCCGAGCTCTTAACCACTGTGCCACCAGAGTGCCTTAGTTGGTGGAGGACAGTGAATTACTAATGCCACCAGGCTAGGCTAGTATGATGTTTTACGCTTGTCTAAATGAAAAGCAAAGGAGCCCTGGTGGTGCAATGGTTAAACGCTTGGCTTTTAACTGAAAGACACAGTTCAAACCTACCCGGCGGCTCTGGGGGAAAAAGACCTGGCAATCTGCTCCCATAAAGATTACAGCCAAGAAAACCCGATGGGGCAGTTCAAGTCCACCCAGAGGCAGCTCAAAAGACCAGCCTGGCAATCTACTGAAAAATCAGCCACTGAAAACATGATGGAGCACAGTTCTACTCTGATGTTCATGGGGTTGCCATGTGTTGGAGTTGGCTCAGTGGTAACTGGACTGGTAAATGAAAAGGCATGGGTGTCCTACACTGGTTTAAGGTTTTTTTTTTTTTTTAAATTGAAACATAACATACACACAACCTTTTGGTTAGCAGCTGAGCTCTTAAATGTTATCAAAAATGCTAACAAGCACAACTCAGATTTAAAATCACATTAGGACTAGGGAAGTCTGGATGGTTGGAATCATCCTGAGTTCTCCACAAGTTCTCCTCTGTTAGCCTATGTGACTGACCCCAATGAAAACTCTCAGCACCACTGCTTGAGTAAGGTTCCTTGGTTGCCAACACTTCCTTCATTGCTGGCAGCATGGCACGGATCCATGCAATTCCACTAGAAGCTTGCATCTGGCCTTTCCTGGACTTTGCCCCATGCACCTCTTCCTTTTGCTGATCTTCTCTGGTATAAACCAAACCCACTGCCGCTGAGTTGATTCTGACTCACAGCGACCCTATAGGACAGAGTAGAGCTGCCACACAGGATTTCCAAGGCCGAAAAACTTAACAGAAGCAGACTGCCATGTTTCTCCCGCGGAGTGGCTGGTGGTTTCAAACCGCCGACCTTTTGGTTAGCAGCCGAGCACTTTAACCACTGTGCCACCAGGGCTCCCTTCTTTGGTATACTTTTGCTGTAATAAACCGTAACCATGAGTACTATAGCTTCTGAGTCCTGGGAGTCCTTTTAGTGAGTCATTGAGTCTGAGGATGGTCTTAGGGAGTCCCAACTTTGTTGCTGTTGTTAGCTGCGCTTGAGTCAGCCCCGGACTCACAGCAACCCCATGCATAATGGAATAGACCAGTGTCTGGTCCTGTGCCATGATCGGCTGCAGACTGGACTGTTGTAGTCCATAGGGTTTTCATGGCTGATTGTCAGGCCTTTCTTCCTAGTCCATCTTAGGCTGGAAGCTCCACTGACACCTGTTCAGCATCACAGCAATACACGAGCTTCCACTGACAGATGGGTGGTAGCTGTACGTGAGGTGCACTGTCCGGGAACTGAACCTAGGTCTCCTGCATGGAAGGCGAGTATTCTACCACTAAACCAACACTGCCCTCCAAACACCACGACAAACGTACTATGTTGTATGTTCTATATGTATGTAATGTACTGTATGTAACGTATGGGGTCACATTACGATATGAGACGTTACTGTTTTATACGGTTTTAAAGGTACTTTCATCCTCTACTAATATGGAAAGATTATTCAGGTCTTCCTTATTTAGTGTTTGGTAAAAATTAGTATTTTCTATTATTGTTTCTAGAGCAAAGGATACCACTCCCTCAAAGGAATGCCTGCCTTCCACGTTTCATAAAGATTCTTTTTAAACAGGGACACACATTAGCAATGTAAAAGAGCTGCCGCAGTCAAAGTATATTTTTAGTGACTGAGCTGAACAATAAGCCTTGAATTTTTATTTAAATGAAGATAGCTGAGCCATTACAGTGACTGCCTGAATCCGTGGAAACGTGTCTTGCATAAGAAGGCATTCCAGGGTCCAAGCAAACACAGAGAAACCTACCCAGGAATTTGTCAGCTGCTAGAATTACCATGGGCAGAGTCGCTTAACGATTTCTGTAGATGCCATTATCCACAAATATTAAGAGTAACACCCTTTTCCTGGTCATCTAACCTACTCGCTAGGTGCCAAGAAAAATCAGATGGAAAGTCGGCTGCTCCCAATTATTTGATTATCTGCTAGAGGATGCTTCTGGCAGACTTTCCCCTTCCTCTAGGGAAAAATACTCCGGACAAAATGAATAAAGCCGTGGGCTGCACTTTGCTCAACTGTAACGTCTGTTGAGTTCTGCAGCCAAAGGAAGAAAAATCCCACCAGGAGCAGGTAAGACAGAGATGGGGCGAAGGAATCTGGATCCCAGGAAATGCCACCTACCCAGAAAAGATGGTTAGAAGGGAAAAAAAGCCCACAACTGAAGGATTTAAATCAGTGGTTTTCAAGCAAGGGGAGACTGTCTGGCCCCAAATGCCAATAGGGCCGAGAGGGAGACACCCAGCTCTACGTGAAGCGGCTGAGTGCCTTGGATAGCCACTGAGCTGTGGCCACTTGCAATACCTCCAGGAATTCGGAGCCTCAACTCCAACCACGTCTCTAAGGCTGAACACTTACCTGGGCTAGAACCCTGCAGGCTAACAGTCACAAGGAGATATTTTTAAAACGTATGGAAAACAGTGTGGAGAAGCAGCCAAGCACAGACCGTTCCCCCCTAAAAAGGCAGTCGATTCCGTGACTACGGACCCCATCTGTTACAGGTTCTTCCCAAAATTTATGTTGAGGTCCTGACCTCTGGTACCCGTGACCTTGTTTGGAAACATGGTGTTTGCAGATGTCACCAGTTAACAGGATGTCACACTGCAGGAGGGTGGGTCCCAACGCAATAAAAGGCGTCTCCTTAAAAAAGAAAAGCAGAGACACATGAGGGATGTGCAGGGAGACCGCCACGTTACAACGGAGGCAGACTGGAGTGATCAGCCACCAGCCGGGGAATGTCTGGGCTCCCAAAAGCCAAGAGAGATAGGAGCTTCCTCTAGAGCCTTTGGAGAGAACACGGCTCTGTGGACACCCTGAATTTGGGCTATTAATCTCTAGAACCAGGAAAGGATACATTTCTGTTGGCGTAGGCCACCCAGCGTGCAGTACTTTGTTACGGCTGCCCCAGGAAACGCAACATCAAGAAAACAAAAATCCTCACAACTGGACCAATAAGCAACATGATACTAAACAGAAAATCCTGAAGTTGTCAAGGATTTCATTTTACTTGGATCCACAATCAACACCCATGGAAGCAGCCATCAGGAAATCAAAAGGCGCACTGCATTGGACAAATCTGCTGCAAAAGATCTCTTTAAAGTGTTGAAAAGCAAAGATGTCACCTTGAAGACTAAGGTGTGCCTGACCCAAGCCGTGGTGTTTTAATCGTCTTATATGCGTGGGGAAGCTGGACAATGCATAAGGAAGATGGAAGAAGAATCGATGCATCCGAATTATGGTGTTGGCGAAGAATACTAAAGATACCGTGGGCTGCCAGAAGATCGAACAAATCCGTCTTGGAAGAAGTACAGCCAGAATGCTCCTTTAGAAGGGGGGATGGCGAGACTTTGTGTCACATACTTTGGACATGTTAGCAGGAGGGGTCAGTCCCTGGAGAAGGACATCATCCTTGGTAAAGTAGAGGGTCAGCGAAAAGGAGGAAGACCCTCAATGAGATGGACTGGCACAGGGGCTGCAACAATGGGCTCAAACATAGCAAAGATTGTGAGGATGGTACAGGACTGGGCAGTGTTTTGTTCTGTTGTCCATAACGTCACTGTGAGTCAGAATTGACTTGATGGCAACAAACAACCACAGGAAACTCAAACACCAATAAAATGCAGAAATTCTAATCATGACAACTCCCAGGAAGTGGAGGGGGAATGACACTGCAGGTAAGGCCCACAGCTCCGTTTGCTGAAATCCCAAGGATGCCACACCTCAAGCTATATTCATACAACAATGGCTTTTCATCTTCAGACGGTTTTTCATTATTCTTGTGTATCCAAAAGCCCCAGAATGTGTGTGCAGCCATGCATTTCTAAACAGATGTGGCTGCTGCTGGAATCCATCACAGAAAAGAACAGCCCCATGGAAACCTCAGTCCACGAGGTGGCTAATGACCTGCACAATTTAATTAAAATGTCTGCGTGCTGCTTCTGCCACGCTGACTACCCTCTTTCTCTATCACACGCAAAGGTTCCCAGACAATGGAAGCCTGAAATTATCTTTATTATTTGTTTAATTTTCTTTAAACTTTGCATTCTGACTTGATTAGGGACTCACAGAAAGGTGCAAAAATAGGACCAAGAGTTCCATGTACCTTTCTCCCAGCTCCCCCTTCCGGTGACGTCTTATGGCGCTCCAGTAGGTAACAAAAACCAGGAAACGGGGCATCGGAACATTACTGATGGCTGGACTGCAAACCTTATTTCATTTTTACCATCTCTCACCTACATTCATTGTGCATGCGTGCATGTGCGTCTACCTGTACCTGTTGCCATCAAGTCGATACTGACTCATAGTAACCCTACAGGACAGAGTACAACTGCCCCACAGGGTTTCCAAGGCTATAATCTTTATGGAAAGCAGACTGCCTCATCTTTCTCCCGAGGAGCAGCTAGTGGGTTTTAACCACCGACTTTTCAGTACACAGCCGAGCGCTTAACCACTGCACCACCAGGGCTCCTTGCGTGGGTGGGTGTCTAGTTTAAACAATTTTATCCTATATGCAAATTTGCTGATCCACCTCCACAGTCAAAATAGGTCCCTATGTGGCACAGTTTGTACTGGACCACTAACCTAAAGGTTGGCAGTTCGAAGCCACCCAGCAGTACTGAGGAAGAAAGGCCCAGCAAACTGGTTCTGTAAAGATTAAACCCCCAAAACCCACTTCTGCTAAGTTGATTCCAACTCACAGCAACTCGACTGGACAGGGCAGAACTGCCCCACAGGGTTTCCAAGGCTGTAATCGTTACGGAAGCAGACTGCCACATCTTTCTCCCGCGGAGCTGCTGGTGGGTTCGAACTACCTATCTTTCAGTTAGTAGCTAAGTGCTTAACCACTGTGCCACCAGGGCTTCTCAGTGTGTATCTAGTCTGTGCAATTTCATCCTATACATAGATTTGTTTAACCACCTCCAGAGTCAAAACAGGTCCCTAAGGTGCCACTGGTTGCACTGAAGTACTAACCTAAAGGTTGGTGGTTTGAACCCACCCAGCAGTGCTGCGGAAGAAAAGGCCGGCAAAGGGGTTCTGCAAAGATTACAGCCAAGAAAACGCTATGGAGCACAGTTCTACTTTGCCAACACACGCGGTCGCCATGTGCTGGAATTGACTCAAGGGCAAGAGTCAAGATACAAAACCACTCCATCCCAACGAAAGAGCTCCACCTGTGACCTCTTTACAGTCACACACACCCCAACCTCGGCTGACACTCCTAATCCACAGCAACCACTGATCTGTCCTCCAGTTTTACAGTTCTGTCATTTCGAGAATGTTCTGAGAACGGAACCATGTGGTAGGTGACCTTCCGGGACTGACTTGTTTCACTCAGCATTAATTCTCTGGGGATTCATCCAGGTGGTTGCTTTTACGGCTGAGCAGTATTCTATGGTGTGGGTGTACCAATGTTTGTTCAACCACTCACCCACTGAAGGACGTTGGGGATGTTTCCAGTATACAGTTATTACAAATAAAGCTGCTATTTTCTGTTTAATTTCAAAATGGCCAGCTTTTGTCTTATAAATGACAGGGTGTATACCCAGGACTTACCCTGACCGGTTTATACAGTTCTAGAAAAAGCCCTTAAAATGTAATAATGTTCCTGTGGTACTAAAGCAGCCCCCTTGCTTCTTTTTGAGATGAATTTCCCAAACTCTGGAATAATCTGCACATGAAGTTTCTTACCTGTAATTCTGTGTGGGACTTTTTTTTTTTAAGGCTGACTTTGGAAGTAGATCACAAGACCTTTCTTCTGAGGTACCACTGGTTGAACTCAAACCTCCAAACTCTTGGTTAGCAGCTGAGTGGATTAAGCATTTGCACCACTCAGGACTCCCAGAACTATGTATGCTGTTGTTGTTAGGGGCTGTTGACTCCAACTCATGGCGACCTCACGCGTGCAGAGTACAACTGTGCTCCATAGGGCTTACAAGGCTGTGACCTTTCAGAAGCAGATCACCAGGCCTGCCTTCCAAGGCGCCTCTGAATGGGTTCAAATTGCCAACCTTTAGGCTAGCAGTTGAGCACTCAACAATTTGTGCCACCCAAGGATACTATGTATAAAAACCAAACCAAACCTGCTGCTATCAAGTCAATTCTGACTCATAGAGACCCTACAGGACAGAGTACAACTGCCCCACAGGGTTTCCAAGGAGCAGCTAGTGGATCTGAACTGCCAATATTTTGGTTAGCAGCTGAGTTCTTAACCATGATCATGTAAATACAAGAAAACATTTGTAATGCTACCTAGCTAGGTACGTGTATAGAATCATGCTTGCTAAGATCCTGGCTCTTTAGTAAGACTGAGCCCACATGACGTGCAGATGTTTAGACCAATACTCCCGACTCCAAATAGCCCATATATGGTGATTTTAGTGGAGACACAATGAATACGTGTAAGAGACTGGCCTTTCAACTATGAATCATGGCGAATCAGAAAACAAGTTATAAGACACAAAGAACATATCAGCCTAAGATACAGAAAGGGCCACACAAACCAGAAACTTCATCGGCCTGAGATGAGAAGAACTAGATGGTGCCCAACTACCACCTATGACCGCCCTAACAGGGAACACAACAGAGAGTCCCTGACGGAGCAGGAGAAAGGTGGGGTGCAGAACTCAAATTCATGTATAAAGACCAGACTTAATGGTCTGACTGAGACTGGAGGGACATTGGAAGACACAGCCCCTGGACTCTCTGTTAACCCAAAACTAAAACCATTCCCAAGGTCAACTCTTCAGACAAAGATTAGACTGGACTATGGGACATAAAATGATACTCATGAAGAGTGTGCTGCTTAGCTCAAGTAGATACATGAGACTAAATGGGCAGCTTCTGTCCAGAGGTGAGATGAGAAGACAGAGAGGGTCAGGAGCTGGCTGAATGGACACGGGAAATCAGGGTGGAAAGGAAGAGAGTGCTGTCTCAGTATGGGGAGAGCAGTTAGGGTCACGTAAGAATGTATGTATAAATTTCTGTATGAGAGACTAACTTGAATTGTAAACCTTCACTTAAAATACAAGAATTAAAAAAAAGAAAACAAGTTCCAGCACAGAAGGGGTTTTCCATCCTACTCAAGGGTCTTTAAATCCTCACAATGAAGAAAGTGATTAACCACTCCTGCGAGTCTGAACAGATAAATGAATTTTAACCACCTATCACTATGATAAGCTTGTTTTATTATGTAAACTGTTTACAATTAGAACAGCATTAGCAGTCCAACTATCGGCGACCACATAACCGGTAAAACAGCTGGACCTGGCAAACGGGTGAAATTCTACTTCTCATGGGTGTTTCTGTTGACCAGCACAGTAACCATCTCCATCATTAAATGGTTTTTATCAAGTGCCTGGTTTTTCCTGGTGGTGTGCTGAACTCCACCCACACACAGGCAAGATGGGGAAAGAGTGCACCAGGTTTCCAGTGGTTTTAATACCTTGGATAGGTGCACAGATGCAGGGAGTTTCCGGGTTTGCCCTGGGGCCCAGCCTGCAGGCACCTGGCTAACTGGCCATCTGGGCTCCAGAACTCTCAATCTGTATGTAGAAAGGTGGACCAGCCATGTCGTCCAAGGAGGAGACAGTTCGCAAACCAGGGCTGTATGCAGAAAGGTGGACCAGCCATGTCGTCCAAGGAGGAGAGTGTTCGCAAACCAGGACGCTGCCCACTCAGCTGATTTGTGTCAGCGTTCACGGCAGGGAAGCGGTGACCCCATACAGGCTCATGCAGGCTAATTTTAAACCCAAAGAGGAAATGTAAAACTTCATCAGTATCCTGCAGATAAATATGCCAGAGCTAAGGTCCTGTTACCTACTTTCCAATATACTTTGCTCTACGGGGACAAATTAGCTTTGCAACTCAAATCAACCTATAAAACCACTGAGGTTTACTAAGCGCTTTGCTGCCGAGTCAGACAGAAAAGGAGGCAGTCGTTTTGTATAAAGTTAAACCTACACTTACCACACAACCCAGCTATCTCACTCTTAGGTATTTACCCCAGAGGACTGCAAACCAATGTTCACACAAAATACCTGTACACAAATGTTTCTGGTAGCTTTATGATTAATCACCAAAACTGTAAACGGCCTAGATGTTTCTCAAACAAACACTATGCGTCCTTAAGGAGCCCTGGAGGCACAGTGGTTAACAGCTACGGTGAGCTATGGCTGCTAACCAAAAAGGCCGGCAGTTCAAATCCATCAGCGGCTCCTTGGAAACCCTAAGGGGCGGTTCTACTCTGAACTACAGAGTCGCTATGAGTCACAACCAACTAGATGGCAATGGGTTTCATATGTCTTTAAACTGGAATAAGACCTCTGAAGTCCCCTTTTAGCTAAATAACAGATTGGCTCACAAAATGAAGAATATCATCTGTGAGTGCTGTGTTCCTTTACAAATCACCTATATGAGACCAAACGGTCAACAATTAATTTAAAACAAAGATAAGAATGTAAGGGGGTAGGGAAAACAGATTAATGGAAACAGAACAAGCAGAATGGAAATGAGAACGTTCATGCACTGTGAAGAATGTAACCAATGTCACTGAACAATCTGTGCAGAAATAGTTGAATGGGAATCTAAACTGCTCTGTAAACCTTCACCAAAAATACAATGTTTAAAAAAAATATGATTCAGCAATAAAGATGAATGAAGTACTGATGCAGGTAACAACATGAGTGAATCACAAACACGTAAAAAAACCCTCTGAAACCAAATCAGTTGCCTTTGTGGGAACTCTGACTCACAGCGACCCAATGTGTGTCAGAGTAGAACTGTGCTCCTTTGGGTTTTCAATGGCTGCTTTTTAGAAGCAGATAGCCAAGCCTTCCTTCTTAGGCACTTCTGGGTGGACTGGAACCTCCAGCCTTTCAGACAGCAGTGAGCGCATCAACTATCTGCACCACCCAGGGACTCCACGAATGCATTATCAGGAGACTACACACTGCACGGCTCCATTCATGGGGGATTCCTGCAAACTCAGAATCACAGGGACAGAAACCAAGGCTGGTGGTTGCCTTGGCTTGACGTGGGGGAGGAGCTGACTACAAAGGGGTATGGGGGAATTTTCTGGGGGTGAAGGAAGTGTTCTGTGTCTTAATTGTGGTGGCGGTTATGTGACTATAAACGTTTGCCCAAACTTGCAAACCTGCACGATAAAATGGTGAATTTTATTGCACGTAAATTATAACTTAATAAAAAATTTAACACAAGAAAGCATTGTAAGATGAGGGTGGGAAGGGGCAGGGAAGTGGCTCTGTCCTCCACGGAACAGTCATATTGGTCTCTTCCGAGGTTGTCTACTGAGACCTCAAGAACAATTATGTCACCACCTAGCTGTTGTGGAAAATCCAGCCCAAACTTCCAGATCTTTTCTCCTCTTGAGAACCAAGTGTGACAGTGACCCAGCAAGACAGGGAACTGTCTCCACCTGTCAGAGCTGGCCCTGAGTGCACGACACACCACAGACAAGGGACTTGCTTCATGTGAAATGGCCAGAACCATTCACTCAGCCCGTGGCTGCGCTCCTCCCTGGTGATGTCGAGAGCAGCCTTCCCTAACCCAAGTAACGCCTGGGTCCACACCTACCTCTAACGCGGGAGAGCTCGCCACAGTGCCCTGTCTGCTTTGCGGTCAACTCCTTCACAACCCCCTCTGATGGATGCAGCTTCCAATCCCTCCCTCTCCAGGGGTAGGAATAGGGCGCCAGCTCCAGTGCCTTAACAATCCTTTCCACACACCACCCTCCACCACCACGCCTTTCTCTCCCCAATTCCAGATCGCCGGTGATCTTGCCTGCAGCTCCTGCCAGGCTATGCCTCATTCCAGTCTGTGGTTCCGTCCCACGCACGGTACTATCCCTAACATTCAAGTTCGTGGGAATGATTTAATATCTGCTAAAAGTATCTTTTCATCACTTCCCATGCATGCAAAAGCTGGACAACGAAAAAAAGAAACCGAAGAAGAACTGATGCATTCAAATCTTGGTGTTGGTGAAGAACACTGAACATACCATGGCCTTCCAGAGGAATGAACAAATCT